>CM060932.1:16011044-21011044 GCA_030765085.1 Allium cepa
TCCTGGGGGAGTTATAAATTAAACTAGTTATTTGGACTTTTAAAGAAAAATATTTTTTTGTCAAGAAACTAAGTTTTTTAAAAGGAAACTTTGTTCATTAAACTATGCAATTAAATGCTAGTTACCATTGAAATATTTCAGAATGCATTTTCAAATAACAATATTAGTTGAAATAAATTTCTAATTTTTTATAATATGCTTCGTAAATCAATTTGTTATTTGAAAATGAAATAAGGAATAAAGAATCAATGTTTATTAAAGTATTTTAAAATTTTAAATAATTATTTAAATGTGTATTTAAACATAAATCATCATTCTTTCAAAATATTTATTATACATATACAGAGTTTTGAAAATGATTTTAATTTATTTATAGACTCTCTCGAGATGTGAAAACAGATATGATTTTTAGAAGTAGTAAATGGATAGATGGGCATATAAGTGAGTATAATCGACTTTGGAAAATGTAAAGGAAATTAATATAAAATCGGGAAATGTAAGAGATAGGATAAGAAAAACTCCTAAGTATTGATACTAGAAATGATTTCGGAAAATGGACTTAGAATATTTTCCTATGTGTTTAAATGGAAGGCTTTTGAAAATATTTAGAGACGAAGGATTTATACCAAGATATTTTCTAAGCAATGGATTATAATTCGAAGCTGAAAATATTTCGCTAAGTGTTGAAGTGTGGTATGGGTGGAAATATCCTGTTATGGAAACAAGTATCTAGATTTCAAATATTGATAAATTTGAAAGAGATTTAAAGGTATCTTTGTAAAGATATTTTGAAACGAATGTATTAAAGAATTTTAAATAATGGCTCAGTGACTGCTTATGGATGTTATATTGATAGTTAAATAACCAATTGTCAAATATTGGCCAAATTCATTGATCGTTTCAAAGAGACTAGGACCAGATTTAATTATCCGAAAACCACTTCGATCTGATGAGCGTTACGAATGGGTATCATGAAGATAGTGAAGACGGTGCTTCGGTTTGTCCAGACCTAAGACAACATGTATGGACGAATGCTATCGGAACATCATCATTGGAGGACAATGAGCATTCTAAGTGGAATTTTTCTTGAAAGGTAATGTTAGCTTTAAGCCTCATCAATCGGGAATGACTAAAACAGGAAAGATGCAGCAACGCTAAGTGGGTCGCACCCAGTTAGGGTAAGTTATCATTTTTCTAGATACCCTCGGAAATATATATAAGTTAGAGATATGGTTGTGTATGGAAAGTGAGCGCTCGATTTTTAAGGGTGGGAACACCCAAGGTGATAACATATTCGGTACTATCCAAGTTACGTGCAAGCCTGTCATGTGTGGCAAGGGATCCCAATGTGGACCTCGGTACATTCTTCTAGAATTGTACCGTACGGGTGGTACTCCAGTAGCCCTGTCATTGTATGGAATCCATTCTCCAATACGAGCCTTTACGTTTTTCTTCTACAACATAGTATGCTGGAATTTAATTAATGTAACAATTTCGGCTATTTGGATAAGTATTTGTACTTAGACACTATTATAATATCATGGGATTTTCTATAAAACATTTTGGTTATCGTAAGGGAAAAACCCGTCATACTTATGTGTGACGCGGTCTTACGAGATACCTTTGTTTTTCAAAGGATTTTGGTCACTTTAATAATTCAAATTGCGTGTGTTTTCTCATGCTGGTTTTCTAGATTGACTCGGGTGTTATTTGTTTATAATGCTCGTATCGGATCGAGTATTACAGATTTAGGTTAGAATGCTACGGAGCTCCAGAGACGAGCTAGAGGATTTCAGACGTATATCATGTACTTGGTTATTTCCGCTGTGTGAGTTATGTATATCAGGAAAAGTTATTATAACTATCCAGATTGATGTATCGATTGTCGAACTCTGATGGGTAAGTATAAAACAGTTACAGTTTCTTTATATAAAGATTTATTATTACATATTATATTTTATTCCGCTGCGGTTGTGAGATTCTGTGTTGTTGTTTAGGTTTCTTCTTCTATCTTTTTTCTTCTTTACCCCTAGCAATCGGTATTTCCAACACTTGAATACTCCGCATGTTATATAGTGAACGTATTAATGTCGATTTTCGAGAGTCGAAAATTTCGGGTCGCTACACAATAGCACCATGCACTGAACTACAGTAGTTCCATGCACCAAGTTGCAGCTTTGCTGTCTAATTACTGCAGCTTCATACTCATGATACAATAGCTTCATTGTTTGAGTTGTAGCTACTACACTGCAACAGCTCTACTCGTTGCCGATGTTGCTCAAGCTTTGGTACATATCCATGCTTCGGCTTCTGCTCGAGCTACATTAGGTGTGCACATTACTGTTCGTGGTGCAATAGCTTTACACTCCACTTAGTTTACAATTCAAAGCCATCTAAAAGTTAGCAGGTCTCTATATTTCCATGTTGTAATTTTTTATCCTTTCAATATAATATTGACTAGTATATTTTATTGGTCAAATTTTCTTAATATCATGCTGCTTCTACCAAATTAATACAAGTATATAAGTTATGTTCAATTTTTTGTTCAACAGAGTAGTATTGTACAGTTTTAATATTAAAACGTTTTTTTTGAAATGCTTAGTCTGTTATATTGAGATTATGCTTAACAGTAAAAACTTTTTTGTTTAATTATGGTTGTCAGTTCAAAAACATTACTACACATGCCTCATATTCTTCACCTTAATATACACCTTTGCACTCTTAAGTTTTAAATGATTGGTAACTTACGAGTCAAGAAGCATCATATTTTTACTAGAAATTAAGATTAACTAACATTACAAATGAACATAAGGTTCTTTAACAAAAAATACCATTTATGATGTCTCATAATACTAAAGATAAATAAAAGCTCCAATGATGGTAAGCTCGATCTATTCTGAATCTGACTTGAGTTTTATAAAGATTAGGTTCTTTCATTATGTTCTAAATTTGACTTGATTTGAATGAAAAAAAACTTGCTTTAATTTATAAGCATTGTCGTTTCAAATATTAAGTTCACAGTTCTATAGCCTTTTTTTTACTTCAGTTTTGAGTGATCACTGACTCATTTGGGGCTTATTTTTGTAACATCCCTTATCTGGAGGCCCGAAGCTAAGCGCTACAGATGTAGCAGTCATCCATAGTATTAACTTCCGGTGACCAAAAACGATAATGTTAATGGTATCCATAATATCAAAAGCACATGAATATGAAACAAAATCGCAGATTCAAAAATAACAGCTTTCCTGATTATATTTCACAAAACATGTTTCATATCCAATTACACAGTCCCAATCATTTTCCAGGTTCAGATAATATATAATTATTATAAAATATGGCTAAGAGCGGCATATGAAGATGCCATATTGGATGACCAGAGTACTAAATAGTCAAAACCAACTTAATATAACACAGCGGAAATAAAACAAAACAACTCCTAAATATAGCTAACTTCAGCCTCTTGCTCGCCTTCGAAAGCTTTATTTGTCTACCTACTAAAACCCGTAAATCCTCAACCCTCGGCCTACTCAAATCAATTTTGAGCACCCGAGAGTTTAAGGGAAAAAACATAAACTTCGAGTATGATATAAAACCTTGTGTGAATAATACTATACATCTCGTTTATTTAATATTAAGTGAGCCCACGCCGCTTAGCGGAGCGGGTTTCCCCTCACTAACATCCTTTTAAAACATGTCTTCTACAAATTTTAATCCTGCAACCAAAACTGGTTAAAATAATAAACCAATATCATGTAAGCATATAAATCAGGTAACAAGTAGACTATTTGTCCGAACACTATTTTTTTGTTTAACTACTAACTTTTGCCTAACTCGGGCCTTCCAGAAAAAATAAAAAAATAATCTAACTTCTATTATATACTCCTCTTCTGGACGGTCCGTCCATAACTTACTTCTCCAGGGTTAACTAATCCTAATGGTTTTGCAGGCTCACGAGTAACCTATCCTCACTTTGTATATTCCATTCTATGTGTAACATCATTTTAGTCCTACTTGTGATAAAGCCCTATACACTGGAATTTTGGACTAAATTAGCTAGGGGCTAATAGCTAATGTATAGGGTATGATCCTATACCAGTCCTATCTGGTAATCTAATATCAAGCCATTTTACTTAAGGTCATCTAACCATAAATTATTCTTGAAAACCTTCTCTCTCAAATTGATTTAAACCTTTAAATCATACATTAAACAAGAAAAATATACTTTTATGCTTTATTCAAATCACCTTGTCATGTTATATATACTTTAAACAACTTTTCGAATCCATTGAAAGTACCCCTTTCGAAACCAAGTAAAACCTTAGACCGAAAGGCCAAAACATGCCCTTTGAAACCATTCCTAATAAAACTTTTAGAAACCTTGAAAAAACTTCTTTTCAAAAGCTTTAAAACCTTAGACATCCTCTTATCAAAACAATAACATACCTTTTAAAACCTCTGAAATCCTTCCACTTAAACCTTTCGAAAATATTGGAGAACCACCACTTCGAAACCTTCTTTTAAAACCTTTCAAAAGCTTTCAAATCCTATTCTATAAACAAACCTTTTGAAAGCATTTGGGTTCAAGTAAAACATGTGGAATAACCTTTTGAAATCATTTAAAACCTTTTTCTTCGAAACCTTTGGGTTTTACCTTCAATAGGACAAAGGGGCATAAAACATCTAAGTTGAAAGCACTCTTTCGAAAGCTATTTCCTAAGTAAAGAAGTGATGGTGTCAAAAACCAACCCTTCGAAAGCATTGGGGAAGCGGCTTGAGTTTTAAAACGAGGAAACCCTTTTGAAGTCATTGCTTTGAAAGGTAAAATGCAACAGCAAGGGGTTTCAACCCCTTTGAAAGCATTTATTTAAAATAAAAGGTGCAACCTCTTTCAAAATCATTCCTTTAAAACAATTTGACCCAGTCAGAAGCTAACCAAGTCGAAAGCAAAGCAAAGAAGACGCATTTTCATTTAAAAACAAAGTAAAGCTTCGACCCCTTTGGAACCCCTTATTTCAACTACGTACCTTTCACCTTTGTCCAATTCACTACGCACCAATTCTTTGATGTCATGCGCATTAGTTTCGATGGTGATGGAGGTGGAGTACTGGGTCGAAACACTGGTGCCGAAAGTGGTGAAACATGTAACAAAAATGTTTAAACTGATTTTTAACCTTTTAAAGTAATTCTTTTCAACAAACCTGCCTTGGTTGTGAAAATATGATTGGCTGTTAATTTCATTTCAAAAAGAACTACTGAAATTTTAGAAATAAACAAACTAAATTATTTACAAAATGCTCCTTCTTCTTTTATAAATATATAAAACATTTAAGTTCCATACCTTAAATAATTTTATATATCTATTAAAACACTTGGGAAAGATCTATAAAAATTTCCATAAATGATTTCTAATTTGTTTTCTAACATATATTAATTTCAGACCAAAACATACATATATTATCCATAATTAATTTTAAACCCAGATAACCATTTTCTTCATTATAAAATTAATATTAAATCCACATTAATTCAGAAAATTATGAAAATTGAAACCCATCACTAAAATATTACTTACGACCTTATTCTAAAATTGCAAGGCATTTGGATGTCATTTGATAGGGTTTTCACAATAAAACATATCATAAAATCTATATAAATTTGCATAAATCATCAACAAGCGTATATATTCATTTTAACAATAAAAAACTTGGCATAACATTGAAAGATAGATTAAACACTGAAAGATAGATCGGATTTAATCTAAAACTGAAATCATTTAAAAATATGAGATATAGTTATTATTCACCATTAGCTTGAGATTAAGGAGTTGATATTTTATCTTTGATCAAGTTGCTTAAGCTTCTTTCCCTTGATTTTAGCTTTATCTTCTTCTTACTTTCCTAATGGTTGTCGGCCTCTTATGTTTTGATTTTGAAAATGGACGTGAGAATGAATATTCCTTAAGTGTTTTGGGTAATAGAACATATCTTATTCCTGCTTTGCCCTTATCATATTTGCCTTTCCTACTTTACTTTCATTTTCTTTAGTTCATGAATTAAATGGCACGGCTACCCTTCAGTTAATCAAAAATCTCAATCCTCTAATCATTACATTATTTTATTTTATTTAACTAATTAAATATCCGAAATAATGTTACTCAAAATTAGGGTGATTACAATTGTCCAATCAACATTTGAAGCATTAAGATTTGCATTCAAAAGTTTGGGAAATTGCTTTGATATCCATAGTTAACCAAAATAGTAAATGCCTTTCTATTTGTATTGAAGATTATTTCGTGCCATAATAATTGTTATGTTTTATTTCCATGCACCTGCACCAATCATTATTCTAAAATGTTATGTTTATTTTTTCTACAGGTTCAGCTGGCTTATAATATTCCTTAAGTCTTCATCATTTTTTCTGGTGAATACTTCAATTAACTTTTAAGCCTTTAATTTCGTAGTATTTTTGGCTAAAGGAAGTTCATCGTATAAGTCCTGATTTATGTCTGCATTAAGTATTCCAAAAACATTATTTGAAAAGATAGAAAAAAGGCATTTGAGGTTATATAAGATTATGTTCATCTCTTTTCACTTTTAAGGGAGAGGTCTTCTGTCATTTCTTGTCACTAGGTAGTTGACTGTAAATACATTTCTCAATGCTAGGAGTAGGAAGCATATATATGTTATACCTAATTTTACTAAAAAGCGTGCATGCCACTTAAAATATTTTGTGAACCTACTAATAATACGATATCCCATTGTTTTAGAACATCCATCAAAAGTTAATTTCCATTATAAAATTATTGTTGAAAAGAAAAAATATAAGAAATATTTATTGGAACCTATTTATCCCTATTTAAATGAGAAAATAACATAAAATTTGTTACCTGAACATACTTGCGTCTGGGTAAAGAAATTTGGGTTATAGCATAAATTGACATATGAAAAAGTCAACTAGCAACTTATCTTTACTTTAAAGTTCTTGATTTTAGAGCAGAAAGAATAGACCAAATACGACGATGAAGCCAAAAAAAAGTTAAACTCGAGCATGAGAAGACGTGTGATGCTCCTCATCACCACATGCTTTGTTTAGTGTCTTACATTAGTCAGCTTGTTTTTTACTGCATTTATAAAAGCAAAATGACATATGTGTTTGGCAGGCACATACTTCCCTAGAGTTTACAAGCGAAGCTTGGTTCTCTAGGTAATTCAAAAAAAAAAGCAAAATGACATACATGCTTCACGGTTCAGTTTTAACTGAGGCAAATATTTCTCCGTTAAAATTGAGGCGTGCATGCCTCTGTTGAAACCAAGGCATGTTACCTATTCTTTACTACACTAGGCATAATCCCCTTAGTTCAGTTTAGCTTAGGCATACAAGCCTCAGTTAAAAGAAAACTAAGACAATACGTATCAGTTTTAACTTGAGGCATGTTGCCTCGGTTAAAATTGAGACGTGTTGCCTCAGTTAAAACTGAGCCATATTTGCAGGTTATTTGGGTATTATACCCTCTTTTTCCATGGAATAGGAAATAATTACTATGCTAATTTTGTCAGAATAGAACACACTTCGCTAATATTATCACTAATGCTGCTTTTGTTATTTGATTGTTGGAAATTATGTTTTGAAATAAGTGAATTGTTAAAAAAAATAAAAAAAATTGAATAAGTGGAAGTTGGCTCCTATATGTGAATAGTCCCACATTGTAGGATTGTATGCAAGAATCAAGTATTTATACTTGATTCTTAGAGGCTAAGTTGGGCCCTTTGGGCACTCAATGATGCTCGCCGACTGACCTGGGCTCGGGTTCGGATTTGTAGTGGTGTAACACTTATATTTTTGCGTATTACTCAGATTCGTTTTTTAAGACCACGTTTCCCCCAAACCAGTAACGTTCTTTTACTACTCCGTCTTCTTAACTGATACGAATACGAAAACAGAAAGAACAACATTTTCGTATCTCTTTTTCATAAAATTCGAGCAGTATTTTGAGAGTGCAAACCGAGCCTTTCGTCCGTGCAAACGAATCGGTACCACAACTATTGAGAGGCTGTTTTATCCTAGAGGCGGCGGTGATTGATCCGAACTGCTTGCACTATTGAGCAGATCGCCGAAACGTCTTCAAGAAAGTGACTCCGTCCACCACTCAGCCGAAGTTAGCCATTGTTTCCAACAATTGAAGACGTCCGACAACAATGGCTTCTACTGCAGATCTAGATGCCGCCGCTCCCACTTCCTTCTTCCAACTCCCGATGGTCTCTGCTGCTCCCTTCAGATTCGAGGGCCTCCACTTCAAACGCTGGAGACAGAAGATGGAATTCTTCCTGACCACCAGAAAAGTGGTGGCTGTGCTGACAACCGACAAACCGCAGCTACCCAGTAGACCAGACGACGAAGCAGACGCAGATCAGATGCGAGCCTGGACAGAAAAATCAAAGGAGTTGCAGAACTGAATGATGCTCGCCGACTGACCTGGGCTCGGGTTCGGGTTTGTAGTGGTGTAACACTTATATTTTTGCGTATTACTCAGATTCGTTTTTTAAGACCACGTTTCCTCCAAACCAGTAACGTTCTTTTACTACTCCGTCTTCTTAACTGATACGAAGACGAAAACAGAAAGAACAATATTTTCGTATCTCTTTTTCATAAAATTCGAGCAATATTTTGAGAGTGCAAACCGAGCCTTTCGTCCGTGCAAACGAATCGGTACCACAACTATTGAGAAGCTGTTTTATCCTAGAGGCGGAAGTGATTGATCCGAACTGCTTGCACCATTGAGCAGATCGTCGAAACGTCTTCAAGAAAGTGACTCCGTCCACGACTCAGCCGAAGTTAGCCATTGTTTCCAACAATTGAAGACGTCCGACAACAATGGCTTCTACTGCAGATCTAGATGCCGCCGCTCCCACTTCCTTCTTCCAACTCCCGATGGTCTTGCTGCTCCCTTCAGATTCGAGGGCCTCCACTTCAAACGCTGGAGACAGAAGATGGAATTCTTCCTGACCACTAGAAAAGTGGTGGCTGTGCTGACAACCGACAAACCACAGCTACCCAGTAGACCAGACGACAAAGCAGACGCAGATCAGATGCGAGCCTGGACAGAAAAATCAAAGGAGTTGCAGAACTGGACAGAGCAAGATTACATGTGCTGAAACTTCATACTCAACGGCCTCAGCGATGACCTGTACGACTACTATAATTCTGACAAGTCAGCTAAAGAGATCTGGGAAGCACTGCAAAAGAAGTACGATACCGAAGAGGCTGGAGCGAAGAAATATTCAGTCGGCCGCTACCTCAAATACCAGATGACAGATGACAGGTCAGTAGAGATGCAGTCTCATGAGCTTCAGAAAATTGCTCATGAGATCATCTCCGAAGGTATGAGTTTGGATGAACAGTTTCAGATTGCTATTATTATTGATAAACTGCCCCCAGGTTGGAAAGACTTTAAGAAAGTGCTTAGGCACAAGACTAAGGAATTCTCCTTAGAGAGCTTGATCACTCGCCTCCGTATTGAGGAGGAGGCTCGGAAGCAGGACCAGAAAGAGGAAGTGCTTGTTCTCACCAACAACAACACTAAAAAGTCCAAACCAGCAGTTCTGAAACCAAATCCGAAAAACTTTAAGAATCAGAACCGCAACAAACAGAATTGGAACCCGCAAGGGAACCAAAAAGGACAGCAGAAACCGACCCAAAAGAATGACTCTGGACAGTTGTTTCTATGCTACAGCTGTGGAAAACTAGGTCATATGGCACGCAAGTGTAGGAACAGACCAGGCCCTGCACCGCAGGCTAACCTGGTTGAGGAGCCTTTGACGGCTATGATTTCTGAGATTCACCTTGTTGGTGGATCATAGGGTTGGTGGGTAGACACTGGTGCATCCTGCCATGTCTGCTATGATCGTGCTATGTTTAGTACATACACGGCTGCCGATGATCAGAAAGTGATGTTGGGAGATTCTCACACCACTACAGTTGCAGGCATTGAAAATGTGGAAATAAAGTTTACCTCTGGAAAGACAGTTCTTCTAAAAGATGTGATGCATACTCCAGAGATGAGAAAGAATCTGGTTTCTGGTTTTCTCCTTAATAAGGCTGGTTTTACTCAAGTTATAGGGGCTGATTTGTATACTTTGACTTATAAGGGGATGTTTGTAGGGAAGGGTTATGCTTGTGAGGGTATGTTTAAACTGAATGTTGAATCTAATAAAGTAACCAGTTCTGCTTATATGTTGTGTGACTTTAATATTTGACACTCTAGATTATGTCATGTAAATAAGCGTATAATTCATAACATGGTAACATTAGATTTGATTCCTAAAATGTCACAAACTGATTTTGATAAATGTGAATTCTGTAGTCAAGCAAAAATCACTAAGAAACCTCATAAATCAGTTGATAGATTTTCTGAACCCTTAGACTTGATTCATTCTGACATATGTGAGCTAGATGGTACTTTGACTAGACATGGACACCGTTATTTTATCACTTTCATAGATGATACCTCTGATTTCACTTATGTATATCTTATGAAAAATAAAAGTGATGCATTTGATATGTTTAAATTATTTAAAACTGAAATTGAGAATCAATCTAATAAGAAAATTAAGAGACTTCGTAGTGATAGAGGAACAGAATATGAATCTAGTTCATTTCTTGATTTCTATAAATCGAATGGTATAATTCATGAGAGAACTGCACCTTATTCACCTGAAATGAACGGTAAAGCTGAAAGAAAGAATAGGACCTTTACCGAATTAGTTGTAGCTATTTTGTTAAATTCAGGTGCAGCAAAACATTGGTGGGGGGATATTTTGTTGACTGTATGCTATGTATTGAATAAAATCTCTAAATCAAAAAGTAAGATTTCACCTTTTGAAATTTTAAGAAATTATAAACCGAATGTATCTTATCTTAGAACTTGGGGATGTTTGGCATATGTTCGTATACCCGACCCTAAGAGAATAAAATTAGCAAGTAGAACATACGAATGTATATTTATTGGCTATGCTATTAATAGCAAAGCATATAGATTTTATGAACTGAATACACATAATATAGTAGAATCTATTGATGCTAATTTTTATGAAAGTAAATTTCCTTTTAAATTGAGGAATAGTGGGGGCATGTCAAATAACACAGTGCCTATTAGAACAGAACTTAATGAATCTTCTGAAACTGAACCTAGAAGAAGTAAAAGAGCAAGAGTTGATAAAGATTTTAGCTCGGATTTTTGCACTTTTACTATAGAGGAGGATCCAACAAACCTCCAAGAAGTCTTATCTTCTTTAGATGCCGATTTTTGGCAAGAGGCTATAAATGATGAGATGGATTCCTTGGAATCCAATAAGACTTGGCACTTAGTAGATTTACCACCTGCTTGTAAGTCTATAGGTTGTAAATGGGTACTTAAAAAGAAATTAAAACCCGATGGAACAGTTGAAAAATATAAAGCCCGTTTGGTAGCTAAAGGTTTTAGGCAAAGAGAAAATATAGACTTTTTGATACTTTTTCACCTATAACTAGAATCACATCCATTCGAGTACTAATTTCATTAGCATCTATTTATAATTTAATTATACACCAAATGGATGTTAAAACTGCCTTTTTAAATGGTGAATTAGAAGAGGAAATTTATATGGACCAACCTGAAGGCTTTGTTATTCCTGGTCAAGAACATAAAGTTTGCAAATTAGATAAATCATTATATGGTTTAAAACAAGAACCTAAACAATGGCATGAAAAATTTGATAATTTAATAATCACAAACGGTTTCAAAGTTAATGAAAGTGACAAATGTATTTATTATAAATCTGAAAATGACATTTGCACTAAAATATGTTTGTATGTAGATGATTTACTAATTTTTGGATCAAATATTCATGCCATAAACACAGTTAAATCTTTGTTAAGTGCCAATTTTGATATGAAAGATCTAGGTGAAGCGAGTGTAATTCTTGGTATTAAGATTACTAGGTCCGAAAAGGGACTTTCTTTGGATCAATCTCATTATATTGAGATGATCTTAAAGAAATACAATTACTTTCACTGTAATCCTGTATGTACACCATATGATCCTAGTGTAAAAATTTCAAGAACACTGGTGAAGGTGTAAGACAGTCTGATTATGCGAGCATCATTGGCAGCCTTCGGTATGCCACTGATTGTACTAGACCCGACATTGCCTATGTCGTGGGATTATTATGCAGGTTTACTAGTAGACCTAGTATAGATCATTGACACGCTATTGAGAGGGTCATGAGATACCTAAAACGAACCATGAACCTTGGATTACATTATGAAAAGTTTCCAGCTGTTCTTGAAGGTTACACCGATGCAGACTGGAATACTTTATCTGATGACTCAAAGGCAACTAGCGGCTATATCTTTAGCATTGCTAGAGGAGAGGTTTCTTGGAAATCCAAGAAACAGACTATTTTGGCTCAGTCTACTATGGAGTCTGAGATGATAGCACTAGCCACAGCTAGTGAGGAAGCAGAGTACTTAAGAAATCTGCCAGCTGAGATTCCCTTATGGGAAAAACCGATGCCAGCTGTGTTGATCCATTGCGATAGTACCGCGGCTATTGCAAAAGTTCAGAACCGTTATTACAACGGCAAGAGACAACAGATCGTCGTAAGCACAACACTGTTAGAGAGCTACTCTCCTCAGGAGCTGTTAGAGTGGATCACATACGCAGTGACAAGAATTTGGCAGATCCTTTGACGAAAGGATTGGCCAGAGAGAAAGTCCTTACGACTTCTAGAAAAATGGGACTATTGCCCTTCGATTGTTGAGTCACGCACAATGGTAACCCGACCTAATGAATGGAGATCCCAAGAACTAGGTTCAATGGGTAAGAACAAGTTGTGAAGTGATATGAGTTGAACATGCCATTTTTCATATATATATATATATATATATATATATATATAAGCATGTATTCCTGAAGTGATTAGAGGATGAGTTAATAGAAACTCTTAATGAGATCTATACTCCATTTGGAGTGGAGTACCTATCTTTAGGAGTACTCTTGATAGACTCACCTGTGTGAATGTGGAAATTTGGCCGTTTCCTATGGAGTTTTGAGCAAAACTCCTTGAGCATTCACTAAACTGGGATAGACATGCATGACCATAAATGCACAGGCTTATTTGATTGCACTCTAGAAAGATTGTGTGTGGTCTGATGTCAGGAATAGAGTTCAAGACTACGTGTCACTCTAATAAAAACTGAGTCTTATTCACTATGCAAAGGTTCAAGTCGAACGACACCTTTGTTTATGCACAATCTTATGTTTTCAGAAATTGCTCGAAAATATTTTTTAAAAATTCAAGTGGGGGATTGTTGGAAATTATGTTTTGAAATAAGTGAATTGTTAAAAAAAAATTGAATAAGTGGAAGTTGGCTCCTATATGTGAATAGTCCCACATTGTAGGATTGTATGTAAGATCAAGTATTTATACTTGATTCTTAGAGGCTAAGTTGGGCCTTTGGGCACCCAGTGATGCTCTTTTGTGAGGAGGGAGGCCATGCTTGACCACCACACGCGCGCGCGCGCCGACCGACCGACTCGACTCGACCCGGGCCGGGCTCGGGCTCGGGTTCGGGTTCGGGTTCGGGCTTGTAGTGGTGTAACACTTATATTTTTGCTACAAATTTATTAACCATTTTTGACCAGGTTGGAACGGTAAAATCTGTTCAAGCCCGTATTGAAGAACATTATACAACGTTTACTATTTTGACCCGATATTACTCAGATCCGTTTTTTAAGACCACGTTTCCCCCAAACCAACGTTCTTTTACTACTCCGTCTTCTTAACTGATACGAAGACGAAAACAGAAAGAACAACATTTTCGTATCTCTTTTTCATAAAATTCGAGCAGTATTTTGAGAGTGCAAACTGAGCCTTTCGTCCGTGCAAACGAATCGGTACCACAACTATTGAGAGGCTGTTTTATCCTAGAGGCGGCGGTGATTGATCCGAACTGCTTGCACCATTGAGGAGATCGCCGAAACGTCTTCAAGAAAGTGACTCCGTCCACGACTCAGCCGAAGTTAGCCATTGTTTCCAACAGTTTAACCAGGAAAAGAAAGATGGGGCAAAGCAAGCACACTACAAGTGGTAAAAGTTATTTACGGTATTAAGGTGACATCATTATACATAGCATTCAATCTCACTATTATATATGTTTATGTGTTGAGAGATGCTGATAGGTTATGTTTTATCCATAAGTTAATCAAAGAAACAAAATTTCATATGCATGTGTATAAAATAAAAAGGGTTATAGTGTAGATGGATTGTAATGAAATTTTTGAGGCATTACAACTAATTCATGGAAACGTAGATGCAATTTAGTTAAAGACTCTACAATCATAGAAATTTTTATGCAAGTTCCAAGTGCAACTAATAAAAAATATAAACATATTTGAATCTGAAAGCAATCAATCATGTAAGCTATAAATGCTTACAATCATGATTAGTATTCCGAGGCCTTTTTTGGTTAAGATTTAAGCAGGTTAAAAAAGCTTGTGATATAAAAGAAAATTAAAGCTTATATTAATGAAGTTTTCTGTTATAAAGTTGGTAAAATGAAAACTGTTGGAAATACAATGTAAAATTTATAGTGAAATATGTTTAGGTAGAAGAGTTAATAAAAATGTTTAAGGTACCAATGCACATAGTGGAAAAGGAAGTATGTTAATTGCATGGAAGTATGTTATCAAACTTGTACTGATATCCATTAGTCGAATTTTAATAACATGAGTAACAACTATTGACTATTAAATTGAGGTATGTATAGAACAGTGAAGGATTAAATTGAATCCTCAAATTTGTACTAATATGATATAAGGAAATGAGATGTGAACCTAGCATGTTATTAAAGTTTGAGCTAACATTAAATAATATATATTGATCACAAATTTTGTTATTTAGAAGTAACATGTATTAGTTGCTCCCCTGTTATATTCTTTGATAAATAGTTTATAGCTATTATTTGACTTTTAAAACATAAATACACTAGTTTCATAGGGTAAAGAAAATGCAGGCTGTTAACTAGCCTTATCTATAAAAAAATTAACAATATGTTTTTCTCATTTGTACGAAGTGCAAGTTTTATTGGGTAAATTGTTGTGTTTAGTAGTATATCGCTAATAGTTTGTTTAGGAGTCAAAATCATGCTGTATAAATTTGAAGGCAGAAGTATAACTTTGATATTTCTAGTTTCTTATACAACTTTCTCTTTGACATGTGATGTATGATGTTTTAGACTACATGTTAGAAGATAGAGAGAAGTATGTGTAACATCCCGCCTTTTCGCACACTTTAAACCGACACACGTGCCAATTCAAAGCATACGCAAGGGCGGATTGTTATGGGGTAAATAAGAAAATAGAGAAGAAATAAAACAAAACAGAATCTCACAGCGGAAGGATAAAATATAATAATAAATATACAGTTCAAAACAGTTTACAAACACTTGATTTGCTTTATACAATAAATATCAGAGTTACACCTACCAATACAATCAATGCAGCGGAACAGTATGAGTGTGGTGCAATACTATAGATAATAATAATACGTCTCCTTCGTCTTCGTCCTTCAAAGCTAAAGTCTTCGATCCTGAAACGCTCGGACTGACCCGAGCGAATTTGAAAAGACACAAACACTCGAGTCAGAACTAAAAGATCTTATGTGAGTTAAATTAACAGAAATAAATATGAGTACAGTAACTCAAGAGATGCTCGGGATTTACATCTCCTAAGGATCCGTTAAACTATTTACTATGTAGTATATTGCGCTATTATAATAGTGTCTATTTATAAAATAAACTTACTTTTTAATAGCGTTAAGGGGTTACCCATATAGCCCTTAACACAAATAATGGCAATAGTCTATACAATACCGTAATACCTCCTGATCGGGAAGCTACCAGAGGATACTCCATAGGTACGACACAAATAGAAACTCGTAGTAAAGGCTCGGTATGGTAGGTGACACGGCACAACTAGGCAATGCCAGGGTAGATATACCAATTGCTATCCAGGCTGGTGGAAACGCGTAGCCGCAGTTACCGCCCACCTCGGACTAACTCCCCAAAATCAAAATATAGAGGTGGCCACTGAATCAATCCAAAATCAAAGTATAATATTGAAGAGGAGGGTCCGATCAGAGGAATGACCTCATTGGCCTGAGAATCGCTCCTGTTTTAGCCACCTTATGCCAACTCACGGGAGTCGGGTCCACGTATTTACCTTACAGGAAACGTCGCCACCACCTACTTCATTCTGGAATCTCCACCGCGTACACGGTTAGTCAAAGTGGTTTTCGGTATCGACAGAGAGTATGTCCATATCCGATCCCGGTCTCTTTGCCAACCCATCGTTATTATAACACCGCGGTCATTTAAAAATAGCTCATACTTTAAAACCAGAATAAACATTTCCATTTTAAAATTATGAATACGATATCGTTTTAAAACCCAAAAAAATATGATATCCTTTATCCCAAATATAAACCTTTTCAAAAATCCAAATGCTTTAAAATTTATAACGTCTGAAAGCCAAATATCCTTTCAAAGCATAATATTTCGAAATTCATAATTTAAAACCATAACTTTTAAAACTTGAATGGTTGGGTATTCAACGGTATATGAATTAAAAGGTTTAACTTAAATGTTACTTTGTAAAGAAAATAGTTCTCATGGCTTTACAAATACATTTCTTTATTAAAGTCTAAACCAAAATTTGTATTATCTCTCTCAAGTTCCAAAACCACTTCAATTTATATATATACGTATATCCATTTTGAGTAACAATATTTCAAACTAAAATTGGATTTTATTCTTTCAACAGATCAATTGTTCTATTAATTAGTCTTGAATATTCACATAAAATCCATAAATAATAAGACTTCAGTTTCTAGTAATAAAAAATATATATTTTCCCAATTCAAATTATACTAGAATATTCATTTCAATTTATTTTGGGAAAAATCCAATTATAAATATCATATCTTAAAATTTCCAAACTTAACATTTAAACATATGATATAAATTATTAAACTCCATTTTCTTAATTTTCTTCCATTTTTAATAAAGATTTTTATACACCTTTTAATTCAAAATTTTCACTTCATATGTATATATATATGGAAGAAAAATATTTATACAATATAAAATTTAAGATTATTATAAACCGTATTCCATCCAAACCATAGAAATCACATAAAAATAGTTATATATAGACCGCGGTGCCCGTATATAATTTTCTATCCTATGGTCAAGTGATACGAATATTTATCATTTCAATCCGCAATTTAAAAGATATAAAATTTTGCGGCTGTATATCATTTCAAACCACAATCCCGAATGAAAGGAAATATGCATGATAATTTGCAATTTTATGAAATACAATAAAACATCCATCAACATCACCCATCATCCAATCACAATCATCAAGCAATATCAATCAATAACAATTTATATTTGATAATATATAACAGGTAATAACTGGCAATTTTATTCAGATTAAATTTAACAACTATTAATCTAACAGTTTACATTCAGTAATAATCTATATAACTGTTAACTATCAGTTTATAGGCAAACAAATAAATTCTAACTATCAATTAATACGCAATAAATAAATTAAATTAACCGTTAAATTTAATAAATGCAATTCAACAAATATGAGTGAAATAAACATGCCAAATACTCATAAATAAATTTCTATTCATTTCTAAAATTAATTTAACAAACATAAAAGCTTCTAGTAGTTGTGAGTGGGTTAAAACACTCACCTTTTGAATTTAAATCGAATTTAAATTCGATTTAAACCCAAAAATTTGACGGTCTCCAAATTTGTCCAAACCAGCATCATCAAATCCGGAATTTAATTACGATCCTAACAAAAGAAATTTCGTGTGAATCCGACTTCGTATGAGAAAGTTTTGGCGAAAATGATGATTGAATTAAAAATTGAAAATAAATAAAACGACACACAAACCATATAGATGCGATCCCCATCGTCCACTCCACAAAACGCAGAAAAGGTTTGACGATCCGACGAAGTTTGCGACGACGATGATGAATGGTCACGGACTGTTTGAATTAATTCTGGTCAAACGAATGTTCAAAACAGAAAACGAATTGCACCAGTAGATTACGTGCCTCGAGAACATTAACATATATTTTTTTTGTGGAATTTTTCTGAAGTGTTTGCAATTTCATTGAAATTTGGATTGAAGTAGATCTAGGTTTTGCAACCATTTGAGGAGGAGAAGGAGATGAAGAAATGAATATACAACAAATGAAAATAGGATGGAGCTAGGGTTTATAACTGTATATATATATATATATATATTAAATTTCCAAAATTTAATTAAATTTACTTTCCATTATTTATTGTCAATTAGATTGATTTATCATTGGATTCATATTTCAATATGTAAATATCCCCAATTTCATCTGCACTTATATTTACATAGTTTCTAAATATTAAATTTCAAATATTACTTCATTTAACGTTACGTATTTATTATTTATTACTTGCTGCAGTTGATTATCAATTATACTTAGTATACTAAGTAGATGGTAAATTTTGAATACTTGTTATCATTAACGTTTTATTTCCACTTACAAAATAAATGAAATTATTACATAAACTCCCTTAATTAAGTCAACCATTATCTTATATAACTTAACTGGTAATATATATACCCAATTGCCCTAATTGGTTTATAGTTATCAGCTAAATACATACTAACTTGTAAATAAATTCGTTTAATTGCAAATGGATCTGATCAAATTTAATAGATTGAATAGATGGGCAAGCAAATAATAAATTTTCCTTTTTGTCAAATTCAAACCCATTCCTACTTAATTATCAATTACAATTTATTACGAAACATTGATTTTATGCAGTTACCTTTTATTTGCAAAGTATTACATCAATTCCTATAACCTTGGATTCATTCCCAATTCACCAAATTCAATTAATTACACTTTACAAATGTGTTTCCAATATATAGGTATTGCCCAAGTTAATAAACAAATGACTTATATGAATGATTAAAATTTTCAATTATCTCACTTTACTCCTAAACTTCTGTTATTTAATAATTATTGCTTAGAACCTGATTTTAATCTTCCCATTATCTATTTAATTCCTTCTAGAATCATAGCTAATATTTGACATCCCTTCATTACCCAAATGTTCTTATCCCATCAAATTTTAGGTTATCGAAATATTAATTGTCAATTTCTTTAATTGCACTAAATTTATCTATTAAAGGTTGCACTTAACCCAAATACATAAAACTTGCCCAATTTCTCCTTAAATCAATAACCTTCATATACAAATATGTTTATCATAAATTTTATCTACTCTTCCTTTTTAGGTAATGTCCTATATATTAGATTTCCATGTAATTTGCAATAAATCATACTCGTAGTTATATCACATTAAATGAATAAATAAGTGTTGACTCTATTCTTTTGATTCAACATTGGTTTACGTTATATTTCATAAATATTTCTACATACATCAGGATTTTTTTAAAAATGGTTGTAACGTGAAATCTCGTCTACTTTCCATTTTATATTTAAGGCTTCTAAAACCGATTCATATCATTTCTCTAGTCCAAATTTTATTAATATAACCTTAAATTTAATTTATTCCTATCGATGTAATGGTTGAACACAAATTTCACTTATTTGCAATAAATCCACAAATTGGATTTCAAATTTTCAAATAAATAAATAAATTTTAGTTTATCACTTCTTAAATACCCAAACGTCAATGCCTTAATTTAAACTGCATTTATTACATTTTATAAAAATCCTCTATCTTAAGTGACAAATCAAAACTACCCTAACTACACAAATCATCGTATTATAAAGATATTTACACTATCCTCCATTTATTACCTTAATTTATTTAAGGTAACCTTAAATTAATCTCTATTGCAATGATTTCAAATTATTATTCCCCCATTCCTTTATAAATTTCAATAACGCCAAATTTAACCGTTATATTCTCTTTATTTATGCGATAAATGCAATTATTGAATCTAATACTCCATTTAATTTAATAGATCCTGCTTCCTAGAATCTATATCAACAATAGGTCAAATATATACATAGAATTAGCCTTAACTTCACCTAAAAGAATTAGTTATTTCAACTACCGCACAAAACTACGCTACTGCACTATTTAATCAAATAAATTAATTGAACTTAAATCAGCATAAAGGTTATAAAATTATAAATGTAATCTTAATAAATTCATTTATTGATTTAGACTCTTTCTATACAGTAATTAACCTATTTGTGGGTATAAATAACTTTGGAATTATATTACATCTCATTAGTGCGCGTTTTATTTCCTATAACTTCTCCTTATTAACTATACCCATTAACAACCAAAAAAATTAAATTAGCTTTATTTCAATCTATTTCCCTTCTTAACTAAATAAAATAAATGGTTAACCTAAACACTTGTTATCCTTTGATATATTCAAATTCACTTCCAACATTTATTAACAAAATGTTGCCATAGGTTTAGATTTACATAAATAAATTATATGAATAGGTAGAAAAATTGGTAATCCGCAAATGCCCAATATACACGCATTAATTACTACCTATTGTTAGAATCCATTTATTAATTTACTAGTTAATAACGGTCTTTTTATTTCTATCTACTACCAAACTCTCTATTTTATTATAGTTCCAATATATTAATACTTAGGCACATCAAGTGCTAGCCCTTTTGTTATCTATATTAAATTGGGTATGCACAAATAAGTTGTTAATTAACTATTTCTACAAAATTATATTCATACATTCAGTTCCATATCTTATAGGGTTAAATTCTAATTACTTACGCTTAATCTATAAATTTAATACTCTATTCAAACATGCATTTAAATTCTTTTTATTCTAAATAAATTTTATTAAGTGTTGACATCCACTAATAGCATTCACCTTTATTACAACCAAAGGTGACATCTTCACTACTGATTTTATATTAATGAATCTCATTTTAGTTAATATTTTTTTATTAATATTCTCAATTCAACATTTATTGATTTCTTAAAATTTACTTTTAACAAAAAGTGACAAATTACATTATCCAAATCTATTGTCATAAAATTTTGTTGTTACACTAGGTTACAACTACTATACCAAATTTCTACATTTATTCTTAAACAAATTAGAAATTATATTAATTTAATTTATTAAATATTATTAATTTCAACGGGTCGTTACAGTATGCTTGCTCCCTTTTTCTCCTTAAAAAATTAGACATATTTACATTATAATGTATTATTTTGTAACAGTGTTCATATATCTTGCTTTCCGTTAACACGGTTGTATGTATTATTTTGTGCGCATGTATGCTATGTTACTTTTGGTCATAAGTATTGTGTGCTTTATACTTTGTTTATGAAATATTATGGATATATATTGCGATTTGGCGTATAATCTATTTGATTATGTACATTAATGTGTTAATTGTGATATTTTGAACTGTTACATTATATATATTGAAATAAATATTAAAACTGTAAATGAAAGCATGAGAAATTTAAAAAAATGCTACGAAAAATAATCTATAGCATTTTAAAACTGCTATAAAAAATAGATATGGAACGACTTTTACTTAGCTCTAAGTAAATGCAATAGCAATACTTTACAAGAATTAGCAGGAAAGATAGCAGGGAAAGATAATAAGTAAAAACGCTATGAAAAGTTCCATAGCATCCAACAAAATGCTATAGAAAGTAACTTACGTCAGAAATAAAAGCCTATAAAGAGTACAATATAGCGACCAGAGAAACGCTATGAAAATATTCTATAACAACCCGATGAACGCTATAAAAAGCTAATCATATCTATAAATAGTCAAACAAACGTAAAAACACTATAATAAGGTACTTTTATAGCTCCTTTTAAAGCATTTTCTGAAACGCTATAGTATATACCAGACATATTATAACATGTCACCTTACAACGTTTATAAAACCGCTATAACAACCTTTAATTGCAAATTTAAAATGCTTTAAAAGGGTCAGATTATTGTAGCTAGATGCTACCTTAGATCAGTTGTTCCATTGTAAGTTGACATAGTCGACATCATGAATTTCTTCGAATACTTTCCTTCAAGGATGTTTTCAGTTAATGGGGTCCGAGTCAGTGATGAACCCCACTCCTTTTCCTATCTACGCTGGCACTCACTCAACAATCTTTTCACCATATCAGCGATATATTCTTTACTACTTTGGGTGACTAAACGTCAAATATCAAGAACATCTCCGAATATCTGACTCTACAAATGTTCTTGGTTAGTTGCATGATGTCTAGGTTTTTCTATCTCTGAAGGAACAATTCAGCCCGACTCATTCTTTCGACACCTTGTGGACCATGTTCTCTGCTAGCTGGTTCTATGGCATTCATCTAAACACCACCTATTTGAACACCACTAGTATAAGTACTAGTAATTTTCTCTTCACCAGCATCAACATCCTACAACTCTTCCTCGCTATCGGACAAATCCAGTCCTCCACCAAACATGTCAGTACCAACCTGATCGGTCACCTCGGTGCCCACCACATTTGTCTTTTTCTAATTCACTCCATATTTCATAACTCATCTCTATGTTGCCCCAGCCCCTCTTTGCATCCATCATTTGCCACTCTTCTATTCCATTCCCTCAATGACAAGCTTTCTTTCTTGGAATCAAAAGACAACAATTCCTTTTGATTTTCCTTCACCTTTGTAATTTAGTTCTTTGCTGGGGCTGGATTAATGCCATCAATTGCTCTTGCATACTTCTCATTAGTTCCATCTAGGACCTTTCTTATTTTAGCATCCTTGCATTCATATCCAATAGCATCTTTTCCATCTCAACTATTATCAAAATTTCAGTCATTTCAGATGAAGATCTCGATTGAGCAGTCAGAGGTTGAGTTGTTTCATTTTCAACATAGTGATCACCTTCAGCGTCACCTACAACGATCGCTCTGGATCTGGTAGATATCTCCGTATCCTTTCAGGAGACCATCCTTTTTTAGATCTGAAGGTAGATTCTCTCTAAATCTAAGTAACAATAGAAATTCAACAAAAAGCTCTAGATTTAGCTTTTAGATTCTTCAAACCCATATTTAAAACACAAATCTACAACTGAGATTCTTCGATCTCCGTTAATGCACAAATAACGTTGCATCGAAAGTTGATGTAACACCCCAAATCAAGTAAAGATGAGGTGATTTGGATAAAAATGAAATTAAAATAAGAGAATACAAGATTTTAAAGTGGTTCAACATCAATTCAATTGCTTATATCCACTGTTAGCTTTGTTTTGATTAACTTTCACAAGTACAACTGGACTACAAATGATTTCCGATCTTAAGTAAGATTGAAATCGAAAAATAGCGGTATCTCCTTGCAAAATTCCCTAGATTCTCCTTGTTGCTAAATGATAGGTATTTATAGATGAATTCACCCACTAAAATCGCTAGCTCACGAAAGAAGCAGTAAAAAGTCAAATCCACACTTTTTAGGCGTGAAGAATGAGGAAAATTCGACATTCACAATAGGTCGGTACCGACATGATTAGGTCATCTCTGACATGATTTTTGAACTAGCAATTTTGGATTTTCTTTATATTTGTTTAAGTCTTCAAGCTTTTAACCTTTGTTGATAAAATTTCCCTTCCAAATTATGTCGGTACCGATATGATTTGTGTTATTCAAGTTTTTGTCTTTTTCTCAAAGTGCACTTCAACTTTATCTATAGTTCCAAAGTGGGGTCCCATGTCTTTATACAAGTTGGTGCCAACATTTTGGGACATGGATGCCTTCGTACCTACATCCATATTCGTTTTTGTAGATATTAAATATGTATCATCTTCTCGGATACAAATGCAAATGGATTTTGGGTTTTCGAATATGCATTGACAGGCCTACGATTAATTACTCCAAATTCCACTGATTAACCTACAATAAAAACTATCCCTCCCCTTCATTTTTCTCCCCATACTCTCCTCCACACAACTCCAAGTCGAAAGTCCTAGGTTTTGGTCGTCTGTAACTTCGATTATTTGAGATAAGTTTCTTCATAATCCCCTTTTCCATACTTTTATATAACATCTCAAAATTTTCGTTTTTTTTAATTTTTTCCCAGAATGTTGACCAACTAATCCTCTGCTTCGTCTACAAGAAGCATCATAGAGTGGACCATTGAACGGACATTGGCATTCATAATCATATGCTGCGCCAACTTTATTTTTTTCGATCTGCCTTTTTGACCCTCAAAAGTTGACACTAATAAATTCACGGAATTTACATGCCGAATAACCAAGTATCGGAAAGATAGAATGTTAGGGTAAAGAAAGAAGAAAGAAGATAAGAAGAAACTAAACTGCAATACAGAATCTCGCAACGCAACAAAACAATATATATTCATCAACATAAAAATTTACATAGTCATTTCCAAAATGATACATCAGATACATAAGAATACAATTTCTACTCTAGGACAGCTTCCTGTCCCAACTTAACTGATTCAAAATACATAAGAAACAACGGAGACAAGATAAATAACTAGTCGTCGATGAAGCCACCTGCTCTATGCTCCTCCAAAAATGCATTCATAAGAAACCTGAACTACGTGGCTGCTCATACAAATTTGAGCACCTAAGAGTTTTAGGGAAAGAAAGTAAAGCTCCGGATCAGACATGTGTCTGGTGTGAAAACACTCATACAACTAAATTATTACATTTAAAACTCCTTTAAAATCAAAGATATTTCGTAAAATCACGCTACATATAAACACGAATGAGTTTCTACCTTATGATAACAAAAATATTTTATATAGGAAATCTAGTGATATTATGATCACGTCTAGAATACAAATACATATTAATCATAACCGAAATTGCTACAATATTAAATTCCAATGCATATAATCAAGTTTGCATGATGCTTATTGGACAGTGGATTCCAACAATGGAAAGGTTAGGACTACCTTCCGTACAGTATACCTCTAGAGAAAATGTACTTGGGGTCAAACTCTGAACTTGGCCCACTCGTACCAACACAGAACCGGCCTACCCTGAACTTAGATAGTACCGAATATGTCATCACTTGGTTTTTCCCAACCTTTATCGAGAGCACTCATGCACAACCAAATCCATAATATGATAATCTAGAAAGGTGATGATATACCCTAATGGGAGCGACCTATATACCCCTGCTGCATCTATCTTGTTTTAGCAATTTCCTGGGATGTGAGGCTTGAGGCAATTCTTTTACCGTTCTCTTACCTTTCTTTTAGTAGACCATCTTGAGATGCTAACACTGCCCTTCAGGCAGAAATGCAATGCTAACATTCATCCATACAAGTTCGTTCATGGTCTGAACGAAGTCGAAGGCACTAACTCCACTACATCCCTTTTGGAATCATCTTCGGGATTAGCAGTAAGCATCCCATGCACATCAAAAGCTCCATATTCGATTCCATATTATTTAAGATGTCTTCAGTTAAAATGCTTTAGATGGATCAACTTGGTTTTTGGATAACATATCTAATCCCGCTCTCTCCAAACCAACAGCCGATAATTTTTCGATTGACTCATTTCCAGGTCTTTCAGAAGTAAGCGGATTATACTAGAGTCCCAAAGGGATCTATAATATACCCCTCAAATCTAGAGACATTTTACAAGAATGAGTTCCCCTGAGGAAACTTAACTCGCATGAACACGCGAAGCTTCTATTTACTTCCTAAGTCAAAACTGGCCAAGATTTGATAGTCGCTTATTTAACTATCAAAATACACAAACAACAACAAATTTAGAGAAGTAATCACCTATAGCAACCACTAAGCCTCAAACTAAATCTTTCATTTGTTTAAATCTTTTTGAAAATATTTATTTAAAATATTCATATACTTATCTTATTGGCATAATTATAGTTAGAATTATAGTTAGAAAACATTATGAAAGATTTCTTATTCCAAAATTGTATCAGATGCATTAAAGAAAGTGTTTAAATTGGAGATAACGATAACCTCAAACACTATTAATTCGGTGTTAAGTGTGGAGCGAATGTCCATATCATCAAAATTAAGAAAGTCAGTTAAAGGAAATCCAATCCCAAATTCTTTCTTCTCTAAATCCTTTTAATAAATCTCTTTCATTTATGAAAGAGTTTTTACTTAAATTTTAGATCCATTTATAAAACAATTTATAAATCTCCAAGTTTATTTACAAAACTCTTTTATAAATATCAAAAACCACTATATAACTTCTTTATAAGTATTCAAAATCATTTATAAAACTCTCTACAAAATTTCATGACTTTTTTTCAATTTATAAAACTCCTTTTGTAAACTTTTCCTTATTTAAAACAATACTCTTTTAATAAACCTCATTTAATAAAGTTCCTTTGATAAACACAACGATTATTTTAAAACACCTTTAAATAACAAGTTATTATTTAAAACGTTCTCTATTTTATTATTTTTAAACCACCTTAACAAAATAATGATTTAATCAATCATTTAATAAGTAGTAAATTAACTTACCTTTTAATAAAATATTTGTTTAATCGTCCTTTAAACATCTTATTTAAAAAGATAAAAAACATTAAACCATTTCAAAAAGAATAAAATAAGATATTTGATTTCACGAAATCAGAAAGATGTTAGTGACTACAATGGTTCTCATTTAATTTTGTTTAACTTTCCAATTATAATATGGGTATTTACATAACAAGTAAATATGTAAAGAGAATCTGCCAATAACAATCAATCAATAATATAGGTAGATGTCCAAGTTACCTGCTAGCAGATGAGGATTTGTTCTGCTAAAACATGTCCAAGTGAATATAATGGCGGAATGCGTTTTTATTCTGCCAAATATATGTCAACACAATCTACTTAGAGAATTATGGTAGAACGGTGATTTATTCTACCAACAGATGTCAAATATAATTCAATTAATCTGCTAATAGATGTCATTGGGTTTCATATTCAATTGGAGTTACTTATGGATAGTTGATAAGAAATCTCTTGGATTTAAATCTTTTTTTAAAAGAGAGTTACTTTAAGATAAAGCCGAACTTTATAAATCAAGTGGCTTAAAACTTTTATTTGAAATTAAATAACGTTTAATCCCTTTTATTAATAATAATTGAACATTTAATTAATAATTAAACAATAATTCTTATTCCGTCTTTTGGTCAGGCTGGGATCCCATGAATTCAGCTAAAATGGATGGATTGGAAATCGATTACAGTTGAAATTATGGACGATAGTTGAATGGATTGAAAACACTAAAAAAGGATAATTATGGAGTTGGCACTTCACCTAGGGAATGGATCGGATCTGATCCTCATTTCTAACTTAATCAAGGTGCGATTGGTATGGAGTGATAAGGAAGTCCATATAAGACTACATTCCAAATTTCAAGTCGATTGGAGTTTGTATGCTTGAGTTATGGACAAAAGAAGATAAATCATTATCGACGAATCAGTGGTAATTTTCTTGGAGTCGAACCCGTGAAAATTTGCTATTTTCTTGGTGTCGGATACATGTTAGCTTGGACATTGAGAAAAATGATCAACAACGATCATTTTGGGTAAAAACGATTGACACCGATAGTTTTGGAAAAAAAACTATCGACACCTATTGTTTTTCAAGCTTGGAGTATGAAACACGTTTACTTAGAGAAATTTTGGATTTTACCCAAGTCTAACCTTGGGCCATACTTTTCAGCACCTGCTTCGAGTCAGAATGATTACTTTGGGTCTTGCTTCGTTTAAATCCTGAAGTGGGTTTTCGACAATCGTTTTGGCGATTTTCGACGATGATCAATCTATAACTCAAAATCCACAAAGGCAATCAATATGAAATTAGGAGATAACTACACCACACCATGAGGGACCCATACCATCGATTTTTGGGACCTACGATGAAGTTGGAATGATCAATCATTATCTATAAGGATCGATCCATAAAACAATTCAAATCAATGGTGATCAATCAATATCTCACAAACACAAAGTAAAGATGAAACGAAACTTTGGGAATAGTAAATATTATGTAAAGGAACCTACCATATCGACCGTAAATCATTTGGAGAAATTTGAACGATCGGCCTACATCATTCTTTAACGATTGTATCATTTTAGCCGAAACGATCCCAACTTTACGGAAAATGCGATATCTCTCTAATGCTAAGACGAAATGGCACAAAATTTGGAGAGCATGTAGCTAACATCATGGTGGACCCATCAGAATGATCGCAACCTCATTGGAGCTAAAATGAATGATCGGCATCGATCATTCCAATGGTGTGCGATCGATTTGAAAATTGGTGGATCTGGTCATATGGCTCTGAAGGTTCTTCTAACGAAATTTCAACCCGATCCATGCAGGTCTTCACCTATAAATACATCAGACTTGGCTCATTATAGGGATCTTCTTCTTTTACCAATTGAATCTTCTTTTATCCCTTCTTCATCACTTCTTATCTCTTCCTCCATTAATATTCTAAGGCAAAAACAACTGTACTTGTAATCTTAAACTATAAATAAAAGATTATTGGAGTGGATGTAGCCCAGAGTTTGCCGAACCACTATAACACTTACGTGTTTATTTACTTTTCTGCAATATCTTTATGATTTATGAATCTATACTTCTCTGTTTGGATATAAATATTGGATATTGGTGCTTCCACTTATAACAGGGTGTTTATGCCCATTTTTGGCACAAATATTTTAGTGCTTTCACTGAGAAAGCTAGCCCCCGTGGATTTGGCGTTCAAATTTGGAATCAATTAGAGAACTTTGAATTGTAGCAATGGTGAAACCATGATGATGGAGGCAAATAGCAGATAGAAGCCATCATGAAGGGAGTAAGGAGGCTTCCTTAGGAACTAATCAAACCTTAGTCTTCATTACCAGAGACAAGATGGAAACGATGATGGATGCCATGCAGGAAAGAATTATAAAAAGATAGAAAGAGATGATGCGGAATATACTCTGATAGAATGGACAAGCTGCAGGGCAAAACCATGGGACCGGAGTAGCTCAAGTTGTCGGAAATGTGGACTACAGAGTTAGAGCGGTAGGAGCTAAGGAAAACTAGAATCAGGATCGAGGAAACAAACCTAACAGACAACATAATGGTGTGGTACAACTAAGGCAGTCCCTGACCGACACGTAACGATCAGTACTGATCAGTCCAAAACGATCGGGCCGATCGATCGGGACTTGGGGGCATGCCCTCGAGTCATACTGGATCGACCCCAGGCGGGGTGACAAATGGGGCGATGAACGGTGCTGCACAGTTTGTTACTAATCGAACTATATATGTACATCCCGAGGAGCATGTTCCATATTTCCCTTGTGGAATCAGGGGGCAGTTTGCAAATGACAGAAGAAGATTACCCGTAGATGAAAATGAAAGGATGGTGAGATGATATGATGGATAATGAGAGGCGGAATGCCCAATAGGATCTTGGAAGACATCATTCGGAGTCTGTTCACTAAGAATACCAAGAATGCATGGAATGCACTGGAATTCAAACTATCAACACTAGAAGTATATGATGGAAAGTCAGACCCAACTATGCATGTGATGAGGTATATCCAACATATGGAGGTGCTAGGGGCATCAGAAGAAGTCATGGCAAGGTGTTTCCCACTATATTTGATGGATTTGGGTGTGCTCTGATTCAGGCAGCATGAAAATGGATCAATTAGAACCTAGGGGGAATTAGTAGATAGGTTCATGAGACAACTCGGGTTCACATATCGAGACCCCGAAATGTGATGACTCTGGCAATACTAAAACAAAGGGCCAAAGAGTCCCCGAGGAGTTGTCTAACATGATCAATGTCGCGGCAGCATCGCTGGATTGGCCAGATCCATCTATGGTCTTGATGGCGGTAGTATTTGGAATTAGTGACAATATATAATTCAGGATTCACTAGCACGGGATCCACCGATGGATCTTGAGAATTTTATCACGAAGCAGAAAGGTTCTTGCGGCAAGAGGATGCACGAGCCGACAAGCAAGAAGCAAACATTATTTGAGATGAAGGACCTTCTGGAGAAGGGCCCAAGATAGATAAAGGAAAGCGAAAGGATAACTATAACTTTGATGGATTATAGCAACCAAGGAGGGAACCAAGATTCACCTCTTACATGGAATTGACTGAAAAATTGGAATGATATATCTAGATATTAGGGAGCAGCTCCTCTTTTGGATTCCAATCAGGAGAGAGCCTATAGACAACGAAAGGAAATCAGAAAGATATTGCGTATTGCATAAGTTGAACGGGCATGATACAAATGATTGTAGACTCTTAAAGGATGTGATAGAGGAGCACATCAGGAACAACAGGCTGCCGTAGTATGTAAGGGCGTGGACAACTGGGGTGGAACAAAAGCAGGCACCGTCCGCATCAAATGGAAACAAGATTGGCCTTGCATCGGGGTCATATTTCATCTTCAACCGATTATGATGGCAAGGTTCGAGTTTAGGAGTTGGACTCTGGTCATAATAATTATTTTGCAATTTCTTTCCTTATAAAAAAACGGCTAAATCATTTACACATGTACGGGATTAAGAACGGTCTCTAGGCATGCTCTGAGATGACAATGAACTGTCACGCCCAGAGAGGCACATTGTTTAATTTTTTGTTTTTCCCTTTAGCATTTGAACTTGATTTTATTAGTTGAGTTATTTGATTGCAAAACTTACTCGAATATGAAATTTGACAGTAATAATTCTAAACATCATCTAGAAAGATGAGATAGAAAGGCAAAAATAAGACTCTTCGTCGAAAAGCGAGCAAATTAGGCATGGCTAACACCTCAAACGGTATATGATCTCGAACGATCACATTTTTCCTCGAACGACACTCAATCTAGAATGATCATATTTTGCCATGGACGACACTCGATCTCGAATGATCATAGTTCAAACGACACTCGATCTTGAACGATCATATTTCGCCCTGAACGGCACTCGATCTCGAACGGAAATATTTCACCTCAAGTGGCATGTGATCTTGAACGATCATATATCGCCTCAAACGGCATCTGATCTTGAACAATCATATATCGCCTTGAATGACACTTGATCACGTACGATCGGCATTCACTCCGAACGGCACTCGATGCATACGATCATCTTTTGTCTTGAATGACAATTAGTAATGAATGACCATCATCTGCCACGCATGGCTATCGGTCATGAATGACACCACTTTCCTTGAAAGGCGACATCAACCTTGAATAAATGCCAGCCTCAAATGACTACAGATCTAACAAACAGTCTCGAACGATCACATCTAACGATCCGAAGAGATCAAGGAATTGGATTTGCAATGGATTAGATTCTGGATAGGGATGGAAATGAGGCGGGTTTTTTGTGCCCCAAACCCGTCCTGGGTTTTTTAAACCCTGCCCTTGAGCCGCCCCAGAGCTGCCCCAGAGCTGTCCCAGAGCCGTCCCATAGACCTGGTGCGGGTCTGGACTTTCTCCCTGTACCCGGAACCCATACGGGTCAGGGTAGACCCGCCCCGCCCCAAGGCCCTGTGAGGCTTTACATATCTGTTCAAAATTATGTATTAATAAACATATATTTATTTATTTTATTTGTAAGAGGGGTTGGTACTAAATGATACAATAAATATAGATATCAATGTGTTTACAATGAACTAAGGTAATAGGAATGTGATGTATAATAACGGTTCAAGAAGAACATGCATATGTTATTATATGATTATTAGTGATGCAACTTAATACCATAAAAATCATATAACTTATTGAATGGAACATTAGAATATCCATGCTACAACCGCTTATATATCAAAGAATCAACAATTCATCGTTATATCAATAAAGCGATTATATGATATTTCAGTAGCGAGGGTCGGGTTGAGGTGGGTCAGCCAAGCCCTGACCCGACCCTAGACCCGAAGTTCTTAAGAATAGGTTATGGGTCTATCCATCCCGCTGACCCAATGGGGCGGGTCTTGGTGGGACAAAACAGGGGCGGGTCTACCGGGTTTAGACTCTAAACCCGCCCCATTGCCATCCCTAATTCTGGATCGGAATATTCAGATATCAACGGATTATGGATTTTTGATTTTGTATTTATAGCAATTCAAAATATTCAAGTAAATTTTTGAGGGGCAAATGTTATCCATCCTTTTGGTCAAGCCGGGATACCACGGATTTGGCTAAAATGGATGGATTGGAAATCTATTACAGTTGAAACTATGGATGATAATTGAATGGATTCGGATAGACAACGCCCAAAGAAAGGCTAAGTATGGAATTGACACTTCACCTAGTTAATGGATCAGATCAGATCCCTAATGTCTGATCAAATCAAGGTGCGATTAGTATAAAGTAACAAGGAAGGCCACATGAGGCTACATTCCAAATTTCGAGTGGATTGGAGTTCATATGCTCGAGTTATGGGCAAAAGAAGACGAATCGGTATCGATAGAGTAGTGGTAATTTGCTTAGAGTTAGATACTTCAAAATTTACTATTTGTTTGGTGTTGGATACATGCTTGCTTGGAGATTGCTAGGAGCCGATCATTTTTCATGCTAGGATTCAGAATCATGTTTTCTTGGAGAAAATTTGGATTTTAACAGAGTCTAACTTTGGGCCAGAATTTTCTACACTTGCTATGAGTCAGAAAGGTGATTACTTTGGCTCTCGCTTCGGGTCAATCCTGAAGTGGGTTTTTCAACGATCGTTTTGGCTATTTTTGACAATGATCGATCTATAACTCAAAATATACAATGGCAATCGACATTAAATATGGAGGACAACTACACTATATTATGAGGGACCCGCACCACCAATCGTTGGGCCCCACGATGAAGTTGGAATGATCGGTCATCATTCATATGTATTGATCCATAAAACAATTCAAATTATTGATAATCGATCAATATCTCACAAACGCAAAGTCAAAATGACACCAAACTTTAGGAATAGTAAAATATTATGTAAAGGAACCTACCATATCGATCACACATCATTTGGAGAAACATGAACGATTGGCCTATATCTTCTTGAATGATCATACAATTTCAGCCAACATGATCCCAACTTCATGGAAAACGCGATGCTCACAAACAATAAGTTAGAACGGCACAAAATTTAGAGAGCACGTAGCTAATATCATCGTGGATATTCACAAATATGAACATACAAGCAGATTTTTTACTATGTTCATGTTCAGAATTTGGAGCGTTTGGGAAGAAAGACAGTACATACGTCTTTATCCCTCCATCAAATTATGGGAACTACATCGGGTAACCGAAAATCCTCAACATGAATTCGTTAAATTCGACCGCAAAGAATTTAATGAAGAAAGTGAAAGAATCCTAGCAGCACAAGAATTCTTCTCAGAAGCCATTAACAAAGGCGAAATCCGATCACACTCTGCACAAGAGTTTTCTAACTCTGCACAAGTGTGATCCGATTTCGCCTTTGTTAATGGCTTCTGAGAAGAATTCTTGTGCTGCTAGGATTCTTTCACTTTCTTCATTAAATTCTTTGCGGTCGAATTTAACGAATTCATGTTGAGGATTTTCGGTTACCCAATGTAGTTCCCATAATTGGATGGAGGGATAAAGACGTATGTACTGTCTTTCTTCCCAAACGCTCCAATTTCTGAACATGAACATAGTAAAAAATCTGCTTGTATGTTCAGCATGTTTTGCTGTACATATTTCTGGAATATAACCCGAATATTCTTCAGGATGGCTTGTGTTTACATAAATTTCGTGTACTAAGCCTTTTTTGATATGTTTTTGATATTTTTGTATTTCAGAAAAACAGGCTACAAGCCGTGGTCTTCTGTTGTTATTGAGAATTAACTCTTCATTTTCTAAGAGTTTAACTAATTCTGTGTCTTCTAGCTTTTTGAAGAATAGAAGAAGATTGCTTTCATCGATGAGATGTTGCTGATATACGGAGATCATATCCTGGACTGTCATTTCAGCCTCCATCTCTTTGGTTTTTGTGTTATCTATCTCATAAAGTCTAAGTAATTCTAGAAAATCTTGAATTCTTAGATTTACGAGATCGGAGGTTCGCATTTGAGAAAATATTGTTTTCAAATGACTGTGTTCAGCTGTGTTATCAGTGAACAACTCTACTTCTTTCAAATCTAGAGCTTCAGATCTAGATGTAAAAGAATGTTGTGACAATTTAGTCACTAGTTTCTGAGTTTCTTGTAACTTTTTCTCTTTCTGGGATATTGTATGCTTCAATCCCAGATAAGCCTTTTATAGTTGAGTTAACCAGAAATTTGCAGCTCTATGGTCTGCAGCTTGGATGGCTTTAAAACATCCATTGAAATTGTCATATAGGTTAGGATTCGATGCTTTCATGTCTAGATTGTACCAATCTTTGACCACCGCTGAGATGTATGGTCTTTGTATTCCTGTAGGAGCAATTGCTTTTCCTTTGTTCATTGGAACAAATTTCTGAGTTGTATTGGAAGGTGTTGCCTTGCCTTTGTTTGTTGGAGTGGTTTTGGTCTGTTGGACCTTTTCTTCATTTACTCCTATGGGAGTATTAGTTTCTTCGGATTCCTGTGAAGATGAAGCCTCTGTGGAGGTTTGCTTGGCCTTTTTAGATGATTTCACTTGTTTGAAATCTTCTTGTCTTTTCATGGTTTCTAATAATTTTTTGATTCTTTTTATATCATCCTCATCCATGTTTCATAACCTGGTAAGAAGATCAGCTGCAAAGTTAGTGTAGCCTGGAATGTACTTGACATCATAGTTGTAAATTTCTAAATACATAGCTAATCTAATTCTTCGAAGGTTTTATTCTGGATTGTTTACAGTTTCCTTTTTTAAGAATTGAGCAACAGATTTGTTATCTGTTTCTATTATAAACTCTCTATGCAAGAGATAAATTCGTAAACTTTTGATTGCTAGTTTAATAGCTAGTAATTCTTTGTCATATGTAGCGTATTTAATCTGAGGTTTACTAAACTTTCCAGAGGAATATGCTACAACTTCGTTTTGTTTTGCAATTAATACTCCTGCCCAGAAATTGTCAGAAGCATCAGTTTGTAGTGTAAGTAATTCTTCATTTGAAGGAAAATAGAGGATCTTTTGATCTTTTATTAGGTTTTTAATCTTTTGTATTTCTTCTTCTTCTTGCTTTTGCAAGGTAATCGGAATTTTGTCTGTGTTCCATCTTCTTAGTTGTTCTCCATTATGCTGTTTATATTTTGCTTGTTCGTCAGTAAGCTTTTTCTGTAAATTTCGAGTCTTAGCAGATAAATTAGGAATAAATTTTCTGCCGTAGTTTAATAATCCTAAGAAACTTTGGAGTTCTTTTAATGTTTTAAATGTATCGGGAAAATATTTAATTCTAGTATAAATGTGTTGTTGTAATTCAGTTTGTCCATTTTTAATTCGTTTTCCGAGAAAATCTATTTCTTTTTTAAATAATTCAATTTTTTTAGGACTTAATATAACACTGTTTTGAAGTAATATTTGAACAACTGCCAGAAGATGTTGTTTATGTTCTTCTGCAGAATTAGAGAAAACAAGAATGTCGTCTATATAGACAGATACAAAAGGTAAATGTCCGAACATAGAATTCATCCATTTTTGAAATATTTGTGGTGCGTTTTTTAATCCAAAAGGCATAACTAACCATTCAAAATGTCCTTGTGGGAAACTAAAGGCGGTTAGCTCTATGGACTGTTTATCAGCAAGTTTTAATTGCCAAAAACCCGATTTTGCATCAAATTTACTATAATATTTTGCTCCTTGGATTTGTTTTGTTAGATGTTCAGCAGAAGGAATAAAATATCCATCAAACTTTGTATAGCTGTTAAGTTTTCTATAGTTTATTACCATTCGAGCTTTTCCTCTTTTAATTTCAGCATGATTTCTTACTAAGAAAGCTGGGGATGAGTGGGTACTGAAACTTTTCTGTATTAGTTTCAAATTTAAGAGGTCTTTTATTTGTTTTGCAAATTCTTCTTTATCAGTTGGTGATACCATAATACTGTTAACTCTGACTTTAGCGTCTTTGTATTGTTCCATTAATTCAATTTTACAATACCGTGGTGCTTTGTCAAACCATTTTAATGGATCGTCTGAATAAAGAGGTTCTAACATATTGTGTATTAATATTTCAAATTCGTTGGTGGTTGGTATATTGTATGTACAAATCTTTGGTTGTATGATTTTCGGTGTTTTTACATGTTTAATTAATGTAACAGGTGTTTTTACATGTTCAATTAATGTAACAGGTTTTTCACCACGCTGTGATGCTGGAGTACAATGTGGTGCAATTGTAGCGGGTAGCGTTACTCGAGGCACAAGAACGCTATCCAGTTCAAAATAATATTTGTTGAATGGAGGGAGATGTCTTAAGTTGTCCATCCCCAGGATGCAATCACTATCAAATTCCTTTGGTAGTAATGCAAAGTCAAAGTTGTATAGTTTATTATTTCCATGTATATCAGGTATTTGTACCTGTAAGTGTTTTGCTCTGTGAGTAACAGGGACTTGTCTTCCCATAAAATCATTTAGCATTCCTTTTTTGTCTAATGGTACCCAGAATTGCTGGGGAATAAATATTTCTTGTAATAAACTGGCTTCTGCGCCAGAATCCAGCAACGCATGTACCGTGAATTCTTGATATTCAGGAATACATATCGTTATTGGAAGATATATATGTAACTGTGCCTTTCTTTTAAGATCTATGGATCTAATCATGATGTTTTATATTTTCTGTAGGAAACTTTGTAACCATTCGGTTTGATTCCTGTTCTTTTTGTTTTTCAAGTATTCTCATTGTTCTTCCTTCTATTGGATTGTCTTGTTTAAAGCTCATACGATGACTGATGGTTTTTAATATATCAGTAGTTAACTCCACATCAGATATTTTATTGTAGATTGAGTTCTTTTTAATGTGTTGGATGAATGTGCATTTTCCTCATTATTCTTGGTTATGGTGGAAATAGTATTTCCAGATGCTATAAAATATTCTGTAGGTAATTGAATTCTTGGTTTAAGTGATTTCACAAAAACTTGAATTTCGTTATCGAATTTTAAATGTCTTATGTCAATCAATCTGGGTTGAATTGTTTTTCCTAACCCGACTTCGAACAATTTAACAAATTGTTTGGTTGTAATTGATTTGAACGTAGCAGTATCATTTAAGGCCATACAATGTTCCCATTGTATGCCAAGAACTTTGGATCCTGAAAGAAGTTCTATATTTTGTAAATTTACTGATAATGTACAAGCTTTTTCTATATTTTGATCATCAAGACTTATACAAAAATCGGGATGTATATTTACTCCAAATAATCTGTTTGCTAAATTTGACTTAGCTCCGCCAATAATACTATTTAAAGGATTATTGATAATTCTTTCATCCATACAAACTATCATTATTGGAGTATCAATTCCGGATCTAAACAATCCTGTTATTTTTAGTTGTATTAGACCTATATGAAGGTATTTCATTTTTGGATATTTGGCTTTTAGTTTTTCTATTTTATTTTTATTTAAAAGGCTTATGGAAGTAAAATCTTCTTCTCCCTTTAACTCTACATTTCCTTGCATACGTTCAAATATATATGTATGTTTATTCAAAAATCGAGATTTAAAAGTTAAAGGTTTATAAATATCCTTTTTATCTGAATGAGGGATTGCTTCTTTTAATTTTTCTAAATCTTCATCTGTGACCTCAAATTGTTCTCCTGTGCTATCTTACATTTGAGGGTTAGATGTTTCTTCTGAAGTAAAAGTGTTCATGTATATCCTATATTCGTGATATGATTCTGACTCTTTATTTCTTGATGATCGGGATGTAGAACCACTTAATGGGGTAGATAGATCATGATCGTATATTTCTTCTTTTATAATTGGAAGGTCTTCATATTTATGTATAACAAGTAGTCCTAATGGATCTCCTTGCTCTATAATATAGTCTTTATCTTCCATACTAGTACTTTTAAATAGTATAGAAGTGTTAGTTTTAGAAAGAGGTTCTATTAATCCATAAGTTATAAAAATATTTTCTTTAGTATGTTTAGGTATATTATAAATTTGTCCATAATATCCGAGTGGGATTTTTATTAGTAGATCCAAGAATACTTCGGTTGTGAAGTACCTTCTTAATCTGGAGCATTTTGCTGCATATAATGTATAACCTGGAGAATTTACTTTTTCCTTTTTGGGAAGTATAACATATATGGTTAACGGAATAATTTTTATTTGGTTATGTGTCTCATTGATTGTGATCATGTTTATTTTAAAATTATCAAAGGAATCATTAATTTCATCTTCATTTTCAGTAGTGTCAGAATAAATTGATTCAATTTCATATACAGATGAATTAGCATCACTAGAAATATCCTCAATAGTGCCAACATTAATACCGTATTCTTCGATATTTGATATTACGATATTTTGTATATTCGTGGGACATTCATTTGCGTAATGTCCTTCTTTATTACATTTGAAACATTTGCAGCCTTTACGGAATTTTTTTTTAATAAACTTTTTCTTAAAAAAACTTGTTTTCTTTTCTAAATTTTTTCTTATATTCTGGTTTCCATTTTTTCCTAGTGATACGATATTTTGGTTTTATTCTTCTTCTGAAATTTCTTGTTCTCTTTCGTTCGAATTCTGAAGGACATCCAAACTGTGTGTTAATATCTTCAGTGTATTTGGTACAACAAGAAAATCCCAGTTTTGAGTTTCTAATTTTATTTTTCATTTGTTTGTGTGCACTAGCTTGTTCACAAACTCTTTCCATATTATCCATACATGCCTTTTTTAATCAGCCTGTGTTATGATTGTCATCCGTATTACTTTGTCTTAAAATGTCGTATCTTTCTTGAATAATATTATTTCATGGATAAGGTATTTTCGTAAAAAAGCCTTTTACCCAGAAAACTTTCTGGTCATTATTTTTTAAATGGAAAAGTAGGCCTATGTATTTTGCAGCGAATTCTTCTAACATACATATGTCGCATAATTGTATTTTTAATAATTGTTTTTCGTAATCAGTATCTTCTAGGAAAGTTTCTCCTGTAAAGTATGCTAATAATAATTTTAATAATTCCCCAAGAGCTTCTTGTTTAGATTGAATATTTCTAATTCTTTGTAATTCATTTGGATTTATTCTTTCAAGGTTTAATAACCAAGCTAAAGCATCTCCTGTCCAATAGCTGGTAGCGTAATGGATGTATTCCATCACATTCATATTTGGAGGTAATAAATAGATTGTTCCACTTATATGTTGAAGCCATGTTATAATATATTTTCTTATTTTTCTATGTGGAAGTTTATCTATATTAAATGTTAGGGTATATGTAGAAGAAGGTTGTTCATTATAAAAATCTTTAAGTTGCTTTCTGGAGGAGTGAAATTTAATCCAATCTGATCTAGTACCATGTCTAAGCATTTCAGGGTACGGATCAGTATGAGGCCTATTATATGTGTTTTCTTCCTGTTCTTGATCATCCATAATTATATCAGAGTTAAGATCGTTTACAACAGAAGCTGCATCCGGAGGAGGTGGCGGAGGTAAAATTAGAGCACCTCTACTAGATCCGGCTTCATTAGCGTTTATGTTGTAAATAAAGCTATCTGATGTATCTGAATTATACTCAAATTCTGTGGAATTTTCAGATTCTTGTTCAGAATCTTCAAATGAAGAATTTTCTTCATTTGCTTTATATTTAAAATAGTTTATTGCCGTTGAATGATCTTCATAATAAGAATAAAGTTCAGTACTATCTATTTCTCCTGCAAGTTCTTTTTCTTGAAGAATAAGATAATTTTTATAGTAGGTGGGATCAATTTCTTCAATATTTATTTTGTTATTTTCTTCAAAAGTATATTTGACCATTCTAATGCTGTTAAGCGAATGGATTGTTGGTGTATTTCGACCAAATCCTAAGGTCGCAGTTTGTTTTTGAAGTTTATTATTGATATCTTTAACTTCTAATTTAATTTCTTGAAGTAGATCAATCATAAAATTATGAATCCCGTTTACTGGGTTTTTATGAGTGGGGATATGAACAACATGCTCATATTGTTCAGTATTTAGATCAAATTGACCCTTATGTGTGTCCAGAATAACAATCTTATTATTTTCCATAAACAAGGGTCTTTTGAACATAATTCAATTATGAGTTTATACAAAACATTTGTAAATAGATAAAAGCTTTCATTCGAATAATAAGTCTTGATTCGCAGACCTACAGTTATAGATTAGTTTTGACCCTAATTTAAGCGGCTAAACACGATACCCCTTAATGCTTTCCTAGCATACCGTGGTTTTATAGTAGGGTTAGGCCTCGAATTAACAACCACAAGCCTATATCGTTGCTTCACTTAAGTAGAGCACAGCAATGGTTCGTTTCCTACTCCAGTGCGTAATAATCAGTAATCAATAGGTTGTTGAATTGACTTAAAATTCAAAAAAAGTTTTAGCTGTCACAAAAGTTTTGCAGACTCATAACGAATCATGCTCAAAAGAATAGCTTAAGCTTTCATTTTAAAATTTAAAAAATTTTTGTACTCTTTTTTTTTTTTTTTACTTCAGCAGAACATATACAGAAAGATAGAGTTCAGAAAATATAAAACAGAATGATCTAAAACAGAATAACTTACCTAGTGCTAGACAGGCTCTGATACCAAATTGAAAACCCAAACTTGAAAGCAGAAAACAACTTCTTGCGGAAATAGAAATTTTATTACTACAGTAGATAATATTGCAGAACTCGGATACAATGAAGAGAAGCACGAAAATGAAGAAAATTTTTCTGATGATCTTCTTCAGAGTAGTCCCCTCCTTTTATAGTTTCTTCTCTCCTTTATTTTTTATTGCTTAGGCTGGACATCTGTCTAGTATAGGGCTAATATGTGTCCCTTTTAGGCTCTTAGGCTGAAGGATGTGTCCTTTTAGTTTATTCTTTGCAGAGGATTAGGTGGAAAGGCTATGAGGTGATATGTCACCCTAGTTTAAAGGATGCTTCATGGATGCTGGTCCACCATGCTTCTGTTTTTAATTTTGAATTTCTATATTGGCTAGAGATTCGTCGTCAAAAGGGTCGGTACCCATAGTATCTCTCATTATAGAGTCTTGTCTATCTTTCTTTTTCCACTTGTTCTTCAAAGTATTCTTCTTGAGCCATTGTGCCAACTGGGCCAATTTTGAGACTGTCTAAAAAGCGCTGAACCTTCATTATTCTTTCTGTTGATGGTTCGAAAGCCGATATGTAGTCTAATAGTAAAACTGTTTTGCCTTCAGTGGCAGAGTGTGATCTGATTTCGCCTTTGTTAATGGCTTCTGAGAAGAATTCTTGTGCTGCTAGGATTCTTTCACTTTCTTCATTAAATTCTTTGCGGTCGAATTTAACGAATTCATGTTGAGGATTTTCGGTTACCCGATGTAGTTCCCATAATTGGATGGAGGGATAAAGACGTATGTACTGTCTTTCTTCCCAAACGCTCCAAATTCTGAACATGAACATAGTAAAAAATCTGCTTGTATGTTCAGCATGTTTTGCTGTACATATTTCTGGAATATAACCCGAATATTCTTCAGGATGGCTTGTGTTTACATAAATTTCGTGTACTAAGCCCTTTTCGATATGTTTTTGATATTTTTGTATTTCAGAAAAACAGGCTACAAGCCGTGGTCTTCTGTTGTTATTGAGAATTAACTCTTCATTTTCTCAGAGTTTAACTAATTCTGTGTCTTCTAGCTTTTTGAAGAATAGAAGAAGATTGCTTTCATCGATGAGATGTTGCTGATATACGGAGATCATATCCTGGACTGTCATTTCAGCCTCCATCTCTTTGGTTTTTGTGTTATCTATCTCATAAAGTCTAAGTAATTCTAGAAAATCTTGAATTCTTAGATTTACGAGATCGGAGGTTCGCATTTGAGAAAATATTGTTTTCAAATGACTGTGTTCAGCTGTGTTATCAGTGAACAACTCTACTTCTTCCAAATCTAGAGCTTCAGATCTAGATGTAAAAGAATGTTGTGACAATTTAGTCACTAGTTTCTGAGTTTCTTTTAACTTTTTCTCTTTCTGGGATATTGTATGCTTCAATCCCAGATAAGCCTTTTATAGTTGAGTTAACCAGAAATTTGCAGCTCTATGGTCTGCAGCTTGGATGGCTTTAAAACATCCATTGAAATTGTCATATAGGTTAGGATTCGATGCTTTCATGTCAACATTGTACCAATCTTTGACCACCGCTGAGATGTATGGTCTTTGTATTCCTGTGGGAGCAATTGCTTTTCCTTTGTTCATTGGAACAAATTTCTGAGTTGTATTGGTAGGTGTTGCCTTGCCTTTGTTTGTTGGAGTGGTTTTGGTCTGTTGGACCTTTTCTTCATTTACTCCTATGAGAGTATTAGTTTCTTCGGATTCCTGTGAAGATGAAGCCTCTGTGGAGGTTTGCTTGGCCTTTTTAGATGATTTCACTTGTTTGAAATCTTCTTGTCTTTTCATGGTTTCTAATAATTCTTTGATTCTTTTTATATCGTCCTCATCCATGTTTCATAACCTGGTAAGAAGATCAGCTGCAAAGTTAGTGTAGCCTGGAATGTACTTGACATCATAGTTGTAAATTTCTAAATACATAGCTAATCTAATTCTTCGAAGGTTTTATTCTGGATTGTTTACAGTTTTCTTTTTTAAGAATTGAGCAATAGATTTGTTATCTGTTTCTATTATAAACTGTCTATGCAAGAGATAAATTCGTAAACTTTTGATTGCTAATTTAATAGCTAGTAATTCTTTGTCATATGTAGCGTATTTAATCTGAGGTTTACTAAACTTTCCAGAGGAATATGCTACAACTTCTTTTTGTTTTGCAATTAATACTCCTGCCCAGAAATTGTCAGAAGCATCAGTTTGTAGTGTAAGTAATTCTTCATCTGAAGGAAAATAGAGGATCTTTTGATCTTTTATTAGGTCTTTAATCTTTTGTATTTCTTCTTCTTCTTGCTTTTGCAAGGTAATCGGAATTTTGTCTGTGTTCCATCTTCTTGGTTGTTCTCCATTATGCTGTTTATATTTTGCTTGTTCGTCAGTAAGCTTTTTCTGTAAATTTCGAGTCTTAGCGGATAAATTAGGAATAAATTTTCTGCCGTAGTTTAATAATCCTAAGAAACTTTGGAGTTCTTTTAATGTTTTAAATGTATCGGGAAAATCTTTAATTTTAGTATAAATGTGTTGTTGTAATTCAATTTGTCCATTTTTAATTCGTTTTCCGAGAAAATCTATTTCTTTTTTAAATAATTCAATTTTTTTAGGACTTAATATAACACCATTTTGAAGTAATATTTGAACAACTGCCAGAAGATGTTGTTTATGTTCTTCTGCAGAATTAGAGAAAACAAGAATGTCGTCTATATAGACAGATACAAAAGGTAAATGTCTGAACATAGAATTCATCCATTTTTGAAATATTTGTGGTGCGTTTTTCAATCCAAAAGGCATAACTAACCATTCAAAATGTCCTTGTGGGCAACTAAAGGCGGTTAGCTCTATGGACTGTTTATCAGCAAGTTTTAATTGCCAAAAACCCGATTTTGCATCAAATTTACTATAATATTTTGCTCCTTGGATTTGTTTTGTTAGATGTTCAGCAGAAGGAATAAAATATCCATCAAACTTTGTATAGCTGTTAAGTTTTCTATAGTTTATTACCATTCGAGTTTTTCCTCTTTTAATTTCAGCATGATTTCTTACTAAGAAAGCTGGGGATGAGTGGGTACTGAAACTTTTCTGTATTAGTTTCAAATTTAAGAGGTCTTTTATTTGTTTTACAAATTCTTCTTTATCAGTTGGTGATACCATAATACTGTTAACTCTGACTTTAGCGTCTTTGTATTGTTCCATTAATTCAATTTTACAATACCGTGGTGCTTTGTCACACCATTTTAATGGATCGTCTGAATAAAGAGGTTCTAACATATTGTGTATTAATATTTCAAATTCGTTGGTGGTTGGTATATTGTATGTACAAATCTTTGGTTGTATGATTTTCGGTGTTTTTACATGTTCAATTAATGTAACAGGTGTTTTTACATGTTCAATTAATGTAACAGGTTTTTCACCACGCTGTGCTGCTGGAGTATAATGTGGTGCAATTGTAGCGGGTAGCGTTACTCGAGGCACAAGAACGCCATCCAGTTCAAAATAATATTTGTTGAATGGAGGGAGATGTCTTAAGTTGTCCATCCCCAGGATGCAATCACTATCAAATTCCTTTGGTAGTAATGCAAAGACAAAGTTGTATAGTTTATTATTTCCATGTATATCAGGTATTTGTACCTGTAAGTGTTTTGCTTTCTGAGTAACAGGGATTTGTCTTCCCATAAAATCATTTAGCATCCCTTTTTTCTCTAATGGTACCCAGAATTGCTGGGGAATAAATATTTCTTGTAATAAACTGGCTTCTGCGCCAGAATCCAGTAATGCATGTACCGTGAATTCTTGATATTCAGGAATACATATCGTTATTGGAAGATATATATGTAACCGTGCCTTTCTTTTAAGATCTATGGATCTAATCATGATGTTTTATATTTTCTGTAGGAACCTTGATAACCATTCGGTTTGATTCCTGTTCTTTTTGTTTTTCAAGTATTCTCATTGTTCTTCCTTCTATTGGATTGTCTTGTTTAAAGCTCATACGATGACTGATGGTTTTTAATATATCAGGAGTTAACTCCACATCAGACATTTTATTGTATGATTGAGTTCTTTTTAATGTGTTGGATGAATGTGCATTTTCCTCATTATTCTTGGTTATGGTGGAAATAGTATTTCCAGATGCTATAAAATATTCTGTAGGTAATTGAATTCTTGGTTTAAGTGATTTCACAAAAACTTGAATTTCGTTATCGAATTTTAAATGTCTTATGTCAATCAATCTGGGTTGAATTGTTTTTCCTAACCCGACTTCGAACAATTTAACAAATTGTTTGGGTGTAATTGATTTGAATGTAGCAGTATCATTTAAGGCCATACAATGTTCCCATTATATGCCAAGAACTTTGGATCTTGAAAGAAGTTCTATATTTTGTAAATTTACTGATAATGTACAAGCTTTTTCTATATTTTGATCATCAAGACTTATACAAAAATCGGGATGCATATTTACTCCAAATAATCTGTTTGCTAAATTTGACTTAGCTCCGCCAATAATACTATTTAAAGGATTATTGATAATTCTTTCATCCATACAAACTATCATTATTGGAGTATCAATTCCGGATCTAAACAATCCTGTTATTTTTAGTTGTATTAGACCTATATGAAGGTATTTCATTTTTGGATATTTGGCTTTTAGTTTTTCTATTTTATTTTTATTTAAAAGGCTTATGGAAGTAAAATCTTCTTCTCCCTTTAACTCTACATTTCCTTGCATACGTTCAAATATATATGTATGTTTATTCAAAAATTGAGATTTAAAAGTTAAAGGTTTATAAATATCATTTTTATCTGAATGAGGGATTGCTTCTTTTAATTTTTCTAAATCTTCGTCTGTGACCTCAAATTGTTCTCCTGTGCTATCTTGCATTTGAGGGTTAGATGTTTCTTCTGAAGTAAAAGTGTTCATGTATATCCTATATTCGTGATATGATTCTGACTCTTTATTCCTTGGTGATCGGGATGTAGAACCACTTAATGGGGTAGATAGATCATGATCGTATATTTCTTCTTTTATAATTGGAAGGTCTTCATATTTATGTATAACAAGTAGTCCTAATGGATCTCCTTGCTCTATAATATAGTCTTTATCTTCCATACTAGTACTTTTAAATAGTATAGAAGTGTTAGTTTTAGAAAGAGGTTCTATTAATCCATAAGTTATAAAAATATTTTCTTTAGTATGTTTAGGTATATTATAAATTTGTCCATAATATCCAAGTGGGATTTTTATTAGTAGATCCAAGAATACTTCGGTTGTGAAGTACCTTCTTAATCTGGAGCATTTTTCTGCATATAATGTATAACCTGGAGAATTTACTTTTTCCTTTTTGGGAAGTATAGCATATATGGTTAACGGAATAATTTTTATTTGGTTATGTGTCTGATTGATTGTGTTCATGTTTATTTTAAAATTATCAAAGGAATCATTAATTTCATCTTCATTTTCAGTAGTGTCAGAATAAATTGATTCAATTTCATATACAGATGAATTAGCATCACTAGAAATATCCTCGATAGTGCCAACATTAATACCGTATTCTTCGATATTTGATATTACGATATTTTGTATATTCGTAGGACATTCATTTGCGTAATGTCCTTCTTTATTACAATTGAAACATTTGCAGCCTTTACGGAAATTTTTCTTTTTAATAAACTTTTTCTTAAAAAACTTGTTTTCTTTTCTAAATTTTTTCTTATATTCTGGTTTCCATTTTTTCCTAGTGATACGATATTTTGGTTTTATTCTTCTTTTGAAATTTCTTGTTCTCTTTCGTTCGAATTCTGAAGGACATCCAAACTGTGTGTTAATATCTTCAGTGTATTTGGTACAACAAGAAAATCCCAGTTTTGAGTTTCTAATTTTATTTTTCATTTGTTTGTGTGCACTAGCTTGTTCACAAACTCTTTCCATAGTATCCATACATGCCTTTTTTAATAAGCCTGTGTTATGATTGTCATCCGTATTACTTTGTCTTAAAATGTCGTATCTTTCTTGAATAATATTATTCCATGGATAAGGTATTTTCGTAAAAAAGCCTTTTACCCAGAAAACTTTCTGGTCATTATTTTTTAAATGGAAAAGTAGGCCTATGTATTTTGCAGCGAATTCTTCTAACATACATATGTCGCATAATTGTATTTTTAATAATTGTTTTTCGTAATCAGTATCTTCTAGGAAAGTTTCTCCTGTAAAGTCTGCTAATAATAATTTTAATAATTCCCCAAGAGCTTCTTGTTTAGATTTAATATTTCTAATTCTTTGTAATTCATTTGGATTTATTCTTTCAAGGTTTAATAACCAAGCTAAAGCATCTCCTGTCCAATAGCTGGTAGCGTAATGGATGTATTCCATCACATTCATATTTGGAGGTAATAAATAGATTGTTCCACTTATATGTTGAAGCCATGTTATAATATATTTTCTTATTTTTCTATGTGGAAGTTTATCTATATTAAATGTTAGGGTATATGTAGAAGAAGGTTGTTCATTATAAAAATCTTTAAGTTGCTTTCTGGAGGAGTGAAATTTAGTCCAATCTGATCTAGTACCATGTCTAAGCATTTCAGGGTACGGATCAGTATGAGTCCTATTATATGTGTTTTCTTCCTGTTCTAGATCATCCATAATTATATCAGAGTTAAGATCGTTTACAACAGAAGCTGCATCCGGAGGAGGTGGCGGAGGTAAAATTAGAGCACCTCTACTAGATCCGGCTTCATTAGCGTTTATGTTGTAAATAAGGCTATCTGATGTATCTGAATTATACTCAAATTCTGTGGAATTTTCAGATTCTTGTTCAGAATCTTCAAATGAAGAATTTTCTTCATTTGCTTTATATTTAAAATAGTTTATTGCCGTTGAATGATCTTCATAATAAGAATAAAGTTCAGTACTATCTATTTCTCCTGCAAGTTCTTTTTCTTGAAGAATAAGATAATTTTTATAGTAGGTGGGATCAATTTCTTCAATATTTATTTTGTTATTTTCTTCAGAAGTATATTTGACCATTCTAATGCTGTTAAGCGAATGGATTGTTGGTGTATTTCGACCAAATCCTAAGGTCGCAGTTTGTTTTTGAAGTTTATTATTGATATCTTTAACTTCTAATTTAATTTCTTGAAGTAGATCAATCATAAAATTATGAATCCCGTTTACTTGGTTTTTATGAGTGGGGATATGAACAACATGCTCATATTGTTCAGTATTTAGATCAAATTGACACTTATGTGTGTCCAGAATAACAATCTTATTATTTTCCATAAGCAAGGGTCTTTTGAACATAATTCAATTATGAGTTTATACAAAACATTTGTAAATAGATAAAAGCTTTCATTCGAATAATAAGACTTGATTCGCAGACCTACAGTTATAGATTAGTTTTGACCCTAATTTAAGCGGCTAAACACGATACCCCTTAATGCTTTCCTTGCATACAGTGGTTTTATAGTAGGGTTAGGCCTCGAATTAACAACCACAAGCCTATATCGTTGCTTCACTTAAGTAGAGCACAGAAATGGTTCGTTTCCTACTCCAGTGCGTAATAATCAGTAATCAATAGGTCGTTGAATTGACTTAAAATTCGAAAAAAGTTTTAGTTGTCACAAAAGTTTTGCAGACTCATAACGAATCATGCTCAAAAGAATAGCTTAAGCTTTCATTTTAAAATTTAAAAAAATTTTGTACTCTTTTTTTTTTTTTTACTTCATCAGAACATATACAGAAAGATAGAGTTCAGAAAATATAAAACAGAATGATCTAAAACAGAATAGCTTACCCAGTGCTAGCCAGGCACTGATACCAAATTGAAAACCCAAACTTGAAAGCAGAAAACAACTTCTTGCGGAAATAGAAATTTTATTACTACAGTAGATAATATTACAGAACTCAGATACAATGAAGAGAAAGCACGAAAATGAAGAAAATTTTTCTGATCATCTTCTTCAGAGTAGTCCCCTCCTTTTATAGTGTCTTCTCTCCTTTATTTTTTATTGCTTAGGCTGGACATCTGTCTAGTATAGGGCTAATATGTGTCCCTTTTAGGCTCTTAGGCTGAAGGATGTGTCCTTTTAGTTTATTCTTTGCAGAGGATTAGGTGGAAAGGCTATGAGGTGATATGTCACCCTAGTTTAAAGGATGCTTCCTGGATGCTGGTCCACCATGCTTCTGTTTTTAATTTTGAATTTCTAGATTGGCTAGAGATTCGTCGTCAAAAGGGTCGGTACCCATAGTATCTCTCATTATAGAGTCTTGTCTAAGTCTTTCTATTTCCACTTGTTCTTCAAAGTATTCTTCTTGAGCCATTGTGCCAACTGGGCCAATTTTGAGACTGTCTAAAAAGTGCTGAACCTTCATTATTCTTTCTGTTGATGGTTCGAAAGCCGATATGTAGTCTAATAGTAAAACTGTTTTGCCTTCAGTGGCAGAGTGTGATCCGATTTCGCCTTTGTTAATGGCTTCTGAGAAGAATTCTTGTGCTGCTAGGATTCTTTCACTTTCTTCATTAAATTCTTTGCGGTCGAATTTAACGAATTCATGTTGAGGATTTTCGGTTACCCGATGTAGTTCACATAATTGGATGGAGGGATAAAGACGTATGTACTGTCTTTCTTCCCAAACGCTCCAAATTCTGAACATGAACATAGTAAAAAATCTGCTTGTATGTTCAGCAAGTTTTGCTGTATATATTTCTGGAATATAACCCGAATATTCTCCAGGATGGCTTGTGTTTACATAAATTTCGTGTACTAAGCCCTTTTTGATATGTTTTTGATATTTTTGTATTTCAGAAAAACAGGCTACAAGCCGTGGTCTTCTGTTGTTATTGAGAATTAACTCTTCATTTTCTAAGAGTTTAACTAATTCTGTGTCTTCTAGCTTTTTGAAGAATAGAAAAAGATTGCTTTCATCGATGAGATGTTGCTGATATACGGAGATCATATCCTGGACTGTCATTTCAGCCTCCATCTCTTTGGTTTTTGTGTTATCTATCTCATAATGTCTAAGTAATTCTAGAAAATCTTGAATTCTTAGATTTACGAGATCGGAGGTTTGCATTTGAGAAAATATTGTTTTCAAATGACTGTGTTCAGCTGTGTTATCAGTGAACAACTCTGCTTCTTTCAAATCTAGAGCTTAAGATCTAGATGTAAAAGAAGGTTGTGACAATTTAGTCACTAGTTTCTGAGTTTCTTGTAACTTTTTCTCTTTCTGGGATATTATATGCTTCAATCCCAGATATGCCTTTTCTAGTTGAGTTAACCAGAAATTTGCAGCTCTATGGTCTGCAGCTTGGATGGCTTTAAAACATCCATTGAAATTGTCATATAGGTTAGGATTCGATGCTTTCATGTCTAGATTGTACCAATCGTTGACCACCGCTGAGATGTATGGTCTTTGTATTCCTGTGGGAGCAATTGCTTTTCCTTTGTTCATTGGAACAAATTTCTAAGTTGTATTGGAAGGTGTTGCCTTGCCTTTGTTTGCTGGAGTGGTTTTGGTCTGTTGGACCTTTTCTTCATTTACTCCTGTGAGAGTATTAGTTTCTTCGGATTCCTGTGAAGATGAAGCCTCTGTGGAGGTTTGCTTGGTCTTTTTAGATGATTTCACTTATTTGAAATCTTCTTATCTTTTCATGGTTTCTAATAATTCTTTGATTCTTTTTATATCGTCCTCATCCTTGTTTCATAACCTAGTAAGAAGATCAGCTGCAAAGTTAGTGTAGCCTGGAATGACTTGACATCATAGTTGTAAATTTCTAAATACATAGCTATTCTAATTCTTCGAAGGTTTTCTTCTGGATTGTTTACAGTTTTCTTTTTTAAGAATTGAGCAACAGATTTGTTATCTGTTTCTATTATAAACTGTCTATGCAAGAGATAAATTCGTAAACTTTTGATTGTTAATTTAATAGCTAGTAATTCTTTGTCATATGTAGCGTATTTAATCTGAGGTTTACTAAACTTTCCATAGGAATATGCTACAACTTCTTTTTGTTTTGCAATTAATACTCCTGCCCAGAAATTGTCAGAAGCATCAGTTTGTAGTGTAAGTAATTCTTCATCTGAAGGAAAATAGAGGATCTTTTGATCATTTATTAAGTCTTTAATCTTTTGTATTTCTTCTTCTTCTTGCTTTTGCAAGGTAATCGGAATTTTGTCTGTGTTCCATCTTCTTGGTTGTTCTCCATTATGCTGTTTATATTTTGCTTGTTCGTCAGTAAGCTTTTTCTGTAAATTTCGAGTCTTAGCGGATAAATTAGGAATAAATTTTCTGCCGTAGTTTAATAATCCTAAGAAACTTTGGAGTTCTTTTAATGTTTTAAATGTATCGGGAAAATCTTTAATTTTAGTATAAATGTGTTGTTGTAATTCAATTTGTCCATTTTTAATTCGTTTTCCGAGAAAATCTATTTCTTTTTTAAATAATTCAATTTTTTTAGGACTTAATATAACACCGTTTTGAAGTAATATTTGAACAACTGCCAGAAGATGTTGTTTATGTTCTTCTGCAGAATTAGAGAAAACAAGAATGTCGTCTATATAGACAAATACAAAAGGTAAATGTCCGAACATAGAATTCATCCATTTTTGAAATATTTGTGGTGCGTTTTTTAATCCAAAAGGCATAACTAACCATTCAAAATGTCCTTATGGGCAACTAAAGGCGGTTAGCTCTATGGACTGTTTATCAGCAAGTTTTAATTGCCAAAAACCCGATTTTGCATCAAATTTACTATAATATTTTGCTCCTTGGATTTGTTTTGTTAGATGTTCAGCAGAAGGAATAAAATATCCATCAAACTTTGTATAGCTGTTAAGTTTTCTATAGTTTATTACCATTCGAGCTTTTCCTCTTTTAATTTCAGCATGATTTCTTACTAAGAAAGCTGGGGATGAGTGGGTACTGAAACTTTTCTGTATTAGTTTCAAATTTAAGAGGTCTTTTATTTGTTTTGCAAATTCTTCTTTATCAGTTGGTGATACCATAATACTGTTAACTCTGACTTTAGCGTCATTGTATTGTTCCATTAATTCAATTTTACAATACCGTGGTGCTTTGTCAAACCATTTTAATGGATCGTCTGAATAAAGAGGTTCTAACATATTGTGTATTAATATTTCAAATTCGTTGGTGGTTGGTATATTGTATGTACAAATATTTGGTTGTATGATTTTCGGTGTTTTTACATGTTCAATTAATGTAACAGGTGTTTTTACATGTTCAATTAATGTAACAGGTTTTTCACCACGCTGTGCTGCTGGAGTATAATGTGGTGCAATTGTAGCGGGTAGCGTTACTCGAGGCACAAGAACGCCATCCAGTTCAAAATAATATTTGTTGAATGGAGGGAGATGTCTTAAGTTGTCCATCCCCAGGATGCAATCACTATCAAATTCCTTTGGTAGTAATGCAAAGTCAAAGTTGTATAGTTTATTATTTCCATGTACATCAGGTATTTGTACCTGTAAGTGTTTTGCTTTGTGAATAACAAGGACTTGTCTTCCCATAAAATCATTTAGAATTCCTTTTTTGTCTAATGGTACCCAGAATTGCTGGGGAATAAATATTTCTTGTAATAAACTGGCTTCTGCGCCAGAATCCAGTAACGCATGTACCGTGAATTTTTGATATTCAGAAATACATATCGTTATTGGAAGATATATATGTAACCGTGCCTTTCTTTTAAGATCTATGGATCTAATCATGATGTTTTATATTTTCTGTAGGAACCTTGATAACCATTCGGTTTGATTCCTGTTCTTTTTGTTTTTCAAGTATTCTCATTGTTCTTCCTTCTATTGGATTGTCTTGTTTAAAGCTCATACGATGACTGATGGTTTTTAATATATCAGGAGTTAACTCCACATCAGACATTTTATTGTATGATTGAGTTCTTTTTAATGTGTTGGATGAATGTGCATTTTCCTCATTATTCTTGGTTATGGTGGAAATAGTATTTCCAGATGCTATAAAATATTCTGTAGGTAATTGAATTCTTGGTTTAAGTGATTTCACAAAAACTTGAATTTCCTTATCGAATTTTAAATGTCTTATGTCAATCAATCTGGGTTGAATTGTTTTTCCTAAACCGACTTCGAACAATTTAACGAATTGTTTGGGTGTAATTGATTTGAACGTAGTAGTATCATTTAAGGCCATACAATGTTCCCATTGTATGCCAAGAACTTTGGATCTTGAAAGAAGTTCTATATTTTGTAAATTTACTGATAATGTACAAGCTTTTTCTATATTTTGATCATCAAGACTTATACAAAAATCGAGATGTATATTTACTCCAAATAATCTGTTTGCTAAATTTGACTTAGCTCCGCCAATAATACTATTTAAAGGATTATTGATAATTCTTTCATCCATACAAACTATCATTATTGGAGTATCAATTCCGGATATAAACAATCCTGTTAATTTTAGTTGTATTAGACCTATATGAAGGTATTTCATTTTTGGATATTTGGCTTTTAGTTTTTCTATTTTTTTTTTAAAAGGCTTATGGAAGTAAAATCTTCTTCTCCCTTTAACACTACATTTCCTTGCATACGTTCAAATATATATATGTATGTTTATTCAAAAATCGAGATTTAAAAGTTAAAGGTTTATAAATATCCTTTTTATCTGAATGAGGGATTGCTTCTTTTAATTTTTCTATATCTTCGTCTGTGACCTCAAATTGTTCTCCTGTGCTATCTTGCATTTGAGGGTTAGATGTTTCTTCTGAAGTAAAAGTGTTCATGTATATCCTATATTCGTGATATGATTCTGACTCTTTATTCCTTGATGATCGGGATGTAGAACCACTTAATGGGGTAGATAGATCATGATCGTATATTTCTTCTTTTATAATTGGAAGGTCTTCATATTTATGTATAACAAGTAGTCCTAATGGATCTCCTTGCTCTATAATATAGTCTTTATCTTCCATACTAGTAATTTTAAATAGTATAGAAGTGTTAGTTTTAGAAAGAGGTTCTATTAATCCATAAGTTATAAAAATATTTTCTTTAGTATGTTTAGGTAAATTATAAATTTGTCCATAATATCCGAGTGGGATTTTTATTAGTAGATCCAAGAATACTTCGGTTGTGAAGTACCTTCTTAATCTGGAGCATTTTGCTGCATATAATGTATAACCTGGAGAATTTACTTTTTCCTTTTTGGGAAGTATAGCATATATGGTTAACGGAATAATTTTTATTTGGTTATGTGTCTGATTGATTGTGATCATGTTTATTTTAAAATTATCAAAGGAATCATTAGTTTCATCTTCATTTTCAGTAGTGTCAGAATAAATTGATTCAATTTCATATACAGATGAATTAGCATCACTAGAAATATCCTCGATAGTGCCAACATTAATACCGTATTCTACGATATTTGATATTACGATATTTTGTATATTCGTAGGACATTCATTTGCGTAATGTCCTTCTTTATTACATTTGAAACATTTGCAGCCTTTACGGAAATTTTTCTTTTTAATAAACTTTTTCTTAAAAAACTTGTTTTCTTTTCTAAATTTTTTCTTATATTCTGGTTTCCATTTTTTCCTAGTGATACGATATTTTGGTTTTATTCTTCTTTGGAAATTTCTTGTTCTCTTTCGTTCGAATTCTGAAGGACATCCAAACTGTGTGTTAATATCTTCAGTGTATTTGGTACAACAAGAAAATCCCAGTTTTGAGTTTCTAATTTTATTTTTCATTTGTTTGTGTGCACTAGCTTGTTCACAAACCCTTTCCATAGTATCCATACATGCCTTTTTTAATAAGCATGTGTTATGATTGTCATCCGTATTACTTTGTCTTAAAATGTCGTATCTTTCTTGAATAATATTATTCCATGGATAAGGTATTTTCGTAAAAAAGCCTTTTACCCAGAAAACTTTCTGGTCATTATTTTTTAAATGGAAAAGTAGGCCTATGTATTTTGCAGCGAATTCTTCTAACATACATATGTCGCATAATTGTATTTTTAATAATTGTTTTTCGTAATCAGTATCTTCTAGGAAAGTTTCTCTTGTAAAGTCTGCTAATAATAATTTTAATAATTCCCCAAGAGCTTCTTGTTTAGATTGAATATTTCTAATTCTTTGTAATTCATTTGGATTTATTCTTTCAAGGTTTAATAACCAAGCTAAAGCATCTCCTGTCCAATAGCTGGTAGCGTAATGGATGTATTCCATCACATTCATATTTGGAGGTAATAAATAGATTGTTCCACTTATATGTTGAAGACATGTTATAATATATTTTCTTATTTTTCTATGTGGAAGTTTATCTATATTAAATGTTAGGGTATATGTAGAAGAAGGTTGTTCATTATAAAAATCTTTAAGTTGCTTTCTGGAGGAGTGAAATTTAATCCAATCTGATCTAGTACCATGTCTAAGCATTTCAGGGTACGGATCAGTATGAGGCCTATTATATGTGTTTTCTTCCTGTTATTGATCATCCATAATTATATCAGAGTTAAGATCGTTTACAACAGAAGCTGCATCCTAAGGAGGTGGCGGAGGTAAAATTAGAGCACCTCTACTAGATCCGGCTTCATTAGCGTTTATGTTGTAAATAAGGTTATCTGATGTATCTGAATTATACTCAAATTCTGTGGAATTTTCAGATTCTTGTTCAGAATCTTCAAATGAAGAATTTTCTTCATTTGCTTTATATTTAAAATAGTTTATTACCGTTGAATGATCTTCATAATAAGAATAAAGTTTAGTACTATCTATTTCTCCTGCAAGTTCTTTTTCTTAAAGAATAAGATAATTTTTATAGTAGGTGGGATTAATTTCTTCAATATTTATTTTGTTATTTTCTTCATAAGTATATTTGACCATTCTAATGCTGTTAAGCGAATGGATTGTTGGTGTATTTCGACCAAATCCTAAGGTCGCAGTTTGTTTTTGAAGTTTATTATTGATATCTTTAACTTCTAATTTAATTTCTTGAAGTAGATCAATCATAAAATTATGAATCTCGTTTACTGGGTTTTTATGGAAAATTCCACATTGTGATGGAATACGATGACTGATGGTTTTTAATATATCAGGAGTTAACTCCACATCAGACATTTTATTGTATGATTGAGTTATTTTTAATGTGTTGGATGAATGTCCAAAGTTCTTGGCATACACAGATCCTAAGGTACATGATGGATTTGGGAGTGCTCTGATTCAGGCAGCATGAAAATGGATCAATTAGAACCTGGGGGGAATTAGTAGATAGGTTCATGAGACAACTCGGGTTCACATATCGAGACCCCGAAATGTGATGACTCTGGCAATACTAAAACAAAGGGCCAAAGAGTCCCCGAGGAGTTGTCTAACATGATCAATGTCGTGGCAGCATCGCTGGATTGGCCAGATCCATCTATGGTCTTGATGGCGGTAGTATTTGGAATTAGTGACAATATATAATTCAGGATTCACTAGCACGGGATCCACCGATGGATCTTGAGAATTTTATCACGAAGCAGAAAGGTTCTTGCGGCAAGAGGATGCACGAGCCGACAAGCAAGAAGCAAACACTATTTGAGATGAAGGACCTTCTGGAGAAGGGCCCAAGATAGATAAAGGAAAGCGAAAGGATAACTATAACTTTGATGGATTATAGCAACCAAGGAAGGAACCAAGATTCACCTCTTACATGGAATTGACTGAAAAATTGGAATGATATATCTAGATATTAGGGAGCAGCTCCTCTTTTGGATTCCAATCAGGAGAGAGCCTATAGACAACGAAAGGAAATCAGAAAGATATTGCGTATTCCATAAGTTGAACGGGCATGATACAAATGATTGTAGACTCTTAAAGGATGTGATAGAGGAGCACATCAGGAACAACAGGCTGCCGTAGTATGTAAGGGCGTGGACAACTGGGGTGGAACAAAAGCAGGCACCGTCCGCATCAAATGGAAACAAGATTGGCCTTGCATCGGGGTCATATTTCATCTTCAACCGATTGTGATGGCAAGGTTCGAGTTTAGGAATTGGACTCTGGTCATAATAATTATTTTGCAATTTCTTTCCTTATAAGAAAATGGCTAAATCATTTACACATGTACGGGATTAAGAACGGTCTCTAGGCATGCTCTGAAATGACAATGAACCGTCACGCCCAGAGAGGCACATTGTTTAATTTTTTGTTTTTCCCTTTAGCATTTGAAATTGATTTTATTAGTTGAGTTATTTGATTGCAAAGCTTACTCGAATATGAAATTTGACAGTAATAATTCTAAACATCATCTAGAAAGATGAGATAGAAAGGCAAAAATAAGCCTCTTCGTCGAAAAGCGAGCAAATTAGGCATGGCTAACACCTCAAACGGTATATGATCTCGAACGATCACATTTTTCCTCGAACGACACTCAATCTAGAACGATCATATTTTGCCATGGACGACACTCGATCTCGAATGATCATAGTTCAAACGACACTCGATCTTGAACGATCATATTTCGCCCTGAACGGCACTCGATCTCGAACGGAAATATTTCACCTCAAGTGGCATGTGATCTTGAACGATCATATATCGCCTCAAACGGCATCTGATCTTGAACAATCATATATCGCCTTGAATGACACTTGATCACGTACGATCGGCATTCACTCCGAACGGCACTCGATGCATACGATCATCTTTTGTCTTGAATGTCAATTAGTAATGAATGACCATCATCTGCCACGAATGGCTATCGGTCATGAATGACACCACTTTCCTTGAAAGGCGACATCAACCTTGAATAAATGCCAGCCTCAAATGACTACAGATCTAACAAACAGTCTCGAACGATTACATCTAACGATCCGAAGAGATCAAGGAATTGGATTTGCAATGGATTAGATTCTGGATAGGGATGGAAATGAGGCGGGTTTTTTGTGCCCCAAACCCGTCCTGGGTTTTTTAAACCCTGCCCTTGAGCCGCCCCAGAGCTGCCCCAGAGCTGTCCCAGAGCCGTCCCATAGACCTGGTGCGGGTCTGGACTTTCTCCCTGTACCCGGAACCCATACGGGTCAGGGTAGACTAGCCCCGCCCCAAGGCCCGGTGAGGCTTTACATATCTGTTCAAAATTATGTATTAATAAACATATATTTATTTATTTTATTTGTAAGAGGGGTTGGTACTAAATGATACAATAAATATAGATATCAATGTGTTTACAATGAACTAAGGTAATAAGAATGTGGTGTATAATAACGGTTCAAGAAGAACATGCATATGTTATTATATGATTATTAGTGATGCAACTTAATACCATAAAAATCATATAACTTATTGAATGGAACATTAGAATATCCATGCTACAACCGCTTATATATCAAAGAATCAACAATTCATCGTTATATCAATAAAGCGATTATATGATATTTCAGTAGCGAGGGTCGGGTTGAGGTGGGTCAGCCAAGCCCTGACCCGACCCTAGACCCGAAGTTCTTAAGAATAGGTTATGGGTCTATCCATCTCGCTGACCCAATGGGGCGGGTCTTGGTGGGACAAAACAGGGGTGGGTCTACCGGGTTTAGACTCTAAACCCGCCCCATTGCCATCCCTAATTCTGGATCGGAATATTCAGATATCAATGGATTATGGATTTTTGATTTTGGATTTATAGCAATTCAAAATATTCAAGTAAAGTTTTGAGGGGCAAATGTTATCCATCCTTTTGGTCAAGCCGGGATACCACGGATTTGGCTAAAATGGATGGATTGGAAATCTATTACAGTTGAAACTATGGATGATAATTGAATGGATTCGGATAGACAACGCCCAAAGAAAGGCTAAGTATGGAATTGACACTTCACCTAGGTAATGGATCAGATCAAATCCCTAATGTCTGATCAAATCAAGGTGCGATTAGTATAAAGTAACAAGGAAGGCCACATGAGGCTACATTCCAAATTTCGAGGGGTTTGGTATCATATGCTCGAGTTATAGGCAAAAGAAGACGAATCGGTATCGATAGAGTAGTGGTAATTTGCTTAGAGTCGGATACTTCAAAATTTACTATTTGTTTGGTGTTGGATACATGCTTGCTTGGAGATTGCTAGGAGCCGATCATTTTTCATGCTAGGATTCAGAATCATGTTTTCTTGGAGAAAATTTGGATTTTAACAGAGTCTAACTTTGGGCCAGAATTTTCTACACTTGCTATGAGTCAGAAAGGTGATTACTTTGGCTCTCGCTTCGGGTCAATCCTGAAGTGGGTTTTTCAACGATCGTTTTGGCTATTTTTTACAATGATCGATCTATAACTCAAAATATACAATGGCAATCGACATTAAATATGGAGGACAACTACACTACATTATGAGGGACCCGCACCACCAATCGTTGGGCCCCACGATGAAGTTGGAATGATCGGTCATCATTCATATGTATTGATCCATAAAACAATTCAAATTATTGATAATCGATCAATATCTCACAAACGCAAAGTCAAAATGACACCAAACTTTAGGAATAGTAAAATATTATGTAAAGGAACCTACCATATCGATCACACATCATTTGGAGAAACATGAACAATTGGCCTATATCTTCTTGAATGATCATATCATTTCAGCCAACATGATCCCAACTTCATGGAAAACGCGATACTCACAAACAATAAGTTAGAACGGCACAAAATTTAGAGAGCACGTAGCTAATATCATCGTGGATCCTTCTGAATGATCGCACTCCAAAAGGAGCAAATATGAAATTATCCTCCATACTTCCATTTTTCAACTAAACTCCATGGAAAATGCGATATCTCACAAATGGTAAGTCAGAATTGCAGGTAATTTTACGAGTAAGTAGCTAACATCATTGAGGACCCATAGAAACTATTGTAGCCCTATTGGACCTAATATGAATGACTGGTACTTACCGTTTCAATGGTGTGCGATCTATGTGAAAATTTGTGGATCGGGTCGTATGGTTCTGAAGGTTCTTCTGGCGAAATTTCAGCCCGACCTATAAATACGGACTTGGCTTATTACAGGGATCTTTTTCTTCTTCCAATTGGATCTTCTTTTGGCTCTCCTTCATCACTTCTTATCTCTTCCTCCATTAATTTTCTAAGTCCAAAAAAATTGTACTTGTAATCTTACAGTATAAACAAAAGATTATTGGATTAGGTGTAGGCCAAAGTTTCCCGAACCACTATAAACTTTCATGTTCGTTTACTTTTCTACAACCTATTCCATGATCTATGAATCTGTACTTTGCTATTTGGATCTAAATATTAGATATTGGTGCTTTCACTTATAACACGGTGATTGTGCCGCTTTTTGACGCAAATAATAATTAAATATTTAATAAACAATAAAATATAATTATCCTTTAAATAAATAATTAAACAATAGTTAACCTTTGAATAAATAATTAAACCATAATTAATCTTTAATTAATTATTAAATAATAATTTAAGCTTTTAAATAATAATTAAGTTTTAATAATCTCAATTAACTAATTAAATGATCCTTAATTAAAACTTAAACAATAAATTAAACCTTAACTTAAAATAATTAAATCATAATTAGTTTTAATTAAACCTTAACTTAAATTAAACTTGATTAATAATTAACTAAAATTTAAACCCTTTTATAAATAAATAATTAGTTAATAATTAATCTTTAATTAATTAACTAATTAAAATTAACTTATTTAATTACAGTTAAGTACTAATTACTTATGTAATTCCTAATTCCTCCCAATTCTCTTAATTAATTAATTAATTTATTATTAAATAATACTTAATTAACTTTTATACTTAAAAAATGTCTTGAAAAATGATTTTAAAAATAATTAAGTTAAAACACTTTTTATTTTGTAAACGTTGATTTTTCTAAACTGCCTCCATAGTGACTATCGCTATGGATATAGTTACTTTAGAGTAAATTTCTAAGTTCTCATTTCCAACTCCTTTTCTCTAACTTTGATTCATTTTAAAACATAAGTAAAAGATTTTGGAAAACTTATAATTCCACATCCATCATTTAAACATGCAACGTCATATCCATAAACAAAGTTCACAACTTTTAACCAACACTTATATTTAGACTTCATTTCAAGTCTAACTTCCAATCACATACAACAACATACATATATAACCAATCACCCAATAATCCAATAATTCAGACACATCATACACAAATTTATTCAACATATTAAAGTTAAAAACTTTTGATTCAAAACAAAAGTTTACTTACCAAAACCATCCAAACTTCTACTAGAACTAGAATAGAACCTAGATCCATGCTATATGCTTTGAAAAATAAAGATTCGGTGGCCTTAAGGCCTTAAGTCGGTTTGGCCAAAGTATGTTGCACATGGCCCAAAGGTGATGGAGCTCGGCCTTGAAAGGTGAAGGCAGCTCAGATTATCATCGAATTCACAAAAATCAAACCCGAAAATGGGTCATCTTCTAACAAATTTTTGGATAAGTTACTCACGAAATTTGAAAAAGTTTTCAAAGAGAAAGTTCTTGCAAAATTATTTTTTCTACAATTTCCATAAAAGAATCAATCAATTTGGATCTATTTTGAGAGAGATATTGTCAAAAGAAGAAGAGGTATTCTTGGACTTGAAAATCTGGGTCCGAAAATATTTTACAAAGAAATGAGATTTAGATATGGCTAAGCTCAAAATTTGAAGAAGTGGTACACTTGAAAGTTGTAGCCGCTGGAATTTTCTACGATTTGGAAAAAAAGAAATCCTCCATTTGGATAAGATATAAGAAAGATATGGTAGAAGAAAGAGGAAGCAAAATTGAAGAAGAGAGAGGGCTATTTATAAGCAAGAGAATAAAGTAAATAACTAAAACAGCCTTGTCCTTTACCCTCCACATCCACTTGCCACATTACCATGCCACCTCACCTTCATGTGCCTCATGCCCACAAACTTCTCCCTCCTTCCTTTTGCTTAGCCAACATGCTTTAATGCGTAAGTACTAATGTCTCATGAGATATGATGTTTACTTTTTACTTAATTTTATATTACATTCCATAAAATGTCTCATTACTTACACATACACACACATTTAAGTACATAACTAAAGTATCTATCCTAACTCAAATATATTGTATGTGCTAAATCACACAGTACAATTCATAATGTTTCCAATAACTTTTAACTGACGTAAAGTTGAAAATTTGGAAAACGAATTCCAGTCACATTTTCGATTTTTCTTCGAACTATATATTTTTGTAAACATATTTTGAAAACTATTTCACCATCATTAATTATTATTTGTAAGCGTTTATTTTAATTATAAAACTTATTATTTGAATATGTAAAATTAGTTAAATATTAGCAAATCAAAGTGGAGAAATTTCGGGTCATTATATCAGTTCTCATGCCAGACGTGCTGACAATTAGTACAAGACTACCAATGAGGAGTTCAATGTGCGGGTGGATGTAGAGTATATCGCTAGCCAAGTAAAGAACGAGTGGAATAACTTGAAGCGTGGTTGGAAACATTAAAACTGGTTGCTACAGATTAAAGATGGATTCTGAATGGGAGAAGGACATTATAGGTGGAGATGAAGAGTGGTGGAATATGGTGGCTAAGCATTATAAAAAATTCAAAGTATATCCACCGTCGAAATTTAGAGAGTTGAACAAGATGTTTGAAGGCTATATTGAAACTCCCTCTTGTAGGTACTTAATGTCGACAACTCCACCTATCATTGTGCACTTCAACACACAGATTTATACCGAATTTCTCTTGGGCGATGATGCCAAGTTCCACACTCTTCCCTCTCCTCATACTTCTTCACATCCGTAAACTTCTTCACATCCACATCGTTCTACAGCTACTTCCACTCCGAAGAGACATCAGTTGAAGGTACGTTCTTCACATGAGGTAGAATGGCATACACAATTGTTAGACACTAGTAGAGAATTCCAAGAAAAATATGTAGTGGCGTATTTGTATTTATATTTCAACGTATTAGTTTTCAAGGTCTGCCAGTGAATACTTTTAGATATGGATAGCATTGTATTTCTCTGCTCATTCAAAATCATGTTGGGATATCAGATCCACGGATGTAGATGGATATTGAATAATTAATAATTATCCTATTAACCAATGATCGTTAAATCAAGAAAGATAAATAGAAAATTTTGATTTAATTTTTTCTTCAATTCTACTAATTATAAAAGTGTTCATAACTAACATATGATGATAGTAAATACTTTTGAGTAGTTAATATGCATCAAACACATATATTATAAACTATTAACTTAATAAAACAGTAAATACACATGTTATTTTGTACTAAAATAAACGTAATATAAACTATAATCTTGACAAAAAATAAACGAATAATTGTCGAATGTAGATGCATTCATATCTACATCCACATCTTTTTTCAAATACTGGATATTTATCCGTTTTTCGAATATGGATGCAGACGAATTTCAGATTTTGTAGATATCCATTGATAGAATTAGTATTTGTTAAAAATTGTGCTTTTTATTGAAATTTTTGTAATCGAATATTTTATACAAAAATAATTATTATAACATATAATAAAATACCTCTTTCAAATGGCACTTTCATAGCACAAGAACGCATTCCCCTTTCAAATTCCTTTTTTCCGTACCCCTTTTATTTAATACAGGAATGCATCCTAGGTGTCACAAGTTTGTGTTTCATGTAATCAATTTTTTTTTCATTTTCATGGGTGAGAATATTGCTTGTTATGATAGAGCGCATGAGTTTTTCTCTCGTTTTGATTAATAATGTTAATAGATTAAAATTCAAGTCATTATAATACCAAATTGATTCAATTAAAAAATTCAATATCTCATTTATAAGATTTGTAGGGTGTAGTAGTTGCATAAAAGATTATAGAAACTTTGCATAATCCTAATGAATTATTATTTTAACTCATCTAAAGCAGATAGTCGAGTTACATCCCCATTAATCTATGTCAAAACCCTATGGATTAACATTGGACTAATGGCTAAGCTTTACTCTGTGCCTGTGGTTCAAATCACAAAGTATTTAAGGGGGATTTGGATGTCAAGTCTATACAAATAATTTAATACACAAATTACACTCCCTTACAATTTTATGTAAATTAAGTTCATGGCTACATCTTCCCTTACCAACTACTATTCTCACACCCATATCAACATTTCACATTTTATTGTGATTTCAACATTTAAAATTCAATAAGTTTTTGTAAAAATATCGTATCAAAAAAATGTTTTCACCATTAAACCATAAATTTTATGATCTTTTAAATGATATATGCTATGCATATATAAATATCGAATTGTTGATTTTTTTTGAAAAATTGTAATTTTTCCATATAAGTAACGTATTTAAAACTGCATCATTCAAATACAACTATAATTGCATCGTACAAATCACTAGATTCAAAAATAATAAATCTGCAGCTTGTTATAATATATTATGAAGTGAATATGCTTGTACATTATTTTGTTTAGTCCCAAATCGTGGGATAAGTTCAGTCTTTACCTCTGAAGCCCTTATATAAAGTAGGTCATGTAATGTAAATAGATATCTATTCTCAGAAGTGAATAATATTTCTTTTCTCTCTCTCCAATGGCTTCCTATTTTCTTTATTCTATAACACGTTATCAGCACGATCTCTACAATTTTTTTTCCAGATCTACAATTGTGATAATTTATGAAATCAAATCTATTATTCTCCAGATCTAGCTATAGATCTCAAAACGGTAAGTTATTTTTCTAATATGATTGATCTAATCTTCCAATTTTTTATATATATCTCATTCCATTCTAGATCTACTTCTTCAGATCTAAATCTGTTGTCTTATTTTTTAGACTTTATTATACTAGTCTTATAATTTTATATCTTATATAGATCTAAACTTTGAGATCTAATTCTTATTTTGTTGGTTATTATATTTCAGATCTAATTTGTTCGTTGTTGCTATTTTTTTGATAATATTATATTGTAGATCTCAATATCATACTTATTTTTATGCTTTTGAGTTCATTTATTTTGGAACGCAAGTTTGAACTTGACAAAATTTTGATATTGTTGATTAAAGCAAATTTTTTGAATTTGATTGTATTTAGTTTGGACATGGATTTGAGAAATCAAACATGGTTGGTAAATGGGATTTTCATTTTGAAAACCTTTTGATTTAATTTAGATTTGAATGAAGACTTTGGAAATTATTTTGATATTTGATTTATATTTCTAGAAGAAATATTTTATTGTTTCTAAGAGAAACAAATATAAATATAATACGTATCTAGAAGATCGTATTAAGTGAATGGAAACATTAGTAAAAGCTTACATGATAAGCTTAGTATCTTCCAATGTTTCCTTTAAAAAAAAGGGAAAAGGAAATAATAATTGAGAACCTACAGTTTTCATAAATCAGTAAATTACAAGTTTCCTCAAAATAAAGAACCAGAAGTTCTAACTAAAAAAAAGGGGATTATATATCAAAACTCAAATATATAAATTTGAGATGTGAAGCTTTGAATTATTAGAAAATCTAATTCAGATTATGGTAAATTTAATTGCAATCAAACCTGAAGTTTGATAATGAAAATCAAGTTGTACCATTTAGGATCTAGAGTACTAAACAAAGACTTTTTTTAAAGTAAAATTGGAACCTGAAGGTCTAAAAGTATTTGCCAATGGTATTAACTACTAAATCAAATAAATGTATAGAAACTTGTTCACTCTAGAAGTAGTGAAAATAATATATTAAAAAAATTCTCCAGAAGAGATTTGTTGATATATTTGATGTTTTTACTAAACCAAATTAACATATAGAAACATATCTACTCTTCTACTCTCTTTCTTTTTGATTAAAAATAAGGCATTCTAATAGGAAGTTTATTTCCTAATTTTTTTTCCTTCTTCCATGCATCCAATCACTTTTCAAAAGGTAAAATATAATAGATCAAATATAATAGATCTGAAATAATCTTAATTTCCTAAATTTCTAAAATAACTTGTGTTGATTTGAAGATTTACATGTTTGTTTTGATATATTTGGTAAAGAATTATGAAGTTAGTTTTCTTATGAAAATAATAATGATTTGGATCTGAGATTTATAGTTATTTATGATTATGAATAATATGGATAGATCTGAGATAATTTTGTTTATTTAGAAATTCTGATTATTGGGAAATAAAGTTTCGCTTTAAGACATTCATTTTAATTTTATTATTGAGTAATATTGAACCTATATTTGAGATGAAATTGTGTTACTTTGAGTACTGTTTGTTCAATTAGTTCATATATTTATAATGAAATTATTTTGCTATGACAATAGTTATATCCTAAACCACATAAAGGTTAATTGTAGTTATTTTTATCACAAATGAATTAATTGCAAGTGTTATGGTAATAAATTAAATCATTTATTGTCATAAATGCATTAAATGCATTGATTATTGTAAATTAAAAGACGTTGTATGTTTGTGTTTGGAATAAGAATAGACGTATGATTTACTATTTGATGTATTTATTTTGACAAGTAATGTCTGTTATAACGGAAAAAATAGGTTTAACAACTCAAAGGAATTATTTTAATAGAAGTTGTATAACTCAAAGTCCAAGGCCTGAAGTCTGGAATTATGAAAAGATTTTCTGACAAACTTTACAAGCTCGAATTCTTGTCAGTATTTTTTTTAATTTGTCAAAATGTACAAGCTTCTAAAAAAAGGGCAGTTTACACAAAATTTGAGAACCCGAAGTTCATAATAAATTAGTGAACTTGAAGTTCATGAATTAGAAGCCCGAAGCTCTATTGAAATTGTGTAAAATGATAAGGTTGTACTTCTTGAAGAAGTTAAAGGAAAATAATGTATTATCATATGAGATAATAATGCTGCATTCAAGAGATTACAAAAATCTCCAAATGAGTTATACCTTACCTTATATCTTCATATCTATATTATATTAACCAAATATCCTGAAGATATTATGTTATATGATATATCAAACATCATTGGATGTGTGTGTATTGATCTCTTGAAAAGATGTTTTAGAGATTTATTTATATTTATATTGCAAAAATAACATCCCAGAAGAGATGTTATAGAAATTTTATTTTTGTTACATTGCAATTCATCAAAAGGAAATACTATATTCCCCGAAGGAATAATGATATAATTTTTTTTTGAGTAATAACAATAATTTATCGAGAAAAAAAATGATATTGTATACCAATGTTACACTCCAGAAGTAGTGGTTTTATCTTTCGCATCTTACTTTCATTTGGTGCATCTAATTTTGTTACTGTATTTAAAGTCTGATATGTCATTTCAAAGATAGTTACAACAACAAAAATTCCAATAGGGATGTTTTATGTTATTGTAAAGGTAGTAATTATGTAATTTCTACAAATAGAAACATTGTACATTGATATGACATTCCAATAGTACATATATATATCTTTAGAAGAGATAAGTTCACTCCAGAAGTAGTGATAATAAAATATCCCTAAAAGAGACTAATAAATTAGGAAATGATAACATATCTCTAAAAGAGATTTGCTTATATGTTTGGTAATTTTATTAAACCAAATAAATGCATAGAAATTTGATTATAAAGGATCCTAATTTAGTTTAGATTAGATCCTAAAAGTTTAAGAGCTATACATACGATCCTGAGGAAATCTGTATCTGTAACATTCCAAGTATCCAGAAGACACTATTATTATTTTTGCTGTAATTTTTTTTACAGAACTCTCAATAGAGATGTGTAGAAATGTCTATACGCAATTAAAAATTATTCCTTGATAAGTAATCATAATTAGGTTCAAAACTGATATTTGAGATATAATTGAGGAATAAAACTTAACAACTTGAAGTTGTGTGTATATTTTATTCGAACCAGAAGTTCGATATGGTTTCAAACCAAATGTTTTGAAAATTATCATGTTGTTTTGACAGGTTTGCATTGACATTGATTTATAAATAGAAATTAATAGTTTGGATCCTTGTAATAGTTTTTTCTAAAAATCACTAATTCAAATGAGAAAGAATATGAAAATTTTATAATATATACGTGATACGTGGACGCACGTATACATCCATATATGTAAATATTTAGCTAACAACCTGAAGTTTGTTATAAGCTCATCTTATAGATTATGCATAGACATTATTTAGTGATTTAAAATTCAATCAACATAAATGTTGAATGACCTGAAGTAATGTATGTATTCAAATGATCTACACAATAAGTAAATTCCTCCAATTGCTTAGATCAATGAATGAGAACAGACTCTAATAATCAATATCAGTTTAATGCATCTTATCAACGCATAAAAGAATTATCCTCCTATTATTAATATGTATGATGTATTTGCTAGTAGCGATATCATAATGGATCAAAATAAGAATCCAAAGACGATAATTATCCAATGTTTTTCAACATTGAGGGGGAGGATAAAGGGATACAAGTTCATTTTGATCATCAGTGTTAAATATTTATTAAAATATACAATGATGCAAAATATTATCAATATTATCCCTAATAGACTTTCTTTAATATAGATTTGAAACCCTGAAGGATCAAAGTTTGTAAACCACATCTGAAATATGGTTCAAAAGTCACTTCAAAATATTTTTGGAGTATGTAATAAAGATCCAAATAAAGGGTTGAGTGTTCTTGAAGAAACACTTAAGGATGCTCTGAAAGAGATCCATGACATGATTCCCAAATAACCCTAGAAGTGGGTTAGGTACCTAAAACATAATTAAAGAGATCTCAATAATTCATGTCTAGAACTGACAAGAAATAATCATCGATGATAAATTTATAAATAATAAAGCGCTTATGTTTATAAATGGATTAAAGATCCTGGATTAGAGAAAAACATAATTGGCCATCATGAAATTCTCCTTAATAAGAAATCTGAACTTGTAGTCCGCAAAGTACCAAAAGTACTTGAAATGCTTAATATACCCCGAAGGTATAAATATGGTTTAAAATCATATTAAATAATGAAAGTATACAAATTCCTGAAGAATATAAATAACTTTCATTGTTATAAAGAATGCAAAGAACAAGGAGAGTAAATTTCAACCTACTTTTAAGTATTGTTGTAATGAAAATCTTGATATAATTCATGATGAGTAGATTACTTCCTATTTTTAAGTATCGTTGTAATGAAACTCTTAATATCCATTGAAGTGATAGTTGCGATATGCAAATACTTATTAAGGTATACAAATTTCTGAAGAATATATATAACTTTTGTAGTTATAAAGAATGCAAAAGACATGAAGTGTAGATTAAAAATTTCTTCTAAGTATTGTTGTAATGAAAATCTTGATATACTTCAAGATGAGTAGATTACTTCCTGCTTTCTAGTAATGTTGTAATGAAATTTTTAATATTCATGAAAGATGTATAGTTGCAATGCGCAAAACTAATTTGAAGCACAAAAATGAAAGCACATGAAGTGTTTTACATAAAAGTAGCATACAAAATGCATAAAATGCAAACCATATTTGGAAGAAACAATCTTAGAAAATTTGATTGTATCGAAGAAAACTATTAATAAATTGTATTATTAATGAGATACATATTTATGGATCCAGAAGTATCTATAACCAATTTGAGTTATCGAAAGACGAATATGAATTCAGAGGAAAATTTTAAATCAGGGGGAGCATTCATAAGTATTTTATAATGCACTCTTTTTCCTTAACTAAGATTTTTTCCACTGGGTTTTTATTAGTAAGGTTTTAATGAGGCATTATCTTGATCCAGAAGTATCAACTCCCTAGTAACTTTTGAAATAAGTTATAATGTACTCTTTTTCCTTATTTAAGATTTTTGCCACTAGGTTTTTCTTACTAAGGTTTTAACGAGGCATTGTCTTGATCAGGAAGAATCAAACGTCTTTTCAACAAATAACATCTCAAATATGTTATTTAAGTTAAATTGTATTTTTATCCTTGACTAAGGTTTTTCCCATCGGGTTTTCCTTTGTAAGGTTTTTACTGAAGTATCAAATTGATCCAGAAGTATCAAACTCTATCTGATGCAGTAAATTATTGAAATATGGCATACTATATTGTACTCTTTTTCCTTCATTAAGATTTTCCCCATAGGGTTTTACTTAGTAAGGTTTTAATGAGGCATTAGCTTGATCCAGAAGTATCAAGCTTTATTTAAAGAAATAAAAAAATAAAATATGTCGTTGTACTCTTTTTCCTTCACTAAGATTTTTCCCATTTGGTTTTTCTTAGTAAGGTTTTAATGAGGAATTATTTTGATCCTGAAGTATCAAACTCTTATAAGAAATATCATTTTTAGTATGATATTTATGAGTTGCACTCTTTTCTCGTTCAAGGTTTTTTCCCACTGGGTTTTTCTAATAGAGGTTTTTAATGAGCCAAATCTATATCGATTGAATCAATATATGCAAGCAAGATAATAATGGGGAGGAGCAATCATCATACACGTTTCGAAACGGAAATTTTCAAATTATCCGAGCATTCAAGATTTTGAAGACGCATATTCAAGGGGGGGTGTTATAATATATTATGAAGTGAATATGCTTGTACATTGTTTTGTTTAGTCCCACATCGTGGGATAAGTTCAGTCCTTACCTCTGAAGCCCTTATATAAAGTAGGTCATGTAATGTAAATAGATATCCATTCTCAGAAGTGAATAATATTTCTTTTGTCTCTCTCCAATGGCTTCCTATTTTCTTTATTCTATAACACAGCTAAAATTATAAACACATTATATTAATGCTATTATAAATCCATTTTCTTACTACAGTTAAATTCCGCATTAAGATCCAATATAATTTCCTTAATGTTGTTAAATTATAACTGCATTAAGATTAAATAAAATTATCAAATGTGGCCAAAATTATTACTACATCACATACATACAATTAAATTAATTTAAAAAATGCTGTTAAATCAAAATTGCATTTTCTAAAAGCATTTAAATTTAATTGCATTTTCTTAATGCAGTTACATTATAACTGCATTAAAATTAAATAAAATTATCAAATGCAATCCAAATTATTACTACATAACATAAATGCAGTTAAAATATTCAAATGCAACTATTACTGCGTAGTTCAAAAGAATTCCTTTCAGTTAGGTTAAAAGATTATAACTAGATTACCTTAATATGGTTAGAAAACTATACAAAGTCTATGGTCATTCAAAATAAACGTAATCGCATAAATGCATTTGTACAAAGTGGTGACATGACCGAACTATATTAACCATCTAAAACTGCTATGTAAAATTCTGATTAAAAAAAATTACGTATCAACAATGGATATCATTGGAATGTTTATTAAAATTTTGATTTAATGGTGAAAGCTATTTTTTAAATCTAATTAATCTACATAATATTGTCGCATTTTAAAGATTGGAATTAAATGAGTTGGCACATGGTGGCATTTGTTGGGTGCGATGTTAAAGGAGCAAGGACCTAATTTATAAAAAATTATAGATAGAGAACCACTTTACATTTTAAACAATGATTATGGACTCGAAGTTAATTCTAAAGAATTATAACACTGAAATTCATAAAGTATCATACTTTTGTGTAAAACCAAATTTCGTCATATTTATGTGTTATATCCATGTTGCCAATGGTGTTAAATGACTTGGTTAAAGAGTACTCATTACCATATAAAATTTTGGGAGAGTGGAAATTAGCCACAAGGGCCTCTTTAGCAAGTGCAATTAGTTTCTACGACACACAACTAGAATAATTACTTTTAAGGACAAAATACAAAATAATTAGTTTCTAAAGCCTAGAAACCTATGAAATTATGTCCTTGAAAGTAATTGGACTGCTGAATTTATCCTTAAAAGTAATTATTCTGCTGACTTTGGCCTTGAAATTAATTTCTGTGCATATGTGTCCTAGAAATTAATTGGACTACTAAGTTTGTCCTCCTAGTGAAATGCCCCGGAGAGTGGAAATCAGCCACAAACGTGACAAAATTTCATATTTGTAAAAAAGTATGCACTAAACATTAAATATAAGGTATCTAAATTTACATGACATTTTCCATTTCTAAGAATTCCATTTATTGAATTTTCGCAACATATATTATGCTTACTATTATTTTGGACAATCAACGAATACTTTCGAATGCAAATAGTACCACATTCTCATCCGCATCCAAAATTATTTTCAATTATAGGATATATGCATCTATTGCTACAAATGATAGATAGTTATCTTATTCCTTGATGATTGAAAAATCGAAAACATAAAATTTTGGTTTAACATAATGTTTTTCCATTCCTATTGATTATGCTAATATGCATTACATGCATATAATATAAACAATTATCGACAAGCACCATTGTCCAAGTGGTTAATTGATTCGGCTTTGGTGCAAGAGGTCACAAGTTCAAAACTTGCTTTCGAACGTTTATTGACATGAGATATGTTGTCCTAATGATTTGTTGTATATAAAGTACCATTTCAAAAAAAAAAAAATATAAACAATTATCTTTAACAAATCAGTATATACATATTATTCATTATACTAGATATACATGACAAAAACTATAATCCTGACAAAAACTGAACGGATAATTTTTGAATGTGGATGTCTTCACATCCACGTTCATATCCATTTTTATGTATATTGATTGTTTATACAATTTTCAGATGTGGATAGATTTCAAATTTTTCGAGTTTCCATTGACGGGCTTAAATATATATCATAATTTCATTGCAATTTGTAGTATCAAAACCATACACATAATATAGGTTTGTACTGGTTTGAATAATGATGGAAATCGGAATAAAAAAAGATAGGAGAATAAAAGTTCAAAATCATAGGAGAAAAATAGATAGGGAGTATTACCGAGCTTTATTCTAAGGCATCCACTTATGAATTAATCCACATGGACAAAAGAATGAATATGCCTTTTTCTCTCTTCACATCACATTTGTCAACCTGTCTATAATCACCACCACACATCTACAGCTTTCGCTCCACCTACAGTCGATCCTCCCTACCGTTTTCGCATTAGGCATTGCTACCACTCTAGCGTGATAACCCGCATTTTACGATGCTCTGATTATATGTTGATCAACACATATGTTCAGAATCCCGTAGAAAATGTACAATCGGGGAAATTTAAACAAAATTAAACTACAAATTTCAGCATGACTTCTGAGCGTTACTTGCAACGGAAAGAACAACATATAATATAAAAAATAATGGTAGTATGATAACTTATCCATTTAATACCTTATCATACCGAGAGAAAAAAGTTATTTTTTCATGACATGTCACCTTCTTCCAAAAGTATTTCACGATAGAGAAATAATGGTAGTATGATAGCCTTGGGTAAAATCCAGGACTTAACACGTAAACTGATCATAGATGACATCAACTCAACTGTACCCCAAGTGACATAACCTATTAGAAAGTCTCCTATGAATCTCATGCATCAGAGAGAAATTACACATTTCTCATTGGCGGCAAAAAATGATTGTGTCATTCATAATGATAGTACGCTCAATTACTGACAAGCCATGAAGAGTAAGGACTCTACTTTATGGCTTGATGTTCTATAATAAATACTATATTATATTTAGTAATAATAAATAGTTAAATATTCTAGTGAATATAAGGTTAAATTTATTTTACCAGTAAAATATTAAATAATACTTTAATATACCAAAAATATAATTCATAATAACACAAAACATATCTTGTGCAAAATAAAAATTAATGATATTTTTAAAAATACTCCAATTACCCACTATGTAACATACCTGATCTAACAATGAGACAACATTTGGTTTAAAGGTACATTATCTTGGCACTATCAGTACTTTATTATACTTAGCATAGTATACAACTCTAATATTTCATTTTTGACTAACTTTTCGGTCATATGAAGTTCAAAACCAACTAAAAGGCATTGGACCAAAATTAAACATATTCTACGTTATCATCGTGTTATAACCAACATGAATTATACTGAATGAAGGATTCATCACTGCAATGAAAAGGCTATACAAATATTGGATACCTTTCTAAACTTTATAAAGCTCGACCGTGAACATGTTATGTATTCATATATGAGATCATGGTTATTTGTTAGAGGACAACCAAGAAAAAGTTAGTTGCTACGTCATCCAACAATTCCAAAATATTTGCGCTCTACCATAGCGGATCATGAAGCTGCATGATTAAAATCCATAATCAACCACATCAGAACAAGTTGTGAGTTATCTAAGGCTGCTAAATGCTCAACCATGATATTTGAAAGCAATGCAATGGGTGTAGCTAAATCAATGGATGATGTATAATAGATGATATGAATTTTTTTATCATCGAGATTCTTCTATGCATATGAGCTACAGAAGAACAATGAGATTGAAATTTAACAAATACGTCCTAATGAAAAACTTGGTGATTTATCTACAAAAGAATCACCAACATCAACCTTCAAGAAGTTTGTATTTGTTATTGGCACACTAAGGTATTACGACCAACTATCGTTACAAGCCAACGCTCGTTCGAGGGAAGCATTAATAATTGTCAAAATTATACTTTATGGTCTAGATTTTATCTCATAGAGGTTTCCTCCTACGTTTTAACGAGACAACTATCGTAATAAAGTATTCATGGGGTGTACTGAAAGACGGTTGCCCATTATGGACACCATCTCCTTTCGGGTAATCCTACACCTCTTCAAATCTTCTATGCAGGCGAATACATGCATTTGTTTGTAGAGATATTATTTTAAACGACTCTTCAACAGGTGTGTATAGAAGTTCCTTGAAAAAATACTAAATATTTGAAACCATAAAATTAAAATTTGCATATGGTTTAAAAGACACAAATTGAAAAATACAATTTTTTTATAAAAAAATTGTTAGGACCGACATTGAAACTCATTTATACAACTGAATTTTCAATTAACAATTATCATTGTTAGGGATTGAACTCATGACGTCATCTTTGGATATGTTATTTTAATTAAAAATAAATACTAGCTTTTAACCTCATTAGAACACAAAATTGTGATATCATTTATAGGTTGGATAAAAGTAATTGAATTCTTTAAAGGGATGATTTGGTTAAAGTCCCTATTAAGTTTCAAAATACATCAAATATACTTGCTAAAAAAAGTATGTAAATTAGGCCCCTAAAATTAAGTTATTGAATAATTACATACATTTATACAATTATATCAAAAAATTGTAGATATTTCGACAATTATTCATTGAAAAATTACGAAAATTTCTGCAATTATTCACCGAAAAATTGTGTACTTATGCACAATTATTCACCAAAAAAATTACGGAAATTTCCGCAATTATTCACTGGATAATTGCAGATATTTATGTAATTTTTGGATATAATTGCATAAATGCCTACAGTTATTCCGTAAGTTAATTCTAGAAACCTTATTTATAATCATTCTTGAGGAGAAGTTTTCGTGGATTAAGTTTGATTTTAAGGACCCGATCTTAATATTCACCTTTTTTAAACTATTGAGAGAGATTGTAGATTATAGATTAAAAGTTCATTTGTTCTTCCCTTTTAAAATAAAATAAATGAAAAAAGCATAATTATCGAGGCTAATAAGATTGAACCAAACAACCTCTAGATATATGATCTATACACATCAGTGTTCCATAAAGGACATCGAGATGGAAATCTTTAATTCTCTATCTTATCTAAGGTTGGTTTTTGTAAAATATTGAACATTTTATACAAATCTTGTTTCTTCATACCTTTATTTTGCAAAAAAGGTAATATAAAGTTTTACATTACATTCATAAAGTTAACCTTACAGATCCTACATCAAGTCCCCACGGTATAATTAAGCATAAATCGCAGACGAGAGCGGAAAAAACGAATGGCAACAAACTGAAATATCGCTGAAAATAGGGAAAAAAGAAAAGGAAGGGAAAAATACTGAAAAAGAAAAGGAACAGGAAAAGAAACGAAGAAAAAAAACAGAGTTTTACTGCTTGAACAAGTCAAGGCAACTGGCGGAGTTGAGTCCTCGATTCCAAAATTTCTCATAATACTCTGCATATTCATAGCTTCTGTAAGATTTAGGATGATCTTCATCAACAAGAGAACTTGGTGTTTCAATCACAGCATCATAAGAAGGACCGTAAAATGTAGGAATCGAGATTCTGTCCGAGTTTTTGTTCACAATTGCTCTGTGAAGAACACTTTTGTAGCGGTTGTTGCTTAAAATCTGAATTAAAACAATGGTTGCAGATTCAGATTACATGCATGATTAAAGAAAAAAGTAAAAAAGTAAAACATGTACATATAATTTGAGTACCTGCATTTGATCACCAATGTTAATTACCAAAGTATTAGGATCAGAAATGATATTAACCCACTTTCCTTTTCTCAGCACTTGCAAGCCTGGAACTCCATTTTGCAGTAAAACAGTGATAAGATTCGGATCTTTGTGGCCAGGCAAGCCGTAAGTAAGCTCAGGCTGTGGACATGGAGGATAGTAATTTATTGCCATATGCTGCCCATGCTTTCCTAATGCTTTGTTTAAATGCCCTTTTTCTAGACCTAAACTTTCCGAAATCAATTCTAGATCAAAAAGCACTAGTTTCCTCACATTCTTGCAGTACTCGCTAACTACTTCCCTGTATAAATTCATACATAAGATGTATAAGTTTAACGCTGAACATATATGTACAAGTACATTGCGCGTTGAAGCTTGAAATTAGGACCTAAAATTGGGAGGATTGGAGGGCCAATCATGAACGAAATCTTCCAAAGGGTAGCAATGAAGCCTCAAATAATCTCTCCAGCTTCTAACTTCTTCAGTTCTAATATTGAAACTTGTGGAAAGCCTTGTTGTCTTCAAAGGATCATCAGAGTAGATTTTCATTCTTTCTGACTCTGGCAACTGAAAGAAACTAAGAGAAACTTGTAGCATGTTCTCGATGACATGCTGGGGAATCCCATGATTCGTTACCTAGAAATTCAGCTCAAATATTAAGCTAAATATAATTAGTTTTGCTAATGCATCATATTTCACTCCTGCTTGATTATTTAGGAGGTTGAGTAGACGTGTGTAATAGAATACTCCGTCGATCTTAATTAGTTCTCTTAAGCATATAGTGCTCAAGAATCACTATTCCACTTCATATGATGCTAAAGGGTGTGAGATGGAATCTGTGGCAGATCTAACCAATGGGCCGTATCTCCTATAGGCTATAGTTCAGACCTCTAAATGCCATAGGCTGAATGTCGATTGAAAAAGTCGTAAACAAATGATTAGCCCTGCTGACTTGAATACTAAACCAATAGGGAAGCATGAAGTCCCCCACAAAATAAAAATAAAAATAAAAATAAATAATAAATAAATAAAATAAAAAATAAAATAAAAATAAAAATAAAAAAGAAAGAAACGGAGCAAGAATCCCAGCATGCCTAATTGCAAACACAGAAAAGCTTGTTTGTTTCTATTATGAAAATATGAATTATTTATTGCGAAGTTGTGATTTTATAGATTAAAATCTATGCTTAGGCCAGCTCTTTATTCATCCTATCTAAAACGCCTGAAGTTGTTAAAAGTAATTTGTTGAAGAGTTATGGGTGACAAATGATATTAAAATTTGTATTCGGCCAGAATTATATAGAACAAAAAATTGATAATTCATCAAAGAATTCTGGTAATGTTAGACAAATAATCTTGTAAGTCGGATTAATCTTAAATTCCACTGCGCACTATATATTAACTAAAACAACTGGGATAAATTTTAAGTATAAGCTCGTATAAAAAGCTTATTGTACAAATGTACTCTGTTGCAAATATCTTACAAATCCAGGTTTGGTTTTCAGTAAATCATGTATCTGTTTATGTGCTGCTCTCTAGACGTGGGTACATTTTAAAAGTGTGCATGTATAAAATATAAATCTGTACGTACAGGCTTTAAGAGTGAGCATGTGAAATTTTGTTTTTAACAATAAGTTTATAATACGACCTATTTTACATAATTAATAAATTATTTGATGGGTCTATATTTAAAATTGTCCAAACAACAATTCTTAGCCACAAGGGGTGATGGTTGAACTTGAACATCAAGTCAAGGAAAGATGCAGATTTTGTACTATAGTTATAAGTTATAGCCCAAACATTCTTTGATTCCTATTTTAGGAGTAAACATCGCTGAGGGTTTATAATTATATTCAATGTCTTTCATTTTAATTTTAAAACAACATATTCCATCCAACAATATGAACCCATCCTTTGACAAATTGAGGGTCACACACACAAATATATATATATATATATATATATATATATATATATATATATATATAAAATCAAAAATCAATGTAGAAAGAAAGACCTGTGAAGATCAAAGTCATATTCTTTTAATTATGCTCCACCAGTTGATTAAAGGGAATAATTTATTTCTTTTTTCCAGTTAAATCATATGTTATATATATGCTTGTAAACTTTCAGTGCATATGTCATATTCCACAATTGAATAGAAAAATATATCTTTTATAATTGTTGCTATTGTTCTTTTTTTATTCTCCTCAGTGTTGTCTGATAGCTCATAATACATGTTTATCACACTGCAAAAAAGTTGAACTTTGGTACATGAAGCAGCTGAAGGGAAATATATAGTCAAAATTACTATACTCCTAATTGAGATATTTAAAATATTCGTAAGAAACTTACTTTTTTTTGGATTATGCTAGTAGTACTGTTTACAAATATGATCTTTACTACTGTCAAACTTACACGACATTAGTTTAAATCACTTAAAAACCTTTTTAACTTTTATCAAAAGACTTTGAATATATCCATAGCTATAAGTCTTCGAAAATATTCATTTTAACAATCATATAAAATGTAGTTTTTTAAAAATTTCTTCATAAAAAATATATTAAAAAATGATTTCTGTCCAAAACTTTATATTAAATCACATAACAATAATTTAAATCATTCAACAGCCTTTATAACCTTGGAAACTTTTAAAGACCAAGGAAACATCTATAGCCATAGGTCTTCAAATTATCCATTTTAACAATCATCCGAAATGTAGTTTATTTTTCTTTTCCAAAAAAAATTACACACACACTATACCTGGAAAAAGCCATCATTTTGGCAAGCAAAGCCAATGGCCCTGATCAATTCGATGTGATTGAGATTTCCAGCAGTTTTCTGGCTATGAAGGTCTATTACAGGAATCTGATCATCATGAACAGTGGGTTCCACATCTTCCAAATTCGGGCGGTCTGATGCGGGCCGTATGTAACCGGGAGGAACAAAGTTACAGTTATCTGCCAATATATCTGTTAGTAGTGGCTTGTTGCAAATATTTGATGTGGTTTCTATGGCCATGAAGGAGAAGAAAATAATTAGAAGGGGATTAGAAAATGATAAATCTGAATTATGTATGTGTGTACAATGTGCATGTCATTTATTTATAGCAAAGGTTTTTTGTCTTAAGCAGCTTCCAAGTTGACAAGTGTAATATTGCATGAATGTTCATGAGGTCAAATACTTTTCTGATTTTTCAAATATAATTAATGTTGGACAAGGTTCATGTTATAAGTCTAGTATACCAAAACAGAGAATAATCAAATATAAACTCGTCGCACAAGTTTATAACTCAGATTTCCACTACACTGGAATTCTGTAGTAAATATTATAACAATATGAACGTTGTAAATGAATTACAACAACAGCGTTATACTATTTTGAATAAACAGTATAACAAAATAGAAGAAAGAATTGAGAATTCTAACCGGATAATGTCTGAGGCTCGTCGTAACGATTTCCTTAAGAATTTTATTAAAAAATTCTCCCAAGATACAACAGACGTAATCTGCACGAGATTGTGATGTGTATGATCTTCTGTGTGATAGGACCGAAGATGATTTTAAGAAATGAAGGGATAGAAGAGATTGTTCGGTTTGGAAAAAATGAGTGAGGAAAGTGATCAGGTTTCCTCCTTATTTATAGTCGAATTCCCAACTGCTGCATCCGTTCGAAAAAGCCGCATCTCTTCATTTGCAATGTCAAAAAAGCGTTACTCTTCGCAACAGTCACTTCCTTTCATTTGCAACGCTGCAGAACTGTTGCTGTTTGCAACAGTCGCGACCGTTCATTTGCAACGGTCCAGAAGTGTTGCTGTTTGCAACAGTCACTCTTTTTTGACATTGCAAATGAAGAGATGCGGCTTTTTCCAACGGATGCAGCAGTTGGGAATTCGACTATAAATAAGGAGGAAACCTGATCACTTTCCTCACTCATTTTTTCCAAACCGAACAATCTCTTCTATCCCTTCATCTCTTAAAATCATCTTCGGTCCTATCACACAGAAGATCATACACATTACAATCTCGTGCAGATTACGTCTGTTGTATCTTGGGAGAATTTTTTAATAAAATCCTTAAGGAAATCGTTACGACGAGCCTCAGACATTATCCGGTTAGAATTCTCAATTCTTTCTTCTATTTTGTTATACTGTTTATTCAAAATAGTATAACGCTGTTGTTGTAATTCATTTACAACGTTCATATTGTTATAATATTTACTACAGAATTCCAGTGTAGTGGAAATCTGAGTTATAAACTTGTGCGACGAGTTTATATTTGATTATTCTCTGTTTTAGTATACTAGACTTATAACATCTTAAGACTGATATTCTGCGTCTATTCAAATAGTAAAACTGTTCTTTTATTTCCTAAAAATATAACCGGGTCGGCTCATATTAGACCCGCATCCGGGTCGGGCGGGCGGGCGGCGGCGCACGCGTGTGTTAGTCCATGGCCATATAGGTCCTCCCCCTCGCACAAAATATACTTGACCCTAAGGGCCAATATAGGGGATGAGAGTATATAATATATACAAGAAAATGGACATATTTTTGGTGATGTGGGATATATCTCATTCACCATCTAAAAGGAATTCCAACAGTTCATAGGTTTTGGATATGCTTAGATTAAAAAAAATTATCAGACCAGAAGTTTCTTCACTTTGATGGTCTGGTTCAGTCAATAATTCTTTTTGTGGTCAGATATTAATTACTGAGACTCAAATCACTAGATTTCTCATATATGAGCATAATTCTCACTGGAGCAATTGAACCAATATCATGATCATGCATATTTTCATTTTTATTTACAAATTAATTGATGTTGGAAATATATTTTTAAATGATTTACACATTAAACAATATGGTTAACCATAAATCTTATCCCAGGAGATTTTCGGGTACATGCGAGCAAGGCCGGCCCTAAGCGTAGGTAAACAGGGTAACTGCCCATAACCCAGTTTATGGGAAGGGCCCAACTTTATCAAATTTTATTATAAATACTATGATATTGTAAATAACAAACAGAGAAGTGAATAGTTTGTGTTGTAAAGCAATTGTCTAATGAGTTAAGTGTGCATGGTTCAAGTAGGGGCTTTATCAATTTTTGCATTATTTTACCTCTGTTAGGGGCCCAAATTTAGATCTTATTTTCTTTTATGCTATCACTGACCAAGGCACAAATTCAGGTTCGACCGGGCCTGCATGCGAGCATATAAAAATACCTTTATATAAGGATGCAAGGCTATTAAATTTCAGTATATTTTTAATCAACGTAAACCGAAGAATATAATAAAAAAAAAAGAGTTTGGTGAGATTAGAGTTTGAACTTGTGATCTTATTTATATATGAGCGTTTGCATTTAAAATAAATGTTAATTTTATTTGTGGCCAAGATTTGAATCTTGATCACTCATTTGCGTATAAAGGTATTTTGAAAAGTTTACGACTGGACCAAAATATTAGTGCTATATTCCAGTTATTAACAAAGATGAGTAGAGCTCTCAGCACAAAAGAGTACATGTCCGAGGCACACAAAAAGGTTGAACTAATCGTATGATTTTTTAATTATTTTCGCTGCTATCACAAAATGAAGGTATGAGTTCAGCAATCCAACAAGGAAATCAACATCCATTGTTAGGCATCTCTAACTGATCAAAGAGATGAATTTTCAACCTGAAAATTCAACCTCCGAATCAAGTTGAATTGAATAGAGCGCCCAACGATAGAGCGCTTATTCATTAGGTGCCCAAGCTTGAGCACTCATTGAATTACCACCTAATATTGGATGTTTATTAAATAAACATCTAAGGCTTAGGTGCTTATTCAATAATCGTCATGCCTTGGACGCTTAAGTTCCCATGCGTTTCCCTTTACTTTTTCCTTCATTCAAGAAAGGTTGAAATGCCTCCACAATTGTGGAAGATTAGAAAACGAAATTGATGCATAGCCTAATGCCTAGTTTAGATCGATGCAAGTTATACCAGCACCTAGCACGATGCATTATGATCTGCGTGTTCTTCATGATTTACCGCTTAGAGTTCATCATAGGAGTAATACCGCTCTATAGGCCAAGCAAGTACTTTTTACGTTGTTGGTTTAGAGTGTTGTTCTATTATGTAGTTACTATACTGTATTGATAATTGAACAATTATTACCATATCATATTGTTCTAATTGTTATAACAACAATGGAACAGTATTAGCTTATTTTGTGAAATAAGGTCGAATTTATTGTTATAGTATCATATAGTAATTAAAGATCAGACATGATATTTATCAAATAGGTGAAGTACATTACGTTTAGGGATTTTGGCCCAAGTGCATCTACCATTTTTATGACACACTACCCCACACCATACTCAAGCCAAGCGAGTTCTTTTTCAATATTTTTATTTGTTAGGCCAATATAGTGCTTCGATCGATGTCTACTTCAACCATTGTTAGATAGATGGTGGCCTTCCACACACATCTTTTGCTTTCCATATTTTGAGGAAGGATTGCATGTTGGTTGACAGATAGATAGGTCGTAGAACCGAGTCTTATGGCTTCCGATTATACATTCGAACGGACATCAATTTGCATTTAGCTTTTGTAAAACGTTAATGTGGGTGTTATTAATAGCAGCGCTGAAAAGCTCAAATATACAAAATACATTGGCACGTACATAGATATAGTAGAGACGAACGATGTTGTTATGCACACGTTCCTTTTATATCTTTTTGGTTAGCGTTCTTCTTAGAGAAGAAGAACAAGATTCACTTAGGATATTTAGCATTAATGACTAGTCTAACGCAGCTTTGAGTATTGACTAAGGTACAAATATATTGGTTTCTCTATTTTAACCTGCGAACAACTATGTATTAGGAAATGTTGCATGATAGACTGGCTTTTGATACATCTTGCAATTGGTACTATGATACACAATAAACATGTATCCCCGTATTTCTGAGATCATCGTCAATGAGCTAGATCATTCTCCCTTAGGATATTATGTTTGGAGATTGCCCAAATTAGACCACATAACCTCATGGGGTTCAGAATGAGCTTATGTTGGCATGTGAGTAGTTTGATATGCACTGTCGAGGCAACCTCATTTGAGATGGTAGGATCAATAGTAGACCATATTTTGTTAAGAGAGAGTAATTGTTTGACACTCATCTATCATGTTGAATCGAGTGCATTGGAAACGAGTAAACGGAGAAATCTAAAAAAAAAAAATCCTTGCATTAATTTTGCGCTAGATCCATATTTTGTATTTTCATGTATAATTCATTTGCACTAAATCAATGTAGTGTATATTTGATAAAAAGAGTTTAATATTTGAAATTGATTTTTTTAAATTTTAGTTCTAATGTTTTATTTACTAAATATTGAACATAACTTAGTTTCAGTTTTAAATTAATTTAAATTTTATTTCGAATTTAATTAGTTTTATATTATTTATGGAAGGTTCGTGTTCATAATATGAATATCAACATAAGATGTAAATAAACTAAGAAATATATGAGATGAAAAATATATGGTATTTATGATCAATGAGATTTATGATCACATGGTATAAAATGAATATAAAATGTCTATCTCTTACAAATTGTGTTCTTATCATACTTTTGCATATTTATATAGATATATATAAACTTTATATATAATTAAATTTCAGCCATACATATAAAATATATTTTTCTTGGCATGAAATTTCAAACACATATAATTTTATAAATAATATTATAAACACACACACACATATATATATTACTTCTTAAATATTTTTTCAATCGAATTTTTAATATATATAATTAGAAAATTTATATAATGTATCAACTTATTAAGAATTTATTATTTAAATTTTAACTAATCAATAATAAATACACTTATATATATATAAAATGTTTTTATCAAATAAGGCCAAAAGAAATATATTTTTTATAACCCAAATTAAAATTGTATTATTTTGATATATATACATACATACATATACATATACATAACATATATGCATATGCATATATGTATATGTTTATGCCAATGAGAGAAAAGTTTATTTCGATACATAACAATATACACATATTTAGACATATATTTTAATACATTAATTTTTTTAATTTATGGTTGGAAATCATTTAAGGGTTAAACAACATATAATGAATAATTTTTAAATTGAAGATTACCTCAACCAATGGTCGGTATTTGACACGCCGTGTTGCTAACTTTTTCTTTTAAAGTTTGGTTCCTTCTTCCTCTTAACTTTGTATGAAAATCCTACATGCAGGCCCCAACATGTTTAATGAGAGCTTGTGTTTTTTCTTCAGTGTATTGAATGAAAATAGGTGGTGCTTTTATAACCACCATATATCACAAACGTTTACACCTTTTGTAATACCCTAGTATTTTAATAATAAATAATAATGGGTTTTAAATGACTAGCTAATTAATCAATTTAAATATTAGAGAGGTAAAATGATTATTTTTTCCAACTTTTGAAATTGACAATGAGACTTACACCATTGCGACCTGCTCATTTTGTGACGTCCTACAATTTTCGACCTTCGAAAATAAACATAAATTCGTCCACTATATTACATGCCAAGCAATCGAGTGTCGAAAATACCAGATCGTTAGGGAAAAGAAGAAAGATGTAGAAGAAGAAACTAGAAAAAAACAACACGGAATCTCACAATCGCAGCGGAACAATATATAATAGATAGCAACTGGTCTTTACACAAAAAGAACTATAACTGTTATTTACATATCACATCATTAGAGTACAACACATCAATAACCCAATACTGGACAGTTATACAACTTGTCCTCACAAATGCTAAATATACAGTCTACAATACACAACGAAATAAAATCAAATACGTGTAATACGTCTTCGTCATCCAGCTCATCTCCTGAGCTCCATAACATCCTATCCTGTATCTGTAATTTTCGGTTTGACCCAAGCATTATAATAAAATAACATCCGAGTCAGTCTGGAAAGCCAGCGTGAGAAAACACACTTAATTTGAATTACTAAATTATCAAAATCCTTTGAAAAACAAAGGTATCTCGTAAGATCATACCATAAATAAACACGATGGATTTTTACCTTACGATAACCAAAACATTTCATACCAAATCCCTTGATATTATAACAGTGTCTAAGTACAAATACTTATTCAAATAGCTTAAATTGTTACAATAATTAAATTCTAGCATAGTAGGCTCTATAATCAAAACCGTAAAGGCATGTATTAGAGAATGGATTCCATATGAATGACTAGGCACTTAGGTACCACCTGTCACAGTACAAGTCTAGAAAAAGCATACCGAGGACCACGTCGGGATCCCTTGCAACACAAGACCGGTCTACCCCTAACCTGGATAGACCGAATATGCTATCACCCCGAGTGTTCACACCCTTTTCGAGCTCCTTCCATGTATCATAGTAATAATTTCCGAGGGTATCTAGAAAGGTGATAAACATACCCTAATTGGGTCCAACCCACTTAGCCTTGCTGCATCTTCCATGTTTTTTAGTCATTCCTTGTTGATGAGACTAGAGGCTACGGTTATCTTTTTAAGCAATTTTCACTTAGAATGCTCATTGTTCTCCAATGACAATGTACTGATAGCATTCATACATACAAGTCTGTTTTGGGTTCGAGTCGAACCGAGTGCACTACTCCTACTACATCCATTTTGGAAAAATTATCAGGATTAGTAGCGATTAGCACTTACACTTCACTTCTCCATCTTCGAATCTATGCTCTTGTTTTTCTTTCAAAAACGTACTCATTGGATCGAAGTGGTTTTCAGATAACTTATCCAATCCCGGTCTTTTCGAAACGACGTTCGATATTTTTCGGTAAACTCAACCCTGGTTCTTTAAGAAATAAATAGATAAAAATAAGATCGGGGATCATCTCCTAACCGTTTGTGGATGGATTTCCTTATAAACGTCCTAAAACAAAACGAGTATATACATACAATATAGCACTTCGAACGATAACTGTACAATATAATTCCCGTATTTCTTCTAGATAATCCCAGAGTTATATTTTCGGTCTAGATTTGATAGTCGGCTATTTAACTATCAAATAAACAATCATTCAACCAAATATTTTCTTTTCCACTAAAAACGCTAAGTCTTATTTTATTTAATTTTAATAAATTAAATCCTTTTATCCAAAATATGTACTTATCTTGCCGAGTTTAGTATATCCACAACTATCCTTTTCAAAATATTTGAAAACCCTTTTTCAAACGATATGGAAAGTACTACTGCGGTATCAAACCATGGATTCACAGCTCAATGGTTACGTCTCTATCCTAGAGAAATCACAAAACTTAACTGCATGCACTCACTTCCTCCGATTTCGTTATGCAAGTATACCATTACTTCTCGAAAACTTTATATAAAAAATTTCAAAATAATACTTAAATTTCTATAATAATTTTCCAAGTTAACTTTAGGAAAATACTCTTTAATAAAAGTTATTATACAAAAATAATATTAATATTGAATACTTTACCCTTTTGAAATAATAATTTTGATTAACTCTGAAATAATAATTAACCTTATATCAACCATTTATAACTACTTAATTAATAATTAAATATATTTTAAACAATATAAAATAACTAAATAATTAATTTTATGAAATATTGTTGAACACCTTCTTAAATTACCTAGTGATAATTAAAAATCCTTCTTTTTAAAATAACTTAACTTCTTAGAAGAACATTTTTTTTCCAACTCCATTATAGCCAGTTTAATTTTTATAAATCCTTCTCGATTTATCACCAATTTGATTTATGTCCCGATTCCGTAAATTCCCTTTCCATATTTCTAAAAATAAATTAATCATTTATTTTTAAATTTATTTTTAAAGCCGATTTTCCCATCTCATTATAAATCCTCACCATGAATTTATAATTCCAGTTTATCCATTAATAATCACTTGACTTTATTTATAAACCTTGTTTATAAATCCCATTGTCTCATTTCCCATTTATAACGTTTTTACAATTCTTAATCGATTTTAAATTGATTTCTAATTTGAATTCCATTTTCAAATCAATTTCTTGATTAACCCAACTATATTCCATCTTATTTTCATCATTTAAAATCTTATTTAAAATTTAGTATAATAATTTCATATTTCATTTTCAAATTTCCTTTTTATTTTTCACAAACTATTTTAAATCTTGATTTTAAAACCTTTTTCACTTAAACAAATATCGCTTAAGTTACTCAAAATCCTTTTATTGATATAATTTCAAAATCTTTTTTTACAGTATTCCAAAATCTCTATTTACAATATTCCAAAATTATTAAATACAAATTTGAATCAAACTATTTAGTTTTCCAAAATTCATTTCTTATGATTAATCCAAATTTCACTATAAATATTTTTACTTCAGTTCCCCTTTTTAATTTCTTTTTAAATTCAAAACATTTATTATTGGTTTTTTTAAAAAAAATACCAAAGTTCAGGCCAAAACTACCATAGCATCCTATAAACTCAAATTGCACTATAATCTACCATGGATTATTTAAACAGGTCATACATCAATATATATGAAATTTAATTCAACATTTTTGAGGAATCCAGTTGGATCCCTCTAACCTGTTTTCCTGCATCCACAGATGTTAGCACAGTATAAAAATACTGATCCCACTTCGAGGTGGATATCGTGGTATATAGAATCATCCGCTATTATGTGGGCGCATAGAGTCTCATCCGCTATATATATGCGGGAATATCAACCACTCCAATATACACACACACACACATACATACACACGCACCACTATATATAACATCATATTCAACTAATAAAAATATATCAAATCAACCAATCAATCAATAATTAATTTTAACTTTTTAAAATTAATTGCAGTGATCCAAAATTGAGTGAGATTAACTCACATTGCTTATAGTCATCGCACTAGCGATTTATTTCAATTACAATTAAACAACCGTTTAGCTTTAACGAAAATTTTCACTAGCTCCAATCAACTCCAATCTAGCTTTCTCGATAATGCAGACCCAACGCAACTTGAATCGTCCGAATCGGGCCTCATGAGAGGAAGATATGCATTTTATAATTTCATCAGTAAATTAATTATATTAAACACAATATAATCTATTTCAAAAAAAACCATACCCAACAGTACAAACTTGGCCTAAAGCCTACACCACTCCTTCTTCTCCCTCTCTTCTTAATTTCCACTACCTGTTCCAGAAAACCCAAATGCAAGAACGAAACATGCACGTGCCAGCATGCATACGTTCACACCTCCCCAGACCTCCAGCACCGAAACCGAGATCACCATCAGCTCACCTACGCATGCTCGAGTTCCCCTCCTCCACGAACACCATGGCGTACTCCATTTTCCCAATTGAGCACCACATCTCTACAAAGTTGCAACCCTAGTTGAAATTGCTATTTGACTTAACTGTCGAGATCCCCATATCACAGTCGAACACTACCAGATTCAACCTAATCAATGAATTATGCAATATAAGTGCAAAGAAATTCTTTTCGTATTTTATTGATGAGCATAATAAAAGATTTAACTTTTTTGAAGTTGGTTTTTTTTAACTGAAGCTCCGTCGTGCTGTGTTTTTAAAAGAGGGAGGGGACGCGGCATTTTGAAAAGGAGTTAGCATGTAGAATTTTGTCTACAGTGACTCTGAAGTGATACGAAAATGGCTAATAGATATATTGTCAAGTCAAACAAAATATAAATATATTTAAATTCCTAAACTGTCTTGATTACGCAACTCAAAATCTCAAACCACTATTGAGGCATGCCGCTAGGCGTTTATATTGTTCTACCTCTATTTTGAATTCAAGAAATGGTTTTGAGTCCTAATTCGATCGTATGGAGAAGATAGATTTTTGGACCGAAATTTTATATTGAATTTTCAGTATTTATCTTAGCGTGTTTATATCCCATACGACCAAATGATAACTTGAAATGTTACAAAATTTGAAATCCAATAATAATACCTTATTATGGATCCATGAAACTGGTTTCGTCGAAATCCGAGACGGTGCCTTGGAAGGCTATTTTTAATATTAATTCAGATGATATTTTTTTAAAACTAAACAAATCACTTTTAAATTCAATTTAAATTTTTTTTTTATCATCTTCACTATTATTAATATAAATTTTATAAGCCTTTAAATTATTTTTATCAAGCTTAAAACTCCAGATTCAATATTTTACCAAATTTTCAATTATTAAATTCAATAATTAAATTGTCAAATAAATAGTTATATTTGAAATTCAAGTTAAATATTAACTTTTAAAAATTTAAAATCAATAAATATTAAAATTTTAAATAACCAAAATTCTGGGTCGTTACAATTTCCCCCCTTATAAGAATTTCATCCTTGAAATTGCCAGAAAAGAAGAATGATCCAAATCCCCATAATTTTTCCCTAAAACCACACAACTTCAAACAACTTTTCCAAATCAATTTATTGAAAACACAATATCACTCTTACTAATTTCCAATTTCATCTATAGATTAAAATTAAATTATTTATCAACCATTCTAAACTATAATTACAAATCAAATCTTAGATATTTAAAATTTTCTTCAAAATTTTCTAATTCCTTAAATTTTGAAAATTTTCGCCGGCTTCTCCTTTACGCGGGTAGATCTGAAAAACTACAAAACTTCCTTCTACGGGCCCGAATCATCAATGGAAAACAAAAGCCAAGTAGCTCAATCAGAAAACTATCAATTTGAAATACAATTTAAACACATACCTTTTGTCAGGCAATCAAATTTTACTTTGAAATCGAAGGCATCAATTTAGCTTTTGCTTTTAAATACCTACACCCTACCTACCAATAGTATCAAATCATACAATTCAAAATCATTTTACTTGTTCCTTTTCAAAATTTTCAAAATTTGCTTTACTTAAGCCCATACGATGTACATATATCATCGTACGCAATATCAACTATGATCGCTCACTCGATCACACAATTTCACCTTCGAAATAGTATCGTTCACACGACTCCCTAGTGCAAACTCAGATCTGGTTCCTTGATCAGAAACCCTCATTCTCCTTTCATAGCCATATACTATGATAGAGAATTCCAGAATCAATCAAAAATCCATATCCAATGCTCAGATTGATATAAATTATCTCGAAATTCTATGCTCGGATCTGGATCAAATTACTATGCGAATAAAATAATATACGTACAAATTACGTATTAATTGCAATTGGTTCTTAGCTAGATGAAATTCTTTTATTCACATTTATTTCATTTCTATCAATTATCCACACTTATCATTTTACACACCTTTTATTTAATCTTCGTTCAAATACTTACTTAGTATATTTTCCAATACCCATTTTACTAAAGAATCTCATCATCAATTTCTTAAGTCTATTATAAACATTTCATATAACTTCTTATATTTATTTTCGCTTCACCACTTAAGTTTATATCCATTTTTATTCAAATTAAATTTTCAATTCCATTTGAACTCAATTTACCTTCCATTTACTAATTTATTTCCAGTCAAATTCAATTTCAAATCTGTTTGACTTACTAATTTAATTTATTAGTTCATTCGCTAATTTTACTTAAAATCTCACTAAATTCCATTTTCAATAATTCTTTTTTTTCCACTTAGCCTACTTAGGATAAATTCTCAAATCCTCTTTATCTAACTTAATCCAAGCTAATTTCCATTCCAATTCAAATTTCAAATTTTTATAAGTTTTCAAACTTATTTATATTCTATAAAACATTTTAGATCAAACTCCAGAGTTTAAAAAATTTCTTAATTATTTCAAAATCATTTTTTTGGAATAATATATATCCAAAAATCCTTGGTATATCAAATCATCCCTTTTAATTTCAAAACCAAAATAGTTTTTCCAAAACAGAACTCCAATTGCAAATCATTAAGGTAGTAATCCCTTCTTTGGAGACTTGAGAATGAACACCGACGATGTCGCGATCATTATCGGAATTATTTTCTAGGACCAAAGTGAGCTCGATGCTTTTATTCCGTTTTAAAAATCATTTTCAAATAATTTCAATTAAAAATATTTTATCCAAATACTATCACCATTATTTTCTAAGACTTAGAAAAATATTTCAAAACCCAGCGGGAAATTAAATTCCCAAATTTCCAGCTTTTGAATCCTTTGTAAATCGTTTATAGCCATATCATCTTTAATATTCCTCTGGAATTTTATTTCTTTCCAATTTGTAAATCATATTTATAAAATCATATTTACAAATTCCATTTTGTTATATGAATTATTCCTTAACTGTTGACTAAAATATCAACTTTTATCCAATCACTATAACAAATAATGGTCTAATATTATTATTTCCTAACATCCAAACACACTATATACAACTATAATAATTTTCTAAAAAATTATTTCTTTATATATAAAAATAATTTAGGTAAAATTATTTCATTTACCCTATTTCAAAACAATACTATGTCGAATTGCTCTGTTCAAGTGTTTAGAGATCCCTATCAATAAAGTTAATTACTCATATTAACCAGAATCCATAAGCCACTCAATAAAAAAATCAACATAATATAAAACAATTTTATATTCACTAACACATACACGCTCATATCAACTAATACACTCAAACTCATTCTAAGGTGCTATTGCCCCTATCTCTAGTGAGTAATCCCCACTAAAGCAAAGGTTCTCACTCAACCTTCAGCTTTATACTAAGTGTGACGTCCCGTACTTTTCGACCTTTGAAAATCGACATCGATACGTCCACTGTATTACATACCAAGCAATCGAGTGCCAGAAATACTAGATTACTGGGGAAAATAAGAAAGAGGTAGAAGAAGAAAGTAGAAATAACAACATAGAATCTCACAATCGCAACGGAACAATATATAATAGATAACAACTGGTCTTTACACAAAAAGAACCATACTGTTATTTACATATCACATCATTAGAGTACAACACGTCAATAACCCAATGTTGGGCAGTTATATAACTTGTCCTTACAAATCCTGAATATACAGCCTATAATACACAACAGAATAAAATCAAATATGTGTAATACATCTTCGTCATCCAACTCGTCTCTTGAGCTCCATAGCATCCTATACTGTGTATGTAATACTCAGTCTAACCCGAACATTGTAATAAAATAACACCCGAGTCAGTCTGGAAAACCAGCATGAGAAAACACACTCAATTTTAATTATTAAAGTTATCAAAATCCTTTGAAAACAAAAGTATCTCGTAAGACCACACCACAAATGAATACGATGGGTTTTTATCGTACGATAACCAAAACATTTCACATCAAATTCTCTGATATTATAATAGTGTCCAAGTACAAATACTTATCCAAATAGCTGAAAGTGTTACATTAATTAAATATCAGCATACTAGGCTCTACAATCAAAACTATATAGGCACGTATTAGAGAATTGATTCCATACGAATGATTAGGCCCTAGGGTACAATCTATCACGGTACATGTCTAGAAACAGCGTATCGAGGACCATACCGGGATCCCCTACAACACAAGACCATTCTACCCCTAATATGGATAGACTGAATATGCTATCACCCCGGATGTTCCCACGCTTTTCGAGCTCCTTCCATGTATCGTAGTAATAATATCCAAGGGTATCTAGAAAGGTCATAAACATACCCTAATTGGGTGCGACGCAGTTAGCCTTGTTGCATCTCCCCCGTTTTTCAGTCATTATCGGTCGATGAGGCTAGAGGTTACGGTTACCTTTTTAAGGAATTTTCACTTAAAATGCTCATTGTCCTCCAATGACAATGTACCAATAACATTTATCCATCTAAATCCGTTCTGGGTCCGAACGGAACCGAAGGCACTATTCCTACTACATCCATTTTGGAAAAATCCTCAGGATTAGTAGCAATTAGCCCTTACACTTCACTGCTCCATCTTTGACTCATTGCTCTTATTTTCCTTTCGAAAATGTACTCGTTGGATCGAAGTGGATTTCAGATAACTTATCCTATCCCGGTCTCTACGAAACAATGTTCGATATTTTTCGGTAAACTCAACCCCATTCTTTAGAAAATAAACAGACAAAAATAAGATCAGAGATCATCTCCTAACCGTTTGTGGATAGATTACCTTATAAACGTCCTAAAATGAAACGAGTTTATACGTACAGTATAGCACCTCGAACGGTAACTGTACCATATAATTCTCGTATTTCTCCTAGATATTCCCAAAGTTAAATTTTGGGTTCAGATTTGGTAGTCGGTTATTTAACTATCCAATAAGCAATCATTCGACCAAATATTTTCTTTTCCACTGAAAACACTAAGTCTTATTTTATTTAATTTAAATAAATTAAACCCCTTTATCTAAAATATGTGCTTATCTTGCGAGTTTAGTATATCCACAACTATCCTTTTCAAAAATATTTGAAAACCCTTTTTAAAATAATATGGAAAGTACTACTGCAGTATCAAACCATTGATTCATAGCTCAATGGTTACGTAGAAATCTAAAACTTAACTGCAGGCACTCACTGCCTCCGATTTTACCATGCGAGTACACCATTACTTCCTGAAAACTTTGCTTAAAAATTTTCAAAATAATGCTTATGAAATTTCTATATTAATTTTCCAAGTTAGTTTTAGGTAAATACTCTTTTATAAAAGTTATTATACAAAAATAATTTTAATATTGAATAGTTTACCCTTTTGAAATAATAATATTGATTAATTTTAAATAATAATTTACTTAATATCAACCATTTATAAACTACTTAATTAATAATTAAATATATTTTAAACAATTTAAAATAAATAAATAATTATTATTTTTTGAAATATTCTTGAACACCTTCTTAAATTACCTGGTGATAATTAAAAATCTTTCTTTTTAAAATAACTTAACTTCTTAAAAAAAAAATTCAACTCCAGTATAGCCAGTTTAATATTTATAAATCTCTCTTGATTTATCACCAATTTGATTTACGTCCTGGTTCCATCAATTCCCTTTCCATATTTCTATAAATAAATTTATCATTTATTTTAAAGTCGATTTTCCCATCTCATTATAAATCCTCGCCGTGAATTTATAATTCCAATTTATCCACTAATTATCACTACGCTTTATTTATAAACCTTGTTTGTAAATCTCATAGTTTCATTTCTCGTTTATTACGTTTTCACAATTCTTAACCAATTTTAAATCGATTTCTAATTTGAATTCCATTTTCAAATAAATTTCTTAATTAACCCAACTATATTCCACCTTCTTTTCATCATTTAAAATCTTATTTAAAATCTAGCATAACAGTTTCGTATTTCATTTTCAAATTTCCTTTTTATTTTTCCCAAACTATTTTAAATCTCGATTTTAAAATCTTTTTCACTTAAACAAATATCGCTCAAGTTTTATTATTCAAAATCCTTTTATTTATATTATTTCAAAATCTCTCTTTTACAGTATTCCAAAATCTCTATTTCCAATATTCCAAAATTATTAAATACAAATTTAGGTCGAACTATTTAGTTTTTACCAAATCATTTCTTTTAATTAATCCAAATTTCACTATAAATATTTTTACTTCCAATTTCCCTTTTTAATTTCTTTTTAAATTCAAAACATTTATTATTGGTTTTTTTAAAAACCAAATTCTAGGCCTAAACTACCATAACATCCGATAAATTCAAATTGCACTATAATCTACCACATATTATTTAAATAGATCATACATCAATATATATGAAATTTAATTCAACATTTTTGAGGAATCCAGTTAGATCCCTCCAACCTGTTTTTCCGCATCCATTGATGTTAGCATAATATAAAAATACCAATCTCACTTCGAGGGGGATACCACGGTATAAAGGTTCATTCGCTATTATGTAAGGCACATAGGGTCTCATCCGCTATGTATGCGGGAATATCAATCACTCCAATATATGTGTGTGTGCAAACACACACACACACACACACTACTATATATAACATCACATTCAACTGATAAAAATATATCAATTCAAGCAATCAATCAATAATTAATTTTAAGTTTATAAAATTAATTGCAATAATCCAAAATCGAGTGAGACTAACTCACATTGCTTGTATTCGTCGCACTAGCGATTTATTTCAATTAAATTTAAACAAGCATTTAATTTTGACTAAAATTTTCACTATCTCCATCAACTCAAATCCAACTCTAAAATATAGTGCTAGACAATACGGACCCAACAGAACTTGAATCGTCCAAATTGGACCTCGATAGAGAGAGATATGCATTTTATAAGTTCATCGGTAAATTAATTATATCAAACACAATATACTTTATTTTAAAAAAAATACATACCCGACAGTACAAACCCGGCCCAAAACCTACACCATTCCTTCTTATCCCTCTCTTGTTAAGTTGCACTGGCAGCTCTAGAAAACCTAAATGCACGAATGAAATGTGCACGCCCCTACACGCATACATGGACACCTTCCCAAACCTCCAACATCGAAGCCAAGATCACTATCACGCTCACCTACATGCGCTTGAGCTCCCTTCCTCCACGAACACCATGGCGAACTCCATTTGCCAAATCGAGCACCAAATATTCACAACCCTAGCGTAAAGTGCTATTTGACTTAACTGTCGAGATCCCCAAATCACAGTTCGAACACCACTAGATTCAACCCAATCGAAGAATTATGCAATATAAGTGCAAAGAAATTTGTTTCATATTTTATTGATGAGCATAACAAAAGATTTAATTTTTTAGAAGTTAATTTTTTAAACTAAAGCTCGGTAGTGCGGTGTTTTTAAAAGAGGAAGGGGATGCGACAATTTGAAAAGGAGTTTGCATGTAGAATGTTGTCTACAATGACTCTAAAGTGATGCAGAAATATTGTCAAGTCAAACAAAATATAAATATATTTAATTTCTAAACCATCTCGATTACGCAACTCAAAACCTCAAACCCCTATCGAGGCGTATCGCTAGGCGTTTATAATGTTATACCCCTATTTCAAATGCAATGGAAAAGGTTTCGAGTCCTAGTTTGATCGTATGGAGAAGACAGTTTTTGGATCCAATTTATATATTGAATTTTCAATCTTAATCTCAGCACGTTTATATCTCGTACGGCCAAACGATAACTCCAAACGTTACAAATTTGAAATTCGATAATAATATACTATTAAGGATCCAATGGAACTAGTTTCATCGAAATTTGAGACTGAGCCCCGGAAGGCTATTTTTAAATGTTAATTCAGACGATATATGTTTAAAACTGAACAAATCACTTTTAAATTCAATTTTAATTTTTTATTATCTTCACTATTATCAATATAAATTCTATAAGCCTTTAAATTACTTTTATTAAGCTTAAAACTCCAGATTCAATATTTTACCAAATATTCTATTATTAAATGCAATAATTAAATTGTCAAATTGATAGTTATATTTGAAATTCAAGTTAAAAATTAACTTTTAAATATTTAAAATCGATTAAATATTCAAATTTCAAATAACCAAAGTTTTGTGTCATTCCAAAAGGTTTATTCAATTTGGAGGTCGTATGAAGCAGGACAGACGAGTTAATAGCTAAGTGAAAATATGGATGTATGTCGACATACTTGAATTGATATGTCGACATACAACTAATCATTACTATATGTCAACATATATCTTCGAATATGTCCGCATACAGCGATCGGTTCAGTTTTTAAAAATTAAAATTAAAGCTGGTTACTTAAATTGGTAGAAACAATTTTCTAACAGAAACATTAGAAAACGCCATTTTCGTACCATAAAAGTTAGTTTATCTTCTCTCTTTTCATCCCATTTTTCCTCTTTCATTTCATAACTTTTTAGTGGCATAATTCCTCCAATTTCAATGGATTTTAATGATCTAACCATCAAAACGATCATGGAGACGAGTACTATGATATGTGAAAGACCGAACGCAAATTATGTGGGTTTTTGTGCACTATAGAAGTAGAATAGCGAAAGGACGAATTAGTAGGAGCATTCTGAGAGATATTATGAGTGAACCTTCTGTATGACTGTAAGATGCAATTAGAATGGTCTAATAATGTTAGGCGGTCTGGTTAGGAGATAATAATAAGTTTGGTGAACGATTTTTTTGATTAATAGAGTCATTAAAGTTAATGTAGATCAACTTAAAATATATAGCGCCTTATAAAACTATACGAGTTATACACATGCACATACATACATATATGTATATGATGATATGATGACTCATTTACAAAGTATAAAGATGGTATAATCAAAATATTTGAAATTAAAATTGAAATATAAGAAATTTTTTGAAGGAAGGACTGCGATACAATATTAGCATGGCGAAGCGTATAGACATTGTTGAATATAACTGTGTTTGATGTGTATGAAATTATATATTTAGTTTATTATGAACGACTAGATATCATATCGACCTAGTGTAGTACCCTGCAAAATTAATAGAAAATTAATTAAAAGGAATAAGTTAATTAATAGCAAAGCTAAAAATGGAAATTGAGCAAACGCCATAATTTGGCTATGAAACTTATACCATTATGTTTGTTGTGGTCTTCATAGCAACTTTTATACATAAAGCTTTGAGATTGAAGTTCAAACGAAGAATTTTTATTGATGTTTAAAGATTTTGAATCCAAAATAATACAAACGAATTAGAATAATACATATAATTAAGTAAATATTAATGTTATTTGCCGGGGCCCATCGATCGACACCCTTTATGGCCCAATCGATCGTTAAGGGTTGGCTACTCATAGCGACTGATCGAGTCACAGCTAGGGATCTCTTTGGCCTAAAAGGCCTTGATATGAAAATATTTAAAGGTTTTGAATCCGACAGTCCTAGCGTAGCTTAGTAACAATAAATAAGATTATTAACCCCCTTAGTTTTCTTCAAATAAATCTAAACCTAGTAACGAATTTATGCCTAATTCTCTTCCTCTATACAAACTTCTTAAACTCAAATTCAAAAATAAATATACAAATTCAAGGATTAGGGGAAGTATTAAAGGAATCAAGCTAAAGAAAAAGGCACTGAATTAAACAAATATATATATATATATATATATATATATATATATATATATATATATATATTCCAAACTTCCCTAATCAATAGTTTCTGAATCTAATGCACATAAAGAAATTTGTTATAGATTATACAATAAAAAGGATATAAATCAAAGTAAGAGATATGCAATAACACAGAAGCAAGTCTAAGAAGATTTCAGTGGGGATTATCTACGAGAAGAAATTTCATTTTTTTCCATAATAATAATTTGTGTAGTCTATTTTTTGGATTTGTACCGTGCCTTTGGAAATATTGTATGCGAAAATTTATCAATTTAAAAAGCTAAAATTTCCCCATAATATATGAATTGTGAAATTAGTTGGAATTCTAGTTGTTTTATTTTAGTATAGTAGAATTGGATTCACTGTTATTTACAATATGAATGATTTGTATTCCGTTTGATTCCACTTCTCAAATTGTGATTATAATGACAAAGAATTTCGTAACAAGAAAAATATGAATGGGTGTGCAAAGTAAGGAAAATGGAAATTTTCCTCGTATCTACAGTTTGCATCGCCTGTTTCGACAATTAAAATAAATATGGTTTCTTTGTCATTTCAACACCATACATCTAAAAGGTTGGAATATAAAAGATTGGAATTATAAATTTGTTTCTTTGAAAAGAGAGACCGTGGTTCTACTATATTAACTAAAATAAATTGTATTTTTGAATTCCATTTTGAATATATATAAGTCTATTCGGCATAGCTAATTTGTTGATGATGTTAACTATTATTAAAATTTGATGTATTGGATTGAGACTTGTATAAAAGCTGTAGTTATTCATACGTTAAAACAATTAGCACCTCGAATAAGAAACGAACAAATTACTTGTAAAACTAATTAGTCAAGTTTAATATTAGACGTAAATGTAATAATAACATACTCTTTTAGATATTGAAAACCTCATTAATTATAATTACAAATTTGTAAAGTATGCAATAAATAAGGAATTAAATAAGGAAATCGATAATTTAAAAAGAGACTTCACAAATAAATGATAATCAGTAATCAATAGTAAATCTAATAAAATGGGTTAAGAAAAGTTGTGGAATTGTATCCATAAATAAAGGTGAAATAAGGAGTTTCCCTTATAATGAGTTTTCCTTATAAGGCCTTTTAATGCTTAAATAGGAGTAAGGTGCATATGTATGTATGTATGTATGTATGTATGTCTGTATGCATGTACGTATGTGTGTGTGTATTGGTATAGTTCAACATTAAATGTGGAAAAGTGGAAATATGGCTAAGTTATAGGGATGCAAGGTAAGTTGAAAGCACATAGAAGTCTATCCAGCTAATATGGCTACCAGCAATGTGACTTTTGTAACTGACGGGGGACATCGCCTATAATAAGTACCCCACGGTGGATGCGAGGTTAGTCCTAATTTTGTAGGGTAAGTACGCCCAGCTAGTCTGGCTATCGACACCTACAAATAGTTGGACTAATGTGAGACGTCAATATTAGGTTATGGCCATAAGGATGAGCAAATTCTAGGAGGAGTCTACTTTGGGGTTGATGTATTATATGACTAGTTTAAGGTCTACCTTCTCTCTATTAAGAAGTATTAAATGACATAGGAAATTTCTTATAAATAACTTTGGCTAATCTCAGAACGGGCCTGCTTCGGGGTTGAGGCATTAAATGGCTACTGGGGTCTTCCTTTTCTCTATTTAAGAAGTATTAAATAGATGGATTTTCCTTTAAAAAGACCTCGGGTAATTCCAGGATAGGTTTGCTTCCAGGTTGAGGTATTAAGCAACTATTAAGGTTCGCCTCTTCCTTATTTAAGAAGTATTAAATGGTTAGAATAATCTTTTAGGTGCATTAATGGAAATCTCTTATAGGGGGTTTCCTTCGGGGTTAAGGTATTAAATGGTCAGAGTGTATGTCTCTTCCATATCTAAGAAGTATTAAGTGACCTTAGTAAAAGGTTCCGGGAGGGGTTTGCCTTGGGATCTAAGTATTAAATGGCTGGATAGTCTAGATATTCCCTATTTAAAAGGTCTTAAGTGACACGGGTAATTTCTCTCGCATCGTTAGGATATGATTGGATGAGAGATAAGTTATTGAACCCAATATACTCCATAATCGCATTTCATCTTCATTTACAATCATGGAGTTAGGCTTGTAGGGCCATTATTCTATAGTTAGAGATATACTTAGGGAAGTATAATAAATATGTAAGATGGAGTACTTATCTAAATGCTTACTGCCCATATATTATTATTGTTAAACTTGAGGATTTCATTCACCAGACATTGTTGTTCTGACTCCCTCCTCATTACCTACAGGTTATGTACAACGATAAGTTTGGAGAAGATGGTGGAGACTAGGTAGGCAGTTATCTATGTATGTTGTTATGATGTACCCAGACTATGTAACAGACATACTTATGCATTGTGACATTGTACTCCTATGATTTGGGTTTATCAGACAGGTAATTTATTTGATTATTATATTGTATTCCTTCCGCTATGAAACTCTGAAAGCATAGGTAGATAGCTCTGCATATTGTTTTGTTAAATCAATTTTCTAACTAACGGCTGGCTCTGGAATGGAACTAAGGTTCGTTGGCCACTTATTAGGTTGAATAAGCCAATTTTGGAGAGGGTCGTTCCACCAAGTACGATCAAATAATGGATATTGGGCACGTTAAATGTGTAATTGATTTGTCAAGTGATTATGTATGAGGCAACTAGACATAAGATAGTTGTCCTAGTAGTTCCTAATAGTGTTAAGGATATAATTTATAGGAAATTCTATAATTTATTATAAATTATTAACTCTGTAATAAATTCTCCTCGAAATTTTCCCCCATTATATACTATTCATATTGTGATATGTTAATTAATTATTTAATTTAGATATATTAAATAGAAAAATCTTAAATGATTAGTTATGTGATAGTTTACAATGGGTTGTAATCATGAGGAATTTATCACATTAAAAATAATATATTATTTTATATATTTCTAGTCAAGATGTTTTGAGTCATGATATCCATAAATCTGTTGAGACTAGATTACGTAATGCTCTTCAAATGTTGGATAGTGTATTACTCTTGGCTGTTGGGGGCACCAAAAATTTATATACTGATAATTATTGGATATCTATCGAATGAGTCACTCAAGAGTTTTTTGTTGGTTAACATAACTAGGTCAAAAAGAGAATCTTGAAGTGGCAATATACACAGTTCACTCAACCTGAGAATACCATTGAAGTTCGATATGGACACTCCACTTTGATTATAGTTAAATCGTGGAACGACGTCCATTAAACAACTATAGTTGGGCTTGAGTTGAAACATTGGAATTGAAACACTATTCAACTGAGAATTTGTCTTCTTAATTACATGAGGTTAGAATCACGGTCAACTATAGTCAACTCAAAGTCAAAGTCTCCGGTCAGAGTAGTTCGATTAGTAATAATAATTATTATTGAACCAAAGACCTTTGTTTTTATTAAACAAGCTGAACGTGGATGATCTTAGGATTCTGTATAAAACAAATTCCATAAGTCCTAATGTGATATCGTTTGATAAAGAGAATTAGTACAAATAATCATTACTTCCCAGTATCACTAATACAAATAAAACTAGATTTTGCCAAAATTGTGTAAACGATAATTTGGCCAGGTTGTCACACCACTAGTTAATATAACAACACAGAAATTTCATTCATTTGAATTTGGAATATATAATTAATTTCAAATATTGAAAAGTTAAATTTATAAGTCAAATAACTTGAATTTCAAATAAAATGGTTATTTAAATATTTGGAATTGTTTAAGTAATTGAATATAGAAAATGATTTTGAAAGTTGATTTAATTCTAATTGGACAAGTATGAAGATAGTAAACTTTTAATTTAGATTTAAAAGTGTTTAATTTGATTTTTATAGTAATTCCTTTTAATTAACGTGTAAAAATAGCCTTTCAAGACACTTTCTCATATTTCGACGAAACCAATTTCATTGGATTCATAATAACAAATTATTATATGTTGACGAATTTCGTGGCAAAATCGGACATATCATGTGGTCATACGAGTTTGAAACATTGTAAATTAATTTCAGGAATTTATATAATATAATTGGGTTTGAAAGACTATCTTCTGTATATGACAAAAGTAGGTCTCGAGACTAGTTCCATTGCGTTCGAAATAGGGGTATTACATATAGAATGCCAAGCGGCGTGGCTCGATAGGAGTTTGAGATTTTTGAACATTTAAAGTCGGATATTTTCGAATATATATATATATATATATATATATATATATATAATGTATTTGGCAATACCTTCAATTTAGCCCATACCTTTTGTCCTTATGCCCATACTCGTCCATGTTCACAACCATACCTTCCCTCTTTTATATATCATCATTCTCTGTAAAATGATTGGCTTCCCTTTTTCAAACTCAAACTTTGAAAATAAAGAGAGAGAAAATCACTTAACAAAAAAATATAAACAAAATGCCTTTGAGTCTGGAGTGATGAGTTCTTTTTGTAGATGGAATTTTACGTTGTGCGGCAACTGTTTTGGTGAGGTCGAGGTGGGTACGGCAAACTACGGTTTGGATTTTCTACTGATAGAAGCATCAATTGTCCAACTGGATATCGTATTTGAGTTCGTGGGTGGAAGGAACATCGGTGACCACAATTTAGTGAAGCTTGGTGCTTTGATGGTTGTCGCAACCTATATGGATGCGAGGTGAGGGTGGGAATGTCATGATTTGGGGGAGACTCATTGTGGAAATGTAATGGTGCCAGGGTGGCGGAGTTCGAGGAGGAGATTTTAACGGTGATGTTGGATTTTGAAATCATGTGGAGACAATGGAGTATAGTTGTGGGACTATGCACGATTGTGTGCACGTGTTCGTGTATTAGGCATGAATGGAGATTCGGGGAATAGGGTATTTTTATAAATATAATGATAATATTATAATTAGTTTAATTATATTTTAATTTAAAAATCGATAACTAAAAATGTGTATACTCTCTCATATGGGGTCCAATCGAAGTGCAGATTTTTGCATTTGTGCTCGTGATGACGTAAGTATCGTGATGGAACTATTTTGGATGAATTTAGAGATAGTTGAAATTTGGGCTAAAATCGGACGTTATTAGATTTTAGTTCCAAATCGGAACGCCTCGACGACAATTGGAATAATGGTGAGTTAAACTCATCTTTTTGACTAACCAATAATAATATATAGGTAATAAAAAATTATTGATTGGACTTTTGGATGTTTTGTTTCTTTATATGTTGGTTTGGATTTATTCTCGCCCTTGGAGCGGATGACCCTTTATATATACCGCTTAGTAGCGGATGACCATATTATATAATTATATACTGTTCGTGATACATGTGCGAACAGGTTGGAGGAATCCAATAGAATTCCTCACCACTATTGAATTTTATTTATATATTGTGTTGATATATATATATATATATATATATATATATATATATATATATATATATATGACATGTGATGTAGGGGAACGGGCTTGAGGGATCCAATGAGATTCCTCGCTATTGTTAAATTGATTTCAATAATATTCCTATTACATAAATTATTGGATAATAAACTTGGTTTTTTGCGCACTTGGTTATGGCATCGTTATATAATTGAAGTATAAATCCTATAGCGATAGGAAATCAATGTCAATATTGGTTAAGCGATTGGTAGCTATTGGCCTTGAATTAGTATTTTAAAAATACTACAAATTTTCATTAGAGTTGGAGTTGAATTTTGAGCCAGGAAATGATTTTAAATCCGAAATTGGGTTTTGGAAATATTTTATGTTAAAGAATCTTATTTCTATTTTATTCCAACCTTCTTATCTATCTTTTTCTAAGTTATTTATTTTTATTTTTTAAAAAGATTATTTTATTTAATATTATTTTAAAGTTATTTAATTATATTAATGTTAATTTTAAAGTTATTTAATTATGTTAATATTGTTTTCAAATTATTTAATTATATTTGTATTGTTTTAAAGTTATTTGATTATAGTTAATATTGTTTTAAAGTATTTATCAATATGTTAATATTTTGAAAGGTTAATTATTTTAAGACTAATTATGGTTTGAAAATAATAAGAGGAATTTTTTAGTAAGGTTTCAAAAATACATTATTATTATTCACAGTTAGGATAAAAATTAATTATTATTTTACTATTAATAAGGTTTTAAAATTATTAATTATTATTTTAAGATGTTTTGAGATTAGTAATTATTATTTATTTATAATGTTTGATTTAAATTATTATTATAAATAATGGTGTTTAGATGTAAATGATTTTTATTTGTTTATAAATATGTTCGAGACTCATAAATGGAGTTTATAAAACAGATTTGAGTTTTATAAGAGGAATCTTACAACATGGTTGGAAAAAAAACTTAAAGGTAGATTATTACAAGGATAAAGAGAGTTTTCTAAATGGTTTTAGACATTTAGAAAAGAACTTTAGAAATGGGTTATAGATTTATAAAAGGAGTATATAAATGGTTTTTAGGAATGTAAAAAGCGAGTTTTATAAAAAACTTCAGAAATTGATGAATGGGGTTATAAACGGGTTTAGAGATTTATAAAGGAATTTATAAATGGTTTTAGAATTGTGTAAAAAATAGAATCTTTGTTGTGTGAATATAGTTATACCGTTGAGATAAGTATATGGATATTTTCCAAGTATTGAAAATATAAGGGTTTGTGAATGAATCTTTATAAAAGTATATTGGTCCAATTATCACAAAGTGATATTAATTAATGAATAGATTAATTAAGGAGACTAGTGGTCGCTTATGCATTTAACCAATGTTGGTTTTCCCATTTGAAATAAATCCCTGATTTGGACGTGTGTTTATTGATAGTTAAATAACCGTCTAATATGGACCCAAAATGCAAATTTGAAAATATCTAGGAGAAACACGTGAGTTATATGACAGTCATCTCCAATGATGTTGTACTATGCATATAAATCTCGTTTCGTTCTTCGAGGACAAATGGTAAGAAAATCCGACCACTAACGGTTAGGAGGTGATTTAGGCTCTTATCTTTGACTATTTATTTTCTAAAGAACAGGGGTTGAATTTGTTGGAAACTGTCGAATGTTGTTTCGAAGAGATCAGGATCAGATAAGCTATCCGAAAACCATTTCGATCCAACTTAAGCATTTCAACGTGAAGATATTTTTAAGATGACGAAATTGAAGACAAAGCTTATTGAAAGTGCAAGGGCTGCTTGCTGCTAATCCTGAGGGTGATTCCTAAAATGGATGTAGTAGAACTGGTGCCTTCAGTTTCATTCAGTCCCAAAACAAAGTTGTATGGATGAATGCTAATATTGCATTGTTTCCAGGAAGGCAACGTTAGCATTCCAAGTGGGAAGTGCTTTAAAAAGGTAAAATATAGCCTCAAGCCTCATTAATCGGGAATGACTAAAACAGGGGAGATGCAATAGGGCTAAGTGAGTCGCTTCCAAGTAGGGTATAATCATCGTCATCTAGAGTCGATATTATCTCACATTTGTATGCTTCGGGGCCAATTAATGGAGGGATGATCATATTCGGTACTAACAATCAAGTGGTAGGCCAGTTCAGTGTTGGAAGGGGAACTTGGCAAGGTCCTCGGTGTTATTTTATCAGAGATGCACCATGATGGGTGGTATCCCAATAGCCCGGTCATCGTATGGAACTCACTTTCCAATACGTGCCTTTACGGTTTTAGTTGTGTACCTATTATGCTGGAATTTAATTGATGTAAAAATTTCGACTATGATTAATAAGTATTTGTATCTTAGACACTATTATAATATCAAAGAATTTCATATGAAATGGCATGGTCATCGTAAGGTAAAAACCCGTCCATGTTTATGTACGGTGTGTCTTACGAGATACTTTTGATTTTAAAGGTTTTTCTTTAACTTTAAAATCCAGTTGGGTGTGTTTTCTCACGCTGGTTTTCCAGATTGAATTGGAAGTTATTTTATTATAATGGTCGAGTCAGACCGAGCATATTACAGATTAGTTTGGATGCTTTGGAGTTTCAAGAGATGAGTTAGAGGCTTAGATATCTATTCGTGTATATGGTTATTTTTCCGCTGCATTCATTGTTGTATCTATCAGCAATTGTGAGGACATGTTGTTATAACTGTCCAGGTTAAAATAGGTCAGTATACTCTGATTGATGTTTGTGTGTATATATATAGATATTACAGTTTTGCTTTTTTGTAAGGATTTTTTGTATATTTTAGATTATTCATTCCACCGTGATATTTTGTGTTGTTAGTTTCTTTCTCTCTTCTTTCCACCTTCCTTCTTCTTTTCCCTTAACATTCAGATTTATGACATTCTATTGGTCGGCATGCAATATAGTGGATGTCTTAGTGTCGATTTTCGAGGGTCAAAAATCTTGAACCATTACGATTAGGGTAACGTATGAACATTAATATTCGAATTGTTTGATATTAATCGCTGACGAATTTATACCTTTGAATCACTCAACTGTATTATTGAATACTCTAATATACACAAGATTGGTTAAATTATAATTGTTGTAAATTTGTTAATATTTATGAAATATTAATTATTAAATATTATTTTATTTATTTGAATCGGTATTTCATAAAATACATATACAAAAGTCATTTATGTATGTATCGATATACGGCGTCAATAAATATTTAAATTGGATTAAAATGAATAAATACTGGTTTGGTTTGGAAATTTTATGGGTCCACTAAGCCTATATTTTGGTCTGCCATAGTAAGAGGGGGAAATGGTGATTTATGTTTGAAAAATATGGTTCCAATTAGCAAGTAGAAGAGGTAAACAAAGAGATCCAGATCTCTAATTTTTACTCACTTATGTTGCCTAGATAAACCACACATCCTCTCTTTTTCAGCTTACACCGAGCCTCTCCTTTACGTCTTCTTTGGTTGCAAGTATAAGGGACTCCCCCTTCATTTCCTATTCAAATTCAAATCAAATAAAGTTATTATTACTAGTGATATTTTCTTTTGGCCAATTGAATTTTTCGAAGGAATATAGATCAGATCTAGAAGTAGTTCAATTCAATATTCAAGTTGTTAATCTTTAGTTTCAACTATCGATAATTTCAATACTAATTTAAGTTGCATATATATATATATATATATTCATCTATATTAGTATGCATATGTAGATTAGATCTTTATTACTACTATAAATTCACACACCCCCCGTCCATTTAAAAAAAAGGTTTTTGAAATTAAAATGATTTTGTATAATTATTAAAATATGAATATTATATTTTGCATATATACATATAATATATATGTATAAACTATCTAATATATATTTATATGTATAAATATATGTTGTTTTAAAAAATTATATATATATATATATATATATTTAATTCTAAAATACAAATAATTATTTAGAAATATTTTTTTAAAACTTTTTGAATTATTATTTATGATTTGAAATAAAATAAAATATAAATTTTTAATGTAAATTCAAGTGGATTTATAATACATAAGAATTTATAAAAATCTGTATGGATTTGTATAATTTAAAAAAATAATACTAACCTTTTTGGATTTGTATAAAAAACTAATTTTTTAGTAAAAATATTTCAATCAAACTAATTTTTTAAACATATGTGACTTATATTTATTAAATAATATTCTATAAAAAATATAATTTAAAATTATATTAAAACATTTTAAATGTTTATATATATAAATGTACCAACATTTGAATTTTGAATTTAAATTTAAAAAATATTTATTCCTAGATCAGATCTAGTTTCAAATTTTGAATCATCTTAAGATATTTTAGACATTAATTCAAATTATTTTGAATTGGTCAACATCTTTAAACAGCCATAGTTAAAATATACGAAAATATTATATATATATATATATATGTACGTATGTATATAAATAATAAATTAACTATGGACAACAAATGTGTATATAAATGGGCAAATGTGTCTATTGCGGTATAAATCTTAGCAGTTATATACAGGCACATTAAACTATGTATACATTTATATGTTACTCTACATGTATATGCGTATCTGATACATGTGTACATTATACATCAAATAAGTAAAATCAAAATTTTTATACTAACTAACTAGATAAAATAAAGATTTAATTTAAAATTATTTAGGTTAGTTCTAAAATTATTTAGACTTCATAGGTCTAATAAGATCTAAAAATGGATTTTATAAACTAACCATTATTCCTACCGTGACCCGACTCCATTACTTCTATGGTATTTGGAGCGTAATAGCTTATGCGGTCAAAATTAACAATATTGGGGCTAACTTGTTAAAACATATCCGTTTAGTAGATTGTCTAAAATTGTTGTGTTTGAGGTTGCATTGTTTGGTAATTAAGTAAATTTGCCTACTTGGCTACTAATCTAGCTTAAAGCATCAAGTAAGCTCAAAGATTATCCCAAATATAAAGGCCCGAATTGATTTGGGCCTTACGGAAAATTTCAAAAACTTTTTTAAATATAGACTATATTTTAAATTTAAAGGTTAATTTTAAATATATAAGAATTTTTTTATGTAATAAAATCTTTTCAAAAATGTTTTGAAAATTATTTAATTATTCTCAAAATTTTAATAACAATTCATTGGATTAATTAAATAAACCATTAATTAAAAGTTAATTAATTAAACTAAAAACACATATAATGATATAAATACATATATTTTAAAGTACTTAAAGTAATTAATATATCATTTTTAAAACTAATTATATTTAATTACATTTTTTAATTAAATAAATAAATTAAATGTTTATCAACTAATAAAATAACATACATGTATTATGATATACATATTACTATAAAAGTTATATTATACATATTCAATTTAAAATGTTTAAATGAAAAAACTTAATTAATTAATTAAAGTAATTAAATAAGATTAAATCAAAGATAAATTAAATATGATTTAATTATAAAAGGTGGAACTGTAATAAACCCAAACTAGATTTAAGGAATACACACTCACATGTATGTATACGTATGTATGTATGTATGTATCTATATTTGTACGTGTGTGTGTGCATCAACATGTAGCAAGAATTCATATGTCATATGCTAGCAAGAATGAATTTTCCTCAACAACTTATCCACCTTACCAGAATGTGCATCACTACAAACGTTTTATTTGTTTTTGTAAATGGGGAGCCACATGGTTATTTTTCATCTAATAGGGGTATAAGATAGGAGGATCCTTTGTCCCTTATCTTTTTTATATAGCAATGGAGTACATGATCCTCAAACAAGAGGTAGTTATAAGAAACAAAGACATTAACCCTGTCAGTACTATTCAACCATGCATCTCTCATTTGCTTTAGGCTAATGATATAATGTTATTTGCAATAACTGATATAAAGAGTGCACAACCAATCAAACACATTACTTAACAACTAGGCATGGCGGCGGGCTTGAATATAAACTTTATGAAAACCAAAATCTATTTCAGCACTAGTTGTCAAAATAAGAGTTTGATATTACAAATTTTGCAGCTACAGGAGTCACAGAAACCAACTAAATATTTGTCCCCCTATCTACTGATTATCGCACTATTCAAAATGTAATAGTTTGTTCCAAAAGATGATGAGCACATTTGACAGTTGGGATAGTAAGCTACATTCATGGTAGGTAGAGCTGAGTAGATTCAGACTATCATCACACCAATGGTGCTGTATTGATTAATTGTTTACCATATGCCTATGGCTACTTTACTTAAAATAGATAGTCTATGTGCTGATTTCTTTTTGGTAGGAAAGAAATCCAAAATTGAATGGGCTAAACTATGTAGACCGAAGAATAAAGAAGGAATTGGACTCAAAAACTTTATGGACCTTAGAAAAATGCTTGTTTAAAATTGATATGGCAACTACACTTTAGAAAAGCATGTCGTCATAGTGGATGCTAAATAGGTACTGCTAGCAAACCCATTTTTGGAAACTTCAATATAACAATAGCATTTCATGTACTTTAAAAAACATGATTAAACATAGAGCTACACGTTTAAAATGCATAATAAGTGTGATAGTAAATAGTAACAACACTCTCCTAAGGACTGGACCATGGATAATTTGCAAAAGCCTTGTAGATATTCCGAGGTAGGACGGATTCTATTTAAGTGAACAAGAATGTTCCCATATCATACATCATTCAGGATGGCCAGTGGAATATTGCAAGAATATCAAAAACAAGAGAAAACATCACATTAATTAACCTAGTGCACATTTAATCAAATTGTGCTTATGATTATTGAAAATGGTAAGGACATCATTTATTCGCCTTCTCACAAACATGGAAAAAGTATAGAAAAATATACGATCAGTATAACTGGTGCTCAGTAATATGAATAATATTAATAGCAAGAATATGTCATACTGTGCATATAGGGTTCTGCTCGGGAGAATAAACAAAAAAGATAGATTACAGTAGTGGGGAATGGATTTTGATGATAACTGTGTGCTATGTAAAGATCAACCAGAAACTATTAACCATTTGTTATTCGATTGCAGTTATAACAAGTAGGGGTTCTTAGGATCAAGGAAAAAGTCAGAGAAAAATTTAGTCTCAGGGATAAGAAGTTTGATTTTTAGATTGAAGGACAATTTTTAGTGTAATTCACAGAATGATAGTTGTAACTATCATTCTCAGTTTACACTAAAGTGTGTCCTTCAAACTAAAACGTAAACTTGTTGTCCCTGAGACTAATTTTTTTTGCAACTTCTTCCTTGTGCCTAATTACCTGTAACAAGTATATATGGACACTTATAAAGCTGAAGGTTATTCAAATTACAATAGTGATACTCCCCTCAACATTGACGATGAGGCAATTATGATTAGAAGCATCTTCTCCAAGAAAGATCAGATCAGACAACTTGCATCTTGCTGCCTAGTAATGACAACTTACCACCTGTGGGATGAACGAAAAAAGCAAATATTTGAGCACCGAAAAATAAAAAATTGAAAAAGCTAAACTTATACAAGTAGATATCATTTATCTTTTAAGGAAATCAACTGCAAAGACGAGTCGAACTGCTAGAAATATTGGTATATTACACAAATGAGTGAGTGGCTTGAATGATAATGAGTGAATCACCATTACAACACGAAAGCAGCTGGAGAGAAATTGCAGCATTCTCTTTCTAAAATTAGGTCTTGAAGAGATAAGGTAGGGCTTGGGTTGGGCTTCATTTTTTCCTACTCTTTCATGTATTTACATGTTTTAGTATGTAATTTATTTGTTGATATGTACTTTAGGACTAGATGGTGTTGTACTCTTTTTCCTACTATGTTGGTAGGGTTTTTTAAGTAGACGGGCCATCTAGTGTTATTATATGTCAATAAACAGAACCAATTTTCAAATATATATGTGTGTTTATATATATAAAATGTATACCATGATTTTATATGTGTCCGACATTTCAACCACGAAGGTATTTTCATAGGAAATACATTATTCCATAAGTCAACATCATTCAAATAAATATATTGAAGAGTATGAATCTTTAATAGAAATGTTGTCCTCTACCATTTATATATTTTTAAATTACTTGCATACTCTCTGGTTGTTGAGAAAACTCAAGCTAGAGATGTAATGTGTAGTACTATAACTATCTTGACTAGACGTAAGATAACTATATGTATTTGTTGAGAAAACTTAAAAGTACAAATACTATACTTAAACCAACACGAAATGGTATGTATGAATGAATAATCTTTTTCGATTTGTTGAGCAAACTCAAGGTCAAAATGTGAATAAGAAAATGACCGTAAGTTAGGAGTTGTATATGGTACAATTGATAAAGTCTTATCCATTGCTTGCGAGCCTATGGTTTATTGAGCAAACTCAAGGTTAGATTCCTATGGCAAGATAGTTCTAGCACCCAATAGAGAAATCGAAAGATTTTATGTTTTTCTGAGGATTTTGAGAAACATAAAAATCTACTAGGAGCCTTATTAGAAAAATGAAACGGTAACATTTAAACTTCAAATATTGTGAGAATATACGCCATAAAGTTGAAATGACCCACTTAGATAAATTTATGTAACCCTTATAATCGATAAAACATTTATCAGTTAAAATATACAAGTAAATTGAACTAAGATTGACATAGAAATATAAAATATACTCATCGAAAAGTCCTTTACATGTTGTCAATTCAAGACCCATGCAAGCGCCTAATGACACGACTACTAGTTCAGTTATGTATTTATTTTCCCAAGACTACCATTGTCTTCTATGAATTTCAAACTCTAAAATAATATAATAGTATGATTATTTGATCCATATTTAATAAAACATAAATACTATATGGTAAATGGTCACAACTCATAACGTAGGAAACTTTGATGAATTTAATGATAGAGTTAGGGATACACTTTATGGGCCATTATGTAATTTGTTATATATATTTAACTCAATAACCAACCTTGTTCAAAGTAAAAGGAGTTTTCTTTCTGTTATATACTTAATATAATATGTTATATTAATTATTAATTAAAAGTACATTTAATATAGAAAATCTAGAAATGGTATGTTTTGTGATGGTATGTCACGACCTGTCTTTCTATCTCCAGAAAAACGCATCATGATTTAAGAAAGAAAAGGGATAGAAGAATAAAAGATAAGAAAGAAGAAACTCAACAACATCATATACTCACAGCGGAACGAATGAAATATAATATATCACATAAAATATTACATAGTATCATACACATCAGAGTTACACAATCTATACAACACATATTAGACAGTTATAAACATCTGTCTAACTATACAACTACAGATATCACAAGATACAGATACCATACAAACACAGCGGAACCATTATATATCTATACGCTGAAGCCTCCTGCTCCAAAACTCCTTCAGAATTCGTCAAGCTAACCTGAATCCCTAGACTACTCATACATAATATGAGTACCCAAAGAGTTTAATAAGACAGAAAATAAACACTCGGGTCAGACAGGTGTCTGGTGTGAGTAAACGGGTTAAAATTGCTTAACTTTAGAAAATCCTTTGAAAAGAAAAGGTATCATGTAAGACTTCCCACACATAAACATTGAATTTTTTTTACCTTATGCTAACCAAAACATTTGATAGGAAATCCAGTGATATTATAATAGTGTCTAGGGTTTTCAAGTAAATAAGAAATAGCCGAAATTGTTACATTATTAAATTCCAGCTACTAGCCACAAAAGTGGATAATACAATCAAAACCGTAGGGTCTCGTAGGAAGAATGGGTTTCCATCAATGGCAGGGCTACTGGGGTACCGTCCGTCATAGTACGGGGCCTAGATCACCGTACCGAGGATCACTCCTAATCCCCTGCAACACAAGGCCGGAACCATCCCTTACTGGAAGTCCCGAGTATGATCACCCCGTGGTTGGCGCGACCAACCACCCACTAAGACGAAATAAAAAGGGACATCTAGACAGGGATGACCTCACCCAGAAATGGGTGCTACCCACCTAGCCTTGCTGCACCTCCCTTGTTTTAGCCATTCCCTGTTGATGAGCTGCGATTACCTTAATAGAACACATCTATCTTAGAATGCTCATCGTCCACATGACGATGTTCTGAAAGCATTCAATCCATACAAGTTCGTACCTGGTTCGAACGAAAACGAAGGCACTATCTCGTTGCACTCATTTTGGAATCACCCTCAGAGTCAACGACCATAGCCCTTGCGCTCTGAATCACCATCTCGAACCTGAAAGTACTATCTCCGTCAAACTGATCTCGGAATCACCCTCAGAGTTACACTGACGAATAGTCCTTACACTTCGAGTCTTCATTAAGCTCTTCTCTTGGATTCACGACCTAACGTTTAATTTGGATCGATGTGGTTTTCGGATATCCAAATATGAAAACCCGATCCCGGTCTCACCGAAATCCAAACGTCATTTTAATGTCTAAGTTGTTTAAGGGTTTAAACAATTTAAACTTATATTCAGGATGATATAACAGATAGGTGAATCACATTATCACAATAGATAATCATATCAACCAATTATCTCACAAAGCAGCATATCACATATCAGAGATATCACACCTAAATCATCCAACATCATTCAAACATCCAATATCAATCATCCAATATCAATCAATCATCCAATATCAATCAATCATTCATAAGCAGGTTTGAATAACTCTTAATCAATTTAATTAACCTTTAATTAAATTAATTACTATCCTTTAATCACTTGGATTATCTTAATCATGCTTCATTAATTTATTCCAAATAAATAAATTAATCATCTCTTAATGATCTTCCTTAATCAATCTCCCTTGATTAATTATCTTATAAAGTAATTATTCTTTAATTAATTACACAAATTAAGTATTCTTAACTATATATGTAATTAACCTTTAATTACTATCATTAATTATATTAATTAATGATCCTTCATTTGTTTCCTTAATCAATCATCTATGATCAATTACATTAATCGTTAATTAATTACAATTATTTAATCATACTTTAATTAATCACTTTTATTAATCAACCTTGATTAATTCATTAATTATATTAACTAATGATTCTTATTAATTAATTAACCCTTTAATTAATTAAATAATTAACTTGTAATTAACCATCTTATTAATTAGTCTTAATTAATCATAAACAGTAATTAACAACTTGTAATTACTTATCTTAATTAATTAACTTCTTAATTAATTATATTAATCTTTGATTATTTATACTAGTTAATTAATCTTTAATTACTATATTAGGAAATTATTAATTAATTTCATCAATTAATAATTCTTAATTAATTACTTTATTAATTAAACAAATTTTAATTAATTACACTTAGTAATTAATCTTAAATTAATCACATTCATTAATTAATTAATCACATTAATTAATTAACTAAATTAACTAAGTAATTAACCCTTAATTACTTTCATTAAGTAATTATCTTCAAATTACTTTCATTAGTTACTTACTCTCTTAATTAATTACCTTAACAAATAATTAATCCCATTATTAATTAACCTTAATTCTTTAATTAATTAAAGTATGATTGTGATGATACTTTAATTTGAATAGTTCCTTCTTGAATCCTTATTAGACAGGGTTTTCCCAGTCCACAGGGCTCATAGCATTCATCAGATTGTGATGATTCTTTGTCAAGACCTTTATGTTTTTCAGTAGTAACCGAATAATCTGTATCATTTTCAGATTCTATTTCTGAATCACTTTCAGAGCTAGAGCCTAGCAATAGTTTTGATAATGTTTCTTTTAGTTTATTATCAATTTGTAGATTATCAATTTGTAGATTATCAATTTTCTTTTTTAGTTTACATCTGTTTGCATAATGTCCAACTTTTCCACATTTATAACGGTGGATAATTTTATTTTTCTTTTTATTTAATCTTTCCTCTTTTTTTGGACTTTTCGTTCCGTCTTTTTATGAGAATAAAATTTCTTCTTTTTTCTAAAAAAATCTTTGGATTTATTCTTTTTGTGGGATTTCTTAATGTTTGGAACATCCATCCCAAATTGACTACAAAATTGTCCTAGTTGACTTCTTTCAGTTAAATTTTGTCGTTTTATTTGTTGATTCAATTTTATTTCATTACACAATGATAAGCCTTCTGGTTTATATTTGTAAGCTGTATTCTGTAAGTTTTTATTTTTGTATAATATAAGCCTGAATGGCGGCTAGTTTAATTATGTGTTGAATTACTTCTATCCTATATGTATGTTCTCACGTGTTCGTAATTTTAAGAAATACATGCTAAATTAAAAATACTGAATATGGGTTGAGAATAGCATCAGGAAACAGTAATTACTAATTAACTATAGCCATGTACTTATGCCCGTTTTAGCCATCATAAGGCATTTTAAGGGCTTTCTTTTACAAGATTTGTTAATAAGTACTTTGTTAGACAGATGCTTAACTTGTAAAAATCCCCAGTATATATTTTTGTATTTTAAGTTTAGTATGTAAGATCTTGAAAACATTGTAGCAAAATTCGTACTATAGCAATATACTAAAACATATTGTCTTAGTGTATTGTGAATTTTTCCTAGCATTTTAAGGCTGAATTTTGCCAAATTTTGCCAGCGTTTTTAGAAGCTCATTTGGCGCATTTGAGGAATACAGTACGAATATCTTCCATTTCACATGCTCTTTTGGCGCATTTTTAAAACTATGTGACTTGATTAGTAATATTTTTTACTAGTGAAAAGCTTGTAGGAATACAAGTTTTATTTTTACATATATAAGCATGTGGTAATTTAAATTTAATATCAAGTTTTCCTCCACTTGCCATAAATGTCTGTTATTCCATTCTTATCAATATTTGTTATAAGATAGATTTTATCTATAAATGGTGTTCCAAGTATGACTTGATTAGTAATATTTTTTACTAGTAAAAAGCTTGTAGGAATACAAGTTTTATTTTTACATATATAAGCATGTGGTAATTTAAATTTAATATCAAGTTTTCCTCCACTTGCCATAAATGTCTGTTATTCCATTCTTATCAATATTTGTTATAAGATAGATTTTATCTATAAATGGTGTTCCAAGTATGACTTGATTAGTAATATTTTTTACTAGTAAAAAGCTTGTAGGAATACAAGTTTTATTTTTACATATATAAGCATGTGGTAATTTAAATTTAATATCAAGTTTTCCTCCACCTGCATGGCTTAATGAATTAGTGGTTTTATGAAAATACCTAGTTGGAATTATTCCTTCTTGAATTACATTCATGTCTGCACCACTATCTATAAGCGTAGTTAATTCCTTTTTAAAATGGTTGTCAATTAGAAGGGTTATTTTGATAAACCATTTCTGGGATATTATAATATCCAATTTTGAAAGAAATCCTTCTTGAGAACAATTTATTTGATTGTTTTCAATAGGGATAATTTGTTTTGACTATTCTAGAAAAGAGAGTCTATAATCAAGATTTCTGTTTTCACTTTTTATTATTTGGATTTCTTTTTTAAGATTTTGAATTTCAATATTAAGGTCTTCTATAGTAGTAGGATATTCTATTCTTTGTCGTTCTTTCAAAAGTTTATGAACTTCATTCATAGAATATGGATTTTTAGAATTTCCAATATTTTGAAATATCTCTGTTGATGACTCATTATTTTTGCTTGTTTCTGGAATATCTTCCATTTGATCTATCATTTTTGATCTTAACTCCGGGTCTTTAACCAATTTTAAGAATTCTATAATATTATTATTTGTTAATACACTTATATTTAAATCTTGAAATTGTGAGAGGATTTTATAAAATTCATCTTTTTCGTCTTCTTTTTCTATTATTGGGTTAAGACAGGGTTTTCCCAGTCCACAGGGCTCACAACATTCATCAGATTGTGATGATTCTTTGTCAAGACCTTTAAGTTTTTCAGTAGTAACTGAATAATCTAAATCATTTTCAGATTCTATTTCTGAATCATTTTCAGAGGTAGAGTCTAGCAATAGTTTTGATAATGTTTCTTTTAGTTTATTATCAATTTGTAAATTATCAATTTTCTTTTTTAGTTTACAACTATTTGCATAATGTCCAACTTTTCCATATTTATAACAGTGGATAATTTTCTTTTTCTTTTTATTTAATCTTTCCTCTTTTCATTGGGCTTTTCGTTCCATCTTTTTATGAGAATAAAATTTCTTCTTTTTTTCTAAAAAAATCTTTGGATTAATTATCTTTTTTGTGGGATTTCTTAATGTTTGGAACATCCATCCCAAATTGACTACAAAATTGTCCTAGTTGACTTCTTTCAGCTAAATTTTATCGTTTTATTTGTTGATTCAATTTTATTTCATTACACAATGATAAGCCTTCTTGGATGCTACAGTACGAATGAGCCTGCCATCCTTTACAAAGGTCTTACATGAAATAAAAGATCTCTTAACTCAAAAAACCTACCATTTAAATTATCTAAAACAAGAAGTTGTTTCTCTTAATAGAGAAGAAAAACTCCAAAATATTAAATTGCAAGAAAAAATTAAAATGATTTATAACAAATTTTCTATAGAAATTTGTAATGACCATCCAAATGCCTTTTGGGATAGAAAGAAACATATTGTTAGTCTTCCATATGAAGAAAATTTTGATGAAAGAAAAATTCCTACTAAAGCAAGACGATGCCAAATGAATTCTGAATATCTGGAATTGTGTAAAAAATAAATTGAATCATTATTACAAAAAGGCTTGATAAAGCCATCTCAATCACCCTGGTCATGTAATGCATTCTACGTAAACAAACATAGTGAACAAGAAAGAGGAGTACCCAGATTAGTAATAAACTACAAACCTCTTAATAAGGTTTTGAAATGGATTAGGCATCCAATTCCTAACAAAAATGATTTATTAGATAGGCTATATGATTCTATCATATTCTCTAAATTTGATTTAAAATCTGGGTATTGGTAGATTCAAATTTCAAAATCCGACCAATACAAAACTGCTTTTAATGTCCCAATTGGACATTATGAATGGACAGTAATGCCTTTTGGTTTGAAAAATGCACCCTCTGAATTTCAGAAAATAATGAATGACATATTTATTCCATATAGTGAATTTATTATAGTTTATATTGATGACATTCCAGTATTTTCAAAAGATATTGAAACCCATCTAAAACACTTAGATATTTTCAAAAAAGTTATTATTCAAAAGGGTTTGGTAATATCAAAAACAAAAATGTCTTTGTTTCAAACAAATGTAAGATTTTTAGGCCATAATATCGAAAAAGGAAAAATAATTCCTATAAATAGAAGTGTAGAATTTGCTTCAAACTTTCTTCATATAATAACCGATAAAACCCAGTTACAAAGGTTTTTGGGTAGTTTAAATTATATATCCTCTTATTATATTAATTTAGCAACAGATGCTGCTATCTTATATGATAGATTAAAAAAGATTCCAGGCCCACGGACTGAGCAACATACTCAAGCTGTTAAAATTATAAAAGAAAAGGTAAAGAATTTGCCTTGTTTGATGCTTTCAAATCCAAATTGGGAAAAGGTAATTGAAACTGATGCATCGGATATAGGATTTGGAGGAATTTTAAAGCATATATTCCCAAAAACAAAACAAGAATATCTTGTTAGATTTCATTCAGGAAAATGGACTAATAGTCAAATAAAATTACGCAACTATAGCCAAAGAAATTCTTGCTATTGTAAAATGTGTTTTAAAATTTCAAGATGATTTATACAATTAAAAATTTATTATAAAAACTAATTGTAAATCTGCTAAATATATGTTTAATAAAGATTTTAAACATGATGTGTCAAAACAAATGTTTGCCAGATGGCAGGCTCATTTGGCGCCTTTTGAGTTTGAAATCTTTTATAAAAAGGGTGAAGAAAACAGTCTTCCTGATTTTTTAACTCGTGAATTTTTACAGACAAATGATCCCTAGAGGAAGGGGTAATTTCCCCTACAGAGGAGGCGGCACAGGAAATATCCTGGCCCAACGCGGTAACGGAAAGCTGATAGCAAAAAGTTTAACCAACTCAGGAGGTAATAGCTCAAATGATCCTCTATACAAGGAATTTTTAGAATTCAAGAAAAGGCAAGAGGCTAATAGCCAAACAACTAATAGCCAAACAGCATCCTCTTCATATGCTAGCATAACTGGCAATGAGGAAAATGAAGAGAGTGTAACCACATATGCGGAAAATCCTCATAAGGAAGTCATAATTCTCTTAGAATTTAATGATCTAAAAAGAGAAAACGATCCCTGGAACTTAATGCAGAGATATCTAGACACAACATCATTTGCTGTTACGACATATAAACAAAAAGGATATTATGAGGCAATATTAAAAGCCTTTGAAACTTGTGAAATAACACATATTAATGCAGGAGATCCTAATGTTTATAGCTTCAGCAAAATAATTATCAAAAGTCTTATATTGCCAGAAGAATGGGGGTTATCTACCGTTAAAGAAAAGGAAATGTTTTTACCTGATAAAAAGGTAGGCACTATCAAGTACAATTATTGGGATTATGTGGATGCACTAAATAAAGTATTCCTTTATGAAAATAACAAAATGAAGCATTCTTGGTTCATTAAAGTATGTGCGGAAGTTTATAAACGTCCTATACCAAATTGGTTTTACGAATGGTGGACAAATTATGGAACACCTCTTGATATTCTCTCTGAAAAACTAAAAGAATTATATTCTGAATGGGTTGTTGTCTCACCCGAGCTTAATAATCTTGACCAATACCTTATGGTATCAGGATTTGGTCCGATATATTTCTTTATTGAATTTTCTATCCCTTGGATATGGAAATGGAAACCTGAAATAGGTTATACCGAAAAGGAAATCCCATGTTTGCAAAGATGTTTCTTTACTAAATTCTGGGATAAACTAACCAGAATTGATAATAGCACAGGTCAACTATTTGGCTAAGAAATGATATCTGAAATAAGCAACAAAATAAAGCTTTATCAGGAACAGGAAGATGTAATCCAGCATAAAGAAGCTCCAAGCTTGTTCCAACATATCATCAGAAAATTAAAGACGCAAAAAGGAACAACCACTAAAGAAGATATTCTTTATGCATATATTGCAGAAGTGAAAAAGGATCTAATAAGAAATCTTGGCAAAGAGGACACGAAATCAGACACGTCAATGACATCTTCAAAAACAAAGGACATAACCGGAGAAGATAATTATTCAGATCTAAATGATGAGGATTTTGCCCAAATATTTGAAAAAATTAAGAAGGAGGCCCACAATATGGGAAAAGACAAAGCAAAAATGGTGCTGGATTAAAAGCTTTTAACATATGGCCAGAAACTTTAATAATTGAAGACAGGTGGCCATATTCTTTAAAGATAAGAGACAGGTAACCTATTCTTCCTAGTACTTTAATAAAGTAACAAGATGCTTTTTCGGATTTGAAGCTTTTAGAATCCGAAGTTAATCAACTTGAATTATAAGTTGATGTCCAGCCTCAGCTATATAAAGAGAGGCATTTCATTTGTAGAAGGCAGACTCAATTCCATCTATCCTCTTCTCTACTTCAAGCTTTCTGCCATTAATAAATAGTGTGTAATAAATAGTGTGTAATAAGTAAGTGTGTACTGAAGAAGAAGGCTGATTCTTCTATTTTATATTTGTAAGCTGTATTCTGTAAGTTTTTATTTTTGTATAACATAAGCCTGAATGGCTGGCTAGTTTAATTATGTGTTGAATTACTTCTATCCTATATGTATGTTCTCATGTGTTCGTAATTTTAAGGAATACGTGCTAAATTAAAAATACTGAATATGGGGTGAGAATAGCATCAGGAAACAGTAATTACTAATTAACTATAGTCATATACTTATGCCTGTTTTAGCCATCATAAGGCATTTTAAGGGCTTTCTTTTACAAGATTTGTTAATTAGTACTTATTGTTAGACAGATGCTTAACTTGTAAAAATTCCCAGTATATATTTTTATATTTAAAGTTCAGTATGTAAGATCCTGAAAATACTGTAGCAAAATTCGTACGGTAGCAATATACTAAAACATACTGTCTTAGTGTATTGTGAATTTTTCCAAGCATTTTAAGGCTGAATTTTGAATACATGTACATAGCCTGACTCTGATACCATTCTAAAAACGCTGGCAAAATTCTGCCTTAAAATGCTAGGAAAAATTCACAATACACTAAGACGGTATGTTTTAGTGTATTGTGAATTTTACCTAGCATTTTAAGGCTGAATTTTGCCAGCGTTTTTAGAATGGTATCAGAGACAGGTTATGTGCATATATGGTGGCTTTGCCCGGGCTCGAAACGGAGACCTTGAGTCTATCATTTAATTATCTAAAACAAGAAGTTGTTTCTCTTAATATAGAAGAAAAACTCCAAAATACAAAATTGCAAGAAAAAATTAAAATGATTTATAACAAATTTTCTATAGAAATTTGTAATGATCATCCAAATGCCTTTTGGGATACAAAGAAACATATTGTTAGTCTTCCATATGAAGAAAATTTTGATGAAAGAAAAATTCATACTAAAGCAAGACCATGCCAAATGAATTCTGAATATCTGGAATTGTGTAAAAAAGAAATTGAATCATTATTACAAAAAGGCTTGATAAAGCCATCTCAATCACCCTGGTCATGTACTGCATTCTACATAAACAAACATAGTGAACAAGAAAGAGGAGTACCCAGATTAGTAATAAACTACAAACCTCTTAATAAGGTTTTGAAATTGATTAGGCAAACAAAAAAGATTTATTAGATAGACTATATGATTCTATCATATTCTCTAAATTTGATTTAAAATCTGGCTATTGGCATATTCAAATTTCAAAATCCGACCAATACAAAACTGCTTTTAATGTCCCAATTGGACATTATGAATGGACAGTAATGCCTTTTGGTTTGAAAAATGCACCCTCTGAATTTCAGAAAATAATGAATGACATATTTATTCCATATAGTGAATTTATTATAGTTTATATTGATGACATTCTAGTATTTTCAAAAGATATTGAAACCCATTTTAAACACTTAGATATTTTCAAAAAAGTTATTATTCAAAAGGGTTTGGTAATATCAAAAACAAAAATGTCTTTGTTTCAAACAAATGTAAGATTTTTAGGCCATAATATCGAAAAAGGAAAAATAATTCCTGTAAATAGAAGTATAGAATTTGCTTCAAAGTTTCCTGATGCTATTCTCAACCCATATTCAGTATTTTTAATTTAGCATGTATTCCTTAAAATTACGAACACATGGGAACATATATATAGGATAGAAGTAATTCAACACATAATTAAACTAGCCTGCCATTCAGGCTTATATTATACAAAAATAAAAACTTACAGAATACAGCTTATAAATATAAATCAGAAGAATCAGCCTTCTTCTTCAGTACACACTTTCTTATTACACACTATTTATTAATGCCAGAAAGCTTGAAGTAGAGAAGAGGATGGATGGAATTTAGTCTCTGTTGATGATTCATTATTTTTTCCTGTTTTTGGAATATCTTCCATTTGATCTATCATTTTTTATCTTAATTCCGGGTCTTTAACCAATTTTAAGAATTCTATAATATTATTATTAGTTAATAAACTTATATTTAAATCTTGAAATTGTGAGTGGATGTTATAAAATTCATCTTTTTCGTCTTCTTTTTCTATTATTGGGTTTAGACAGGGTTTTCCCTGTCCACAGGGCTCACAGCATTCATCAGATTATGATGATTCTTTGACAAGACTTTAAGTTTTTCAGTAGTAACCGTATAATCTGAATCATTTTCAGATTCTATTTCTGAATCATTTTCAGAGCTAGAGTCTAGCAATAGTTTTGATAATGTTTCTTTTAGTTTATTATCAATTTGTAAATTATCAATTTTCCTTTTTAGTTTACATCTATTTGCATAATGTCCAACTTTCCACATTTATAACAGTGGATAATTTTATTTTTTCTTTTTATTTAATCTTTCCTCTTTTTTTGGGCTTTTCGTTCCATCTTTTTATGAGAATAAAATTTCTTCTTTTTTCTAAAAAAATCTTTGGATTTATTATCTTTTCTGTGGGATTTCTTAATGTTTGGAACATCCATCCCAAATTGACTACAAAACTGTCATAGTTGACTTCTTTCAGTTAAATTTTGTCGTTTTATTTGTTGATTCAATTTTATTTCATTACACAATGATAAGCCTTCTTGGATGCATGTTCCAATAAGCTTACCATAAGTATAACTTTCGTAAGGAATATTTATTTTTTCCTTAAAGACTTTCTTACTCTTTCAGCAAATAAGGAGGGGTGTCCATCAATAAATTTGGATTTCCAATGAGAGCTATTACTCTCTTGTAATTCCATTACTCTATTTAAAAAGGTATCTTTGTACCATCTAAAATCGGTCAATGTTTTACACCTTAAATTTTGTAGAAGTGTACGAACACTTTCATTATTATCTGATACTCTTCCAGTAAAATGTTCTAGAATAGTAACTATTAGAGTATATACAGCATTTTGGACCATTTGTCCATCTTTTTGTTTTACTGTGTGTTGTAAATCTCATTTTTGACGTGGGAAGATAATTATCCCACAATCCTTTGAGCTGGCCAGTAAAACCAGCGACTATCATTTTAGCCACAGTAACGTCATTATTACCATTATTTTTGCAAACCGTGTTATTCATTAGCATTTGATGGGCTACATTAAATATTTGTTTTTCACTGAATGTGTCAATATTCCATTCATATACACTTTTTCCATTGTAACTATTATTAGTAATAAAATCTGGTTCTTCAGGTAAAGTATCCATAGGAGAAGGTCTCCTGTAGTAAAATAATTTTTGTGAAGGTTTATATGCATATTTTTCAAGTTTATTTACCTCATTTTGAACTGTATGATAGTTATTACTTTGTTGAGAAGATTCTTCTTCAAGAGTATTTAATCTGAGATTATCCATTCTCTCTTTTAGAAATCTTTCTAAATCAGATTCGGATTTTAATTTGAAAACCTTCTCTAATTTTGATTCTGTTTTTAATTTAAATCCTTTAATTTCAGGAGGAGGTTGAAGACTTGAAGTTGCGATTACTTCACTTACTTCTTCAGTTGTAATTGAAACAGTGGGTTTTATATTATTCATTAAATAGAGAAATTCATTTCCGATTCGGTTATATCCGCTTCTTGGTTGTTGTAAATACCTTATACAATATTATTTCTGTTTATATATAATTTTTCTATAGTATTATCTTTCAAAAGATTCATCATTAGATAGTCTATAGAATTTTTAGAATTAAAGAAAAGGCAAGAGGCTAATAGCCAAACAACTAATAGCCAAACAACATCCTCTTCATATGCTAGCATAACTGGCAATGAGGAAAATAAAGAGTGTATAACCACATATGCGGAAAATCCTCATAAGGAAGTCATAATTCTCTTAGAATTTAATGATCTAAAAAGAGAAAACGATCCCTGGAACTTAATGCAGAGGTATCTGTATACAACATCATTTGCTGTTACGACATATAAACAAAGAGGATATTATGAGGCAATATTAAAAGCCTCTGAAACTAGTGAAATAACACATTTTAATGCAGGAGATCCTAATGTTTATAGCTTCAACAAAATAATTATCAAAAGGCTTATATTGCCAGAAGAATGGGGGTTATCTACCCTTAAAGAAAAGGAAATGTTTTTACCTGATAAAAAGGTAGGCACTATCAAGTATAATTATTGGGATTATGTGGATGCACTAAATAAAGTATTCCTTTATGAAAATAACAAAAAGAAGCATTCGTGGTTCATTAAAGTATGTGCGGAAGTTTATAAACGTCCTATACCAAATTGGTTTTACGAATGGTGGACAAATTATGGACCACCTCTTGATATTCTCCCTGAAAAACTAAAAGAATTATATTCTGAATGGGTTGTTGTCTCACCCGAGCTTAATAATCTTGACCAATACCATATGATATCAGGATTTGGTCCGATATATTTCTTTATTGAATTTCCTATCCCTTGGATATGGAAATGGAAACCTGAAATAGGTTATACCGAAAAGGAAATCCCATGTTTGCAAAGATGTTACTTTACTAAATTCTGGGATAAACTAACCAGAATTGATAATAGCACAGGTCAACTATTTGGCCAAGAAATGATATCTGAAATAAGCAACAAAATAAAGCTTTATCAGGAACAGGAAGATGTAATCCAGCATAAAGAAGCTCCAAGCACGTTCCAACATATCATCAGAAAATTAAAGATGCAAAAAGGAACAGCCACTAAAGAAGATATTCTTTATGCATATATTGCAGAAGTGAAAAAGGATCTAATAAGAAATCTTGGCAAAGAAGACACAAAATCAGACACGTCAATGGCATCTTCAAAAGCAAAGGACATAACCGGAAAAGATAATTATTCAGATCTAAATGATGAGGATTTTGCCGAAATATTTGACAAAATTGAGAAGGAGGCCCACAATATGGGAAAAGACAAAGAAAAAATGGTGCTGGATTAAAAGCTTTTAACAGGTGGCCAGAAACTTTAATAATTGAAGACAGGTGGCCATATTCTTTAAAGATAAGAGACAGGTAACCTATTCAACCTAATACTTTAATAAAGTAACAAGATGCTTTTTCGGATTTGAAGCTTTTGGAATCCGAAGTTAATCAACTTGAATTATAAGTTGATGTCCAGCCTTAGCTATATAAAGAGTGGCATTTCATTTGTAGAAGGCAGACTCAATTCCATCCATCCACTTCTCTACTTCAAGCATTCTGCCATTAATAAATAGTGTGTAATAAATAAGTGTGTATAGAAGAAGAAGGATGATTCTTCTGGTTTATATTTGTAAGCTGTATTCTGTAAGTTTTTATTTTTGTATAATATAAGCCTGAATGACAGGCTAGTTTAATTATGTGTTGAATTACTTCTATCCTATATGTATGTTCTCATGTGTTCGTAATTTTAAGGAATACATGCTAAATTAAAAATACTGAATATGGGTTGAGAATCGCATCAGGGAAACAGTAATTACTAATTAACTATAGTCATGTACTTATGCCTGTTTTAGCCATCATAAGGCATTTTAAGGGCTTTATTTTACAAGATTTGTTGATACGTACTTATTGTTAGACAAATGCTTAACTTGTAAAAATCCCTAGTATATATTTTTGTATTTTAAGTTTAATATGTAAGATCCTGAAAACACTACAGCAAAATTCGTACTGTAGCAATACATTAAAACATACTGTCTTAGTGTATTGTGAATTTTTCCTAGCATTTTAAGGCTGAATTTTGCTAGTAAATAGTGCGTAATAAGTAAGTGTGTCCTGAAGAAGAAGGCTTATTCTTCTGGTTTATATTTGTAAGCTGTATTCTATAAGTTTTTATTTTTGTATAATATAAGCCTGAATGGAAGGCTAGTTTAATTATGTGTTGAATTACTTCTATCCTATATGTATGTTCTCATGTGTTCGTACTTTTAAAGAATACATGCTAAATTGAAAATACTGAATATGGGTTGAGAATAGCATCAGGAAACAGTAATTACTAATTAACTATAGTCATGTACTTATGCCCATTTTAGCCATCATAAGGCATTTTAAGTGCTTTCTTTTACAAGATTTGTTAATAAGTACTTATTGTTAGACAGATGCTTAACTTGTAAAAATCCCCAGTATATATTTTTGTATTTTAAGTTTCGTATGTAAGATCCTGAAAACACTATAGCAAAATTTGTACTGTAGCAATACACTAAAACATACCATCTTAGTGTATTGTGAATTTTTCCTAGCATTTTAAGGATGAATTTTGCCAGCGTTTTTAGAATGGTATCGAATTTATTGGAATTAATTATAATTAATTGGAATTCAATCCGTAATAAATGGATTTATTGTAGGGAAATGAAATTAAATACTATGTAAACTGAAATTTGGATGAATTGGGAAATTATTAATGTATTAGTATATAAACCAATGTTAATATTACCCTTAAGATGATAAGTACATGACTATAGGTTAACTAAACATAAACAGTAATTAACAACTTGTAATTACTTATCTTAATTAATTAACTTCTTAATTAATTATATTAATCTTTGATTAATTATACTAATTAATTAATCTTTAATTACTTCATTAGGAAATTATTAATTAATTTCATCAATTAATAATTCTTAATTAATTACTTTATTAATTAATCACATTTTTAATTAATTACATTTAGTAATTAATCTTAAATTAATAACATTCATTAATTAATTAATCACATTAATTAACTAAATTAACTAAGTAATTAACCCTTAATTACTTTCATTAAGTAATTATCTTCAAATTACTTTCATTAGTTACTTACTCTCTGAATTAATTACCTTAACAAGTAATTAATCCCATTATTAATTAACCTTAATTATTTAATCAATTAATCACTCTTCAGTTAATTAACTTTAAATCAATTATATTAATTAATCCTTAAATTAATAACATCAAGTGATTATCCCATAATCACTTCACTCGATTACTTCCATAAGTAAATTTCCACTAATTACTTCCAAAATAATTTTCTCTTCTTAATTACATTAAGTAATTATCCTTCATTAAATAATTACACTTAAATGATTCATAATTAAGTGATTATTTAAAATTAAACAAATAATTAACTAATCATTTAAAATTAATTAAATAATTAGTTAACTTCTTATATTTAAAAATCCTTAATTAATTAAGAAAATCATTTATCTTAATTAAAACTTTACTTATTAAAAATCATATTAATTAAGTATTCTTAAGTTCATAACAATAATAAATTAACCATATTTATTTTCACAAATTAATTATTTAAATAAATAAAATCTTAATAACTTAAAGACAAACTATTTTATTGATTTGCAAAATTATAACATTAACCTTATTTGAAAATAAAGCATTTAGAAGTCAATTTGAACTCGAAATCAATTTAACCATCTAAGTTAAACTTAAAAATCTTTGAAACTTTTCAAATCATTTACAAATATTTGTCTCTGGAAACCTAATCATCATATCTTTAAACTTATTAATTGCAATATAATTTGAAACTTAGTTTCTAAACATTACTTAAAAACTTTGATCTAATATTTTAAATTGAAAATATCCATGTGAATTAAAATTCAAAATTTAGTTAAGTTAATTACTTTCAAAAGAATTCCTCTTAAACAATTTAAAATTTGAAAATAAATTCAATTGAAACTTTTAATAATTTGATTAACATTACTTCAAAAGAACAAGTTTTTAATCTGTAAATTAATTTCCTGCTATAAAAACTTAAGCTTTGAATAGCATATGAAAACGTCTCGGGTCAAACCCGAGTCGAACACTACAAAAACTCGAGTTAGCCTCGGGTCAAACACCAACAAACTGCTTCGAGACTAACCCAACACTTGCACGTACCAAAACCCGAGCAACACCTTCTTCCCAAAACAAAATCTTCACTTGTCCCAAACCGAGCACGTGCATATGCACAGAACCTCCGGCCACCATCGTTCATCACCACATCCATCAACAATTCGTCTACAACCCCACCACACCTTTCGATGACCCATAATCGAAAATATCAGTGCAAAACGAAAACGAGCCTTACGCTCAAAACTGGAACAAAACGCAGATGGACAAAACCTCACGCCATCGGCGATCGTGACGACTGGAACCCATGGCTCTCCTACCAGAGCAACTTTGCACCACCACGTTGCTATCGCGACCCTCGCGATCAAGACCGAAGCTCAAATTTTGCAGAGATCACGTTCGACTACAACTCAACCAAAACGACAGTCAAAAACCCTACTTCGAACGAATCTTCTCAAATCAGCCATAGGAAAAATTCAAGAGTATTTTTCCCTTCACCCACGATACCATAGCTAGCTTCGACCACGAATTCGACCCCAAACGTCGCGTTGATCATCGGCAATTCATCAATTTGCCGAAAACATTCATCTCCAAATTCCAAATCGAATATCAAATTAAAAATTCTGAAATGCATATCAAAATTTGTGATTTTCAATCACGAATTCATTCCTATAATGCAAATTTGAAATTAAGAAAGTTGATTATTATGAAAATTTGGGTTTTCACTGTTATTTATAAAATTTCGAAAGAATATTTAGTACAAATACCAAGAATGATTTTTGGTAGTGATGTTTCATGATTTCAATCATTTTTTATTTGCAATTCAAAAGCTAACAGTGATTAAAGAATGAGATATTAAATTTAAAGAGAAAAAAATTAGAATATGTTAAACAACAGAACCTATATTCCCATTTATACATGCGTTCAATACTTATTAAAAACATGCATTCATTTAATCCAAGCATTTCAGGCAAACATCTTGATTTTTATACATCAGCCAAAGTGAAATCAAGATTAAAAACTGTTTTTAAAAAAACTATGTTTACTCACCTTTTTTTTACAGAGAATAGAGCATGTTCCAGATCATTCATTTGAACTTCTTCTGTTAAAGTCCATTTGCATTGATCTTCAGATTTAGGCTTGAGATCTGAAGTTGTTATTGAACTAGCTGTTGAATTGAAAAAATTATCTTGAATGCTTTTGTTAAACTCCATCTTGTGTGAATTTTCTCAGGTTGAAGAAAGTATTACAGATTTTAAATGAAAACAGTTTTCTGGTTTAGTTTTAGATTTGAAATATGTTTACACTATTGAATTTTGGTTTGAGAAGTTTTCAAACTTGGAATAATCTTTGTTTCAGCTGAAAAATAAGAAAAGAAGAGTGAAGAGATGAAAAGTATATTTTAATGAATTAAGTTATGGTTTGTTAAAAATTAAAGAAAGTAAATTTTTAAATGATGACACTTGTTTTAGAAATTACATTTTTCACTCATATTACTTAATTGTTCAACACATGTTATTAAGATGTGCTAATATGTTTACACATGTTCCTAAGTATTTTTAATTAAATTTTCATTTAATTTAAATGTTAATATAAGCTTACATACTTAATTCACTTAATTAATAAATACTTATATATATATATATATATAAATTTACTTTTTAAAGAAAATATTATAAAACTAATTATAATACAAATAATTTCTTATACATGTATTTTAAAATCTAAAACATTTACCTTTATTGTTTAAGAGATAATTTTTAAAAAGAAAGTTTATTAATAACTTTATATATATATATGTCTATAGCCATTTTAATTTAAGCATTTTAAAGAAAACAAAATAAACTTTGATTAAATCTTATCTAAACTATCATATTTAAAAATAAACAATTATCTTATACTTTGAAAATAATTGAATTAATCTTAAATTAGCTTTTGAAAAATATTGAATTTAAAATAAAGCTTCAAATCACAATATATTCATGCATATATGTATTATCAATAGAGTATATTAAATTCCAAAACAGCTTCAAATTATAACATATACATACATATATATTACAAATTTGAAAATACATCTTTTATTTGAAACAAAAGATCTTCTTATTCACAATATATATATCAAATATATATATTATAAATAGAATAAAATTTTATTGGCTTTGAAAAATAATTCTTATCAACTTTAAATTGTTAAAAAGATATTGACCAATATTGCCAGATTAGATATTTATAAACCCTTAAAAGATTAAATTTATCAATTTAAATTAAAGTTATAAAGGAAAATTATCAAATCAATTTAATTATTAATACAGATTATTAAATTGATGCTTTTTAAAATTCTGGGTCGTCACATTCCTCCCCCCTTAAAAGAATTTCGTCCTCGAAATTTAAAAGCAAAGATAATTTAAAAACCCAGCAAAGATTTTAATTTCAAACAGCAAAGCATCCAGTAACTAACAACCATAGCAACCAATCAAACAAACAAACCTAACTAATTATCCTGACACAAATCAGAATAGATCCTCTAATACTATCTAGAGTTTCCCAAGTATAAATCATTGGGAGACTCGCTCTACAGAATCTAAACTAACTACACCACCATAATCCACAGCTTCTCTCTTCTCTAGATCCATCAATCTGAACAGAACATCAGACTATACTCAAGTCTAGCTCAACTTCCAAAATCTAATTGAATTGCAGATTCTACAACCAATAATGAATCATACACGTACTCTCTCAGAGATACGTGAAATACAATGAATTCCAGCTATCCAAACTGGCAATTCAATCTTATAGACAAGAGAACTTATTCTATCAAAAACACAGGTAAGAAATCCCAAATACCTCAGAACTAGCCATCCAATCTTATCCAATCACTACCCTCTTAACCCGAGAAATCTTAACAACAATGAAGTCTCCAACTTCGAATCCCAAATTCCTTATCTCATATCTGCATAACTCAATAGACAAACCTGGCTGCCCATTTTTCTGATTAGCTCAACCTATGCTGATGCTTCCAGAAACAACTAGACCAAAGCAAACCAGTTTCTGGATCATATTTATCAAAATGGTCTTCCAAGATCCGTCGAAATCCAGAACACAAGCTCTACTTCCCAAGCAATAGCAAACTGAACTTACTTCCTTCCTCGCACAGCTGCTACCTCGCTTCCGCTACACAACTCTAATTCTGGAATAGATGAGAATACTGTTGATGAACACGAGTACAAACTTATCCAATATATCCGGAAAACTTTTTTCATCAAATTCATAAAATCTTAGTGACCCATCTGACTCGGTCACACAACCTTACAGCAGAATCCTACTCAAAAACTAGATTTGACCAATCCAAATTCCAAAAATTTCTGAGCTGCTACACCAACTCTTCCTTCTCCAAAAACTATCCTACTACCAGGCTAACCACCAGTATCGCTTCTGGAACCAATCGATACTAAACTCAACTCCAGATGCAGAAAATTTCTGATTAGATCAGTAGCTCTTACTTCCACATGGGAACCCTCAGTCTCAAACAAAAGATTGCCCAAGATAAATTCCCAAACTAATCGCAAGTCACTTTTGCGATCCTACCTAGTTCGGATTCGAAAGAAACTGTCATCTCTTTACCAACTAGAACAACCTTAAGCTTCACCAAACAAGGTTAACTCTTTAATAAAACATTCACCATCTTCCCGGACTGCTGATAGGAGAACCACCAAGATTCCTGAACCATCGGAGAAATGTCACACACTGCTGCTTCCAAACTCTACCTTGATGATACTGCAAAGCCAAAAGATCTTCTTGACATCACATCGAACACTTCGAGCTGCACTGCTACCACAACTAACCAAAGACTTCTAATCCAAAGGCTCCTCGAACCCCAAAACCATCAACTAACTTCTTACATGACTCCACGAGATGGACAGATATCCCAAAGAAACTCGGGCTCCAAACCAAGCATCAACATCTCACTCTCATTAAGGGATGACTATGGGACCATGCCGACGCAAAACAACTCATAGACCTTAGTCTCATATTCCAAAACAGCCAACCTCCTTGCTGAAGATCCAGATAACTTCTACTCAGACGAATCTTCCCTGCGGCAGGTAAAGACTGCTCCTTAACTACTTCTAAAAATGCTTCAAGAGAAAACATCTTCGGAAATACCCATGGATACTGCATCTCACCACGCAGCTATCAAAATACCATTACTTACTTCTGCATTTTCGACAGATCCAATCCTAGAAAATCCGATTACCCGAGCGAAATCCAAACTTACACTTCAAAGATGAACTCCGGATCTTTTAAAAGATTTCCTTCGGAGATCAGGGAAATCTTTACTCCAAGCTGCAAAGCTTACTCGAGACGGTATTAGGTCTACAGTCTCGACAAATACACATCCAACCTCAAACAAATGGACCTCTTCCATTAGCGGTAGTCGTGTTACACACACACCACTGCTCCATCTACCTCTAAAACTTATGTTGGAAAACCCGAACATGTAACCCAACAAATTAGGTATATATATATATACATACACACACACACATATATATAGTTATATATAAAAATTACAAGTATGCTCTCTCAAGAAAGACACTACTCCAGAGCCTAGGTGTTCGCTCAATCTAACGCTCTGATACTAACTGTCATGACCCGTCTTTCCATCTCCAGAAAAACGCATCATGATTTAAGAAAGAAAGGGATAGAAGAAGAAAAGAAAAGAAAGAAGAAACTCAACAACATCAGATACTCACAGCGGAACGAAAGAAATATAATTTATCACATAAAATATTACATAGTATCATATACATCAGAGTTACACAATCTATACAACACATATTAGATAGTTATAAACATTTGTCTAACTATACAACTCAAGATATCACAAGATACAGATACCACACAAACACAGCGGAACCATTATATATCAATACGCTGAAGCCTCTTGCTCCAAAACTCCTTCAGAATTCATCAAGCTAACCTGAATCCCTTGACTACTCAATGAGTACCCAAGAGTTTAATAAAATAGAAAATAAACACTCGGGTCAGACAGGGGTCTGGTGTGAGTAAACAGGTTAAAATTGCTTAACTTTAGAAAATCCTTTGAAAAGAAAAGGTATCACGTAAGATTTCCCACACATAAACATGGAAAAGTTTTTACCTTACGCTAACCAAAACATTTGATAGGAAATCCAGTGATATTATAATAGTGTCTAGGGTTTTCATGTAAATAAGAAATAACCGAAATTGTTGCATTATTAAATTCCAGCTACTAGCCACAAAAGTGGGTAATACAATCAAACCATAGGGTCTCGTAGGAAGAATGGGTTTCCATCAATGGCAGGGCTACTGGGGTACCACCCGTCACAGTACGGGGCCTAGATCACCGTACCGAGGCTCACTCCCAATCCCCTACAACACAAGGCCGGAACCATCCCTTACTGGACGGTCCCGAGTAAGATCACCCCGTGGTTGGTGCGAGCAACCACCCACTAAGCCAAAATAAAAAGGGACATCTAGACAGGGATGACCTCACCCTGAAATGGGTGCTACCTACCTAGCCTTGCTGCACCTCCCCTGTTTTAGCCATTCCCAGTTGGTGAGGCTTGAGGCTGCGATTACCTTAATAGAACACATCTATCTTAGAATGCTCATCGTCCACCTAACGATGTTCTGAAAGCATTCGATCCATACAAGTTCGTTCCGGGTTCGAACGAAACCGAAGGCACTATCTCATTGCACTCATTTTGGAATCACCCTCAGAGTCATCGACCATAGCCCTTGCACTCTGAATCACCATCTCGAACCTGAAAGTACTATCTCCGTCAAACTCATCTCGGAATCACCCTCAGAGTTATACTGACAAATAGTTCTTACACTTCGAGTCTTCATTAAGCTCTTCTCTTGGATTCACGACCTAACGTTTAATTTGGATCGATGTGTTTTTCGGATATCCAAATATGGAAACCCGATCCCGGTCTCACCGAAATCCAAACGCCATTTTAGCGTCCAAGTTGTTTAAGGGTTTAAACAATTTAAATTCATATTTAGGATGATATAACAGATAGATGAATCACATTATCACAATAGATAATCATATCAACCAATTATCTCACATAGCAGCATATCACATATCAGAGATATCACACCCAAATCATCCAACATCATTCAAACATCCAATATCAATCATCCAATATCAATCAATCATCCAATATTCAATCATTCATAAGCAGGTTTGATTAACTCTTAATCAATTTAATTAACCTTTAATTAAATTAATTACTATCCATTAATCACTTGGATTATCTTAATCCTGCTTCATTAATTTATTCCAAATAAATAAATTAATCATCTCTTAATGATATTCCTTAATCAATCTCCCTTGATCAATTATCTTATAATTACCTTAAGTAATTATTCTTTAATTAATTACACAAATTAATTATTATTAACTATATACTGTAATTAACCTTTATTTACTATCATTAATTATATTAATTAATGATCCTTCATTTTCTTCCCTTAATCAATCATCTATAATTAATTACATTAATCCTTGATTAATTACAATTATTTAATCATACTTTAATTAATCACTTTTATTAATCAACCTTGATTAATTCATTAATTATATTAACTAATGATCCTTATTAATTAATTAACCCTTTGATTAATTAAATAATTAACCTGTAATTAACCATCTTATTAATTAGTCTTAATTAATCATAAACAGTAATTAACAACTTGTAGTTACTTATCTTAATTAATTAACTTCTTAATTAATTATATTAATCTTTGATTATTTATACTAATTAATTAATCTTTAATTACTTCATTAAGAAATTATTAATTAATTTCATCAATTAATAATTCTTAATTAATTAATCACATTTTTAATTAATTATACTTAGCAATTATCTTAAATTACTCACATTCATTAATTAATTAATCACATTAATTAATTAACTTAATTAACTAAGTAATTAACCCTTAATTACTTTCATTAAGTAATTATCTTCAAATTACTTTCATTAGTTACTTACTCTCTTAATTAATTACCTTAACAAGTAATTAATCCCATTATTAATTAACCTTAATTCTTTAATTAATTAATCACTCTTCAATTAATTAACTTTAAATCAATTATATTAATTAATCCTTAAATTAATGACATCAAGTGATTATCCCATAATCACTTCACTCGATTACTTCCATAAGTAATTTTCCACTAATTACTTCCATAAGTAATTTTCTCATCTTAATTACATTAAGTAATTATCCTTCATTAAATAATTATTCTTGATTGATTCATAATAAAGTGATTGTTTGAAATTAAACAAACAATTAACTAATCATTTAAAATTAATTAAATAGTTAGTTAACTTCTTATATTTAAAAATCCTTAATTAATTAAGAAAATCATTTATCTTAATTAAACCTTTACTTATTAACAAATCATATTAATTAAGTATTCTTAGGTTCATAACAATAATAAATTAACCATATTTATTTTCACAAATTAGTTATTTAAATAAATCAAATCTTAATAACTTAAAGACAAACTATTTTATTGATTTACAAAATTATAACTTTAACCTTATTTGAAAATAAAGCATTTAGAAGTCAACTTGAACTTGAAATCAATTTAACCATCTAATTTAAACTTAAAAATCTTTGAAACTTTTCAAATCATTTACAAATATTTATCTCTGGGAACCTAATCATCATCTCTTTAAACTTATTCATTGCAATATAATTTGAAACTTAGTTTCTAAACATTACTTAAAATCTTTGATCTAATATTTTAAATTGAAAATATCCGTTTGAATTAAAATTCAAAATTTAGTCAAGTTAATTACTTTCAAAAGAAATCCTTTTAAATAATTTAAAATTTGAAAATAAATTCAATTGAAACTTTTAATAGTTTGATTAACATTACTTCAAAAGAACAAGTTTTTAATCTGTAAATTAATTTCCTGCTGTAAAAACTTAAGCTTTAATGGCAGACTTAAAATTACAAAACAACCCAATTTTCGAAATTCTCGATCAGGAAGGGGACTCTTCCTCTCCCCCCCTCTCTCTTCCTCATACTCTTATCTCTAATCCTCTCCCACAGCAAGCCATTATCAAAGATAGCCCTTCTATCCCTAGTTTTTCGAAATTTGATGAAGATGGGTTTCAATTAGTCTCATACAGCAAGAAAGCAAACAGAAAGGATGGATCTTCTTATTTTCAGAGGAACTTCCAAAGAAAACAAGAATATTCACATCAGAATCATACAGTAGGGACTTCTGATCCAAGAAATTCGAATCCATCTTCAAGAAACACTACTAAGCCCTTGTTGAATCCAAGAAGCCACATCTCCAATGCAACAGCTATCACAAATGCTGCACAGAAGACTCATCGTTCTTCTTCTTGGGCAGATCTACTAAAGAAGGGAGGGGCAGTCTCTGATTTCGACTTGCATTATGTTGCTCCTATTAATATCAACAATAGAAGATTTGTTACTGTTAAAGAGGATATCGATAAGCTTACAGAAGATAAGTGGGGGAGTTCAGTTATTGCTTATGTGTTCGGACCTCGTCCCCCATATCATCATTTCAAGAATTACATTTCTAGATATTGGAATCCCTCAGGTAACTTCGAAATTTATACAAGAAATAATGGCTTCTTCATTATCAAATTTTCAAACATTGATGACTGCGACAAAATACTTAAAGGAGGGCCTTATTTTATATTTGGCAAGTTAATCATTTTGAAAAAATGGAACAAGAAAATTAACTTTGATAATGATCTTCTTTCTACTATGCCAATATGGATCAGATTACCCGAATTAAACTTAAGATTATGGGATAAAGATGCTTTTAGTGCCATTGCAAGTGTGGTGGGATTGCCCCTTAAGTTGGATGAACCAACAGCTAAAGAAACTAGACTGAGTTATGCAAGAATACTTGACGGAATTAAGGCAGATTGCCCCTTAAGTTGGATGAACCAACAGCTAAAGAAACTAGACTGAGTTATGCAAGAATACTTGACGGAATTAAGGCAGATGCAGATTTGCCTGAAGAAGCTTACATCTCTATGCATGATGGAGATACTATAATGCAAAAAATAGAATATGAATGGATTCCACCAAGATGCAAAGCTTGTGTTTGTTTTGGTCACACAAATGAAAACTGTTCAGCAAAGCAAATATGGAAAGAAAAATCTAGCGGAAACAGTGATGCAACAGGGAAAAATGCAGTGAACCTTCCAAACATGCAAAAAGATGCTGAAAAACTTCAAATTATAGAAAATCACTCAGATATAATGGAAATTAATAAAACTGCAAGCACCCAGACAATTTTGCTAAATAATGATAATTACTTCCCTTAGGCTTGCCAAGGTATCAGTGATAAAGATAGTGAATTAGCTGTTCAATCCTCTACAATTCCAAACTTGGTTGATAAAGTGAAGAATAAAGATGCGGCACCGGTCAATTCCCAAGTGGACTCCATGATGGTTGAACCTTGTCAGCCAATCAATCCAATTCTCCCAGTCATGCTTACTCCACCAGACTGTTCAGGATTAGCATATCTTCCAGATTCCCTCACCCCACTTAACAAGAAGTCAATATCTGGAAAAACAATCCAAGCAGCTATAAATGATGTATCATCCATCTCATCTGCAGATAAAAACAAGAAAAAGAAGAAAAAAGCCAGACCAAGAATTAAAAGTTTAATTGATATCTCTGCTTCAGAATCAGTGGAGGATGCTACTGACAAAGAATTCAGAGATATGTACATTTCTAAAAATGATAAAAGTGAAAATCTTCTCAAAGTTAAAAATGATGCAGCATACAAAAAGAAAGGAAAGAAGATTGAAGTGATGGAGGATGGGGATAGTTACAGTGATTCACTGTAATTATTCTCTTATCCAATGTGTATCCTTTATTTTTTTCTATTTTTATCCATTTGTTTTATTATGCCTATCATTTCATGGAATGTCAGGGGCTTAATTCCCCTATCAGAAAATTGGATATTTACAATTTAATTTTCACTGAAAAACCTAACATATTAGGTCTTTTAGAGCATAAATTAGATGATTCTAGAATTGCTGAATATCATGCCAGACATCTTTCCACTTGGAATATCATTCATAACAATCATATGGGGGGTAATGGCAGAATTTTAATATTATGGGATGATAACATTTGGAATTTAATTAGTCACACATCAAATTTTCAATTTATTCACTGTTTGTTTGCTAATAAAGGGGGTCTAAATTTAGAGATCACTTTTGTATATGCATCAAATTTTGAATATGAGAGGCTTACTCTATGGAATCACATTGAAACAATGAATAAACAAATCACTCATCCTTGGATTTTAATGGGTGACTTCAATTCCATAATGCATGCATCTGATAAAAGAGGGGGTATCCCTGTCCCCTATAGTAAGCTCGATTTATTTAATAACTTTTTTCTCAGGACTGGCCTTTCTGAAGCCATCATTAATGGTAATAAATTTACTTGGAAATCAGGTCAATTTAGAAACATTCACTGTAAACTTGATAGAATCTTATTTAATCAAAGTTTTTTTAAGTATTTTCCCGCATTACAAATGTTTTACTCTTCCCCAAGCTACCAGTGATCATACTCCTTTGCATATTCTCCTCACAAACAACTTGCAATTTAAAAATAATACCCCATTCAGATTTATGAATGGATGGGTTTTTGAGGACAATTATAAAGACATCTTCTATAAAAGTTTATCTTTCAAAATCCATGGTACTGCTCAGTTCAAATTTTTTAAATTTCTTCAAATTGCTAAGGGGAATTTCAAGAGCTGGAATAATAGCAGAAATAAAAATGAGCTAAAACAATTAAGAGCAAACTGTGAGAAATTACAGAATGATCTTGATAATAATTGCTCAGACAGTAATATCATCAATAGTTTTTTTCAGCCTCAAAATAATCTTAGTACATCCCTTCATGTTCAATCAGTTAATAACAAACAAAAGGCCAAAATTGACTGGCTAACTAATGGAGATGTAGCTAGCAAATTTTTCTATGCTAAAATGACTACTAGAAAAAACAGAAATGCTATTGGCAAACTCATTGATGCTAATGGTATTGTTTTAAAAAATTTATTTGAAATTGAAAAGGAAGCCATTAATTATTTTACAGAGTTATTCAACTCTGAGAATTATTTGACTACCTTTCCCAATATTAACACTAACTTCATATTAAAGGAGTGTAGTCAGGATATTTTGTTAGCTCCTATTAATATTTTGGACATTAAAAATATTGTTTTTAATGCTGACAATGACAAAAGCCCTGGGCCAGATGGCTTTAATGCTAAATTTTATAAAACTCACTGGGATGATATCAAAAACAATATTTTAGATGTTATTTCTGAATTTTTAAGACTTGAAAGCTTTTAAAATCTTTCAATCACACTTTTATTACTCTTATTCCAAAAATTAGTAATCCTGTTGGTTTGGAAGATTACAGACCAATTTCTTGTTGTAATTTCATATATAAAATCATTTCTTCTATTTTATGTAATAGAATTAAAATGTTTTTAAAATTCCTTATTGCAGAAAATCAATGTGCCTTCATCCCTGGTAGGCTTATTTCTGATAATTCCTTATTAGCCCATGAGCAAATTAGAAATTTCAACAACAAAAACAAAAATGCCATGTGTATAAAAATTGACTTACACAAAGCTTTTGATAAAATTAATAGACACTTCATTATTCATATAATGATGCAAATGGGCTTCAATAACAAATTCTGTGATCTTATTAAAGAATGCATTGACAATGTATCATACTCTATAATGATTAACGGTTCTCCTAAAGGATATATACATAGCAATAGAGGTATTAGACAAGGAGACCCCCTTTCTCCTTATCTATTCACCATTGTTATGGAATATCTATCCTTACTAATTAATTTTGAATATAATAAGGGTAATTTAAAAACTTTAAATAGGATCATTCCCTCCATTACCCACCTGTTATATGCAGATGACCTGCTTCTGTTTTTTCATGCAGATGCTAAAAGTGCTAATACTATTGTTAACATTTTCAAAAAATTAGAAACTTTTGTTGGCTTAAAAGTAAATGAGTGTAAGAGTAAAATCTACTTCAGTAAAGGTTGCAAATGCAAAGAGGAGATTTTAAATATTCTCAAATTTAAAGAAGGAAGTTTGCCAATCAAATATTTAGGGCTTCCATTAAGTATTAATCAGCTTACTGAGAGGGATTGTCTAAGATTATATGACATCATTCAAAATAAACTTGATGGATGGACTAGTAAGCTTTTATCTCTAGCTGGCAGACTAAAACTCACCCATACTGTCATAACTGCAATAGTTATGTATTGGATTCAAGCTCATAACATCCCCACAAAAGCTATTTGTAAAATTGAAAAAATGTGTGCTAACTTTATTTGGCAGGGCAAACATCACAAGGTTGCATGGGACAAAGTCTGTCTGCCCAAAAATGCAGGTGGTTTGGGTCTTAGAAAAATCAGAGATTTAAATGAAGCTGCTAAACTCAAACTTTTTTGGAAATTTATTGAAGGAAAATCTCTTTGGGCTAGATGGATGAGAGAAAAATATCTTAAAAATAAAAAATTTTGGACTACAAGGGCTGAAAACCATCATTCATACATTTGGAAAAATATACTTAATTGCAGAGAGAAAGGCAAATTTCTTTTAGAAAGGAAATTCAGAGATGGCAAAATGACTAGTTTATGGTTCGACCCTTGGATCTTTGGAAAATCTCTAATTTATCTTTTAGGATGGAATAACATGTATCTTTTGGGAAATGCTACTGAAAAAGTTCAAATCATCATTCATAATCAAGCATGGAATACAAATATTCATCAAGCTGCCAATATTTATAGAGCTGCCATAAATAATATCTCTATAGATCACAATCTTCAAAGAGACACTTGGGCTTGGAAGCTCAACTCTAAAGATAAATTCTCATTTAAAAAAGTTTGGAAATATGTCAAGGGTGATGACACTGAAGTCAGTTGGCACAAGGTTATTTGGTGTAAATCAAATTGCCCCAAAATGGCTCACTGTTCTTACTTTGCCACTATCAACAGGCTTCCTACTAAAGAAAAATGTGCCAAATGGTCTAAAAACATTGATAAATGATGTCTGTTATGTAATTATGATGTTGAAACCACAGACCATCTCTTCTTTGATTGTATATATTCGAGACATGTTTGGTTCAATGCTAAGAATTTTTTAAGCTTCAATCAACATCAATCTATTCAAAGCATAGTAGAAAGCATTCATTATATTCAAAGCAGATATAATTCAAAGACTAAGGACTTCAAGTATGCATCAATCATGTTAACCACGGTTATCTACCATATTTGGAGAGAAAGAAATATCAGACTTCACAAAAATATTAAGAGGAACTGTAATCAACTTTGGAATATCATCTACACTGACTTTCTAATTCTTTGCAGGAAATCAGACAATCATCAAAGAAAAAGCAAGCTGGACATTCTAGATACAGAAGTAGAAGATTTCTTACATAGGGGGAAACATTCTACTGATATTCCCCAACGAAAATACAGTCAATGTCAGACTTATGCTCCCAATAATTCCAATATCACTTCTTTCTTTGGCCACAACAGTCACTCCCGGAGTTATCTCTCTGGAGGCGGCCATTCCAGTGCTGAGAACAATATCTGCAAGGGAAGTGTCCATAATTCTATCAGTAAAAATTCATATTCACATCATATTATGAATAGTAACACTAGTTTCTTACCTGTCTCAGCACGAAGGAGCTACCGCGCATCCAGTAGTGTTCCCAAGGAGATCAAGTTGCTGTCCATGAAAGATCTAATCAATTTCAGTATCAGAGACAACAATAACGAGACTTTTTTCTATAAAAGTTTGCTGAACAACAAAGTTTTTCACTTATCTTGCTGGAGCAAGGGTGAAAGTAGCAAGACAGTAGATCAAATCAGCTTCATTCCTTCCAGTCGCCGCTATTCTACAGAAAATCCGCAGAATAACAACGATTACAGGAAGAATAAAGCATCCTACTTCACCAAATGTCAGCTTTTCGATGAAGAAAGTATAGATCTGGAGAAAAGGAACAAGCTTCAGAAGAAGAAGAGCCACATCTTCATCAAATCTCCCTTTTTTAGTGAAAAGCTTCAAACTTGCACAACTAACGAAGATTTTAGTGCGAAGAAGAGAGATTGGAAACCCCCGTGAGGTGTTTTCGTGCGTGTTGGCTGATGATTTTATTGTTTTCTCTCGAATCGCCCCTCTTGTTCGCCATTTTTATTTCCCTTGAGCTTGCGGCTAGGGTTTTGTTTTTGTGAGGGGTGCGCATTTTGTTTTGTGTTTCGGGTTGGTTGTTCTGATATCTTATTATTAAGAAGGCCTTGGGCCTTTTCCTTTTCAAAAAAAAACTTAAGCTTTGAATAGCATATGAAAACGTCTTGGGTCAAACCCGGGTCGAACACTACAAAAACTCGAGTTAGCCTTGGGTCAAACACCAACAAACTGCTTCGAGACTAACCTTACACTTGCACGTACCAAAACCCGAGCAACAACTTCTTCCCAAAACAAAACCTTCACTTGTCCCAAACCTTGCACGTGCATATGCACAGAACCTTCGGCCACCATCGTTCATCACCACGTCCATCAACAAGTCGTCTACAACCCCACCACACCTTTCGATGTCCCAGAATCGAAAATATCAGTGCAAATCGAAAACGAGCCTTACGCTCAAAACTGGAACAAACCGCAGATGAACAAAACCTCACGCCGTCGACGATCATGACGACTGGAACCCATGGATCTCCTACCAGAGCAACTTCGCACCACCACGTTGCTATCACGACCCTCGCCATCAAGACCGAAGCTCAAATTTTGCAAAGATCACGTCGACTACAGCTCAACCAAAACGACAGTCAAAAATCCTACTTCGAACGAATCTGCTCAAATCAGCCATAGGAAAAATTCAAGAGTATTTTTCCCTTCATCCACGATACCATAGCTAGCTTCGACCACGATTTCTTCCCCAAACGTCACGTTGATCATCGGCAATTCATCAATTTGCCGAAAACGTTCATCTCCAAATTCCAAATCGAATATCAAATTAAAAATTCTGAAATGCATATCAAAATTCATGATTTTCAATCACGAATTCATTCCTATAATGCAAATTTGAAATTAAGAAAGTTGATTATTATGAAAATTTGGGTTTTCACTGTTATTTATAAAATTTCGAAAGAATATTTATTATAAATACCAAGAATGATTTTTGGTAGTGATGTTTCATGATTTCAATCATTTTTTATTTGCAATTCAAAGGCTAACAGTGATTAAAGAATGATATATTAAATTTAAAGAGAAAAATCAAAATCTGTTAAGCAACTGAACCTACATTCCTATTTATACAGGCATTCAATACTTATTACAAACATGCATTCATTCAATCCAAGCATTTCAGGCAAACATCTTGATTTTTATATAACTGCCAAAGTGAAATCAAGATTAAAAACTGTTTTAAAAAACTATGTTTACTCACTTTTTTTTACAAAGAACAGAGCATGTTCTAGATCATTCATTTGAACTTCTTCTGTTAAAGTCCCATTTGCATTGATCTTTAGATTTAGGCTTGGGATCTGAAATTGTTATTGAACTAGCTGTTGAATTGAAAATTATCTTGAATGCTTCTGTTAAACTCCATCTTGTTTGAAATTTCTCAGGTTGAAGAAAGTATTACAGATTTTAAATGAAAATAGTTTTCTGGTTTAGTTTTAGATTTGAAATATGTTTACACTATTGAATTTTGGTTTGAGTAGTTTTCAAACTTGGAATTATCTTTGTTTCAGCTGAAAAATAAGAAAAGAAGAGTGAAGAGATGAAAAATATATTTTAATGAATTAAGTTATGGTTTATTAAAAATTAAAGAAAGTAAATTTTTAAACGATGACATTTGTTTTAGAACTTACATTTGTCACTCATATTACTTAATTGTTCAACACATGTTATTAAGAGTGCTATTATGTTTACACATGTTCCTAAGTATTTTTAATTAAATTTTCATTTAATTTAAGTGTTAATATAAGCTTACGTATTTAATTCACTTAATTAATAAATACTTATATATGTATATATAAATTTACTTTTTAAAGAAAATATTATAAAACTAATTATAATACAAATAAATTCTTATACATGTATTTTAAAATCTAAAACATTTATCTTTATTATTTAAGAGATGATTTTTAAAAAGAAAGTTTATTAATAACTTTATATATATATATAACCATTTTAATTTAAGCATTTTAAAGAAAACAAAATAAACTTTGATTAAATCTTATTTAAACTGTTACATTTAAAAATAAATAATTATTCTATACTTTGAAAATAATTGAATTAGTCTTAAATTAGCTTTTGAAAAATATTGAATTTAAAATAAAGCTTCAAATTACAATATATTCATATATATATGTATTATTAATAGATTATATTAAATTTCAAAACAGCTTCAAATTATAACATATACATACATATATATTACAAATTTGAAAATACATCTTTTATTTAAAACAAAAGATCTTCTTATTCATAATATATATATCAAATATATATATTATAAATAGACTAAAATTTTATTAATTTTGAAAAATAATTCTTATCAATTTTAAATTGTTAAAAAGATATTGACCAATATTGCCAGATTAGATATTTATTAACTCTTAAAAGATTAAATTTATCAATTTAAATTAAAGTTATAAAGGAAAATTATCAAATCAATTTAATTATTAATACAGATTATTAAATTGATATTGCTCAAAATTCCGGGTCATCACATGGTAGTTACAATGTGTCATGATCATGAGTGATTTATCACAATAAAATAAACATACGGTTTTAAATATTTTTAATTAGGATGTATCAAGACTGGATATCAATATATCTATTGAGACTAGAGTGCATAACGCTCTACAAACATTAGGCAGTGTATTACTCATGGCTTCTGGGGCACCGAGGGGTTACGCACTAATAGTTATTGGATGACCATGGAATGACTCACTCGATATTTTTTGTTGGTTAACATAACTGTGGTCAAACAGAAAATATTGATGTGATAATTTTACACAATTCCCACGAATTGAGAATACTGTCGAGGTTTAATGTGGAAACCCCACTTTGATTATAATTAAATCATTGCACGACGTCCATCAAATGACTATAGTTGGACCAAGTGGAAGATTTGGAAGTGAAACGGTATTCAAGAAAGAATTGATCCCGTCAGTTATTGGGGTTAGTATCATTGGGTCAACTCAAAGTGAAAGTCTTTGGCCAAAGCAGAATAGCTACTGATAATTTTTATTATTGAACCAAGGATTTTGTATTTGCACTTTTAAAGTTGAATGTAGATAATGTTGGAATTTTGACCAAAACCAGATTCATAAGTCCTAATGTGATATTGTTTTGATTAAAATATTTGGTATAAATAATCCTCACCCCTAAGTGCTACTTATGTTAAGTAAAATTGGATTTTACCGAAAAGATGTGTAAGCGATAAATCCAACCAAAATATCATACCACTAGCTAAGGTGGCGTATGAACGTTAATATTCAAATTGTTCGATATTAATCGCCGGTTGAATTTACACCCTTGAGTTGCACAACCGTAATGTTGAATACTTCGAATAAACTACACGATTTAATTAATTTATAATCATTGTAAATTAAATAAATAAATTAATATTTATGAAATTTTAGTTATTAAATTTTAATTTAGTTTCGACTACCATTAGTATATGATGAAATGCATATATATATATATATATATATATATATATATATATATAGTTATGCGTATACATATCGATATAAGATATCGGTAGAACATTTAAACAAGATTTACATGGAATGAGTACTTAGTGGATTTAGAATTTTTTTAGGCCCATTTGCACCATGGTATGATCGACCAAAGAAAGAGGAGTGGGCAGCTTCAAATTGGAATTGAAAAGGCAAGAAATTAGTGTAAGGAAGAGGAAAATTTTCTAGCATTGATTCTCTCCTTTATTACTTTCTTAAAACAAACATTTCATTCATTCAGTTAGAAGGAAACTCTCTCTCTTCCCCCATCAAGGGCTGCAATTTTAATGGCCTCTAGGATTGAAAAATTCCAAAATAAAAAATAAAACAAAATTAAAACAAAAGAGGTGGTTTTTCCACTTGATCTTTGCAAAATCCGAAGGTTGATTTCTATATCTAGGAGCTCTTGGTTCATTGTTTAAGGTTGATTTATAGGTAACATCCTAAGGCAATTCTCTAATTTATTAATTTATATGTTTTATCATTTATATTTTGGATTTGAATTATTATGTTTTAATTAATAATTTTTAAACATGTGAATCCAAATCCCTTTATCTCAATTAAAAGCATGTCTATTATGTTGTTTCAACTCAGTTCAGCACATGTTCTACATTCCTTAATAGCATATGTTAAACTATGTTAATATTATTTGATCCATCAACCCTTTTGCACTTTTGTTCGTGTTTTATGTTTACTTTAGATTTGAATCATGTTACCATGAATTTATATAAGCTTTGGTTATCTAATTCTTTTCTGTTTAGAAATTATTGTTTGAACATTATTGAAAATTATTTTGATTAATTGATTTCAATTTTATGTTACAAGTTTAAGAATTGAAAACACATGCTACAAGTTATTTTAAAACAACTTGGTCATTATTTACATAAGAATAAAATTAAATTTATTCTATGTTTTATATATGGACTTTTCTGTTAAATCTTAAAACTTTTATTTTAAATTAACAATTAGATCTGAGATTGATATTTTGATTGAATATGAGTGTGTGTGTGTATTAAACTACAAATTAATTGAATATATATTTTTACACTTTGTTTTGAATTTAAAACATTAACTCAATTATTGTATATATATGTGTGTGTGTGTGTGTGAATATGTGTGAGTATATGTGAATATACATATATGTAAATGTACTTAATTCAGGTTTACAAAATGGACTTTTATGAAAATTACAATTTTGATTTTAATCTATCTATTAATTAAAACTAGTTTTAAATTGTTTTCTTTACTTTAAAACATGTCAAACAACCAAAATCAACTTTAACCTAACCAAGACTAAACACACACATATTATGTGTGTTTATATATATAATAAATGTTGTTTTGTTTATACACACACACACATATACATACATATATATACATATGGACAATAAAGGAACATATAAAGGGAATCGTTAACCATGCACACTTCTTATATGTTGCACTTGCACAATATACACTGAGTATATTTGGATATACTCACATTTTATGCTATGTTTAAATTGATCATCGATGACATTTAATGAATCAATAATGTAATCAAAGGGAGTGAAATGCAAGATTTATCTCTCCAATTAAAGTTATTTCTTCAATTAATTGATTGCATAGATTTAGATAAGAAAACTAAAGGTTTTCTTCTCAAATTAACTTTAGTAAGTAATGTAACACACATGGGTGTATTTGAAACACTAATACATTTAAATTTATATCAAATTTGAACTTTTGTAGACTAATAAAATAAAATAAAGGATTTTATTTAAAAAACTCTTTAGATTGGATCTAAAATCTCTTTAGACTTCATTGGCCCAATAGATCGAAATATGATTTTTTTTTAATCTACCTATTTCAACCGCTTCTAACTGGCCTGGTTCCAACAATGGTTCCAAAGCCAAATAGTCTATGTGGTTCAAATTGGTCATGTTAAGGCTAACCAATTAAGCTTACCAATTTAGTAGGGTTTCAAGAAAAGTAGTGTCTAGGTTTAGGTTTTGGTAATCAAGTACTCCGCCCTCCCCCAGCTACCTACCTGTCATGAAAAGTGAACTGAGCCTAAAGGTTTCCCTAATAAAAAAGGCCAATTTAAATTAGGCCTTGGACAAATTTTCAAAATTATTTTAAACATTAAAATAAAATTTTGAATTTAAAAGTAAAATTTAAATAATAAATACATTTTATATGTTATAATGTGATTTCTATATGTTTTGAAATTAATGTAAGATTATAAATTTAGTCACTTACTATGAACTCCGACACTATGTGTCTTCTATCAACGAAAGATTTTTGTCTGTTTTGTGCAGTCTTCATCCTCTTATGGATTTCTCTAAAGTCTCTTTGATTATGTCTCATCTAAGAATGATCTTATCTATCGTGTTCCTCCAACAAGTTGAAGATTTACATAGTCTTCCGTACAATGCCTCGAACGGTGAAATCTCGACAATTTCCTGGTAGTTGTTATTGTATGCATACTATAATAATGGCAAGTGATCCTCCCAAGATCCTACAGAGTCCAAAATAGACATCTATAGTAAATATTCCGACACTCACTTTACCCTCTTGGTCTACCAGCTCGTCTGTAGGTGATAGGTTGTACCGTAATTCAGTTTGGTGCCCAGTGTCTCCTTAAGACTCGTCCAAAACTCACTAGTGAAGTGATGGTCTTAGTCACTAATAATACTAGAAGGTACTCTATGCAATAAATTACTTCCCTTACATATTACGTTGCCAAAGATGTGGCTATCCTTGTACATCTAATCAGAATAAAATGAGTGCATTTGGTTAGTCGATCGATTATGACCTAAGCATTCTCATTTCCCCTTCTACTCCTACCACATCAACAAAATCCATAGAGATGTTTTCCCATTTCAATTGTGGAATATCTAAGGACTATAATAGTCCATTAGGCTTTCTCTACTCTGCTTTTACTCCCTGATATGTCGCACACTTCGAAATAAACTCTGCTACATGCCTTTTCGTACTTGGCTAGTAGCTCTCTTCACATCGTGATACATGTTATCATAGTCGAGATGGATGGTCATCCTCAAAAGATGGGACTCTTCTAGCACCAAGTCAACTAATGCCTTAATAAGAGGAACATGAAACCTTCCATCCCTTTTCATACAACCCCTAGTATCAGTAGAATAATGATCCAAATGACTCGTATTCTCTCCTCTAATTAATTTCTCAAAAATACCCAATAACTGTATGTCTACTTCTAACTAGAACCTATACGGCGCAAAACTGTGGGCTGAGCCAAAGTTTCTAATATACCCGGTGTAAGTTCTGATGAAGGTCGGAAATTAAATGTGGAAATAAACTTCAAGTGCCTCCACTCCATAAAAATTGAGCCTTGCGTCTTAATTCTTGTAACAACCCTGGCTGGAGATTATCGCTAATATTAAATTATAATGATAATTATAATTTAATATTGGATTTATTGATTTGATTGGAAGTAAATTTTGAAGTATATTGTTTAGTTGATATAAACAATATTGTTGGATTAAATCTTTGGTAAATGCAATTGATTGTGCTTTATCGTGAGAACATGAGATTTATTTCAATTTAAATGGTTGAAATAAATTCTAAAATGAAGAAGAAATATTTTTATTATGAATAAAAATGATAAACATGTGTGGAAATAAAGTTATTACTTTATTTCATGAATTTTTGAGTGGAGTTGTGCAATTACATTCAATTAACATGTAAAATTTGGTGGTATAGCAATTTATTGCCAAAATTGCTTTTTCTTTGTTAATAATACAAAGGAAAATGGTTATTAATTAATTAATTACAATAAATATTTTTAGTAATGGTGTTTTTATGTTTTAGGGATGTTAAAATAATTATTTACACTTTATTGGATGGAAAATGTATTTTATGTAACTAAAATATGTCAAATTTGCATTATTTCTTTAAATAGTGTAAGTTTGTTAAAAATAAGAGTTTATTGATAAAATAACATTTAAAATTGTTGAAATATGATGATTTTATCATCTTAATAAATTCTAGACGTTGCAACGATCGCAACGCAATTTATTTCTTTTAAAAAGGATGAAAATTGAGAAAGATAGAAAAAAAAACTTCATTATTTAGGCCACGTAATTAATTTTGAGCCAATGGGTTGAATCCAAACCCAAACCCACTTGAGAAGCATCTGAAGAAAGGAGAAGTACGTACAGACACTTCGTACTCCTTCTTCTTATCTTCATAAAAATAAAGAAAGCTTCTGGAAATAGAAATAATGGCCTCCATGTTAATTTCTTGTTAATTTTCTAATTAAATTCGCAAAATCTAGAGTTTCTCTGGTTAAAAACATAAACCAAGGTAATCTCTTACCTTAATAATCTTTAATTCATGAGAAATCTCTGATTCAGTTACTGTAAGTTGGGTTTTGATGTTTTTTCTTCTTGCATGCTACTATTTCAGCTTCTACAGGTTCTCTAGGCTCAAATCTTCGCTAAAAGGCTTCATCTTGCAAGGAAATTTAGCATCTTTTGCCTTCTTACAGTAAGTTAAAGCTTATGCAAACTGAAATGGCTAGTCTATGAAAAAATAAAAAAATCTGAAGCTATAATGGTTGATTACGTATAAAATTTTGCTCTTAATATATGTTATGTCTTGCTGAAAATGGTGCAACTTTGTTTGCCCATATCTTTTGCATCCGGCATCGGATTGCCGTCAAACTTTTCTCAGTTTATAGTATACTTGTTAGAGTTCATTTCTGCAAAGTTTTATTGACTTTCAAGTCCATTTGGACCTCCTTATTTGCTGTCAAAGTTGCAAAACCGAGAGGGTATTTGCACAGAAAATAGTAATAGTGCTCTAATGTCTGAATAGTATTTCCAGCATAACTTTTGCGTTTCAAATCGAAATTTAGAAATTTTAGATGTTATGAAATACTTGTGAAATATTCCACAACTTTTATGTTTTCGGTTTTGAATAATTTTGAAGTCTATATAGTGAAAAATTAACTTTTTCGTCGCTGGTCTGTGTTGATAACCAGTGCACAATTTTTTTTTTCTATGTAGTATTTCGATCATAACTTTCACGTTGCTGATCGGAAACTTGAAATTTAAGATGTTCTGGAATCCTTAGAAATATGCTACAACTTTTGTTTTTTAAGTTTTGTACGGTTCTATTGTTTACATGGTCAAAAATTGATGTTTTTACTGCTGGTCTGTCATTGACAGCCGTAATATTATATATTTGTCCGATTTCGACAATTTCGTTTGTATTCTTTTGCAAATTTTTTTATATATGAAATATGATGCTAATGTTTGATCGTTATTTCCAGCAATGGACTAGTAAAGTTAGGATGAGATTTGAATTTAAATTTAATTCAAATTCGATTTAAATTTGAATATCGATTTATGCCGATTAAATTGCAAATTGATGTTTTTCTGAGTTTTAAAAATCCGAATAAATTGCATAAAATCTTCTAAAATCATGATTTGTATAATAATAGTTTTTATACATTTTAAAGGTTTTTAAACAATTATTCTTTATTTTCTAGGCTTTCAAAAATCATTAAAATTCTTTTAAATGATGAGTTTTCTCTCAAAATCCCTTAGATAAATTTGTAGAGATTGGTTTAAAATCCCATTTTCTCTAATAAAATATATTATAATTAATTTTATTTACTCTAATTACTTTGATGATTTTTTGGACGTATGAGGAAGTAAATTGAACGGTTTAGTAAAATTACGAGGTATGGGACTCGTGAATTTACTTTATCGGTTAATTTCGGACTTGTACGATCGAAACAACTTTTGGGAATTGTTTGAATTCCTCTTTGATGACAACCACTTCGTGGTATGTTTTTGATGTATTTAAATCCTAATTGGGGCATTATTCCATATCAATTTATTTGGTATATATATATATAGTCCGAGAACCCCTAAATAGGAGTATATTCGATAATGGGCTATATTGATAGAGATGCTCTTGCCAATGATATGAGGCAAATATTTCGATGGAATTTGATGATGATTGATGAATTTATGGTATTTCTTACTTGTCGATGAGATAAGACAAGTATGGCATTTCATACCATTCGCCGATGACATGAGGCGATTCTTATGATGATTTAGATGATTTTCATAGTGTGGCATCGACTAGCGGCTAGAAAACCGCTAAGTGAGAACGTGCGGTATGGGACGTACGTTACCACTTTTTGGGTTACTATCCTAGAGTTTTTGACACATTCTAGAAGGACTACCAGTACTTTGAGTCCCGATCGGGTCAAGCAATGTTTGGCTCGATCATTGTGATGGCGGGGGATCAGCGGACATCGATTGGAGTGAAGACTCCAATCACTATGATGGCGGGTGTTCGGGATGGATATAGATGACGTCATAGACCGAAACAATTCGATGTGAGGACTTCGGTCAATAGATGCATATGGTACCATAATGATGGTAGTACTGGTAAGTAGCACGTGCAACATTGCTTCGGCATGCGGGATCTGGCCAATCCGCGGCTTCTTTTGATGATTCATGATGATTTTGATTTCACTGCCTTTTTATGTGTTTTCTACAGCTTTATAGATGTGAGGAAGGCATATATGATTTCTTGGTGGATTTTGGAAATTTTGAATTTATGAATTGATACTTGGGATTTTATATGATTTTGGAAGGTTGCTTATTTCATGAATGATTGTTAGGAGTTTTCCCTTATACCCTACTTACTCGTTCTCTTATGTTAAACCCAAGTATATATATAGATGCAAACCACTTATAGTGACATGTAGAAGTTATATGTTATCTACTCTAGTAGTTCTTATCTGCTTATGTCTCCCTTTAGGCTATAAGGGAAAAGTTCCCTTTTTCCTTATCATATTTCTTTTCTAACGATAAGATTCAGTTTGCCTGACCCGTGTGTTTGTCACTCGGGCCAGACCGAGTTGCAGGTTAGGTCGGATATCTATCTTTTGTGCTTGGACCCATTTTTCTTTTTGAGGGGCTCATGACTATGGACTTGGCTACATCTTTCGTGTGTGTCTTTTGTGTCAGCTTATTGTACATATTATTTTATGGGGACAGAGATGTATGTATATTGTGTGGTTACACGTCACTATGATGTAGGATATTACATTTGATGTTTGGCTTGTATTAGTATATATATATCTGTAGCTGCTGTTCTGTGATGTGATTGTTATATTTATTGCATTTTGTTTATGAATAGATCCTATAGCCGTGTAGTATCGTATTAGTTAAACATTGAGTATGTCGATCACTTGAGATACACGAAAAAAAAATATGGTAAAAATCGGCGTACTTAGTCTTTAGCTAATGCATTACTATACGGTCGCTCTTAACCAGCCCTATTCTCTGCATTAGTAGACGGAATTACTCGTTAATTCTCTTTACTAATGTGGGTCTCAGGGTGGGGCGTCACAGCTTGGTATCAGATCAAGGATTCAGAACAAAATGAAATAAACGCAGAGCAGTAAACACGATGAACCATACATCAAGTATAATACCCTTGTACATCTCATCCCTTAATCGTGGCCAACTTAGTCTTATCCCTATCCTTTTCAATTCCTTTGGGGGTAGATAGAAAGGAATACGTCTAGGAATGTTAAATGTTATTCCATAGTATTCCTTAATTACTGCATTTCAATTGCTTTATATATATATCTACCCTGTGAATGATCTTCTCTCAATTTTATCTTTCAGCTATGTCTGGAAGAGGTAGAGCTCGCCCTTCGGCTATGGGACCGTCTAGTGATTCTAGCCCCGAAGGCATTTACATGTCCACCGATCAGATTCGTGAGCTTCTTGGGAGCGCTCAGCCTCCCGTGCCAGTTCCCTCTTCATCTCCTCACAAGTCTGTATTTGCGCGACTATGCAGTGACTTTACTCATCCTGGAGGCAAGCCATTCAAAGGCTCCGAGTCGGTTCTTGATGTGCAAGCCTGGTTTCGCACTTGTGAGCGTGTATTCTTACGTATGGAGCTTTCAGATCATCATCGAGTTCTTGTGGCATCCAGTATGCTACAAGAGCGTGCTTTAGATTGGTACGAGCTTCTTATCGCTGAGGTGGATGAGACTAACCTCACATGGCAGCAATTCCGAGACAGATTTGAGCTTAAGTTCATACCCGAGTCTGAAAAGGCTCTTCTTACTCGCCGTTTCATCGAACTGAAGCAGGGCAACTCTTCAGTTTCAAATTATGTTTCTTCCTTTGAGTCCCTCTCTAAGTATGGGTTGGAGTTCATTAGTACCCCATACAAGAAAATTTTTAAGTTCGTATCTGAACTTAAGAAATATTTGAAGAAGTCTTTAATGCTCCAACTCAAGCTTTCTTTTGAAGAGTTAGTTGATGCCGCTCTCCATCTCGAGACAGTTGAGAATGAGAAAGACAGTGATGGCGAGGGTGGTGTTCATTCTAATCCAAAGAAGAAGAAGTTTCCTTTCCGTAAGCCTAAGTTCTTTCCTTCCAAGAAAAAGAAGCAAGTCGGATCTTCTACTCAATATCAAGCCACTCCTCAAGCTAAGCCTTTTGCTTGCTACAATTGTGGATCTCCTAACCATCCAGTCCGAGAATGTCCTAAGCCCAAGAGATGTAACCACTGCAAAGCTGAAGGACATTTGGTTGCTGCTTGTCCTAAGAAGAATAGAGGTTCTCGTCCGGGGAATCTTAATGTAGCATCTTCTAGTGATGCGACTCAGTCGAAAGGTACATTTTCTTCCATCTTAGAGGGTTCCATTGTTTTCCATGATCGATCGATTAGAGTGCTCTTCGATACGGGTGCATCACACTCATTCGTATCGAAGGAACTCGTGGATGCCTGTTCTTTAGATGTTTCTTGCTTGCTTGCTTCTTTGAGGATTGCGAATCCCATCGGGGGTTCCGCAACCCTTAGCTTATATTGTGATAATGTTGAGGTTCTTCTTTGTGGGTTCTCTTTCCGTGCGAATCTGCACGTGATTCCTTTGCTTGGTTTTGATATGATATTTGGTATGGACTGGCTAGTTCAATACGATGCTAGGATTCTTTGTTCTGATAGAGTCATTTATCTCCGCCATCCAGACTCTCCTTCGCAGTTATCTCTTATGCTTTGAAATACAGATTGTGATTCCGTAGCATCCTTATATGCTCTTGATTCTCGAGACGATGAGGATGATGTGTCTCGAATTTCGATCGTTTGTGACTTTGCTGATATTTTTGAGCCTGTTTCGGGATTGCCACCCAAGCGCGCCATAGAGTTTCGTATAGATCTCATTCCTGGTGCGCAACCAGTTAGTCGTCCTCCCACGAGGATGTCTACTAAGGAGAACGAGGAACTTAAGAAGCAACTTCTCGAGCTCGAAGCTAAGCACTTCATTTGATCTAGCTCTTCACCGTGGGGTGCCACGGTAGTATTCGTGAAGAAGTCCGATGGGACTCTTAGGCTTTGCGTCGACTATCGCAAGCTTAATGAGTTAACCATCAAGAATCGTTACCCTTTACCGAGAATCGACGACATGTTCGATCAGTTAAGTGGTGCTAAGGTCTTTTCACATTTAGACATTGCCACTGGTTTTCATCAGCTTCAAGTCGCGGAAGATAGTATTCCTCTCACCACATTCCGCACTAGCTATGGTTCTTAGAGTGGCTTGTCATGCCATTCGGATTGATGAACGCACCTGCCTACTTTGTCAATCTTATGAATCGGGTATTTCGGGAATATCTCAATAAATTCGTGCTTGTATTCATCGACGATATCTTAGTATATTCCAAGTCCGAAGAGGACCATGCTCGACATCTTAGAATTGTTTTGAGTACTCTCCGAAAGCATCAACTCAAAGCAAAAATTTCTAAGTGTCACTTCTGGGAAAAGCAAGTGAAGTTCTTAGGCCATGTTGTATCTTCAGAAGGTATTTCCGTTGATCCTTCTGAGATCGAGGCTATTCAAAATTGGAAGAGGCCTGAGAATGTTCACGAGATTCGTAGCTTTTTAGGATTGGCCGGTTATTATCGTCGCTTTATTAAGGATTTCTCTCGTATCGTGCTTCCTCTTACAAACTTATGAGGAAAGGCGTTCGATTCATTTGGTCCGATAAGTGTGAGGCTTCCTTCCAGCAATTGAAGGAGCTTCTCACACATGCTCCCGTCCTTGTGGTTCCTGAAGGGAACCAAGATCTTATCGTTTATACCGATGCCAGTCATAGTGTCCTCGGTGCTGTTTTGATGCAGAGAGATCGTGTTGTTGCCTATGCTTCAAGGCAGTTGCGTCCGAATGAAGTTCGGTACGATACTCATGATTTAGAGCTTGCAGCCATTGTCTTCGCTTTGAAGATTTGGCGTCATTACCTTTTAGGAGAGCACTTCGTCCTTTTTACCGATCATAAATCCTTGAAATATCTATTTACTCAGAAGGAGCTTAATATGAGGCAACAACGATGGTTAGAGTTCCTCGCCTCATATGATTTCGATATTGAGTATGCCCCTGGAAAGGGTAATCGTGTAGCTGATGCACTTAGTCGCAAGCATTCGGCCGTAGTTTCTTTGATGATAGCCGAATGGGATGTTTTGGAGACCTTATCTTGCTTTGATATTCGCGATCAAGCACTATCATCTGATTCACCTGTGTTATTATTCAGTATGGAGGCTCGACCAACTCTTCTAGATCGTATCTCAGAGGCTCAGAGGCATGATGCTTATACTATGCACCTCATTCAGTCATGCTCATCTGGGCACCGTGATGAGGAGTTGCGGGATTTTTCTATTGATTCTCATGGTTGTCTTCGTCTGAAGAACCGTATAGTTGTGCCTTCTGATTCAGCACTTAGGCGTGACATACTTGATGATTGTCATCGCACTAAGTATACCATTCATCCGGGTAGCAGTAAGATGTACGTGGATATGCATCACCTTTACTATTGGGAAGGCATGAAGCGTGATATTGCAAGTTATGTAAGCAATTGCATGACTTGTCATCTTGTCAAGGCCGAGCATCAATGGCCATCTGGTCTTCTTCAGCCTTTAGAGGTCCCACAGTGGAAGTGGGATCAGGTATCGATGGACTTTGTTGACGATTTACCTCGTTCGAGGTCAGGTCATTCTAGCATTTGGGTTATCATAGACCGTCTCACGAAGTCCGCACATTTTGTTCCTATTAAATCTAACAGGAATGCTCCTATGTTGGCAAAGCTTTATATTAAGGAAATCGTACGATTACATGGTGTTCCTTCTTCGATCGTATGTGATCGTGATCCTTTGTTTACCATCCATTTCTGGACCAGTTTTCAGCAAGCTTTGGGAACAAAGCTGAATCTTTCTACAGCTTATCGTCCCCAGTCTGATGGACTAACTAAGAGGGTGAACCGTATTCTTGAAGTCCTCCTTCGTGCTTGCATTCTTGATTTCAGTGGTTCTTGGGAGGATCATCTACCATTGGTAGAGTTCTCCTACAATAACAGCTATCAATCCAGTATTGGTATGGCTCCCTTCGAGGCACTGTACGGAAGACCATGCCGATCTCCATCTTGTTGGCTAGAATCTGGCGAGAAGTTTATACTCGGTCCAGACTCAGTTCGTGATTCTTCAGAAAAGATATCTCTTATTAGACAGAGGATGAAAGAGGCATAGAATCGCCAGAAATCCTACGCGGACAACCGTAGGAAGCCTCTTGAATTCGCTGTCGGTGATCTTGTGTTCATTCGAGTATCTCCTTTAAAGGGAATGACGCGCTTTAGCTCTACAGGGAAATTGGATCCTCGTTTTATAGGACCATTTTCGATTACTGAGCGCATTGGTTCAGTTGCTTATCGAGTGACTCTTCTGTCTCATTTATTTGGTATTCACAACGTCTTCCACGTCTCTCAGCTTCGAAAGTTCGTTCGAGACTCTCATTCCGTTATTGATCCACCCTAACAGCTTAAGCTTGAGATCTCACCGAGTCTATCTACTGTTCAGCAGCCTATTCGCGTGCTTGATTCAGAGGTGAGACGCCTTCGAAGCAAGAACGTACCACTTGTAAAGATTCAATGGACAGAAAACCCCAATGATTGTACTTGGAAAACTAGAGAATCTATCGAGCGATCTTTTCCTGGCTTTCTTTCTTCTTCCAGTGACGGTGAGAATTTATTATCTCAAGCTATTTCTTATTTCTTTTAGTTAAATCGTCATAAGTGTTACGGCTTTTCCCTAGAAATTGCGTGGACACAATTTTGTAAAAAGGGGGGGGGGAGTCTGTAACAACCCCGGCAGGAGATTACCGCTAATATTAAATTATAATGATAATCATAATTTAATACTGGATTTATTGATTTAATTGGAAGTAAATTTTGAAGTATATTGTTTAGTTGATATAAACAATATTGTTGGATTAAATCTTGGGTAAATGAAATTGATTGTGCTTTATCGTGAGAACATGAGATTTATTTCAATTTAAATGGTTGAAATAAATTCTAAAATGAAGAAGAAATATTTTTATTGTAAATAAAAATGATAAACATGTGTGGAAATAAAGTTATTACTTTATTTCATGAATTTTTGAGTGGAGTTGTGCAATTACATTCAATTAACATGTAAAATTTGGTGGTATAGCAATTTATTGCCAAAATTGCTTTTTCTTTGTTAATAATACAAAGGAAAATGGTTATTAATTAATTAATTACAATAAATATTTTTAGTAATGGTGTTTTAAATGTTTTAGCGATGTTAAAATAATTATTTACACTTTATTGGATGGAAAATGTATTTTATGTAACTAAAATATGTCAAATTTGCATTATTTCTTTAAATAGTGTAAGTTTGTTAAAAATAAGAGTTTATTGATAAAATAAGATTTAAAATTGTTGAAATATGATAGTTTTATCATCTTAATAAATTCTAGACGTTGCAACGATCGCGACGCAATTTATTTCGTTTAAAAAGGATGAAAATTGAGAAAGATAGAAAAAAAAAACTTCATTATTTAGGCTAAGTAATTAATTTTGGGCCAATGGGTTGAATCCAAACCCAAACCCACTTGAGAAGCATCTGAAAAAAGGAGAAGTACATACAGACACTTCGCACTCCTTCTTCTCATCTTCATAAAAATAAAGAAAGCTTCTGGAAATAGAAATAATGGCCTCCATGCTAATTTCTTGTTAATTTTCTAATTAAATTCGCAAAATCTAGAGTTTCTCTGGTTAAAAACATAAACCAAGGTAATATCCTACCTCAATAATCTTTAATTCATGAGAAATCTCTGATTCAGTTACTGTAAGTTGGGTTTTGATGTTTTTTCTTCTTGCATGCTACTATTTCAGCTTCTACAGGTTCTCTAGGCTCAAATCTTCGCTGAAAGGCTTCATCTTGCAAGGAAATTTAGCATCTTTTGCCTTCTTACAGTAAGTTAAAGCTTATGCAAACTGAAATGGCCAGTCTATGAAAAAAATAAAATAAAATTTGAAGCTATAATGGTTGATTACGTATAAAATTTTGCTCTTAATATATGTTATGTCTTGCTGAAAATGGTGCAACTTTGTTTGCCCATATCTTATGCATCCGGCATCGGATTGCCGTCAATATTTTTTCAGTTTATAGTATACTTGTTAGAGTTCATTTCTGTAAAGTTTTATTGAGTTTCAAGTCCATTTGGACCTCCTTATTTGCTGTCAAAGTTGCAAAACCGAGAGGGTATTTGCATAGAAAATAGTAATAGTGCTCTAATGTCTGAATAGTATTTCCAGCATAACTTTTGCGTTACAAATCGGAATTTAGAAATTTTAGATGTTCTGAAATTCTTGTGAAATATGACACAACTTTTTTGTTCTCGGTTTTGAATAATTTTGAAGTCTACATAGTGAAAAATTAACTTTTTCTTCGCTCGTCTGTGTTAATAACCAGTGCACAATTTTTTTTTCTATGTAGTATTTCGATCATAACTTTCACGTTTCTCATCGGAATCTTGAAATTTAAGATGTTCTGGAATCCTTAGGAAATATGATACAACTTTTGTGTTTTAAGTTTTGTACGATTTTATTGTCTACATGGTCAAAAATTGATGTTTTTACTGCTGGCCTGTCATTGACACCCGCAATATTATATATTTGTCCGATTCCGACAATTTCGTTTGTATTCTTTTGCAAATTTTTTTATATATGAAATTTGATGCTAATGTTTGATCGTTATTTCCAACAATGGACTAGTCAAGTTAGGATGAGATTTGGATTTAAATTTAATTCAAATTCGATTTAAATTTGAATATCGGTTTATGCCGGTGCAAATTGATGTTTTTCTGAGTTTTAAAAATCCGAATAAATTGCATAAAATCTTCTAAAATCATGGTTTGTATAATAATAGTTTTTATACATTTTAAAAGGTTTTTAAACAATTATTCTTTATTTTCTAGGCTTTCAAAAATCATTAAAATTCTTTTAAATGATGAGTTTTCTCTCAAAATCCTTTAAATAAATTTGTGGAGATTGGTTTAAAATCCCATTTTCTCTAATAAAATATATTATAATTAATTTTATTTACTCTAATTACTTTGATGCTTTTTCGGACGTATGAGGAAGTAAATTAAACGGTTTAGTAAAAGTACGAGGTATGGGACTCGTGAATTTACTTTATCGGTTAATTTCGGACTTGTACGATCGAAACAACTTTAGGGAATTGTTTGAATTCCTCTTTGATGACAACCACTTCGTGGTATGTTTCTGATGTATTTAAATCCTAATTGGGGCATTATTCCATATCAATTTATTTGGTATATATATATAGTCCGAGAACCCCTAAATAGGAGTATATTCGATGATGGGCTATATTGATAGAGATGCTCTTGCCAATGATATGAGGCAAATATTTCGATGGAATTTGATGATGATTGATGAATTTATGGTATTTCTTACTTGTCGATGAGATAAGACAAGTTTGGCATTTCATACCATTCGTCGATGACATGAGGCGATTCTTATGATGATTTAGATGATTTTCATAGTGTGGCATCGACTAGCGGCTAGAAAACCGCTAAGTGAGAGTGTGCGGTATGGGGTGTACGTTACCACTTTTCGGGTTACTATCCGAGAGTTTCTGACACATTCTAGAAGGACTACCAGTACTTTGAGTCCCGATCGGGTCAAGCAATGTTTGGCTCGATCACTGTGATGGCGGGGGCTCAGCGGACACCGATTGGAGTGAAGACTCCAATCACTATGATGGCGGGTGTTCGGGATGGATATAGATGAGGTCAAAGACCGAAACAATTCGATGTGAGGACTTTGGTCAATAGATGGATATGGTACCATAATGATGGTAGTACTGGTAAGTAGCACGTGCAACATTGCTTCGGCATGCGAGATCTGGCCAATCCGCAGTTTCTTTTGATGATTCATGATGATTTTGATTTCACTGCCTTTTTATGTGTTTTCTACAGCTTTATAGATGTGAGGAAGGCATATATGATTTCTTGGTGGATTTTGGAAATTTTGAATTTATGAATTGATACTTGGGATTTTATATGATTATGGAAGGTTGCTTATTTCATGAATGATTGTTAGGAGTTTTCCCTTATACCCTACTCACTCGTTCTCTTATGTTAAACCCAAGTATATATATAGATGCAAACCACTTGTAGTGACATGTAGAAGTTATATGTTATCTACTCTAGTAGTTCTTATCTGCTTATGTTTCCCTTTAGGCTATAAGGGAAAAGTTCCCTTTTTCCTTATTATATTTCTTTCCTAACGATAAGATTCAGTTTGCCTGACCTGTGTGTTTGTCACTCGGGTCAGACCGAGTTGCAGGTTAGGTCGGATATCTATCTTTTGTGCTTGGACCCATTTTGCTTTTTGAGGGGCTCATGACTATGGACTTAGCTACATCTTTCGTGTGTTTCTTTTGTGTCAGCTTATTGTACATATTATTTTATGGGGACGGAGATGTCTGTATATTGTGTGGTTACACGTCACTATGATGTAGGGTATTACATTTGATATTTGGCTTGTATTAGTATATATATCTGTGGCTGCTGTTCTGTGATGTGATTGTTATATTTATTGCAGTTTGTTTGTGAATAGATCCTATAGCCGTGTAGTATCGTATTAGTTAAACATTGAGTATGTCGATCAATTGAGATACACGGAAAAAAAAATATGGTAAAAATCGGCGTACTTAGTCTTTAGCTAATGCATTACTATACAGTCGCCCTTAACCAGCCCTATTCTCTGCATTAGTAGACGGAATTACTCGTTAATTCTCTTTACTAATGTGGGTCTCAGGGTGGGGCGTCACAATTATCCTACATAAGGCATCGGCTACAACATTGCCATTTCTTGGAGTATAAGAAATACTAAAATCATACGATGCTAGGAACTCCATCCATATCTACTGCCTTAGATTCAGAACTTTTTAGGAAAAAAATACTTTGAGGACTAATGATCTATGAACAACTCAAAGCATTCCCTTAAAAGATAATGCCTCTATGATTTAAGAGAAAAAATAATAGCTGTTAACTCAAGATCATGGGTTGGATAGTTTCTCTTGTACACGCTCAACTGTCGACTAGCATAACAAACAACTCTACCATCCTGCATTTAAAAAACACCCAATCTAGTACCACAAGCATCGACATATACTTCAAATTCTTTTGAACCAAATAGGAGTACTAAAATAAGTGCATTAGTCAAAAATCTTTAAGCTTAATAAAAGCAGGCTCACATTCCAAATTTCATGGGAAAACTAAATTATTCCTAGTAAGGCGTGGAAATAGTGTAGAAATTTTTGTGAAGTCCTTAAAAAACTTCTATCATAAGTCTGCAACTCTTTGTGAAGTCATTAATAAACTAAATTCTTCCTAGTAAGGTGCTCGGTACAGTATCCAAATAAACCACCTTCCTATCATAATCCAACATTGCTCCATACATCTCCATATTGTCCATCCTAGAATTAAACCAAATCCATCCCGATACGAAAGCATTTCCATCAAATTCGATACCCAAAATATATAATTTCGAACCCTTGAAAATTATCGATAAGTGGGTCGATCCTCCAACAGAATTCGATAGAATAACTGGGTCGCTGACTATCATAGTCTCTATATGCAATCCATCTACTAGCTTACTCAATATAATTGAGCGATATGTTCCGGTGTCAAATAAAATGTGAATAGATAAATTAGAATGAGTTAACACACCTTGTACGATGACTTTCATCCCCTTTAGCCGAGTCTGTGTTTGAGCTTGGAATCATCAAGTTAATAAGATGGAACCACTTGGGTATGAACTTAGGTACGGTCAGATTTTCCCTCGTTATATGTAAAAACTTGTTGTAATTGTAGCGTTTGATCTTCTAAAAGTTTACTCTACAGTCCTTTGCCTTATGCCTCTTATTATGCACCTCTTATACTTGAATCCTTGCTTCTTTATCTTTCCCTAAGACCCCATTCCACCCTTGCATTGATTCTACCGAGCTCGCTTCTTTGCTACCTTCTTATGTTCTTCTTAGCAATTGAATTCAGCAGCACTATCTCAACCAAGCTTTCAAAAGTAGCTCCAGTGGGTACATGGCTCCAAGCAATATCCCTCAAAAGAAGGATTCAACCCTTTAGTAAACTTTGTCGCCTTATTTACGGACTATTGATAAGGTCGAGAACATATTTTGTTAGCCAATTGAACTCATTGGCTTACTTTTTCTCCAAATGAATGAACTTCTCTAGCTCCACTTCTCATTCAGCCTTCAATATGAACTTTGTCTCAAAGCGCCTCTTAAAGTCAATACAAATGATCCTATCTCTTTCACCTAAGCATTAACAACATCCCATAGTTAAAAGCCTCGCCTTACAAGTGCCATGAAGCCAACTGTCCCTTTATTGCATCTTTCACACCCATCATAGCAAATATGTGATCATGGTCCACCAGCCCATATTTCCACAAATGATTCCGCCTCGATGCAATGCTTTGCATCCAAAATCTGGAGATCTCGACACAATTTGGGAAGATACATAGCAAGTGTAAAGGATGGGGCTACCTTATATGATGGTGCAATTGACCCTCTATTGGGGTTAATTTCAATCTAGTCTCTTGCTTGCAAATATTGACGAAACCATACTGGGATATTCACACCTGGAACCTTGGCTACTTTACCAAAAGTACTTCCAGTTTGATTGCTTATCTCACTTATCTACAAATGGATTACTAGGAACTTCCTTATATAATAGTAAGCATTGCTGGAATATATAGGTGCGTTCATGTTATACTTATACATACATACATATATGCATGCATACGTGCATAGACACACACACACACACACACACACACACACACATATATATAGTAACTTCCAGTAGGTCTCAATACATGCCTAATCCTTAAAGGATTCTGGACCTAGGATCTGATACTAAATAAACAATCTGCACCTTCAGGCGCAACGATTCAAAGGCCACGTCATGCCAAGAAGTACGAGTCCTCAAATTTTTATGGTTCATAAGATTTACAAGGTACATCGGCAAATGTAACTTATACACATTCCATACTTTCAAATCTCATAGTGGAAGGAGTAAAATATAAGTCTTGAAAATAATGTAAACAAATGCTATCTAAAAATATCATGGATCATACAAGTGATATATGAAAAAAGTTCCAAGTAGGAACACAACATAAGTTTGACTAATAAATATAATAATGTAATAACCTGCGCCTCCTGACCCACAGATCCAAAACATAATGAGACTTTCGGACTCGCACCATCTCGACAAATACAAGCTATTAGGATTTTAACACATTACATAGCATAATTATAAGAGTAAGTTCTAAAACATTCTATTCTTTCAGATCTCACAGTGGAATGAACTAAAATATAAGTGTAGAAGACATTTTAGAAAACCAGTCTCAAAATACCTGATTTACTATAGAGTGTTTTCCAAAGTATAATATATGTTTGACAAACATTTTATACACTAGGAAACTACAAGGTGAACAATAAATGAAATGAAAACTCCAAAGTGAAGCTCCTTTCTTCATATACTATAACCAATCAGCTGCTAAACAATCATTTTGTAGTGGGGAAAAATGAAAAAAAATGTTGGATAAAAAAAAAGCACAGTGAATGAGTAAAAGTTTAATATGTGATGATCATATGCAATTAACTTTAACTTTCCACTAGATGACATAGGTTGTATTACAAGTGTCCGTGAATTCCTATGGAATGTTACCTAAGGGTTCTTTTTTATTACAGTTCTATATGAAAATTTGTGTGGGCTGATACAAAGAATCGAAGTAAGGATCAAATCTCATACCTAACGATCGACCATCGCTCTAAAAGCTACTCAATATGTAAGACATTGCTCTCTTGGCTATTAACTTTGGAAATGGTTAAACATGGTGTTTCAAAATAAAAATTCCATTTTACTATCAATAATTCCTCAAAGAAATTCCTTCACAATGAAGTTGGTATTTTTTGGAACAACAATTGTTACTCAGTCCAACAAAATAGGTACTCATATTTTTTTTTATAAATTTCCTAATTTATAAAACTGATTTGGATTTAGTTTACAAAACTTATGTTCAAAAAATATATGCCATCCAATGATAGTCTTTCCTAAAATCCTTTTAGGGGGATTCATACAAGATCCCTCACGAACAATTATTACGTGCAATTTTTCGACTCGCATAACCTGCCAACTCTTTGGCCGAGGATATGCTGGGGTTTCTTATAAACCCTTATCTTGTACGATTTGGTAAACTGCTATTTAGATGAAATAATATTAAACTTGTGTACTACTCTTAAGTATATGACCTTATAGAAAGAAACTAACTCAACTTCACTCATAATTGATCGTATATTGTCCAACAAAGTTTGATTACTTCTTATCGATACATCATTATGTTTCACATGGAGGAGTGACTTTTGACGTTAAATCTTTATTCATCCTAGGTACATTCGGAACTCTTTTTATTATACTCACACATTCAATCAAATCGAATCATTTCTATTGCCTGTTACATTATTTGCTTTTGTTTTATACTCTATGAATCTATCTTAGACATACTACATATATATCAAACACACATTGTCCATGTCAATGATAACTCACTAGTAAATATGAAGAAGTACATGGAACCAATTTGGAAATCTACAGGATCTTATATGATATAACTTATATACTAATATGAGAGTATGTACATAATAATTATACTAAGTAGAGTAAATTAACAGAGCATAAATAAGATAGATAATAAAAGCGAGCACACCAGATATTTTATACTGGTTCGGACCTTCTGTGCCGACCCTGGATTTTGGCCCTATTATTTTAATAAATATTTCATCTAATTTTAAATAGAAATGTTTATAACGAAATCTGTTTTATTCGATAATTTTTTTTAAGATTCCGTATTATTAACATCTGATAATGTATATATGAATATAAATGGAGTCTTTGATAATAGTGTTTAATAATAGGCAACCTTATCAATATTAAACATGAATGTTAAACTTAAAACTTAGATATATGATTATAAACATAAACATACAAAACATAAGTATAAAGTATAATTATGAATATAAGATATAAAATAAGATGTAAATATAAATATAAAATATACAAATACAAACACAAGTTATAAATCAATGTTTGAAAATTTGACTACAATTAGAGAAAAATAAAACTGGAAAAATTATGCTAACAGATATGATCAAGTGTTGGCTGTACAGAACAAAAGAATAACCTGCATATGTATATGAATTGTGCAATGCAAAGAAGACAAAGTATACAAATCGACTACAAAATGTATTCACACATATACAAATATCTTTGTACCAAATTTAAGTATCAGCTAACATTAATTATTTGTAAACACAATCGAAGACACGCATTTAAGAGTAGCACAACTTTGTGTCAAAGAAAATCCTTTCTGCCGAAATGAGCAAAGATCATTTCAATTTACAGTAATTTAAATAAAAATCTTGTCTGAACATAACAAGTAACACTTGTACCAGTTAAACCTATACTGTTCAAAGTTATGTCTATTTATACAATATATTATTTTGTTCGTTTACAAACTTAAGAAGCAAAAAAACTGAGACAAGGAAGAAAAGAAAATAAATATCTTTACTTTACAAACTAAATAAATTCAACAGCAAAGCAGAGGGATCTTTAGGAATTCAACTGCAGTTTTCTTCATCAACCTTTGCTTTCTGTTTCAACAATTATTTTTGTGAGTAAACATACAATTTTTAAAGTTTAAGTTTTGATAATTAGTTTATGAAATCGTATGTTTGCTATATATTGAAAACAAGTTGTTCTGTGATGTTGGTTGTTTACTGTAAGCTGCTCTTCAATATTTCAAGTTCTTAACAGAGTAAAATAGAGAAAATTTTAAATACTTTTCATATAAATATTTTATACTTAAGAATTGAAGTTAAACACACTTGTTTAAACTGAAATCACGGCCTGGAAGAATTGTTGAAGGTGGACAGTGTAGCTTAAACACTGTATGTTCAAGTTATAGTAAATAGGAATCGATATGTTAAAACTCAAAGATTATAAATTGTAAATTCGAATTCATATCTTGGTTTAACTTACAAAGATAGATTCTTAAAACAAAAAACTGTAAATTTTAGACAAGCATACTAGGTGTGGTTTAAAAATAAACAAAAATTGCTTTTTTATGAATCTTTGGTGATTCAACAAATCTTAAATGTTGAAACTTGTCGTATAGCTTGCTTGATGATTCTCGAGTATGGGAAAAATGCTAAAGAAAATTCCTAACATAAGGATTAGTTGGTTGGACTGAAAGTAGGGTTTGTTTCGAGTTATATTTTATGTTCTGTAATTTGTTGATTTCGTTGCTGTGGATGGATCGAGCCATATGAGTTTAGAGGAGATGGTAGAGGAGGTTATGGCCGTGGCATGGCCGAAGCGGCGTCGCCCCTGGAGGCCGGCGTTCGAGGGTCGAGGCATTTTTCACTTAGTTGTTCGAGTAGCTGGTTCGAGTGGCAGAGCATTTTTTGATTTCGAACTTATCTCGTCGAATTGAGTTCTGTTTTTGTGTTTGTGATCGTTATGCAACTTGTCGGAGGTGTCGAGCTTCGCCTGGTCGTTGACGAACCACCATGCACGTGCATGGTGGCGTGTGAGTACCTGTGACATCGAGTTTGGGTCATCGCGAGTGTTGTTCGAGGTTTTTGCGTAGCTGCTTCAAGTCGACCTGATGTCTGTGTGGTGTTTCGTATAATTGCAGTATTTAACTTAAGCTATTATAAAAAAAATGAAGAAGAAAAGAAACAGGAAAAAAAAGAGGATGAAGGAGAGTGACGCGGGAAAAAGGAGGGAAGTACTCGACGTTTGCTCGAAGTAATCAAGTGCCCTCTTCGGGTTCTTTCCTAACTGATAATCTTAAATAACCTTTAAGTTATTTTGCTAATAAAAGTTAAAGTAATAATAAAATTTACAATGTTGACAAGTTTAAGTTAGGTTTTGATTTAAATCTTATGAAGGAGGGTTGTAATTTAATTATTTAATTAATCTAAAGTATGGAAATTAAGGATGTAATTAATTTATACATGTAATTAAATAAATAATTCAAATAAGTTTGTAATCGAAGATTTACATTAATAATTTTGTTGATAAACCAATTAGAACTTAAGATTTTAATTAACTACTTAAGTTAATTAATGAATAAAAGTTAACTAATTAAATGATTAATTAAAGATTAGATGATTAATAAATTGATTATTAATGATTAACTAAGTAATTAATTGATCATAAATGAGTAATTAAGGAATACTTAATTCGTAATTAAGTTGTGTTAATCAATAATTAAAGTTTATTAAGTTCTATTAATTGGGTTTAAGGGCAATTAAGGGATAGATTACCCGATTGAAATAAATTTGTTAATTAATTAAAGGTAATCTCTTATAGATTAATTAAATATAAATACATGATGAGATTTAGTGTAGTAATTCATAAGTACTAGATGTAATAAATTAAAGGGAATTTCTTAATGGGATGTAATTAAAGGGTAATTACTTAGTAGAAGTAATTGAGGATAAATTACTTGGTGTAATTAATCAAAAAGGATTAAGTAAGGGGTTAATTACTTAAGTAAGTAATTACAGAGGGGTAATTACTGTTTATGAGTAATTAGGGTTGATTAATGGATGCAATTAATCGAGGATAATCATTCATGGGTTTAGTTAAGTATAATTACATAATGAAAGTAACTAGATAATGATGACAATCTTAATGTAGTTAAAGAATAATAAATCACGGAGGATTAACTAAGATAAATGATTATGGGATGGTGAATCAACTGGGCTGTAATAAATTAATAAGAAGGACTTAAAGTTAATTGATTTAATTCAATTCTGATTAATTAGATTTATCCGAGATAGTGTGATTGATGATCTTGCTTATGCATGATAAGTGATTATTTATATGACCTGAATTGATTGATACCCCTGATATGAAATGGTTCGTGATATGATGTATTTGGGTGGGCGATGATAATGGGATTATTTATCTATGATGAATTGTTGAGTAAAGGTGACATCTTTTATTTAAAGTTGAATTGCATTTCACTTGAATAATTTGTGTTATGATAAACTGAATTCGAAGAGACCAGAGTCGGGTATTAGTTAATACCCGAAACCACTTCGATTCTTTAAAAATTGATACGTGAAATCAATAGGGTGTAATGGAATGATCAAAGTGAAATTGGACCATATAATCAAAGTTCTGGCATGTAACAGTCCGCCTTTTCGCACGCTTTAAACCGACACACATGCCGATTCAAACCATACGGAAGGGCGGATTGTTATGGGGTGAATAAGAAAAAAAACAGAGAAGAGAAAAAAAAACTAAACGGAATCTCACAGCGGATGGATAAAATATAATAATCAATATACAGTTCATGAAGCTGTTTTACAAACCTTTTATTTTATTTATACAAGACATATCAGAGTACACATACCATATAACAATGCAGCGGAACAATATGAGTGTAGTGGAACCACACAATCTATAGTAATAATAATAAAATCTTCGTCTTCTTCCTCTAGAAATAAAAATCTTCAATCCTGAAACGCTCGGACTGACCCGAGCGAATTTGAAAAGACAAAAACACTCGAGTCAGAACTAAAAGATCTTATGTGAGTTAAATTAACAGAAAAAATATGAATGCAGTAACTCAAAAGATGCTCGGGATTTACATCTCTTAAGGATCCGTTAAACTATTTACTATGTAGTATATTTCGCTATATACAGTAGTGTCTAATCAGTAAAGTATAATCATATAAAAAATAGCGTTAAGGGGATGGTGAACCTTAACGCGGTCGGATCTTTAAACCAAAATCGTAGTGGGCTCGATATAAGGAGATGACACGGCACGCGAGGCAATGCCAGGGTGGATACACCGTTTGCACTCCCGGACCGGTGGTGACGGCAAGCCAGCAGCTTCCGCCCACCTCGAACAATACCCCCGAATCAAAGTGGCGCCACCAAATCGAATCACACAAGTAATAGAATGGTTTCCGAAGAAGCATGCTCGATAAAAGGGTGCGACCCTTTGTGTAGCCCGGTATAGCTCCTGTTTTAGTCATTTATGCCAACTCACGGGAGTTGGGTCCGTGTAATATACCTCGAGAACGTCGCCACCATCCTACTTCATTCTGGAATCTCCACCGCGTACACAGTTGTTAAAGTGGTTTTCGGTATTGGCCGGCTATAAGACAATATCCGATCCCGGTCTCTTTAACAACCAATCGTTATATTTTTCACACCGGATGGTTCTTTTATATTTCAAAAGTCGATTTACAATTTATATTAAGATATCATATTCGATTTCAAAACATAACACTTTCAAATCATAGTCATTTACAAATCATATTCGCTTTCAAACCCTATTCACTTTGAAATCATTTCCAGTTTCCAAAACCATAATTTCTTCCCAATTTCATATTTCCAAACAGGTTACATTCATACTTCAAATCATCAATTCAATTTATTCTCTTTTAAAACCAAGCATTTAATTAACATTTCCTCTTTACTTAGACTGGAAAATTTAGAAATAGTTTAAATAAGTATAGTAGTTATAAATAGTTAAATTACTCTAGAATAGTTTAACTATAGATTAAAATATTGTTTAATTGACCTAAGATGGTTAAGTAAATTTATAGTGGATTAAACATAATTAAAATAGATTTATTAGCTTTAAAATAGGTTAATTAGTTCTAAAATAACTCAAAAAGGTTAACTAGTTTAATATAAATTAAATGGTTTTAAAATATAGGTTAAAATGATTTGATATATAGTTGAGATAGGTAAAAATAGTTTAATAGTTTAAAATCTTAATAATTACAGTCCTTATGGTAATATATTTTAAAATAGTTTATATTAGAATATGAATTTTAAAATACTATCAATTTACCATTCATTTCATTTCCACACAAAAACCATTTCAATTTTTTTTCCAACAAAATCCACTTTCAAAACTCCATTCACATTCTATAAATAAAACATTGCGTTTACATCGATTTCAATTCATGATTGAGATATTAAATTACATTATTTCCATTTTTAATACACTTCAAAGTTATATTTCAACAACTCAAACTTCTCAATTTTGACAAATTTCACTTTTATTCAAAATTTCAACTTTGAAATTACATATAAATTCTTTTTAGCAATACCTTAAAACCAATACAAATTTTATCATAAACTCAAATTCCGATAATAATTCAATCCGTAGAAATCATATATTTCTCAAATTATCATTTAAATCCAGATTCAAAAATTAAAGCTTCAAAAAAAAAAAATTATTTAATTCAACCAATCCGGTGTCCGTATATAATTTTCTACCCTAGGGTCAAGTGGTACGGATATTTATCATTTCAATCCACAATTTTAAATATTTACGGTTATATATCATTTCAAACCGCAATCCCGAATTAATAAAAATAATCCATAACGAAATTGCAGTTTATATTTATATATAAAATAAACATTCATTCATCAAATTCACCAATTGAGCATTCATCACAAACATCATCCAATTCAATCAACAACACAATATATAACTGACAATCAATACATGCATTAAATTGACAATTTAAAATTCAATATTAAATTAAATGATAATTAAATGCAATAAATGTCAAATTGAATCAGAACGACAATTTAGCACATCAAACAACAATCGATAAATTTCTAATTACTTTATGAATTCATTTTAACAAACATAAGAAACTTTAAAAGTTGTGAGTGGGTGAAACACTCACCTTTTGAATTAAAATCGAATTTAAATCCGATTAAAACCCAAAATTTCGACGGTCTCCAAATCTGTCCAAACCAGTGTCAAAAGATCTAGAATTTTGTTATGATCCTAACAAAAAAAATCGTGTGTGAAACGGAGTTCGTATGAGAGAGATATGCGTGTTTGAATGATTTGAAAATCAAAATTAAAAATAAATAAAACAAAAAAAAACAACGAACCAATTTCGGCTATACAGAAACTCAGATCCAAGAACGAACTGCAGATCTGAGATGCATACATCAAGAGTTTCATCATATATTTTTTAGGAATTTTCTGAGAAGTCTGAATTTTTTTTTTTTGACTTTGATTTGATTTTGAAATGAAAATAATGTAGGGTTTGCACCCATTGAGGAAGAGGAGGAGTTTGGGTTGTGTAAGTTGGATCGGTTGTTGCCTTCCCTCTTTTTTTTTTTTTTTTTTTGTTTGGGTGCAAGAATGATGCTGAAGGAGGAGATTGAACACGAGAGAAAATTAATGAAGCCTCTTATTTATATACTAGTTGATATTCAGAGAGGACGCCTAAAATATAGGGTAACCGATGATATTTCAAAACGTACCATATATTTTTGTGTAACGTATCAATTAATTGTGTAACGTATCAATTAATTGTGTAACGTATCAATTAGTTGTGTAACGTATCAATTAATTCTGTAACGTATCAATTAATTGTATAACGTATCAATTAGTTGTATAACGTATCAATTAATTGTATAACGTATCAATTAATTTTTAGGCTACAGCCGTTAAACACGTTCAGGAATTTAAATTTTGAATTCTAATCAATTAATTTCAGCTTATAATGGCAACTAATAAAATTATATACGGACCCACTATACGCACACAAATAGCGCGTAACTTCCACATCGGACCTCCAAATTCAGCAAATAAGGTATCGTTGCGCTCGTCTTGTTAGCACGAATCTAATAATATAAAGTAAATCATGTTTGTTCTTTCAAATAAATATTCATTTTACGAAATTTGCGGTCGCTGACACCGCTAATTGGACCAAAAAAATGAATTTAGTTGTGTTAACTTTAACGTAAATCTACAACAGACGTTATTTTATTATATATTAATAAATTAAATTCACTACTTAAGTCCATTTAAATTTATTACCAAATCCATTTACCTCTCCCAACAAATTTGAATTCCCTTCAATTAATATAACCAATAAAATTTACCACTTCAACTCTAAATTATCAAAAAAAAATTATCAGTTTGGATTACTTGGTAAATCTAGAATCTTTTAATAAATCTCTACATTCATTTATCGTTAAAAATTCCAAATTTATAACATTTAGTTTTAAATTTTCAATTTACCCAGTAATTAAACTTAATTGCCCATGAAATTCATCTATTTGGTTTTTAAATTATTTTATTCACTCTATTATTACCAAGTAGATAAATTAGCATTGGTTAATGGTCTAATATATTGTCATTCTAGATTTCCAACTTAAACTCCACTAACGTAAATTTAACATTAAAATCCCATTTAATTGAAATAACCCAATTTCAAAATTTATCTTCAAATAAATAAACAACTTTTTATATTTCTAAATCAATTACAATAGTTTAACACATTTGAAAGTAAATTGAAAGTTGCTAAATTATCGATTTCACAAATTTCCCTTAATTTCATACAAGTTCAGAAATTATCTTTTTAATTAAATTAACAAATCTTTATTTTCCATTAGATGAATTAAATGTTGGATTCACACTATTGCATTCATATTTCCCGTTTCACTTTTATCCGTATTAACTATTTCATTTTCTCTTATTGTGAATAACTAACATAATTCACTATATAACGTCAATTTATTTCCTTGCATTAACATACCTCTATTTACACTGATTAGAATAAATATTACATTCCTAAGTGCACTCCTATCAATTAAATGTATAAATTAAGGTTCTTTTTTTTTATAATATACTTCACTCACTATAAAAAATTTACACATTAAATTTACTTTCAATTAATTACTTACATTCTATAACTTACTTTACATATTTTCCGCATTAATTATCTTAATTATCAAAAGTTCAACTTATTCCCCAAATCCACAATTTATTACTTAACCTACATCTACGCTTTTATTACATAACGTTCCTACTTCCGTTACTATAAAATAAATCACCAAGTACGTTATCATCACCAACATTAATTAATATATAGAATGCTTACCTTTATTTCTCTACATCCAATTTGTTCCAACTTAATTTATATTAATGCTATTCCCTTATATGGTTATTATTTATCCACTTGTGCTAACTTTTATTACTTAAATTTTCCGTTATTTGTAAGCCTTTAATATTTCCATTTAAATTAAATATAAATCTCAATTCGATCAACCCTTCTCAACACGCAACTTAGTAACAACTTACAAGTACGAAATGGAATAATCATTTATTATAGTATTTTCTAAATTTACATTAACAAATTAAATAAATTCCCTTTATATAAATTTCATATCCAGGTATAATACTTACACCATTTTATTTTATTAGCGTTCATTTCATTATTTATTTATAAGTTTTTATTTCTACTGAATTAAATTTACACAACTCATAAATCCAACCAAATTAAATCCACGAAATTTACGGGTCGTTACACTCTCCCCCACTCAAAAGTTTTCGTCCCGAAAAGAAAAAAGAAGGGAGAAGGAAGAATTAAATAAACAATACATCTTATTCAAAATATTTAACTTATTATAAATTTTTATTTCATACTTTAGTTGTTTGATTTCCTTTCTTTCATTCATTGAGTGATTACCTCATTTATTTTCATTTATTACTTACAATATTCATTTTTATTTTAATTTCATGTAAGTTTCTTTTTATTGCATTCCATTTATGCATTTCTAAATTTTATTCATTTATTTCTCACAGTTTCATTTATTATAGAATTTCATTCTATTTACTTAAGTTTTAAAATCATCTAATCATAATACTTACCTTTAATTATACTCACTTATAGCAAAATTTCAATTATAACCTAAGTTTATAACATTAAATTCTCATTTAAAATAGTAAATTCATTGAATACTTCATTTTTTTTTCAAATTTCAACCTATATACTATTCTATTACAATCTCTTATTAAACATTTCAACTTTTAATATTTGGTAAGTTATATGTGTTAAAGAAAATGCAAATGAATTTATACAAGTTTTATCTCATTCTTTAATTAATATTTAATGTTCAACAATAATACTCTTTGTTTCATACGTTACAAATTTCAAATTTCCTTTAATTCCTTTCATTCATTTAATGCTTCCACTCTATTTTTTTTAATTATAGTAACATTTGATTACCCTTTCTTTTACAACCTTATAGCATCAATTCTTATAAAGGAAGAATTTCACTAATTCATTTACTAAGGTTTACAAACACTTGTTTACATTACTTATCTTCCAATTTTATTAAATTTTTACTTTAGTTAAGGTTCCAATTATTAATTACTACCCTTTCATTTCACTACACTAACTGAACAATTTATAAATGGAAATTTAAGGATTAATACCGGGTTAAATCTCAAATTATTTTAAATAATAGATAAATATATTCTTACAACTTGTATATCTCTAATTATATTTAAAACAATTCAAAATTTATATTTTTCTATCAAAATGAGTCTGTAGTAAAACTACAACCGTGGTCTTCCCCCTTCGAAACTCGAAAATGAAAGTCGATGATGCGGCCGTCATTATCGAAATTATTTTCCAGCGACAGAGAGGAAAGTACAAACTTATTTTCTCCAAAATCTTCTTTAAAACAATTTTTTTTTTCCGAACTATACTGAAATATTTATATCAGAAAATACTTACAAACAAAATTATTATATTCCAAAATTTTATTCGAAAAAAAATTCAAAACCCCCGGAACTTAAGTTCTAAATTTCCAAATTTCATTTATTTTATTTTTAAATCTTATTTACCTATTATTTATAAATTTTATTCCTAACAACCAATATATTGCAACCAAATATAGATATCATTTGAAAATTTTATTTTATATATAGAAAATATAATAGACAAAATTATTTCATTTACCTATATTAAAACAAATATTATGTCGGTCTGTCCTATTAAGTATTTAGAAATCCCTATCGATGTCATAGCGTCCCATGCACCAACCAGAATTTATAAATACGAAACGGAACAGATTAACAAAATATTAAAATCTTTTTATAACACTAACAAATACGCTCTCTCATATATATACACTCGTCGACTCCCATAGGGTATTACTACCCTATTAGTAAAGAGTCAAACCCCACAAAGCTAAGGTTTATCGCTAAACCAAAGCTCTGATACCAGATGTAACAGCCCGCCTTTTCGCACGCTTTAAACCGACACACATGCCGATTCAAACCATACGGAAGGGCGGATTTTATGGGGTGAATAAGAAAAAAACAGAGAAGAGAAAAAAAAACTAAACGGAATCTCACAGCGGATGGATAAAATATAATAATCAATATACAGTTCATGAAGCTGTTTTACAAACCTTTTATTTTATTTATACAAGACATATCAGAGTACACATACCATATAACAATGCAGCGGAACAATATGAGTGTAGTGGAACCACACAATCTATAGTAATAATAATAAAATCTTCGTCTTCTTCCTCTAGAAATAAAAATCTTCAATCCTGAAACGCTCGGACTGACCCGAGCGAATTTGAAAAGACAAAAACACTCGAGTCAGAACTAAAAGATCTTATGTGAGTTAAATTAACAGAAATAAATATGAATGCAGTAACTCAAAAGATGCTCGGGATTTACATCTCTTAAGGATCCGTTAAACTATTTACTATGTAGTATATTTCGCTATATACAGTAGTGTCTAATCAGTAAAGTATAATCATATAGAAAATAGCGTTAAGGGGATGGTGAACCTTAACGCGGTCGGATCTTTAAACCAAAATCGTAGTGGGCTCGATATAAGGAGATGACACGGCACGCGAGGCAATGCCAGGGTGGATACACCGTTTGCACTCCCGGACCGGTGGTGACGGCAAGCCAGCAGCTTCCGCCCACCTCGAACAATACCCCCGAATCAAAGTGGCGCCACCAAATCGAATCACACAAGTAATAGAATGGTTTCCGAAGAAGCATGCTCGATAAAAGGGTGCGACACTTTGTGTAGCCCGGTATAGCTCCTGTTTTAGTCATTTATGCCAACTCACGGGAGTTGGGTCCACGTAATATACCTCGAGAACGTCGCCACCATCCTACTTCGTTCTGGAATCTCCACCGCGTACACAGTTGTTAAAGTGGTTTTCGGTATTGGCCGGCTATAAGACAATATCCGATCCCGGTCTCTTTAACAACCAATCGTTATATTTTTCACACCGGATGGTTCTTTTATATTTCAAAAGTCGATTTACAATTTATATTAAGATATCATATTCGATTTCAAAACATAACACTTTCAAATCATAGTCATTTACAAATCATATTCGCTTTCAAACCCTATTCACTTTGAAATCATTTCCAGTTTCCAAAACCATAATTTCTTCCCAATTTCATATTTCCAAACAGGTTACATTCATACTTCAAATCATCAATTCAATTTATTCTCTTTTAAAACCAAGCATTTAATTAACATTTCCTCTTTACTTAGACTGGAAAATTTAGAAATAGTTTAAATAAGTATAGTAGTTATAAATAGTTAAATTACTCTAGAATAGTTTAACTATAGATTAAAATATTGTTTAATTGACCTAAGATGGTTAAGTAAATTTATAGTGGATTAAACATAATTAAAATTGATTTATTAGCTTTAAAATAGGTTAATTAGTTCTAAAATAACTCAAAAGGGTTAACTAGTTTAATATAAATTAAATGGTTTTAAAATATAGGTTAAAATGATTTGATATATAGTTGAGATAGGTAAAAATAGTTTAATAGTTTAAAATCTTAATAATTACAGTCCTTATGGTAATATATTTTAAAATAGTTTATATTAGAATATGAATTTTAAAATACTATCAATTTACCATTCATTTCATTTGCACACAAAAACCATTTCAATTTTTTTTCCAACAAAATCCACTTTCAAAACTCCATTCACATTCTATAAATAAAACATTGCGTTTACATCGATTTCAATTCATGATTGAGATATTAAATTACATTATTTCCATTTTTAATACACTTCAAAGTTATATTTCAACAACTCAAACTTCTCAATTTTGACAAATTTCACTTTTATTCAAAATTTCAACTTTGAAATTACATATAAATTCTTTTTAGCAATACCTTAAAACCAATACAAATTTTATCATAAACTCAAATTCCGATAATAATTCAATCCGTAGAAATCATATATTTCTCAAATTATCATTTAAATCCAGATTCAAAAATTAAAGCTTCAAAAAAAAAATTTATTTAATTCAACCAATCCGGTGTCCGTATATAATTTTCTACCCTAGGGTCAAGTGGTACGGATATTTATCATTTCAATCCACAATTTTAAATATTTACGGTTATATATCATTTCAAACCGCAATCCCGAATTAATAAAAATAATCCATAACGAACTTGCAGTTTATATTTATATATAAAATAAACATTCATTCATCAAATTCACCAATTGAGCATTCATCACAAACATCATCCAATTCAATCAACAACACAATATATAACTGACAATCAATACATGCATTAAATTGACAATTTAAAATTCAATATTAAATTAAATGATAATTAAATGCAATAAATGTCAAATTGAATCAGAACGACAATTTAGCACACCAAACAACAATCGATAAATTTCTAATTACTTTATGAATTCATTTTAACAAACATAAGAAACTTTAAAAGTTGTGAGTGGGTGAAACACTCACCTTTTGAATTAAAATCGAATTTAAATCCGATTTAAACCCAAAATTTCGACGGTCTCCAAATCTGTCCAAACCAGTGTCAAAAGATCTAGAATTTTGTTATGATCCTAACAAAAAAAATCGTGTGTGAAACGGAGTTCGTATGAGAGAGATATGCGTGTTTGAATGATTTGAAAATCAAAATTAAAAATAAATAAAACAAAAAAAAACAACGAACCAATTTCGGCTATACAGAAACTCAGATCCAAGAACGAACTGCAGATCTGAGATGCATACATCAAGAGTTTCATCATATATTTTTTAGGAATTTTCTGAGAAGTCTGAATTTTTTTTTTTTTGACTTTGATTTGATTTTGAAATGAAAATAATGTAGGGTTTGCACCCATTGAGGAAGAGGAGGAGTTTGGGTTGTGTAAGTTGGATCGGCTGTTGCCTTCCCTCTTTTTTTTTTTTTGTTTGGGTGCAAGAATGATGCTGAAGGAGGAGATTGAACACGAGAGAAAATTAATGAAGCCTCTTATTTATATACTAGTTGATATTCAGAGAGGACGCCTAAAATATAGGGTAACCGATGATATTTCAAAACGTACCATATATTTTTGTGTAACGTATCAATTAATTGTGTAACGTATCAATTAATTGTGTAACGTATCAATTAGTTGTGTAACGTATCAATTAATTCTGTAACGTATCAATTAATTGTATAACGTATCAATTAGTTGTATAACGTATCAATTAATTGTATAACGTATCAATTAATTTTTAGGCTACAGCCGTTAAACACGTTCAGGAATTTAAATTTTGAATTCTAATCAATTAATTTCAGCTTATAATGGCAACTAATAAAATTATATACGGACCCACTATACGCACACAAATAGCGCGTAACTTCCACATCGGACCTCCAAATTCAGCAAATAAGGTATCGTTGCGCTCGTCTTGTTAGCACGAATCTAATAATATAAAGTAAATCATGTTTGTTCTTTCAAATAAATATTCATTTTACGAAATTTGCGGTCGCTGACACCGCTAATTGGACCAAAAAAATGAATTTAGTTGTGTTAACTTTAACGTAAATCTACAACAGACGTTATTTTATTATATATTAATAAATTAAATTCACTACTTAAGTCCATTTAAATTTATTACCAAATCCATTTACCTCTCCCAACAAATTTGAATTCCCTTCAATTAATATAACCAATAAAATTTACCACTTCAACTCTAAATTATCAAAAAAAAATTATCAGTTTGGATTACTTGGTAAATCTAGAATCTTTTAATAAATCTCTACATTCATTTATCGTTAAAAATTCCAAATTTATAACATTTAGTTTTAAATTTTCAATTTACCCAGTAATTAAACTTAATTGCCCATGAAATTCATCTATTTGGTTTTTAAATTATTTTATTCACTCTATTATTACCAAGTAGATAAATTAGCATTGGTTAATGGTCTAATATATTGTCATTCTAGATTTCCAACTTAAACTCCACTAACTTAATATTTAACATTAAAATCCCATTTAATTGAAATAACCCAATTTCAAAATTTATCTTCAAATAAATAAACAACTTTTTATATTTCTAAATCAATTACAATAGTTTAACACATTTGAAAGTAAATTGAAAGTTGCTAAATTATCGATTTCACAAATTTCCCTTAATTTCATACAAGTTCAGAAATTATCTTTTTAATTAAATTAACAAATCTTTATTTTCCATTAGATGAATTAAATGTTGGATTCACACTATTGCATTCATATTTCCCGTTTCACTTTTATCCGTATTAACTATTTCATTTTCTCTTATTGTGAATAACTAACATAATTCACTATATAACGTCAATTTATTTCCTTGCATTAACATACCTCTATTTACACTGATTAGAATAAATATTACATTCCTAAGTGCACTCCTATCAATTAAATGTATAAATTAAGGTTCTTTTTTTTATAATATACTTCACTCACTATAAAAAATTTACACACTAAATTTACTTTCAATTAATTACTTACATTCTATAACTTACTTTACATATTTTCCGCATTAATTATCTTAATTATCAAAAGTTCAACTTATTCCCCAAATCCACAATTTATTACTTAACCTACATCTACGCTTTTATTACATAACGTTCCTACTTCCGTTACTATAAAATAAATCACCAAGTACGTTATCATCACCAACATTAATTAATATATAGAATGCTTACCTTTATTTCTCTACATCCAATTTGTTCCAACTTAATTTATATTAATGCTATTCCCTTATATGGTTATTATTTATCCACTTGTGCTAACTTTTATTACTTAAATTTTCCGTTATTTGTAAGCCTTTAATATTTCCATTTAAATTAAATATAAATCTCAATTCGATCAACCCTTCTCAACACGCAACTTAGTAACAACTTACAAGTACGAAATGGAATAATCATTTATTATAGTATTTTCTAAATTTACATTAACAAATTAAATAAATTCCCTTTATATAAATTTCATATCCAGGTATAATACTTACACCATTTTATTTTATTAGCGTTCATTTCATTATTTATTTATAAGTTTTTATTTCTACTGAATTAAATTTACACAACTCATAAATCCAATTAAATTAAATCCACGAAATTTACGGGTCCTTACACTGCACTTAATTGCTTTGTGAAATAAGGGATGTCTATATCAACTTACGAAGTTGTAAACTGATATACATACCCCGGGTATATATGAGTTAGATACTTTTGTATTCCATGTTAGATGGATTTACTCACGCTGGTTTCCAGCCTGACCCGGGTGTTACTTTGGTGTAATGCTCGGGTCAGACCAAGTATTACAAATTTTCAGGTAGAGACGTTCTAGAGCTCAGGAAGCGAGCTGGATGGCAAGAGCGTATAGAGTATTTCCGCTATATTTATATTGTTGTATATCTGTGACATGATAATTATGTATATTCATGTCTGTATATGTGACGACCCGGAATTTTTGAGCATTAAAAATCGAAATATTTAATTGATTTTAAATTGTTTAATGGTTAACTATCAACTTAAATTACGAATATCATGATTTATTTGACAATTAAATTGTAGGATTAAATAATTTGAATTGAATAAAATATGAAACCTGAGATTTTAAGCCTGTTAAATATAATTTGAAGGCTTGTAAAATTTATATTGATAACACTGAAGATAATAGAAGTTGTAAAATTGAATTTAACAGTGGTTGGTTCAGTTTTAAAATTCTATCGTTTTAAATTGAATTATTATCGGATTTTAAATTTGGTAGTGTTTGGAGTTGTCGTGTGATCATTCGATAGATGAACGCGTTGGAAATTTAATTGATAATAGCCGATTCGGAATTTAAATATAATACTTCAACTAGTCAAATACATCTCACATCAGAACTTTTGGAGTCCATTTTCGAATCACTGTACCAGTCTCAGCCGACATGTAATATTCATTTCCATTTTTCAATCAGTTCAAAGTATTGTTTTAAGAAATAATAAAATAAAAGGAGAAGCTTTCTTTTTATATTATTTGCCAAGCCTTGCCTTGGAAGCTAAAGGAAAAATAATATAAACCTACCAGCCGAAGAAAAATCTCGAAAATCATTTTCTCGTTCGTTCAATATTTCGAAAACATGGCCGAATCTTGTCATCTTTTCCCACAACTCCAATTTCAGTTCGAGAAAAAAAAAATCCTAAATGGATCAAAACTCAGGCCGAAGTCGTATAAATCAATTCATGGTCGTCTCTGTAGAAGCTCGCGAGGTCGTGTAGTGGGGCGACTCAACTGTGGCGATCGAGGCTAGGCGGCAGTGCTGGGGGGAACTCGCATACTCGTGCGCGTGGAGGCAGTAGTGATGGGTGGTTTTTGTGGAGGAGCATCGCGTCTAGGCTGCGAACTAGGGTTGGAGCGCTGCGATTTGGGTTTCTGGCTAGGGTTTCGATTTTTGGAAACGTGGGCAAGGCCACTGCCGCGAGTGATGGTGACAAAGGACTCGAACCTGTGATGGCAAGATGGAAGAAGGGGATGTGCGACTGTCATTGGGAATTGTGAACGAGCATGGTGAGTTGTCGGCATTGTCAGGTGAGGTTTATTTTCGATACAGTAATTTATTTGCTGTGTTGTTTTTTTATATATATAAAAAAAAAGCATTTAGGGTACTTAAAATTTTAAATGCTGAAACAGAAAATTTATTTAAAAGATTTGAAAAAAAAAACGAGAACTTTTAAAATAAAAATCACTAGTTAGAATTAAATTATAGTTAAACAAATTTGTAAATGGAAATGAATTTCAACTGGAATATTAGTCGATTAAATTTAAATAAAATTGACTGGACAATTAGTTCAAATATTATTAAACTGTAAATGTTTGTTCAAGGCCTAAATCTTGAAGAGACAAGCTGGATTGGGAATGGGAAGCAAATAAAAACAAAAGTGAGTTAATCTCACTCAGTTTAAATTTAAATTTAAATGATTAAATTTAAATAATTGTTTGAATGACTGAATTGATTGATGTGGTATAATATGATATTTTGGAATTGGCATATTACATTGTGCTAACATTTGTGGATGCAGAGAAAACAGGTTGGAGGGATCCAACTTGACCCCTCACATATATTTAAATTATTCAATATCCTCTGTTGTGATTATTTGATATCCTATGATGAGTTATCTTGGAATATTGAATGTTGTGATTTGATTGGATATTTGGGTATAATGAATTACCAAATTATATGAATTGGATTGTTGAAAAGAAATTAAAAAGAAGTAAATTTGTAAGCGAAATAATTATAGAAAGTTTGTATAAATTAAGAATGAATTGTAAAGAAATAGAAGTAATATGAAAATAATACTAAATAACTTCGAGTATGAAGAGAAATGGAATTTTGAATAAAATGAAATTGATGCATTGTAAACATAAGTTATATCAATTAAAGAAATAAAGAATTATTTTAAAATTTAAGGTTTAAATTTATGAAGAAGTAATTGAGAAATCTAAAAATTGGAATCAAGAAATGAGATCTGAAATTAATAGATTCTAAATTTAAAGGGAATAAATTGGAAATCAATCTGGGAAATTGATTTAAGTGATTGAAGCTAGGATTTTACTCTGGATAACCAAGTACATGTTTAAAGTAAATTCTTAAATAAATTTAAAGGTTTTAAAGTTGTTGTAAAAAGCAAGTTTTTAGAAAATTTATTATTTCTAATATTTAAATTCAATAGTAAGTATTTTCCTAAATCTATTATAGTAGTAATTACTTAAATAGTGACCTAGTATTTTGTTTTCAAAAGTGAAAATTTAGTTTTATATTCTATTAAGTAACTTTATTTTCAAATACTCATATAGTATGTATTTTACAAAATATTGAAGCAATTTAACTTAAATGTTAACAGTATATATATTTTCAAAGTAAAGTGTTTAAAATTATTTTAAAAATCTATTTTTGTGCTTGGTGATTTCAGAGGAAATATAAAATATCTGGGAAAGTTGATTCTGAGAAGAAAAATGGTTTGAAACTGTTTTCAAAGGATTGAAAATAGAAAAATATCTTATGAAGATATTTTTGAGATTAATAAATAATTTGGAAACTTATTTATTGGTTGATGGTTGTTTTGTGAATATTAATTGATAGTTAAATAACCGACTATCAATATTGGCCAACTGCGCTGATCGTTTCGAAGAGACCGGGATCGAGATTTATTTCTCGAAAACCACTTCGATCCGGTTTGTACGTTTCGTGCGAAAAACGTGTTCGGAGTCGAAGATGGAGCAGTAGAGTGCAAGGGCTAGTCGCTACTAATCCTGAGGATATTTCCAAAATGGATGTAGTAGGAATAGTGCCTTCGGTTCCGTTCGAACCCGGGACGGACTTGTATGGACGAATGCTTGCGAAACATTGTCAGGTGGACGATGGGCATTCTAAGTGAAAACGCTCTAAAAAGGTAACGCTTAGCCTCAAGCCTCATCAAATGGGAATGACTGAAAATCAGGGGATATGCAGCAAGGTTAGGTGGGTCATGCCCAAGCAGGACAAGATAATTCCCCTGTCTAGATGTCCCTTATATATATTTCGGCTTAGTGGGTGGTTGGTCGCGCCAACCACGGGGTTTATCTTGTTCGGGACTGTTCAGTAAGGAATGGTTCCGGCCTTGTGTTGCAGGGGATGAAGGGAGTAGTCCTCGGTACGGTGATCTAGGCCCCGTACTGTGACAGGTGGTACCCCAGTGCCTAGTCATTGTTGGAAATCCATTCTCCCTACGAGCCTTGTACGAGTTTTGTTTGTATTACCCACTCTGTGGCTAGTAGCTGGAATTTAATCATTTAACAATTTCGGCTATTTTATAAGTATTTGTATATAGACCCTATTATAATATCAGAGGATTTCTATAAAAATTGTTTTAGCTATCGTAAGGTAAAAACCCGACATGTTTATTTGTGGCGTGGTCTTACGAGATGCTTTTGTTTTCAAAGGATTTTTGAAACTTTAATAATCAATTGGGTGTGATTTTCTCACGCTGGTATTCCAGACTGACTCGGGTGTTATTTAACTGTAATGCTCGGGTCAGACCGAGTATTATAGGATACAGGATATGATGCTGTGGGCTCAGGAGACGAGCTGGATGACGATACGTACTCTCGTACTTATATATATGTATTTCCGCTGAGTTGAGTTGTTATGTACCCATTGTATGTTATTGATGTGAGCTGTGATTGATGTACTCTGATGATGTAATATATGTAAACAGATATATTTGATTTTGAGTAAAGATTATTTATTCTCTATTATATTTTATTCCGCTGCGATGGTTAGATTCTGATGTTGATTTTGTTTTCTCTTCTTCTACCTCTTCTTCTTAAACCCAAATGGTTCGTATTTCTGTACAATTTGAGTTGATTGTTGTAGATTAGTGTTGACTCAAGGGGTACGGATTTGCGGGTCGTTTCACTTGGTATCAGAGCTTAGGTTGGTGATAACCTTGGCTCTGGTGGGAATTACTCATAGAATAGGGTCCATAGTACTCTAGAATGAGTTTGAGAGCATTAATATATATGAGTGCGTACTTGTTAGTGAATATGAAATTGTTTTTATATTGTGTTGATTTATCGGTTGAGTGTTTATGGATTCTGGTCGATGTATGGGACGCCACGTCATCGATAGGGATTTCTAAACTCTTGAACAAGATAAACCGACACAGTATTGTTTTAACTAGGGTAAATGAAATAATTTTACCCAAATTTATTTTATGTATATAAAAGAAAATGATTTTCTTAATTATTATAGCTATACATGGATGTTTGGATGATAGAAGTGATAAATATTAAATTATTATCATTGTATGATAATTGAATAGAGATTGAAATAATAACTAAAGATTAAGGAATAGATTAACCTAATAGATGCAATTTATGAATGTGATTCATAATGGAATAAGGAATTGAATTCATAATTAAAAACTAAGAAACCAATTCATACCAAATGAATTTGTAAATGTAAACTATAATGTAAATTATAGTGTAATTAATTATTAAAGTAAGATAAAATTTCCAAAGAAAAAAATTTGAATTTAAAATCTAAAGAGTTTGGAATTTAAAAATATTGGATGGATTTTAGAAAGAGAATAAAAGCATTGAACTCTTTTGGTTGCAAGAAAATAACTTCGATGATGACTGCAGCATCATCGATGGTCATTTTCGAGTTTCCAGAAGTGAAATTGCTACCAAATTGTTTTGGATTGAAATCGTTTGCAAAATTGGTTGAGTTTTGAAATTCAAAGAGATAAATTAAATTTATCCAAGGAATTCTAGACATAGAAGATTTCAAAGGGAATTTTGAAATGTTGAAAGATTGTTTAAACTTTGGAATTTGTTGAAAAGAAAAAAATATTCCAACGGTGTAAGTGAAACTGAATAATGGAATTTAAATTTAAAAGGCTAAAATGAAATTGACTTGGATTGGGAATAAAATTTTAACTAAATTAAAATAAATTGAATAAGCTGAAAATAATACTCAGTTGTATTCGAATTAAATTGAAATCGAATTGAGTTAAATAAAACTGAGTTAAAATAAAATTGAATTGGCATAAGAATTCAATTGAATTATTTGATGGAACTAGATTCACACCTAAGCAAATGGAAATTGAATAAGGATTAGAATTGAAATCCATAAATCAGAATAACTTATAGGAGAATTAAAAATCCATAGCAATAAAATATGCTTGGGCTATAAATAAATAGCAGGCTTGAGTAAAAAAATAAAAAAAAAAATAAAAAAAAAAGATGAATATATTCAAGCCTAGAATGAGTGTGATTGTATGAAATATAAGTTGTGACATATAAAATTTAAAATGGAATGCAAAGCCCAGAAATTAATATTGTTTGATGAATTGAAAAATAAAATGAAAATCAAAACTTGAATTATAAACTAAATTGAACTAAGAAAATTAAAAGGGGAGTGATATTTGGAATAAAAATTCAAGTGTTGGATTATAAATAAGGGACGAACTAATTAGATAATAAATTAGTTAATGAAATTGAATTGTGAGTTTATGATAAAGTTTGGAAATAAACTGGAAATAAACTCAAGTTTTAAATTAAAATGGATTCAAATTGTTGATGAAGTGGAAGTAATTGTGAATGAAATTGCAATGTAAGTTAATAAAAATTGGATGGTAAATTAAAAAGTGAAGGGTGGAATCAGAATTTGAGTTATCAATTGAAATTCGACTTGATGTGTTGACAAAGTAAATATAATTTGGAAGTATAGAGTAAAAAAAAATGGAAATGGATTAAAATAGTAATGGTATGAATTGCAAATCAAATCCAAATCAGTGGAAATAAGATGGAAATGGCTTTGTGATAAATTAAATAAGTTGAATCTGGGAAGTTAAATTCTATAATAACCAATCAAATGAAATTGCAAATTTAAAATGAGATTGGATTGAAATAGAATCAAGTTAAATTGAAAAGAGAACTTGTTTGCAAACTGAGAATGAGCTTAAGTATAAAATTTGAATAAATTGAAGTAAATTGACTTAAGCTGAATGAATGAAGGAGAGTTGAGTTGAATTCAACTTAAACAAAGTTTAATAAGTATTGGATTAGTTTTAAATCAGGTAAAAATAAATTTTAATTGAAATAAAATTCGATGTGATGCCGATAATATTTAATGGAATGATATTCTTAAATAAATAATTGTAAACCATTTAAGTTGTTAAAGAATTGAAATAACTTAAGACAATAAGGAAAATAGAATGTTTCGAGTTTATTAAAATGGTTTAAGTGAATATGGATAAACTAATTATATTGAATAAATAAATGAGTGAGGATGGATTAAAATAAAAGGGGAAATTTAATTGGCTTTGAATAAACTAATTTGATTAATAAAATGAAATGCAAGTGAATGGATTAAAATTTGAAATGCAATGAAAATGAGGATATATGGATTGTGAATAAATTTAAGATGGAATAGAATTGAGTACAAATTGAATTGAAATCCATTTAAAATTGATTATAAAACTCAAGTACTTATTTATTCACATAGATCTTGTCAAATTGCAAAGAATAAATTATCATTGGATGTAAATGGAAGTAATTAAAATTCTATGAGTTGATAAGGGTAAAATAAATTGATTTTGAAAGTAATTGAATTAAATATGAGTTTAGTTTGCTTAAGAATAAATTAAATGTAAGCGATTGAGTTTTAAACCATTTAAATTGATGAGATTGTAAATGAATGGATTGGAAGCCCTTCGAATGGAATGAAAATGGTTTATGAATAAATTGAAACAGTTGAATTAGTATGAAAGTTGTAAAAATTGCTTACGGAAAATGTTGGATGTGCATTTCTTTAGAATCCATATGTTTTAACCATTGCAACTAAGTGAAATGTAGTTAAACTGCATATATTTGGCACTTACATGTTTAAATTGAGTAAGTACAGGTACCTGGAAGCCGTATGGCTGGATTTGGGTTGCGCTATTTGCTAAAAATAATAAGCTGCTTGCTTAAAATGCTAGATAAGGTACGCCTACGCAATTAAAATAAGAAATATGAACTGTTTTTGGTTTTTCCGACCGTGTGGGTCGATGTATATATATTTATCTCTTTTGTCAAATTGCAAAAGCTCCTCCGTACAAAGGGGACTCTGCCAAAAATTTTCAGAAATTTTGGGAGTTAGAAAATTTTGGAAAATTTTGTTAACGACAAAACTACTTAGAATTGGAAACTAAAATAAGTTAGTAAATGAAACTAATTAAAGTAATGACTTAAATTAGTTATAAATGAAGGATAAAATTTAAAAGTTCAAAGTTGAAAATAAATGAAATACATATGTAATGTGGAAATCGATTTGAATAGAAATAGGTATAAACTACAAATGGTAAAGGGAAATAAAGATAAGAAACATATAAAATGCTTATGCTAAACTTAAAAAGAAATGGTGAAGTCTTAATTGGAAATTGATAATACAAATATAATCTAAGATAATATTGAAATGAATAGATATTGGCATTTTGTGAGGAAGTCGATAAAATGTTTTGGGAATATCTTGATTGGATACTGGTGCTAAACAGGATATGCAGGTATATAAAAAAGAAAAGGAAATTTGATTTGGTTCCAAGAGATAAATTTGGAATACTCGACAAAAAGGTATGTATTTAATTTGGTATGAAATTTGATTGGGATTTGGATTTGGATTGAGCCACTTGGCCTTTTGTTTTCTTTTTGGATTTAGGAGGCCGTAGAGCCATATTGTAGTTGTACCGAGTCAGCCGCGCAAAGGAGACGCTGGCGAAATTTTTCGGGAATTTAGGGAGTCAGAAAAATTTTGAGAAGATTTTGAGAATTCAAAATTTGGATTTAAATTGAAACGTGAATGGTTAAACAAATGGTAAAGTCTGAAACTAGAGAAAGGTTTGGAAAGTTAATAAGAATAATAATGGGTCTTCTATAAAAAGATGGTTGGTAGGATGATGGATTGCTTGGTTTTGAGGAAAAGTAATGGGCATTGAACCATTCTTCCTAACTAGTAATTTCGAGGACGAAATTCTTTTAAGGGGGAAGGAATGTGACGACCCAGAATTTTTGAGCATTAAAAATCGAAATATTTAATTGATTTTAAATTGTTTAATGGTTAACTATCAACTTAAATTACGAATATCATGATTTATTTGACAATTAAATTGTAGGATTAAATAATTTGAATTGAATAAAATATGAAACCTGAGATTTTAAGCCTGTTAAATATAATTTGAAGGCTTGTAAAATTTATATTGATAACACTGAAGATAATAGAAGTTGTAAAATTGAATTTAACAGTGGTTGGTTCAGTTTTAAAATTCTATCGTTTTAAATTGAATTATTATCGGATTTTAAATTTGGTAGTGTTTGGAGTTGTCGTGTGATCATTCGATAGATGAACGCGTTGGAAATTTAATTGATAATAGCCGATTCGGAATTTAAATATAATACTTCAACTAGTCAAATACATCTCACATCAGAACTTTTGGAGTCCATTTTCGAATCACTGTACCAGTCTCAGCCGACATGTAATATTCATTTCCATTTTTCAATCAGTTCAAAGTATTGTTTTAAGAAATAATAAAATAAAAGGAGAAGCTTTCTTTTTATATTATTTGCCAAGCCTTGCCTTGGAAGCTAAAGGAAAAATAATATAAACCTACCAGCCGAAGAAAAATCTCGAAAATCATTTTCTCGTTCGTTCAATATTTCGAAAACATGGCCGAATCTTGTCATCTTTTCCCACAACTCCAATTTCAGTTCGAGAAAAAAAAAATCCTAAATGGATCAAAACTCAGGCCGAAGTCGTATAAATCAATTCATGGTCGTCTCTGTAGAAGCTCGCGAGGTCGTGTAGTGGGGCGACTCAACTGTGGCGATCGAGGCTAGGCGGCAGTGCTGGGGGGAACTCGCATACTCGCGCGCGTGGAGGCAGTAGTGATGGGTGGTTTTTGTGGAGGAGCATCGCGTCTAGGCTGCGAACTAGGGTTGGAGCGCTGCGATTTGGGTTTCTGGCTAGGGTTTCGATTTTTGGAAACGTGGGCAAGGCCACTGCCGCGAGTGATGGTGACAAAGGACTCGAACCTGTGATGGCAAGATGGAAGAAGGGGATGTGCGACTGTCATTGGGAATTGTGAACGAGCATGGTGAGTTGTCGGCATTGTCAGGTGAGGTTTATTTTCGATACAGTTATTTATTTGCTGTGTTGTTTTTTTATATATATAAAAAAAAAGCATTTAGGGTACTTAAAATTTTAAATGCTGAAACAGAAAATTTATTTAAAAGATTTGAAAAAAAAAACGAGAACTTTTAAAATAAAAATCACTAGTTAGAATTAAATTATAGTTAAACAAATTTGTAAATGGAAATGAATTTCAACTGGAATATTAGTCGATTAAATTTAAATAAAATTGACTGGACAATTAGTTCAAATATTATTAAACTGTAAATGTTTGTTCAAGGCCTAAATCTTGAAGAGACAAGCTGGATTGGGAATGGGAAGCAAATAAAAACAAAAGTGAGTTAATCTCACTCAGTTTAAATTTAAATTTAAATGATTAAATTTAAATAATTGTTTGAATGACTGAATTGATTGATGTGGTATAATATGATATTTTGGAATTGGCATATTACATTGTGCTAACATTTGTGGATGCAGAGAAAACAGGTTGGAGGGATCCAACTGGACCCCTCACATATATTTAAATTATTCAATATCCTCTGTTGTGATTATTTGATATCCTATGATGAGTTATCTTGGAATATTGAATGTTGTGATTTGATTGGATATTTGGGTATAATGAATTACCAAATTATATGAATTGGATTGTTGAAAAGAAATTAAAAAGAAGTAAATTTGTAAGCGAAATAATTATAGAAAGTTTGTATAAATTAAGAATGAATTGTAAAGAAATAGAAGTAATATGAAAATAATACTAAATAACTTCGAGTATGAAGAGAAATGGAATTTTGAATAAAATGAAATTGATGCATTGTAAACATAAGTTATATCAATTAAAGAAATAAAGAATTATTTTAAAATTTAAGGTTTAAATTTATGAAGAAGTAATTGAGAAATCTAAAAATTGGAATCAAGAAATGAGATCTGAAATTAATAGATTCTAAATTTAAAGGGAATAAATTGGAAATCAATCTGGGAAATTGATTTAAGTGATTGAAGCTAGGATTTTACTCTGGATAACCAAGTACATGTTTAAAGTAAATTCTTAAATAAATTTAAAGGTTTTAAAGTTGTTGTAAAAAGCAAGTTTTTAGAAAATTTATTATTTCTAATATTTAAATTCAATAGTAAGTATTTTCCTAAATCTATTATAGTAGTAATTACTTAAATAGTGACCTGGTATTTTGTTTTCAAAAGTGAAAATTTAGTTTTATATTCTATTAAGTAACTTTATTTTCAAATACTCATATAGTATGTATTTTACAAAATATTGAAGCAATTTAACTTAAATGTTAACAGTATATATATTTTCAAAGTAAAGTGTTTAAAATTATTTTAAAAATCTATTTTTGTGCTTGGTGATTTCAGAGGAAATATAAAATATCTGGGAAAGTTGATTCTGAGAAGAAAAATGGTTTGAAACTGTTTTCAAAGGATTGAAAATAGAAAAATATCTTATGAAGATATTTTTGAGATTAATAAATAATTTGGAAATTTATTTATTGGTTGATGGTTGTTTTGTGAATATTAATTGATAGTTAAATAACCGACTATCAATATTGGCCAACTGCGCTGATCGTTTCGAAGAGACCGGGATCGAGATTTATTTCTCGAAAACCACTTCGATCCGGTTTGTACGTTTCGTGCGAAAAACGTGTTCGGAGTCGAAGATGGAGCAGTAGAGTGCAAGGGCTAGTCGCTACTAATCCTGAGGATATTTCCAAAATGGATGTAGTAGGAATAGTGCCTTCGGTTCCGTTCGAACCCGGGACGGACTTGTATGGACGAATGCTTGCGAAACATTGTCAGGTGGACGATGGGCATTCTAAGTGAAAACGTTCTAAAAAGGTAACGCTTAGCCTCAAGCCTCATCAAATGGGAATGACTGAAAATCAGGGGATATGCAGCAAGGTTAGGTGGGCCATGCCCAAGCAGGACAAGATAATTCCCCTGTCTAGATGTCCCTTATATATATTTCGGCTTAGTGGGTGGTTGGTCGCGCCAACCACGGGGTTTATCTTGTTCGGGACTGTTCAGTAAGGAATGGTTCCGGCCTTGTGTTGCAGGGGATGAAGGGAGTAGTCCTCGGTACGGTGATCTAGGCCCCGTACTGTGACAGGTGGTACCCCAGTGCCTAGTCATTGTTGGAAATCCATTCTCCCTACGAGCCTTGTACGAGTTTTGTTTGTATTACCCACTCTGTGGCTAGTAGCTGGAATTTAATCATGTAACAATTTCGGCTATTTTATAAGTATTTGTATATAGACCCTATTATAATATCAGAGGATTTCTATAAAAATTGTTTTAGCTATCGTAAGGTAAAAACCCGACATGTTTATTTGTGGCGTGGTCTTACGAGATGCTTTTGTTTTCAAAGGATTTTTGAAACTTTAATAATCAATTGGGTGTGATTTTCTCACGCTGGTATTCCAGACTGACTCGGGTGTTATTTAACTGTAATGCTCGGGTCAGACCGAGTATTATAGGATACAGGATATGATGTTGTGGGATCAGGAGACGAGCTGGATGACGATACGTACTCTCGTACTTATATATATGTATTTCCGCTGAGTTGAGTTGTTATGTACCCATTGTATGTTATTGATGTGAGCTGTGATTGATGTACTCTGATGATGTAATATATGTAAACAGATATATTTGATTTTGAGTAAAGATTATTTATTCTCTATTATATTTTATTCCGTTGCGATGGTTAGATTCTGATGTTGATTTTGTTTTCTCTTCTTCTACCTCTTCTTCTTAAACCCAAATGGTTCATATTTCTGTACAATTTGAGTTGATTGTTGTAGATTAGTGTTGACTCAAGGGGTACGGATTTGCGGGTCGTTTCAGTATAAATGTGTAACTCTGATGTATTTAACATGTAATCGACTGATATAATATTCTTTGTAAACTGTTATTATTTGTTATTATATTTTATCCTCTGCGAATATGAGATGTTGATGTTTCTGTTCTTCTTCTTCTTCTATCTCTTTCTTCTTTTCCCTAACTATTTGGAATTTTCGGGATCGAAAATCCCAGGTCATTACAGTTGGTATCAGAGCTGAAGGTTAAACGAGAACCTTGGCTCTTGTGGGTGTACTCATTAAGGATAGGGTCAATGGTACCCTAGGATGAGTTGAGTATATATATATGAGAGAGCGTACTTGTTATTTTCTTATATAAGGATTTTAAATGATTTTATATAAGATTATATTTGATATATAAAGCAATATTTCACTTTAATAAATATTAAGGAAATTGACTGTTAAATTATTAGAATAAAATTAAGAAGTAATATAATACAACCAAACTGAAATTAAATAAAGATAAGTTTGACATGGATTCAAACTGAAATTGAAATCTTGAATTGGAGAAGTATTTCGGAATAAGATGATAATGAATGGTTTCAGATATGATAATCTTAGTTATTATCATAAATAATTGTTGTGTGTTTAATAATAGGATGTGTATTAATGAGTAAGCAAACGAAATGTTTTAAAGGAGTAAACATTTAGGTAAAGTATGACTTATAAAATTTGAAACTAAAAATACCTAAATTGTGAAATTTTAAATCTGGGTCCAGAAATTGAAACTTGTTTCAAAGTGCTAAAAGAAATAATACATAAGTATTAGTTGAATAAATGAGACTTGTTGCAAACAATGGGTTGTTTGATAATTTGATTTGAATTTAAACCAAAGGTGGTTTAAAATTTTATAACATGGCTGGGAGAACCAGGAAATCAATATATATATATATATATATATATATATATGTATGTATGTATGTATGTATGGATATGCATGATATCAAAGATAATTTAGAATAAACTCTAAGGTGTTGAGTTTTGATTTTCCCTGAAGTGTGATAAAAAAACCAAAGTGATTTAAGTTTTGAACTTATGGGAGGGAAAGAATTTTGAAATTTGAAGTGGGAATTCGATTTTGAGTAGGGTTGATTGAATTAAGTAAATTGAATTTAACATAAGAGAAGTTAAATAAGTTTGAATGAACAACCTGAATTAGAAATTCCAAGATGAAATTGGATTTAACTTGGGAAGTTAAATGGTTAATTTGCATGGAGAGTTTATGTGATCTCAAAAATGGGTTTGAGATCTAGAAATTGAAAATGAATGGATGTTATAAAATAAATTGGATGATATCATCCTATTGTTGGTAAAAATCTTTAATTGTGGATCGGATTTGTTTAAATGAACGAGAAATGAAGTGTGGTAATATATCCATTAGTGAGATAAAAGAAAAATTTAACGTTAATTTGAAATTAAGGGCATGGAATTACTTTGAACTAAAAATTTGAATAATTGAATTTGTAAATTAAAATTTGTTTAAGAACTGATTTCAAAACTAGAAGATAAAACCGAGTAATAAATTAAATTTTTAAGATAAAATTATTTTTGAACTCTTATTTGAAATTTGGAAAAGGTTAAGTAAAGATAATTTACAATGGAATTTTGGAAATCTGACTCAAGATTAAATTGTATAAAGATTCGGATGGTAGATTTAAAATAGAGATAAAAATAAATAAAGATTAATTTGATTTAAAGGTTAAACCAACCTTAGAGAATTTAACTCGAATTATATAATTCGAGATGGTTTAAAATTGAGATTGAAATTGAATTAGTCCAAATTAAATCTGACTTGAATTAATTGGACTTGAGATTGAAGGTGTATAAGTTTAAACATTCAAACGGAAAATTTGGGTTGAATTGAAATAATTGAAATTGAAGTGGGTTCAATTGAATGGATATTAGTCCAAAGTGATTGAAATAACTTGGGATCGTAATTAAAGTTGAATACATTTAAAATCAAATGGAATTTGATTTAAATTTGGAAAGAAATTTGAGAATCAATTCAACTTGATTTAGGAATAAATCAAGTCCAATGGAAATTGGAGTTATTTAAAATTGGAATTGGATCAATTTAAATGTAATTGGAAATTTAAATTGAATTTGTTGGGAAAGTGAACGGTTTTGACTCTGGACTATTTTCAATATAAATTGTTTTAGTATGAACTTATTTTTCCAAGCTATTTAATATATATATATAACCTTCTTTTTAAAGTCAAATTATTTTATACTTGTTTTACAATTATTTCGGAACTATGAACAATGTTTCAATTGTTTTATAAACTAATTACTATTTTTCAACTATTTTACGAATTAATTACTATTTTAAAACTATTTTGCAATTATCTAAAATTTCTGAAACTATTTAACTATTTTCTGACTATTTTACAAGTAGTTAACTATTTTACAAATATTTTGCAAACTAATAATTATTTTTCAACTACTTATCTATTTCGAAAATTTTCAAGCTATTTTCTAGATATAACTGGTCGGAGTTCAAACTGTTATTGGTTAAATACCCAACTGAGATAAGAATTGAAGCAATAATCCAAATGGGAATTAAAGCAAATGTGAGTAAGTGGATAGAATTTAAAGGAAATGTGAATAGAAAGAGAAATTGATTTGGCTAATAATCAATGAAGCTAAATACGTAGGATGTACGTATATTATTCTATTCGCATAGTGATTTGATCCAGATTCGAGCACAGAATTTCAAGATAGTTATATTGATCCGAGTTGGGATTTTTCACTCGATTTTCGACGGCGAACCTGGATATGGATTGTTGATTAGATCTGGATGTTCTCTATCATAGTTATAGCTATGCAAGGTGAATGACGGTTTCTGATCAAGAAACCAGATCTGCGTCCGCACTAGGAAGTCAGGTGGACGATACTAATCGAAAATGAAATTGTGTAATCGAGCGAGCGATCAGGTTGGTATAGTGTACTGATGATATGAGTACATCGTACGGATTTGAATGAACTTGATATTGGAAAGAGTAATCAAATTGGAATATTTGATTTTGAGTAAACAAAGTTATATATCTTTGTTATATAAGATAAATCTTCCCTTGTTGAATCTATTGCTTGAAGGAAGAATTTTTGAAAGTGTTTGAAGTATAAAAGGAGTTTTATACAAAATTGAAATGATTCAAGTTTTTTTAAAAAAACAATATATATATATATATATATATATATCAAGGATCTTATGAGGATTTTGGAAAGGGTTTTGAGAACCTTTGATTTTGGAAAGGCTTTTGATTTTTGGTAAAGTCAATATAGAATTTGGAAAGCCTAGTTTGAGAATTATCGATTTTTGGATAATCGATTTTATGTAAATGAGCTTGGTATGAGATCATACTAGGTGTATGATTTGAAGGATACTATATGTATAGTATAAAGTGTTTTGATGACGGCTCTGGAGAAAAAGGCGCTCCCTTGAAATGAACTTCTCAGGAGTGCCACTGGTTGGTGCTGCCTTGAGCCCTAAGGGGGGGAGGGTTCTAAAGTTGATCCTGTGGGGAGTTCGGACAAACTAGTTCCTGAGGATTATTGGGTAGCGAAAGTCGAGGGCGCTGATGCCTACAGGGGCATTTGGGTTATGCTGTGACGATAATGTAACTCGATGTCACTGCGATATATTGTGGGGACCATAGCGAAAATCGTGTGGAGGATGAGTGCCAACAGTTTACACTTGATTTTGCCGGGAAGGCAACGCAACATCGGTAGACTGCGATCTATGGTCGAGTGGAATGGAGAAGTTTCATTCTTTTGGCAGCGAAATTCGAGGGCGCTGATGCCTACAGTTATATGGGTTTTTGCTGTGATAGCTAAGTAACCCCAATTGTAGCTGCGATCTGTAGCGGGTTCCATGGTGTAATCGAAGGGCGCGAAGGCCTACAGTTATTTATGGATTTTGTCGGGATGGCAACGTAACCATCGGGTTAACTGCGACCATGGATAGGGGTGATGATTTCCAGAGCATTCTCACCAAAGATATATCCTCTATTTTCAAAACTGTTTTCTATGTTTTCAATAAAATTATTTTCCAAGTATTTTCACTGGATGTTGAAAATATGTTTAGCAAGTACTTATAGATTTTCAGTCCTACGTCTGAACAACGTAGGACCGAATTTCTGCGAGAACAAAGATGGACTTGTCGAAACATCGAGTTATAAAAGTATTTTTATAAAACTATTTTAGTAACGTTATATGGATTTTTTTAAAAGTAGCTTAAAAATGATTAAAGAAAATTTATCTGATTTTAAGCATTTTAATAAATTCTGGCTTCGTTTCTTTTCGAGGACGAAAAGATTCAAAGGGGGGAGGAACGTGACGACCTTGGATTTTGGCCCTATTATTTTAATAAATATTTCATCTAATTTTAAATAAAAATGTTTATAACGAAATCTGTTTTATTCAATAATTTTTTTAAGATTCTGTATTATTAACATCTGATAATGTATATATGAATATAAATGGAGTCTTTAATAATAGTGTTTAATAATAGGCAACCTTATCAATATTAAACATGAATGTTAAACTTAAAACTTATATATATGATTATAAACATAAACATACAAAACATAAGTATAAAGTATAATTATGAATATAAGATATAAAATAAGATGTAAATATAAATATAAAATATACAAATACAAACATAAGTTACAAATCAATGTTTGAAAATTTGATTACAATTAGAGAAAGATAAAACTGGAAAAATTATGCTAACAGATATGATCAACTGTTAGCTGTGCAGGGCAAAAGAAGAACCTGTATATATATATGAATTGTGCAATGCAAAGAAGACAAAGTATACAAATCGACTACAAAATGTATTCACACATATACAAATATCTTTGTACCAAATTTAAGTATCAGCTAACATTAATTATTTGTAAACACAATTGAAGACACGCATTTAAGAGTAGCACAACTTTGTGTCAAAGAAAATCCTTTCAGCCGAAATGAGCAAAGATCATTTCAATTTACAGTAATTTAAATAAAAATCTTGTCTGAACATAACAAGTAACACTTGTACCAGTTAAACCTATACTGTTCAAAGTTATGTCTATTTATACAACATATTATTTTGTTCGTTTACAAACTTAAGAAGCAAAAAAGCTGAGACAAGGAAGAAAAGAAAATAAATATCTTTACTTTACAAACTAAATAAATTCAACAGCAAAGCAGAGGGATCTTCAGGAATTCAACTGCAGTTTTCTTCATCAACCTTTGCTTTCTGTTTCAACAATTATTTTTGTGAGTAAACATACAATTTTTAAAGTTTAAGTTTTGATAATTAGTTTATGAAATCGTATGTTTGCTATATATTGAAAACAAGCTGTTCTGTTATGTTGGTTGTTTACTGTAAGCTGCTCTTCAATATTTCAAGTTCTGAACAGAGTAAAACAGAGAAAATTTTAAATACTTTTCATATAAATATTTTATGCTTAAGAATTGAAGGTAAACACACTTGTTTAAACTGAAATCACGGCCTGGAAGAATTGTTGAAGGTGGACAGTGTAGCTTAAACACTGTATGTTCAAGTTACAGTAAATAGGAATCAATATGTTAAAACTCAAAGATTTTAAATTGTAAATTCGATTCATATCTTGATTTAACTTACAAAGCTAGATTTTTAAAACAAAAAACTGTAATTTTTAGACAAGCATACTAGGTGTGGTTTAAAAATAGACAAAAATTGCTTTTTTGTGAATCTCTGGTGATTCAACAAATCTTAAATGTTGAAACTTGTCCTATAGCTTGCTTGATGATTCTCGAGTATGGGAAAAATGCTAAAGAAAATTCCTAACGCAAGGATTAGTTGGTTGGACCGAAAGTAGGGTTTGGTTCGAGTTATTTTTTGTGTTCTGTAATTCGTTGATTTCGTTGCTGTGAATGGATCGAGCCGTACGAGTTTAGAGGAGATGGTAGAGGAGGTTATGGCCGTGGCGTGGCCGAAGCGGCGTCGCCCCTGGAGGCCGGCGTTCGGGGGTCGAGGCATTTTTCCTTAGTTGCTCGAGTAGCTAGTTCGAGTGGCAGAGCATCTTTTTGATTTCGAGCATATCTCCTCGAATTGAGTTTTGTTTTCGTGTTTGTGATCGTTATGTAACTTGCCGGAGGCGTCGAGCTTCGCCTGGTCTTTGACGAACCACCGTGCAGGTGCACGGTGGCGTGTGAGTACCTGTGACATCGAGTTTGGGTCATCGCGAGTGTTGTTCAAGGTTTTTGGGTAGCTGCTTCGAGTCGACCTGATGTCTGCATGGTGTTTCGTATAACTGCAGTTTTTAACTTAAGCTATTATAAAAAAAACGAAGAAGAAAAGAAACAGGAAAAAAAAGAGGATGAAGGAGAGTGACGCGGGAAAAAGGAGGGAAGTACTCGAAGTTTGCTCGAAGTAATCAAGTGCCCTCTTCAGGTTCTTCTCCTAACTGATAATCTTAAATAACCTTTAAGTTATTTTGCTAAGAAAAGAAAGTAATAATAAAATTTACAATGTTGACAAGTTTAAGTTAGGTTTTGATTTAAATCTTATGAAGGAGGGTTGTAATGTAATTATTTAATTAATCTAAAGTAAGGAAATTAAGGATGTAATTAATTTATACACGTAATTAAATAAATAATTCAAATAAGTTTGTAATCGAAGATTTACATTAATAATTTTGTTGATAAACCAATTTGAACTTAAGATTTTAATTAATCACTTAAGTTAATTAATGAATAAAAGTTAACTAATTAAATGATTAATTAAAGATTAGATGATTAATAAATTGATAATTAATGATTAACTAAGTAATTAATTGATCATAAATGAGTAATTAAGGAATATTTAATTCGTAATTAAGTTGTGTTAATCAATTATTAAAGTTTATTAAGATCTATTAATTGGGTTTAAGGGCAATTAAGGGATAGATTACCCGATTGAAATAAATTTGTTAATTAATTAAAGGTAATCTCTTGTATATTAAGTAAATATAAATACTTGATGAGATTTAGTAAAGTAATTCATAAGTACTAGATGTAATAAATTAAAGGGAATTTCTTAATGGGAAGTAATTAAAGGGTAATTACTTAGTAGAAGTAATTGAGGATAAATTACTTGGTGTAATTAATCCAAAAGGATTAAGTAAGGGGTTAATTACTTAAGTAAGTAATTACAGAGGGGTAATTACTGTTTATGAGTAATTGGGGTTGATTAATGGATGCAATTAATTGAAGATAATCATTCATGGGTTTGGTTAAGTATAATTACCTAATGAAAGTAATTAGACAATGATGACAATCTTAATGTAATTAAAGAATAATTAATCACAGAGGATTAACTAAGATAAATGATTATGGGATGGTGAATCAACTGGGCTGTAATAAATTAATAAGCAGGACTTAAAGTTAATTGATTTAATTCAATTCTGGTTAATTAGATTTATCCGAGATGGTGTGATTGATGATCTTGCTTATGCATGATAAGTGATTGTTTATATGCCCTGAATTGATTGATACCCTTGATATGAAACGGTTCGTGATATGATGTGTTTGGGTGGGCAATGATAATGGGATTATTTATCTATGATGAATTGTTGAGTAAAGGTGACATCTTTTATTTAAAGTTGAATTGCATTTCACTTGAATAATTTGTGTTATGATAAACTGAATTCGAAGAGACCAGAGTCGGGTATTAGTTAATACCCGAAACCACTTCGATTCTTTACAAATTGATACGTGAAATCAATAAGGTGTAATGGAATGATCGAAGTGAAATTGGACCATATAATCAAAGTTCTGGCACTTAATTGCTTTGTGAAATAAGGGATGTCTATATCAACTTATGAAGTTGTAAATTGATATACACACCCCAGGTTTATATGAGTTAGATACTTTTGTATTTCATGTTAGATGGGTTTACTCACGCTGTTTTCCAGCCTAACCCGGGTGTTACTTTGGTGTAATGCTCGGGTCAGACCGAGTATTATAGATTTTCATGTAGAGACGTTCTGGAGCTCAGGAAGTGAGCTGGATGGCAGGAGCGTATAGAGTATTTCCACTATATTTATATTGTTGTATATATGTGACATGATAATTATGTATATTCAGTGTCTGTATAGATGTGTAACTCTGATGTATTTAACATGTAATCGACAGATATAGTATTCTTTGTAAACTGTTATTATTTGTTATTATATTTTATCCGCTGCGAATATGAGATGTTGATGTTTCTCTTCTTCTTCTTCTTCTATCTCTTTCTTCTTTTCCCTAACTATCTGGAATTTTCGGGATCGAAAATCCCGCGTCGTTACAGTTGGTATCAGAACTGAAGGTTAAGCGAGAACCTTGGCTCTGGTGGGTGTACTTATTAAGGATTGGGTCAATGGTACCTTAGGATGAGTTGAATATATATATATATATATATATATGATAGAGCGTACTTGTTATTTTCTTATATAAGGATTTTAAATGATTTTATATAAGATTATATTTGATATATAAAGCAATATTTCACTAGACATTGTGTTTGATCATGGTACTCTTGATTCTCTTAAATTTCTTGGAAAGCCATATAATGTTGCTGGTTAGGTGGGTTAGTATCAGATAAGTACATATCTTCATTATCTTCTTCTTCTTCCATTTTCTCTTGCACATTGTTCTTTCCATGAGAAGATCCTTCATGGGAATGATAGATTGGTGTTTGTGCTCGAGGAGGTGGTGTAGGCGAAGGAGAAGAGGACGGTGTGGATGATGATCTTCCATGATTTTTCGGACAACCTTCTTCATCATGTTCATAACCTTGTCCAATGTTTTTTCCATTTGGTTATACATGTGGAAAATGTTCTTTGTAACTCACTAACTTCCTTTCTTAGTGATTTCTGATTTCTCTCTAGAACCTTTGATTGTAGTAATCAGTCGCTGATTTTACAATGTCACATCACACTCGACTTCGTTATGATGGAGTCTAGTCCGAGCTTCCTAAATTTCGAAATCGAAATGATATTCTTGAAACAGATAGGATGTCATATGAGGACACGGTGAAGTCTCCCGTTGTTGTTGGTGGTAGTGTTGGACAGTCCATTGATGGAAGGGCATGATAGGAGGAGGGTTTCTTGGAAGTTGCATTAAAGATAAATATCTTGGACCACTATATTTTATTGGAATTTCCTCGTATTGCGATAAGTACGAGGGAACTCCCAAGTTTTGCAAGATACATATAAGATAAGGAGCATATACAATGGTTACGATGATGCTGAGTCCAAAAACCTTAGATTTGTTTATGAATAAATTTTTCCCAATTTACCACGAGACTGCCAAATATAGCATATAAAGTCCTATGGTCATTTGAATAAATTAGTTTGTGGCTACCTAAACGTGGAATGATTATGTTGATTATCATTCTATTAAGTAGTCTAGCACGTGGTTGTTGGTAAATTAATTTCCACTAGGCATCCTATCTTCCAAAATTTGATGGGTAACTTCATTTCGGGGTAAAAGACTATGGTCCCGTATTTCTGCTAACTCAATTCCCTCATGAGAACATCCTCATATACGTCCAACCGTATATAGATCAATTTTTACTTCTTTACCATAAACACTTGACCATAACCATCCATCTTCATTTTCTAGATTCCATGTTTCCGCACTACACAAGTTGGAATAGAAAAGATAGATAGCAAGCAGATCGATAATTACCTTCTTTTCATCATAAATAATGAGGTCACGGCAATTGGCATCCATTGTTAGACCTTAAATATCGTAATCCATGAAATTTCCAAGGCGGTAGAAGGGGCCGCGATGGAATTTCTTCTTTGAAAGCACTTGAAACCAGTTGACAGCAGTGGGATTGTTTTGGAGCCATTGATTTATGTAATTTTTGGTAACAAAGGATTGAGAAGAGGAGGAACATTGACCTTGCTTTTACTTTTTGGAAACGGTTTGCTTCTTTGCAGTCATTGATTGCGGAGCTTGAAATTGATGGAGGCTAGGGTTTTAGAATTAGGGAAGTAGATTGGAGGTAAAAGTGAAATTTGGGGTAAAATATGAATTTATAAGGGCTGTTGCTGGTTGAGCCTGAGGCAGTTGATAGACGTCTATGGGATGTTTATAGATATTTGTGGTTTCGGAAAATATTTCCCTAAAACTAGTGACAGAGATCTGTGGTTTTTTCCATAGATGTCCGTTGCCTATGTTTACAGAATATATTTTTTAAAATATGAAGATGTTTAACTTTCATTCAGAAATTCAAATAATTATTACATACAACAATATATAAAAAAATTACAATACCAAGTAAATATTTAGATGAAATGTTATCATAATTTTAGTTTTTGTTAGAGGGGTCGGACTTTTTAATTTATTGTAAGTCCCATGAATTCGGCTCAACCTTTGTTTCTTCAACTCGTGGGCTTAGTGGAGACCAACATGGGCAAGCTGGAGTATCAATCTAGTCTTAATTTGATGGTCTAAATTTGCATAAATTTCTTGGAGTAATGTTATAAGCTTTTATAGGAGTTTCATTTAAACGAGGAGATTTTTTATGTATGCAATTTTTTATTGGTGAATGACCAAAAATTGCTAGAATACATTTTTCGAGAAAGTTAAGATGAGATCCTTGTCGTCATTGCTCATGATACATTTCTTGTTAAACTCCTATCATTTCTTGTTGATAGTGATATATTGCAATAGCTTTGGTGTTGAGAGATGTCGATTCTAAATCAATTGACCGTTTGGGTTTCTTTCCTTAGGAGAAAAGCCAATGTGATACGTAGGTGATGCAATAATGTTTAGAGAGGCCGATTGAATTGATGGAGGTATGAATTTAGTTGGTGATATGTACGTGCTATTCGATGAAGGTAAGTAGTCGATGGTCGAATAAATGGAGCCGTGATTGGACGACATTTTGAATAGAAGTGGTTTGCAGACAGAAGTCGGTGAAAAAATATGTATTAAGTTTGCAGAAGAATTTCTTTATATTAAAGTTGTTTACAATTTTTGGAAGTTTATTTATTAGGTAGTGAAACCTTAACCATAGAAATTTAACAGAAGTTACCTAGTTTTTATAGGGATGAAATTATTTGTAAACAATTTTACAAAATTATTTCATGCATCATATTTGAGTTATATAAATTATATATATTAGTTTACTAATTCATTGTGAGAACAAATTCCTAGGTCTCGTCTTAGTTATATAAAAGTTAGTTCACTTAGTGGCTTGGAAGTATCCATACTTTGATTTTCAATATTTATATATTCAAGTGATATAATTCCTTTTTCAACACTATCTCTTGAGAAATAGTGACGAATATCAATGTGTTTTGCTCGAGAATGATTAATAGGAAATTTTGATAAATTTATAGCACTAATATTATCACAATATATAGGAGAATTTGCTATAATTTTACCAAAATCTTGAAGAGTTTGGTGCATATATATTACTTGTGCACATTCTAAAGTTGCTGAAATGTATTCAACTTCACATGTAAAGATAGAAACATAGTTTTGTTTTTTTACCAAACCACGAAACTAAAGATTGACTAATAAAATGGAATGTGCCGCTTTTGCCTTTTTTTATCTGTTTTGCAACCCCTAAATCAGCATCAATGCGATGACCCGGAATTTTGGGCAATATCAATTTAATAATCTGCATTAAAAATTTGAATTGATTTAACAATCTTCTTTTGCATAAATATCTAATTGGTGAATTTTATCTTTTAAAAGCTAATAAAATATTTTCTATTTATAATGTATATATAATTGTATATATTGTAAGTAGAAAAACTTTGGTTTGAATTTAACAAATAAAATCTTGTTTTCAAATTCTAAAATATAATTGGCAATTTGGAAATTATGATTTTAATTTAATATAAAGCTTTTCAAAAGTTATTGAAATAAATAACTATATAGTTTTTAAAATATTTAAGATAAATGTTTAATTGTTTAAATCTTAGCTTAAGTTTAAATATAAATTTAAATTAATAACCAAAAAGGTTTATTTTATTTTATTTTTGATATTGCTTAATAAATATGATTTGTAATTAGATATGAAAATTTAAAATACAATATGGCATATGAAACATTAATTCATTTTAGTGAAATAAGTAATTTATTAATAATAAGGTAATTTCTTTTACAAATTATTTCAAATTGATAAATGTGTTATTTTCAAATGATATTAATAAATGTATAAATACATATAGGTTATAAAGACAATAAAATTGTTGTTTTCAAAATTGAATTTGTGCTCCTGTTTTGTCTTTTCCAGATAGAAGAAGTTAGTTTTCTACTGATGATAGTAGAATTGATCTTGGTTTTGGTTGACCTTGATAAGATCATTCTGTTGGGTTGTTTTTGGTCTAGTTTGTTTATAGAGGAATCAACGAAGGTTGAGCTGATCAGGAAGGATGAATGCAGCCCAGGATTGTCGGAAGAGTTTTGTGGATAAGAGACGGAGGAATTTGGATTCAGAAGTCAGAAATCTGATTTTGGATAAGTTTTCTCCGATCAAAGGAGCTATAAGATTTGGTAAGACTGGGAAGCGGGATCCGAGGTATTTTGGATCTCTTCTATGTTCTGTTTAGGATAAGTGCTTTGGTCTTCTGGGAATTAATTGTCAGTTTGGTGAGTTTCACGTATCTCTAAGGGAGTACATGTAGGATCCATCTCTGGTTGTGGAACCAGCTGTTCGAGAGATTTGGTACTTGAGCAGGACTTAACTTTAGTCTGATATCCTATTCAGTTTTATAGATCTAGATAGATAGGAGCTCTGTAGCTTAGTAGTGTAGATTATTTAGACTCTGTAGAGCGAGTATCCCAGTATTTATACCTGGGAAACTCTAGGAAGTTCTATCCAGATTTTTGTCTGGATAATTTGATTTGTTTGTTCGAGTGAATTGGTTGTTATGATTGTTAGCATTTGACTGATAATATATGCTTGTGATTTAAAATTAAATCTTAAATAGATTATTAAATTACCTTTGCTTTTAAATTTCGGGGACAAAATTCTTTTAAGGGGGGAGGAATGTGATGACCCGGAATTTTGAGCAGTATCAATTTAATAATCTGCATTAAAAATTTGAATTAATTTAATAATCTTCTTTTAAATAAATATCTAATTAGTGAATTTTATCTTTTAAAAGCTAATAAAATATTTTCTATTTATAATGTATATATAGTTGTATATATTGTAAGTAGAAAAGCTTTGGTTTGAATTTATCAAAATAAAATCTTGTTTTCAAATTCTAAAATATAACTAACAATTTGGAAATTATGATTTTAATTTAATATAAAGCTTTTCAAAAGTTATTTAAATAAATAACCATATAGTTTTTAAAATATTTAAGATAAATGTTTAATTGTTTAAATCTTAGCTTAAGTTTAAATTTAAATTTAAATTAATCAACAAAAAGGTTTATTTTATTTTCTTTTTCATATTGCTTAATAAATATGATTTGTAATTAGATATGAAACTTTAAAATATAATATAGCATATGAAACATTAATTCATTTTAGTGAAATAAGCAATTTATTAATAATAAGGTAATCTCTTTTATAAATTATTTCAAATTGATAAATGTGTTAATTTCAAATGATATTAATAAATGTATAAATATAGATAGGTTTTAAAGACAATAAAATTGTTATTTTCAAAATTGAATTTGTGTTATTATATATGTATATATATAAGTGATTTTAAATTGGATTTTTAAATTTATTTTGAATTTGAATTTGAATTTAGGAATTAAAAGGGTGTATATTTTAAATATTTTGGATTTTAAATTTTATGTGTAAGTTTTTATTTATATATAATTGGTTATGTTTCTTTAAAGTTATCTATATACATATAAATAAGTATCTATAAATTAATAAATTAAGTTAAAAAGTTTTATTAACATTTAAAAATAAGTAGAGATTACTTAAATTACATATGTAAATCTCTAAGGGCATAATATGACAGGTGTTAAGTAATAGATAAAACAAGATGACAAATGGTGAAATTTAATACGAGTGGCATTTTATTTTTCTTTTATTTAAATAAATCACAAATAAACTTATATAAACTTAATGCTTCTTCTCTTCAAATTCTTTTTTCTATTCTCTAATCAAAAGCTTAAGAAAGCTTCAGCCTGAACAATAACTCAAAATAATCAGTGATCAATACATTCAAACCAGAAATTAGAAACCTATAAACCTATTTTCAATATCAAAAGCCAAAAGAAAAACAAACTGTTTCTCAATCAAATCTGTAATTAACATCCTCCTCAAAACCAGAATGTAAATCAAAACCTGCAAACATTCTTAAAAACCTGAACATCATTCATTAACCTGTCTTCATCTTCAAATTCCAAAAAGCCTACAAGTTTTTCTTCAATTCTGAACTTTTCTGAAGCAACTTGGAATTTTTCTACTGCATGAAAATCTGAGACAAGCAACAAGCTAATACTTCAGCAATGCAGTTTTAAAAACAAGCCCATTTTCCAACAACTAAGTTTTAAAGTTTAAAGCTATTTCAAATTGGATCAGAGGCTATGTTCTTCACTTCCAAAACATTGAGTAACATCACTTTTAAAAAAAATTAAGTATATAAAATCCGTTGCATGTTCATATCTGGAATTAGTATGTTTGTATGTGTATATATTGGTGCAATTCTGTGTATATATATATGAATGTGTGGATGTGTATATGACTATGTATCAGTGTATTGACTGTGCTTAGTTTTAGAGCAAGGATTTTAAACAAAATCCATTTTCTCTTGATCTAGTTTCTATTAGGATTTAAGTTATAAACAAAAATTGTTTGTTTAATCATAATTGAAGTTTAAAAATTATTTAAGTAAAAATAAATTAGATATTGCTCTGGGAAACTAAAGAACATGCAAGATTGTATTTTTTTAAAAATTTGAACTTCTTAATTCATTGGTTAAGTGATCTAATCTGAATACTGAACCAAAAACATGAATTTTAGGAGTGAAAACATAATTTTTAGTTTGAGGATGGATGAGCAATTCTGGTTTAACCAGAAATGGTGTTTTAGGAAAGTTCTGATGATCTCGATGGTCTAGAAGGTTGTAATTTTCAGTGAAGGTAGTGGGATGATCGAAGAGTGGAGGAAAAATACTAGATGTGCGTACAGGTGATCGTGGTGGCGGAGGCGATTGTATTTTGTCTATAAACCTAGTACTAGGTTTGGTCAGAAAACGATCCACTACGGCGTCTCTGGTGGATCGAGTGCCACCGTTCTTTAGGAAATGGTAGAGGGGACGTTGACGAAGGCTTGGCCGGAAATTCAGACTCTCTCGTGGTCGAAGACATGAGAGTGAGGTGATTCCTAGTTTTGATGGATTATCCAGGATGAGCTTAAATGCTCGAATTTAAATTCGAGGAAGAATCGACGATCTGAAGATCATGAATATGAGCAAGGGTTATCGCTGACTTGAGCGGATCATCGTTGATGATCGGAGTTGGATGGGCCATTGTGCATCTGCACGGTGCACTCCTTTGTTATCTGGTGATGTTGGGTTTGAAGTAGAGGATTTGTACTCGAGCATTTCTTGAGTAATTCGAGTTTTTTGCTCGAAGTATGGGGTGTTTTAGCTTGAAGCAATTATAGGGTGGCTCGGGTCAATGTTTGGTTACAGGTTTTAAAACCTATCAGCTTTAAAATTTTAAAAATGAATTTTAAAATGTAAGAAAAGATTTAAACAAAGTTTTAAATCTGGATTCAAATTTAATTTGTATCTTAGTTTGGAAATAAATGATTTTAAAATTTAAATTGTTTTAAGAACTTTAAAATGTTACAAGTATATTTTGAAATGATTTGAATTAAAAATGAATTTGATTTAAATTCTTTTAAATTTCTTTTATAAATTAAGTATTTCTTTAACGTGTGATTTTAAAGGTTTTTAAAGTGTTTTAAAATTTTGTTAAAGCTAAATTGTATTTATTTTGAATCTTAATTTGAAATGGAATTTGAAAGTAAATTCAAGAGTAAAATGTTTTCAAATGTTTTTGTTAATGACAATTTAGTCATAAGCAAGAAATGTTTTTATCTTAAAGTAAATTAAGATTTAATTATTTGCGATTCATTAAATTATTAAGGTAATTAAAATGGATAATCAATTAATTTAATTAATTAATGAATTGGATAAATTAATTTAGTAATTAAGGATTTAAATTAATTAATTAAGGTTTAAGTTAATTAATTAAGGTTAATTAATGCGAAATTAAGATCATTAATCAGATAAGTTAAGATTTTTAATTAAAGATTAGGAAATTAATTAATCAAGTAATTAAAAATTAGTTAAGTATCAGTTAATCACTTAATTAATTAAATAATTAGAGATTAATTAATTGGTTATTAAAGATTAATTAGATTGTAATTAATAATGATTAATCTAAGTTTAATTACTTAAGGAAAGTAATTAAAGAATTAATAATAGTTAATAAAGATCATTAATTAGGCGTTAATAAATAATTAATTAATGTGATTAATTTTAATAATTAATTATATTAATTAATTAAGGATAATCATTTATGGAATTGTAAGTATAATTACTTAATGGAAGTAATTAAAGGAATTAATTACTAAATGTAATTAATTAAATAATGTGATTAATTTAAGTTAATTAATTTAGTTTAATTAATTTAAGATAATTACTGGATGATTGATCAAGCATAATTAATTAATGTAATTAATGAAGCGTAATTACTTAGTGAAGTAATTAAGATGGGTAATTACTGGATGTAATTAATTGAAGTATGAAAGTAGTCTGGGTTAATTACTTTGTGTAATTAATTGAAGGATAATTTATTAATGGGAGTGGTTTGGGTATAATTACTTTGTGTAAATAGTGAGAAGGACAATTATTTAGTAAAAGTAATTAATAATTAATTGCTTGGTGTAATAAATTTAAGAAGTAATTAATAAAGTTATTTGAAATTAATTAAGTAATGTAATTAATTAAGGGTAATTAATTACTGAATGGGATTAATCAAGATTTATTAATTAATTAAAGATTAATTAAAGATTAATTATTAAAAATGATTATTAATTAAGAAGTAATTAAGGGATCATTAATTAAAATAATTAATGATGTAATTAAGGATTGATTAATTAGGATTAATAAATCAATAATAAGTGATTATAGAGTAATTAATTAATTATAATTAATTAAGGATTAATGTAATTAATTATAGTTAATTAATAAATGAAGTAATTAAAGTTTAATTACTATAAATGGTTAAGGATAATTAATTTGTGTAATTAATTAAAGGATAATTACTTAAAGTAATTAGAGAGTAATTAATCAATGATGATTAATTAAAATGGATAATTAGAGGATGATTAATTAATTGATTTGTAATTAATTAATGGTTATGTAAGCAAGATTTATGTGATGAAAGTAATTAATTTAATTTACTTTAAATTAATTAGAGATAGTGTGATTAGTTAATCCTTTCTTATGGATGTTGAATGATATTGATTGCCTTGAATGGTTTGAGATCTCAGATATGAGATAAGTGATGCTGTGTGAATGGATGCTTTGGTTGAAGTGTGATGATGATGTGAATTATCTATTTGTGATGATAATGTGAATTATCTATTTGTGGTATTATTGTCTATTTGTGTGTATATAAATAATGAATTAAATCATATTGTTTTAACTTTAGAAAAACTTGGACATAAAAGATGGCGTTTTGGATTTCGATGAGATTGGGATCGGGTTTCAAGATTTGGATATCCGAAAACCACATCGATCCAAATTAACGATAGGTCGTGAAATCTCAAGTGAAGATGAAGATTCAGAGTGCAAGGGTTATCGTTGTTAACTCTGAGGGTGATTCCAAAATGAGTGTAACGAGATAATGCCTTCAGTTTCATTCGAACACGGAACGAACTTGTATGGATTGAATGCTTCCAGAACATCGTCAGGTGGACGATGAACATTCTAGGAGATGTGTTCTTTAAAGGTAATCATAGCCTCAAGCCTCATCAATGGGGAATGGCTAAAACAGGGGAGGTGCAGTAAGGTTAAGTGGGTAACACCCAAGTAGGACAAGATTTACCCCTGTCTAGAGGTCCCTTTATATTCGGCTGTGTGGGCAGTTGGTTGCAAACAACTACGGGGTTGTCTTGTTCGGGACTGTCCAGTAAGGGATGGTTCTGGCCTTGTGTTGTAGGGGATTTAGGATGGATCCTTGGTACTGTGATCTAGGCCACGTACTGTGACGGGCGGTACCCCAGTTGCCCTGTCATTAATGGAAACACATTCTTCCTACATGCCCCTTACGGTTTTGATTGTATTACCCACTTTGTGGCTAGTATGCTGGAATTTAATCACGTAACAATTTCAACTATTTCTTATTTACTTGAAAACCCTAGACCCTATTATAATATCACTGGATTTCCTATCAAATGTTTTGGTTTGCGTAAGGTAAAAACTTACCCATGTTTATGTGTGGGGAGTCTTACATGATAACTTTTCTTTCAAAAGATTTTCAAAGTTAAGAAAACTTAACCAGTTACTCACACCAGACCCATGTCTGACCCGGAGTTTATCTTCTGTTTTCTTAAACTCTTGGGTACTCAATTTTTACGAGTAGCTAAGGGATTCGGGTTAGCTTTAATGAATTATGGAGGAGCAATAGAGCAGGAGGCTTCAGCATTTGTGAATATATATAGTGTTCCGCTGTGTGATCTCTGAGTCATATGTTTGTGTTGTATTGAGTTGTAATAACTAGACAGATGTTTATAAATATCTAGTATGTGATGTATAATCTGTGTAACTCTGAAGGATGTTGTTTACTATGTAAATACTTATGTGATTAATATAAATAATTCGTTCTGCTGTTGAGATTATGATGTTGTTTCTTTTCTTTCTTCTCTATCTTTCTCTTTTCTATCCCTTTCTTTCTTAAAGATGATGCGTCTTTCTATGGAGAGAAAGACGGGTCGTCTCATTTGGTATCAGAGCGCTAGGTTGAGTGAATACCTAGGATTTGGAGTGATTTCTTTCTTGAGAGAGCGTATTTGTATTTTTAATATATATTTATATATTGTCACGACCCATTTTTCCATACCGATTTAAACAGACATTAAACCACTCTTGTCAGCTGAACCGTTCGGAAAGACGGATAATGAAAGAAAGAAAGAAGGTAGAAATAGAAAGAAGAAAGAAGAAAAGAGAACAAATCAGAATCTCACAGCGGATCGACTAAATTATAATATAATCAAATCTTTACATGAAACCAAAATTGTTACTTTATATAACATATACAGGTTTTACATCAGAGTTAGAACCATACAACTCGGACAGTTATATCAACCATGCCCTTACAATCATAACCACACAACCAAAAAGACTACTTATAAACATTTACGAGAATACGTTACTGATCCAGCTCCTTCCCTTAACAGCTTCCACTCTTCTAGTTAAACCTGGAATACATATGCTCGGTCTGACCTAAGCATATAGGAAAAACACCAAGACCGAGTCAGTCAGGTAAACCAGCGTGAGAAACACACTCAACTTGATTTTAAAGTTAGAAAATCCTTTGAAACAAGAGCATCTCGTAAGACCACGCCACAAATAAACATGTCAGATTTTTACCTTACGATAGCTAAAATATTTTTATTAAAATTCTCTGATATTATAATAGGGTCTATTTACAAATACTTATTAAAATAGCCGAAATTGTTATATTATTAAATTCTAGGTACTAGCCACAGAGTGGGTAATACAAACAAAACTCGTAAAAGGTGCGTAAGGAGAATGGATTTCCAACTAATGACTAGGCACTGGGTACCACCTGTCACAATACGTGGCCTAGATCACTGTACCGTGGATCACTCCCGACCCCCTGCAACACAAAACCGGGACTACCTCTTACTAGATAATCCCGAGTAAGATCAGCCCACGGTTGAGATCAGCAACTGCACCACTAAGCCGAAATTAAAGGGACATCTAGACATGGATGACCTCACCCTGAAATGGGTCCTACCCACCTAGCCTTGCTGCATAACCCCTGATTTTCAGTCATTCCCGGTCGATGAGGCTTGAGGCCAAGAGTTACCTTTTTAGTACATATCCCTTAGAATACCCATCGTCCACCTGACGATATTCCGAAAGCATTAATCCATACAAGTCCGTCCCGAGTTCGAAGGAACCGAAGGCACTATTCCTACTACATCCATTTTGAAAACATCCTTAGGATTGGTAGCGACTTGCCCTTGCACTTCACTGCTCCATCTTCGACTCCGAACTCGTCTTCCTCACGAAAACGTATAAGCCGGATCGAAGTGGTTTTCGAGAAATTAATCTTGGTCTCGGTCTCTTCGAAATGATTAGCGTATTGTCCAATATTGATAGTCGGTTATTTAACTATCAAATAATCAACCAATACAACCAAGTTATTTCCCATTATAACCATTAAGCCTTGTTCACATTTCAAATCCTAACGGAGTAAAATTTACTAAGAAAGCATATTCCATTCGATATATATATATATATATATATATATATATATATAACCATTTCTTTCCAAATCATACTTATGAAGTTTCCAAATATTCTTTACAAATTTAGTAAAATACTCTTTATAAGGTTATTTTAAAAATATTAATTAAACAACATTATATAAAATAGATGTATTTTGAAGAAAATATACTTGAATATTGTTTTAATAAAAATTATCCTTTAAGGAACCAATTCAAAACAGTTTAATACTTGATACAATTTAAATAATACATACTTATAAAAATTATACCCTTTAAATGATTTTCACAGTAATATATAAACTACGTTGATATTTCAACATATTTATTAATTCTTTTTATACATTTTATATAATATTTATTTTCAAAACAAAACTAGGTTCAAAATCAATCAAAACAGAATAAGGCTCATCAGTCTCAAAGGTACTTATCAATTCACCATTCACATTTCACAGTTTCAAATATTCAATCAATCACTTCCATAGATCGATATTATATTCCCAAATATAATTAACAGGGAAATACAGGTGCATATATAAATAACAGATCATAATTTAGAAATGCTAGAAACAACTACACAGATAATATCAGATAGATGGCTTATACAATCCACAAGTGTTAAATTTTACTATTCGGTGGAATAGTGTCAGTTTCCGCTGTCAGGATGTCAAATAGTATTGAAAAAGAAACTGCTATTAACACATATATTCAGTTTGGGAACATCTTGATAGATAAGCCGTGTAAAATTACACAACGGCACTTATATTCAAATGGTATTTTAATTCTACCAGTAAGGTTTATAAAATTTTCTTATTTAATCTACACAATCGATCGTACACCGGCGTAAAATCTAGTGATACGAATAAACCTCTTAATAACACTTTATTTTATAGGAAATTAAGTAATTATTATAAAATTACTTAATTAATTTATGTTAATTCAAAAGTATAACGTTTATTTAATTTTCCTTAATCATTTCACTTATACTTATTCTCTTTTACAAATAAACTCAAGGGTCGCTAAATAAATATTTAAATTATTTATTAAAAAGCTTGTCTAGTTTACAATAAAGTAGCTTATTTAAATAACTTAAATAAAATTCAAAATCGATCAAACTTGTTCCCAGACTTACTAGTTTTTATTTAAACATAAGTAACATTTTAAAAAAAAAAGGGTTTGGTCCACCACATATACTCTGATCACTTCCTGATTCCATACTTGGGAAATAATTTGTTGTAATTTACTTTTACATTAATTTATGATCATTATTAATATTAAATTCCAGTTTACAATAATTAGACCCAATGGTTGTAACCAAATCCTAATAATCCATAATCCTCTACACCATAAACGGGCCAAGCCCAGACCCAAATACTAAGCAAACCATCCCAATTCCACCTTCTTCTCAATCGTCCCTATCTCCAGATTAGCATTCCTCATCTACACCTAAAATTAGATGCTTCACCGGAGAGTCAACTCCGATTGACTCAGCGTTGCCTTTGAACCCACCAACTCACGCATGTCGTCACGAAATGGAATCAAATCCAGATTTCACTCTCGCCTCGTACGACCCAGAGTTCTTCCCCGTGCACGTTGTGTACATGTACGAACTTCGTCAATAATAAATGCTTGCCGCGACACCCTAGACCAGTCACACTTCCTTCCTAGAACCCATTCACTGCCTCGCCCAAGTCCCTTAACCATTTGATCAAAAACTCGACCAACGGCCCAACTTCCTATAACCAGAAAATTAACTTACCCCCACACATTGACCCACCGCGACCACCATCAACCACTACCTGATTCGCCGCCTATCACAATCGAAAGCCTCTCCATTCCACTTAATTCCTTCCCAAAATCGAAGCACTCGGTCGCCGCAACAATCCCAAAATCAACTCCGTTCCCACCCTTTCAAAAAACTTCACTAAACCCTAAATTTGATTCGAACAACCGAACCAAACCCAAAATCGACAAACGGCCATGGTAGAAGCCTCCACCATGATCGCCTACTCCTATCAGAACAGACCACGTCACCCTTGTTCGACTGAATCGTTGGAAAAATATTTTTGAGTGAAAACTGATCATCTTTCCATTTCTCCAAATATTCATCACTAAAAACTATAATTGACCACTAGAATTCATATTTTCTTATAAAGATCAAGATTACATACTTAAATCCTAGAAATAAAAACATTAAATTTCGACCAAATTTGGGTTTCCACTGTAAAACCGTACCCTATCGAGCTACACCACTTATTTCTACACAAATTTATTTTTTCCACAAACTATATTCGAAAGTAAACAAACTCCTAGTTTACATCGACATGGAATATAGTTTAGGTGAAAAGATTAAGATTTTTGAAGGCAAATTGAACATTATATTTACAGTACAGAGTAAATTTAAATTTCCAGATTTTGAAAACTTAGTTTCTCACCTTCCACATTGATTCCAGATGCCTCAAAACTTGAAGTTGAAATCTTGACTAAAGTTGAAATCTGAAATTTGAACAACTTCTTTAAAATTCCTGTGTTTTGAATTTGAATAGCAAACACCCCAAACTGTTTTCTTCTTGATAACCAGAACACTGCTTTTCTTCTTCTCACCCTCAAAATTTTAATCTTTAATTGCTTAATAAATTTAACGAAGCTTTGATTTTCTCGAATTATATGCTTATAATCTCCAATAACCCGCACCTGAGATGGTTCAGATATATACCTGTAGCTAAAATCAAAAATAGTAAACAAGTAGACAAATTGTTTGCTGGAGTTGCCATTTTGTTGGTCTGCAATTGATTTTTACTTTTTGTTGAAAAGATTGTGAGAGAAATATGGATTTTATTAGATACTCCTTCCTTTGGTCAGACAAAATTATTGCCGTAGGTATTTGTTTGTTTCCTGATCCTTACATTAACCAATTTCCTTTCTTCTTTTACTTACAGTAATAGGTTTGCTAACCTCCTAACTATGTTGCTGCTTCTGGTTTACAAAGACATTTGTATTTAGGTTTGAACAAAGACAGATACATGTATCTTCTATATTTAAGTGTAAGACAAATATATGTATGTATTATCTTTGAGTATATGAATGGAAATAATCCCTTGATTGTTGAAATAAATGTTTGCCTTTTTAGGGTGAAATGAAAAATTGAAACGTAATTAAATTAGTATTTTAGTTCTTTCCAGCTTACTCGACTTAAATTAATATTTATTTGTTATATATTTTTTTCTCTTGTTTCTTTTGATAAGATAAATAATTGCTACTCGTTATTGTTTTCTAGTTTCTTCTTACAGTAAATAATTTACAGCCTTCCTCTTATCGTATATTTAAAATAATGTAAATTATACACTATTTAAAGCGTATGCAAATATATTCAAAATTTAAACAGCTCAGAATTCACATTATTATACAAAGTAATATTTGTATTGCTTTTTATACGTGAAAAAATAAAAATAAAACTGAGAAACTATATTGAAATAACATTTCTTAATTAATCTATCTTATATATATATATATATATATATATATATATATATATATATATATGTATGTATGTTAATTTAAACGAAGACTACAAAATAGCTAAAGTTTTATCTTTGATTTGACTTAATTGAGATTTGCATTTGTCGTTCATACCATGAAATAAAGGTGAAAACTCAGTAAATTAAAATAACCTCTTGTCTCATTTGTTTTTATAGAAATACATAGGGTTTTTAAATAGAACGTAACATTCTATATTAAATACCCCATATACATAAGTTATAAATAGAATGACTTTCAGTATTAAATACTCGCTGTGTTATAAAACTTCATAGTAGTATAAAATTATTTTTAAATCCTTCTTATATATATAACCGTATCCAAAATTTCATTTATAATATAGACATATATTACCTACAAATATTTTAAATCATTTGTTATCTATGTGTATATAGTTTCTCAATTATGTATATAGTTTCTCAATTATATACACCCCTCTTATTATACTTAATTGGTTGTTATACATCTAAATTTATTTATAATGTTTTATCCATTAAATAGTATAAAATTCCTTATTCAATGTGTATATAGTTTCTTTCCAATTATTTATTGGATTCATATACACATCTATCTATTTACAACATTTCGTCAATTTAAATATTTTAAATTTTCTTTTTAACTTGTCATTACACATTTACACTTTTCCAATTCAATATATCATTATTTTAGAAATCTTAATACTTCTATTTAGTTAACATATATATATATATATATATATGGAATCAAAAATTTTACTTTTATTTCATTATGAATTTTATCCAAATTTTATATACATCTCAATTTAATTTAATGTCATAAATTCCTATTCTCATTATGTGTAAATTTATTGTTTCCGATATATATGACTATTTGATTTTAATAAGTTTATATCCTTTAATATAGTTTATCTTATAGAATAAAATATACCCATTTAATCTCTAAAAAAATGCATATATGTTTCTAAAACAATCCGCACACATATTTTTTTCAAAAAAAAAATATATATGTAAGAAATTCCATTTAAACCAATCTATAATTTAATATATACTTGAAAATTCAAATTATGTTGATTTGGAAAATTGCATAAGGTTACTAATCATTAATTTATGGAAATATTGTATATAAAAATACGATATTATTGAATATTATGAATTAATATTCACAACTCGGAATGTCCAAAATCCTAGGTCGTTACATATATATTATTATTTCTATCTATTTATTGGGTTACCTGTTCGCGTTTTCCAATATAAGTTCTGGAGGTAGGAAGGGTAGTGGTGTGTGTAACACGACTAACAATGGTAAGAGTCCAATGGTTTAGGTTGGAAGTGTGTATGTCGAGACTGTAGACCCCATACCGTCTCGAATGAGTTTTGCTGTGGTATAAGGATTTCACCGATCTCTGAAGGAAGCCTTTTTGAGGTTCGGAGTCAATCTTTGAAGTGCAGTTTGGATGAGCAGAGTTTGGATCTGCCGGTTGAGCAGAAGCGAGTGATGGTATCTGGGCAATTTCAGGAAGAGGCAGCTGCGTGATGAGATGCAGTGACTACGGATGTTTCCAAAGATGTTTCTTTTGGAGCAAGTTTTAAGGAAGTGCGTCTGCACCGGTGTCAAGGCTAGGCCAGCAGGGTGTTTGTGTTTGGCTTTGAGGCCCGAGTTTCTCGAAGAGCTTTGGATTAGGAAATCTTTGTCATCTATGGCAGCATTTCAGCTCGAAGTGTTCTGTGTGCCGGCGAGAAGGTCATCTGTCAGCAGTTTCCTTAAGGCGAAGTTCAAAACCAGCAGAGTGGATCCATTTCTTTGATGGATTGGCTAGATAAGCCTAAGATGTTCTGATTGGTAAAGAGAGAACGGTTCCTTTGGAATTTAGGCTGGGTTGATCGTAAAAGTGACTTGCGATGGATGAGTGTTCTCTTGGGTTGTTAGAGATTTTTCCGGATGTCTTCAGAAGGTCTGTGGTTTGCCATAACATCTGGAGATTGAGTTTCCTTATCGACTAGGATTCCAGAATTTACACCAGTGGTTCAACTAGTAGGAAGATGGCTTCTAGAGAGTGGGTTTGGTGAAGCAGCTCAAGATTTTGCGGTACTTCTGAGTTTGCTTTTATGGATCAGTTGAACCATATTTCTGGGATGTGTTGTCCAGCTTGTGCTCATCATCAGCATTCTCATCTACTTCAGATCATAGTTGCGTAGCGGAAGCATGGTAGCAGCTGCTATAGAGTGGAAGTTTTCAAGATCCGTGGCAAGTTTGGCATGTGCTCCTGTTTTTTCTTTTCCAGATAGAAGAAGTTAGTTTTCTACTGATGATAGTAGAATTGATCTTGGTTTTGGTTGATCTTGATAAGATCATTCTGTTGGGTTGTTTTTGGTCTAGTTTGTTTATAGAGGAATCAACGAAGATTGAGCTGATCAGGAAGGATGAATGCAGCCCAGGATTGTCGGAAGAGTTTTGTGGATAAGAGACGGAGGAATTTGGATTTAGAAGTCAGAAATCTGATTTTGGATAAGTTTTCTCCGATCAAAGGAGCTATAAGATTTGGTAAGACTGGGAAGCGGGCTCCGAGGTATTTTGGATCTCTTCAATGTTCTGTTTAGGATAAGTGCTTTGGTCTTCTGGGAATTAATTGTCAGTTTGGTGAGTTTCACGTATCTCTAAGGGAGTACGTGTAGGATCCATCTCTGGTTGTGGAACCAGCTGTTCGAGAGATTTGGTACTTGAGCAGGACTTAACTTTAGTCTGATATCCTATTCAGTTTTATAGATCTAGATAGATAGGAGCTCTGTAGCTTAGTAGTGTAGATTATTTAGACTCTATAGAGCGAGTATCCCAGTATTTATACCTGGGAAACTCTAGGAAGTTCTATCCAGATTTTTGTCTGGATAATTTGATTTGTTTGTTCGAGTGAATTGGTTGTTATGATTGTTAGCATTTGACTGATAATATATGCTTGTGATTTAAGATTAAATCTTAAATAGATTATTAAATTACCTTTGCTTTTAAATTTCGGGGACAAAATTCTTTTAAGGGGGGAGGAATGTGATGACCCGGAATTTTGAGCAGTATCAATTTAATAATCTGCATTAAAAATTTGAATTAATTTAATAATCTTCTTTTAAATAAATATCTAATTAGTGAATATCTTTTGAAAGCTAATAAAATATTTTCTATTTATAATGTATATATAGTTGTATATATTGTAAGTAGAAAAGCTTTGGTTTGAATTTATCAAAATAAAATCTTGTTTTCAAATTCTAAAATATAACTAACAATTTGGAAATTATGATTTTAATTTAATATAAAGCTTTTCAAAAGTTATTTAAATAAATAACCATATAGTTTTTAAAATATTTAAGATAAATGTTTAATTGTTTAAATCTTAGCTTAAGTTTAAATTTAAATTTAAATTAATCAACAAAAAGGTTTATTTTATTTTCTTTTTAATATTGCTTAATAAATATGATTTGTAATTAGATATGAAACTTTAAAATATAATATAGCATATGAAACATTAATTCATTTTAGTGAAATAAGCAATTTATTAATAATAAGGTAATCTCTTTTATAAATTATTTCAAATTGATAAATGTGTTAATTTCAAATGATATTAATAAATGTATAAATATAGATAGGTTTTAAAGACAATAAAATTGTTATTTTCAAAATTGAATTTGTGTTATTATATATGTATTTATATAAGTGATTTTAAATTGGATTTTTAAATTTATTTTGAATTTGAATTTGAATTTAGGAATTAAAAGGGTATACATTTTAAATATTTTGGATTTTAAATTTTTTGTATAAGTTTTTTTAATATATAATTGGTTTTATTTCTTTAAAGTTATCTATATACATATAAATAAGTATTTGTAAATTAATAAATTAAGTTAAAAAGTTTTACTAGCATTTAAAAATAAGTAGAGATTACTTAAATTACATATTAACATTTAAAAATAAGTAGAGATTACTTAAATTACAAATGCGAATCTCTAAGGGCATAATATGACATGTGTTTAAAATGTAGATAAAACAAGATGACAAATGGTGAAATTTAATACAAGTGGCATTTTATTTTTCTTTTATTTCAAATAAATCACAAATAAACTTATATAAACTTAATGCTTCTTCTCTTCAAATTCTTTTTTCTATTCTCTAATCAAAAGCTTAAGAAAGCTTCAGCCTGAACAATAACTCAAAATAATCTGTGATTAATATATTCAAACCAGAAATCAGAAACCTATAAACCTATTTTCAATATCAAAAGCCAAAAGAAACACAAACTGTTTCTCAATCAAATCTGTAATTAACATCCTCCTCAAAACCAGAATGTAAATCGAAACTTGCAACCATTCTTAAAAACCTGAACATTATTCTTTAACCTGTCTTAATCTTCAAAATCCAAAAAGCTTACAAGTTTTTCTTCAACTTTGAATTTTCTGAAGCAACCTGGAATTTGTCTACTGAATGCAAATCTGAGACAAGCAACAAGCTTATACTTCAGCAATGCAGTTTTAAAAACAAGCCCATTTTCCAGCAACTCAAATTTTAAATTTTAAAGATGTTCCAAATTGGATCAGAGGCTCTGTTCTTCACTTCCAAAACAGTGAGTAACATCACTTTAAAAATATTAAGTAGATAAAATCTGTTGCATGTTCATATCTGGAATTAGTATGTTTGTATGTGTATATATTGGTGCAATTCTGTGTATATATATGAATGTGTGGATGTGTATATGGCTGTGTATCACTGTATTGACTGTGCTTAGTTTCAGAGCTAGGATTTTAAACAACATCCATTTTCTCTTGATCTAGATTCTATTAGGATTTAAGTTATAAACCAAAATTGTTTGTTTAATCATAATTGAAGTTTAAAAATTTATTTAAGTAAAAGTAAAATAGATATTGCTTTGGGAAACTAAAGAACAGGCAAGATTGTATTTTGTTTAAAAATTCGAACTTCTTAATTCATTGGTTCAGGTGATCTAATCTGAATACTTAACCAAAAACATGAATTTTTGGAGTGAAAACATAATTTTTAGTTTGAGGATGGATGAGCAGTTCTTGTTTAACCAGAAATGGTGTTTTGGGAAAGTTCTGGTGATCTTGATTGGCTGGAAGGTTGTAATTTTCGGTGAAGGTAGTGGGATGAATGGAGAGTGGAGGAAAAATACCAGATGTGTGTGCAGGTGATCGTGGTGGCGGCGACGATTATATTTTGTCTGTAAATCTAGATCTAGGTTTGGTCAGAAAACGATCCACCATGGCGCCTCTGGTGGATCGAGTGCCACCGGTCTTTGGGAAATGGTAGAGGAGACGTTGACGGAGGCTTGTCAAAAATTCAAACTCTCCGGTGGTCGGAGACATGAGAGTGAGGTGATTCCAGGTTTTGATGGATTGTCCAGGATGAGCTTAAATGCTCGAATTTTAATTCGAGGAAGAATCGACGATCTGAAGATCGTGATCAGGAGCAAGGGTGATCGCCGACTTGAGGGGATCATCGTTGATGATCGGAGTTGGATGGAGCCACCGTGCATGTGCACGGTGCACTCCTTTGTTTTCTGGTGTTGTTGGGTTTGAAGTAGAGGATTTATACTCAAGTATTTCTCAAGTAATTCGAGTGTTTTGCTCGAAGTATGGGGTGTTTTAGCTCGAAGTAATTATAGGGTGGCTCGGGTCAAGTTTGATTACAGTTTTAAAACCTGTCAGCTTTTAAATTTTAAAAATGAATTTTAAAATGTAAGCAAAGATTTAAACAAAGTTTTAAATCTAGATTCAAATTTAATTTGTATCTTGGTTTGGAAATAAATAAGTTTTAAATTTTAAATTGTTTTAACAACTTTAAAATGTTTAAAGTACATTTGAAATGATTTGAATTAAAAAAGAATTTGATTTAAATTCTTTTAAATTTCTTTTATAAATAAGTATTTCTTTAACATTTGATTTTAAAGGTTTTTAAATTGTTTTTAAATTTTGTTAAAGCTAAATTGTATTTATTTTGAATCTTAATTTGAAATGGAATTTGAAAGTAAATTCAAGAGTAAAATGCTTTCAAATGTTTTTTTAATGACAATTTAGTCGTAAATAAGAAATGTTTTTATCTTAAAGTAAATTAAGATTTAATGATTTGTGATTCATTAAATTATTAAGGTAATTAAAATGGATAGTCAATTAATTTAATTAATTAATGAATTGGATTATTTAATTTAGTAATTAAGGGTTTAAATTAATTGATTAAGGTTAAAGTTAATTAATTAAGGTTAATTAATGTAAAATTAAGATCATTAATTAGATATGTTAAGATTTTTAATTAATGATTAAGAAATTAATTAATCAAGTAATTAAAATTAGTTAAGTATGAGTTAATCACTTAATTAATTAAATAATTAGAGATTAGTTAATTGGTTATTAAAGATTAATTAAATTGTAATTAATAATGATTAATCTAAGTTTAATTACTTATGGAAAGTAATTAAAGAATTAATAATAGTTAACGAAGATCATTAACTAGGGATTAATAAATAAATAATTAATATGATTAATTTTAATAATTAATTATATTAATTAATTAATGATAATCATTTATGGAATTGTTTAAGTATAATTACTTAATGGAAGTAATAAAGGAATTAATTACTAAGTGTAATTAATTAAAGTAATGTAATTAGTTTAAGTTAATTAATTTAAGATAATCACTGGATGATTGATTAAGCATAATTACTTAATGTAATTAATAAAGCGTAATTACTTGGTGAAGTAATTAAGATGGGTAATTATTGGATGTAATTAATTAAAGTATGGAAGTAGTTTGGGTTAATTACTTTGTGTAATTAATTGAAGGATAATTAATTAATGGTAGTGATATGGGTATAATTACTTTGTGTAAATAGTGAGAAGGATAATTACTTAGTAAAAGTAATTAATAATTGATTACTTGGTGTAATAAATTTAAGAAGTAATTAATAAAGTTATTTAAAATTAATTAAGTAATGTAATTAATTAAGGGTAATTAATTACTGAATGGGATTAATCAAGATTTATTAATTAATTAAAGATTAATTATTAAATATGATTATTAATTAAGAAGTAATTAAGGGATCATTAATTAATGATGCAATTAAGGATTGATTAATTAATATTAATTAATCAATGATAAGTGATTATAGAGTAATTAATTAATTATAATTAATTAAGGATTAATGTAATTAATTACAGTTAATTAATAAAAGAAGTAATTGAAGTTTAATTACTATAAATGGTTAAGGATAATTAATTTGTGTAATTAATTAAAGGCTAATTACTTAAAGTAATTAGAGAGTAATTAATCAAGGATGATTAATTAAAATGAATAATTAGAGGATGATTAATTAATTGATTTGTAATTAATTAATGGTTATATAAGCAAGATTTATGTGATGAAAGTAATTAATTTAATTTATTTTAAATTAATTAGAGATAGTGTGATTAATTAATCCTTTCTTATGGACGTTGAATGATATTGATTGCCTTGAATGGTTTGAGATCTCACATATGAGATAAGTGAAGCTGTGTGATATGGATGATTTGGTTGAAGTGTGATGAGAATGTGAATTATCTATTTGTGATGATAATGTGAATTATCTGTTCGTGATATTATTATTTATTTGTGTATATAGATAATGAATTAAATCATATTGTTTTAACTTTAAAACAACTTGGACCTAAAAGATGGCGTTTTGGATTTCGATGAGACCGGGATCGGGTTTCCAGATTTGGATATCCGAAAACCACATCGAGCCAAATTAACGATAGGTCATGAAATCTCAAGTGAAGATGAAGATTCAGAGTGCAAGGGTTATCGTCGTTAACTCTGAGGGTGATTCAAAAATGAGTGTAACGAGATAATGCCTTCGGTTTCGTTCGAACTCAAAACAAACTTGTATGGATTGAATGCTTTCAGAACATCGTCAAGTGGACGACGAGCATTCTAGGAGATGTGTTCTTTAAAGTTAATTGTAGCCTTAAGCCTCATCAACGGGGAATTGATAAAACAGGGGAGGTGCAGCAAGGCTAAGTGAGTTGCACCCAAGTAGGACGAGATTTACCCCTGTCTAGAGGTCTCTTTATATTCGGCTGTGTGGGCAGTTGGTTGCAAACAACTGCGGGGTTGTCTTATTCGGGACTGTCCAGTAAGGGATGGTTCCAGCCTTGTGTTGTAGGGGATTTAGGGTGGATCCTCGGTACACTGATCTAGGCCACGTACTGTGACGGGCGGTGCCCCAGTATCCCTGCCATTAATGGAAACCCATTCTTCCTACGTGCCCTTACGGTTTTGATTGTATTACCCACTTTGTGGCTAGTATGTTTAGCTATTTCTTATTTACTTGAAAACCCTGGACCCTATTATAATATCACTAGATTTCCTATCAAATGTTTTGGTTTGCGTAAGGTAAAAACTTACCCATGTTTATGTGTGGGGAGTCTTACGTGATACCTTTTCTTTCAAAAGATTTTCAAAGTTAAGCAATCTTAACCTGTTACTCACACCAGACCCATGTCTGACCCGGAGTTTATCTTCTGTTTTCTTAAACTCTTGGGTATTCAAATTTTTACGAGTAGCCAAGGGGTTCAGGTTAGCTTTGACTAATTCTGGAGGAGCAATGGAGCAGGAGGCTTCAGCGTTTGTAGATATATATAGTGTTCCGCCGTGTGATCTCTGAGTCGTATGTTTGTATTGTATTGATTTATAATAACTAGACAGGTGTTTATAACAGTCTAGTATGTGATGTATAATCTGTGTAACTCTGAAGGATGTTGTTTATTATGTAAATACTTATGTGATTAAAATAATTTATTCGTTCCGCTATTGAGATTCTGATGTTGTTTCTTTCCTTTTTTCTCTATCTTTCTCTTTTCTTTTCCTTTCTTTCTTAAAGATGATGCGTCTTTTTGTGGAGAGAAAGACAGGTCGTCTCAGTCACTATATGACATGAGTTCGAAAGAGCTGCCCCTCAGGTTGAAAAGACAGCAATCTTTGGTATTGGTTAAATATCTTAAAATTTGTTTAACCGCTCTATGATGTGAGTCCTTTGGTTGTGCTTGAAATCATGCATATAAACATATGCTCATCATAATATCCGTTCTACTAACCACTAAGTATAATAGAGATCCTATCATACTTCGGTATAATTTTTGACCGAAATCTTTTCCATTTTCCTCTTTATCTAAATGTGGAGTAGTACTCGTCGGAGGTGGTTTATTTGAGATATTTTCCATACCAAAGCGTTTCAATAAATCTCAACAGTATTTTTCTTGATTTATAAAAATTTCATTTTCTAGTTGTCTTATTAGCAAACCTAAAAAATAGTTTAATTCACCCATATGTGACATTTCAAATTCATTTTTCATAATGTCAAAAAACTTATTACACAATTTTTCATTAGTTGATCCAAATATAATTTCGTCAAAATATATTTGTACAACTAATTTATCAATATTTTCTCATTTTATAAATAAAGTAGATTCAATTTTACCAATTTGAAAATCAAAATTTTGTAAATGAGTTTTTATCTTTCATACCAAGCACGAGGTGCTCACTTTAATCCAAATAGAGCCTTTTTAAGTTTAAATATTAGATCAGAATATTAATCATGAATAAATAGGGAAGGTTGTTTGACATAAACTTTTTCTTTTATAAGTCCATTTAAAAATGCTTATTTTACGTCAATTTGAAAAGTTTAAAATTATGATGAGATGCAAAAGCATTTAATGGTCGTTTTGCTTTGACACGTGCTACTAGAGAAAATATCTCTTCATAATCAATTCCTTCTGCTTGATTATATTCTTGTGCTACTAATCTTTCTTTATTTTGAACAATGTTTCCATTTTCATCCACTTTATTTTTAAAAACCCATTTGTTCCAATTACAGATTAATCGTTTGGTCTCGGTACAAGTTCTCATACATTATTTCTTTCAAATTAATTAAGTTCTTCTTGCATTTCAATAATCCAAAAATCATCTTCTGATGCTTCTTTATACATTTTAAGTTCAAAATTTGATATAAATGCAACATGACTCATTTGATTTAGATATTTTCTGGTTGATACTTTTGTCTTTAAAATACCGATAATATTATCGATTGGTTGGCCTTTTAATATTCTAGGTGGTGACGTTATCACATTATCATTATTTATATTGATATTATTATTATTATCATTATTTTGATGTATAGAGACATTAGTTTTATTATTATTTACAACTTCTTCATCATCATCATTTTTATTTTTGAAATATTCATCAAATGAAACATGAAGACTTTCTTCTATAATGTTTGTTCGTTTATTAAAAATTATATATGCTCGACTTCGATCTGAATAACTAAAAAAGTTATTTCATCAGCTTGAAAATCGAATTTTCCTATATAGTCTTTTATGTTTAAAATAAAAATTTTTGTTCCAAATACTCGAAAGTATGATATTTTAGGTTTCATTTTGAAAAATATTTCATAACATGTGTTTTTAGTCATTGGTCTAAGTATTACATGATACATAAGACGCGAAAGCAGCAGCTTCGGCCCAAAAACTTTTTGGTAGGTTACTACTATTTAGTAAAGTTCGTGCAAATTCATGTAAAGTACGATTTTTTCGTTCTACAACACCATTTTGATGTGGTGAACGTGGAAATGAAAAATTAATTCCCTTTTTATTGCAAAAATTTAGAAATAGTTCATTTTAAAATTCACCTCCACGATCACTTCGTATACTTTATGTGACGACCCGAACTTTTAATGTCTGTTAATTGGGTAATTAACTGATTTAAATTATCGGAATATTAATTTTGATGGGTCAAACAAATGAATTTCTGATAATTAAAAATATCTGAATATATACAAATTAATATTGGGTTATAAAATCTCTGGATATGATAAGCCTCATAGAAAATAAATAATGAACTCCATCATTTAATTAAGATAAACCACATATGAATATATAAATATATATAGAAATATATAAACTCTAGTGGTTGATAATATATATATATATATATATATATATATATATATAAGTGTATACGACAACAGGAAATGATGTATATGAAGATATTGTATATATGTAGGTAAATATATATATACACATGAATGCATAACTTCACAATGATAAGACTTCAAAATTTAAAAGTATGTATACATATTATAACGGGAAAGATATATATATATATATATATATATATATATATATATATATATATATATAACATGTGTACATCTAAATATATGAAATAAAAAGGGTAAGCATGAGAATGTAAGAATGCATATTGTATTTATACGATGGAAGAACATATATATGAATATATATGTGAGGCATATATGTAAGTATATACATAAGGATACATACATACATACATACATACATCAAATTAATATAAATATACTTGTAAACAAAAGAGCGGATAAGCATTTAAAGCCTAGCATACAAAACATAAAATCAGGTCAGGCTTGAATTAAAAGGGAAAAATCAAATCAAGCTTTTATAATACATCAAATTTGTAAATAATCAAATCAGGTCACAAACCTCATACCAAAGAAATGCAAAAGATAAATAAAAATATAAATAAAAAGAAGCTTGCTGTGCACAACTAGGAGCAGCAGCATAATTTCTCTATATATATCTCCACCATGTCTTCTTTTATCATTCATTCGGAACTCAGTGAGTTAAAGATAGAAAAATAATTTCTTCCATCTCACAAACTAAAGAATCAAATAATACAATTCAACACAGAAGACCAATATCAAAACCCAAGCAAGCCAGTGCCTTATGCTTAAACAAATTGTAGGATCTAGATTAACCCTAGAGGGAGGGGGGGTGAATAGGGTTATAGCAAATTTTCTCAAGTTAAACGCAAAAACAAACTGCAGAGAAATAAATATGCTGAAAGTAAATCACACACAAATTTTACCCAGCTTCGGCAACCCCGGCCTACTGCTGCATTCCCAGATTTCTATTAGAATTAAACAGTCTCCTGCTTACAAACACTCTAACAGACTCGCACACCCTGCTACCGCCTATAGAGTTTTGCAAACTCGCACACCCTACTCACTGAACTAATTCTAACTAGACAATCTGACACTACCTAAACCCTAGGTGGTTATTTACCAAGGTTTGACAACCTTAAAAGAGAATTTAAAATTCAAACAACTAAAAAACAATTTTAAACTAAAAAACCCTAATAAACTAAAACCCCTTTTTAAAACAAGGCCAGCCCATTTTATTCTTTCACCCGATCCCTTTTCTCTTTTGGCTTGTGAAAAAAAAATGGCGGCCGATCCTCTTTGCCACTAAATTAGGGCTTCGTTCTTCGATCCAAATTGGGGCTTTTTGACACACAACTATGTTGATCGACTCTCTGATTTGCGTGTTGCCTTGCTCGCTGCTTCTCTGATGATTGATTCTCTGGTTGCTTTGCTTGCACTCGTTCGCAGCTGCTCCCCTGATCGAGTTTGATAGATTGTGGTATGTAATCTTTTTCCTTTTCGTTGCTGTTTTAATTGCTTGCTTGAACTCGATGCCAATGATGACTTTGGGTGTTGATATTTATATGAATTCCAAGACACTTGAATTTGTTCGTATTCATTTACACTTTCCTAATTCTCGATTGCCTGATGCGCATGGCTTTGATTATGAAACGTTCGATTTTTTCTTGAGTCATACAGCAGAGACTTTCCTGTTTTGATTTGTTTGACTTTCCTATTTTCGGCAATTTCCATTTTTATACATACTTGATTTCGTGTATACCAATCCACGACTCTGCATTATCTTCGGCCATCACCATTTCTTTGATATTGTTTCATGTGTGTTCAATATCACTAGATATTGTTGCTTCACCACTAACCCTTAATGTAGTTGATGTTGCTTATGTACATTTTCCTGATCTGTAGCTCAAAGTTGCTTATGTATACTTGTGTGCTAGTTGAAATTCTGATGCCTTTGCGTCTCGGCCTCGAGCTCTGTCTTTACTTCTGATCTGATGCATTTATTGTTGGCGTATTGGCTTGTTAGTTTTCATGAGTGATCTTGTGAACTGTTTTGATCACTGGGCACTGCTTGAGTTATTTGTACATGTTGGTTTAGTTGTGCACTTGCTTGAGTTTCACTGAGCTTTACATCCATTCTGGTTGTTACTGCATTCATGTTGTTGTGCATTGATTTGATATCATTACTTCAATGTTTCTGATCAATTGTATACATACATTCTTGTATGTATATATGTGTATGTCAGCACTCATATTGCGTCGAGCATTTTCCATACTGATGCACTGTTGTTCACCTCTCTTGTATCATTGGTGTTTCTTACTTGATGTTGTTGGTCTTCATGTGCCCAATTGATGTTATCTGGACATTTGCATCAATTCTGGTTTTGCTGTAGTGTTCATTTGAGTTGGGCATCTTGTGATTTTGTTCATCATTGTATATTGGCTGCAGCTCCATGACTTCGACTGTTTGCATTCACTTCATAATTTCATTGCACTCATATTGAAGTTGCTGACTACCTGATTTTCATTGTGTGTCTATTGCACTTTGGTCTTGCATTTGGTTTATTGATGTTGCTTTTTGCATTCATTTGTTTGTTGCAGTCCTGTTAGTCGAGCTTGTTAGTGGAATAATTCTTCACTATTATCTGGATACATTTTTTGTTGTCTGATTGTATAAGCTTTGATGCTTTGACGCTGTCGATTGTTGCACTTTTGTTGCTCACCATGATGCATGCATATTTTCCTGTGTTCATGCTTGTGACATTCATGTTGTTTGTTTCATGTAGCTGTTGGTCTGACTTGAACTTGATATTGTGGTATTTGCTGTTATATCACTTCGAATTGCACACTTCTTGCAGTCTTCAGTTTGTACTTCTGGTCTTTGCATCCTTTCATGTTGATTTTTGAAATTTCACTTGAGTTGAATCCAGTTTCAAAACTCGGGTTTGACCTTGTGCTCGTGTCGTGATTTTATTTATTTTGCACGTGAGTTGAACCCGGCTTTTCATTTGGGTTTGACCTGTGCTCACCTGTTCTTGTAGCATTATCAAGTGTATATCAATGTGCACGGCCTTGTGGCATGTACAGTGATACACTGTGCATGTCACATTGTCCGCGTATGATGAATTCAAATGTGAATGATGACGAACAACCCAAATAACTGAGGAAAATAATATTTTCAAAAATCCATATTTTATTTTATATTTCAAAAATATTTCTTTTTCAATTTTACTGCGTTAGTGAATATTTTTGCAGATTTCTCAGATGTTGGATTATAACTGGAATGAACTTGAAGATAAACTACGAGTGTGAGTGATATGTAGTGAGGCATTTATGTAAATTGAATTGTGATGTAATTACAATCAAAATTGTATATGTATAGTGAGAGCTTGAATTTGTACTATTCAAAATTGTAATAAATATTTGTTTGAATAAAATATCTGTTTGAATTCAAATTTTGTGTAATTTATTTTATTCAACAAATATTTATTTAATCTATGAAAAATAAAATAGTACATTAACAAATACATTTAAATGAATGTATATATGTTTATTATCATCAAACAAAAATCATATAAGCGCATATTCAACAATCTCCCCCTTTTGATGATAACAAACATATATTTAAGATTTTGACCATGTTAAATGTATTTGGTCAATGATATACTCTAACTGCTCCCCCTATTTAAATGTTTCCTCTCTACATAATGCTCTCCCTACATATATGCATACAAATAGAAATATACAAATGAATATATATGCAAATGGAAAATTATTTGACCTTTTCTTGATTTTATGTGAAAGAATCTTAACTTTTCTCTCCCCCTTTTGTTATCAGCAAAAGAATAATATTGTTAGAGAAAATAGAGATAAAGTGATCGATATTATTCCAACATTAAAACTCAATTGAATATACATATTAAATTTCAATAAGAAAATCAAACAAAAAAATCATAACTACCCTCGTTAGGCGCATATTCCACTTTTAGAAGTAATGGGAAGTATTTCATCAAATAAAACCATATAGTTTTGTCTAATTGTGATATATTTATTTCAGGAAATTTGAATATCTACTAACCATGCATAACTATTAGGACTTTTAAATGAGATTAGTAGTATTCTATAATTTTTTATTTAAAAATGAAATCAAGTATCTTCTAACCACGCATAACCGTGAGGACTTTTAAATGGGATTAGAATCAACTTATCTATTTAATCAATCAATTTTGATATGCCTTCCATACATGCATAACCGTGAGGACTTTTAAATGAGCATGGAAGCACATATCAAAAATCCAAGTAATTCACCAATGCATAACCGTGAGGACTTTTAAATGAGAGTGAATATTTTGGATATTTATTTTTTATTGCTAAAAATATAATAAATTAAAGCACAAATGATTTCCCGTTTAAAATACCACATATTGACCTACTATATTGGATTTTGATGAATGATGGTCGATAGAAAAATGATAGAAATAGAAATGGTCATGGAATCTTTACCCAACAAAAAGTTTTATAACTCTTATTTGAATTCCTAAAGAAATTTTCGAAATATGCTACCTTGAGTAATGTATGAAAAATATCAACACTCGTCACCTTTTCAATCACTATTTATCTTTTTGATAATTAGTAGGGAGTCGGATTAGTCAAAATTTGTCATTTAAAATCAAATAAAAATGACTAATCTGAAAATATGGTCAAAAAAATGATTTTCTTGAAGGGGTTATATGAGAAAAAAATTTCTGCTATTTGAAAATTATCTATAATGAAAAATATGCAGATATTTTCTTTGAAAACGATGCAGTTACTAAATGTCTCACCATAAATCATGTTCAACTAGTAAGTTTTCTATCAACTAGATTACCAGTGTAATCTGCATCTGAATTTTTCTTTCACTTCAGAACACCACTAATTAAATTTGATAGACCGGACCATGAAGTGTGCATAAAAAACTCAAACAGCATTTTAAATGGCATTCTCTTGAATTTGGATTGAAGCCATGTAAATAATCAGAAAACCGTGAATATAGAGTTAGCCGAAAAAAATATTATCATCCAACAAAACACTATGTTTAATCCAAACAAATATGTATGAAGTAATTCAAAGAATAGTGTTTTTGGCATAAATATAATTGGCCAACTATGTTGAACAAGACAGAATCAAAAAATCATCTCTTTACAACGTCTCAATATTGGCTGATTTCATTCAGAATACGGTGCAGATTATCACATTTAATATACCTTCACCTGTTTTACCTCTACGATAATTTTTCGTGGTTGCCCATTGTGATTCTGTCACCTTTGTACTAGGCAAAGGAACTTTGCTTTGTTGCCCGTTGTGTTTCTGGAACAGCCAAAATATAGAGAACACTGTTGTTGTTCCTTAGCCCGCCATCATACCTACACAATGAAATTTTTTTGTGACCTATTTGTTTTTATAGGTCCATGATTGTTAGTGGCTGAAGCTTTGTGAACAAACAATCCCTTTGGAACCCAAACTTGTTTTGTCATTTCATTCTTGTTCCAATAGACATGAAATTTGTTTGTAGAATTCTTAGGAACCCAAACTTGTATAAATTTAGTGTTCTGGTTCCCATGACTACAATTTTCAACACGATGTCCAATTATTTCACATCTATCAAAGACACTCTTACCTTTTGCATTACCATTAACTTGTGTTTTCCCAAAACCTAGTCCTTTTCTGTTGTTAGCAAAAATTTGATTTCCCAATAACATGCTGAATGATTTTTCTCCTCTTGAAAAGTTATTCAGAGATTTCTCAAGATTTTGGACTTTGGTTTTTAGATTTGTGTTTTCAGTTACAAGTGAGGTGCATCTATTTATAAAATCCTTTTTCCTAGTGTTAATGATTTCCTTAAGACTCAATTTCTTTTTCAAGATTCTCAAAGTTATTCTTAAGTCTTGATAATTCTGAATCTAAAATTTTACATTTTTTACATTCTAGGTTTTGAATATTTTCAAGTTCAGTTTCTAACCTAAAATTTTCATGAGAAAGTTCTCTCCTATCAGATTTCAGTTTTTCAATTTTAGATTCAAGAGTATCAACTTCTTTAGTAAGATCAAGACACATAAAAACAAGTTCTTTATAAGAATAGTCACCTCCCTCATTAGATTCCTCTGAGCTTGCTTCTGAATCTGATTTTGCCACAAGACACAAGTAAGCCTCCTCTGAGCTACTATTCGAAACTTCCTCCCCTTCTTCATCTTCTTCATCTTTTTCTTTCCTTTGTTGTTTTTGAGAAGTGGGCATTCTTGTTTGAAGTGGCCAGGCTTGTTGCAGTTAAAGCACGTCAGTTCATTATCGGAATTGTCAGAATCTTTTGGTCTATTACAACTTGTTTTCTTCTTGCGTGGCTTGAATCTTGACCATTTTCTAAGATTATTGATAGCCATTGTAAGCTCTTCAATTGGATCTTCTTTTTCTTCATCGCTCTCTTCTTTGCTCTTTAAGGCAATCGTCTTCTTCTTTGGTTCGGAGTTGTTGCGTTCCTCCTTTTCTTTTAGCTCAAGCTCATATGTCATCAAGTTGCCAATCAACTCCTCCATGCTTAGTTTACTCAAATCTTTCGATTCTTGTATTGCCGTGACTTTTGCCTCAAAGTTCATTAGTAAGACTCGTAGCACCTTCCTTACAAGCTCTACCTCAATGAATACCTTCCCAAGCGCTCTAGCGTTGTACACCAAAGTTGAAAAGCATCCAAACATGTCCTTTATGCTCTCGCCTTTGCCCATCACAAAGTTCTCGTATTCATTGCTGAATAGGGCTAGACGAGAATCCTTGACTTGAGAAGTTCCTTCATGTGTCACCTCCAAGATATGCCAAATTTCCTGTGCAGTTTTACAATGAGAAATTCTATTAAATTCAGTCTTATCAAGAGCACAGATCAAAGCATTCATGGCTTGAGCATTTATAGTTTTTAATTTCTTATCGTTAGCATCCCACCTATCCTTAGGTTTAGGAATCTTAGTATCACCAACAGTTATAGTGGGAGATTTATAGCCAGTTTCAATAATGTCCCAAACATCATAATCAACAGAACTAAGATAAATGCCCATCCTAACTCCAATAAGCATAATCATTCCCATTGAACATGGGTGGTCTAACAATAGATTACCCCTCAGAAAAAGCATTGTTTGTTGAATTCATGACTCTAGAGTTAAAGAAAAAATACCTCGCTACGATACCACTTGAAGGATCTAGATTAACCCTAGCGGGAGGGGGGTGAATAGAGTTATAGCAAATTTTCTCGAGTTAAACGCAAAAACAAACTGCAGAGAAATAAATATGCTGAAAGTAAATCACACACAAAATTTACCCAGCTTCGGCAACCCCTGCCTACTGCTGCATTCCCAGATTTCTATTAGAATTAAACAGTCTCCCACTTACAAACACTCCAACAGACTCGCACACCCTGCTACCGCCTATAGAGTTTTGCAAACTCGCACACCCTGCTCACTGAACTAATTCTAACTAGACAATCCGACACTACCTAAACCCTAGGTGGTGATTTACCAAGGTTTGACAACCTTAAAAGAGAATTTAAAATTAAAACAACTAAAAAACAATTTTAAACTAAAAAACCCTAATAAACTAAAACCCCTTTTTAAAACAAGGCCGGCCCATTTATTCTTTCACCCGATCCCTTTTCTCTTTTGGCTTGTGAAAAAAATGGCGGCCGATCCTCTTTGCCACTAAATTAGGGCTTTGTTCTTCGATCCAAATTGGGGCTTTTTGACACACGCCTATGTTGATCGACTCTCTGATTTGCGTGTTGCCTTGCTCGCTGCTTCTCTGATGATCGATTCTTTGGTTGCTTTGCTTGCACTCGTTCGCAGCTGCTCCTTTGATCGAGTTTGATAGATTGTGGTATGATATCTTTTTCCTTTTCGTTGCTGGTTTAATTGCTTGCTTGAACTCGATGCCAATGATGACTTTGGGTGTTGGTATTTATATGAATTCCAAGACACTTGAATTTGTTCGTATTCATTTACACTTTCCTAATTCTCGATTGCCTGATGTGCACGGCTTTGATTATGAAACGTTCGATTTTTTCTTGAGTCATACGGCAGAGACTTTCCTGTTTTGATTTGTTTGACTTTCCTATTTTCGGCAATTTCCATTTTTATACATACTTGATTTCGTGTATACCAATCCATGAATCTGCATTATCTTCGGCCATCACCATTTCTTTGATATTGTTTCATGTGTGTTCAATATCACTAGATATTGTTGCTTCACCACTAAGCCTTAATGTAGTTGATGTTGCTTCTGTACATTTGCCTGATCTGTAGTTCAAAGATGCTTATGTATACTTGTGTGCTAGTTGAAATTCTGATGCCTTTGCGTCTCGGCCTCGAGCTCTGTCTTTACTTCTGATCTGATGCATTTATTATTGGCATATTGGCTTGTTAGTTTTCATGAGTGATCTTGTGAACTGTTTTGATCACTGGGCACTGCTTGAGTTATTTGTACATGTTGGTTTAGTTGTGCACTTGCTTGAGTTTCACTGAGCTTTACATCCATTCTGGTTGTTACTGCATTCATGTTGTTGTGCATTGATTTGATATCATTACTTCAATGTTTCTGATCATTTGTATACATACATTCATGTATGTATATATGTGTATGTCAGCACTCATATTGCCTCGAGCTTTTTCCATACTGATGCACTGTTGTTCACCTCTCTTGTATCATTGGTGTTTCTTACTTGATGTTGTTGGTCTTCATGTGTCCAGTTGATGTTATCTGGACATTTGCATCAATTCTGGTTTTGCTGTAGTGTTCATTTGAGTTGGGCATCTTGTGATTTTGTTCATCATTGTATATTGGCTGCAGCTCCATGACTTCGACTGTTTGCATTCACTTCATAATTTCATTGCACTCATATTGAAGTTGCTGACTACCTGATTTTCATTGTGTGTCTGTTGCACTTTGGTCTTGCATTTGGTTTATTGATGTTGCTTGTTGCATTCATTTGTTTGTTGCAGTCCTGTTAGTCGAGCTTGTTAGTGGAATAATTCTTCACTATTATCTGGATACATTTTTTTGTTGTCTGATTGTATAAGCTTTGATGCTTTGACGCTGTCGATTGTTGCACTTTTGTTGCTCGCCATGATGCATGCATATTTTCCTGTGTTCATGCTTGTGACATTCATGCTGTTTGCTTCATGTAGCTGTTGGTCTGACTTGAACTTGATATTGTGGTATTTGCTGTTATATCACTTCGAATTGCATACTTCTTGCAGTCTACAGTTTGTACTTCTGGTCTTTGCATCCTTTCACGTTGATTTTTGAAATTTCACTTGAGTTGAATCCAGTTTCAAAATTCGGGTTTGACCTTGCGCTCGTGTCGTGATTTTATTTATTTTGCACGTGAGTTGAACCCGGCTTTTCATTTGGGCTTGACCTATGCTCACCTGTTCCTGTAGCATTATCAAGTGTATATCAATGTGTACGGCCTTGTGGCATGTACAGTGATACACTGTGCAAGTCACATTGTTCGTATATGATGAATTCAAATGTGAATGATGACGAACAACCCAAATAACTGAGGCAAATAATATTTTCAAAAATCCATATTTTATTTTATATTGCAAAAATATTTCTTTTTCAATTTTACTGCGTTAGTGAATTTTTTTGCAGATTTCTCAGATGCTGGATTATAACTGGAATGAACTTGAAGATAAACTACGAGTGTGAGTGATATGTGGTGAGGCATTTATGTAAATTGAATTGTGATGTAATTACAATCAAAATTGTATATGTATAGTGCGAGCTTGAATTTGTACTATTCAAAATTGTAATAAATATTTGTTTGAATAAAATATCTGTTTGAATTCAAATTCTGTGTAATTTATTTTATTCAACAAATATTTATTTAATCTATGAAAAATAAAATAGTACATTAACAAATACATTTAAACGAATGTATATATGTTTATTATCATCAAACAAAAATCATATAAGCGCATATTCAACACAAATAAGGTGAGTAAACTTTCTTCAAAGGTCTAACCTTTCTTAAAATATGAATAAGCTTAAAGGTAAAATAGAATGACAGTATAAGTTATAGAGTTGGATGTATATATATGCTTGTATATGAATGTGTGAATGCCTGTACAACTTTCCACTTGCCTCTTTTTTTCCTCCTTGCCTCTAACATACTCAAAAACCTTTAAAAATTCATATTCTCTTTATCTAAATAGTTTCAGGCTGCGATGTTCGAAGAACTTTTTTTGTACAAGAGTATACCTAATTCTAAAAATGATCACATCGAATATTTTCAAGTAAAATTGTTGCGAAATGGATATACAGTAAGTGAACAAACATTTCAAGGAAATTCGACCAGGTTAAACTTGGTTTCTGCCCTCATAATTGAAATCGATGTTAGAAATGATGAATTTTGGTAGCTTTATTGTGATTTTTAATTGGGTATTTGTTAAGGAAAAGAGGGATGATCGAAAAGGGGTCGTGGGGTGTTTTCTGGCGATCGCGAGAATTTTTGGCTTCGGGTTTTGGCCAGAGGAGGCCGAGGAGTTGGCGGTCGTAGGAAAAATGAAAGTGTGATTTTTAGAGTGGCGTGGTGATGGGTCGTTGAAGAAGTAGGGTTTACGATGGGCTGTGACTTGGTTTCGATTCGAGGCAAACGACGACGTGAGGGAAGAAATTGACGTGCGGTCCAGGAGGAAATGGCAGAGGGCGAGGCGGCACATCTCTCGGTGAAGTTTAGGTGTGATCCATGGTGGGATGGGCTAGACGAGGCGTAGTGATCGGACAGGTTGGTTCAGTTTTTTTGGAAGAGGTTCGAATTTTAAATGAGAGCTTAGCCGAGGGTTCCAGGTGGTGATGTAGGTTGCGGAGGTAGTGGGTGATGTGCGGAGTCGATTGACGTTGGGTATAGGTGGCCGCAGGATGGGTGCATAGATACATGCACGGCTTCGTGCAACTTTGGGAACAAGAGAGGAGTACTGGAAGTAAAGAGAAGAGAAGGAAAGGGAGGGGGAAGAAAAGCTGGATGGGCTGAAAATATGATGGGCCAAAAAAAATAGAGGAAAGAAGTCAAAGAGAAAACAAAAGCAAAGGCAAGAAAAAAAAGAGAAAAATAAAGGAAAAGTAAAGTAGAAGGATAAAAGAAATAAAAGTAAAAGAATGAAAGGAAATAAAAGGAAAAAAAGGAAAATTTATATATACAAAAGAAAATATAAAAGTATTTAAAAGAAAAGAAAATGGTTTCAAAGTAATTATTTTATAGTTGTATAAATTAAGTAATTTAAAACCTTAAGTTAACTTAAACCTTAGGATTAGTAATGGCTAGGATAAATAAAATAATTTAAACTTAAAATTAATTAAGTTAAGGTAATTATATATATGTTAATTATTTATTAATTTCTATTGTTTATTAAAGTAAATAAATAGTTGTAATTAGTTAATAGTTAATTATAATATAAAATGATCTAAACCTTTAATTAAATTAAAAATCTTAAGTTAATTATACTTGTTAATTATTAAATCCCGATATGTAATTAGTAAAATGGTTTGTAAATAGTTTAATGATAATTAAACATGATTTGAAAATAATTAATTAATTCTGTTTTGAAGTAAATTAATGATTTGTGTGACTAGTTAATCTAGTCTATGAATAGTTTAAATTGGATTAAGTATGTTGGGATGCTTTGTTCTCTAGTATGTTGTTTCCAATTATTTTGTGATATGGAACAACCTAAAATGAACAACTAAGTATAAAATGTGAGACGTTTTATTTGAATAAATATTGTGTTGATTTTTTTGAATGTTGACCCTTTGAAATTGAATTGTTTTGCTAAAAACAACTTGGCTTAAAAGAGGGCGTTTAGATTCGAAGAGACCGGGATCTGATATCAGGTTATCTGGAACCACTTCAATTTAATACTTACTACAAACCTTACGGTTTGATTATAGAGTTTACTAGGCTGGAATCGAATAAAAATTAAGTAAAACCGGGCTTTTTAAATTAAGTAACGGTACATGGATATTATCTTAAATATCAGTGGAATTGTGTAATAAATGTTTTGGCTATAACAAGAAAAAAAACTCGTAATGTTGGATGAGTTACCCTGGTTGTCCAAGAAGTTTTATGACTTAAGTATTTCAAATTAAATGGGTTTACTCATGCTGGTTTCCAGCCTGATTCGGGTGTTATTTTATTGTAATGCTCGGGTCAGACCTAGTATTGTAGATTTTTTTTTCAAATTAGGACGTTTGGGGCTCTAGAGACGAGATGGATGGCGGATATGAATTGTTTTATTCCGCTGTGTATTATGGACTGTATTGATAGTAGTAGGGGATAAGTTATTATAATTGTCCAGATTTATTTGCTGATGTGTACTCTGATACCTTGTATGTATATTGACAGTTACAGCTTTCTTTGTATAAATGCTGTTATTTCATATTATATTTTGTTTCGCTGCTATTGTGTGATTCTATGCTGTTGTTTGTGTTTCTTTTTCTATTTCCTTTTCTTCTTAGCCCTAACAGTCTGGGATTTCTGACACTCGATTGCTCGACACTCTATATAGTAAACGTATTAGTGTCGATTTTCGAGGTCCAAAATCTTTGGGTCGTTACACATAATATCTGAGCTGAAGGTTAAGCGAGAACCTTGGCTCTGGTAGGTATTACTCATTAGAGATAGGGCCAGTAGTACCCTAGAATGAGTTGAGTGTGTTATTATATGAGGGCGTGCTGTTATTTCTTATGTAATGATTTTAAAAATGGTTTTAAAATTGATTTTTTTATATAAGCTTATATTCTTGATATATAAGGCAGTAATTTTTCTAATTATTATAGTACATTAAGGAAATTGGCCGTTGTTATTGGAATTAAACAAGACTATAAGAATTAAGTGGTAATATATATATATATATATATATATAAACAAATAGAAATTGGGTAAGGACTAACTATGCAGATAAGTTAAGCTAGAAATGGATTCAAACTTGAATTTAAATCCCGAGAAATTCAAAGGAATTTACAAAATAAGTTACCCTGATTATAATTGTTCAAGTAAATGGTGATGGAATATATGGTGTGTTTAGATATGATATTATTGATTATTATCATAAATTGGTTTCTATGCCTTAATAAAGAATGTTTATTACAAAATAAACATTAATTAAATAAGAGTAAAAGGTTTTAAGTAAGTGAAATTTTATACAACTTATAAACTGAAATAGATTTAAATTGTGAAATTTTAAATCTAAAACCAGAGAAATTTGGAATTTGTTTCAAAATGTTAAAATAAATAATAAATAATGTTATTTAGAATATTTTGAATACAGAATCCTATTTTAAAACAAGAATTATTTTGAAAATTTCAAAGGAATTTGTTTTGGATTAAAAACCCAGGATGGTTTAAAATTTAGAAATGGACTTGACATGTACATGAAAAAATATGTATATGTAGGTGGATATACATAAAATCAAGGTTGATTTGAAATAAATAACTGAGTGTTAAGTTCTAAAATTCTTCCTAAAATGAGAGTATAACCCGAAGAGAAATAAGTTTCTGAACTTATAAGGAGGGAAGGGATACTAATAAGAATTTAAATTTGGCATGTAAATTTTAATTGAGTGGGCTTAAATGGAATGAATGGATTGGAACTTAACTTAGGGTAAGTTAAATAAGTTTTGAGCTTATAATCTGAAATGGGAAATTACAAGGTGAAATTAAAATTTAACTTAGGGAAGTTAAATGGGTTAAAATGGAAGGGAATTATATGGGCCTTAAAACGGGTTTGAGTTCTGGTAATTGTGATGAATGCTATTGATGGATGCCTTAGATAGTTTGGATGTTTTATTTACTTTGATATATCCTGCTATTATCCTATTGTTATTGACAGTATTTATAAAACTGTAAAATTGGATTATGTCGAGTAAATTAAGAAGTGGATTGAAATAATATACATTCATTGTTGAAATTAAATGGAAATAAAACTTTATCTAGAAACCATTTAAAGATTTTGATTCTTAGAAATAAAAACGAATTTAGGAAAGTGGAATCACTTTGAACTTGAGATTGTAATGTTAAAAATCGATTTATCAACCGGAATTTTTTAAAGGGATTAGGTTTAAAAATTTGAAGTGTAACTGGGAAATCAACTGAATTCTGAGAATTTATTTGTTTAAAAAGATTTGAACTCTCACTCGAACCTCACATAAGTTTAATTAAAGGTAATTTAAATGAATACTTGGAGTTGGCTCAGAATTAACTTATTTTAAAGACATGGATTGTTAAATTCAATGTTAAAGGGTTAATTTGTTTTAAGTGGTTAAATCAAAATTTGGAAACCGAACTCAAATTTATATAAGTTAAGGTGGCTGAAAATTGAAAATGGAATTGGAATTAATTCAAGGGTGAAATTAATTTGAATTAATTGGAATTGTAATCGGGGTTGATTAGTTCAAATTCAAAATGGGAATTAATTTGAATTTAGAATGAGAATCAAAGTTAATTCAAATTGGAATCTGGACTAAATCAATTTAAATGGAAGTGGAAATTGAAATTGACTTGAAATGGAGATTGGGAAACTGAACCAGTTTGACTCTGCAACTATTTTCAAATAAACTATTTTGATACAAACTATCTTAAATCTATCTTCTTAAATATTCAAACTATTTTGATTGTCCAAGCTATTTACTATACAAACCCTTCTTTTTATACCCAAACTATCTTATATTAACTATTTATCTGTTTAACTATTTAATCATTTAATTATTTTATAACCATTTAATATTTTACAACCATTTAACTGTTCTAAACTCTTCAAGTTATTTTCAAAGTTCAAAGTGGATAGAGTGGAAATTACTAATATTTAAATCATAGATTTAAATACCAATTGGGATGAAATTGAGGTGCTAATCCAAATGGAAATGGAAGCAAAAATTTGAGATTGGAACCGAAATCGAGAATTTAAGTAGAAATGATTTTAAAGTAAAATAATATATATTGAGAAAATATGATAATTTAAAAATTAAAGATAGGATAGTATTATAACTGGAACCCACTTCATAAGTAGGTAATGTACAAATGACTTTGTAAAGGGAATCGAACTTGAACAAAAATTTGAGTTGGCATTAATGAGATTTATAGCTAAAAGAAAAGATCTTTGAAGTATATTTGAAATGTTGAGTGGAATTTATATAAGTATGAAATGATCCAAAAAATTATTCAAGTTGAAAGAATAATCTTACATATAAGAATTATTTTATGAGAATGGAACTGGAAAAGGTTTTTTGAAATTCATGGATTTTGAAAGATTTTTTGTTATGGCGAAAAGAAAAATTTAAGAATTTGTAAAGCCAAATTTGAGAATTATTGATTTTGAGATATCAATTTTAAAGTTTATATGTGATACATATAAAGAGTATGATTTGAAAGATACTATACGTGTATAGTATAAAATGTTTTGAGAATGCTATGGGGAAATAGGCGCTCCCATTTAGAGTAGAAACTTAAGGTAGGAGATCCATGTGGTGGTTCTGCCTTGAGACCTGAGGGGGGGTCTTAATTTTGATCCTAGAGGAGATCCTGACTAAACTGTAATTTTGTGGATTGGGTTGGGGTAGCGTAAGTCGAGGGCGCTGATGCCTACAGAGACATTGGGGTTATGCTATAACGGCAATGTAACTCTGGTGTAACTGCGATCTACTGCGTTTGCATTGCGTAAGTCAAGGGGTAGTGATTGCCTAAAGTCTACATTCGATTTTGCTGGAAGTGCGACGTAACATCGGTAGATTGCGATCTATGTGGTCCATAGCGGAAGTCGTGTTGTAGTGAGTGCTTATATGCTACATTGGGACTCGACTGGTGTAGTCTGCGATCTATGTGGTGAAGTTTCATTTGGCAGTGAAATTTGAGTGCGTTGATGCCTACAATTACATGGTTTTTGCTGCGATAGCAATGTAACCCTAGGTGTAGCTGCGATCTATGGCGGTTCCATGGTGAAATCGAGGGGTGCAGATGCCTATAATTTTCTATGGATTTCGCTGGGATGGCGACGTAATCATCGTGCTAAGTGACCCAGGTTGATGATTTCTAGAGCATTCTCACAAAAAAAAATTTCAATGATTTTCTCTGGGTGTTCAAAACGGGTTTACTAAGTACTTATATATTTTCAGTCCTGTGCCTGATCAACATTTGACCGAAGTTCTGTGAGAATAAGGATAGACTTGTTGAGACATCGAGTTATAAAAAGTATTTTATATAAAGCTAGTTTGGTGATGTTACGTATTTTTTAAAGTGTTTTAAATTATATAGTAAAAAGAGTAAGGAGTTAAGAATAATTCAACTAAATTACATAGAAAATTAAAATTTTCACTTCGTTCCTTTTCGAGAACGAAAAGTTCTAAAGGGGGAAGGAATGTGACGACTTGGATTTTTAACGTCTGTTAATTAGGTAATTAACTGATTTAAATTATCGGAATATTAATTTTGATGGGACGAACAAATGAATTTCTGATAATTAATTTTTTTTCAATATATACAAATTGATATTGGGTAATAAAATCTCTGGATATGATAAGCCTCGTAGAAAATAAATAACGAACTCCATCATTTAATTAAGATAAAATGCATATAAATATATATATATATAGAAAATATATAAACTCTAGTGGTTGATAATAATATATATATATATATATATATAAGTACGTAGACTATAGGAATAACGTATATGAAGATATTGTATATATGTAGGTAAATATATATATATATATATACATATATATATATATACATATACACACATGAATGCATAACTTCACAATGATTAGACTTCAAAAATTAAAAGTATGTATGCATATTATAACAACAATGCTTGTGGGAAAGATAAATATTAATACACATATATATAAGCATGTGTACATCTAAATATATGAAATAAAAAGGGTAAGCATGACAAGGTAAGACTTCATATTGTATATATATGATGGAAGAGCATATATATGAATATATATGTAAGGCATATATGTGTTTGTACAATGGAAAAGGGCAAGTTTATACACACACACACACACACACATCAAATTCATATAAAAGTACTTGTAAACAAAAGAGGAGACAAGCATTTAAAGCCTAGCATACAAAACATAAAATCAGGTCAGGCTTGAGTTAAAGGGAAAAATCAAATCAAGCTTTTATAATATATCAAATCTATAAATAATCAAATAAGGTCACAAACCCCAGACAAAGAAATGCAAAAGATAAATAAAAATATAAATAAAAAGAAGCTTGTTGTGCACAACTAGGAAGAGCAGTATACTTTCTCTATATATATTTCCACCCTGTCTTCTTTTTTCATTCATTCGAAACTGAGTGAGTTATACCCAGAAAAATAATTGCTTCCATCTCACAAACTAAAGAATCAAACAATACAACTCAACATAGAATACCAATATTAAAACCCAAGCAAGCCATTGCCTTCTGTTTAAACAAATAAGGTGAGTAAACTTTCTTCAAAGGTCTAAGATTTCTTAAAATATGAATAAGCTTAAAAGTAAAATAGAATGACAGTATGTGTTATAGAATTGGAGGTATATATATGCTACTATATGAATGTGTGAATGCCTGTACAACTTTTTACTTGCCTATGTTTTTTTCCTCCTTGCCTCTGACACGATCAAAAACCATTAAAAATTCAAATTCTCTTTACCTATATAGTTTAAGGCTGCGATGTTCGAAGAACTTTTTTTTGTACAAGAGCATACCTAATTATAAAAATGATTACATCAAATATTTTCAAGCAAAATTGTTGCAAAATGGATGTACAGTAAGTGAACAAACATTTCAAGGAAACTCGACCAGGTTAAACTTGGTTCTAACTACATAATTCAAATCGATGTTAGAAATGATGAATTTTGGTAGCTTTATTGTGATTTCTAGTTGGGTGTTTTTTGAGGAAAAGAGAGATGATCAGAAATGGGTCGTGGGGTGTTTTCTGGCGATCGCGAGAGTTTTTGGCTTAGGGTTTCTGGCTAGCGGAGGCCGAGGAGTTGGCGGTCATAGGAAAAGTGAAGGTGTGATTTTTAGAGTCGCGTGGTGGCAGGTCATGGAAGAAGTAGGGTTTACGATGGGTTGTGATTTGGTTTCAGATCAAGGCAAATGGCGACATGACGGAAGAAATCGAGAAGTGCGGTCCAAGGGGAAATGGCCTAGGACGAGGCGGCGCATCTCTCGGTGAAGTTTGGGTGTGATCCGTAGTGGCAATGGGCTAGACGAGGCATTGTAATGGGATGAGTTGGTTCATTTTTTTAGAAGAGGTTCGAATTTCGATTGAGAGCTTTGCCGAGGGTTCCAAGTGGTGATGTAGGTTACGGAGGTCGTCGGTGACGTGCGGGGTCGGTCGGCTTTGGGATAGGTGGACGGAGGATGGTTGCACGGATACGTGCACAACTTCGTGCAACTTTGGGAACAAGAGAGGAGTATTGGAAGTAAAGAGAAGAGAAGGAAAGGGAGGGGAAAGAAAAGGTGGATGGGTCGAAAACTTGATGGGCCGAAAAAAAACTAGGGGAAAGAAATCAAAGAAGAGAAATCAAAAGCAAAGGCAAGAAAAAAGAAGAGAAAAAAAAGGAAAAGTAAAGTAGAAGGATAAAAGAAATAAAAGTAAAAGAATGAAAGGAAATAAAAGGAAAAAAAGAGGAAAAATTATATATACAAAAGAAAAGAAAAATATAAAAGTATGTAAAAGAAAAGAAAATGGTTTCAAAGTAATTAGTTTATGGTTATATAAATTAAGTAATTTAAAACCTTAAGTGAACTTAAACCTTAAGATTAGTAATGGCTAGGATAATAAATAATTTAAACTTAAAATTAATTAAGTTAAGGTAATTATATATATGTTAGTTATTTATTAATTTCTAAGGTCAATTAAAGTTAATAAATAGTTGTAATTGGTTAATAGTTAATAATAAATTAAAATGATCTAAAACTCTAATTAATTAAAAGCCTTAGGTTAATTATAATTGTTAATTATTTACTCCAAATATTTAATTATAATAAAATAAAATGGTTTGTAAATAGTTTAATGATAACTAAAGATGATTTTAAAATAGTTAATTAATTCTGTTTTAAAATAACTTAATGATTTGTGTGACTAGTTAATCTAGTCTATAAATAATTTAAATTGGATTAAGTACATTAGGCTCCTTTGTTCTCTAGTATGTTGTTTCCACTTATTCTGTGATATGGTACAACCTGAAATGAACAATTAAGTATAAAATGTGAGACGTTTTATTTGAATAGATATTATGATGGATTTTTTATGAACGTTGACACTTTGAAATTGAATTGTTTTTTTAAAAACAACTTGGCTTAAAAGATGGCATTTAGATTCGAAGAGATCGGGAACGGATATCAGCGTTATCCGGAACCACTTCGACTTAATAAGTACTACAAGCCTTGTAGATTTGATTATAGAGTTTAATAGGCTGGAATCGAATAAAAATTAAGTAAAATCGGGCTTTTTAAATTAAGTAACGGTACATGGATATTATCTTAAATATCAGTGGAATTGTGTAATAAATGTTTTGGCTATAACAAGAAAAAAAACTCGTAATGTTGGACGAGTTACCCTGGTTTTCCAAGAAGTTTTATGACTTAGATACTTCAAATTAAATGGGATTACTCACGCTGGTTTCCAGCCTGACCCAAGTGTTGCTTTATTGTAATAATCGAGTCAGACCGAGTATTTCAGATTTTTTTCAAGTTAGAACGTTTGGAGCTCAGAAGACGGGATGGATGGCAGAGACGTATTGTTTTATTCCGCTGTGTATTATGGACTGTATTGATAGTAGTAGGGGACAAGTTATTATAACTGTCGAGATTTATTTGCTGATGTTGCACTCTAATATCTTGTATGTATATTGATAGTTATAGCTTTCTTTTTATGAATGCTGTTATTTTATATTATATTTTGTTCTGCTGCGATGTGAGATTCTGTGTTGTTGTTTCTGTTTCTTTTTCTACCTCCTTTTCTTCTTAGCCCTAATAGTCTGGGATTTCCGGCACTCGATTGCTCGGCACTCTATACAATGAACGTATTAGTGTCAATTCTCAGGGTCGAAAATCTTCGCGCCGTTACACTTTAATTTTTAAATTCATCAAATTTTTAATTCGTGTAGAAAATAATTTGAACATTTCAATAGTGTCACCTTTATGTTTTAAAAAAATGTCCAAGTATTTCTTGAAAAATCATGAACAATGTTAAAAACGTATTTGTTATGATTTATTGAATGTACTTGAGTCGGTTCGAATAAATCTAGATGGAGTAGTTCAAGAGTTCGCTTTATGGAAATTTCAATTTTAGATTTAAAAGAACTTTTCTTTAGTTTACCAAATTGACAAGCATCACACAGGTTTTTAACCTTATAGTTGATCTTTGGTAATCCTCTAATTAATTCATTTTTAACTAGTCTGTTGATATTTTTAAAATTTATGTGACAAAAACGTTTATGCCATAACCATGGATCATCATGATTTAAGGCTAAGCCTAAATTAGTGTTGTTTTTGAAATTCATGTTTAAATATATATGTTTTGATTTCTAAATCCTTCAAAAATTAAATTTTTATTCTGGCCAAAGATATTGCGTTTGTTTTTCTCGAAATCAATTTTAAATATTTTATCACATAATTGACTTATACTTAATAAGTTATTTTTCAAATTTTCTACCAATAAAACATTAGTAATAATAGGAGAATTAGAAATACCGATATTGGTGACTTCTCCAATGCCGATGACAAATCCTTTGAATTATCTCCGAATGTCATAGTGTCACCATCGATATATGTTATATTTGATAACACACGAGCATTTCCAGTCATGTGCTTAGAACAACCACTATCGAGTATCCACTTTTCTTTAATTTTAATTTTGGATACGTACAAAATAATAAAAATTTAATTGGTACCCACATTTTTTGTTTAGGGTCCCACATGTTAGTGGACGTAGGTAGCCACATCCATGAGGATGTGGTTCTTTTAGAATTGTAATTATTGTTATACACAACTTTCTTTAAATATTCATCAATATACCTTTGTCTAATTAGTTTATTATTTGTTTTAGAAATCCATATTTTAACCATATTTGTATATGAATTCTTAATCTTAGTTTCTAGCTTTGGACTTTTGAATTTGGTGTATGATGTGATATAATTCTTTGACTTTTGTTTGCTTTTAAAGCCCAATCCATTTTGATTTCCAGACGATTTAATATTTTAATCAAATTTCTAAATTTTGTTTTCCATTGTTGAATTTTGTAACATTATTTGTTATTTTAGCTAACTTACTTCTAAGATTACAAATTTCAATATTGCTAGGACGTAAACTTGCTTGTATTTCTAGTTTTTCTTTTCTAAGATTAACTTTTTCTAACTTATAATTTTCTAAATCATATAATAAGATGTCATTTTGAGATAATAAAGTTGCACATTTTTTTGAGTAATTTCTAATTTTCTACTTTGATTGTCTTTTCATCTTTTAATAATCCAATTTCTAATTTTTCTTTAGTCAATTTTCCTCTATGTTCCTTATTTAATTTTTTTTGATTCTCTATATTAATCATCCAATTCAATGCTAATTACCATTATTTCATTACCAGTATGTTTTAGGATGCACCTCATTAGTGTTAGCCATAAATCACACATTTGCTTGTTCCTAGTCGCTTTCTCCATCACTGTCAGATGAAGAAGATGAATCTAATCATCACATGTTACTTGAAAGGTTCTTTTCTTTTTCTTGGATTTTTTAACCTTGCTTTTCTTTTTATCATTATTGAGCTGTGGACAATCCTTCTTCATGTGACTGAATTTGTCACACTCATAGCATTTAATTGATGTTTGACTTGAGGAGTTTGGTTTGCTACCATTTTTAAATCTAGTCAACTTCTTGAACTTCTTGAATTGTTGTAGTTTGTGGCAATAAAAACAATCTCATCTTCGTCTATGTCCGAATCTTCATTACTTGCTTGGAATGTTATGTTTTTCTTTTCATGATATTGATCCTTTCTAGCCTGCAAATTAGCTTCATACGACATCAGATTTCCTATTAGCTCTACGACTTTGAGTTGAGAAAGATCATTAACTTATTCGATGGCTAAATTTTTTTCCTTCCAATTTGTTTCTCAAAGAGTCTAAAATTCATGCGACTAAATCAAAATCATGAATTTGACTCCAAGTGTCATGAAATTGTGTTGAATGATTTGAACTCTAGCATACATATCAATGATTGGTTCTTTTGCTTTCATTTTGAAAGATGAAAATTGGTTTTGTAAAATAGATATTTTAGTTTGCTTGATTTAGTTGTGCCTTCATGTGTGAATTGTAAAGCGCCATATATCATATGTAGTGGTGCAAAGCAAACACATGAAAACTCATTTTTTTCAAGTGAGCAAAACAATACATTCATAGCTTTGGCGCTGTTAGATGCCATTTCTTTTTATGCATCAGTCCACGTACCAATGTCGTGTTAGGTTCTTCATATTTGTTTTGAGTTGCTACCCATATTTCTAACCCATTTGCTCATACAAGTTGACCAGTAAGCATAGTTCAAACCAACAAATAATGGAGGACGAGCCGTTGATTAACCTTCTTGAAAAGTGCTTGCCGCATTAATGATTTTTTAACTATGTGTTACTGTAGATTGAAATGACCGAGCTTCGATACCAAATGAAAGTCTATAGGATCTTATATAATGTAACTCATATACTAAATGTGACGAACCATCTCCTCGACCCTCAGAAATCGACACTAATACATCCACGGTATTCACGTGCCATAAATCCAAGTACCGGAGAGGCAGATTGTTAGGGCTGTAAAAGAAAATAAACATTGAAGATAACACATTAATAGAATCTCACATCGCATTCAACATTTTAATTATACATAAACGATCGGAGTCAAATACAAATCCAATGGGATAGTTATAACTATCAATCCGTATGTTGGAAAATACATAGTACATAACATAGCGGGAAATGGGTAGATATCTTTACAAAGTACTTCATCTACATAAATTCAAAAGACTTCTCCAAAATGCTCCTAAGGTATCCTGACTACACGCCTGCCAGAAAAATAGGGCACCCAGAGTTCTAAGGGGAAAAAAACTCCGGGTCAGTCATGGGACTGGTGTGAAAACTCAAAGTACGATGTTTTTGAAAACAAAAAGTATCTCATAACACCACGCCGCACATAAACACAAAACGAGTTTTTACCTTATGATAACCAAAACTCCTTATTACGCAAAATTTAGGAATATTATTTTTAATGACTTTCTTTGAAAACATTTGCAAATAAACTTATTAATCTTAGCCGAAAATATTACACTGATTAAATTCCAGCATAATAGGTTTACAATCAAATCCGTAGGTTCTTATTGGAGAATGGACTTCCATACAAATGACCAGGTGAAGGGACTACCTTCCGATAGATACACCTCTAGATGGATGTCCCGAGGAACCATTACAAAGCTCCTCTACCAACACAAGACTGACCTATCTCTATAAGTTGATAGTACCGAATATGTCATCCTCCGGTGGTTACCGTCTTTTACCCGAGAGCTCTCTTCACATACATCCACATTAATTTACATCCCGAACGTCATATCGGGAAGAAATATATCTAGAAGTGGATGATCATACCCTACTTTGAAATGACCCACTTAGCCTTGCTTCGTCTAACCCTTTTTCGGTCATTTCCGGTTGATGAGGCTTGAGGCAACAACGATTACCTTTTCACATATCACATCTTTAAATGTCACATCGCCGTTTCCATTGATTATTAATTGCCTTCCACAAAAATACAATCCTTGAGCTCGTATGTCTCAAGGAGGGTGTTAAGCTAAGAGAAGTTACCTTCTCCTCCACCGCTGATGTACGGTTGTAAAAATCAATGTTCGTGATTTTTAGAAATGCAATGTTAGACAAACGTCCATATAAGTTGCTCATGAACAGAACAAACCAAAAGCACTTTCCTCGGCCATTACTAGGTGAGAGTCCTTGTGGTTTTTTTCATAACAAAGAGATCACTGCTGCAATATAGTGAATTGGAAGTTTATCCCCAATTAGTCAACAAGTAGTCCCTCGTTATTATTCGTCTCAATATATCCATCTTCAATCTTCAAACACGTAAATTAGTTCGAAGTGGTTTTCGGGCAGGAATCTTCCAAATCCAACCTTGGTTCCTTCGAAATCCAATCATCGATAAAATGATGTAATTAGGTGATTGTTTTTCGATTCTTCGTTTCCTTTATCAAAATATCTTCAAGATATATATATACATATATATATATATGTATATGTATATATATACATATATATTCAAAACCTTCTTTTAGTAATATGGAATCATTTAAACCTCTTTTTGAATATTTCTCAAATATTTTTTAAAGAATATCTTTTGAGAAAATAGGATTATATAAATCATTCTACTTTTATCCAAAATAAACTTCCGTATTCAACGAGTGATATGGGTGGAATAAGAGTGAGATTACCTTTTAAATTCCATGAATGAGACAAGTTCTCTCTTCAGATTTTAATAATGAGTATAAGAAGATTATTTCTATAAGATCCAAGTTAAGCATCCGGGCTTTCTTTTCGATATGTTCCACCCCTCGCCTAAAAATGAAAAGTGAGGGTGGGTAAGTTCAGGACACTGGTTGCTCCATTCCTAACTTTAGTTACACACCTTATTTCCACTTTAAGATCTCACGGGCGGGACAAATGTACTAATCGTTTTCCGCATACTCATTTTTCCTTTTTAAACCACTTAACTATTTGTTTAACCATCTTTGAAATAATTTTAAATTGTTCAAATTCTTTTGAAATGCTTTATTGTTCACATAAAAACATTTACTAATGATTTAGGAAAGAATTGTTAAGTTTCAACATTTATTTCAAAAGTTATTGAAAAGCGTTGCAAAAAGTGCTTTAAAAGCTATATTCTTCAAAACAACTTTTATATCATTTAAAAAACCATCTTTTCAAATTAAATCACTTTTAAAACATTTTAAAAGATTTTTAGAATTTATTTCATATTTTTAAAACGATTATTTTATCAATTTTCAACTTTGGTCATTTAGTGCAAAAACTAGATTTTCTTGAAAATTGATTTTGCCATATTTCAAAATATACAAGATGAAATCTTGATTTTCTTTTTTTTACAAAAACATATGAATACAGGATTCGGAAAATTCTTACTTCGAAGAATTCTGAACTCTATTCAACTTCGTATGTTCATTTGAACTTTTGAAGCGTAAACACAAACTACCGTTACGCGACGCCTCAAATTTTAGGCATATTTTGAGATTCACATCCAAACTTTGCCGAGACAAGTTTAAACACTTCGGAATAATTTTTAAAGCATTTTAAAACATTTTTCAAAGGTATAAATGATTTCATATCACATTTCATTTCTTTTGGAACGTGATTTCCATGTGATTATACGTCGTGTAAATCCGTGACTTGTTTAAACTTATATACTCAATATACAACTACCAAACGTTCAAAACAAAGTTTATAACCATTTTAACATATCTAACATGTCATATGAACTTGCATACCAATTTAACAATATTTTTATTAAAATATCACATAATTGTCATTTATGTACATATATGCTTGCTACTTTTTGCAAATAACTTAAAGGTGGTTGCTTTCTTTTTCAAACACTTATCAAACATCATTACTAACATCCAAAACAAATATATCACAACATCATAACCATATATATATATATATATATATATAAAAATTAGGAGTTCTCACCTTGTTTGGTTTTGACGAACGTAAAATCGGCTATAGCTTCGCTACTCGAAGTTTTTAGCTTACGATCCCTTGAACGCTTCGACTTAGATGGCCCGGCTTGGCTTAGGGAAGGCTAGGAGTGCTAGGCCAAATGGAGGAAGAGGAAGGCATGAGCAATATGAGAGGGAAGGAGGCATTTTGAAGTGGATCGGATGAAGTTTTGTTGATATTTTTTACAATATTTTAACATAACTTTGTTAAGGTTAGAAGCCATTAAAAGAGTGAGAAGAAGCTTGAAGAAGTAGAGAAGAAATGGTGAAAAAGTGAAGAATAAGTGGATGTGTATTTATAGAAAATATTTGAGATTAAAATATAGATTTGTATTTTTACTTAAATAATCTTCCTTAAGAACTAAGTAAACTTATTTAATTCAAAACTTACCATCCACATCACATCACACTTTTAAAATTCAAATACTTTAGAGTTAAGTAAAGAATAAGAATGACTACTTTACTTTGTGTTACTTTTTTTTTACTTTATGTCATATTTGTTGTGACATATGTTTTGCCTTATTAGTTTACTTTTGCTAATTACTTTCTAGAATTTTCTAAGTGTAATTACTAAAAGTAACCTTGTTTAGTTAATTGTTAACTATCTTTACGTGTTAACATATTTATTAAATTGTGTGCATAAAGGTGCAACAACGTTGCGACAAGTTTAAATCGACAAAACGTTGATTTTTGACAAAATATTTTACGGTCATATTTTGACGTTTTATTTAAACTATTTATTTATGTAAACCAAATTTAAAAATAAATTTGTATAATGTCATTTAAAAATATAAACGCTCATATATAAATTAAAATAATTTATTAAACCATTTAAACTTACTTTTCCGAAATCAGGATTTTGTCATTTTTGTCGATATAAGCAAATGTTACTATTTTTATGTATATTTCTATTTCCAAATCCTATCTAATATTGTTTGAATCATAAAAACTTTTATATTTTATATTTAAAATCACTTTAAATCTTATATTTTGAAGTGGTAAAATTTGGTCGTTACATTCTCCCCTACTTAAAAGAATTTCGTCCTCGAAATTAGATACTAAGAAAATAGCTTAAAAGGAGATATATATTCAATAAGATGGAATATATACAATAAGCAACTACACCACATGCAATGAGTACACTCAAACAATAGATAAGTCTATACATCGATCCTAAAATCGGGATATGCTTTTCTCATTCTATCTTTTGTTTTCCATGTGCAATTATTAGCAACTCCGCTCCATTGAACTTTTACCAACCTTACAACCTTCCTTTTTAATCGTTTCTCATCTTGATCCACGATTCGAATAGGCTTTCTAATAACCTCTAAGTTTGGTTCTATCTCCAAGTCATCCTGGGCAGCTGTTTCTATGATTTATTCTAGGTCATATACATGCTTCCGTGAACGTGATACGTGAAAAACATTGTGTATACCAGACAATCTTTCAAGCAATTGTACTCGATAAGCTAGTGGACCGATTCATTCGAGAATGGAAAAAGGTCCAATATACCGAGGTGCTAACTTTCCAGCTCTTTCAAATCTTACTACTTCTCTCATTGGAGAGTCTTTCAAAATGACTGAATCTCCAACTGAAAATTTCAAATTTTTACGCCTTACGTCCGCATAACTTTTTTGTCTACTTTGGGCTTCTTTTAGCTTCTTTCTAATCATATCAACTTTCTCTGAAGATTCTCGCATCATATCTGGGCCAAGCACCAACCGATCTTCGATTTCTATACAACATGCTGGCAATTTACGTGGACGATCACACAAAGCTTCATATGGTGCCTTGTCGATACTAGCTTTATAACTGTTATTATAGTAGAACTCTAGTAAATGTAAATGATTCTCCTACCAGCCTCCGAAGTATAGAATATATGCTCTTAATAGATATTACAAAACACGGTTAACTCTTTCCTTCTGTCCATCAATTTTGGAGGTGATATGCAGTACTTATACTCAGCTTGGTTCCCAAAGCTGTTTGTAGTGCTTCCCAAAACTGACTAGTGAAGATTGGATCACGATCGCTTACTATACTGTTTGGAACTCCATGCAATCGGAAAATCTTTTTCATATATATATATATATATATATATATATATATCTGCAAGGCTTGCTGCAGTTCTTGTTGGCTTAACTGGAATAAAGTGTGCATTTTTGGTTAATCGGTCTATGATAATCCAAATGCCTTTATTTCCTTTCCTTGTTTGAGGTAAGCCATTAATGAAATCCATGGATATTTGATCCCACTTCCAAGCTGTAATACCCAAAGGTTGAAGTAATCATGTCGTCTTTTGTTGGTCACTTTTGATTCTTTGGCAATTTTCACAATGACTGGCACAGATAGATACGTCCCTCTTCAGGCTTCTTCACCAAAATGTACGCCTCATGCCTTTTTACATCTTAGAATCCCTGGATGAATGCTATGTTTGGTTGTGTAGCATTTAGCTAATACTTCTTGCTTAAGTTTTCCAACATCTGGAACACAAATTCTTCAATTTAACCACTGTATACCATGGTTGTCTATTTTAGAGCTTGAACTCCTTCCTCTATGTATATCTTCAATAATCTCCATTAGGAATTGATCTTCTTTTTGCTTGCTAGTTATTTTCTTTTGAAGAGTTGGAGTTACTACCAAATAAGAAATAGTAGCTAACTTCCTACTCGATGCATCCACTACTACGTTGGCTTCTCTGGATGTATATAGAATATCTAGATCATATGACACGAGAAATTCTAGCCATCGTTATTGTCTCATGTTTAAATCCTTCTGGGTGAAAAGATACTTCAAAGATTTGTGGTACATGAAGAGTTCGAATTTTTCACCTAAAATATGGAATATTATTTACTAAGTTCAATTCAAAGTTTTATCGAAATAAACTATGAAAGATTTTTACCCAGCAAATAATGTCTCCATATCTTTAGAGCGAACACAATGGCTAATAATTCTAAGTCGTATGTTGCATAATTCTTCTCATGCATCTTCAATTGTCTACTTTCTAAGCAATCACCTTTCCATCTTACATTAAACTGCACAAACTCCTTCTCCACAAGCATCTATATAAACGGTCAAACAACCATTTCCATTTATAATTGCTAAAACTGGAGCGGTTGTCAATCAATTCTTTAGTTCTTGGAAAGCTTCTTCACACCTAGGAGTCTAGATAAATTTTGCATCCTTCATTGTCAATTTTGTTAGGTGATAGAAAATCATAGAGAAGTTTTGAACGAATCTTCTACAATATCCTACCAAACCTAAGAAGCTACGAATCTCTTTAGGAGTTTGTGGCTACTTCCAATCTTGAATAGCTGCAATTTTCCCTAGATCTACTGAAATTCCATCCCTTGATATTATATGTCCAAGGAATCTTACCTCATTCGGCACTTTGAGAATTTGGCTTTTAGCACATTATTTCTCAATATCTCCAACACAGCTTCTAGATGCCTTGTGTGTTCTTCTTCTATCTTTGAATAGATTAGGATATCATTGATAAAGACTAACACAAATTTATTTAGCACATCTGTAAACATTCTATTCATAAGGTCAATAAAATAAGCAGGTGCATTAGTCAGCCCAAAAGGTATAACCAATCACTCATAGAAAGTATTCGGACCTTTGAATGCAGTTAAATGGATGCAATCTTCTACGATCCTTAATTGATGGAATCCTGTAGCTAGGTCCATTTTAGAAAAAAATCAAGCTCCATGTAACTGGTCAAACAAGTCATCTATTCGGGGTAGAGGATTCTTGTTCTTAATGGTTTGCTTATTTAGATCTCGATAGTCTACACACAATCTCAAAGATCCATCTGACTTAGCAACAAAAAATACGGCTGATCCCCAACTTGGATGGCTAGGTCTTATCAGTCCTTTCTTTAATAGCTCTTGGGTTTGGTTATTCAACTCATCCCTTTCTTTCGGATCCATCCTTCTATCTTGTTGTTTAATTGGCATCGCACCAGGAACTAAATCAATATGGAATTCGATTTCTCGATGTGGGGGCAAACACTTTACTTCCTCAAAGACATCTGCCAGTTTTTTAACAATAGGTATTGTTTCTAATCTTGTCTACGATGTATCTAAAGCATAAAGAAAACTATCCCTTCTTGGACCAGGACCTTCATAAGGTATTTCTACGATTTTCCCTAACTTTGTTTTCACTGCAACTGTTCTTTTCAACAATCTAGAATAGCTTCCTTGTTAGTTAACCAATCCATTCTAAGTAAAATTTCGAATCCAATAAAATTTAAGGCGAAAAGATCAAAAGGAAAGTGATGGGGAGGATAGGAAATTGGGACTATTTCACATAACATACAAAAATTAGTGGAACCTCCTATAGAGTATTTTACGCAGATAGGGTCGTCAACAATTTTAGGTTTAAGTTCCAATTATTCTGCAGTTGTTTTAGAAATAAAACTATGAGAAGCTCCTGTATCAAATAATACTCTAACTAAAACATCTTTGATAAAAATATTACTTCCCAACATTCTTTTTCCCTTCACATCTTTGGAGGTTGAAGGCTCATCCTTGATCGCATACACTTTAGCTTGTTCTCCTTTCTTCATTAGGGGACAATCCTTAATCAAGTGTCCTGATTGGTGACAATTAAAGCAACTTCTTGGTGTTGATCCTTGAGTTCCTTGAGTTTTGGGTTTTCTACAATGAGTTGATAAGTGGCCCTTTTGTTCGTAATTATAGCAAATGACATCTTTAAAGCGGCTATCCTAAGATCCTCCTTTGGGTTTTCCTTGCCATGACTTCTTGCCATTAAACTTTATCTTCGTCCAGTTATTGTTGTTGCTTTATTGTACTATGGGTGGATCTATCTTATCCAAAATTTTATATCTGTATCCCATATCTATTAAATCTACAAATGGTTCTTTCACATACCCAATCATTCTGACATGGTATTGCTTCTTCATTCCATAAATAAACTTTTCATTCTTTTTAGGGCGTATCTTTTATCCAGGCCCAAATTGAGATAATTCGTTAAACTTATAAGCATACTCCTCAAAAGATTTCTCCTCCTCCTGTTTAAAATCCATAAAATTTTGGTAAAGACGGGATTTCCTGCTTTCGGCATATACCGTTTCTCCATAACTTTCTTAAATCGTTCCCATGAAAAATCATCCTCTGACTCATTCTGAGTAATAGATTCTCATCAAACTAGAGCTCCATTTTGAAGTTACCAAGAAGCTAAAAATCTCTTCTTCTCATCTCCAATATTCAGTCCTTTGAAAATTCTTTCACAAGAGCAGATCCAAGCTTGTACTTTAATGATGGTTTCTCTTCCTTTAAAAGGTTTACCACCTAGGCTGGTATAGTTCTTGCATAAAGTTGCAAAGTTAATTTGGGGCTGTACCGGAACTACACTACTTCCTCGACTAATGTAGTTGCAGGAGTTTAACTATTTGTGGCATTACTTCCTCCCCTACCTCGTACTCTTCATCCACTCATTTTCTACTATCTGTATATAGTAGGAAAAAGATATTAAGGATATATAGATGAGATAGCTTAGGGAATGCTATACGGTATGAATATACTTATTCAAATTAGAAGTTTTAATTATGCGCTCCTCAGACTAAACTCATTCTAGGGCATTACTAACCCTATCTTTAATGAGTCATACCCTAACAAAGCCAAAGTTCTCACTTAACCATTAGCTCTGATACCACATGTGATGAAGCGTCTCCTTGTCCCTCAGAAATGATACTAATACATCCACGATATTCACGGGCTGTAAATCCAAGTGCCGAGGAGGCAGATTATCAGGGGTGTAAAAGAAAATATAGATAGAAGGTAACACAATAATATAATCTCACATCGCATTCAACATTTTAATTATACATAAATGATCGGAGTCAAATACAAATCCAACGGGATAGTTATAACTGGCTATCCGTACATATGCTGGCAAATACATACTACATAACACAGCGGAAAATAGGTAGATATCTTCATAAAGTACTTCATCTACATAGCTCCAAAAGACTTCTCCAAAATGCTCCTAAGCTGTCCTGACGACATGGCTACTCGAAAAATATGGCACCCAGAGTTTAAAGGGAAAAACAAACTCCGAGTCAGTCATGGAACTGGTGTGAGAACTCAAAGTACGATGTTTTTGAAAATAAAAAGTATCTCATAAGACTACGCAGCACATAAACATGGAACGGGTTTTTACCTTATGATAACCAAAACTCTTTATTACGCAAAATTTAGGGATATATTTTTAGCGACTTTCTTTGAAAACGTTTGCACATAAACTTATTAATCTTAGCCGAAATTGTTACAATGATTAAATTCTAGCATAATAAGTTTACAACCAAGTCTGAAGGTTCTTATTGGATAATGGATTTCCATACAAATGACCAGGTGAAGGGACTACCTTCCGAAGTGTACACCTCTAGATGGATGTCTCGAGGAACCATTACAAAGCTTCTCTACCAACACAAGACCGGCCTATCTCTATAACTAGATAGTATCGAATATGTCATCCCCCAGTCATTACCGACCTTTATCCGAGAGCTCTCTTCGCATACATCCACATTAATTTACATCCCGAACTTCATAGCGGGAAGAAATATATCTAGAAGGTTATGACCATACCCAAGTTGAGAATGACCCACTTAGCCTTACTGCATCTAACCCTATTTCGGTCACTTACGATTGATGAGGCTTGAGGCAACGATTTCCTTTTCACATAGCATATATCACATCTTTAAACGCCACATTGCCATTTCCTTTGACTACTAATTGCCTTCCATAAAAATACAACCCTTGAACTCGTACGTCTCAAGGAGGGTGTTAAGCTAAGAGAAGTTGCCTTCTCCGCCACCTTTGATGTACGTTTCTAAATACCAATGTATGTAATTTTTAGAAATGCAATGTCAGCCAAACGTCCATACAAGTTGTCCAGGAACAGGACAAATCGAAGGCACTTTCCTAGGCCATCACTAGGCGATAAGTCCTTGTGGTTTTGAGTTTTTTTCATAACAAAAAGACGACTGTTACAATATAGTGAATCAAGAGTTTATCTTCAATTAATCAACAAGTAGTCCCTCATTATTATTCGTCTCAATATCTCCGTCTTCAAATATCTTCAATGTTCGAAATGTAAATTGGTTCGAAGTGGTTTTCGAATAGGAATCACCCAAATTCGACCGCGGTTCCTTTGCAATCCAATCATCGATGAAAATGATGTAATTAGGTGATTGTATTTCGATTCATTCATTTCCATTACCAACATATCTTTGAGAGATATATATTTTCAAAATCTTCTTTTAATGAATACATAATCATTTAAACCTTTTTTTGAATATTTCTCAAATCCTTTTTAAAGAGTATCTTTTGAGAAAATAGGATTATAGAAATCATTATACTTTTATCCAAAACCAACTTCTTATTCAACGAGTGCTATGGGAGGAATAACGGTGAGACCACCTCTTAAATGTCACGAGTAGGACAAGTTTCCGCTTCGGATTTTAATAATGAGTATAAGAAGATTATTTCTATAAAATCCAAGTTGAGCATCCGAGCTTTGCTTTAGATATATTCCACCCCTTTCCTAAAAGAGAAATCTAAGGCCAGGTAAGTTCAGGGCACTGGTTGCTCCATCCCTAAGGTTAGTTACATAGCTTGTTTTCCCTTCTAGATCTCACAGGCAGAAAAATGTATCAGTCATTTCCGCATACTCATTTTTCCTTTTTAAATCACTTAACTATTTGTTTAACCATCTTTGAAATAATGTTTCATTGTTCAAATTTATTTTGAAATGCTTTATTATTCACTTAAAAACATTTACTAATGATTTGGTAAATAACTGTTAAGTTTCAACCTTTATTTTAAAAGTTATTGAAAAGCGTTGCGAAAAGTGGTGCAAAAAGTGCTTTAAAAGCTATATTCTTCAAGACAACTTTTATATCATTTAAAAAACCATCTTTTCAACTTATCACTTTTAAAACATTTTAAAATATTTTTAGAAATTATTTCATATTTTCAGAACGATTGTTTTATCAATTTCCAACTTTGGTCTTTTAATGCAAAAACTAGATTTTTCTTGAAAATTGATTTTACCATATTTCAAAATATACAAGATGAAATCTTGATTTTTTTATTAAAGATGTGGGTATAAGGATTTGGAAAATTCTTATTTCGAAGAATTTTGAACTATATTCCACTTCGTATGTTCGTTTGAACTTTTGACGGGCAAACACGAACTACCGTTACGCGACGCATCAAATTTAGGCGTATTTTGAGATTCACATCAAACTTTGCCGAGACAAGTTTAAACAATTAGAAATAATTTCTAAAGCATTTTCAGACATTTTTCAAAGGTATAAATGATTCCATATCACATTTCATCTTTTGGAACGTGATTTCCATGTGATTACACGTCGTGTAAATCTGTGACTTGTTTCAACATATATATCAACATACAACTATTAAACATTCAAAACAAAGTTTATAACCGTTTTAACATATTCTAACGTGTCATATGAACTTGCATATCAATTTAACAATATTTTTATTACAATGTCACATAATTGTCATTTATATACATATTTGCTTACTAACTTTTGCAAATGACTTAAAGATGGTTGCTTTCTTTTTCAAACACTTATCAAACATCATTATTAACATCCAAACAAACATATCACAACATCATAACCTAATATATACATATAAATTAGGAGTTCTCACCTTGTTTGGTTTTGGCTATCGTAAAATTAGCTATAGCTTAGCATACGATCTCTTGAATGCTTCGACTTAGATGGCTCGCCTTGGCTTGGGGAAGGCTAGGAGTGCTCGGCTAAATGGAGGAAGAGGGGGCATGAGCAATAGGAGAGGGAAGGAGGCGTTTTGAAGTGGTTCGGATGAAGTTTTGTTGATATTTTTCTTTGTTTTATTTTTTAGAATATTTTGGCATAACTTTATTATAGTTGGAAGTTATTAAAAGAGTACGAAGAAACTTGAAGAAGTAGAGAAGAAATGGTGCAAAAGTGAAGAAGAAGTGGATGTGTATTTATAGAAAATATTTGAGATTCAAATATAGATTTGATTTTTACTTAAATAACCTTCCTTAAGAATTAAGTAAACTTATTTCATTCAAAACTTACCATCCACATCACATCACACTTTTAAAATTAAAATACTTTAGAGTTAAGTAAAGAATAAAAACGATCACTTTACTTTATGTCACTTTTTCTTTACTTTATGCCACATTTGATGTAACATGGTTTTGTATTTTTAGTTTACTTTGCTAATTACTTTCTAGAATTTTCTAAGTGTGATTACTAAAAGTAACCTTGTTTAGTTAATTGATAACTATCTTTATATGTTAACATATTTATTAAATTGTGTATATAAAGGTGCAACAACATTGCGATAACTTTAAATCGACAAAACGTTGATTTTTGAAAAAATGTTTTACGGTCGTATTTCGACATTTTATTTAAACTATTTATTTATGTAAACCAAATTTAAAAATAAATCTGTATAATATCATTTAAAAATATGAACACTCACAAATAAATTAAAATAAGGGCATTTCACTAGAAGGACAAAGTTTAAGTCCAATTAGTTTCTAGGACACACATCCATAGAAATTAATTTCAAGGCCAAAGTCAGCAGAATATTTATTTTAAGGACAAAGTAATCAGTCCAATTACTCTTAAGTATATAATTTCATAGGTTTTTAGGCTGTAGAAAGTAATTATTTTGCATTTTGTCCTTAAAAGCAATTATTTCAGTTGTGTGTCCTCGAAACTAATTGCACTTTCTAAAGAGACACTTGTGGCTAATTTCCACTTAAGATAATTTATTAAACCATTTAAACTTACTTTTCTGAAATTAGGATTTTGTCACTTTTGTCGATATAAGCAAATGTTACTATTTTTATGTATATTTCTATTTCCAAATCCAATCTAATATTGTTTGAGTCATAAAAACTTTTAAATTTTATATTTAAAATCACTTTAAATATTATAATTTGAAGTGGTTAAATTTTGGGTCGTTACACTAAAGCTGTAATGCCCCACCTCGAAACCCACATTAACAAAGAGTATTACTGGGTAATACTGTCTGCTAATGCAGAGAATAGGGCTGGATAGGAGCGACCATCTATAGCCTGGTCTTAAATATCTATTGAATGCGACGACAATGCCATATTTTTTTGTGGATCGACATATCTAATAAATACTTAATACAAAGCCATAAGTGGCTATAGGATCTATCAGAACAAAATATAACAACTCAAATGCAAAACACATCACAGAACATCAGATGATCCCATAAAATGCTAAAAGTAGCGAGCCTCATATCATCAGCATTCATAAAACATCAATTTGGTTTAGGGAAAACATCTGAACCCTCCATCTTGGCAAACCCAAACCATGCATAAAGAGATCCCATCTCAAACACTTTTGAGATGATTTCTTTGATTATTTTTCCTATTATATCGTCCTTTCCGGAATTGGTCCTTTGAACCATTCAATATATATTTGTGGCGATCACCTTTTCAAAAATTAAACTCTTGGAAGTTCTATTTTTTTGAGATTTGAATTGTCTATACTGGCATTATATGAGATTTGTCTTTTGTCGTTTACTCGAGGTTTTGTTCTCCTCTTTGGAGATATATTTGCCATAATGTGAGAGTATGTAGAAATAATTATGCTAAGTAGAGTAAATTAACGTAATATAAATAAAAAAGATAATAAAAGAGAGCACATCAGATATTTTATACTGTTTCAAACCTCCCGTCCTATGTCCAGTCCCAAAGCTCCCCTTCGGTATTTCCTTTAACCAAATAACCCTCACTTCTTCTGAAGGAATAGGCTAATGCAAATGTACTTCTCTGATAATCTTGTGTTCCAAATAATATGGATGACCAATAGCACAATTCTTCATATGGTCTTCTTTGAGTATGTAAATGTTAATACTTTATGTTGTAGAAAGTGGTTTAACCAAAATGATATTTTGGTTATTATAGATTGAGAATATGTAAGCAAGCGATGCACAATTATGTAAATAGTGAGTAATATGAAATCAAGAGAATAGTTTTTATAATTATCGATCTTTGAAGTATTTGTTCAATCAAAGAGATGTAGATGAGGAGTTGTTACTATCAGATAAACTCTATTTGATTTAATAGCTGCAGTCGTTGAAGAAGAGATGCAATTATTCAATATGAAATGAAACATCCTTTCAGATTATAACAGTTGCCAGATGACAAATGTCTATGGATTTTCCACAGATGTTTGTGACTTCAAGATGGAATTTCCCAAAATAATTCACAAATGTTTTTGGATTTTCCATAGATGTCTGTGGATGCCATTTTCAGATTATAAAAGTTTTTAATGCCAATTTTGTGTATATGAATTCGTATGTGCATATATACTCAAGGAACCTTACAATGTTTATCTAAGACTCTTAATACACTAGTATAACCTTACTAATCATAGCATGGTCCATAAATCTTTGCTTGTCTTTGAGTCCTGATATATTTGAGCATGACGATCTCTTGTAGTATATACCTGTAATCTTGATACGATATATAATATATGTAATTGTATAGTTGTTTTCATTGAAACCATAGAATGGAGTCTTTAACACGTTTTGATATTAATAGACTTATGATTGCACACATCTATATAAATCTATTTGAAGAGTTCATCAACTCTTATAGTGCATCCACTGAATGGGTGCATAGCTCTTAATTATTTGAGATATAATTAACCAGTATTGTATGATTTTAATAAAATTATTTCTCAAACTACATCTTAGTTTGTAATTCCAAAATAGATGTAAATAATATTAGATACTTCTGTATTTTCACATCACTTTTGTTATGAAAATAAATACCATATATAATTTTATTTCATAACTAATACTCATACTAAAATACAGCTATGTCTATTTTTAGTCGACACCAAAAATAGTCATTATTTCATAAATAATGTTCGGTATGGTTTACGAAAATAATTTTCATAATTTGGTGCAATCAATAAATGCTACATGGCATGCTCCCATTATTTCCGCCATTACTATAATAGCATACTAAATTCGGAGGTCCGTCGTTAACTTAAAATAGATAACTTATTTCATATACTGCAACTAGTTTACAGCAGAGAGTTCTTTGATCAAATATCTTGAACACAAAGAAATAAATCTTGTGGAAAAAAAATTCTGTATGAAAATACATTTCAGAATAGAAATTTTATTTCTCATTTTAATGTTAAGTATCAATTATTATTATTTAAATTTTCGTTTTCGATGTTTCATTATGAAGCAGAAGTGACTATTCACTTTCTTCATCCCAACTGTACCTTGAATTACATCTACTCTTATACATTCATGTTCTTTTCAAATGGTCAAACCGTTCAAAAGAAAACCCTTACTACAAGATCATAACAAACTCTTTACAAGATGCACTTGAGCATCCTTAACATTTAAGGACATCAAATATGATGCATCTTACATAAATTGATCAAACCGATATTTCAATGATCAAATTCTAAGATCTTTCTTGTAGTTTTGGTATAATGTTACATTTAACATAACACAATCCTTTTGCAATCAATCAAATTGAATACTAGATCTGATAGTACTGTTTATTAGCTTGTTTCGAATGAACTAACTTCATCGAAGTATCATACATTACGAGCTATGACCATTCCGTATATAACACTTAAATGCGATAATATGTGGATCAAATATCCATAGTCTTATATAGGTTTAGAGTTCGAAACTCATGGAATGCAATACATGGTCTCAACCAAATAAACATGTAAGCGACCAAATTACGAATGTATTTAGTAGTTGTAAAATCAGATGCTTGCACGGGTATTGAAACATTAACATGTAAGAAACATTTATTAGTAAGTATATGTTATATTTCTATTTGTTAATCTTTGATTCAAATCATTTGTACATCTTAATTGATAAACATTTTATTAGTCGTATTAAATGCATAAAATTATCATTATGGATTATTAAAACATTATATAGCTTATGTTCTTTCAATATTAGAATGGTTAAATATTATCATTTCATTTTTCTAATATGGCTGCCACTAGTCTTTTATATTTCACCAAATCCTAAGTGGAACATAGAAGTCTTTCAGCTTCACTAGTGGGTGTTAAGACTCATCTATCTTGGAATTCTTACCTTGAGTCTACGCAACAAGTTGTAGCTCCATGGATGATGGATAAATCATTATCGGTTGTATCACATACAACTCCTAAACTTTTGGTACCTTGTCCTAATTCCGCTTCGACCATGAGTCTACTTGACAAATCACAATAAAATTATTCACTTGTACCTACCACAACACGGTGGCCTAAGTATAGTGTATATATATATATATATACCTTGAGTCTTCTCAACAAATATATATATCTTATCTTGTCTATTCAAATATATTAATAATACTACACATAACATCTCCAGATTGAATCTGCTCAACAACTAAGGATTACGCAAGTAATTCATTAATATAAGTATGGTAGAGACAACATTATATTGAAGATTCATAATCTTCAATATATTATATTAATTGATATCAACACATGGAATAATTTATTTCTTATGAAATACTCTAGCGATTCAAGTGTCGAACGTATCAGAAATCACAGTATATGTAGATATGCGTATGTATTTATTCCTTAAGTCTATTTAGGGTTTCTTTAATATTCCACCTTTGATTTATACATTCATATTGTATAAGTTTTATTATTATACAACTTCTATATTTTGTATTACTTATATAATAGTCTTATGTATAATATTATATTAATTAAATCTTACTTAATTAATTTTTAATTAATTAACATTTTAATTAATTTTATATTAATTTAATATAACAGTTATATTAAATATTTATTACATACCATAACCTTTATAGTATTACATATATATATCTCATATAGTGTATATTCATTTAATTAATTAATATTTAATTAATTAATTTATTTAACCTTTAATTGATTTATTTAATTAAACAATTTCAATTAAAATATATTAATTTCAAATTTCAATCTATATGCATACATGTATACTTATGTTATTTTAAACATCTTAAAACAACAACAAATATCATAATATATAATATATAACACATGTATACATTTATTAGTTAATTAAATTATTTAATTAATTAATTTATTAATTTAATTAATAAAGTTTAATATTTTCAAAATTAATATATATAAATATATATATTTTTTCAAACATTTTGAAAATTATTATTATATTATAACTTTTATAACATATTTATATCTTATTTTATACTTAACTTTTAAATTTAAAATCTTTTATTATTAATTTTCAAACAATTTTGAAAATTAGCCCGAGGCCCAATTCAAATTACGCCTTTTCTATTAGGAATAACCTTTTGGGCTTACCTCATCATTTCAGGCAAGGCTAGTAGCCAAGTAGGATAAAGTACTTAATTAGCAAAACCCAACCTTAGACACTACCTTTCTGTACGCCCTACTATATAAGTAAGATTTAATTAGTTTACCCTAACATTTCTAATTCGATCGTATAGACTATTAGGTTCTGATACCACTGTTGGAACTGGGCTAGCGCGCAGTAGAAGTTATGGGTGAATTTAAAAAAAACCTATTAGATCTATATTAGGCATATGAAGTTTAGTTTATTTAGAACATTTCTAAATTTAATTTAAATAAAGTCATATATTTCATTTAAATTTATGAATTATTGATAGAAATTTATATAATTTATTATCAACTTATATATAAATATACAAATGTAACATATACATGTAATGTGTGTGTATGTGTAAATATGATATTTCATGAAGGGTATAACATGCTTATATATAGACGTTTTGATGGACACGTTAGCTCATCTTATATATATTGTATGTTGTCCAAATATGTTTATATATTTACAGTTATTACACACACAGGTATATATAAATAAATCTAAGTGAAAATTATATATGTTTTATTATGAAAATATCATATGTATGTATGTACATAAAATATTATAGTATTAAATATTGAATAAACAGATATATGTGTGTGATGCATACATATATAAGATATGATTTTACTTAAAATGTTTTTAAATTATTTACATATATATGTACTAAAGTAACATAATTATATATATATATATATATCTATGTATGTATGTATATAAATATAATTATTAATATGTAAATATGAGTTAGAATAGTTTATAAATTATAGAGTTAAAATAAATATTATTATTATTTATATAACATTCCAGATCATATGTACACTAAATCCGAATATAAATATAATTTTATTATATATATATATATTATGAATCAATTAGTTAATTAACAATGAGTAAATAATATAAAAGTACTTATATAATAAATATTCTGAATTTAAACATTCAAAAAATCTGGAATAGTATTATATAGTTTATGAATTTTTTTAGAATTTTCCAAGTCAAAATAATATTTTTATTATTAATTAAATTCTTTCGATCGAATTTTAAATGAATTCTTAAAAATAAAATAACGGTCTAATTTTTTTTATTTTTTGACCGAGAGCGTATGTGATAACAAATTAATTTTAGAAATTTTAAAATTGAATTTTCAAGACATAATTTATTTTATATGAATTTATTAATTTATGAAAATATTAAATAATATTAAAATATATTAAATAATTTCCAAAAATTTATTTTCTGTTACTAAAAATCATAATTAATTTAAATATACATTTTTAAATTATCAGATCAATTATTTATGCAATATAGTTATATGGTTCATTACATGTCATATAATTAAATTAGTAAATATATTAATCTATGTATATAGTAATTAATAAAATGTAAATAATTAAAATATGATGATATTGGCCGTGTGTATCAGATCCTTGAAATTAAATTGTTTTTTAATTTTATAAACATATACATATAACCAATCAATATGTGTGACACCAACATTATATATAGAAATCTCACCTAACTAACAATTCAAAAATAACCGTGTATGTGTGTGTGTGTGTGTATGAATAATATAGAGTTACACAGAGAATATGCATCATATATAAAACTAAATGCTTAACTAAACTAATGCCCTTAAGTAGACCTTGTAATGATAAGTTCCTTTCCTCTTGAAAACTTCTCGATTCGTCAGAATCACAGTCTTCGAATCGCAGACCCTTTACTATCGAATTACTATTGATTTGAACTAACTTGATTTGAGATCTGATGGGGTGTAGAAAGGTATGGTTCAACCATGATATGGATAGAGGAGGAAGCTATAAAAATCTATAGAAAGTAAGGATTGTGATTCTGTTTATAGTGCTTGAATCAGAGAGAAAAATGGAACACGTCACTTACCTTTTTTACTAGATCTCAGCCATCCATCACATACCCCAATACTCTATTTTGGCTGCCCCATATATCACATAGTTGCACCCGAATTTTTCCTTTAACATTGTGGGTTAATATCCCATTTAAGCCTAAATAAAAATAAATATATTTAATTAAATCTAGTTTAATTTCTTTATCGATATACTATATTGATCGATATATTTACCACTATTATAAACATATACAGCAATATTTATTAGACAAATCGTATTCAAATTTTATAATTAATATTTTATAAATATTAATTAATTTATAACAATTATAAACTAATTAAATCAGTTGGTCTGAAGAGAATTCATCATTTCGGTTGTGTGACTCGTGGGTGTAAATTCGTTCAGTGATTAACATCAAACTATTCGAATTTTAACATTCACATGTCACTTAGCAGGTGGTGTGGAATTTTGGCCAAATTTATCGCTTACATAGTTTTGGTAAAATTCAATTTTACTTTATTAAGCGTTACCTAGTTATGACATTTATTTAAACCAATTCTCTTCGTCAAAACTATATAACTTTGGACTTATGGAATTTGGTAACAGCCAAAATTCCAATATCATCCATATTCAACTCTATAGTCCAAACATAAAGTATTTGGTTCAACAATAACAATCATTATTAACGAAATGCTCTGGCCAAAGACTTTGATTTTAAGTTGACTTGAGTTGACTATGGCACTAACCCTATATAACTGAGGAGACGAATCCTCTCTTGAATAGTGCTTCTGTAACGACCCAGAATTTAACCACTTTGATTTGTTAATATTTAAGTAATTTTACATATTCAAATAATAGATTTTACAATTAAAATAAAAATCTTTAAATAATAAGTAATGATGGTAAAATAGTTTTCAAAATATGTTTACAAAAATATTTAGTTTGAAGAAAATCGAAAATGTTACCAGAATTCTTTTCTCGAATTTTCGACTTTTCATCAGCTAAAATTTGTCGGAAACATTGTGAACTCTAGTGATAACATACATACATTCATTTACAAATTGGTTAGTTTACATTATGGTACGCACACACACACACACTCTCTATCTCTCTCAAGTTAGTATATAAATGGATGTAACATTTTATAAAATACAAAAACAAAATTACATAAGTATGTTTAAACATAAAAGATGCCTTAAGAGACATAAGTACTTAGGAATTAAAAACATGTCAACTAAGCAAAGGGAAGGGGGGACAAGCTTGTAGGCTGAGGTACATGAAGGTGAGGTTGTATGTGTTAGTTCATGAGATGATGGTTTTGACTACAAAAACCTTAGGACTTGTTTTAAAATATATATACTAATATTCTTGTCTAGATATATGTATATGTAGGATATATATATATATATATATATATGCAGGTACTGGGAATGAAGACTGTACAACATAAAGATTCAAGACTGAGCATAGAGATTCTAGACCGATGAATTCAAGATTGAAGAAATCAAGATTGAAGACTCATGAGTATCAATAATTCAAGATTTCAAGAGTTCAAGATAAGTAATGGATTCTAGATTTATGTTAAAACTTCATAATACCACTAAAACCTTTATTCTGATTTTAATTATGTAATGGAATCCAACTTCTCGCTTTAATAGTGGAAAGGAACCCATGACCTCTTTAGTGGGATGGAACCCACGACCTTCTCTGGTGGAATGGAATCCACGAAATTTTCAAAATTATTTATTCTAAATATTTTTCCAAAAACATTTTAAAAGTCATCTCTCTTAGTTTGAATATTTTAGCCTTAAACTATTTTTATTATCTTTTATATTTTGATTCCAAAATCATCTCTTGTTTTTAAACTATCTCCTTATTTTAATATTATAAGCTTTAAATCTCAAAAATATATTCTATACTTAGTTTGTAACATTTCTTTTGTATTATAGATTATATAATTTAAGATTACATCTTAAATCACTTTTATAAATTTAAACTATGTTCATAATGGTTTATAAACTTCAAAAATTGTTTTGATAAGTTTTAGAAAGAAAATCTCTTTTAAAAATAAAAATCAATTTTTAAAATGTACTGACCCCATCCTACCATGTCGACATTGTGACCATAGAATTTAAATTTCAAATTTTCAAATGAAGTGTTTATTCATCATAACCTTTCACGAATGGACATGGTTGTTGTTATTCTATAAATACTAGTTGTTTTCAATGAATTTTAAGTTAGTTCTTCTTCATTTCTTCACTCCTTCTTCTCCATTCAAATATTCTCTTATATTTTAACAAAACTCTGCTGAAATCCTAAGTGAATCAAACTCGATCATCTCTAGTTGATACTCTATCACTCTCTCTCAAAGATCTCAATGCTATTCAGAGTTATAGGATCATTTGTAATCAAAGATCGAATAATCAAAGTGTATCAAGTCTCTCTCTATCAAAGTGATATTGGAAACGGTGTGGTTGTGGGCCGTAAATCAATTAGGTATGACGTAAATCAATTAGATGATCTTGTAGCCTGGTTAAATCAAGAAAGTTTTCCCTGGACTCGAAGACAAGAGGGTGTACCTCGTGGCCTTGAAATCGAGGCTGCAATGTCGATATTATACTTGAAAAGAAATTCGCACAAGAAATTGTGTGTGAACTGGATGTAGGGTAACTTCAAACCAGTATAGAATTCCGGTGCGTTCTTTCCTTTACTGCATTTTATTTACTATTTTCATCTATGTCTGATTTTGTGATTGTCTCTATGTTTGTGAATTGCATCTGTCTGTGCTTAATTTCAAAAGATTACAAAAATTCCATAAAATCCATTAAACACTATTCACCACCTAGGTGTTAATCCAGCCTTATGATCCGTAATTCGCTTTTCCAATATTTGGTATCAGAGCATTGTTTTCAAAGTTTTAATAATCTGGTTTTTTGGAAAGTTTTCAAATGGGCGTCAACACTGGTAATGGCAACACTATCACTGGTTCATTTGTAGAAGGTCAGTCTACTACTAGACCGCCACTTTTTAATGGCAGTAACTATGCATATTAGGCATGTAGGATGAAAATATATTTACAATCAGTAGGATTAGACACTTTGAATATCACATAAACTGAGTACATTGAACCAACAACAAATTTTGCACAGGGGATCGCTGAGCAAAAGACTGTTGCACAAAACAATTCCAAAGCCATAAATATTCTATTCTGTTCACTTAATAGGAATAGTTTAATAGAGTGTCTGTCTGCAAGTCTGCGCATGAGATCTGGAAAACTTTACAAGTTACTCATGAAGGAATAAGCAAAGTTAAATAGACCAAAATATCCATCTTGACCAATCAGTTTCAATTATTCAAGTTGAATCCGAATAGATCCATTCTATACACGTACACTCGGTTTCAAGACATTGTGCACTCATTAATTGCAGTAGGAAAGAACTTCTCCCAAGAAGATCAAGTTAGAATTTTTTTGAATTCATTCACTCCAGAATGGAATCAGAAGACTCTAGCAATTGAAGAGGCTAATGATATTAGTACTCTAAAAATTGAATAATTGATTGGGAATTTAATGTCGTTTGAATTATAAATGCAAGGGAGAAGAAAAAGGCCTTAGAAAAGAAGTCAATAGCGTTCAATGCAATAAAAGATGGTTCAAACTCAAACAATGACGACAATGAAAAAATATCCTTGATGATAAGGAATTTTAGAAAGTTTCTAAAATGCAGAGAGACGAACAACTACAAGAGAAATTATCACAAGAATTCTGGAAATAATAATGAGACTCACAACAATGTCAGATGCTACAATTGTGATGAGCCTGGCCACTAAAAAAGAGATTATCCACATCCAAATAAGCAAAAATTTCCTCCAAGTAATGATTCGTTAAAGCAAAGAAAGAGAGGGTATACTGCTACACTAGATAATTCAGACTCATCCTCCAATGATGAAGATCAAGAGACAGAAAATTCAAATATGTGCATTACAATTATTCATGAATCCGATGATCTCGAAAATATGGATCTAAAAATAGGTATGCATTTAAATATATTGGTTGAAATTGTTTGCTTGAATGTTTGAATGCTTGATTGTTTGCACGTTTTGAAATTGCTTGCTGTTTGAATTTAAATTTTTGATTTTCAAAATAATATTATTTTAATAATATTTTTAATATTAAAATATTAATATTAAAGTATTATTATATTTATATTATTTCAAAAAAAAATATATAAATTAGATTATATGATATATATATATATATTAAAAAAATTAGAAAAAATTAGTCACATGTATTATAGGTCCCATGTCGACATGGCCCTACCCCCTATGTTGACGTCCTCCCAAAAAATTTAAATTCAAATTTGAATTCAAAACTTGGAATTTACCTCCACCTTTTCACCAACTCCAAAGCTCTGAAAAGGTGTCTCTTGACCAGAGAACAAGACTATTAGATATATGTTTACCTCCTCGACTTTATCCTAACTTTTCATTGTCATTTCAAAATTCGAACTCTCAAGCTCTCTACTCTCTTCAAAAATGGCTTCCTTAAGCACTCTCTCCACCTAGGCTGTCCAAAGCCATCATAGAATTCATCTACAACGACCCGAAAGCTATCAAAGCTTACATAAGCTATGTAAACTTTGGAAAAGTCCACATGGGAAAATTTGCAATCTTTAGTGATTTTCCTTCATAGGAACTCAATGTTCTTTTTGAAGAGAATCAAATTCTCAAATTAATGGATGATTCTCAAAATGATTCTGTTTGTCATCCAAATCTTGTTAAAATGTTTTATGTGAATTTGAATTGTGGTTCTTATGATGGTAATGAAGAGGAAGTTTGGAGTAGTGTTGAAGGAACACAAATTGTTTTAAATAGTGAGATTTTGGAAAATATTCTTGGTTGTAAGTATACGGGAATGAATCTTTCGTATTTTCAAATTGATGAACATGATCGAGAGACATTTGATCACATTTTTGAAGAAGATGATAACTTTGAATTTATAAATCGAAATTTCAGTTCTAAAGCAAGAATTGTTAACCTTCTTTTACAACATACCTTCACTCCAAGATCGAGAAATTTCAATCACCCAACCGTAAAAGTTTGTAAGGCTCTTTTTGCTATTTAAGGGCACTATGACATTAATTGGGCGCAATTAATTTTTAATGAACTTCGTCCTAAAAATTTAACTTTAGGAGAAAACACTTTGTATCTCCAGTTTATCTTACTTGAATTTTTAACTATTTTGGAGTTGATTATAAGTGAGAGGAGTTTGTTTCTCAGAAGATGTTTAACCATGCAAATATTTCTCTTATGAAAATCCTATTTGTGTTTCAACCATATGAAACACTTACCGAAAAAGATGAAAGGTAGCCTTACGATGAAATGGAAGAAGAAGACGAGGAGGAGGAAGAAGTGGGCGAGATGGAGATTGAAGAAGAAGGAGAGGAGAAGGAAGAGACATCATTGGAAAGTACTGAATACCCTATCACTTCCAACAATCTATCCAACAAGACACTTCTCAAAAACAAAAAGATAATAGTGGAAAACCAACAGATTCTCAAAAGATCAGTTTGTAAAATGTTGGACAAAATTTCCACCAAAATGAACAAGTTCTTTGGGAAAGTGAGTCACAAACTTGGATTATCAACATCTTCATCATCCTCTATAGAATTCTAGTTTTCATTTCATATTATATTAGTTTGTATCTATCTATTTGCTAATGTTATGTATTGTTTATGTAATGTTAACTAAAATTTACCAATGAAAATCGTTTATTTCTGTTCATTAGCTCTAAAATATCTTTGGAATGCTTGTTTTTATATTATATAAGTTTATATATATAGAATTGTACAGACTGTAAGAAAACAAAGAATATTGTGACAATCAACAGGGGCATGTCGACATCCCCTATCCCCCATGTCGACATGTAACGACCAGAAAGTAATTTTTGTTTTGAATTTGAAATTGACATAACTACCTTGTATCTTTTCAATTCAAACGACTTCCTGTCAATTTAAATACTCATTTCTTTGAAAAAATGCGAATTTTCAATTCCTCTTATTTTCTATTGAATTTCTTCATACTTTATCAAAAATGGCCTCTCCTATTCATAATCTAAGTGAGAATCTTGAAGAAACTCTCAAATATTTCAATAACATACTTACTTTTATCCTTTGCAATCAACATCACTTAAAATTAAGCCAAATGCAGATGATAAAGGAACAAGAAAGACACTTTGATGCCATACGATGGATGATTTCAGCCCTCAACAAAGAAGAACTCAAAGAGAATCCAGAAGGAACTCTTAACAAGCATAATGAAGAATAGGATGCTATAAAGTCGGATCCTATCTTCGGTGAAGAAGGATGGGTTGAAGTTCCAATAAGTGTTTGATTTGACTTATATAGTTTGATTTACTTTGATTTGATTTGGTTTGATGTGGTTTAAATTATTTGGATTGATTTGGCTTGATCTGAATTATTTCAATTGATTTGAACGTGGTATGTAATATATGATTGAAATGGTGTGGTTTGATAAATATATTGATTGATTGTGCTTGAAATTTTCATATCTCTTACATTTACCTTACTATATTTTACTAATATTGTTATCTATCTCATTTATATTCTACTATACCGTATTATTATCCTATATAGTGCTATAGTATAAGATTTAGGGGGAGTTACGTAGTTTAGGATTAGTTTTTGTTGATAACAAAGGAGGAGAATTAAAAAATAGGTTAGATAGGCTTAGATTAAGGGGGGTCAGTAGATTAAGGGGGAGTTGTTGAAATAAGGAGGAGTTGGAGTAGATTTTATAAATAAAGGTTGTCATCATCAAAAATGAGGAGATTGTTAGTTCCTGAGATGATGGTTTTGATGACAACCACCTTAGGGCTTGTTATAAAATATATATACTAATATTCTGGTCTAGATACATGTATATGCATGTACTGAGAATGAAGATTGTATGGTATAACGATTCAAGACTGAGTATAGATATTCAAGACTAACGAATTAAAGATTGAAGAAATCAAGACTGAAGACTCATGAGTATCAAGAGTTCAAGATTTCAAGAGTTCAAGATAAGTAATAGAGTCTAGATTTATGTTAAAACTTCATAATAGCACTAACTTTATTCTGATTTTAATTATGGAATGGAATCCACCTTCTCGCTTTAATAGTGGGATGGAACCCACGACTTCTTTAGTGGGATGGAACCCACAACCTTCTCTAGTTGAATGGAATCCACAAAATTTTCAAAATGATTTATTTTAAATATTTTTCCAAAAACATTTTAAAATTCAACTCCCTTAGTTTGAATATTTTAGCGTCAAACTATTTTTATTATCTTTTATATTTTGATTTCAAAATCATCTCTTGTTTTTAAACTATCTTCTGGTTCTAATATTATAAGCTTTTAACCTCAAAAGTATATTCTATAATTAGTTTTTAACATTACTTTTATATTATAGATTATATATTTTTAAGATTACTTTTTAAATCTCTTTTATAAGTTTAAACTATATTTAAAATGGTTTATAAACTTCAGAAATTGTTTTGACAAGTTTTAGAAAGAAAATATCATTTAAAAATAAAAATCAATTTTCAAAATTTACTAGGGCATGTCGACATGCCCCATCCCCCAATTGTAGACATGGTGACCATAGAATTTGTATTTCAAATTTTCAAATGAAGTGTCTATTTGTCATAACCTTTCACAAATGGACATGACTGTTGTTCTTCTATAAATACCACTTGTTTTCAATGAATTTGAAGTTAGTTTTTCTTCATTTCTTCACTCCTTCTTCTCCACTCAAATATTCTCTTATATTTTAACAAAACTCTGCCAAAATCCATCGTGAATTAAAGTCGATCATCTCTAGTTTGATTCTCTGTCACTATCTCTCAAAGATCTCAGTGCTATTTAGAGTTATAGGATCATTTGTAATCAAAGATAGAAAGATCAAAGTGTATCGGTCTATCTCTATCAAAGTGAAATTGGAAACACTGTGATTATGGCCCGTAAATCAGATGGGTGTGATTGTAGCCCGTAAATCAATTAGGTGATCTTGTAGCCTAGTTAAATCAAGAGAGTTTGTCTTGGACTCGAAGACAAGAGGGTGTATCTCATGGCCTTGAAATCGAGGTTGCAATATCGACATTATATTTGAAAAGAAATCTGCATTAGAAATTGTGTGTGGACTGGATGCAAGGTAACTCCAAAACAATATAGAATTTTGGTGTGTTATTTTCTTTACTGCTTTTTATTTACTATTTTCATCTGTGTCTGATTATGTGATTATCTCTGTGTTTGTGAATTGCATCTGTCCGTGTTTAATTTCAAAAGATTTCAAAAATTCCATAAAATCTATTAAACACTATTCACCCTTCCTCTTGTGTTAATCCAACTTTAAGATCCGTAATCCGCATTTCCAATAGCTTGGTGATGTGGCAGGAGGAGGTGGAGGTTAAAAGACTAAGGACATCAAGCTAATTTACTTTGTTTCTTGCTTATAAATACCCCTTTCATTTCTTCAATTTTTCTTCTTATTCCTTCTACCATATATTTCACATATCTAATTCAAATAGAGGTTTTCTTTTCTTCAAACTAGAGAAAATTCCAGTGGCTACAAATATTATTTGTACTACTTCTTTTAATTTTGAGTTTAGCCATGTCCAAATCTTATTTCTTTCAAACTCATTTTCGGACCCAGATTTTCAAGTTTGAAAATAAATATTTTCTTCTTACCATGTCTCCCTCAAAATAAAACCAAATTGACTGATTCTTTTTTCTTAATTTGTCTATAAAAGAATTTCCAAGAACTTTCCATTTGATAAATTTTCTAAATTCCATAAGTAACTTGTCCAAAAATTATTTAGAAGATGACCCATTTTCAGGATTGATTTTTGTGAATTCGATGTTGATTTGATGTCCCTCCACCTTTCCAGGCCAAGCTCCACCACCTTTGGGCTGTGTGCACCATACCTCGGCCAAACAATAAAGCCACCATAACGCCACCAAATCTTGTTCTTACCAAAGTCAAAACATGGATCAAGGCTAGGTTCAAATGTTAGGGAAGTTCGAGTCATTTTGGACAGCTTATGGTGGGGTAAAGCTCACTACTATCAAAAAAGTTTTTAAAACTTTATTATAACATTATCTTGGTTGTTATTATGTTGGATGTTTGTTGGAATCAATAATGTTATGTTTGTCTTATATATGTGTATATGTAATGTTGATTCTTAGCTTGGAAAATGAAAAGGGAAGTTAGTAGCATTTGAAAGTTTAGACCTTTCTTGTTGTATGTTGTGATGGCATGTATAAAAGTTGAGTTCATGCATATGTTGTTATATGTTAAAGGAACGCTAGTAGTTAGTGGTTAATTGCGACTTTGAAATCTTTTGGGCGAAAACTAGTATCCAACTTTACTTTCATGAAATGTATTAATAAAGCTTTAAAACCTTACCTTTGTTTCCAAAACATTAGTCTATGTTATAAAAGTAAGTTAACATAAAAATATAGAGTTTTTAGAAGTGATTTAGAACATAATTCAAGTTCTGAAATTATAGGTCATATAGTGATAGTCGCTATAAATGTAGTTCGTAAGACGAACTCTTCATGCAAATTAAAAATGTTTCTCACTTAAGTATATTTTTGTAAAGTATTTTCAAAACATATTATAAGTAATAAAAAGTAATTATTATTTAATTAAATATTTATTTATTTAATGATTATTTAATTAATTAATTTAATAAGGTAATTAGTACTTAATCATTAGTTAATGAGGTAATTAGTGCTTAAGTATTAATTAAGTAAGTTAATTGAAATTATTTAATTAATAAAAGGTTAATAATATTTTTAATTAATTATTAAGGATTACTTATTTATTTAAGATTAATTTTTAATAAAAATATTTATTTAAGAACGAGATTAATTATTAATTAATTGCTAATGAAGTTAAATTTAAGTTAAGACTTAATTAAAATTTAATTGTAATTTAATTATCTTAAATAAAGGTTTAATTTATTATTTAAGTTTTAATTAAGAAAAAATTAATTAATTAATTGACATTAAGTAATATTTAATTATTATTTAAAAGTTTAATTTATTATTTAATAATTAAACGAAGATTAAGTAGGGTTTAATTACTCATTTAATAGTCAGTTATTGTTCAATTATTGATTAAAATTATAATTATTATTAAGTAAAGAGTTTCATTTTTAGTTAATTTTTAAATAAAAGTTTTAAGGTATTAAACCACTTATTTCTAAAGATCGGTTTTATTCCAAAAAGCAACTCTCTTTTAAAGTATGTTTAAATCTAAGGGATTTCTTTATCGAGTACCCTTAAATAACCCCAATTTAATATGAAACCCAATGACATCTGTTTAGCAGAATAAATCACTATTCTTCTATAATTCACCAAATAGATTATGTTGACATCTACTAGGAAGACTAAGAACCCATTTTGCCATCATAATAACTTAGACATATGTTTAGTAGAGCAATTCCCGGTCTGCTATATTGGTAACTTGGACTTTTACCTATATATAATTGGTTGTCATGGGTTGATCTCTTTTATATATCTGCTTGTTATATAAATACCTATGTTATAACTTGAAAAGTAAACTTGGTTAAATGAGAACCATTGTGGTCACTAAGTTTCTTTCTGATTTTTAAGGTCAACCATACTTTTAATAATAGTTTCAAGTTCAGTAATGATTTTAGTAAAGGTATTATAAATAATTGTTTTGTTTATCAAAAGGACTTTATTGAATGAGTTTATTAAAGGATTTTTGATTAAAATAAGGAATATTTATAAGAAAGTTTTGTAGATGGTTTTGGGTATTTATAAAGGAAGTTTATAAATAATTTTGGAGATTTATAAAGAGATATATAAATGGTTTTGTTATTTATAAAAGAGTTTTGTAAATTTAACTTGGTCATTTATAAATATTTTTATAAATAGATTTGGAATTTAAGTAAAGGAGATCCATGAACAAAACGGATTTATTAAGAGGATTTATAAAAGGAAATTTATAAAAGAATTTAAGATTGGATTTACTTTAACTGACCTTGTTAATTTTGGTGGTATGGACATTCGTCCACACTTAACACTGAAGGAATATTGTCTAAAATTATCTTTATTTATAATTTTAAAAAAAATTTGTCTTGATCCTTTGTTTCGATTTGGAAATGAGAAATCTTTCACAGATGTTTTATGAGCATACTTATGCCAGTGAGATAAGTACATGAATATTTTGATAAATATTTTGGAAAGAGATTTAAATAAATAAAAGATTTATTTTGAGGCTTAATAGCTTCTATTGGTAATTAAATATCTGAATTTGTTGCGTGTTGTTTATTTGATAGTTAAATAACCGACTATAAAATCTGGACCAAAATATAACACCGAAAATATCGAGTAGAAACATGTGAGTTATATGGCATAGTCATCTTCGATGATACTGTAACTTTGCATATAAATCTCATTTTATTCTCCTAGGACAAATGATATGGAGATCCGTCCATTTAAATAGTTAAGGTGTGATCCCTGCTCCTATGTGCTGTCTGATTATTTCAAAAAGAACCGGGTTGAGTTTATCAGAACTATCAAATGTTGTTTCGAAGAGACCGGGATCGGATAAGTATAATTTTTTTGAAAACCACTTCGATCCAACTTAAGCATTTCGAACTAAAGATATCTTGAAGATGTTTGAAGATGGAGCTATTGAAGTGCTGTGGCTACATGCTACTAATTCTGAGGGTGATTCTGAAATGGATTTAGTAGGGGTAATGCCTTCGATTTCGTTCAGGCCCATAATGAATGCTGGCACTGCATTGGTGCCTGGAGGACAATGTTACCATTCCAATGGGTTTACTATATAAAAAGGTAATCGTAGCCTCAAGCTTCATCATCTAGGAAATGACTAAAGCAGGGACATACGGCAGGCTATGTGGTTCGCTCCCATTAGGGTATGATCATCCCAGGATCTAGTGTCGATATCTCTATCTATGCTTCGAGGACCATTACGGTTTGATCGCAACCAAGGGGTGATCATATTCGGCGCTATCCAGTAAGGGGTAGGGCCGGTCCTAAGTAGCAAAAGTGCAATGTGTTGTAGCCTCACGTACGTTTCATCTAAAGATGTACAGATTCGGTGGGTAGCCCCTTTCCTTTTCATAGTTGGAATCCATTCTCCAATAAGTGCCTTCAGACTTGATTGTATACTTATTATGCTGGAATTTAATTAATATAATAATTTCGGCTATGATTAATAAACATGTATTTGTATCCTAGACATTTTTATAATTTCATTGGATTTTCTATAGAAAATGTTTTGGTTATCATAAGGTAAATACTCGTTCATGTTTATGTGTGGTGTGGTCTTGCGAGATACTTTTAATTCTAAAAAGTTTTACAAGTTAAATAAATAAAATTCATTGTAATTTGGGTTTCTGACATTGGTTTTACCAAACTGGTCCTGGCGTTATTTTTCTTATAATATTTGGATCAGCTTGAGCATATTTTTCAGATTTAGCTGGGTTCTTTGGAGCTTTAAGAAGATGCGCTGGATTCTCTGAGACATATTCACATTTCTTACATTTTCCGCTATTCTGTTTATTCTTGTTGTGGTTATTAAATTATAAGGACAAGCTGTTATAACTATCCAGGCTGATGATAGGTTAATATACTCTGATGTTTTGTATAATAAAGATGAATTCTTTTTTTAAAGACTTGTTCATAATATATATTAATTGTCACATTTTGTGAGATTTTTTTCTACTTTTTTCTTTCTTTCACCCCAAATGACCTATTTTTCGGACACTTAAATGATCAGCACACGGATACTGAGGATGTATTAAGTGTCGTCTATAGGTATAAGAAAGGTGGATCATTACAGCTTCACTTTTAGTACTTTAACTCGACCCAACTATAGTCAGTCGATGGAATACCATGCCATGATTTAACGATAATCAAAACGAAGCTTTCATATTGAAGATCTATGGTATTCTAAAGTCAAAAGAACTATGTAAATCAGTCACATAGATATTTTCTATTTGACCTTAGTTATATTAAGCAATAGAAAACTATTGAGTGAGTCATTCCATAATTATCCAATAACTGTCAGTACGTTACCTTTAGGTGCTTGCAGCAGCCATGTGTAATACACTGGCCAACATTTGGAGATCATTACATTAGTCTCAACAGATACATCGATATCCAGTCTCGATGCATCTTGACTAGGAATATTTAAAATGGTATGTTTATTTTTGTTATGATAAATTACTCACAGTCACAACATTTTGAAACTACAATCACAAAACATAGAATTTATGAATTTTCTATTAAATATACTTCTAATTAAATTAATTAATTAATAAAACCACATTATATCAAGTATATAATAGAATGAAAATACCTTTGATTTCGAACAATATTGATTATTGCGTTAGAAATATGTAACAAATTACATGATTGCCCTTAAGGCATACCCTTGACTTTATCATGACTTTTTATTGCTACAGTCATGAAAATACCTTAGGTGTGGAATTAATTTTTTTTCTTGTCCTTGAGTGTCATCAAATAATATAGAAAGCTCCTCTTATAGTTTTCGACCCTTCGACATACACTTGCTACCCTTCCCTCTCTTCGTCTTCTTCGAACTTTTCAAAGTCATGGCCTTGACAATAATTACATCATTTGAATCTTTCTTTAGTAAGCCTTTGGTAGTCCTCAACATATTGAGAGCTAGATGCTCATCTTCAATGAGTTCGTATTGCAGTTCGATATGAATAGATCAAAGTGACTAGTCAGCAACCCCAAGGATCATCTCAATTCATATCTTTTCATCCATTTTCATCCTAGGTTCAGCTAACTTTTCTATGTACCTTATCATCATAAGGACATGGTCTTCATAGTAGAACCTTTGCTCATCCTCAAGTGAAATGATTTCTTTAGGATCTTATACACTACATAATGAGATAGCTCACCAATAAAGTTTTAGGTAAGTGGTGATCTCATGGACCTTTATCTTTTCATGCTACCTTTTGAAGCGTGATGTCTAAAGCCAAGAGCATGAAAACTTGAGCGATGCAGTTATAAGACTAAGTTGCATAACCACAACCACTTCTTAGGAAGTGGTCATGGGAGTTTAGTCAACATGTTGGAGATTTTCATATGTGAGTGCAATTTTGATATTCCTTAGCAAATCAGTGTTGCTTCCAAGAAGAATGTATTTATCAGTGAACAGTTTCCATATCGACGTCTTTTACGCAATACTCGATTATTAAACTTAGCACATATTCTTATACTTATTAAGGTGGTTGAATGTGATTCATTTTATTTATCAATTAAGGCTCCTATTAGCCTTTATTTATCTCTTAAACCCTAAGGGAGATATAGAAATCCCTCGATTCCTCTAAAAGGTGTTAGAATCCATTTATCATATTGCATATAGACTTGGGGTGCGCCAATAAATTTCAGCTCAGTAATGGTAGGTAACACATTATCAATTATATTGTATATAATTCCCAATCTTTAACTTTAACCTCGACCTCTACATGAAGTTGGGGAGTACCAACGAGCCATGAAGTACATTTTTCAATCAGACCCATTATTTCAATATAGCCTAAGTATGAATTATATACCCTCCCCCTTTCTCCAAGGAGTGCCAACAAGGGCATGTAACACATTTACAGGTCATGAAACATTTAAGACATCACTATGCATATTATATAGCTTGAGTAATACTAATAACTATACATACGCAAGTACTATACTTAAACATAAATAATAAAGGACACCTTATATTTAAAAATTCATAATTTCAAAATATATTTTAGAGTGATTTGATTAAAAAATAATGTATTTATTAATATTTTATGATATCAAATATCATTTACATATTATATTAAATACTTACATGAAACCTAATATCATATACATATGCATGTGTTTATGTATTTATCTATATTATACATACGTATGTATTTATTTTAAATCATAAACTAGTTTTATAGACATATAATATTTATATAAGACCCAATTTTGTTTATAGCTTTTTATGATTTTAACTAATCTTATATATATGCATGTATGTAGTTCTTTTATTAATTAAACTTTAATTAATAATTAATTAAAACCTTATAAATTTTGAACTTTTTTAATAAAAGTTCAAAAAATTAATTTTGCTGTAATTCAAACATTTTGAATTATTTAAAATTATAACTTTTATAATTATTGAATATAATTTAAACACTTTTAAATTAACGTTATTTATAACCTTACAAATTTCTATTTACAAATTTTGAAATTTTAAACTTCTAATTTACAAATCATTTTCAAAATTAAAATATTTACCCAATTGTCAGATAAACATATTTAAACTAAGGCCAAAACCCCAAACATTTTAGGCCTTATAGTTAGGGCATACCTCAACACTTAAATCACTAAATGAGCTTTGTCGAGCTAGATAACTGGATGCATTCGTTTCATCTTAGTTAAACGCCCAATCTAGACGCCCATATATTATCATCATTTCTTTCAGTTGACCCTAACGTTAGATAGTTATTTACACTACCACAACATGCACTTTAGTACCTTTATTAGATCAAATGCATTGGGCCACATTTCAACAAACTCTTAAGTTCATTTACTACACTAGATCTTATAATGTGTAATGCTAATAAATTAATGGATAAAATCATATTTAATGCATTGAAAAGTATTCAAAAGGTTACGTTTAAGTCTGTTATTTCTCTAATAATTAGTCTTAACTCATATTTGATGAGTTAAAAGGTATTTAAAAGGTTACAGTTATAGTTCATGTTATTTTATTTTCAATCTTCTCACTAATTCTCAAAAACGTATTTAAACTGTTATAATGTTAATATATATATATATGTATGTATGTATAAATGTCTAAATCTAAGTGTATTTGTATATGTGTGTGAGTCCTAATGTATAGGTATGTGTGTGTGTATGGGGTAACTTGTTCAATAAGACGTTGTACACATGTCAATTTAAATTCTACATAAATATACAAAAATATATTTATTGGGATTTATATTATATATATAACATATATAGTGCTTGAACTTGCAATTATACACATACACATATGGTTTTTCATATACATGTATATTACATACATACATGTTACATATTAATAATAAAAAAACTTATGTATTTACATATATATACATATATGTATAGTATAATATAATATAATATAATATAATATGATATAATATGTAGCTTCATAGATCTTTATAATTTTTGATCTTATATATATACAAATGTATTAATAACATATGTGCATGTGTGTATTATTAATATATTTATTAATTTAAATACATACTTAATATATATATATAAATGTAATTACTAATCCTATTAAATGTTAGTATGTTTAAATTTCAAATTACAATTTTAACACAATAGTTTAACTAAATGAATTTTATTTTTCATTTACAACTACATGCATAAATTTTAAATTTATAATTAGATCTCATATCGTATTTTTCTCTTATGATTTTGGAATATAATTAAAACAAAGGGCATACACTAACACACTAATTCAAAAATTATTACCTATAAAATTAAACACATTTTTAAAATTTATAGCTAGATCTCACGTCTTATATTTTTCTCCTACGCCTTTGCAATCTAGTTCTAAAAATATTTTGACCTAAAATTATGTATAAATAAGTTCGCGCAAACTGTAGATTTGAATTCATTGTCCTACAATATGTTTACATAAATCATAGACTTGAATTCAATGTTTAATAATCAATTATAATGCTTAAATCATAAATTAATATTAAAGAGAGTATTTTATTAGATTAGCGATGAATTATCTAGGTTCTTGCCATTTGTTGACACCTCGAATTAATTTTTTTCTCCTTAGATATCTTCTCCTTCCCTGAAGTAAAGTTACAAGAATTTCTTCTTAGGATCCAATTTTAAGAGGGAGAGATAGAGAGAAAAGACTATGTTACTAGAGTTTTAACGGGGCCCTATTATATATAGTAGTGGAGATCTCATCTAAATATGCATATTTCTAATCTATCTTTCTATAAACAAAACCAAGCCCTAAATAAATAAAAGAACACATCAATATGTACTATATAAAATAAGGCCGACCCGTATTAATAAAAAATTAATTTTTGGCAATGATTAATAATTATTTCTAAACAATTAAAATTCCCGTTTTGTTTATTCAAATATTTTTCAGCTATTTTGGTTAATTAAAATATATAAATATTAATTATATATATCATATAATTAATATATAGCCCTCTTATAATATTAATTCTCTCAAATAAATAAATATAACATTTACATTAATTATTCCATTTAATTTATAACATTTATGAATTGGTTGCTTAAGGAATTCATTATAGATTTAGTAATCCACAACAAGTTCCATAATTATTTCTAGGGCATGCTCTTAGCTCTCTTAACCAGTGCATCCCTATCGCCGAGATGTACGTGGCACAAATCCTTTTCATTCAATCAAGTTTAGTCAAATGCATGTTTAAATATAATGTTAACCAAGATGTCACTGTCGATTATCACTTGGTAAATATTAGCATGCCTAATCCATGCCATCGTGTTCATTGGGTCAAACATTGGGTTTCACCACTTCATTGCTATCCATGTCTCCATAAATAATCTAATTGCCCATACCATGAATTTTTTTTGGTTTGTCGACCACTACAAAACAAGTTGTTGATGGCTAATGTTTCAATGATTTTGCATACTTCTCCATGGTATTCTAGCCTTTTTTTCCACATGATGCGGACTTCATGATATGACATTTATAACTAAATCATTACTGGGTGAGTGTGTACCAACTCCAATCATCCCTGCTCCATCACCTAAAGGCATCTACTTCAATCGTTGATCATTCCTTCATTGTCCACCTTTTGATTCTTCATGAACTGCAACAACTATTTCTTTCTTATTAAATACTTAATAATATCCTCCAATTGATGACAACCATTAGTATTGTTCCCATGAGTCTTAGGAAGGTGATAATATTTTTTGTTTCCCTTACTCCTTTTTCGCTTGCTTTGGGGAGGGGATTAGATATTGCATAGCGTCTTAAGTGACTAGGTAAATATTTTCCAAAAAGTCAAACATATCTATATGCATTCCATTTCGCACCCCTTAAAACCTCTTTTTAGACTCATTCTTCTTTCCACTCTAGTCGTTTCTTTTTTAGTTATTATTGCTATTGCCTTTATTTCTATTCTTCATCTTTAAATTAGAAATAGATGGCTCACAAATCCCTAACATGCCATTCAGTCATTCCTCAAATCAATTTCTGTCTGCTCATACCGCAAAAAATAATTAGGTATATGATAAATGTCCTTTAGAGTTTTGTAGTATTTCATTAGCAAATATTTCCCACACTATGTATCCTTACACACCTTTCCAACCAAGGACATCAATTTTTTTTCCATTGGGGTTCTAACTCCATTGTTGCATCATTAAATCATTTATAGTAGACTTTGAAAGTCTCTTCCCATCATATATTTACATTCGTTAACAAAACGGAATTCTTGGGTTATGCATGACGCACCCTAAACTAACTTAAGAACTTGTTTGTCAACCGATCCTACGAACTTATGGATCCAGGCCTTGGCTTGTAGGACTATATAGTCATCAAGCCATCCAAAATAGTGGGAAGAATCTATATTTAATGTGATCTAATGCATGGGCATTATCCATATGTCATTCTTATTGCAATAGGTGATGCATAGTGTCGATCAAGTGGCATAATCAACATAGATAATCTATGGGGATATCTTGCTATATCTTCATAGAGAATGGATTTTGAATATTAGTAATAATCGGTCATCATCATAGATCTCTCTCCCTAAACACCGCCTTGTCATCTTAGTCACATAATCTGAGCCTCTTTCACATCTGTAGTGGAAATGGTTGTCAACTGCAACTTAACTATGTGCTCCATCTTATGCATGACCATGAAGTCACTACCTAGGCATTCGTGCATGCTAGCATGACACATAAATATCCCCGCCTCTGAGGAATCCACTTGCATATGTCTTCCATATCTATCACTTAGTATTTCATTATTACATCACTAGTAGGCTCTCGTCCATGAGTGTCATCTCTATCATCTTCCCTAACTCGATCTCCGAGTGTAACATTCCTATACTATTTTTCCCAACAGGCTTGTTATATATCCTTATAGTAGGATCAATTATTAGATGAGAACTTCTTCTTTGACTTAGATATATTTAACATTTGGAAGACTCTTAGTGGGTCATGTTGTATCTTTTCCTTAACAACAACCCATAAATAACCTCTTATGTCCTAAACATTCTTGAGTAAATCCCCCTCCATCTTATAGAGAGCATTTCAAATATTCTTACGAGCGTATCGATATCTAGTTCTCAAAACACCTTTAGATTAGGACCTTTAAAGGATATATGTTTAGTTGTATGATCCAATACTCACAGTTACAAACCATATCATAATTCTGATCAACTAAACACATTGTCCAAGGAATTGCAAATTGCATGTAACAAAGAACTAACATTCATAGATATAAGGACCCATAATAGAAATAAAAATCAAAAATCATACTTTCATTTAAAACAAAATCCATTTACAAGGTTTAAAAAATATATTAAATTACATAATTTTCCCTTAAGCATACCCTTTACTATATTAAGAAGAAGGTGTGTTGTTCTATTGATGAGAACATGATAGGAATCTTTAATGGCCAAGGGACAATTAACATGCCTCTAAGAGACCTTTATTGAAGGTGGGATGCTTAACTAGGTTAATTGAGGACATCAATTTTGAAATAGAATAGGAGTTTGGGGCATGGTTATCTTTTAAGTACAACCATGAAGAACGACATGTGTCTCTAGAGATATGTCACTTATCATTTAATGGGATCGGTAAGCTAGAAAAGTCATGATATATCCAAGAGACACATTATGTGGATGCTTTATGAATTATAGGTATGATTGTCATGATTGTCTGTTTGATGTGTATGGTATTGTGTGTTCCACACTCTTGGCACCCTGGTTGTAACATCTTGGAATACTAAAATAATTTATATTCAAATATAAGGATTATTTAAATATTTGAATTGTGAATTAAATATTAATTAAATTGATTTTATAGCTTTATTTAACTCCATTTAATTAATAAATAATAATGGTGAACTCATTTTGTAAATTTATTTACAAATATAAATAGTTTGAATAAATAACAAGAAAATCAATTGTTAATAAAACGATTTAATTTTTGATGACGTATTTTTAAATAAATTTATGGGGTTTTTCCATAATTTTTAATTTTGAAAATATTTAAATTTTCTTTTGACGTATATTTCGACAAATGGTGGTATTTCATAGAGTAAGTTAACCGGTGCATTTTAATGTTGTTTTATGACCGTATCGCATTATTGCGTGCGATCGTATTTTTGTTTCTGTTGTTCGTGGTTCATACGCGAATGAAATTTTGTGTAGCAAAGTACCGAAAATCACAAAATAATCTAAACCCTAAACTAATACTTTTCTACATATTTTCATTTTCCCTATCTTTCTATCTTTTTTTATTTTCCCATAACCTAAACAAAATGGCCACCATCTTCAAAAAATTGAATAATGAGCTACGGGATGAAAGAGAAGGTGCTGTAGGGTGCATCGAGTTCCTAGAGGGGAAGAGCACCTCTAGTGCAATTCTTTTCATGATTGGTGACGGTCAAAAAAGGGGCTCTGAGCTAGGGTTTTGTTTTTTTGACAATGTAGTCGGAGATGAAGAAATGGGGGCAGCTGTTGGCTTAGTGGAGGCGAGAGATGCACGCTATGACATTTTGGTGAACTCCGGTGTCCGATTGTGAAACGCTTCGATGGCTAACAGTGGGGAAGGTATTGTCGCAATTCACGTTGTAAGGCCAAGAGGCATTTAGGTTGGTTGTGATAACCTCATGAAGTTGGACAAAACAGAACTAAAGATTCGACATTTCGTGTAGCATGGAGTGAGAGAAGGAAAAGATTAGGTGCACGGTGGTTGTTGGGTTTGTACATTTGTGCACGTTCGTGCACGGTAGGGTGAATTAGGGAAGAAGGTGTTTGAATTGATTGATTAATTTATTAGTTATTTAATTAATTTAATTAATTCCAAATCTTATAAAATCAATATCTTCTCCATACGAGGTCGGATTTGGATGCGATCTTTTGCATTGGACTTGTATCGTTGTTGTCTACGCTTTGAAGTTAGATTCGTTGAATTTGGGGCTAGTGAAATTTTGTGTTAAAATTGAACGGCATTCGATTTAGACTTTTAGGGAATGCGAAAGCATCAACTAGAATTTTGTTAAGTTAACTCACCTTTAGATAAACTATATGATATATGTGTTGCTATAGAATATTGTCGAATGCTTAGATGATAGTTATATATTGTTGTTTTATTGTTTATTCGGGTTTGATTCCTGCTTTGAAGCGGATGGCATAAATAAACATTTTTTTAGGGAAACAAAAACAAGAGGAAGTCGATGTGTATATGTAGCAAATAGTTCGCTATGGAATACTTTGAAATGCACATGCATTTGTGTGATTTACATGGGACTTTTGTAGAAAGACCCTAAGGGGTTTCTTGCCAATACTGTTTGCTTATATTTTTACATTCCTTGTATTGGTGTTTGGCAGTAAAGTATATTGTTTGATTTGTGTAAGTATAGTTATAGCAATTATTGCTATACCGACACTTATGAAATATCTTCCCCTCAAACATTAATGTGTGTTGAACTTGTGCTTGCATTCTTACAAAATATATTTTTGGTTGCGTTTTTACACTTTGAAAGTTGTTTAAACTATATTTTCAGGTATTCTTGAGAATCTTAAAATAAAGAATTAGTGTTGTTTAAAATTCATAAAAGGAATCATAAATTTGATTAATTTTCTTTCAGGATAATTAATGTTATATTAAATTTATAAAAAAAGATTATAAATATGATTAGTTTTCTTTTGGAATAATTAATATTGTTTTACACTTGATTTTTCTTCTTCAGTCCTTTTAACTAACTTTTCAAACATATATTTAAATGTTTTAAAAGTGATTTGAAATTTACATATAGTTTAAGTGATTTAATATAAATTATTGAAGGAGTAATTTTATTTCAAAATAAGGAAAGAAAATGGTTTTAAGATTTTAATATATCTTAGATTTCCAAGCAATATTTAAAATGGATGATTTAAATTATATTTCAAGTATTTTTGGAGTTTATTGAAAAATAAAAATGGAAGCATGGATTACAATATCATTGTTGCAGTAAATGTTTTCTGGAAATTGAGAAAAAGAATTCATGGAATATAACACTTTTATTATAATAAATGATTTCGTAAAGTTATTAAGAAAAATTGTTACTTAACTTAATAATTGTTGATATTATTAAATCTTTGTAGGAGTGTTGTTTTAAAGATAATGATAAGCTGTTTTATAAATGATAGTTTATAAATGAGAAAATTAAATGTTTAAAAAGAAAGCTAAGTTTAAATTGTTTTGGGTTTATAGTAAATAATGTTTTACTGACATTTTTTTACCCTTCTTTTTAATACACTTAGAAATATAATAAAGCCTTTAGAAAAATATTTTAAAGAGTGTTTCTAACATGTTTTACAAATATTTATGATGTGACAATCAAGCACAAGTGTGAGTCAAAAGTTTTAAAAGTTTGATTCACTTGTAGAAAATATTTAGTCAGATACTTAGCACTAAAGGTCGAGGTATGAAAACTCGTCTCTATCTCGAAGGTTTAAAATATACATCAAGGCAAGTCTTAGAGGTAACATTATGTTATCTTAACCGGCTTTATTTTTAACTGAGAGATAGTATAAGTTTGAAATCGACGAGTAGTGATAAGTTGTAAAGGCCCGAGATTTTCGACCCTCGAAAATCGACATCAATACGTCCACAGTATAAAATGCCGAGCAATCAAGTGCCAAAAATACCAAATGTAATGACCCGATTTTTCGACGCTCGAAAATTGACATCAATATATCCACTGTATCAAATGCCAAAGAATTGAATGTTAGAAAACCGAACCGTTTAGGTTAAAGAAGTAGAAGATATAAGAAATAGAAACAATATCAGAATCTCAAAATCACCGCGGAGCAATATATAATAGATAAATGACTGATCTTTAAAACAAAAGAACTATATCTGTTTACACATTACATCATCAGAGTCATATACTTCACAACAGTGGAAAAGTAACATCATATACGAGTGATACGTCTCGCAATCCAGCTTGTCTGTTGATTTCCACGGCATACTTTCCTGACTTAGCTCCAGAAACAACGATAACCTGACTCTATGCTGCTCGTGTGGAAAATTATGGGCATCCAGAGTTTAGAAAAGGGAACAATGAACTCCGAGTCAATCATGAGACCGGTGTGAGATCTAAAAACAGTTATTTGTAAAAAAAGAAATCCATTTATGCTTTTGGAAAATGAAACTACCATAAGGTCTCCCGGCAGGCACACAATGCAATCGCACACTTGGGGAAGGTTTCTCCTTATGATAATCAAACATGCTTGATACGCAAAATCCTTTTGATATTATTATTAGCGCGTAGTGGGAAAATATTTCGAAAGTATAATATTAATCTTAGCCAGCATACGTACCATTATAGTATGCCTACTATAGCTACCATTTAAAAATGGCAGGTTATACAACTAAAAACCGTATAGGGCTCGTATTTGGTTGTTTGGATTTCCAACAGGGTCAAGGCTAAGGAACTTTCTTTATCCGAAGGGTACGCCTTTGGAGGGACATCCCGAGAACCTAATCAGATCTCTACCAACACAAGGCCGGGTTACCTCTGTAACTAGGTAACTAACTATCACGAGTATGCCATCCCCCGGTCGTAACCGACCTTTACCGAGCCTCCTTAATTCCAACAACCACATAAGTAAATATCTGGGCTCCATACTAGAATACCACTTTTTTATCCACATAAATTAAATATCTAGTCTTCATACCAGAATACCACTTTTTATCCAGAAGGAAATGCACATACCCTGAGGGGCGTGACCCCTATAACCTTATTGCATCCTTCCTATTTCGACCATTTATGGGGTGTGAAGTTTGATGAAGTCTCGTCCCACAAAGTTACCTTTTCAAAAAATCCATGCTTCGATCAACCAATGCTCAGCACTTGGCATGCCACATTACCAAATTGGGAATATATCACTAGTAAACATCAACTACATAACCTTTGAGCTCGTATGACTCAGAGAAGGGTGTTAAGCTAAGAGAATAAAGTCTCTGCCACCAAACAGAAATGTATTTGATAGAAACCGGCTTCAAAGTGTAATGTCAGACATACATCCATACAAGTCCATTCTGGGTCTGAATGGAACCGAAGGCACTTCGTCCAATTAAGGAAAGAAGTCCTTGCAAATATGGATATCCCCTAATCACATTCGGACTCCCCATCACATAGGGTAATCTCTATACAGAAGCAACTTATTGCAGAGATAATCGATAGGTAATCCTTTTGTTTTCGAAAATACCGTGTCTTCAACCACCGTCTTCAAATGCAAGCCCATTTCATCGTATCATTATTCGGAATGGGTTTTATGACTTAATGTCCTCCCCCGTCTTATCCAAATAATGAGCGCTTATTTTAAAAACAAGTGGATACATTCAGATCTTAGATAAGTCACAACAAATTTCCATTTTTAATCTTTTAAACAAAAGATCCACCTTTAAGATTCGATGCGGTTTTTGGATAACCATTTGGAATCCGACCCCCAGTCGCAGCGAAATTCAAACGCTGTCTTAAAGGCCAATATTGATAGTCGGTTATTTAACTATCAATTAACATCCATAAACAACCATCAGATTTAAATAATTTCCCCAAATTATTTGTTTATTTATAAATATCTTCGCAAGATATATTTCTACACTTCAACCCTTTGAAAACAATTTCCAAACTACGTAATTTTCTCTCGCGGAATAAGTTTCCTAATATTGTTTATTTCCACTGAAAATTTGCCTAGTCCGAATACTTTAAAATAATTTAAATCACTTATTTAAAAATATATACACATGGAAATACTTAAAATAAAAATTATTTTAAACACTTTATTTGAAATATTAGTTATGGAATTTTATACTAATATCTCATGTAAAACTTAAGCTCAAACTAATTTTTAAAATAAAATTACTAGACAGTGTATATTTATTTTAATAACCATTTTCTAAATCAAATACTAGTTAAATCTTTAAAATAATCACTTATATAATTAACATTATAAATATTTACTTTAAATTTTTTTTAAAAATTTGAGAAAATAATTTCCCCAAAACATTCTTTTTAAAACCAACCTTAAAACTTTTAATTTATACTTAAAAGCTACTTTGAAAACATACTCGGCTTTCCAGGGGAAATACACTTTCCATCCAAAAGAGTCCATTTAAAACAATTAATAAATCCTTCTCGATTTACCCTAATTTACATCCCAAATTCATAAATTCTCTTTCCACACTTTCAAAAATAAACTAATATTTATTTTTAAAACAAAATACCCATTCCTTTTTAAATTACATCATGAATTTATATTTTCAAATATCCAATGATATCCTATTCCAATTTATAAATTCAGTTTACAAATTCCATAGTCTCATTTTTATTTTCAAAACACAGTTTCAAACATTAAATTAGTTTCCAAATCGATTTTCAAGATTTACTCCATCAAAAAATTACTCCTTTATTTATCTAAATTTACTTCAAAACCAATAATCCAATATTCATACCTATATTTATGATTTAAATTCAATTTAAATTAGAAAAACCAATTTCATACTTGATTTCAAAATTCTCCCTTTATTTCTCCTAAACCATTTAAAATCCGTTCCAAATTCCTCCTTTTAATTTGTCCGATTCTCTACAATTATTTTACTTAAAATTCTCTACTTTAATTTCCTTTCAAAAATCTAGGTTTTACATTTCTGGTATCTTAAAAATACCAAAAATATATTCGGCCAAACCATAGCCTTCAATAATTTCAATTGTCGATATAATCAATCACAAATTATAAATAAATCATATCACAGAAATGAAATAAAAACAACATTTGAGGAATCCAATTGGATCCCTCCAACATGTTTCCCTACATCCACAGATGTTAGCACAACAAATTAAATACCATTCCCGCTTCAAGGCGGGATATCGCGGTATATGAGATCATCCGCTATTATGCGACGCGCATAGGGTCTCATCCACTATATATGCGGGAAATCAATCACTCCAATATATATACTATATATACAACATACAAATCCAACTGATAACAATTATCCATCAAGCAAACAACCAATAATTTAAATTTAACTATTTAAATTAAACCGGGTAATCCAATTGAGTGAGAAGATCTCACCTTTGCTTTTGTTTTGCAATCCATTTCCATTTCAGCTTGTTTTCATGATTTTTGACCTTTTATAAACAATTATATGATTTTTATTAATATTCGAACTAATCGAACAATTAAATTACCATTTAATAATTTTAATTAACCAGTGATCTTATTTTAAACTAATTCCTTTTAATAAATTTATTTAACTAAAAATTAAATTTAAAACTAAATTTCCTTTAATAAATTATTCTTAGTGACAAAAATAAATTTTAAATAAGTTAATTAAACAAAATAAATCACCTTAAAAAGTTATCTTAGAGCAAACTAGTAAATTAAAAATGTGTATAAGTATATTATTTCCTTTTGAAAATTTATATACACACACACACTAATAAGAAATAAGCTATATAGGTTTAAAAGTCTAATTTTTATATAAACTCCTATATTTTCCCAAAATCTTATATATATATATGTATATATATATATATATATATATATATATATATATATATATATATATAAATTAACCAGTACTTTTTAAAGTATGTATATATATATCATTTTTTTTCTACCTATATTTTTTTTTACTATATATATTTATTTAAATTGAATGATCTGCATATATATCTTATTGTTAAAAGAATCAAATATTAATTAATATAAGTATATATATACATATATACATTCAGTTTCCTGACCAGCATGCATACACACATCGATATATATATATATATATTAAGAATGAATTGGCTTACCTTAGGCTCAGAAACTCGTCGCAACCACCGCTACGACCCGGTCAAACCCTAGCTTCGACTTCAGCAGCCCTAGCTCGCGGCCTACCACTTCATGCAGGCGCGCGGCTACCCATGCACTGCCCCTTTCCTTCATGCAACCGAGTCGTTAGTACGAATGTCGACACCACCATCGATCTGCTCTGGCCACGCGAGTGCCTTCACTTGATAAAGTTGCCTCCTCGATTCGACTATGCCCAAATCGCTGAGCTCGATTGCCACTGACGTGCGCGACATGCCTCAACTTTGACGACGACAGCTTCGATCGACATGGCGTTCGAATCGAATCGCTGAAATTTTTGATAAGCAATTCGATAAACGTGCCCATTCGCTATTTTTATGTTTTTTATTTTTTTGAGTGAAGGGAATTTCGAACGTAATTGAGATAAAGGGAAAGTTCAGTCTCTATTTTTCTGTTCGATTTCTTTTGAGATTTTTTTATTGTGAATGAAGATGGTTTTCGTTTGTTATATTTTTTTTAAAACAAACAGACGTGTGTAAAATCAGATGAACACGTGCTCGAAGAGGCAGGCCACGTGTTAAAAAGCAGAATACATGTAAGTAAGGGCTTGTAATAATTATAAACTATATTTAAATTTTAAATTCAAATTTTAAATCGTCTCGATTATTGCAACTTACAATCTCGATCTCCAATCGAGGCGTGCCGCTAGGCTTTTATAATTTAAATCCCTTTTTCGAATGCAATGGAAAAGGTTTCGAGGCCTAATTCGATCGTATAGAGAAGATAGCTTTTTGGACTCAGTTATAATATTAAATTTTCGATATAAATTATAGTGTTTATCTATCGTATGATCACACAACAACTCCAAATGCCATGAAAATTGAAATCCGATAATAAAACACTAGTACGGTTCCAATGGCATAGGTTTCGTCAAAATCCGAGACTGTGCCTCGGAAGGCTATTTTTAAATATCGATTTAAATGATATATTTTCTAAACTGAACAAATCACTTTCAAATTAAATTTTAAAAGTTCTATCACCTTCATTATTATCAATATAAATTTTGCAAGCCTTTATAATATTTTTTAACCATCTTAAAAATCAAGATTCAATATTTTACCCAATTTTCATTTATTAAATTCAATATTTAATTGTCAAAATAAGTAATGATATTTGAAATTCAAGTTAAACTAATTTTCAAATATTTAAAATCAATAAATATTCCAATTTCAAATACCAATAATCCCGGGTCGTCACATTAGATCATAGGGGTTAAGAAGAAAAAGATAGAAGAAGAAACGGAAACAACAACATAGAATCTCACAATATCAGCGGAACAAAATATAATATATAACAATAGATCTTTATGCAAAGAAAACTGTAACTGCCAATATATATTCAATCGTAAAGTACAACAATCAATATATCAATATGGATAATTATTATAATTTGTCCTCACCAGTGTCGAATGTACAGTCTACACACACAATGGAATATAATCAAGTATGTGATATACGTCTGAAATCCTCCGGTTCGTCTCTAAGCTCCAAAGCACTCTAACCAGAATCTGTAATATTCGGTTTGACCCGAGCATTATAATAAAATAACACCCGAGTCTGTCTGGAAAACAAGCGTGAGAAAACACACTCAATTTTAATTATTTATATTATAAAAATCCTTTTAAAGTAAAGGTATCTCGTAAGACCACGCCACATATAAGCACAACGGGGCTTTACCTTACGATAACCAAAACACTTTTATAGAAAATCCACCGATATTATAATAGTGTCTAAGTACAAATACTTACTAAAATAGCCAAAATTATTACATTAATTAACTTCCAGCATACTAGGCTCTACAATCAAAACCGTACAGGCTCGTAGTGAATATTGGATCAAAGTGGTTTTTGGATAATGCTGGTATCCGATCCCGGTCCCATCGAATCCAAAATAATAAATTTTTAAAGGCCAGGTTTTTTAAAATAAACAATTCTACAATTAGGGTAACAATATTCACATATGGAAATTCATTCCATATGTTATTTTATCATGACCCGTCCATCGAAATTAACTCACTTGTAATCATTACATTTTTCGAAATTTGGAATAGTGACCAATACAAGTTGATTTACTTCCAACAAACGTGTCAACATTTTATTCTAACTACTTTAATTCATTTAGCTACTTAATGGCATAGACAAAAGTAATTTAAATCAATAACCAAGAGCAATATCAGTCAAACATAGATCATTGACTCAGTCAACATTTAATATCAAATCAGTTTACAAATCAGATTGAACTAGTTTTAACTTAACTAAGGTGAGTTATATTTAAATATCCAAATTATCCGTTAACTAAAGAAATTAAATAAAATTATTTATTTTTAGTTAATTAAAGTTAAACAAATCATTTAATAATTAACAAATTAATTAACATATAATTAATTACATAAGAAATTTACCTATTCGTTTACTTTCAATTTTTTAAATCATTAAATTTTGACATTGCAGAAAACTTGACAGTATTAGTTTAGATAAAATTACTACTTCGCAATAGGATCTCGATGCAAAAATCTGCGTGACAATTGGACTTAAAATGAAGAAGAAATATAGTTGTAGATTTAAAGGTTATTTAATAAATTAATTTGAATTTATTTTTAAACTCACGGCCCAAACCTATTCAAATCTGACCTATCTACAACTTTAAAAACCCAGAACATTCTGCCTTCTTCCCACTTTCTTTAATTTGAAACACAGAAAAATAAAATTTTAAAATTTATAGGTTATTATATAACAAATTAATTAACCTTGCTTTCAAAACAAACCCAACCCAGCCCATGCTCACCTGGCCCAAACCCCAAACTAAAACCCACCCAACACCTTCTTTCTTCCTTTCCAGTTCCTCTCTTTTCTCATTTATTTGAACTCCCATGTGTGCTTGAATTGAGCATGAATGTGTGCACAAACCCCCGATCATTGATCACCGTCTCTTGCCTCCGTCCATACACCCAAGTCGCCCTCGACCATCTCAACGCATCTGCCCATCTTGAACCCATGGCCAAGTCTCCATTAGAAAAATCGAACTGCCACTGAAACCTGAAACAGAAAGCCTATCACTCAATCACCTCGCCTCGCCTCCATGATCCACCATCACCCACCAGACTTCACCTATCGCTTTGCCTCAACCTCCTCTTACAATTCCCTCCTAGCGCACCTCTCTCTCTCTCTCTCCTCGAGCCATAGCCACGAAACCGAGACCACACATGAGACCCCCTAAAACCCTAAAACGAACTTGACCACCCTACACACTCCACCAAAAATTGCCACTCCGTTTTTCGTTGATATGCCATGAACCAAGTACCCTCCATGCCAAACACCATCACCAGAAATCACCCATGTCACTATAATTTGACCAAAGACCCAAAACCGATCATCTCCAATTTCGTACCTGCATACAACAATAAAAAATCCCAAATCCAGCTGAAATCATTTTTTCCAACAATGATTACGGCTGCATGATCCAAGTATTGAATTATACAACTCGAATTTAACTATAAGTAAATCACTTACTGGATTTTCCTCCCTCTCCACTTGATGAATTTGAATGAAATAAGTTTTAAAGTATTCTACAATCAAAAACAAGTTTTGGAATCAAAGTTTAAAACTAAATGGTTGTGAAGATTTTGATTTCTAAAGTTAAAGTTTTAGCTAATTTATCAAAAAGACATGAACATGGAAGATAAAAGAAGAAGCAGAATGTTCTGATGATGGGTGAAACTGACCATTGTCAAACATTTACATACATTAACAGATTCACCTAACAAAGCATATAAACTTGCCAATATCCATGATTCATTCATATCATAGTTATATATACAAAAGAATTTTCCTATTAACAACTACTCATAGTTTAAAGAATAATGAACACTGCTGCTTTAAGTCTTCAAGCTTCGAATAACTCGGTCTTTTAATGTTAATGTCATATCTTTGTCTTTTTTAAGTAAGAACAAGCGAACAAGCTCGGCTATGTATATATATGTAGAGTATGAAGTGAAATAGTGAAGTATAGGGTTACTAAGCACACGTATAGGGTAGTTAAGAGGCATGTACAGATTTCACATTTCCATATTTATTTATTTTTCTTTTCTTTCTTTCTTTTGGTGGCTAATTTGATTTCATTAGGGATAATTTGATTTTATAAGTTGATTTGATTTTATAGGTCGATTTAATTTTTTACATGGGCTTGATTTTATGTTTGTGGGCTTGACTTGAATTTTTCATCATGAGGCTTCATGTGTATATATACACATACATATAGATGTATATATTCTTATATACATACTTTTGCCATAAACATATTTACATATACATATTTAATATAAACACATATATATATACTTATATATATTTATGTGATCATAAGTTTGAAATTAGCATCATGAAGCATGTATATATACATATAGATATTTCATCATAAATTTGAAATAGTGAAGCTTACAAACATACATATATACATTTTTTGTCATATTCAGAAATTAGCGTTCGAAATTTTTGTATAGTTTTCAAAATTTATTTATTCAGATGTCTCCAATATTAGAAAATTTAATTATTCGACCTATAAAATTTAATATTTTAATATTTAAAATTTATTAATTATTTCAATAACAAATGCTAAAAATCCGGGTCGTTACATTCATCCCCCTTAATGAATTTTATCCTCGAAATTAGAAAGCAAAAAGGTAATTCAAGCTATAACAGTAGTCATATATTTATATCGTAAAGTACATACATAAGTAACACACTAACTATCATAGCAAACAAGGCATACACTATACAAATCAACAACTAGCTATCCTAACATCATCTCTGGATAGGCTTCCCTCATACTATCCAAAGTCTCCCATGTACTTGTACTTACTCAATAAACACATAAGTTTCATAATTTATGAAATTAAATGACGTCACCTTCATTTTACTAATGTAAACACCTAGGTTGCATAAACCAACATGTTACGCGTGTATTTAAAAATAATTGTAAGGTTCCAACACTAACTTAGCCACTTTTAATCAATTTATATTCCATTCCATGCATTTCAAATGATTCACAAACAATTTACTAGCATTTAATTCATATTTACACACATCATTCTCATATCTATCACAAATTGATTCAAATCAATTTATCCATATTCATTTTATTCATAACCTTGTTTTTTCAATTTTTTGTTCAGCAACAATCCAATCCATGCAAATTTATTTGTGAACCATTTCACAAATTTATGTGAGCTAAGCTTCCGTTCAAAAATAATAACTTAAGTTAGTTCATTTATTTCAAATTATTTCAACTATATAGCTTAAGTTTATTTCCATTGTAAATAAATTCCATTTCAATTCAAATTGATTTTATTCAATTTATTTATCGTCGATTGATTCGTATTTCTATTTGCTTGGCATATCTCAATTTTCACTATATTATTGGAGAATCATTTAACAAAATTAATATTAAGGTTTATTATAAGCTTTTATACAACACATATATTCATTTCCACTTTAAAACTTAATTTCATAATCGAATTCATTTAAATAATATCCCAAATCCATATTCAATTTATTCACATTTAAATTGAATTTATTTATAACTAAAGTCATCACCATTTCTATTTTATTCGATCACATTTCAACATATATTTAATTCGCTTGTATTTAAGTTGAATTTCATTTATAACTCAAGTTCCACATTTAATTTCAATTTTAATCCACAATCCAATCTACATAACCAAGTTAAGTTCCCTTTTTTTGAATTCAATTAACTAATTAATTTATCCAATAAGTTCACTTCCAATTTATAATTCAATATTTGATTTTTATTTCAAAAACCACTTCAATTGGTTTGAATAGTGTTCAAATTCATTTTATAATTCAAGTTTGGATATTTATTCCAATATTTAACTATTTTTATTTTGGTTTCTTTCTTTTTTTTGAATGTTTGAAAATTTTGTTTGTTAAAATTTCTTTTATAACAAAATACTTTTATAACAAATGTTTGAAATTTTCTATGTTAAAAAAAATTATTTTATAATAAAATACTTTTATATTGAAGAAAATTTTCCTTCCCAAATTACTTTATAACTCGATATTTCAACAAGTTTATCCTCGTTCTTACAGAATGTGGTAATACGTTGATCAGGCGCAAGGATAGAAATCTACAAGTACTTAGCAAACCCATTTTAACACCTAGTGAAAATACTTGGAAACCTTTAAAATAGATATGGAAAGTACAATCCAATCACCAAAATTAAATGAACGGGATCGTCATGGAACGTAGTACCTAAAGTCTCTCTCGCTAAGTTATAGGACAGAGTCATGGAGCGACGCGGACTCTGGCGACTTTAGGCAGTCACTGCCCCAAATCTTACGCCGTGACGTCCAAAATAACCATAGATCGCATATACAAAATGGTTTCGCTTGGGTCTCCTAGGTAACATCTGTACCCGTTAGCAATCACTGCTCTACGAATTACGCTATGCAAAACACTAGCATAGATCGCAGTCTACTTAATGGTAACACCAGTGGTTATGTTGCTATCACCCATCGACTCAAGGCAATCGTCTGCCCCCTCGAATTACGCCATGTAGATGTAGATATAAAATGATTTCACCTGGTATCCCCTGGAAACATCCGTACCTCAGGGCAATCGCTCTACCCAGGCGGATTACGCCGAAAACAACCATAGATCGTAGTTACATAATGGTTTCCCCAGGTAACATCCGTAACCATAAGACTTCACTGCCCTGCGAATTTCGCTATGCAGCCGAGTCAAAGGAAACTCATGAGTATTATGTCTGGGCAACCTATATCGATTAGGACCCATTTTTGGATTCACACAAGTCCATATGGAATCAAATTAAAGAATCAATAGAACGTATCCAAAATGTGGTTACAAAGTAGATAGTCAATAGAAGGTACTTCCCATATCTTCAATCTCAAAATGTATATCATACTACACATAGTACCTTTTCAATTTCCCAATTTCGAATATACCATTCTTAATTTCGTTATATATATGATCATCGCTTTTCGGATTGAGTACCTTTTAAAATCAATAGTTTTCGAATTAACTTCATACTTGTATAATTCATTTTATATTGGTTCAAAATTCTCCAAATCAATTTTTTTTCTTCTTTTTTTCCTTTTCATAAACAACTACTAAATTTGAATTGTTTCTTGAAACAAATTTCATTATAAACCTTTCAAAACCATTTTTCATTTTTACGCAAAGTCGGAACTGCTTAAGAAAAATCAATTTGCAAAAAAAATTAAGATTTTATAAATGTTTACTATGTTCAAACCATTTCTTAAAACTCTTTTCATTTGAGAATATTTCAAAACTAAATTTCTATAATTCAAAATAAGCTTATACAATTTACTTATCAAAATATTTAGCCTTTTAAAACTTGTTCAACTTCCATTAGTTTAAAATTTCAAAAAAAACTTTATATACTTTTCAAAAATTCTTAGCTTTGAAAATTAATTCTCAATTTGGAAGTGTACAATGGTTCATTATAATCGAAAAAATTAAATTACAATTCAAAATTGAAAATCGACAATCAATTATCTCAACAAGATGCACAATCAATCAATCAATCCTAATGCATAGGATACATGTGCTCATAATATAATTCAAGAACTAAATACCAAGTTTTTTTTATCAAATCGTTTGAAATAAATATGTACATATTTCTTTCAAATATCAAATCGTACTTCAGGGATTTGAATCAAATCGGTTTCGTAAACAATCGTGTAGCAAAGCTAAAGTGGCCTCTTCCACTTTGAAACTCGAAACTGAATGCCGAATATGCTACAGACATCACTAAAATTTATTTTCCAGCGATAGAAGTGAGTTCCAAACTTCATTTCTTTTAAATCTTTTGAAAATCCTTTTTTGAAATCACTTTGAAATCATTTATAACAGGTCTAATTGGAAAATAATTTCAAATTATGCTATTATATATTTTTTGAATATTAAAACCAATTTCAAAAAAAGAATCTCAGAATCCAAACCCTCAAATTTTCAGTTTGAATAACTTTTTGTTTATTTATTAACCATATCTAGATAAACCATATATCATATATCATTTTCAATGGTATCCATTACTCTTTAAAATGGTACAAGGGGAAATTCAAATATATATTCACTTTAAAATCCATTTTAAACATGTAGCTTCTCAATTGCTTAAATATTTTTCAAAAAACCAAAAGTTTCCAACCATAGTCAAATGCTCAAATCAACAGCCGATGGTCGTGCTCATAAACTGGCCGAGCATGACTCATCAATCAATAAGCGATAACATGCACATCCATATTAATCGAAAAATCAATCAACAAAGAGATAACATCTAATCATCATCAACAGTCATGATTGATTTTATCAGTTTATATAATTCATTCTTTTATATTCTATATAAAAACCAAGTTAAAATCATTTCATTTATTAATATCAATATATTTTTATATCACTAGAAAATACACTCTCTCTTATATGCATATACACTCAATGAGCTTACCTTACAGGTTTAGGTATACGCTAAACCAAATCTCTGATATCAAGTGTAACGGTCTGGGGTTTTCATTCCTTGACAATCGAGATCAATATGTTCACTGCATAGAATGCCGAGCAATTGAGTGCCGGAAATACCAGATCATTAGGGGTTAAGAAGAAAACGATAGAAGAAGAAACGGAAAAAACAACATAGAATCTCACAATCGTAGCGGAACATAATGTAATATGTAACAACAGATTTTTATACAAAGAAAACTAAAACTGTCAATATATATACAATCAATAGAATACAATGATCAATATATATTAATATGGACCCTTATTATAACTTTTCCTTACGAGTGCTAACTATACAGTCCACACATATAGTATAATCAAGTACGTGATATATTTCTAGAATCCTCCGGCTCGTCTCCTAAGCTACAAAGCACTCTATGATTCGGTCTGAAACAAGCATTATAATAAAATAACACCCGAGTTAGTCTGGAAAACCGGCGTGAGAAAACACACTCAATTTGAATTACTAATGTTATCAAAATCCTTTGAAAACAAAGGTATCTCGTAAGACCACGCTATAAATAAACACGATGGGTTTTTACTTTACGATAACCAAAACACTTTTATAGAAAATCCAGTGATATTATAATAGTGTCCAAATAAAAATACTTATTAAAATAGCCAAAATTGTTACATTAATTAACTTCCAGCATACTAGGCTCTACAATCAAAACCGTACAGGCTCGTAGTGGATATTGGATCGAAGTGGTTTTCAGATAATGCTTGTATCCGATCCCGGTCTCATTGAATCCAAAACGATATATTTTTAAAGGCCAAGTTGTTTAAAATAAACAATTCTATAATGAGAGTGTTAGTATTGACATATGGAAATTCATTCCATATGTTTACTTAATCATGACCTGTCCATCAAAATTAATTCTCTTGTAATTATCACATTTTATTAAATTCAGAATAGTGATCAGTATAAGTTGATTTACTTCCATTGAACGTGTCAACATTTTGTTTTAACTACTTTAATTTGTTTGGCTACTTGATGGAATAGACAAAAGTAATTGCAATCAATATCCAATAGCAATATCAGTCAAACATGGATTAATAACTCAGTCAACAATTAATATCAAATCAGTTTACAAATCAAACTAAGCTAGTTTTAACTTAACTGAGGCGAGTTATATTTAAATCCAAATTACTTGTTAACTAAAGAAATTAAATTAACTAATTGATTTTTAGTTCATTAAAATTAAATAGATCATTTAATAATTAACAGATTAATTAACATATAATTAATTACATAAGAAATTTACTTATTCGTTTACTTTCAATTTTATAAATCATTAAATTTTTGGCATTGTAGAAAACTTGACAGTATTAGATTAGATAAAATTACTTGGCGATAGGATCTCGATGTAAAAATCTGCTTGACAATTGGACTTAAAATGAAGAAGAAATAGAGTTGTAAATTAAAAGGTTATCAAATAAACCGATTTAAATTTATTTTTAAACTCCCGACCAAAACCCATTCGAACCTGACCCATCTACAACTTTACAAACCCCAAACATTCTTCCTTCTTCCCTCTTTCTTTAATTTGCAATACAAAAAAATAAAGTTGTAAAATTTATAGTTATTATATAACAAATTAATTGACCTTGCTTTCAAAACAAACCGAACCCAGCCCATGCTCACCCGGCCCAAACCCCAAACTAAAACCCACCCAACACCTTCTTTCTTCCTCTCCAGTTTCTCTCTTCTCTCATTTATTTGAACTTCCAGGTGTGCACGAACTGTGCACAAATGTGTGCATATATCACGGTCTCCGTTCACCGTCTCTTTCCACCTAAGTCACCCTAGACCATCTCAACGCATCTGCCAATCTGTAACCCACAATCAAGTCTCCATTCGAAAAATCGAACTGCCACCGAAACCTGAAACAGAAAGCCTATCACTTAATCACCTTGCCTCGCCTCCACGATCCACCATCACCCACCAGACTTCGCCTATCGCTTTGCCTTTACCTCCTCTTCCAATTCCCTCCTAGTTCACCCCTGTCTCTCTCTCCTCGATACCATGGCCATGTAACTGAAACCACACACGAGACCCCCTAAAACCCTAAAATGATCTCGACCACCCTACACACTCCACTAAAATTTGCCACTCCATATTTGATCGATGCGCCATCAACCGAGTACCCTCCACGCCAATCACCATCACCGAAAATTGTCTACGTCGCCATAATTTGACCAAAGACCTAAAACCGACCATCTTCGAATTCCTACATCCACACAATACTAAAAAATCCCAAATCCATCTGAAAAATTGATTTTTCCAACAATGACTATGACTGTATGATCCAAGTATTATATTATGCTAGTCGAATTCGACTAGAAGTAAATCATTTACTGATAAATGGGTTTTCCTCCCTCTCCACTTGATGAATTTGAATGAAATAATTTTTAAAATATTATACATTCAAAAATAAGAAATTTTGGTTTTAGAATCGAAGTTTAAAACTAAATGGTTGTGAAGATATTGATTTTAAAATTTTAAAATTTTAGCTGTTTTATCAAAAAGACATGAACATGGATGATAAAATAAGAATCAAAGTGTTTTGATGATGGGTGGAACTGGCCATTATCAAACACATACACATATTCACAGATTCACCTAACAACATATATAAACTTTCCATATATCCATGGTTCATTCATGTCATAGCTATATATATATATATATATATATATATATATATATAAAAGAAATATCCTATTAACAATGTAAGTTATTTTACTCATAGTTTAAAAAATAATGAACATCGCTGCTTTAAGTCTTCAAGCTTTGAATAACTCAGTCTTTTTAATGTTAATGGAAGATCTTTGTCTTGTTTTTTTAAAGTAAGAATAAGTGCACAAGATTGGCTATGTATATATATAGAGGATGAAGTGAAACAGTGAAGTATAGGGTCGCTAAGCACACATATAGGGTGGCTGAGAGGAATGTATAGGTTTCACATTTCCATTTTTATTTTTGTTTTCTTTTCATTTCTTTCTTTCTTTCTTGTGATGGCTGGTTTAATTTCATTGGGGCTGATTTGATTTTATATGTGGGCTTGATTTTATGTTTGTGGGCTTGACATGAAATTGTCATCATGAAGCTTCATGTATATTTATACACATACATATAGATATATACATACTTTTGCCATAAACATATTTACATATACACTGTTTAGTATAAATATATATATATATATACACACACACACAAACTTATATATATTTTTGTCATCATAAGTTTGAAATTTGCATCATGAAGCTTGTATATATACACATAGATATTTTATCATAATTTTGAAATAGTGAAGCTACATATATACATATATATTTATTATCATATTCAGAATTTAGTGTCTGAAAATTTTGTATAGATTTCAAAATTTATATATTCAGATATCTCCAATATCATAAAATTTAATTATTCGAGCTATAAAAATTAATATTTTAATATTTAAAATCAGTAAATTATTCCAGTAGCAGATGCTAAAAATCCAGGTCTTTACATAAGTGGAAGAGATTTAATTTCTATAAGTTATATCACTTAAATGGAAAGGATTTAGGCATACACTTGTCACTAAACATTGAAGGAAATCTTGTTATTCTTAAAGTTAAGAATGTTGTCGTGACAAGGTGGGAAGCAACACTACCCTTACTTGTTCGGCTTCATTGTTTTCCAAAGGGCAGTGCTAGTTCGGGATCGATGAGATGTGATAAGTATATGAAATTTAATTTCCATTTACGACCATTTTGTTATTCCTGGTAGTTGATTTATTTACTATCGATTCCGCTATTTTCTTTGTGTTTCATCATCTCCGATGATTTGTTGCTTATTCAAGCATTGATATCCTTTGTCGAAAATGACTAAAACCAAAGAGTAAGTGGACGTCAAGCTATGTGGGGTTGCTCCTATTAGGATATTTTCACATCTACTCTAGTTGGATTCAATTGTATGCGCACAGGGATGTGAAATACTCGAATTCTCATTAAGGTTTGTAGGGTCTGGCTTATACATTTTTCGAGAGAGTCACAAAGTATATGATCCTCTCAAGTAAACTATCTAGAGGTATACATTCGATAAAAGGGCACACCCTTCTAGTTATTGTTGAAAAAAATTATTTTTCCTTTTTTGATTGAAATCCCTGAATTATTTTCTTTATTGCATTGAAGAGTTTCGAGAGCTCTTCCCGATATTTAATTATTTGTGTCCTTTTTTTAAGTTTGGATTCTGATCATGTTTATGCTAATTCTTTAAAGGTTAGGTTTTGTTCTAATTTATTTTCATTCTTTCATGCATGGATATTGTTCTCATGAGGTAAAACGTGTTTAGCAATGTGGTCTCACGGAATTATTATATGTTCACCATATTTCTTGAGTTTTCTAACGTTGATCTTCCAGACTGATCCGAATGTTATTTGTTTATAATGCTCAGGTCAGACTGAGTATTTTTCTAGATTGTCGTTGGTGGAACATGGAACTCGTAGAGTCAAGTTGGAGGTTCGTCTACCATAGTATTTTTATTTTCCACTATGTTATTATGTACACCCATCAGAAATTGTAAGGTCAAGAAGTTATAACTGCCCAGGTTGATGAGGTTTGTTTTTAACTTTAATATACTGTGTATCTTAGAGTGACAAACTTTTATTATCTTTCTTATATGATAGGTGATCATTCTACTGTGTGATTCTATTCTCACCTATTCTTTATCATTATTTTATCCTAACAATCTTTCTTTCCAGCACTTGGATGCTCGGCATTCTAATATCATAGATGTATTAAGTGCCGACCTTTGAGGGTCGAAAAGGCAGGTCGTTACACTGGTTCTAATTATTATAGAGCAGCATACATTTACACATTTTCTCCTATTCCGATAAGCAAAAAACATATCTTTTTTATGCTAATGTCTATGTGTCTGGTAGTATCAGCATAGTGCCATAGGCACGTCTAGTAATCACTCTTATAGAAGTCAAGTATGAGTTTTTACACTCATATGTACTATATATATCAAATTTATATTTTTAGTAGATGAATCTTTCAAACTAGACTATATTTTGACCTAATTTTTTTTATGTTTTCTATTCTTATAACCCTTTCGTACTCTCATAAGTCATTAAGAGTCAAACGTGTGTGAGATTACATATGAAGTTGTGTATAGGCAAACGGGTGGCTACACTTACTATTACTATTTGGAGCTACTACAATTATTCCGGTGTTGTGCTTCTACGTTATAACTAATACTTATTTAGAGATAATTAATATACTTATTCATATTTGTACCTAAGAAATAGAGACTTACATTACTTTATTGATGTATGGTCTTATGAAGTGATGTAATCTAAGATTCAACACTTTCATTTGATCATATCATAGGCTCACATGTTTATATCTATATTTTATACTACATATTTTCTATGCATTAAGAAATAAATGAAAAGTTATGAGCTCATGTTTCACCTTTAAAGCACTCTAGGTTAAGTGATTAGTAGCATAGGAAGATCCATTCATAGGCATTAGATGTAGAGCAGTGTTTCAAGGAATGACTTCCTTTCATCTGATATGAAGATTAAGGTCAGGTATGACTATAGTAGTTTGGAAGAAAGAACTATATGGGTTTGATTCTTCTCTTGATGTAGGTAGGTACGTAGGCAATCACGATTGTAGCTACACAATCCCTTCATTTATTCCATGTTTTCTTTTGTATTGGTATATGAAAATGTATTTCAAAAATCTACAGGGACTACATCGAGTGCGAAATCGGAGTTATTTATATCTCATGTAATGATATTAATATAAAATATTATTCATGTACATTTATGTATATCCGAACCTTTATAAGGATTATGTCATATTTTTCCCGTTGACATGATACACCATACATAAGGTATTATACTGATATTTATTCCATGGAGTTTTTTAGATGTTCAGAATATAATACAGTGAATCGATGTCTTTGGTTTTTGTAGCTGAGAGGAAAATGTTGCCTGATGCGCCCGACATTAATTTTAGACTTTATGGATAGTGGATCGTTTCACATGAGTACATACACACACGCACACACACATGCATTCGAATGCATGCTCACTCACGCGCTCACGCACACATACATACGTGCACACACACATGAAAATGATCTATTGCACCTCACTTTCTCCATACTTATAAGATTTTTTGAGCTATACAATTTGAAATCAAATGAATTTTTGAGGATATTTAGTCTACAGTATAAACATCACGTCGATAAAAAAGATCATTTAGAAACTTCATGTTTCGAATGTTAAGTTAAACATTAACATACCTTTAATTTTAAATATTATTATGAAATTTCTAAGGTTATCCAAACAAGTTAAATTTTCAATGAATAAGTTAAATTTAATTAAGTTTTGATTATTATCATGGGGGTATTAATAAATCTAGCATGTGTGTCCATCTTAAGCTCATGGCTGCCTCTTCGATCGATATGACCTCTCGAAATATATAGTTTATGTCCATGACAGACACCTATTGCCATAGTTTTATAGTTCATAGAGGCGGGTTTCATCTTCTACTGTTGTATATATTTATTGGTATGTTATTCAAACATATAATTTCAAATGATACTAAAAAAGTTGTAGATGACACCCAGTGAATTCTAAGAACCATGTAACAACCAACTCGCTTTTGAAGCCATCAGTTGTAGTGACCTTGTGCATACGAGCGAATAGCTTCATATATTTAGGATTTTTATGTTAGTCCAACATATGAAAATTTTGGTGATAAATAAATTGAAATGAATATGCAGTAATTGGTTATCATTATTCTTAAGTAAGTAAATTACCAAATCAATCCTACTTTGTGCCACTCCTATAGACCCACCGTTTACAATCTCATATTTCACAAGCAATTTTTGGAGTTTTTCTTCACTTGTTCCTTCATGTCCTCCCACTATCAGTACTCCTCAAAACTCAACCTTACCTTATTCAAAATACACAAAGGCCTCTTCCTAAATCTCCTCATGACAAAGACCATTTGCCTATACTTTATAGATGCTTTTCAACCCTATAAATGATGCATAATAACAATTGGAGTTTCAAGTGCCCAAATTAATTGTTCATGTACGTGCAACATTTACTTTTTCACTAGATAAGTTTGTAATATTAAAATATTTAACACATGTATGAAACCAAAATTATTGTACCACAGAGTCAATAACCATGTTGTTTTCCTACCAACATCAATGCTACTAAAAGTAGGTCAGAAATCAGTAATACTAGAATTCAGTAGGTTTATCACATGTCATGAGGTGATGTTGGTATCTAAGAACTCCAAGTTGTTAATGCATATATTGTTTCAATCCTTTAACACGATAAAAAGATATAATATAATGTTCAAATTATGTAAATTTGAAACTTGCAATCAATGGAAATCGGACTGATAAAGGCGGTATAGCCAGTCTTGAAGGGTAGCATGGAGATTCATGGTTGGATGATGACGATGTGTATGCTGAGTGGGCATAGGTGGCGGTTTCACTAAATCATAACTAGCTCAACAACCACTACAACATCCATGAGAAGTTAAATGTGCTATAGGAATACGGTATAAGCAAGATAAGATATAATATTAAATGATTGTATACTTACAGATAATTATATGATTGTGTTTGTACAACATATTCTATTATTATTAAAGCTATATATATACATATAATTTGAGAACATATGGAATTATGTACACTGAACATCAATTGAACAATTAAAAAAATTTAATTAAATAAAAATGTGAACAATACACAAGAATTGCAAATAATGGTTATACATATGATTTGAGAACATATGGAATCGCATTAAATAATGAAAATTTAGAAAATTTTAGTGGATTAAATAAATTGAGTTTACATGAAAAAATTGACAACCAAATCTATATATTACTAGTCTTGATCATAGCACTTATTGTCAATGATTAAATTATCATTTTCGAAGTCAAACTCATCATCATCAACATCGATTTATTCATCATAACATTCTTATACTTTGACTTTGTTATTCATTTCATTAACAAAGGTCTTACATCTTTAGTTTTTTATAAATGTTGAGTAGCTCGTCGAGTTCTTGACCGATTTGATAAGCCTGATTGTCGGTTATGAGGATAGTATTTAGTGAAATGACCATTTTTGTTTTGTTTTAAAAATAGCCCACCAATTGGATCTAAGATTATTAGTAGTAAAATAAGGAGTGTGATAAACTTATGTTGCTTGTATTGCCAACACAAATTAATCGAACTTTACATACCTTCTTCGATGATTTACTTCGATCAGAGTGTAACATATGTACACATCTTACTCCTATATTTAATATATATTAAGCCATCAACATTTAAGTAAAATTATTTTTAATTATGGTAAAATCAAATAAGGAAACTCGATTATTTCCTCCGATATCTTGTTAAATTCTTGTTTGTGCCAAAATTGGTCACAAACACCCGATATCGTGGTAGCACCCGTTTATGAACACAAATCAGCAATAATCAATATTGAACTCAGATCTAAGCAATAATAATCAGAGTAATTCAGCAATCACAATCACAAACACAGGATTTATATTGGTTCGGCGATCTTGCCTACGTCCACTTTGAAGTTTTCTATCTTTATTGATATTCTCTTGATGATTACAATTGGTTACAGCAAGTTACAATGGACTATATCTCTGAAACTCGAATGCAACAACAATGATAAGGTGTAGAATTGAATCCGGTAGAGTCTTGGCGCTTCCGAATTCCGATCCCCTTTCCTGAATGACCTGGGGCTCTATTTATAGGCGTAGGAGGCTGATATTTCACCTAAAATCCGGGGAGACCACTTCTGGCACGTAAGGGGGCCCATACGGCCGAATTCTAGAGGTCCGGGCCCACTTTGGGATCGATTCGACCCTTGGTTCGAATCGATCAAGAAAGTGTCCAATCGAGATGAAATTTGGTGTGGACATTGTTCAACATGCAAGCAAACTCCTGTAAAAATTTCATGGCATTTGGACTTGTAGATCTCGAGTTATGATCGATTCAAGATTGCATTTCAGGTTGTCATGCTTGGTTCGAATCGATCAGGGTCGAATCGATAGGGTCGAATCGATAGGGTCGAATCGATCAGGGTCGAATCGATAGGGTCGAATCGATCAGGGTCGAATCGATAGGGTCGAATCGATAGGGTCGAATCGATCACGGTCGAATCGATAGGGTCGAATCGATCAGGGTCGAATCGATAGGGTCGAATCGATAGGGTCGAATCGATCAAGGTTGAATCGATCATAACTTGAGCGTATGAACTCGGATTGACTTGAAATTTGAAACGCTGGCTTCTACAGCTTTGCTCATCATGTCTTGTCAATTGCGGCCTGATCCAGACTCGGACAAAATTCATCGATATCCATGGTCATCCTGCAATGCATGGTTGATATTCAAGAATAGCGATCATTGATTTTCAGCTGATTTTTGGGTATCTCAACTTTGCAAAAAGTTGGGATAACACTTTGCCCCCCAAAACATGCCTTGCGGTAGGAAGGCGTGTTTTGTAATGCCATGAGCTGGACGTTCATATCCTGTTGATGTCCTGCAAAGGAAGTTATAGTTTTATGTGATCTCAAATAACGACCGTTCGGGATCAAGATATGCGAGATGAAGTGCGACCGTTCATGGTCAAGCGCCTGACTTCAAATGACGATCGTTCGGGATCGAGCCATTCGAGGTGAAGTGCGACCGTGCGCGGTTAAGTGGCGGACCTCAAATGACGACCGTTCGTGATCGAGCCATTTGAAGTGAGATGATTTGTGCCGTTCGGGGCGAGTTGTGCCTATTCGAGGCGAATTGTGACCGTTCGCGATCGTGTGCCGTTCGAGGCGAGTTGTGACTGTTCGAAGTCGGGTGTCGTTCGTGGCGAGTTGTGATCGTTCGCGATTGTGTGCCGTTCGAGGCGAGAAAGTGTGCCCGGGAGGGCTTGGTATTACCGATACCAGGCTCACGTTCGCGTGGGTCCCTGGATCGTTTGTCGGGGTGGTTTATCGCCATCTCAGAGCATGCCTAAGGACCGTTCGCGACCCCATACATTTGTAAGTAGCTTAGCCATTTCAGAATTATCAGGATCAAATATCTATTCAACAGATGAATTTTAAAAATAGAAATGTCCAAACAAACCAAGTTTAAATATGCAAATCAACATGAAACAAAAGCAAAGCAAAGATGTCAAAGTGTAAATTCTCACAACGATAAGGTTAATAGCCATTCAGAGCATGTCTGTGGACCGTTCGCGATCTTTACATGTGTAAATGATTAACCCATGTTAGTGAGAGGTTTACTAGTTGTTCATCGTTATTTTAATTAATTGATAACCAAACGATGTCCTGTTTTAGGGTTGCCCCTAGATGATGTAGACGGTGGCCGCTCTGGCTCCACCGCTGAAGCTCGCCTCCTCACATATTGAAGGAGCATACCGTTCCTGATATGCCCTTCCACCTCGTCCTTCAGATGCCTACAATCATTAGTGTTATGACCATTTAATTCATGAAATACACAAAACTTATCTGATCTCCTTTCTTCAGAAGTTGGATCCCTTCGCATCGGTCTACGATAGGGAACCTGCTCTTTGGTTTCCAAATAAATCCGCTCCAAACTCTCAGTCAGCTCGGTGTAAGTAGTGAATCGCGGCTCCCTCCGTTGCCGTTTTGACCTGTCATTATAATCCTCAGCCCTTCGTTTTCCTTTATCCTTGTCTGAGTCCTTTTCGAGAGGCTTTTTGTCCTTAAGCACATAAACTTCTATTCCCTCTCCTTCTTCTCTTTCTGCCTTCGCATCCTCTAATCGTAAAAACTTTTTTGCCTCGTTGTAGAATTCCTCTAGATCCACAGGTGGATCTTTAGTTAATGAATTTTTGAACTCTGTGCTGTCAGATACTCCGGACACAGCTGCCATCACCACCATAGACGGATCTGCTCGATCCACCGAAGCTGCTGCTGCATTGAATCGCGTTAGAAAGCTCCTCAAAGTATCTCCAGTTTTCTGCTTCAAGGTTGCCGAAGTCATCACATTCTTGGATCTCGCAATATGAACCCTGAATTGCCTCATGAATCTCTCAGTTAAATCTGCCCACGTTCCTATGGAGCCGCTCTCCAGTTGCCTAAACCATAACCCTGCAATGTCCATCAAATACAGTGGAAAGCACCGGGCCATGATCTCCTGTGATGCCCCCAGCACTTCCATGTGCCTCATATACTTAGTAAGATGGACCGCAGGGTCTATCCTCCCATTGTACATCTCTACTGATGGTAGCTTGAATTCTGGTGGGTTCCTAGCCATCCTAATCGCAGAAGAAAAAGGACTCCTGTTTACATCTTCCAAGTCTCTGTTTACTAAACCGCCTCTCATAGCTCTTCTAACCATCTCTGCTAATCTGTCATTGTCTCCAAGCTGTAGTCCTCGTTCACTGCCTTCGATCTACCCCCCGAGTCCGTGGGAGTTTTCATGTGTATGCATCCCTGGCTGAACGTTCATTCCTCTATTGCTACCAGGTGGCTCGGATGCCCCCATCTCTCCTCCCGAGGTCGGATCAACATGCTCTGCGTGAGTGCCCCCTAGCTCTGGTGCTACGCCAGATGGTCCTGCTCCGTTCTGAACTCCAGTTGCTCCTTGGTTTTGTGCTCCAAGTTGCCCAATTTGCTGAAGCAAGTTCTGGATCATCTCTTCTTGTCTTCTCATCATAGCCTCCATCTCATCCCTGGTGATGAAGGCTGAAGCTTGGTTTGCTCCTGAGGAAGCCTCTTGACTCCCTTCCTGTTGACTCTGCTCTGGCCTTGTCCTTCTGCTTGATTATCTCGCCATGACTCTTCCAATCTGAATCTCTAAACCCTCAAATTCAACTTCCAAGTGGTAGGTCCCTGAGTACAGTTCTCAGTGAAAGCAATTCTTTTACTATCTTCGTCAGCGTTGTCGCTTTCAATACAAATTGTTAACAGTTATATTATTTCTACCATATTCTTTGGTGTGAAATTTATATCAATCCACAAACATGATAGGATATTTTCTATAACACGTCATCGGAAAAAATGAAAGTCTTGTTGAATTATGTGCATTGGTGAAGAGGTAATATAAGGAAATTTCATAACTTTTTTTTATTGACTTGCACTATTTTGTGTTTATAAGAATAATGTCTCTGTACTAAAACAATTTTAGTGGAGACTAATCAAGGAGTTTGGTGTTTTTATTTTAATTTAGTTAATTTGTATCAAAACATTTATGTTTATATATTATGTTTTAATTATAACATATGATATTATTTTATTGAATATAATATAATTTTATTTTAGTTTATAATAAGTTTGGATTTACTATATAAACATTATAACTACATTATCATGAACTAATCTACAGTATACAAAATGAATAAATAATTTAAGCACCGACCATTCAGATCTATGGTTAATACATATAAAGCGTTTAGTGTCAATGATAACTTTAACATGGAAATGTCAGATATATAATGAATATATATATATGTATATATATAATTTATTTTAAAAAGTTGGCCATTAGTCAATTTAATATATAATTTTTTATTTATTGAAATATATATATATTCAATTTATTAAAAAATTGATTAAATGCCAAAAAATATTTTTTTATATCTGTATAAAATAATATGTCTTATTTTGAATTCAAATTTTAAATACATATTTTATCTAAATTAGATATTTATTACATTTAACTTATTCAAATATTAAAAAATATATTTTAAACTAAATGAATAACATATATATTTAATGACTAGAAATATACGTAACATATGTATGTATATAATTTAGGTTTGAATTTTTTTAAACAAAACAATAAACCTTTAATGCTAAATCTAGGCTATGAGAAAATGTGATCTTTTAAAAGCTAATTTAAAAACATTTAGTATATTTATATTATATATGTTATTTAGCTATTTAATATTTATATAAATATATATTGTTTTAATTTTATAAGGTCGAATATAAAATGGAGTTATGTGAATAAAATTTTAAATAAAGAATTTACCTTTTTGTACATCCTACTAATTGCGGACACCTTGGTTGTTTGTTATTACCTCTTTGAATTATTAGCTCCCTGTCCTCGATTATGGTTTATAACTCAATCAACAAGGTGTCAAGAATATTGTTAATGGAAGTGAGGGTTTAATTGTATGTAGATGTAATTATTGGTGTAGTTATTTACAGCCAACTAAATATAAAATATCTTGCACCTTTCTTTCTAGATTAAGAGACCAACTCTCTAGCTTCTCTCTCTGATTGATTATCCCCTTATGCCTAGGCTTCCAGACTACGGGCCTAACTAATTTAGCATTTATATTAATTATTTAATTAATTTATTAAGCCTATACCTTAAATATAGTTATATATTCTTTTAATTAATCAAAGCGCTTCAAATAAATAATTTAAATGCCATAAATATTCAATACAACATTTACATTAATTTTATTGCTAATTTATAGAATTTATAGATTAATTTTGAATTGACTGAACTTGGAAATTAGCAAATAATATGGATTTATCGATTCTCTAGTATGAGGGGTCCTCGGTCGACATTTGAACAATTTAAATACTGAAGCCTATACAAACCTTATTGAAGTCAGCATAGAGCAAAAGTTCATTCGCTTATAAAACATTTAAGCAAAATAAAATTTAAATCTTTATTAAGCTACACCTTGTAATAATATTTTATGCACATTTTCTTTTCTTCATCACTATATCACTAAGGTATCTAGAGTTTGGACAAAGGTCAAAATCTCTAACAATATCAATGGCTAATTGCGTAGACCACATTAAATTCGTTGCTCTGATCCAATAACATCTATCGATTAACATATTTACTCTAGGAAGATATTTTAACTTTAAGTTGACTCCTTATTATGGTGATACTAACCTTCTACAATAAAGGAGACAACCCCTTTCTTGGGTAGTGTTTCACTTCAAATTGTTTAGCATATACCCAACTATGGTCTTAACATGATCACCGTCATATTATTAACCATAATCAAAGTACAATCTAGTTACTTATGATACATAATACTTTGGTATTCGAGAATATTGCATATCATCACATGAGATCTTCCATTTTGAATTAGCTATGTTAACTTATAGTATGCTCATATTTACTCGTTCTGTGATTGTTCCGAAAAACCACAAGGACATAACTACTTGGTGCCCTCAACAATGATGATGCATGTTGATAAGGAACATTTAAAAAAATGTAAATAAATATCAATAAAAATTTGTCGTTATGAAACATTCGCACCTGTAATTGATAAAACAATCTCTATAAAAAACACATATAAAAGACAATAAAAAAACATACTTTATTTCGAATAATTTTATTTAAAAAAGTTAAATTAAATAACTATTTACATAATTTCCCATATGGCACACCCTTAACTCTATCAAGTTTCTTACAGAAAACTCAATTATATTGTTTTCAACAGCCAAATGACTTGAGGCAACACGTATTAGCATCTGTAATCATGTAAAAATACTTAAAAGACCATTCTTAATATTTATTAAACCATGGTTCAATATTTTTTACTAAGGTCAATATGATAATTATTTTTATTATGAACTTATTGTTTGATAATTAATATCATCGAGAAGATTAAATTTAAATCTATAATAAGATGGACATTAATAAAGGAAGAATAATTAGATGTTACCTAACTATACCTATTATCTTATCACAATTTAAAGGCATAGTTGTCTTTTCTAGATTATAATATTTAGTTATAGAGTAACGTCCTCTAGTGATCAGTTCAGATGTCCTTATTTCTTTAATATGGACAGAACATTATCGGTTTAAATATCTATAATATCACTGTCTTTTCAAGGACCACTGTTAAAACTAAAATTAACGTGATCGTTGTGTGAGAAATGCAGCTTAAGGATATTAAGGCTTAGGATAAACACTAGAGGGGGTGAATAGAGTTTTAGAGAGCTGCTATATCATTTTGAGTTTCTATTAATTTAAACAAAAATGTACGCGATATTCATACACAGATATGATCACAGAATCAAACACAAATGCAAATATAAAGTAAAAGCAGTAAAGGAAAGAACACACTGGATTTTATACTGGTTCGGAGTTATCCTACGTCCAGTCCCGCACACACGTACAGATTTACTTTCCAAAACAATCTTTACAATTACACCCTCGATTTCAAGGCTACGAGGTACACCCTCCAGAATCACAATCCTCTGGGTAGAGATACTTGATTTCCCGGGCAACAAGTTCACCCAATTGATTTCCCAAGGCTACAGTCACACCTTATCTCACGTGATTGATTTCCCAAGGCTACAATCACACCTTATCTCGCTTGATTGATTTTCAAGGCTACAATCACACCTTTTCTCGCTATGTTGATTACAAAAAGCCTATAACTCTGAATAGCACCGAGGATCATGTTGAGATAGTGATTGAGAATCAAACCATAGATAATCTAGTTAGATTCAATGTTGATTTCGGCAGAGTAATGATAAGAATTTATATATAGAAATGTGGAAGAAGAAGAGGAGTGAAAAACTAGAAAAACTGAATTAAAATTCGTTGAAGCTAACCCCTATTTATAGAAGAACAACAGCAATGTCCATTCGTGAAGAGTTATGACGAATAGACACTTCTTTTGAAATTTAAATTTTGAACTCAACAGACACCATATCGACATGGGGTACTTGAGTATGTCGATATCCCAAAGGGATTTTTGGTGTTTTGATTTTATTTGAAAATAACCTTTTATTTTATATTAAAACCATTTTAAACTTTATAAATGTACTTAACTATATTTAAAATACATATGTAAATATAAAGAATAATATATACAAAGTTTTACTATAATTTTATATTTAAAATCTAAGTATAAATATTTAAAAGTTAAATATTATATTTAAAAGATAGTTTGAAAACAAGGATAATTTGATTTTGAAATGAAAGATTATTTTGAGGCTAAAAGTATTTGAAATCAGGATAGATGTTTTTTGATGCTTTTAAAAGGAAGGTTTTGAAATCATTTTGAAAACAAGATATAATTTTGAAAAATCATTTTGAATAAAAAGTTAGCGGATACAAAACAATGTTTTATTAGATTTTTTCGTAGGTTCCATCCTACTTAGGGTTCCATCCCATTAACAAGCTTGAAGTGGATTCCATTCCACGAATAAATTGGATTTTAAGATGCCAGTGCTTTTCTATAAGTTTTAACAAAATTTCCAATTAAAAATAATAAATTACTTGAATTCTTGAACTCTTGATAATCTTGATACTCATGAGTCTTCAATCTTGATATCTTGAATCTTTATACTGTACAGCCTTCATTCTTTTACTTGCATGGTTAAATCCTGCATATACATACATACATACATACATACATACATACATACATACATACATACATACATAGATATATATATCTAAACTTATACTATTAGTATTTATATTTTATAATCTATTCTAAGGTTGTTGTCATCAAAACCATCATCTCATGGACTAACAATCTCCCCCTTTTTGATGATGACAACCTTTATTTATAAAATATTACTTCTATCCTAATAACTCCCCCTAAAACTAATAACTCCCCCTTAATCTATGCCTAACTACCCTATTTTATACTTCTCTCCCTTTGTCATCAACAAAAACTAACTCTAAACTATATAACACCAAACTATAGAACTCCCCCTAAATCTAATACTCTATGATATGTGATTATACTGATAGTGTTATCATAAATAATCAACACTTAGATCTAATAATAAACCTAATCCTAAACTACTAAATATTCAAAGTATATGATAACCATATAGTTATATTTATTAATAGGGAAGAACACATATAAGAACACAATTTATTTATTAATCATATAGTTATACTTACATTTTCGTTGTAAACGTAAGAAGGAATAAACAACAGTGGTAAAGAAAGAGAAGAAACTAATGTGTGTTTTTGAACATAGAAGATCTATGGATCGAACAGTTTGGATAGTGGAAACAGAAATTTTCACATTGTTCGATAAGATTTCCATCTTTGTCAAAACACACTTCTCCAACGTACACGACTTTGTCGTCATCTCCCGTATGCGCTTCTTCTACTTCTTCTTCTTCTTCTTCGCTGGCCTCATATTCTTGATCTCCTGAAGAATCTTCGTCAATCAAGATTGGGTTAGCATTATTGTCCACTAGAAATTTTTGCAAATTCCTAAGGATTTTTCCTTGCCTCTCTTGTTCCTTGGCCATTCGAAGTTGCATTACTTGAATTTCTGTCATTAACTGAAGTGCATCCTTTAGAGAATCCTTCATTTTAGTCACACGAGCGAGAGTAGTACGTTGAAATGGACCAGATGTAGGAGAGGGGAACGAAAAGGTTGATTTTATGTTTGATTTGGAAGAGGAGGCCATTAATTATTTGATTTCAGAGAAAAGAACAGAGAGATAGCAGAAAGATGAATAAAATTTCGAAAATGTGAAGAATATATAACCAATTATTTGAATTTTGGTGGGAAAAAATTCAAAAATTTAAAAACGTTGTATGTCAATATAGGCTAGAGGAGTATGTCGACATGGTTCTTGAATTTTTTCCTATTTAATTTATTTTGAATTGATTTTTTATTATACTTTGTTTATTTATATTTTATATTTCAGTTATTGAACAAATACCTAATTCTCTTCTTAATTTAGTAAAACTAAATTCATTTAATGGTTTTGTTAAGATATCAGCAATTTGATTCTCAGAATTGATATAATCTAGAGTGATTACTTCCTTACTTATATTATCTCTGAGAAAATGATGTCTGGTATCAATATGTTTAGTTCGAGCATGTAGAGTAGTATTTTTGGATAAATTTATCGCACTAGTATTATCATAATAAATTGGTGATTTTGAACATTTTAAACCATAATCTTTTAAAGTTTGTTGCATATATATTACTTGAGAGCAAGCCAAAGCAGCAAAAATATATTCTGCTTCAGTTGTTGACAAAGAAACTGTGTTTTGCTTTATACTAAACCAGAAAATCAGAGAAGTCCCCAAAAAGTGACAAGTTCCACTTGTACTCTTTCGGTCTGATTTACAACCAGCATAATCAGCATCACAGTAAGATATTAAGTTAAAGGAATCATTTTCAAGGTAAAATAAGCCATAATCAGAGATGTGTTTAACATATCTTATGATACTTTTTACAGCTTTTAAGTGGGTCTCTTTAGTTTGGGATAGATATCTTGCATAGAGACAAACACTATGCATGATATCAGGTCTACTAACAGTAATATAGAGTAGTGATCCAATCATTCCTCTATATAACTTTTGATCTACATCTTTCGAGAGATCTTCTTTACTAAAGTACTCATTGGTTACCATGGGAGTGGGTTTTCTACTTGTAGTAGTCAAACCAAACTTATTAATTAGGTCTTTAGCATATTTTTCTTGACTAATAAAGATATCATTATCTAATTGTTTTATTTTGTAATCCTTAAAAGAAATTTATTTCACCCATATGACTCATCTCAAACTATTTTGTTATTATTTCAGAAAATTCTTTATTCATTTCAAAATTAGTTGATCTAAAAATGAAATCATCTACGTAGACTTGTACTGGTTGAATATCATTTTTATTTCTTTTAATAAAAAGAGTATTATCTACTTTACCAATTTCAGAATTTGATTGTAATAGATAAGATCTAAGTCTATCATACCAGGCTCTAGGAGATTGTTTTGGACCATATAAAGCTTTCTTAAGTTTGTAAACATGATTTGGTAATTTATCATTTTCAAAAAGTTGTGGTTGTTCAACATACACTTCTTCTTTTACAAATCCATTTAAAAAGGCACTTTTAACATCCATTTGAAATTATTTGAAATTATTATGATTTGCGAAGGCAAGTAGAATCCTAATGGCTTCTAATCTTGCTACAGGAGCAAAGGTTTCATCAAAATCTATTCCTTCTTCTTGACAAAAACCTTGAGCGACTAAACGTGCTTTATTTCTAACTACCTCTCCTTGTTCATTCATTTTATTTTTGTGAACCCATTTAGTTCCAATTATAGTTTTATTTTTAGTTCTAGGAACAAGTTTCCAAACATCATTTCTAGTAAATTGATTTAGTTCTTCTTGCATAGCCAAAATTCATGAATCATCAGTTGATGCTTCTTTTGGATTTTTTGGTTCAATAGTTGATATAAAAGATACATTACTCATTTGACTTAGTTGATTTCTAGTTTTAACTACAAATTGCATATCTCCAGGTATATTTTCAATAGGATGATCTTCTGAAAGTTTAGTCCTTTTATTAGGATGATTAATTTCATTATTAGTTTCAGTTAACTCTTGATTTTGAGTAATTAAATCATCGTCATCATTTGTATCTTCAAAAATTTTGAATTTTCATCGAATGACACATGCATTGTTTCTTCGATGGTGTGAATTCTTAAATTAAATACCCTGTATGCTTTTCTTCTATTAGAATATCCGATAAAGATACCTTCGTCAAATTTAGGATCAAATTTATCTAAGTTATCTTTAGTATTTCAAATAAAACGTTTACTTCCAAAAATTATAAAATAAGATACTTTAGGTTTCTTTGAGTGAAGAAGTTCATAAGAAGTCTTATTAGTTAAAGGTCTAATTAAAATTCTATTTAAAATATAACTGGCGGTAGCAACTGCTTCTGCCCAAAAATTATTTGGTAATTTACTGTTTAAAATCATAGTTCTCGCACACTCTTGAATCGTCCTATTTTTACATTTCACTACTCTGTTTTGTTGTGGAGTTCTTGAAATGAAAAACTGTGAGTTATTCCCTTTTTATTGCAGAATTCCTCAAACTTCTCATTTTCAAATTCACTACCGTGATCACTACGAATGGTTATAATTTTTAGAGAAAGTTGATTTTGAATCCTTTTTGAAACGTTCTTAAAACATTCAAAAGTATCACTTTTATGTTTCAAAAATATTGTCCATGTAAATCTAGAATAATCATCTACAATTACAAAAACATATTTACTGTTTGCGCCAAAATTGGTCACAAACCCTAAATATCGTGAAAGCACCAAAATATGAATATAAATCAGCAATATACCAAACACAAATCATAGATCATAGCAAATTACAAGTAATAGTCCAAAAGTAATGAACAGAGACACAAGATTTATAGTGGTTCGGCTATCTCCGGCCTACGTCCACTTCAAACTTTTTATCCTTTATTGATTATCCTTGCTGGTTACAGATGATTACAGCAGTAGCAATGATGAATTTCGAGTACAATAGTTGTTTTGAAATGTAGAAATAAATCCGGCAGAGTCTAGGCATTGAGCAGGCCCCAGATCCCCTTTCTGTAAGCTTCAGGGTGCTATTTATAGGCTTACGAGGCTCAGATCGTGCTCAAACTACGAGAGATTTTTTCTAGCACGTGAGTGGGCCCACGCGATCGACCCCACCAAGTTTCGACTCGTTCTGAGATCGATACGAAGTGATTTCATATCCATCAAGAAATGATCCAAACGAGCTGAAACTTGGCAGGAGCAATCTTTACCTTTTATGGAAGCTTCTATGAAAATTTCGTTGCATTTGGATCTGCGGTTTGGGAGATATGATCGATACAAATTACATTTGCGCGAGTGCTGTTGCGTTCGTATCCACTAGTTCGAATCCATCCTATTCGACTCGATCAGAAGCACGCGTGCGCAATGACGTGGCGCTAACCTTCTGGATCGATTTGACTTATGCGGCGTGTTGACTGGGTTGATCCACTTGATGCGCCGAGTTGAACGCTTCTTTCCTGGAGACGTGCATGTATCCACGCTTCACGCTTGCACGTGTCCATCACTTCTCCATGTACTCAACTGTTTGCATCGCATGTTCTCTCGTATCGATCGTAGGAGAGTATTTCGTATCGATCGGATCGATACGAAATGTTGACTTTGATCGATACGAATGAAAGGCCAACATATGGGTACGAAACCAAACTCAATGATGGATACGAACGAAGCCTTACATGATGGATACGAGCGAGATTTTACCTGATGGAGTCGAACCGAGTTCTGGTGATCGATACGAGATCATGGACTCGAAATACACCACCTATCCCAATCCTGATCGATACGAATCGTATCGATTCGAACAAGCCTCCGCATGCTTGCCTACCAATCTGGGTGCGTTGCCATCGAGTCGAAATCCATCTACCCTTCCTGTTCGATCGATACGAAGTCATTGAGTCGAACTTGTGCCGATCGATATGAACGGTATCGATTCGAAGTCCTTACTTTCTGATCGATACAAAACGTATCAATTTGAACCACCACCATGCCCTGCCTTTGATCGATACGAACACTATCAATTCGATACACTATCCTCCTGATCGATGCGAAACACATCGATACGAACCAATCCTTTGTATCGATGGATACAAACAACATGTTCTTCCTACCTTGATCGATCATATCTCCTTCATACGAACTCCGATTAGCCTGAAATTTGAAAGATAGCCTCTCCTAGTCCTCATCATCATCTCCAATTGATTCCGTCCTGATCGAAGCTCGGCCAAATTTTAACGACATCGATTGTAGCCTTGGTTCCAATTGACCTCCAATCCTGATATCCATCATTCCTTGCCAATTTATTGATATCCAGCCTTGACCAAAAGGTGGGATAACATTTGCCCCCCAAAACATGCCTTGTAATAAGAAGGTGTGTTTTGAATATTTCCGAATCCGATATCTGAAATCCATAGCCATATCGTTTGAGTATATCATCCTTGACCGTTCAGAGTCGATGCCCAATTCCAAATCCAATAACCAAAGCCTTAGCCAATTCCATATCCATCCGAACTTGACAACCGAGTCCTAATCCATCCTTATCCAATAGCCGATAACCAAATCCAGGACCTCTCCGGGTCGATATCCAAATCCATAACCTCTCCGGGTTCTTGCCAAGCGTAATCCACACTTGACGACCGTGGTCCAGTGTCCCTGGACGTTGAGCAAACCTCTCCAGGTTCTTGCCAAGCGTAATCCACACTTGACGACCTTGGTCCAGTGTCCCTGGACGTTGTACAATGCCATGGCTTAAGTCCTAAGCCAAACCCTGGTCTCTCCGGACCCTTGTTGAGCATAGTCCATACTCAACGACCTGAAAAAGTAATCGATAATATAGGGCCTAAGTCCTAGGCCGAATCCTGGTCTATCCGGACCCTTGTCGAGCATAGTCCATACTCGATGACCTAAATGAGTCAATTTACTACGTTCGGGCAAAGCGACTCACCCCTTGCCAGGCATAATCCATACCCGACGACCTTTTATCAAAAACCAGATAAAAATCCCATCAAAATCCAAATCAAAACCGGAAAATCAGAAATCCAAACCAGCATCTAAAAACGAAAACAATCATCCAGAGGAAAATCCAAATCAGAAAGTAAACAAAACTAGGAGTTCAATCCAAACTCCAAAACCAAACCAGAAAAAATCAGTGTCCAATCCGAAAGCAAAAGACAAATTTCACAAACCATAGCATCGCGGTTTGTCATCATTCAGAGCATGCCTAGGGGCTATCTCCGTCCCCATACATGTGTAAATGACTTTGCCGTTTGCCAGTTGCTTGTAACTTATTTCATATTATCCTGGTCAATTGATAACCAATCGACCGTCATTCCTGGGCCTCACATCATCACGGTGTGAGGTAGTCGGTGGTTGCTCCTGCTCCACCGCTGCATTCTGGGCCCCAACTACTGCCTCAGTTGTCCATTCCTTACATGCTCCTCAATTATGCCCTTTAAATGCCTGCAGCTTTTGGTGTCATGTCCGTCTAGGTCGTGTAAGAGACAATGCCTTCCTGATGCCCTTTCCCGTTCAGATGATTCTCTCCTTGCCAGCCTTCGGTAAGGAAGGCGATTCCGATTTTTCAAGCAAATCTGCTCCAACGTCTCATTCAATCCTGTGTATGTGGAAAACTTTGGATCTTTCCATCGCTTCCTAGCTTTTCCAGAATCATCAATTAACTTCCTCTTTCCTTTATCTTTATCTGAACATTTGCTGGATGGTCCTCCACCCTCAGTCGCATTCAATTCCTTTATCTTTAAGTCCGCACATGCATCCTCTTGTCGGAGGAAGCTCTCGGCTTCGTGAAAGAATTCGCGGAGATCCAACAGTGGGTCTCGTATTAAAGATACCTTGAAATCTGAATCCTTCCTGACTCCGGACGCTGCCGCCATTAAAACCATTGATGGATCCGGCCGATCCACCGAAGCAACTGCCGCATTTAATCGAGTTAGAAAAGCTCTAAATGATTCATTCGTCCTTTGTTTGACCGACGTTAGCGTCATCACGTTCTTTGGTCTCTTGATATGGACCCGAAACTGTCCCGAAAACCTTTCCACCAATTCCCTCCAAGTCCTGATAGATCCTTCCTCCAACTGCCTAAACCACATTGCAGCTAAGTCCGTCAAGTACAAAGGGAAGCATCAGGCCATCACTTCCTCCGAAGCCCCCAGCACTTCCATGTGTCTGGTGTATCTCATCAAGTGATCAGTTGGGTCTGCCTTGCCATCATATACTTCCACGCTAGGTAACTTAAACTTAGGTGGATTCTGAGCTATCCTGATTTCCCGAGCGAACGGACTCTTGTTCACTCCTTCCAAATCTCCATTGGTCAAACCTCCACGCATAGTTTTCTTGATTATCTCTACCAATCCAGCATTGTCTATCAGGGGTTGCCCCCCATGCTCCCAAGGGAACTCCGGCACATATTCTTCATGTGGCTCACTCGCAGCAACGTTGGATCTAGCCTGTTGAACTCCTTCCAAAGGTCCTCCTGTGTTGGATCCTGCGGGCCTGCCCCCAAGTCCTCGTTGATTACCTCCTAGCTCTGTATTCCATTCTCCATTAGGTTCCAAAACCCTAGCTCCTTGTTCCACATCCACAGCCGCTGTAGCTGTTCCTAAGTTCTGTGTCCCTGCAGCTCTCATCTGCTCAAAGAAAGTCTGCATCATTTCCTGTTGACTTTTCAACAATCTCTCTTGCAAAGAATTTACCATAGCTTCCATTTCATTCCTGGTGATGTAGACGGAAGCTTGTCCTTCTCCTGCTCCAGAGGATGCCTCCTGGCTTTCTCCTTGTTAGCTTCTTTCAGCCCTTTGCCTTCTACTGTTTTGTCTAGTCATTTTCTCTAAGTCTGAAATCTTCAAGCTTTTCAAATTCTAACTTCAATCCGATGTAGCGGGTGCTAGTCCTTCTCAGTGAAAGCGCCAAAGTGTTTGAGCCAAAATTGGTCACAAACCCAAATATCGTGAAAGCACCAAAATATGAATATAAATCAGCAATATCCCAAACACAAATCATAGATCATAGCAAATTACAAGCAATAGTCCAAAAGTAATGAACAGAGACACAAGATTTATAGTGGTTCGGCTATCTCCGACCTACGTCCACTTCAAAATTTTTATCCTTTATTGATTATCCTTGCTGGTTACAGATGATTACAGCAGTAGCAATGATGAATTTCAAGTAAAATAGTTGTTTTGAAATGTAGAAATGAATCTGGTAGAGTCTAGGCATTGAGCAGGCCTCAGATCCCCTTTCTGTAAGCTTCAGGGTGCTATTTATAGGCGTAGGAGGCTCAGATCGCGCTCAAACTTCGGGAGATTTTTTTTGGCACGTGAGTTGTCCCACGCGACCGACCCCACCAAGTTTCGAATCGTTCTGAGATCGATACGAAGTGATTTCGTATCCATCAAGAAATGATCCAAACGAGCTGAAACTTGGCAGGAGCAATCTTTACCTTGTATGGAAGCTTCTATGAAAATTTCGTTGCATTTGGATCAACGGTTTGGGAGATATGATCGATATGAATCGCATTTGCGTGAGTGCTGTTGTGTTCATATCCACTAGTTCGAATCCATCCTATTCGACTCGATCAGAAGCACGCGCGCGCAATGATGTGGCACTAACCTCCTGGATCGATTCGACTTTTGCGGCGTGTTGACTGGGTTGATCCACTTGGTGCGCCGAGTTGAACGCTTCTTCCTGGTGACGTGGATGTATCCACGCTTCAAGCTTGCATATGTCCATCACTTCTCCATGTACTCAACTATTTGCATTGCATGTTCTCTTGTATCGATCGCAGGAGGGTATTTCGTATCGATCCGATCGATACGAAATGTTGACTTTGATCAATACGAATGAAAGGCCAACAGATGGGTATGAAACCAAACTCAATGATGGATACGAACGAAGCCTTACCTGATGGATACGAGCAAGATTTTACCTGATGGAGTCGAACTAAGTTCTGGTGATCGATACGAGATCATGGACTCGAAATACACCGCCTGTCCCAATCCTGATCGATACGAATCGTATCGATTCGAACAAGCCTCCGCATGCTTGCCTACCAATCTGGGTGCATTGCCTTCGAGTCGAAATCCATCTACCCTTTCTGTCCGATCGATACGAAGTCATTGAATCGAACCTGTGCTGATCGATACGAACGGTATCGATTCGAAGTCCTTACTTACTAATCGATACGAAATGTATCGATTCGAACCACCACCATGCCCTGCCTTTGATCGATACGAACACTATCGATTCGAAACACTATCCTCCTGATCGATGCGAAACACATCGATACGAACCAATCCTTTGTACCGATGGATACGAACAACATGTTCTTCCTACCTTGCATCGATCATATCTCCTTCATACGAACTCCGATTAGCCTGAAATTTGAAACATAGCCTCCCCTAGTCCTCATCATCATCATCTCCAATCGATTCCGTCCTGATCGAAGATCGACCAAATTTTAACGACATCGATTATAGCCTTGGTTCCAATTGACCTCCAATCCTGATATCCATCATTCCTTGCCAATTTGTTGATATTCCAGCCTTGACTAAAAGGTGGGATAACATTTACTATGATTTATTGACAGAATTTAAGATGGACCAAATAAATCAAAGGGAAGTAATTCAAGAGGTTTTGAAGTTGAAATCATATCTTTTAATTTAAAGGAACTTTTTCTAAATTTTCCTAATTGACATGCATCACATTGACAATCGACTTTAAAATTCATTTTCGGGAGGCCTCTTACTAGATCATGTTTTGACGGTCTAGATAAGAGTTTGAAATTCAAATGCCCAAATCTCTTATGCCAAATCCAAGGGTCACTTGTATTTGCCAAAAGACATAAGTTATCATTTGAAACTTTCATACTAAGAATATAAATATTCTTTTTCCTAATTCCCTCAAATATTATAGTTGAATTATTATCTTCAATGTGACATTTATCTTTTTCAAATTTAATTTTATATCCTTTATCCCAAAGTTGACTTATACTTAGCAGATTATGTTTCAGATTTTTAACTAGCAAAATATTAGTAATAATAGGAGTTTCAGAGTTACTGACTTTGCCGATGCCAATCACATATCCTTTTGAATTGTCTCCAAAGTTAATCAGTCCTCCGTCTTTGTATATTATATCATTTGACATATCTAGATTGCTAGTATGTGTCTGGAACATCCACTATCGAGTATCCATTTGTCCTTTCTGATTTGCACAATTTGTCCGTTGTGTATTGATTCCTGAATAGCCATAAAGCATGATTCCTATACATCAAAAAAATTTGGTAGACAACTTGAATTTGAACATTGATTATATGAAGACTCAAAAGACAATGATGATCTGAATATTTCTAAACTAGTATTAACAAACATAGCCATTTTAAAAAAATTTCAAAAATCAGATTATGAAACATTGAAAACCTTGCTCCGATATCAAATGTGAGAAATGAGGATTAAGGATCCTAAGGCTAAGGATAAACACTAGAGGGGGGTGAATAGTGTTTTAGAGAACTGTTAAATCTATTTGGGTTTTGTTAATTTAAACACAAATATATGCAATGTTCATACACAGATATGATCAGAGAATCAAACACAAATGCAAATAAAAAGTAAAAGCAGTAAAGGAAAGAACACACCGGATTTTATACTGGTTCGGAGTTACCCTACATCCAGTCCCGTACACAAGTACGGATTTCCTTTGAAAAACAGTCTTTACAATTACACCCTTGATTTCAAGGCTATGAGGTACACCCTCCAGAATCACAATCCTCTGGGTAGAGATACTTGATTTTCCGGGCAAAAAGTTCACCCAATTGATTTCCCAAGGCTACAATCACAACTTTTCTCGCTATGTAAATTACAAAAAGCCTATATCTCTGAATAGCACCGAGGATCTTGTTGAGATAGTGATAGAGAATCAAACCAGGGATAATCTAGCTAGATTTAATGTGGATTTCGGCAGAGTAATGATAATAATTTGTATATAGAAATGTGGAAGAAGAAGAGGAGTGAAAAACCAGAAAAACTGAATTAAAATTCGTTGAAACTAACCCCTATTTATAGAAGAACAACAGCCATGTCCATTCGTAAAGAGTTATGACGAATAAACACTTCTTTTGAAATTTAAATTTTAAAACTCAACTGACACCATGTCGACATGGAGTACTTGAGTATGTCGACATCCCAAAGGGATTTTTCGTGTTTTGATTTTCTTTGGAAATAACCTTTATTTTATATTAAAACTATTTTAAACTTTATAAATATACTTGACTATATTTAAAATACATAAGTAAACATAAATAATAATATATAAAAAATTACTATAATTTTATATTTAAAATCTAAGTATAAATATTTAAAAGTTAAATATATTATATTTAAAAGATAGTTTAAAAACAAGGATCAATTGATTTTGAAATTAAAGATTATTTTGAGGCTAAAAGTATTTGAAATCAGGATAGATGTTTTTTGATGCTTTTAAAAGGAAAGTTTTGAAATCATTTTGAAAACAAGATATAATTTTGAAAAATCATTTTGAATAAAAAGTTAGCAGATACAAAACAATGTTCCACTAGATTTTTCGTAGATTCCATCCTACTTAGGGTTCCATCCCTTTAACAGGCTCGAAGTGGATTCCATTACACGAATAAATTGGATTTTAAGATGCTAGTGCTTTTCTATGAGTTTTAACAAAATTTCTAACTAAAAAATAATAAATTACTTGTCTTGAACTCTTGATAATCTTGATACTCATGAGTCTTCAATCTTGATATCTTGAATCTCTATATTGTACAGTCTTTATTCTTGTTACCTGCATGGTTAAATCCTGTATATACATATATATCTAAACTTATACTCCTAGTATTTATATTTTATAATCTATTCTAAGGTTGTTGTCATCAAAACCTTCATCTCACGGACTAACACGTAGAAGCAATGGTTGAAAATTATGGATGCTTCTTTGATAACATAAGCTTGACAAACACAACCTTCAATACATGCTTTTTATTTCACCTTTTTTTTAAGGTGACCAAAATACCTATATTATACAATATAAATATGTTTCATATTAATTAAATATAAAAAACATGTTCACATATAATGACATGGAATATTATTTACATGTCTCAAATAGATACATCCAACCATATTGAACTGGCATTTGCATCAAAGATTCAATTAGTACATGTACCGGTAAATGTTCCATGCAATTAAATACCACAGATGGAAATATTTCTCCATTTTACATAGTGTATGTATTTTTCAATCTTTTGTAAATAGTTTTTATTAAGAGCAGTCAAGCATATATTTTTATAGAATAGACCAAGCTCCTACATGGGGATCCAAAATTTTAGTGATAATAGTTATGTAAGTACTATAAGGAAAAAGGCTTGGAAAAATACATGGAAATCATGATTCATCGTATCTAGCACTATAAGATTTTTCATATTAAGATATCGTTTAAAATCGAAAGCAATTCCATATAGGAAATTCAAGGAATTGACTTACTCCAATAATTGATTTGGATTATTTTACTCATAACATTCAAGCAATTTAAAGTTAGGATGATTGGGTTAATTTTAAGATCTAGACGATTGCAATAGTAGTCAATATCGCGCCTTGATTTCAAATCATCCTAGTTTTCCCTTTCATATTCTTATCATGTTATAGAAATTCTCAAACACATTTTTAGTATGCAGTACATCTAAATTATGTTGAAGTTTGAGATCCTTCCAATATGTTAATTCCACATATATATACTCTGCTTGCACCAAGTGCTAATCCTTTTACTAGCATTTTCTGGCTATTTATTTCATGTTTTGTGTACTTTTAGGTAATTCTTATGATATTAAACATTGTTCACTGCTCAGAAGCTTTAGTAGTTATACTTTTTCAACTACATATTTGCGCAATTCTTCTTATCACATTTAGCCCTATCGCTTTAAGGGATTTTGCGCTAGCGCTATGGAATTTGAATGCTTGAGCTAAGGAAGTCATGAACGTACTATCGTTAACTCTCCATCTTGAAAGAGACATTTCAATGAAAAAACGATGACGATGATCCCACCAACACTGCCTAGCACCGTATTTTAATAAAAATGCTACCCTTGAATCCATGCATTTATGGAAAGAAAATTTACCACTCGTACTCCATATCGAAAGTGTACAAAAGCCGAAAAATCTCCTATCATCCATAATAACTAAGTGAATAGTTTAAAGTTTTTTTCTTAAATGCATTGTAAGTGCCAAAAACTTAAGGGATTTTTAGGTCTAGATATAATAAGAGTTAAAAACATTCAAGGGGTTTTGTATATACATCCATAGAGGAAATTTTAATATTATTAGAATAACCGGCCAAATTGAGTACTTTTTTTTATCAAATTGAGTAAATGCCTAAAAACTATCTATACACAGGCTAAGTCTAACATTACTTCGTTGTGCAAAAAAAATCAGGATATTCATTATCAAATTGTTTCCACTCTTCACCATCTGATGGATGACATAAAGCCTCATCTTCTCAGACTTACTCAATATGCCACTTCGTGTTCTCCACAGTAGTATAAAGTGCATAGAATTTCTATAGTCCAGAAATAAGCAGGAGGTAACGCATATGGGTGAAAGGTACACCTTATTGTTTCTTTTTTGAGTATACCTAAACTATAGAATTTATTGTGAGTATGATTTATACCTTCTTTCCAATATAACATCATCCAGTTCCAAACGTGTCATTATTTTCATACGGCAAACTAAATAAAGACACTAGCATTTAGTGAATACCGGTTATCTACCAACCTAGTCTTCAAATCGATTGAGATCACATCTTAAACCAAACTAATAAGAACATTCATTAGTTTTTTGATACCATCGATTATTGATTTTATTGCAAACAACCTAGAATTTATTGCTAATTCTGCCAGTGGACATCCATCAAAAAGTTGTAATTTTGATGCTTCTTTCAAGCCATTTTTTAGCTTCTAGGTTAGGTTCTTTTTTACATCCATTTAATTCATCCTCATATTAGAACCATTGACATCTAAACCTATTTATATCTTTCTATTTTCAGGAATAGGTTCATCAAAATCAATAACCACTTCATTCTCGTTTCCAATAACGAATGGTGTCTTAAGTGTTCTCATATATTCACCATGAAATTTCCACAAATAATAATATAATGGATTACATCTATACTCATACTATCGAAGAGTATTACTAGGTAGCATTATCTAATACTATATAGAACGAAGTGAAATTAGGCTGTCACACATGAATATACCATTGAGCTAAGACGAATACATATTGAAAAATCTATTACAACTCCCCTATTTGCACACGGTATTGGCACAAAGTAATAAACATATCCTTTCAATGATAGAACAATAAACAACATAAAACATATAACAAAGATCATAGAGTCATCAATGCAGCAATAATATATAATAGTGAAATACACAAGTCGTGTGGGTCTACTAGTAGAGGCAAATGTCCACTAACTTGTAAAATATACAAGATATGTCCAATACATACATCCTAAAAACATATACATATACGAGACTACATAAATACATAATGACACACAAATCTACTAATAAAGTAGCCTCCCAACTATGCCTAATAACCACAACTAGTCACCTTATCCCTGAACATGAAATGTCTTGGACAGACTTGTATACTATATGAATAATAAATAGGTCAAACTATGTCTAGAAAGTGAATGTCAATGTATAGCAACAACTGGCATGGTAAAAACAAGTGTATGTCAAAGAGGCATATACACATCTCAAATATAACAACATATCTCAAACCATGCACATATATCATCACCCATTTCAAAGTAAAATAAAGCCATGCATCCAAAGGTACAATACCAAAATTAGTGAAATAACTAAACATGCAACCAGAATCGGTACGTGATAAACGACAAATTCAAAATAAGGCATGCTCTCAGTTACCTAAAATTATCTCTTGGGTAATCAAAAAGTAGACGTACCATGGGTCTGTCATACTCAACATACAGAGTAAATAACAAACCAAGAAAAAGATGTTAAACATAGATATGTTATGATCTCAACTATGCCCACGGTCAACGTTCGGCTATTGAGTGCTGTAGAAGATAATTGGAAGAGAATTAATTTTACCGCTTAACGCTGAAAAAACAAGTTTCCTTCTTCATCAATTTGGTTTGCCACCTTGTTAAAAAAAATTCATTTTCCTCATCTCTTAATGCAATTTTTCATTTCCCTCTTTGTAAATTTCCATTTTCCCTACCATCGGTTCTAATTTCAATTCACCTGACCATTGAAATATCAACTTCCTTCATCCTCCACGTCGATTATGATTCTCCATCTGTTGCACTAAACTCGACGGAATAGGAAGATATGCAATTTTTTCTTTACCCAAGAGTTCGAATCATTGCGAGTTATCGGTTCTTGCTTACCACATCGAGTTCAAGTTCGAATCTATGATAGAAACACTATTTGTAAAGGATAATACCTGTGCTAATTATAACATCCTGTCGTTTTGTATGCTTTAAAACGACGATAAACCACACACTTCAGATTCAAAGCATACAAAGGAACGGATTGTTATTGGGGTGAATAACAAAAAGGAAGAAAGAAAGAAAACAAAACAGAATCTCGCAGTGGAATGACAAAATATAATAATCAAATAATAGTTCATGAAGCTGTTTTACAAAATATTTTATTATACTTATACAATACATATCAGAGTTACACATACCATAGAATAATAAATAACAGTGCAGCGGAACAATGTGATGCAGTGGAGTATAATAAATAATAGTAATACAAATCTTCGTCTTCGTCCTTCAGAGTAAAGTCTTTGAATCCTGAAATGCTCAGACTGACCCAAGCCAATTGAAAAGACAAAACACTCGAGTCAGAACTAAAAGATCTTGTGTAAGTTAAATCAACGGTAAAATATGAGTGGAACGACGTCAGAGATGTTTACGGAATTTGACATCTCCTATCCAGTGTCTAACGTGAGTGCAGTAACTTAAGAGATGCTCGGGATTCACATCTCCTAAGGATCCGTTAAACTATTTACTATGTAGTAATATTTCGCTATTATAATAATGTCTACAGTAAAATAAACTTACTTTTAAATAGTGTTAAGGAGTTACCCAGTCTCCCCCTTAACACGTAATAGTCCCAATAGTCCGTCCAACATCATAATCCCTCATGATCTGGAAGCCACCAGAGGATACTATACAGGCTACGGGGGAAAACCAAAGTCGTACAAGGTGCGATAGGGTAGGTGACAAGATGCACAAGGCAATGCCAGGGTAGATATACCAATTACTATCCATACTGGTGGTGATGCATAGCGCGCAGTTACCGCCCACCTCGAGCCACAACCCCAAAATCAAAAATCAAAAGTGGCCACCAAATCAATCTCAAAGTCTGCATATAATGGAATGGTATCGAAGGAGTGTGTCCAATAAGAGCTACCTCACTGGCCCGGAATCGCTCCTGTTTTAGCCACCTTATGCCAACTCATGGGAGTCGGGTCCACATACATACCTCAAAGTAACGCCACCACCATCCTACTTCATTCTGGAATCTCCACCGCGTACACGGTTGTTAAAGTGGTTTTCGGAGTTGGCAGAAGTATGACAACTTCCAATCCCGATCTCTTTAACAACCAAACGTTATTATAACACCACGTTCATTTCAAAATCATTTATACTTCAAAGCCAAAATATAATATTTATTTCAAAACCATATAAATACGATATCATTTCCATTTTTAAACCCAAATCAATATAATATCATTTTTATTTCAAATATATCCTTCCCAAAATCATAGCACTTTGAATGTTATAACACTTTGAAGTCAAACCACTTGAATATAACACTTCCCAATTATAATATTTTGAAACTCTAAACTTTGAAACATAACTACACCACTTAAATGGCTTAAATGTTAAATTACTTTAATAACAAAATAGCTTCTTCAGTTTCCCAAATCAATTCCAATTATAGATTTGAACCCCTAAATAAACCATTTCAGTTTCCATATATTTCAAAGCTTTAAATATTCCATCATTCAAAACTAATTCTTTGATAATTCCATATATATCAAATTCAATTACTATTATTTAAATTTGAAATGTTTACTCAATAAATCTAATATCATTTAAGTAAAACCTTTAAACTTCAAATAACTGGATATTCTTCAATTTATTTAACTTATATATTCATTTAAATCAACTTGGTGTTCATTTAAATCACTCTAAACCAAAATCAAGTTATAAAAATCATACCCTTTAAAGCCTCAATTTTGTTTGAAGTTCAAACCAAATTCATTCGAGTATAATTCTTAAATAATTTAATTCAAATCAATTTCATAGTTATCTTCCAACCTTAATTTTATTTAAGTCATTATAACTCTATATACAACATAACTTAAACATATACTTAACCATATTATATAAAAACGATCAAAATTTATTATTTAACTTATTTTATATTTCAACACAAATTTATACATAGCTAAAAATCAATAATAAAGTAACATATATATAATATCTGAAATCAATATTTATATAACACATATATTTCTTTACAAAACCATAGAAATCATTTCAAAATATTTTTATATATAAACCGTGGTGTCTGTATAGAATTTTCTATCCTATGGTCAGGTGATACTGATATCTATCATTTCAATCCGTAATTAAAATATAAATACGGTTATATATCATTTCAAACCGTAATCCCGAATGAAATAAAATCCATAACAACTTGTAGTTTATAACAATATGAAATACAACATCCATTCATCCAATATCAATCATCTAACATTTATCACAATCATCATCCAATTCAAACAATAACATCAATATAGAACAGATAATAAATAACAGGGATTTACTGGTAGTTTATATTCAATAATAAATTAAATAAACATTTTATCCCAATAAATTCAAATAAACTGAGATGATTATTCAAAACATGTCAAACAGTCATAAATAAATTTATAATCACATCATAAATTAATTTAACACACATAAGAATTTTAGAAGTTGTGAGTGGGTTAGAACACCCACCTTTTGAATTTAAATTGAATTAAATCCAATTTAAACGCAAAATTTGAACAGCCTCAGAATTCGTCCAAACCAGCGCCAATATGTTCGGAATTTCGATACGATCCTAGTGCAAAAACCGATGCATAAATTCGATCTCGTATGAGAAAGTTATTAAGGTAAGAACAATTGAAATTTGAATTTTTAAATAAATAATAAAAAAACAAGAAGATACGCCAGCTGCCACGTTGTTGTCCACTCCGAAGCCCTAATGCTCACAGAGCGAATCACACGCGACAAACTTTCAACCGCCACCATATTCTCACGAACGTCGACCAGTGATGAGCCACGTGACCACGTGCCCCACTCCAAATCACGACGCTGACTTCGCCGTGCTTCCAAGACCCCCTCCGATCACCGTCTACTGCCTCGATTTAACCCACGCCACCGCCCTATCAAACCTTAGGTGAATTATCTCGCCAAATCCAACCATTAACATCACCTACGAACCATACCGATCGACTTCCCTCGGCGATCTCTACCCAACAGTACAAGTGATTTGATGATCCATCGACGTTCATGGAACGTGATGAACAACCGATATTTGTTCATCGATTTTTGGCCACATCGAAGCCCATATAAAGAAATGAATCATATATTTGACTTGCGCTCGTCGAGAGCTTCAAATCCATATATAATTCAATATATACCGAGGAATTTGAAATTTGAAGTAGAAATTTTTGATTTGCAATTGATTGGGGATTGTGAAAACTAGAATTTCTCTGCCATTGTTAAAGAGGAGCAATAGGACTTGTACGTATAGAAAAATGAGTATAAGAAATAGGCTAAGGTTTATAACGAGGTATATATATGCGAAGCTGAAATTAGAATGGACCGAATTGATTTGGATTGACAATTGAACGATAAATGGCCCGAAAAGCCCGTTCTGACTCCGAAACGAAAATGGATCAACCCATATATCAAAACAGATGTTTTTAAATATTTTGAATTCAATGGAACAGGTTTTAGGTCCAAATTCTATTGTATGAAGAAGTTATGCTAAAATTAAATTATTTCAAATTGATTTCAATTAAATTGATTTCTAGGCGTTTCGAGTCCGTACGATCAAACGACAAGCTCGATCGTCACGAAACTAGAAATCCTACTATAATTCACTGTTACGGATCTGACGAGACTAGTTTCGTTGAAATCCGAGTCAGTGGCCAAAATGGCTATTTTATAGTTAATTAAATAAATTAATATTAAATTAATTAATCACTTTCCAATTTAAATTTTAATTATTTACAACTTCTATCTATTTTGATTCTTAACCATTCACAAATAATTTAAACAAATTTAACTATCGATATAAAATTGATTAATTTCTCAATTTCATTGTTGAATTTCAGTTTTATTAAATTCAGAAATTTATAAATTTAAAGTTCCACAATCCATTTCTTAACTTTTAAACCTTGTTATTCACGTCTTTTGTTACAATAAGGATATAATTAACATTAGTTTATAACATGGCACATTGATATTACCCAATTTCATCTTAATCCCTATTTACATAATATTTAAATATAAATTTTCATTTAATTCCAACAAATCCAATTATTAAATTTAAATTAAGAAATCTTGATTCCCATCCATTTTTATTCAATCAATCATTATCCTATTCATACTTTATTATCAACCAACAATTATTACACATAATTATCTAATATCGATTTTCCCATATTACAACTTATTACGTATTATTTCATCAATTAATATAACTTTGAATTTTATTTCCCAATTTACTATTTACAATAAATTATGACCTTGCAATTGTTTCATTTAATTGGATTTGCACTAAATTATTTATTTATTAACTTGCATTAACATTATTACCTTTATTTTAGTGATTTAATTATTAAATTACGGATTTGTTTATTTTCTTCCCGTGTTAAATTACTAAACTTATTAAATTAACAAAATCTAATTATCGAAGATTACGGGTCGTTACACTCTCCCCCACTCAAAACTTTTCGTCCCCAAAATGGAAAATGAAGGGAAAAGAAGAATTAAGAAATCAATATATCTTACTTAAAATATTAATTTTATAAACAAATAAATTTTCAAAGTTAATTAATGTAAATAAAGTAAACCAATTTATAACTATTAGATCTTTTTATACATAAATTGATAAAGTTTGGAAACATTTTCAAAAAAATTCTAAGTCCAAAATATACGAAAAATTTCGGCAGAGTCTCCTTTGTACGGAGAGGCTCGGGAGAAAATATAATATCAAATACAACAATATACAGCATATATCTTTCAAAATAATATATCCCAACACGGGAAAACCATATAGTAACGCTATAAACTGTAATCCAAAAACGTACCTATATGTTGGGCAAACAATACTTAAATCATGAAACCAAAAGCAGTAGCAATTGCTTCCATAACCTGTATTTCACTTATATAATCCAAAAAAGTTTAAAAATTATGTAAAATGAAATATTTAAAGTTGTTTTCAACTTCTAACAGACAAGTCAATATAAAACAATGACAATCAATTGCAACCAACATTCAATCATCATATACAATCAACACAATTCAATTTGTTCATCCACATCAACCAAACCAAGTACTTTGTTCAGGCTTAAACACTTTTAAATTGTATAGAATGACAAATAGCTATTTAGTATACCATTTACTCAACAGTCTTAGATAAAACTGAATAGATTATTCACACTTCCAAACAATTTTAAAGTACCCTTGCCCAAACAACCATAAACCAAACAAACAACAGTACCAACAATAAATCATGATCGTTTATTATCAATTTCATTTCATAACATTTGTTGTTTGATTTCCTTTTTTATTCATAAAATGATTTGTCTTTTTAATTTGCATTTATTTCTTGCAAATTTTCATTTATTTATAATACTTATCTTTCTATTATATTTAATTAGTGGCCTTTCATCTACACATCAAATTCTTATTTATTAAAGAACTTCATCGAATACTTTCATTACTTCAAGTTTTATTTGTATAATATCCATTACATTTTCTTATTAACATTACAACTTTTAAATCTTTTTGGTAAGTTATATATATGTCTTTTTAAGAATACAATTGAAAATTATACAAGTTTATCTTATTTTTTTAATTTAATTTGATGTTCAATAGTCATATCCTTTGTTTTATAGGTTACAAATCCAACTTTCTTATTATCTCATTTATAACCTATCATTTTAACTCTTATTTTAATTAGAGATTCCAATTATTTATTAGTTATATTCCATTTCCCTAAAATAATTGAACTATTAATTAACGGAAACTTAAGAACTAAATACCGGGTTAAATTTCAAATCATTTTAAAATAATAGATAGATGTATACACTTACAATTTATATATCCAATTATATTTAAAACAATTAAAATTTACATTTGTTTATTAAAATAATTCTGCAGTAAAACAACTACAGTGGCCTTCCCACTTAGAAACTCGAAAATGATTGTCGATGATGCATGCACTCATCACCGAAATTATTTTCCAGCGGCAGAGAAGGGAGTACAAAACTTATTTCTTTCCAAAATTTCTTTAAAACAATCATTTCAAATCATTTTGAAATATATATCAGAAAATCCTTATAGACAATATTTTTACATTCCAAAATCCTATGAAAGCAATTTTCAAAATCCTGGAACTTAAATTCTAAAATTTCCAACTTTCATTTATTTGGTTTTCTTCAAATTTTGTTTTCAATCAATATATACAAATTTCACTACCTAACAACGAATATATTACAACCAAATATGACCTTTATAAATTTGTTTTATATCTAGAAAATATAATAGGCAAAATTATTTCATTCACCTATTTTCAAAACAAATATTTTGTCGGTCTGTCCTATTAAGTGTTTAGAAATCCCTATTGATGTCATAGCGTCCTATGCACCAACCAAAATTTATGAATACAAAATGGAACAAATTAACACAATATAAAACCTTTTTATAACACTAACAAATACGCTCTCTCATATATATACACTCAGCAACTCGTCATAGGATATTACTACCCTACTAATAAAGAGTTAGACCCTACGAAGCTAAGGTTTATCGCTAAACAAAGCTCTGATACCAGATGTAACATCCCGCCTTTTTTATACGCTTTAAAACGACGATAAACCACACATATATGACTCAAATCATACAAAGGAGCGGATTGTTATTGGGATGAATAAGAAAAAGGAAGAAAGAAAGAAAACAAAACAGAATCTCGCAGCGGAATGACAAAATATAATAATCAAATAACAGTTCATGAAGCTATTTTACAAAACATTTGATTATACTTATACAGTACATATCAGAGTTACACAGACCGGAGAATAAATAACAATGCAGGGGAACAATGTGATGTAGTGGAATATAATAAATAATAGTAATACAAATCTCCGTCTTCGTCCTTCAGAGATAAAGTCTTCGAATCTTGAAATGCTCTGTGACGACTCGCTCTTCTACTACCAGAAAGACGTATCATCACTAAGAAAGAAAGGGATAGAAATAAAAAAGAATAGAAAGAAAGAACAACAATACCAGAATCTCACAGCGGAAATGGAACAAAATATAACATATCACATAACTATTTCATAGTTTTACATATATCAGAGTTATACAATATCAATACACATGACAGACATATGTACATCTATCACTATATACATCAGAGATACAACATATATCAACTAACACAGCGGAACTAGATAGATATCTACATACGTCTGGAATTCCTGCTCCAGCTCCTCCAGAAGTCAAGATCCAAAACCTATCACTTGGCTACTCATAAAAATTTGAGTAACCAAGAGTTTATGAAAAACAAAATATAAACTCCGGGTCAGACATGGGTCTGGTATGAGTAAACGGTTTAAATTGTTTAACTTTAAAAACCATTTGAAAATAAAGGTATCACGTAAGACTTCCCATACATAAATATGGGTAAGTTTTTACCTTACGCTAACCAAAACATTTTATAGGAAATCCAGTGATGTTATAATAGTGTCTAGGGTTTTCAAGTAAATAGAAAATAGCCGAAATTGTTACGTTATTAAATTCCAGCTACTAGCCACAAAAGTCGGTGATATAAATCAAAACCGTAGGGTCACGTAGGGAAAATGGATTTCCAACAATGGCAGGGCTACTGGGGTACCGCCCGTCACAGTACGGGGCCTAGATCACCATACCGAGGATCACTCCCGACCCCCTACAACACAAGGCGGGAACCATTCCTTACTGAACAGTCCCGAACAAGATAACCCTGCGGTTATAGCTAGCAACCGCCCACACAGCCGAAATAAAAAAGAGACATCTAGACAGGGGGTATATCTCGTCCTGCTTGGGCATGACCCACCTAACCTTGCTGCACCTCCCCTGTTTTAGCCATTCCCGGTTGATGAGGCTTGAGGCTGCGATTACCTTCACAGGACATATCTCTTGGAATGCTCATCGTCCGCCTGACGATGTGCTGAAAGCATTCAATCCATACAAGTTCGTTCCAGGTTCGAACGAAACTGAAGGCATTATCTCGTTATACTCATTTTGAAATCACCCTCAGTGTCAACGACGATAACCCTTGCATTCTGAAAACACCATCTCGATCTTCACTTGAGAATTCACGACCTATCGTTTAGTTTGAATCGATGTGGTTTTCGGAATATCAATTGACTCCCGATCCCGGTCTCCTCGAAATCCGAACTCCATTTTAAAGGCCAAGTTGTCTAATTAACTTAAACAGTTTAATTCAATGATTTAATTCACATAGCATTTATCACAGATAAATCAAACACAATCATCATGGATATATCAAAGCATATCATAGATCATCATAGGATATCACCAATTAAATATTACAAATCAGATATTCTACACAGCAATCCATAAGCAATCATCTTAAATTCTCATTTGTAATTAATTCAATTTAAAATAATTACTTGACAATCTCTTAACCCTGATTAATTGATCATTAGTTATCAACCAATCACTTATTTCTTTTCGAATCATTTAATTAATCATTGCTTAATTAATTATTAAATCTTGATCACTTAATTAATTACTCTTAATCATTAATTAATAACATTAATTATTAATTAATGAACTTAATTATCCATTGATTAACCATTAATTACTTAATTAGTTAATTATTTATTTATTCGTAATTAAATTACTTAATTAATCATCTATTAAGCATTCATTAATTAACTTATGTAGTTAATTACAATTTAATTAATCACATAATTCATTGATTAACGAATCTCTAATTATAATTCTAATGTAATTATTCTTAATTTCTTTCTAAAATAATTTATTGATGTTAATTGTTCAACTTAATTAAACAAGTAAAAGTCTTCTTTAAATTTTAGAAACTAATTTATTATTAACTACAACTTTAAACGATAATTAATTTTATACTTATTTAAATGAATTACTTAATTAAAATATTAATTAAGAGTTTAAACATTGTTATACATTAACTAAACAATTGAACTTGTATAAAGTTTTAACTTAAGTTTGCCGAACATTTATTAAAATTTCCAACGTTTAAACTCTGATAAAATCACTAGTTTGCTTACTTCATTTTATTTTAAACATTGCAATTTGAAGAAACCCGAACCTTTCCCTGCTAAATCTCGAGTAGTACTTCGAGTAACCCCATATATCACCCGCGTCCTTCCTGCAACACCTTCTTCTTCTTCCCCTCTTTTATTTTCATTCAGTAAGCTTAAATTTAAAATAAGTACAATCAAACATCAGGAATCCTATGCGTGCGCATGAACTGAACCCGGAGCAAACATCTAGTCAACTCGAGTACTGACTCGTGATCATTTTCTGGTCAACGACACTGACACTGTATCGTGTCGTACACGTGCACGGCGGCGTGGTCGTCCTCTGGCGAACTCCAACATCACAGGCGAGTCATGAATCGCCTCTATATTTGTAAACAAAATTCAAATCGCCTGGAAAAATCGAATTTTGAAAATTTGTCACTCACTCGAAGAACCTGAAACAAACACCCTCGGCAAAACGCCTCGCCAACCCCGCTCCAGCCACCTGCAGCACCCAAACCTTCGCCCACACGACGACGACACGCTAAACCATCAACCCCCAAAATCTCGTGCAACTCGATCACGTGATGATGACGAACTCGACACCTAACCGACATGACCAAAAATTACATCTAAAACCCTACTATGATCTCGTATGCTAAACTTACACAAAAGAAAAATTATTGAACATTTTTCTTGAGATCACAATCATTTACACTTGCTTCGCTTCAAGTTTCATCATTTATTACTGATTCAATTTCGAGAAATTGGTAAAAATTCAATTTCTATTCAAGTGCGGACTACTCTTGAAATACTGAGCTAAAAAGCTTCATTCAAATTTTAAAAATCATAACTTTTAGTATTAATTCAAGATATAAACTCAAAATAGCAATTTATTGCATTCAAATTTATCAAAGAAGTATTTGATTTACTTGTAGAACAAGTTTACAGTGATGTATTACTTTCAACATAGTTAAATTAGCTTTTAACAATCTTAATTTAGTTCAAACATGTTGTTTAGGTTAAATACTTACAGATTATAAATGTTCGAGGAGAATAACTTGAGTTTTAAACAAAAATATGCAACAGTAACAACAGAGTAACATTAGCAGAGAAGAACAGATTTTATGTACCCAGATTCACATCCATATAAAACACATACAACCCATATATTCCATGAATCATCATACTGTTTTTAATTAAACTTGAGCTTGCAAATTTTAATGTTTACTCACCTGCCAGATTTTGTAGAACAGAGAACAATTTCTTGTTTCCCTCTTGAAACCTGTAGTTGATACTATCCTTGAATATGTCCTGCAGTTTTGAATTTATTTTGAGTTCTGTTTCTTCTTTCATGTTTTAGTTTTCCCTGGTTTTCTTTTTTTTCTTTTTTTCTTTTTTTTGAACGAACTAGAAGTGGCAATATGTATACATATATAAATAAAAGAACAGGATGGGGAGGCTTTAACTGGTCAGCTTCCTCTTTGATTGATCAGATTTTATAAATATTTTGAATTGACAAAAGTTGGCTGAGATGATAGAAATTTAATGCTCTGTTTCTTAATAGGTTTACATACTATAATTATGTTTACACTATTATCATTTTGTCTTGCTGTACATATAGATATTTGTATAAAATTGTTCACTTTGTAGTTAACCTATGGCTTGTATATGAAGCTATATTTTATATGTAAACATTTGTTTTATTACTTCTAGTCCAAATAATTTATACACACATGTTTTGTCAAGTATTGTTTTATACTTGCAGGTAGATGTTTGTCTTATGAATGAAAATATGTTGTATATAAATATTATCTGGTTTAACTTTATATTTCTTATGCTTATTTATACCTTGTTTTTATTCTATTTTATACATTTATGCTTTAAATCTTCAGTTTATGTTGTATGCTTGCTTATACATTTACATATGTTTGTTACTTTATTTTATATTTTACTTAAAATTTTTAAAATTATGTTATAAGCATACCTTAATTACTCATTCCTTGTTTTATATGTATTTATTATTTTGACTACCAATATTCAAATTACATTCATATGTTCACTTATTTATATTTATATTGTATATAAATATTATCCGTATTTAATTATGTTCAATATGATTTACTTGTTTATACTTATATTTATTTCTATTTGTATTTTAACTATAATATTTAAATTATATTCTTAAGTTTTACTTATATTTAATATTTATATTTTATATTGATATACTTTGTTTTTAATTTAAACATTATCATCCATATATATTTTTATCAATTTAAAACAAGAGAAAGCATTTTACTTTAATTATACAAGATAGATTTTACTTTAAATATTTTTAAGAGATTTTATTTTAAATTTCCAGAATCAAATTTCCCTTTTAAAATACAAATTATATAAATAAATGGCAATATTCCCAAAATCATATTCATTTTAAAATGATCTGTTTACATTTTATTTAATCAGATTAAATATTTATTAAAATAATAGGGCCAAAATCCAGGGTCGTTACATTCCTCCCCCCTTAAAAGAATTTCATCCCCGAAATTTAAAACAAAAATAATTTAAAAGCTGTTATATCATCCATTCAAACATACATATCATTCATACATTAGCAAACAATCAAACAGTCTATACTAACAAACAACGTTAGCTATCCGAACACAAAACCGGATAAGCTTTCCTAAAACTATCCAGAGTTTCCTAGGTGCAATCTCTGGGATCCTCGCTCCACTGCACTATGACAAATTTCACTACCTTTCTCCTGAGTTAACCTCTCGTCTTGATCAACGAATCTAAACTGGATTCCTTACCACTGACAAACTCGGCTCGTCTTCCAAATCTTCTTGGACTACTGGTCCTACAACTAATGATGGATCATGAACAAACTTCCTTAAATAAGATACATGGAATACATTATGAATTACAGACATTCGTTCCAGCAATCCAATCCAGTAAGCTACAGCACCAACTCTTTTCCAATATCTGAAATGGTTCAATATATCTCAGGGCAGGTTTTCCCGTCTTTTCGAATCTAATAACTCCTTTGATCGGTGAAACTTAGGCAAAAAATAACTCACCAATTTCAAATTCCAATTATCGCCTTTTCTTATCTGCGTACTCCATCTGACGGTCCTGAGTAGCTCTCATCCATTCCTTGATAAGCTCAACTCTAGCAGAAGCTTCTCGAATCAAAATCAGGCCCAAACAAACGGCAATCCTCCGACTCTATCTAATAGAATGAGAATCTACACAGTCTTCCATACAGAGCTTCATAAGAAGCCATCTTAAAACTAGCTTGGTAACTGTTATAAGTATAAGAGAATTTTACCCAATGAAAATGGTCTTCCCACGATCCACCAAAATCCAAAAACACAAACTCGCAGCATATCCTTAAGAATACGATTCAGTTTCTCCATCTGTCCGTCTATCTTAGGATGATAGGCTGTACTCAATCTCAAATTTGTTCCCAAAGCTGATTGTAGAACCTTTCAACATTTGCTAGTGAAGTTAGGATTACGATCACTTACTATGCTAACGGAAACACCATGCAATCTGACTATCTCCCTCAAGAAAATCTCTGCTAGAGTAATTGTAGTACGGGCTGCCCTAACTGGTATGAAATGGGAACTCTTAGTTAAACGATCCACAATAATCCTTATACCATCATTTCCTTTCTTGGTTCATGGAAAACCATCGATAAAATCCGTCGAAATAACCTCCCATTTCCATTCTGGGATTTCCAAAGGCTGCAACAAACCGGTTGACTTCTGTTGATCTCTTTTCACTTGCTGACCGATAGCACAACTGTAAACGAAAGCAGCTACATCCCTCTTCATGCCCAGTCACCAAAAAATTCATCTCATATCTTTATATCTTAGAAATTCCTGGATGAATATTCAGTCTGGAGCGTTGACACTCAGCTTAAATTCTTGCCTCGATCCGTTTATATTAGGCACACACAAACGACCATTAATCCTCAAAACACCCCGATTGTCCACCTTGAAATCAGAATACTGACCATTCTTAATTCCAAGAATCAATTCCTCAAAAGATCTATCCTCCATTTGCTTACTATAATTCTGTCCTGGAGCGATGGAACGATTTCCAAAGAGACAAAACTGCATTCCTGCTAAGAGTATCAGCCACAACATTTGCCTTTCCCGGGTATATAGAATATCCAAATCACATGATGCCAGAAACTCGACCCATCGCTACTGCCTCAGATTAAGATCCTTTTGAGAGAAAAGATATTTCAATGTTTTTGTGATCCGTGAATAACTCACATTTCTCTCCCAAAAGATAGTGTCTCCAAATCTTCAAAGCAAAAACAATGGCTAACAATTCAAGATCGTGCGTAGCATAGTTCTTTCCATGTGGCTTTGATTGCCGACATGCATATGCAATCACTCTTCCATGCTGCATCAAAACTGCTCCCAGACCAACTATACAAGCACCCGTATAAACTTAAAATTTGCTCTTCCCATCCGGAATAGCAAACACGGGTGCGCTGGTCAGCATTATCTTCAACTCTTGGAAAGCTTATTCACACTAGGGCGTCCATTTAAACTTAGCTCCTTTTCTTTGTCAACTTAGTCAGATGTGAAGAAATCTTGGAATAGTCTTTGATAAACTTCCTGTAGTAGCCAGCTAATCCCAGAAAAATATGAACTTCCACCGCAGGATCTACACACCAGAAACAACGCGCCCCAAAAATGACACTTAGTGAACTTCGCCCTTTAAACTTGCCTCCTCAGTGTCTCCAACACAATCCTCAAATACTGCTTGTGTTCTTCTTCCAACTTAGAATAGACCAAAATATCATCGATGAATACTAGATCAAACTTATCCAGTTTCTCGACAATCCTCACAGAACCTTAACGATCCTTCCGATTTTAGTGACAAACACTGCCGCAGAGCCCCAACAAGAAAAACTGGGCCTGATCAACCCTTCATTAAAAGATCCATAGTCTGCTTAACTAACTCCTCCTTCTCTGTAGGAACCATCCTCGTACTAGGCTGAATCACCGGCAATGCTCCTGGAATCAATACAAAACTCTATCTCTCGAGGTAGAGGCAAATACTTAACTTCCTCAAATACATCAGGGAAATCTTGGACCACATCGATAACTTTAATCTTTTCTTGAGAAGTCTCAATCCATGCAAAAGACTACTCAAGTGAATTCTGGAATGATTACACGACACTCTGGAAATCCTACCTAAACCAGTTTCCAACGAAACTATTCTCTCATCACAATTCAGAATAGTCTCATACTTATCAAGCCAACCCATCGAGGAAATGGATCCACTCTGCTACTTCTAAAATTACCTCAAGGAAAACTGCTAAGGCAGAAAATCTCCTTGAAGGCACACAAAACACTTCGAGCTACACTGCTGACACAGATGCCCAAAGACTTCCTATCCAAAGCTCTTTGAGAAACTCGGACCTCAAACCAAACAAAAACACCCTACTGACTTAGCCACAACACCGAAGAAGATACACTTCCTTAACTTGTCCCAAAGAGACATCTTCGGAGACATCCATATTCACTGTGTCCAATCACACAGCTACTACATCCTGAGATATCAAGATATCATGACTTACTTCTGTCCAACCGACAGATCCAAACTCCAGCTCGTCCAAACTTACACTTCAAAGATGAACTCCGAACCTCAACAGGTTTCCTTCAGGGATCGATGAAATCCTTACACCATCTAAAGTTCACTCGAGACGGTACTAGGTCTACAGTCTCGACAGATACACTTCCAACCTCAAACATTCAAACTCCAATCATTGGTAGTCGTGTTATACACACCACTACCCTATCTACCTTTATAACTTATATTGAAAACCCGAACAGGTAACCCGACAAATAGGTAGAAATAAATATATATATATATATATATATCAAAATTACAAATACGCTCTCTCAAGAAAGAAATCACATAAGAGCCTAGGTATTCGCTCAACCTAGCGCTCTGATACCAACTGTGACGACCCGCCCTTCTACTACCAGAAAGACGTATCATCATTAAAAAAGAAAGGGATAGAAATAGAAAAGAATAGAAAGAAAGAACAACAATACCAGAATCTCACAGCGGAAACGGAACAAAATATAATATATCACATAACTATTTCATAGTTTAACATATACCAGAGTTATACAATATCAATACACATGACAGACATATGTACATCTGTCACTATATACATCAGAGATACAACATATATCAACTAACACAGCGGAACTAGATAGATATATACATACGTCTGGAACTCCTGCTCCAAGCTCCTCCAGAAGTCAAGATCCAAAACCTATCACTTGGCTACTCATACAAGAGTTTATGAAAAACAAAATATAAACTCCAGGTCAGATAAAAAAAATATAAACTCCGGGTCAGACATGGGTCTGGTATGAGTAAACGGTTTAAATTGTTTAACTTTAAAAACCATTGGAAAATAAAGGTATCACGTAAGACTTCCCACACATAAATACGGGTAAGTTTTTACCTTACGCTAACCAAAACATTTTATAGGAATCCAGAGATATTATAATAGTGTCTAGGGTTTTCAAGTAAATAGAAAATAACCGGTCTCATCGAAATCCAAATCCCATTTTAAAGGCCAAGTTGTCTAATTAATTTAAACAGTTTAATTCAATGATTTAATTCACATAGCATTTATCATGGATAAATCAAACACAATCATCATGGATATATCAAAGCATATCATAGATCATTACAGGATATCACCAAATAAATATTACAAATCAGATATTCTACACAACAATCCATAAGCAATCATCTTAGATTCTCATTTGTAATTAATTCAATTTAAAATAATTACTTGAGAATCTCTTAACCCTGATTAATTGATCATTAGTTATCAATCAATCACTTATTTCTTTCCAAATCAATTAATTAATCATTGCTTAATTAATTATTAAATCTTGATCACTTAATTAATTACTCTTAATCATTAATTAATAACATTAATTATTAATTAATAAACTTAATTATCCATTGATTAACCATTAATTACTTAATTAATTAATTATTTATTTATTCGTAATTAAATTACTTAATTAATCATCTATTAAGCATTCATTAATTAACTTACATAGTTAATTACAATTTAATTAATCACATAATTCATTGATTAACGAATCTCTAATTATAATTCTAATGTAATTATTCTTATTTCTTTCCAAAATAATTAATTGATGTTAATTGTTCAACTTAATTAAACATTTAAAAGTCTTCTTTAAATTTTGGAAACTAATTTATTATTAACTACAACTTTAAACGATAATTAGTTTTATACTTATTTAAATTAATTACTTAATTAAAATATTAGTTAAGAGTTTAAACATTGTTATACATTAACTAAACAATTGAACTTGTATAAAGTTTTAACTTAAGTTTGTCGAACATTTATTAAAATTTCCAATGTTTAAACTCTGATAAAATCACAAGTTTGCTTACTTCATTTTATTTTGAACATTGCAATTTGAAGAAACCCGAACCTTTCCCTGCTAAATCTCGAGTAGTACTTCGAGTAACCCCTTATATCACCCGCGTCCTTTCTATAACACCTTCTTCTTCTTCCCCGCTTTTTTTATTCAGTAAGCTTAAATTTAAGTTAAGTATAATCAAACATCAGGAAACCTATGCGCGCGCACGAACTAAACCCGAAGCAAACATCTAGTCAACTCGAGTATTGACTCGCGATCATTTTATGGTCAACGACACTGACACTGTTTCGTGCCGTACACGTGCACTGCGGTCGTCCTCTAGCGAACTCCAACATTACAGGCGAGTCACGAATCGTCTCTACATTCGTAAACAAAATTCAAATCGCCTGGAAAAAATCGAATTTTGAATATTCTTCACTCACTCGAAGAACCTGAAACAAACACCCACGGCAAAACGCCTCGCCACCCCCGCTCCAGCTACCTGCAGCACCCAAACCTTCACCCACATGACGACGGCGCGCTAAACCATCAAGCCCCAAAATCTCATGCAACTCGGTCACGTGATGATGACGAACTCGACACCTAACTGACATGACCAAAAATTCCATCTAAAACCCTACTATGATCTCATATGCTAAACTTACACTAAAGAAAAATTATTGAACATTTTTCTTGAGATCACAATCATTTACACTTGCTTCACTTCAAGTTTCATCATTTATTACTGATTCAATTTCGAGAAATTGGTAAAAATTCAATTTTTATTCAAGTGCGAACTGCTCTTGAAATACTGAGCTAAAAATCTTCATTCAAATTTTAAAAATCATAACTTTAAGTATTAATTCAAGATATAAACTCGAATTAGCAATTTATTGCATTCAAATTTATCAAAGAAATATTTGATTTACCTGTAGAACAAGTTACAGTGCTGTATTACTTTCAACATAGTTAAATTAGCTTTTAACAATCTTAATTTAGTTTAAACATGTTGTTTAGGTTAAATACTTAAGATTATAAATGTTTGAGGATAATAACTTGAGTTTTAAACAAAAATATGCAACTGTAACAATATAGTAGCATTAGCAGAGAAGAACAGTTTTTATGTACCCAGATTCACATCCATATAAAACACATACAACCCATATATTCCATGAATCATCATAATGTTTTTAATTAAATTTGAGCTTGCAAACTTTAATGTTTACGCACCTGCCAGATTTTGTAGAACAGAGAACAATTTCTTGTTTCCCTCTTGAAACCTGTAGTTGATACTATCCTTGAATCTGTCTTGCAGTTTTGAATTTGATTTGAGTTCTGTTTCTTCTTTCATGTTTTAGTTTTCCCTGGTTTTTTTTTTGAACGAACTAGAAGTGGCAATATGTATACATATATAAATAAAAGAACAGGATGGAGAGGCTTTAACTGGTCAGCTTCCTTTTTGATTGATCAGATTTTATAAATATTTTGAATTGACAAAAGTTGGCTGAGATGATAGAAATTTAATGCTCTGTTTCTTAATAGGTTTACATACTATAATTATGTTTACACTATTGTCATTTTGTCTTGCTGTACATATAGATATTTGTATAAAATTGTTCACTTTGCAGTTAACCTATGGCTATTATATGAAGCTATATTTTGTATGTAAACATTTGTTTTATTACTTCTGGTCCAAATAATTTGTACACACATGTTTTGTCAGGTATTGTTTTATACTTGCAGGTAGATGTTTGTCTTGTGAATGAAAATATGTTGTATATAAATCTTATCTGGTTTAACTTTATATTTCTTATGCTTATTTATACCTTGTTTTTATTCTATTTTATACATTTATGCTTTAAACCTTCAGTTTATGTTGTATGCTTGCTTATACATTTACATATGTTTGTTACTTTATTTTATATCTTACTTATAAATTTTAAAATTATGTTATAAGCATACCTTAATTACTTATTCCTTGTTTTATATTTATTTTATTATTTTGACTACCAATATTTAAATTACATTCATTTGTTCACTTATTTATATTTATATTTTATATTTTGATTATCAATATTTAATTAAGTTCAATATGATTTACTTTTTATACTTATATTTATTTCTATTTGTAATTTAACTATCAATATTTAAATTATATTCTTAAGTTTTATTTATATTTAATATTTATATTTTATATTGATAAACTTTGTTTTTAATTTAAACATTATCATCCATATATATTATTATCAATTTAAAACAAGAGAAAGCATTTTACTTAATTATACAAGATAGATTTTACTTTAAATATTTTTAAGATATTTTATTTCAAATTTCCAGAATCAAATTTCCCTTTTAAAATACAAATTATATAAATAAATGGCAATATTCCCAAAATCATATTCATTTTAAAATGATCAGTTTATATTTTATTTAATCAGATTAAATATTTATTAAAATAATGGGGCCAAAATCCAGGGTCGTTACATGCTCAGACTGACCCAAGCGAATTGAAAAGACAAAACACTCAAGTCAGAACTAAAAGATCTTATGTTAGTTAAAATCAATGGTAAAATAAGAGTGGAATGGCACTAGTGATACGGGATTTGACATCCCTTATCCAGTGTCTAACATGAGTGCAGTAACTTAAGAGATGCTCGGGATTCACATCCCCTAAGGATCTGTTAAACTATTTATTATGTAGTAATATTTCGCTATTATAATAATGTCTACAGTAAAATAAACTTACTTTTAAATAGCGTTAAGGAGTTAGCCAATCTCCCCCTTAACACGTAATAGTCCCAGTAGTCCATCTAGTATCATAGTTCCTCCTGATCGGGAAGCCACCAGAGGATACCACACGGGCAACGGGAGAAAACCAAACTCGTACAAGGCGCGATAGGGTAAGTTACACGGCACGCAAGGCAATGCCAGGGTAGATATACCAATTACTATCCAGACTGGTGGTGGTGCATAGCGCGCAGTTACCGCCCACCTCGAGCTACACCCCCAAAATCAAAACTCAAAAGTGGCCACCAAATCAATCTCAAAGTCTGCATATAATGGAATGGTATCGAAGGAGTGTGTCCGATAAGAGGAGCCATCTCACTAGCCCGGAATCGCTCCTGTTTTAGCCATCTTATGCCAACTCATGGGAATCGTGTCCACGAGTATACCTCAAAGGAACGCCGCCACCATCCTACTTCATTCCGGAATCTCCACCGCGTACATGGTTGTTAAAGTGGTTTTTAGAGTTGGCAGAGAGTACGACAACTTCCGATCCCGGTCTCTTTAACAACCAAACGTTATTATAACATCGCGTTCATTTCAAAATCATTTATACTTCAAAACCAGAATATAATATTCACTTCAAAACCATATAAATACGACATCATTTCCATTTTTAAACCCAAATCAATATAATATCATTTTTATTTCAAATATATCCTTCCCAAAATCATAGCACTTTGAATGTTATAACACTTCAAGGTCAAACCACTTGAGATATAACACTTCTCAATTATAATATTTAGAAACTCCAAACTTTGAAACATAACTACACCACTTAAATGGCTTAAATATTAAATTACTTTATATAATAAAATAGCTTCTTTAGTTTCCCAAATCAATTGCAATTACAGGTTCGAACCCCCAAGTAAACCATTTCAATTTCCATATATTTCAAAGCTTTAAATATTCCATCATTTCAAAACTAATTCTTTGATAATTCCATATATATCAAATTCAATTACTATTATTTAGATTTGAAATGTTTGCTCAATAAGTCCAATATCATTTACGTAAAATCTTCAAACTTCAAATAACTAGATATTCTTCAATTTATTTAACTTGATATATTCATTTAAATCAACTTTATATTCATTTAAATCACTCTAAACCAAAATCAAGTTATAAAAATCATACCCTTTAAAGCCTCAAATTTTTTTAAATTTAAAATCAAATTTATTCGAGTATAATTCTTAAATAATTTAATTCAAATCAATTTCATAATTATCTTCCAACCTTAATTTTATTTAAGTCATTATAACTCTATATACAATAAAACTTAAATAGATACTTAACCATGTTATATAAAAACGATCAAACTTTATTATTTAACTTATTTTATATTTCAACACAAATTTATACATAGCTAAAAATCAATAATAAAGTAACATATATAAAACATTTGAAATCAATATTTATATAACTCATATATTTCTTTACAAAACAATAGAAATCATTTCAAAATATTTTTATATATAGACCGCGGTGTCTGTATAAAATTTTCTATCCTATGGTCAAGTGATACGGATATCTACCATTTCAATCTGTAATTTAAAATATAATACGGTTATATATCATTTCAAACCGCAATCCCAAATGAAATAAAATCCATAATTAACTTGCAGTTTATAACAATATAAAATACAATCATTCATCCAATATCAATCATCAAACGTTTATCACAATCATCATCCAATCCAAACAATAATATCAATATAGAACAGATAATAAATAACAGGGATTTACTGGCAGTTTATATTCAATAATAAATTAAATAACTATTTTATCCCAACAAATTCAAATGAACTGAAATGATGATTCAAAGCATGTCAAACATTCATAAATAAATTTATAATCACATCGTAAATAAATTTAACACACATAAGAAATTTAGAAGTTGTGAGTGGGTTAAAATACTCACCTTTTGAATTTAAATTGCATTTAAATCCAATTTAAACCCAAAGTTTGAACAACATCAAAATTCGTCCAAATCAACGCCAAAATGTTCGGAATTTCGATACGATCCTAGTGCAAAAACCCACGCGTAAATTCAACCTCGTATGAGAAAGTTATTAAGGTAAGAACAATTGAAATTTGAATTTTTAAATAAATAATAAAAAACAAGAAGATACCCCAGCCGCCACGTTGTCGTCCACTACCGAAGCCCTAATGCTTAAAGAACGAATCGCAGGCGACAAACTTTCATCCGCCACCATATTCTCACGAATGCCGGCCAGCGACGAGCCTCGCTGTAACAACCCGCATATTTATCGAGCTTGTATTTAAATATTTTATTTAAATATTAACTCGTTAATCGGATTTTGGTCCGAAAAGTTACTTTTTGCAAACGGTCAAATTAGAACTCGAGACCACTTCCATTGAGTTCGAAATGCCGTTTACAACTTTTTTTAAGTATAAGCATCGATAGGTTTGGAGTTAGTGAAATTTCACTAACTTTTCCCGCTTTGGACTTTGGGTTAGTTTAGCCTATTAAGCCCAAGTTCCAACCCTCTTCTCCTCACTCTTCATAAATTTCCTAACTAATCAAGCTTTGGCATTAATGGTGGAGGGAATGAGAAATTAAAATTCCAAAACTCAAATTCAATTGCAATCCATCTTCCTACTCCAAATTCAAGAAGAAGACATTGGATTCAAGCTTCTTGTGCTTAGATAGAAGAAGGATTGATTCTTGCTTGCTTAAAACTTCATTTTCATTGATATTTGGTGCAAAGGTGAGATTTTTATCTCACAATTCTAGCCTATAACTATATTGGACTATTTGGAATGATTCCCTATCATGTTTGCACGCACATTTGCATTTGGTTTGGATTGGATTGGCGAAAAACTCCAATTTTTAGCGTTTTGGTGAATTTCCTGCATTTAAGTCGTTCTGCCCGGATTTGGCTCGCTCGGAGTTAGGTCGTAGGTCGCAAGGTCGCTAGGTCGTGGGTCGTTTGGGTCTAGGTCGCTCGGCATGACTCTGGGTCATCAAAATGCTTGTTTGAGTTAGGTCGCGCCTCTTTTAGGTCGCGTCTCCTTTAGGTCGCGCCTCTTTTAGGTCGCGTCTCCTTTAGGTCGCGCCTCTTTTAGGTCGTGTCTCTTTTAGCTCGCGCCTCTTTTAGGTCGTGTCTCCTTTAGGTCGCGCCTCTTTTAGGTCGCGCCTCCTTTAGGTCGCGCCTCTTTTAGGTCGCTCTCCGCTGGAACCCTTAAGTCGTTTGGCCTTAGGTTGTTGCACCATTAGGTCGTTGGAAACCACTTGATCGTATGACCTTGTTAGGTCGTTAGGTCGCGATGGCTTTAAGTCGCGCACCTATTAGGTCGTTCGCCCCTTTTTGTCGTTAGGTCGCTCGACTGTTTATGTCGTTAGGTCGCGAACCCACTTAGGTCGCTTAACCTTATTTTCCTCTAGGTCGCGTGGCCTTTAGACCCTTAGGTCGTGAGCAATTAGGTCATTAGACCTAGTTTGCCTTTTCCCCTTAGGTCGTTGGACCGATAGGTCGCTTCACCTGTGCTCACGTTAGGTCGTTCGACCCATTCATCTTTAGGTCGTTCCACTTGCCTATCTCGTAGGTCGCATTCCACCTAGATCGCGTGAACCTATAGGTCGTTGGACCCTTAACTTTTAGGTTGTTAGACCTCATTTTGTCCACCCCCCCGGACCCCCCCCCTCCGTAGGGGATCTTATCTGAAAAACATTGAGCTGATTTCCTTAGATTTTATTCGCATCTCCGTATGCGATTTTTGTGACTGATTGTTTCTACACTTGCTTATGTTTTTTGTCACTTTATAATATAAAGGTTTCAATACTAGTAGTAAATATCAAAATTCTTTTAACAAACAATTTCAACTCTATTTTTAATAACAAAGCTCTTTTCTTAAACCGTTTTCCAATCTATTAGTATATACAAACCTTTACCTCACTCGGATGAGAAATCTAATTAAACGACTTAGTAAAACAAGTGGTATGAAACGCTTGCGTTCACTTCGTCGGTTAATTCTTGGACTTGTTCGATTGAACCTCTTGTGACAATTTTATTAGTGAAGATTTATAGTTTGTTCGTAAATATTTAAGTTAAGCAAGTGGTTATGGGACATGAAGCTAAACTTCTATATTTACTAGATTAGTGTAATTGACACTTCTCGTTGATCATGACGATCATTCTGATGATTTAGACTAGCAACTGTGCGATGTCTCTTGTTGCGAGGTTAGACTAGACACCACTTGTGTGATTCCACTCACACATACCTTTTTTCTTTTTGGTTAGTCTGGACCTTAATCTGTGTGATTCCATTCACACATGTGGGGTAGCTCCCCTTGGTCTTCGGACCGTCATGTGATAGGCCTCTTTCTCTTTTCTATGATTTCTGGACTTCTTGCATTGATTTCTAGAATTTATGTCATTGACTTGTTATGAGTACAAGTTTGGGGTATGATGCCCTTTCCGAATCTTTGAGAAGATTCTTATGATATTGATTATCTCTTATTGATTGATCTTCTGTTGATCATTATTTACATACTTATGGTGGTATGTCATTATGGATATTTTATGTTTATGCCATATCTTTTATGTTATATCATGTCATCTGATATTTATAGCTAGACTGACCCGTTTATTATTTTCTTAAATAATACTCGGGTCAGACCGAGATGTTACAGGTGCTTCTGCTTGACTTCTTCCCAGGGATTCATCACTCTGACTTTTGGCTAACTGTTTAGATTAGCAGTTTTTGTTGTATACACTTGAGATATAGACTCATAGTTGTATTCTTTTGTATAGCACGTGTTGCTATTCTTTTGTATTATCGTGGATCTTATGGACCACTACTCTGATGTACACTTTTATGTGTTAGTTATATATTCATATCTTCTTCCGCCTTTGTGATATGAATATCTGTGACTGATTTGTGTTATGATTATTTCTATGTTTGTTTTCGAAGATTATTTATAGCCACCGTGTGATAAGCAATTACATGGATGGTCGCTCCTCAACAGCCTTATTCTCCATGCTAGTTGACAACACTACTCCGTAGTGTTATTGGCTAGTGTGGGTATAGAGGTGGGGCGTCACACTCGCAACCACGCGCCCCACTTCAAATCATGACGCAGACCAGCGACGAGCCTCGCAACCACGCGCCCCACTCCAAATCATGACGCCGACCTCGCCGTGCCTCCGAGACCACCACCTATCACCCTCCACTGCCTCGATTTAACCCTGTGTCGCCGCCCTATCAAACCCTAGGTGAATTATCTCGCCAAATCCAACCATCAACATCACCTATGAACCATACCGATCAACTCCCCTCGGCGATATCTACCCAAGAGTACAAGCGATTTGATGATCCATCGACGTTCATCGGAACGTGATGAACGCCCGATATTTGTTCATCGATTTCCGGCCACACCGAAGCCCAGATTGAAAAATGAATCATATATTTGACTTGCGCTCGTCGAGAGCTTCAAATCCATATATAATTCAATATATATTGAGGAATTTGAAATTTGAAGTAGAAATTTTTGATTTGCAATTGATTGTGAAAATTGGAATTTGTCTGCCATTGAGAAAGAGGATTAATATGACTTGTACATATAAAAATGAATATAAGAAATAGGCAAGGTTTATAATGAGGTATATATATGCAAAGCTGAAATTATAATGGACCGGATTGATTTGGATTGACAGTTGAACGATAAATGGCCCGAAAAGCCCGTTCTGACTTCGGAACGAGAATGGATCAACCCATATATCAAAACAGATGTTTTTAAATATTTTAAAATCAATGGGATAGGTTTCAAGTCCAAATTCTATCGTATGAAGAAGTTATGCTAAAATCAAACTATTTCAAATTGATTTCAATTGATTTCAAATAAATTGATTTCTAGGCGTTTCGAGTCCGTACGATCAAACGACAAGCCCGATCGCTACGAAACTTGAAATCCTATTATAATTCACCGTTACGGATCCGATGAGACTAGTTTCTTTGAAATCGGAGTCAGTGGGCAAAGTGGTTATTTTCTGGTTAATTAAATAAATTAATATTAAATTAATTAATCACTTTCAAATTTAAATTTTAATAATTTACAACTTCTATCTGTTTTGATTTCTTAACCATTCATAAATAATTTAAACAAATTTAATTGTCGATTTAAAATTGATTAATTTCTCAATTTCAGTTTTTAATTTCAATTTCATTAAATTCAGAAATTTATAAATTTAAAGTTCCATAATCCATTTACTAACTTTTAAACCTTGTTATTCACGTCTTTTATTACAATAAGGATATAATTAACATTGGTTTATAACATAGTACATTAGTATTTCCCAATTTCATCCTAATCCCTATTTATGTAATATTTAAATATAAATTTTTATTTAATTCCAACAAATCCAATTATTAAATTTAAATTAAGAAATCTCGATCCACATCCCTTTTTATTCAATCAATCATTATCCTATTCATACTTTTTTATCAACCAATAATTATTAAAAATAACTATCTAATATTGTTTTTCCCAAATTACAGCTTATTACGTATTATTTCGTCAACTAATATAACTTTGAATTTTATTTCCCAATTTACTATTTACAATCAATTATGACCTTGCAATTGTTTCATTTAATTGGATTTGCACTAAATTAGTTATTTATTAACTTGCATTAACATTATTACCTTTATTTTAGTGATTTCATTATTAAATTACAGATTTGTTTATTTTCTTTTCGAGTTAAATTACTAAACTTATTAAATTATCAAAATTTAATTATCAAAAATTACGGTCGTTACACTAATGATTTATAGTAATTGTTAAATGTCTTGGATAGAATATTATCAAACTTTCACAACTACAAAGACTTAATGTATGCAATTGATCTTTAACTTGATTTGCTATACCAACATACACTTATCGTAAATCAATCAACGCATTTGAATGTATAAATTAAGTGGTATACATGTTGTGAAGCAATCCAATTTGGTACAAGCATGTTCCAAGTTCCAAAGTATTTGAAGGGCTTTTCTTCTTTGAATTAAACACATGTCACTGGCTTCGTGCTATAGAAGCCTAATGTTTAATTATACTGCTGGTCACTGACCAAAAATGCACGCTAGTTCATAAACTTTTGACGACATCTTCTGCAAGCTATTGTATAGTTATACCCCCTAAAAGAATTTGTTAGGGGATCTGCTTGCAACTCTGTTCATATGCTTGGTTGAACTTAATATTTTTATTGTTTTGGTAGCAAATTAATGAGGTTTCAGAATTGCTAATGTAGCATACCAAGTTTTTTCACTTGTACTGCGTAGTCTGCTTATTTTCCACCATTGTCGTTACTCGTTACGTGCTAAATATTAAAATATTTTAGTTTCTTATAATAGTACATCTTTATTATGTTAGAAGTTCTCTAATTTTTCTTTCGAATGGTTATAACTAAGTCAGCCCAGTTTACTGAGGGTCATCCAAACAAGTCACAACAATGCGTTATGCTTCTTGAATGTTCCATCCAAACTTTAAGTTGTTAATATCTCTTTATTTAAAATAATTTATATTTTTGGATAGTATTTTTTGTTGTATTCCGACACCATAATCTTGTGAAACATAAATACTACTACTTCTTATAATAAATACATGAGAAAGATAATAATATGTTTCATGGTATCTTAAGCTTAACTCAATTCAATCTTCATTGCTTGGGAATCAATATTTGGTTTAAGTAATTTGGGAATCAAATGCGGCTCTTACTAGTGAATTGGCAGATGCACGACTCAATCAAAGTACCTCTCATATATCCAATTACATCTAAAATTTTGTTCATTTAAACGAAGTTAGAAATACATAAGCCAGTTTATTACATCTCAAGATTGTAAATAAAAAATATATGTAAAACTCCATCACATTCAACTTGAATCCAGTAGTCGTTTGAGATATGATAAGTTTTAATTTACTCTTAATCCATTTTTTCCACTACTTTATCCTTTAATTCACATCATGGGTTTTGACATCAGTGGTGACAGGACTTACTTCACTTTAACTTTTGAGGAAATCTCATTAGATAATGGGTATACTCACCGGTTTACCTACAATCTTACGGTACTAAACATGCCACACTCTATGCACTACTATTTGATGCAACAAACACTCCTATATTTTTCTCTGAAGTTGACATTATGTCATCTACATTCAAACTCCTTGTCAACCCTCTCTTCACTTATCATAAACCTTCTTCAATTTCTACGACACTACATTGCTATAACATAGCATGCCACCTTTTTCCTTATAAGGTTCTTTAACTTTTCCCATTTTAGTGCATATATTCCCCTTGCCTTCTATGTGTCGTTTCCCCCTCCGACAAACTTCATCAATTTTTGGCATGACTCTAGTTCATCCCGGCAACTGATATCTACCATATGACCTCAAAAACTAACATGCATTCATATAGGTAACTACAATCATCAACCAAATAAGATCAAAGACTAGGGTTTCAGCCGTTTTAGAAATTGAGCCAAATAAATATGAAAAATAAAACCAATATTCATCCAATTTAATCCAAACATCAACCAACATCACATACGCATGAATTTAAAGATAGTTGGTGAGGTAAACTCACCTTCAAAACTTGAATTTGATGAAATAATCTCGAATTAGCTTCTCTTGATTACTATCTAGGTTATTAGCAGAAATTGAAAAAAAAAGCTTACAACCAAAAGATAAAACTAAGATTACTAGCCTTAATAGATTCATTAAGAGGTGTAGGACTTATCTTCTTTTGATTTATACAAGATTTAAACAAAAGCCCTTTGATTTGAACTTGAAATTGAGGATTTTTGAAGCTAGGGTTTTCTTAGTTTTGAGAAAAGCTTTCTTTTTGTTTATCGGTTTAGCAAATGAATGTATACTTCATTTTAGAAATTTCTAAGGAGAGAAAACTCTCTTGTTTGCACCAATGGGCTGAAATTTACCTAGGCCCAAACCCACAGTTTGATTAAATACCTCAAAATTCTACTTTTTACTTATTTCCTTCATTTTAACTCTCATTAAAAATTAGCTTAGACTTAGAAAAATTTATATAAAAACTCAACATTATATTTAACCTTTTAACTTCAATATTAAAAGAAAGAAACAAGATTTTAACACTTATTTTAACCTTCTTTTTAATATTTAAAAAAGAGACAATCTCTTATTTTCAATTAATGAAAAATTCAAAAGTTAACAATCTTCTAAATAATTCATTTTACATAACTATAAGATTTATCACAATTTTCCAAATTAACATTTCAAGATTTTAAATTGAGATCTTTAAGAAATGAAACTCATTTCTTAAATAAATCAAATCAATTATTCCCAAAAACCAAATTTAATTCCGTAATTAAATTTCATAAATCGCAAATTAGAACTAATATCCATTATTAAACTTAATTAATTAGGTAATTAACAACAACTTGTTATAGAATCCCCCTTAAAGAAATTGCGTACCCCTGATTTCCTTAATGAAAAAAAATCTGTAAATTAAATTTTCAATTTTTTCTCAAAAGTTACAACATTGAAATTGTTTTTATTTTTCACTAATTTTTCTTTGGCAAAATTTTATTACATAAATAACCTCAAAAATCTCAAAATATTAACATTACTAAACCAAAGTTAAAATAGGAGAAAACCATTTTAAATCCAATTGTTTCTATTTTCATTTTCTAGATCACCAAAACTTTTAAACCCATATATACACTAGTAAATAAAATTCCTGTTTAAAGTTATTTCCCAAAAATATTTTTCCCGAAATATTTTACCTTCACAAATAATAATATAAAGTTCCAAAAACATTTAATATAATTATCCAAACTTTAATTAATCGCTTCTTTTCAAAATAACCATATAACTCAAAATAATTCCTTTCCAAATATTATTTATATCAAAAATTTATACTTTTAGTACTTATCCTATTTATATACACAAATATAAATGTTTTTCCATAAGATATCTTTTTACTTCCAAAATTTATTTTCACAATTTCTTAATTCTTAATATCTTATTAATTAAGATACATATATAACAATTTACTTTCATTCAAACCAAAGAACTTGAAAGTTAAACTCATAAAGGAAAGTAGATTTTCAATTATTCCGTTTTTAGAAATTTCTAATTAACATTAATACATACCAAATACAAAATTTAAAATATTTTCCTTAACTTATCTCACTATATAAAATAAAATCAAGCTATGAAATTTAATGATTCATTTTGTCACTTGGCTGCAAAGTTGATTACACAAAATATCAACATTGCGTCACCATGCTCTCCACTTCTCACAATTTATTCGATGGCTTAAATACCATTTTAAATTATTTTAAACTCAATTATTTTCCAAATTAATTATTTCTCATGTCAAAATGTCTCATTCGATGTTTAGAAACTCCTATCAACAACATGGCATCCCACATATCGATCGAAATCCTTTAACATTTACTGAACAAGTCAACAATAAATAATCCTAAGTTTCCTTAGTTATATTTATTTTATCATAAATAGTATCCATGCATCCAATACAAGTAAATACAACCAAGTAATCAACTCTTAACAAATAATCAATCAAAACTAAATAGTCACTTATAGCTGAAATTTTTTATTTTAGAATCCCGTTATGCAACTTTGATCATTTATAAAATTATTTAAATTTTACACTCATTTATTCAAATTTCAAAATTAATTCACTCCAGTTTAGCTCTTCAAAGATTTTTTTCAATAATCCCAGAATATTCTAAACTCTAAAAGTTTTTAACGCATTATTTACCAAAATTTTAATATCACAATTTCTAACTTAGCTTTTTTAACATTTTAAATCAAAATACGTCCCAATTTACTATCCCAATAATCAATTTATATTCCTATTCCTAATTATATAATTAATGAAACTATCTACCACGCACCAAAAGGGACAAGACTCTAAGTCTCACTAGACCTCAGGTCTGTGATACTATATGCTATAATGTTCTGACACAACTCTGACACCAAAATGTGACGACCCCATCGCGATACCTATTGTATTAAAGTACATTATAAATAATGTTGTCTAATAATATGGAGAATACAAATTATTAAGGGTGACCAAATGTGAATATAATTTTAAACTAACATTGATATGCCATACTTACCTTTTCACCCAATCTTCAAAATAAATTTGATGTGTACAGTCTCATTTCAAAGTGATAAACACATCGGTTTCCCGGAATCAGAACAGTATATCATATAAAATAGAAATCACAGATAATAACAAAATAATAGATCTCATATACATATCAAATAGTGAGTCTATAAAATAAAATACTAGACTTACATAATATATAAGTGGTATGAATTACTATCTCAGTATACATTTCAAATAAATAAACAAAAATCATGCAAGAGATAAGCTAGTAGTCAAAATGTTATCTCCTTGTGAGCATAACCATCCAAAGGTCAACCTATCCTGTAACCTGAAAAGTATTGGCCTGACCCGAGTATTAATATCCAATATGGTGAGAACAAGATATAACACAAGAATAAATAATTGATAAATTAATCCACATGTCCAATAAATAACAAGTCATGGGAATAGTTTAACACGATACTAACTTAAATCATAGAGATATATTTAGATTACAAACACAGATTATTCACTAAACGTAGAATTACAAAACAAAGCACAATATCTCTGAGCACGCAGAACCAATTCCATACCGATCAATTATTTAATCATACATACCAATCATATAGATTGTACTCATACGTGCAAAAAATTTGTTATCACTCGAACCGATCTGATACTAAGGACAGTACTCATATCATAATACAGAATCTTGACCAACCACAAGGATTGGGGAAATCATAAATCTCAATGGACCTAAACGATCAGGACAACCATGACTCGAAAACTCTAGTTTAGCAGATATTTTTATATTTAGAAGGAAATCCAAAAGTATACCTCTTAAGGACTTATCAGCCCCACCGAATCTAAAAGGAAATACTAGAACTTAACCAAAACGTCCCATACCACCTGGTGAAATTCAAGTATTTACTAGAACATAGTAAATCTCACTCATTACAGATACCACTGGAAAACTTGAACTATATTCTCTTAAGGATCTAGCAACTCCATGTCGCACACCAAAAGAGAATACAACTCTAAAGTTTTAAATACTTTCCTATAAGCAATCACATGAATTTAACCTAAGTATCCCTACCCGGTGAAATTCAAGTATTCGTTAATGGGTTAGCAAATTCCACTCAAACATTATATTCAATGGGTTGTACCATATTCGACGAAGCATTATACGAAATCATTAAACTAATTGATAACACTAAGTCAATTATTAGCATTTCCCATATTATAGAACTAAGGTTCTCAAAACATTTTTCTCTTTTGATTTCGCTATTTAAAAATGATTATTATAATTTCCTATAAATTCCTTTATTATTTAACTTTAAATAAATATTCGCTTATTTGATAAAATATTCCATAAACCCGAATTGTTCCAGATTTCACTTATATACACAAAGTTGTTTCAAATTTCCATATTGTTATATTATTCCCAAACCATATTCCAAATCCATATATATAAGTGGTCATTTAATTTATAAAACTATATTATTTCTCTTTCAAACTTAGTTTGATATATATATAACTATTTTATTTTAAAGATAAATTAAGTTAATATTTCCCAAAGCCATATTTCCAAATCCCATGTATAATAAACCAATTATTTAACGAAACTAAAATACTTATATTTCAAATCCATAACCACTTCTAGTGACTCTACTTAATATAATAAATAATGATTTAAAATCATTTATAAAAGAGAATAGGATTATTTAGAAAACCAGTTTAAATCTACAGTTTATAATAAACTTCATCAATAAAATTTATCGTCTTATAATTTACGTATAATAAGTAACTAAATTCCAAAACTTTAACTCCAACGAGAATTACAAAGACACTAAATCGAACTCTAAAAAAATCAGCAAACAAAACACTGTGAAATCCACGAACGAGTCATAGCAAACTCGGGTTCAAATGACGGGTTGGAAAGGGGCTCATGGTCACGTGGAACTTATGTTCCAAGCAACGACCGGTCCACCGGTTACGGACCTAGAACGTGAGTTCCAGGTGTCGTTTACCCCTCCGACGAATTTCATCAATTTCCAACATGACTCTAGTTCGTCCCGTCGACTAATATTTGCCATATGACCTTAGAAACTAACATGCATTCATATAAGCAACTATAATTATCATCCAAATGAGATCAAAGAATAGGGTTTCAGCAGTTTTAGAAATTGAACCAAATAAACATCAACGATACCACCAATATTCATCCAACTTAATCCAAACAATAACCAATAATCACACACACATAAATATAGAGATAGTTTGTGAGGTAAACTCACCTTCAAAAATTGAATTTGATGAAATCATCGAAGATTTGCTTCTCTTGATTACTGCCTAATTTGTTATCAGAAATTGGAAAAAAAGGGTTACAACCCAAAGATAAAACTGAGATTACTAGCCTTAATAGATTCACTAAGAGGTGTAGGAGGTTACCTTCTTTTGATTTCTACAAGATTTAACTAAATGCCCTTTAATTTAGAACTTGAATTGAGGATTTTCAAAGCTAGGGTTTTCTTAGTTTTGAGAAAAGCTTTCTTTTTGTTTACTGGTTTAGTAAATGAACGTATACTTCATTTTATAAATTGCTAAGGAGAGAAAACTCTCTCTAATTTGCACCAATGGGCTGAAATTTACCTAGGCCCAAACTCAGACTTTAATTAAATATCTCAAAATTCTATTTTCTACTAATTTCCTTCATGTACTCTCTTTATAAATTATATTACACTAAGAAAAACATAATCAAAATCTCTACTTATTTTTCGACCTTTAACTTCAAAATAAAAGAAAGAAACAATATTTTAACACTTATTTTAACCTTGTTTTTAATATTTAAAAGGAGACAATCTCTTATTTTTTAATGAAAAATTCCAAAGTTAATAATTTTAAGATCTAAATAATTCATTTTACACAATTATAAGATTTATCATAATTTTGCAAACTAACATTCCAAAAATTTAAATTTAAATCCTCTATAAGAAATGAAACTCGTTTCTTAAATAAATTAAATCAGTTATTCTCAAAAGCTGGATTTAATTTCACAATTAAATTTCATAAAAAATTATAATTAATATTTATAGTTAAACTTAATTAATTAGGTAATTAACAATAGAGTTGTTGCATTCATGCATTCAAATAATCGGCTTTTTAAACATACATTTTGTGAGTAATAAAACTCTCCATATCACTAGCAACCCTAGATACTCTTCTAGCACTTCATAACTCCTCCAAACTTCATCTTTTCCACTCATCATTAATTGCATTCGACCCGACTCAAAAAAAAATTAAATTGTGTTCCTCCTAGAGGTGTATATTGTTGAAAAGCATATATTTGGGTTTAATAATTTTGGGATTTTATTTGACTTGTTTTGAATTTTTGAAAAAAGATGTTAGGTTTTTATTTTGCTTCAAAAAATAAAAATGAGATACTAGGATAGTGAAAAATGAGCTACGTGATACAATTTGATGTAAAAGGTGGAAGACTTTGGAATTCTCAAGATGGCTCCAACCTTCGATTAAGATTTGTGCCTCTAATAGGATTCAAAAAGATTTATTTTCTCCCTTATTCTCTTTCTTTTCATTTTGTAAACAATGTTCTACTTCGTCAAAATAATTCCACATCTCACTTAAAAATCATATTAACTCAATAGCAGTGTTTACTAAGCATTGTGTAATTTTGAAAAAATTATATTTTGCAGTTTTCTCATTTTAAAAATTAATTAACCCAAAATTGCAAATTTTGGCCCATTTTTGTAAAATCATACCTGGCCTAAATAATTAAATAAAAATTCATCCTTCACTATAATAAATTCCAAAACTCATTTATTCACCATAATAAAAATTATTGAACTACTTTTAATTTATTTAAAAGACCATTTAAAGTCTAGAATATCAATGTTAACCCAAAAATACCAAAATCACCATTATTATTAATTCATTGCTTCAAAAATATCTTATACCCAAATAATTTATTTAATTACCAATTTCATCAAATCTAATTTTTATTCCACTAATCAATTAATCTTTTTCTCAAACTCAACCAAATATTTTATTATTAAATTTCCTGTAATGACACGATATTTCAAACCATTCGCATCCGCATATGTCGGACTTGAATTGCCCAAAACAACAGAATTTATATTTGGTAAAACTTAGCATATACTGTAAAAAAATCAATCATAGAATCACAGATACAGAGTATTACAACAATAAGCAGTGGAATATATAAATAGAAGTTCATGTAGGTACTATATAAACATCAAAGTTTAAAGTAAAATACAACAAAATCTCAAATATAAATGAATCTCTGATGCATAAGCAACTGACAAGTCTGAACATAAATGACTGGAATAAATTGAAATAGCTGAAATCTAGATAGATAGATCTTCAAACAAAGCTTCAATCTCCATAGGTGAGTCTCAAATGTTTTGACACTCAGTCTGACCCGGGTATAAAAAAACACAAAACACTCGAGTCAGGATTAAGATTCTTATATAGTAAATTCAATTCAAGTGAAATGTCAACTAAAATACAAATAACTTAAAGGATGTTTAGGATTCCCATCCTCTAAGGATCCATGGAATTATCTACTATGTAGTACACTATTATAATATGTCTATAGTAAAGTAACCTATTAAAACAACATTAAAGCGTTACCCATATCCCCTTTAATACATTTTTATATATTCCCATAGTTTATACAGCACCGTAATTCCTTTGAAAACTAGAGGGCTATCAGATGGCACTCCATGGGTATTGTACAAACCAAATCCGTAGAAGGCGCGATAGGGCATGTGACACGGCTCTCAAGGCAATGCCAGGGTAGATATACCGTTTGCAATCCCGGACTGGTGGTAATGCGTAGAAGCTACTACTGCCCACCTCAGACACACTCCCAAATCAACGTTGCGAAAGCAATAGAATGGCATCAAAGAAATATGCCCGACAGAGGGAATGACCCCACTTGGCCCTGTATATCAAGCTGACTCACGGGAGCTAAGGCTACGTAAATACCATATAGAATTGTTATCAAACCGTCCTACTTCATTCTGGAATCTCCACCACGTACACGGTTGTTAAAGTGGTTTTCGGTATTGGCAGAGAGTATGACAATATCTGATCCCGGTCTCATTAACAACCAAACGTTTATTTCACACCATGGCCATTTTATTTCAAATAGTTCATACTTCATATCAAAATATCATATTCATTTCAAAACCATATCAATTCGATATCATTATTCACTTTAAATAATATTAACTTCAAAATCGTAACATTTTCAAAATTATAACCCTTTCGAAATCAAAACACTTTTGAAATCATAACACTTTGGAAATCATAACACTTTCGACTTAAACATTTTAGATATTAAAAATAGTATATACATTAAAATAGTTATAAATTAAAATAGTTTATATATTAAAATAATTTACATATTAAAATAATTTATTAAATAGTTTATATATATTAAAAATACTTTATATAACAAAATAGTTTCCTCCAATTTCACAAATCGATTCAAATTAGCTTAAATTCCAAAAATCAATTTAAATCAATTCCAGTTTAACCATTTCAAATTCAAAGTTTAAAGATTCAAGTTTATATATTTAAACACTTACAATATAAATTTCATTTATTTTTCAACATTTAACTTTAGTTTATTTTAAATTGGAAAATATCCACTTAATCATTTTAATAACAATTTGTCTGAATCCCAATCTATAAATTTAAATCAATATTAAATATTCAATCTGAATTTTATTTTAAAGTGAGAATATTCATTTAATCGCCTTTTATCAAATCAAGTTATAAATCACATATTTTAAAACCTCAAAAATCAATAAGTTTAAATCAACTCTTATTTAAATTCACTTGTTAACCAATTTAAATTCTAAGCCAACATTAACTTATTTTCCCAACTTTTGTTGTTGAAGTTGTAAAATCTATTTTTAAAATATTAATATAAGTTTAAATAAATACTTAAACATATTATAAACTAATTAGATTAAATTTTTATTAAATTAAATCTTGTTATCAAATTTATTTTATATTAAATCTATTTTTATATATTTTAAAATAATAAAATTATAAGAAAAATCTTAAAAATTATATTTTCAAAACTAACTTATAAATTTAAAATTTCCAAAAAATATATAATTATAAAAATCAAAAATCTAGACATATATAAAAATAACATTAATACATATTTATTTTAAAATCGATATTTATTAAAACTATATATTTCCTTTCTAAACTTTGGAAATCATTTTTCAAAATATAGAACAACGGTGTCCGTATATAATTTTCAATCCCATGGTCAAGTGATGCGGATATCTATCATTTCAATCCGCAATTTAAAATTCTATAGGTATATATCGTTTCAACCCGTAATCCCAAAATTTAAAATCAATGAAAATCTCTTGGGTTTATCATTTCAACCCATAACGATTTTCCCTTAATCTATAATATCATTCGGGCATGTATTATTTCAACCCATAGGGATTTCTAAACTAACAGGGAACTTGCAGAGTGAGAACAAATATGATAATAATATAACATATCAATAACAGGCATATATCATCAGTAAATTTAATTATAATATAAATGACAAATTATGGTGTCAGATGTCACATGAAAACAATGGCAGATCATGGCAGATCATATTTAACAATTAAATACTTAACAATTCTAATTTAACAGCGTATTTCAATCGTTATTTCATGTGAATTAAATTTACTAAATAAATGAATGTTAATCGTGAGTGATTGCTCACTTTTCGAGGCCAGAGAGATAACAAGAATGTGATGCATGGACACGGATATGCATATACAAGCTAGATTTATGGAAATAAATTTCCAAACAGCTAAAAAAACAAGCAAAGCTACCATACCATAACCAGGATGGCGAAAACAACAACAGAGACGAGCACACAAATAAGGCTGTGACGGGAACTTGAATTAGAATCGATGAATTAAAACAATATCAAAATATCTATATATATATATTATATTTAAAACTCTAAATCACTATTTTTGTTTCAAAGTCAGATAAAATCTTTATAAAATATGTGTGTGTACATATATATTTCCAAATCGCTATTCACTTCAAACACTTATTAAAATAAAATCCCTATATATACAACTATTCCCGATATTTAAATCAAAATACATATACCCAAAATATCTATATCTTAATATATATACATGTATATATATTAAAACTAATATCTTTTGTACACATGTACTTTAAAAAGACAAGTACAACTACCATATAATATATATATAACACTTAAATTTCTTTCGCCTGAAGGTAGTTAGCAAGGTTAATATACAATCTTAATATCTTTATGTGTTCAAAATCCAAGCATAATGTATATGCGTACCTTTTTATATGAAATCTCTTATATAATACACTTATTTTAAAAAAATCTTTAATGTATATATATTTGAAAATCAATATAAAATTTAAAATACACACACGAATATATTAAAATCAAAATATTTATATTTATAATTTGAACACGTATCATATATATCCTTTCCCAAGCAAATATTAATTCATGAGTAAAAGAAGGAGAACTAGATATATGCAAACTTACAAAAACTTATATGTATATACTTGATGTATATATAATTTTTTTTCAAAAGGAGAGAAGAACTGCTCGGCGCCAAATAGGGGTGAGGCTAGTGCATTCTCGGCTGGGTGGCAATGGAAGCTGGAGAGATAGATGGTTGAAACTGGCTGCGTGTAAAGGCTAGGAGCTGTGGTAGCAACCGGGTAAAGGTCGTGTGTGTATGGTGGGTAGCAAGGTTGGATGAGCGGTGGCAAAGGAGGCTATCATGGTGGGTGAAGGTGGATGGAGAAAAACTGTGTGCTCGGCGTTGGGCTCAAGTTGGCTACAAAGGTGGTTATCGTGTCTTCGATAGGGTGTGCTCACGAGGAAGGGCAGTTTCGCGTTGGCTGTGGAGTGGAAAAAATATGGCAGTTCTGCTGTGTAGTGAAGGCTATGCACTGGCGGAAGACGGAGGTTTGTTCCGCAAGTGGAAGGCTATTCGTGTGATTATGATGGTGGTAGGGTTCGAATGAAGGGGAAGACGTGGGTCTTGAGTTACGATCTAGTGGTGAGGTGGTGATGCAGGAAGGTGGCTGTCATTGTGGGGAAGATGAGGTGGAGAAGACGTGGTGGTATGGCTGTGCTTGGAGAGAAATGAATGAAGGTGGTGTCTGCTCAAGTAGGGAGGGTGGCGGGTCAGGTCGATGGTGAGAAGGTAAGAAATGAGCGCGAGTAGGTTTTGTACCAAAAGTGATAGCACAAGCCAGCTCAAAAAAAAAAAAAATCTAAGCTCCTGCTTTCTTTAGAGAGCATCGAAACGAAAATGAAAATAGAAGAGAAGGCAGAGCGTACAGAAATATTATTTTGAATAGTGGGATGGAAACCATCAAAATATCAAATCTAGAGAAAATTTAAAATCGATGGCTATTCGTTTACACATTAGAAATTGAATGGACATAAGAACCCAAAAAGGCACGAAACAGGTACCAACATGGTTATCGTTTTCGTGGATTTCGCTTCATAGGACTCCGAAACACACAAATGAATATACTGCGGAGATCAGCACGACGAGATGAACAGAATGGTATACTATCAGCGATACAATCATCTCATTAAAAGTCAATATTCACTGCCAAACAGCTGCTAATTCATCAAAAATAAGATAAACAAGCTAGAGAAGTCCAAATTTGATGTAACGAATTATAACGTCTCAATCAGAAAATGATTTACATTTTTATTGTATAAAAATATTCAGGTTTCGAAAATAATTTATTTCATCAAATTAACTGAAGTTAAATTTAAATAAAATTACACAACAAAATAAACTACCATATTATTTGATGAAAATCTGATATTTGCTATGTCTAAACAGACGTATTTCAAATATCGAATTTTCATTATTAAATTTTATAATTAAATTCCAAGCTAAATTTTCAATTAATTACGTTATAAAAATCGTTAAAATTTTGGGTCGTTACATTTCCAATATCAAAATATTTCACCATTAAATCCCAACCAAATATCTATGTTTTCAAATTATCTTAACTTTCTAATATTATTATTTAATCTCATTTAGCTATTTAAAAACTCATTATAAAATCCTAATTAATTACTTCTCAATACCGGGTTGTACAAATAGTCTACCATGTCGTGTTTTAGAAACTAAATCGCTATAATGTTTTAAATATGAAGTTTTTTAGCTTTACACTTCTAGCAAGAACATCACACATCTATTGTATTTATCTTATTACAAGAAGTAACTTTTACGAATTCTTATAAACCTATTAGAAAAGCTGGTTGTATTGATCCGCTTACATCCAACATTTTAATGTAAACATTTTCACGTCGAACTTTTAAATTTTCTATATTTTTCTGCATAGATAACATAAATATAATCGTTTATTAAATATCTTACAAAAAAATATAAAAATTTAAAATTAATTATCTCAATTTTAAATTACCTAATATTAATTATCTAAAATAAATAGTTACTTATAATTAATTACTTATAAATATACATATGAGTCATCTTGGTATTACATATTAATCTTAATTAATCTTCTTATAAATTAAAAAAATTCTTAATTTTAAATTTCTTAATACTAGTTATCTAACTATAATTAATTATCTTTTAACTATAATTAATTATCTTTTAACTATACTTATGAATTATCTTAGTATTAACTATTAATATTAATCAAATATATTAAAAATACAAAATTAATTAGCTTAATTATAAATAACTTGATAGTAATTATATATTGTTAACTATTTACTTATAATTAATTACTTTTAGATATGCTTATGAATTTCTTTTCTTTGAGGAAAATGAGCGATCCTGTCAAGGAGAGCACTTATATAATTTTATTCTACATTTAGAAGGGAGCTGCCAACAAGCCTGGTATATAGCAAAAGAACCCCGTACATAGAAGAAAAGCAAAAAATCTCTACCAAACCTAAATCGTAACTCAATTATAAGCAGTCCAATTTGCTTACAATCTTCATCAATCATCTGTTCACTTTAAGCACTATGACATACATAATCCAATCCAAATGACACCTAAAAGTGAAAATCTCCACAAAAAAACAAATCTAACATATATATAATTAAGTGTTTACGTATACATATATAAGGGACAAGGTAAACATGGTAAAAAAATTAAAACAAAAATTTAGTTATCGATCAAGAGTGAGGCGTTCATAGAGTCGTATTTATTCATAGTATTTATTAAGTCATTTCTTAAGGCCTTATTGTGTCTACTTATGTTAAAGACAATAGTTGTCTTTAAGATGCCTATGCAACATTTTAACTTTTTAAGGAAATCCTTGAAATAAACATTTTTAGTCAATTAATATCTAGATTTTAAAACTCAATTACAAACGAAAAGCATAATAGCGTAAATAATATTATCGGTAGCAATAATAGCATTGTTGAACATTCCTTAATTCCTTTCAAAATAAATGCTAGTAGGTAATAACAAAGATAGTATCCAACGAAACTCTATAATCTTTGGCATATATAAAATAAAATCTGTTCCAGTAGTATTTACTTAGGATTAGAATTGGACATATAAAAGTCAGGCATATTTGGTGTGTTTACAAGAATAGAATTGTTTAATGCATGATTATTGAAATGTAGGTATGTTAACTTTTCTAGTTCTAAATTGCAAAAGGCACTTTTTGTCTAAGTGAAAATTCTTTGTATTTAGTTTTTTATATAGGATTAATCACATGTGTAGTTTAGCTTTGGGTGGAGCGTTAACTTTCCAAATTTTTTTTTAAATAATTGGTTTACCCATAGACAAATTTAAAAACTTATTGACAGAACTAGAGGAGTATATTTTTTTTTCTCAACACCAAATTTTGGTATCCCTTCCACTATCAAGGTTATAATATTCTAATTTATTACAATGTAAAACAAACTGGGTCAAGAAAATGCATTCCAAAGCATGGTTAAGCTAAACCTCTATGGGAATTCACGTTGAAGTCATTAAATCCTAGAAATTAGTGAATTTTTGAAATTATTAATATCGTAGAGTTCTTTGTATTTGACCTTAAGTAGTAAAACCAAAACCCCAACTATCATGCCAAAATGATATGTTATTTTCTGAATGAATATATGATTAACCCCAAGGTTAAATATATTAGAAAATTTTAAAATGGATATCTAAAGTTGGGACATGTTGTTACGATAAGAAGTGATATAGTAAAGGTTATAAGTTTTACTTTAAAATTGATTTGAGATCACTTTTTTCAAGAAAAGGTCTTCATTATTATCGTTGAATTTCCAAGCCATTTTCCAAGTAAAGACACGTTGAGGTTATGTAAAATTATAATTCTTAACTCACATCCACTTTAGATTAATAGACCACATCCCAATTAATAAAGCAATTTATATTATTACAGGAAAATTTACCACTAAAGAGGAATTTTTTTTCTAATTATATCTATTTTTCGATATTTTGAAAAGAGATATAAAGACATCCAATAAATTGGGTGAGCTGATAAAAAAAAATTCTTTATGCTCAAAATAAAAATTCCCACTTCCGATTAGTTGATTTTCAATTAATTTTATTAACTATTAACTACCAATCTTCTTTTTTAAGCTTGGTTGGTCTTGTCGAGTGCGATGACCCGAAATTTTGAGCAATATCAATTTAATAATCTTTAACAAAAATTAAATTGATTTAATAATTTTATATTATAAATTGACAAGTTAAATTCTTTTAAAAGCTAATAATAGTTAATTTGGCAATAATTATTAATATCTTTTTCTAACAATTTAAAATTAGTAAGATTTATCTTTCAAAGCTAATCAAAATATTTTCTATATTTATAATATATATATATTGATATATATTGTAAATAGGAAGTCACTAATGTAATAAAAGCTATGTTTTCAAATTGTAATATACATGTGTGTGTATATATATTGTGAAATTGTGTTTCAAAATTTAATATGATAATTTTCAAAACTAATGTTAAAATGTTTCCATTTAAAATGTATATATTTATATATATTGGAAATGGAAAAATATTGTTAAAGTATTTTCAAACTTTAAATATATATATATAGTTTGTAATTTGGAAATTACAGCTTAACTTAATACTTTTAAAGTGATATTTGAAATTTAAAATCTTTAACAACAAGGATAATTTCTTATATATTTTAAATATATATTTTAGCTTGAATTTAAAACTAGATTTAAATTTAAAGTTCATTTGTTTGTAATATTCTATCATTTTTAAATTCAAACATAAGACAAAATTGGTTTGTAAAAATATATATAAAGTTAAAATAAAATTCTCAAGCTTATAAATATATGATGCAATTGATTGATCAAAGCATAAGTTATTTATAAGTAAATGTTTACATGAATTCACATTGTATATTTATATAAAATCTAAAAGCTTAAAAAAATAAATACATATTACACATATGGAAATATTACATAATTATGCATACAAGGCTTATAGGAAAATAAATGGTAATAACACTTGTAAGTATATTAAATTAGGTTAGAGACATTTGTAAAAATATAAGCATAGGTGTAAGATAATTAACATCTTAGGGGACAAATGTCAACATTTTTTCTTTGATAATTTAATTTAAAATTTAAAATAACATAAAATAAAAATATGAAGAAGAGATTTACTTTTACTTTTCAGCTGCATTCATCTTTTCAACTAAAATCTAAAGCAAATGAAAAGAAGGATAATGAAACCCGAGAACCAGATCTGGGAAAGAAAATGAAACCTGGAAACTAAATCAAAAGATATAAAACCTAAAATTCCCTGAATCAAAAGGAGATAAAAATCTGGAATCAAGGATCAAAGAAAATTAAAAGCTGGATGTTCAACTCTGGAAACTCAATTCTGAAAAGGGAATCAAAAGTCAGATGCCACATTTGTTTCAAATTCTTCAAGTATAATCAATCAACAAGCAACTAAAGATAAAGATCAACAGCCTGATGTAAAATTCATCAAGCAAGAGAAATTCAAGTCTGGAAACAAATATGTCCTCTGTCTCTACATTTCTAGGTGAGTAAGCAGATTTTAAAAACATTTTAAATATTGTTCTTCTCTTTGATATATGTATGGAAATCAAGATGTTTTCCTGTGTTCTTGAATTGAATTGAATGCATGTTTGTATTATGAGTGTTTGAATGCCTGTGTAGTTAAAAAAAAGTCTCTGTGAGATAATAATAGGCTTTGATTTCTTAATAAATTCAATAACTCATTTTAGAATTCAAATTAGCTTATGATTTGAAAATGGAAGATGTTTGAAATCATGTAACATCTCACCTACAAATAATTACATGTATTTAAAATGAATAATTGGCTCAGGATTTTTAAATTTACAGTAAAAATTAAAATGGGTCCAAAATTTATTATTTCAATTCTAAGTTTTGATTACATAATTTAATTCAATATAGAAAATCATGATTTTAATGTATATATTATGATTTTTAGTTTAGAAATCTGGGTGCATTCTCAAGTGTTCATTTTGGACGAATTGGTCAAATTACATCGATCGACGACGAGATGGTCAGAGTGATTGGACCTGAAGGTCGAGGGGAAGTAGGAGTTCATCAGAAAAATGGAGTTAGGATTTTTAGATGCTCAGCGTGGATACGAGAAGGAGGAATATGGTTTAACTGCTGGGTTGCGTCGATGATGTTCAGATGGATTTCGCGATGCCTAGTGGCGATCGGAGTTGATCGCGAATGGTGTCATGGGTGCTGGATGGTGCAGCGGAGTTTCGGTGAAGGTGGTGTGGTGTCGTAGGTCAGGGACAGTCGGAATTGGTTGATCTTTTGGCAATGTCGTTTTCGGGTTGTGTGAGTTTAGAGTCGAATTCCATTCTATAGTGAAACAGGATGATTGGTCGATCTCGTGGAGTTGTCGTGGTTGTTGTCGACTCGTCGGAGGTTAGGGTGGAGTTCATCGGCAATCGTTGGTGGCGTGCACGAGAACGCGCATGACTTTCGTGTTTCTGGGAATCTGGTTTGGGGAAGGAAGTGCGAGTTCAGGTTTTGTTCAAGGATATTCGAGTTTTACTCGAAGCAGAGAGAGGTTAGGAAACCTCGGGTTTCGCTCTAGTAATTGTATGATTTGCTCGGGTGTGCTGTGATGTGCAGGGTTTTGTTGTACAGGCTTTAGATTGTTCAGGATGCTTAAGTTTTTAAAACAGAGGAATTTGAATTTTAAATTGTTTTCAAATTCTTAAAACAAAAGTAAAACAAGATTTTCTTATAAGATTTATTTGTTCCCAAGAATAAGTTTTGATAAGTTTTATATATTGAAAAAAATAATGATTTTTTTTCAAAAATAGAAAAGTAATTTTTTTTCAAAATGATTTTTATATCAAAATTTATTCAAAAACTTAGAGAAGTTTTAAAGATATAAATTTAAATGTTCAAATTATTTTAATTATAATTGATTTCTAAAGTATTTTATTTTATACAAAGTTTAATGATTAAGATTTAGTAATCAATTATAATAAAGATTTATTTTAAATAATTAAGAGATTTCGATTTATTAAAGTTATTTAATAGGTGAAAATAATAAGGATAATTCAAGAATAGATGGTCAATAAATAATTTAATTAAGATAATGTTTTTCTTAATTAAGGATTTTTTTAAATATAATAACTTAAAGAATTATTTAATTAAATTTAAATGATTAGTTAAATAATTAACTAAGTAATTAATTAGTGATTAATTAAAGATAATCACTTTGGAATTAATTAAGTGTAATTACTCGGTGAAGTAATTAATGAATAATTACTAGATGTAATTAAGTAAAGTGTAATTATTTAATAAGGTGATTAGAGGTTAATTACTTTATGAAAGTAATTAAGTGGAAGTGATTAAAGGTTAATCACTTAGTAATTAGTTAATATAATTAATTAAAGGTTTAAATTAATTAACTAATTAAAGACTAATTAATTAATGAAAGGATTAAGAGTAATTAATAAGGTGATTAACTACCTGTTAGGTAATTAATTAAAAAGGAATTTAATTAATGAAAGTAGTCATTAATTAATGAAAATAATTAATTAGTAATAAATGATTAAAGGATAATTAATCTATAACTAAGATTTAATTAAATGTAATTAAAGAGTAATTAAACAAGTGTGATTAATTAAAGAGTAATTAATCAAGTGTGATTAATTTAAAAGAGATAAGTAAGGAATAATTACTTGGTATAATTAAGAAGTAAATAATAAACATGATTAATTAAAATTGTAATTAAGGAATAATTAATTAAAGTAATTAAGAAATAATTAGTCAAGGGAGATTAATTAAAGTGGGAAAGTAAGTATGATTAATTAATTAATTTGTTATTAATTAATGGTAAGTAAGTTGGATTAATGATAATCCTAGTGATTAAATAAGGAATTAATTTAATTAAGGATCAATTAAATTAATTTAGTTTGGATCAAACTTTGTGGATGAATGGGTAAATGATATTGGATGACACAGGATGATATTTGATGATTTGAATGTGATATATCTGGGATGTGATGCATACGGTGCTTTGTGATACGTGTGGATGAATTAGATAATAGTGGATTATCTATCTATGTGTTATGAATCATCCGTTTATGTTAAGTGATAATTTGAATATCTACTGTTTAAACCCTTAAGTACAACTTGGACATTAAAATGGCGTTTTGGATTCGATGAGACCGGGATCGGATTTTATATCTGAAAACCACATCGATCCAAATTAACGATAGGTCATGAATCTCAAGTAAAGTGAAGTGAAGTGAAGACTCGAGGTGGAAGAACTATGTATCGTTCTAACTCCGAGGGTGATTCCAGAATGAGTTTAACAAAAATAGTACTTTCAGACTCGAGATGTATATTCAGAGTGCAAGGGCTATGGCCATTAACTCTGAGGGTGATTCCAAAATGAGTGTAATGAAATAGTGCCTTCGGTTCCGTTCGAACCCGGAACGGACTTGTATGGATTGATGCTTTCAGAACATCGTCAGGTGGACGATGAGCATTCTAAGATAGATGTGTCCTACAAAGGTAATCACAGCCTCAAGCCTCATCAACCGGGAATGGCTAAAACAAGGGAGATGTAGCAAGGCTAAGTGAGTCGCGCTCAAGTAGGACGAGATTGATCCCTGTCTAGACGTCCATTTTTATTCGGCTGTGTGGGCAGTTGGATCTGCAGCCAACTGCGGGGTTGTCCTGTTCGGAACTGTCCAGTAAGGGATGGTTCCGGCCTTGTGTTGCAGGAGATTTAGGGTGGATCCTCGGTACTCTGATCTAGACCAGGTACTGTGACGGGCGGTACCACAGTAGCCCTACCATTGATGGAAACCCATTTTCCCTACGAGACCTTACGGTTTTGTTTGTATACATATGTATGTTGGAATTTAATAAATGTAACAATCACTGGATTTCCTATCAAATGTTTTGGTTAGCGTAAGGTAAAAACTTACCCATGTTTATGTGCGGGGAGTCTTACGTGATACTTTTCTTTTCAAAGGATTTTCAAAAGTTAAGAAACTTTAAACCGTTTACTCATACCAGACCCATGTCTAACCCAAGTGTTTATCTTCTGTTTTATTAAACTCTTGGGTACTCATATTGTGTATGAGTAGTCAAGTGATTCAGGTTAGCCTTGACAAATTCTAGAGGAGCTTTGGAGCAGGAGGCTTCACTGTATAGATATTTAAAGTTTCTGTTGTGATACTGTATTGATGTTCTTGTGTTGTATGTTAGACAGAAATTTTATAATTGTCTAATTTGAGTTGTATAAGTTGTGTACTCTGATGTATATGATACTTTGTATATGTTATGTATTGTATTTCATTCGTTCCGCTGTAAGATTTTGATGTGTTGTTGTTCTTTCTTCTCTTTCTTTTCTTCTTCTATCTTTTTCTTTCTTAAATAATGATGCGTCTTTCTGGTGATGGAAAGGCAGGTCGTTACAGTTGGTATTAGAGCACTAGGTAGAGTGAATACCTAGACTTTGGAGTGACTTCTTTCTTGAGGGAGCATACTTGTAATATATATATATATATATATATATATATATATATATTTGTGTGTGTATATATATATGTTGGGTTATCTGTTCGGATTTTTCAACATAAGTGTGATAACCCTGATTTTTTTATGAAGCAATTTTATGGACAAGTTTTATAATTTAATTTAGTTATGCTTGTTTAAAATTTTGTTGCCTAAAAAAAATGTAAAAAATTGACTACAAATGCATTGTGTAAGTATTAATGTGTATGCAAGATGGAACACACACATACACATAATTTTCTGTAAAATGATATAGGCAGTAATTAATTCGTGAGTTGGAATGAATAAATTATAAATAAATAGGTAAGTAAACATAGTTATTGCAGATATGGTTATATCTTTAAAACAAGTTAGTGTAAAGGAAATAAAGATAGATAGGCTGGAGTAAATACATGCAGATGATGGTGAATATTTAGAAAGAGTAAAAAAAAAAATCAAGGTTTAGGCAAGGATAGAAATATATACAGTATACATGTATTTTAAATAAATACAGGCTGGAAGAAAAAGAAGAATATTAGGAATTGCATGCAAATGGTATGAGTTGTTGAATAAATACTTTATCTACTTTTAGCAATTTCCTTAGTTTAAAAAAAAAAATCATAGATCATGCAAATAAGATGACCGGGGTAATAAGGAATAATTTCTGTTAGTAGGAACAAGGACCACTTACCCATTTTCTCCTGAAATAGAATCAGAGGCTGGTCATAGTGGCAGGGTAAAATTGACATTAAATAAATTTTTAAAACTCTAGTGGCAATCAGGGTCTGGTATAAGAGGGCTTAAGGGATAGTAAGATCTGTCATTATTTTTAAAAACAGAAAAATATACACATAGCAATTGAAATACAAGCCAGAGGAAATGAGGAACACTGACCATTAGGGACAAGAAGAAATAGAAGATTAAAGGAAAAAGAAGGATTAAGGAAGAAAGTGAGGTGAGTAATCTCACTGGAAAACCTGGCATTAAGTCCTAAAAATCAAGGCAGCCTAAATAGTGTTATATTTTATTTATATAATTTGTGTTTATCTTGGTATTGCTGATCTGTTAGGTGTTTAACTCTTCATAATGATACCCAGAAAATATGGTTTGTGGGTCTCCTGTTTAAATGATCATTTGTGTATGGGTTAACCTTGAAATGAAATGTTTTCCCTTATGGGTTTTTCTGCATATAAATATTTATTTAAGATCTCGGTAATTATGTTGTAAATCTATGGTCTGAAATTGGGAAAAATGGGACTGCAGCATGGAATTGTTGTTGCTTATATCCCATGATGAAATAAAAAAAAGGGAAAATATGAAATATAGAAGTACAATGTTGTACATGTGCTGAACTTCCATATTTACAAATGAATCCAGATTTGATTAAAGGCTTATGGTTTAGCCAGATCTCATGAATCTGTGAGTATCTGATTAAACCAAAGGCAAATGGATGCAACAGAAAGAAAAAAAAAAGAGAACTATGTATGACCATATATTTATGAACATGATCTACTTAGACCCATGATCTGAAAATGTGTGTATTGAGATTATATGCTGGTTTGTGTAATTAAATCTATGTTTATAGGAATATGATCCATTATTCCTTGAGTTCATGCTTGATGGTTGCATTATTTATTTTTCTCTGATTGAAATGGGATCCACAGAGGGGATTAGCATAATTAAGAAAAGAAGGAATAACACTTAGTAAAATAACTAAGGATTAAAGATCTTTGGGCTACAAAAGATGGCTTGGCAAGGGAAATATTGCAAGCTCACACATGGTATGTTGATACCCAGGGGCCTGAGTGTGCTGGGTTAACAGAGATTGGTCCCAGGCAATGTGTGTATTAAACAAGAGAATGTAGTTACAGATCTTAAACTGATATTGTGTGAAAAACAATAGGAGTAATGTCAAGTGGGGTTGGGCACAACCTGGATGGCTAGTAAAAGGAAAATTTGAAAAGTGATTTGATGGTTGTATTTGAGTTTGTATTGGATGTATATTTGTTGAATCTTATGATTGTTTTCCTGAATTGGATTGCTTGAATCACATCTAACCAGTTTGCATTGATATGAAGAAATGGTCTCACAGAAATGACATAGAAAGGACACTGAAACTACCTTTTGTTCATGAAGAATACTCAACCAATAAATAAATAAAAATTTAGAATCATGATATGATTTCAGTAGATTGCTCATACCAGACAATTTTGTCTGACCCTTTGTGTGTTTATTCACCATTGGGTGTCTCATAAAGCTATGAGGCAGACCATGGTGACTGTGCGGGTAAATAAGCACTTCAATGATCTAGCTCTGGATGTGTTGGCTGCTAAGAATTGGGATGCATTAGTTACATGCTTTATGATATTAAAAAATAGAAGTTTAAGCCAAATGTATGACATGTTATGTTGTTCAAATTATTTAGAAAGAAATGATGTTGTCTTTTGTTTGTAAGAACTGGATTTAATGGTGTGTTTCAGTCAGAACTTATATGTTGCTTTTGGAAAAAATGTTTGCTGAGTATTGAAGCTTCTTTTATTAGCTTATAAAATGATTTAACTGGGAAATCTAAAAATCTGAGATGCCAGCCATGTATGAAACTGAAAGGAAAAATAATAATTCAGTAGTTTGTGTGAGGAATTCAGGTCATAAGAAGAAGTAGAAGTTGTTAAGCAGAAGTATAAAAAATTGCACAAAAACAAATCCCAGAAAACATTCTAATGTGTGCATAAATGCATATAAGAACAGTAAGGCTAACCTGACCACTTTATCAAGCCCAGGTTCAACCATCTTTAAATAATTAAACTCAATAACCAATAGGCTATGGAAGATTGAGTTATTTTAGTAACAGTGAAAAATGAGTGCTTGAAATGTGCAAAAACATATACATGCACAGATCACATGTATACACAAGCACAGGCAATTAAATTCAGTTTCAAATAAATAAATAAAAAAAAAGAGAAGAGAGAAACTAAAATCATATGAGTATAAATGAATTCTGAGATTAGAAAATTTTACATTAGAAACTTGTAAGAATTCAAGTAAGATTGACAACCATTTATGAAATGATTTTGCTATGGGGAAAAACCACATAGAAAATTTCAAAGCAGATTTTCCTTTGGTTCCAAAATTCTTTTACTCTGATTTAAAACACAAGATATTATTCACACATGTTTTCATATATGAGTGTTCAAATAATTTGAGTATATCAATATTTTTATATTGATTGGAAGATCCTGAAAAGAAGAGAAACTGGAAGGGATGTTCTCTTGAGTAGATGATCACTGGAAAAAAAAAATTTTTTAAGAAGAGAGTGGGTCTTCTCAATTTGGTATCAGAGCTATGTTGTCAAATAACATAGCAAAAATCTTGGATGAACTTGTTTGTTTTGAATGTATGAAAGTATTGGCTGTCTTGAATGCTTTGTTTTATACTGATATAATATCTGTTATGATTAAATGGCAATAAGCTAGAATAGGTTAACTTATAAAGGAATAAATAATGGACTAACTCAAGTATTGTATCCATAGAACTATGGTGAGACCTAGACAACCAGATGTAGGACCAAGTGAACCACCTATGATGAATATGCAAGACTTTATGAGAGCCATAAGAGATGGAGTAGGTAACAGGCAAGAAAATCCACATGAAGAGCTTTCCAAACTTCTCAAGACCTTTACCAATCTTGGAGGCAAGACTTTTGATGGAACAGAAGGAATTATGGGAGTTCAAAATTGGCTCAGAATTTTGGATAGAATATTTGCTGATATGCAAGTTGAAGACTAGAAGAAGAGGTTAATAGCATCTAGACAACTGAGAGGAGCAGCTTTGGATTGGTGGGAAGTTATTATAGCTGGAAGACCTGAAGGGGAGGTGACATGGAACCAGTTCAAAGAGATGTTGGAAGGGAGATTTGTACCTGCATCAGCTAAAGAATCTTTGCTAGAAGAATTTATCAAACTAAGACAGGGAACTATGAGTATAACAGAATATACACAGAAGTTTGAATCACTAGCAAAATATGGTGCAGTGCTTATCACAACTAGAGAAGCTAAAAATGGCAGATATATCCAAGGACTGAATGCCCACATTAGTAAAGCTATGCTACCATATAAGGACAGGACCTTTGATCAAGTTTTGGATCTGGCTTTGAGCTTTGAACAACATGATAAAGCCAGAGAAAATTTCAGAGCATTTAAAAATAACCAAAATAAGAAGGGAAAGGGAAAGTTTCACCCTTATGACAAAAAGAAAACAGATGTAGCTTCCACTAAGAAACCAGAGGAGATCAAAACTGCTGAAGTTAAGAAAAAAATCACTTGCTATAATTGTGGACAAGAGGGACACATGAAAAATAGGTGTACAAATCCTAAACCAGCATCCTTTAAATGTCACCAGTATGGAAAGGAAGGCCACATAAGGAGGAACTGCCCAGAGTTTAAGCAAGGAAAAATGAGTACTTTGGAGGTGAAAAGCAAAGCAACTGAGGGACCAAATGTGGAGAAGCATGGCCAAGTTGAAGGTACTTTTCTTATTCACTCCATACCTTTTGTAGTAGTGTATGATACTGGGGCTACACACTCCTTAATTTCTCATGATATTGTACAACAACTAAAATTGAATTGTATGATTGTTGATAAGCCATTACTTATTAAAAGTCCTTTAGGAAATTCCTGTATTTTGGGTATGATGTGTATGCAACTAGAATTGAATATAGGGGGATATATGTTTAGTGCAGACCTATATGTATTGAAATACCCAGGTATAGGAGTTATTTTAGGGGTTGATTGGTTAAGAAAATATAGGGCTGTTATAAACATGGAAACTTCTACTATATCTTTGAGAACTTCTGATGGGAAAAGAGTAGTTCTTTGTGAAGTGAATAAGAACAGGAACATAGCCACCCTTAATACTTTGTCTAGTGAAAAGCACATGCCTGCAATAGAAGAAATCCCTATAGTAAATCAATATGCTGATGTGTTTGGTGAAGTAAAGGGGGTTGACAATCATAGACCAGTGGAGTTTTCTATTAAACTTATTCCAGGAGCAAACCCAATAGTTAAAAGACCAACTAGAATGGGGCCTAAGGAATTAATAGAGTTGAAAAAGCAACTGGTTGAACTTGAAGAAAAAGGCTTTATCCGGCCTAGTAGCTCATCATGGGGAGCACCAGTAGTTTTTTTTAAGAAGCAGGATGGATCTCTTAGATTATGTATTGATTATAGAGAGTTAAATAAAATCACAGTTAAAAACAAATACCCCTTGCCAAGAATTGATGATCTCTTTGATCAATTGAGTGGTGCAAAAATATTCTCTAGACTTGATTTGGCTTCAGGGTTTCATCAAATGAAAGTAGATGAGGAAAGCATTAAGTACACAACTTTTAATACTAGGTATGGACTTTATGAATTTTTAGTGATGCCCTTTGGTTTGACAAATGCTCCCTCTTACTTTGTTGATTTGATGAATAGAATTTTTAGAAAATACTTAGATAAATTTGTATTGATATTTATTGATGATATACTAATTTACTCTAAGACAGTAGAATAGCATGAGAATCATTTGCATATAGTATTACAGAAATTAAGACAGGAAAATTTGAAAGCAAAATTTTCAAAGTGTACTTTTTGGCAAAATGAAGTAAGCTTTTTAGGTCATGTGATATCAGAAAAAGGCATATCAGTAGACCCCAATAAGGTGATGGCAGTGCAAGCATGGAAAAGGCCTACTAGTGTCACAGAGATCAGGTCATTTATGGGAATGGCTCGGTATTATAGAAGGTTTATAAAGGATTTTGCAAAAATTTCAATTCCATTGACTAGATTAACTAGAAAGAATCAGGCCTATGTTTGGACTGAGGAATGTGAGAAAGCCTTTGAGAGGTTAAAAGAAGCACTAGTACAAGCCCCAATATTAAAGGTGCCTGAAGGAAATGAGAATTTGGTGATATATACTGATGCAAGTGGTCAGGGACTTGGGGCAGTGTTGATGCAACAACATCAAGTGATAGCATATGCCTCTAGACAGTTGAAGCCCAGTGAGATAAAGTATGCTACACATGATCTTGAATTGGCTGCTATAGTGTATGCTCTTAAGTTATGGAGACATTATTTGTTAGGGGCTAAATTTGAAGTATACACAGATCATAAGTCACTCAAATATTTGTTTTCACAAAAAGAATTGAACATGAGGCAGCAAAGATGGATTGAACTCTTAGCCTCATATGATTTTGAAATATTGTACACACCTGGCAAAGCTAATAAAGTGGCAGATGCTTTAAGTAGACAACATGCCAAAATAGCTAAATTGACGATAGAAGAATTTAGTACTTTATCATTACTGATTGATTCAGAGGTGGAAAGGGACAATGTGGAGAATATGAACATATGCAGTGAGAGGGAAGAAATAGGAAAGTTAAGTTTTGTTACTTTGGGATCAGAATTGAAAAATAAAATTGTAAAGCTACAAGATCAAGATCCATTTTTACTTGAGAAGAAAACTCAGATACTAAATGGTGAGGCAGTGGAAGGATTTCAATTGAATAAGCAAGGCCATTTGGAGAAAGGAAAAAGAATATGTGTTCCTGCTATTGAAGAATTGAAGCAAGAAATTTTGGATGCTTATCACAAAAGCAAGTATACCATACACCCAGGAAGCACCCGAATGTATCATAACCTCAAGAGAAATTATTGGTGGAGTGGTATGAAAAGGGCAGTGGCATTATATGTGTCTAAATGCATGGTTTGTCAACAGGTAAAAGCTGAATACCAAAGACCTTCAGGAATGCTTCAACCTTTACAAATACCACAGTGGAAATGGGAGGAGATATCAATGGATTTCATTGATGGTTTGCCCAAAACTAGGAAGGGAAATGATAGTATTTGGGTTGTAGTAGATAGGCTAACTAAATCAGCTCATTTCATACCAGTAAAATCAGAAAGGAATGCATGCGCATTGGCTCAATTATTTATTAAGGAAGTAGTTAGATTGCATGGAATACCAAAGACTATAGTGAGTGATAGAGATACCATCTTCACTTTAAAATTTTGGCAAAGTTTTCATAAGGCAATGGGGACTGATTTATGCTTGAGCACAGCATATCACCCTCAATCTGATGGTCAAACAGAAATTGTGAATAAATTACTTGAAGACATGTTGAGAGCATGTATATTGGATTGGGGAGGAAGTTGGGAAGATCACATATTTCTGGCAGAATTTGCATATAACAACAGCTATCACAGTAGTATAGGCATGGCACCCTTTGAAGCACTTTATGGTAGACTATGTTTATCACCTTCAAGTTGGATTGAATCAGGGGAGAAGGTGGTCTTAGGACCAGAAAATGTAAAAGAAATTTCTGAAAAGATAGCTTTGATTAGAAAAAGAATTGCTTCTGCCCAAGATAGGCAAAAGAAATATGCAGATCAGAAGAGGAAAGAAGTGCAGTATGATGTGGGAAATTATGTATTTATTAAGATATCACCCATGAAAAAGATTTTGAGATTTGGAAAACAAGGAAAGTTGATTCCAAGGTATATAGGACCATATAAAATTCTAGAAAGAATTGGAAATGTAGCCTATAAATTAGAATTGCCCGAGGAAATGAGAGCAATACATGATGTTTTTCATGTATCTCAGTTAAGAAGATGGGTTCATGATGAAGGAACAATTTTAAAATCCCCTGAGAATGTGCAGATTGACCCCAGAATGGTATATGAGAAGAAGCCTGTAGGCATAGTTGCAAAGGAGATCAAGAAATTTAGAAACAAAGAAATAAAATTGGTAAAAGTGCAATGGAGTATTGACTCAAATGATTGCACATGGGAGGTGGAAGAAAAAATCAGAAATGATTATCCACAATTGTTTGATTGAGTGAAAGGTAAGTTATATATATACTGATAGATGTTTTGATTAAGTATGTATTAAATTTTTGACTGTTTGGTTTGAAAATGATTGCATTTCTGGATTGATAATGCTTAATCTAAGTATGAAAAGAATTGTGAGACACAATTCCTAAAAGGAAGGGTGTATGTGATAACCCTGATTTTTTTATGAAGCAATTTTATGGACAAGTTTTATAATTTAATTTAGTTATGCTTGTTTAAAATTTTGTTGCCTAAAAAATATATATAATAAATTGACTACAAATGCATTGTGTAAGTATTAATGTGTATGCAAGATGGAACACACACATACACATAATTTTCTGTAAAATGATATAGGCAGTAATTAATTTGTGAGTTGGAATGAATAAATTATAAATAAATAGGTAAGTAAACATAGTTATTGCAGATATGGTTATATCTTTAAAACAAGTTAGTGTAAAGGAAATAAAGATAGATAGGCTGGAGTAAATACATGCAGATGATGGTGAATATTTAGAAAGAGTAAAAAAAAAATCAAGGTTTAGGCAAGGATAGAAATATATACAGTATACATGTATTTTAAATAAATACAGGCTGGAAGAAAAAGAAGAATATTAGGAATTGCATGCAAATGGTATGAGTTGTTGAATAAATACTTTATCTACTTTTAGCAATTTCCTTAGTTTAAAAAAAAAAATCATAGATCATGCAAATAAGATGACCGGGGTAATAAGGAATAATTTCTGTTAGTAGGAACAAGGACCACTTACCCATTTTCTCCTGAAATAGAATCAGAGGCTGGTCATAGTGGCAGGGTAAAATTGACGTTAAGTAAATTTTTAAAACCCTAGTGGCAATCAGGGTCTGGTATAAGAGGGCTTAAGGGATAGTAAGATCTATCATTATTTTTAAAAATAGAAAAATATATACATAGCAATGGAAATACAAGCCAGAGGAAATGAGGAACACTGACCATTAGGGACAAGAAGAAATAGAAGATTAAAGGAAAAAGAAGGATTAAGGAAGAAAGTGAGGTGAGTAATCTCACTGGAAAACCTGGCATTAAGTCCTAAAAATCAAGGCAGCCTAAATAGTGTTATATTTTATTTATATAATTTGTGTTTATCTTGGTATTGCTGATCTGTTAGGTGTTTAACTCTTCATATTGATACCCAGAAAATATGGTTTGTGGGTCTCCTGTTTAAATGATCATTTGTTTATGGGTTAACCTTGAAATGAAATGTTTTCCCTTATGGGTTTTTCTGCATATAAATATTTATTTAAGATCTCGGTAATTATGTTGTAAATCTATGGTCTGAAATTGGGAAAAATGGGACTGCAGCATGGAATTGTTGTTGCTTATGTCCCATGATGAAATAAAAAAAAGGGAAAATATGAAATATAGAAGTGCAATGTTGTACATGTGCTGAACTTCCATATTTACAAATGAATCCAGATTTGATTAAAGGCTTATGGTTTAGCCAGATCTCATGAATCTGTGAGTATCTGATTAAACCAAAGGCAAATGGATGCAACAGAAAGAAAAAAAAGAGAACTATGTATGACCATATATTTATGAACATGATCTACTTAGACCCATGATCTGAAAATGTGTGTATTGAGATTATATGCTGGTTTGTGTAATTAAATCTATGTTTATAGGAATATGATCCATTATTCCTTGAGTTCATGCTTGATGGTTGCATTATTTATTTTTCTCTGATTGAAATGGGATCCACAGAGGGGATTAGCATAATTAAGAAAAGAAGGAATAACACTTAGTAAAATAACTAAGGATTAAAGATCTTTGGGCTACAAAAGATGGCTTGGCAAGGGAAATATTGCAAGCTCACACATGGTATGTTGATACCCAGGGGCCTGAGTGTGCTGGGTTAACAGAGATTGGTCCCAGGCAATGTGTGTATTAAACAAGAGAATGTAGTTACAGATCTTAAACTGATATTGTGTGAAAAACAATAGGAGTAATGTCAAGTGGGGTTGGGCACAACCTGGATGGCTAGTAAAAGGAAAATTTGAAAAGTGATTTGATGGTTGTATTTGAGTTTGTATTGGATGTATATTTGTTGAATCTTATGATTGTTTTCCTGAATTGGATTGCTTGAATCACATCTAACCAGTTTGCATTGATATGAAGAAATGGTCTCACAGAAATGACACAGAAAGGACACTGAAACTACCTTTTGTTCATGAAGAATACTCAACCAATAAATAAATAAAAATTTAGAATCATGATATGATTTCAGTAGATTGCTCATACCAGACAATTTTGTCTGACCCTTTGTGTGTTTATTCACCATTGGGTGTCTCATAAAACTATGAGGCAGACCATGGTGACTGTGCAGGTAAATAAGCACTTCAATGATCTAGCACTGGATGTGTTGGCTGTTAAGAATTGGGATGCATTAGTTACATGCTTTCTGATATTAAAAAATAGAAGTTTAAGCCAAATGTATGACATGTTATGTTGTTCAAATTATTTAGAAAGAAGTGATGTTGTCTTTTGTTTGTAAGAACTGGATTTAATGGTGTGTTTCAGTCAGAACTTATATGTTGCTTTTGGAAAAAATGTTTGCTGAGTATTGAAGCTTCTTTTATTAGCTTATAAAATGATTTAACTGGGAAATCTAAAAATCTGAGATGCCAGCCATGTATGAAACTGAAAGGAAAAATAATAATTCAGTAGTTTGTGTGAGGAATTCAGGTCATAAGAAGAAGTAGAAGTTGTTAAGCAGAAGTATAAAAAATTGCACAAAAACAAAACCCAGAAAACATTCTAATGTGTGCATAAATGCATATAAGAACAGTAAGGCTAACCTGACCACTTTATCAAGCCCAGGTTCAACCATCTTTAAATAATTAAACTCAATAACCCATAGGCTATGGAAGATTGAGTTATTTTAGTAACAGTGAAAAATGAGTGCTTGAAATGTGCAAAAACGTATACATGCACAGATCACATGTATACACAAGCACAGGCAATTAAATTCAGTTTCAAATAAATAAATAAATAAAAAGAGAAGAGAGAAACTAAAATCATATGAGTATAAATGAATTCTGAGATTAGAAAATTTTACATTAGAAACTTGTAAGAATTCAAGTAAGATTGACAACCATTTATGAAATGATTTTGCTATGGGGAAAAACCACACAGGAAATTTCAAAGCAGATTTTCCTTTGGTTCCAAAATTCTTTTACTCTGATTTAAAACACAAGATATTATTCACACATGTTTTCATATATGAGTGTTCAAATAATTTGAGTATATCAATATTTTTATATTGATTGGAAGATCCTGGAAAGAAGAGAAACTGGAAGGGATGTTCTCTTGAGTAGATGATCACTGGAAAAAAAAAATTTAAGAAGAGAGTGGGTCATCTCAATAAGTTATAAAGGTAGATAAGGTAGGAGTGTGTATAACATGACTACCACTAATGGAAGAGGCTCATATGTTGTGGTTGGAGGTGTACCTGTGAGACAGTTGACCTAATACCGTCTCGAATAAACTTTGCTGATTGTTGAAAGGATTTCTTTGATCCCAGAGAAAGTCTTTTCAAGAATTGGAGAATATTCTTGAAGTGCAAGTTTGGTTTGTTCTTGTGTGAACGGGATTTCCAAGAGTTGAATTTGTCAGATGAGCTGAAGCAGGTGATGGTATCTTGGTGACTTCAGAGAGGAGTAGCTGTGTGGTGGGATGCAATATCCATAGATGGTTCTGAAGATGTTCTTTTGGAGAAAGATTAAGATGGTGTTGAAGGAACAGTGATGCCTACTGTTGGGAAGATTGGGATGTTTAGGGATCTTTTCTGGATCTCGTATAGAAGTCTTATCTATATTGAAGTGTGAGACTAAGGTTGATGGATTGCTTCATTTCGGACATGGTCTCAGTGTTTCCCTTAAGAAGAACAAGTTGTTGGTGTTTGGTTTGGAGCCCGAGTTTCTTAAGAAGATGTCTATCCGACTCAAGAATTTTTTTTTGTGGAATTGGTTGATAGCTTTAAATTTCAAGGAGTTTTGGATAAGGAAGATCTTTTGGCTTGGCAGTATCACTGAAGTGAAGTTTGGAAGCAGTAGTGTGGACTTGTTTCTTCGATGATTCAGAATTCTTTAGGATTCTACTATCAACAGTCCGGGCAGGTAGTGAAGGCTTATCCACTTCTTTGGAAGGCTCAGCAGAGCAGGATATTTGTTGGAAGTGATCGATCAGTTTTTCTGGTAAATAAACCATTCTTGAAGAATTGACCTTGATTAGGAAAGTTGTTCTAGTTGGTGAAGAGGAAACAGTTCCTTTGGAATTTGAACTGGGTAAGATCGCAAAAGTGACTTGCGATTAGTTTGGGAAATCTTTAAGTATTCTTTGGGTTGAGATTGAGGCATCTCAAGTGAAGGTAAAAGCTATCTAAGTAGTCAGAGATTTTCCAGATGTTTTTGAGGAAGTCAGAAGTTACCTGAATCAAGGAGTGTGTTTCCTTATCGACTTGGATTCTAGAAGCAATACTAATGATTCAACCTAGCAGAGGGATGGCTCTTTGAGAGAGAAAAGTTTAGTGAAGCAGCTCAGGATTCTTTGAAGAAGGATTGATTATCTAGTTTCTAGTTAAGATTCTACTGGGGTGTTTTGACCAAGTGGAATGGGTCACTAAGATTCTATGGGTCTGATAAACTATGTATGGATCCAGTTTGTGCTCGAGATCTCTGATAGCATTCTCATCTTCTCCAGCTCAGAGTTGTGCAGAGGAAGCGAGATAGCAGCTGTTCTAGAACGGGAGCATCCGGGAGTTGCATTTTTCTTGGATTAGAGGATTTCTACAGGAGATTCAAGTATACTTCTAAGTGTGAAGAAATTTTCAGGATTTGGAAAGCAAGGTTGTCAAGTGCAACTGTTGGGCTATTCCAGATAAAAGAGGTAGGTCTGAAGTCCACTAATGCTTGTGGAGTAGAGTTGTGTTTTGGATTTCAGAGAATTTTGGAGAGCCATTTTGTGGTGTAGGTTCCAAAAATGGATTTGATTTTGGTCTAGTTGTTTCAAGAAGCATCAGCAAGGGTTAAGCAAATCAGAAAGATAGAGGTGACCTAGGATAGTCAGTAGCGTTGTGTAGTTAAGAATTGAAGGGAATTTGGAATGTGAAGATGGAATTTGGATATTGTTTAAGTTTTATCCGATCAAAGGAGATATAAGAATGGGGTATGACTATAGAGCTAACTTTGGAAATATTTTGGATTTTCCTGTGTTATCAAGAGGATTAGTTCTTTGATCTACATGATTACATTGCCAGTTCGGGTAACTGGAATTCATTGTATTTCACGTATCTTTGAGGAATACGTGTATGATTCATCACTAGTGATAGAATCACCAGTTCAGAAGGATGTGGTAGTTGAGATGGTCTTGAGTTTAGTCTTGTTCAGATTTGTAGATCTAGATAGGAAGGAGTTCTGGATAGTAGTGTAGTTACTTAAGGTCCTATAGAGCAAGTATTCCAGTATATGTACCTGGCAACTTTAGATAACATTAGGAGGTTCTATCCAGAATTTTGTCTCGATAGTTAAAATTGTTTTTTTGAATCGGTTGCTATGGCTGCTGTTTGAAATTTAAATTTTACTAGTTTATTAAATTATCTTTGCTTATAAATTTCGGGGACAAAATTCTTTTAAGGAGGGAGGAATGTGATGACCCTGAATTTTGAGCAATATCAATTTAATAATCTTTAATAAAAATTAAATTGATTTGATAATTTTATATTATAAATTGACAAGTTAAATTCTTTTAAAAGCTAATAATATTTAATTTGGCAATAATTACTAATATCTTTTTCTAACAATTTAAAATTGGTAAGATTTATCTTTCAAAGCTAATCAAAATATTTTCTATATTTATAATATATATATATATATATATATATATATTGATATATATTGTAAATAGGAAGTCTCTAATGTAATAAAAGCTATGTTTTCAAATTGTAATATATATATGTGTGTGCGTATATATATTTATATGGTGATTTGAAATTGTGTTTCAAAATTTAATATGATAATTTTCAAAACTAATGTTAAAATGTTTTCCTTTTAAAATGTATATATTTATATATATTGGAAATGGAAAAATATTGTTTTGAATTTAATTAAAGTATTTCCAAACTTTAAATATATATATAGTTTGTAATTTGAAAATTACAATTTAACTTAATACTTTTAAAGTGATATTTGAAATTTAAAATCTTTAACAACAAGGATAATTTCTTATTTATTTTAAATATATATTTTAGCTTGAATTTAAAATAAGATTTAAATTTAAAATTCATCTGTTTGTAATATTCTATTATTTTTAAATTCAAATACAAGACAAAATTGGTTTGTAAAAATATATATAAAGTTAAAATAAAATTCCCAGGCTTATAAATATATGATGTAATTGATTGATCAAAGCATAAGTTATTTATAAATAAATGTTTACATGAATTCACATTGTATATTTATATAAAATATAAAAGCTTAAAAAAAATACACATTACATCCATGTAAATATTACATAATTATACATACAAGGCTTAAATAAATTTATAGAAAAATAAATGATAATAACACTTGTATATTAAATTGGGTTAGAGACATTTGTAAAAATACAAGCATAGGTGTAAGCTAATTAACATCTTAGGGGACAAATGCCAACATTTTCTCTTTGATAATTTAATTTAAAATTTAAAAAATAAAATAAAAATATAAAGAAGAGATTTACTTTTTCTTTTCAGCTGCATTCATCTTTTCAACTAAAATCTAAAACAAATCAAAAGAAGGATAATGAAACCTGAGAATCAGATCTGGGAAAGAAAATGAAACCTAGAAACTAAATCAAAAGAAAAAAACCTGAAATTCGAAGAACCAAAAGGAGATAAAAATCTGGAATCAAGGATCAAAGAAAATTAAAAGATGGAAGTTCAAATCTGGAAACGCATGTCTGAAAAGGGAATCAAATGTCAGATGCCACATTTGTTTCAAATTCTTCAAGTATAATCAATCAACAAGCAACTAAAGATAAAGGTTAACACCCTGATGTAAAATTCATCAAGCAAGAGAAATTCAAGTCTGGAAACAAATATGTCCTCTGTCTCTACATTTCTAGGTGAGTAAGCAGATTTTAAAAACAGTTTAAATATTGTTCTTCTCTTTGATATATGTATGGAAATCAAGATGTTTGCCTGTGTTCTTGAATTGAATTGAATGCATGTTTGTATTATGAGTGTTTGAATGCCTGTGTAGTTAAAAAAATAGTCTCTGTGAGATAATAACAGGCTTTGATTTCTTAATAAATTCAATAACTCATTTTAGAATTCAAATTAGCTCACCTAAAAATGAATAATTGGCTCAGGATTTTTAAATTTGCAGTAAAAAATAAAATGGGTCCAAAATTTATTAATTCAATTTTAAGTTTTGATTACATAATTTAAGTCAATATAGAAAATCGTGATTTTTATTTTAGAAATCTGGGTGCATTCTTGAGTGTTCATTTTGGACGAATTGGTCAAATTACGTCGATGGACAACGAGATGGTCTGAGTGACTAGGCCTGATGGTCGAGGGGAAGTAGGAGTTCATCAGAAAAATGGAGTTGGGATTTTTGGATGCTCAGCGTGGATACGAAAAGCAGGAATAGGGTTTAACTACTGGGTTGCATTGATGATGTTCATATGGATTTCGCGATGCCTAGTGGCGATCGGAGTCGATCGCGAATGGTGTCGTGGGTGCTGGAAGGTGCGGTGGAGTTTCGGTGAAGGTGGCATGGTGTCACAGGTCAGGGATCGTCGGAATTGGTCGATCTTTTGGCTATGTCGTTTCCGGGTTGTGTGAGTTTAGAGTCGAATTCGATTCTATAGTGAAAAGAGGTGATTGGTCGATCTCTTGGAGTTGCCATGGTTGTTGTCGACTCGTCGGAGGTCAGGGTGGAGTTCATCGGTAATCGGTGGTAGCGTGCACCGGAACGTGCACGACTTTCGTGTTTCTGGGAATATGGTTTGGGGAAGGAAGTGCGAGCTCGGGTTTTGTTCAAGGATATTCGAGTTTTACTTGAAGCAGGGAGAGGTTTGGAAACCTTGGGTTTCGCTCGAGTAATTGAATGATTTGCTCGGGTGTGCTGTGATGTGTAGGGTTTTGTTGTACATGCTGTAGATTGTTCAGGATGCTTGAGTTTTTAAAACAAAGGAATTTGATTTTTAAATTGTTTTCAAATTCTTTAAACAAAAGTAAAACAAGATTTTCTTATAAGATTTATTTGTTCCCAAGAATAAGTTTTGATAAGTTTTATATATTGAAAAAAATAAAGATTTTTTTAAAAGATAGAAAAGTAATTTTTTTTCAAAATGATTTTTATATCAAAATTTATTCAAAAACTTAGAGAAGTTATAAAGATATAAATTTGAATGTTCAAATTGTTTTAATAATAATTGATTTCTAAAGTATTTTATTTTAAACAAAGTTTAATGATTAAGATTTAGTAATCAATTATAATAAAGATTTAATTTAAATAATTAAGAGATTTTGATTTATTAAAAATATTTAATAGGTGAAAATAATAAGGATAATTCAAGAATAGATGGTCAATAAATAATTTAATTAAGATAATGTTTTTCTTAATTAAGGATTTTTTAAGTATAATAAGTTAAAAATTATTTAATTAAATTTAAATGATTAGTTAAATAATTAATTTAGTAATTAATAAGTGATTAATTAAAGATAATCACTTTGGAATTAATTAAGTGTAACTACTTGGTGAAGTAATTAATGAATAATTACTGGATGTAATTAAGTGAAGGGTAATTATTTAATAAGGTGATTGGAGGTTAATTACTTTATGAAAGTAATTAAGTGGAAGTGATTAAAGGTCAATCACTTAGCAATTAATTAAAAGAATTAATTAATATAATTAACTAAAGGTTTAAATTAATTAATTAATTAATTAAAGGCTAATTAATTAATTAAAGGATTAAGAGTAATTAATAAAGTGATTAATTACCTGTTAGGTAATTAATTAAAAAGGAATTTAATTAATGAAAGTAATCATTAATTAATGAAATGATTAATTAGTAATAAATGATTAAAGATAATTAATCTATAATTAAGATTTAATTACTAAATGTAATTAAAGAGTAATTGAACAAGTGTGATTAATTAAAGAGTAATTAATCAAGGGTGATTAATTTAAAAGAGATAATTAAGGAATAATTACTTGGTATAATTAAGAAGTAATTAATCAAGATGATTAATTAAAATTTTAACTAAGGAATAATTACTTAAAGTAATTAAGAAATAATTAATCAATCAACCTAGATTTCCTCTCATGTCTTCTCCTACTATCCTTCTCCTTTCCACTCTCGTCACCTCTTACCTTCGGTCAACTCAGCCGTTTCTCCCCATTCCTCTGTACACAACGTACAATCGCCCTATCCTTCAATCACACAAGTTCCTCGTGTCTCAGTACAATCTCCTCTCCCTTCCAAGCCTGTCCTTCTCACAATTCCACAAGTCTTCCCCCACCTCGACACCCCTGATCCTCTACCTCCAGTTAGCAAGCCCCTACCAGCTCAGGCCGTCATCCCCCTCCCCTCTGATATAGGAGAACGGAAATGGACTTCTTTGTTTAAGCGCAAACCGAGAAACGCTGGGAAGTACATCCCCGTTGACCTAACTCCAACGTATGAAGATGAAGCTTTAGTTCCACCTGTGGAAGTTATTGAAGTTGGAGCTGCTATCTGGAATGATACGATAGTTGGTTTTTTCCTTGACAAACCATTATCGTACACAGTTGTTGTTCAGAAGCTAAAGTATATATGGAAACTAAAAGGTGCTATCTCAGTTAAATCGGATGGTATCATCTTCTTATTCAACTTCTCTTGTGGTGAAGACAGGAAAACAATACTACAGAGTGACCCTATAGTTATGAATAATAAACTATTTATAATAAAACCGTATGATGCAGCTGTGAGTAACGTTACAGGCTCTGTCACATCTGTTCCAGTATGGGTTCACTTGTATAATCTCCCTATATTTGCATGGTCACCCCTAGGAATTAATTGGCTAAGTAGTCACTTGGGTAAATTGTTATGTATGGATGAAATGACAGAGAAGCAATAAAGGCTGAGCTATGCGAAGTGCTTGATTGAAGTAAGGCCAGAAAAGGAGCTGGTTGATGAGTTTTCAGTTAAACTGGTTGAAGGAGGATATCAGAAAATTTACGTTGAATATCTATGGAGGCCAGATGTCTGCGTCATGTGCAAGAAGTTTGGACACAAAACTGTAGACTGTGATATTAAAGATAACTGTAAAACAAAGGATGATAAAGAAAATAAAATAATTGGTAAAGAGGAAGACAAAAAAGGAAACACTGAGAAAGTTCGAGTCCTTGAAAATGTGAGACCAAACAATAAGCAGATCATTAGAAAATGGCAACGTGTGAAGAGAAAGAAAAAAGAAAATACTACGTTGGAAGCTAATTTGGAACAAACAGGAGAAAAGACCGGTGAAAGTAAGAAAGAGAAGTTAGTGATGATATTCATGCTAAAGAGAAGGATAAGAAGATAGAACAAGTAGGGAAAGAAATCGTACAATGTACAACTGATGATCGGGGTGATGAAGAAAGGAGTGGAAATGTGTCAGCCAATAATCAGGAAACTGTAAATAAAACAGATGTGGAGAAACCAAAAACGAAAGAGATGAATAATGAAGTTGAAGAATTAATTGATAATATTTTGAAATACAATAAATTTGATGTTCTCCATGAACTGATGATGAGGATAATTCAAGTAAAATGTATGACACAGAACTGAAAGTGAATGAGAAAAGTAAAGGTATAAATGAAAATATCGAAGAGGTAAGTAAAATAGAAGCAGCAGAAAGTGAAGTGCAAAGGAAAACTAGAAGCAAAAATCCAAAGCAAGATGAGGCTGAACACTCAGTGCAAATGCATGAAGAAGCAGACATTCTAGAAACCAATATAACAAGTGAAACTGAAAATAAAGACAACTGGTCTAGCTATGAAGGTAAAAGTAAAGATGGGCAAAATGCAAGTGATAAGAAAAATAAGAAGAATAAAAAAATGAGTGCTTATCTCAGGAAGGATACTGATATGTGTCATGATACACACATACACGATGATACATGCACACCAGGCTCTAACCAAACCCTGAATATACCCAAACAAGTGACTGGCAGTTCTCAAGTTCCACCACCACATAATGTTTACTCCAAAATCAAACCTCCAACTGCTTACAAATTGCCTCCTCCTGCGTCATACACTTCCCCAACCTCACTTCCCTCCCCTCCTCCTTTACCTATACACTCCAGTCAAGCCACCCTCCCCCCCCCCAATCAAAAGAAGGTACATCCAATTGTGAAATAACACCACTATCTGTTGTAATTCCTAACAACTTGACCTCTTCTCAAGCAGTGACTAGGAGAATGAAAATAGAAATGATCAATGCCAGTGCTCATCAATGATGACACACTTGGGATCATGGAACATACGTGGGGGTCACCACGTCATCAAACTTGATCAATGTAAACAACTTATCAGTTCCCATAAGTTATCAATCCTAGCGATTTTGGAGACTAAGTTAAATCTTGCATTAACCGAAAAGGCTGCCAAATATATTAAATCTGACTGGAACTTTATACACAATCTGATTGAAGCCCCATATGGAAGAATATTGATTCTGTTTAATCCCTTACATGTCCTTCTTACACCTATCCTCTCCAATGCTCAAATGATACACTGTCATGCCCAATCATCCTCTGATAATTCTTCCTTTTATATAACCTTTGTTTATGCCTCTAACTCATCTGCAACCAGAGCAGCCTTGTTTGATGCCATCCCTTCTTTAAGGCAGTCCACTCATCCTTGGATAATACTCGGTGACTTCAACTGCTGTTATACGCTCTCTGATAGAACTGGTGGTAATCCCCTATCCCTACATGAAATTCAACCTCTTGCTGAAACTCTCAACCAAGCCGATTTAATCACTGTTAGATCTGTTGGAATGCAATATTCTTGGAATAATAAAAGAAGGCATGGTAGTAGGACCTTTTCTAGAATCGATCACACTTTCTCTAACCTTGCTGCTCTCACCAAATGGCCTCTATTATACAGCCTTCTTCCTCCTCCTCTAATATCGGACCACTCTCCTCAAATTATCCATCTTCGTGGAGCGGACAAGAGAGGAAAAACAAATTTTAAATTTTTTAACTCTTGGGTTAACGAACCAAACTTTAAGAATACTGCTTCCAGTGCATGGACTAAAACTAAGAATGGTAATCACTTATTTATTTTTGCAGGAAAAAATTAAAGAGGTTAAAGAAGACTTGAAGCAGTGGTCGTATAAGAGATATGGCAAAGGAGACAAACTAAGCACTACAATTGGAGATAAACTTGCAGAGGTTCAAACTGAGATGATGACTAATGTTAATAACACTGACCTTTCTTCTGCTGAGTATAACTTGGCCCAATAATACTATGAAGCATTATCTAAAGAGAATGAGATGGTAAGGCAAAAAACCAGAATAAAATGGCGTGAACAAGGAGATAGAAATAGTGAGTTCTTTCATGCTAGCCTCAGGAACAAACAGCCTAGAGAAAATATTACCACTATCAAAGATAGGAATGGAGTGCTTCATTCTACTGTCGATGAAGTGCAGAATTCTTTTATACAAAACTTCTCATCCATTTATGGCAACGAGAACAACTTCATTCCAAAAATTGACGACATCCCAACTGACATTCTTCCTAGATTAACAGACGATGACTATATCATGCTATGCTCTGAAGTTTCCTCTGAAGAAATTGAGAAAGCGATGTTTTCTTTGAACAGCAACTCTTGCGGTGGCCCTGATGGGTTGAACGCAAAGTTCTATACTTCATGCTGGTCATTTGTCTCTACTGATGTCATCAATGCCATTAAGCTGTTCTTCAAGAAGTCCAAGCTTTTCAGGTCTTTCAGTTACACCAATATAGCTTTAATCCCCAAAATTAAAAATGCTCATCATGTTAATGAATATCGTCCTATATCTTGCTGTAACACCATATATAAATGCATCTCAAAAGTTATTGCTACCAGACTCTAGCATGTACTTCCTTCACTGGTTTCCAACAACCAAGCAGCAATCCTACCAGGCAGAAACATACTTGATCATATCCTTCTCACTCATGAGCTCCTTAAAGGATATAATCATAAGAATGCTACCCCGAAAGCTATGTTAAAACTTGATATCATGAAAGCTTTTGATATGTTACAACGGGATAGTATCATACGTATCATGGGTTATATGAACTTCCCACCCCACTTTATTGCTTGGATATATGAATGTATCTCTACACCAACATATTCAATCATTGTCAATGGTATAGCTGTTGGCTTCTTTAGAAGTAAGCAGGGTATAAGGCAGGGAGACCCGATATTAGCTTATGTCTTCATCATGGTAATGGAACTCTGACTAGAATGATAGACAATCTAATAAACCAAGGAAAGTTTAAACTCCATCAGACGTGCAGTAATCCTCATATCTCTTCGTTGATGTTTGCTGATGACCTTGTTGTGTTCTGTTCGCCGGACATCACAACTGTCAACAATATAATGAATACCCTAGATCAGTTTTATGTGATGACTGGGCTAAAGGTTAATATCCAAAAATCTGAGATCATTTTAGCTGGAGTCAACATGGAACAAGTGGCCGAAATATCTCTTTCTACTGGCCTATCTCCTTCCCCCACCACTGTTTCCTACTTGGGCCTTCCTCTGGCAACATCTAAAATAACAACTAATCAATGTCTTCCGCTATTTGAGCGGATTACAGCGAGACTTAACTGCTGGACCACTGGGAAGTTGAGTCAAGCTGGTAGGCTTACTTTAATCAAATCTGTTATTTTTGCAATGCAAGTTTACTGGGAAAGAACATATGTGCTACCCTTTAAGTTAATGAAAATGATAAGAAGTGCATTTATGCGATTTTTGTGGACGGGAAGGACAACAGGAAGGTATATTTCCCCTATCAGGTTTAGCAGAGTTGAACAACCCATGAACAACGGAGGACTTGGTATCATTAATGTAAAGCAATGGAATAAGGCGGTGTTTGCAAAACACATTGACACCTTCATCAACAGTACTGATAACTTATGGGATGAATGGTCTCGTCAAAATGTTGTAAAATGAAAGAGTTTTTGGAATATGACTAAGCCACAGAACCTTAGTTGGACGTGGCAGTGTATTTTCAAGATAAAGGAGGAAGTTCTCCCTCTCAGTCAAATGAATTCCAACCCTACATACACTGTGAGTTTCCAGGATGATCCGTGGCCCGACAAAGGGATGATACTACGGAGACAACTTGAGTACAATGAAATTCTGCAGACAGGCATTCACCATGCAGCAAAGGTTAGGGATGTTCTTTTTAATATACAAAGTACTTATACGTTTTCATCCAATCAGCGAATACAGTATATTTGGAATATGATCAGAAGCTTCTCGCCGCTCTCCTCCACCTCAGATAAGCTTGTTTAGGGTGAGCAAAAGACTAAGTATAAAATTGGCAACGTTTATGAATATATGATGATGACCACTGCTCAGCCTAAATGGAAATGGAGTAAGAGAGCATGGAATAGGGATAATAGTATGAGAGAGAACCTATTACTGTGGAAAGTGCTTAATCGTGCTATCCTAACTAAAGCCAAACTAGCGAGCATTGGTATGATTGTTGACGTTTTGTGTACATTCTGCCACGAACAGGTGGAAATAGCTGAACATTTGTTCTTTGAATGTACTGATATTAAACAAGTTTGGACTTCGGTTATGGCAAAGCTAGGTAGATTTAATATTTCACATGACAATCAGAATGAGTGGAACATAATTCATGTGAAAAAACGGCACAAGAAAGAAGATAGGATAATTTTTCTCTCTGTTCTGAAGAGTTTTATTGCTGCGGTTTGGAGAGAACGAAACACCCGTGTGTTTGATAACGGCAACGAAATATCTGACCTAATTTTCAAGCAATGGGTTATGCATGAGATCAGAAGCTCTCTGGGAATGCTTACTTTTGCCTTCGATCCAGGCATTTACCATTCATTCTGAGTGTTTCCTTTGTGTTTTATTTTTTTTTTCTTTTTTCTTCTTTGGTATCCAGTTTATTTGTAGCACTTAGTTCTCCTCTGTTTTCTCTGAGCCTAGCTCTATGTTGTTTCTGTTGTAATCCATTTGTTGCTGCAATAAAATGGTCGGGGTCCATCCAACCCCGTCGGCCTTGCCAAAAAAAGGAATAATTAATCAAGTGAGATTAATTAAAGTGGGAAATTAAGTGATGATTAATTAATTAATTTGTAATTAATTAATGGTAAGTAAGTTGGATTAATGATAATCCAAGTGATTAAGTAAGGAATTAATTTAATTAAGGATCAATTAAATTAATTTAGTTTGGATCAAACTTTGTGTATGAATGGGTAAATGATATTGGATGTCATTGGATGATATTTGATGACTTGAATGTGATATATCTGAGATCTGATACATATGCTGCTTTGTGATATGTGTGGATGAATTAGATAAAAATGGATTATCTATCTGTGTGTTATGAATTATCCATTTATGTTAAGTGATAGTTTGAATATCTACTGTTTAAACCCTTAAGTACAACTTAGACATTAAAATGGCATTTTGGACTCGATGAGACCCGGATCGGATTTTATATCTGAAAACCACATCGATCCAAATTAACGATAGGTCGTGAATCTCAACTGAAGTGAAGTGAAGACTCGAGGTGGAAGAACTATGTATCGTTATAACTCTGAGGGTGATTGCAGAATGAGTTTAACGAAGATTTTCAGACTCGAGATGAAGATTCATAGTGCAAGGGCTATGGTCGTTAACACTGAGGGTGATTCCAAAATGAGTGTAACGAGATCGTGCCTTCGGTTCCGTTCGAACACGGAACGGACTTGTATGGATTGAATGCTTTCAAAACATCGTCAGGTGGATGATGAGCATTCTAAGATAGATGTGTCCTAAAAAGATAATCACAGCCTCAAGCCTCATCAACCGGGAATGGCTAAAACATGGGAGGTGCAGCAAGGCTAAGTGAGTCGCGCTCAAGTAGGACGAGATTGACCCCTGTCTAGATATACCTTTTTATTCGGCTGTGTGGGCAGTTGGATCTGCAGCCCACTGCGGGATTGTCTTGTTCGGGACTGTCCAGTAAGGGATGGTTTCAGCCTTGTGTTGCTGGAGATTTAGGGTAGATCCTCGGTACTCTAATCTAGACTAGGTACTGTGACGGACGGTACCTCGGTAGCCCTGCCATTGATGGAAATCCATTTTCCCTACTAGACCTTATGGTTTTGTTTGTATACATATGTATGCTGGAAGTTAATAAATGTAAGAATTTCGGCTATTTTCTATTTTACTCGAAAACCCTAGACACTATTGTAATATCACCGGATTTTCTATCAAATATTTTGGTTAGCGTAAGGTAAAAACTTACCCATGTTTATCTATGGGGAGTCTTACGTGATACTTTTCTTTTCAAAGGATTTTCAAAAGTTAAGCAACTTTAAACCGTTTACTCACACCAGACCCATGTCTGACCCAAGTGTTTGTTTTCCATTTTATAAAACTCTTGGGTACTCATATTATGTAAGAGTAGTCAAGTGATTCAGGTTAGACTTTATGAATTCTGAAGGAGCTTTGGAGCAGGAGGCTTCAGCGTATAGATATTTAGAGTTTCTGCTGTGATACTGTATTGATGTTCTTGTGTTGTATATTAGACAGAAATGTTATAACTGTCTAATTTGAGTTGTATAAGTTGTGTACTCTAATGTATATGATACTTTGTATATGTTATGTATTGCATTTCATTCGTTCCGTTGTGAGATTCTGATGTGTTGTTGTTCTTTCTTCTCTTTCATTTCTTCTTCTATCCCTTTATTTCTTAAATAATGGTGCGTCTTTACATCGAGAATCCTAAGTAATGTATAGGAAATTTCATGATTTTCTAGTCAAGCGTATCCGCAATAAAATTTGAACATTATCGGCATCATTCAAGACTAAAACACGGCTCTTGTCAGAACTAAACTTTAGCTTTGGAAGTATTTCAAACTATATAAAATAAATTTAAGAGCTGTAATTTGATGACGTAAATGAGAGACAAAAGTATAGTGTCATCCATAAATTGCAGTCCTAATTGACCATCACTCGTGATATCTTTATCAACACAATCAAGAGCACTGTTAGCAATGGAAAATTTTATAATCCTAGTGAACACATCCACACTAGGTTGAAAAGTAAGGGCGACAAAGTGCCACCTTGTCTAAAACCATATTTAGTTTGAAATTTATTTCTTAGCACCGTTAGCTGTTATACTGGAGTTTTCAATTTTGTGCAAAGACTTGTCCATCCTACCCATCTAGAACTAACCCCACTAGCCACTAATCATTCTTCAAGGAAAAACTAGCCGATGGAGTAAAGATTTAGCAAAATCAATTTTTAAAATAGCATAAGTGATATTATTTTGCAATAATAATTTATAAATTCTTGAAATATTACTACCACATCCATGATATTTCTACCTTTAATTAAGGCATATTAAGTTTTATCGATTACATTATCCTTTTTAGTGCTTAACCTACTTGCTATGATCTTTGAGATATTTTTAGTGGAACATTTTACTAACGTAATTAGTCTAAAGTCCTTAAGCTCTATCGCTCCCACTTTATTACGAAGCAGTATTACACTAGCAAAGTTAAATATTCCCAATTTTAAAGAACCATTACTAAACTCGTTAAGCATCTTTATTGGGTAATATTTTATAATATGCAAAAATTTCATATAAAATAACATAAGAAATCCATCGACCCTTGGCAATTTATCGTTTAGTATGTCATTGATAGCCTTAAAGATCTCTTCTTCCAAGTATGGGCTATCCAAATCATTTAAAGGAATCCTCAAGTTTTCAAGATATAATTCGTTCCACCTAGCTTTCATTTTACGACCTTTATTAGATCTGAATATCTCTCTAAAGTAGTTGGTGAAGGTGTTGTTAATTTCGGTTTGATCAAATATTTCCCTACTACTAATAAGAACGGATTTTATGATATTATCACACTTACGTCCAATGGTTAATTTATGCAAAAAAACTTAGTATTCCTATCTCTCTCGTCCATCCACTAGACTCTAGACCTCTGTCTCCACATTATTTTCCCTTGGTTATTACTCTGTTAATATTAGCCATATCTTAATAACTATAGACCTATGTCTCCACCTTTAAATTATTTTAATATTAGCTATTTGTATTAATTATTCATCCTATATGCTGAAATAGATTATCTTAATTAATTAAAAATTACTTAGTATTAAATAATTTCTTATAATCATTTACCTTCTAACTATCTAACACCACTGTGTTAGTGTATAAGCACTCTGCTTTGGTCTGTAAGGTCTCGAGTTCAAATCCTGGGTATTATGTTATATACCGCCTAAGAATTGTAGTACAACTATGTACTACCATATAAGTACTCGATTTTCAAAAGATTTATCTTTTAACTATAATAATATTAGTATTTCAAAGAGTCGGTGGTATGTCCTCGGGCTAGTTATGTAATTGGTTATATGTAACCCTGTTGTCAATCTTGGTTGTAGTAACGGTGTTTGTTTTCTTTAATAAACTTTGTTATATTATAGTATAATTAGTTAAATAATTTATTTAAAGTATACAATAAGGAAATTCTTAAATAAAATGTTACATGACTATAGTTGCAATCGTAAGTAATTAATCACATCCTAAAATGACATTTTGTTTAAAATATTCCTGGTTATGACATTTTGAGAGAATGATGTCCATTTATCTTATGAGACCAGAGCGTGAAACACTCTCCAAATGTTGGTTGGCATATTACTCACGATTTTTGGAGGAACCAATTGGTTATGTATTTGTAATAATTGGATAACTATGGAATGACTAGTCTAAGAGTTTCCTGTTGGTCAATAATAACTGGGTCAAACATGAAATCGTAGTTGCTACATAGTCCCTCAATTGAGAATACTATGGAACTTCAATATGAACATTCCACTTTTGTTATAATTAAATCATGACATGGCGATCCATCGAGTGACGATAGTTGGGTCTAGGTTGAAGCATTGGAAGTGAAGCACTATTCAATAGAGAATTCTTCTCCTCGTTTATATACGGTTAGTATCATGGTCAATTGGAGTCAACTCAAAGTCAAAATCTCTTACCAAAGTAGTATGATTAATAATGGATGTTATTGTTAAACCAAAGACTTTGCTTTGAAATAATCATGTTGAATGTGGATAAAATTGAAATTTTGACCAATACTAAATTCCATATATCCTAAAGTGATATACTTTCAGTGAAGAGAACATGTGTAAATTATTAATACTTAATGGTACCACTCAACATAGTATAAAAAATATTTTACTGGCTAGAAGCGATGAATTTTGCTAAAATATCACACCACTAGCTAAGGTGACGTGTGAACATTAATATTTGAATTGTTCAGTAATAATCACTGACTAAATTTGCAACTCTAAGTTGCATAACCACATTTGTAAATTCTTCAAACATTCACATGATTTAATAAGTTAATAAAGTGTTATAAATTATTATAGTTAGTTAATATTTGAGTAATATTAATTATTAACTTAGTTGATGTTTTGGGAGATGTTAGTCATTATTTGGTGTGTGTATATAAAAGTTATATATATGCGTATCAATATACTATATCGATATATATTTAAACAAGCTTTAAATATATTTATTCACTGTAATAGGCTTGAGAGTTTTTGGTCCACATGGGATAAAATCATTGCAGGCCATAAAAAAGAAAGAAATGATCAGGGTATTAGTTTAGATTTAATTGTGGAATTAAATAGGAAGGTTTTAAAAGAGAGAGCGGGAAAGGTTTATTTCTCACATAAAACAAATCTTCTTGTTTAATTCATTCAGTCTTTCCTCTCTCTTCGTTCCCTTTCATGGCTACCACTTTTTCCATTTTTCATCCCATGGCTGAAATATATTCACCTCAAACAAAATCAAAACATCAGTAAAATAAAGAGCTATGTGGTTTATCCATCTCCTACGAAGATTGTGTGTAGATTCAAGGATCAAAGTAGGAATTTCCAAATAAAACTTTAACTTATTGGTTAGAATAGAAATGTATCTTCCGATTTTAATTGTTTTTGTAGATGTAATATGTTTATCACAATTATATATTTATGTATTATTCCACACCTGGATTTAAAATTAGTTATGCAATTTAAATAATTTACTGAGTGATTTGATTTGTTTTTAATATGAGAAATCAAAAAAAATTATATATTAAAATAATGTTTTGTTTATAGGTCTATGTTTTAAAATTGCTTGTATTAACATTCTACACATGTTATACAATTCAGTGTTTTAAATGTCTTTGTTTTAAAAAATTGTTGATATATTATTAGATTTGGTTTATGCAATTTTGATTTCATAATATTTGACTATTAAACAAAAATTAAAAAATACTAAATTTTATATTGGGTAAAAACTTTATTTATACTTATATATGTATTTCAACAATTAATTTAAATATACATATGTTGGCAAATACATTAGAAAATTTTAACATAATATGGATATTAGTTTTGAATCAATTGGAAAGGTTTGGAGTAATCATTATATATATAACAACCCACTTTTCTGTACAGTTTAAGCGGACAATCAATCACACATGATCCTCTCAAATTGAATAGAAAGGCAGATAGTTAGGGGAAAGAAAGAAGAAAGAAGACAAGAAAAACTAACAACATAGAATTTCACAGCGGAACGAATAATTTATAATATACAACAAATCTTTACACAAAAATAAACTATGATATACATATATATAGACATCAATCAGAGTATACTAACATATTTCTGCACGGACAGTTATAACAACCTGTCCTCACAACTGCTGATAAATACAACAGTGGATGCAGCGGTAAAATAACCATGTCCGTGAATACGTCTCTGGGCCTCCAGCTCGTCTGCTGAAGCTCCAAAGAATCAAAATTAATCTGTAATATGCTCGGTTTGATCCGAGCATTTAGGACAAACAATGCTCGGGTCACTCAGGTAAAACCAACATGAGAAACTCAAATCATAAGGAATATTATTTATTATAATTTGTAAAATCTTTTAAAGTCAAAGGTAATTCGTAAGACCAAGCCGTGCATAAACACGAATGAGTTTTACCTTACGATAACCAAAACATTTTCTATAGAAAATCCATTGATATTATAATAATGTCTAGGGATCAATTAAAATATGAATACAGCTGAATGCTTGCATCTCACGTTCTAGCGTAGTTGGACACAACTAAGTCCATACGGTGCTTATTAGAGAATGGATTCCATACAATGACTTGGTTATACCACCCATCACGGTGCATCTCTAGATAAAATAACACTAAGGATCTCCTTGGGATCCTTTGCCAACACAAAACTAGCCTAACACTTTATCAAGTTTCCCTTTAAAAAACTCAGTTCATAATTCAAATAACAAATAAACTTCCAAAATAAAGTTATAATTCACTTTTATAAACTCCAAGTTAATTCATAAAACCTTTATAAAACAATTATATAACTTGAAGAATAATTTATACTTTTCCACAATTTAAGATCTCTTTATGAATTCATAAAAGCTCGTTTTATAAACTTTCCTTATTTGAACAAACTTCCAAAATAACTTTAATCGATAAAGTTCTTTCAATAACAATCGATTATTTAGACACCTTCAAACAACCAAGTTACTATTTACATTCCTCGTTTAATTTCTTTAAAACTCGTTTAAAATAATAACTTTAGAATACCATTAATAATATATTAAACTAACTTTGAATATTACTATTTGTAACGACCCACTATTTTGGACCGTTTAAATCGACAATAAATGCACACATGTCTGACTTGAATAATTCAAAACAGGAGATCATAATATAATTTGGAGCAAATAAAACCAATCACAGAATCACAGACATAGATAAGATCATAATAACTCGCAGTGGAAATAAAATATAATCATAGTGGTTCATGAAGCCACTATAACTCAGTCTCAAAACAAGTACCATAATACATAGTCTGAATATGGAATACAGTTCTGAAACAACTATAGTAGAAAATCCCAAATACATATGTCTCTAATACATGAGCTGAAATAGAAATACTAAAACTAAAATAGACGGCAACTTGATAAGTAGATGACTTCAGAAATCTCTAACCTCCAAAAGGTAGATCCATGCTGTAACATCAGGCTGACCCGAGCGTAAGAAAGAAACACAAACACTCGAGTCAGGAATACGTACCTATACAGTGTAAACCAACTCAAGCGAACTGTAATATAAAGGTACAAGTAACTTAATGGATGCTTGGGACCGCCCATCCTCTAAGGATCCGTTAAACTATTTACTATGTAGTAATATTTCGCTATTATAATAATGTCTATTAGTAAAATAAACTTACCTTAAAATAGCATTAAGGGGTTACCGATATAGCCCTTAACACATAATAGTGCCAGTATTCTATACAACACCTGCGTACCTCCTGATTGGGAGGCTACAAGAAGATACTCCATAGGTACGACACAAATCAAACTCGTACAAGACTCTCCAGGGTATATGACATGGCACAACGAGGCAATGCCAGGGTAGATATACCAATTACTATCCGGACTGGTGGTGGCGCATACCGCCCACCTCGAGCCACACTCCCAAAACCAAAGGTGTGCACCTATCAATCACAAAGTAATAGAATGACATACGAAGAAGTATGTCCGATAAGAGGAGCTACCTCACTGGCCCGGAATCGCTCATGTTTTAGCCACTTTATGCCAACTCACGGGATTCGGGTACACGTACATACCTCAACAAAACGTCGCCACCATCCTACTTCATTATGGAATCTCCACCGCGTACACAGTTGTTAAAGTGGTTTTTGGTATCGACAGAGAGTATGCCCATACCCGATCCCGGTCTCTTTAACAACCAATGCTATTATTACCCGTGGTTATGAATTTGAAAATGATTTATATTCCAAATCAAAACAAGTCATTAAGTCATTTAAATATGAAATAATTACCCTTCCAAATCCAATATGAAAAATCCCAAAGTTTCAGAAATTTCTAGGTTCATTTGTTCGACTTTAATATTTCAAACTTTGTAAATTTCAAAACCGCAGCATTTATAAAGTGTTGCGGTAAGTATATTTGGTAAAATCAAAACATAGTTCAAATTCAGCAACTATAGCGTTTCAGAAATGCTGTTATAGGATTTAGTGTATTTCCAGCCATAATTCATATTTCCAGAATTGACAGCACTTCAGAAATGCTGTTATAGGCCTTTTAAGTGTATTTCCAGCCATAGTTCATCTAACCACACCATTTCTGAATTGCTATAAATTCTGTTATACTTTTAAACAATATATTTTCAAATTTTCTTATTTTTGACTTAACAAACTTATTCCACCTTTCAAAAAATTATTTGGATATTATTTAACTTATAAATTCTTCTAAAATAACCTTTTATTAATAAATATCCAATTTAATATACTTCATTTGTTAAGTCCATACTTTACAATTTCTTAACTTTTATTTCAACGGATAACTTAATAATTTATTTAACACGCCCATCTCCTACTGTCTAAATCCCCATTTATTTTACCTAACATAATAATTCATAAATCAAATTCCAAATTCCAATTTAAGTCATATAAAATAAAATACTTTTCTCATTTATTTATTTATACCTTAAACTATAGAAAATAACCATACAATTCATTTAATTCATTTAAATACAATTTAGGCTAAATGCCATATTTTAATATTTCAATATACTTACTCTTCAAAAATAATACTTTTAAAAATAACCATGGATCTGTATAATATTTTCTAACATAGGTCAAGTGATACAGATAATATATCATTTCAATCAGTAATTTAAAAGAAAAATCCGGGTTCTATCATTTCAAACCCACAATCCCAAGAAAATATAAATACAATAAAAATCACTCGAGCCTATCATTTCGGCGCATAATGATTTTTTTCTTATTCTAAAGTCCGTTCGGATATGTATCGTTTCAACTCATAGTGATAAAGGAACTTGCAGTGTGATATGCAGCAATAAAATGAACAGTTGAATATAACATCTCATACTAGATGATGCAACAATTTTATAAACAGGATTTAACATCATAAAATCACATCACAGGCATATCTGAATAATATATTGATTTATACAGATTTACTTGTCATCAATTCACAAAATATAGTTATGTAATTGTCTAGAGTGAATAACTCACCTTTTTTGACGCTAGATATTGATTCAAAATAAAAATACCCACACACCACAGAGCACGATGAGGCACGATAAGATTTGAGAGGAAGTGAAAACCAGATTTAAATCTTGAAATCAAAAATAAATTAAATCTAAGTATATGTATTTCACATAAGAATACATCAATTTGAATAAAGCACCATGGAAGAATAAGTTTAAAAGAAAAGACACGAGAATTTAAGGAAAGTGAAAGAAGAAAAAGGAAAAAAAATAGGCAGCCATTGCTTACAGAAAAGCTCTTCATGTAGACATGCAGACGAAAGAGATAAGAAATTTTCATGTAAATGGCTAGGCAAAATAGGCGGCTAGGGTTTTTTCTTTTTTTCCCGAATGCACGGCTACAGGTTGGAACGACTATGGTATGGAATCAAAAAGGTGGGTATTATGAAGGTAGGAAAAGAAATGAAACGTATATCAAAAATTAAAAACAAAGTAATGTATCTTAAATTGATTTGTTTCCTATCCATTTAATAAAAATATATGCCAAAGAAACATTTCAATAAATAACATACCGTTTATATAAACACCATAGAAAATAAATAAGAAAATGGTTATAAAAACATAAAAAATAAAACATATAAATTAATTGCTTTTGATATAGAAACATATAAAATGAAACGTATAAATTAATTGCTTTTGATATAGAAACATATAACATGAAACGGATAAATTAATTGCTTTTTTATAGAAACATATAAAATGAAACGTATAAATCAATTACTTTTGATATAGAAACATATAAAATGAAATGTATAAATTAATTGCTTTTGATATAGAAACATATAAAATGAAACGTATAAATCAATTGCTTTTAATATAGAAACATATAAAATGAAACGTATAAATTAATGGCTTTTGATATAGAAATATATAAATTAATTGCTTTTTTTCAACGTTGTATATTACAAAATTTACAAAGTTTAGATTAGAGTTAAATGGAACAAAAAGCAGAACAGTTGTTCTAAATATATATACAGTTTTTTTTAATAAAAGACTAGAAACTAAAATTTTAAATTTTAAAATTTCCAATCAAAGTCAAAGTTTGACCTAAAAATCAAAATTCCAGAAATTGTTTATATTTGATATATTTGGGCAATAAATTTATAACCAATTCCAACATCATTCAGGAAAAATTTCCAAATTCCAAGTTAAAAAATTAAGCATCAAAGTTTTAAATAAATGAATAAAAATATTGAATAAAAATTTTAGGGTTGTTACACCCCCCCCCCCCCACTCAAAACTTTTCGTCCTCGAAAAGGAACGAATCAAAGGAAGCATAGAAAACAAGATAGAAAAGCAAAAGTACCTGAAACAACAATTCCGGATTCAAAGTACGAATGCTCTCCTCCGTCTCCCATGTACAATCCCGATCATCGATGCTCCATTGTACTTTGATTAGGTTGACAGATTTCCTTCTTAGCTGGTTCGTACCTCAGTCGACGATACAAAATGGCTTCCTCTCAATAGTCAGATTAGGCTCAATATCCAAATTATCAAGGGTAGAAGGCTGGATAATCAAAGATGGATCATGCAGATGGCGACGAAGGTGCGATACGTGGAATACATTATGTACTCCAGAAAATTTCTCAGGCAAATGCAGACGATAAGCAAGAGAACCAATCCTTTCCAAGGTACGGAAGGGGCTAACAAACCTATAAGCAAGCTTCCCCCTACGCCCAAACCCAATTACATTTCTTAAGGGAGAGACCTTAAGAAAAACCAAATCATCAACGGAAAATTCCAAACTTCTCATACGGCGATCAGCATACTTCTTTTGCCTATCCTGGGCAATCCTCATCTTCCTCTTAATCTTCTCAACCTTCTCCGAAGCCTCCAAAATCATATCAGGACCAAGAACAAAACAATTACCGGATTCAATCCAGCAAGATGGAGATCTACAAGGTCTTCCATAAAGATCAGCGAATGGAGGCATTTCAATGCTAGCTTGACAAAAGATAGAATGAGGTAGATAAAGGTTGAGATGAGATCAAAATAGAAGACCAAAAATATACCTGATAACTGTTGTTATATATGAATTCAACAAGATGGAGGTGATCTTCCCAAGAACCTCCATAATCCAGAACACAAGCTCGAAGAAGATCCTCTAGAATCTGATTCACTCTTTTCATTTGACCGTCGGTCCATGGATGGTAAGCAATGCTCAGATTCAGACGAGTACCCAAAGATTCCTGGAAAGCTTTCCAAAACTTACTTGTAAAGATAGGGTCTCGATCATAGACAGTGCTAAGGGAAACACCATGGAGGCGAACGATCTCCCTCATATAAATCTCAGCCATACTGGAAGCAGAACAGGTAGATTTGACCGGAATAAAATGAGCTGATTTGGTCAATCTATCCATAATAACCCAGATGCTCTTGTTACCCCTCCTAGACCTCAGTAAACCATTAATAAAATCCATGGAGACTTGTTCCCATTACCAATTGGGAACCTCGATGGGCTGCAACAAACCAGGGGTCCTCTGGTGATCTGCCTTGACTTGCTGACAAATCGCACACCTACTAACAAAGATGGAGATATCCCGCTTCATACCCTTCCACCAATAAAGTTTTTTCATATCCTGATACATCTTCGTCACACTGGGATGGATTGAAAGTCTGGATCGATGTTGTTCCCGAAGTAATTCCTGCCTCAAACCGTCAACACTCGAGACACAAATCCTATGATTAATCCTCAAAATCCCTCCATCATCGGTCTGAGCCCCACTACCGCCAGGAATACTACCACCAACCCTGCTATGAACATTCTCCTTCATACGCCTAAGCATCTCATCCTCATCCTGCTTGGCTTTTATACGGTTCAAAAGAGGAGAAGGGGAAACAACAAGCTGACACAACAAGCCTTCTTCCGACATAAAGCATCAGTCACAATATTAGCTTTACCGGGAATATAGCTAATGTCTAGATCATATGAAGCCAGAAACTCAAGCCACCGAACTTATCTCTAATTCAAATCCTTCTGGGTGAAGATATACTTCAAAGATTGATGATCAGTGAAGAGCTCAAACCTAGCACCTAAGAGATGATGCCTCTAAAGCTTTAGAGCAAAGACAACAGCAAGCAATTCAAGATCATGGGCCGCATAATTGGCCTCATGGGTCTTCAGCCGGCGACTAGCATAGGCAATCACCTTACCATCTTGCATCAGAATAGCTCCCAAACCTTCACGACAACCATCCATGTGTACCGTTAATCCCTTATTTCCATTCGGAATGGTAAGCACTAGTGCGGAAGTAAGCTTGTGCTTCAACTCATTGAATGCAGCTTTCCACTTATCTTCCCAAAGAAACTTAGCATTCTTGCAAGTCAAAGCAGTGAGAGGTGCAGAAATCCGAGTGAAATTCTCAATGAATCTCCGATAATAACAGGCAAGGCCCAGAAAACTGTGAATATCGATTGGATTCCTAGGAGTTTCCCAACCATTGATCGCAGCGATCTTGACTGGATCAACAGAAACTCCATCGCTAGAAACAATATGCCCGAGAAATTGGACTTCATCTCTCCAGAAATGGCATTTAGAGAATTTAGCATTCAACTAATGATTTTGAAGAGTTTCTAGACCATATTTCAAATGCGACTCATGCTCTTTCCTCGTCTTGGAGAAGACAAGGATATCATCAACAAAGACTAGCATAAATTTATTAAGCACATCACGAAAGACACGATTCATCAAATCAACAAAGAAAGCAGGAGCGTTAGTCAAACCAAAAGGCATAACCAACCATTTATAAAACCCATTCTCAGTACGAAAAGCAGTCTTGGGAACACTTTCCTCAGCAACCCTGAGCTGGTGAAAACCTGTGGCAAGATCAAGCTGGGAGAAAACAGTAGCTCCATAGAGCTGATCAAACATATCATTAATGCGAGGCATATGATATCTTTTCTTCATAGTGAGCTTGTTCAGCTCCCTATAATCAACACACATCCTCCACGAACCATCAGACTTAGTGACGAAAACTACTGCTGCCCCCATTCAGAAAAACTAGGTCTGATCAGACCTTTGGAGGACAAGTCCTCGATTTGCTTCCTCAACTCAACCTTCTCACGGGCTGCCATCCTTCTCGGAGGAAGAACAACAGGTCAGGCTCCCTGAGCAAGATCAATAGGGAAATCAATTTCGTACTTAGGATGTAAAGAAGTGACTTCACCAAATACATCAGGGTAGAGTTTGACCACACGACCCGAATGAATATCACTAGGAGAAACATCAAGGGAATAAATAATGCTGCCGGCAAAATCCTGGGGCAAACTACACTGAATCTCCAAAGAATTACCAAGGTCGTCTTTAAGAGAAATAGTTTGAGAACTACAAGAGATATGGGCATCATGTCTATTTAACCAATCACCCCAAGCAAAAGATCAAAAGCATCAAAGCCCAGCACAAAGAAATCACCAGAGAATCGATAACTACCATAGAGGAGTTTCATATTTCTATAAATTTACTAAGGTTCGCAGGACCGCCAATATGATTTGAAACACATAATGGTATAGAGGCAAACTCGGAAGAAAGGAGATGCTCAAATTTATCGCAAAGATCCAAAGAAATAAAGCTATGGGAAGCTCTAGTATCGAACAAAACACGAACACGAGATATAAACAAAGTAAAAGTACTTTGAAGTGTACCTTGGTCATCACCAGGAGAAGGAGAAGGTGCAAGTGCGGGAGGTGGAGCTGGAGAAGATGAAGAAGAAACAGCAAAAATACTCGATGCATTGCCCTTCTTCTAAGTAGGGCAGTCCTTCTTGAAATGGCCCGGATGTAGACAAATGTGGCAGAGGTCATGCCTGGTCAACTGAGCTGGAGGAGGGATAGCAGCACCCAAGATAGGACAACTATTAGCAAAGTGTCCCTTCTGATTGCATCGATAGCAAGTAATAGTAGACAGGTCAATCGACTGCCTCTGAGATGAAGAAGATGATCCCAACCCTAGAGTCATATTCCGGCTCTTCTTATGGTGGAAGTTGGGCTTCCTCTTCTTCGGATTGCCAGCGACTGAGAGGAATAGACAGAGCAGCAGGGGGATCCCTTGAGGTGGGATTCTCGTATCTAATGGCCATATCAATTAGAGTGGTGAAAGGGCTATGCACATGAGTGATGAGGCGGTCATAGTACTCTGGACGAGCATCAACAATGAACTTCTCATTCTTCTTGGGAGGAGTGTCAATCAAATTTAGACCAAACTTTAATAGCTCATTGAACTTCCTCTCGTATTTAGCAAAAGACATATATCACCTTGCTTTAAATCCATGAATTCTCTATACAGCTGAGATTTTTCTTCCTCTGGCATCCATTTTTCAATAAAAGCCTCCCTAAAGCATGAGAAAGAGATTAAGACAAATTCAAAGGAGAAACCAAACCAATTTCAAGAGATCATAAGATGAAACCTAAATTATTCCCAAGAAATGTTATCCTCAGCGGTGAGAGCTGTGACAGACTGCCACTAATCCAAAGCTGCTCCTTTCAATTGCCAAGCTGCCAACTGACACTGCTGGGCATTAGTGATCTCAAGACCGAAGAAAATTCTTTCCAAGTCCCTCAATCACTTTTGAGCTTCAATAATGCTCTCAGACCCTGTGAATTTGGTGCGGCCAAGCTCAGTGTATTCCTTGCGAAGCTTAGTGAACCTGACTGGGGCAACATCACGTTCCCTACCTATTGCATTCCTGCGATCCATCCTGAAAGATCAATGGTGGTTTTTTTAGGACAAATATGATTGAGAACAAAGACAAGACTTCATAAACAAGATAAGATTTAGCGGGAATTAAATATCCCGTACAGGGAAAATTTCTACCAAGGTGGATAAAAGAGGGGAGTTAAGAAAATTTGAAAAACAAGAAAAAATTTATATCAAAATACTCTTTTAAAAAACCTTTGAAAATCATTCAAAATCATTTTATACTTTAAAATACGTTCTCTCACAAAGAAAGGATTCTAAGATTGATTTCACTCATTCTAGGGTATTTCTACCCTATATCTAATGAGTTTTGCTCCACAGGCTATGGTTTGCCTAAAACCAAAGCTCTAATACCAGCTGTAATGACCCACTATTTTGGACCATTCAATTCGACAATAAATGCACACATGTCTGACTTGTATAATTCAAAACAGGAGATTGTTATATAATTTGGAGCAAATAAAACCAATCACATAATCATAGACACGGATAAAATCAGAATAACTCGCAGCGGAAACAAAATATAACCATAGTGGTTCATGAAGCCACTATAACTCAGTCTCAAAACAAGTACCAAAATACGTAGTCTAAAAATCGAATACAATTATGAAAGAACTATAGTAGAAAATCCCAAATACATATGTCACTAGTACATGAGCTGAAATAGAAATACTGAAACTAAAATAGACGACAACTTGATAAGCAGATGACTCCAAAAATCTCTAACCTCCAAAAGATAGATCCAAGCTGTAACACTCGGGCTGACCTGAGCGTAAGAAAGAAACACAAACACTTGAGTCAGGACATACGTACTTATACAGTGTAAACCAACTCAAGTGAACTGTAATATAAAGGTACAAGTAACTTAAAGGATGCTTGGGACCACCCATCCTCTAAGGATCCTTAAACTATCTACTATGTAGTAATATTTCGCTATTATAATAATGTCTATTAGTAAAATAAACTTACTTTAAAATAGCGTTAAGGGGTTACCAATATAGCCCTTAACACATAATAGTGCCAGTAGTCTATACATCACCTACGTACCTCGTGATTGGGAGACTACGAGAAGATACTCCGTAGATACGACATAAATCAAACTCGTACAAGGCTCGCTAGGGTAGATGACACAGCACAATGAGGCAATGTCAGGGTAGGTATGCCAATTACTATCCGGACTGGTGGTGACGCATAGCGCGCAACTACCGCCCACCTCGAGCCACACTCCCAAAACCAAAGGTGTGCACCAATCAATCGCAAAGTAATAGAATGGCATACGAAGAATTGTGTCCGATAAGAGGAGCTACCTCACTGGCCGGGAATCGCTCCTGTTGTAGCCACCTTATGCCAACTCACGGGAGTCGGGTCCACGTACATACCTCAACAGAACGTCACCACCATACTACTTCATTATGGAATCTCCACCATGTACACGGTTGTTAAAGTTTTTTTGGTATCAATAGAGAGTGCCCATATCCAATCCCGGTCTCTTTAACAACCAACGCTATTATTACCCGTGGTTATGAATTTGAAAATGATTTATATTCCAAATCAAAACAAGTCATTAAATCATTTAAATATGAAATAATTACCCTTCCAAATCCAATATGAAAAATCCCAAATTTTCAGAAATTTCTAGGTTCATTTGTTCGACTTCAATATTTCAAACTTTGTAAATTTCAAAACTGCAGCATTTATAAAGTGTTGCAGTAAGTATATTTGGTATAAATCAAAACATAGTTCAAATTTAGCAACTATAGCGTTTCAGAAATGCTGTTATAGGATTTAGTGTATTTCCAGCCATAATTCATATTTCCAGAATTGACAGCACTTCAGAAATGTTGTTATAAGTCTTTTAAGTGTATTTCCAGCCATAGTTCATTTAACCACACCATTTCTGAATTGCTATAATTTCAGTTATACTTTTAAACAATATATTTTCAAATTTTCTTATTTTTGACTTTCCACCTTTCAAAAAATTTATTTAGATATTATTTAACTTATAAATTCTTCTAAAATAAGCTTTTATTAATAAATATCCAATTTAATATACTTCATTTGTTAAGTCCATAATTTACAATTTCTTAACTTTTATTTCAACGGATAACTTAATAATTTATTTAACACACCCATCTCCTACTGTTTAAATCCCCATTTATTTTACCTAACTTAATATTTCATAAATTAAATTCCAAATTCCAATTTAAGTCATATAAAATAAAATACTTTTCTCATTTATTTATTTATACCTTAAGCTATAGAAAATAACCATACGATTCATTTAATTCATTTAAATCCAATTTAGGCTAAATGTCATATTTTAATATTTCAAAATACTTAATCTTAAAAAATAATACTTTTAAAAATAAACACGGATCTGTATAATATTTTCTAACATAGGTCAAGTGATACAGATAATATATCATTCCTATCCGTAATTTAAAAGAAAAACCAGGTTCTATCATTTCAAACCCGCAATCCCAAGAAAATATAAATACAATAAAAATCACTCGAGCCTATCATTTCAGCCCATAATGATTTTTTCTTATTCTAAAGTTCGTTCGGGTATGTATCGTTTCAACTCATAGTGATAAAGGAACTTGCAGTGTGATATGCAGCAATAAAATGAACAGATTAATATAACATCTCATATTAGATGATGCAACAATTTTATAAACAGGATCTAACATCATAAAATCACATCACAAGCATATATGAATAATATATCGATTTATACAGATTTATTTGTCATCAATTCACAAAATATAAGTACGTAATTGTCTAGAGTGAATAACTCACCTTTTTTTAGGCTAGAGATTGATTCAAAATAAAAAATACCCACACACCACAGAGCACGAGGAGGCGCGATAAGATTTGAGAGGAAGTGACAACCAGATTTAAATCTTGAAATCAAAAATAAATCAAATCTAAGTATATGCTAATTCACATAAGAATACCTCAATTTGAATAAAGAAACATGGAAGAATAAGTTGAAAAGAAAAGACAGGAGAATTTAAGGAAAGTGAAAGAAGAAAAAGGAAAAAAATAGGCAGCCATTACTTACACCAAAGTTCTTCACGAGGAGATGCAGACGAAAGAGATGACAAATTTTCACGTAAATGGCTAGGCAGAACAGGCGGCTAGGGTTTTTTTCTTTTTTTTCTTCGAATGCACGGCTACAGATTGGAACGGCTATGGTATGGAATCAAAAAGGTGGGTATTATAAAGGTATGAAAAGAAATGAAACGTATGTCAAAAATTAAAAACAGAGTAACGTATCTTAAACTGATTTGTTTCCTATCCATTTAATAAAAATATATGTCAAAGAAACAATTCAATAAATAACATACAGTTTATATAAACACCATAGAAATAAATAAGAAAACGGTTATAGAAACATAAAAAATAAAACATATAAATTAATTGCTTTTGATATAGAAACATATAAAATAAAACGTATAAATTAATTGCTTTTGATATAGAAACATATAAAATGAAACGTATAAATTAATTGCTTTTTTTTATAGAAACATATAAAATGAAACGTATAAATTAATTGCTTTTGATATAGAAATGTATAAAATGAAACGTATAAATTAATTGCATTTTTTTTTTCAACGTTGTATATTACCAAATTTACAAAGTTTAGATCAGAGTTAAATTGAATAAAAAGTAGAACAATTGTTCTAAATATATATATAGTTTTTTTAATAAAAGATTAAAAACTAAAATTTTTAATTTTAAAGTTTCCAATCAAAGTCAAAGTTTGACCTAAAATCAAAATTCTAGAAATTGTTTATATTCGATATATTTAGACAATAAATTTGTAACCAATTCCAACATCATTCATGAAAATTTTCCAAAATTCAATTTAAAAAAATTAAACATCAAAGTTTTAAATTAATGAATTAAAATATTTAATAAATATTTTAGGGTTGTTACACTATTACACTAATAATTCAACCCAAAACAATATTAATAAAATAAATTAATAAATATTATTAACATGGTTATTAATTAATTTCAACAATATAAATATAACCATTTATTAACCTTAAAATAATGTAAGCGTAATAATTTATTAACCTTTTGATAATATTAACATGATAATTAATTAACCCTTTAAAAATATTTATTTAACTAAAGTCAATGTAATTAAATAATTTTAATAATTAAAATAAAATTAAAACATTTTTAAACAACTTAATTATTCTTAAAATAACTTTAATTAATAATAAAATGCAATTTAAAACATTTTAAATAAATAATTTAATAACTTTAAAATAATAATTAAATATTATTTCAATAACTTTTAAGGACCATATAAATAAAATGATTATCTTTAAATTATTATTCAAAATAATATTTAGTTCTCTCTAAGACATTACTAACAAATAATAATTACTTTTGAAACCTTATTAATAAATAATAATTATCTTTAAAATAACATTGGTTCCATAATTAACTTTCTAATTCAAAAAGAGGCCTAGTGACTACTAAGGTACTTAAACAAGTTACTAATTGATTCAATTCAACGTTGCAAGATATGACACTTTGTACTTACACAGGCAAACATATGTGTAAATTAAATCCGTATTCAATAATCAATTGTGAACAAAAATATTATCCAACATTAATCATTCATATAGATATAAATGGCTACGTTAATGTAATAGCAGAACGGGTTTAATTTCTGCCAAGTAAATGTCCAATTTAAACTATCCAGTTAATAATAGTAGAATGATAATTTATTCTGCTAAACAGATATCCAATTAATTTAATTATCAGAACGGTGTTTTATCTCGCTAAACAAATGTCTAGTTACCATATTCGGTCCAATTTAACTCAACAACATTTTATTTGGCCATATAAACATCAATAATTAAGGTGTATAAATTTAAACGACGTTACTAATAAATATAACGTAACTTAAATCTTATCCATTTTCATATGTCATAAATTTATACTTGTCTAAAACTATCAGTAAGTTGCACTACAATGTTATACTCATCCATATGAGTGTAAGGCAAAAATTCGTGTGTCAAATGGATAACATATGAGCAAGATATAGCATTTCAAAGTTTTTACAATTTAAATTACATAATTAAATAACAAATTTAAATCCTCACTCAATGCTAATGGGCTGAGTCCACATGTGTAACAACCCATATTTTGATAATTAAAAATATTAAATTTAATAAGGTTTCGGGCTTTAATATTGTCAGAAATTAAAATTTATGATTTATTAAATTGAATCTTATTAGATTAGAAATTTCGACTTTAAGACAAATCTTAAAACAACTAATTTTAATGAGATAAAACATATAATTTACTAATATTGATTGAATGTAATTGACTACTATACTATGTTAACGTAATTTCGATCAATTTAAATAATAAAGGTTAATAAGGAATAGAATAAATGATGTATGAATTGATGTAATCTTATGTTATTAATTGCAATTGGTTTTAATATGGAGTACGAAATCAATTATTTTGTACGTAAATTTACTAACCTTAGTTTGTAAACAATAAGTTAATAGATATGGATTATTAACATATAGCCATTGTTTTATTTATTTTCTTATTATTAATTCCGTTAGAAGTTTATTTGGTAATTAATGGAGAATTAATGTAATTGAAATATTACAATTGATATAAGAAGAAACGTTAACTGTTGAGTAGTAAGTGTAAAACTTATATTAATCAATTGCACAAGGGAATATGTAATAACGCGGTATTTTGTGATTATTTTAATTGTATATTTTAATTATTTTAAATTGAATTGCTGGTTTAAAAACTTTATTTTATTTATTAAAATGGATAAATTTTGTTATTTTAAGTATAAAATTTGATTTTTGTGTGAACTATAATTCCAAACCTGAATAAATAGAATATTTCCAGAAAATGTGGATTTTGGTCAATCTTGTTAAACTTTGACTTTATTAAAATTTAATTATTTGTATTTTTGAATTTTATCTTTTATTATGAAAATAAATTAAATTTCAAGAATACTGCTTTTTGTTTCGTTGAAATCCGATTTATATTGTGAAAGTTATGTTTTTTACAATATTGTACGTAAACTGATTTATTTAATAAAATTGTCTATTTTAATTTATATAAATAATATTTTTATTTGTCATATCTTGTTCTAATTTGTGTATGTTAGCATCGAAATTGGTCACCAACACCCTTAGAAATATTGTGTAGAGAGATTAATGAAGAAAGTAAATTAAAACAGAGAGCAGAATGTAAATTTAAGAGCAGAAAGTAAGAACACCAAATTTATAGTGGTTCGGCGTAGTAGCCTACGTCCACTTTGAAGTTGATCTTTATTCTTTTCATTGATACTTGATTATAGATACAATCCGCTTCTAAGTACTTGAATACAATTGCAAGATACAAAGAAATAAGTTTGGAATGAGTTTAGAAAATGGCAGAGTCTCCTGAGTGTTCTCCAAAAAATCTCCCTTTTTTCTGTGCCTCTACCCCTCTATTTATAGACGAAGGTGGGTTGGACTTCCCCGGTGGGCTTGGTAGCTGAATATCCTGGCCCAAATGGAGTGTTTATGTGCGCCGAACCAGAGAGGCCGAACAATCAAATGTCGATCGTCCCAATGCTGAACGTACCCCTCTCTGCCGAACAATCTCCTTTGGCCGAACGAGATGAGGTTGAACACATTGAATGCCGTAGGGAGCACTTGTGCCGAACGGTACTAGAAGTCGAATCAGTGACTTAACCCAGCGATGGTTAGGCCGAATGAGGTGAGGTCGGATACTCTGAATGCCGAACATCCGTTTGAACCGAGTGACCTTGAATGACGGTCGGCAGGTGATCGCCGAACAAGATTTGTGCAGGAAGGAATGACATGTCGAACAAGGTGTGGAAGCCGAACGGAATAGTATGCCGGACGTACTTGGTATGCCGAACGATGTCTTTTGACTGAACGATAGCTTGACCGAAGGATGCCTTCGACTGAACGATATTTTTAGACGAGCGATGCCTTTGGCCAAACGGTATCTTTGGCCGAACGATGCCTTTGGCCGAACGATATTTTTGGCCGAGTGCTGTTTAACGCCGAGCGCTCTTTAGATGCCGACCGTTTCTTTGTGCTGAATGTTTCTTGGATGCCGGTCGTAATATGCTACCGAACGAACCAGCTTAGCCGAACGATGGGGAGGACGAGTACTAGGTTGCCTGGTCAAATCTCCAGGAAACAGTGTATATTTGTGTAATATTTCATGTTATATATATTTTATTTTTAAAACATTTTTAAAGTGTAGTTGTTATTTTTCCAAAACTAGTTATATTTTGTTTTCAATTTTCAAAACTAGTTTACATATTATTAACTATATTCTTATATTTTTCTATATTTTTCTAAAATTTATTTATTTATTTTATTTTCACGTTATTTTTTATTCATTTTTATTTTATTTACCTGGTTTTTATTTTGGTTTATCTGAATAAAGAAAAGGGGAAATTTCAAAAGACTTTAGCCTTAAACCCTTTGACCTTCCACCTTCCACCCCTTCATAACTTTAGGTCGTCCTTTCCCTACCATTAGCCGTATCTTTTCTTATTGCATTTTCATGTGAGAAAACACTTTCTCGCCTCACTTTTGACATATGCTTCAGATCTGAAGAAAAGCCCTTGGTAATGTCTTCTTCTCTTACACTTTTTCTTTCCATTTTATTAGTTTTTCTATTGAAATTGCCTTGCCTCTTCATGCAATTGCTTGGCCATATTCCTCCACCATCTCCACCGTATAGCACCACCACTTTCCATGGCCACTCCACCATCCTTTTCCTCTGACTTGACCAAGCCATGTGCCCCCTTGAAGTTATCACCACCAAATGTTGCAAAATTCTTGAATATGCCATAGCCGAACTCCTTAATCACCTAGCCTTCATTTTTCCACCTTAGCGCCTCCTTGGCCGCCGCCACCAGTCTCTCCACCACCTCTGGCCGACACTCCAGATCCCACCTGACCATCCCCTAGCATCCACCAGGCCTGGCCGTGCCACAAAAGGCCATGGCTGAGACTTATATTTGCACAAAATCCACTTTGTTGCCTTGTGTTTGTATTTTCATACACAAACGACTTCCACCTTCATACCTTTGTTAGGCCAAGCATATATGAACTATACTTGACCAAATACACCTTATGGCCATGCCTTATCATCAAATGGCTGAGTATTGTAATGGTGAAAGCAAGTGCAAGTCGTTTGATTTTATGTTGTGCTTGAATTCTAGATTGTTTAATGTTAAATTTTGGGTTGTATGTTCATGTCATATATATTATTTTGTTTCATATACACAAGACAAATAGCTTTGGCTCTCCCCTCACTTGAATCCGTAGTCATGCCTTCATGTTTTCTGGGTCTGTGTTTGTGTGTCTGAATCTGTTATCTCCAGCTTGTAGAGGTGAGTATTTCTCACCAGACATTTTGTACTTATATAATTAGTAAATTGACACCATTTGAATCTATAGATTATATTATCATGTTATAAATGCTTAAGCTATGATCATATGATGTTTACCCTGTTTATACACTTGTTATATAATATGTTACTGTTATATAATGCTATTCTGTTGTTTATATCAGTTTATCACACTGCAAGCTCCCTTTAGATTAGAATCACTATGGGTTGAAATGATACATACCCGAACGGACTTTAGAATAGGGGGAAATCATCATGGGTTGACATGACAGGCCTGAACGATTTTCAATTATTTCATTTTACTTGGGACTGCGGGTTTGAAATGAAAAAAACCCAGGTTTTCTTTGTAAATTACGGATTGAAATGATATATTATTTGTATCACTTTACCTAGGCTACAAAATTTAATACAGACCCGCGGTTGATATAAGTTTTTCTAAAAATTTAAAAATATTTTAGAAATGTAAATGTTATAATATTTTGATTTAAAATTAATTAAAAATGAATTTATAAAGTATTATTGATTTTCTAAAAATTTATAAGTGAAATAAATTAATGGTAAAGTTAGAAATTAGAAATATAAGTTATCTTGGAAATTTTGATTTGGTTATAAATGTAATTTAAATTAAATATGAAAATATGATAAATTTATGATATTTTGAATTAAAATGAATTTAAAATGATTTTATAGTATGTCAATGATTTTTGAATAAATTAAGATGTGAAATAAATAAATATTTAAGTTGAATTTCGAAATATAACTTAAGTTGGAAATTCGTGAATTTTGTTTAAAAGTGAATTTTAAGTTAAGTAAATAAGGTGAAAAATAAGTTATATTTGAAAATTTAAACGTAGGTGTTAATTTAAAAATTTAATTTAATGAAGTGAAATTAAATCTTGAATTTAATATGTGAATTATTATTAAATTTTGATTTTTGAATGAATATTTAACTTTATAAAATCATGAATATAAGGGTTTTTTAAATGATTGTTTTAAAAGTGAAAATATAAAACTTTATAAGTTTAAATGATTTAAATAAAATTTAATTGTTTGTGAAATTATATTGAATATTTGGAATTTAATTTAAAACCTTTTTGAAATGTTATTATTTCTAATGTAAAGGATATTACAGCATTTGTAAATGCTGTAGTTGATAGAAATGAACTAAATGGCTAAATTGAATTAAGGCTATTATAGCACTTTGTAAGTGTTGTAGTTGCTGAAATTAACTAAGGTTTTATTTGAACTAAATTAAACCTATTGCAGCATTTTAAACACTGCCTTTTGTTAAATGAATTGCTTTAAAACATAACTTTCCGTAGCATCTTCTAAGTGCTGCGGAAGTTGAATTTACGCTGTTTTGATAAATTTAAAAGAATAAATGAACTTTGAAAAGGCTAAATATTTGATAATTTGATATTTGATTATTAAATATAATAACTTCACTTTTAAATGATTTAAATGGAATATGTAAATGATTTAAATGGAATATTTAAATGATTTGAATGGAATATTTAATTGGTTTAATTGGAATATTTAATTGGTTTAAATGGAATACTTAAATGGTTTAAATGAAATATTTTGATTTGGAATATAAACCATTTTGAAATGTGATTTGAAATGGTCTTTAAATTAAATAAAATGAATGGGGATTTGGAAAATATGATATTTTGAAATGGATTTTGAATGATATTCAATTTTGAAATGATATTTGATTTCAAAGTACAAATTACCATTTTGAAATTTTAACCACGGGATGTGTTTAATTTATGGTTTAACTGATCCTTAAAGGATGGGTGATCCCAAGCATCCTTTAAGTTATTGTACATTACTACTACAGTTCACTTGAGTTGGTTTACATTATATGTATTTATGTCCTTATTCGAGTGTTTTGTGTTTTACTTTACGCTCGGGTCATCCTGAGTGTTTACAGCTTAGCTTTGGATTTCTTTTCTAGAGCTAGGAATCGTTGGAGATTATGCTTGTCTAGTTATCTATTCCCTTTCAGTTTCAGTTGTTCTATTCAGCTCTGGTATTTATAAACTTCTATGTATTTGAGATTTTTGTTGCATATGTTTTCAAACTGATCTTATGTAATTGTTTTAAGAGTTTGTTATAGTAGCTTCATGAACTACTATGGTATTTTAATTTCCGTTGCGAGTTATTCTGATATTTCTATGTCTGTGATTCTTTGATTGTATTTCATTTGCTCCAAATTTATTTACAGTGCGGTATTTTGAGCAATTCAAGTCGGCATGTGTGGATGCGAATGGCTGAAAATATCTGGTTGTTATAGAATAGTTGATTTGATAAAAAGAATGTAAATCAAAATAAAAGGATTTGTGACGCCCCACCTCTATCCCCACGCTAGCCAAGAACATTACGGTGAATGCTGTCAACTAGCACGGAGAATAAGGCTATTGAGGAGCGACCATCCGTGTAATTGCTTTGCGCGAGCGTCGATATGTCAGATAGTATAACATGCATTTCTGAAATCCGACATGCCGACACAAACTCAAAACTACTACACAGTGGCTATAATATCTTCAGAAACAAATATAGAAATAAACATAACGTAAATCAGTTACAGACAGTTCATATCACAAAGGCGGAAGTAGATATGAATATTACACTAGGAAGTGTACATCAGAGTAGTGGTCTAAAAAGATCCACAATATCACAAAAGAATGGTTACACGAACTTCACAAAAGAATAAGTATACATTATGGAGTCTATATCTCAAATGCATACAACAAAAACTACTAATCTAAGTAGTTAACCAAAAGTCAAGGAGGTAATCTCGGATGTAAAGTCAAGCAGAAGCACCTGTAACATCTCGGTCTGACCCGAGTATTATTTAATAAGAAAGTAATAAACGGATCAGTCTAACTATAAATATCAGATCAAACGATATAGAGTAAGAGATATGACTAAACACATAATAATCACAATGCCAAGCTGTGATATATATAAGTAATTGAAAATCAACAAGAGATAAATCAATATCACCAAATCTACACAAGAATCAAAGGAAATGTCATACTCCTAATTTCGTTCACCAAACCATAAATATTGACGATTATATCAATGTCAATCACAAAAGTCAATGACACACAAATTCACCAGTGCACACATATTGATAAAACTTATCAATGGAAATCACGAAAATTGGTGAAGCACAAATTCTATAAATCATCTCAAGAAATCCAGTCAATGACACACGAATGCACCTATGCACAAAAATTGATAGATCATATCAATAGAAATCACAAAAATAGGTGAAGAAGAAAATTCCAAAATTCGACACACGAAATCCAGAAATCACACAAAATAGGGGGGAGGCCTATCACACGAACGGGAGCATGAAAACTCATCAACATATGTATCACACGAACGAGACGCTATCTCATGGTAGCTAGCCATTAATTTTTGACACACGAACGACCCGAAGACCATGGGGCGCTACCCCATCAATTTGAGTCGAAACTCCACAAAACGGGGTTTAGTCTCCCTCGCAGACAAAGAGACATCGCACATTGCTAGTCTAAATCACAAAGATGATTGTCATGATCAACGAGAAGTGTCAATTACACTAAGCTAGTAAATATTTGAGTTTAGCTTCATGTCCCATAACCACTTGCTTAACTTAAATATTTACGAACAAACTGTAGATCTCCACTAGAAAATTGTCACAATAGTTTCAATCGAACAAGTCCAAGAATTAACCGACGAAGTAAACGCAAGCGTTTCATACCACTAGTTTTACTAAGCCGTTTAATTAGATTTCTCATACGAGTGAGGTAAAGGTTTGTATATACTAATAGATTAGAAGTCGGTTTGAGAAAACGAGCTTTGTAATAAAATAGTGTTGAAATCATTTGAAGAAAGAGTTTTGATATTTACTACTAGTATAGAAAACCTTTATATTTTTAAAGTGAAAAATCACAAAGAAGATTGTAGGAACAATCAATCACTAAAATTCACATACGAAGATGTGAATAAAATCCAAAGAAACCGATAAAGAATCCATCGAAATGGATATTCAAAAATCCCTAAAAAGGAGTCATCAAAGGCATAATAAATGATAACAACAAATAGGATCATCACTAATCGATTTAAATTGGAATTCTCAAGCGAATAGGCAAATAGGAAAAAAGAGTGCAGATTCAGACGTATGAAATCAAGGATTCAGACGTTTGAATCTGGAAAATAAATATTTTCCAAAGACAGAATTCAGACGTCTGAATCCTTGAATCCAGACGTCTGAAATAGGCACTTTTTAGCCTATTTCCTTTCTGGTTCAAAATGAACCAACTCAGACGTCTGAAATCATATATTCAGACGTCTGAATCTGGGAATAGAAATCTTCCCAGAACAATATTCAGACGTCTGAATCTTATGTTTCAGACGTCTGAATGAAGGGTTCAGGGCATTCCCTGAACCTAGGCCAAAAATGGCCAAAGGGATACTGAAAGCGATCGATCGAGCGACAACGACTAAGGAATTACGTCGAGCGTCAACCCAGCCTTAACGGCTCGTCGATATGCCTCAAATATCAATGTCCAAATATCCATAATAGGATTTTCATAGATTTTGATTTCAAAACACCAAAAATTGGAATATACACCAAATCAATCCAAACCAAAATCAATTGCACAAAATAAGTGTTAGGAATTCATACCCAACAATCGAAGATAATTATAGATTAAGATGTGAGATAAAAATCTCACCTTTGAACCCAAACGATTGAAGAAGATGCTTGAAAGCAAAGGAGAATCAACTACTCTTCAAATCCAACTCAAGAAGCTAGGTTCTAAGCTTTAAAAGAAGAACATTCCCAAAGTTAGGTTTAGCAATTTCTGAAATTGATAAGAGATTGAGTTGGAGAAGAAGAAGAGAAGCTTACCAATGGGTTCTTCTATTAGTTTGGAGCTAGAACTTGATTTGCAAAATAAAACTAGGGATTGAGTTTTAATTTATCATCTCTCCCACCATTGTTGCTAAAGCTTGAGTAAAAAGGAAAATAGAAAGGAAGTGAATGAGGAGGAGAGGGGTTGGGACTGAATACATAAGTGGGCTCACCCAAATCAAAACCCTAAGTGAAAAAGTAGCGAAAATCAACTTACTCCAAACATATCAAAGCTTATACTCAAAAAGGTCGCAAACGACATTTTAAACTCAATGGGAGTGGTCCCGAGTCCTAATTCGACCATATGCAAAAAGTATCTTTTCGGACTAAATTCTGAGTATCGATAAAATATTTAAATATAAAATCGACAAATATGCGGGTTGTTACAGACTCCCCTCCTTAAAGAAATTGCGTCCTCGCAATATTTAAGAAGAAGATATATAGTAACAACCATAAAAGCATATTCAACACAAAAGAAGTTTGAAACAAGAAGTTCACCTCAAAGAGCACGAGAAAGTAAGTCCGGATGTGTTCGCTCGATGAACTCTCTAGACTCCCAAGAATAATCCTTTGGATTTGAAGACCATTGAACTTTCACAAGCGGAACATCTTTATTTCGAAGACGTTTGACCTCCGAAGAAATAATTCGAATAGGATGCTGCTCATAAGTTAAATTAGGCGAAACTTCAATTTCTTCCACAACACCGGGCTCAAGAATAGAATCGGAATCTCGAAGACATTTCCGAAGTTGAGAAACGTGAAACACGTCATGGACAGCAGAAAATTGAGCCTGTAATAAAAGGCGATAAGCCATGGAACCAATACTTTCGGTGATAGGAAATGGCCCAATATATCGAGGCGCTAATTTTCCCGATCGACTGAAACGTACAACACCCTTCATAGGTGACACAACACAAGATCTCCTACAGAAAACTCTAACTTCCTTCTTCGATTATCGGCATAGGATTTTTGTCTACTCTGGGCTTCTTTCATCCTATGACGAATAAGATCAATCTTTTCTATGGAATCCCGAATAAAATCTGGACATAAAACCAGCTTCTCACCGGCCTCAAGCCAACAAGAAGGAGATCGGCATGGCCTTCCATATAGTGCTTCGAAAGGTGCCATACCAATACTAGATTGGAAGCTATTATTATAGGAAAATTCAACAAGGGAAATATGATCTTCCCAACTTCCACCAAAATCAAGAACACATGCACGAAGAAGATCTTCAAGGGTTTGATTCACACGCTCGGTTTGTCCATCGGACTGAGGATGATAAGCGGTGCTAAAATTAAGCTTCGTTCCTAAAGCTTTTTGAAGACTCTTCCAAAATCCACTAGTAAACAATGGATCACGATCAGTAACAATAGAAGTAGAAACCCCATGTAATTTAACAATCTCTTTAACAAAGAGCTTGGCCAAAAGAGGAACGGTTCGGTTAGACCGAACGGGAATAAAATGGGCGGATTTAGTAAGCCTATCAACAATTACCCATAAGCTATCATGACCCGAACGAGAACGGGGAAGGCCATCTACAAAATCCATGGAAATTTGGTCCCACTTCCAAATTGGAATTTCTAAAGGTTGCAATAATCCCCGGGCTTTTGATGTTCGGCCTTAACGAGTTGGCAAGTCATGCAACGCTTAACGAAGTTAGCGATGTCAAGTTTCATTCCCTCCCAATAATAAAGTCGCTTCATATCCACGTACATTTAACTACTACCAGGATGAATGGTAAATTTAGAATGATGGGAATCTTCTAAAATATCTTTACGAAGATCACTAATATTTGGCACGATAAGTCTACCAAATCTCCGAATGCCGCCACGAGAATCGATATCAAAGTCTTTCAAACCTTCAATATCACCTCTATTCTTAATATTTTGGCCAAGAAGAGCCAAGTCAGGATCTAGCCTTTGAGCTTCAAGAATGCGGTCTAAAAGAGAAGGATGAGCCTCAAGGCTACATAAAACAAATGATGAGCATAAATCGGATACGCGGTCTCGAATCTCACAAATGGATAAGATCTCGAGATCGTTCCATTCGGATATCATCATAGAAACAATCGCTTGTTGCTTTCGACTAAGTGCATCTGCAACGCGATTCTCCTTTCCGGGAGTATAAAGGATATCAAGATCATATGGTTCAAAAAATTCGAGCCAACGCTGTTGACGCAAATTAAGTTCCTTTTGAGAGAATAAATACTTCAAGGACTTATGATCGGTATAAAGGACAAATTTCTCTCCTAAAAGATAATGACACCAAATCCGAAGAGCAAAAACAATAGCCGCGAGTTCTAAATCATGTGTGGCATATCTAGTCTCGGCCGGTTTTAATTGCCTTGAAGCATAACCAATAACACGTTCTTTTTGCATAAGAACGGCACCCAAACCAACACGACTAGCATCGGTATAAATAACGAAATCTTGATTCCCCTCGGGAATAACAAGAATAGGAGCATTAGAAAGAAGTTCCTTAAGTTTCTGAAAAGAAGTTTCACATTTGTCCGACCAAATGTATTTAACACCTTTCTTCGTTAAGCCTGTGAGAGGCACGACAATCTTAGAAAAGTCTTTGATAAAACGGCGGGAATAACCTACCAATCCAAGAAAACTACGAATCTCTGTCACACTCTTCGGTCTCTTCCAATCTTGAATCGCTTCAATCTTTGAAGGATCCACGGAAATTCCGGATTCAGAAATAATATGACCGAGAAACTTCACACGAGATTGCCAAAAATGGCATTTAGAAAATTTTGCCTTTAAACGATTACTCCTAAGAGTTTCCAGCACAATCCGAAGATGCTTCTCATGCTCCTCCTCAGTTTTTGAATACACAAGAATATCATCAATAAAGATGAGGATGAACCGGTCGAGGAAGTCTTTGAAAACTCTATTCATAAGTTCAGCGAAATAAGCTGGGGCATTCGTTAGACCAAATGGCATAACAAGCCATTCATAAGATCCATAACGAGTACGGAACGATGTCAAAGGAATGCTATCCTCTGCAATACGAAGCTGATGAAATCCAGTAGCTAAGTCTAATTGTGAAAAGACTCTAGCACCACTAAGTTGATCGAATAGGTCATCAATCCGAGGTAAAGGATATTTATTTTTGATAGTAAGATCATTAAGCTTGCGGTAGTCAACGCAAAGCCTAAGTGTACCATCGGATTTCTTCACAAAAATAGCCGAAGCTCCCCAAGGCAAGAAACTAGAGCGAATAAATTGCTTCATCTCCAATTCGGATAATTGTTTACGCATCTTCTCGTTTTCTTTATTGGACATACGATAAGGAGGACGAGTAATAGGTTGAGCTCTAAGGATAAGATTAATTCTAAACTCGATTGCTCCCTTAGGTGGTAATCCTAAAACGGGCTCAAATATGTCGGAAAATTCACGAACAATGTGAATAAGAGAAATTATATCTTCCTCATCATCATTATCGTCATCACGAGGATTTAAAGAATATAAAGATGCAACCAAGCTGGAATCCGAATCTTTAAGATGAATAGAAATCTGCTTAACAGATTGAGGATGTCGAAGATGAATAGTCTGCTCAGGACATAGGATATGAGCTTCATAACGGTTAAGCCAATCCATTCCCAAAATCATTCCAAAGCCTAAATAACGCATGACATGCAAATCGGCTAGGAAAGAAAAATCACACAAAATAATCTCGACATCTTTACACAATAAACTGATTGTTGTGGATCCACCAACCGGATTCGCAATTCTCAAAGAAGTCATTAAACACAAAACATCCAAAGAAAAAGTATCAACAAGTTCTTTTGATATAAAAGAATGGGACGCACCCGTATCAAAAGGAACTCGAATAGGATGATCACGAAATAAAATAATTCCATCCAGAATAGAATGAGAAATACCTTGGCCACGAGATGTGTTGCCAGGGGCTTGAGCAACATTAAGCTTTCCCTCCTTCCTATTTTGAAGTTTGGGACATACATGCATAAAGTGGTCCGGGCTTTTACAATAGCGACAAGTACGAGGCTTTGAACACTTGTTCGCAAAATGGTTTCTGGAACCACAGTTAAAGCATTTCCCTTCAGTAGAGGAAAAGGTCTTTGCAGCAAGAGTTGCTTGCCTCCCTTTCTTATTGGGATAAGGACCTTTGAATTTGTTTGGCCTCTTCTTGTTGTTGAAGTTTGGTTTGGAACCCACCATTTCAACATCATTCTCCCTATCCGCCTCTTCAAGACGAAGAGCGATATCTATGAGTTGGTCGAAAGAAACTTCTAACTTTAGAAGTAATGGCTTCTTGAGATTTTTGTTCAAGCCATAGACGAACCTCTAGTTCTTCTTCAATGGGGTGTTGATGTATTCAACCCCATATTTGGAGAGAGATTCAAAAGACGCGACATAATCTGCCACGGAAGATTCACCTTGAATAAGGTCTATGAAACGCCGAGCCAATATCACCTTCTCTGCTTCTGGCACGAATTTTAATTCGAAGCGTTCCCGGAATTGCTCCCAGGTGAGATCCGCTTCATTAATCTCAGAAACAAGAAGTTCGTACCAGTCCAATGCTCTTTCTTGGAGCATACTAGAAGCCACCTGAACTCGGTGAAGATCAATGAGGTTCATGCGAGAAAAGATTCGATCGCATGTCCTTAACCAAGTCTGGACTTCAATAATAGTTTCGGAACCTTTAAATGGCTTCCCGCCCAGGTTGGTGTAATCATTGCACAAACGTGCAAACCCAGATTTAGGGTGAGTAGGTTCCGGATTAGAACCAGCTGCTTGAGCATTCGTGACAAGATCAAGAAGTTGTTGGGTAGTCATAAAAACTCCATCTTGGGGAGTATCACTAGATGGTCCAGCTCTAGGACGACCAGGTCTAACCATTTCTTTTCCTTTAGAAAGAAATAAAGAAGAAGAAAAAGGTTATTCACAAAATGAATATCAAGCAATTTTGATAGATAAACAAGGAATCATAAGGAAAATAGGATGAATCGGTACGAAGACTCGAATTAAATCCTAAAGCACGACTCCTAAGAAAGACTTAGGACGATGATCCTCGTTATAATATTCCATATTGTTTCGAAATTTGGCTCTGATACCAAGCTGTGACGCCCCACCTCTATCCCCACGCTTGCCAAGAACATTACGGTGAATGCTGTCAACTAGCACGGAGAATAAGGCTGTTGAGGAGCGACCATCCGTGTAATTGCTTTGCGCGAGCGTCGATATGTCGGATAGTATAACATGCATTTCTGAAATCCGACATGCCGACACAAACTCAAAGCTACTACACTGTGGCTATAATATCTTCAGAAACAAATATAGAAATAAACATAACGTAAATCAGTCACAGACAGTTCATATCACAAAGGCGGAAGTAGATATGAATATTACACTAGGAAGTGTACATCAGAGTAGTGGTCTAAAAAGATCCACAATATCACAAAAGAATAGTTACACGAACTTCACAAAAGAATAAGTATACATTATGGAGTCTATATCTCAAATGCATACAACAAAAACTACTAATCTAAGTAGTTAACCAAAAGTCAAGGAGGTAATTCCGGATGTAAAGTCAAGCAGAAGCACCTGTAACATCTCGGTCTGACCCGAGTATTATTTAATAAGAAAATAATAAACGGATCAGTCTAACTATAAATATCAGATGAAACGATATAGAGTAAGAGATATGACTAAACACATAATAATCACAATGCCAAGCTGTGATATATATATAAGTAATTGAAAATCAACAAGAGATAAATCAATATCACCAAATCTACACAAGAATCAAAGGAAATGTCATACTCCTTATTTCTTTCACCAAACCATAAATATTGACGATTATATCAATGTCAATCACAAAAGTCAATGACACATAAATTCACCAGTGCACACATATTGATAAAACTTATCAATGGAAATCGCGAAAATTGGTGAAGCACAAATTCTAGAAATCATCTCAAGAAATCCAGTCAATGACACACGAATGCACCTATGCACAAAAATTAATAGATCATATCAATAGAAATCACAAAAATAGGTGAAGAAGAAAATTCCAGAATTCGACACACGAAATCCAGAAATCACACAAAATATGGGGAGGCCTATCACACGAACGGGAGCATGAAAACTCACCAACATATGTATCACACGAACGAGACGCTATCTCATGGTAGCTAGCCATTTATTTTTGACACACGAACGGCTCAAAGACCATGGGGCGCTACCCCATCAATTTGAGTCGAAACTCCACAAAACGGGGTTTAGTCTCCCTCGCAAACAAAGAGACATCGCACATTGCTAGTCTAAATCACAAAGATGATCGTCATGACCAACGAGAAGTGTCAATTACACTAAGCTAGTAAATATATGAGTTTAGCTTCATGTCCCATAACCACTTGCTTAACTTAAATATTTGTGAACAAACTGTAGATCTCCACTAGAAAATTGTCACAACAGTTTCAATCGAACAAGTCCAAGAATTAACTGACGAAGTAAACGCAAGTGTTTCATACCACTAGTTTTACTAAGCCGTTTAATTAGATTTCTCATACGAGTGAGGTAAAGGTTTGTATATACTAATAGAATTGAAGTCGGTTTGAGAAAACGAGCTTTGTAATAAAATAGTGTTGAAATCATTTGAAGAAAGAGTTTTGATATTTACTACTAGTATAGAAAACCTTTATATTTTTAAAGTGACAAATCACAAAGAAGATTGTAGGAACAATCAATCACTAAAATTCACATACGAAGATGTGAATAAAATCCAAAGAAACCGATAAAGAATCCATCGAAATGGATATTCAAAAATCCCTAAAAAGGAGTCATCAAAGGCATAATAAATGATAACAACAAATAGGATCATCACGAATCGATTTAAATTGGAATTCTCAAGCGAATAGGCAAATAGGCAAAAAGAGTGCAGATTCAGACGTCTGAAATCAAGGATTCAGACGTCTGAATCTGGAAAATAAATATTTTCCAAAGACAGAATTCAGACGTCTGAATCCTTGAATCCAGACGTCTGAAATAAGCACTTTGTAGCCTATTTCCTTTCTGGTTCAAAATGAACCAACTCAGACGTCTGAAATCATATATACAGCCGTCTGAATCTGGGAATAGAAATCTTCCCAAAACAATATTCAGACGTCTGAATCTTACGTTTCAGACGTCTGAATGAAAGGTTCAGGGCAGTCCCTGAACCTAGGCCAAAAATGGCAAAGGGATACCGAAAGCGATCGATCGAGCGACAACGACTAAGGAATTACGTCGAGCGTCAACCCAGCCTTAACGGCTCTTCGATACGCCTCAAATATCAATGTCCAAATATCCATAATAGGATTTTCATAGATTTTGATTTCAAAACACCAAAAATTGGAATATACACCAAATCAATCCAAACCAAAATCAATTGCACAAAATAAGTGTTAGGAATTCATACCCAACAATCGAAGATAATTATAGACTAAGATGTGAGATAAAAATCTCACCTTTGAACCCAAACGATTGAAGAAGATGTTTGAAAGCAAAGGAGAATCAACCACTCTTCAAATCCAACTCAAGAAGCTTGGTTCTAAGCTTTAAAAGAAGAACATTCCCAAAGTTAGGTTTAGGAATTTCTGAAATTGGTAAGAGATTGAGTTGGAGAAGAAGAAGAGAAGCTTACCAATGGGTTCTTCTATTAGTTTGGAGCTAGAACTTGATTTGCAAAAGAAAACTAGGGCTTGAGTTTTAATTTCTCATCTCTCCCACCATTGTTGCTAAAGCTTGAGTAAAAAGGAAAATAGAAAGGAAGTGAATGAGGAGGAGAGGGGTTGGGACTGAATACATAAGTGGGCTCGGCCCAAATCAAAACCCTAAGTGAAAAAGTAGCAAAAATCAACTTACTCCAAACATATCAAAGCTTATACTCAAAAAGGTCGCAAACGGCATTTTAAACTCAATGGGAGTGGTCCCTATTCCTAATTCGACCGTATGCAAAAAGTAGCTTCTCGGACTAAATTCCGAGTATCGATAAAATATTCAAATAAAATATTTAAATATAAAATCGACAAATATGCGGGTTGTTACAGGATTTGTTTGGAATTTAAATATATAATGAATAGGTTTTATTACAGTTGTAATTAAATGTTGGAATTAAATTAGTATATAGATATTGGGTTTAACATAAAAAATATGATTTCAAAGGAAACAATTGGATTAATTATCTTCCCTGTATTAGGGTATGTTTTGAGATTTAACCATTGTAATTAATAGTAATTATATCTTGCCATTAATAAGAGACAGAAGTGAATGGTAATTAATAAATGATATGTGCAACATATGTTTTGTGTTAAAAAATATAATGAGAATTTCATTGAGAAATATTACGTTCAAATTGTAAGCACTTAAATTTGTTACAAATATAATGATAATATGAAATTAATTGATAAAGAAATGATGCGGTTGCACGAAGTATTATTACTGTGAATCTTTGATGGGACAATCTTTAAATATAGGTTGGTTTTAAAGGGGGAGGTGTTAATTGTAAATTAATGTGTAATAAAAAGAAATATGTTTCAATGAAAATAAAAGAAAAGGATGGTTTTCTGAAAAGAATATTCTTATCAAATAAGGTGAATATTTCATCTATGAATGTTAATTTAATTTCACTAAAACAAAGAATTGAATTTTGTTGTATGTTTCTAGTTGGAATATTTGATTTATTTAAATATTCAAACTTGATTTAAATTTAATTTATAGAAAAATAACAATAATAAAATGGTAAGAAAACAACTTGAAGGTTTGGTTAAATTTTCGATTTGGAATAGTCAGCATATTAACATAGGAAATTTATTCCATTTCAAATTTGAATTTGGAGTCTCAATTCATCTTTTAATGTGTGGGGTGACGGTCCTCATTATGTTAACTATAGTGTTTGATTTTATTAACTATTTACTAAATAAAAATAAATATATGTGTGTAAATTTGAGCGTACTACGGTTAATAAAATATGTTAAAACGAATTGTTATTTTTATATATTAGATTTGTGATTTCTATGTATGGACTACATTCTCAAATTTAAATCGTTGCTTTCATTTATTTTATTTTATTACTACTTTCTTTCATTAAGTACATGCCTCTTTTGGTCTTTCAGTAAGTTTTATTTATTTACACGCGAGCATTGCCTTGAAATGTTTCATGTGTGTTGATGAAATTAATTGAGGTAGCACATTACCAAAAGATTTGCTTACCATTTAAACATGTCTTATCAAATTCCAACGTGTATCTTTTATCTTTTGTTAATTACCTGTATGTTAGGCTCTTTTTATTTTGCAAATTTACATCTTCTTATGTCTTTCCCTTTCATATTCCAATTTCCAAACGTGATTTTCCCTTATTCGTTTTCTATTTCATAAATCTCTTCCTCTGACTTTCCATTTCCAAAACGTGCTTCCATTATTTCTTTTGCCTAAAGTTTTCTTTCTTTCTCTTCTAAAAAGAAACAAAAAAATATGAGCAACTTATTTTCATGAAGCCAATTTTTTTCTTTTGTTTACAAATCCATTTCCTGAAGCCTCCTTCCTCCATGTGTGAGCCATCGTTTCTTTTTTTTGTTGATTCTCCAAAATTTAGAGACATGAGCAGGCTTTAAAATTCTTAATGTATGTAACTAACGTGTTTTATTTTATTATTAAAATATGTGTACATGGTTTTCTATTTCATTTCCACTATATTCTTATAACTTGAATATCTTCCGCATATGAACTCCGATTAATGCGCAGTTTCCTCCTTTGGGTTCAGATAAAATTCCAAACAGCGTGAAACTAGTATGGTTGCATTTGAAGACCATTGAAGTTTTGAGCTTTTATTGGATTTTCAATTGGCTATAAATCAAAGGTGAGTGATTAAACCCACTCCGCAATACTAAAAATTCCATTGCAAGTTAAATAAAATATATGATGTGATATATTAATACTTTATTGTGGTTTGTTAATTTAAGTTGACATTTGAATTGATATTGAATCTGAATTGACATTTAATTTTATATTAGAATTTAATTGATAGTTAAACCCCGATATTAATAACTATTATATATTGAAATATATTGGTTGATTTGGATGTTGTTGAAATGGATGCTTATTAATTGATATGTTGGATGCATGGTTGTTATTTATTTCAGTATGTCCCTGTTATCACCTTGTATATTATTGACATCATTTAAATGGTCCTCTGAATCATTTTAGAATTGGACAATTAAGACATTTAAATTATGGGTTGAAGTGATATATACCCATAAAATTTCTTGAATTTGGATTATTTATTGGAACTGAATTATTTAAAAAGTTTAAGTTTTTAGTTTAAACTTCGGATTTATTTTAAATAAAGTAGTTATAATTAGTATTCGAATTATTTGAAATCTCGTAGGTTATGGCACTCAGGTTGTATACTTGATAGGAGATGAAAAATCTCATAACATCTTTGAAGCCATTATGCTCATATTTTTATTTGAGATTGATTTGACTTACATAGGAAATTTTAGTTCTGACTCAAGTATATTATTTTTCATTATGCTCGGGTCAGCCTAAGTTTTTCAGCATTGAAGACTATTTTCTGGTGGACGAAGACGAAAATTCAGTATATTATTGCTATTGATTATTGATGTGCACGTAAATGTGCATATTTTTATCATCATATTTATTCTTTTTAAATTAAATAAATGATCGTATTGGGTATTTTAACTTGTTTAAACCAAAATTCATATTATTTGAAATTGTCACATATTCATCTTCATCCAAGGGTAAAATAGTCATTTTTGTGCGTATATTAATTTGAGAAAAATTAATTGAAAATTTGTATATATTTTTGTAGGAATTTGATCTCAAATAGAAGTGGTTTCATGAAGATATGCATGCACAAAATTAATACAAAGGAATGAAGATGGAAACAATACAAAGTGAAGAACATGGAGGACCCCACCTACCCACCTACCTTAATGTACAAAAGAAAGGCTAATGCACATGCTTTTGGAGTTAATGACTTCATGTACACTTAATGGGGGATTAAGACATGTTAATGATTACTTGGCCTCCACACTTACTAAGGGGCGTTTTGGGCATTCCCTAAAAATATGAATTAGGGTTTCATACATGTATAAATACCCATATGTTTCATGTAACTATCTCTCTCTTAGTTAGTTAGTTTTAGTTTAGAAAATAAATCAAAGCTCTCTTTCTTTCCATGACTACTTAGCCATTTTATTTCATGTAATTTTCTTTTCTTTTATGCAATGTTAATTCTCTTTTATTTACATGCTTCTTCTCTTCTTATGTAATAGTGTAGATTTACCTTTATGCATTTAGATTAGTTGTCTTTTCCATTAGCTTTCATTTTCCTTTCTTTTTGCTTTCGTGTTGCTTTCTACATTTGTTGATTTGATAACAAATATGAGAGCTTAGTCCCTACAATTTAGGGGTAATGAAGCTCTCTAGTATGTAGATGCAACATTTTGATGTTTATACTCTCTTTTTGTGCTTTAATGGAAACACTTGAAGTGGTTTAATGGTGTTGTTTAGCTTTGAATTTGATAGTCTATGTTGTTCATAACAAATAGGCTATGCTTAAACAAACATAACACAAATTGCCTCTTCATCTAAATATGATTATGGCAAAGAAGTGAATGTTGAAATTGAAATTTGATAGCCTATATTTCTAAACAATAGTTAACAGGCTATGCTTAAAATAGATTTTTATTTCAACTTTGTTGTCATATTTCATGAGAGTTAAATGTCTATTAGTGGTTGTATTATAGTTTGATGGTTTATATTGAGCTAATTAATAGCACAACTATACCATACTTACGATAAGCACATCAACTAATTCACTAATGACAAGAAAAGAGAGTTCATAACTTCATTTTGTTGATTTATATGATCTAGAGAGTGGATTTATCTCTAAATTGTTCTTTTAACTCTCATATTTTTATCATTTTCTTTTGCTAGTTTTTGTTAGTTTCTTACATTTCTAGCTATTCACTCTCGAATTCGGTATAATTTGATTGAATAGAATTTTAAAATCATCAATTCCCTGTGGATCGGCCCGTATTTGCCGCGTACTACATTCATACACTGTGCGCTTGAGGTTATTTTTTTAATCTAAATTCGTTCGACGGTTTTCTAAACCGATAGAATTTCCATCGACGAACAATTATTCCACTACATTCTGTGTTCCGCTGCGTTATTTGTTTATTTATGGTATATGTGCAACTCTGATTTGAATTTGTAAAAGTGTAATCAAATGTTACTTGTAAAACAGCTTGATGAACTGCTTATTTGATTATTATATTTTGTCGTTCCGCTGCAAGATTCCGTATTTTGTTTTTTCTTTCCTTTTTCTTTTTTTTTCTTATTTACTCCATTAACAATCCTTCCTTTTGAATGGTTTGATTCTGACATGTATGGTTTATTGTCGATTTGAATCATCCAAAAAGGTGGGTCATTACAACATGCTTTACACCCACCCACATGCACAAGATTCATCTTCCCCAATTTCTCTACTTGTTTGCCTGGAACCGAAATTCAGGCATGCTCATGCACGTGCACACCCACCACACTCCTCGCATTTCAAAGTTTAGAAAAATTAAATTATATAATTAAATAACCAGTTAAAATCCTCACCCAATGCTAATGGGCCGAGCCCATATGCTTCACACCCACCTGCATGCACAAGACTTCATCTTCCCCAATTTCTCTACTTGTTTGCCTAGAAACAAAATTCGTGCACGCTCGTACACGTGCACACCCACCACACTCCTCTGATCGATGATCCAAAGGTGCCAGCATGTTGGCCTTCTCCACCTCAACCGAGCGCACCCCATCGCTGGAGCTCCTACCCTTTGGCACAATTTGCGACTGAAGCCCATTGCGTATGTGCATACAAAAATTGCGACGCTTTTAACTACGGATCTTGATCAAATTCTCACCACTCGAGCGCCTCTTCTCTGTGAACCCCATGCCGCACTTTATTTCCCTTATCGACATCCACAACTCCGACGAACTCAAGCCCTAAGTTACACGATCGCCAATCATCGACACGGAGTCACATCGAAACTCTACTAAAAATACTACTCTCAGATACGAACCAACGTTGTCTACAGCGTCGAGTAAATTTTCTCGGATTGGGAGAATTTAATTTTTGAACTTTCCGACTATATTTTTCCACTTTGAGAAATTTGGCAATCACTCCATCGACATTCTACGAAATCATGTGTCGTTAATTCTAAAAATACTATGAAACCTTACTGACAACTTTCATGTTGGTAAATATGGCTAGTTATGTGTAGAATGGAATATTTTGATTTTTGAAGGGAGATGGTTTTTCTAGTTTCCATTGTTTTAAAACATAGACATGAGAAAAGAAAAGAAGCAGGAAGGAGAAATTGTAAAAGGGCCTTTGTGTTTTAAGATGTGTATATATAGACCTATGGACATGGATTTGACTCTACATCTTACATCCCTTCAACAAGGCAGGAAACATGGCATAAAAGTTGGCTATGATCAAGGAGAAAAGATAGGTCTGTAGGAGGCAGAAAGGGTACGGTGATGCGTAGTTATATTTGAAAATTAGTTGGTTTTGTGCTTGGTTGACTTTAACTTTTTATTTAAATTAAAGATTTGTGGTACACCGCCATCTGATACCGCATCCACCTATGAGCCGTGAACGATCGGAAATAGATTACGATCACGCTTAATATTGTGACATGATCTCAAAAGAATAATAAAATATATCAGTTATCAAATTCGTTTAAATTTCGAAAATACCGACGTTCGACGTAAAGTATGTCAATCGAAAATTTTAATATTTTCTAAAATAAAAAGTATAGAAAAATTCTATATATTCAAATATAAATTCATTATTTGAAATCAAATTATTTTATCCCCAAATTGATTTATTTATTTATTTTACAAATCGAATATTTAAAATCAATTAAATATTCTAAAAACCAAACGATAAAATTCTGGGTTATTACACTTTTCCCCCGTTAAAAAGAATTTCATCCCCAAAATTTCACCCCAAGGATACCCAAGACTATTCATAAGTCTATATGATGTTCATAGGTCATCCATATACAAAATCTGATTCATTCGCTATTCGCTTCCAAACTAGTATTGCTCACCTGATTCCTTAACGGACACCCCGATCAGGCTCCTTGATTAGGAACCTCCGTTCTCCTTACATAGCCATGTAGTATGATAGACAACATTGCTCCCATACTAAAAACTCTCATCAAGTGCTTGCCATAAAAAATTGAGTAATAGATCCTTAATCGGAATGATGTGAAACATCTCAAAGCCACTCAAACTATATGGAAGAGAAATGATCAACGTCCATTCTACGAACTTACTTAATTGGTTCTCCCCAATACCAATTCTATTTCCACTAAATTATTTATGAAAACATTTCACAAATCTAAAAGTATGTTCAACTTGTATAATACTCCTCTAAATCCTACGTGTATATACCCTTATTTGATTCAACCATTCCATTTCATATTTTTCTTCCTAAGAAAACTTAAGATCTAAATACCTGGTTCTTATTTCAAAAATTTATTGAATGAAATATATATTTTAACTCTGGTAAATACTTATATGCATATTGCCAAAGTAACTCCAAAATGATAAAATGGGACTGGGTACTACCAAACGGTTATGTATTCCCTTACAAGGAAGGTTAATATTCAAGAGAATCGTTTACCATCCAAACACATATCTTTCCCAATTTTAAGTTATTTTCTAGACACTCGAACTAGATAATTTAAAAAAAAACTATCCACTTTTCATAATCCATTTTTGAAACAATATTCTATATATTTCCAAATAAATAATCTTAATGAAATATCTAAATCCAAATTGCTTTTCTAGGAATCGAACTCGTTCCAATTGTAAAATGACAAAGGAAATAATTTACTAAATGCACTGTAACGTTTGCCTAGGCAAACATCTGATCGTCACTTAGAAGACTGATCATCACCAAAATAATCAGGACTCCTTTCCCGAACCAAACCAAAGAAAACACATTTCCTATAAAAAAAATCCCTTCAAAATTACTTTTTTAAAATAAACCATTTCTAATATTTCCAAAATCACTTGAGATAATAAGGTACATATTTACTTAAAAATAAATTCCATTTTAAATTACTTCAATTTATAAAAGTATATGCAAATAATGTTATTATTATTTCCCTCAAACCTTGGAAATCTTTTTTTCTTTTCCAAAAGCACCAGGATTTTAGTCCTTAAGTTTTCAATATAAATTATTTTTATTTGTAAAACACAATTTATAAATCAACTTTGTAAAATCAATCCTTTTAAAGGAAATCCTTTCTCAAATATTTAGAAACTATTCTAACTTCCCTTTTAACAAAATAAGATTTATTAAAACCTAATTTTTATAACTCAATTTTATAAAAAAAACATCTATAATATTTATTTTAAAATATTTAAGTTTTCTAAAAATAATTAACTTTTATTGAAGTCAAATTTTTAAACCCAGCATTGACACGAACGCCTTATAGGCAAATTATGAAACTTAATTCACAAGACATTCATTTCAATGTTTACAAAATTCCAATCTACCTAACCCAAGTTTCAAATGCAAGATTCTCGATAGATTAACATATAATAGTTAATGTAAAGAGTTGGACGAGTACGACAAATCAAATCCTAAATAATGATAATGGAATATTATCATTTCTAACAGCCAAGTACAACCGAGAATAACTATATTAAATTTTTGAAAAATTATTCTTCTGTATATGAAAAATATATTCCTAGATAAAATTATTTGATTCACCACTTTTTAAATCAATATTGTGTCAGTTTCGCCTTGTCCAAGTGTTTAGGAAAACCATGTCGATAACATTGGTCAAACATATCGACCAGAATTCTTAGACCACTCAACAGATCAACTGACACAATATAAGACATTTTTATAGACTAACAAATATGCGCTCATACATATAATACACTCAAACTCATATAGGACATTCCATTGCCTTGTCTCTTAATGAGTTACCCTACCAAAGCCAAGGCTCTCGCTTAACCTTGGGCTTTGATAGCACATTGTAACAACCCACTATTTTGTACAGTTTAAGCGAACAATCAACTACACATGATCCACTAAAAATGAATGGAAAGGCAGATAGTTAAGGGAAAGAAAGAAGAAAGAAGATAAGAAGATACTAACAATACAGAATCTCACCGTGGAACGAATAATCTATAATATACAAAAAATCTTTAGACAAAAATAAACTGTGGCATATGTATATATAGACATCAATTAGAGTATACTAACCTATTTCAGATCGGATAGTAACAACAACCCGTTCTTACAATTGCTGATAAATGCAACAATGAATGCAGTGGTAAAATAAATATGTACATGAGTATGCCTCTGGGCCTCCAACTCATCTTGAAAGCTCTAAAGCATCCAAACGAATTTGTATTATGCTTGGTCTTACCCGAGCATTTAGAAAAAACAATGCCCGGTCAGTCTGGTAAAACTAACGTGAGAAACTCAAATCATAAGAAATTTTATTTATTATAATTTGTAAAATCTTTTAAAGTTAAAGATTTTTCGTAAGGCCACACTATGCATTAACACAGGCGAGTTTTTACCTTACGATATCCAAAACATTTTCTATAAAAAGTCCATCGATATTATAATAATATCTAGGGATCGAGTAAAATAGGAATATAGCTGAAATGCTTGCATCTCACGTTTCAGCATAGTTGGACACAACTAAGTCTATAAGGCGCTTAGTGGAGAATGGGTTCCATACAATGACTGGGCTCTGGGGTACCGCCCGTCACGGTGCATCTTTGGATAAAATAATATCGAGGATCTCATCGGGATCCCCTACCAACATAGAACCAGCTTACCACTTGACCAGTAGTACCGAATATGATCACCCCTCCGTTAATTGTCCCTGAAGCATACAAATAAGAGATAATATCGACTCCAGATAAGGGTGATCATACCCTACTTAGGAGCGACCCACTTAGCCCTGCTGCATCTCCCCTGTTTTAGTCATTCCCGGTTGATGAGGCTTGAGGCTACATTTTACCTTTTATATAGCACTTCCCTCTTGGAATGCTAACACCACCCTTCAGGAAAGCATTGAAATGCCATGATTCATCCATACAAGTTTGTTTTGGGACTGAATGAAACGCTTGAGAGCTCCATCTTCAATTCCATCATCTTCAAGATATCTTCACTTTGGATACTTGAGTTGGATCGAAGTGGTTTATGAATAACATATCCGATCACAGTCTCTTCGAAACAACATTCGATAGTTTTCAGTAAACTCAACCCTAGTTCTTCAGGAAATAAATGGTCAAATATAATAGCGGAGATCACCTTCTAACTGTTAGTGAACAGATTTTCTTATCATTCGTCCTAGGAGAACGTAATGAGATTTATACACACAGTACATCATCATAGGAGAGACTGGCCATATAACTCACATGTTTCTTCTAGATATTTCCAAAGTTACGTTTGGGTCCAAATTCGATAGTCGGTTATTTAACTATCAAATAATAAACAACAACAAAGACTACATTTCCCACGGAAATCACTAAGCCTCTGAAAATTAATCTTTCATTTATTTAGCACTTTATAAAACTTGATCCAAAGGTGCCAGCATGTTCGCCTTCTCTGCCTCAACTAAATGCACCTTATCGCTTGAGCTCCTGCCTTTTGGCACAATTTATGACTAAAACTCATCGCGTACGTGCATACAAAAGTCATGACATTTTTATCTCCGAATCTCCACCAAATTCTCACCACTCGAGTGCCTCTCCTTTTTAAACCCCACGTCGCACTCTATTTCCCCTACAGCTCCGATGAACTCAATCCCTCGATTACGACGATCGCCAATCATCGACACAGAATTACGTTGAAAATCTACTAAAATACTACTCTCTGATACAAACCCAATGACGCCTACGACTTCAAGTAAATCTTCTTGGATTAGGAGAACATAATTTTCGAACTTATCGACAATATTTTCCTGCTTTCAAAAATTTGGAAATTACTCCATCGACATTCCACGAAATCGACTGCTGTAAATTTCTAAAAATACTCTGAAACCTTACAGACAACTTTCACGTTGGTTATTCTGGCTAGTTGTGTGTAGATTAGGATATTTTTATTTTTGGAGGGAGATGGTTCTTCTTTTTTCCGTTGTTATGAAACACAGACGTGAAAAAAGAAAAGAAGCGGGAAGGAGAAATTATAAAAGGGGCTCTATGTTCTGAGATGTGTATATATAGGCCTATGGACATGGATTTGACAAAGGCAAGGCAAGTAATGATCCTACTCCTCTCCTACAGCCTACCTCCCCTCAACAAGGTAGGAAACATGGATCAAAAGTTGGCTATGATCAAGGGGAAAAGATAGGCCGATAGGGAGGCTGAAAGGGTGGGGTGCTACATACTTATATTTGAAAATGAGTTGGGTTTGTGCTTTGTTGACCTTGTTTTTTTATTTTTCAAATTAAAAGATTTGCGGCACATCGCTATCTGTCATTGTACACGAGGCACGAATGACCAGAAATAGATTACGATCACGTTCAACATTGTGACATGATCTTAAGAGAACAATAAAACACATCAGTTATCAAATTCTGTTATATTTTCGAAAATACTGACGTTCGACGTAAAATATGTCAATCGAAAATTCTTATATTTTTGAAATAGAAACTATAGAAAAATTCTATATATCCAAACAAATATTCATTATTTAAAATCAATTTACGCTGTCTCCAAATTGATTTATCTATTTGTTTTATTTTACAAATCTAATGTTTAAAATCTATTAAATATTATAAAAACCAAATGATAAAATTCTAGGTCGTTACAATATGTATTTATATATATATATGTATGTATGTATGTGTGTGTAGAAATATCTATATTTATACTTTATATTATCAAGACTCACTTTAGAAATATATTTTTTAAAGTTTTCATAAACTAAATCCTATATATTATGGATGTATGACATTTTTAACAGTTATATAAAATTCGATTTAGGATTTTGAAATTTTTGTTAATCAATTTATGTTAAGTTTTGTCCAATCAATATTTGTTATTAATATTCAAATTTCATGTTATTTTGTAATAAAACACACGATTTACATTATCCAAATTAAATTGAGGAAATTGATATATACATATAAATGGCGAATATATACGTGGTAGATATAAATCCTAATATTTACCCATGTGTATATTGACCTTGTTATTATTTTGTTATTATATGCCATGTTAAATAATTAATTATCATATGCCATTTTGTACGATGATTGGGTAGAGTTTGAATAGAATATTTGCAAAAGGGAAAGGTGTAACCAATTATTGATATAACCTTTTATCTCTTTCATTTTGGATCTTGATGTTATTGCATCAAGGCCAAATCATAGGCCCACTATGATCCGAGTAGAGAATTTTTTTTGAAATCTACCAATTTCACCCGTTGTAGACTAGGCATTTCCTTCATTGTTAACAATTAATATTAATTAAATATCTTATGAGTATTCTTGTAAATTTAGAATTAATTACCTTATTTATAAATTACATAATACTAATTATTTACTACTAACTATTTACTTATAAAAAACTACTTATAAAAATATTTATGAGTTAATATTAATTAATCATCATATAAGTTTAAAGTTTATTGCCTTAATTATAAATTATGTAATGTCAAATATTTACTTATAGTCAATTATCTTTCAGTTATAAATTACTTAAGAATTATCTTACTATTAACTATTAATGTTAGCTAAATTTTTATAACCTTAAAATTAATTATCTTAATTATACACTACTTGTTGGTCAGGCAACTTTACTTCCCATTACAGAAGCATGTTGTCTTTACAATTTATAAATCATTCACCGTAAACTTTTCAATGAAATTTCTATAGCACTTCCTTCACTCTTAGTATTTTACAACATGGAAAACAAAAACGAAGTGCCGTCTAAGTTTCATGAAGCGCTAGAAATGAAATGATTTATAAAATGTAAAATATCTTTGTATTTATAACTTATCAGATATTAGGACATATTTAATAAATACTACATCAGATGAATATTGATGTCCATTTCACAAGAAAAAAACATCTATATAATGATCATATATTGTATCTACCAGATAGTGCTAAACAATTCTCCAAGAGAATAACTTATGTGAAAGTTTACTACTAATTCATTATATAATTTATACTATCAATTTTCTTAGGGAATATATTAATTTATACTATCGATTCCTTATTGGTTTGCATAATCAATTCAGATATAATCTATCGAAATTATACTACTATTTGTTATATAATTTATACCATCAATTTTTTATGAGAATAATTTATATTAATTTGTACTATCGATTCCTTATTGGTTTGCATATTCAATCAAGATGTAATCTGATAGACCACTTACATTATTATAATTAATTATTTAATCAAAATTATTCAATTTCCTACAAATATTTTGCTACATTAACTAATCAATTATCATAATTAATTGTTTTAAATTAAAATCAAAGATTTATACCTAGAAGAAAGGAAAGGAGATGATGGAAGGAGATTCTATAGGTAATGGTGGTGTTGAGCACCCCACCTCTATATCCAAACTATCCAAGAGCATTACAAGGTAATATTGTCTAATAATATAGAGAATGAGGCTATATGAGGTACACATGTGAATATTCCTTTGGGTTAACACTGGTCTGTATTTCAAAATTGAATAAATAAGTCACTGTTACATATTCAATATCGACATAAAGTAATAAACACGTGCGACTCAAGGATAGAATAATGCACAATATATAATATGCGATAGAGATAATAGAGTTCGCATCGCAACGGTAAAGTATAATATGAAATACGTAAGATCGGTGTGAATATAAAATATCTCAAATGTCCCATATCACTATAAAATAATAAGTATAAATAACATAGTATATAATCATACAAATAGAGCTTTGTATATAAAAGGATACATAACAATGCTATATAACCAATCTCCACTATGCCCAGTAAAACACAAACTAGTCTCATCGTCCTTGAACCTTAAATGTCTCGGAAAACCCGCGTGTAACATACAGAACACATGGGTTAGACTATGTCTAAATGTAAATGTTAATATGTACATATGCATATATGTGTGTGTGTGTGTGCGCGCGCGCGCGTGTGTCTGCAATAATGTATGCATGATATATAATTATAATATCATAAACAATCCCAAAAAAAAATCAAAATATGATTATATCATAAAACTATGCATAAAGATGTCACCGCCCATATGAAATTAAGGAATCGCTTAATCAATGTCAAAAATGGGGTTAATCATAAAATATAATAATAATCATCAACATATCCGAACATATAAATGGCGACACATGCCTATGGAAATATAGTAGATGACACATGCCAAAGATGGATACAAGGACTAACCATACATTGGATACGGTCTCAAGTGTAATCATAACTGATCATCTCAAGGAAGAGTATAATTACTATATGTCTATCTATCACACATCAAAACCAGATAGGAGACTGATAACACAAACTCGTTCTAGGAGACTACACAAGTGTCAATTTAACAAGGCTCCTATAATCTTCAGTTGTCTTCCCTTGGTATCGTGGTAAGATCTATTGATGTGCTCGTCAACACGATGACTCAAGTCACGATCTGGCACGTGCCCCTAAGGTAACAGACTATAGGCGTACGTGACACAAGGGCGAATGGATACAGCTATAAATAAAAGGCGTCACGGATTTGGGGCATAACCACGCAATCAGGCTGCTAGGGTGGATATTGCCTAATCTGGTTCACTCCTGCATCATAAAGGAAGTTGGACAGTGATAATAGATAGTACCATATACATATGCATATATATAAACACGTCCTTCTTCTATTGAAATGAGAGGGCCCAATTAAGTTGGTTGACACACAGCCATATAAATATGTCAACACATGGTAATAAGCACACAACCATATAAACATGTCGACACATGGCAATAGGCACAAAGCCTAGCTCACCGCAGCCAGCTCCACATCATAGTCTCGTGCTGCTTATCCCCGTATGAGTGGCATCCACGAGCAAAGAATAACCAAATAAATATCACAGCGACGTCCCATACTACCGTGTGTTACTGGTTCATTTATTCAGTGCTCCCAAATCACACTTTCTCTATTATATATTCTATATCATGGGTCATAAGACTTACCTAAAAATTACCAAATGTCCCATAGCAAATGGTATTGTTAATCCATTTACACTAATTCCTCACCATCTAGAATCTCCTCGATGTTATTCTATATAACAAGTCCAAAGGACAATTAGAGAAATATTACCAAAAGTCCCATACTAAGCGTCATTATAATTCCGTTTATTCAAAAAATTTGTTACATGGAAATCACAATTACGTAAATGATTTATATAATACATCCATTTATAGAAAATATTAGATATTAATTTTTCAAAGCATTTATAATAATTATATAAATAAAAGATATATTTTATATTAGAATATTACAAAGAATTAATTAATCCAATATATAAACTTCTTTGAATATAGATTAGGTTCTACATATTACATCAAAATCAAATATGTGAGTTTGTGCTTTTATTATGTGGGCTTGGGTACCATGCTGATAATTTTTCCATTCTTTTCTTTTCCACTAATTCATTTAACACAAATCAATATAAAATTCCAAAGTAAAATCATATTTTCACCACTTTAGTACTTGCTCAATATTATAGAATTTATCTTTCATATATACTTTTTATTTTAATAGTTAACTCAAAACGATTAATTTAGCGCACTTCAATAATAATTACGTATTAACCTCAAAATCAAATCAAATTTCCACAATAAAATCATATCTTACCAGAATCAATATTATTCACTCATTGTGTAATTTTATAAAATATTATTTCCATATTTAATGTATTTTAATTAATTTACCACTTGTTTACATTTTAAACTTTTAAACCCATTTATTTAAATAATTCCAAAGTTATTCCCATTTAATCCATAAAATCCATTTAAGTTACGTAAGTCACAGTTACTAATTTTTAGTTAATTACCTCTCAACACTAAGGTGTGACTTCTCACCCTTAAGAAAATTGTGTCCTCATAGTTTTTTCTTAGGAATAATCTATACCTAAGCTGATAACTCCTAGCTTAGCTACATCCTTTATACATAATAGTTAATTGCAAAACAAATAGTCATTAATATAAATCACACAACGCTTTATCTTTACAATTACAGGTTAGCAAGTATAATAATATGCGTCGGTTGTCAAGTACCAAGGGAAACATAAAATCAATGATTAAACATTTATTGGTGGTTTATCATAATACATAAATTCATCTTCCTTGCCTTGCCTAGGTCTGGATTTTGAGTTTAAATAAACTCATACAGAAGATTTCAATATGTTCATAAACATTCAAAATATATAAATTATAGATTGAAATCTTCGGCATACTTTAGAGAGACCACTATGACACGAAGTCTATCCCAAAAATTCTATAATGCTTAAAATAATATAAAACTATTACATCATTTCTAAACAAATTTTGTTAAATTTATAAATAAAAATATCCTAATTATCTTTAAAACACCAAAATACTCAACTTATCAATTCACTTTCAAAGATATCAATAAATAACACTTTAAAAGTCTCTTTCTATTAAAGATATATTTACTAAAATCAAAAATTATTTTTTTGTAATTACAAAATACTTCATCTTAAATAACTTGTTTTCCAAGTACTTTTCTTAAAATTCTCATTTTATAAATAATTTGAACAATTTTCTAAATTTGGAATTCCTTCAATTAAGTATTAAAATGCTTCAACTAAAACGAAACTTTTTTCTCAAGCACTATTCTCTAAAATTTTAACTTCATAATTCAATGTATATACTTTTCAAAACATTCCTTTCGAACTTACTAATATCGATTAACGAAACTACTCTTATTTATAACTTTGAAAACTAGTTCACGTAATTACATTCCATGTATTTAGAAAACAAATACCTTTATGTAATTTACACTTCAAAACTAAAACTACATTTCTTCCTTAAAACCAATATTGAATCAAATCTTGTGGTAATCAATAATATATAAACAAAAGAAACTTTTGATTCCTTAAAATATTTTACAATAACAAACTTTAAATTACACACTTTAATAATTTTTTTCACATAGAATTTGCAAATCCATTTTAGTATATAACATAGCCTATATCACCATAACATAGTCTTTACGAGTACTTATAATAATGTACACTTCCTTTATAAAACTTTTTTTAGTCCCTAAATATTAAATCTAGTAAATTATATATTTCTCTTAAATATTTCACATTCATAAAAATAAAAAATCTAACCAACATATATTATATATAATATTCACATAAATTAAAATAACCCAAATTTATAAATTTGTTTTAAAGATAAATATAAATAATTTGTAATTTCTTCTATTCTAAACTTCTTCCATTTGGAAACACACACACACGCGCGCACGCACACACACACACACACACATATATATATATATATATAAGTTTTATTTATTAATACACACTATTATAGTTAAATATAACATTCATAGAAATCAATTCAAGTCATACACAAACATCCAAAAATATCACACAATTCACCTCAACATTCATAATATATGTATATGTATGTTTATGTATGTATGTATATTTCTACTTTAAAACATTTATTACAATCCATTTTTATATAATAATAATAATACATATACTTTCATATCAAAATATTTACCAGAATACCTTTTTACTTTTCCAAATATTATACATTTTTGTATCAACCTATTTTATATGATCAATCAAAACTACTTATGGTTTCTTCTTTTTTAAATATAACTCATAACACCTTCCTAAACATTATACTACTCTTCTAAGTATAGATTTTAATATTGTGCAAAATGTTTTCAAACCTTCTACAATAATATCATCTTTTCAAATCATTAAAAACCTTACAAAACATTGTGTCCATGTCTCGTCCTTGTATTTAGGAATCCCTATCGATAACATTGGACAGACATATCGACCAAAATTCTTCTACCACTTGTTACCATCAATTCTCACTTCAATCTTGTCAAAACCAAGAAGTATAGAAGAGAAGGATTTATAAGAGATGATAGCATCAACAACGCCTTTCGATGGAGTTGAAGGGATGCTGTAGCAAAAACTAGATTTTCTATAAGCTTTCGAAGGGGTCAAAAGGGACGAAAGTGCTCTTTCGCTTCAATTACTTCCTTTGGAAACAGATGCATCTGCATGCATGAAAACGTTTCGAATAAGTTGAGGAACGCCTTTTGAAAGCCGCAAATTATAGCTACTCACATGCAAGCCAAGCCTTGTGAAACTAAATGTTTCGCCTTCATTCACATTCTACAAAAGGATGTTTTGCTAGAGCAACCCTTTCGAAAGCTTAAATAAGCCTTCAAACCGGTCGAGACCATTCACAATTAAGAAAGAAGAGCTTGATAGGGTTCAATGTTGCAATCTCTTATACTAGAGGATGGGGTTCCGCATCAATCAGCAAATGTTCCAGTGAAAGGTACCTTCCACCCTAAAACCGTCAACATCTCGACTCCTTCGAAGCTCCAAAGATCCACCTATTAACAGCGTCGAAATCTCTTACCTTTTCTTACTTGCAACAACACAGCAACATAAAGCGGAGAAGCGCACCTAACCCTCGATGAAGTCAAAAGCGCTCAAGTCCATTCAATAGCAATGCAGAAAATGATCAAATGTTAACGGCAACGAAAGGTCTCCAAAGCCGCCTTTCGACCAAGTCGAAAGGACGTATTCGAAAGGTGCCAACACACACTTATAAATAAGATCCTAGGGGTTCGATTTATAGGATCCAAATTCATTCACTTCATTTTTGTACTTTGTTAAATTTGTAAACCCTAATTTGGAAATTAGATTGGAAATTTAATCAATTTATATAACATTAGCATAATGAAAGCAATATTATGGTAATTTCGGATCTGCAGATAACTTAATGTTCCTATTGGATTTAGTTTATGATCTACTTATGTCGACTTGACCTAAAGGTAGCCTTAAGACTCGGTCGAAACCATTAGCTAAACTAATATCCTTAGAGCCTTAGCACCTAACCTCAAGTTGTTGAAAAGTTAGCTTTCGAAGGGTCGAAACCTTTCCATTTAATTCACATCCTTAGATCATTAGGACCAACCTCTGGGTCACCTTAACTGTTTCGAATGTGGGGTTTCGAAATAATGCGAAACTTACTTAACTATTTTGAATGGCAATATAAGAAGGAATTCAAAATATAAGAAAACCTACCTTTAGTTGCAATTATTGGTAGCGTTAGTAGTGTAAATGCAACTAACACTACCTTTTCCAATTTTTTTATTTCCTCATACATATAATTTTAGGGTTGTCACTTGTGTTAAACACTGTCATGTTTTTTCCATCGGTTTCCCTCCACTGCCTCCTTTTCCCTCTAATGTTAAGCTTTTCCCTAATTCATCAAAATTTCACCCCAATCATTCCCTTCTGCTTCCATCACCTTTAGCAACTTCATTGAAATGCTCCCCTCCACTTTGTTGAATCGGCTTTCGTTGAATCGGCTTCGTCTTCGGCTTCCCTCCACTTCGTCGATTTGCTCCTCCCGCTTTGTTCATGAGCCTTGAATCTACAAAACAAGGTAATCGCTATTTTGGTTCTTGTTTTTTTCATCAATAAATCGATGAAAGAAGCTACATATTTAATTAATTAATTAATTAATAGAACAACTGAGTAAACATAAAGATCTTATATGGTATTATAGATTTAGAAAAGTGGCGATCATGTTCTGGTACTTGTTTTGTTCGTCATTACTCGAAAACACATGTCTTATATTATAATGTAAAGTGAATATTATTTTTCTTGATGTGAAATGTGATTCAAGTTCTTCCAATTTCATTCTCTTAAATTTATTTTTCTCATGATGATCTCCTCATACTAAACTTTTTCTGCCTTAATTTGTTGCACCTACAATGATTTATTACTTAATAAATTTATTAGTTTATTAACAATCTCGTATCTTGTTATGATTGTGATAAAATGAAATCTAGATAACTGATTTTGTAATGGGGTTTTAGAAGACTGGTTGAAAATTAGGAGGCAACTGGCCTAGAATTTTAAGATTCTTTTTCGAGAATTGACAGAAAATTTATGCAGCAATCGTTTGATTTTTTTTAAGGTTAAGTAATCTGTGGATATCGTATTATCATGTATGGAAGAGAAGTAAAAAAAAATACTTATATGTTTATTAATTGAAATATGGTTGTTATAAATGTTTGTATCAATATTTGTTTAGCTTTATGTATAAAAAATTGACCTCTTCTTTTACATCGTATAAAATGCAAGTTATATGTATAGTTTAGAGATCCTATATATTTTAATAATGCAATCTACCAAAGCCATCTAAAAGTTTTTCCTTTTTTTCTATTTTTCTTGCATTACATAATTATAGTGATAGATATGTTGTATGCAAATAAATGACACAAAATAAGAATCAACTGGAGCTAGTATTAATGTGGATCTTTAGAAGTATTATTGACATGTATAATAATATAAAAATGCAGAGAATATAATTGCATATAAGAAAGTAGCAGGAACATTTATAGATATAACATGCGTGCGCATGCTGATTCACAACTTTAGGTTACTGGTAGTGTCTTAGTACACGTTCTTCATGCATTTATCAAAAGAAGGAGATGTGATTTTTAGGGTCATATCCCTACTGGTATATTATTATTCACAACTTTAGGTTACTAATAGTGGCTTAAATAGTGATTTCTTCCATCTAAGTGATGTAGCTAAGAAATTGCCTTTCTTTCTAGTACGAATTTTACATTTTAGGGGCTTAAATATGATTTTAGGTCTTAAGGAAGAGGATAGTCACTCAAGAGGTATAGCGTCTATATTCACTTCCTTGGTGCTATAAATAAACTTAACAATATTTGATAAAATGTAAATCAAATTCTGGGTTCAGATTATTTCTACAACGCAAACAAGGTATTTGATAGAATCTAGATCTATTTTAGGTGTCGTTGTATTTTGCAAGTTCACCTTTTATTACCATCATTTATTTTCTTCTTCTTTTAGCATTTTTTACACTATAAATCATGATTATATTCGTTGTAGCATGCTTATTCTATTTTGAAGTCAGTGGGACAGTTAGTTCATTTTGTTTGGAATGTAAATTGTTTGTTTTTGATGTCTAACTATCTAAATATATATTTCAATTTATAATTACCATTTAATTAGTTTCTAAAAACAGATAGTGTATTTATGAATATAAACATAATTTTGGTGTAAACATCTTTTTCCATCACAAGGAGCTCAGGTTAGCCCAGTTAATAAAACTGAGCTTAGCTTAGTTACAAAAACTTGGCTTAGCTCGGTTTTTAGAACCGAGCAAGCTCAATTAATAAAATAGAGTTTAGCTCAGTTAATAATTGATAAGTGTAATCACCGATTTTTAACTCAAAAATAACTCAACTAGTCTACATGTTTATCAACTTATTAAAATGAAATCAGTGGTTTGTATATTTGATGAGTAATTGTACCTGCAGTACACCCAGTCCTCTATGCAATTCTTATGTTTCCACTTGCTATAGATGTAACTATCATTGTTGTCTAAGGAATATAAAAATAACTTGCCATGGATATGAATTAGATGTTGTTTAAATGGCAATATAAAAATATAAAAGTTGTTATTTATTTGGATGTGCCTACTAGTTTGGCTTGCTTTTGCAGTAAGTTTAATTTACATCAATCTTCATTTTTTCAATTAGTTTGGATAATAGAAATTAGAATTATGAAATATGTAGTATTTTGTTTGATTAAAATAGAAAAGCAAATTCTACATTAAAGCTTGAAAAATTACTTTATTGCCTATATCGTCGATGGAAAATATTGGGTGTATTTAAATAGGTGACTATATAATACTTAACTTAAAACGTATTTTGACAATTAACATATATATGCTAACATTAAAACTTAATTTTTTTATGTTTTTAATTTTTGTCATAGGACTAGTGTAGAGTATCGACAAGGAGCTTTGAAATTCATGCGTGCGGCAAAGACAAATCTGAGAAATGTAGAGAAAATTTTGGGCCCATGCATGGATTGTCGAAATCTTAGACGTCATGATGACCAAATCATCATTGAGCATTTAATTATAAACGAAATGGATTTTAAATATAAGAGCAGCAGATGGTATAGTCACGACGAGCAAATAAATGTAGAAGAAACAAATTCGTTTGGCTCGTATGATTTATTCAAGATGATTCACTATAAAGATGAAGATTTTATGAATCATGATCGTTTTGGTGATGATAAGGATGATATTGTTCCCAAAGAAGAGAGGATGAGTTACTTAAAAATTTGGAAGATGCGGAAATTCTATTGTATCCTAGCTGTACAGATCATACAAAAATTTGGCATTACTGTCTTGTATAATCTTAATGTGAGACCGGTCTGTTTGATAGTGGGTTTGACAAGCTTCTAAATGTGCAACAATTGTTTTTGTCGAAAGATAACATACTTCCTAAGACTTTATATCAAGTAAAAAAATTCTTAAAGCATATAACATGAGTTTTGAAAAAATAAATGCTTGTGAGAATGACTTTTGCCTTTTAAGAGAAGAATATTAAGATTTATATACTTGTCCAAAATGTGGTTCTTCAAGATGGAAAATAAATCAAGACACCAAGGAGATTATACGAGGTGTTCTAGTTAAAGTGTTGAGATATTTTACGACAATTCCAATATTAATAAGAATGTTTAGATCTCAGAAAATGGTAGAAGATTTGAGATGGCATTTCAATAATAGAGGCAATTGTGGAAAAATGCATCATTCTGTGGATTCTATGACATTGAATATGGTGGATGAACGATGGAAATCTTTTTCAGCCAATCCATGCAATCTTAGACTTGATCTTGTTACAGATGGATTCAATCTATTTTGATAAGTTCTAAATATAGTTATTGGCCGGTAATGCTTCTAACGTACAATTTCTTACCTATGTTATGTATGAATAAGGAAAATATTTTGTTAACATTACACGTTCCCGATCCAAAGCAGCCCTGTAACGATATTGATGTATATTTGATGCCTTTGATTGAAAACTTGCATTATTTGGGGAGTAATGGAGTTGATGCTTATGATGTATTTAGTAAAATGTTGTTTAAACTGAAAGCAATCTTGTTGTGGACAGTAAATGATTTTCCAGCCAATGGAAATCTTGTTGGATGTTGTGTGAAGGGAGAAAAAGCTTGTCCATTATGTGGTGCTAATACTCATCATTGTTGCTTGAATTATAGTCGAAAGAATGTCTACATGGGTCACCTAAGATATTTACCTATGTTTAAGGCTTAGAGGAAAAAGAAAACTTAGTTTGGTAACACCGTGTAGAAAGGTAACGCTTCTAGAATTTTAACTTGAAGAAATATTTCCGTGTAGTTAAAAAATTTTCCAAATGATTTTGGAAAAGAGAAAGAAAAAAAAGGAAGAAGAGAAATAATAAGAAAAGGGCTATTAAGATTAAATCCATCAAGCTGAAAAGAGGAAGAGGAACATTGTCCACGATAAGGAAGATGAATATGATGAAGATAACGATCTTATAAAATTGGAGCTATCAAGGTGGAAAAAGAGATCGATTTTCTTTGATTTTCCCTATTGGGAGGTTAGTGGTTATTTTTTAAATTTTTTAATAAAATAATAATATAAAATAATTATGGGTTACACTATTGATTTTAATAAGAACTTCCGTTACGACATAATTTAGACGTAATGCATATGTAGAAAAACATTGGCAAAAGCATATTACGCATAATGTTGCATGATAACAAATCAAAAGATGAAACCAACACCAGAATGGATCTAGAGGATTGGGGAATTTGGCATGAACTTCATGCACAACCACGTAGGAAGAAAACATATCTTCTGCCTACTCCTTATACATTGTCAAATTTCGAAAAACAATATTCTACAAAAGACTGTATGATTTCAAAGGACCCAACGGCTACTGCTCAAATTTGAAAAACGGTATATAGTTGGAAAATTGTAAAATTAGCGGCTTGAAATCACATGATGATCATGTTTTAATGCAACACTAATTACCTATAGCAATAAGAGGATTATTGTCGAAGAAGGCAAGAAAAGCAATAATTTGCTTATGTTCATTTTTCAAAAAATTATGTCAACGTGTCCTTGACAGAGAGAAATTGCAACAGATCAATGTTGAGATTATAGAAATTCTATGTGAGCTTGAAAATTATTTTCCACCATCATTTTTTGACATAATGGTGCATTTGTCAATTCATCTTGGTAGAGAAGCACCAATCTATGGACCAGTTCAATTTTTCTGGATGTATCCTTTTTAATGATATATGAAAACATTTAAAGATTATGTAAGAAACTATTCATGACCCGAGGAATGTATTTTCGAATGTTATCTTGCAGAAGAATGCATGAAATTTTTAGTGAATTTTTGAAAAAAAAGGACACATTGAGGAGATAGAGGCTTGAAATGAAGATTATGAAAGCAATGTAATACTCAAGAGACGTCCAATTTCAACGTCTAAGACAGTTACATTATCCTCATATGAGAAAGAAAGTGCTTATTTAGCCTTATTAATGAATATGATCGTGGTGGACCATTTTTAGAGTAAGTATATGTTATATTACATTTCAATTATTTTGATGTGTTTCTACTAGTAATTATAACTTACCATTCCTTGTTTTATACTAGTTTGCATTTGGAGGAATTACAAAATTCAAGCAAGCGCATTGACAAATTAAACCTTGCTTTGAGGAACACATACAAAAAAATTTGCTGATTGGATTAAAAAAAGGTTAAATGAATTTTTTAAATATACTCTAGTTTCTTAAGAACATTATTCTAAAATATCCATTATAAATCAAACTTTTTATAGATATCTATTAACTCCAATGATCACAACGAAATGATGAAGTGGATTGCATATGGTCCGAAGAATGATGCTTTATCTTACAAAGGATATAACATCAATGGACAACGGTTTCACATAAAAGATGTAGGGAGAGAAACTCGGAATAGTAGAGTGACTTATGATGCAACTACAATGTGTAGAGCAAGTGCAAAAGATATTTCTCAAGTAGCTGATGTGGTCACTTATTATGGAACATTGACCGATATAATTTTATTAGATTATCAAGTGTTTTAGATTCCTATTTTTAAGTGTCATTAGGCACATGTAGGAAATAGAGTAAAAGTTGATGAAGATGGTTTCACTCTTGTTAGTTTACATCAAAATCAAGCATCATTTTCAAAAGGTCCATACATCCTTGCATCTCAAGCGAAACAAGTATTTTAGTCAAGAGATAACGATTCTTCAAGTTGGTATGTTGTAATGAAAGCACCAACAAGAGGTTTTCATTAATTCGAGACAAATGATTATATATACGAAGCCATCAATATTCCAGAAGATTGTGACGTAACCGATATTGATGTTGAAGATGTTAGCTATGTTAGGGAGGACTGCGATGGTATACTTGAGTAGCTCAATTTTTTGTTTGATTATGGAAATTGTTTTTGAGTGCATGTGTATGTCATTCTTGTTTGTTTTTCCATTATTTGCTCATAAGATCAATGATTATTGTTTGTCTCTAAGTTAGGCCAACGTAATTAATATGTTTGATAACCAATTTGTTATTTCATGTATGCAGGTTTGAGTTATTGATTATCATAGAGATTTACATCCATGAAGACACACATAATCTTCATCATAAAGGTATAAAGTTAGCTTTAAATCGCTTTTAGTTTTCGTTAAGTCAAAGTTATTAATTATTAATATCCTAACAACTATATTATTGGCAAATAAACTCCTAATTTTATTTAAAATAAACACATTATTATTTTAAATTCTCATTCTTACACATTTCTTATCAAAAGATAATCCAGGCCTTGAAAATTTCAATGCATCAAGTGCATAGCAGACTACATCTAAAAACCATACATCTAAAAACCTCTTTCAAAAACTTGGTATAGTACATGCATGCTTCAAGTACATCTTGGTACAAGGTCTGTTAGCTTGCTATGTCCCAAATTCCCTTTGGATCAAAATTCTTTCCACCATATAGACTGACATCATACATTCTGTTTTCATATAATTAAAATGAGCTAAGACCACTAATCCATATATTATGTTTGCTCTTAAGCTGTTCCTCTATTACAAATGAGCTAAGGCCACTAACCTATATATATGCTTTCCAAGTTTTTTCTACCAATAAATTATACAATCTAGCCGGTCAAGGTTCCAAAATCTTTTAAAAATGAATCTTTTTATTAGATGAACCAATAGCTGCAAGAGGTCATTTTTGGTTTATAACATGTTAGTCATTACAACTTAATATTTCATTTAGACATTAGCTAACAGCAAGGTTTATTAGAAAAAACTTCGTTACTTGGTATTTAGTGTAGGTATTAGCTATCAGTTTAATAAATTTTCGATGGTTCATATTTAATTACATTAGCTAACGTGACATAGCACTAAATTTTGGTTATTAATTTCTTAGAGGTTACTGGATATTTTGTTTGGACATTTAAATTATCATACCATATGGCTTTGTTGGATATCACTTGGACATTTGGATAAGACACTTGTAGATTAACTATGTACAATAGTAAAAAAAAAGTAAATAAATAAATAAATATTAAAAATAATAATAATGGTCTGCAAGAGTTTTTCGGCAAGTGAAACTGAGTTATATGCATGTATAGTCAGATTTATGCTACAAGAACTTAATAAAGGTGTATCGATATTTGCTTTTAAAAGGTATTTCTTTTGCCAAGGAAAGTGTAGACTTTTACTTTATCCATCACTATAACATTATCATGATGCCAGAGAAAAAAGTTCACTTTTCAAACATAAAAGCAAACATTTAAACTATAAAGTGAGAAATAAACATTTTTCTTTATGTTTTTAGTGCAGCCTGAGCTCAAATGATTCTAACCTTAGTTTTGAAAAAATAAATTGAAGGCAACTAGGATAGGAAGTGGGGAAAAAAGAAGAAATGTATATTTTGACATGTTGTTACCTTTTAATACTATTAGAACAGCATTCACAATAAATTTTAGTAGACTTGGAATGAAGCTATTCGTATATGGACATTGTCTTGTGATTCAAATTTTTTAAGTTCTTATGCTTGTCTTCCTCATTTCACCATAAACTTTTTTGTGATTTCATAAAATTTGGTATAGTTTTATTCTATATAAATGGAAATTAAAAAAATTTATTGTGAATGTTTATCTAATTTTGTTGTTTTTGTTAATAAATGTTTTCATAGCAAAAGGATATGCATACAAGCTCAGTACATACACGCCAACAATTGAAGAACGAGAAATCCCAAAAGTATAAGTCAATGGTCAAATATATTAAGCCAACCGTTGAAGCTTGCAATGTAGACAAGGAATAAGAATTACGGCATGAGACAATACAAATGTCATGTGCAGAAAATGAAATGCCTTGCGAAGAAACTAAAATGCATGAAGAAATTGAAATGCATCGTGAAGAAAATGAAATGCATGAAGAAGATGAAATAACTTTGAAGAAAATGTTGATGCTGAGGTGTAAATCAATAGACCAAGTGAAGTTAAAACTGCAAATATAGACGTAAAAAAACGTACTAAAGGTCCAACAAGAGAAAAAAACTCCCGTTAAGTCTTGAGAATCGAATTAAAGTTGAATTCAATGTGGTAGCCATACTCATAGGAGAAGGCTTGGTATATATATCTTCTTATCTTGGGCCACTTATATGAGAGCTTGTTCCGATTACACTTGATGATTGGAAACTTCTAAGCAATAAATTCAGAGTTGTATTGTGGGATTCGATCCAAGCATGAGAGATTACCATTTTTGCCATATAATAATTGTTTTGTTAACGAAAATAATCTATTTAGTGAAATGTCCTTTTAAAATCCTTTTAATATGAAATAATAACAATTTTATTTTTCTTTTTATTTTTTACTTGTAGGCTAGATTCAAAGTGGATGAATGACAAAAATTCCATATTTCAACAAATGGAAACTATTTGGAGATCCTCAAAAAGCAAACTGGTCCGAAAAATAGTTAATGTAACGACGGAAGAGGAAAGACTTGGTTTGAAACCTTACAATATAAAAATATAAAGGAGTGGAGAAAGTTTGTAAAGGCGAAAACAAATTTGGAGTTTAAAGTATGCTTATGTGTTTTTTTGCTTATGTGGAAAATAGATGCTATATTATAAATCACTTTTGAGTTCACTGATGGTCTTTTAGACATTTTCTATATTAACTTACTTGTTTGCATTTCCTTTTGTCCAACGATGGTCTTTTAGACATTTTCTATATTAACTTACTTGTTTGCATTTCCTTTTGTCCAACGATGGTCTTTTAGACATTTGTTCAGTCTTCAAATGGATGAATAAGTTAATATATTCGTTTGACACATTCATTTAGGCGGATTTTAAATTCTGGTATGGGACTTGAATTTCCCAACAGTTGAAGCAACAGTACATGTGTATATATATGTGTGTAAATAATTAAAATTTATATATAAAATTTGGTTGCAGCAGCATCTTTCGTGTAATCTTTCAACATCAAATAAATATAGTACTCGATGATCATGTAAATAATTAAAATTTCGTTATCTTTTCCCAGGCAAGAAGTGAGAAATTTAGAGCCATTGGGCAAAAAAAATTTCCGCATACATCTGGACGTAGAGGGATGGCTAGATTTACTGATGATTTGGTTAGTTAATTAAACGTAGCATTATTTACCTAGCTAGTTAATTAACTACCGATTGATTTATTTAGTGTCCTTCTAAATGTAGATAAAGCAGAGTCAAGATTCATCATCCGTAGCTAGAGCAGATGTTTGGGTTAAATCTCGTACTAAAAAGAATGGTGAACCAGTGAACATGGATGTTGCAAATGTTCTTGTAAGTATTTTGATTTTTTATCACTAATTGAACATTATGACATCTTTACCAATATACATAACATATATGTATATTAATTTATATAGGAGGAGATTAAAAAAAATTGATAATGACAAACAATCCGACTCGATAAAGAATGTCCAAGAAGATGCAACTGCATAAATATTGGGACAAGATAAACCAGGACGGTTTAGAGCACTAGGAAGGGGATACACCAAAACCAAGTTAGCTTTGTCACAATCAACGGATAATCAAATAAATCAATGTCAAAAAAGAATTTCAGAATTGGAGAGTATGGTATACTTGCTAAACAAACATGTAAAATTTCAATTTATATATGTGATAATATGTAGCTAACTACCATTTTTCTGCTGCTTCTTGATTTCAACTATTTTTGTTGTTCCTATAATTAGACCTTTAACTGTCGAAGCTACTAATTTTTCTTTGGCAGGGTAAAGAATGTTCGAAAGAAGGGAGCACACTTGAAATGGTATAAATCACTTATATTGATATAACATCATTTGGAGTTTAGTTTTAAATCCAATATTCAACATAATTTTTGACTGAATAATTGTAGAACAATGACAACATATGCGAGCTTTTGAATTGGGATGGAACCGGTGAAATTGTTGTCGGAGGGAGAGTGGTGTCCACCAATCCAAATAAAGTTGTCAATGACATTCATATTGGACCAAATCTATGAAAGTTGTTATGGATTGCATAAAGAGAGCATATGCTTATTTATGGAGGCCTACATCTGGTTTATCAGTATGAGGAGAAGCCAAGGGTAAGTTAGTGGCATGGCTGGCAAATCGGGTTGTTGCGCTGCGAGAACACATGATATAAGACATTACGGTAAAATTTATGCTTTGCGGTAACTATTTGTAATTGTATACATATTTTTTCATTAAATATATTACTATTCTTTTTAGAGTAAAACTAGTAGCACAAACAACAAATGCAAGCTTTATGATTGGAATGATGGCGAAGTGTTGGTTGTCGAAGGAAGATTTTGCTCGAGTGATTCAAAAATGATTGTGAACGGAATTCTGCTTGGTCCGTTAGCCATGGTGGTTTAGGTAGACTACAAAAAAAAAATGCTTTCTTATGGCGACCCACAATAGATATATCATGCATTAAAGAGGCCATGGGTAAGAAAATAACATGGCCAAAATCAAAAGTTGTAGCTGAAAAAGTAAGTGTGTGGCTTATCCTTACATGGCTAGAGTAAGCATTGCAACTTCACCTTGCAAGGCTAAATCAACTCTTCAGGTAACTAAAGTTATATATATATATATATATATATATATATATATATTATAGTTGTATGATAAACTGATGATGGTAGTTCTCTCAAATTGTATAAGCATTGAGTGTTGTAATAAAGTTTTCATTCTTAATCTATATACGTTCAACACTAATAATTAGTGATGAAGGATAATTATATAAAGAATAAATAACAAAGATGAAAGAAGGTTAGAGCTATCCTAACCTAATGGATTTGCATGCTATAATGACCTGCCGTTTTGGATGTTTTAGGAGGATACATTGCCAGACTCAAACCATTCAAAAGGGCAGATTGTTATGGGGTAAATAAGAAAAAGAGAAAGAAATAAAACAAACACATAATCTCGCGGCGGAATGACAAAATATAATAATCAAATAACAGTTCATGAAGCTGTTTTATAAATATATTTGATTATTCTTTTACAGCACAAAAATCAAAGCAACATAAACAGGAATAAATAAATAAATAAATAAATAAATGCAGCGGAACAACATGATGCAGTGGGATACATATCATAAATAATAATAGTACAAATCTTCATCTTCGTCCTCTAGAAAAAAGGTCTTCAACCTTGAAATGCTTAGGCTTACCCGAGTGAATTGAAAAGACAAAACACTTGAGTCGGAACTAAAAGATCTTATGTAAGTTAAATCAATAGTAAATATGCATGTGATGGCGTCATAGATGTTTACCGGGTTTGACATCTCCTATCCAATATCTAACATGAGTGCAATAACTTAAGGGATGTTCGGGATTCACATCTCCTAAGGATCCGTTAGACTATCTACTATATAGTACAATATGCTATTATAATATGTCTACAGTAAAGTAAAAGTATTAAAATAGCGTTAAGGCGTTATCAATATTCCCCTTAACACATTTTTATATATTCCCATAGTCTATACAATTCCATGCACTCCTTCGTAAACTAGAGGTTTACCCAGATGGCACTCCATAGGTATGGTACAAAACAAACTCAAAGAAGGCACGATAAGGCATGTGAACATGGCACTCGATACAATGCCAGGGTAGATATACCAATTACACTCCCGAACTGGTGGTAATACATAGCAGCTACTATCGCCTACCTCGGACACACTCCCATAATCAAAATCAAAGGGTGGCCACCAAATCAATCATTAAGTCAAAATATAGTATCGAAGAAATGTGCCTAGTGGGAGGAATGACCTCACTTGGCCTAGTATAGCTTATGTTTTAGTCACATCTAAATTAACTCATGGGAGTCAAAGTCACGTAAATACCTCATACAGAATCATTCGCCAAACCATCCTGCTTCATTTTTGGAATCTCCACCAGGTACACAGTTGTTAAAGTGGTTTTCAATATTGGCAGAGAGTATGACAATATCTAATCCCGGTCTCTTTAATAACCAAATACTTATTTCACAATGGATGGTTCTTTTATATTTCAAAAAGTCAATTCACAATTGATATCAAAATATCATATTCGACTTCAAATCATATCTCTTTCGAAATCACATTCACTTTCGAAATCACATTCACTTTCAGAATCATATTTATTCAAATATGTCATTTAACAAAAGTTATCAATTCCAAAATCCAACTTAGGTTGTTTCATCATTAAGGATTTAAATATAAATACTTTAACTTCATGCAGTCTGAAATTTTAAAAAATAGTTTAGGTAGTCATAAATAGTTTTAATAGTTTTAAAAATAGTTTAAAATAGATTTAAGATAGTTTAAATAGTAAAAATGGATTAAATAAACGTAAATTTGATTTAATTAGATTTAAATGATTTAAATAGGTTTAAAATAGATTAAATATATTTAATTTAGATTTAAAATAGATTAAATATATTTAAGATATATTAAAAATATTTAAAATAAATTAAATAAATTTAATTAGTTTAAAATATGTAAAAAGATTAAATAGGATTGAATAGGTTTAAATTATATTAAATGGTTTTACAATAGATTAAATAAATAAATTAGTTTAAAATAGGTAAAATTGGATTAAATAGGTTGTAATAGGTTAATATCAATTAAAATAGTTTTAAATCGATTAAAATAGTTAATTTAATTAAAATAGTATAAATTAGTTTAAATAGATTTCAAATTTATATTCAAACATTTTCAATAACTCCATCCCGGTATATTCATTTAAATTTGACACTTCAACTTTGAAATTCCAATTTTAAATTCTTTGAACAATTTATTAAATCAATTTCAATTTTAGCATTATCGCTTGGATTATCGAAAATAATTTAGTTTATGTACTTCAATTTCTATTTTAAAATGCCAGTTAACTGAATTCAAAATTTCAAAGATTCAAAAACCATTTAATTTAACCAATCCGGCGTCCATATATAATTTCTACCCTTGGGTCAAGTGATACAGATATTTATCATTTCAGTTCGCAATTTTAAATCTTACGGTTATGTATCATTTCAAACCGCAATTCCGAATAATTAAAAAATCCATAAAATCACTCGAGTCTATCATTTCAACCATAACGATTTTTTCCTAATCTATAGATCGTTAGGGTATGTATCATTTCAACCCATAGGGAACTTGGAATATTATAATAATATAAAAGACAACATCCAATCATAAACTATCAACGATCAAACATACATCACAATCGTCATCCAAATCATCAATAGATAACGATAATTAATATAGGTATTAAATTGACAATTTAAAATTAAATGTTAAATTAAACGAAGATTAATTGCAATAAAAGTCAAATTTAACTAGCATGACAATTTAACATACCAAACATCAATTAATAAATTTCTAATCACATCATAAATTAAATTAAATAAGATAATTTAGTAATTGTGAGTGGGTTAAAACACTCACCTTTTGAATTTAAATCGATTTGAAATCTAATTAAAGGCCCAAATTTAAACCGTCTTAGAATTTGACCAAACCCGTTTCATAATGTCCAGAATTTCGATACGGTTTCAACAAAACAAACCGTGCGTGAATTGGACCTCATATGTAGAAGTTATAAGAGTTAGAACAATTTACGATTTAAATTTAGACAAATAAAACAATAATATAAAATTATACACGTCACTATACCTTTACACGTCGAAAACATAGGCCGAGCATTCGTTCACGACCTACCACATATGCAGCCACCACCTTTGCTTGAGAAACGCCGCCGCCACGAGCCACTATACCTCGATTAGAGCCGACGATCGCCTTCCCCTACCTTTGCCTCCACCCTAGGCCGAGCACGGCCATCTCCGGCGTTTCCTAACGCCACATCTGACGCTAGCAAATCTAGCCAAAAATGGCAATTCTGAGCACCAATCAGATAAACGAAGACCATAGATCATTGCTGCTCGACGAGCCCTACCACCCCATGCCTCATGATCATCTCTAGGGTGAAGATCCACCTTTAAAACTATAACCCTATCTGAATGGCCGAAACTAATCCATTGATTCCAGGACAAATTGTGATTCGATGATAAAAACGAAACACACCAATGAATTGCGCTTGTCGAGAGCTTCGAATTGATATATAATTTGATAGGGTTTGGAGGAATTTGATTTTGAAATTTGATTTGAAATTGAATTGGGAATTTGGATCTAGGTTTGTCTGCCATTCGAAAGAGGAGATGAGAAAGAAATGTACGTACAGACAATAGAAAATAAAAGGTTGCTAGGGTTTACAACGGGCTATAAATAGGTAAATAAGAAATAGAGATGAATGGACTAGATTGATCAGAAAGTTGAACTATAAACAACCTGAAATGCCCGTTTTACCTCTGGAACGTAAATGGGTAATCCCATATATCAAAATAGACGTTTTGAACAGTTTTAAACTCAATGGAATGGGTTTCAAGTCCTAATTCCATCGTATGAAGAAGTTAGATTAAAATCATTTTATTTCAAATTGATTTCAATTAAATTAATTTCTACGTGTTTCAAGCCTGTACGATCAAACGACATGTCTGGTCACTATGAAATATGAAATCCAAAATAATTCACTGTAAAGGATCCGATGAAACTGGCTTCGTCGGAATCCGAAACCGTGGCCAAAATGGCTATTTTCACGTTAATTAAATAAATTAATGTTAAATTAATTAAATAAATAAATGTTAAATTAATTAAATCACCTTTTAATTTCGTACTTATAAATAAACAATTTTCATCACTTTTGATTTCTTAGACATCTATAATAGTTTAAAAAAATTCGCATACTAATTCAGTGTCAATTATTTTACTAATTGCAGTGTACAATTTTAACTGTAATTAAATCCTATTAATTGAAATTTAATTCCAACAAAATTGATTTATTTGATTCGAATCTATATATTCGATCAATTATTACTCGAATAACATAGTTAACATTTGTTTATATCCTCTTACACTAATATGCTGTAAGTTCCATCTTTTATTTGTATTGACTACTATATTTCCATTATATTGAATTTTTGTCAATTTTATTATAATTTAAAATCTCAATAAATTAATTTGTCTTTGTTTCACTCTTTTTATTTCCATTAATTCTTTCCTTGCAAATAAATTTAACATCTATAAACATTGTATTACATTTACAATATGCATTTATTGTCTTAACTCACTTTAATGTAACATTAATTTACATTAACTTGTAACTGATTAATTAAATTGGTAACAAATAACAATTGTCACCATTTCAACATTTAATAACATTTGTAATTAAGTTTATTATTTACAAGCAAATGTTATAACAACTCACACTGCACTAATTTTTTTCAATTTCAATTTATTACACATTATTTCATAATTTAATCAACTTTTAAATTGTCAATTACTCTTTAAATTCAATTATCAATTAATCATATATTACTTAATTTATTGACAATCTATATCAATTATAACTCTTTAATTATGTTAATTAATTGGAATTCCATTAAAGCATTTATTAGTTACCTTAAATTTATGTTATTTCATTTTATTCCAGTTATATTCTTATTATTACATCACATTTTTTTATTTCTTCCAACATTAAATCAAAAAAATTATTAAATTAACAAATTTTACTTATCGAGAATAACGGGACGTTACACTCTCCCAGTCATGACCCGAATTTAGCGTTCGAAAATCGATACCCGTACTTCACTTGTACTCGAATGCCGCAGATTCAATCGTTGAAATCTCATTCGTGCCGGAGCTTATAACATATTAAGTATAACAACAAAGCGGAAGAAAATGAATATATCACTGATATACAACAGTTGATACAATATGATTACAACAGTATCAGAGACAATATATAACAACGGAAAGAAACAACTTCAAAAGAGGAACACCAACATATTCCTTCAAAAGAAAGAGAGGGATAGCTTGAGAATCCAAACTGCAACTTCATCTCCAATGCTCCAAAGCTCCAAATCAAAAGCTCGAACCACCATCAAGTTGGACTTAATCAAGGTCAGTCCAAGTGAACAAATGCTATCACCGAATCCAAAGGCTGGATACTATTGAATCTACACCTACTATCGGACTATCTGAAAATCTAACTCTAGACTGTCCATGTGGAAAAGTATGGGCACCCAGAGTTTAGAAAGAGAGCAATAAACTCCAGGTCGGTCATGAGACTGGCGTGAGCAAATAAAAACAGTTTTATCTTTTAAAACAACAAAAGAAGTAGAAGAAATTTGCTATGCTTTTGGAAAATGAAACTGCCATAAGGCCTCCCGCCACACACACAATGCAAGCGCACACTTGGAGGAGATTTCTTCTTACGGTAGTTAAAAATGATTAATACGCGAAAATCCTTTTGATATTATTATTAGTGCATAGTGGAAAATATTTTCAAGTATAATATAAATCTTAGCCAACATACGTACCATTATAGCATGCCTACTATAGCTACCATGTTAAATGGCAGGTTCTACAACTAAAACCGTACAAAGCGCATATTGGATGATTGTGTTTCCAACAATGGTCAGGCAAAGGAACTTCCCACACCGAATGAAACACCTCTGGAGTGACGCCCCCGAGAACCTAATCAGATCTCTGTCAATACAAGGCCGGGTTACCTCTGTAACTAGATAACTACTGACACGAGCATGCCATCCCTCGGTCGTTACCAACCTTTATCCAAGGTGCCTCTACACCAACAACCACAAAGCAATAAGTTTGCAGCAACCACATAGGTAAATATCTGGGCTCCATACCATGATACCACCTTTTATCCAGAAGGAAATGGACATACCCTCAAGGGGCACTACCCCCAAATAATCTTGTTGCAACGATCCTGTTTCGACCATTCCGGGTTGTGAGGCTTGACGAGGTTTCATCCACAAAGCTATGCTTTTCACAAAGCCATGCTTCGATCAACAAATGATCAGCAGCACTTCGTATACCACATTACCAAATAGGGAATGTATCACTAGTAACCATCAACTACATAACCTCTGAGCTCGTACGACTCAGAGAAGGGCGTTAAGCTAAAAGAATAAATTCTCCGCCACCAACTAGAAATGTATTTGATAAAAACCAGCTTTACATCTCAAAGTATATTGTCAAACACACATCCATACAAGTCTGTTTCAGGTTCGAACAGAACGAAGGCACTTTACAAAGAAGTCGTTGCACTCCGGGAATTCCCAATCCCGATCAGACTCCCCATCACATAAGGAGATCTCTATACCGGCGCGAATCAGTGCAGAGACATTCGACGGGTAATCCTTTCGTTCTCGAAAATACCCGGTCTTCACCACCGGTCTTCAAATGCTATCCATATTGTCGCATCATTATTCAAAATTGGTTATATGACACAAGGTCCTCTCCCGGCTAAACCGAATAATGAGCGCTTATATTTAAAAACATATGAATATTGGAATCTCAGTTAAGTCACAACTTGAAGCCCAAAAACTTTTCATAAAATGGTTTAAACAAATTACCATTTTAATCTTTTAAACAAAATGATTCACTTCACAAAGTTCACCAATCTTTCACAAAGACTCATTCATAGCCATTCTAAACAATTTCCCTTTCAAATTGGATTAACTCAACCAATCTTTAAATTAAAGATTCAATTCACAGCTTTCAAAACAATTCTATTTCAAATCTTTTATACAAAAGATATACCTTTTAGATCCTCTTCAATTTCAAAACAAAGTTCAACAATCTTTCACAAAGATTTATTCATAGCTTCCAAAACAATTTTCATTTCAAATTTGAAATCTTTTCAGCACAAATTGGAAATCCTTTCTTTATATGAAGGCTATTATTATTTGAAAACAAATAGTTATCGTTTCGTAAAAATTCTATTACATTTGCAAAAGTAAAAGCCCTTCAAATATAAAACTTGGGTTAAACTCAAATTCCCAAAACACTATTTTTAAAATGGTTTAAAACCTATATAAACACATTTATAACTTGTATAACCTTTTTAAACCATAATTTCCAAACATATAATTCAATTTCAAATCTTGAATTTAAATTCAAATCAAACTATTTAAATTTCAAAACTTTATCAAGTTATTCAAAATAACTTTTATCTTTAAAACTCTTTTTCAAAAGCTTTTCATACTTAACCTAATTCCATTTCCAAAACCATTTGGATTCAAAATTCAACTTCAAATTCATTTCAAAAATCAATGACTTAACCAATTTCCTTGTGCAATCCATATTTGTGTGTGTATGGTGTAGTCCAGGGGTTTTACATAATAGTGCAACATCATTCAATCATCACAATCCAAACACAACAATATCGATAAGCGATATAATCCTATAACGCTTATCTTCATACATAGATTCACAGATAATATAAATTTATCATATATAAATAAATTACATTCATTACAGCTCAAATCAAATTAATTCATATCGCAAAGCATCACATATCAGGGAATCAAACAATTCAACATTCAATTAAATCCAAACATCCATAAGTCAGATTAATTTATCATTTGATTGATGTAAATCAGATTAATTATCGATCCTGTTTAATTAACAATTAATTAGTTACAATCATTTAATTAATTATCCTTTAATCATTTATTAATTAACCTTAATTAATAAATTAATCAATCCTCCATTAATTAATCAACCTTAATTAATAAATCAATTAACCTTTTATTATTAAAAAATTAACTTTTAATTATTAAATTATCCTTTAATTAGTTTTCCTTAATTAATTAATTAACCTTTCATAACTTACCATTAAATTAATTATCCTTGATTAATTACAATAAATGATTATCCCTAATTACTTTCATTAATTAATCTTTCATTAATGAATTATCCTCAAATTAATTACCTCAATTAATTAATCATTCAAATTAATTATCCTTAATTAATTATTCTTTAATTGCTTGATTAATCATCTTAAATATCATAAATTAATTACTTTTAATTTCTTTCATTAAGTAATCATCTTTAAGTAGGTAATTAACTTAATTAATAAATCCTTTAATAATTACATTTATTGCTCATTAATTTAACCACAATAATTAATTAATCCTTAAATTAATTACACAAAGTAAATAGCTTTAATTTAATTACAAAGTAATTAACTTAAATTTAATTTCACAAAATAACTATACTTAAATATAACATATAAATTCCTTTTAAATAAACTTAAGAATTTATTTAAAATAAAGGATATATATATATATATATTAAAACACTTTCACTCTATTTATTTAAAAATAATTATTTTCAAACTTAACTATTTAACCAAAACTGATATACAGCATTTAATTAAGAAAGTATTTTAAAACTCGATTTAAATTTAAAATTTGAAAGACTTGTTTAAATCCAAGAACTGTTTTTAACACCACCCGAGACGACTTCGGGTTTTGCCCAAGCAATATTCCAGAATCCCCGAGCAACCCTTCGAGTCTCCCATTTTTTAAAACTTGATTTTATTTTTAAATTTTTAAATTTTTAAAACCGTTACTAATATACGCATCAACCCATTTTTATTCAAGCTATTTCTGCAATTACCCGAGCTATTCCTCGAGATAATTCCTCTTCCCAAACCTGACGATCAACCAGAAACACAAACGTGCACAGTACACATGCACGGCAACTTCACGTCTTTCTGACCATCTACGACGCCTTGACCTATCGCCGATGATCCCCACTACCCTTCAGACCACCCAAATCCGAAGGTCTCACCACAAAATCAAATCGAACGACACAGAACCAAATCACCTCGACCAAAAATGGTTCGCCACGATGATCTAGATGACCGGAACATACGTCCCTCCGACCACAACATCGTTATCGATCGACGCAACTATCCCAACACTCGCGATCATATTCGATGATCCAACGACGTCACACGAACCCCATTTACCTCATCGTCCAAGTGGGTCTTCGAACCCTAGATCACCTTCCCCTCGCCTCTACAACATGCTACAAAATTTCCGATCAATTTTCCAGTGATCGACAACCCTTAAGCCACCCTCAATATCAACCCCAAACTCCATCTCGACATAGATCGTCGGCAATCGAAGAAATACACAAAACCATTCGTCTCAGATTATCTCCACAATCCCTTATCTAAAAATCAAGATTTTACTTCCTAAATTCATCATTCTACCATATGATCATGTTTAGATAATCAGTATGGAATTATGCATATTGATTTTCGACATAAATTGGTTCACCCCGACGATCTAGACGACCGGAACCCACGTTCCTCTGACCACAACATCGTTATCGATCCACGCAACTATCCCAACACTTGCGATCATCTCCGATGATTCAACGACGTCACACGAACCCCATTTACCTCGTCGTCCAAGCAGGTCTTCGAACCTTATATCACCTTCCCCTGGCCTCTTCAACATGCTACAAAATTTTCGATCAATTTTCCAATGATCAACAACCCTTAAACCACCCTCGACATCAACCCCAAACTCCATCTCGACATAGATCGTCGGTAATCGAAGAAATACCTAAAACCATTGGTCTCAGACTATCTCCACAATCTCTTATCTAAAAATCAAGATTTTACTTCCTAAATTCATCATTCTACCATACGATCATGTTTATATAATCAGAGTATGGAATTATACATATTGATTTTCGAGATAAATTGGATTTTTACCGTAATTTTCTATTTCTAGAGAATTTGCTTATAAATTTTACTCGTTTTTATTTTAGAATTGTTTTTATATTAACACAAACAAATTCCTTTTAAACATCATGTGTTCGAAGAGATTAGGGAAAAAGATGTTGAATTTTTGAATTTAATCAACCCTATAAATTTTTAACAGGGGCATGTATATGCCTGGACACGGGCATGCATCCAATTTCTTGCATTTTTATATGTATATACAAACATATTCACATCCACTTCAAACATTTTTCATCATTCAACTTCAACATCAACCATAATATTATATCATATAAGCAATTTCAAAGTTTAAGGTAAAAGTTGCTCACCTGGCAAAGAAGAGGAGAGAATAGAGACTTGAGCTTGAAAGTGGAAAAAAAATTGAGAAGATTTGATCTGTTTGAATTTCAACCTGGATCTAATGCATGATTATTGATCTTAAAGTTGTAACTTGATTTGTCTGGGTTGAACCTTTGCTTCATGTTTTGAAGTTTTGTTTGCTTTAAATCTTTTGAAAATCTGGAATGCTATTACTAAACTTTGATCTGGCTGCTTATCTGATTGTTTATCTTTAAAACTCCTTTTCAAAAGCTTTTCATATTTAACCCAATTCCATTTCCAAAACCATTTGGATTCAAAGTTCAACTTTAAAATCATTTCAAAAATCCGTGACTTAACCATTTTCCTTGTGCAATCCAGATCTGTGTGTGTATGGCATAGTCTAGGGGTTTTACACAATAGTGCAACATCATTCATTCATCACAATCCAAACACAACAATATCGATAAACGATACAATCCTATAATGCTTATCTTCATTCACAGATTCATATATAATATAAATTTATCACAGATAAATAAATTACATTCATCACAGCTCAAATCAAAATAATTCACACCACAAAGCATTACATATCAGGGAATCAAACAATTCAACATTCAATTGAATCCATACATCCATAAACCAGATTAATTAATCATCTGATTGATGTAAATTAGATTAATTATCAATCCTGGTTAATTAACAATTAATGAATTACAATCATTTAATTAATTATCCTTTAATCATTTATTAATTAACCTAAGTTAATAAATTAATTAATCCTTCATTAATTAATCAACCTTAATTAATAAATCAATTAACCTTTTATTATTTAAAAATTAACCTTCAATTATTAAATTATCCTTAAATTAGTTTTCCTTAATTAATTAATTAATCCTTAATTAATTACCATTTAATTAATTATCCTTGATTAATTACACAAATGATTATCCCTATTTACTTTCATTAATTAGTCTTTAATTAATGAATTATCCTCGAATTAATTACCTCAATTAATTAGTCATTCAAATTAATTATCCTTAATCAATTATTCTTTAATCGCTTGATTAATCATCGCAAATATCATAAATTAGTCACTTTTAATTTCTTTGGTTAAGTTATCATCTTTAAATAATTAATTAACTTAATTAATAACACTTTAATCAATTACATTTATTACTCATTAATTTAATCACAACAATTAATTAATCCTTAAATTAATTACACAAAGTAAACAGTTTAATTTAATTACAAAGTAACTAACTTAAATTTAATTTCACAAAATAACTAAATTTAAATATAACATATAAATTCCTTCTAAATAAACTTAAGAATTTATTTAAAATAAAGGATATATATATATATATCCATTAAAACACTTTAACTCTATTTATTTAAAAATAATTATTTTCAAACTTAACTATTTAACCAAAACTGATATACAACATTTAATAAAGAAAGTATTTTAAAATTTGATTTAAATTTAAAATTTAAAAAAATTTCTTAAATCCAAGAACTGTTTTTAACACCACCATAGATGACTTCGGGTTTTTACCCAAGCTATATTCCAAAATCCCCGAGCAACCCTTTGAGTCTCCCATTTTTTTAAGCTTGATTTTATTTTTAAAATTTTAAAACTGTTACTAATATACACATTAACCTATTTTTCTTTGAGCCATTTCTACAATTACTCGAGCTATTCCCCGAGACAATTCCTCTTTCCAAACCCGACGATCACTAGAAACACAAATGTGCATGGTGCACGTGCATGGCGACTTCACGTCGATCCGACCATCTACGACGGCCTCGACCTATCGCCGATGATCCTCACTACCCTTCAGACCACCCAGATCCGAATATCTCACCACAAATCAAATCGAGCAAATCGAACGACACAGAACCAAACCACCTTGAGTAAAAATGGTTCGCCAGATGATCTAGACAACCAGAACCTACGTCCCTCCGACCACAACATTGTTATCGATCCACGCAATTATCCCAACACTCGCGATCATCTCCGATGATCCAATGACGTCACACGAACCCCATTTACCTCATTGTCCAAGCGGGTCTTCGAACCCTAGATCACCTTCCCCTAGCCTCTACAACATGCTACAAAATTTCCGATCAATTTTCCAATGATCGACAACCCTTAAGCCACCCTCGACGTCAACCCAAACTCCATCTCGAGATAAATAGTCGGCAATCGAAGAAATACCCAAAACCATTCGTCTCAGATTATCTCCACAGTCTCTTATATGAAAATCTAGATTTTACTTCCTAAATTCATCATTCTTCCATATGATCATGTTTAGATAATCAGAGTATGGAATTATACGTAATGATTTTCGACTTAAATTGGGTTTTTACTGTAATTTTCTATTTCCAGAAAATTTGCTTATAAATTTTACTCGTTTTTATTTTTAGAATTTGTATTATATTAACACAAACAAATTCCTTTTAAACACCATGTGTTTAATGAGATTATGGAAAAAGATATTGAATTTTTGAATTTAATCATCCCTGTAAATTTTTAACAGGGGCATGTATACGCCGGGGCAAAGACATGCATTCAATTTCTTGCATTTTTATATGTATATACAAACATATTCACATCCATTTCAAACATTTTTCATCATTCAACTTCAACATCAACCACAATATTAAATCATATAAGCAATTTCAAGGTTTAAGGTAAAAGTTGCTCACTAGCAAAGAAGAGAAGAAAATAGAGACTTGAGCTTGAAACTGGAAAAAAAAATTGAGAAGATTTGATATGTTTGAATTTCAACCTGGATCTGATGCATGATTATTGATCTTAAAGTTGTAACTTGATTTGTCTGAGTTGAACCTTTGCTTCATGTTTTGAAGTATTGTTTGCTTTAAATCTTTTGAAAATCTGGAATGCTATTACTAAATTTTGATCTGGCTGCTTATCTGATTGCTTTGAATTTGATTTGAGTTTGTAGTTGTTTGTTTGCATCAGATTTAAGAGGATCTGAAACTTGCTTTTTTTTTTATTTAGTTTGAAGGATGTTTTGATTTTGTTTTCCTATTTTTCTGGTTTGAGATTAATTTTATTAGCTTTTGAAATGAATAAAAAGGAAAAGAGAAAGAGAGGAAGAAAGGTACATATAGCCTATCTTCTTTGTTTAATTAAAAATGAAAAAGAAAAATAAATATTCATGACACTTGTACAATTCTTATATTACATGTTTTACGTTTGTTAAATCTCTTACTGACATACTTATATTTGTTTAAACTATATATTGTGATCTTAACACTTGTTTTGTGCATGTTTATTTTCTTTTTACACTTGTTAATTGTATTTAAAAATCCTTACACTTGTTAAATACAAATATATTTATGTTTAACTCCTTAGTTATATTAATTTATGAATTATAGTTTAAACCCTTGCTTTATTTTTAATTTACAAATTATATTTTACAATTTTAATTTATAAATATACAATTATATTCCTTCATTTTAAAAGAAAAAGTGTCTTAAATCTTTTTATCAAATTCATATTCAACTTAGCTATTACATTTATATATTACAAATGTTTATCTTATTAGTTTTCCAAAAGATATATATATATTAATAAATAATATGTGTGTATATATATTTATACATTAGAGTTTAACCCTTTATGTATCTTTTTTTAATTATATTTTAATTCAAAATATGACTTCCTTAATATATATACCTATAAATATGTATTATAATATTAGAAAGCAAATTTTTATTAATTTTAAAATATGGAGCTTTCAAGTCCAATTTATTTTTCAAATATAGTTATTTTGAATTTCAAATCCAAATTCTATTTAAAATTAATTTATATACATATATTTAAATTACAAACAAATATCATATTTTATGTGGAAAATAATAATTAATTCACCAATTAAATCCAAAAATTTATATTATATACCGATTAATTCTTAATTTAATCCAAAAATCAAATTAATTATGAATTTAAATTCGACTCAAAAACGGGATAATTATAGACTCCCCCTTATGAAAATTTCATCCCCGAAATTTGCTAGACAGGGAGACAACGGATAAAAGGATGTTTTACCAGATCAAACTGAATATCTATCTGCATTGGGCTTACCAAATCAGAATAACATTAACAAATACGAGAACGAATTTATTTAAGATTTCACGAATATACTCGGGTTATCTAGTCTGCGAAATATGCAGGGGCATTGGTTAGTCCAAAGGATACTAACCATTCGTAGAATACATCTGGACCCAACAGAACAAACAATGGATACTCAATCCAGGTTGGAATATCTTAAAGTATACATCAACTTGTCCCTCTTCGGACTTTGATCTATACAAAAAATCACAACAAAATTTCAAATTTGGCTTTGACCCAAATGGTTTTATCGATACAATTAGCTTTTAGCTTCCTATTTTATTAACCAATTATTTCAATTTAAAAATTCAATTCATTAAAGTTAAAAATGATGAAAAGAATATGAAATAGGAATTAGAACCTTTTCTACAATGATTTGCAGAGCCACTACCACATCAAAGCTTCTCCTTATAGTCGCCACGAAGCAATCAAAGAATTGAAACTGGATCAAAAGAGATTAAGGAGGAATGATGTTTCTGTTGTTGCAGGGTATCGACCATTTGTAGTCGTACTCCTCTGTCCATTACCTCATCCTCTTCTTGCACTCATACTCACTATCAGTGGATTTTAAGAGAATTTACTGAGGCGTTCGGACAAAGTATCTTAGGGATACTCATTCTAGGGCATTTGTAACCCTATCTCTAATGAGTTACCTAATGTGCTATACTCCTGAGCTAAAGTTTCAACCTTCGGCTCTGATACCAAGATGTCACGAAATGAATTTCTGCGTTCGAAAATCGACACCCGTACTTCACTTGTACTCGAATGCCGCAGATTCAACCGTTGAAATCCGATTCGTGCCGGAGCTTATAACACATTAAGTATAACAACACAGCAGAAGAAAATGAATATATCATTGATATACAACAGTTGATACAATATGATTACAACAATATCAGAGACAATATATAACAACGGAAAGAAACAACTTCAAAAGAGTACCACCAACATATTCCTTCAAAAGAAAGAGAGAGACAGCTTGAGAATCTAAACTGCAACTCCATCTCCAATGCTCCAAAGCTCCAAATCGAAAGCTCGAACCACCATCAAGTTGGACTTAAGCATGGTCAGTCCAAGTGAACAAATGCTATCGCCGAATCCAAAGGCTGGATGCTATTGAATCTACACCTACTATCGGACTATTTGAAAATCTAACTCTAGACTACCCGTGTGGAAAATTGTGGGCACCTAGAGTTTAGAAAGGGAACAATAAATTCCAGGTCAGTCATGGGACTGGTGTGAGCAAATAAAAACAGTTTTATCTTTTAAAACAACAAACAACAAAAGAAGTAGAAGAAATTCGCTATGCTTTTGGAAAATGAAACTGCCATAAGGCCTCCCGTCACACACACAATGCAAGCGCACACATGGAGGAGATTTCTCCTTATGACAGTCAAAAATGCTTAATACGCAAAAATCCTTTTGATATTATTATTAGTGCATAGTGGAAAATATTTGCAAGTATAATATAAATATTACCCAGCATACGTACCATTTTAGCATGCCTACTATAGCTACCATGTTAGTAGGTTCTACAACTAAAACCATACAAGACGCGTATTGGATGATTGGGTTTCCAACAATGGTCAGACAAAGGAACTTCCCACACCGAATGAATGCCTCTAGAGGGACGCCTCCGAGAACATAACCGGATCTCTGCCAACACAAGGCCAGGTTACCTCTGTAACTAGGTAAATATTGACACGAGCATGCCACCCCCGGTCATTACCAACCTTTATCCGAGGTACCTCTACACCAACAACCACAAAGCAATAAGTTTGCAGCAACCACATAGGTAAATATCTAGGCTCCATACCATGATACCACCTTTTATACAGAAGGAAATGGAAATACCCTCAGGGGGCGCTACCCACAAATAACCTTGCTGCAATGATTCCTGTTTAGACCATTGCGGGTTGTGAGGCTTGACGAAGTCTCATCCACAAAGCTACGTTTTTCTTAAAGCCATGCTTCGATCAACAAATAATCAGCAGCACTTCCTATGCCACATTATAAAATAGGGAATGTATCACTAGTAACCATCAACTACATAACCTATGAGCTTGCACGTCTCAGAGAAGGGTGTTAAGCTAAGGGAATAAATTCTCCACCACCAAACAAAAATGTATTTGATAGAAACCAGTTTTACATCTCAAAGTGTAATGTCAGACACACACATCCATACAAGTCTGTTCCGGGTTCGAACAGAACCGAAGGCACTTCACAAAGAAGCCCTTGCACTCCGGGATTTCCAATCCCGATCGGACTCCCCATCACATACGGAGATCTCTATACCGGCGCGACTCAGTGTAGAGACATTCGATGGGTAATCCTTTCATTCTCGAAAATACCTGGTCTTCACCACCGATCTTCAAATGCTATCCATATCGTCGTATCATTAATCAGAATGGATTATTGACACAAGGTCCTCTCCCAGTTAAACCGAATAATAAGCGCTTATATTTAAAAATATATGGATATTGGGATCTCAGTTAAGTCACAACTTGAAGCCAAAAACCTTTCTTCAAATGGTTTAAAAAATTACCATTTTAATCTTTTAAACAAAAAGATTAACTTCACAAAGTTCACCAATCTTTCTCAAAGATTCATTCATAGCCTTTCTAAATATTTCCCTTTCAAATTGGATTAACTTATCCAATCTTTAAATCAAAGATTCAATTAATAACTTTTAAAATAATTCTATTTCAAATCTTTTATACAAAAGATATACCTTTTAGATCCTCTTTAATTTCAAAAAAAAGCTCAACAATCTTTCACAAAGATTTATTCATATCTTCCAAAACAATTTTCATTTCGAATTTGAAATCTTTTCAGCACAAATTGAAAATCCTTTCTTTATATGAAGCCTATTATTATTTGAAAACAAATAGTTTTCATTTCGGAAAAATTCGATTACATTTGCACAAGTTAAAGCCCTTCAAGTATAAAACTTGGGTTACACTTAAATTCCCAAAAAACTATTTTTAAAATGGTTTAAAACCCATATAAACACATTTATATCTTGTATAACATTTTTAAACCATAATTTCCAAACATAGAATTCAATTTCAAATGTTGAATTTAAATTCAAATCAAACTATTTAAATTTCCAAACTTCATCAAGTTATTCAACATAACTTTTATCTTTAAAACTCCTTTTCAAAAGCTTTTCATATTTGACCTAATTCCATTTACAAAACCATTTGGATTCAAAATTCAACTTTAAAATCATTTCAAAAATCTGTGACTTAACCAATTTCCTTGTGCAATCCATATCTGTGTGTGTATGGTGTAGTCCAAGGGTTTTACACAATAGTGCAACATCATTCAATCATCACAATCCAAACACAGCAATATCGATAAACGATATAATCCTATAACGCTTAACTTCATTCATAGATTCACAGATAATATAAATTTATCATAGATAAATAAATTACATTCATCGCAGATAAATAAATTACATTCATCACAGCTCAAATCAAAATAATTCACATCACAAAGCATTACATATCAGCGAATCAAACAACTCAACATTCAATTGAATCCAAACATCCATAAGTTAGATTAATTAATCATCTAATTGATGTAAATCAGATTAATTATCAATCCTCGTTAATTAACAATTAATTAATTACAATCATTTACTAAATTATCCTTTAATCATTTATTAATTAACCTTAGTTAATAAATAAATCAATTCTTCATTAATTAATCAACCTTAATTAATAAATCAATTAACCTTTTATTATTAAAAAATTAACCTTTAATTATTAAATTATCCTTTAATTAGTTGTCCTTAATTAGTTACCATTTAATTAATTATCCTTAATCAATTATAACAAGTGATTATCCCTATTTACTTTCATTAATTAATCTTTAATTAATGAATTATCCTCAAATTGATTACCTCAATTAATTAATCATTCAAATTAATTATCCTTAATTAATTATTCTTTAATCGCTTGATTAATCATCTTAAATATCACAAATTAATTACTTTTAATTTCTTTCATTAAGTAATCATCTTTAAGTTTAATAAATCCTTTAATTAATTACATTTATTACTTATTAATTAAATCATAATAATTAATTAATCCTTAAATTAATTACACAATGTAAATAGCTTTAATTTAATTACAAAGTAATTAACTTAAATTTAATTTCACAAAATAACTATGCCTAAATATAACATATGAATTCCATTTAAATAAACTTAAGAATTTATTTAAAATAAAGGATATATGTACACATTAAAACACTTTAACTCTATTCATTTAAAAATAATTATTTTCAAACTTAACTACTTAACCAAAACTGATATACATCATTTAATTAAGAAAGTATTTCAAAACTCGATTTCAGTTTAAAATTTGAATGATTTTTTTAAATCCAAGAACTATTTTTAACACTACCCGAGATGACTTTGGGTTTTTACCCGAGCCATATTCTAGAATCCCCGAGCAACCCTTCGAGTCTCCCATTTTTTTAAGCTTGATTTTATTTTTAAAATTTTAAAACTGTTACTAATATACGCATCAACCTATTTTTCTTCGAGCCATTTCTACAATTACTCGAGCTATTCCCCAAGACAATTCCTCTTCCCAAACCTCATGATCAACTAGAAACACAAACATGCACAGTGCACATGCACGGCGACTTCACGTCGTTCTAACCATCTACGATGGCCTCGACCAATCGTCGTTGATCCCCACTACCCTTCAGACCACCCAAATCCGAAGATCTCACCACAAAATCAAATCGAGCAAATCGAACGACACAGAACCAAATCACCTCGACCAAAAATGGTTCGCCACGATGATCTAGATGACCGGAACATACGTCCCTCCGACCACAACATCGTTATCGAATGACGCAACTATCCCAACACTCGCGATCATATTCGATGATCCAACGACGTCACACGAATCCCATTTACCTCATCGTCCAAATGGGTCTTCGAACCCTAGATCACCTTCCCCTCGCCTCTACAACATGCTACAAAATTTCCGATCAATTTTCCAGTGATCGACAACCCTTAAGCCACCCTCGATATCAACCCCAAACTCCATCTCGACATAGATCGTCGGCAATCGAAGAAATACACAAAACCATTCGTCTCATATTATCTCCACAATCCCATATCTAAAAATCAAGATTTTACTTCCTAATTTCATCATTCTACCATATGATCATGTTTAGATAATCAGTATGGAATTATGCATGCTGATTTTCGACATAAATTGGGTTTTTTTCTGTAATTTTCTATTTCCAGAAAATTTGCTTATAAGTTTTACTCGTTTTTATTTTTAGAATTTGTATTATATTAACACAAACAAATTCCTTTTAAACATCATGTATTCAAAGAGATTAGGGAAAAAGATATTGAACTTTTGAATTTAATCAACCCTGTATATTTTTAACAGGGGCATGTATATGCCTGGACACAGACATGCATTCAATTTCTTGCATTTTTATATGTATATACAAACATATTCACATCCATTTCAAACATTTTTCATCATTCAACTTCAACATCAACCACAATATTAAATCATATAAGCAATTTCAAGGTTTAAGGTAAAAGTTGCTCAGTGGCAAAGAAAAGCAGAAAATAGAGACTTGAGCTTGAAACTGGAAATTTTTTTTGAGAAGATTTGATATATTTGAATTTCAACCTGGATCTGATGCATGATTATTGATCTTAAAGTTGTAACTTGATTTTTCTGAGTTGAACCTTTGCTTCATGCTTTGAAGCATTGTTTGCTTTAAATCTTTTGAAAATCTGGAATGTTATTACTAAATTTTGATCTGGCTGCTAGTCTGATTGCTTTTAATTTGATTTGAGTTTGTAGTTATTTGTTTGCATCAGATCTAAGAGGATCTAAAACTTGCTTTTGTTTTTATTTAGTTTGAAGGATGTTTTGATTTTGTTTTCATATTTTTTTGGTTTGAGATTAATTTTACAGGCTTTTGAAATGAATAAAAAGGAAAAGAGAAAGAGAGGAAGAAATTTGCATATAGCCTATCTTCTTTCTTTAATTAAAAATGAAAAAAAATAAATATTCATGACACTTGTACAATTCTTATATTACATGTTTTACATTTGTTAAATCTCTTACTAACACACTTACATTTGGTTAAACTATGTGTTGTGATCTTAACACATGTTTTGTGCATGTTTATTTTCTTTTTACACTTGTTAATTGTATATAAAAATCCTTACACTTGTTAAATACAAGTATATTTATGTTTAACTCCTTAGTTATATTAATTTATGAATTATAGTTTAAACCCTTGCTTTATTTTTAATATATGAATTAAGTTTTACATTTTTAATTTATAACTATACAACTATATTCCTTCATTTTAAAAGAGAATGTGTCTTAAATCTTTTTATCAAATCCATATTCAACTTAGCTATTATATTTATATCTTACAAATGTTTATCTTAATAGTTTTCCAAAAGATATATATACATTAATAAATAACATGTATATATATTTATTTATACATCAGAGTTTAACCCTTTAAATATATTTTTTAAATTATGTTTTAATTCAAAATATAACTTCCTTAATATATATACCTATAAGTATATATTATAATATTAGAAAGCAAATTTTTATTAATTTTAAAATATGGAGTTTTCAAATCTAATTTCTTTTTCAAAAATATTTATTTTGAATTTCAAATCCAAATTTTATTTAAAATCAATTTATATACATATATTTAAATAACAAACAAATATTTTATTTTATTCGAAAATTAATAATTAATTCACCAATTAAATCCAAATATTTATATTAATATCAATTAATTCTTAATTTAATCCAAAAATGAAATTAATTGCTAATTTAAATTCGGCTCAAAACCGGGATCGTTATACTCCCCCACTCAAATGTTTTCGTCCTCGAAAAGGAAAAACAAGGAAAGTAGGAATTAAGAAATTAATATATCTTATCCGAAATATCTAATTCAAAATATTTATAAACAATTAATTTTCATAATTAAATAATTTAAATAAAATTTATCAAATTGTAAGTACTTAATTTCTTTCATACTTAATTAAATAAAATTTTGGAAAATATTTCACAAAATTTCCCAAGTCCAAAATTCATGGATAATTTCGACAGAGTCTCCTTTGTATGGAGATGGAGAAATAGTAATATCAATAATAACAACATATATCATATATTTCAAAATAACATATCCCAAACCATGGAAAAACAATATAATATCGTTAGAAAACCGTAATCCAAGAACGTACCTATTTGCCGGACAAATAACGCTTATTTTACGAAATCAAAAGCAGTAGTTATTGCTTCCATAACCTGTATTTCACTTTATAATCCAAGAGGTTAAAAATTATATAAAAGAGAACTATTTAAGTTGTTTCAATAAATAACAACATAACAATAGTCGTTGCAAACAACGGTACAAACATCATTTTCAACAAAAAGAGTAATCATCCATCCTTAGCAACCAAACAAATGGTTTATTCGAGTTCAAAACATCTAACTATATAAAATGATAAATAAACCACGAAGTAAACGATACACTAAACAGTCATAGATAAAACTTAGAGATTATTTATACATCTTAATAAAAAAATAGAAGTATCCTTTCGCAACCAATCCATAAGTCAAACAAACAATAATTCAACACATTTTAAATTTACTCTATTTATCTTTTTCATATCATTTATTGTTCTTTTTTTTCTTTATACACGATTTTCTTTAATTCACATTCATTGCCTACAAAATTAAAATTTCATTCACCCATGTAAAGCTTATTTCATTAGTTTGCATCCTTCACTTACATAAGTCATATCCATTTCAATTATTTGAATTATAAATGGATTCACTATTAAAGTATTTTATACATTTAATTTCAATTTACTTCACATTTACACTTTAATTTATTTTTTTCATTTACTTTTCTTTTCTCATTCATATACTATTTATTTTCACTAAATTACATTCGTTATTACTTACAAAGGTTCATTTCTTCTTTATTCATATAATGTCATTTCTTCCATTTTATTACCTTACATTCATTGCTTAAGTAAGTTATTTTTATTTCAATTATTGGATTAGACACTATTAGGTAAGTTTCTTTACAATTCAATTCACAATCTATGTTTTTCCCACATTCATTCTTCTATATATAGTAGTATTAAATATTAACCCCATTTCTGAATCTTTCAATGTTTCTGAAGTGATAATCATTTAATTTAAATAGTATTCATTTTAATTATAAATGGCTTCAATATTAGTTCAAGTTTATAATTATTTACTTACAGTGTTAATCTTTTACTGTTCAATCTGATTTTAAATAGCATAAAAAGTTAACCTAAGTTTATAGCCATTTTCTTCACTATTCACCTTATTATATTTAATTAGTAGCATTTCAAACTATTTCTTCAGTTTATAACAATTTATAACATTAAAATTCTTATTTATAGAAGTAGTTCCATAGAACGCTTTCATTTTTACCAAGTTTTACTTGCATGATATTCTATTACATATTCTATTTAACATTACAATTTTTTACATCTTGGTAAGTTATATATATATATATATATATATATATATATATATATATATATATATATATATATATAATGTCTTAAGAATGCAATTGAATATTAACCAAGGTTTCTCTTATTTATTTAATTAACAAAATTTTCAATAGTTAACATTTCTTATTTTCATTTCCTATTTATTTACGGTTTTCAAATTTTCAGTTTCTTATCTATTTCACTAATCATTTTAACATTAATTTCTTATTTTTGTTTTAGAAATTTTCAAATTTTTAATATACTTAAGACTTCATTCATTACAATAATTGAAACTACGGAAATTTTAAGAACTAAATACCAAGTACCATTTTCAAATCATTTTAAAATAATATATACATGTGTACTCATAACTTTTATATCCAAACATATTTAAACTTTGAAATTAATATTTGCTTATCAAAATAAATATGTAGCAAAACTAGTACAATAGTCTTCCCACTTTGAAACTTATAAAAGAACGTCGATGATGCGTGCACTCATCACCGAAATTATTTTTCAGCAATAAAGAGGGAAGTATAGAACTTATTTCCTTTCAAAATTCTTTTAAACATTTCTTTCAAATCATATTGAAATATCAGATCAGAAAATACTTCCAAATTCTACTAATATTATATTCCAAGTTCCTTTGAAAGAAATCTTAAAATACTAGAGCTGCAGTTCTAAATTTCCAATTTAAATTCATTTTATTTGCAACCCTTATTTTCCAATCAGTATTTATATAGAATTTCACGACCTAATAAACAAATATATAACAACCAACTATATCATTTACAAAATTTATTATTTTATATACAAAATATATAATAGACAAAATTATTTCATTTACCTATATTTCAAAATAAATAGTGTGTCTGTCGACCATATTAAGTGTTTCGAAATCCCTATCGATGTCATAGCGTCCTATACACCAACCAGAATTTATAAATACAAAATGAAACAAATTAACACAACATAGAACCTTTTATAACACTAACAAATACGCACTCTTATATATGCATACACTCGACGAATCATTCTAGGGTATTACTACCCTATTTCCAAAGAGTCGGACCTTACAAAGCTAAGATTATTGCTAAACCAAAGCTCTGATACCAAGTGTAACGACCTGCCTTTTGGACGTTTTAAGTGGACACATATGGCAGACACAAACCATTCAAAAGGGTATATTGTTATGGGGAAAATAAGAAAAAGATAAAGAAATAAAACAAATACAGAATCTCACAACGGAATGACAAAATATAACAATCAAATAATAGTTCGTGAAGCTGTTTTACAAATACATTAGATTATTCTTTTACAGTAGAAAAATCAGAGTTACATAAACAGGAATAAATAAATAAATGCAGAGGAACAACATGATGCAGTGGGATACATGTCATAAATAATAATAGTGCAAATCTTAGTCTTCGTCCTCCAAATAAGGTCTTCAGCCATGAAATGCTCTGGATGACCTGAGCAAATTGAAAAGACAAAACACTCGAGTCAAAACTAAAATATTTCATGAAAGTTAAACCAATGGTAAATATGCGTGTGATGGCGTCAGAGATGTTTACGGGGTTTGACATCTCCTATCCAGTGTATAACATGAGTGCAATAATTTAAGTGATATTCGGGATTCACAACTCCTAAGGATCTGTTAAACTACCTACTATGTAGTATAATATGCTATTATAATATGTATATAGTAATAGCGTTAGTGCGTTACCCATATCCCCGTTAACACATTTTTATATTTTCCCATAGTCTATACAATTTCGTACGCTCCTCCGTAAATTGGAGGTTTACCCAGAGGCAACTCCATAGGTATGGTACAAAACAAACCCGTAGAAGGCACGATAGGGCATGTGAACACGGCACACGAGACAATGCCTGGGTAGATATACCAATTGCACTCCTGAACTGGTGGTAACGCACAGTAGCTACTACCACCTACTTCGGACACACTCCTATAATAAAAATCGAGGGGTGGCCACTAAATCAATCACAAAGTCAAAATATAGTATCGAAAAAAATGTGCCCGGTAGGAGGAATAACCTCACTTGGCCCAGTATAGCTTATGTTTTAGTCACACCTAAGCTAACACACCGGGGTCAGGGTCACGTAAATACCTCATACAGAATCGTTCGCCAAACCATCCTACTTCATTTCTAGAATCTCCACCACATACACAGTTGTTAAAGTGATTTTCAATATTGGCAGAGAGTATGACAACATCCGATCTCGGTCTCTTTAACAACCAAATGCTTATTTGAAAACTTGTGGTTCTTTTATATTTCGAAAAGTCAATTCACAATTAATATCAAAATATCATATTTGATTTCAAATCGATTCTCTTTCGAAATCATATTCACTTTCAAAATCACATTCACTTCAAAATCAAATTTATTCAAATATGTCATTTAACAAAAGGTATCAATTCCAAATTCCAACTTGGGTTGTATCATCATCAAGGATTTAAATATATATACTTTAACTTTATGCAGGCTGAAATTTTAGAAAATAGTTTAGGTAGTCATAAATAGTTTTAATAGTTTTAAAAATAGTTTAAAATAGATTTAAGATAGTTTAAATAGTAAAAATGGTTTAAATAGACTTAAATTTGATTTAATTAGATTTAAATGATTTAAATAGGTTTAAAATAGAATAAATAGATTTAATTTATATTAAATAGATTTAAAATAGATTAAATAAAATTAAAATAGATTAAATAGATTTAAAATAGACTAATAAATTTAATTAGTTTAAAACATGTAAATACATTAAATTGGATTAAATAGGTTTAAATTATATTAAATGGTTTTAAAAAGATTAGATAAATTAATTAGTTTAAAATAGGTAAAATAGGTTGAATTAGATTAAATAGGTTGTAGTAGGTTAATATCAATTAAAATAGTTTTAAATTGATTAAAATAGTCAATTTAATAGAAATAGTTTAAATTAGTTTAAATAGATTTCAAAGTTATATTCAAACATTTTCGAAAACTACATTCCAACCCAATGGATTAGTGATGAAGGAAAAATATAACTTCATTTTTAATCTATATACATTCAATACCAATAATCAGTGATGAAGGAAAATTATATAAAGAATGAAAAACAAAGATGAAAGAAGGTTAGAGTTATCCTAGCCTAATGGATTTGCATGTTGTAACGACGTTCCTTTTGGACGTTTTAGGCGGACAAATATGCCAAACTCAAACCATTCAAAAAGGCAGATTGATATGGGGTAAAGAAGAAAAAGAGAAAGAAACAAAACAAATACAGAATCTCGCAGTGGTATGAAAAAATATAATAATCAAATAACAGTTCATGAAGCTGTTTTATAAATACATTTGATTATTCTTTTATAGCACAAAAATCAAAGTTACATAAACAGGAATAAATATAAATAAATGCAGCAGAACAACAAGATGCAGTGGGATACATATCATAAATAACAATAGTACAAATCTTCGTCTTCGTCTTTGTCCTCTGGAAATAAGGTCTTCAACCCTGAAATGCTCAGGCTGACCCGAGCGAATTGAAAAGACAAAACATTGAGTCAGAACTAAAAGATCTTATGTAAGTTAAATCAACGGTAAATAAGCAAGTGACGGCGTCAGAGATGTTTACGGGGTTTGACATCTTTTATCCAGTGTCTAATGTGAGTGTGATAACTTAAGGGATGCTCAGGATCCACATCTCCTAAGGATCCGTTAAATTATCTACTATGTAGTACAATACGCTATATTATTATATGTCTACAGTAAAGTAAAAGTATGAAAATAGCGTTACGTCGTTACCCATATCCCCATTAACATATTTTTATATATTCCCAGAGTCTATACAGTACCGTACGCTCCTCCGTAAACTGGAGGTTTACCCAGAGGGCACTACATAGGTATGGTATAAAACAAACTCGTAGAAGGCGTGACAGGACATGTGAACACGGCGCTTGAGGCAATGCCAGGGTAGATAAACCTATTGCACTCTCGGGCAGGTGGTAACGCATAGCAGCTACTACCTCCCACCTCGAATATACTGCCATAATCAAAATCAAGGGGTGGCCACCAAATCAATCACAAAGTCAAAATATAGTATCGAAGAAATGTGCCCGATAGAAGGAATGACCTCACTTGGCCTGATATAGCCCCTGTTTTAGTCAAATCTAAGCTGACTCACTGGAGTTAGGGTCATATAATACCTCATATTGAATCGTTCGCCAAACCATCCTACTTTATTTCTGGATTCTCTATCACATACACAGTTGTTGAAGTGGTATTCGAAATTAGCAGAGGGTATGACAGTATCCGATCCCAGTCTCTTTGACAACCAAATGCTTATTTCACACCGAATGGTTCTTTTATATTTCAAAATTTCAATTCACAATTGATATCAAAATATCATATTTGATTTCAAATCAAATCTCTTTCAAAATCATATTCACTTTCAAAATCACATTCACTTCAAAATCATATTTATTCAAATATGTCATTTCAGAAAAGTTACCAATTCCAAATTCCAACTTAGATTGTATCATCATCGAGGATTTAAATATAAATACTTTAACTTTATGTAGTCTAGAATTTTAGAAAATAGTTTGGTAGTCATAAATAGTTTTAATAGTTTCAAAATGGTAAAAAATAGATTTAAGATAATTTAAATAGTAAAATAGTAAAATTGGTCTAAATAGACTTAAATTTGATCTAATTAGATTTAAATGATTTAAATAGGTTTAAAATAGATCAAATGGTTTTAAAGTGATTAAATAAATTTAATTAGTTAAAAAATGTAAATATGTTAAATTGGATTAAATAGGTTTAAATTATATTAAATAGGTTTAAAATAGATTAAATAAATTTAATTAGTTTAAAATAGATAAAGTAGGTTAAACTAGATTAAATAGATTGTAATAGGTTAATATCAATTAAAATAGTCAATTTAATTAAAATAGGTTAAATTAGTTTAAATAGATTTCAAAGTTATATTCAAACATTTTCAATAACTCCATTCCAATAAATTCATTTATATTTGACACTTCAACTTTGAAACCAATTTTAAATCCTTTAAACAATCTATTAAATCAATTCCAATTTCAACATTATTAGTTGGATTATCGAAAATAATTCCGTTTATATACTTTAACTTCTATTTCAAAATGCCAGTTCACTGAATTAAAAATTTCAAAAATTTAGAAATCATTTAATTTAACTAATCCATTGTCCGTATATAATTTTCTCCCTCAGGGTCAAGTGATACAGATATTTATCATTTCAATCCGCAATTTTAAATCTTGTGGTTATATATCATTTCAAAACCGCAATCCAAATTATTAAAAAAATCCATGAAATCGCTCGTGTCTATCATTTCAACCCATAACGATTTTTTCCTAATCTATAGATCGTTCGGGTATATATCATTTCAACCCATAGAGATTAGCAATATTATAACAATATAAAAGACAATATCCTATCATCCACTATCAACAATCAAAAATACATCACAATCGTCATCCAAATCTATCAATAAACATCAATAGATAACTGATAATTAATACATGTATTAAATTGACAATTTAAATTTCAATATTAAATTAAACGATGATTAATTACAATAAAAGTCAAATTTAACTAGAATGACAATTTAACATACCAAATAGCAATTAATAAATTTCTAATCACATCATAAATTAAATTTACTAACATAAGATAATTTAGAAATTGTGAGTGGGTTAAAACACTTACCTTTTGAACTTAGATCGATTCAAAATCCATTTAAAGGCCCAAATTCGAACAGTCCCAGAATTCAACCAAACCCGTTTTATAATGTCCGGAATTTCGATACGATCCCAACGAAATAAACCGTGCGTGAATCGGACCTTGTACGTAAAAGTTATAAGAGTTAGAATGATTTACGATTTAAATTTCGACAAATAAAATAATAATATAAAATTATACAAGTCACCATACCTTTACACGCCGAAACCCTTGGCCGAGCGTTCGTTCGTGACCTACCACATATGCAGCCTCCACCTTTGCTTGAGAAACGCCGCCGCCACGATCCACTATACCTCGATTAGAGCCTGCCGCCGCCTTCCCCTACCTCCGCCGCCTCCTAGGCCGAGCGCAACCATCTCCAGCGTTGCCTAACGCCATCGCCGCTGCTAGAAAATCGCGACCAAAATTGGCGATTATGAGCACCAATTAGATAAATGAAGACCATGGATCATTGTTGCTCGATAAGCTCTACCACCCCATGCCTCATGATCATCGCCTGGGTGAAGACCCAACCTTAAAATGATAACCCTATATGAATGGTCGAAACTAATCCATTGATTCCTGGACAAACGGTGATCCGATGACAACGAAACACGCCAGTGAATTGCGCTCGTCGAGAGCTTCGAATTGATATATAATTTGATAGGGTTTAGAGGAGTCTGATTTTGAAATCGAAATTTGATTTGAAACTGAATTGGGAATTTTGTTTTTGGTTTGTTTGACGTTGGAAAGAGGAGATGAGAACGAAATATACGTGCAGACAATAGAAAATAAAAGGCTGCTGGGGTTTATAATGGGCTATAAATAGGCAGATCAGAAATAGAGATGAATGGACTAGATTGATTTGGACGTTAAACGACCCGAAAAGCCCGTTTTGCTCCGGAACGAAAATGGATAATCCTATATATCAAAATAGATGTTTAGGATAATTTTGAACTCAATGGAACAAGTTTCAAGTCCTAATTCCATCGTATGAACAAGTTAGCGTAAAACCAGTTTATTTCAAATATTATTTCAATCAAATTAATTTCTACACATTTCAAGCCTGTACGATCAAACAACAAGTCCGATCGCTACGAAACTTGAAATCCTATAATAATTCACTGTTACGGATCCGATGAAATTGGTTTCGTTGAAATTCGAGACAGTGGCCAAAATGGCTATTTTCACATTAATTAAATTAATTAAATCCTCTTTTAATTCTGTATTTATAAACTAACAATTTTCATCACTTTTCATTTCTTAGACATCTATAATAGTTTAAAACAAATCACATACTAATTCAATGTCAATTATTTTACTAATTACAGTGCTCAATTTTAACTGTAATTAAATCTTATCGATTATAATTTAATTCCAATAAATTGATTTAATTTGATTTCATTCTTTATATTCAATCAATTATTACTCCAATAATATAGTTAACATTTGTTTATATCCTGTTACACTAATATGCTACAAGTTCCATCTTTTATTTGTATTGACTATTATATTTCCACTCTATTGAATGTTTGTCAATTTTATTATAATTTAAAATCTCAATAAATTAATTTTTCTTTGTTTCACTCTTCTTATTTCCATTAATTTTTGCCTTTCAAATAAATTTAACATTTTTATACATTATATTACATTCACAATGTGCAGTTATTGTCTTAACTCACTTTAATGTAACATTAATTTACATTTACTTGTAATTGGTTAATTAAATCGGTAACAAATAACAATCACCATTTAATAACATTTGTAAGTTTATTATTTACAAGAAAATGTTATAACAACTCACACTACACTAATTTTATGCAGTTTCAATTTATTACACATTATTTCATTAATTAATCAACATTTAAATTGTCATTTACTCTTTAAATCCAATTATCAACTAATACATACATTGCTATAATTGATGACAATATATATCAATTATCACTCTTTAATTCTTTTAATTAATTGGAATTACATTTAAAACAGTTATCAGTTACCTTAAATTTATACTATTTCATTTATTCCAGTTATATTCTTATTATTACACCACAAATTTTTTTATTTCTTCCAACATTAAATTACAAAACTTATTAAATTAACAATTTTTATTTATCGAAAATTATGGATCATTACACTTGCCTTCTACTTGGGCCGGGTCTAATTAGACTATGGATGTTCACTATTTTATTTTATTTTGTTGGAGTACATATACAATGCTAATCCTCACACTTGCTACTATACAGAAAATTTGTGGTGTACAATAAGCAAAGCATTAAAAGTCTTTGGATCATTGATTCAATAGAGTTTGAGATTCTTAGACATCAATTACCAAACCTTTTAAAATATGATTAACCGAATAAGATTCTTTAATTTTTTTTTCTTGATTAATAGTTGAAATATCTTGTTTCTTAAAAATTAAAGTCATTATATCAACTCAAATTTCTGAATTTATTCAACCTGAATCTGATCCCATTTAGGAGAAATACTCATGAAATTATACAAACTATTTTTTTGGTGGGTTCAACTTGATAAAATTATAGAAGAAATCGTTTTTTATCACATATTTAAAAAAGATTTTTCATGTAAATAAAGTGAATTCTACTTAAATTTGGCATTTTAATTATTAATATGAAAAATCAAACATTATAAAACATAAAAATATTTTTAGAAAAAATATATAGATACGTAGCTAAAATGATTTTAGAAAAAATATTTTTAGAAAAAGTTTGGAAGTTATATTAGCAAATTTTATATTTTTAAAGGTTTCCAGTGTGTTTATGATATAGATTTTGTCCAAAATCATATCTTATTTATGATACAATATCTGATATAGTTGACTGACATAGGTCGAGTATTTGGTAATTTATCCAATAAAGCTCAAATCTGGTAGCAAAGAATAGATGTAAGTGAAACGGGGCGAGTAGTGGCTGAAGGAACTATCGCTTCTACTGATCCAACAGCAATGTTTCACTGTGTTCTATTAGGAAAAAATGCGGTAGAAGTTTAGGTAGACTTTGTGAGAGTTAATGATGCATTACTATGGAGATCTGCATCGGAGTGTACATACATGGAAGATGCTTTTGGGATTACCATAGCTTGGCTGGCAGCATATGTCATTGGAGATTAAGTTGTAGTAAGTATTATTTTTCATTTTAACAATAATATGATATGAAATATGCATATCAGACTGCACATAAACAAACATATATATAGTCGAATGTTAAAATAATCGAATAGGTAAAATTTGAAGGGCAGAGATCAAATTAGGACGTAGAAACATAAAATGTACATAAAGGAATCTAACCTAGTTTTTGATTTATAATATGCTTGTTTTAGTTGAACTAAAAAGTGTCATGATCTAATGATCTAGTGTTAAAGTTTAAATCGTACATACCAGGCAACTTGACATATAGAAATGTCTAGATATTAAGTGGGCAAATGAACTTGTTTGATGCCTACTAAATTTTTGCTTCTGTGTGTGTATGAATTTGGCGTGTAGTTGAGTTCGTACCTACTCTTTTAGCTGTTTAGTCACCTTATATACTTTAGCTTTGCCGCTATAATGATGTGTGGTCTGTGTAGAGATTGGTTGCAGTGTGCATTGGCAGAGGGTAATGCTTGAATGAGGTAGTTGTTTTTAGGTGGAGAATTCTTACAAATGGTTAAGATGAAGGCAGTTGCAGTTGTAGGTGACAATTCTGTTCATGGAATGATTGTTGACGAGGTGTTTGTTTAAAGAAAATGTTTGGAGTGCAGAAGATGTTAAGGTTAAGAGGATGGTTATTGTGAAAGGAGAAGTTGGTTGATTCTTTATATGCTAGTTATGGTGGTGCTTCTAGGTTTGGCAGAGGCTGGAATTGAGTGAGATTAGTTATGGGTTTGGCAGAGGCTGGAATTGAGTGAGATTAGTTATGGGTTTGGCAGAGGCTGGAGTTGAAACTGATGATGGTTTGGATATTTGTTGGAGGGTGATTGTGGTTGGATTGGCTTCAGGAAGGTCGACATTGTCGATGAGGGTTGTTGGTATATTGCTAAATATAAGTTACCTAGAAAAAAAAGTGTGGATGAAAATTTTCTTACAAAAGCCTTGTCATTTTCTCACTTCAAAATTCCAAAATAAATCTAATATATTGCTAAAAATTAAAAAATTCAAGAGAGAGATTCCTGGCATGTATCCACATTATTTAATAGAAGGAAATCCTACTTTAGTATATTGATTAGTGCACTGGAAAAAAAATGTCAGCAAGTAGAAGTACAAAGAGAAAGAGAAACAAGAGTAATTAATTAGTGATAATGATTAACAGGTGATTTATTTACTCATATTTGTGTCTATGCAAACTATGAAATTGCATCCAAATTTTGATATATGCAGAGCGGTTTGGTAGAATGTTGATATGTAAGTATGATATTGGATTCAGATAATATTTATATTCTCTGTTTTATCGTTAAGAGGTATAGACATGTTTGGATGTTAGATTCAATATGTATGTGGAGGGATGAAGATGAGTGCCCTTGAATTGTTTCATGTTGTAGTATCAGGTTCTCATATAGTTGTTGTATTGACTTGTCTCTTTCTATTACTGGGAAAAGAAAATCCAGTTAACGCATCTAACCCAGATCACCAACGGACATTAGCATCGTATAGATTAGCAAACCATTTATCATTCAATATCTTAGTAATAATCCTGTCACTTTCTAAGACCAAAAAAACAATAAAATACCATGACAATATATTGTGGACTTCTTAAAGGGGAACAATATTGCTAGATAGATTAACTTAACATGTCCATGAATTATTGGATTATGATATGCCATATATCTTTAGAAATCCAACATTCATTTCTATTTTTCAAAAATTTAAAAATATCAAAAGGACTACTGTCCTCTGTTTACTTGTTTCATAAGAAAAACTCTCATATTTATTGCCTTTTGTGTTGATATATATGATGGCAGTTCCAATTTTAGTTATCTGAACTCTCAAGTGTGAATGTACACCACAAATTATTTTAGTTGAAAGTCATTTTAGTTTGGTTTCGTTTCCATCCTACCAGCATATAGCCTCATTATTCTTAGATATATTCTGTAAAATATGATAATATGTCATAAAATCATTTCTGCAAAATCGTTCTGATAATATGACATATTCTGCAAAATATGATAAAATCATAAATTATCATTTTTGTAAAATATGATAGATTCTGAGATAAATTGTTATCTTTAAATGATAATATGTCATAAAATATTCTGTACAATCATTTCATTCTATTTAAAGGTTTGAAACAAATGATAAATGGTAGGTTCCATTGATCTCTTATATTGGTATATGTCATTTCATTTATCTGTCATATTCAAGCAACTATAATGTTGATCTGTCATATTAAGGTAACGTATAATGTCGCCACTCTCTATACATATCATTTCATTGATCGGTTATAATGTTACATATCATTTCATTGGTCTACCATACTGAAGCAAGTATAGTGTTGATATGTCATGTTGAAGCAATGTATAATATCCCCATTCTCTATACATATCATTTCATTGATCTGTTGGATTTGTTGTGTTGAAGAAACGTGCTATTCTGATGTCGTTTCAGGTCAGCGTCAAGATGTTTGATACATTTTTATTTGCATGCACATTGAGATTTATTACAAATATTAACAGTCCGTTTGTTGAAGTGGCTGGAATTCCGAAATAGCGTGCACGTGTATTGTTAATACTTGATAATTCATGGCAAACTCTTATTGTTGATTATCAACCTTGTTTACAGGTAATTAGCTTTTCCAGAGTGAAGACCATCAGCAACAATGGACATGACTTCAATTGTTATATGTATTATGATATTTGTTAGTATTGGGTGTGTAAACTTGTTTGTGAATGCTTGTGGTATGTGAATTTGCTCATTTTGTCAAATAAAAATTATCTAAATGGCTATGGATATTACACATATGTGAGTGACATGTTCTCACTTATTTGAATATGATGATTATATGATTGATTGATTGTTGGTTTGAATATGGTAACTATATGATTGTCGTGGATTTTAATATGACTATTGTATAACTGGTTGCAGGAAATAATATAAGTCATTAGTAGTATATAGTGGCATTTAAAATATGTTAAAAAACAATCAATTCCTTTTAGTTGCATTTCTGGAATGCTACAGAAACAAATGTAAAATACCACCTGAATTTATAGTAGCATAAAACAAATGCAACGAAAAGTTTTTAGTTGCATAAAATAAACGCTATAGAAAATCGAAGAATGATCCAAGTACAAACGCAACAAAATATGTTAGTTTTGGTAGTTTTGTAAACGCTACAGAAAACCTTTAGCAGCGTATACGAAAACATTTTGTGGCGTTTATTAAAATGCAACCAAAAAAATCACTTTAGTTGCGCGACCAGAGCGTTCTTTAAAATGCTACTAAAAGTTTTAGTAGTGTTTTTTCAATGCTACTAAAGGTCTTGTAGGGTGTAGTGTCCGGTGTTTCGACAAAGTCGAAGGGTTGTATAAGGAGGAGTTTCAACTACTACAACTTATTCAAAAGAGGGACTCGAGAGAATAAAAAGGAGTAATAACTATCTTCACCTGATCGAAAGGTATTAACCGCTTTCAATTTTTTCGAAAGAAGGTTTCGAAAGAGATATCTACACTTTAAACTCTGCTTTGGGGTGTTGATAAGTTTTCTTGTTAATATTTTTGATGCTAGAAGGAGGGCTTGAACCTTCGATCTTGTTGAACTTCAAACTCCACTTTTATGATATCCTGGAATTTCAAGGAATTTAAAATGTGATAATCTCTTAATTAAACTAATTAAAATTGGTAAAATTTTTGTTTTTTTAAACAAATTAATAATGAGTTATTTTTAAATATAGATATAAATATATTTTTAAATGGAATAATAATTTACAATTTTAATTTGTGCTATTGTATAAATCTAGATTTTTAAATAAGCTTATTGTTTTCAAAATTTAATAATGTGTTTGTTTAAAATTGATATCTATATTTATTTGAAATGATTTTAAATTTGGATTTTAAATTGATTTCGAATATGAATTTAAAAATTGAATTTAAAGGAATATAAATCTTAAAATAAAAATAATAATATAGTTTGGATTTAAAATATATGAATGAGTTTTTATTTAAAAATAAGATTTGTTTTATATTATTCTCTTTAAAGAAATTTATTTATAGAAATTTAGAAAAGTATTTATTTAATAGGAATAAATACAAAAGCATTTTGAATTAGCATTTAAAAATGAGTTTACAATATTATATACGATTTTATTTAAAAGATAATTGGTTTTTATTTTATTTTACTTTAAGTTTTATTTATTTAAAATTAGAAAAGTATTTCTTAATTTATAAATGTATTTGTTTATTAGGAATTTAATAAGAAAAGCTTTTTAAATCATTTAAAAATAATGTAAATATGAATTATTACAAGTGTTAAGATCTAAACCTTTTTAGATAACATGTGTTAACATATTAATCTAAGTAAGGGATAAGTGTCACACATTTTATTTATATTTTATTTAATTTTAAATAAACCATAAGTTAGTTTGTATAATCATTTATCTTCCCTTCCTATTTCTTTTCTAATCTCATTTCTAAAATATGGACTTTCTTAAACAAGAAAACAATGGCCAAACTTTCATAAAAACCTAAAATACTTCTCATTTCAAATGCAAGCGCTTTCAAATCTGTAATATTCTCCAACTTGTAATCCTTTTTATCAAGCCTACAATCTCCTTAAAAACAATTGCAAACCAGAAATGAATTAAAGCCTGTAACTCAAATCTATTGATATTTAAACCAGAGAAAATGTCAACAAATCTGTAACCTCCTTAATCATCAAACCCTATAAGCAAGTTTCTGATGCCTGTAATGTTTTCAAACTGGAATCAAGTCTAGAGTCATCATCATTATGTCCCAGTTAAACTTTCAAGTGTTCAAAGCTTTTCAGTCTTAAAGCATTCCTGCTTCAAGCAATACAAGTTTTCTGGAATCAAAAACTAAAGCATTCAAATTCATTCCAGTTTTCAAAGTCATTTGCAAGCTCTCTGCGTTTTCATATGGTGAGTAAACTTTTTAATTAAAAGTTAAGTAGATAAATAAAGTTGCTTGTGAAATTCTATGGTGAAGATGCTCTGCATGTTTATGTATATATAAGTGTAGTATTTGTATTTATTTGATTGTGTTCAGAAGTGTGCATATCTGTGTTATATTGTCCTCCCTGTTCCTATTACAGGATTATCAAGTTTAAACCAAATTTCATGTTGCTCTTCCTCTGATTTCATATAGGAGTTGGGCTTCAAACATTAAATGTTTGTTTAAGCTTAAATTTAATGTTGAAAATGAATTTAACTAAAAATATTTAAGAACTCATCTGGGAAATGGAATTTAGTAAAAATTATTTTAAACATGACAAATTCGGTCACTTTAATTTACTGTTTCAAGTTTATAACTTGAATCCATTTTAAAAGTTAGGATTTTTAGAATCAAAATCACGATTTTAAATGAAGTAATGAATGAGAATTTGGAAAATGTCTGGAATTGGGTTTTTGAGCAAGTTTTGATGGCCACGAGGTCTGAGAGGGTCGGAAACTTGGCTCGAGATAGGTGAAGGTATGGGGAGTTCGGCAAAAATGGCAAAGAGGGTGATAGTTCACTGTGGTGTCGGCGGTATGGTGATCTTGTTTTAAACCCTAGTTTGGGTTTTGGTTGAATTTGGGGTCTCTGCATTGTCTCGGAGTGACCGAGTGACGCGTGGCTTTGGGGAATGGCAGCGTGGGTTGTTGGCATGGTGTGGCCAGAGTTGCAGCAACTTCGATGGTCGGTAACGTGGTTGCGTGACAGTTTTCTGGTGATGTCTGTTTTCCAGTTCCAATTGGGAAAGCTCGATTTTGATTTGAGCTCTGTGCTATGGATTCCATGATTGGAATCGATTGTCGAATCGATTAGTGGTTTGCCGGAGGCGAAGAGGTACGTCGGAGTGTCACCGTGGCACTATGCATGTGCACAGTGATGATTTCTTGTGTCTAGGAAGATGGGTTCATGGGCAACTTGAAGAGATGCTTAGGTGGAATGGTGTTGAGCTCGGAGTGGATCTCGTATTAAACTCGAGTAGCTTGTAATGTTTAGCCTGTTAACAGTCTAACGGTTACGTGTTTTTAAGATTTAAATTTAAACTAAAATTAGGAAAAATTAAGAAAAGGAAATGGAACTTGATGTGGCTCGAGTTCAGACTGAAGTAGAGTGATTTAAAGAAATTTTCAAAAGTATTAAAAGGTTTTTTAAAACAAGTTTCAAATTTAAATAAAGGAAGTTTTAAACTTTTACAAAAAGTCTTGTTTTTGAATTCTATCCTTTCTAAAAAATAAATGTTTCCTTAAACTTTTTGATTAAGAAATTGAAGTTTGTTAAATTTAAATCTTGTTAAGTAAATTTAAAATGAATTTAAAATTAAGTTAAGAATTAAAAATTTTAAAAGGTTATATAAAGGTAAGTTTTTAAATTCAAATTTGAAACTAGCTTTTTAAACTATTAATTGATAAATGTTTTAAGTATTTTTAAAAGTTATGATAACTTTAATTTATAAAGTTAAAATGATTATTTTGTTTTAAACTTAATTATTGATTTAATTAAGTAAAATTAATTACAAAGTTATAATGGTTTAAAAATGAAAATGTTAATTAAGGCATTTATAAGATAATGTTTATCTTAAGATAATTAAAGTTCATTATCTTGAAAGTAATTAGGTTAATTAAAGGAGATTAGATATGCTTAATTAATTTAATTAATAATGATTAAGAATTAATTAAAGTTATTAATTAAGAGTAATTAATTGATTTAATTAATTTAATTTAAGTTAATAATTAAGTTAATTAATTAGAGGTTAATTAATTTATAATTAAGAATTACTAATTAGATAATTAGAGATAATTAAGTAATGATTAGAAATTAATTAATTTAGTAATTAAGGTTGATTAATTAGTAATTGAATTAATTAATTAGTAACAAAAACATAATTAATTTGTAATTAAGTTTTATTAATTAATAATTAGGCTTTATTAATTAATAATTAAGAAATTATTAATTAATAATTAAGTTAATTAAGGATTAATTAGCTATTATTTAGGGTTAATTAATTAAGGATTAATTAATCTTAATTAAAGATTAATTAATTTATTTAAAGGGGTAATTAAGGGATGAATTACTCAATTGTAATTAATCAAATAAGTGTGATTAATTTGGGTTAATAAAATGGGTTGATTAATTAAAGATAATCATTTGGTGATTGATTAAGTATAATTACTTAATGAGATGGATAAGTATAATTACTTAGGGTAAGTAATTAATGTATAATTACTGGGATGTAATTAATTAAAAGAAATTACTTAATGGGAAGTAATTAAAGGGTAATTACTTAGCAGAAGTAATTGAGTATTAATTACTTGGTGTAATTAATCAAAAGGGTTAATATAATTAACTAAGGAGTTAATTAATTAAGGTAAGTAATTACAGGTTGGTAACTACAGTTTACGATTGATTAAGATTGATTAATGGAAGTGATTAATTAAAGTTTAATTAATTAATGTAATTAATTAAGGATCAAGGTAATTAATTATAGTTAATTAATTAATGGAAGTAATTAATTAAGTAACATTAATTATTGTAATTAATGAGAGTAATTAAGGATTGATTAAGATTAATTAATCAATAGTAAGTGATTATAAGGAAATTAAATAATTGTAATTAATTAAGGATTAATGTAATTAATTACACTTAATAGGGTAATTAAGGTTAATTACTTAATGGTTAAGAATAATTAATTTGTGTAATTAATTAAGGGTTAATTACTTAATGTAACTAAAGGATAATTAATCAAGGGTGATTAATTAAGGTGATGATTAATTAATTAATTTATAATTAATTAATGGTTAAATAAGCCAGATTTATAGCGATGAAAGTAATTAATTTAATATATTTTAAATTAATTAGAGATGAAAAAATTAATTTAATTCATTTTAAATTAATTATAGATGTATGATTAATATATCATTGCTTATGGATGGCTGATTGATATTGAATGTCTTGATTGTTTGATATCTCTGATGAGATATGTGATATGAGATGATTTGGTTGGATTGTGATTATATGAATTATCTATCTGTGTTATGTGAATTATCTATCTATGTGAATATAGATAATGATTGGAGTTGAATTGTTTTAACTTTAAAAACAACTTGGACCTGAAAGATGGAGTTTTGGATTTCGATGAGACCGGGATCGGGTTTCCAGATTTGGATATCCGAAAACCACATCGATCGAAATTAACGTTAGGTCATGAATCTCAAGTGAAGATGTAGATTCAGAGTGCAAGGGTTATCGTCGTTAACTCTGAGGGTGATTCCAAAATGAGTGTAACGAGATAATGCCTTCGGTTTCGTTCGAACCCAGAACGAACTTGTATGGATTGAATGCTTTCAGAACATCGTTAGGTGGACGATGAGCGTTTTAAGAGATGTGTTCTCTAAAGGTAATTGTATCCTTAAGCCTCATCAACCGGGAATGGTTAACACAGGGGAGGTGCAGCAAGGCTAAGTGGGTCATGCCCAAGTAGGACGAGATGAACTCCTATCTAGAGTCCCTTTTTATTCGGCTGTGTGGGCGGTTGCTAGCCACGACCGTGGGGTTGTCTTATTCGGAACTGTTCAATAAGGAATGGTTCTAGCTTTGTGTTGCAGGGGATTGGGAGTAATCCTCGGTACGGTAATCTAGGCCCCGTACAATGACGGGCGCTACCCCGGTAGCCCTGCCATTGATGGAAACTCATCCTTCCTACGTGCCCTTACGGTTTTGATTGTATACCTATGTAGCTGGAATTTAATAAATGTAACAATTTCGGCTATTTCTTATTTATTTGAAAACCCTAGACCCTATTATAATATCACTGGATTTCCTATCAAATATTTTGGTTAGCGTAAGGTAAAAACTTACTCATGTTTATGTGTGGGAAGTCTTACGTGATACCTTTTGTTTCAAAAGATTTTTCAAAGCTAAGCAACTTTAACCCGTTTACTCACACCAGACTCATGTCTGACCCAAAGTTTATTCTGTTTTTCATAAACTCTTGGGTACTCAAATTTTTACGAGTAGGCAAGGGATTCAGGTTTGGTTTGATGAATTATGGAGGAGCAATGGAGCAGGAGGCTTCAGGGGTTGTAAATATATAGATGGTTCCGCTGTGTTATTCTCTGAGTCATTGTTTGGGTTGTATCTTGAGTTATATAACTAGACAGGTGTTTATAATTGTCTAGTATGTGTTATATAGGCTGTGTAACTCTGATGTATATGATACTATGTAATATATATATATATGATTAATATAATTTATTCGTTCCGTTGTTGAGATTCTGATGTTGTTTCTTTCTTTCTTCTCTATCTTTTCTCTTTTATATCCCTTTCTTTCTTAGTAATGATGCGTCTTTCTATAGAGAGAAAGACGGGTCGTCTCATTTTGGTATCAGAGCATAGGTTGAATGAATACCTAGGCTCTGGAGTGGTGTCTTCCTTGAGAGAGCGTACTTATAATATATATATATATATATATATATATATATATATATATATACCTGTTCGGGTTTTCCAACATAAGTTATAAAGGTAGATAGGGTAGTGGTGTGTGTAACACGTCTACCAATGGTTGGAGTTTGAATGATCGAGGTTGGAAGAGTATTTGTCGAGACTGTGGACCTAATACCGTCTCGAGTGAGCTTTGCAGTATGGTGTAAGGATTTCACCGATCTCTGAGGAAACCTGTTAAGGTTCGGAGTCCATCATTGAAGTGTAAGTTGATCGTGCTCATATGAGCGAATTTCTAGAGTTTGGATCTGTCGGTTAGGCAGAAGTAAGTGATGGTATCTTGGCAAACTCAGGTAGTAGTAGCAACGTGATGAGACGCAGTGACTATGGATGTCTCCGAAGATGTTTTCTTTGGAACAAGTTTAAGGAAGTGTGTCTGCATCAGTGATGAGATTGAGTTTGTGTTTGGTTTAGGGCTCAAGTCTCTTGAGGAGATGTCTGCCCATCTCAAGGTTCTGTAGGGGATTGGTTGATCTAGTTTTGAGGATCAAGGAGCTTTGAATAAGAATTCTTTGGCATCTATGGCAGCGACTGGGGAGTATTCTGTGTGCTAGCAGGAAGATCTTTTGGCTAAGCAGATTCAGATGCAGCAAAGTGGACCCTTTTCTTCGATGGATTTGTCGGGGATAAGCTGTTCTGATTGGAAAAGAGAGAACAATATCTTTGGAATTTAGTTTGGGTTGATCGCAAAAGTGACTTGCGATAATTTGAGTGTTTTCTTGAGTTATAGAAGTTGTCAGAGTTTTTTCCGGATGTCTTCTGGAAAGTCTGAGGTTTATCCCTATTGGAAATTTAGTTCTGTATAGACTTGGTTCATGGAGCTACCGGTGATTCAGCTAGATAGAAGGATGTCTCCTAGAGAGAGGTTTTTGGTGAAGCAGCTCAGGATTGCGTGGAAACTTCTGAATTTTCTCTTTATGGATCTATTGAACCTTATTTCCGGGGTGTGCTGTCTAGTTTGTGCCTATGTTCATCGACGGCATTCTCATCTGCTCTAGATCAGAATTGTACAGCGGAAGCAAGGTGGTAGCTTCTCTAGAATGGAAGCAACCGGAAGTTGCAGTGTTTGGATTGAGAGTTTCTATAGGAAATTTTTCAGGATTGTGAGTGCATTTATTTTTTAAGTTTTATTTATTTAAAATTATAAAAGCATTTCTTAATTTATAAATGTATTTGTTTATTAGGAATTTAATAAGAAAAGCTTTTGAAATCATTTAAAAATAATGTAAATATGAATTATTACGAGTGTTAAGATCTAAACCTTTTTAGATAACAAGTGCTAACATATTAATCTAAGTAAGGGACAAGTGTCACACATTATATTTATATTTTCTTTAATTTCAAATAAACCATAAGTTAGTTTATATAATCATTTATCTTCCATTCCTATTTCTTTTCTAATCTCATTTCTAAAATCTGAACTTTCTCAACAAGAAAACAATGGCCAGACTTTCATCAAAACCTGAAATACTTCTCATTTCAAATGCAAACGCTTTCAAATCTGTAATATTCTCAAACCTATAATCCTCTTTTATCAAGCCTGCAATCTCCTCAAAAACAATTGCAAACCAGAAATGAATTAAAGCTTGTAACTCAAATCTGTTGATATTCAAATGAGAGAAAATGTCAACAAATCTGTAACCTCCTAAATCATCAAACCCTGTAAGCAAGTTTCTTATGCCTATAATGTTTTCAACTGGAATCAAGTCTGGAGTCATCATCATTATGTCCCAGTTAAACTTTCAAGTGTTCAAAGCTTTTCAATCTTAAAGCATTCCTGTTTCAAGCAACACAAGTTTTCTGGAATCAAAAACTAAAGCATTCAAATTCATTCCAGTTTTCAAAGTCATTTGCAAGCTCTCTGCATTTTCATATGGTGAGTAAACTTTTTAATTAAAAGATAAGTAGATAAATAAAGTTGCTTGTGAAATTCTATGGTGAAGATGCTCTGCATGTTTATGTATATATAAGTGTAGTATCTGTATTTATTTGACAATGTTCAGAACTGTGCATGTCTGTGTTATATTGTCCTCTATGTTCTTGTTAGAGGATTATCAAGTTTAAACCAAATTTCATGTTGCTCTTCCTCTGATTTCATATAGGATTTGGTCTTCAAACATTAAATGTTTGTTTAAGCTTAAATTTAATATTAAAAATGAATTTAAGTATAAATATTGAGCAACTCATCTGGGGAATGGAATTTAGTAAAAGTTCTTTTAAACATGACAAATTCAGTCACTTTAATTTACTGTTTCAAGTTTATAACTTGAATCCATTTTAAAAGATAGGATTTTTAAAATCAAAATCACAATTTTAAATGAAGCAATGAATGAGAATTTGGGAAATGTCTGGAATTGGGTTTTTGAGCAAGTTCTGATAGCCACGAGGTTTGAGAAGGTCGAAAACTTGGCTGGAGATAGGTGAAGGTACAGGGAGTTCGGCAAAAATGGAAAAGAGGGGGATAGTTCAATGTGGCATCGGCGGTATGGCGATCTTGTTTTAAACCCTAGTTTGGGTTGAGGTTGAATTTGGGGTCTCTGCATTGTCTCGGAGTGACCGAGTGACGCGTGGCTGTAGCGACCCGACTTTCTATCACCAGAAAGACGCATCACTATTTAAGAAAGAAAGGGATAGAAGAAGAAAAGAAAGAGAAGAAAGAACAACAACACATCAGAATCTCACAGCGGAATATAATATATAACATATATATAGTATCATATACATCAGAGTACACAACTATACATCTCAGTTTAGACAGTTATAACATTTCTGTCTAATGTACAATACAAGAACATCCATACAGAATAACATCACAGCGGAAACTCTATCTAAATATCTACACATTAATGCCTCCTGCTCCAAAGCTCCTTCAAAATTCGTCAAGGATAACCTGAATCACTTGACTACTCATACATAATATGAGTACCCAAGTGTTTAATAAAACAGAAAATAAACACTCGGGTCGGACAGGGGTCTGGTGTGAGTAAACGGTTTAAAATTGCTTAACTTTTAGAAAATCCTTTGAAAAGAAAGGTATCACGTAAGACTTCCCACACATAAACATGGAAAAAAATGTACCTTACGCTAACCGAAACATTTGATAGGAAATCCAGTGATATTATAATAGTGTCTAGGGTTTTCAAGTAAATAAGAAATAGCCGAAATTGTTACATCTATTAAATTCTAGCTACTAGCCACAAAAGTGGGTAATACAAACAAAACCGTAGGGTCTCGTAGGAAGAATTGGCTTCCAACAATGGCAGGGCTACTGGGGTACCGCCCGTCACAGTACGTGGCCTAGATCACCGTACCGAGGAGCCACCCTAACTCCCCTGCAACACAAGGCCGGAACCATTCCTTACTGAACAGTCCCGAACAAGAAAACCCCGCAGTTGGCTACAGATCCAACCGCCCACACAGCCGAATAAAAAGGGACATCTAGACAGGGGTAAATCTCGTCCTACTTAGGCATGACCCACTTAACCTTGCTGCACCTCCCCTGTTTTATCCATTCCGGGTTGATGAGGCTTGAGGCTGCGATTACCTTTATAGGACACATCTATCTTACAATGCTCATCGTCCACCTGACAACGTTCTGAAAGCATTCAATTCATACAAGTCCGTTCTGGGTTCGAACGGAACCGAAGGCACTATCTCGTTACACTCATTTTGGAATCACCCTCAGAGTTAACGACAATAGCCCTTGCACTCTGAATCATCATCTCGAAACTGAAAGTACTACCTTCGTTAAACTCATTCTGGAATCACCCTCGGAGTTATAACAATATATAGTTCTTACACTTCGAATCTTCACTTCACTTCACTTGGATTTACGACCTAACGTTAATTTAGATCGATGTGGTTTTCGGATAAAAAACCCGATCTCGGTCTCGCCGAATCCAAAACGCCATTTTAATGTCCAAGTTGTACTTAAGGGTTTAAACAATAGATATTCAGAATATAAATGGATGATTCATAACACACAGATAGATAATTCACTATTATCAAATTCATCCACACATATCACAAAGCAGCATATATATCACATCTCAGATATATCACATTCATATCATTAAACATCAACTAATGACATACAATATCATCCAATATCATTAACTCATTCCAATGGTATTTATCATCCAATCATTAATCATCCATAAACAAGGTTTGAACCATTCTAAATTAATTTAATCAATTCTTAATTAAATTAATTCCTTACTTAATCACTTGGATTATCTTCAATTCAACTTACTATTCATTAATTAATTAAACATCACTTAATTATCCCCTTTAATTATCTCCCTTGATTAATTATTTCTTAATTACTTTAAGAAAATATTTCTTAATTACAATTTTAATTAATCATCTTGATTAATTACTTCTTAATTATACCAAGTAATTATCTCTTAATTACCCTTTTAAATTAATCATCCCTGATTAATTATTATTTAATTGCCCTGATAATTATTTCTTAATTATTCTTTAATCACACCTGATTAATCACTTTTTAATTAATCACACTTGATTAATTACTTTTAAATTAATCACATTTGATTGATTATTTTTATTTACATTTAGTAATTAAAACTAAATTATAGATTAATTATCCTTTAATTATTAATTAACAATTAATTATTTATTTCCATTAATTAATGATTACTTCCATTAAATAAGTTTCTTCTTAATTAATTACTTTAACAAGTAATTAATCACATTATTAAATTCTCTTAATTCTTTTATTAATTAATTAGTCTTCAATTAATAAATAAATAAATAAATTTAAACCTTTAATTAATTATATTAATTAATTCTTTAATTAATAACACAAGTGATTAACCCTTAACCGCTTCCACTTAATTACTTTCATAAAGTAATTAACCTCTAATTACTTTGTTAAATAATTACTCTTTACTTAATTACCTCCAGTAATTAATCACTTAATTACTTCACCAAGTAAATTCACTAAATTAATCCATAAGTGATTATCTTAATTAATCACTAATTAATTACTTAATTAATTATATAACTAATCATTTAAAATTAATTAAATAATTCCTTAACTTTTATATTTTAAAAGACCCTTAATTAAGAAAATCATTATCTTAATTAAATTATTATATTAACCAATAACACTTTAATTATTAATAATAATTAAAGTATTCCAATTATCTTCATACATTTCTTTATCTTTAGTTAATCAAAAATTTTAAATTACTTAAGACAATCTTTATTATAATTGATTACTAAATCTTAATTATTAATCTTTATTTAAAATTTAACATTTTAGAAATTAATTATAATTAAAACAATTTAAACATTCAAATTAAACTTTTAAATCTTTGAACTTTCCAAAGTTATTAAATAAAACTTAATACAAACTTTAATATTGAAAATCCACTTATTTTATTTTAAAAAAACTTTTATATTTCCATATATATAAATTTGTTTAAAACTTAACTTTGAAACAAATTTAGTTTTATAAGTAAACTTTTTTAACTTTTGTTTTAAAACTTTATTCCAAAATCAAATTTCTTTGTTAAAATTTCCTTTTAAACATTTGTTGTTAAGTTCTAAAACCTGCTCAACAAAAACCCGAGCAATCCGCTACAATTTCCCGATGCAAACATGACCCATCCCTCCTTCTTCCTGCTTTGAGTAAAACACGAACAAACCTGGAGTAAAACCCGAGCCACTCAACCCTAACTCACAACCAAACACGCAACCGTGCACGTTCACATGCACGGCGCCCCTGGCCGCCGACGATCTCCACTCTGGTCTCCGATGCGTCGCACTCAACCACGGCAACCATACACGCAACCCAGAAATCTCGATTCGATCGAGCATCAAAATATGACCCCACGACCCAAACGACTTGAACAAATACCAACAGCAAACTTGATCGTCGTCGACCATCCCTTACTCGAGACGCCATGCCAATCTCACCCAAGCTTCGTCATAACCTTCAGAACCCACGGCAACAAACGCGATCGCCTCCGATTGCTCTTCTACGCCATGAAAACCAATTGAACTACGACGTCAAAACACAGGTCGTTAAACCCTACTTCATCAATTTCCGGCCATCACAAACATTAATAAATTCCCAAATTATTTTTCTTATGATCTCCTGCATCCCCTCGACCTTCCTGCTCAAACACGACCTCTAGTTCGCCGTCGTTCCCCGTAAATCGGCCAAAATGCCCAAAACAGTCAACTCGATAATTCTCTTTAATTACCAAACTAAAAATCATGATTCATATCTCAACATGATTTCCCATTTGTAATTCAATTATAAAATCAAAACTTAAATTTGAATTCAAAAATTTTTGACCCAAATTTCATTTTCTCTGTAAATTTTGAATTTTCGAACCAAGGATTGATTTTAAATTTCTATAATTATTTTTAGAAAGAATGTTATTGATTTCAAACAATTTTAATTTACAAATCATAAATTAATTTAAATTCAAAGTTGAAATATTGAATTTATTAGGTAATCTAAACCTGTTATCTTCACACAGAAACTAAATTATCACTATGCAGGCATTCAAACACACAAATCCAGGCATGCATTTAATTCAATTCTGGTATTTCAGATAACAACATGATATCCATTCACAATAACAAGATGAAATCCAAGATCTAAAACTGTTTTTGAAATTCACTTACTCACCTTATAAAAGCATAAGACAGAGAACAAATGTGATATTTCCAGGCTTGAGATTTCCCTGCATGTTGAATTTAACCTACTACTGAATTGTTTCTGAATTGCTTGTTGAAATTTTTTTTTACGTCTTGCTATTGATTAAACTTGCTTTTCTTCTTCTTGTTTCAAATTGAATTCCATATTTCATTTTTCAGATCCTTGATTCCTTGTTTTTCAGATTTTTCTACCCAGATTTTATGTCTTTCTTTATCTTTGATTTGTATTATGTTTGGGTTGAAAATGAAGAAAAGATTTAGCTGAAAATAAAACTCTTCTTCTTCATATTTTAAAATTTAATTTTAAATTAAATTATCAAGAGAATGACATTTGTCCCCTTTCATGATTTAATTAACTTACACATATGCACATAAATTTACAAATGTCATTAACATATATTAATATACTTACAAGTGTTTTTAATGTTTTGTTAAAGTTTTACAAATGTTACTTCTTTTCTTATAATTTATTTAAGCTATATATGTGTATTTATGAAATATTTACATGATTATAAAATGTTTTTATCTTATATAAATAAGCTCTTAGATTTTAATAAATATACAAAAGTGAATTCATGTTAACAATTATAAATTATTTCTGCTTTTGATCCAATAAATATAACATATGTTTAAATGTTTGAGAATTTTAATTTAACTCTATATATATAAATTTTAAAACAAATTTATCTTATGTTAAAATTTAAAATGAAAGAATATTGAAAACAAAAGAAAATGAACTTTAATTTAATTCTTATTTAAAACTCAAATTTTAAAAATGTATATCTATATTAAATAAGAAATTATCTTTATTATAAAATTTTAAATCTCAAATATCACTTTTAAAGTATTATGTCAAATTTAAATTTTCAAATTAAAAATTATATATATTAAAGTTTGAAAACACTTTATTAAGTTCAAAACAATATATTTTTTTCCATTTCTAATATATATACAAATATATACATACATTTTAAATGGAAAACATTTTAGCATTAGTTTTGATAATTACTATATTAATTTAAAACACAAATCCAAACCACAATATATATATTCATATATATTACAATTTAAATATATTAGCTTTTATTATATTAAAGACTTCCTATATATAATATATATCAATATATATATTATAAATAGAAAACATTTTGATTAGCCTTTGAAAGATAAATATTACCAATTTTAAATTGCTAGAATAAATATTTCCAAATTAAAATATTATTAATATTCAAAAGAATTAAACTTGCCAATATTATGTTGTTAAGAAAAAATGTTAATAGATATTATCAAATTATTATTATTAGCTTTTTAAAAGAATTTTAACTTGTCAATTTATAATGTAAAATGATCAAATCAATTTAATAATTAACAAAGATTATTAAATTGATATTGTTCAAAATTCCGGGTCGTCACAGTGGCTTTGGGGAATGGCAGCGTGGGTTATTGGCATGGTGTGGCCGGAGTTGCAGCAACTTCGATGGTCGGTAACGTGGTTGCATGACCGTTTTCTGGTGATGTCTGTTTTCCAATTTCGACTGGGAAAGCTTGATTTTGATTTGAGCTTTGTGCTATGGAATCGATGATTGGAATCGACTGTCGAATCGATTGGTGGTTTGCCGAAGGCGAAGAGGTACGCTGGAGCGTCACCGTGGCACTGTGCATGTGCACGGCGATGATTTCTTGTGTTTGGGAAGATGGATTAATGGCGACTTGAAGAGATGCTCAGGTGGAATGGTGTTGAGCTCGGAGTGGATCTCGTGTTAAACTCGAGTAGCTTGTAATGTTTAGCCTGTTAATAGTTTAATGGTTACACGTCTTTAAGATTTAAATTTAAACTAAAATTATGAAAAATTAAGAAAAGGAAATGGAACTTGATGTGACTCGAGTTCAGACTGAAGTTGATTGATTCTAAAGAAATTTTCAAAAGTTTTAAAAGGTTTTTATAAAACAAGTTTCAAATTTAAATAAAGGAAGTTTTAAACTTTTATAATGAATCTTGTTTTTGAATTCTATCCCTTCTTAAAAATTAAATGTTTCCTTAAACTTTTTGACTAAGAAATTGAAGTTTGTTAAATTTAAATCATGTTAAGTAAATTTAAAGTGAATTTGAAATTAACTTAAGAATTAGGATTTTTAAAAGGTTATATAAATGTAAGTTTTTAAATTCAAATTTGAAACTAGCTTTTTAAACTATTAATTAATAAATGTTTTAAGTATTTTTAAAGTTATGATAACTTTAATTTATCAAGTTAAAATGATTATTTTATTTTAAACTTAATTATTGATTTAATTAAGTAAAATTAATTATAAAGTTATAATGGTTTAAAAATGAAAATGTTGATTAATGCATTTATAAGATAATGTTTATCTTAAGATAATTAAAGTTTATTATCTTAAAATTAATTAAGTTAATTAAAGGGATTAGATATGATTAATTAATTTAATTAATAATGATTGAGAATTAATTAAAGTAATTAATTAAGAGTAATTAATTGATTTAATTAATTTAATTTAAATTAATAATTAAGTTAATTAATTAGAGGTTAATTAATTTATAATTAATTATTAATTAAATAATTAGAGATAATTAATTATTGATTAGAAATTAATTAATTTAGTAATTAAGGTTGATTTAGTAATTGAATTAATTAATTAATTTGTAATTAAAAAGTAATTAATTTGTAATTAAGTTTTATTAATTAATAATTAGGCTTTATTAATTAATAATTAAGAAATTATTAATTATTAATTAATAATTAAGTTAACTAAGGACTAATTAACTATTATTTAGGGTTAATTAATTGATTAACTGATTAATTAAGGATTAATTAATTTGTTATTAAGTTTTATTAGTTGATAATTAAGGTTAATTAATTAATAATTAAAGATTAATTAATCTATAATTGAAGATTGATTAATTTATTTAAAGGTGTAATTAAGGGATGAATTACCCAATTATAATTAATCAAATAAGTGTGATTAATTTGGGTTAATCAAATGGGTTGATTAATTAAAGATAATCATTTGATGATTGATTAAGTATAATTACTTAATGAGATGGATAAGTATAATTACTTAGGGTAAGTAACTAATGTATAATTACTGGGATGTAATTAATTAAAGGAAATTAATTAATGGGAAGTAATTAAAGGGTAATTACTTGGTAGAAGGAAATTAATTAATTAATAGGGTAATTAAGGTTAATTACTTAATGGTTAAGAATAATTAATTTGTGTAATTAATTAAGGGTTAATTACTTAATGTAACTAAAGGATAATTAATCAAGGGTGATTAATTAAGGTAATGATTAATTAATTAATTTATAATTAATTAATGGTTAAATAAGCCAGATTTATAGCGATGAAAGTAATTAATTTAATATATTTTAAATTAATTAGAGATGAAAAAATTAATTTAATTCATTTTAAATTAATTATAGATGTATGATTAATATATCATTGCTTATGGATGGCTGATTGATATTGAATGTCTTGATTGTTTGATATCTCTGATGAGATATGTGTTATGAGATGATTTGGTTGGATTGTGATTATATGAATTATCTATCTGTGTTATGTGAATTATCTATCTATGTGAATATAGATAATGATTGGAGTTGAATTGTTTTAACTTTAAAAACAACTTGGACCTAAAAGATGGAGTTTTGGATTTCGATGAGACCGGGATCGGGTTTCCAGATTTGGATATCCGAAAACCACATCGATCGAAATTAACGTTAGGTCATGAATCTCAAGTGAAGATGTAGATTCAGAGTGCAAGGGTTATCGTCGTTAACTCTGAGGGTGATTCCAAAATGAGTGTAACGAGATAATGCCTTCGGTTTCGTTCGAACCCAGAATGAACTTGTATGGATTGAATGCTTTCAGAACATCGTTAGGTGGACGATGAGCGTTTTAAGAGATGTGTTCTCTGAAGGTAATTGTATCCTCAAGCCTCATCAACCGGGAATGGTTAACACAGGGGAGGTGCAGCAAGGCTAAGTGGGTCATGCCCAAGTAGGACGAGATGAACCCCTATCTAGAGTCCCTTTTTATTCGGCTGTGTGGGCGGTTGCTAGCCACAACCGTGGGGTTGTCCTATTTGGAACTGTTCAATAAGGAATGGTTCTAGCTTTGTGTTGCAGGGGATTGGGAGTAATCCTCGGTACGGTAATCTAGGCCCCGTACAATGACGGGTGCTACCCCGGTAGCCCTGCCATTGATGGAAACCCATCCTTCCTACGTGCCCTTACGGTTTTGATTGTATACCTATGTAGCTGGAATTTAATAAATGTAACAATTTCGGCTATTTCTTATTTATTTGAAAACCCTAGACCCTATTATAATATCACTGGATTTTCTATCAAATATTTTGGTTAGCGTAAGGTAAAAACTTACTCATGTTTATGTGTGGGAAGTCTTACGTGATACCTTTTGTTTTCAAAAGATTTTTCAAAGTTAAGCAACTTTAACCCGTTTACTCACACCAGACTCGTGTCTGACCCAAAGTTTATTCTGTTTTTCATAAACTCTTGGGTACTCAAATTTTTATGAGTAGGCAAGGGATTCAGGTTTGGTTTGATGAACTATGGAGGAGCAATGGAGCAGGAGGCTTCAGGGGTTGTAAATATATAGATGGTTCCGCTGTGTTGTTCTCTGAGTCATTGTTTGGGTTGTATCTTGAGTTATATAACTAGACAGGTGTTTATAATTGTCTAATATGTGTTATATAGGCTGTGTAACTCTGATGTATATGATACTATGTAATATATATATATGATTAATATAATTTGTTCGTTCCGTTGTTGAGATTCTGATGTTGTTTCTTTCTTTCTTCTCTATCTTTTCTCTTTTCTATCCCTTTCTTTCTTAGTAATGATGCGTCTTTCTATGGAGAGAAAGACGGGTCGTCTCATTTTTGTATCAGAGCATAGGTTGAATGAATACCTAGGCTCTGGAGTGGTGTCTTCCTTGAGAGAGCGTACTTATAATATATATATATATATATATATATATATATATACCTGTTCGGGTTTTCCAACATAAGTTATAAAGGTAGATAGGGTAGTGGTGTGTGTAACACGTCTACCAATGGTTGGAGTTTGAATGATCGAGGTTGGAAGAGTATTTGTCGAGACTGTGGACCTAATACCGTCTCGAGTGAGCTTTGCAGTATGGTGTAAGGATTTCACCGATCTCTGAGGAAACCTGTTAAGGTTCGGAGTCCATCATTGAAGTGTAAGTTGATCGCGCTCATATGAGCGGATTTCTAGAGTTTGGATCTGTCGGTTAGGCAGAAGTAAGTGATGGTATCTTGGCAAACTCAGGTAGTAGTAGCTACGTGATGAGACGCAGTGACTATGGATGTCTCCGAAGATGTTTTCTTTGGAACAAGTTTAAGGAAGTGTGTCTGCATCAGTGATGAGATTGAGTTTGTGTTTGGTTTAGGGCTCAAGTCTCTTGAGGAGATGTCTGCCCATCTCAAGGTTCTGTAGGGGATTGGTTGATCTGGTTTTGAGGATCAAGGAGCTTTGAATAAGAATTCTTTGGCATCTGTGGCAGCGACTGGGGAGTATTCTGTGTGCTAGCAGGAAGATCTTTTGGCTAAGCAGTTTCAGATGCAGCAAAGTGGACCCTTTTCTTTGATGGATTTGTCGGGGATAAGCTGTTCTGATTGGAAAAGAGAGAACAATATCTTTGGAATTTAGTTTGGGTTGATCGCAAAAGTGACTTGCGATAATTTGAGTGTTTTCTTGAGTTATAGAAGTTGTCAGAGTTTTTTCCGGATGTCTTCTGGAAAGTCTGAGGTTTATCCCTATTGGAAATTTAGTTCTGTATAGACTTGGTTCATGGAGCTACCGGTGATTCAGCTAGATAGAAGGATGTCTCCTAGAGAGAGGTTTTTGGTGAAGCAGCTCAGGATTGCGTGGAAACTTCTGAATTTTCTCTTTATGGATCTGTTGAACCTTATTTCCGGGGTGTGCTGTCTAGTTTGTGCCTATGTTCATCGACGGCATTCTCATCTGCTCTAGATCAGAATTGTACAGCGGAAGCAAGGTGGTAGCTTCTCTAGAATGGAAGCAACCGGAAGTTGCAGTGTTTGGATTGAGAGTTTCTATAGGAAATTTTTCAGGATTCTGAGTGCATTATTTTTTAAGTTTTATTTATTTAAAATTATAAAAGCATTTCTTAATTTATAAATGTATTTGTTTATTAGGAATTTAATAAGAAAAGCTTTTGAAATCATTTAAAAATAATGTAAATATGAATTATTACGAGTGTTAAGATCTAAACCTTTTTAGATAACAAGTGTTAACATATTAATCTAAGTAAGGGACAAGTGTCACACATTATATTTATATTTTCTTTAATTTCAAATAAACCATAAGTTAGTTTATATAATCATTTATCTTCCCTTCCTATTTCTTTTCTAATCTCATTTCTAAAATCTGAACTTTCTCAACAAGAAAACAATGGCCAGACTTTCATCAAAACCTGAAATACTTCTCATTTCAAATGCAAACGCTTTCAAATCTGTAATATTCTCAAACCTATAATCCTCTTTTATCAAGCCTGCAATCTCCTCAAAAACAATTGCAAACCAGAAATGAATTAAAGCTTGTAACTCAAATCTGTTGATATTCAAATGAGAGAAAATGTCAACAAATCTATAACCTCCTAAATCATCAAACCCTGTAAGCAAGTTTCTTATGCCTATAATGTTTTCAACTGGAATCAAGTCTGGAGTCATCATCATTATGTCCCAGTTAAACTTTCAAGTGTTCAAAGCTTTTCAATCTTAAAGCATTCCTGTTTCAAGCAACAAAAGTTTTCTGGAATCAAAAACTAAAGCATTCAAATTCATTCCAGTTTTCAAAGTCATTTGCAAGCTCTCTGCATTTTCATATGGTGAGTAAACTTTTTAATTAAAAGATAAGTAGATAAATAAAGTTGCTTGTGAAATTCTATGGTGAAGATGCTCTGCATGTTTATGTATATATAGGTGTAGTATATGTATTTATTTGACAATGTTCAGAACTGTGCATGTCTGTGTTATATTGTCCTCTATGTTCTTGTTAGAGGATTATCAAGTTTAAACCAAATTTCATGTTGCTCTTCCTCTGATTTCATATAGGATTTGGTCTTCAAACATTAAATGTTTGTTTAAGCTTAAATTTAATATTAAAAATGAATTTAAGTATAAATATTGAGCAACTCATCTGGGGAATGGAATTTAGTAAAAGTTCTTTTAAACATGACAAATTCAGTCACTTTAATTTACTGTTTCAAGTTTATAACTTGAATCCATTTTAAAAGTTAGGATTTTTAAAATCAAAATCACAATTTTAAATGAAGCAATGAATGAGAATTTGGGAAATGTCTGGAATTGGGTTTTTGAGCAAGTTCTGATAGCCACGAGGTTTGAGAAGGTCGAAAACTTGGCTGGAGATAGGTGAAGGTACAGGGAGTTCGGCAAAAATGGAAAAGTGGGCGATAGTTCAATGTGGCATCGGCGGTATGGCGATCTTGTTTTAAACCCTAGTTTGGGTTGAGGTTGAATTTGGGGTCTCTGCATTGTCTCGGAGTGACCGAGTGACGCGTGGCTGTAGCGACCCGACTTTCTATCACCAGAAAGACGCATCACTATTTAAGAAAGAAAGGGATAGAAGAAGAAAAGAAAGAGAAGAAAGAACAACAACACATCAGAATCTCACAGCGGAATATAATATATAACATATATATAGTATCATATAGATCAGAGTACACAACGATACATCTCAGTTTAGACAGTTATAACATTTCTGTCTAATGTACAATACAAGAACATCCATACAGAATAACATCACAGCGGAAACTCTATCTAAATATCTACACATTAATGGCTCCTGCTCCAAAGCTCCTTCAAAATTCGTCAAGGATAACCTGAATCACTTGACTACTCATACATAATATGAGTACCCAAGTGTTTAATAAAACAGAAAATAAACACTCGGGTCAGAGAGGGGTCTGGTGTGAGTAAACGGTTTAAAATTGCTTAACTTTTAGAAAATCCTTTGAAAAGAAAGGTATCACGTAAGACTTCCCACACATAAACATGGAAAAAAATGTACCTTACGCTAACCGAAACATTTGATAGGAAATCCAGTAATATTATAATAGTGTCTAGGGTTTTCAAGTAAATAAGAAATAGCCGAAATTGTTACATCTATTAAATTCTAGCTACTAGCCACAAAAGTGGGTAATACAAACAAAACCGTAGGGTCTCGTAGGAAGAATGGGCTTCCAACAATGGCAGGGCTACTGGGGTACCGCCCGTCACAGTACGTGGCCTAGATCACCGTACCGAGGAGCCACCCTAACTCCCCTGCAACACAAGGCCGGAACCATTCCTTACTGAACAGTCCCGAACAAGAAAACCCCGCAGTTGGCTACAGATCCAACCGCCCACACAGTCGAATAAAAAGGGACATCTAGACAGGGGTAAATCTCGTCCTACTTAGGCATGACCCACTTAACCTTGCTGCACCTCCCCTGTTTTAGCCATTCCGGGTTGATGAGGCTTGAGGCTGCGATTACCTTTATAGGACACATCTATCTTACAATGCTCATCGTCCACCTGACAACGTTCTGAAAGCATTCAATTCATACAAGTCCGTTCTGGGTTCGAACGGAACCGAAGGCACTATCTCGTTACACTCATTTTGGAATCACCCTCAGAGTTAACGACAATAGCCCTTGCACTCTGAATCATCATCTCGAAACTGAAAGTACTACCTTCGTTAAACTCATTCTGGAATCACCCTCGGAGTTATAACAATATATAGTTCTTACACTTCGAATCTTCACTTCACTTCACTTGGATTTACGACCTAACGTTAATTTGGATCGATGTGGTTTTCGGATAAAAAACCCGATCTCGGTCTCGCCGAATCCAAAACGCCATTTTAATGTCCAAGTTGTACTTAAGGGTTTAAACAATAGATATTCAGAATATAAATGGATGATTCATAACACACAGATAGATAATTCACTATTATCAAATTCATCCACACATATCACAAAGCAGCATATATATCACATCTCAGATATATCACATTCATATCATTAAACATCAACTAATGACATATAATATCATCCAATATCATTAACTCATTCCAATGGTATTTATCATCCAATCATTAATCATCCATAAACAAGGTTTGAACCATTCTAAATTAATTTAATCAATTCTTAATTAAATTAATTCCTTACTTAATCACTTGGATTATCTTCAATTCAACTTACTATTCATTAATTAATTAAACATCACTTAATTATCCCCTTTAATTATCTCCCTTGATTAATTATTTCTTAATTACTTTAAGAAAATATTTCTTAATTACAATTTTAATTAATCATCTTGATTAATTACTTCTTAATTATACCAAGTAATTATCTCTTAATTACCCTTTTAAATTAATCATCCCTGATTAATTATTATTTAATTGCCCTGATAATTATTTCTTAATTATTCTTTAATCACACCTGATTAATCACTTTTTAATTAATCACACTTGATTAATTACTTTTAAATTAATCACATTTGATTGATTATTTTTATTTACATTTAGTAATTAAAACTAAATTATAGATTAATTATCCTTTAATTATTAATTAACAATTAATTATTTATTTCCATTAATTAATGATTACTTCCATTAAATAAGTTTCTTCTTAATTAATTACTTTAACAAGTAATTAATCACATTATTAAATTCTCTTAATTCTTTTATTAATTAATTAGTCTTCAATTAATAAATAAATAAATAAATTTAAACCTTTAATTAATTATATTAATTAATTCTTTAATTAATAACACAAGTGATTAACCCTTAACCGCTTCCACTTAATTACTTTCATAAAGTAATTAACCTCTAATTACTTTGTTAAATAATTACTCTTTACTTAATTACCTCCAGTAATTAATCACTTAATTACTTCACCAAGTAAATTCACTAAATTAATCCATAAGTGATTATCTTAATTAATCACTAATTAATTACTTAATTAATTATATAACTAATCATTTAAAATTAATTAAATAATTCCTTAACTTTTATATTTTAAAAGACCCTTAATTAAGAAAATCATTATCTTAATTAAATTATTATATTAACCAATAACACTTTAATTATTAATAATAATTAAAGTATTCCAATTATCTTCATACATTTCTTTATCTTTAGTTAATCAAAATTTTTAAATTACTTAAGACAATCTTTATTATAATTGATTACTAAATCTTAATCATTAATCTTTATTTAAAATTTAACATTTTAGAAATTAATTATAATTAAAACAATTTAAACATTCAAATTAAACTTTTAAATCTTTGAACTTTCCAAAGTTATTAAATAAAACTTAATACAAACTTTAATATTGAAAATCCACTTATTTTATTTTAAAAAAACTTTTATATTTCCATATATATAAATTTGTTTAAAACTTAACTTTGAAACAAATTTAGTTTTATAAGTAAACTTTTTTAACTTTTGTTTTAAAACTTTATTCCAAAATCAAATTTCTTTGTTAAAATTTCCTTTTAAACATTTGTTGTTAAGTTCTAAAACCTGCTCAACAAAAACCCGAGCAATCCGCTACAATTTCCCGATGCAAACATGACCCATCCCTCCTTCTTCCTGCTTCGAGTAAAACACGAACAAACCTGGAGTAAAACCCGAGCCACTCAACCCTAACTCACAACCAAACACGCAACCGTGCACGTTCACATGCACGGCGCCCCTGGCCGCCGACGATCTCCACTCTGGTCTCCGATGCGTCGCACTCAACCACGACAACCATACACGCAACCCAGAAATCTCGATTCGATCGAGCATCAAAATATGACCCCACGACCTAAACGACTTGAACAAATACCAACAGCAAACTTGATCGTCGTCGACCATCCCTTACTCGAGACGCCATGCCAATCTCACCCAAGCTTCGTCATAACCTTCAGAACCCACGGCAACAAACGCGATCGCCTCCGGTTGCTCTTCTACGCCATGAAAACCAATTGAACTACGACGTCAAAACACAGGTCGTTAAACCCTACTTCATCAATTTCCGGCCATCACAAACATTAATAAATTCCCAAATTATTTTTCTTATGATCTCCTGCATCCCCTCGGCCTTCCTGCTCAAACACGACCTCTAGTTCGCCGTCGTTCCCCGTAAATCGGCCAAAATGCCCAAAACAGTCAACTCGATAATTCTCTTTAATTACCAAACTAAAAATCATGATTCATATCTCAACATGATTTCCCATTTGTAATTCAATTATAAAATCAAAACTTAAATTTGAATTCAAAAATTTTTGACCCAAATTTCATTTTCTCTGTAAATTTTGAATTTTCGAACCAAGGATTGATTTTAAATTTCTATAATTATTTTTAGAAAGAATGTTATTGATTTCAAACAATTTTAATTTACAAATCATAAATTAATTTAAATTCAAAGTTGAAATATTGAATTTATTAGGTAATCTAAACCTGTTATCTTCACACAGAAACTAAATTATCACTATGCAGGCATTCAAACACACAAATCCAGGCATGCATTTAATTCAATTCTGGTATTTCAGATAACAACATGATATCCATTCACAATAACAAGATGAAATCCAAGATCTAAAACTGTTTTTGAAATTCACTTACTCACCTTATAAAAGCATAAGACAGAGAACAAATGTGATATTTCCAGGCTTGAGATTTCCCTGCATGTTGAATTTAACCTACTGCTGAATTGTTTCTGAATTGCTTGTTGAAATTTTTTTTATGTCTTGCTATTGATTAAACTTGCTTTTCTTCTTCTTGTTTCAAATTGAATTCCATATTTCATTTTTCAGATCCTTGATTCCTTGTTTTTCAGATTTTTCTACCCAGATTTTATGTCTTTCTTTATCTTTGATTTGTATTATGTTTGGGTTGAAAATGAAGAAAAGATTTAGCTGAAAATAAAACTCTTCTTCTTCATATTTTACAATTTAATTTTAAATTAAATTATCAAGAGAATGACATTTGTCCCCTTTCATGATTTAATTAACTTACACATATGCACATAAATTTACAAATGTCATTAACATATATTAATATACTTACAAGTGTTTTTAATGTTTTATTAAAGTTTTACAAATGTTACTTCTTTTCTTATAATTTATTTAAGCTATATATGTGTATTTATGAAATATTTACATGATTATAAAATGTTTTTATCTTATATAAATAAGCTCTTAGATTTTAATAAATATACAAAAGTGAATTCATGTTAACAATTATAAATTATTTCTGCTTTTGATCCAATAAATATAACATATGTTTAAATGTTTGAGAATTTTAATTTAACTCTATATATATAAATTTTAAAACAAATTTATCTTATGTTAAAATTTAAAATGAAAGAATATTGAAAACAAAAGAAAATGAACTTTAATTTAATTCTTATTTAAAACTCAAATTTTAAAAATGTATGTCTATATTAAATAAGAAATTATCTTTATTATAAAATTTTAAATCTCAAATATCACTTTTAAAGTATTATGTCAAATTTAAATTTTCAAATTAAAAATTATATATATTAAAGTTTGAAAACACTTTATTAAGTTCAAAACAATATATTTTTTTCCATTTCTAATATATATACAAATATATACATACATTTTAAATGGAAAACATTTTATCATTAGTTTTGATAATTACTATATTAATTTAAAACACAAATCCAAACCACAATATTTATATTCATATATATTACAATTTAAATATATTAGCTTTTATTATATTAAAGACTTCCTATATATAATATATATCAATATATATATATATATTATAAATAGAAAACATTTTGATTAGCCTTTGAAAGGTAAATATTACCAATTTTAAGTTGCTAGAATAAATATTTCCAAATTAAAATATTATTAATATTCAAAAGAATTAAACTTGCCAATATTATGTTGTTAAGAAAAAATGTTAATAGATATTATCAAATTATTATTATTAGCTTTTTAAAAGAATTTTAACTTGTCAATTTATAATGTAAAATGATCAAATCAATTTAATTATTAACAAAGATTATTAAATTGATATTGTTCAAAATTCCGGGTCGTCACAGTGGCTTTGGGGAATGGCAGCGTGGGTTATTGGCATGGTGTGGCCGGAGTTGCAGCAACTTCGATGGTCGGTAACGTGGTTGCGTGACCGTTTTCAGGTGATGTCTGTTTTCCAATTTCGACTGGGAAAGCTTGATTTTGATTTGAGCTTTGTGCTATGGAATCGATGATTGGAATCGACTGTCGAATCGATTGGTGGTTTGCCGAAGGCGAAGAGGTACGCTGGAGCATCACCGTGGCACTGTGCATGTGCACGGCGATGATTTCTTGTGTTTGGGAAGATGGATTAATGGGCGACTTGAAGAGATGCTCAGGTGGAATGGTGTTGAGCTCGGAGTGGATCTCGTGTTAAACTCGAGTAGCTTGTAATGTTTAGCCTGTTAATAGTTTAATGGTTACAGGTTTTTAAGATTTAAATTTAAACTAAAATTGTGAAAAATTAAGAAAAGGAAATGGAACTTGATGTGACTCGAGTTCAGACTGAAGTTGATTGATTCTAAAGAAATTTTCAAAAGTTTTAAAAGGTTTTTATAAAACAAGTTTCAAATTTAAATAAAGGAAGTTTTAAACTTTTATAATGAATCTTGTTTTTGAATTCTATCCTTTCTTAAAAATTAAATGTTTCCTTAAACTTTTTGACTAAGAAATTGAAGTTTGTTAAATTTAAATCATGTTAAGTAAATTTAAAGTGAATTTAAAATTAACTTAAGAATTAGAATTTTTAAAAGGTTATATAAATGTAAGTTTTTAAATTCAAATTTGAAACTAGCTTTTTAAACTATTAATTAATAAATGTTTTAAGTATTTTTAAAGTTATGATAACTTTAATTTATCAAGTTAAAATGATTATTTTATTTTAAACTTAATTATTGATTTAATTAAGTAAAATTAATTATAAAGTTATAATGGTTTAAAAATGAAAATGTTGATTAATGCATTTATAAGATAATGTTTACCTTAAGATAATTAAAGTTTATTATCTTGAAATTAATTAAGTTAATTAAAGGAGATTAGATATGATTAATTAATTTAATTAATAATGATTGAGAATTAATTAAAGTAATTAATTAAGAGTAATTAATTGATTATTTAATTTAATTTAAATTAATAATTAAGTTAATTAATTAGAGGTTAATTAATTTATAATTAATTATTAATTAAATAATTAGAGATAATTAATTATTGATTAGAAATTAATTAATTTAGTAATTAAGGTTGATTTAGTAATTGAATTAATTAATTAATTTGTAATTAAAAAGTAATTAATTTGTAATTAAGTTTTATTAATTAATAATTAGGCTTTATTAATTAATAATTAAGAAATTATTAATTATTAATTAATAATTAAGTTAACTAAGGACTAATTAACTATTATTTAGGGTTAATTAATTGATTAACTGATTAATTAAGGATTAATTAATTTGTTATTAAGTTTTATTAGCTGATAATTAAGTTTAATTAATTAATAATTAAAGATTAATTAATGTATAATTGAAGATTGATTAATTTATTTAAAGGTGTAATTAAGGGATGAATTACCCAATTATAATTAATCAAATAAGTGTGATTAATTTGGGTTAATCAAATGGGTTGATTAATTAAAGATAATCATTTGATGATTGATTAAGTATAATTACTTAATGAGATGGATAAGTATAATTACTTAGGGTAAGTAACTAATGTATAATTACTGGTATGTAATTAATTAAAGGAAATTAATTAATGGGAAGTAATTAAAGGGTAATTACTTGGTAGAAGTAATTGAGGATTAAGTACTTGGTGTAATTAATCAAAAGGGTTAATATAATTAATTTAAGGAGTTAATTAGTTAACGTAAGTAATTACAGGTTGGTAAATACAGTTTATGATTGATTAAGATTGATTAATGGAAGTGATTAATTAAAATTTAATTAATTAATGTAATTAATTAAGGATCAATGTAATTAATTGTAGTTAGTTAATTAATAGAAATAATTAATTAAGGAACATTAATTAATGTAATTAATGAGAGTAATTAAGGATTGATTAAGATTAATTAATCAATAGTAAGTGATTATAAGGAAATTAATTAATAATAATTAATTAAGGATTAATGTAATTAATTACAGTTAATAAGGTAATTAAGGATAATTACTTAATGGTTGAGAATAATTAATTTGTGTAATTAATTAAGGGTTAATTACTTAATATAATTAAAGGATAATTAATCAAGGGTGATTAATTAAGATGATTAATTAATTTGTAATTTATTAATGGTTAAATAAGCAAGATTTATAGTGATGAAAGTAATTAATTTAATTTATTTTAAATTAATTAGAGATGAAGTAATTAATTTAATTCATTTTAAATTAATTATAGATGTATGATTAATAGATCATTGCTTATAGATGGCTGGTTGATATTGAATGCCTTGATTGTTTGATATCTTTGATGAGATATGTGATATGAGATGATTTGGTTGGATTATGATGATATGAATTATCTATCTGTGTTATGTGAATTATCTATCTGCGTTATGTAAATCATCTATCTGTGTGAATAAAGATAATGATTGGAATTGAATTGTTTTAACTTTAAAAACAACTTGGACATAAAAGATGGCGTTTTGGATTTCAATGAGACCGAGATCGGGTTTCCAGATTTGGATATCCGAAAAACACATCAATCCAAATTAACGTTAGGTTGTGAATCTTAAGTGAAGATGAAGATTCAGAATGCAAGCATTATCGTCGTTAACTCTGAGGGTGATTCCAAAATGAGTGTAACGAGATAATGCCTTCGGTTTCGTTCGAACCTGGAACGAACTTGTATCGATTGAATGCTTTCAGAACATCGTCAGGTGGACGATGAGCATTCTAAGAGATGTGTTCTCTAAAGGTAATCGTATCCTCAAGCCTTATCAATCGGGAATGGCTAAAACAGGGGAAGTGCAGCAAGGCTAAGTGGGTCATGTCCAAGTAGGACGCGATGAACCCCTGTCTAGAGTCCCTTTTTATTCGGCTGTGTAGGCGGTTGCTAGCTACAACCGTGGGGTTGTCTTGTTCGGAACTGTTTAGTAAGGAATGATTCTGGCTTTATGTTGCAGGGGATTGGAAGTAATCCTCGGCACGGTGATCTAGGCCCCGTACTGTGACGGGCGATACCCCGGTAGCCCTGCCATTGATGGAAACCTTTTCTTCCTACGTGCCCTTACAGTTTTTATTGTATACCTTTTAGCCGGAATTTAATAAATGTAACAATTTCGGCTATTTCTTATTTATTTGAAAATCCTAGACCCTATTATAATATCATTGGATTTCCTATCAAATGTTTTGGTTAGCGTAAGGTAAAACTTACCCATGTTTATGTGTGGGAAATCTTACGTGGTACCTTTTGTTTTCAAAAGGTTTTTCAAAGTTAAGCAACTTTAACCCGTTTACTCACACCAGACCCATGTATGACCCGGAGTTTATTTTGTTTTTCTTAAGCTCTTGGGTACTCAAGTTTTTACGAATAGCCAAAGGATTCAGGTTAGGTTTTTTAACGTCCTGCCTTTTTGTACATTTTAAACCAACGATAAACCACACAGGTCAGACTTAAACCATACAAAAGGGCTGATTGTTATGGGGTAAATAAGAAAAAACAAAGGAAGAAAAAAACAAAACAGAATCTTGCAACGGAACGACAAAATATAATAATCAAATATACAGTTCATGAAGCTATTTTACAAAAAAAACATTTGATTATACTTATAAAATGTATATTAGAGTTACACATACCATAGAATATCAATTTATGCAGCGGAACAGTATGAATGCAGTGGAATATAATAATAAATAGTAATACAAATCTTCGTCTTCGTCCTCTTGAATAAAATCTTCAAATCCTGAAATGTTCGGACTGACCCGAGCGAATTGAAAAGACAAAACACTCGAGTCGGAACTAAAAGATCTTATGTAAGTTAAATCAAAGGTAAAATATGAGTGGAACGGCGACAGAGATATTTACGTGATTTTACATCTCCTATCCAGTGTCCAACGTGAGTGCAGTAACTTAAGAGATGCTCGGGATTCACATCTCCTAAAGATCCGTTAAACTATTTACTATGTAGTAATATTTCGCTATTATAATAACGTCTACAGTAAAATAAACATACTTTTAAATAGTGTTAAGGAGTTATCCAATCTCCCCCTTGACCCGTAATAGTCCCAATAGTCCATCCAGTATCATAGTCCCTCTTGATCGAGAAGCCACCTGAGGATGACACACAGGCTACGGGAGAAAACCAAACTCGTACAAGGCGCGATAGGGTAGGTGACACGGCACACAAGGCAATGCCAGGGTAGATATACCAATTACTATCCACACTAATGGTGACGCATAGCGCGCAGCTACCGCCCACCTCGAGCCACAAACCCAAAATCAAAAATAAAAATGGCCACCAAATCAATCTCAAAGTCTGCATATAATGGAATGGTATAGAAGGAGTGTGTCCAATAAGAGGAGCTACCTCACTGGCCCGGAACCGCTCATGTTTTAGCCATCTTATGCCAACTCACGGGAGTCGGGTCCACGTATTAAGGAGTGACCCAATATTCCCCATAACACAATAATAGTCCCAGTAGTCCATCCAGTATCAGCGCATCTCCAGATCGGGAGACTACCCCAAATACTCCACAGGCTACAGGAAAAAACCAAACTCGTACAAGTCATGCTAAGATAAGTGACACGGAACAACTATGCAATGCCAGCGTAGATATACCAATTACGCTTCTGGGCCGGTGGTAATGCGTAGCGCGTAACTACCGCCCACCTCGAGCCACACCCCCAAATCAAAAAAAAAAATCAAAAGTGGCCACCGAATCAATCCAAAAGTCAGAGTATAATATCAAAGGAATGTGTCCGATCAAAGGTGCTACCTCATTTTCCTGCCAATCGCTCCTGTTTTAGCCACCTTATGCCAACTCACGGGAGTTGGGTCCACATATTTATCTCAAAGGAAACGCCGCCGCCATCCTTCTTCATTCTGGAATCTCCACCGCGTACACGGTTGTTAAAGTGGTTTTCGAAGTTGGCAGAGAGTATGACAACTTCCGATCCCGGTCTCTTTAACAACCAAACGTTATTATAGCACCGCGGTCATTTCAAAATAATTATACTTCAAAACCAGAATATAATATTCATTTCAAAACCATATAAATACGATATCATTTTTGTTTTAAAAACCAAATCAATATGATATCATTTATAAAACCCAAATCAATATAATATCATTTTTATTTCAAACATATTCTTTTCCCAAGATAGCATTTTCAAATCATAATACCTTGAAACCCATAACTTTGAAACATAACTTCCTATACTTAAATAGTTTAATATTAAATTACTTTATACAATAAATTAGCTTCTTTAAATTCACAAATCAATTCCAAATACAGATTTGAATCCCCAAATAAACCATTTCAATTTCCATATATTTCAAAGCTTTAAATATTCCACCGTTTCAAAACTAATTCTTTGACAATCCCATATACATCAAATTCAATTACTATTATTTAGAGTTCAAATGTTTGCGTAATAAAACCAATATCATTTAAGAAAACTTTTAACTTCGCATAACTGGATATTCTTTCAATTTATTTAACTTGATATATTCATTCAAATCAACTTTATATTCATTTAAATCACTCTAAACCAAATCAAGTTAGAAGAATCATATCCTTTAAAATCTCAATTTCATTAAAATTTCAAATCAAATTTATTCGAGTATAATTCTTAAATAATTCAATTCAAACCAATTTCATATTTATTTTCCAACTTAATTTTTATTTAAACGATTAAAACTCTATACATACAATATCTTAAACAGGTACCTAACCATATAATATAAAACAATCAAACTCCATTATTAAGCTTATTTTTATTAAACAAATTTATACATAGCTTAAATTCAAGAATTTAACTATATATATATAAAATATTTATATAATATCAAAAATTAATATTTATTAAACCGTATATTTCTTTCCAAAACTATAGAAATCATTTCAAATATTTCATATATAGACCACGGTGTCTGTATATAATTTTCTACCATATGGTCAAGTGATACAAATATTTATCATTTCAATCCGTATTTTAAAATAAAAATACGGTTATATATCAATTCAAACCACAATCCCGAATGAAAAATTCATAAAACTTACAGTCTATAACAACATAAAATACAGCATCCATTCACCCACTATCTATCATCAACCATTTATCACACTCATCGTCCAATTCAAACAATAACATCAATATAGAATAGAAATAAATAACAAGTAATTGCTGGCAGTTTATATTCAATAATAAATTAATTAAACTGGCAATTTATATGCAATAATAAATTGAATACCAATTTAGTTCAATAAATTCAATTTTAACTCGAATGGTGATAAAATATACCAAATAGCAATAAATAAATTTTTAATTGCATCAGAAATTAATTTAACACGCATAAGAAATTTTAGATATTGTGAGTGGGCTAAAACACTCACCTTTTGAATCAAAATTGAATTTCAATCCAATTTAAACCAAAAATTGAACAGTCTCCAAATTCGTCCAAAGTAGCGTCAAAATGTCCGAAATTCAGATACGATCCTAACAAAAGAAACCGCGCGTAAAACGGATTTCGTATGCACAAGTTATATTGATTGGAACATGTTGAAATTAAATTAAATAAATAAACAATACCAGCCATGTCATCAATCTTCACTCTCACTCCCAGCACATAATACGCACGTGTCCAAAACCGATGCTCGCGAAATACGAACGGCCTCCCTCGTCAACTCGATGACCACCGCTTCTGAACACCGCCGACCAAGGTCGCTGCCCCCCTTACGCTCGCGCCGACACTCCCTCATGGCCCACGACGCCGCGATGACCACCATCGGCCCAAAAAAACGCAGCCGCCGCCGCATGGTAAAACCCTAATCCAATTAAATCCATCGGCCCAACCACAAACTTTGCCTACGAACGACTCTGATCGAATCCCCTCGACGATCTCTACCCAACGGTACAATTTATTTGACGATCCGACGACGTTCATCGGAACGTGATGATCGGCCGAGAATTGATTGGCGAATTCTGGGCAAACAGTGTATCGATTTGAAAAGTGAATCACACCAGAAGATTATGCTCTTCGAGAGCTTCGAATCCATAGAAAATTTGATATTGTTTGGAGAGTTTGAATTTTTGGCTTTGGATTTGATTTGGAATTGTATTTGGGAATTAGGGTTTGCAGCCATTGGAAAGAGGAGCTAATAGAACGTATAGAAACGAGGAATAAAAAATGAATTAGGGTAACAGGGTATATATAGACAAAGCTGAAATAGAATAGATGGACCCGATTGATATACGCGTTGAACGATAAAAGGCCCGAAAAGCCCGTTTCGACTCTGGAACGAAATTGGGTCAACCCATATATTAAAATTTATGTTTTTAAATATTTTAAACGCAATGGGGCAGGTTTCAGGTACAAATTCCATCGTATGAAGATGATATGCTAAAATCAAATTATTTCAAATTGATTTCAATTGATTTCAATTTATCGATTTCAAGGCATTTCGAGTCTGTACGATCAAATCACAAGTCCAATCGTTACGAAACTTGAAATCCTATAATAATTCACCGTTACGGATCCGATGAAACTGGTTTCGTCGAAGCCGAGTCAGTGGCCAAAATGGTTATTTTTACGTTAATCAATTAAATTAATAAATTAACTAATTATAGCAAATTTTCAATTTCAATTCTTTAATTGACCAATTTCAACATTTTTAATTTCTTAATCATTTACAACGATTTAAACAAATTTAAATGTCAATTTAACGTTGATTCATTTATCAATTTCAGCATTAAATTTCATTTTTCGTACCTTCAGAAATTATAAATTTAATTTACAATAATTCCAATTAATTTACTTTTCATTCTATTATTCAATTCATTGATGTCAAATGGATGAAATTAACATTGGACTCAAGATCTATAACATTAATATTCTCCAATTTGAACTTAATTTTCAATTAACGAAATATAAATATTTAATTTCATTCATTTGCAATTAATCCAATTATTGAATGTTTATTCCAATAAATTGTTTTTATTTGATTTCAATCTTTATATCACATCCACAATTTCAAATAACATAGTTAATCCTGGTTTTTACATTACATTACATAAATATACTCCTTACTTTCTTTATTACGTACTGACTATAATTTCCACTGGTATTGAAATCTTTGCCAAATATAACATTTGCATTACCTCCTTTATTGGGATTTCATTCAACTTGTTTATAGTCAACTTATATTAACATTGCTACCTTTAATTTTTAATTATCAATTCATTCATAAACTACTAACGTAATATTTAATTAATAATTAAATATTTAATACATTATTACCAAATATTACCTTAAATCCACACTAATGTAATATTTAATTTCATTTATTGCAATTAGTTTCAATTAATTGGAATCGCGCTAAATTAGTTATTTATCAACTTGCATTAACATTATTACATTAATCTACATCCAATTACAATTAATATTCTCAATAAATTTACTTACTTGGACTCATTCTTTCTATTACACCAATTACTACCTTAATAATAAATTTACGTTTCTATTTTAATTTACATTCACACTTTTCGTTATTATATTAATTATCATTAAAGTACATTTAATTATCTTTATTCGTAATTTGTGGATTAACAGGTAACAATCATTTGTCACCATTATATTATTTCACACATTAATTCAATAATTACATTTGCTTTCACATATTCCACTTATAACTAAGTCATAACATTTAAATTATTTTATTTAATTAGAATTCCATTCAAGTTCCTTAATTATTAACTTAAATTAACCTTGTTACGTTTCCTCTTAGTTAATTTTCATTATTACATTATTACAACCTTTATTAATAATTCACTAATTTTTAGTTTCTTCAATATTAAATTTCAAAATCTCGTTAAATTAACAATTACAATTATCGAAATTTACGGGTCGTTACACTCTCCCCCACTCAAAACTTTTCGTCCCCGAAAAGGAAAAAGAAGGGAAGAAAGAATAAAGAAATCAATATATCATACTTAAAATATTAAATTTGTAAACAAATAAATTTACAAAATCAATTAATTTAAATAAATATATCAATTTATAACCATTAAATCTTTTTATACTTAAATTAATAAAGTTTGGAAAACATTTTAAAATATTTTGTAAGTCCAAAAATTTACGGAAAATTTCGGAAGAGTCTTGTAACGACCCGCATATTTATCGAGTTTATATTTAAATATTTTATTTAAATATTAAATCGTTAATCAGATTTTGGTCCGAAAAGCTACTTTTTGCAAACGTTCAAATTAGGACTCGAGACCACTTCCATTGAGTTCGAAATGCCGTTTACAAAATTTTTAAGTATAAACATCGATAGGTTTGGAGTTAGTGAAATTTCACTAACTTTTCCCGCTTTGGACTTTGGGTTAGTTTGGCCTATTAAGCCCAAGTTCCAACCCTCTTCTCCTCACTCTTCATAAATTTCCTAACTAACCCAAGCTTTGGCATTAATGGTGAAGAGAATGGGAAATTAAAACTCCAAGCTCAAATTCAATTGCAACTCCAACATTCAACTCCAAATTCAAGTAGAAGATACTGGATTCAAGCTTTAGATTACTTCTCCTTGCTTTCAAGCTTCATCTTCATAAATTTTAGTGCAAAGGTGAGATTTTTATCTCACAATTCTAGCCTATAACTATATTGGACTGTTGGGAATGATTCCCTATCATTTTTGCATGCATGTTAGCATTTGGTTTGGATTGGATTGGCGAAAAACTCCAAATTTTAGCGTTTTGGTGAATTTTCTGCACTTAGGTCGTTCTGGCCATTTTTAGCTCGTTCGGTGTTAAGTCGTTCGTCCATAGGTCGTGAGTCGTTTACGAGTTAACCCTAGGTCGTTCTGGCCATTTTTAGCTCGTTCGGAGTTAAGTCGTTCATCCATAGGTCGTGAGTCGTTTACGAGTTAACCCTAGGTCGTTCTGGCCATTTTTAGCTCGTTCGGAGTTAAGTCGTTCATCCATAGGTCGTGAGTCGGTTACGAGTTATCCCGATAGGTCGTTGGACCCTTAACTCGTAGGTCGTTGGACCTTATCTCGTTAGGTCGCTCCTGGCCTAACCCTTAAGTCGTGCAACCCTTAAGTCATGCAACCCTTCAGTCACGCAACTCTTAAGTCGGTTACGAGTTATCCCGATAGGTCGTTGGACCCTTAACTCGTAGGTCGTTGGACCTTATCTCGTTAGGTCGCTCCTGGCCTAACCCTTAAGTCGTGCAACCCTTAAGTCGTGCAACCTTTCAGTCACGCAACTCTTAAGTCGGTTACGAGTTATCCCGATAGGTCGTTGGACCCTTAACTCGTAGGTCGTTGGACCTTATATCGTTAGGTCGCTCCTGGCCTAACCCTTAAGTCGTGCAACCCTTAAGTCGTGCAACCCTTAAGTCGTGCAACCCTTCAGTCACGCAACTCTTAAGTCGGTCACGAGTTATCCCGTTAGGTCGCGACCTCTGTTAAGTCGGCCATGTTGGGCCGTGAGTCATCGTTAGGTCGCGAACACCTCTAGGTCGCAACCACTAAGTCGCTTGACCCCTTAGACCCCTAGGTCGCAACCGTTAGGTCGCTCGACCCTATCCCTCTTAAGTCGTTAGACCCCCTTTTTGTCTTCACTAGGTCGTACCATTTTGGACGGGGCGCTGCCCCCTGGACCCCCGCGACCTGACCGGGCAGGTCGAACCCCGTAAGCGGTGGCGTTGCCCCCGCACCCCCACCTTGGGGGGTTGCCACCCCCCTGGACCCCCCCTCCATAGGGGATCTTATCTGAAAAACATTGAGCCGATTTCCTTGGATCTTATTCATATCTCCGTATGCGATCTTTGTGATTGATTGTTTATATAATTGCTTCTGTGTTTTGTCATTTTATAATATAAAGGTTTCAATACTAGTAGTAAATATCAAAACTCTTTTAACAAACAATTTCAACTCTATTTTTAATAACAAAGCTCTTTTCTTAAACCGTTTTCCAATATATTAGTATATACAAACCTTTACCTCACTCGGATGAGAAATCTAATTAAACGACTTAGTAAAACAAGTGGTATGAAATGCTTGCGTTCACTTCGTCGGTTAATTCTTGGATTTGTTCGATTGAACCTCTTGTGACAATTTTATTAGTGAAGATTTACAGTTTGTTCGTAAATATTTAAGTTAAGCAAGTGGTTATGGGACATGAAGCTAAACTTCTATATTTACTAGCTTAGTGTAATTGACACTTCTCGTTGATCATGACAATCATTCTAATGCTTTAGACTAGCAACTGTGCGATGTCTCTTGTTACGAGGTTAGACTAGACACCACTTGTGTGATTCCACTCACACATACCTTTTTGCTTTTTGGTTAGTCTGGACCTTAATCTGTGTGATTCCATTCACACATGTGGGGTAGCTCCCCTTGGTCTTCGGACCGTCATGTGATAGGCCTCTTTCTCTTTTCTATGATTTCTGGACTTCTTGCATTGATTTCTAGAATTTATGTCATTGACTTGTTATGAGTACAAGTTTGGGGTATGATGCCCTTTCCGAATCTTTGAGAAGATTCTTGTGATATTGATTATCTCTTATTGATTGATCTTCTGTTGATCATTATTTACATACTTATAGTGGTATGTCATTATGGATATTTTATGTTTATGCCATATCTTTTATGTTATATCATGTCATCTGATATTTATAGCTAGACTGACCCGTTTATTATTTTCTTAAATAATACTCGGGTCAGACCGAGATGTTACAGGTGCTTCTGTTTGACTTCTTCCCAGGGATTCATCACTCTGACTTTTGGCTAACTGTTTAGCTTAGCAGTTTTTGTTGTATACACTTGAGATATAGACTCATAGTTGTATTCTTTTGTATAGCACGTGTTGCTATTCTTTTGTATTATTGTGGATCTTTTGAGCACTACTCTGATGTACACTTTCATGTGTTAGTTATATATTCATATCTTCTTCCGCCTTTGTGATATGGATGTCTGTGACTGATTTGCGATATTCTTATTTCTATGTTTGTTTTCGAGGATTATTTATAGCCATCGTGTGATAACCAATTACATGGATGGTCGCTCCTCAACAGCCTTATTCTCCGTGCTAGTTGACAGCACTACTCCGTAGTGTTCTTGGCTAGCGTGGGTATAGAGGTGGGGCTTCACAAGTCTCCTTTGTATGGAGAGGCTTAGGAGAAAATATAATATCAAATATAAAAATATACAACATATATTTTCCAAAATAATATAAATCCCAACACGGGAAAACAATATAATAACGCTAGAAAACCGTAATCCGAGAACGTACCTATTTGTCGGGCAAACAACGCTTATTTTATGAAACCAAAAGCAGTAGAAATTGCTTCCATAACCTGTATTTCACTTATATAATCCCAAAAGGTTAACAATTATATAAGATGAAATATTTAAAGTGGTTTCAACCATAAACAACAAACTAATACAAACATCAATCACTTGCAACAGGGCATACAACCATCACATAGAATCAACACAAATCAATCATTCATTCATATCAAATAAAACGTATAGTTGTTCGGGCTTAAAAACTTTAAATCATACAGAATGGAGAGTAAACTAATAAGTGCACCATTTACTCAACAATCTTAGATGAAACTAGATAGATTATTCATACATCCAAACAATTTTAAAGTATCCTTGCCCAAACAGCATAAGCCAAACAAACAACTATTCCAAACAATAGATCAAGTTAATTTTTATAAATTTCATTTCATAAGATTTATTTTTTAATTTCCTTTTCATTCAATTAATAATTTATCTTTTTAGTTTACATTTTATTTCTTACAGTTTTCATTTATCCATATATAATGCAAATTTCTTTTATTTGCGTTACATTCATTTATTCATTACTTAATTTCATTTATTTACAGTATTCATTTTTTCCTACTTATTTTATTTATAAATAGCTTCAACCATTTACTTAAGTTTATTTTCATTCATTTATACTACTTACATTTCTGTTACATTAGTGGCGTTTCAATTATAACTTAAGTTTATAACCATTATAACATCAAATTCTTATTTATAAAAGCAAATTCATTGGATACTTAATTACTTCAAGTTTTACTTGTAAATTTCCCATTACATTTTCTTTTAATATTTTAACTTTTAATATTTGTTAAGTTATATATATGCTTATTAAGAATGCAATTGAAATTTATACAAGTTTATCTCATTTTCTTTAAATTAATTTAACGTTCAATAATCATATAATGTGTTTATAGGTTACACATTCAAATTTCTTTTAATTCCATTTAAACTTAGCATTAAATCTCTTATTTCATTCAGAGGTTTCAATTATTAGTTAAATTCCATTTCACTACCCTGATTGAAACTATCAACTAACGGAAACTTAAGAACTGAATACCGGGTTAAATTTCAAATTATTTTAAAATAATAGATAAATATATACTTACAACTTATATATCAAATTATATTTAAAACAACTTAAGATTTATATTTGTTTATCAAAATAAATCTGCAGTAAAACTACTACAGTGGCCTTTCCATTTTGAAACTCGAAAATGAATGTCGATGATGCGTGCACTCATCACCGAAATTATTTTCCAACGACAGAGAGGGGAGTACAAAACTTATTTCTTCCTAAAGTTCTTTCAAAACAGTTCTTTCAAATTATATTGAGATATTTGTATCAGAAAATACTTCAAATAATATCATTATTATATTTCAAAATCATTCAAAAGGAATTTTCAGAAATCCTGGAACTTAAGTTCCAAATTTCCCATTTTCATTTATTTTATCTTCAATCTTATTTCAACTACTATTTATAAATTTCATTACCTAACAACCAATATATTGCAACCAAATATATATATCATTTATAAAAATTTATTTTATATATATAGAAAATATAATAGGCAAAATTATTCCATTCACCTATATTTCAAAACAAATATTGTGTCGGTCTGTCCTATTAAGTGTTTAGAAATCCCTCTCGATGTCATGGCGTCCCATACACCAACCATAATTAATAAATACAAAACAGAACAAATTAACACAATATTAAAACCTTTTTATAACACTAACAAGTACGCTCTCTCCTATATATACACTAAGCGACTCATCATAGGGTATTACTACCCTATTAGTAAAGAGTCAAACCCTACAATCGCTAAACCAAAGCTCTAATACTAGATGTAACGTCCCGTCTTTTTGTACGTTTTAAACCGATGATAGACCACACATGTCATACTTAAACCACATAGAAGGGCGGATTGTTGTGGGGTAAATAAGAAAAAACAGAGGAAGAAAAAAAAACAAAACAGAATTTTACAGCGGAACGACAAAATATAATAATCAAATAAACAGTTCATGAAGCTGTTTTACAAAAAACATTTGATTATACTTATACAATGTATATCAGAGTTACACATACCATAAAATATCAATTTATGCAGCGGAACAGTATGAATGAAGTGGAATATAATAATAAATAGTAATGCAAATCTTCGTCTTCGTCCTCCAGAATAAAATCTTCAAATCCTGAAATGCTCGGATTGACCTGAGCAATTGAAAAGACAAAACACTTGAGTCGGAACTAAAAGATCTTATGTAAGTTAAATCAACGGTAAAATATGAGTGGAACAGCGTCAGAGATGCTTACAGGATTTGACATCTCCTATCCAGTGTCTAACGTGAGTGCAGTAACTTAGGAGATGCCCGGGATTCACATCTCCTAAGGATCCGTTAAACTATTTACTATGTAGTAATATTTTTCTATTATAATAATGTCTATAGTAAAATAAACTTACTTTTAAATAGCGTTAAGGAGTGATCCAATATTCCCCTTAACACAATAATAGTCCTAGTAGTCCATCCAGTATCAGCGCATCTCCAGATCGGGAGACTACCCTAAATACTCCACGGGTTACGGGAGAAAACCAAACTCGTACAAGGCACGCTAGGGTTGGTGACACGGCACAACTAGGCAATGCTAGGGTAGATATACCAATTATGCTTCCGAGCGGGTGGTAATGCGTAGCGCGCAGCTACTGCCCACCTCGAGCCATACCCTCAAATAAAAAAAATCAAAAGTGGCCACCGAATCAATCCAAAAGTCAGAGTATAATATCGAAGGGATGTGTCCGATCAAAGTGTAACGACCCAAAATTTTAATTAATTAAAATTTGAATATTTAATTAATTTTAAATATTAATAAGTGAATTTATAAGTCGAATAAATTTTATTTCGAATAATTGGATTTAATTGAATAATTAAATCGATAATTTAATACGTTAAATTATGGAAATAATTGAAAATCGGGTTAAATATGATTGAAAATGATTTGTAAAATTTTATTTTGTCATATTGGAGTTAGAATGATATTATAGCACTTTTAAAATCGAATTAAAAGTTTATTTGTGAAAATTGAATATTTTAATATTAAATCGACTAGTGAAAATAGCCAATTGTCGAAAAGTCTCAGAATTGGACGAAACTAGTTCCACTGGATCTGTAATAGTTAGTTATTATCGGATTTCAATTTTCGTAGCAATCGGAGTTATCATTTGATTGTGACAGCTCGAAACGCATCGAAATTGTTTTAATATTAATTTGGCGAGTTAAAATAGCCATTTTTCAAAATGTCTCGGATTTCGACGAAACTAGTTTCATCGGATCCGTAATGTGATATTATTGTATGGTTTCAAATTTCGTGTCAATCGGATTTACCGTTTGTCCGGTGCAAGCTAAAACGCCTAGAAAATCGTTTAAATCGGTTTAATTTAAATTAAACGTTTATTGCCATAACTCGCACAGATGACCGAATTAGCTTTCGAAACCAGTTCCATTATGTCCGGAACGCGGGATAAACCTTAGAAACGTCGGTCACCGTGCGTAAATCGGTGTTTGGAAAATCCAAAATGAATAGTGTTTCGTTCAATTTCCTATAAATAGACCATCCATCTCTTCACAAATAAAAAAAATATAACCTAGGTTAAAAACCCTAGCCGCCGGCCTTGATATATACGGCCAGAAATGAATCCTTTTCTCTCCTTAATCTCTTCCAATCTGTTCACAATTACGAGAAACACTCAACTGTAAAGTGGTAGAGGAAGATGAGAGCTAAAGATCTATACGGGTATGATCGCGAATGGGTTAATGGATTGGCGGCAAATCGAGGTGGATGGGGGGCCGAACGCGCACGTTTTTCAACCTGAATAGGCGACCGATAGCAATTTAATTCAATAAATTCAATTTTAACCGGAATCATGATAAAATATACCAAATAGCAATAAATAAATTTTTAATCCCATCCGAAATTAATTTAACACACATAAGAAATTTTAGAAATTGTGAGTGGGCTAAAACACTCACCTTTTGAATTTAAATTGAATTTAAATCCAATTTAAACCCAAAATTGAACAGTCTCTAAATTTGTCCAAACCTGCGTCAAAATGTTCGGAATTCATATACGATCTTAACAAAAGAAACCACACGTAAAACGGATTTCGTATGCACAAGTTATATTGATTAGAACGTGTTGAAATTAAATTAAAATAAAATTAAATAAATAAACAATACCAGCCACGTCATCTATCTTCACTCTCATTCCCAGCATGTAATACGTGTGTATCCAAAACTGATGCTCACGAAACACGGATGGCTTCCCTCGTCAACGCGATGACCACCGCTGCTGAACGCCGCCGACCAAGGTCGCTGCCCCCTTACGCTCACGCCGGCACTCCCCACATGGCCCACGACGCCGCGATGACCACCATCGGCCCAAAAAAATGCAGCCACCGCCGCATGATAAAACCCTAATCCAATTAAATCCGTCGATCCAACCACAAACTTCACCTACGAACGACTTCGATCGAATCCCCTCGACGATATCTACCCAACGGTACAATTTATTTGACGATCCGACGACGATCATCAGAGTATGATGAACGGTCGAGAATTGATTAGCGAATTCTGGGCAAACGGTGTATCGATTTGAAAAAGAATCAAACCAGAAGATTACGCTCTTTGAGAGCTTCGAATCCATATAAAATTTGATATTGTTTGGAGAGTTTGAATTTTTGGCTTTGGATTTGATTTGGAATTATATTTGGGAATTAGGATTTGCATCCATTGGAAAGAGGAGCTAATAGAACGTATAGAAATAAGGAATAAGAAATGAATTAGGGTTTATAATAGGGTATATATAGACAAAGCTGAAATAGAATAGATGGACCTGATTGATATACGCATTGAACGATAAAAAGGCCCGAAAATCCCATTTCGACTCCAGAACGAAATTAGGTCAACCCATATACCAAAATTAATGTTTTTAAATATTATAAACACAATGGGACAGGTTTCAGGTCCAAATTCTATCATATGAAGAAGTTATTCTAAAATCGAATTATTTCAAATTGATTTAAATTGATTTCAATTTATCGATTTCAAGACGTTTCGAGTCCGTACGATCAAACGACAAGTCCGATCGTTACGAAAGTTGAAATCCTATAATAATTCACCGTTACGGATCCGATGAAACTGGTTTCGTCAAAATCCGAGTCAGTGGCCAAAATGGCTATTTTTACATTAATTAATTAAATTAATAAATTAACTAATTATACCAAATTTTCAATTTCAATTCTTTAATTGACCAATTTCTACATTTTTAATTTCTTAATCATTTACAATGATTTAAACAAATTTAAATGTCAATTTAACATTGATTCATTTATCAATTTCAGCGTTAAATTTCATTTTTCTTACCTTCAAAAATTATAAATTTAATTTACAATTATTCCAATTAATTTACTTTTCATTCTATTATTCAATTCATTGATGTCAAATTGATGAAATTAACATTGGACTCAAGATCTATAACATTAATATTCTCCAATTTCAACTTAATTTTCAATTAACGAAATAATTAAATATTTAATTTCATTCATTTGCAATTAATCCAATTATTAAATGTTTATTCCAATAAATTGTTTTTATCTGATTTCAATCTTTATATCCAATCCACAATTTCAAATAACATAGTCAATGCTGGTTTTTACATTACATTACATAAATATACTCCTTACTTTCTTTATTGTGTATTAACTATAATTTCCACTAGTATTGAAATCTTTGCCAAATATAACATTTGCATTACCTCCTTTATTGGGATTTCATTCAACTTGTTTGTAGTCAACTTATATTAACATCACTACCTTTAATTTTTAATTATCAATTCATTCATAAACCACTAACGTAATATTTAATTAATAATTAAATATTTAATACATTATTACCAAATATTACCTTAAATGCACACTAATGTAACATTTAATTTCATTTATTGCAGTTGGTTTCAATTAATTGGAATTGCGCTAAATTAGTTATTTATCAACTTGCATTAACGTTACTACATTAATCTATATCCAATTACAATTAATATTCTTAATAAATTTACTTACTTGGTCTCATGCTTTCTATTACACCAATTACTAGCTTAATAATAAATTTACGTTTCTATTTTAATTTACATTCACACTTTCCGTTATTATATTAATTATCATTAAAGTACATTTAATTATCTTTATTTGTAATTGGTGAATTAACAGATAACAACCATTTGTCACCATTATATTATTTCACACATTAATTCAATAATTACATTTGCTTTCTCATATTCCACTTATAACCAAGTCATAACATTTAAATTATTTTATTTAATTAGAATTCCATTCAAGTTCCTTAATTATTATCTTAAATTAACCTTGTTATGTTTCCTCTTAGTTAATTTTCATTATTACATTATTACAACCTTTATTAATAATTCACTAATTTTTAGTTTCTTCAATATTAAATTTCAAAATCTCATTAAATTAACAATTATAATTATCGAAATTTACGAGTCTTTACAGGTTTGATGAATTCTGGAGGAGCAATGGAGCAGGAGGCTTCAGCGTTTGTAAATATATAGATGGTTCCGCTGTGTTGTTCTCTGAGTCGTTGTTTGGGTTGTATCTTGAGTTGTATAACTAAACAGGTGTTTATAACTGTTAAGTATGTGTTGTATAGGCTGTGTAACTTTGATGTATATGATACTATGTAATATATATGTGATTAATATAATTTATTTGTTCCGTTGTTGAGATTCTGATGTTGTTTCTTTCTTTCTTCTCTATCTTTTCTCTTTTCTATCCCTTTATTTCTTTGTAATGATGCGTCTTTCTATGGAGAGAAAGGCGGGTCATCTCAACTTTCCTCTAACCCCATTCCATTCCAAACTTACCTATTTTAGACTTTACATCATCATGTTTAGAAAAATCAAAAGGTCTGAACAAGGATCCTCAGAGCCACATCCAATTGGATTCTCCCATAGAACAGCTAATGATTATAAACTACATATAGAACAAATGAGGAGATTGGAAGCTTTAAGGATCATATAGAAAAAGAAAGCTGAATCTTATGATCCAGATAAATGGAGTTTAAACCCTTTTCATGTTGGTCTCACACCTGTCTTTGCCTTAGGAGGAACGAACAATAAAAGTGATAACATGTTTGACCAAATTAGGGAAACAATTCAACTCTACACCAAAGGCACAATCTTTGAAGAGGGAATGATAGCTGATTACAATGCCTTTGAACATAAATCGCATAAAGCAACAAGTGGGACATTGCCTACATATGAAATTCAAAGAGTTTTGAAAAGAAAACCGGTCGTTGAGGGTGAAGCTTTAGAATCAAGTACTAAAAAAATCAAGAAACCATCCTCAAAAGACAAGCTTCAAGTCGAGACTCCCTAAGGAATGCAAATTAACAACATCGATTGAGAATGTTTATTTGCTAACTAGGGAAGAGCTCAACTATTGGCCTTCATAGAAGAAAAGACCTAAATATGAAAGAATCGAGGAAGATCCTATTGTCACTACAACATGTTGAACGAACTTAAGACAAATCGATGTAGGGCACTGGAAGGAATGGTGATCAGTTTCTTCAAACAAGGCAAAATCAATGAATTCGTAAAGTGACCCTACTTGAATTCAATAAAGAACGACTTTACTAAGAGAAATATACATGGTTAGGAGTAGAATTCTCCTAGCACTTGGATATTACCTTAAACGGTCAAAGACTTTGTCCACGCCGAGTTGGCCAGGTCAAAACGCCCCCTAAAGGGAGGTTAGAGTAAGCCTTTATCCAAGACACGCTATGTATAGGTTAAAGCATCGACAAGCCCTTGATCCCACCATGCTATAGCCAGGTAAAGGCACTTCCTGGAGGAAGGACGGAGTAAGCCCTTAGTCCTGCCACGCTATGGCCTGGCCAAGGCATTGAACAAGTCTTCAGTCCTGCCTATAAGGCCTGGCTAGAGCACCTTCTGGCGGGAGGTTGGGTAAGTCCTTGGGTCCTGCTTGTGGATAATCTAACCAAGCGCATTGGACAACAATGGACTAAGATGTCCAAGCTTGAGAAGCAGCATATCAAACAATGGATTAAGACGTTCGAGCCCGGGAAGCGGCATATCAAATAAGGGACTAAGATGTTCGAGCTCAGGAAGCGGAAGATCAAGCGATGACAATATACAATGCCCAAAGAGTGACACATGTCAAGAGAGCCAAAAACCAAGAAAGTGGTACAAAACAAAAGGCTTAAATAAGAATCTACTGACTTCGACTAATTATCAAAAAAGAATTTATGAACTCCACTTATTAATACCCGAATCTGGGTTTCGGGTCTTTCATTATTAAATTCGAGAATTTACTTATTAATATCCGAATCAGGGTTTCAGGTCTTTACTAATAATCTATGGTCTTCATCATACTTGGATCTGGGTTTCGGCACTATTACTATTAATTCTTGGACTTTACTTGTTAATATCTAAATCTAGGCTCTAGATTTCTATTATGGAGATTGTTATTATTGATTTCTGGTTATCATCCACTAATACCCGAATCTACATTTCAGATCTTTTAATTTTTAAAACTCATTCATTGATTCCCGAATTGGGTTCCAGAGCAATTGATATTAGGATTTCTATGAATTCCTAATCTTCAATTAAACTCGATATCTATTTCCCAAATCAGGGTCACTAGACTTCTACTTCAAACTTTCAAACAATATAATCTCTAGACATCTATTACATGATTATTATTGGATTTCTATTAGCTATCTCCAGGAGAAGAATTTCTAAACTTCTATGTTTAAATTTTTGGTTTTCTGTCAATATGGTTGAAGTTGAATCCTGACTCTCTCTCATTACTATCAAAGATGAGTTTCAAGACATTCACCCGTATTTAATCATAGAATTACTTCTCACTTATTATCATATGTTTACATAATGACCTGTTAACCTCTGCCAATAATGTGGATAAACTTCTATATATATTTCAAATTAACGATAAAGAATACAGTTTACCTCTTACTTTTCAGGGAAATGAGATTAGTAAGGAGAATTGAATAAGCAAGCAAATACAAAAATAATAGTTCAGGTTATCAGAAGGAAGATTTAGGAACAACATTATAAGAAAGGACTACAAACTAGACCATATTTACATAATTTACATAATTTACAAAATTATTTATAAGTATACAACATAAGTTTATGTACTGCAAGTCCTGAATAGTCTCATTTAGATTTTCAACAATCAAAGGATCGACAATATGATGAATTGCTATACAAAGAATTTCTTTAAGTTCCTTTTCTTTCTTACTTATTTCATCAACATCATCGATGGAATCAATGCGAGCCCTTAAAGCACGGTTGAAAGCTTTATAAGCACCATTGAGGGTTTTTTGCCTTTCTAAATCTGCAATGTCCTTTCGAAGAAGTTATTTATCATGTTCAAGATTTTGAATCTGATTGCATACTCGTTTATGTGCTGAGAATATGTCACTTTCCGTTGGTCGTCAAATATTTCATCATTTCGAATATGACCTTTCTGCACCATTCTCCCACATTCCCTCATCTAAGCCTAGCGGAGGGTTATTCGTAGCTGGAAATTTTTAAATGGCTAAAGATGAGGACCTTGTCAATTTCACAACAGTTGAAATGATCGGAGAAGTTGGTAAATTGACATTTTGAATGTTATCCCCCATGATAAACTCTAGCAATTTTCACTAACTTGACTGCCTTTTAATTTTATCTCTAAATCACTTATCTATTGAAGAAGCTTTGACATATCTTTATCGAAGTCAATTGAAGGGTTTGATTTAACTTGATGCTTCAATTGAGAAATCATTTCATCTTTGTTCTTGATGTTTTCTTAAAGACTTGTAATCTGATTATTAAGATCCCTAACGATTGTCTTCTGAAGAAAAAATTTTCTATGCCATTCTAGCGCATTGATGTTTCCCTACAAACGAGTGGACAGAGGGCCTTTAAGGAGGTTTCTCTTTTCAACTTCTACAATCATCCTATCTCTGATGCTCGTAAAGTAGGATAGGGAAACCGTTGAAAGTGATATGACGGCTAACTGTGAGCCCTATTTAAACAAAAAACTAAGTCAAACCTCAAATAATCAATCTCTTTTATTACAATAATAAAGATTATAATTCAATAAGAAATAAAAAAGTACAATCTCATTGTTTCGGTTAAATGCTTGTTTTATTACTTTTAAAGTTGAGAAACAACGTTTTTGACTTTATTAAAGGAATTAGCTAAAAGAGTAACTATTGAATCAAAAGGGCATTAAATCCTTTCGGGGTAACTGGAGATATTTACTATAGTCCAGTTCCTCGACAGGAGGACTATCATGACCACATATTAATCTGGTATGATATGTTCGAATTTCCTTGAGAGGTTTTTCTTTTTCTTCACCAATAAAGTCGAAACAAAGGCGTGGGTGTTCCCTGTAAAGTCTCTACAAGTCTCCAAGAAAGTAGTATCTGGCTAATTTTGAAGATTTCAAAAGCGAAGCCTTTTCTAGATAATCACTTCTTAGTTTAACATATTTGCTAAAATAATCTCTAGAGACAAGGTTGCCTGGGAGACATTTATTCTATGATAACGTAATAAAATACAACCAATTGTAAAAGGAAGTTAGAACAAAAAATATATAAATCAATGTAATTATATTATTATAAATATTCATTTGGTTCATACAAAATTGATTTTTTGAATACCTTAGAAATAAATTTATCCTCGTAATATTTAAGTTTTTCAGGAGGCAACCCATGAGGATTGATTTGACTCATGGTAAATTTCAACAAGCCCTCGGATGTGGATTTGATCCAAATTCATCCAAATATCTCCTATGTAAATGCCTAAGTAGACCCCCACTAAAATCACCTAATTATATGTAATGACCTGCCTTTTTGGACGATTTAAATCGACGATAAACCACATATGTCAGGCTCAACCCATTCAAAAGGGCAGATTGTTATATTGTAAATAAGAAAAAGCCAAGAAAGTAAGAAAACAAATACAGAATCGCACAACCTAATGATATAATATAATAATCAAATAAATAATTCATGAAGCTGTTTACAAATAACATTAATTATACTTTAAAATTACATATCAGAGTTACATACAAGATGAATAAATAATAAATAAATGCAGCAAAACTACATGATGCAATGGAATAAATATAATAATAATAGTACAGAACATTCGTCTTCATTCTCCAAAAAGCAGTCTTCGAGAAACTAAAAAGCTCAGACTGAACCCGAGCGAATTGAAAAGACAAAACATCAAGTCAAAACTAAAAGATCTTACGTAAGTTAAATCAACAGTAAATAAATATGAGTGTAACAACATCAGAGATGTTTACGAGTTTGGACATCTCCTATCCAGTGTCAACTTGAGTGCAATAACTTAAGAGATGTTCGGGATTACCATCTCTTAAGGGTCTGTAAAACTATCTACTATGTAGTACAATACCCTATTATAATAGTGTCTACAGTAAAGTAAAGTAAAGTATTAAAACAGCGTTAAAGCATTACCCATATCCCCCTTAACACATTTTTATATATTCCCATAGTCTATACAGTACCATAATTCCTCCGTAAATAAGAGGGCTATCAGATGGCACACCATATGTATGGCACAAACTAAACTCGTAGAAGGAACGACAGGGCATGTGAACACGGCACTCGAGGCAATGCCAGAGTAGATACACCAATTGCAGATCCAGACTGGTGGTAACACATATTAGCTACTATCGCCCACCTCGGAACACACTCCCAAATCAAAATCAAGGGGTGGCCACAAAATCAATCACAAAGTAATAGAATGGTATCGAAGAAATGTGCCTGATAGAAGAAATGACCTCACTTGGTCCGACATGGCTCATGTTTTAACCACATGAAGCTGGCTCACGGGAATAAAGGTCACATAAATACCTCATACAGAATCGTTCGCCAAACCATCCTACTTTATTTATGTCATCTCCATCACATGCACAGTTGTTAAAGTAGTTTTCGGTATTGGCAAAGAGTATGACAATATCTGATCCCGATCTCTTTAATAACCAAATGCTTATTTCACACCGGATGGTTCTTTTACATTTCCAAAACTGTTTCATAAGTGATATCAAAATATCATATTCAATTTAAACCATATCACTTTCAAAATCATATTCACTTCAAAACCATATCAAAAATATAGGTTAAATCCTCTTTTCAAGATCATCATTTTATTCAAATATATTGATTTACTAGAAAATATCATTTCAATTCCCAACTTAGATTATAACTTCATTTAACTAGATTTGCCTTTAAATCAAGGATTTAAATATAAACACTTAAACATTGCCCAATCTAAAATTTAGAAATAGTTTTAAATAGTTAAATAGTTTTATTAGATTTTAAATGGTTAAAATGCTATAGATATAGTTTAATTGGTTTTAACAGTTGAAAATAGATTAAAATATTTTATAATATTAAAAATAGTTTAAATACTTTGAATTGGTTTCAAATACTTCAAAATAGTCTAAAATACTTTAAATTAGTTTAAAATACTTTAAATAGTTTAAATGGTTTAAATATAGGTTAAAATAGTTTAATATAATTTAAAAGAGGTCAAAATAGTTTAATAGTTTAAAATCTTAGAAAACAGGGTTTTTATAATAATAAATCTTTAAACAGTTTATATTAAAATAATTAAATTTAAGTTAATATCAATATTAAGCCATTTCTTTTATTTCAATATATCTAAACCATGTCTATTCTTTTTTTTCTCAAATCAACCAACTAAAATTGGTTTCAAATTCTAGTTCTCATTTAACCCTTTAATCAATATCAATTTCAAATCCATGTTTGAATTATCAATTTAAACCTCTTCAAATTAAATAGGTTTCCAATTTGTATTCAAATAATTTCAATAACTCAATTTCGATAAATTTCATTTATGCTTCAAAAATCGAACTTTGAAACTTCCATTTAATTCTTTAAATAATTCATTAAATCAATTCCATTTCAACATTAAAACATGGAATTTCGAAAATAATTCAGTTTATATAAAACAAATTTTATTTCAAACTATAATTTAATGAATTCAAAATTTAAGAATTAAAATCATTTAATTTAACCAATCCGGTGTCCGTATATAACTTTCTACCTTATGGTCAAGTGATATGGATATTTATCATTTTAATCCGCAAATATTTAAACTTACGGACATATATCATTTCAACCTGCAATCACGAATTAAATAAAATCCTTAAAATCACTCGAGTCTATCATTTCAACCTATGATGATTTTTCTCTAATCTATAGATCATTCGGGTATGTGTCATTTCAACCCATAGAGAACTTGCAGTGTTATAACAATATAAAATACAAGATCCAGTCACCCAATATCAACAAACAAGCATCCATCATAATCATCATCCAAATAAACTAATAAACATAAATAAATAGCTGATTATCATTAACAAGTATTAAATTGACAATTAAATTCAATATTAAATTAAACAATGATTAAATGCTATAAAGTCAAATTTAACTAGAATGGCAATTTAAACATAGCAAACATCAACCAATTAATTTCTAATCATATTATAAATTTAAATTAACAAACATGACAATTTAGTAGTTGTGAGCGGGTTAAAACACCCACCTTTGATTTTAGCCCATAAAAATCCAAACAGAAGCGCAAAAACTCAACAGTCTCCAAATTCAATTAAATCATTTTCATGTTGTCCTGAATTTAAATATGAATCTAATAGAAGAAATCGTGCATGAATCGAAGTTTACATACAAAAGATATTCATGTTATAATAAATATTATTAAATAATAATCAGTACACATTAAAGAAATAAACAAATTTTAACACTTACGTTTGTTCAAAATGAGGCTTAAGGAAAAGATTGAAGAACAACTAAGATGAGGACAGGAAGTGTACGAAAAACGAAAAAAAATCATGTTTCAGAAAATAAAGCTTTTGGATTTGCAAGAATAAGGGCTTTTGAATATGAGGTGTCAAGAGAAACAAAAAGAAAATGAAGAAATAAGTTGTAGGTTATTTATAATTAGGAAATGAAGGGGGAGGGATAAAAATAAATTTCACATTTTATTTTGAAAGTTCCAGGCATTAATAATGCATAAGAAAATGTACGCTGGAATGGAAAAGTTTGCAAACTAAAGGAATATGACGACCCGAACTTGATGCCCGACAAACGACATCGAAATCCGTATCGTTGGAGCTTGCGACAACATTAGATGCTAAACAACACAACGGAAAAAAAAGACGATTGCATTGATATATAACATAGATACAATGTGATATACACCATGATACAAAAACCCAACACCATCAGAGAAAATATACACCACAGCGGAAATAAGACAACATGAGTAAAGTCTTCAAGAGAATCCAATACTGCAACTCCAAACCAAAACTCCAAAGTCAAAGCTCTAAACTTCAAGCTCAACCACCATCAAGCTGAACTTGTAGCAAATGCGATCCCAAATGCGATTGCCAACCAAAAGTTCAAAGATCCAAAAACTGAAGAAGATTTTCCAAATGCTACCAAACCAAAGACTTCGAAAGATATCGAAACTACACCTATTATTGGATTATCTGAAAAAACCAACTCTAGACTGCCCGTATGGAAAATTGTGGGCACCTAGAGTTTAGGAAGGGAATAATAAACTCCGGGTCAGTCATGGGACAGGTATGAGCAAACGAAAACAGTTTATCTTTAAAACAAACAACAAAAGAATTTAAAACATTGAAATTCACAATGCTTTTTGGAAAATGAAACTACCATAAGGCCTCCCCGCACACACACAATGCAAGCGCACAGTTGGAGGAGATTTCTCCTTATGATAGTCAAACATGCTTAATACGCAAAATCCTTTTTGATATTATTATTAGTGCATAGTGGACAACATTTCGAAAGTATAATACTAATCTTAGCCAGCATACGTACTTTTATAGTATGCCTACTATAGCTACCATATTAGATGGCATGTTCTACAACTAAAACCGTACAAGGAGCGTATTGGATGATTGGGTTTCCAACTAATGGTCAGGCTAAGGAACTTCCTATTGCCACATGGGAACGCCTCTGGAGGGACGCCCCGAGAACCTACCCGGATCTCTGCCAACACAAGGTCGGTTTACTCCCTTCCCGGGAGTAACACCTAAGATATGCCATCCCAAGTCGTTTCCGACCTTTATTCCGAGGATCCTCAACCATAAATCAACATCACACAGCAATAAATTTACAATGTCCACATGAGTTAAGTATCTGGGCTCCATATCATGATACCACCCTTTTCCAGAACAAATGGACATGCCCTAGGGGCGCGACCCCTGCACCCTTGCCGCATCTTTCCTGTTTCGACCATTTCCGAGGTGTGAGGTCCTGATGAGGTCTCGTCCACAAAGCTATGCTTTTTTACAAAGTCATGCTTCGATCAACAAATGATCAGTAGCACTTCGTATGCCACATTTCCAAATTGGGAATGTATCACTAGTAACCATCAACTACATAACCTCTGAGCTTGTACGTCTCAAAGAAGGGTGTTAAGCTAAGAGAATAAATCTCCGCCGCCAAACAGAAATGTATTTGATAGAAACTATCTTTACATCTCAAAGTGTAACATCAAACACACATTCATACAAGTCTGTTCCGGGTTCGAACAGAACCGAAGGCACTTCCGAAGAATCCCTTACAATCCGGGTATTCACAATCCCGATTGGACTCCCCATCACATTTGGAGATCTCTATACCGTAGCTACTTAGTGCAGAGTCATTCAACGGGCAAACCTTTCGTTTTCAAAAATACCCGGTCGTTACCACCTTTCTTCAAATGCTATCTATAATGTCGTACCATTGTTCGAAATGGGTTATATGACACAAGGTCCTCTCACGGCTAAATCGAATAATGAGCGCAATATTTAAAAACATATGGATATTGGGATTTCAGTTAAGTCACAACTTACTATCCCAATCCTTTCTTTCAAGTGGTTTAAACAAATTACCATTTCCAAATCTTTAAAAAAAAGATTTACTTGACAAAGTTCACCCATTTTTCATAAAGATCCATTCACGGATTTCAAAACAATTTCCATTTGAATTGGATTAACTCATTCAGTCTTTAAATCAAGACCCAATTTATAGCTTTCAAAATCGTTGCCAAAGATTCATTCATAACTAGGAAAACCATTTTCATTTCAAACTTGAAATCCTTTCAACACAAGTTGGAAATTCTTTCCTTATATGAAAGCTTTTATTATTTGAAAACAAATAGTTTTCGTTTCGGAAAAATCTGATTTCATTTAAACAAGTTAAAGTCTTTGGGTTAAATTCAAAATTCCAAAATAATATTTTTAAAATAGTTTAAACCCATATAAACACATTTATAACTTGTACAACATTTTTAAATCATAATTTCCAAACATAGAATTCAATTTCAAATTTTGAATTCAAATTTAAATCAAATTATTTAAATTTAAAAACTTAATCAGGTCATTCAAAATAACTTTTATCTTTAAAGCTCCTTTTAAAAAGTTTTTCAACCCAATTCTATTTCCAAAATCATTTGAGTTCAAAATCCAACTTTTAAAACCATTTCAAAAATCTGTGACTTAACCAATTTCCTCATGCAATCCTTATTTGTGTGTGTATAGTGTAGTCCAGGGGTTTTACACAATAGTGCAACATCATCAATCATCACAGATTCAAGCATATCAATATCTATAAGCGGTATATTCTTATAATGTTTATCTTCCATTCACATATACACAGGTAAATAACATACATTCATCGCAGATAAAATAAATTACATTAATCACAGCTTGAATTAAAACAACACAAAGCATCACACAGCAAAGACATCAACAATTCACAGCATTCAATAGAATACAGTCATCCATAAGTAAGGTTAATTGATCATCTGATTAATTGAAACCAGATTAATCACTAATCTAAGTTAATTAACATTAATTAATTATAATTTATGTTAATTAATTATCCATTAATTATTTATTAGTTACTCTTAATTAATAAATTAATCAACCCTGAATTATTAAAGAAATATTTAATTAATTATCCTTAATAGATTAATTAATAAATTAATTAACCCATAATTAATTACCATTTAATTAATTATCCTTAATTAATTATAATAAGTAATTATCCCTAATTACTTAATTAACTTTTACCATTAATTAATTACTTTTAACTAAGTAATTATCTTTAAGTAATTAATTACTTCTAATACTTATATATTAATTAATCTTCTAATTAATTAATTATTCTTAATTATGAACTTAATTAACCTTAATCAATCTTTGATTAAGTAATTATCCTTAAAATTTCTTACATTAAATAGTTATCTTAAATCAAGTAATCACTTAAGACTTTGATCAAATCAAAAGACAATCCCTTCATCTCAAATTTATTTCTTTAAATATTAAAGGTTATTTTTAAATATATTTAAAACACTTTTTAAACTTAATAAATTTTAAAATAATTTATATTTAAAACCTTTAATTGATACAAAAATAACCATGATTGTATAAAAGAATTTGTTTACAAAAATTCATTAAAACTTAAATAAATTTTATAAAACTTGATAAAAAAATTTAAATTTAAAAACTATTTTACACAAAACTCTCAAACCCCCGGCAAAACTTAAGTTTCCTCGAGAAAAACTTCGGGCCACATGCAATCTTCATCTGCTTTGAGTTTTTCAACTATTTCCTCGCGCTTGAACCCGAGCGTTCATTTTCTTCCCCAAACTTTTAAAATTCCTGGTACCCAAACGTGCACCGATGATCCTTGTGTACGTGTACGCGAACTCAGTGGGTTTCGATCGATGCCACGACCTCCTGCAAGTTGCCGCCAACCACCACTACTCCACCGATCACCATATCTGACAAAATTATCGCAAAATCGATATTGATTTTTTTCCAAGAATACTGGAACACAATGATCCACCTAAAAACATCCTGCACGATCACCACCGATTGATTGCCACTCTGACGCCGCAATCCAAGCTCCACCACACGACCATAAAACTAACCCCCCATATCCGATCAACAAGAATGCTATACCGACGACATTAATGCCTCATGAATACAATTTACAAAATACAGGGTTAAAACCCTAAATCGATTCCAATCACTAACCAGATGAATAATAAAATCATCTTACATTTTTCTCGAGTTCGACGATCATTCCAGCACCTCTAGAAGCAAACTCCAACCCCCAAGCATGCGCCGATCACTAGAAATTGAACGAAATCCAAATTCTGTTCAACCCTAGATATCTCAACTAATATTAGCTTAAAAATCATGAAACAACTACGTATATTCATGCTTTTGCCTTACGAAGCTGTTTGCAATGTCAAAACACAAAATTGGAAACATTGATTTTCAACTTGAATTTAAATCACTACTGTATCATCCAATTTTCTAAACATTTCTTAAATATTTGCACTCGAAATTATTTTAAAAATGAATTTAGGATGTTACAGACAATTTCCTTTTAGGAATCAAAGCTAAATTTTGTTTTGAAAGGAAGATATGATTTTTTTTCAAGATGTTATTTTAATTCTGTTGATATAACAAAGTAAGCACCTATACATAGATATACTTATCATCGTGTAAACATTCACACTGACATGCAAGCATAATAACCCATCATTTCCATAAAATACTTTAAGCATTAATTATAATATCAAGGGATATAGGTGAGTTTGCTCACCTTGGATTGAAGACAGAGGGCAGTGATCAGGAAATTGAAATTCTGGAAAATTTAAATTGGCCCAGCTATGATCTGCTTGCTTAATTTATTTGATCTTACTTTTGTTTTGATGCTCTGATCCTTTAGTTTGATTCCAGAACTTCGTTGATGTCAAGGTTCCATTTAAATCTGCATGCTTGATTCAGGTTTGCTGAAGACTTAATACAGGTCGATAGCTTTGATACTTTTAGGTTTTGATTGCTGGAATGCTTGATTACAAGCTTGTATTTCTGGTTCGGAAATGAATTACAAGATTTTAGTTTTGGACTTGAAAAATGTTTGCAGTGTTTTGATTTTGGTATGAGGAGAGTTTACAGGTTTGTTTTGTTCTTGTGGATTTCTGGTTGCATTTGAACTTGTTACAGGCTTGAGAATAATGGTTACAAGGTTTGATTCAGATTTTGTTTCTTTTTTTATTTACTGATTTCAGTTTTGATGTTGAAAATATAAGAAAAAAAATGAATATAGTTTATAAAATTTTAATTTATTTCAAACCAAATTAATGCCACTTGTTAATTCTATGGTAACACTTGTTAATTTTTTACCATTTTGTCTTTACAAATGTTCAATTCACGGTCTTATAAATTTACAAATGTCCTAGGTGAACTAAATTGTGTTTATATCCTTAATTTAAATTATTTTGTAAATTTTGTTTTAAACCTTTATGAATTTATATTTTCATATCTTAACATATGTTTTTGTTTTAAATGTTTATGTCATTATCTTCTAATATATTTTCATTTGCACAATTAAATTTATCTTAATTGTTTTTCATATTACAATCTTAATTTAGTTTAATGTATATATTTTTTATATTTTCCATTCATACAATTTCTATCATTTATATTTGCACAATTTTTAAAAGAGAATGATTTAATACTAATGTATATATTTATACTTTCAAGGAACTGATTTTTAAAAATCTAATTATACTTTAAATAAATAATCACACATATATGAATTATAAAATTTAGCTTTTAAACAACTTTTAAACTTTTGCTATATTTTAAACACTACAAATAAATACATCTTCTTTATTAATCATTTGTATAATCTTTTAATGCAAAAGATGGTTTTAAAATTTAATTTCACATGAATAAATATATTAAAATTTTATTCTTAATTTGCCTTTGAAAAATCTATTATACCAAATTCAAAACATCATTTTTAAAACAAAATGCATATTTAATAAAATTAGAAACAAATTCTTATTATTTTAGAAATAAAATTTTAAATCCAATTTATTTCCAATATATTTATTTTTGAGTTTTCAAATTCAAATTTCAATTAAAAATCAATACATATATATATAAACAACTAATATTTTATTTTATTTTGAGAAAAACTTAATTTGGTTCATAATTTAATTTCAAAAATTATTTCAATTATCGAATTAAACTGGCAAAAATGTGGGAATGTTACAGATTCCCTCTTAAGAAAATTTCGTCCTCGAAATTTGTCAGGGAGATAACAAAGAACAAATGAAAGATAGAGAAATATCTTTTCAGATCAAATTGAATATCTATTCTGCATTTGTCTTACCAAATCAGAATGTCAACAACAGATATGAGAACAATCTCATTCAATACTTTACGAATTATTCGGATTATCCAGATCTACGAAATATGCATAGCACTGGTTAGTTCGAAGGAATAACTAATCGTTCGTAGAATATATCGAAACCTAGTGAAACAGACAAAAATAGGTTCGACTATGATCTCAGATTCAAGATTTAACTTATTTACTATTTGTTGAGCTCCCATGTCGAAAAAATTCGAAAATTTTTATCGTAAGCAGAAGGTTACCTTCTAAAATTTCTTTTCCTTTATCAGCCTTTGAGGTTGAAGGATCATTTTTAATTGCATACACCTTCGCTACTTGAGCTTGTTTCCTTACTAGGCAATCCTTAATTCTATGTCCCGGCTTGTGGCAGTAATATCATTCCCTAGATTCCTATTTTGGCTTCATAAATTGCTCCCTCTTTCCTTGCTTCCTGGGATTCTTACAATTGTTCGAGTAATGGCCTTTCTCCAAGCAATTGAAACAAGTAACATCTTCCACCTTTTTCTTCTGTATATTCTTCTTTCCTTTACCCTGCAACGGTTTCTTTCCGCTGAAATTCCTTTTCCTCCAATTTAGATTGCTTGTATTCCCTTTTTCCTCCGGAACTTCTTGCTCTTCTAGAGTAGCGTATCTATAACCCATATCGATCAATTCAGAAAAAGATTCTTTTACGTGAGTAGTCATTCTCTCATGGAATTTCTTGTTCATTCCCTGAATAAATTTCTCATTCTTTTTCAAAGGTGTATTCACCAACTCCGGACCAAACCGAGATAATTCGTTGAATTTGTTCAAGTAGTCCTCAAATGATAAACTTCCCTGCTTTAAATCCGTGAACTCCTGGTACATTCTGGAGATACCAGCAGACGGCATATATAGCTGCTCAAACACTTCCTCGAAACGAATCCAAGTGAACTCATCCGCCGGCTCATCCATAATAATAGTTTCCCACCATGCTAAAGCCTCTTCCTGAAGTTGCCAGGAAGCTATCAATCGCATCTGATCATCTTCCAATTTTAGTCCTTTGAAAATCCTTTCGCATGATCAAATCTAGGCTTGTGCTTCGATAATAGTTTCCTTGCCTGTGAATGGCTTTCCACCAAGTTTGGAAAAACTTCAACATAAATCAGACAGATTTGGCTGAGGTTGAGTGGGAATATCTGTTGTTGCAGGGACTTGACCAGTTGAAGTGGTACTTCCCTGTCCCCTACTTGTCCTCTTCTTCCTCTCATTCTTACTATCTGTAAATAGTAAGAAAACCGATTTCGGCATTCGGATGAGATATCTTAGGGAATAACAACAGTCAAAGAAAATAGACTGAGTATTTTGGGTTTCCGGTTTCACGGGTTGTACTCATTCTAGGGTATACTTCACCCTATCTCTAATGATCCATCTAATGTGTTACACTTCATAGCTAAAGTTCTTACTCAACCTTTAGCTCTGATACCAAATGTGACGACCCAAACTCGATGTCCGACAGACGGCATCAAAATCTGTATCGCCGGAGCTTGCAACAACATTAGATGATAAACAACACAGCGGAAACAAAAGATGATTGCATTGATATATAACACAGATACAATGTGATATACACATGATACAAAAACCCAACACCATCAGAGAAAATATACAACACAACACCACAGCGAAAATATGAAAACATGAGTAAAGACTTCAAGAGAATCCAATACTGCAACTCCAAACCAAAACTCCAAAGTCAAAGCTCTAAACTTCAAGCTCGAACCACCATCAAGCTGAACTTGTAGCAAATGCGATCCCAAATGCGATTGCCAACCAAAAGTTCAAAGACCCAAAAACTGAAGAAGATTTTCCAAATGCAACCAAACCAAAGACTTCAAAAGCTATCGAATCTACACCTATTATTGGATTATCTGAAAAAACCAACTCTAGACTGCCCGTGTGGAAAATTGTGGACACCCAGAGTTTAGGAAGGGAACAATAAACTCCGGGTCAGTCATGAGACAGGTATGGGCAAACGAAAACAATTTATCTTTAAAACAAACAACAAAAGAATTTAAAACGTTGAAATTTGCAGTGCTTTTTGGAAAATGAAACAACCATAAGGCCTCCCCGTACACACACAATGCAAGTGCACAGTTGGAGGAGATTTCTCCTTATGATAGTCAAACATGCTTACTACGCAAAATCCTTTTTGATATTATTATTAGTGCATAGTGGACAATATTTCAAAAGTATAATATTAATCTTAGCCAACATACGTACCATTATAGTATGCCTACTATAGCTACCATATTAGATGGCAGGTTCTACAGCTAAAACCGTACAAGGTGCGTATTGTATGATTGGGTTTCCAACCTTTCGAGGAACGACCCGAGAATCTACATGGATCTCTGCCAACACAAGGCAGGTTTACTCCCTTCCCGGGAGTAACACCTAAGATATGCCATCCCAGGTCGTCTGCGACCTTTATTTCGAGGATCCTCAACCACAAAGCAACATCACATAGTAATATATTTACAGTGTTCACACGAGTTAAGTATCTGGGCTCCATACCTTGATATCACCCTTTTCCAGAAGAAATGGACATACCCTAGGGGCGCGACCCCTGCAACCTTGCCGCATCTTTCCTGTTTCAATCATTTTCGGGGTGTAAGGTCCTGATGCAGTCTCGTCCACAAAGCTACGCTTTTTAACAAAGCCATGCTTCGATCAATAAATTATTAGCAGCACTTCGTATGCCACATTACCAAATTTGGAATGTATCACTAGTAACCATCAACTACTGAGCTCGTACGTCTCAGAGTAGGGTGTTAAGCTAAGAGAATAAATCTCCGCCACTAAACAGAAACGTATTTGATAGAAACCAGCTTTACATCTCAAAGTGTAACGTCAGACACACATTCATACAAGTGTGTTCCGGGTTCGAACAGAACCAAAGGCACTTTCGAAGAAGCTCTTGCAATCCGGGTATTCATAATCCCGATCGGACTCTTCATCACATATGGAGATCTCTATACCATAGCTATTCAGTGCAGAGTCATTCGACGGGTAATCCTTTCATTTTCGAAAATACCCGGTCTTCACCACCGGTCTTCAAATGCTATTCATAACGTCGTATCATTATTCAGAATGGGTTATATGACACAAGGTCCTCTCCTGGCTAAACTGAATAATGAGCGCAATATTTAAAAACATATGGATATTGGAATTTCAGTTAAGTCACAACTTACTATCCAAAACCTTTCTTTCAAATGGTTTAAACAAATTACCATTTCCAAATCTTAAAAAAAAGATTTACTTCACAAAGTTGACCCATTTTTCACAAAGATCCATTCACAGATTTCAAAATAATTTCCATTCGAATTGGATTAACTCATCCAATCTTTAAATCAAGACCCAATTCATAGCTTTCAAAATTGTTTTCAAAGATTCATTCATAACTTTGAAAACCATTTTCATTTCAAACTTGAAATCCTTTCAACACAAGTTGGAAATTCTTTCCTTATATGAAAGATTTTATTATTTGAAAGCAAATAGTTTTCGTTTCGGAAAAATCTGATTTCATTTATACAAGTTAAAGTCCTTATGTTAAATTCGAAATTCCAAAATAATACTTTTAGAATGGTTTAAACCCATACAAACAAATTTATAACTTGTATAACATTTTTAAATCGTAATTTCCAAACATAGAATTCAGTTTCAAATTTTGAATTCAAATTTAAATCAAGTTGTTTAAATTTCAAAACTTAATCAGGTCATTCAAAACAACTTTTATCTTTAAAACTCTTTCAAAAGCTTTTCAACCCAATTCTATTTCCAAAATCATTTGGATTCAAAATCCAACTTTTAAAACCATTTCAAAAATCTGTGACTTAACCAATTTCCTCGTGCAATCCATATTTGTGTGTGTATAGTGTAGTCCAGGGGTTTTACACAATAGTGCAACATCATCAATCATCATAGATTCAAGCATATCAATATCGATAAGCGGTATATTCTTATAACGCTTATCTTCCATTCACAGATACATAGGTAAATAACATACATTCATCGCAGGTAAAATAAATTACATTCATCATAGCTTGAATTAAAACACACAAAGCCCACACAGCAGAGATATCAACAATTCATAGCATTCAATAGAATACAGTCATCTATAAGTAAGGTTAATTGATCATCTGATTAATTGAAACCGGATTAATCACTAATCTAGGTTAATTAACATTAATTAATTATATTTTATGTTAATTAACATTAATTAATTATTTTTATGTTAATTAATTATCCTTTAATTATCTATTAATTATCCTTAATTAATAAATTAATTAACACTTGATTATTAAAGAATTATTTAATTACCCTTAATTAATTATCCTTTATAGATTAATTAATAAATTAATTAACCCTTATTTAATTACCATTTGATTAATTATCCTTAATTAATTATAATAAGTAATTATCCCTAATTACTTAATTAACTTTTACCTTTAATTAATTACTTTTAACTAAGTAATTATATTTAAGTAATTAATTACTTCTAATTACTTATATATTAATTAATCTTCTAATTAATTAATTGTTCTTAATTATGAACTTAATTAACCTTAATCAATCTTTGATTAAGTGATTATCCCTAAAATTTCTTATATTAAATAGTTATCTTAAATCAAGTAATCACTTAAGACTGTAATCAAATCAAAAGACAATCCCTTCATCTTAAATTTATTTCTTTAAATATTAAAGGTTATTTTTAATTATATTTAAAAAACTTTTTAAACTTAATGAATTTTAAAATAATTTATATTTAAAACCTTTAATTGATACAAAAATAACCACGTATTCTAAAAGAATTTTTTACAAAAATTCATTAAAACTTAATTAAATTTTATAAAACTTGATAAAAAAAATAAATTTAAAAACTATTTTACACAATACTCTCAAACCCCGGGCAAAACTTAAGTTTCCCCGAGCAAAACTTCGGGCCACACGCAATCTCCATCTGTTTCGATTTTTTCGACTATTTCCTCGCGCTTGAACCCAAGCGTTCGTTTTCTTCTCCAAACTTTGAAAATTCCTGATACCCAAACGTGCACTGATGATCCCTGTTTACGTGTACACGAACTCCAATGGGTTTCGATCGATGTCGTGACCTCCTGCAAGTTGTCGCCAACCATCACTACTCCATCAATCACCAGATCAGACGTAATTGTCGCAAAATCAAAATCGAGTTTTTTTCCACGAATATTGGAACACATTGAACCACCTAAAAACACCCCGCACGATCACCACCGATCGATTGTCACTCTACCACTGCAACCCAAGCTCCTACACACGACCACAAAACTAACCCCCTAGGTCCGACCGACCAGAATGCTATATCAACGACGTTAATGCCTCACGAATACAATTTACAAAATACAGGGTTAAAACCCTAAATCGATTCTAATCACTAACCATGATGAATAACAAAATCATCTCGCGTTGTTCTCGAGTTCGACGATCATTCCAGCACTTCTGGAAGCAAACCCCGACCCCCAAGCATGCGTCGATCACCAGAAATTGAACGAAATCCAAATTCCATTCAACCCCAGAATTCTCAACGAATTTAGCTTAAAAACATGAAACAACTACCTAAATTCATGCTTTTGCCTTACGAAGTTGTTTGTAATGTCAAAACACAAAATTGGAAACATTGATTTTTAACTTGAATTTAAATCACCACTGTATCATCCAATTTTCTAAACATTTCTTAAATATTTGCACTTGAAATTATTTTTTAAAATGAATTTAGGATGTTACAAACAATTTCTTTTTAGGAATCAAAGCTAAATTTTGTTTCGAAAGGAAGATATGATTTTTTTTTTCAAGACGTTATTTTAATTCTGTTGATATAATAGAGTAACCACATGTACACAGATATACTTATCATCATGTAAACATTCACACAGACGTGCAAGCATAATAACCCATCATTTCCATAAAATACTTTAAGCATTAATTATAATATCCATTTATATAGGTGAGTTTTCTCACCTTGGATTGAAGACAGAGGACAGTGATCAGGAAATTGAAATTCTGGAAACTTTAAATTGGCCCAGCTATGATCTGCTTGCTTAATTTATTTGGTCTTACTTTTGTTTTGATACGCTGATCCTTTAATTTGATTCTAGAACTTGATTGATATCAAGTTGCCATTTGAATTTGCATGCTTGATTCAAGTTTGTTGAAGATTTAATACAGGTTGATAGCCTTGATACTTTCAGGTTTTGATTGTTGGGATGCTTGATTACAGGCTTGCATTTCTAGTTTGGAAATGAACTACAGGGTTTTAGTTTTGGGCTTGAAAGATGTTTGCAGTGTTTTGATTTTGGTTTGAGGAGAGTTTACAGGTCTGTTTTGATCTTGTGGATTTCTGGTTGCATTTGAACTTGTTACAGGCTTGAGAATAATGGTTACAGGGTTTTGATTCATATTTTGTTTCTTTTTTTATTTACTGATTTCAGTTTTGATGCTGAAAATATGAGAAAAAAATGAATGTAGTTTATAAAATTTTAATTTATTTCAAACAAAATTAATGCCACTTATTAATTCTATAGTAACACTTGTTAATTTTTTATCATTTTCTCTTTACAAATGTTCAATTCATGGTCTTTTAAATTTACAGATGTCCTAGGTGAACTAAATTGTGTTTATATCCTTAATTTAAATTATTTTGTAAATTTTGTTTTGAACCTTTATGCATTTATATTTTCATATCTTAACTTGTGTTTTTGTTTTAAATGTTTATGTCTTTATCTTCTTATATATTTTCATTTGCACAATTAAATTTATCTCAATTGTTTTTCATATTACAATCTTAATTTAGTTTAATGTATATATTTTTTATATTTTCCATTCATACATTTTCTATCATTTATATTTGCACAACTTTTAAAAGAGAATGATTTAATACTAATGTATATATTTATACTTTTAAGAAATTGATTTTTAAAAATCTAATTATACTTTAAATAAACAATCACACATATATAAATGATTAAATTTAGCTTTTAAACAACTTTTAAACTTTTACTATATTTTAAACACTACAAATAATATTTTAAATATAACTTAATATCATATTTCTTTTTTAATAAATACATCTTCTTTGTTAATCTTATAATCTTTTAAAGCAAAAGATGGTTTAAAATTTAATTTCACATGAATAAATATATTAAAATTTTATTATTAATTAGCCTTTGAAAAATCTATTATATCAAATTCAAAACATCATTTTTAAATCAAAATGCATATTTAATAAAATTAGAAATAAATTCTTATTATTTTAGAAATAAAATTTTAAATCCAATTTATTTCCAATATATTTATTTTTGAGTTTTCAAGTTCAAATTTCAATTAAAAATCAATGGATATATATATATAAACAACTATTATTATTTTTTATTTTGGGAAAAACTCAATTTAGTTCATAATTTAATTTCAAAAGTTAATTCAATTATCAAATTAAACTTGGCTAAAATCCAGTAATGTTATAAGGAAAGTAAAATTTTGTATGCGTGAAAATGAGGTAGTAAGAATTAAATACAACATAAAAGCTTAGGCTCGGGTATTAACTAGAAGGAGAAATGAACGGATCAAGTATTAATAATATGGTAACTATTTTAAAACGTTCATGCAACAATTAATAACAGAAGGGACCATGTACATCGCACAACCTTTGAAATTCAATTTTTTTGAAACGTAATCACTAACTTCGTTAACTCAAATAATATTCAAATTTGTACGCATTTAGGTTTTTATCCACGCATAATAAAAAAATTATACTAACCTTAAAAACGAAAACGTTCAAAGTGGTTTTCCCAAAATGATCTTTTATTTCCATTAAAACACCCTTTTTGTTTAACACAAAAACGTGCGTTTCTTTTATTAAATCTATTAATTGCAATCAACGTTTTCTTTCCATTTAATTGAAATATTTGAATTATATTAATTGCAATTAATTACAAAGTTAAATTTCAAAACAGACAACAAAAATGAATGAAAAATAGAACAATTGTCTATTTAAACACATTTATAAATTTTTTGTTTATACACAAGAGTAATAAATAACTTAATGAAATAGATTATTTTCCTATTCTTGTAATCAATCTGTAAGCTAAAACATAGTTCAAACACACATATGTTTCTTACTTTTGAATCAATCAGTCTATTCTTTATTTTAATGAAATTAAACCTACATTCAGAAATGAAACTTTCATTTTATCTTATGTAAATGTTCTTTTCATTAAATCATTCTTTTTATGTTCACAAAACATAAGCTACTTTTAATTACACCTATTAATTCACGATTTAGTATTCTCTGTCCTATTAATTGAAAATTTTCAATTACATTAATTTCAATTGATTAGGTTTCAAAATGGACTAAATGAATGTAATGAGAAGTGGAAGAATCATATCCTATCTAATAGTGATTTAAACATATTATACACTATTGGATACAAACACTAATTATACACTTCTTACTAATAATAGTTTCTAGTCTCTACAATCAATCTTTCAACAACCAAACATTTCAAATAAATAAACATATGTTTACTCCTTTACTAAACTTATTCATTTTTACTCTTTTATTTTGATTTACACTCCTACTATTGAATCAACCAATACCTTATGAAATTATTAACATAGGTTTCTATCTTGTTATCCTCATTTTCTATAATTGATGCCTTTATTTCATTAAACATAATATTTAGTTACATTTAATTTTACTTAATTATATTCTAATTTTAATAAATTAATTTAATTAGATTTCAATCTTTCTATTCAATCAATCATTACTTTATGGATTAGTTAACATTGGTTTACGTCTTATTGCATTAATATTCTACAATTATCATCCTTTACTATATTATTTGCAATATTTCAATTATATTGAAATTTTGTCGATTTTCACATTAATTATAATTTAAAGTCCCACTAAATTCATTTGTCTTGGTTTTACTCTTATTATTAAGTCAACTATTGCCTTACGAATATAATTGACATTTCTGTACATCTAATTACATTCATATTTTAAGTTATCATCTTAAATCATATTAACGTAATATTTAATTATATTTAATTGTAAATGATTTCCAGTTTAACTCAATAGATTAAATAAATTGGTTACAAATAACAGTTGTTCTCCTTTCTAAATTTAATCACATTTGTATATTTGTTATCTACACACAAATGTTATAGTTATTTACACGGCCCTAATTTTATTCAATTATAATTTATTACTTACTATTTCATTAATTAATACAACATTTAAATTATCAGTTACTCTTTTAATCCAATATCAATCAATACACATAATTAATTTACAATCTATAACCAATTATAACTTTTTAATCATTTCAATTAATTGGAGTTTCATTTAAAGCAGTTATCAATTACCTTAAATTAATACTATTACATTTTATTCCATTTATATTCTTTTTATTAAATCACAAATTTTATTTCTTCCAACAATAAATCACAAAACCGTATTAAATTAACTATTTTTAATTATTGAAAATTATGGGTCGCTATAATATGAAAAATCAACAGTCGGATGTGTAACGATCCCAGTTTTAAAGACGAATTTAAATTTCTAATTTAATTGAATTTTGGGTTAAATTATGGATTTGTTTAAAATTTTCAATTTTGATAAGATATGTATATTTATTTATTTTATAAATTGGATTTGAAACTTATTATAAATGTAATTGAATTGGATTAGAAATAAAATGTTTAAAGAAACTACTTATCAATATAGAATATAAGTGTATAGAATAAAATATGTGTTATAAATTTAATACTTAATGTAGAAATATAATTATAAGATAAATTGCAAAATATCTAGTAAACAAATAAAAGAAAATTTACATACAAATGAAAATCTAAGCACATATAAAATATAAAGTGAATACAAAGGACCAAAGTAAATGATAAGAAATGAAACATATACAATAGGCAAGGAAGAAAATAAATAAAACAAAGTACATAGTTACATGCTTATACAAAGCAAAGAAAACTGTACAAACATGACAAATAGTGATGCAAGAAGAAAAAAAAATCAGGTAAGATAAGGCTGTAGACAAATGGGAACATATGCATTTAATACAAGCATAAATGCAATCTTCTCAGTCGAAAGAAAGAAATGTTAAAAGTCATTTCAGTTTTTAAAATAGTTCTTTAGTCAACAAAAGAAGTAAGCCTAAGTAGATAGTACCTTCCCCTATATGCAACTATCTGTTGCTATATATTTATATCAAGTTTGTTCAGTAAGAAAATAAGCAAGGCCTGAAAAGAAAAGAAAACCAAACATCAAAAATTTATAAACTCAAACATCATTCAATCCAAAGCAAAAGCAAGTTCAAACCTGGAAATCAAACAACAGAAGCCCTCTGTTCTTCATCTTCTCAAAACAGTGAGCAAACTTTCGTTAGTTTTCTATAGTGTTGATCAGTAATGATAATGAGATAAAATAAAATAAAATATTGTAACTTGTTTGAATGCATACATATGTGATCACCTGTGCATAGGTTGATAATGTATGTTTGTAAGCAGGGATGTATATAACTCTGATAAAAATATACAGGCTCTAAAACAACATCAAAGATCATTTTCTCCGATTCTTCTTGTTATTAAGACTTGGTGCTAAAGCAAAAATGGTTTATTATAGTATATATTCAAGAATTAAAACTTATTCAAGTTAATTCAATTGTTGATAATCCTGGAAAGCAAGAAAATAAGCATAGTTTTAAAATAAGTCAAAAATTTGAACTTCATAATTTACGAATTCAGGTATACAAATTGAATTCATACTGCAAGACATGAATTTTAAAACAAAAATTTTAGATTTCTAGATTAGTAATTTACGAGCAGTTTGAATTTGAATAAAAATTGCTTTTTTTCAAATTTAAGAGAATTGAATCAATTTAAATTATTGAAATTTGGATTGTAGCAAATATAGCCGCCCCTGATCTCGAGAAAAATGTCAAAAAATTTTTTTATTTAGTGGATTGAGAGGAGAAGACATTTTAGGGATTAAGGACGGTGAAAATGGCGTATGGGTTTTTGGCTCGTGCACACTCGTCGAGGCGTCGAGTGGGACCGGACTTGGAGAGGAGATGCGTGGGGAGGTGTACAGCTGTAGGAGGTGATCGCAAGACCTCCGGTGGCCAGAGGTGGCCACGCGAAGTGGATTGGGTTCGTTTCCAGTTCGAGTGAAATACTCAAATCGCGAACCACAGCGATGTAGTTGGTTCTGGAGGGTTTGCTAGCTTGCGATGGTCAGGGTTGACTTGGTGGTTGGTGGCGACTCAACCGGAGGTGGCTGTGACGATGGTGCACGTGCACGTATCGTTTGGTGTCAGTGTTGGTGGATGGGGATGTCGCGTGTTGATTCTCGAGTAAGAGGGGTGGCTGCTTCGAGTTCGTACTCGTGTACGCGAGTATATTTCCTGTTGCTTTAGTTTGAAAATGAAGTAAACTAAGACTCTAAACTGGAAAAAAAAGGAAGAAGAAGAACGAACAAGTGGGAGAGGAGGTCTCGGGGAAACAGGTGAGGAACGCGCGGGGTTACTCGAGATAATAGGGGAGAGACTCGGGTAATTTTCTTCAAACTACAGTACTATATTTTTAAAGAAAAGGAAAGAAAAAGATTTTCATCAAGTTGTAAATACTGTAAACTTAATAAGTGTTTAATAGTTTTAAATTAAAATTTTAATACATGTTTTAATTATCTCAGTTAATGTTTAACAATGTTTTTAACTCTTAATAAATTATTTTAGTTAACTAATGACTTTAGTTAAGCATAAAGATAATTAACAATTAAGGTTGTAGTTAGTAATATAATTAATTTTCAAAATTTAAAGAAGATTTTTCTTAAATGTTAATTAAGTCGAATAATTAATATCAATTAATTATTTTTGGAAAAGCAATTAAGAGTGGGTAATTATTCAATTGATTATTTTAGAAAGTAATTAAGAATAATTTCATTTTAATTATAATTAGAGTTTGAATTAATTAATGTTTAAGTGATAAGTAAATTGTAATTAACTACTCAAGTTAATTAGTGGATAATTAATAGTTAATTAATTAAGAAATTTAATTAAGAATTAATAATTGATTAACTAAGTAAATAAATGATTAATAAATGGGTAATTAAGTTTTATTAAATAATAGTTAAGATTATTAATTAATGATTAAGGGTAATCAATTAAGTAATTAAAGTTAAATAAATTGATCAAAGAAGTAATTAATTAAATAGTGTGAAATATAATAATTAAGTAATTAAATAATTAAGATTAATGATTTAGAAATGATTTATTGATTAAATAATTTAAAATGAAACAAGTAATCAATTGATAATTAATGATAAATTAAACAGGGTTAAGGAATTAACTCTAAAGTAATTGATTAAAATTGAATTAATTACAATAAGAGTTAAAGACGATTGCTTGTGGATTGTGTATGTAGGATATCTGATTTGTTGTAAAATGAATTGATATTTCTGTTTGAAATTGTGATGCCATGAGATGTGAATTACTATGTGCTGGATTTTGATTGGTGATTTTATTCTGTATGTCTATGTGACCTTTGCCTGTAAAACGACATTTGAATTTCGATGCAACAGGGATTCGGATTCCAGCTGGTTATCTGAAACCCCATCGAATGGTAATGATGAACCTTTATGATTGATAAATTTATTTATCTATGAATCTGTGAATGAAAATAAGCGTTATTGATTACATCGCTTATCGATATTGATTAAATCTGTGATGATTGATGTTATGCACTATTGTGTAAAACCCATGGACCACACTATACAGACACAAATATGGATTTCACGTGGAAATCGGTTAAGTCACAGATTTTTAAATAAGTTTGAATTTGAATTTTAAATTCAAATAGTTTTGGAAATAAATTAAGTTTTAAATGTGAAAAGCTTTTGAAAAGGTGTTTTAAGAATGAAAGTTATTTTGAATAACTTAATAAAGATTTGAAATCTGAATAATTTGAATTCAATATCTGAAATTGAATTCTATATTTATGATTTAAAAACGGTATACAATTTTATATGGGGTTTTAAAACCATTTTTAAAGTATTGTTGTGAGAATTTGAATTAACTCAAAGATTTTTAACTTGTATAAATAGAATCGGGGTTTTTCTGAAATAAAACTATTGTTTCTAAGTGATAAAAAGCTTTCATATGAGTAATGAACTTCTAATTTATATTAAAGGGATTTCAAGTTTAAATTGAAAATGATTTTCCAAGTTATGGACGAATCTTTGGAAATAAATTTGAAAGCTATGAGATAAATCTTTGATTTAAAGATTAGTGAATTAATCCAATTGAAACGGAAATTGTTTTGAAATTCGTAAATGAATCTTTGTGAAACTGAGTGAACTTTGTGAAATAAATCTTTTTGTTTAAAAGATTTGAAATGGTAATTGGTTTAAACCATTTGAAAGAAAGTTTGGAATTATTAAGTTGTGACTTAATTGAAATCCCATATCCATATGTTTTAAATGTTGCGCTCACTATTCGGGTTAGCCGGGAAAGGACCTTTGTATCGTATAACCCATTCCGAATATGTGATACGTCGTTATGGATAGCATTTGAAGACCGGTGGTGAAGACCGGGTATTTGTGAGAACTATAGGATGACCTATCGATTGTCTCTGCACTGAGTTGCTCCGGTATAGAGATTCCATCAGTGATGAGAAGTTCGATCGGGATTGTAAATACCCGGATTGCAAGGACTTCTTTGGAAGTGCCTTCGGTTCTGTTCGAACCCAGAACAGACTTGAATGGATTGTATGTCTGACAATACATTTTGAGATATAACGCAGATTTCTTTCAAATACATTTATGTTGGTGGCGGAAAATTTATTCTCTTAGCATTAACACCCTTCTTTGAGACGTACGAGCTCAGAGGTTATGTAGTTGAAGGCTATCAGCGATTTATTCCCAACTTGGTAATGTGGCATGCTGAGTGTTGCTGATCATTTGTTGATCAAAGCGTGGCTTTTGTAAAAAGCGTAGCTTTGTGGACGAGACTTCGTCGAGCCTCACAAACCAGTAATGGTCGAAACAGGAATTGTGCGGCAAGGTTTTCAGGGATAGCTTCCCTAGGGTATGACCATTCCTTCTGGAAAAGGGTAGTATCATGGAATGGAGTCCAGATACTTACTCATGTGGACACACTATATTATTTACTGTGCGATGTTGTTGGTTAGAGAGCTCTCGTTTAAAGGTCCCAATGGACCGGGTGTGGCATATCTGAGGTTTTGTATATTCCCCGGGAAGGGGGGTAGCCGGCCTTGTTTGACAGAGATCCAATTGGGTTCTCGGGGCGTCATTCTAGAGGCGTTTCCATGTGGCAATGGGAAGTTCCTTGGCCTGACCATTTGTTGGAAAAATCCATTCATCGAATACGAGCCTTGTATGGTATTAGTTGTATTACCTGTCATCTATTTATGGTGGCGCCCCACTGTTTGGATGGTAGCTATAATAGGCATAGTTCGAAATGTCTATGCTGGCTAAGATTTATATTCTACTTTCGAAATGCTTTTCTGCACTTTGCACTTATAGCAATAATATCAAAGAAATTTGCGTATCAAGCATATTTGACTATCATAAGGAGAAATCTCCTCTGATTCTGCGTTTGCATTGTGTGTGTGTGCGGGAGGCCTTATGGTAGTCTCATTTTTCAAAAGCACTGCGATTATAAAAATTTAAATCTTTGATTGTTTTAAAGACATCTGTTTTGTTTGCTCACATCAGTCCCACGATTGACCCAGAGTTTATTGTTTATTTCCTAAACTCTGGGTGCTCAAAATTTTTCCACATGGGCAGTCTAGAGTTTGGTTTTTCAGATAATTAGGTTCAGTAGATCATCTGGAGCTAGTTCAGTCTTTGGATATGGACGAGACTTACTTAGCTTGGTGCAATCTTAATGGTGAATCGAGCTAGGAGTTTGGAGCTTTGTCTTTGGAGCTTTTTGGATCAGAGTTGCGGTATTAGGTATCTGTGAAGACTTATTTCATATTGTATCGTGTTTCGCTGTATTTTGTGTTGTATATTCTCTGATGTTGATGATTATCATTGTATCAAATTGATGTATCGGATATTGTATTCATGTTATATCAGTGATATCATCTTTTATTTCCGCTGTGTTATTTATCACTTAATGATGTTGCAAGATCCCGCGAAACGAATTTGATGTTGTTTGTCGGACATCGAGTTCGGGTCGTGACAGATTGGTATCAGAGCTGAAGGTTGTGTAAGAACTTTAGCTACGGAGTGTAACACATTAGATGGCTCATTAGAGATAGGGTGAAGTATACCCTAGAATGAGTACAACCAGTGGAACCAAAACCCATATTTCTTAATCTATTTTCTTTATCTGTTGTTATTCTCTAAGATATTTCGTCCGAATGCCTAAATTGGATTTCTTACTATTTACAGATAGTAAGAATGAGTGGAAGAAGATGACAAAATAGGAGACAAGAAAGTACCCTTCAGCTGGTCAAAACCCTACAACGACAGATATTCATATTCAATCTCAATCAAATTTGGCTGATCTATATCGAAGTTTTTCTAGACTTGGTGGAAAGCCATTCACTGGCAAAGAAACCGTTATCGAAGCACAAGCATGGATTCGATCATGTGAAAAGATTTTCAAAGGACTAAAATTAGAAGATGATGAAATGCGGTTGATAGCTTCTTGGCAACTCCAGGAAGAGGCTTTAGTTTGGTGGGAAACTGTTACCGTGGATGAGTCGGCGGATGAATTTATTTGGAGTCGTTTCAAGGAAGTGTTTGAGCAGCGATATATGTCGTCTGCTGGTATCTCTAGAGTGTACCAGGAGTTTATGGATTTAGAGCAAGGAAGTTTATCATTTGAAGAATACTTAAACAAATTTATTGAATTATCTCGAGTTGGTCCAGAATTGGTGTATACACCGTTAAAGAAGAATGAAAAGTTTGTTCGGGGAATGAACAAGGAGTTTTAGGAAAGGATGACTACTCACGTCAAGGAATCTTTTTCTGAATTAATTGATATGGGCTATCAATACGATACTCTGGAAAAGCAAAAAGATACGGAGGAGAATGGAGATACAAGTAATCTGAATTGGAGAAAAATGAAGTTTGGCGGAAAGAAATCGAGGAAAAATGAAGGAAAGAAGAGTATACAGAAGAAAAAGAAGGATGTTACTTGTCTCAATTGCTTGGAGAAAGGTCACAACTCGGATAAATGCAAGAATTCTTGGATGCCAGGAATGAGAGAGACATTTATGAGGCCAGATCAGGAATCTACAGGATGTTATAAATGCCGCAAGCCGGGACATAGGATCAACGGCTGTCCAGCAAAGAAGCATACTTTAGTGAAGAAATTGTATGCAATCAGAGACGATTCTTCAGCCTCAACAAGCTGATATAGGAAAAGAAATTTTATAAGGTAATCTTCTCGTTTACGATTAAATTGTTCGAATTTTGTTCGACAATGGAACTATCATTAGTTGTACTACTCAGCAAATCGTAAATGAATTAAATCTTAAATCTGAAATCGTAATCGAATCTATTTATATCTATTTCATTGGGTTTCGATATATTCTACGAACGGTTAGTTATCCCTTCGAACTAACCAATACCCATGTATACTTTGTAGATCAGGTAACCCAATTATTACATAATTGATTGAGTTTATTATCACATCTATTGTTGATATTCTGATTTGGTAAGCCAAATGCAGAATAAATATACAGTTTGATTTGTAAACATATTTCTCTATCTTCCATCTATCTTTGTTATCTCTCTTTGGCGAATTTCGAGGACGAAATTCCTTTTAAGGGGGAAGTCTGTAACGATGGCAGTTTTAAAGACAAATTTAAATTTCTAATTTAATTGAATTTTTGGGTTAAATTATGGATTTGTTTGAATTTTTCAATTTTGATAAGATATGTATACTTATTTATTTTATAAATTGGATTTGAAACTTATTATAAATGTAATTGAATTGGATTAGAAATAAAATGTTTAAAGAAACTACTTATCAATATAGAATATAAGTGTATAGAATAAAATATGTGTTATAAATTAATACTTAAGTTAGAAATATAATTATAAGATAAATTACAAAATATCAAGTAAACAAATAGAAGAAAATTTACATACAAATGAAAATCTAAGCACATATAAAATATAAAGTGAATACAAAGGACCAAAGTAAATGATAACAAATGAAACATATACAATAGGCAAGCAAGAAAACAAATAAAACAAAGTACATAGTTACATGCTTATACAAAGCAAAGAAAACTGTACAAACATGACAAATGGTGATGCAAGAAGAAAAATAATAATAAAATCAGGTAAGATAAGGCTGTAGACAAATGGGAACATATGCATTTAATACAAGCATAAATGCAATCTTCTCAGCCGAAAGAAAGAAATGTTAAAAGTCATTTCAGTTTTTAAAATAGTTCTTTAGTCAACAAAAGAAGTAAGCCTAAGTAGATAGTACCTTCCTCTATATGCAACTATCTGTTGCTATATATTTATATCAAGATTGTTCAGTAAGAAAATAAGCAAGGCCTGAAAAGAAAAGAAAACCAAACATCAAAAATTTATAAACTCAAACATCATTCAGTCCAAAGCAAAAGCAAGTTCAAACCTGGAAATCAAACAACAGAGGCCCACTGTTCTTCATCTTCTCAAAACAGTGAGCAAACTTTCTTTAGTTTTCTATAGTGTTGATCAGTAATGATAATGAGATAAAATAAAATAAAATATTGTAACTTGTTTGAATGCATACATATGTGATCATCTGTGCATAGGTTGATAATGTATGTTTGTAAGCAGGGATGTATATACCTCTGATAAAAATATACAGGCTCTAAAACAACATCAAAGATCATTTTCTCTGATTCTTCTTGTTATTAAGACTTGGTGCTAAAGCAAAAATGGTTTGTTATAGTATATATTCAAGAATTAAAACTTATTCAAGTTAAATTAATTGTTGATAATCCTGGAAAGCAAGAAAATAAGCATAATTTTAAAATAAGTCAAAAATTTGAACTTCATAATTTACGAATTCAGGTATAAGAATTGAATTTATACTGCAAGACATGAATTTTAAAACAAAAATTTAGATTTTTAGATTAGTAATTTACGAGCAGTTTGAATTTGAATAAAAATTGATTTTTTTCAAATTTAAGAGAATTGAATCAATTTAAATTATTGAAACTTGGATTGTAGCAAATATAGCCGCCCCTGATCTCGAGAAAAATGTCAAAAAAAATCTATTTAGTGGATTGAGAGGACGAAGACATTTTAGGGTTTAAGGACGGTGAAAATGGCGTATGGATTTTTGGCTCGTGCACACTCGTCGAGGCGTCGAGTGGGACCGTACTTGGAGTGGAGATGCATGGGGAGGTGTAGCAGCTGTAGGAGGTGATCGCAAGACCTCCAGTGTCCAGAGGTGGCCACGCGAAGTGGATTTGGATGAACTGGGTTCGTTTCCAGTTCGAGTGAAATACTCAAATCGCGAACCACAACGATGTAGTGGGTTCTGGAGGGTTTGCTAGCTTGCGATGGTCAGGGTTGACTTGGTGGTGGGTGGCGACTCAACCGGAGGTGGCTGTGACGATGGTGCACGTGCACGTATCATTTGGTGTCAGCGTTGGTGGATGGGGATGTCGCGTGTTGATTCTCGAGTAAGAGGGGTGGCTGCTTCGAGTTCGTACTCGTGTACGCGAGTATATTTCCTATTGCTTTAGTTTGAAAATGAAGTAAACTAAGACTCTAAACTGGAAAAAAAGGAAGAAGAAGAACGAACAACTGGGAGAGGAGGTCTCGAGGAAACAGGTGAGGAACGCGCGGGGTTACTCGAGATAATAGGGGAGAGACTCGGGTAATTTTCTTCAAACTGCAGTATTATATTTTTAAAGAAAAGGAAAGAAAAACATTTTCATCAAGTTGTAAATACTGTAAACTTAATAAGTGTTTAATAGTTTTAAATTAAAAATTTAATACAGGTTTTAATTATCTCAATTAATGTTTAACAATGTTTTTAACTCTTAATAAATTATTTTAATTAACTAATGACTTTAGTTAAGCATAAAGATAATTAACAATTAAGGTTGTAGTTAGTAATATAATTAATTTTCAAAATTTAAAGAAGGTTTTTCTTAAATGTTAATTAAGTTGAATAATTAATATCAATTAATTATTTTTGGAAAAGCAATTAAGAATGGGTAATTATTCAATTGATTATTTTAGAAAGTAATTAAGAATAATTTCATTTTAATTATAATTAGAGTTTGAATTAATTAATGTTTAAGTGATAAGTAAATTGTAATTAACTACTCAAGTTAATTAGTGGATAATTGATAGTTAATTAATTAAGAAATTTAATTAAGAATTAATAATTGATTAACTAAGTAAATAAATGATTAATAAATGGGTAATTAAGTTTTATTAAATAATAATTAAGATTATTAATTAATGATTAAGGGTAATCAATTAAGTAATTAAAGTTAAATAAATTGATCAAAGAAGTAACTAATTAAATAGTGTGAAATATAATAATTAAGTAATTAAGATTAATGATTTAGAAATGATTTATTAATTAAATAATTTGAAATGAAACAAGTAATCAATTGATAATTAACGATAAATTAAACAGGGTTAAGGAATTAACTCTCAAGTACTTGATTAAAATTGAATTAATTACAATAAGAGTTAAAGATGATTTCTTATGGATTGTGTATGTAGGATATCTGATTTGTTGTAAAATGAATTGATATTTCTGTTTGAAATTGTGATGCCATGAGATGTGAATTACGATGTGCTGGAATTTGATTGGTGATTTTATTCTGTATGTCTATGTGAAAACCCCTTTTCCTGTAAAACGACATTTGAATTTCGATGCGACAGGGATTTGGATTCCAGCTGGTTATCCGAAACCCCATCGAATGGTAATGATGAACCTTTATGATTGATAAATTTATTTATCTATGAATCTGTGAATGAAAATAAGCGTTATTGATTATATCGCTTATTGATATTGATTAAATCTGTGATGATTGATGTTATGCACTATTGTGTAAAACCCTTCGACCACACTATACACACAAATATGGATTTCATGTGGAAATCGGTTAAGTCACAGATTTTTAAATAAGTTTGAATTTGAATTTTGAATTCAAATAGTTTTGGAAATAAATTAAGTTTTAGATGTGAAAAGCTTTTGAAAAGGTGTTGTAAGAATGAAAGTTATTTTGAACAACTTAATAAAGATTTGAAATCTGAATAATTTTAATTCAATATCTGAAATTGAATTCTATATTTATGATTTAAAAACGGTATACAAGTTTATATGGGGTTTTAAAACCATTTTTAAAGTATTGTTGTGAGAATTTGAATTAACTCAAAGATTTTTAACTTGTATAAATAGAATCGGGGTTTTTCTGAAATAAAACTATTGTTTCTAAGTGATAAAAAGCTTTCATATGAGTAATGAACTTCTAATTTATATTAAAGGGATTTCAAGTTTAAATTGAAAATGATTTTCCAAGTTATGGACGAATCTTTGGAAACAAATTTGAAAGCTATGAGATAAATCTTTGATTTAAAGATTAGTGAATTAATCCAATTGAAACGGAAATTGTTTTGAAATTCGTAAATGAATCTTTGTGAAACTGAGTGAACTTTGTGAAATAAATCTTTTTGTTTAAAAGATTTGAAATGGTAATTGGTTTAAGCCATTTGAAAGAAATTTTGGAATTATTAAGTTGTGACTTAATTGAAATCCCATATCCATATGTTTTAAATGTTGCGCTCACTATTCGGGTTAGCCGGGAAAGGACCTTTGTGTCGTATAACCCATTCCGAATATGTGATACGTCGTTATGGATAGCATTTGAAGACCGGTGGTGAAGACCGGGTATTTGCGAGAACGATAGGATGACCTATCGATTGTCTCTGCATTGAGTTGCTCCGGTATAGAGATTCCATCAGTGATGAGAAGTTCGATCGGGATTGTAAATACCCGGATTGCAAGGACTTCTTTGGAAGTGCCTTCGATTCTGTTCGAACCCAGAACAGACGTGAATGGATTGTATGTCTGACATTACATTTTGAGATATAACGTAGATTTCTTTCAAATACGTTTATGTTGGTGGCGGAGAATTTATTCTCTTAGCATTAACACCCTTCTTTGAGACGTACGAGCTCAGAGGTTATGTAGTTGAAGGTTATCAGCGATATATTCGAACTTGGTAATGTGGCATGCTGAGTGTTGCTGATCATTTGTTGATAAAAGTGTGGCTTTTGTAAAAAGCGTAGCTTTGTGGACGAGACTTCGTCGAGCCTCACAAACCGGTAATGGTCGAAACAGGAATTGTGCGGCAAGGTTTTCAGGGATAGCTTCCCTAGGGTACGTCCATTCCTTCTGGAAAAGGGTAGTATCATGGAATGGAGTCCAGATACTTACTCATGTGGACACACTATATTATTTACTGTGTGATGTTGTTGGTGAGAGAGCTCTCGTTTAAAGGTCCCAAAGGACCGGGGGTGACATATCTGAGGTTTTGTATATTCCCCGGGAAGGGGGGTAGCCGGCCTTGTTTGGCAGAGATCCAGTTGGGTTCTCGGGGCGCCCTTCTAGAGGCGTTTCCATGTGGCAATGGGAAGTTCCTTGGCCTGACCATTTGTTGGAAAAATCCATTCATCCAATACGAGCCTTGTACGGTATTAGTTGTATTACCTGCCATCTATTTATGGTGGCGCCCCACTGTTTGGATGGTAGCTGTAGTAGGCATAGTTCGAAATGTCTATGCTGGCTAAGATTTATATTCTACTTTCGAAATGCTTTTCTACACTTTGCACTTATAGCAATAATATCAAAGAAATTCGTGTATCAAGCATATTTGACTATCATAAGGAGAAATCTCTTCCGATTCTGCGTTTGCATTGTGTGTGTGTGCGGGAGGCCTTATGGTAGTCTCATTTTTCAAAAGCATTGCGATTATAAAAATTTAAATCTTTGATTGTTTTAAAGACAAACTGTTTTGTTTGCTCACACCAGTCCCACGACTGACCCAGAGTTTATTGTTTATTTCCTAAGCTCTGGGTGCTCAAAAGTTTTTCACATGGGCAGTCTAGAGTTTGGTTTTTCAGATAATTAGGTTCAGTAGATCATCTGGAGCTAGTTCGGTCTTTGGATATGGACGAGACTTACTTAGCTTGGTGCAATCTTAATGGTGAATCGAGCTAGGAGTTTTGGAGCTTTGTCTTTGGAGCTTTTTGGATCAGAGTTGCAGTATTGGATATCTGTGAAGACTTATTTCATATTGTATCGTGTTCCGCTGTATTTTGTGTTGTATGTTCTCTGATGTTGATGATTATCATTGTATCAAATTGATGTATCGGATATTGTATTCATGTTATATCAGTGATATCATCTTTTATTTCTGCTGTGTTATTTATCATTTAATGGTGTTGCAAGCTCCCGCGAAACGAATTTGATGTTGTTTGTCGGACATCGAGTTCGGGTCGTGACAGGATGTCTTCAATAGGCTTTGCATAGGAAGTCTACAAGGATGTTCCTCTCTTCAACCAACATCCAAAGAGTGTAATTAATTCTCGATTCTCTTTCAAAAGTTTATCATATCCATAGGGAAATAATAATAAGAGGGTTAAATGATATGAGACGTATGAGAAGTTGTTGCTCTATTAGAGATCGATGGTGACCTATTGGGTCAGGAACAGAAGAAGGTGGGTGAATAGAAGTAAAGGATGAAGAGTTCATGATAGATTGAACCATTTTTCAAAATCACTTGAAGGCACTAGTGACATGGGTCTAAAAGGGTTCAACTCCTGAGAAGGAGTTGAAGTTCCCAAATATATTTGCATCTGCTCAATGACATAAGGAGAGTAGGAAACGACGATGAGAGATAAGGGATCATCCTTTAAGGGAGTTGTTTTTGATCGATCAAGAGGAGCTTTAAGAATAGGACTTTCTAAAAAAATTCCCACATCGATAGTGTTACCCTCCTTTTGTGGCATAGAAGATGTAACTTCAACAATCTTTGCTTTCTTGAGAGATGGGCCAGCCGCAGCCATCTCACCCAATTTTATTTTAGCAATCATCTTTGACTCGGCAATAGCTTAGGTCAAAGATGATGCACTAGATATAGAGGTCGGGAGAACTGGATCACTAACGTTCAATTCGACATAAGGATTAGTTATTGAAAATTCAAAAGGTAAAAGTTAGTAAAGTAATTTAAGAAGTAACACAACAATAAATGGCGAGTGTTACGCTTAAGCTTACTAGGGTGATCTGGGCAAATAAGAGACACAGAAGAGAAGTTCTTTGGGTTTGCCAGGGATGAGAAGCATTTGCCTCGAGAAGTATGTTGGACAAGAGAAGGTTGACCGAGGACTCTTTGACCAGCAGGGAGAAAGGAATGTTTTCAAAGATTTGATGGAGTCAACGGAGTAAGCCTATTTCTGATGCTAATTGAAGCAACAATCAACATCTTTACAGTTCTATTGTCCACGTCATTGAGATCTATAATAGTACGACCTCACAAAGAAGCATAAATTAGCAAAAGAAAGTAGATGAATAAAGATAAAGACTACGATCAACTTACGAGGAGTAGAAAAGACTCCATTGATATTTGGGAAGCATTTGACAAATAGGAATTGTGTCTCCTAGTTTCTAAATCTGTTTACCCCTCTGAGATTAGTTTTTGGGGAATTACGTCTAAAAATCTGGTTGTTCAAATTGCTGAGTTTGACTGGGCAAACCAAATAGTTGAGAACTTCAGCATTTAATAATGGAAGGCCTGATTCCAAAGCCATAAGTTCCAAAGAGAGAAAGTATGTATAGACATTGGGAGATAACTAGATAGGGGCAATGCCCAAGTGGGTCAAGAACTTAGACAAGAAATCTAGGAAGGGAAAGAAGCTACCATGCCAAGTATGAATGGCAGTATAAGCGAAGTATCCTTCGGGAGGATTTTGAATGGTAAAACGAAGTATCCTTCGGGAGGATTTTGAATGGTATCACTATCATTATGGGGAATGGCTTCTAACCCAGTGATGCCAAAATCATTCAGAATGGCATCAACCTCATCTTGAGTAGATATTAGAAAATGCTTGGAAACGACTTTAACTTTCTTTGGAGAAGATTCTGTCTCTGGAACTATGTTTCCTTCAAGTTTCTTGGAGACCTTTTTCACACCCATGATCCTGTTAGGTGAAATCATTTCAGTAAAAAGTAATAATTTGTTCTATTATTGACACCTTTCAAGGATGTCGAAAACCTATTGCAATAATTCCAAACATCAACAAAAACATATAAATTCATATCCTTGAAAGAGTGTTAAAGTCAATTTAGGATGTGAAATTCGTTGAGCTTCCAATAGTGTCGAAAGGGTAAATGGAATGGGAACTCCTATAAAAACCCTTCGACAAAATCGAAATCCCAAGGAAAGTTTCATTGTTAAAAGGAATAGTTAAACCTACGCAACTAGTTTGAATGTGTGTGTGAAAGTATGTGTGTGCGTACGTGCGCGCGCGTGTGCATGTGTGTGTGTGTTTGTGTGTGTATGCTAACAACATTCCACAAGCAGGATGAATAAAACTTTCGACAATGTCAGAGCCCATGAATTTTGTTTTACTCAAAGAATATGAATGTTGTGGAAACCCTATATACCCATTAAGTCGAAAGACTTGGGTTCAAGTAATATCAATACAAATAAAAGGACTTTAGAGCGTTTCGACGGTGTTTGTATAGAATGATGGTCAAATCCTAATTAACTACAATGGGTTTGGAGTAAGTCGAAAGAGGTGTAAGGCTTCGAAAGCATGCAAACAACCAAACTTGATTCAATATAGTAGGTTTCGGTCAAGTCGAAAGGTCTGATTTGGTTTCAACTTAAACAAAATATGTTTTCTCAATCCAATTTATAAAAAGAAGAGTGAGTTTCTAACTCTCAACATCTCCTAAATTAAATTAAAATTAGGAATGAATCTAACGATGGATTAAATTCACTTTTATATACATTAGGTTTCGAATCCTTTAAAATAAAATTTTGGCTTTCAAAAGTATGTATTATGTGATAAATTAGGGCAACTTCTACGAAAGGAATCGGAAGAGTGTCGAAACATACTCCTGCTTTCGAAAAGGTACATTTCTTATCAATTAAATTAACACCTTCGAAGGGGTCCACTTAAAGGTAAATACATGACCTCCTTTCGATCCCTTCGAAACATGATGGAAATTGTAAAGTAAAATTGACCGCCTCAAACTTTCGAAAAGGTTGGAAAAAGGGTTGAAAAGTCAAATTAAATTTAGCCTTCTCTTTGAAGCTACCGGAAAAGTTTCCCCCCAATTCAATTTTAACTCAATACTTCAAAAGTTAATGATTAAATTGATTCGAGCGCAAATTTACAATCAACCACAGCAATAATCCCTAAAAATATATCGAACCACAATAAAAAAGAGGGCTTGAGTTCGTACGTAGTAATGGCAAGTAACTCCTAAACCTGATGAATTTGAATTCTAACTCAAAATTAACATCATAAATCAAATAAAATAAACATATAAGTAAATCCAAGAATAATTTCATATGAATGAAAACTCGAATCATCTTACTGGACATAAAACAGAAATACAAATTCAAACCTAAAGAATTAGAAATCAAAATCAATTGCGGTAAATTAGTTTTAAGGATAAAACAATAAGTCATACCTTGAATTCGAACTTGTGTTGAATGAAAATAAGAATGGAAAAAGAAGTTCTAATTTGATTTTTGTTGTGAGCTTTCAATGGCAGATAAACAACAAAGAGAAGAAGAAAGCGCAATTTATAAAAGCACCAGATGCTAAGAAAGCCGTCGGATCAAATTTAAAAGAACGGTCAAGATCAATTTGGGAATATCAAAAGGCAGTAAATTTTGTGAGTTTCAAAATGGTTGACTTGAAAAGTTAAGAGCATCCCTTAGTAAGGGTGGGCAAGTGTTACCACCAATTCCCACTTTAACCTTATCGAAACCAAGAAGATTAGAAGAGAAGGCTTTATAAGAGATAGTAGCATCAATAAAGCCTTTCAAAGGAGTCGAAGGGATGCTATAGAAAAAATTGGATGTGCTATAAGCTTATGTAGGGGTTGAAAAGAGACGAAAGTACCTTTTTTCTTCAATTACTTCCTTTCGAAATAGATGCTCCTACATGCATGAAGACGCTTCGAATAAGTTGAGGAACACATTTCAAAAGCAACAAATTACAACCAATCACATGTGCGTCAAACCTTTTGAAACTAAAGGTTTCGCCTTCATTCACATTGCACAATAGAATGTTTTGCTAAAGCAACCCCTTCGAAAGCTTAAATAAGCCTTTCAAACCTGTCGAGACCATTCACAATTAATAAAGAAGAGCTTAATAGGGTTCAATATTGCAATCTCCTATACTAGAGGATAGGGTTCCGCATCAATCGGCAAGTTTGCCATCGAAAGCTACCGTTCGCCTTAAAACGCTCAACATCTTGACTCCTTCGAAGCTCTAAATATCCACCTATTGACAGTGTCGAAAGCTCTTACCTTTTCTTACTTTCAACAACACAGCAACACAAAGCAAAGAAGCGCCCCTACCCCTTTTGATGACGTTGAAAGCGCTCACGTCCATTCCAAAGCAATGCGGAAAGATGCCCAAATGTCAACAGCAACGAAGGGTCTCCAAGGTCGCCTTTTGACCAAGTCGAAAGGACTAATTCAAAAGGTTCCAACCCACACCAATAAATAAGACTCTAGGGGTCTGGTTTGAGGGATCGAATTCATTCACTTCATTTTTATACTATCTTCAATTTGTAAACCCTAATTTTGAAATTAGATTGGGAATTTGATCAAATTATATAACATTAGCTTAATGAAAGCAAGATTATGGTATTTTCGAATATGCAGCTGACTTAATGTTCCTATTGGACTTAGTTTATGATCTGCTTATATCGACTTGGTCGAAAGGTCACCGTTAGAGTGAGTCGAAACCCTTAGCTCAACTAATATCCTTGGAGCCTTAGCTCCTAACTTCAATTTGTAGGAAGATTAGCTTACGAAGGGGTCAAAACCTTTCCATTTAATTCACATCCTTCGATCATTAGGACCAACCTTGGGGTGTAACGACCTGCCTTTTTGGACGGTTTAAATCGACGATAAACCATACACGTCAGACTCAAACTACCCTAAATGGCAGATTATTATAGGGTAAATAATAAAAAGGAGAGACAAATACAGAATCTCGCAGTGGAATGACAAAATATAATAATCAAATAAACAATTCATGAAGTTATTTACAAATAACATTGATTATTCTTTTTATAATACGGATCAGAGTTACATAAAATAAGAATAAATAATAAATAAATGCAATGGAACAACATGATGTAATGGAATAAATATAATAAATAATAGTAGTACAAATCTTCGTCTTCATCCCCCAGAAAGCAGTCTTCAATAAACTAAATGCTCATACTGAACCCGAGCGAATTGAAAAATCAAAATATTAACTAAAAACTAAAAGATCTTACGTATGTTAAATCAACAGTAGATAAATATGAGTGTAATGGCATCGAAGATGTTTACGAGTTTTGACATCTCCTATCCAGTGTCAAGGTGAGTGCAATAATTTAAGAGATGTTTGGGATTACCATCTCCTAAGGGTCCGTTAAACTATCTACTATACAGTACAATACGCTATTATAATAGTGTCTACAGTAAAATATTGAAATAGCATTAAGGCATTACCTATATCCCCCTTAAAACATTTTTATATACTCCCATAGTCTGTAGAGTACCGTAATTCCTCCGTAAACTAGAGGGCTATAAGATGGCACTCTATAGGTATGGTACAAACCAAACTTGTAGAAGGCGCGATAGGGCATATGAACACAACACTCGAGGCAATGCCAGAGTAGATATACCAATTGTGGATCCGGATTGGTAGTAATGCATAGCAGCTACTACCGCCCACCTCGGAACACACTCCCATAATCAAAATCGAGAGGTGGCCATCAAATCATCACAAAGTCATAATATGGTATCGAAGAAATGCGTCCGATCGAAGGTGAGACCTTACTTGGCCGGACGTGGCTGCTGTTTTAGTCACATCTAAGCCGACTCATGGGAGTCAGGGTCACATAAATACCTCATATAGAATCATTCGCCAAACCATCCTACTTCATTTTTGGAATCTCCACCATGTACATAGTTGTTAAAGTGGTTTCCAGTATTGGCAGAGAGTATGACAATATCTGATCTCGGTCTTTTTAACAACCAAATGCTTATTTCACACAGGATGGTTCTTTTACATTTCAAAAGTCAATCCACAATCGATATCAAAATTTCATATTCTCAAAACCATATCACTTTCGAAATCATATTCACTTTCGAAATCATATTTTCAAAATAGGTTAAACCCTCATTTAAAATCATCATATTTACTCAAAATATGTTATTAAATCCCAACTTAGGTTATTACTTCATTTAGTCATATTCTACTTAAAAATCAAGGATTTAAAATATAAACTTCCACTTTACAAACCTGAAATTCAGAAAGTAGTTTAGATAGTTTAAATTAGTTTTAAAAATATTTTAAGATAGTTTAAAATAGGTTAAAACAGATTAATATAGTTTAAAATAGGTTAAATGGATTAATATTGTTTAAGTAGATTTAATAGATTTAATATAGACCAAATAGATTTAAAACTGATTAAAATACTTTAATATATTTAAAATAGATTAAAATAGGTTAAAATACTTTAAATAGATTTAAAATAGATTAAAATACTTTAAATAGATTTAAAATAAATTAAAATAAATTAAAACACTTTAAATAGATTTAAAATGGTTTAAAATAATTAGAACATATAAATTTAGTTTAAAAGTTGAAACTCTTAATAATTTAGAATTTTAAAGAACATTTATAGTTTATATTAAGAAAATAAATTTGAAATTAACATCAAATTTAACCATTTCTTCCATTTCAACTAATCTGGACTATATCCAAATTTCAATCAAACCCAATTTTATGTCTTGAAATATCAATTTTAGCTGTTTCAATTCCAATAGATTTCAAAGTTACAAAATTTCTATGTTTCAATAAATAAATTTCGATAATTTCATTTATACTTCAACATTAACTGTAGAATTTCAATGTAATTTAAAAAATTACTTAAAACAATTCAATTAATATAAATCAAATTATATTTCAAACACCATTTAACTGGGTTCAAGGTTAAAGATTTAAAATCATTTAATTTAACCACTAGGTGTCCATATATAATTTTCTACCATATGGTCAAGTGATACAAATATTTATGATTTCAATCCGCAATTTAAAATTTTACGATTTTATATCATTTCAAACCGCAATCCCGAATTAAATAAAATCCATAAAATCGCTCGAGTCTATCATTTCAACCCATGATGATTTTTTTCTAATCTATAGATCTTTCGGGTATGTATCACTTCAAACCATAGGGAACTTGTAGTGTTATAACAATATAAAATATAACATCCAGTCATCCAATATCAACAAATCAAACATATATCACAATTATCATCCAAATCAACCAATAAACATTAATAAATAACTGACTATCATTACTAGGTATTCAATTGACAATTAAATTCAATAATAAATTAAATGACGATTAAATGCAATAAACGTCAAATTTAACTAGAATGACAATTTAAACATACCAAACACCAATCAATCTATTTCTAATCACACTATAAATTTAAATTAACTAACACAAAATAATTTAGTAGTTGTGAGTGGATTAAAACACTCACCTTTGATTTCAGCCCCTAAAAATCCAAACAGAAGCATGAAAAATCAATAGTATCCAAATTCAACTAAATCAGTTTCGTGTTGTCCGGAATTTAAATATGAATTCAAGAGAAGAAACCATGGGTGAATCAAAATTTATATGCAAAAGATATTCATGTTATAAGAAATATTATTAAAATATAAATTAGTATGCATAATAATAAATAAATAAATAAACAAATTTTAATGCTTACGTTTTTCTCAAGATGAGGCTTAAGGAAAGGATTAAAGAACAACTAAGATGAGGACATGACGTGTACGAAAATTGAAAAAAATCAAGTTTCATAAAAAAGAGCTTTTGGATTTGCAAGAATAAGAGCTTTTGAATCTGAGGTGTCAGGAGAAACAAAACACAAATGAAGAAATAAGCTACAGGTTATTTATAATAAGGAATGAAGGTGGAGGGCCAAAATTAAATGTCACTTTTTATTTTGAAAGCTGCAGACATTAATAATGCATAAGAAAACGTACGTAGGAATGGAAAAGTTTGCAAACCAAAAGAAAGCAAGATTTTGTATACGTGAAAATGAGGTGGCAAGAATTAAATACAACCTAAAAGTCTAGGCTCCGGTATTAAATAGAAGGAGAAATGAACGGATCAAGTATTAATAATAAGGTAACTATTTTAAAACGTCCATGCATTAATTAATAACAAAAGAAATGAAGAGACCATGTACATCGCACAACCTTTTAAAATTCATTTTTTTTGAAACGTAACCAAATTAATTTCATTACCTCAAATAATATTCAAATTCATATTCATTTAGGTTTTCATCTACGCGTAATAATTTTTTTTATACTTACCTTAAAAATGAAAACATTCAATTTAGTTTTCCCAAAATGATCTTGTACTTCCATTAAAACGCCCTTTCATTTAACCCAAAACGTGCGTTTCTTTTATTAAACCTATTAATTGCAGTCAACATTTTCCTTCCTTTTAATTGAAATATTTGAATTACATTAAGTGCAATTACTTACAAAGTTAAATTTCAAAATAGACAACTAAAATGGATGAAAAATAAAGTTTATTTAAACACGTCTATAAATTTGTTGTTTATACATAAGAGTATAACTTACTGAAATAGATTATTTTCATATTCTTGTAATCAATCTATAAGCTAAAACACAGTTCAAATAAACATATATTTCTTCCTTTAAAATCAATCATTCTATTCTTTATTTAATGAAAATTAACCTATATTCACAAATGAAATGTTTATTTTATTTGATGTAAATGTTCTTTTCATTAAATCAAACTTTCCTTATATTTTCATAAAACATAAGCTACTTTTAACTACACCTATTAATTTACAATTTAGTATACTCTCTCCTATTAATTGAAAATTTTCATTTACATTAATTTCAGTTGATTAAGTTTTAAAATGGACTAAATGAATGTAATGAGATGTAGAACAATTATTTCCTATCTAATAGTAATTTAAACATATTTATAAACTGTTGGATGCAAACAGTAAACAAATATTTCTTACTAAATAATAGTTTCTCGTCTCTACAATCAATCTTTCAGCTACCAAACATTTCAAATAAATAAACATATATTTACCCCTTTACTAAGCTTATTCATTTTTATTCTTTTATTTTGATTTAAACTACTACTATTAAATCAACCAATACCTTATAAAATTATTAACATAGGTTTCTATCTTGTTATCCTCATTTTCTACAATTGATGCCTTTTCTTACATTAACCGCAATATTTAATTATATTTAATTCCAATAAATTATATTCTACCACCAATAAATTGATTTAATTAGATTTCAGTCTTTTTGTTCAATCAAACATTACTCTATGGAGATAGTTAGCATTTGTTTACTTCTTATTGCATTAATATTCTACAATTATCATCTTTTACCATATTAATTGTAATATTCCAATTATATTGAATTTTTGACAATTTTCACGTTAATTGTAACTTAAAATCCCAATAAATTCATATATCTTAGTTTCACTCTTTTTATTAAATAAATTATTGCCTTATGAATATATTGAAATTTCTGTACATTTTATTACATTCACATTTTACAGTTACCATCTTAACTCATATTAACGAAACATTTAATTTCATTTAATTATAATTGATTAAATAAATTGGTACAAAATAACAATTGTCGCATTTTCTACATTTAATCACACTTGTAAGTTTATTATTTACAAACAAATGTTATAACAACTTATACTATACTAATTCTATCCAATTACAATTTATTACCTATTATTTCATTAATTAATCAACATTTAAATTATCAGTTACTCTTTTATTCCAATTATCAATTAATACACACATTATTAGAATAAATTTACAATCTATAACCAATTATAACTTCTAATCATTTCACTTAATTGAAATTTAATTCAAAATAGTTATCAATTACCTTATCAATACTATTACCTTTCATTCCAGTTATATTCTTTTTGTTAAATCGCAATTTTTATTTTTTCTAACATTAAGTCACAAAATCTTAATAAATTAACTATTTTAATTATCGAAAATTTCGGGTCGTTACACCGGCCTCCTCAACTATTTCGAAAGGGGGTTTCGAAAGGATAAAAAACTTACTTAGCTACTTCGAAAGGCAATATAAGAAGGAATTCAGGTGTTTTGACCAAGTTGAAGGGTTGTATAAGGAGTTTCAATTATTATAACCTATTCAAAAGAGGGACTTTAGAAAATAAAAAGGAGTTTAGCTATCTTCACCTGATTAAAAGGTATTAACTACTTCCAACTTTTTCAAAAGAAGGTTTTAAAAGAGATATCTACACTTTAAACTCTACTTTGGGGTGTTGTCAACCTCTGCTTTAGGGTGTTGACAAGTTTTCTTGTTAACACCACTCAACAGATAAACTAACATAGGTTTTACTTTGAAAATCTCTTCTAGTAATACATATACTTTCTAATAATTTTACTTCTATCTTAAAACAATTATTTAATTTCATTTCAAAACATATCCAAATTGAACAATCATGTTCTTGTGTGTGTGTGTTATCGAAAGATTTATAATTTTAAACATTTGCTTAGTTTCATAAAACGTTATCTAATACAATATATATAAGGTAAAAGATTTTTCAACACTTTGTATAAATATACCTACTTACATTGAAATATTTATAAGTACTTTCCAAATATACATCACAATAATAAATCACTTTTAATAGTTCGAACATCGCATATTAAATATCAAATATCACACAATAATAAACAACACCATACTCATTCATTTATAATAACAAGGAAACACAAAAATTAAATTTATTTCAAAACTTTAATTAATGTTTGTAAATAATATGTTATCTTATATAAAAGTATAATTTTCAATTTTCCTTATCGGTAACTTCACTACTGAAGACACCGCAAGGTTCTAGTATCTTTATTTGAGTAGGTTTCTAATCTTTGTGCAACAATTCCAACTCAATACTATTCAGAACAATAATTGAAAATTCAATACTAACAATCATCAAACAATTAGCACACAAAATAAGCAATAACCCATGTGCTCGATGGAAACAATTCAGTTACTTCCGTTGTGCCACTTTGATTAATAACAAAGCTAAATACAAAAAGTAAATTCCATGCCACCATAGTCTATTATTTAATATCAATACCGATACTGTCGGTCGGACTAAATCTTCTAAATTACTGGCTATTTCAGAAAAGTTAGAAGTGAAAATATTATATAAATATAGAAAACAACAAATATGTCCACATATAAGAACCATAGTAATCATCGTATACTCCTATTATCCCTTATTATAGGGTAACTACCCAACACACTTGAGAGGATAGGGACTCTAAGTCTCATCTAAGGCCATGATTTATGTCTCATATATACAATGTATTGTTTTGAACCTCGCTTTGATACCAAATGAAACACCCTGTCACTATATCCATACTATCCAAGATATTACTAGGTAATATTGTAAGATAATATAGAGAATGAGGCAATATGGGGTACACATGTGAATATTCCCTAGGACTAACATTGGTACTTATTTCAAAATCGAATAAATAACTCACCTTTACGTACTCGGTGTCGGCACAAAGCAATAAACGCATGCGTCTCCAAAATAGAACATTACATACTATATAATAAAGATCATAGAGTCGGTATCATAGCGATAAAGTATAATATAGAATACATAAGAGTCAGTGTGAATACAAAACATCCCAAATGTCCATTATCACTATAAAATGAAAAGTATACTTAACACACGATATAATCATATACAAAATGGTGCTATGTACATAAAGGAAACATAACAATACTACATCACTAGTCTCCACTATGCCCAGTAAAACACAAGTCGGTCTCATTATCCTTGAATCTAAAATGTCTTGGACTAACCCGAGCATGACGTAAATAACGCATGGCTCATATTATATCTAAATGTAAAAGTCAATATATATATATATATATATATCATATAATAATAGTAATATTGTATGCATGAAATATAATTATAATATCATAAACAATCTCGAAAGATCATAATATGAGAATATCGTAAATCCATGCATAAAGATGTCATTATTTATATGAAATCACATCAAATAAGGAATCACTAAATCAACGTAAAAAATGGGGTGAATCATCCATATCTAAAATCATCCTCAAAATCTAGAAATCCTCAATACTTGTGATATCATCAAGTGTATTCAGGCTAGCACACAGTAATGCCCAAGTATATCTCTCAATCTTAAATAATAAAATATCATCATTAAATCATAGAAATCAACAAAAGAGATTGAGCTATCACACAGCAATCCCTAAGATAAAAATAAAGTAAACATTCCTGGGTCCATAAACTCGTAAAATGTAATAAGAATCATCAATATATTCGAATATATAAATGGCGACACACGCCCATGGAAATATAGTTGGCAATACATGCCAAAGATGGATACGGGGAATGATCGTACGCTGGACATGGTCTCATGTATAATCATAGCTCATCATCTCAAGAGTATAAGTAATCCGTGTCTTTCTACTACACATCTGAACCAAATGGGGGAATGACAGCACACACTTGCTCCAGTAGACTGAAGACATGTCTATTTGACATGGGTCTTACAGTCTTCGGCTACCTTCCCTCAATATCATGACAAGATCTACCAATGTGCTCGTCATGCAAGGACTCAACCCAGTCACGACTTGAAATATTCCCCTATAGTAATAGACTGTTGGCCTAGCTGATATAGGGGCAAACACACATAGCAATAGCACATAGTTATAAACATAAGGTGTCACGGATTCAGAATGCGACCCCGCAATCAGCCAGCCAGAGTGGATACTGGCCTAGTCTGGCTCACTCCCACATCATAAAGAAAGTTGGACAGTGATAGATAAATAAATAGTAACCTATATACATATGCACACACACGTTGGCTGACACACAACCATGTAAATATGTCGACACACGGCAATAGGCACGTGGCTATATAAATGTGCTGACACACGCTATAGGCACGAAACCTAGCACATCAGAGTGAGCTCCACATCATAGTCTCATCTTGCTTCTCTATGTATGAGTGTCATCATAAGCAAAGAATAAATAAATATCACAATAGCATCTTGTACCACCATGTGTTATTAATCTGTTTATTCAACACTCACAAGTCACACTTGCTCTATCATACATTGTATATCATGAGCCATAAGGGCAATCAGAAAAATCTTGCCCATTGCCTCATACCAAAAGGTAATATTAATCCGTTTACAAAAATTCCTCACAATCTAGAATCTTCTCAATGGTATCCTATATAACGAGTCCAAAGAATAAAAGGAGAAATATTATCGAAAGTCTCATATCAGACGGTATTATAACTCCATTTATTCATATTTCTCATTACACATAAATTACAACTACATATATGATTTATAAGATATTTACATTTATAGAAAATATTAGATATTAATTTTTCAAAGAATTTATAATAATTATATAAATAAAAGATACATTTATATTAGAATTACTTAATCCAATACACAAACTTCTTTGAATACTAGATTAGGTTATATATATTACACGCAAATCAAATAATAATTTCACCATGCTTTTAATTAATTATTAATATTCATACAGAATTTTTAAACAATTATTTTAACTCTAAATCAATTTATTAATTAGTAATTCATATTAATGAATTTAATAATTTATATAAATAATGTTTTATAATAAAACGAGTTCAAATTTCATCATATATATATATATAAATCTGTATAATTTACCGGTGTCTATTTCATTTTTAAAGTAAGTATTTACTAAATTTTATTAAAATTATATTTAAATACTATTATTATATTGCCTCATGTAATATCCAAACTCTTTGAATTATATATCCAAATTTAAATATAAAGTATAAGGGTGTCCTTATATATTGTTTATATTTTTATATAATTTATTTACATTTTTATTCCTAATTCAAATAAATTCAAAATGCAGCAAAAATGCCACTGATCGACCAGTGAACCTCCCGATCGCGAAATCCTACAGCCTAATTCGATCTGTTTTGCCTACTTCTCCTCCTTTTCCTTATTATTCTCTCCTTTAATTCAATGCACACACCATTTTTATCCATACATACATCAAACCAAGAAAACATATATGTGTGTATTGAATTATTGGATTTAAACATAGATTTGTGAGTAAAACTACTCACCTAAGCTTCTGTACATCCATTATTTCATTTTTCCTTTACTGTAAGTTTCCAAGTTCAATTATTTATGACCAGGACTTGCATTTCTCATTAGCTGCTGTGTAGAATGATGTCAAAAGTCATGTACTTGAATTTAGGAATTTATGGTTATTTATTTTAATTTATTTTGAATTTGAATAGGAGGAGAACGAAAGGTGGGTTTTATTATTATTTTTTCTAGAAGAAGAAAGTTGGAAAAATCATCGGTAGTATACATGAAGTGATTACCACAAGGAGAATAATTTTCTAGACTTAGGATTTAAATATCGATTCGGGCTTTGATTATTTAGGCTTGGGTTCGATATTAATAATTTTTCCATTCTTTTTTTCATTTCCACTAATTTCATTTAATACAAATCAATATAAAATTCCAGAGTAAAATCATATTTTCATCACTTAAGTATTTAATCAACAATATAGAATTTTATGAATTTATCTTTCATATGTACTTTTTATTTTAACTAATTATCTAAAAACAGTTAATTTAGCGCACTTCGATAATAATAACATATTAATCCTAAATTTAAATGAAATTTCCACTTTAAAATCATTTCTTACCCAAATCAATATTATCTAATCATTATATAATTTTATAAAATATTATTTCCATATTTAACTTATTTTAATTTAATTACCTTTATTTACATTTTAAACCCATATTCAAACAATTCTAAAATTATTCCCATTTAATCCTTAAAAATATGTTTAAATTATTTAAATCACCATTAATAATTTTTAATCAATTGCCTCTCAACACTGGGTGTTACAGGTGCTCAAGCTGGTTGAGGTGTTGGTAGTGCCAGGAGTTGATGGTGGTGTTGTTGGGTGATGCTTAGTGGTGGTAGTGGTTGAAAAAGGAGGATAAGGTGGTGGTGCTTGGTCGATGCTAAGATGTAGTGGTCGGTCGATGTTCGATTGAGGCTAGGCGAAGGAAGAGTCAGGGCATTGAAATTTTTTTATTTGGCAAATAATAGAATTTTTGATTTTTGGAAGAAAGTAAGGGAGAATGGACTAGCTACGAAATGGAATAGGGGATCGAGATTTGGTAATGCGTTGGGAGATGTAGTATTCCCAATGCCTTTATGATGCATTTAATTTTTTATTCACAAAATAAAAGCGTCGAATGACATAGGGTTCAGATGCCATTTGTTTCTACTATCTGCTTTAATATAATTTTCAGTTAATATTTTGGCAAAGCCGTAACTTTCAGTTTATTCATTATTATTGAATTCTTTATTAATTAATAGTTTAGTTTACTATATGAATAAAATTTAATCAATTATTACTACATGGTATATAATTTAGATAATGTTGAAAATTGACTTTAAACTTTAAATTATTGTAGGTTAATCATTTTCAATATTATTTGAATTTCAAACTAATGTAATTTATTATAATTATTATTTGTTTTAATATATTCATTCAATCAAGGCATTTTTTTATCGCACATTAAGACACTTGTTTGATTCCTAGCACCACTAAAAACTTGTTAGTTTGCAAAAATTGTCATCTTCTTAAAATTTTAGATAGTGATATAAGAGCAAAGAAAAAATAAATATTTTAAGAAATATAATTTAAATAATACGAAATTTTAAATTTAAATTTAATTTGATTCCATTATTGAAAATTTAAAATAGTATATAATTTGTTAGAATCGATTTTTAATTTAAAATTGTATATAATTTGTTAGAATCGATTTTTAATTTAAAATTGTATATAATTTTAGTAAATCTTACTAAGTAAATATTAATCAAATTGGCACAATATTTTGCAATTAATTTTTTTGGATAATATTAGCTAATTTTTTTAGATTATGAGAAGTCTAAGCGTAAACAGAAAGATTATTTAAGCTAATCTTTTCGATATATAAGAATTCTATCAAAAATGATTCCCTGGTTCGAACAGGCACTCGTCCTGTTTACGTTTTGATTTTTTTTAAAACGATACTTGGGTACAACATGTCACTAGGACAACAAAGCATAAATCATATGTCAATAAATGTTCGAATCATGTTACAAAAGTTTCGAACTTGTGGCCTTTCGCATCAAAGTCGAATCACTTAACCAGCAGGACAATGGTGTTTGTCTACGCTTTGCTTTGATTTTTCAAAATTCAAATGTACAAATTCTTTAATATTACATAGAAAGCTTAAAATAAATATATGAAATTGAATATTTCTATAAATAAATAATATAAAATTAATATGTGACTCCTTTGCTCGCTTTGCCTCTGACTTAACTCGTCAGTTCTCTGGTTTTATTCATGTCTCTGGTCCTGTGGAGGATGATGCAAGTTCTAGCTCTTCCTCGTTGGATGCGGGATAGCTTTGTTTCTTTTTAGTAGTGCTATCATGTTAATAGTCTCCTATGCTGTATTTTATTTTTCTTTTAGTGGTATGGTCACTATTAAACCTTCTTAGCTATTCTATGCATGTGCAGAACACATGTTTCTTACATTTATTGACAGTGGCACGACCCACTATAAGCTGACTAGCTTTGCTAAAAGAATATATAATTAATAATAATTATTATTTAAATAAATTCATATATATTATACAGAGTTATTATCATTTTATGTAAGATATAAAGTAGTGTGAGAAAATATGTAACAGTAATTTCATGTTAGTTTCTTACGACTCAGCCATGATTTACTTCTTCCCAGCTGATGGTTTTATGTTAATATTTTTTTAGTATTTAAAAACATATGGTTTAAATTAATTATAGTGAATATTTTAGTTATGTAACCGGTATATAATTTATATAATATAATTTATATAATATAATTTATAGTATATAACTTTATATTTTATTTGTATATAATTCACAAGGGAAAGTCTATTTAGACACAAAATATAGACATAATTGGTGACACAATGAATCTGCACCATTGAATTGCCCCCTGATTTCCACCTTCCATATAAGGACAAAAATATTCAACGGCCATGAATTTTTGTGTCTTCAAATTGTGTCTAATTTTGTGTCTAAATTGCCGCCCCAATTTACAATATATCATTTTATTGTATACACTACTAGAAAAAAGCGAAATAGCGACGGCTCGTGGCGACGGCTTCCGACGGTTATTTTCCGACGGCTTTCGACGGGCCGTCGGCGGCCGTCGGAAGCCGTCGGAAATTCGCGAATACCTGCAGCCGGCCGAGCCTTTCTTCCTCATTTTCCAGCTTCCCCCAATCTCACCAAAAACCCCCAAATTCACATTTTCCACCTCCATTCGCCAATTTCGTGATTTTTTCTCCTTCCACGCTGCTGATTCAACACCTCTTTCTCTCAATCTCAGGTATAATCTCTTATTTTTCTGAAAATTTCAGTTTTTACCCTAATTTTAGATTTTCATAAATTGATAAATTAGGGCGAATTAGCGATTGCAATTGTTTGCATTAGCGTAATAATGGTTTATAGCATCACATGGCATACATATTTCATCTTTTATCGTGAAATTGTGAAAAACACGTATATCACATGTCCTGATTCGACGATTGTATACGTTATTTGGCATACGATAAAATGACTGAATGAACTAGGAGTATTATATTGTGCACGTATTTACTTATGAAACAAAAAAATGCATTACTCTAAATTATAATTGTGTGTATTAAAAAAAAGACAAAAATGTTAAACCAGCCTTTTTGATGCGTAATACGTCGAATAACCGTGTTAAATTTATATATATTTTTGTAAATGTGAACAGTGAGTAAAACTTTATTTTTAAGTAAAATGCGCGCATGTTAGCCGACAAATGTCCCCTAGAGAGTTTTTGGCCCCGTCTGACGAGTGTTGTACATGATCGTTGTATAAATAGTCTTTTTTTCGAAAAACGACCATTTATATTCATCTGGTACAATGTTTGTCGGATTTGTCCCTGTATTGGACAAGTTATGAACACAGTAAGAATTTACATTTTGTATACTACTTCGTCTCAAACGGTTCATAAAATTTCGCCATAACTTTTCTTTTTTGTTTCATGCGTACACGCATTTGTGTACAATGCAGGAAACAAAAGGGAAATGCTGCCGAAATTTTATTGAATCGTTTGAGACGAAGTAATATACGAAATGTAAATGCTTACTGTGTTTGTAATGGGAAGTAGGATGTCTGACCAATGAAAAAAAAATTATATATATTTTTAATCGTTAAGTACGTTTAAAAATGAAATGTGCCCCATTTGAAAATATTTTTAAATTTGTGAAGTTGTTCTTTAAATTCAAAATATTATACGACCATGAAAATAATCTTTTTTGAATTTGTATTCTTCAAAATAAATATTAATTTTTGAACTTCTCATTTTGTCAAATAGGAAAAATGATTGATTATTTTGTTGATCGGAGAAGATGGATGTACCAAAGAAAAGGACTGAGGGGCTCAATAAAAGAAGATTTTTATAATGGTATAAACGTGTTTGTTGAATTCGCTTTAAGTAATAACAGAAACGATCAAGAAATTCGTTGTCTGTGTAGTAGGTGTAGACATTTGAAGTATTTGTTACCAGATATTGTGAAAGTTCATTTGTGCCAACACGGTTTCGTACCCGAATATTATGTTTGGGATCGCCATGGAGAAGTTGTAGCAAATACTTCTGTAGAGTCTGAAAGTGTCGTTAACGAAATAGTTTCAACGACCCGTATAGAAAATATGATCGAAGATGCAGCACGATCAATGTTTCCTATGGTTCAAGTTGACGACGATGATGGAAATGTTGAAGAACCAAATATTGAAGTTAAAATTTTTTACGATTTACTAGATGCAGCTAAGAAACCTATTTGGGATGGTTGTAAAAGCGGCACTCAGCTGTCAGTAATCGCAGAATACATTGCGATGAAGTCAAAATACAACATCACTGAAGCTGGTTTTACGGCTGTTGTACAAGCTGCAAAAAGACATATGCCGCCCGATAATCTAATGTGTGAAAATCACTACGAAGTTAAAAAACTTATGTCGGCTTTTGGTTTACCGTATCAGAAAATAGATACATGTTTAAAAGGATGCATGTTGTTTTGGAAAGAAGACGCAAACCTTAGAAATTTTAAAGTTTGTAACCAGGAGAGATACAAACCAAGAAAAAAGAAGGGGAAGGAAGTTCCGTACAAGCGTATGCACTACTTACCCATAACTCCAAGACTTCAAAGATTATATGCATCTTCTGTAACTGCGTCTAATATGAGATGACATAGCGTGAGAACAGAGGAAGAGGGTACGTTGACACATCCGACCGATGGAGAAGCATGGAAGCATTTCGATAAAACGTATCCAAATTTTGCAGCGGAGAGTCGAAATGTTAGATTAGGATTATGTACGGACGGTTTTTCTCCATTTTCTCAATTTGGTTCTAAATATTCATCATGGCCATTATCGTCACACCGTATAATTTACCTCCATGGATGTGCATGAAAACGCAATATATGTTTCTTACTGTTGTCGTTCCTGGCCCCGACGATCCGACACAAGGAATCGATGTATATTTACAACCGTTGATTGAGGGGTTAAAAATACTGCGGAACGATGGAGTAGAAACATACGATGTGTCCAAGAAGAAAAGTTTTCGTATGTTTGCTTCTTTGTTGTGGACTATAAGTGATTTCCCTGCCTATGCAATGCTTTCGGGATGGAGTACTGCCGGTCGTCTAGCATGTCCATATTGCATGGATGAAACACGAGCGTTTTCTTTACCTCATGGTAAGAAAATTTCATGGTTTGAATGTTATCGATGTTTTCTCCATGTAAATCATCCCTTCAGAGGAGACAAGAAAAACTTTTCAGCTAATATAGTAGAAACCAGACAACCACCGACGATATGGTCAAGCGAAGACATATATGAACTTGTTAAGGACTATCCAAAGATATATGAAATTGGCGAGCAAATAGAAATTGAAGGCAAATCAGTTGTTCATAACTGTTGCAAACAAACTATTTTTTGAAAGTTGTCGTATTGGAAATATCTTCTGCTTCGCCATAACATAGATGTGATGCACAATGAGAAAAATGTATTTGATAATGTTTTTAACACAATTTTGAATGTGAAAGGGAAGACGAAGGATGATTTGAAATCAAGACGTGATATAGAAGAATTATGCAAACGTCCTGAGCTTCATATGAAACCAAATGACAATAAAAAACCCAAAGCTTGTTACGAATTAGATAATAATCAAGTTAAAGCTGTGTTAAAATGGGTGGAAGGGTTAAGATTTTCTGATGGGATATCATCAAATCTTCGTAGATGTGTTGACTTTAAAAATGGTAGATTAAGCGGAATGAAAAGTCATGACTGTCACCTAATGATGGAAAATTTATTCCCCATAATGTTTAAAGAACTACTGCCGTTAAAAGTTTGGAAAGTAGTAACGGAGCTTAGTATGTTTTACAAAGAGCTTTGTTCGACTACTTTAAAAGTGCAACGTTTACGTAAACTTGAAGTGGACATTCCTATATTGCTTTGCAAATTAGAGAAAATATTTCCGCCTGGTTTTTTTAATGTGATGGAACATTTACCTGTTCATCTCCCATCTGAAGCACGACTTCGAGGTCCTGTCCAATACGGATGGATGTATCCATTTGAGAGGTATGTAATATATATGTTATAATGTAATTTAATTGCATTTGAAAGATGAAGTTAATTTAAATTAATGTTGCGTAGATATTTGAATCACCTGAAGAAAAAAGTGAGGCAAAAAGCACGGGTTGAAGGTTCGATATGTAAATCTTACATCGAAGAAGAAGCTTCGTTCTTTTTCTCTCACTATTTCAGTGACCATGTGAATATTTCATTTGAAAGTGTTCCTCGTAATGACGAAGGCGACGAACAAGAGTCCACTCAAGCAATGTTATCTATTTTTAGACAACATGGTCGGCCTTCTGGAAAATGTGTAGAAATATGGCTAGACGATAGAGATCTTCATGTAGCACACACTTATATTCTTCTAAATTGTACCGAGGTTGCACCGTTTGTTAGGTAATCTGAAATAATAATTTGTGTCTTATTCTTTTCTTATATGCATGCGCGTGTATAACCTAATGTAACAATTTTTTTATATAAACAGTGTTTATGAACGTGAACATCCGAACGGAGATCTCAGTAAAGAATTTTCCGGTTGGTTTTCAAATTACGTTTATGAGCCGATAAATTGTGTTGTTGACGAAGGGTTGAAACATCTTGCGATGGGACCAAAAAGAGTGGCCAAGACATATCCAATATATTTCGTCAATGGATATAAATTTAACACCAAAGAATACGGTGCAGAAAAATTAACAAATAATACTGGTGTATTTGTTAAAGGTAGTGACGATCCAGAAAATCATTTAAATGATTTTTATGGCGTTCTGACACAAATTTTGCAACTGACATATTTCTCACGACCCGCGGAGGAGGTGTTTCTATTTAGATGCAATTGGTTTAACAATATTCCAGGTTTTGGAATTAATGTGCACAAGGATTATAATCTTATCGAAATAAAGCATACATCGCACTATCACAAGTATGATCCTTTTGTACTAGCCAAACAAGCATTGCAAGTTTATTACGCTCCTTATCCGTCTCTAAAAAGAGATAAAGCAGATTGGTCTGCAGTTTTTAAAACAAATGCCAGATTTACATTCGATGGGAAGAATATTCCCGACGAACAAGCTTATCAGACAGATCTTGAGCAAAATAACGAAATAATAATTACAGACGATCATACAGATTTTGGTTCCTTGATCGATGAATCAAATGTTTTGGTAGAAGCGTTTGACAGTGCAGAGGAAAATATGTCGAAAACGAGACCGAATCTGAATCAGAAGACGACGATGACTGATACAAATCTGAATTTATTTTTTTGCAATTGATGTAACCGTGTTAAATTCTTGTTGTATTATGAAATTGATGTAACTATGAAACCAAATCCATTTACTATTGTTTGCATGTTGAATTCTTGATGTATTATTAAATTGATGTAACTATGAAACCAAATCCGTTTACTATTGCATGTTGAATTCTTGATGTATTATGAATCAGGTATAACACACTTCCATTTCTTTTTCCATTTCAGTCATTAATTAAGCTGCAATTTGTACCGTTGATGTCATTTTCATATGAAATATATTTCATTATCATGTTTTTATACTCTTATATAATGATGTGTATATGTCACAGGTTTATCAGTATGTCGTATAGAGGTAGGAGCTCTTCCCGATCTTCAGGAGGCGATGGCAGTGGCCCATCGCAAGAGCCACAGCGTGCTGTTGTATCTTTGGTCCCTATAGCAGAAGGGTAATTAGAATTAAATTTTATTCAGCATCTTATTTTTTCTATGATATACGTATGTACTTATCTATATCGTACTTAAAAACAGGGGGTTCGACCTACTTCCCTCTAAGGTTGTGCTGGACGTCTCTAGAGCAGCATATCGCAGCAGGATGAGTGCGTGCTGGCCGAAGTGGGATTCCATCCCTCCTCACATCATAGAGTGCATATGGCAGGATGTTCTAGTATGTATAATTTTTCTGTTTTCCATTTTTAATTCGTTTTTGTCGTTTTTCTATTGTTTATCGTTTAAAGTGTAATTTTTTTTTTCAAACAGGCTGAGATAGACATCCAGACGGACGATATAATGCTGGCACGAGCATACTGGATGAGGAAGATGCGCAAGAACTATAGGGACACGATCTCTGAGATTAAGAAATCTGGTAAGAAACCAAAGTGGATGGGAGAGAGCGTGTGACAAGCTTGGTTGAGCTACTGGGAGACGGACGAGGCGAAGGCAAGTATACTATTTTTTTTTTTGAATTATTAATTTGACGTGATTGAAAAATAATGTATCAAATTTTGAATGTACAGGCAGAGTCGGATAGAAACTCTGCAAATAGAAATAAGAATCCCGTCACTCATCGCGGAGGATCGAAGTCGTTTCAGCAGTATCGGCAGGAGTTGGTAAATTTACTGAATAATAAATGTAAATAGTTTATGCTATATGATTCTAAATGTATAATAATTGTATGTAACAATCAAATTCAGAAAGCCGAGGCACGGGGTCCTGTCAGCTATATGGACGTGTTCACCCGTACGCATGCTGTCGAGCATGTTAATCCAGACGGGACTGTTTCGTACACATGGCAGGACGATAAATCCAGCAAAAGCCATGTAAGCATATTTCATTTTATTCACTATTAGTAATTGTTTTAATTGTTAAATTATGATGAAATAAGATATGATATTATTAATTTGTTAATGCAGGAGATGTTTATGAAGCAGCGGCAGAAACTCCTTGCTGATACAGGTCGAGAACAGCTGACGACCGATGAGGAGGACGTTATTTTTGAGTCCGTTATGACTCCAGCTGAGCATGGTCGATGATACGGATTTGGCAATTTAGCTGTAAATAATTTACTTTTTATTAAAATACTTAAAATATGATAATTTTACCTTTTCAAAACAATAAACTTGGATTTTATTTATTTTTCAATTATTGCAGTCCAGTAGTCATAGTAGGGGACGACGGTGCAGACCACAGAGCGATGTAGCAAGTATAGAAGAATTGCGGACTAGAGTGTCCCAATTGGAGGAGCAGAACCGCCAACAGGCCTTGCAGACCGCACAGTTGTTAGAGTACATGCAGCAGTTTGGTGGCCGCTTCCCTTCCTCGACTGGCTCTGGATCTGGAGGAGATTGACTCATTTCTTGCTTGTTCGTTGTTCAGGTATGTTTTGTTTGTGTAGAATAATTTGATAGACGGTGCGGGTAATTATTGATTTGTATAATTATGTATGATACACTTGGTTTTCTAGTTTTATTAGGACATATGCATGAGAATATTGATAAATTTATGTATTAACAATATGGTGGAACAGTTGTTGTTAATGTTGGAATGGATATGTATGTTTTTTATCTTATTTTGATTGTATTTTTATTTATTTATGCGTTTGTTAAATATGTTGTAGTTTAGGTTTGGATCTTTGATTGGATTATAGTATATTGGGTTGTGAAATATTGATATCAGAGTATTTGGAAGAGAAATGTGGTTGGAAGGCTATATTTGCAACGAATATAAAAAATTTTTTTGCAGATTTCCGACGGCTTATAGGTCAAAATTTTCGACGGCTTCCGGCGCTTTGAGTCGGTCTGTAACTCGTTATTTCCGACGGATTCCGGCGTACGTCGAAATCCGTCGGAAACCGTCGAAGTTCGTCGGAATAATATACGGCGCCGTCCGTCGGAAGCCGTCGGAAGTACTGCTCTCTGACGCAGTCTTTTCCGACGGCGACCGACGGCTTCCGACGGCCGCCGACGGTTTCTGGCCGTCGGAAATTCTGTTCCTCCTTGTAGTGTTATAGTTTATCATTTGCAATATTAGGTTTCAAAATAGCGTATGGTCTACTATACTGATGGTAGTTGAACGAAAATGGCGAATATTTATCTATAATGAAAAGAACGGTTAAAAAGTTCTAAAAAAGTACAAACGTCGTTGATATGCTTTGTAGCAATGACGTTTGGAAATACCAGACAAGGTATGGGCGTGCATGTTGATATGAAGTTCAATGACGATCAACGCAAAATCATAGGCAATTAAGTAAGCGATACCTTTATGACAAGTTACGAATTACTGACACCCATTCGTCAAATTTTAAAGGAAATGTATGAATTTCTCAAATAGTATTAAACCTTATGGTGGTGGGACACTTCAAAATCTATGTATAGGTTTTTAATTTTCTCTGAAAATTCAACTCTATGGTATTTTCGAACCTATTTGCAAAAATGATGCTTCGTCGAAATTTAAAATTAACTTGTGGATTGTATTAGACAGTAAACTTAACGAGCACCTTTAGTGCTTTAAGTTTTTATACAGCCAGCCATTACAATTTAGTGGCACCAAACAGCTAGCGCATGCATGCGTACCAGGTGGTATTTCGTGCTTGCCTGACGTGTCAAACTGCGACGACTGCTGCTTTATGTAGTGGTGAGCTCAGCATTGTGACCATATGCATGATGAAACTAGATAAGGGAGTCCACCTGGGATTAGATCATGTAAACATATTCTTATTTTAATCCAAGTAACTTTGATATTGGAAAGGCTGAGCTTACCTTTTACAAACTCGTGCATGACAGGTGAGCGTATGGGCTGGCCCTAGCAGATAACAGAGGCTCATAAATAGTAAAATATTTTAGTAACCGTTTATCCTTAACGTTAATTTTTGGCACCTGGCAAAAATTAGCATAATTCCCTAATTGAGAGATACGAGGACTTTTTATCCAAAGGAATGCCTCTCAATTCAGATCACCTTTCATGTCATTGCATCTCGCTCCTTTCTCTTTTATTTACTTATTATTATATATAATTTTTCTTTCTTCACGAACAAAAGCCATGTTTGTTAAGATAATATTACCTTCCGTCGTAATCACATCATCACCAAACACCTAGTAATAAAAGTAAGGTTGCACAAAAGAGCTTATGAAAATGACATTTGAAAAAGACACGAAAGAATAATGTTTAACGAAAGAAGAATGCGTTCTTATATTGCAAAATGTACACGAAAAAAAATTATTAATTTTGTTATTACTAATCATATTGTCAACGTACTTGTATTGTTTTAAAATATATGTGTTTTGAGAATGTAATTTAATCCGAAGGTTTAATAATTCAACTATAGTAATGGTACAAGTACAGCTGCACTAGTCAACAGTTTTAAATTACAAATACATTAACAATGCCGGTGGTAGTACAAAATATAAATTGCTAGTGTTATGCAGACAGTTTCTAACGTTTGTTCGGCAGCAACTAGATCATTTCGTATGTTATCATGAACGTTTGTCATGGAATTTATTGTATTCATTTCAATTGATTCACAATCTTTATCATTGGACGTTCGAATGTTATGCTGTTCTTGTAGAAATTCTTTCGAAAATAGATCGGGATCATTATCACATGCCTTAAATTCTGATCTCCTTCATTGTATCTTTGTATGAAATTGTGGATAGCTATTATAGCAGTAATAGCATTTACTTGAACTTTATATTTGTATGTTGGCTTGTTATGTAAGGTTGTAAACTTTTTCTTCTAAATTTCAAAATTTCTTCCGGTAAAAGTTTTTCGATAGCCATGCGTAACTAAAAAGATAGTAGTTGAAAATTTTATTTTCCATATATGGTTGGTTTTATGTTTCATTAAAATCTGGAATGTGGTATCTATATTGCGGTAAAGATGTAAATATCCACACGTTGATGGATACCATGAGTCAACTAAATAATATTATCCTACTACTGGATGAGGAAAAATTAAATTTATACTATTTAAAACTTAACGAAAAAATTTAGCGTCTTGCATAATCCTTCCCACCTTGCCCTTACAAACGTAAATATTAAATCAAACATGCATATAGCCTTTGTGTAGCAAAGGCTTACGTCTAACATATCATTCCATCTCTGCAGCAGTCACATGTTCAACTACGTATGTGCTACCAGCAGTCCCGATACAATTTTAAAGAATGGATAATATCAATTTGATATCCTAAATTGTTCTGGGGCTATATTAAATTGAGTGATTACCAGCCTAATTATATCCTTAGACATTAACTGGACAATTTTTAAAGCTTCATGAAACCAAAAACAAACTATGTGATTCGATCATTGAAATCTTTCAACAGTCTACCGTGTAGGAAGAGACAAAGAAATTGTATACAAAAAGATTGCTACCATTTCTTTAATGCATATATCGGACGTTGACTTCAAGCCAAACCTTTCAACCTACTAAGGCAAAAAAGTTATAATACCCCAATCAATTGAAAAACAAGATCTATCAAGTCGAAACGAAAATTAAATTACTTAGAATCAAAAGAGAGAGAGAGAGAGAGAGAGAGAGAAATGAAACATTAAAAATTTAAAGTGCTTCGGCCTTAACTTGATTGCCTATATCCATTATCTATTTTATTTTAGAAAATCCTTGCAATTACGACCACTTGCATAGCAAGTACGGTTTAATAGATTAGTTGACAACAAAAAAGGGCAGCAATTCATTATAAGGATCCAAAAGTCCCTTTTTTGATGATAGCTCACTATTTATAACCGAGATCCCCCATCAGGATCGCAGAATCAAGTTTGAACAAGTGCAAATCTTCATATTCGAAGTTTCAGCACGAAGAACATGTCAAATCATTCAAGTTTCAGCAGTCAATATGGTTTGGTACCAACCCACGCCTTGGACCTAATTTTGGCTCCTTCCTTGGCATGGATCAAGTCTTCAAACTTTTACAATGCAAAGCTCTAGGTAACAATCATGGGTCAGTAATTACCCACGGCACATCAACAAAGATCCACATTTAAGTATCACTTTTTGTATCAGGTACAGAATGGGGCCCACTACTTCATATGACTTGGTACCGACTCATTTAACTTATGTATTTCCTATACCAACTTTTTGAGTTTCATAAACTTGACATTCCAAATGTCTTTCAAGCTTCTTGGTTCATTGCTTCATCATCTCGTAGTCTACATCCATAAAGTGTTGCCTGGTTCAAATGCCGGATAATGCTTGTCCCTCAAAGTATGCTTTCGTAAATAAAAAGCATGCTTTAAACTGTCACAACCCGTCCTTCTCGACCCTCGAAAATCGACACAAAATACGCCACAGTATAATATGTCGACGTTCGAGTGCCGGAAAAGACAGCTAGTTGAGGGAAAGGAAAGAAGATAGAAGAAAGAAGGAACTAAACAATAACAGAATCTTACAATCGCAGCGGAACAAAATATAATAGTTAATAACAGATCTTTACACAAAAATGAAAACTATTTTGTTATATATTACATTATCAGAGTATCTCAAACAAACAACAATTACCAGCCGGGCAATTTTAACAACCTGCCTCACAACTTGCTGGCAATTTCAAACAACCACAGCAGCGGAAATAAACATGTACGGATAATACGTCTCGGACTCCAACTCCTCACCTGAGCTCCCAAGCATCCTATCTTGTATTCATAATACTCAGTCTGACCCGAGAATTATAATGAAATAACACCCGAGTCAGTCTGAAATATCAACGTGATAAAAATACACCTAAATTGATTATTAAAGTTTCAAAAATCCTTTAAAAAATCAAAATCATCTCGTAAGACCACGCCACAAATAAATATGTCGGGTTTTTACCATACGATAGCCAAAATATTTTTATCAACTTCTCTGATATTATAATAGTGTCTATGTACAAATACTTATTCAAAATAGTTGAAATTGTTACATTATTAAATTCTAGCATACTAGCCACAAAGTGAGTTCTACAATCAAAACCGTATAAGGCACGTAGGGAAAATGGATTTCCAATGAATGACTAGGCACTGGGGTACCACCTATCACAGTACCTGGTCTAGATCAGCATACCGAGGATCCATCCTAAATTCCCTGCAACACATGACCGGGACTACCCCTTATTGGATAATCCCGAGTAAAATCACCCAGCGGTTGGGATCTGCAACCGCACCACACAGCCGAAATAAAAAGGGACATCTAGACAGGGATGACCTTATCCTAATGGGCGCGACCCACTTAGCCTTGCTGCATAACCTCTGATTTTCAATCATTCTCGGTTGATGAGGCTCAAGGCTAAGCGTTACCTTTTTAGAATATTTCACTTAGAATGCTCACCGTCCTCCTGACGACGTTCTGAAAGCATTCATCCATACAAGTCCGTTCCAGGTCCGAACGGAACCGAAGGCACTACTCCTACCACATCCATTTTGGAATCACCCACAAATTAGTAGCGATTAGCCCTTGCACCTCACTGATCCATCTTCGACTCCAAGCTCTTGTCTTCATCACAAAAACGTACTCGTCGGATCGAAGTGGTTTTCGGATTACAAATCTGATCCCGGTCTCTTTGAAACAACGTTCGCTATTTCTCGGTTAACTCAACCTCGGTTCTTTAGGAAATACACAGACGAACGTAAGATTGAAGTTTACCTCCTAACCGTTAGTGGACGAATTTCCTTACCAACATCCTGGAAGAACGAACGAGTTTATACGTACAGTATAGCACCTCGAACGGTAACTGTACCATTTAATTCTCATACCTCTTCTAGATATTTCCAAAGTTATATTTGGTCCAGATTTGATAGTCGGTTATTTAACTATCAAATGAACAAACAATTAAATAAATTATTTCATTTCAGCTGAAAACACCAAGTCTTTTAAATTTAGATTTTTATATAATTTAAATCACTTTTCTCAAAAATATATACTTAAAACATTTAAAAGTAAACTGCTTAAGTCACTTTACCCAAAATATTAGTCATAAATCTATAATAAATTTCCAAGTAAAATCTAAGCCACAAAACTATTTTAAAATAAAAGTTTTATACAAAGTATAAATATTAGAAAATCTCTTTAAAAACACAATGCCATCTTAACCTTTAAAATAATTGTTACTAAAATTTATTTGAATAGATTTACTTAAGATTCTAAAACATTTAAAAATAATAAATTTCTCTAAAACATTCTTTTTGAAACAAAATTTAAAACTTTAGGCTTATACATAAAAATTCCTTTAAAAATATACTTGGTTTTTCCAGTAAACACACTACCATTTCAGAATAACCAATATAACCCTTATAAATACTGCTCGATTTATCTCAATCCAAATTTACGTCTCAATCCCGTAAATTTCTTCCCACACTTTAAAAATAAAACACCTTTTTATTTTTAAACACATTTCCCATTTCTTGGAAATCACTTTCAAAAGATATACTTAAATTATTAAAATAGGTTACTAAAATTAGTTAAATAAAAATGTTACTTAAGAAATTTCTTAAGGGTTTTTGAGTAATATAAACTAAGATTACTTTTTTTAAATAAAGTTATTAAATCAAATATTTATATTAAAATTTCTTTTTGAAAATATGAATCCAAATTCACCATTATAATAATTAAATACCATAATTAAATATCTACTTTTCTCTTAAAAATAATGATTTTCTAAAACATTTCAAAAACTCAATTTTTAAACTTCTAATTTATACTTCAAAAGTTTTTCTTTGAAAACGTACTTAGTTTTTAGGAAATATACACTTCCCATCTTTTAAAAATAATCTCACTATTACTTTTAAAACAATTTTTCACCTTCTTATAGAAATTTCCATCGAAAATCTATATTTTCAAATTTATCCACTGATAAATATTCCACTTCATTTGTAAACCAAGATTACAAATTTCCATTCCTCGTTTCCTTTTTAAATCATAGTTTCAAAGCACTTGAAAATTTCCAAACCAATTTTCCGAATTTGATTCCCTTAAATTCATTACTTAAACATTCCCTTTATTTCCTTATAAATCCAATTCATTTTATTTTTAAATATCGGATTATATTCATTCAACCATAACACTGCACAACAAAATTCCCAAATTAATCCATTACAGGACATAAAATATAACACACATAAAGACGATAATTTCTATATTACGAGGAATCCAATTGGATCCCTCTAACCTGTTTACCTGCATCCACAGATGTTAGCACACAAAAAAATATCGATCCAATCTGATAATAATTTTCACATTCAACCAATCAATCAACCATTTAAATATTAACTATTTAACTTAAATGGCATCTAGATGTGAGTGAGATTAACTCACCTTGAATTCAAAACGCGGGGATTTCAAATTTTACATTAAATCGAGCACGTTCGATTTAATGCAAAATTTTCACTTGCTCAGAACAATTCAAGATTTGTACCACGGCAGCCTACTCGTCGCTGTGATTCCGGCGCCGCCAATTTCATTGAATTCTGAATATGCATGCAAAAGATATGGGCTTATAACTGTTTGAATATAATTGGCATAAACAATTTTCTTTTTTATTTTAATTTATTTTACCAAAATCAAATCGGACGTAGATCTGCAAATACGAATCAGGGCCGACAAAACTCTTTCTTCTTCGTTCACTAATCTCGAACCCATCAACGTCCATCTAGGGCTCCAAACCGCTCCATGCTCGTACCACACGAGATAGATCAGAGCCCACCACGCGATAGCTCGTTACCTCCACCTTTGGTCGAAACATGGTGAAGCTTGGTACCTCCATAGCACAGAAAAACATGCACGAATGGCTAAGGTTAAAGCCGTGATTTCTCCCTCCTCGCCACGCCGATGTCGATCACCACCGCTCACAACATAGATCTCGCTCCCCTCTCTAATTTTCCAGTTGAAGGTTTTTTATGAAAGCGATCAGATTAGGAGAAAAATTGCAATGAAAATTGAAGCGTTTCGGCCATCAAATAATGGAGTGGCGGCTGAGAAAGGATATTAGGGTTTCGGCCTTAAAAATCGTATTATATAAACGTTTAAATATTAATTTAATATTAAATCCACTTTTAAACAATATTTTCAAACGAACTCCGAATCAGATATGCCGTTAGTCGATTATAAGATTTTACCCACGTTCTGAACATAATGGAACGTGTTTCGTAGCATAATTCAGTCATATGTGGAAGATAGATTTTTGAATCAAGTTTAAATATTAAATTATCGATTTAAATTTCTACGCGTTTCTCACCCGTACGGACAAACGGTGACTCTAAATGCTTCCAAATTTGAAATCCGATAATAACTAACTATTATAGATCCAATGGAACTGGTTTCGTCGAATTCTGAGATTGTGCCCCGGAAGCCTATTTAAATTCGTTGATTAATTCGAGCGATTTTCAAAATCGTCGAAAACACTTAAAATTTTACCTTTAAACTTTACTAAATTATAAATCATATAGAATTTATAATCACATTAGAAATCATTCTGATTTATTTCGAATCAATCTGATTATTTGCATTATTATATTAATTTCCATTATTTAATTAATATAAAAGTTCCAATTTAACTTTATCAACTTTTGATTCCATACAAAAGTCCACTATTAAAATTCAAATCAAACTAGTCTTAAAATAAATCATAGAAACCATTTTCATAACCATTTATATCCAGATTCATCAATTATCCCAATTCCAATATTAAATTATTCTTATTCAAATCCAATTGAATTACCATATTTGAAATTTTAACTAATTTCATTAATTTAACCAAAATCTTCTTATTTCAAATCAAATTATAATTAATATTCAACATTTAAAATGAATTAAATGTTCAAAATCTAACGACCAAAATTCTGCATCGTTACATTCCTCCCCCCTTATAAAAATTTCGTCCTCGAAATTTGTCAAGGTAGGAAAATGCTTCCACATCCATTAACTTACCCAAAATTCACTTAATTAAAACTCACATTCACTTCCCAAAACTTTTTAGCTTAAGCCAAGACCATTTGCATTTATTTCTAACTCAAAAGCTTTGTTTTCAGCATCATTTCAAAAACAACTTTCCTATTTAACCAAAATTTTCAAAACTTCCAATAAAAATTCTAACTCCCAAAAATTTTGAAAATTTTTGACAGCGTCTCCTTTGTACAGAGAGCGTTTTTACAATATCACAATTATAATAAATATATATACATCGACCTACACAGTCGGAAGATAAAATATTTCATAATATATCACAATATATTATCATTTCTTAACTTTATAACGTATACATACCTTATTTTATGCATTTTAAAAGCAAGCAACTAATTTATTTTGCATTTACGTGCTCCAACTCTATCTATTGTCTCTCATACCTGTACTTACTCGAGCAAGCACATAAGTATCAATAATATGAGATTTTAACAACCTTCCACTCATTAATCTTGGCCAAACACATCAATTTCATAGCCCAAACAATACATTTCCATAATCCTACATGTTAACCTTCTTTATAAGCAATCTACAAGTTTTCAACACCATTTAATTCCCTAACAAATCCAAACTTCATTTTTTTTCACTTGAATGATTTACATTCAAGTTTACTACATACAATTCATATTTGTACCACTTAATCTCATATTCACAACAAATTGGTTTATAAGCCTTATTTACATGAATTTCACCCTTTCCAATTCCAAATTGATTAATTTGCATCATATTCATAATTCACTTTAATTTATATGCAAATCCACTAAATTAAATCCCATCTCATTCCAATTTATTCAAAAACAAACTTTATTTACTTACCTTAATTTATTAACTTTGTTTACAACAAAAACGACTAATCTAAATGCAAATTTGATGTTATTCAAGAAAATAACCATTACTTAAGTTTTATATCCATTTTAAATTAATTCCAACACAATCTATATTAATTTTATTCAATTCTGCATTGTTCATAATCTAAACATTCTTACTTCATTTCAATTTCATTATCCATACAGGTTCATTCAAGACCATTTCATAAGCCTGACAACAACCCTTCCATAATTTCTTAAGTCATTTCAACTCCAAAATAACTGTATTCCTTCTTACATCAATTCTATTTCATTTTAATTTGATTCTCATCCAATCAAATTCCAATCCATTACAAATTTTAATTCAACTAGTTTACCTACTCGATCCATTTTAAAATTTAATTCACCTTCTAAATTCATTCTAAATTTATTTATAACATGACCATTCTGATTATTATAAACTAGAATTGGGTTGTATTTTACTTTCCAAATTTTTAACAAGCTACCAAAATTTTATTCATCCCATTACTCTTTTCATTTAATTTAGCTAACGCTAAATTCATCTTCAAACAATTATTTTGAATTTAGTTGAGTGCGAATTTGATTCATTCAATATCGTTTCAACTTAAGTAAATTTCCTTCCATTTAATTCTTTACCAGTTTAATTCAAGTTCAACCAAATTTTATTTAGCCAACTTAAATTCATATCATTTCCTTTACTATTTTAAATAAGAATTTAATTCCATTCAATATAATTTATAACACAGCTGAATTTTGATTTTTACTTCAATCCAAATTCAACTCAATTCCTTATAATTTAAGTTAAATCCAATTCGATCCAATTTTATTTCTCCATTCAATTTAAATTTTTATTTTCTAATATATAAGTTCAAAAATTTATTACAAACCTAATCCATTCACCTTTATTTATATTTCACTTTGCCTTACCTCACTTCACATTTCATTTAAGATTTAAATTTTGAATTTCCCATAGAATGCCAACTACTTTATTTTTGTTTCACTTCATTTCTCTATTCATAAGTTCCCTAACTTATTTACTTAAAATCTTACATTGCTCATATGAGTGTGTTTACATTTTATAATCACAACTCAAGATTGTATATGACACTTAATAACTTAAGGGTATAAATTTTCATTGCACAATTATAACCCACAATTATATAATCATTTTATATTTCAATTTTATACCCTTTTAATTCAATTCCAATTTCAATTTTATTTTAACTTATCTCAAGTTAAATTCAAATATATCTTATTCACTTCCGTTCACTCAAGTTAAATTTTAATTTCAGGATTAAAATTTTAAATTTCCTTTCTTATTTATATCAACTTCACTTAATAAGTTTAATAGTTGATTCATCTTAACTTTACACATTATTTAAATAGAATTTTCCAGAATTCAATTGCCCGGTTTTATTTCAAAACCATTTTGAAATAATAATCAACAAATACCCACTAGGTATATCAAATCAAATCTCTGGACTCAAAAACAACTTGTTTTTACCAAAACAAATTTCCCTTTAGAAATTCTAAAACAACTTGTATCCCCAACAAGTCTAAAAAATATCATAACCAATCGCGACGGCAGCAATCCATCACTTTAGAAACTCGAAAATGAATACTGATGATGTGGCCCATCATCATCAGGATTATTTTCCAGCGACTGAAGTGAGTTCAGTGCTTCCCTACTACCACAAATTCCCTTCAAAACAATTTCCATCCAAAAATATTTCCCAAAATAATACTCCATCATTGCCTTCAAACACTTTGGAAAATACTTCAAACATTCCCAAGATTTTAAATTCCCAAACTTTTTGTTTAAATACATTTTAAACACTTTTCAAAATTTCCGGGATTTAAATTCTAGTTTAAAATAATTTTAGTTATACTTATAGAATTCTATTTGGTTATAAACCATTTTATATTTTAGATTCTTATTTGATTATAGTATTAACACCCAAACATCCACTTATATATATAATTTCAGAAAATTATTTCCTTTATATCAAAATATAATTTTGGGTAAAATTATTTCATTTACCCACTTTAAATTTGAAATCCAACAATTTGAAATCCGATAATAACTAACTATTACGGATCCAATGGAACTGGTTTCTTCGAATTCCGAGACTGTGCCCCGTAATGCTATTTAAACTCGTCGATTAATTCGAGCAATTTTCAAAATCGTCGAAACCCCTTAAAAATTTACCTTTAAAACTTTACTAACTTAATTATAAATCATATAGAATTTATAATCACATTAGAAATCATTCTTATTCATTTCGAATCAAAATCTAATTATTTTCATTATTATATTAAATTCCATTATTAAATTAATATAAAAATTCCAATTTAACTTCATCAACTTTTGATTCCATCCAAAAGTCCAATATTAAAATTCAAATCAAACTAGTCTTAAAATAAATCTTAAAAACCATTTCCATAACCATTTATATCCAGATTCACCAATTATCCCAATTCCAAATATTGAATTATTCTTATTCAAATCCAATTGAATTACCATATTTGAAATTTTAACTACTTTCATTAATTTAACCAAAATCTTCTTATTTCAAATCAAATTATAATTCACATTCAACATTTAAAATGAATTAAATGTTCAAAATCTAACGACCAAAATTCTGGATCGTTACATAAACCGAGACAAACAATTGAATCTGAATTCAAACATAGGAAGATGCCTCTGTAATCTAAACCATTTTCTTAAAACATCGCATTTTATTTGAGAAAATCAGTGTTACGCTCCAAATAGTTGTAGATACAAATCTCTTCAGCAGATATATAAGATGAGGTATTCCACTCAGATTCTTCGTTCAATTCTGAGATTTTTTAAAAGTTATTCTATCTCTTTGGCTAGGTAGTATTCTGTCTCATTTTCTTTCATCGTTGGTTTTCACCATTGATTTGTTTTCTTTTTCTTTCATTTAATACTTATATAGGTCCGTACCGACCCATATTTTTCCTAGAGTATGTGAGTAAAACATTTAGAAAATTATAGGTATGATTTCATTTTTTGGCCTTCTCTCCCTTTAGCTTTCGAGGTTTCACCTTTCAGTGATCAACTTCAAACTTCACTGTTGCCAACCAAGATCACCAACGTAGTCATTCATAGATCCAAGTTCATCCAATATAACCGATCCATAAGAACAAGATTTAGATCTAAAGTTCCCTTCTTCCCTCACTGCCATCATTTTCTTAAACAAAGATCTCGATTTTGGAAAGGTTGGAGCCTCGGTCTCACTTTGACGGTTGTCATGTTTTGATGTCGACCTTCCATGCCTGGTTGATCATTGTTGTGTTCCTACTTGCTCTCCACTGCCATCTCCTTGAATAATTTATGGTCATGCTCATATCTTAGGGTGGTGGTGGAATGCAAGGACAATATTCACCCAATTCGATCAAATTCTTAGTCATCTTCGAGTATGAATCAGCCATGTAGGGAGTAGCTGACACAACTTTAAACGTTATCTTCACAAATTCATATCAGAACTTATCGGATTCAAATGTTGATGCACTTTAGGATATAAACCCAATCAACACTTGAACTCAACATCACATTCCTATAATCCTACAAAGAAAGTTTTCGTATTGCTTTGGTTAATGGTTTCGTTTACGTATAATCTGCGTTTCAGTAACACATGACACACTGTTCCATTGTGTGTTAGAGATCGTTTGCCAATACGAATGAGCTATTTACAAAAAAAGCATCCATTCTTCGTGCCAAGGACATGAGACATACATTATATAAATTGAATCGCTAATCACTACCACAATCATGTGAAGAAGCCGATTGGTCAACACATGTCTACATCCATTGGATTCTCTACATCAACCGCATGGGATTTAATTAAAGTTAACACTAAACTTAAACCATACCTGACCATGCTCGTATCTCTAGATTTCAGTATAAGATGTAACATCTGAAAACCTTCAGAACATCTTTCCAATGTAGCAAGCTCTTTTACGCCTTCAACCATGGGTTTTTCTTCTTCATCGGCTTCTACCTATCCCATCTAGATTCAGGCGACCTTGATGCCAACTTCAATGGCCATTGCCTTTAGTTTACTATATGCATGTGGTGACAATATTGCCCCATATGCCAAATTGGAATGCACTAAGATGTTGGACAATCCTTTAGACTCCCCAGCTATGAGGCTAAATGCCATAGACATTAAGAGAATCTGTGCCCACCATGAGATTTCTCTAAAGGAAACTTTCGTCACTTTGCCATCCTAAAGAGCGCATAATCCTCCATAAGGCTACATTGCTTGCAATAAATACATGTGCCTTATCGAAGCAATTCCACTATTCAACCCCACACAAGGATGAGGCTCCAATGCTTTAGATTGGCTCTAACTCAATTCCATCCAAACATGTACGCCACTCTAACTTACACGTACATGTTCTTCCTTCAGTACTTGCACAAAGTTCCAACTTTCAAGAAGATCTGGTACTCCTTCAAATTCAATAAGAGGTCCGAAAGTCCACCATCCTCATTCCTAGAGGCATATCATGGTTGCCAAATAGTCATTGGTCTCCATAATAAGCTCAGCCACTTTGAATAGGAGTACTTTTTCGTCCAACGTCTAGCTGGCATCCCCCAAAAGTGGTTGTCTAGATGCAAATTCCTACCCCTCTTGCTCCACTATGCTAGGGTTCAATTCGCTTAAGTCTCCAACATTTCTACACTTCTTGTTTCATGGTTATCTCACAAAGAACCATCGGTGATGATATGTTGCAAACATATGAACACTCGAAGGAATTTATAGAAGACGACCGAAGAAGATTCAATCTTCCGATCGATTTTCAGTTGTGCTAGTTCTCGCTCATATACAATAATCGAAGAATCGATCGCCATACTCTTGCACCGAAGGCTAAATAAGCAACTCAGGCTATAGCAAGAAGCCGAAGGAGAAGAAAAGGAAGAAGAAGTTGATCCTCTACCACTCACCTCAAAACATTCCAAACATAGCTTAAGAAGGTAGTGGAGCGGGAGAAGGACTAGAAACTATGATAGTAAGTCACAGAGAGAAGGAAGAAAGCAAAAAAGGTAAAGGTGACGAGGGGGAAAAGGGAGATGGCGATGATGAAGATAACGATGAAGAGTCGATAAGAGAAACTGAACATCAAAAAAGGGGACTCTTATAGGGGAGAAGACAACTCTACAAGGAGAAGCAAATCCATCCGCCCTTAGACCCCTTAAGATAAATATCAAAACCTTAAAACCAACAACCAAGTCTAGAAAAAGTCCTATTAGGAGGCTATTCCTTGACCTAGTTGAGGAAGAAATATTTAATAAACTATCCAACTTCAACATTGCCCTATTAGTACCTTAGGAATTGTTTTGATGATAACAACTATAGAAGATTATATAAAGTATAAATATTAATGTTTTATCAAGATATATATATATATATATATATATATATATATATAGTGCATGATATTTGATAGGTATTGATTAATAAGACTATACAATATCAAGATGTTGTTATCAAGAGCAGATTTAAAATGCTGATATAAAGCTTCAAGAGTTCAAGAATGAAGACTCGTGTGTAACGACCCAGAATTTGACCACTTTAAAATACAGTACCTAAAGTGATTTTAAATATAAAATAAGTAAGGTTATATGATTCAAAAAAAAATTAGATAGGATTTGAAAAGAGAAGTATACATAAAAATAGTAACATTTGCCTATATCGACAAAAGTGATAAAATGCCGATTTCAGAAAAGTATGTTTCAATGGTTAAATAAATTATCTTAATTAATTTAGGAGTGTTTATATTTTAAAATAGAATTATACAATTTTATTTTTAAATTTGGTTTACATAAATAAATAGTTTAAATAAAACGTCAAAATGTGACCGTAAAACATTTTGTCAAAAATCAACGTTTTGTCGAAAATCAACGTTTTGTTGATTAAACGTTGTCGCAATGTCGTCGCACCTATATTTTCTTATATAGGAACATATATTCAAATAGTGTAACTATTAATTAATTCACTAAACATGTTTAATTTTACTAAATAGAATTAGAAAACTTCTGAAAGTCATTAAGAAAAGTAAGTAAGAATTAACAAAAGTAAGTAAGAAAAGTCAAAAGTAAACATCAAATCAATATCACATCAAAAGCCAACATAATTATTATTTTACTTAGCTTGGTTCTTAAGGGATTAAGACATAATTTTTAAGATTTGAAATTTAATGTTAAGTATTGAAAAAGTAGAGATTGTTTTAGGTTGAAGTAAGGTTAGTTTGGTAATTTGGTAAGAGGTTATTTTGGAAAATTACCACTTTCTTTCTTTTTCTATAAATATCCACCTCCTTCTTCACTTTCATTCACATTTTTATTCTTCTTCTTTTCTCAATCTTCTTCATATTCTTGCTCTTCTCTTTAATGGCTTCCAAGCCATAGAAAAAATTAGAAATATATAATGTCAAAATATATTCAAAATATTCAAAAAAAATCAATGTTCATTCTCTTCAAATCAAACTCATTTTTTCTTCATATTTTACCTCTTCTTCTCTCGACCATAACTTCTTCAAAACCGAACCAAAATGCAAATTTATTTTCTTCAAATCATGTATTTTTCTAGTGGCTACAACTTTCAAATTGACCACTTTACCTCATTATAAAGTTAAGTATGTCAAAATTCCATTTCTTTCTAGTGCATTTTCTGGCCCAATTTTTAAGCCAGAAAATATGCCATTTTGTTTTAATCATAACTTGATCATATCATAACCAAATTAAGAAATTCTTTTTTTAAAACCGTATTAAATTTTAGTGGCTACAATTTCTATGTTGATCACCTTATCTACTTTTCAGTTTTACTATACCTGAAACTCAATTCTTTAAAGTTCATTTTCGGGCTTTATTTTTGTCAATCCGACAATACCTCTTCTTAATTCTATCATATCTCCCTAAAAAAACTTGGATTCAAATGATTATTTTTTTAAAATTAAATAGAAAAGAATTTTCATATATATATATATAAATAGTAAAAATAAGTAAAATTATACATATAATATTTTTCACGAGAAAACATGATTTTAAAACAATTTCCAGCAATTTTATAGAAAAGATTTTAGAGAGAAAACGGCTTATTTTTAGAGTTTTTAATAAATTATAAAATCTTAGTTTCAGTTACTGTTGTTGTTTTAATGGGTTTTCCCCTTTGCATGTCCATTTTTCAGCAACTATAGGTACTGCCTAGGCCATTGCTAGCTTGAAGATCTCATCTTGTAGCCAATTTCGCTCCTTTTTGTCGCAAAAGGTAAGTTAGCGAACTTACAGCAACTGTAAGCAAGAAATTTCGCTGCCATAAAGCAAAAAAAAAATTGAAGACTATGCTTGAATATACGTACAGTATATTCAATTTGTTTCTGTTTTGTTGCTGAAAATAGCCTATTTCGCTTTGGTTATATCTCCCTCATCCGGTGTCGGATTGAGGCAATCTTGGTGTCATTTTGAAGATCTATGTGTCTAGTTTAGGAATGCAAATTTTCATTGTGTTCTGAAATGGTTTGATCAGTAAAATCAGTTGCCGAAGTGACTGGATCGAGTGATTTCAATTCTAACTCTGTTTTTGTTTTGTGCAGACCTGAGCTAGTATTTTGCACATAACTTTCGCGTTTCTTATCCAAATCCAATAATTTTTAAAGTTTTGGAAACTGCTGATAAAATGTGAAAACCTTTACTTGTATCACTTCTTAAAATTTTGTGATTAAAGGGTCGAAATAGCTGATGCAAGATCGCTGTCCTGAGCACTTGCATGTAGCCTTGTGTGTTGTATTTGCTTTGGTTGATGAGTTTTCTGATGATGATTTACTTTTCACTTGATTTGCGAATAGTTTGAGCTTAGATGATTAAACCATTCTATAAATAAATCATATATGGTTGGGGATTTGAGGATTGTTCTTATTTTCTAAGATTTTATAATTTATTAAAAACTCCGAAAATAAGCCGTTTTCTCTCTAAAATCTTTTCTATAAAATTGCTGGAAATTGTTTTAAAATCATGTTTTCTCGTGAAAAATATTATATGTATAATTTTACTTATTTTTACTATTTATAATTAAATTAATCCAATTAATAAATTAATTACAAAGAGTAATTATTATCTTTAATTATTTCCATAAAGTAATCATACTTAATTAAGTTTTATAATTGATTATTTAAATTAATTAATTCAATTAATTAATAAAATTAATTAATAAATAATCAAAAGTTAATGACCTCATTAACTTATTAACAAATTCTTAATTACCTTTCTTAAGTAATTAACTTAAATTAATTACTAATTTAATTAACCTTAATTAATTTATTTAATCAATTATAAAACTTAATTAAGTATGATTACTTTATGGAAATAATTAAAGATAATAATTACTCTTTGTAATTAATTTATTAATTGGATTAATTTGAATTAATTAAATTTACAACTTTTCAGTTAACAAGTTTTTCAAATTTTGTGAGTAAGAGCGTAAAAAACAAGAGAGAAAATCACCCATTTTTCGGATCTAAATCTTGGGAATTCAAGTTTAAAGCTTTACCGCTTCCTCTCTATATTTTCGGCCAACCTCCATCTCAAGCCTTGGCCAAGCTATTGAAATGGGGAAGATGTTGTTTCCCAGTTTCCAATGAAGTAGGAACTAATTAATGAAGTGTTGGTTGATTAGAATGTTGGTAGGAAGTTAATCGCTTTGGTTTATGGTGAGAAACTCTATTTAGCATCTCCATTTATTTATATACATGTTTGATGTTGTGTTATGATTGCTATGGATGCTTATATATGCTTTGATCATCAAGTATTAATTGTTTGATATGATTGTTAAACTGTTTTACCAAGGCACGTTAATACACGTCGATAAGCACAAAGAAAAGCACTTTCCTTTTGAAAATGAAATGGTGTATATGGAATGCTTAAACCTTTTGGAAATAGTTTTAAAATGAGTTAGAAATGTTTTATAAACATTTAAATATGTATAAAGAAATAAAGGAAGAAAATCAAGATTTTATCTTGTATATTTTAGATATGCCCAAAACAATTTTCCAGAAAAATCGCGCTTTTGCAGTAAAGTGACCAAAGTTTAAAATTGATATTTTAATTATTTTAAAAATATGAAATAAATCCTAAAAATCTTTTAAAATTATTAAAAGAGATGTAAGTTGAAAATTTGGATTTCTAAATGATATAAAAGTCATTTTGAAGAATATAGCTTTTAAAACGCTATTTGCAACACTTTTCGCAAGGCTTTTCGCAGCAGTTTGAAGTAACTTTTGAAATGCGGTTTTAAACCTAAAAATTCTTATATATTTTGTGAATGATTTTGAAAGAATGATTAATTAATGTAAAGATGATTTGGAAGTTTTAATAAGGGTTTGAATAAATGGTTAAGATGAATTGTTTATACCACTTAAACAAAAAGTGAAGAATATTGAATATAATAACAAACTGAGTAATGCGGAAATGACTAGTACATTTGTCCCGCCTGTGAGATCTAGGAAGATAAAATAAGGTGTTTAACTAAGATTAGAAATGAAGAAACCAGTGCCCTGAACTTATCTGGCCTATATTTTCTCTTCTTAGGCGAGGGGTGGAACATATCGAAAGGAAAGCCCGGATGCTCTAAAAGATCATAATTAAGTTTTTCCTAAGACAAAAGAAAATAAATAAATTCTTTGAATTTATTATAAATGGTCTAGATATAAGATTTATAAAATTGATATTTTATAAATAAAAGTAATGAAATTATAAAAGTGTTCTATAAATATTAGAAATGGGATTGTAATCAAATTTATATATGGGTTTACAATTGAAATTTAGAAAAGAATTTATAATGGATTTTATAAATAATCAGATTTGAAAGGAATGAATTTGTAAATAAGAGTTTTATAAGTAATTAAATTATAATTGGATTTCGACTTATAAGTGAGATATAAATGGAATTTATAAACACCATTTTGTAAATCTGAAATCAATTTAAACTGATAAGTAAAATGTGAAAGTTTATTAAAGGAATTATATTCATGATTTTGGATAGTGAATAATCCTTTAAATTCAATGGATGTTTTGGAAAGTGATATTATAAAAAGGGAATATTTTTCCTAAGTTAAAAGTCAAGAAAGAAAATCTTTGATTAAGATTTAATGAATGATTTGGAAAGGTTTGCCTAAGTAAAAGAAAAAATGATTTTGAATTATTCCAGGATTTAGAAAAGGTTTAAATAAACCAAATGATTTGATAAATGAGGCTTAATGATTCCTTATACTCTTTGAAAGAAAATGGAATAAATTGAAAAGAATATATCTAAGAAAGATATTTAGATAAAAAATGAAGTAATTGATTGATGTTTGATGTCCACATATGAACTTAACATTTTTAAATCGATAATTGGCTTCGAAGGAACCGGGATCGGATTTGGATAATTCCTATCCGAAAACCACTTCGAACCAATGTATACGTTCGAATGTGAAGACTTGTTAAAGATGACGACTATTGAAGATCGTGGATCTTCATAGCTTGAGGACTGCTTGTTGATTTTCTCGGGGTCGCACCCATTATAGAGTTATATATAGCAGTGGTCTCCTCGTTGTGAAGATTTTTCAGATTGCAAGAACTACTCGCTACTAGTGGTAGTAGGAGAGTGCCTTCGGTTTGTCCTATTCTTGGACAACTTGTATGAACGTTTGTCTGACATTGCATTTCTAAAGATTATGTCCATTGATTTTTACAAACGTACATCAGTGGTGGAGGAGAAGACAACTTCTCTTAGCTTAACCCCTCCTTGAGACATACGAGCTCAAGGGTTGTATTTTTGTGGAAGACAATTAGTAGTCAACAGAAATGGCAATGTGGCATTCAAAGATGTGATATGTGCTATGTGAAAAGGTAATCGTTTTCCTTAAGCCTCATCAAACCGGAAATGGCTGAAACAGGATTAGATGCGGCAAGGCTAAGTGGGTCATTCCCAATTAGGGTATGATCATCCCCTTCTAGATATATTTCTTCCCGCTATGACGTTCGGGATGTTAATTAATGTGGCGTATGGAAAGAGAGCTCTCGGATAAAGGTCGGTAACGACCGGGGGATGACATATTCAGTACTATCTAGTTACAGAGGTAGGCCGGTCTTGTGTTGGTAGAGGACAGATGTTCTATGCCTCGGGGCATCCATTTAGAGGTGTACCCATTTCAAAAGGTAGATCCTTCACCTGGTCATTTGTATGGAAATCCATTCTCCAATAAGAACCTACGGTTTTGTTTGTAGAGCCTAGTATGCTGGAATTTAATAATGGTAACAATTTCGTCTAAGATTAATAATTTTATTTACAAATGGTTTCAAAGAGATGTCATTAGAAATAATATCAAAGGTTTTGATATAAAAGTGTTTTAGTTATCATAAGGTAAATCCCGTCCATGTTTATGTGTGGGCGTGGTCTTATGAGATACTTTCTTTTCAAAGGATTTTATTCAAAGGCTGATATATGACACTGTCATTTATATTTGAGTTTCTCACGCTGGTTTATCAAGCCTGATCCAAGTATTTTCAGTACTCGGGTCAGATCCAAGTAGTTTCAGGTTTTGTAGAAGATGTTTGGAGTTTCCAGAGGAGAGCTGGAGATATTAATCTACATATGAACATATTCTATTATCCTATGTACTTAGTGTATTTTGTTTGATGTTTGTCAGCAATTGTAAGGACATATCTTTATAACTGTCCAAGCTGAATTTAGGTTAGACTCTGATATATGTATTTAAAAGTTTTCCGCTGTAAAGATACTTGTTCAATGCTATATGTTATTCCATTCGTGTGAGATTTTGTTCTGTCTATTTTTCTTTATTACCCTTCATGTTCTGTATTTTCATGCAATTTGAGCTAGACATGTGTGATTTATTGTCGATTCAAAGGGTACGGAAAAACGGGCCTTGACATCATGAGTATTGAAGATTTCAAAATTTCAAGATATTCCAAATAAGTTATAGAGTCATAAAATTTATATTTAAACCTTGGTAGCACTTTTCTGAGCTCTCTCGCCTTCTCTAATTTATTTTAAATTGTTTTTCAAATACTTTATTTTTAAAATTATTATTTCAAGATATTTCCCAAAATGATTTTCAAATCTCTTATACTTATAAAATATTATTTTAGTGTTTTTAAGTTTATATATATATATTGAATTTTTGTTTATACTTTTGTAGTTTATAACTATATTGATTTTTTATATATTATTTACATTATATTGAATATTCTTCTTAAATCTTTCAAAATTATTTTATAAATTTTATAAGGTTTTAATATGATTAAAATATGTAGAAACTATGTTTAAATGTTTGTACAAAGTTTTAGAATATTCTACAAAACCTAATATTTTCGAAACAATGTTTATTAAGTAATCCTTCAAAATACAAAGGGATATGTCGACATATCCTCTACAAGTATGTTGACATATTTTTGTATAAGGAAATAGTCAATTGCTACACCTTATCGAAGATATGGCTTTTTTCCTTTTGTGTTTTATTCTTTTGGTGTTTTCACGTATATAGATAGTCGTTGTGTAAGAGCAGGCCCTACAACTTTGTACAAAAAGAACATGGAAATAATATATTGTTTTCAGTTCAACCTTTGTCTTATTTATATTCCCATGTCTTTTATTTCTCTTGCTTAGATACTTATTTGCAAACGTATGGATGCATATATACACTTTGCTTTTATTTTATTCATATTTTTGAAAAACAAAGATAAAGGACACTTGGAATTATAAAATGAAATTTAGCTAACACTTGTTTATTTGTTTTACTATTTTGCTTACACATGTTATAATGCATGAAATCCTTATTATACAAATGTCAAACTAAGTGTTTTTATGTTTAAGTCCTTATTCCATTATCTTCTTATATATATATTAATTTGTACATTTTCTTTTCATAAATGTTTTTATCATATTTTCAATTTAGTTTTAAACATTTATATATGTCTTATATTATTATTAATACAATCTTATTATTTAAAGTAATACATTTCTTTATTTTATAAATATCTGTAACTTTAAATAAAGTGATTTTAAAACTAATTATTCTTTTACTATATTAATTTCAAAATATAACTTTTTTATATTTATTCTTTACTTCACCATTGGAGTTTATAACTTCTTATATTTAAATTGGATTTCAAACTCCATATGAATTCAACTTATCTTTCATTTATAAATATAAACATCAATAATTCAGTTACTTATATATTATACTTGCTTGTGTCTGCAATCTGTGTAATGCCATTATTTACCGTGATTCTATACATATAGATAAATTTCTGCAATTTCTTAATGCTGTTTTGGTTAATTGGTTTCGTTTATCATCAGCCTAACGTGTCTCATTCGACTGTAAAAAACCACTTTACATCGATCGACCTCGTTTATCATCGACCAAACATGTTACATTTGATCGCAAGCGAGGTCATCTTATCAATGTAGATGCGACTATACGGATCATTTGTTCATGTCGACATGAACATTGAGATATTATAGTAGTGTGCCAGCAGAAAGATCCAATTCCATGTCAATTCCTATTTCTAGGAACCAATGTCTCGGATGCCTGTCTTTAGGCATTAATTCTCAACCTCGCTATCTACGGGTGTTGGTCAAAGAATAGATGTGTAAGGACGTATAGTCTGATCAACCAGTACAATTATAATCAAACGACCCTATCATAGATTGAAGTATTTCATCGGTACCTATTTCTAGGTACTTAGACACCTGGTTCTTCAAAACGCAAAAAGTTTAATTGTGCCACTAATCATGTAGCACAAAGTCAAACATTAGGAGTACAATTCCAGTGATTCAAAAATCAATTTTATTTATGAATAAGATAATAGCAATCTCTTCCTTATTTCCAATCCCAAGCAATAGGACATTTTTATTTTCTAAAAGATTCAAGTGAAATAGCACCGTAAATGCTTGTTATTTCATGCCTGTAGATTTGGGATAACATGAATAATTGAACTTGAAAGTTCCATCTCCAAGTTCCTTGCAATCACATAAGGACATTCCCAATTCAAACTAGTATCCTCGTACTTAGAAAGACCTGTTTCAAAACAAGGTCGCTTATCCCGAAGGTACGATTTTTGACATTGGCAATAAACTATTTTGCTGCTCTTATCTAGTGAGCATCTCTCCTTATATCAACCTCTACTCATTTTTCTTTAACCAATCAAGGGACTCAAGCAAGAGTTCCTCATTCAACTTGGGATCATCGTGCAATTTTTTGTGAGAAGGGACCTTAGCTTCAATTAGTATCAAAATCGAAATCATGGCCTCAGTTCCGTACGCTGAAGCAAATGGAGTATAGCCAAAGAAAATATATATGTAATAGATGTGAAAAAGTAGGTGAATAGATATGTGTGTGTGTGTGTGTGTGAGTGCACATGCGTGTGTATATATGGAAATCATATTAATTTTTTTAATATGTTTTGGAATCTAAAATTACAACAATGAATTTAGTTTCAATTAAGGAAAAGTTGGATATTAAATATTACATCATTGCACAAGATCTATTCTATGAATTTGAATTAAAGCAACATTTCTATGTTTCCATATGCGTAAGTGTTACAAAGAATGTTTTAGATTTAAAAATACTTATATATATATATATATATATATATGTAAACATTATAATTCATAACACACACACACACGCACATATATATATATATATATGTGTGTGTGTGTGTGTGTGTGTGTATATATATATATATATATGCGTGCGTGTTAGAATTTAAAGTTAAAAATTTAAACAAACTTTTGTCTGAGAAGGAAACTAAAGTTTATGATTATACACAAAACTATAAATTTAAAAAGAGGCAAAAGATTTATAATTTACATAAATTCCATTCATGAATTCTAGATCAAGACCTTGTACTCTTATGTGAACAGTATCCAAAATATTTATATCCACAACATCAACCGTACAACATACAAAATCAATTTTCAATGTAAAATTAAATAATTAACATATTTAGTTTATTTACATTTGTTTATGTGAATATTATAAAATAGACCTCAATCAAAATTGACCATTTTTTGACAAAATTTTCAAAAGAAAAGGAATTAAAAAAATTAGGCACATGTAAATTCGTAACAAGAATATTCAGATCTAAATAACACAGAGAACAACAACAAATTATCAAAGGAGATATAAGATCTAAATCATATCAATTACGATGAATATATATTAAAAGGAGGAGAAGAAAAAAGGTAGATCTGAATCAAAATAACATAGTAGACATACTTTTAATTGAGAAGGGTAAAAGGGGTTTGAATTACATGTTGCAGGAGGAACAATTAAAACACAAGATGAATATATAGGTTTTAAGTATATGAACAATAGAAATATATAAATAAATGGAGAACTACCTAAGGATATTTTCAAAAGTCACACCTTGAATGATGAATCGATGCTCCTAGATTCTTGATCAACCCTTATATTTTTTAAATATCAAGAGGTATGAATCACCTATAATAAATTGACTTAAATTTTTTGGGAAATTTTTTTTGCCATGGAGCCCATGACAATTTTGACTACTAGTGAAGAGAAGGAAGCAAGAGAAACAAAATAAATCTTGTCAGGAGAGAATAACATAATGAATGAGAGAGAATAAGATTTGAAGGAAACAATGGAACCTTTTAATTTCCTCCTTTAAAATCTTCCTTACTTAATTCCCAACTAAATCTCACTATATCTTCTTCCACTAATGCATGACCAACTACAGAAAGAAGTAGAGTGGGCCTCATAAATTTCCAAATCCATTCAGCATTTGTTTCATTCAAAGCTAATTTAAACATTCTATAGATATCGTATATCAATACATAAGTTTATAGCTTTTTGTAACGACCTGCCTTTTTGGACGTTTGGAGCAGACACACATGTCAGACTCAAACCATTCAAAATGGCAGATTGTTATGGGGTGGATAAGAAAAAGAGAAAGAGATAAAACAAATACAAAATCTCGCAGCGGAATGACAAAATATAATAATCAAATAACAGTTCATGAAGCTGTTATACAAATACATTTGATTATTCTTTACAACAAAAACATCTGAGTTGCATAAAAAGGAATAACTAAATAAATGCAGTGGAACAACATCAGGCAGCGGAATAAATAATAATAATACAAATCTTTGTCTTCGTCCTCCAGAAATAAGGTCTTCAACCTTGAATTGCTTAGTCTGATTCGAGCGAATTGAAAAGACAAAAACTCATGTTAGAACTAAAAGATCTTATGAAGTTAAATCAATAGTAAATAAATATAAGTGTAATGGCGTCGGAGATGTTTGCGTGGTTTCATATCTCTTATCCAGTGTCTAATGTGGGTGCAGTAACATATGAGATGTTTGAAATTTACATCTCCCGATGATCCATTAAACTATCTACTATGTAGTACAATACGCTATTATAATATGTCTACGGTAAAAGTATTAAAATAGCGTTATGGCGTTACCCATATCCCCCTTAACACTTTTTATATATTTCCATAGTCTATACAGTGTCGTACGCTCCTCCGTAAACTAGGGGTTTTCCCAAAAGGGCACTTCATAGGTACAAAACAAACTAGTAGAAGGTGCTCTGGAGCATGTGAACACGGCACTCGAGGCAATGTCAGGGTAGATTACCAATTGCAGAATCGAGCTAATGGCAATGCATAGTAGCTACTACCGTCCATCTCGAAACACACTACCAAAATCAAAATTAAGGGGTGGCCACCAAATCATCACATATGTCATAATATGTTATCGAAGAAGTATGTCCGATCGGAGGAGTGACCTCACTTAGCCCAGGTATAGCTCCTGTTTTAGTCACATCTAAGCTGACTCACGGGAGTCAGGGTCACGTAATACCTTATACAGAAATCTTTCGCCAAACCATCCTACTTCATTTCTGGAATCTCCACCACGTACACAAGTGTTAAAGTGGTTTTCGGTATTGGCAGAGAGTATGACAATATCCGATCCCGGTCTCATTAACAGCCATCGCTTATTACACACTGGATGGTTCTTTTAGACTTTCAAAACCATTTCATAATTGATGTCGAAATATCATATTCAACTCAAATCATATCACTTTCGAAATTATATTCACTTCCAAATTCTTCTCACATTCGAAATCATATCGTTTCTGAAATCATAATTTCTTTCAAAAATCATATTTCTAAATTGGTTATATCCTTCCTTTATAATAATCATATTTAATTAATTACAACATTTAAATACCAACTTAGGTTATAACATCCTTTAACTTATTTCCTTTTAAACCAATGAATTTGAATATATACAATCCTTTTTTCTTAGTCTGAAAATTTAGAAAATATTTTAAATAGTTATAAATTGTTATAAATAGTTAAATACTCTAAAGTAATTTAATTATAGCTTAAAGGACTATTAAATTGATTTAAGATAGTTAAATAGATGTAAATTAGATTAAATATAACTGAAATAGATTAAACAGCTTTAGAATAGATTAATTAGATTTAAAATAAGTTAAAATAGGTTAATTAGTTTAAAATAGATTAAAATAAATTAACATAGTTTTAACTGTGTTAAAATAATTTAATATATTTGATATAGGATAAAATAGTTTAAATTTTTTGAAATCTTAATAATTAGAAATTTTAAAATAATATATTTTTACACAGTTTTTATTAAATATAAATTTTGAATTTTATCAATTTAACTATTTATTTCATTTCAACACATTGGGACCATTTTCAATTTCCAAATCAACAAAAACCAATTTCAAGCCTTCAATTCAATTTCTCGATAAACTATTTAATTCTATATCGATTTCAATCCATGTTTGAAATATCAATTTAAATTATTCCAATTTCAATACATTTCAAAGTCATATGTCAAACATTTCAACTAACTCAATTGTGATAAATTCCACTTATATTTCAAATTCAACTTAAATTTAAATTTAATTCCTTTAACAATTCCTTAAAACAATTCCAAATTTAACATAAAACTCGAAGTTCGATAATAATTCAATTAATATAAATCAAATTTTATTCTAAAATATCATTTAATTAAATTTAAAAATTAAGGATTTAAAATCATTAAATTTAACCAATCTGGTGTCTGTATATAATTCTCTACCCTAGGGTCAAGTGATACAAATATTTATCATTTCAATCTGCAATTTAAAATTTTATGGTTATATATCATTTCAAACCACAATCCTGAATTAAATAAAATTCATAAAACCGCTCAAGTCTATCATTTCAACTCATAACGATTTTTCCCCAATCTATAGAGTGTTCGGGCATATATCATTTCAACCCAGTATTTTCCGAGACAATAACTAAGGGAACTTGCAGAGTGATGACAGTTTAAAATTTAAACATAACATCCAATCATCCATTATCAACAATCAAACATCTATCATACTCATTATCCAATTCAACCAATAATTTGCAACAATAACAGATTTTTATTTACAGGATATTAGCTGGTAATTTAAATTCAATAATAATTTAAATAGCAATTAAATTCACAAATAAATTTAAATTAACTAGAATGACGATTTAAATATACCAAATGGGAATAAATAAATTCCTAATCAAATCACAAATTTAATTTAACTAACATAAGAAATTTTAGAAGTTGTGAGTGGGTTAAATCACTCACCTTTGAATTCAAATCGATTTGAAATTCAAAATAGGGCCGAAAACTGAGCAGTCTTAGAATTCTCCCAAACCAGCGGCATAATGTCCGAAATTTCTACATGAACGTAGCGGAATAAACCGTGCCCAAATCCAAGTTCGTACGAAAAAGTTACGACGATTAAAACATTTGAAATTTGAATTAAATTTTAAATCAAAATGAAATAGAAGTCAAACAATACCATACCCAGTCAACCAAGCCACGTACGCCACTGAAACCCTAACTCGTGCAAAATCCTATCCATTTCGTTCCCAAATGCCACGACCAAGCTTTTGTCGTCGATGTTCCACGCATCACAACCTAGATCAGACGAGGCCCCTGCCCTCTACTCCTCAGGCCGAGCTTCCCCCGTGCCCTAGCCACGACGTGCGACACACCCTGGCCCACTCGAACCCAAGAGGCCGCCTCCCATTCATTCACAAATCGTAGCAAACTCCGTCCACTTCGAGACGAAAGAATGCAATAAACGGAGCTGCTCTACATCCTCTTTCCAACGGTGCCTCCCGATCGTCGATCGGGCGACGATCCACCGTTGGATCGTCCAAAATCCAATATGAATGGCTAGAATTGGTTCACGAATTTTGAGCAAACAGAAACTCAGATCAAGAAACAGACTGTAGATTTGACTTGCGCTCATCGAGGTCTTCAAATCGATATATAATTTGAAAGGGTTTCAGGAGTTTTAATTTTCGATTGAAATTTAATTTGGAATTTATTTATCTACCATTGAGAAGGAGAAGTGGACAGCTGAAATTGTACATCAAACAAATGAAAATAAGAAGCTAGGGTTTGTAACAGGCTATTTGCAGGTAGATCAGAAAAAATGAATGGATTAGATCGATTTGAAAGTTGAATGATAAACGACCCGAAAAGCCCGTTTCGCCTTCAGAACTAAAATGGATAATCCCATATATCAAAATAGATGTTTTCGATAGTTTTAAAATTGATGGAATGGGATTCAAGTCCTAATTCCGTCATATGAAAAAGTTATGTTAAAAATCATCTTATTTCAAATTGATTTCAATTGATTCAATTAAATCGATTTCTAGGCATTTTGAATCCGTATGATCAAACGACAAGTCCGATCGCTCTGGAACTTGAAATCCTACAATAATTTACTATTATGGATCCGATGAAACTGGTTTTGTCGAAATCCGAGTCACTGGCCACAATGGCTATTTTCACATTGATTTAATAAATTAATATTAAATTAATTAAACCACTTTTCAATTCAAATTTAATTATTTACAATTTCTATCACCTTAAAGCACTTAGTAATTTATAATCCCTTTAAACCAAATTTCTATATCAATTTATAATTGAATATTTCACAATTTACTGTGTTTAATTTCAATTTCAATAAATTTAGTATTTATAAATTAAATTTCCAGTAAATCCAATTATTTGGCTTTCCATCTTATTATACAATAAATTGTTGCCTTATGGATATAATTATCATGGTTTATATCTTAATACCCTAAAATTCTCCAATTTCATCTTTATTTACATTAATGTAATATTTAATTACATTTAATTGCAATAAGTCCAATTATTATAATTTAAACTCCAAAAATTTGATTAACTTGATTTCAAAGCTTTCTATTCAATCCTTGATTGTTCTATGCATACATTTAACACTGGTTTCTATCTAATTAAATTAATATTCGACGGTCATTGTCGTAAACTATTTTTAATGCTATATTTAATTTCATTCATTGTAGTTGATTTCCAATTAATTTTAACTGACTAAATAAATAGGTAACATATAATAATTGTTATCGTTAACTTTTAATCACACTTATAAGTTTATTATTTATAAATGAATGTTACAATTACTTACATAACACTGATTTTATCTAATTATCATTAATTATATACTAATTCATTAATTAATTCAATATTTAAATTTGTTTTCTTATATTCCATTTGTAGCCAAGTATAACATTTAAATTATTTCAATTAATTGGAATTTCATTCAAATTGTTAATAATCAACTTAAATCAATACTATTACTTTTCATTTTAGTTAATATTTCATTAGTATATCACAAATTTTTGTTTCTTCCAACAATAAATTAAAATTTATCAAATTAACAATTTTTAGTTATCGAAATTTATGGGTCATTACACTCTCCCCCACTCAAAACTTTTCGTCCCTGAAAAGGAAAAAGGAGGGAAAAGAAGGAATTTAGTGATTAATATATCTTATTCAAAATAGTAAATTTATAAACAAATAAATTTACAAAATTAAATAATTTAAATAAAATATCAATTCATAACCACTAAATCCTTTTATACTCAAGTTAACAATAGTTTTGGAAAACCTTTCGCAAAATTTTCTAAGTCTATAATTTACGGAAAATTTCGATAGAGTCTCCTTTGTAAGGAGAGGTCTGGAAGAAATAATAATACCAATAATAACAATATATATCATAATTTTTCAAAATAATATATCTCACGGTGGGAGAAACAATATAATATCACTAGAAAACCATAATCCGAGAACGTACCTATTTATCGGGCAAATTACACTTATTTTATGAAATCAAAAGCAACAACAATTGCTTCCATAACTTGTATTTCACTCATATAATCCAATGAGGTTAATTATAGAGTAAAAGAAAAAATATTTAAGTTGTTTCAACTAGTGTCTACAATAGAATCGCAACATACAATGGTCCCTGGCAAGCAAACAATACAACCATCTTATCATCACATGCAATCAAAGAAATCAAACATACATCTATAGCAACCAACAAATGGTTTTTTTGGGTTCAGTACTTGTAATCATATAGAATGATAAATAATCATGAAGTAAACATACACTCAACGGTCGTAGATAAAACTTATAGATTGTTTATACATCCAAACAATTAGAAGTATCCTTGCCCAAACAACCCATAAACCAAAACAACGCAAATTTCGAACATTATTTAAGTTCATTTTTACATATTTTCTTTCATATAATTTATTATTTGTTTATTTTCATTCTTATAGTGATTATTTTATTTTATTTACATTTATTTCTTACAAAAATTCAATTCCCATTCATTCATATAATATTTAATTTATTTACATTCATTTATCCACATATGTTATTTACATTTTCTTACATATGTTACTCATATATAATTATTTAAACATGTGTAAATCAATTCTTAAAACACTATATAGGTTTCTTTGTAAATAAACTCACATTCATGCATTCAGTGCTCACTTTCATTATTTTCATTCATTACTTAAAAAATTCATTTTTAGTTATTCATATAATGTCGATTCCCTTTTCCGTTCGTTGCATTCATTTCTTACATAATTTATTTCCACTAAATTGTTTAAAAGGATCAAGGCATTCATTATTTTAGTATTACACACATTTTGTTGCAGTTTAGTTCACATTTAGAAATTTACGTACTCGGTTCCATTAGATATTAATATTCATTAGTACATAAATTCGTTCTCAAGTTTCTTATTTTTTAATTTACATTCATCCTTTCTTATATAATGTCACCGAATATTAAATCCGTTTTTCTAAATCATTTCAACAATTTCTGAAGTCATAACCATTTAGTTTAATAAATCATCCACTTTAATTGCCAATGGATTCAAACATTAACTTAGGTTTATAATCCTTTTATTTACAGTACTCACTTTTCTATTATTATTCGTAGTATTTCAATTATAACTTAAGCCTATAATATCAAAATATCAAAGTTTTTATTTATAAAAGGAATTCCTCTGAACACATTCATTACTCAAGTTTTACTTGTATAACATTCCATTACATGTCCTTATTAAACATTTCAACTTTTAATATTTGGAAAATTATATATATGTTCTAGAATGCAATAAAAGGTTACACAAGTTTCCAAATTTATTTTAAACCAAAATGTTCAATAGTTACATTTCTTATTTTCACTTCCTTTTTATTTACAGTTTCAAATTTTCAGTTTTTTTATCTATTTCATTAATCATTTTAACATCACATTTCTTATTTCACTTTATATCAATTATTAACATAATTAAGATTCCATTCATTACAATAATTTCAACTTCTAATTTGTAGAACTTAAGAACTAGACAACCGGGTTTCATTTCAATTATTTTAAAATAATATATACAATCATAACTTATATATATAAAGTCAAAATTCAAAATTTTAAAAATTAAGATTAGTTTATCAAAAGGATGTGCAGTATAACTACTACAGCAGTCTTCCCACTTTGAAACTTGAAAATGAACGTCGATGATGCATGTGCTCAACACCAAAATTATTTCCCAACGACAGAGAGGGAAGTACAAAACTTGTTTCCTTTAAAATTCCTTTTCAAGACATCTCTTTCAAATCATCTTGAAATAATCATATTAAAAAATACTTCTAAACACTACTATTTTTAGACGGCAAAACCCTTTGAAAGAAATTTTTAGAAATCCTGGAACTTTAATTCACAAGTTTCAATTTATATTCATTTTACTTGTAAATTATACCTTTCAATCAATATTTATAAGTTTCACTACCTAACAACAAATATATAAAAACCAACTATATTATTTATAAAATTTATTATTTTATATACAAAATATATAATAGGCAAAATTATTTCATTTACCTATAATTCAAAACAAATACTATGTCGGTCTGCCCTATTAAGTGTTTAGAAATCCCTATCGATGTCATAGCGTCCTATGCATGAACCAGAATATTTAAATACAAAACGGAACAAATTAACACAATATAAAAACTTTTTTATAGCATTAACAGATACGCTCTCTCATATACACACACACATACACACACACTCAACGACTCATTCTAGGGTATTACTTTCCTATTAAACATGAGCCTGACCCCACAAATCTAAGGTAATCGCTAAACCAAAACTTTGATACCAAATATAACAACCTGCCTTTTTGGACCTTTTAAGCAGACACACATGTAAGACTCAAACCATTCAAAAAGACAGATTGCTGTGGGGTGAATAAGAAAAGGAGAAAGAAATAAAACAAATACAGAATCTCGCAGCGGAATGACAAAATATAATAACCAAATAATAGTTCATGAAGCTGTTTTACAAATACATTTGATTATTCTTTACAACACAAACATTAGGGTTACATAAACAGGAATAACTAAATAAATGCCACGGAACAACATGATGCAGCGGAATAAATAAAATAAATAATAGTAATAAAAATCTTCTTCTTCGTCCTCTAGAAATAAGGTCTTCAACCCTGAAATTCTCAGGCTAACCTGAGCGAATTGAAAGGACAAAACACTCGAGTCAGAATTAAAAGATCTTATGGAGTTAAATCAAGAGTAAATAAATATGAGGGTAATTGCATCGAAGATGTTTACAGGGTTTGATATCTCTTATCCAGTGTCTAATGTGGATGCAGTAACTAAAGAGATGTTCAGGATTTACATCTCCTAAGGATCCGTTAAGCTATCTACTATTTAGTATAATACGCTATTATAATATGTCTACGGTAAAGTAAAAGTATTAGAATAGCATTAAGGCGTTATCCATATCTCCCCTAACACATTTTATATATTCCCATAGTCCATACAGTACCGTACGCTCCTCAATAAACCGAGGTTTACTCAGAGGGCACTCTATAGTTATGGTACAAAACACACTCGTAAAAGGCGCTCTAGGGCATGTGAACACGGCACTCGAGGCAATGTCAGGGTAGGTTTACCAATTGCAGAACCGGGCTGGTGGTAACGCATAGCAGGTACTACCGCCCACCTCTGAACACACCCCCAAAATCAAAATCATGGGGTGGCCACCAAATCATCACAAATATCATAATATGTTATCAAAGAAGCATGTCCGATTGGAGGAATGACCTCACTTGGCCCAGGTATAGCTCTTGTTTTAGTCACATCTAAGCTGACTCACGGGAGTCAGGGTCACGTCCTACCATATTCAGAATCTTTCACCAAACCATCCTACTTTATTTCTGGAGTCTCCACCACGTACACAGTTGTTAAAGTGATTTTCGGTATTGGCAGAGAGTATGACAATATTCGATCCCAGTATCTTTAACAACCGATCGCTTATTACACACCAGATGGTTCTTTTAAATTTTCAAAACCATTTCATAATTGATATCAAAATAATATCATATTCAATTCAAATCATATAACTTTAGTAATTATATTCACTTCCAAATTCTTCTCATATTTGAAATCATATCGTTTCCGAAATCATTATTTCTTTCAAAAATCATGTTTCCAAATAGGTTATATCTTTACTTTAAAATAATCATATTCAATTAATTACAACATTTAAATCCCAACTTAGGTTATACATCCTTTAACTGTATTTCCTTTTAAACCAATGAATTTGAATATAAATACTTCCCCATTTCTAAGTTTGAAAATTTAGAAAATAATTTAAATAGTTATAAATAGTTAAAATAGTTATAAATAATTAAATACTCAAAGATAATTTAGTTATAGCTTAAAGGTATCGTTAAATTGATTTAAGATAGTTAAATAGATGTAAATTAGATTAAATATAATTAAAATAGATTAAATAGCTTTAAAATAGATTAATTAGATTTAAAATAGTTAAAATGGGTTAATTAGTTTAAAATAGATTAAAATAAATTAACATGGTTTTAAAATGTGTTAAAATAATTTAATATAGTTAATATAGGTTAAAATAGTCTTAAAATTTTGAAATCTTAATAATTAGAAATTTTAAAATAATATATTTTTACACAGTTTATATTATTATAAATTTGGAATTTTTATCAATTTAACTTTTTAATTCATTTCAACACATTGGGACCATTTCAATTTCCAAATCAACAAAACCCGATTTCAAGCCTTTAATTTAATTTCTCAAAAAACTACTTAATTCTATATCGATTTATTCCATGTTTGAAATATAAATATAAATTATTCCAATTTTAATACACTGTAAAGTCATATTTCAAATAACTTAATTCTCACAAATTCCACTTACATTTCAAATTCAACTTAAATTTAATTTTAATTCCTTTAACAATTCTTTAAAACAATTCCAAATTTAACATAAAACCCAAAATTTGATAATAATTCAATTTATATAAATCAAATTTTATTCCAAAACATCATTTAATTAAATTTCAAAAATTAAGGATTTGAAATCATTAAATCTAACCAATCCGGTGTCCGTATATAATTCTCCACCCTAGGGACAAGTGATTCAGATATTTAACATTTCAATCCGCAATTTAAAATTTTACGGTTATATATTATTTCAAACCGCAATCTCGAATTAAATAAAATTCATAAAACCACACGAGTCTATCATTTTAACTCCTAATGATTTTTTTCCTACTCTATAGATCATTCGGATATATATCATTTCAACTCATAGTGATTTTCCTAGAAAATAACTAAGGGAATTTGTAGAGTGATGATAGTATAAAATTTAAACATAACATCCAATCATCCAATATCAACAATCGAACATCCATCATACTAATCATCCAATTCAACCAATAATTTACAACAATAACAGGTTTTCATTTACAAGATATTAGCTGGCAATTTAAATGCAATAATAATTTAAATAACAATTAAACTCACAAATAAATTCACAAATAAATTCAAATTAACTGGAATGACGATTTAAATATACCAAATAGCAATAAGTAAATTCCTAATCACATCACAATTTAATTTAACTTACATAAGAAATTTTAGAAGTTGTGAGTGGGTCAAATCATTCACCTTTGAATTCAAATCGATTTGAAATTCAAATAGGACCCAAATTTGAACAATCTCAGAATTCATCCAAATCAGTGTCAAAATGTCTTAAATTTCAATACGATCGCAGCGGAACAGACCACGTCCAAATCCGAGTTCGTATGAAAAAGTTATGACGATTTGAACATTTGAAATTCAAATTAAATTTTAAATTAAAATGAAATAGAAGTCAACAATACCATGCCTAGTCAATCAAGCCACGTATGCTACTTAAACCCTAACTCAGGCAAGATCCCCTCCATCTCGTTCCCAACCGCCATGGCCAAGCTTCCGTCACCGCCGTTCCACGCATCACCACCTAGATCAGACGACGCCCCTACCCTTTGCTCCTCAGGCCGAGCTCCCCCATGCGCTAGCCACGACAAGCGACACCCCCTCGCCCACTCGAACGCAACAGGTCGCCTCCCATTAATTTTCTAATCGTACTGAACTCCCTCCACTTCGAGATGAATGAATGCAATTAACGGAGCTGCTCTACCCCCTCTTTCCAACGGTGCCTCCCGATCGTCGATCAGGCGACGATCCACCGTTGGATCGTCCAAAATCCAATATGAACGGCCAGAATTGATTTGCAAATTCTAGGCAAACAGAAATTCAGATCGAGAAACAGACTGCAGATTTGACTTGCGCTCATCGAGAGCTTCAAATCGATATATAATTTGATAGGATTTGAGGGGTTTTAATTTTCGATTGAAATTTATTTGGAATTGAATTGGGAATTTGTTTGTCTGCCATTGAGAAGGAGAAGTGGACAGCTGAAATTGTACTTACAGACAAATGAAAATAAGAAGTTAGGGTTTATTACAGGCTATTTGTAGGAAGATCATAAATAAAAATGAATGGATCAGATCGATTTGAATGTTGAACGATAAACGACACGAAAACCCCATTTCGCCTCCAGAACGAAAATGGGTAATCTCATATATATCAAAATAGATGTTTTCGATAGTTTTAAAAGCGATGGAATAGGTTTCAAGTTTAATTCCATCGTATGAAGAAGTTATTTTAAAAATTAGCTTATTTCAAATTGATTTCAATTGATTTAATTAAATCGATTTCTAGGCGTTTCAAGTCCGTATGATCAAACGACAAGTCTGATCGCTACGAAATTGAAATCCTACAATAATTTACTATTACGGATCCGATGAAACTAGTTTCATCGAAATCCGAGCCAGTGACCAAAACGACTATTTTCACGTTGATTAAGTAAATTAATTAAATCACTTTTCAATTCAAATTTAATTATTTACAATTTCTATCACCTCAAATTACTTAGTAATTTATAATCCCTTTAAAACAAATTTCCATATCAATTTATTATTGAATATTTCACAATTTACTGTGTTTAATTTCAATTTCAATAAATATAGTATTTATAAATTAAATTTCCAGTAAGTCCAATTATTTGACTTTCCATCTTATTATACAATCAATCATTACCTTATGGATATAATTATCATGGTTTATATCTTATTATCCTAATATTCTAAAATTTCATCTTTATTTACATTAAATTAATATTTAATTACATTTAATTGTAATAAGCCCGATTATTATAATTTAAACTCCAACGATTAACTTGATTTCAAAGCTTTCTATTCAATCCTTGATTGTTCTATGCATAAATTTAACATTGGTTTCCATCTAATTAAATTAATATTCCATGGTCATTATCGTAAACCATTTTCATGCTATATTTAATTTCGTTCATTGCAATTGATTTTCAATTAATTTTAACTGACTAAATAAATAGGTAACATATAATAATTGTTACCGTTAACTTTTAATCACACTTATAAGTTTATTTGTTACAAAAAAATGTTACAATTGCTTACATAACACTAATTTTATCCAATTATCATTAATTATATACTAATCCATTAATTAATTCAATATTACATTTCTTTTCTTATATTCCATTTATAGCCAAGTATAATTTTTCAATTATTTCAATTAATTGGCATTCAAATTATTAACAATTAACTTAAATTAATATTATGAAATTTCATTTTAGTTACTATTTCATTAATATATCACTAATTTTTATTTCTTCCAACATTAAATTACAAAATTTTATCAAATTAACAATTTTTAGTTATCGAAATTTACGGGTCGTTACACTTTCCTCCACTCAAAACTTCTCGTCCCCGAAAAGGAAAAAGAAGGGAAAAGAAGGAATTAAGTAATCAATATATCTTATTCAAAATATTAAATTTATAAACAGATAAATTTACAAAATTAAATAATTTAAATAAAATATATCAATTCATAACCATTAAATTCTTTTATACTCAAGTTAACATTAGTTTGGGAAAACGTTTCACAAAATTTTCTTAGTCCAAAATTTATGGAAAATTTCGGCAGTCTCCTTTATATGGAGAGGTCTGGGAGAAATAATAATATCAATAATACAATATGTATCATAATTTTTCAAAATAGTATATCCCAACTGTGGGAAAACAATATAATATCGCTAGAAAACCGTAATCCGAGAACGTACCTATTTGTCGGGCAAATAACGCTTATTTTATGGAATCAAAAATAGTAGCAATTACTTCTATAACATGTATTTCACTCATCTAATCCAAGGAGGTTAACTATTGAGTAAAAGAGAAATATTTAAGTTGGTTCAACTAATGTCTACAATACAATCACAACATACAATAGTCCCTTGCAAACAAATAATACAACATCCTATCATCACATGCAATCAAAAAAATCAAATATACATCTATAGCAACCAACAAATGGTTTGTTCAGGTTCAGAACTTCTAATCGTATATAATGATAAATAGCCATGAAGTAAACCATACATTCAACAGTCGTAGATAAAACTTTATAGATTATTTATACATCAAAACAATTAGAAGTATCCTGGCCCAAACATTATTTAAATTCATTTTTACATATTTCTGTTCATATCATCTATTGTTTGTCTATTTTCATTCTTATAATGCTTATTTTCTTTAATTTACATTTTTTTCTTACAAAAATTCAATTCCCATTCATTCATGTAATACTTAATTCCATTTATTTACATTCATTTATCTACATACATTATTTACATTTTTTTACATATGTTACTCGTATATAATTTTTTAAACATGTGTAAATCAATTCAGGTTTCTTTGTTAATAAACTCACATTCATGCATTCAGTGCTTACTTTCATTTATCTTCATTCATTGCTTAAAAAAATTCATTTTCAGTCATTCATACAATGTCAATTCCCTTTTCACTTCGTTGCATTCATTTCTTACATAAGTTATTTCCATTCAATTGTTTAAAAGGATCAAGACATTCATTATTTAAGTATTACACACATTTTATTGCAGTTTAGTTCACATTTAGAAACTTATATGCTCGATTTCCATTAGATATTAATATTCATTAGTGCATAAATTCATTCCAAATTTTCTTACCTTTTAATTTACATTCATCCTTTCTTGTATAATTTCATTGAATATTAAATCCGTTTTCTAAATCATTTCAACAATTTCTGAAGTCATAACCAATTAGTTTAATATATCATCCACTTTAATTTTCAATGGCTTCAAACATTAACTTAAGTTTATAATCCTTTACTTACAGTACTCACATTTCTATTACATTTTATTAGTAGTATTTCAATTATAACTTAAGTCTATAATGTCAAAATATCAAAGTTCTTATTTATAAAAGGAACTCCTCTGAACACTTTCATTACTCAAGTTTTACTTATATAACATTCCATTACATGTCCTTATTAAACATTTCAACTTTTAATATTTGGTAAGTTATATATATGTTCTAGAACGCAATAAAAGGTTGCACAAGTTTTCATATTTATTTTAAACCAAAAAGTTCAATAGTTACGTTTCTTATTTTCATTTCCTTTTTATTTACAGTTTCAAATTTTCAGTTTCTTATCTATTTCATTAATCATTTTAACATCACGTTTCTTATTTCATTTTAGAAGTTTTCAATTATTAACATAGTCAAGATTCCATTCATTACAATAGTTTAAACTTCTATTTTATATAAATTAAAAACTAAACCACCTGGTTTCATTTCAATTATTTTAAAATATTATATAAAATCATAACTTATATATATATTTCAAGTCAAACTTCCGAATTTTAAAAATATAGATCGGTTTATCAAAATGGATGTGCAGTACAACTACCACAACAGTCTTCCCACTTCAAAATTCGAAAATGAATGTCGATGATGGGTGCACTCATCGCCAAAATTATTTTCCAGTGATAGAGAGGGAAGTACAAAAATCATTTCCTTTAAAATTCCTGTTTAAGACATTTCTTTCAAATCATCATAAATAATCATATTAGAAAATACTTCTAAACATTACTATTATTATACTCCAAAACCCTTCGAAAGAAATTTTCAAAAATTCCAGAACTTCAGTTCTCAAATTTCAATTTATATTCATTTTACTTGTAAATTCTACCTTTCAATCAATATTTATAAGTTTCACTACCTAACAAAAATATATAACAATCAACTATATTATTTATAAAATTTAATATTTTACATAAAGAATATATAATAGGCAAAATTATTTCATTTACCTATGGTTCAAAATAAATATTGTGTCGGTCTGCCCTCTTAAGTGTCTAGAAATCCTTATTGATGTCATAGCGTCCTATGCATCAACCTAAATTTTTAAATATAAAACGGAACAAATTAACACAATATAAAAACCTTTTTATAACACTAAATAATACGCTCTCTCGAGTATATATATACATATATACATACACACATACACACGCGCACACACTCAACGACTTACTCTAGGGTATTACTACCTTATTAAATATGAGTCTGACCCCACAAAGCTAAGTTATCGCTAAACCAAAGCTCTGATACCAAATGTAACGACTTGCCTTTTTGGACGTTTTAAGTAGGCACACATGTCAGACTCAAACCATTCAAAAGGGCAGATTGCTATGGGGTGAATAAGAAAAAGAGAAAGAAATAAAACAAATACAGAATCTCGCAGCGGAATGACAAAATGTAATAACCAAATAACAGTTTATGAAGTTGTTTTACAAATACATTTGATTATTCTTTACAACACAAACATCAGAGTTACATAAACAGGAATAACTAAATAAATGCAGTGGAATAACATGATGTAGCGGAATAAATAAAATAAATAATAATACTAATCTTAAACTGTCACTATGTAGTACAATACGCTATTATAATATGTCTAGATAAAGTAAAATTATTCAAATAGCGTTAATACATTACCCATATCCCCCTTAACACATTTTATGTATTCCCATAGTCTATACAGTACCGTACGCTCCTCCGTAAACTGGAGGTTTACCCAGAGGACACTCCATAGGTATGGTACAAAACTGTAACGACCCAATTTTTCGACGTCTGAAAATTGACATCAATACGTCCACTGTATCGAATGACGAAGAATCGAATGTCAGAAAACCGAATCATTAAGGTTAAAGAAGAAGGGGTAGAAGAAGAAAATAGAAACAATATCAGAATCTCACAATCGCAGCGAAACAATATATAATAGATAAATGATTAATCTTTAAACAAAAAGAACTATATTTGTTTATACATTAAATCATCAGGGTATAATACAATCAACAACACAATTCAGGACGGTTATACAGTCTCGTCCTTCCAAGATGAATATATAGCTTACACTGCAATGGAAACATGAATCTACGGAAATATGTCTCGTCGTCCAGCTTGTCTCCTAAGCTCCACAGCAGTCCATCCAGAATTTGTATTCTATAATACTCGGTCTGACCCGAGCATTATAGTTAAATAACACCCGAGTTAATCTGGAAAATCAGCGTCAGAAAGCACACTCAATTGGATTATTAAAGTTTTCAAAACCCTTTGAAATCAAAGGTATCTGGTAAGACCACGCCATAAATAAACATGCCGGGTTTTTACTTACGATAACCAAAACATTTCTTGTAAAATCCTCTGATATTATAATAGTGTCTATATATGAATACTTATTCAAATAGCCAAAATTGTTACATCCATTGAATTTCAGCTACTGGCCATAAAGTGAGTTCTACAAACAAAACCGTAAAGGCTCGTAGGGAGAATGGATTTCTATCAATGGCGGGGATGCTGGGGTACCGTCCGTTACAGTACGTGGTCTAGATCACCGTACCGAGGATCCACTGTGATCCCCTGCATCACAAGACCAGAGCTACCCCTTACTGGATAGTTCGAATAAGTTCACCCCACGGTTGGGATCAACAATCGCCCACACAGCCGAAATAAAGGGACTTCTAGATAGTGGTGACCTTACCCTAATTGGTTGCTAGCCACTTAGCCTTGTGTGCACCTCCCCTATTTTAGCCATTCCCGGTTGATGAAGCTTGAGGCTATGTGTTACCTTTTTAGCACACATTCATTTAGAAAGCTCATCGTCCTCCTAACGATGTTCTGCAAGCATTCATCCATACAAGTCCATCCCGATTCCGAACGGAACCGATGGCACAACTCCTACTACGTCCATTTTAGAATTACCCTCAGGATTAGTAGCGATTAGCCCTTGCACTTCATTGCACCATCTTCGACTCCTAGCTTTTGTCTTCCATACGAAAACATTCAAACCGGATCGAAGTGGTTTTAGGAAAATAAATCCCAATCCCGGTCTCTTCGAAACGATTAACGCATTGGCCAATATTGATAGTCGGTTATTTAATTATCAAATAACATCCACAAACAATCATGAGATTAAATAATTTTCCAATTTATTTATTAATCTCAAAATATCTTCGCAAGATATATTTCTACATTTCAATTCTTTGAAAACAGTTTCCAAATCACTTCCTCTTGCGGAAGAAATTCCAAATATTATTTATTTCCACTGAAAATCACCAAGTCTAAATACTTTAAATTTAAAATAATTTAAATCACTTTATTCTAAAAATATACTTTAAATATTTAAATAAAAACTACTTAAAACACTTTATTTAAAATGCTAGTTATGAAATTTTATGATAAATTTCGCCACACACCATTTTAAAAAAATAAATAAAAGTTTTATATAGGTATAAATATTAGAAAATTCTTTTTAAAAAAACATAATACTAATTTAACCTTTAAATAATTACTACTAAAATAAATTTTATTTTAAAATTATAAAACAAGTAAAAATAATAAATTTTCTAAGACATTTCTTTAATACAAATTTTTAAAACCTTAAATTTATACATAAAAAGTCTCCTTTAAAATATACTTGGCTTTCCAGGGAAATTCACTTCCCATTTCCACACTTTTTAAAAATAAACCACTATTTATTTTTCAAACAAATTACTCATTCCTTTATAAATTCCCACCGTGAATTTACTTTCAAATATCCACTGATATCTTGTTTCACCTTATAAACCTAGTTTATAAATCCCACAGTCTCATCCTTCTTTTAAATCACTGTTTTAAACACTAAATCAATTTTCAAATTGATTTTCAAAATTAACTGCATTTAAAATAAATTTCTTTACTTATCCAATTTTATTTCAAAACTCATTAATTTCAGATTTAACTTCTTTATTATGATTTAAAATCTTATTTAAATTAAAAATACCAATTTTATGCTTTCCAAAATTCTTCTTTATCCTTCCCAAACTATTTTAAATCATGATTTTTAAAAACAAATCCTTTATTCCTTTAAATAATATATCACTTAAGTTTAAAAATCCACTTATTCCTATTTATTCAAAAATATCCTTTCCCATACTTGGAATTTATTTATTAAAATTTAAAAATAAACTTTTTCTTTCCAATTCATTCTTCAATTTACCCAAATTCTCTATAATTATTTTACTTTAAAAATTCTTTCCTTTATTTTCTCTTCAAAAATCCAATCTATATATTTTAGATAACGCGGTATACCCAGATATATTAAATCAAAACGATAGCTTCCAATACTGTCAATTACCAATATAATCTATTACAGATTATCAAATAGACCATATCATAGAATATTAAAACAATCTAAATAATTTTGAGGAATCCAGTTGGAACCCTCCAACCTATTTCCCTGCATCCATAGATGTTAGCACAGTATAAAAATACCAATTCCACTTCTAGGTGGAATATCGCAGTATATGGGGTGGGGTCATCCGTTATTACGCGGGGAGCATAGGGTCTCATCCGCTAGATAGTGCGGGAAATCAACCACTCCAATATATACTATATATTGGACTATATATACTATCACATCCAGACAATTCAAGCAATCAACCAATAATTTAAATTTAACTATTTAAACTTAAATGATTATCCAAATGAGTGAGATTAACTCACCTTTGATTTTTAATTGCAACCCATTCCATCTCGACTGTTTTCTTCACGATTCAGACCTTGCATAGGAATTACATAACTTTATTAATCATAGAGGTAATTAAATTTTGTTTAAATTTAAGTTGGCTCACAAAATTTAAATTCTTATAACCAATTAAACTTTCCTTTGTAAACCACATCCGACATATAAAATGATCTATGCGATTTTCAAAAATCAAATTTTTATATAACTTTTCAATTTAAACATTTTAAATTCCTTGTTTTCACAAATATTATCTATATTATATTCCGGTTTTAACATGATTGCCCAAAAGGTATATGACTTCATTTTATATTATTTTTTTCAAACTAAAACTGGATTAAGAATTCATACCCGAGGTTAGATAATATACCAGAAACCCATGATGGCTCGACAAAGATCAACCAATCCCCCATACTCCTGCTGTCACCCTCACGACACCCAGTCAAACACCATCGTCCCAACAGTGTCACGCATGCATCCCCAAACCAACATCGTAACCCCCAGCATCAACTTCAGACAAGTCTCTTAAAACGAGCTCGAGCTCACAACCCTCACGATTGATTTCATTCCATAATCAACGCATCCACCATAACATCCAAAAATCACACATACGCTTCCCGACATCGCTTCAGATCATTGCTTCCTTTCCATCGATTAGGGTGAAACATAAACCACAGCAGCACTCGATCGACGATCTGTCGAGACGCACCGTCGAGGAGAAATCGGAGCTACCTATCCTCTCGAATCGCAAATTCGCGATCAAGTTGATGATTGTCCCTCGATTTGTCTTGCTTGAAGAGGAGAACGATCCGTCATATTTGATTTCGAACGGCAAAAATGAAAAAGGGATGAATATTTTTTTCTCGTTTTGCTTTTTTTATATCAGTAAACTTTTACTTTCCTCCAAGCGTGATTAAAATAAAAAAGGGGCAACACGTGCTTGGATTATCTATACGTGTCACGCTGGCTACAGTGTTGATGAAATTATATTATTTATGTTTTTAAATTTAAATTCAAAATTTAAATCGTCTCGATTCTCGCAACTCAAAATTTCAACATCCTATCGAGGCGTGCCACTAGGTTCTTATAATGCTATACACCTATCTCGAACACGATGGAAAAAGTTTTGAGTTCTAATTCGATCGTATGGAGAAGATAGCTTTTTGGACCAGTTATTAATTGAATTTCGATATAGATTTCAGCGCGTTTATCTCTCGTACGATCACTCGACAACTCTAAACACTACGAAAATTGAAATCCGATAATAATACAATATTACGGATCCAATGGAACTGGTTTCCTCAAATAACAAGACTGTGCCTCGGAAGGCTATTTTTAAATATCGATGTAAACGATATAAATTCAAAACTACCCTCAAACTCAAATTTAACACTTCTATTTTCTCCAGTAAAATCAATATAAATTTTCTAAGCCATTGAAATATTTTTAACCTACTTCAAACTCAAGATATAATATTTTACCCAATCTCTAGTTATTAAATTCAAAAATTTAATTGCTAAATAATAATGATATTTGAAACTCAAGTTAAACCAACTTCCAAATATTTAAAATAAATTAAATATTTCAATTACAAATATCCAGAAAATTCCGGGTCGTCACATTCCTCTCCCCTTAAAAGAACTTTGTCCCCGAAATTACTTGTTAAGAAGAATGGTCTATAACCCGCTAACTATTTTTCCAAAATCAAACAGTTTTTAACAATCCTCCCAAACCAAACAATTTAACAACACCCAAAACAATCTTATTATCGAAGTCATCCTATCACCCTTACTAAGTTTCCAAAATCTTCCATAGTTTCCAAATAGCATTATTTATTCAAAATTCAAACTTAAATCTAAATCCAAAATTTTAAATTATCAAATTTCTCAAAAAATTTCTAACTCCCTAAATTTTGAAAATTTTCTCTTGTGTCTCCTTTGCGCGACTAGCTCGGTACAACTACAAGATGCCTCTATTGCCCCCCAAATTTCAAAAGAAAACAAAAGGCCAAGTGACGAGACAAGAGAACCATCAAATTTCATACAGAAATTTAAATACATACCTTTTGTTGAGCAATTCAAATTTATCATCTGAAATCAAAACACCAATTCCCTTTTTCTTTATAACACTTTTATCCTACTAAGCAATAATATCCAATCACAGCATTCAAAAACCATTTTATGCATTCTTTACAAAATTATTCAATACCTATTTCACTCAAGTTCGTACGATGTACGTATATCATCCGTACGCAATACCAATTTTGATCGCTCACACGATCACACAGTTTCACTTCCGAACTAGTATCGTCCATCCGACTTTCTAGTGCGGACTCAGATCTGGTTTCTTGATCAGAAACCGTCATTCTCCTTACATAGCCACAACTATGATATAGAATTACAGGATCAATCAAAAATCCATATCCAGGGTTCGCCATCAAAAATCGAGTGAAAAATCCCAACTCGGATCGATAACTCGAAATTCTGTTCTCGAATCTAGATCAAATCGTTATGCCAATTAAATAATATACGTATATCCTACGTATTTATCCTAATTGATTCTTAGCTAAATCAATTTTTTTATTCACATTTATTTTTATTTTCATTCACTTATTCAAAATTATCCGTTCACACACCCTTATTACTTTCATTCAAATATTAACTTAGCATATTTCCAATACCAAATTTACTTAAGAACTTTCACCCTTAACTTTTTTTAAGTTTAATATAAGCACTTTATATACTCTTATATTATTACTTTCACTTTACCACTTGGATTTTATCTATAATTAATCAATTTTGTATTCCAATTCCATATAGATTCAATTTGCATCAATTTACTAATTATTTTCAAATCTCAATACTTTTGCTCAATTTTCATCCAGATTTTCATTTTCAATTCTGCTTGAATTCAATTCATCTTCAAACTCAGAATATTGAATTTTATCAACTATCTTCGTATCATTATTTTAAATTATTTCCACTTACTAATTTATTTCAAAAATATCAAACAAAAGTTTATTTCCAAACTTTTATTTCTTTTAGTTCCCTCGAACAATTCTTCAACTTCACTTTACTTAACACAATATAAATTAATTATCATCGCAATTTTCATTTCCAATTCATTTGCATACCTATTTTAATTAATTATTTTACTTACTAATTTTATTTCAATCCATTGTTTTGTTTAGTCCAATTCTTGACTAATTTCCCATTTTACATAATTCAAATTAAATTCCCATATTTAGTTTCAATCCAATTTACATACGAATGCAAATTCATTCGTCTATCCAAAATTTTATTTCCAACTTATAACCTTTTATTTAAGTAACCATTTCACTTAGTCTCCTTATACTTTTCCTTAAATTCACTTTTACTTAACTATATTTAATTACACTCCGATTCAATTTAAATTTTAAACTTCTATAAGTTTTCCAATTTTAATTGCATTTGCTAACTTCCTTTAATTTACTTCAATTAATTAGCTTAACTTCCTACTTATTTGGGTTTCACACTTACTTTTACTGAACCCTTCTTCAAATTAATTTTTTTTCCTATTCTAGAAAATTTCAAATTTTACTAGTTATCCAACCCATTTATATTTCTATAAACATTTTAAATAAGATTACAGAATCTTTTGATCAATTACTCAACATTTCAAAATCAATTGTATCCAAACCAAATTATTATTTTGCATCACAAAATCAAACTCAATTTGCAACAAATACCAATTCAAAATATCTAAGCAGCAATTCCTCTTTTGAAAACTCGAAAATGAACATCGATGATGCTGCAGTCATCACCGAAATTTATTTTCCAGCGACTGAAAAGAGTTTAATGCTTTATAAACATTTTCAAATATTTCTAAATTCCAAATCTTCCTAGATTTCAAATCCAATTCAAAATAGTTTTTGAATAATATCCTTAATATTCCTCCAAAACCTTTGAAAATCATTTTTAAATTCAAAAGGAATGATAATTTCCCAAATCTCAGAATTTCTAATCCTTTTAATCTCTATTCGACAATTACTCTGGCGTCACATTTCAATTTATAAATCACATTTATAATCCACATTTACAAAACCCATTTGTATATGAATTTATTTCTTAGCTTTTAGTTATGATTTTAATTTCTTATTCAAATTTTACACAATAATGATAATAATTTAACATTATCACTTCCTAACAACCAAGCAGCCATATACAACAATAATTTATGAAAAATTATTTCTTTTATATACAAAAATAGTTTGGATAAAATTATTTCATTTACCCGATTCAAAAACAATATTGTGTCGGTTTATCTTGTTTAAGAGTTTAGAAATCCCTATCGATGACATGGCCTCCCATATATCGACCAAAATCCATAAACACTCAACCGATAAATCAACACAATATAAAAAAATTTATATTCACTAACAAATACGCGCTCATATCTATAAATACCCTCAAACTCATTCTAGAGTACTACGGACTCTATTTCAAATGAGTAATCCCCACTAGAGCCAAGCTTCTCGCTTAACCTTCAGATCTGATACCAAATCTGTAGCGACCCAATTTTTCGACTTTCGAATATCGATACGTGCACTGTATCGAATGACGAACAATCGAATGCCAAAAAATCGAATCATTAGGGTTAAAGAAGAAGGAGGTAGAAGAAGAAAATAGAAAACAATATCAGAATCTCACAATCGCAGTGGAACAATATATAATAGATAAATGATTAATCTTTAAATAAAAAGAACTATATTTGTTTATACATTACATCATCAGGGTGCAATACAATCAACAACATAATTCAGGACAGCTATAAAATATCATCCTTCCAAGCTGAATACACAGCTTACACTACACAATGCAAATATGAATCTATGAAAATACGCCCCATCATCCAGCTCGTCTCCTGAGCTCCACAGCAGTCCATCTAGAATCTCGAGCATTATAGTTAAATAACACCCGAGTTATTCTGGAAAATCAACGTGAGAAAACACACTCAATTGGATTACTAAAGTTTTCAAAATCCTTTGAAATCAAAGGTATCTCGTAAGACCACGCCACAAATAAACATGTCAGGTTTTTACCTTACGTTAACCAAAACATTACTTATAAAATCCTCTAATATTATAATAGTGTCTATATACAAATACTTATTCAAATAGCCGAAATTGTTACATTCATTAAATTCCAGCTATTAGCCACGAAGTGGGTTCTACAAACAAAATCGTAAAGGCTCGTAGGGAGAATGGATTTCCATCAATGGCAGGGCTACTGGGGTACCGCCCGTCATAGTACGTGGTATAGATCACCATACCGAGGATCCACCCTGATCCCCTACATCACAAAACTGGATCTACCCCTTACTGGATAGTCCGAATAAGTTCACCCCGCGGTTGAGATCAGCAACCGCCCATACAGCCGAAATAAAGGGACATCTAGACAGGTGTGACCTTACCCTAATTGGTTGCTAGCCACTTAGCCTTGTGTGCACCACTCCTGTTTTAGCCACTCCCGGTTGATGAGGCTCGAGGCTATGCGTTACTTTTTTAGCACACATTCACCTAGAATGCTCATCATCCTCCCGACGATGTTCTGAAAGCATTCGTCCATACAAGTCCATCTTGGGTCCGAACGGAACCGAAGGCACTACTCCTACTACATCCATTTTGGAATCACCCCCAGGATTAGTAGAGATTAGCCCTTGCACTTCATTTCTCCATCTTCAACTCCTAGCTCTTGTCTTCCAAATGAAAACGTTCAAACCGGATCGAAGTGGTTTTCGAGAAATAAATCCCGATAGCAGTCTCTTCGAAACGATTAGTGCATTGGCCAATATTGGTAGTAGGTTATTTAACTATAAAATAACATCCAAAAACAATCATCATATTGAATAATTTTCCAATTTATTTATTAATCTCAAAATATCTTCGCAAGATATATTTCTACATTTCAATCCTTTGAAAACAGTTTCCAAATCACTTCCTCTTGCGGAATAAATTCCAAATATTGTTTATTTGCACTGAAAATTACCAAAGTATTAATGCTTTAGATTTAAAATAATTTAAATCACTTTATTCTAAAAATATGCTTTAAAATATTTAAATAAAAACTACTTTAAACACTTTATTTAAAATTCTAGTTATGAAATTTAATACTAAAATTCCAAATAAAACTTAAGCCACACGCCATTTTAAAAAAATAAATAAAAGTTTTATGTAGGTATAAATATTAGAAAATTCTTTTAAAAAAACATAATACTAACCTTTAAATAATTACTACTAAAATAAATTTGAATAATATTTACTTTAAAACGTAAAACAATTAAAAATAACAAATTTTCTAAAACATTTCTTTAAAACAAATTTTTAAACCTTAAACTTATATATAGAAAGTCTCCTTTAAATTATACTTGGCATTCCATGGAAATTCACTTCCCATTTCAACACTTTTCAAAAATAAACCACTTTTTATTTTTAAAACAAATTACTCATTCCTTTTTAAATTCCCACCATGAATTTACTTTCAAATATCCATTGATATCTTGTTTCACCTTATAAACCCGGTTTATAAATCTCATAGTCTCATCCTTCTTTTAAATCATTGTTTTAAACACTAAATCAATTTTCAAATTGATTTTCAAAATTAATTCCATTTAAAATAAATTTCTTTACTTATCCAATTTTATTTCAAAACTCATTAATTTCATATTTAACTTTTTTATTATGATTTAAAATATTATTTAAACTGAAAATACCAATTTTATACTTTCTAAAATTCTTCTTTATCCTTCCCAAACTATTTTAAACCATGAATTTTTATTAACAAAAATCCTTTATTCCTTTAAATAATATCACTTAAGTTTAAAAGTCCACCTATTCCCATTTATTCAAAAATCTCCTTTCCCATACTTGGGAATTTATTTATTAGAATTTAAAAATCAACTTTTTCTTTTTCAATTCTTTCTTTAATTTATCCAAATTCTCTATAATTATTTTACTTTAAAAATTCTCTCTTTTATTTTCTCTTCAAAAATCCAATCTATATATTTTAGATAACTCGGTATACCCAAATATATCGAATCAAAACCATAGCTTTCAATATTTTCAATTACCAATATAATCTATTACAGATTATCAAATAAACCATATCACAGAATATTAAAACAATCTAAATAGTTTCGAGGAATCCAATTGGATCCCTTCAACCTATTTCCCTGCATTCATAGATGTTAGCACAATATAAAAATACCAATTCCACTTCGAGGTGGAATATCGCGGTATATAGGATCATCCGCTATTATGCGGGGTGCATAGGGTCTCATCCACTATATAGTGCGGGAAATCAATCAATCCAATATATACTATATATACTACTATATTTACTATCACATCCAGACAATTCAACAATCAACCAGTAATTTAAATTTGACTATTTAAACTTAAATGGTTATCCAAATGAGTGCGATTAACTCACCTTAGATTTTTAATTGCAACCCATTCCATCTCGACTATTTTCTTCACGACTCAGACCTTGCATAGGCAATTACATAACTTTATTAATCAATGAGGTAATTAAATTCTATTTAAATTTAAGTTGGCTTACAAAATTTAAATTGCTATAACCAATTAAACTTTCCTTTGTAAATCACATCTGACATATAAAATGATCTATACGATTTTCAAAAATCAAATTTTTATATAGCTTTTTAATTTAAACATTTTAAATTCCTTATTTTCACAAATCTTATCTATATATATTTCGGTTTTAACATGATTGCCCAAAAGGTGTATGACTTCATTTTTATTCAAAATAAAACTGGATTAAGAAATCATACCCTAGGTTATATAATATACCAGAAAACCTCAACATGGCTCGACAAACATCAACCAACCCCCCATACTCCTGCTGCCACCCTCGCGACACCCAACCAAACACCATCGTCCCAATAGTGTCGCGCATGCATCCCCAAACCAACGCCGTACCCCCCAGCATCGACTTTGGCCAAGTCTCGCGAACACGAGCTCGAGCTCACAACCCTCGTGATTGATTCCATTCCATAATCGACGCACCATAACATCCAAAATTCACACATACACTTCCCGACATCGCTTCTGTAACAACCCGCATATTTATCGATTTTATATTTAAATATTTTATCGTTCGTCGGATTTTAGTCCGAAAAGCTACTTTTTGCATACGGTAGAATTAGGACTCGAGACCACCTCCATTGAGTTCAAAATGTCGTTTGCGACCTTTTTGAGTATAAGCTTCGATATGTTTGGAGAAAGTTGAATTTTGCTACTTTTTTCTTTGGGCTTTGGTTTGGGCTGAACCTACTTACTAACTCAGTCCCAATCCCCCTCTCCTCTTCATTACTTCATTCTAACTCCTCAAACTCAAGCTCCAACTGAAAATGGTGGAGAGGAAAAAGAATTAAAACTCCAAGCCCTAACTTTCTTTGCGAATCCAAGCTTTAGCTCCAAACTCAAGAAGAACCCTTTGGTAAGCATCTCCTTCACCTTCTCCAACTCTTTCTCCATTCAATTTCAGAAATTTCCTAAACCTAATTTAGGGAATGTTTCTCTTTTAAGCTTAGATTCAAGCTTGTTGAGTTGGAATTGAAGAGTGCTTGTTCTTGCCATTGCTTTCAAGCTTCATCTTCATAAATTTAGTTTAAAGGTGAGATTTTTATCTCACATCTATGACTATAACTATCTTTGGTTGTTGGGTATGAATTCCTAACACTTCTTCATGTGCATTTGCTCTTGTTTTGGATTGATTTTGTGAATACTCCAATTTTTGGGTTTTTAAGTCAAATTGGTGTGAAATCCTTTTATGGATGTTTGATCATGTTTTTGGTGATGCACCGAGGAGCATATAGGGCTGGGTTGCCGATTGGCATAAATCCTTAGAGCCAATGTTCGTCCGGTTGCATTTTGGAAGAATTTGCTCTTCATTTGAATAGGCTGAAAAACAGCCCAGGCATGATTCAGTCGACTGAAAACTCTGTTCAGTCGACTGAACCTGAAACCCGAGAGTTTTCAGGCATGATTCAGTCGACTGAAAAACTCTGCACAGTCGACTGAAACTGGAAACAGAAAGTTTCCTGAACCTGGAAAATTTCTAGGTACAGGGTCAGTCGACTGAAAATCTCTGTTCAGTCGACTGAACCTGCTGTTTGAGTCCAATTTGCCTTTTTGGATTGAAATTCCAATTTAAATCGATTCGTGATAATCCTATTTGTTGTTATCATCTATTATGACTTTGATGACTCTTTTTAGGGATTTTTGAATATCCATTTCGATGGATCCTTTATCGATTTCGTTGGATTTTATTCACGTCTTCGTATGTGAATTTTTGTGATTGATTGTTCTTACAATCTTCTTCGTGATTTGTCACTTTAAAAATATAAAGGTTTTCTATACTAGTAGTAAATATCAAAACTCTTTCCTCAAACGATTTCAATACTATTTTAATACCAAATTCGTTTATAAAACCGTTTTCCAATCTATTAGTATATACAAACCTTTACCTCGCTCGTATGAGAAATCTAATTAAACGACTTAGTAAAACAAGTGGTATGAAACGCTTGCGTTTACTTCGTCGGTTAATTCTTGGACTTGTTCGATTGAACCTCTTGTGACAATTTTCTAGTGGAGATCTACAGTTTGTTCGTAAATATTTAAGTTAAGCTAGTGGTTATGGGACATGAAGCTAAGCTCATATATTTACTATCTTATTGTAATTGACAATTCTCTTTGATCATGACGATCATCTTTGCGGTTTAGACTAGCAATGTGCGATGTCTCTTTGTCTATGTGGAGGACTGTTCCTCATTTTATTGAGTTTCGTCTCATTTTATACATGGGTCGTACCTTTCTAGGTGCGTCAATGTTTTATTATGCATGGGGTGTACCTTTCTAGGTGCATCGATGTTTGTTTACTTCGTGGAGCAATCGGCTCAAAGTCCGCAATGGGGGACTATACCCTGTCATGAGGAACTTCGGTTCACCAGGAGGAGCTTCGGCTCAATGTCCGCAATGGGGGACTATACCCTGTCAGGAGGAGTTTTTGACTCACCAGGAGGAGCTTCGGCTCAATGTCCGCAATGGGGGACTATACCCTGTCAGGAGGAGTTTTTGACTCACCAGGAGGAGCTTCGGCTCAATGTCCGCAATGGGGGACTATACCCTGTCAGGAGGATTTTTTGACTCACCAGGAGGAGCTTCGGCTCAATGTCCGCAATGGGGGACTATACCCTGTCAGGAGGAGTTTTTTACTCACCAGGAGGAGCTTCGGCTCAATGTCCGCAATGGGGGATTATACCCTGTCTGGAGGAGCTCCGGCTCATTTTTCTGGGATTGGCCATCCTTTTTATTGTGATTTCTGGATTTCGTGTGTTGATTTCTGGAATTTGTGTTTCACCAACTTTTACGATTGGCATGGATATATATATGTCATTTATTGTGGTTTGGTGAATGAAATCAGGAGTATGACATTCCTTTTTATCTTGAGTAGATTATTGTGATATTGATTAATCTCTTGTTGATTTTCAATTACTTATTAATCACAGCTTGGCATTGTGATTATTATATGTTTATGTCATATCTCTTATTATATATCGTTTCTTCTGATATGTATAGCTAGACTGATCCGTTTATTATTTTCTTCTTAAATAATACTCGGGTCAGACTGAGATTTTTCAGGTGCTTCTGCTTGACTTCTCTCTTGGGATTGATCCCTCTGACTTTTGGCTAACTACTTAGATTAGTAGTTTATTTTGTTGTATACACTTGAGATTTAGACTCATAGATGTATTCTTATGTATAGCACGTGTTGCTATTCTTTTGTATTATTGTGGATCTTTTGACCACTACTCTGATATACACTTTTATGTGTAATATTCATATCTATTTCCGCCTTTGTGATATGAATTGTCCCGTGACTGATTTATGTTATGTTTATTTCTATATTTGTTTCCGAAGAAATTATAGCCACTGTGTAGTAGCTTTGAGTTTGTTTCGGTATGTCGGATTTCCTCTTGAGATGAAAAGTTATATTTTTATCTGGCATATCGGTACTCGCACAAAGCAATTATACAGATGGTCGCTCCTCAACAGCCTTATTCTCCGTGCTAGTTGACAGCATTCACAGTAGTGTTCTTGGCTAGCGTGGGTATAGAGGTGGGGCGTCACAGCTTCAGATCATCTCTTCCTTTCCATCGATTAGGGTGAAACATGAACCGCAGCAGCCCTCGATCGACGATCTGTCGAGATGCACCGCTGAGGAGAAAACAGAGCTGCCTATGCTCACGAACCGCAAATTCACGATCGAGTTAATGAAGCCCTGAATTTGTCCCTCGATTTGTCTTGCTTGAAGAGGAGAATGATCCGCCATATTTCATTTCTAACAGCAAAAATGAAAATGGGGATAATATGGCTTTCTCGTTTTACTTTTTTTATATCTGTAAACTTTTACTTTCCTCCACACATGATTAAAACAGAAAAGGGGCAACATGTGCTTGGATTATCTCTACGTGTCGCGCTAGCTATGGTGTTGCTGAAATTATATTATTTACTTTTTTAAATTTAATTCAAAATTTAAATTGTCTCGATTCCCGCAACTTAAAATTTTAACATCATATCGAGGTGTGCCACTAGGCGTTTATAATGTTATACCCTTATCCCGAACACGATGGAAAAAGTTCCGAGTCCTAATTCGATCGTATGGAGAAGATAGCTTTTTGGACCAGCTATTATATTGAATTTCGATATAGATTTCAGCACGTTTATCCCTCGTACGATCACTCGACAACTCTTAACACAACGAAAATTAAAATCAAATGATAATACAATATTATAGATCCAATGGAACTGGTTTCGTCGAATTCTTAGACTGTGCATCGGAAGGCTATTTTTAAATATCGATTTAAACGATATAAATTCAAAACTAAACAAAATACCCTCAAACTCAAATTTAGCACTTCTACTATCTCTAGTAAAATCAATATAAATTTTATAAGCCATTGAAATATTTTAAACCAGCTTAAAACTCAAGATTTAATATTTTAACCAATCTCTAATTATTAAATGCAAAATTTTAATTGCTAAATAATAATAATAATTGAAATTCAAGTTAAACCAACTTTCAAATATTTAAAATAGTTAAATATTTCAATCACAAATATCTAGAAAATTCCACGTCGTCACAAAAACAAACTCTAGAAGGCACTCTAGGGAATGTGAACACGGCACTCGAGACAATGCCAGGGTAGATTTATCAATTGTAGAACCGGGCTGGTGGTAACGCATAGCAGCTACTATCGCCCATCTCGGATCACACTCCCAAAATCAAAATCAAGGGATGGCTACCAAATCATCACAAATGTCATAATATGTTATCGAAGAAGCATGTCCGATCGAAGGAATGACCTCACTTGGCACAGGTATAACTCCTGTTTTAGTCACATTTTAGCTGACTCACGGGAGTCAGGGTCACTTCATACCTTATACAGAAATCGTTCGCCAAACCATCCTACTTCATTTTTGGAATCTCCATCATGTACACGAGTTTTAATGTGGTTTTCGGTATTGGAGAGAGTATGATAATATCTGATCCCGGTCTCTTTAACAACCAATCGCTTATTACACCCATATGGTTCTTTTAAAATTTCAAAACTATTTCATAATTGATATCAAAATATCATATTCAATTCAAATCATATCATACCACTTTCAAAATTATATTCACCTCCAAATTCTTCTCACATTTGAAATCACATCGTTTTCAAAATCTTAATTTCTTTTAAATTAAATATTTTCGAATAAGTTAAATCCTTACTTCAAATAATCATATTCAATTAATTACAATATTTAAATCCCAACTTAGGTTATAACATCCTTTAACCGTAATTCCTTTTAAACCAATGAATTTGAATATAAACACTTCCCCTTTTCTTTGTCTGGAAATTTAGAAAAAAGTTTAAATACTTATAAATTGTTAAAATAGTTATAAATAGTTAAATACTCTAAAATATTTTAATTATAGCTTAAATGTGATGTTAAATGGATTTAAAATTGTTAAATAGATGTAAATTAGATTAAATATAACTAAAATAGATTAAATAGTTTTAAAACAGATTAATTAGATTTAAAATAAGTTAAAATGGGTTAATTAGTTTAAAATAGATTAAAATAAATTGACATGATTTTAAAATGCGTTAAAATAATTTGATATAGTTAATATAAGTTAAAATAATTTTAAAATTTTAAAATCTTAATAATTAGAAATTTTAAAATAATATATTTTTACACGGTTTATATTAAATATAAATTTAGAATTTTTATCAATTTAACTATTTATTTCATTTCAACACATTGGGACCATTTTCAATTTCCAAATCAACAAAACCTAATTTCAAGCCTTCAATTCAATTTCGCAATAAACTATTTAATTCTATATCGATTTCAGTCCATGTTTGAAATATCAGTTTAAATTATTCCAATTTCAATACATTTCAAAGTCATGTTTCAAACAATTCAAATAACTCAATTATGATAAATTCCATTTATATTTTAAATTCAACTTAAATTTAATTTTAATTCCTTTAACAATTCTTTAAAAAAATTCCAAATTTAACATAAAACTAGAAATTCGATAATAATTCAATTCATATAAATCAAATTTTATTTCAAAATATCATTTAATTAAATCCAAAAATTAAGGATTTAAAATCATTAAATTTAACCAATCTGGTATTCGTATATAATTCTCTACCATAGGGTCAAGTGATACGGATATTTATCATTTCAATCTGCAATCTAAAATTTTACAGTTATATATCATTTCAAACCGCAATCCTGAATTAAATAAAAGTCATAAAACCACTGGAGTCTATCAATTCAACTCAAATGATTTTCCCTAATCTATAGATCGTTCGGGTATATATCATTTCAACTTATAGTAATTTTCCTAGACAATAACTAAGGGAATTTGCAGAGTGATGACAGTATAAAATTTAAACATAACATCCAATCATCCAATATCAACAATCAAACATCCATCATACTCATCATCAGATTCAACCAATAATTTACAACAAAACAAATTTTCATTTACAGGAAATTAGCTAGCAATTTAAATTCAGCAATTATTTAAATAAAAATTAAATTCACAAATAAATTCAAATTAACTAGAATGACGATTAAATATACCAAACAGCAATAAGTAAATTCCTAATCACATCACAAATTTAATTTAACTAACATAAGAAATTTTAGAAGTTGTGAGTGGGTCAAATCACTCACCTTTTAATTCTAATCGATTTGAAATTCAAAATAGAGCCCAAAATTGAACGGTCTCAGAATTAACCCAAACAAGCGACGAAATGTCTGAAATTTCAATATGATCACAACCGAACAAACCGCGCCCAAATCCGAGTTCGTATGAAAAAGCTATGACGATTAGAACATTTGAAATTCAAATTAAATTTTAAATTAAAAAGAAATAGAGTCAACAATACCATACCCAGTCAACCAAGCCATGTACGCTACTGAAACCCTAACTCATGCAAGATCTCGTCCATCTCATTCCTAGAAGCCATGACCAAGCTTCCGTTGCCGCCATTCCGCGCATCCCTGCCTAGATCAGACGACGTCATTACCCTCTACTCCTCAAGCCGAGCTCCTCCATGCCCTAGCCGTGACGTGCACCACCCCCTAATCCATTCGTATGCAAGAGGCCGCCTCCCATTTATTCTCCAATCGCAGCGAACTCCCTCCATTTTGAGATTAACGAATGCAACGAACGGAGCTGCTCTACCCCCTCTTTCCAACGGCGCCTCCCGATCGTCGATCGAGCGATGATCCACCGTTTGATCGTTCAAAATCTAATATGAACGACCAGAACTAATTCTCCAATTCTCGAAAAACAGAAACTCAGATCAAAAAATAGGCTACAGATTGACTTGCGTTCGTCGAGAGCTTCAAATCGATATATAATTTGATAGGGTTTGAGGAGTTTTAATTTTCGATTGAAATTTAATTTGAAATAGAATTAGGAATTTGTTTGTCTGCAATTGAGAAGGAGAAGTGGACAGCTGAAATTATACATATAGACAAATGAAAATAAGAAGCTAGGGTTTATAACGGGCTATTTATAGGTAGATCAGAAATATAAATGAATGGATCGGATCGATTTGAAAGTTGAACAATAAACGACTGAAAAGACCGTTTCGCCTCTGAAATGAAAATGGGTAATCCCATATATCAAAATAGATGTTTTCGATAGTTTTAAAATCGATGGAATAGTTTTCGGGTCCTAATTCCATCGTATGAAGAAATTATGTTAAAAATCGGCTTATTTCAAACTGATTTCAATTGATTTAATTAAATCAATTTCTAGGCGTTTCGAGTCCGTATGATCAAATGACAAGTCCGATCGCTACGAAACTTGAAATCCAGCAACAATTTACTATTACGGATCAGATGAAACTAGTTTCGTCGAAATCCGAGTCTGTGGCCAAAATGGCTATTTTCACGTTGATTAAATAGATTAATATTAAATTAATTAAATCACTTTTCAATTCAAATTTAATTATTTACAATTTCTATCACCTTAAATTACTTAGTAATTTATAATCCCTTTAAAATAAATTTCCATATCAATTTTTTATGAATATTTCACAATTTACTGCGTTCAATTTCAATAAATTCAGTATTTATAAATTAAATTTCCAGTAAATCCAATTATTTGACTTTCCATCTAATTATACAATCAATTGTTACCTTATGAATATAATTATCATGGTTTATATCTTATTACCCTAATATTCTCCAATTTCATCTTTATTTACATTAACTTAATATTTAATTACATTTAATTGCAATAAGTCCGAATATTATAATTTAAACTCCAAAAATTTGATTAACTTGATTTCGAAGCTTTCTATTCAATCCTTGATTGTTCTATGCATACATTTAACAGTGGTTTCTATCTGATTATATTAATATTCTACGGTCATTATCGTAAACCATTTTTAGCGCTATATTTAATTTCATTAGTTGCAATAGATTTTCTATTAACTTTAACTGACTAAATAAATAGGTAACATATAATAATTGTTACCATTAACTTTTAATCACACTTATAAGTTTATTATTTACAAACAAATGTTACAATTGCTTACATAACCCTGATTTTATCCAATTATCATTAATTATATACTAATTCATTAATTAATTCAATATTTACATTTGTTTTCGTATATTCCATTTATAGCCAAATATAACATTTAAATTATTTTAATTAATTGGAATTTCATTAAAATTGTTAATAATCAACTTAAATTAATATTATTACATTTCATTTTAGTTATTTTATTTCATTAGTATATCACAAATTTTTATTTCTTCCAACATTAAATTACAAAATTTTATCAAATTAACAATTTTTAGTTATCAAAATTTACGGGTCGTTACGCTTTTACACATGCACTATATTAAATATGAATGATATTCAAAAGAAATCAAATAAAATTAATAATTAATATTTCATAAATATTAATTAATTTAAAATGATTATAAATTAATTCAATCATGTAGTTTATTTGGAGTATTCATTATTTTGGTTATGTGACTCAAAGATGTAAATTCAGTCAACGATTAATGTCTAACAATTCAATTATTAATGTTCACAGGTCATCTTCGCTAGTGGCATTACATGTTCGTTGAATTTATCGCTTATACATCTTTTCGGTAAAATCTAATTTTACTTATAATAAGCGGTACCAATTAGCAACTATTATTACACAAATTCTCTTTATAAAAACTATATCACGTGAGGATTTATGAAATTTGGTTTGGTCAAAATTCCTATGTCTACCATACTCAATTTTATAATTCCAAACACAAAAGATTTGGTTCAAAAGTAAAAATTATTATTAATCGTACTAGTCAACCAATGACTTTTACTTTGAGTTGACTGCAGTTGACCATGATATTAACCATATAACCAATGACATAAATTCTCTATTAAATAGTGTTTTACTTACAATGCTTCAACTCAGACCCAATTATAGTCGTTCAATGGATGCTATGCCATAATTTAACTATAATCAATGTGGAGTGTCTGCATTGCAGTTCAGCAATATTCTCAAGTCGAGAGAACTGTTTAACATTGTGACTTCGAGATTATTTGTTTGATCTTAGTTGTATTAACCAACATAAAACTCTTGAGTGAGTAATTCTATAGTTGTCCAATAACCATCAATACGTGCCCCTTGGTACCCTAGTAGCCATGAGTAATACATTGCCCAATATTTAGAGAGCGTTACGTACTCTCGTATCAATTAATGTATCAATATCCTATCTCAAAACATCTTGATTAGGAATATTTAAAATGATATATTATTTTAATGTGATAAGTTTCCCATGATTACAACACATTGTAATTACTATCACATGACATATCATTTAAGGATTTTCTATTAAATATACTTTAAATTTAGTCATTAATTAATTATATCATAATATAACAAGTATGTAATAGAAAGAAAAAATGTTTTAATTTTAACAAGATTGTTTATCGAGCTAGATATATAATTGTCCATAGGTTATATACCTAATTCCATCATTCAGAGCCCAATCGAAGCGGAAGACGTATAACATGTAGAATTCTAAGCACCAAATAAGAAGTCAGATGTAGTTGTGGGGGAGTAAAACTTAAATTATGGAGAACTAAGTGGGGAAACGGATTGAACAGAAGAACTGTGCCGGCAAGAAAAATATATCGAATGCAAGCAGTGTAGCCAGTTGATGGATTATTAGCGCATTCAAATGATTGAGGTATTAGAACCTTGTCATCAGGGATGCCATGTCATTGGAATATTCGAGGAAGTTCCTCCACTACGAGATGAGATGGAGGGGAATTAAAGGGTGGATTGGTGCATATATTCCCGCGATTAGAACTTCTAGAGCACCAACAGCCGTTGGTGGATAAACAACGATCATAACCAGAATGGTAGCATTGGTTACACTAGATATAGTAGATTTCCAAGCACTGGTTGCTGAAGAAGATGCCAACATGGAGCTTGATGCAGCTGTAGAGGGAGTTAATGCAATAGCGACAACCATGGTAGCTAATCTAATGGAATGCCACATGTCCATAAGTAATATCTTAGCTGAATAGAAACTTAGAGAATGGATGTCATGTAAAGTACAATTTACTTTTTATAACTCATATATGTATCCATGTAGTTGTTATTTATCATATGCCTAGGTGTGATTAGTGTATAGTGTCCATCGAATGTTAATATGTGTCGATTCATCAGACTCTGTACAACGACTAGGTGTAAGCAATGTATTAGACATGCATGTACGTGATACTTATATGGTATGCGATAGTACACAATGTAATATTAATGCTTGCTTATGCTTGGAAACGAGTTTCCAACATAGGATGGAACCATGTGTTGCATGGTGTTTATTAACGTGTAGGTCATGTTAATAATTCCAGATTAATCCTTGTACGTTGGAACTCTAGTTCTTGACCACTTTTTGCTGGAGAGTTATTGTATTTTGGGAAATTGATGATTCTTGAATTAGTGTAGACAAATAGTGATGGAATGTATATTCCTGAATTTTCTAACAATCAAAATCAACGAAGTTTCCAATATCAATAGGTTTCACCTTCATCGATTGATGAAGTGTTCAATCAAAGACAACGGACGATGTAAAACTGACGTTGCGTGCTTTCATATGGGTTTACAGTATTAAAGTAACATGGAATAAACTAAAAATTAGAAGTTTTGAAGGGTAAAGGTCAGTCGATCTGGTGATGAACCAACATGATTTTGGAGTAGATGTGCATGAATTTAGATGAAGATTCACTTTCTCGGTCGACTTGGATCAAGACGGGACGGATTGACGTGGAATTGACCATTTTTTTAGAACCTTACATAGATAGTTGTGTTGATGGTAGTAGTAGAATGATGAAGGTAAACTAAGGAAGAATGGCTTAAGTCAGTGACTAAAAATGGTTCCGTCCATCGATTAGTACTAATCGATCTATTGATGGGTACCAATTGATCAAATTTGTTTTTGGGTTTTCTTAAAAAAAATTCAATCATGATGACTTCAACTAAAATTTGTAGATTATGGATACTAATTTACCTATGGATTAATGAAGCTCTCATTGGAAAAAACGCGTCTCCTAGACAATAAAGCTTTGGAATTTATACATCTGTTGGAAACATGTGACTCAATAACAGTGTGAAGTTAAAATGTTCATCGAAAGACATGGCTGTCCACGGAAATGGTCTAAGTAATGGAAGCATCTTTTCAATTCAGGATTTGGTCGCTTGTCTCTGAACAAAGATTGCTTTGTATTCACAGAAGCGTATATTGTTTGGTAAGGGTTATCCATGATTTTTCATAGGAATTGATTTAATGATACCGAACTTCGAAATGAAGAAAGATCGATATGAGGCTTATAGAAAATTCAGTAAAAGATAATATGAAGTAAAATAGAGGGAAAATTAAATTGCTTAGTCGATCAATGTTATGCAACTGTACCGATCCACGAAGCCATTAATACTTAGTCATTTTAAGGCATATTTTGGTTTTGCTACACAAAACAAAGCTAAAACATGAAGTAATGATGGAACAATGCAGAACATGAAACAAGATAGAAGTGATTGCACAAATCCAGTGACAGTGTCGAGCCATAGTATAGATTGATATTAATCCATGGCAGAGTCAAATCTTTACTAATATATCTTCTGCACTTGTGGATCTGGAATGGAGATTTTTTTAACTATTTTTGTGATATCCCGGAAATTTTAGCAATATCAATTTAATAATCTGTATTTAAAATTAAATTGATTTGATAAAATTTTAATAAAAATTTACTTGATTTAATAATCTAATTAAATAAATGTGTAATTGATGAATTTTATCTTTTAAAAGCTAATAATTATTTTCCTATTTATAATGTATGTATATATATTTATATATATATTGTGAATAGATAAGTTTAATTTGAAGTTAAATAGACAAATAAAATCTTGTTTTTAAAATTCTAATATTCATTTTAAATGATTTGGAGATTATTATTTTATTTAATAAATAACTAATTGTTTAAAATACTTAAAGTAATTGTTTTAAATTGTATAATTGTATTTTAGATATAGTTTAAATTTTAATAAGATAAATAAAAGTTTATTTTATTTGTTTTGAAATATAGCTTAATAATTATAATTTGGAATTTTATGAAATTTAAATACCCTTTATATATTAGACATTAATTCTTTTAATTAAGATAAATAAGATATGTAATTTATGATTTCTTTTATAAATGATTTAAAGTTAATAAACATGTTATTTTCCAGTAATAATAAATGTATAAATGTAGATATGTTTTTAAAGACAATATTATTATTTTTAAATTTAATACGTTAATATAAATTAGTTTTAAAATTGGATTTTAAATATATAAATAGCATTTGAATTTGAATTCATTTTGAAATTCAAATTAATAAACATATATGAATAACCATATTTAAATTTTGTAAGTGAGCTTTCATAAATTGTTTTACTTCATTAAAAAGAAATATATATACATTTATTAATGAAACTGCTATATATGTATTTAATAAAGAAAAGAGGTTATTTATCTTTAAATTAAAAATATTAAGTAACATAAGTATAAAACAAATAAATTAAATATACTTAAGACACATGTTATTAAACTAAGTTGTGTTTATGACAAGTGTTAGTTCTTTTTACAAGTGTCTTTTATTTTGATTTTCTTTTAATTTTTTTTAAAATCATTCACACTTATATAAAACATGTTTTTCTTCACTCTCATTTTTCTAATGTTCATTTTTTTTTTCTAAGATAAGAAATTTTTTCCAGCTGAAACAAAATTTGCTTTCAAACTCTTAAACAAATCTGTAACATGTGTACTCTTCTTTTCAAAAACTTACATGTTTAATCCTGCAATCCACATCCTACAATCTGTTTTCAAAAATCAAACCTGAAATTCATTTCCTTGAATCTGAGAATCAAATGTAAAGCCTGCATTTCCAATTGAAACAAGATCAAGCCTCTGCATTCTTTAAAAACTAGAATCTGTAATCAGTAAGCAAGTAAACTCTGCATGCAAGTTTTAACAGCAACATTCAAATTTCTTCAACCTACATGCAAATTTATGTGCAAAGCAACAGCAAACTTGCAAGTTAAATCAAGCAACTCTGGTTTTAAAATCTTAAGCCATTCAGCAATACAAGTTTAGAGTTTTCAAGAAGAAAAAGGCCTTTCAATTTTAAAGTTCAAAAAGCTTTTCCAAACTTAAGAACTCTGTTCTGCATGCTCAAGACAGGTGAGTAACTTCTTTTCTTTAAAATTTAAACCTAAGAATAATATGCTGCTTGTTTTATGATTGAAATGAGTATGCCTTCTGTTTATATACTTGATAACATGATTGAATGGTGTGTTTTGTGAGCAACTTCTGTTTACTTAAAATAAATTTGTTGCATGATTTATGACTGTAATAGGTATGTCTGTAAGTAACAATTACAGTATTTAGATTTTAAAAAAAAACATACTTATGTTGTCTGTTCATGTATAAAATTGGTATGTTATAAATGAATCCATCAGTGAGCTTTGCCTGCTCATCCATAAATTTGTACTTCCTCTGATTTTAGTACCAGGTTCAGTTTCTTGTAAAAGAAATCCTCTTGCTCTTGTTCAATATTCTTGTTAAGGTTTTAAGTCCTGAAACCAACTTGTTAATTATACTTTAGTTTTAGTTTAAAACTTATTAAGCAAAAACTAAATTGGTGATTGACTCTGTAAGATTTGGAACATCAGGGTATGTTAAATATAGGTAAAATATTCAAACATGATAATTAGAAATTTTAGTATCATAAACTAAAAACTTAAAAAAAATGATTTTTAAAATTAAAATCATAATGTTTAGTTTGGATTTGGGACTGTAGTATTTGTGAACCCAGTTTTGGGGGCAGGAAGGGATTTGATCAGCAAGGTGTTGTAGTGGATTGGGTGCAACAAGTTTTGGAAAGATGGATGCCGGGGTAATGAAGAGGAGATGGCCGGAGTACCAGAGTCTCCGATGGCCGGAGGAGAGAGGATGCAAGTTTTACAGATTTGCAAATTTGATGGGGATAGTGTGCCTGTATGTTCAGGTTTTTGAACTAAAATTTGATTTATTGATGTTTGTGGAGATTTGGATGATCATTGTTGATCTTTGAGCAAGCGTCAACCTGCTTGTTATCTGAGTGATGGCCGGAGGTGGCCAAGACCACCGTGCATGTGCACGGTGAGGTGATGGTGACATGGGAATGTTTGGGGTTGCTGTGTTTTGAGACTCGAGATTTACTCGGGTAAGTCGAGTTTTTACTCGAAGTAGAGCATGATTTTACCCGAAGTAATGTTAGGGAAAACTCGGGTTTAATTTCCGAGTTACAGGTTTTTGAAAACCCGTACTTTCCAATTCAAAGAGTTGTTTTAAAAATCTGAAGCAATTTTAAACAAGAATTTAAAATTTAAATTTAAAAAGGTATGGTTTTCAATCTAAGTTGAATTCCAGTTTTAAATTAATTCAAATTCTTTTTAAAATAAATGTTTACAGGCTTCTTTGGGAAACCTATATATTTCCAGTTCATAAGGAAATTTAGTTTTAAAATCTGGAACAGTTTTGTTTTTTCTAAACAGGAATTTAAAATTTAAATTTAAAAAAAAAGTAAAGTTTTCAAACTATGTTTGGATTCCAGTTTTAAAATGTAATTTAAATTTTATAAATTAAATTATTCAAACAATTTCAAAGAGGGTTTAAATAGTTTAAGTTTAAAGTAAAGTTTTAAAGAAAGGAGAGATTTAACTTTGGTTTAAATCTAGATTCAAATTCAGATTTGAATCATAATTTAGAAATAAGGGAAGTTTCTAAAATTTAAACTGTTTAAATACAACTTTGAATGTTAAAGCTAATTTTAAAATATGATTTGTATTTGAGATGAATTTGGGTTTGAATTTCTTTTAACTTCTTTTATAAAATAATAAAATCTTTAGCAAAAGTTTTTAAAGGGTTTTAAAATGTTTTTAAAACTTTGTTTAAGTTAAGTTTGATTTCTTTTTAAATTTTAAATTTAAAATGTAATTTGGAAACAATTTTAAGTTAAATTGTTTTAAGTTACTTTATTTATGATAAAGTAATCATTAATAAGTATTGTTTTATTTTTAAATAAATTAAAAATTTAATGATTTTTGTTTCATTAAATTAGTAAGGTAATTTAAAAAATTTAATTAATTAATTTAATTAAAGATTTGAAATTAATTAAGGTTAATTAAATTTGAAATTTATTTAAGTTAATTACTTAAGAAAGGTAATTAAGAATTTGATTAATAAGTTAATGAAGGTCATTAACTTGTGATTATTTATTAATTAATTAATGTAATTAATTTTGATAAATTAATTGGATTAATTGATTTAAATAATCAATTATGAAACTAAATTAAATATGATTACTTTATGGAAATAATTAAACTTATTAATTACTCATTGTAATTAATCAATTTGTTAATTGGGTTAGTTTAAATTAATTACTTAACTTTAATTAATTTAGGATAATCCTTGAATGGGTTGATAAGTAATCATTGAGAAATAATTACTTAGAGAAGTAATTAAGATAAATAATTTACTGGAAGTAATTAATTGAAGCATGGTATTTTGGGATTAATTACTTTGTGTAATTAATGTAAAGATAATTTCTTTATGAAGTGATTAATAATTAATTACTTATTGTAATTAATTTAAGCATTTATCAATTAAGTTATTTGAAATAATTAAGTGATGTAATTAATTAAGAGTAATTAATTACTAATTAGATTAGTCAAGGATGATTAATTAATTATTAAATGTAATTAATTTCGAAGTAATTAAAAGTAGTTAATTACTAAATGTAATTAATCAAGTATGATTAATAATTTTGGTTTAATTAAGGTTAATTATTTAATGTAATTAATTTAAATAAGTAATTAATTTAAATTTAATTAAGGATCATTAATTAATATGATTAATGATGTAATTAAGGATTAATTAATTAGGATTAATTAATCAATGATAAGTGATTAAGGAAGTAATTAATTAATGTAATTAATTAATTAATGAAGTAATTAAAGGTTAATTACTGAATTTGGTTAAGGATAATTAATTTGTAAAATTAATTAAAGATAATTACTTGAATGTAATTAAGGGATAATTAATCAAGGGTGATTAATTAAGGTGATTAATTTGAGGATAATTATTTGATTGATTGGAAATCAATTAAGGGTTAAGTAAGCAAGTTTTAAAAGGTGAAGTAATTAATTTAATTCATTTTAAATCAATTAAAGATAGGTAATTAATTTAATTCACTTTAAATTAATTAGAGATATAAGTAATTAATTTAGTTCATTTTAAATTAATTATAGATGGTGTGATTATAGATCTTTGCTTATAAATGGATGATATGGTTTGCCCTGAATGGTTTGAATCTCAGACATGAGATAAATAGTGTTATGTGTTATGGATGCATTGGTTGCATTGTGATGGTGATATGAGTTATCTATGGATGATGATAATGTAGATTATCAAGTGATGATGATAATATGGATTACCTGTTTATGATAATATTGTTGATTATCTATTATGATGATATGAATTATCTATCTGTGTGTATATGGGTAATTAGAATTGAATTGTTTTAAACTTAAAACAACTTGGACCTAAAAGACACGCTTTGGATTTCGATGAGATCGGGATCGGGTTTCCATATTTGGAATCTAAAAACCACATCGATTCCAATTAACGTTAGGTCGTGAATCTAAGTGGAGCAAGTGAAGACTCGAGGTGTAAGGGTTATACGTCAGTATGACTCTGTGGGTGATTCCGTAATGAGTTTGACGGAATAGTACTTATAGATTCGAGATGGTGAATCAGAGTGCAAGGGCTATGGTCATTGACTCTGAGGGTGATTCCAATAATGAGTGCAACGAGATAGTGCCTTCGGTTTCGTTCGAACCTGGAACGAACTTGTATGGATTGAATGCTTTCAGAACATCGTCAGGCGGACGATGAGCATTCTAAGATTTGATATTCTATAAAGGTAATCGTAGCCTCAAGCCTTATCAACCGGGAATGGCTAAAACATGGGAGGTGTAGCAAGGCTTCGTGGGTAGCTCCCACTGGAGATAAAGATTGATCCCTGTCTAGAGGTCCCTTTTTATTTCGGCTGTGTGGGCGGTTGGTCGCGACAACTGCCGGGGTTGTCTTGTTCGGAACTGTTCAGTAAGGAATGGGTCCGGCCTTGTGTTGCAGGGGAGTGGGAGTACTCCTCGGTACGGTGATCTAGGCCACGTACTGTGATGGGCGATACCCCAGTAGCCCTGCCATTGTATAGAATCCAAAATCCAATAAGTGCCAACGGTTTTGATTGTATTACCCACTTTTTTGGCTAGTAGCTGGAATTTAATAAATGTAACAATTTCGGCTATTTCATATTTATTTGAAAACCCTAGACACTATTATAATGTCATCGGATTTCCTATCAAATGTTTTGGTTAGCGTAAGGTAAAAACTTTTCCATGTTTATGTGTGGGAAGTCTTACGTGATACCTTTCTTTTAAAAGGTTTTTTCAAAGTTAAGCAACTTTAACCTGTTACTCACACCAGACCCATGTCTGACCCGGAGTTTATTTTTGTTTTTCATAAACTCTTGGGTACTCAAATTTTTACGAGTAGCCAAGGGATTCAGGTTAGGATTCAGGTTAGCTTTGACGAATTATGGAGGAGCAAATGGAGCAGGAGGCTTCTGCATTGTAGTTATATAAGTTTTCCGATGTGTGTTTTCTTTGAGTTGTTTCTTGTACTAATTGAGTTGTAATAACTAGACAGATGTTTATAACTGTCTAGTATGTGTTGTATATCTGTGTACTCTGATAATGGTTGTAAACTATGTAAATATTTTATGTATTAATATAATTTATTCGTTCCGCTGTTTAGATTCTGATGAGTTGTTTTCTTCTTCTTCTCTTTCTTTCTATTCTCTATCCCTTTCTTTCTTATTAGCGATGCGACTTCCTGGAGATAGGAAGTTGGGTCATCGCAAGTGGTATCAGAGCATTAGGTTGAGTGAATACCTAGGCTCTGGAGTGGTGTCTATCTTGAGAGAGCGTATTTGTAGTTTTGATATATATCTATATATATATTTATTATTTCTACCTATCTGTTGGGTTACCCGTTCAGGTTTTCCAACATAAGTTATAAAGGTAGATAAGGAAGTAGTGTGTGTAACACGATTACTACCATTGGTTGGAGTTTGAATGTTTGAGGTTGGAAGTGTATTTTTCGAGACTGTAGACCTAATACCGTCTCGAGTGAGTTGTGCAGAGTGTAGAGATTTCATCGATCTCTGAAGGTAACCTGTAAAGGTTTAGAGTTCATCTTTGAAGATGGATGAGTTGAGTTTGGATCTATTGGTTGGCAAAAGTGTGTGATGGTATTTTGATACCTCAGGAAGTGGTAGTTGCGTGATGAGATGCAGCAAAAATGGATATTTCCGAAATTGTTTTCTTTGGAACAAGTTTAGGAAGTATGTCTGCTTCGGTGTTGTGGCTGAGTTCAGCAGGATGTGGTGGTTGGCTTTGAGGGCCGAGTTTCTCGAAGAACTTCAGCTAAGGAAGTTTTGGCATTAGAGTCAGCAGTGCAACTCGGAGTGTCTGTGTTGGCAGAAGTTGGCTGGCTGAGTAGTTTCTGAAGGTGGAATTCAGAAGCAGCAAAGTGAACCCAATACTTTATTGGATTGGCTAATTTGGAGTAAGCTGTTCTGTTTGGTTAAGAGAGAACAGTTTTCTTTGGGAATTGGTCTCTATTGATCGCAAAAGTGACTTGCGATAGTTTGAGTGTTCTTTTGAGGTATTGAAGAATTTTTGGTTGTCTTCTGAGAAGTCGGAAGTTTGTCCACTTCTGAAGATTGAGTTTTCTTGTCGTCCGGATTCCAGGAGTGCTACCGGTGGATCAGCTAGTAGAAGGAGGATTTCTCGAGATAGGTTTGGTGAGGCAGCTCAGAATTGGTAGAACTTTTGAGTTTTCTTGGATATGTTGAGCCATATTTCTGGAAAGTGATGTCCAGTTTGTGCTCATATTCTTCATCAACAGTGTCTTCTGTGCCAGTTTAGAGTTGTGCAGCGGAAGCAGTTTGGGAATGCTTCTGTTTTGTTTTTTTGGATAAAGGAAGTGAGTTTGTTCTTCTGAGGTTTGAAGAGTAGAATTGGTGGACTTAGTCTTGGTTGAACTTGAGAAGATCGTTGTGTTGGGTTGTTTTTGGATTGTTTCTTTTTGGGGCATCGGCAAGAGTTGAGCTGATCAGTTTGGATGTAGACAGCCCAGGATCGTCAGAAGATTTTTATGGATAAGAGACGAAGGAAATTGGATTCCGGAGTCGGAGATTTGTTTTGGATCTCTTCTGTGTTTTGGTTAGAGTGGTGTTTGGTTTTCAAGAGTTGAATTGCCAGTTTGGATAATTGGATTTATGAGTTTCACGTATCTCTGAGGGAGTACGTGTATGAGTTATCTCTGGAAGTGGAACCAGCTGTTCAGGAAGGTTTGGTTGTTAAGTCAGACTCGTTTGTAGTCTGATATCTTGTCTAGTTCTGTAGATCTAGATGAGTAGGAGCTCTGTAGCTTTGTAGTTTAGATTGTTTGGATTTTGTAGGGCAAGTATCTCGGTATATATATATACACTTAGGGAAACTCGAGAAATTTTTATCCAGAATTTTATCTGGATAATTAAATTTGTTTGATTAGATAAATTGGTTGCTATGGTTGTTAGCATACGATTGATGTATGTTTGTGATTTAAAATTTAAAATTTAAAATGAGATTATTAAATTACTTTTGCTTCTAAATTTCGGGGACGAAATTCTTTTAAGGGGGGAGGAATGTGATATCCCGAAAATTTTAGCAATATCAATTTAATAATCTGTATTTAAAATTAAATTGATTTGATAAAATTTTAATAAAAATTTACTTGATTTAATAATCTAATTAAATAAATGTGTAACTGATGAATTTTATCTTTTAAAAGCAAATAATTGTTTTCCTATTTATAATGTATGTATATATATTTATATATATATATATATATTGTGAATAGATAAGTTTAATTTGAAGTTAAATAGACAAATAAAATCTTGTTTTTAAAATTCTAATATTCATTTTAAATGATTTGGAGATTATTATTTTATTTAATAAATAACTAATTGTTTAAAATACTTAAAGTAATTGTTTTAAATTGTATAATTGTATTTTAAATATAGTTTAAATTTTAATAAGATAAATAAAAGTTTATTTTATTTGTTTTGAAATATAGCTTAATAATTATAATTTGGAATTTTATGAAATTTAAATACCCTTTATATATTAGACATCAATTCTTTTAATTAAGATAAATAAGATATGTAATTTATGATTTCTTTTATAAATGATTTAAAGTTAATAAATATGTTATTTTCTAGTAATAATAAATGTATAAATGTAGATATGTTTTTAAAGACAATATTATTATTTTTAAATTTAATATGTTAATATAAATTAGTTTTAAAATTGGATTTTAAATATATAAATAGCATTTGAATTTGAATTCATTTTGAAATTCAAATGAATAAACATATATGAATAACCATATTTAAATTTTGTAAGTGAGCTTTCATAAATTGTTTTACTTCATTAAAAAGAAATATATATACATTTATTAATGAAACTACTATATATGTATTTAATAAAGAAAAGAGGATTTTTATTTATCTTTAAATTAAAAATATTAAGTAACATAAGTATAAAACAAATAAATTAAATATACTTAAGACACATGTTATTAAACTAAGTTGTGTTTATGACAAGTGTTAGTTCTTTTTACAAGTGTCTTTTATTTTGATTTTTTTTTTTTAAATCATTCACACTTATATAAAACATGTTTTTATTCACTCTCATTTTTCTAATGTTCATTTTTTTTTCTAAGATAAGAAATTTTTTCCAGCTGAAACAAAATTTGCTTTCAAACTCTTAAAAATCAAATCTGTAACATGTGTATTCTTCTTTTCAAAAACTTGCATGTTTAATCCTGCAATCCACATCCTACAATCTGTTTTCAAAAATCAAACCTGAAATTCATTTCCTTGAATCTGAGAATCAAATGTAAAGCCTGCATTTCCAATTGAAACAAGATCAAGCCTCTGCATTCTTTAAAAACTAGAATCTATAATCAGTAAGCAAGTAAACTCTGCATGCAAGTTTTAACAGCAACATTCAAATTTCTTCAACCTGCATGCAAATTTATGTGCAAAGCAACAACAAACTTGCAAGTTAAATCAAGCAACTCTGGTTTTAAAATCTTAAGCCATTCAGCAATACAAGTTTAGAGTTTTCAAGAAGCAAAAGGCCTTTCAGTTTTAAAGTTCAAAAAGCTTTTCCAAACTTAAGAACTCTGTTCTGCATGCTCAAGACAGGTGAGTAACTTCTTTTCTTTAAAATTTAAACCTAAGAATAATATGTTGCTTGTTTTATGATTGAAATGAGTATGCCTTCTATTTATATACTTGATAACATGATTGAATGGTGTGTTTTGTGAGCAACTTCTGTTTACTTAAAATAAATTTGTTGCATGATTTATGACTGTAATAGGTATGTCTGTAAGTAACAATTACAGTATTTAGATTTTAAAAAAAAACATACTTATGTTGTCTGTTCATGTATAAAATTGGTATGTTATAAATGAATCCATCAGTGAGCTTTGCCTGCTCATCCATAAATTTGTACTTCCTCTGATTTTAGTACCAGGTTTAGTTTCTTGTAAAAGAAATCCTCTTGCTCTTGTTCAATATTCTTGTTAAGGTTTTAAGTCCTGAAACCAACTTGTTAATTATACTTTAGTTTTAGCTTAAAACTTATTAAGTAAAAACTAAATTGGTGATTGACTCTGTAAGATTTGGAACATCAGGGTATGTTAAATATAGGTAAAATATTCAAACATGATAATTAGAAATTTTGGTATCATAAACTAAAAACTTAAAAAAAATGATTTTTAAAATTAAAATCATAGTGTTTAGTTTGGATTTGGGACTGTAGTATTTGTGAACCCAGTTTTGGGGGCAGGAAGGGATTTGATCAGTAGGGTGTTGTAGTGGATTGGGTGCAACAAGTTTTGGAAAGATGGATGTCGGGGTAATGAAGAGGAGATGGCCGGAGTACCAGAGTCTCCGATGGCCGGAGGAGAGAGGATGCAAGTTTTACAGATTTGCAAATTTGATGGGGATAGTGTGCCTGTATGTTCAGGTTTTTGAACTAAAATTTGATTTATTGATGTTTGTGGAGATTTGGATGATCATTGTTGATCTTTGAGCAAGCGTCAACCTGCTTGTTATCTGAGTGATGGCCGGAGGTGGCCAAAACCACCGTGCATATGCACGGTGAGGTGATGGTGACAGGGGAATGTTTGGGGTTGTTGTGTTTTGAGACTCGATATTTACTCGGGTAAGTCGAGTTTTTACTCGAAGTAGAGCATGATTTTACCCGAAGTAATGTTTGGGAAAACTCGGGTTTAATTTCTGAGTTACAGGTTTTTGAAAACCTGTACTTTCCAATTCAAAGATTTGTTTTAAAAATCTGAAGCAGTTTTAAACAAAAATTTAAAATTTAAATTTAAAAAGGTATGGTTTTCAATCTAAGTTGAATTCCAGTTTTAAATTAATTCAAATTCTTTTTAAAATAAATGTTTACAGGCTTCTTTGGGAAACCTGTATATTTCCAGTTCATAAGGAAATTTAGTTTTAAAATCTGGAACAGTTGTGTTTTTTCTAAACAGGAATTTAAAATTTAAATCTAAAAAAAAAGTAAAGTTTTCAAACTATGTTTGGATTCCAGTTTTAAAATGTAATTTAAATTTTATAAATTAAATTATTCAAACAATTTCAAAGAGGGTTTAAATAGTTTAAGTTTAAAGTAAAGTTTTAAAGAAAGGAGAGATTTAACTTTGGTTTAAATCTAGATTCAAATTCAGATTTGAATCATAATTTAGAAATAAGGGAAGTTTCTAAAATTTAAACTGTTTAAATACAACTTTGAATGTTAAAGCTAATTTTAAAATATGATTTGTATTTGAGACGAATTTGGGTTTGAATTTCTTTTAACTTCTTTTATAAAATAAGAAAATCTTTAGCGAAAGTTTTTAAAGGGTTTTAAAATGTTTTTAAAACTTTGTTTAAGTTAAGTTTGATTTCTTTTTAAATTTAAAATTTAAAATGTAATTTGGAAACAATTTTAAGTTAAATTATTTTAAGTTACTTTATTTATGATAAAGTAATCATTAATAAGTAATGTTTTATTTTTAAGTAAATTAAAAATTTAATGATTTTTGTTTCATTAAATTACTAAGGTAATTTAAAAAATTTAATTAATTAATTTAATTAAAGATTTGAAATTAATTAAGGTTAATTAAATTTGAAATTTATTTAAGTTAATTACTTAAGAAAGGTAATTAAGAATTTGATTAATAAGTTAATGAAGGTCATTAACTTGTGATTATTTATTAATTAATTAATGTAATTAATTTTGACAAATTAATTAGATTAATTGATTTAAATAATCAATTATAAAACTAAATTAAGTATGATTACTTTATGGAAATAATTAAAGTTATTAATTACTCATTGTAATTAATTAATTTATTAATTGGGTTAGTTTAAATTAATTAATTAACTTTAATTAATTTAGGATAATCCTCGAATGGGTTGATAAGTAATCATTGAGAAATAATTACGTAGAGAAGTAATTAAGATAAATAAATTACTAGAAGTAATTAATTGAAGTATGGTATTTTGGGATTAATTACTTTGTGTAATTAATGTAAAGATAATTTCTTTATGAAGTGATTAATAATTAATTACTTAAAGTAATTAATTTAAGCACTTATCAATTAAGTTATTTGAAATAATTAAGTGATGTAATTAATTAAGAGTAATTAATTACTAATGAGATTAGTCAAGGATGATTAACTAATTAATTATTAAATGTAATTAATTTAGAAGTAATTAAGAAGTAATTAAAAGTAGTTAATTACTAAATGTAATTAATCAAGTATGATTAATAATTTTGGTTTAATTAAGGTTAATTATTTAATGTAATTAATTTAAATAAGTAATTAATTTAAATTTAATTAAGGATCATTAATTAATATGATTAATGATGTAATTAAGGATTAGTTAATCAATGATAAGTGATTAAGGAAGTACTTAATTAATGTAATTAATTAATTAATGAAGTAATTAAAGGTTAATTACTGAATTTGGTTAAGGATAATTAATTTGTAAAATTAATTAAAGATAATTACTTGAATGTAATTATGGGATAATTAATCAAGGGTGATTAATTAAGGTGATTAATTTGAGGATAATTATTTGATTGATTGGAAATCAATTAAGGGTTAAGTAAGCAAGTTTTAAAAGGTGAAGTAATTAATTTAATTCATTTTAAATTAATTAAAGATAGGTAATTAATTTAATTCACTTTAAATTAATTAGAGATATAAGTAATTAATTTAATTCATTTTAAATTAATTATAGATGGTGTGATTATAGATCTTTGCTTATAAATGGATGATATGGTTTGCCCTGAATGGTTTGAATCTCAGACATGAGATAAATAGTGTTGTGTGTTATGGATGCATTGGTTGCATTGTGATGATGATATGAGTTATCTATGGATGATGATAATGTAGATTATCAAGTTATGATGATAATATGGATTACCTGTTTATGATAATATTGTTGATTATCTATTATGATGATATGAATTATCTATCTGTGTGTATATGGGTAATTAGAATTGAATTGTTTTAAACTTAAAACAACTTGGACCTAAAAGACACGCTTTGGATTCCGATGAGACCGGGATCGGGTTTCCATATTTGGAATTCGAAAACCACATCGATTCCAATTAACGTTAGGTCGTGAATCTAAGTGGAGCAAGTGAAGACTCGAGGTGTAAGGGCTATACGTCAGTATGACTCTGTGGGTGATTCTGTAATGAGTTTGACGGAATAGTACTTATAGATTCGAGATGGTGAATCAGAGTGCAAGGGCTATGGTCGTTGACTCTGAGGGTGATTCCAATAACGAGTGCAACGAGATAGTGCCTTCGGTTTCGTTCGAACCCGAAACAAACTTGTATGGATTGAATGCTTTCAGAACATCGTCAGGCGGACGATGAGCGTTCTAAGATTTGATATTCTATAAAGGTAATCGTAGGCTCAAGCCTCATCAACCGGGAATGGCTAAAACAGGGGAGGTGCAGCAAGGCTTTGTGGGTAGCTCCCATTGGAGAGCAAGATTGATCCCTGTCTAGAGGTCCCTTTTTATTTCGGCTGTGTGGGCGGTTGGTCGCGACAACTGCCGGGGTTGTCTTGTTCGGAACTGTTCAGTAAGGAATAGATCCGGCCTTGTGTTGCAGGGAAGTGAGAGTACTCCTCGGTACGGTGATCTAGGCCACGTACTGTGACGGGCGATACCCCAGTAGCCCTGCCATTGTATAGAATCCAAAATCCAATAAGTGCCAACGGTTTTGATTGTATTACCCACTTTTGTGGCTAGTAGCTGGAATTTAATAAATGTAACAATTTCGGATATTTCATATTTATTTGAAAACCCTAGACACTATTATAATGTCATCGGATTTCCTATCAAATGTTTTGGTTAGCGTAAGGTAAAAACTTTTCCATGTTTATGTGTGGGAAGTCTTACGTGATACCTTTCTTTTAAAAGGTTTTTTCAAAGTTAAGCAACTTTAACCTGTTACTCACACCAGACCCATGTCTGACCCGGAGTTTATTTTTGTTTTTCATAAACTCTTGGGTACTCAAATTTTTACGAGTAGCCAAGGGATTCAGGTTAGGATTCAGGTTAGCTTTGACGAATTATGGAGGAGCAAATGGAGCAGGAGGCTTCTGCATTGTAGTTATATAAGTTTTCCGATGTGTGTTTTCTTTGAGTTGTTTCTTGTACTGATTGAGTTGTAATAACTAGACAGATGTTTATAACTGTCTAGTATGTGTTGTATATCTGTGTACTCTGATAATGGTTGTAAACTATGTAAATATTTTATGTATTAATATAATTTATTCGTTCCGCTGTTTAGATTCTGATGAGTTGTTTTCTTCTTCTTCTCTTTCTTTCTATTCTCTATCCCTTTCTTTCTTATTAGCGATGCGACTTCCTGGAGATAGGAAGTTGGGTCGTCGCAATTTTTTTGAGAGAAGATTTCGACTTGAGAGTCCTAACTCCCTTCTGTATGCATAAAAACACTGAGGAACATCAAGCAAGAAATAGGTTCGACAATTTATTCACTAAAGGAAGGTTCTGTCGTTTTCTAATCTCAAATCAAGCATAAATTTCAAGATTTTGATTGTAATAACCTCCGAATATTATTGAAAAACATAATAAATTCATACTAAAGTGAACGCTGGTAAAGTCCGAACCATTATAAACCATTGCGTTGTTTTTTCTTATTTTTCTTGCATTTTTCTTCATATTTTTACATATTATTCTTGCATTATAGATCCATATCTAAGATTTTGAACTTATAACTTAAAGACTATACATGTCTGAAGTTAAATCCATGTTAAATCCATAACCAACGGTTACATACCAAATAGTTGGTTCTTCATATCCTCCTTGGGGCTATTAGACTTTTTTTGGCTAACAATATGAGAGGCTTAAATTTAACATCTCATGCCATTCTGATTCAATTTGATACTTCATCGCATCAAATTGAATTATTAGTTGGTGTTAGAAAGATATTCCAAAAAAAGTTAACTTACAAGAACGAAGAGAAAACTAAGTCTGAATTACACAAAATTTATGTTCAAACTTTAGGGCAATATTAACAATTTTGTACGGTCATATTTAAAAAAAAAACAAAACGGAAACAACACTGCCAATTCATACTGGTCGTCTCTGTTATCATTTACTTAGAGTCTTAAAAACTATAAGTTCAAAACGATGGTTCAATTTATATTCTAAAATTTTAAAATCCTACCGTATATATTCATTAAAGCTTAAATATAGATTTTTTGTTATTTTGACTCATTTTGATACTCCGTCTTATCAAATTTAATTACTAGCTGGTATTAGTTAACTATAACAAAAGTTAGCATATTAGCTTGTGGACCAAATTGAGTTTGAACGACACGAAAATTTATGTTTAAGATTTTAAGGTAATAATGCATATTTGATACAGTCGGATTTAAAAAATCATAATAGAAACATTCTGGTCGGTTCAAACAGTCGTTTCCAGTATAAGTTGCTTAGACTTTTAACTAAAGTGATCAGTTTGGAATGACAATCCTATTTGCATTCCAAACTGAAAATCCTACAGTGCACATTCATTTATATAATAAGAGATGCTTAAATATAAGATTTTGTGTCATTCCATCTTAGTTTGATACTCCATCTTATCAACTTTAACTACTAGCAAGTGTTCGTAAAATATCCAAAAAGCATTTAATCTATTAGATTGGTGATCAAAGTGAGTCTGAATAACAGAAAATTTTATATTTAAGCTTTTACCACAACATTAATGATTCCATACGATCAAATTTACAAAAATAAAATGAAAACATCACTGCTATAACTTAACCATACGATCAAATTTACTTTACATTTTATGTTTAAGCTTTTACCACAACATTAATGATTCTAAAAATTTGTACTCTACACTGTATAAATTTGCACTCTTTGCTATACTATAGATATTTATTTTATAAAATTTTAATGTTGGAACTGCAAATATTTGCAGACTGCACTGTACGTTTTCACTGAAAATGTTTACATAAATTTTGTGAAATACGTTTCGAGAAGGATTTTTGGACTACTAAGTTTGAAAATATGGAATGGGTTCTAATTTCCACTAGAAAAATTCAAACATTTTTTTACCTACTAGAAAATGTTTGTGAATTTTGGATGATCTCAGTGGGTAGACAATCAAAAAACTAAATCCAGAGTAATTTTAAAAGGATAATTTACAAAGTTTTACCGAAAGTGGAATTTCACTGGCTTAAGTTCGGAATAAAGGACGGATTCTAGTAGACGTAATAATTTGCGGGTATGGTAATTTGCAATGATACGAGCCTTTCATTTATCTCCGTTAACGAAAATTCTGTAAAAATTGTTATAATCCATTGATTTTGATTAACATTCAAAAGTTTATTTCAATGCATTAATTTTGTTACAATATGTGTGATCAAGAATGATTTTAGTGAACATTCATCTTTTTATGCTAACAAAAATGGAGATTATTTTTCATAATTGATAGGAATAAACAAAATTCATATCTGTTGTTAAATCTTTCGAGGACATTGTTCGATTTTCAAATACAAGGCGAATTCGAACTTCAAAGTACAACTGGATTCTTTTATTTTATTTTATTTTATTTATTTATTTATTTATTTATTTGTAAGTTATAATTGCTGACGGCTGTTCTTATATTAGGAAACCTAAAACACTTTAGTCTTGCACTCTACAAGTGGTACTGAACTCTTTTCCACGGTGATGTATTAGTGTGACGTGGTTCCTTTTGTTAACGTTCATTTAGATATTTAGATATGCCATCTCTACCTAAACTAAGACGTGACATTCAATTGTCAATTTTTTATTGTTTTTTTGTCTGTCTCGTGGAAGACTTCATATCAGGTCAATCAGACTTCTAGAGAGGATCAGCTATCCCCACGAGTACAATTCCTTACCAAGTGAAATCTTTTCTTGTTTCCCCTTGAATGAGAAATATATGTAAATAAAAACTTATAAAATGGTTAATATATTTTCAATTTCTCTTTTGTCTTTAACATGTTAGATGCTGTAAAAATAAAATAAAAAAGTAAAAGTGGTGTAAGAATAATAATGGAGTAAGAAAACGAATCATTTGTTGCAAGAATTCAATATGCTATGCTGTAAAATAAAAGTAACGCGCACACCTAATAAAAACAATTGAATTAATCTTTAAACAAAATAGGATCAAATTGTATTTAGTTAATTTGCACGGTAGCTTAAACTGACTTAAATAATGTAATAAAAATTGTTTTGCTCCATGTAAAAAGGAAAGTTAATGCTACTATGGTTAAGGGATGATAACTAGACCCATTGGATTGGATCCAAACTCGATCCGATGAATATCGACTATACACGTGCTAGGTTTTTTTAGGTCCATACTATACGTTTTAGATCTGATCCGATCAAAGTTTTGGTTCAGATCAAGTGGGAACAACTCAGATCTGATAGAGCAATAACATTGATATTTATTAGTACGTATTTTTAAGTTTTTTGTTCGATCTTTTGGGTTGAATGGATTGAGTCATGTTAGATTTAATCTAAACGATATTTTCCGAAATCCAGAGCAACAGAAGATCAGTCAAGCTCAAGTTTGTTATGTGCCCTCATGTAGACCTGTCAAAATATGATGCAACATATTAATCCAACTCATTTATCCTATTTATAAATTGGTTGGCTTAACCCATTTATGAATTTAATTAAAGGGGCTTTACACTGAAGATCTCTATTTTTGATGTTGTTGTAAAAAAATTCCCTGTGATAATGAGGATGTAAATTAAGTCCATATTTTTTGCTAAATCAAAAGGCACTAAATCAGAAAGCGCAAACTACCTTGCGTTTTTCTTATAGAAAGTGCAAGTCAACTTACGCTTCTCAAAAATTTAAATTTGTTTGAAAATTTCAAAATTTTCAAAAAAAAATAAAATCAAAAGGCGCAAACTAGCTCGCGCTTTCCTGATAAAAAGTGCGAGTTAACTTGCGCTTTTCAAAATTTTCGAAAATTTAAAAATCACAAAGCGCACGTTTCAAAATTTTCAAAAAAAAAAATCAAAATAAAAGCGCAAACTAGCTTGCGCATTCTTGATAGAAAGCGCAAATTAACTTTCGCTTTTTAAAAATTTCAAAAGTTTTAAAATTTTCAAACTTTTCAAAAAAAAAAATCGTAGTCAAAAATTTGCAAGTTAGTGTAACAACCCGCATATTTGTCGATTTTATATTTAAATATTTTATCAATACTCGGAATTTAGTTTGAAAAGCTACTTTTTGCATACGGTCGAATTAGGACTCGGGACCACTCCCATTGAGTTTAAAATGCCGTTTGCGACCTTTTTGAGTATAAGCTTCGATATGTTTGGAGAAAGTTGGTTTTTGCTACTTTTCACTTTGGGTTTGGGTTTGGGCTCAGCCCTATGTTTAACTTATACTCAAATATGAGCCACTCTTCCCCATTCACCCTCATTTTCTTCCTCTTTTCAGTTCTAAGGCAATAATGGTGGGAGAGATTGGAAATTAAAACTCCAAAACCCTAGTTTCTCTTGCAACCTCAATTTTCTTGCTCCAAACTAATAGAAGAACCCATTGGTAAGCTTCTCTTCTTCTTCTCCAACTTATTCTCTTACCAATTTCAGAAATTCTTAAACCTAATTTGGGAATGTTCTTGTTTTAAGCATAGATTCAAGCTCATTTGGGTTGTGTTGAAGAGAGGTTGATTCTCCATTTGCTTTCAAGCTTCTTCTTGTTTGATTTTGTAAAAAGGTGAGATTTTTATCTCACATCTATGCTTACATTTATCTTCGATTGTTAGGTATGAATTCCTAACACTTATTCGTGTGCAATTGCTTTTGGTTTGGATTGATTTGGTGAATATTCCAATTTTTGGTGTTTTGGGTTCAATCCTTTAAAAATCATAGCTTTGTAGTTTGAACTTGTTTTTGGTGATGCGTCGAAGAGCTTATAGGACCGGGTAGTCGATTGGCATAAATCCCTAGTGACCGTGCTCGCCCGATTGCATTTTGAAGAAGATAGCATCTTCATTTCATAGGCTGGAAAACAGCCTTGGTGCCAGTCAGTCGATTGGACCCTTGAGTCAGTCGACTGGTTGTAGCACATAGGCATTCCGAAGGCAGCTAACAGAGGCTCGGGTCCTCTGTTTTCCTGCATTCAGTCGACTGAAATTTTAGGTCAGTCGACTGACTGCAGGAAATTATTTTTCCTTGCTTCTGGTTCAGTCGACTGGACCTTTGGGTCAGTCGACTGACCTGCACCAATTTGCCTTATTATGCCCATTTGTGCATATTTTTGCTTGGTTTCCAAATTCCATCGACTCGTGTTATTTCCCACTTGTTGTTGCTACGACGTTAATGGCTTCTATTTTTGGAATTTTTGGGAATATCCATTTTGATGGATTCGGATCGATTTCTTTGGATTTTTATTTACATCTTCGTATGTGAATTTTAGTGATTGATTGTTTCTACAATCATTTTTGTGTTTTGTCACTTTAAAAATACAAAGGTTTCTATACTAGTAGTAAATATCAAAACTCTTTCCTCAAACTATTTCAATACTATTTTAATACCAAATTCGTTTATAAAACCGTTTTCCAATCTATTAGTATATATATAAACCTTTACCTCGCTCGTATGAGAAATCTAATTAAACGACTTAGTAAAACAAGTGGTATAAAACGCTTGCGTTCACTTTGTCGGTTAATTCTTGGACTTGTTCGATTGAATCCCTTGTGACAATTTTATAGTGGAGATCTACAGTTTGTTCGTAAATATTTAAGTTAAGCAAGTGGTTATGGGACATGAAGCTAAACTCATATATTTACTAGCTTAGTGTAATTGACACTTCTCGTTGATCATGACGATCATCTTTGTGATTTAGACTAGCAATGTGCGATGTCTCTTTGTCTGCGAGGGAGACTAAACCCCGTTTTGTGGAGTTTCGACTCAATTTGGTGGGGTAGCAACCCATGGTCTTCGGGCCGTTTGTGGAGCTTCGGCTCAATTTGTGATGGTTAGCAACCATGGAATTAGCGTTCCGTTTGTGATACACGTGTTGGCGAGCTTTATGGTGTGATAGGCCTCCCCCCTTTGTGATTTCTGGATTTCTTGAGATGATTTCTAGAATTTGTGTTTCACCAATTTTCGTGATTTCCATCGATAAGCTATATCGATATTTGTGTATTGGTGAATTTGTGTGTCATTGACTTTTGTGATTGGCATTGATATAATATGTCATTTATTGTGGTTTGGTGAACGAAATGAGGAGTATGACATTTCTTTGATTCTTGTGTAGATTTGGTGATATTGATTAATCTCTCGTTGATTTTCAATTACTTATATATATCACAGCTAGGCATTGTGATTATTATGTGTTTAGTCATATCTCTTATTCTATATCGTTGCATCTGATATTTATAGTTAGACTGATCCATTTATTATTTTCTTATTAAATAATACTCGGGTCAGACCGAGATGTTACAGGTGCTTCTGTTTGACTTCTCTCCAGGGATCCATTACTCTGACATTTTGCTTACTACTTAGATTAGTAGTTTTTGTTGTATACTCTTGAGATATTGACTCAGATGTATTCTTTTGTATAGCACGTGTTGCTATTCTTGTGTATTATTGTGGATCTTTTTGACCACTACTCTGATATACACTTCCATGTGTTAATTATATATTCATATCTTCTTCCGCCTTTGTGATATGAATTATCTGTGACTGATTTGTGTTATGCTTATTTCTATATCTGTTTCCGAAGATTATTATAGCCACTGTGTAGTAGCTTTGTGTTTGTATCGGTATGTCGGATTTCCTCTTGAAATAAAATGCATGTTATACTATCTGACATATCGATGCTCACGCAAAGCAATTATACGGATGGTCGCTCCTCAACAGCCTTATTCTCCGTGCTAGTTGACAGCATTACATCGTAGTGTTCTTGGCTAGTGTGGGTATAGAGGTGGGGCGTCACAGCTTGGTATCAGAGCCAAACTTCGGAACAATATGGAATATTATCACAAGGATCATCGTCCTAAGTCTTTCTTAGGAGTCGTGCTTTAGGATTTTATTCGGATCTACGTACCGTTCTATCCTGTTTTCTTTTATGATTCCTTATTTTGTCTATCAAGGTTGCTTGATATTCATTAGTGAATAATCTTCTTCTTGCTCTTCTTTCTTTCTAAGGAAGAGGAATGTCTAGACCAGGCCGTCCCAGAGCTGGACCATCTAGTGTTCCACCCCAAGATGGAGTTTTTATGACTGCTCAACAGCTTCTTGATTTAGTGACGAATGCTCAAGCAGCTGGAGCTAACCTGGAACCTACTCACCCAAAGTCGGGATTTGCACGCTTGTGTAGCGATTACACTAATTTGGGTGGGGAGCCATTCAAAGGTTCCGAAACTGTTATTGAAGTACAGGCTTGGCTAAGGTCATGCGATCGAATCTTTTCTCGCATGAATCTTATTGACCTTCACCGAGTTCAGGTGGCCTCAAGTATGCTCCGAGAAAGAGCATTGGACTGGTACGAGCTTCTTATTTCTGAGATTAATGAAGCGGATCTCACCTGGGAGCAATTCCGGGAACGCTTCGAGTTAAAATTTGTACCGGAAGCAGAGAAAGTGACATTGGCTCGACGATTTATAGACCTTGTTCAAGGTGAGTCCTCCGTGACTGATTACGTCGCCTCCTTCGAGTCGCTTTTCAAATATGGAGTTGAATACATCAACACCCCTTTAAAGAAGAACCAGAGGTTCGTCTATGGCTTAAATAAGAATCTCAAGAAGCCATTACTTCTAAAATTAGAAGTTTCTTTCGACCAACTCGTTGATATTGCTCTTCGCCTTGAAGAGGCGGATAGGGAGAACGATGTTGAAGTGGTGGGTTCCAAACCAAACTTCAACAACAAGAAGAGGCCAAACAAATTCAAAGGCCCCTATCCTAATAAGAAAGGGAAGCAAGCAACCTCTGTGGCAAAGACTTCTTCCTTTGGTCTTGGGGAATGCTATAATTGTGGTTCGAAGGACCATTATGCGAATAAGTGCCCAAGGTCTCTCTCTTGTCGCTACTGCAAAGTTCCCGGTCATGTTATATCTTCATGCCCCAAGCTTCAGGGCAAGAAGGAGGGAAAGCTTAATGTTGCTCAAGCCCCTGGCAACACATCTCGTGGCCAAGGTATTTCTCATTCTATTCTGGATGGAATTATTTTATTTCGTGATCATCCTATTCGAGTTCTTTTTGATACGGGTGCGTCCTATTCTTTTATATCAAAAGAACTTGTTGATACTTTTTCCTTGGATGTTTTGTGTTTAATGACTTCTTTGAGAATTGCGAATCCGGTTGGTGGATCCGCGACAATCAGTTTATTGTGTAAAGATGTCGAGATTATTTTGTGTGATTTTTCTTTCCGAGCCGATTTGCATGTCATGCGATATTTAGGCTTTGGAATGATTTTGGGAATGGATTGGCTTAACCGTTATGAAGCTCATATCCTATGTCCTGAGCGGACTATTCATCTTCGACATCCTCAATCTGTTAAGCAGATTTCTATTAATCTTAAAGATTCAGATTCCAGTTTGGTTGCATCTTTATATTCTTTAAATCCTCGTGATGACGATGATGACGATGAAGGTGATATTATTTCTCTTATTCACGTCGTTCGTGAATTTTCCGACTTATTCGAGCCCGTTTAGGATTACCACCTAAGCGAGCAATTGAGTTCAAAATTAACCTTATTCCTGGAGCTCAACCTATCACTCGTCCTCCGTATCGTATGTCCAATAAAGAAAACGAGGAGATGCGTAAACAATTATCTGAATTGGAGACGAAACAATTTATTCGCTCTAGTTCCTCACCTTGGGGAGCTTCAGCTATTTTTGTGAAGAAATCCGATGGAACACTTAGGCTTTGCGTTGACTACCGCAAGCTTAATGATCTTACTATCAAAAATAAGTATCCTTTACCTCGAATTGATGATCTATTCGATCAACTTAGTGGTGCTAGAGTCTTTTCACTATTAGACTTAGCTATTGGATTTCATCAGCTTCGTATTGCAGAGGATAGTATTCCTTTGACATTGTTCCGTACTCGTTATGGATCTTATGAATGGCTTGTTATGCCATTTGGTCTAACGAATGCTCCGGCGTATTTCGTTGACCTTATGAATAGAGTTTTCAAAGACTTCCTCGACCGGTTTGTTCTCATCTTTATCGATGATATTCTTGTGTATTCTAAAACCGAGGAGGAGCATGAAAAACATCTTCGGATTGTGTTGGAAACTCTTAGGAGTAATCAATTAAAGGCAAAATTTTCTAAATGCCACTTTTGGCAATCTCGTGTGAAGTTTCTTGGTCACGTTATTTCCGAATCCGGAATTTCCGTGGATCCTTCAAAGATTGAAGCGATTCAAGATTGGAAGAGACCGGAGAGTGTGACGGAGATTCGTAGTTTTCTTGGATTGGCAGGTTATTACCGCCATTTTATCAAAGACTTTTCTAAGATTGTCATACCTCTCACTAGTTTGACGAAGAAAGGTGTTAAATACATTTGGTCGGACAAATGTGAAGCTTCTTTTCAGAAATTAAAAGAGCTTCTTTCTGATGCTCCTATTCTTGTTATTCCCGAGGGGAATCAGGATTTCGTTGTTTATACCGATGCTAGTCGCGTTGGTTTGGGTGCCGTTCTTATGCAAAGAGAACGTGTTATTGCTTATGCTTTTAGGCAATTGAAGCCTGCTGAGACTAGATATGCCACTCATGATTTAGAGCTGGCAGCTATTGTTTTCGCCCTTCGTATTTGGCGTCATTATCTTTTAGGAGAGAAATTTGTTCTTTATACCGATCATAAATCCTTGAAGTATTTATTCTCTCAAAAGGAACTTAATTTGCGTCAACAGCGTTGGCTCGAATTTATTGCACCATATGATCTTGATATTCTTTATACTCCCGGTAAGGGTAATCGTGTCGCCGATGCCCTTAGCTGTAAACAGCAAGCTGTTGTTTCTATGATGATATCCGAATGGAATGATCTCGAGATTTTATCCACTTGCGAAATTCGAGACCGTGTTTCCGATTTATGTTCATCTCTTGTTTTATGTAGCCTTGAGGCTCATCCTTCTCTTTTTGACCGCATTCTTGAAGCTCAAGGACTAGATCCTGAATTGGCTCTTCTTGGCCAAAATATTAAGGATAAGATTGATATTGAAGGTTTGAAGGACTTTGATATCGATTCTCGTGGCGGCCTTCGAAAATTTGGTAGACTTATCGTACCAAGTATTGGTGATCTTCGTAAAGATATTTTAGAAGATTCCCATCATTCTACATTTACCATTCATCCCGGTAGTAGTAAAATGTACGCGGATATGAAGCGGCTTTATTATTGGGAGGGAATGAAACTTGACATCGCTAACTTCGTTAAGCGTTGCATGACTTGCCAACTCGTTAAGGCCGAGCATCAAAGGCCCGGTGGGTTATTGCAGCCTTTAGAAATTCCAATTTGGAAGTGGGACAATATTTCCATGGATTTTATAGATGGCCTTCCCCGTTCTCGTTCGGGTCATGATAGCTTATGGGTGATTGTTGATAGGCTTACTAAATCTGCCCATTTTATTCCCGTTCGTTCTAACCGAACCGTTCCTCTTTTGGCCAAGCTCTTTATCAAAGAGATTGTTAAATTGCATGGAGTTCCTACTTCTATTGTTAGTGATCGTGATCCATTGTTTACTAGTGGATTTTGGAAGAGTCTTCAAAAAGCTTTGGGAACGAAGCTTAATTTTAGCACCGCTTATCATCCTCAGTCCGATGGACAAACTGAGCGTGTGAATCCAACTCTTGAAGATCTTCTTCGTGCATGTGTGCTTGATTTTGGTGGAAGTTGGGAGGATCATATTTCACTTGTTGAATTTTCCTATAATAATAGCTTCCAATCTAATATTGGTATGGCACCTTTCGAGGCACTCTATGGAAGGCCATGCCGATCTCCTTCTTGTTGGCTTGAGGCCGGTGAGAAGCTGGTTTTAGGTCCAGATTTTATTCGTGATTCCACAGAAAAGATTGATCTTATTCGTCATAGGATGAAAGAAGCCCAGAGTAGACAAAAATCCTATGCCGATAACCGGAGAAGGAAGTTAGAATTTTCTGTGGGAGATCTTGTGTTCATTCGTGTTTCACCTATGAAAGGTGTTGTACGTTTCAGTCGATCGGGAAAATTGGCGCCTCGATATATTGGGCCATTTCCTATCACTGAACGTATTGGTTCCATGGCTTATCGCCTTTTATTACCGGCTCAATTTTCTGCTATCCATGACGTGTTTCACGTTTCTCAACTTCGGAAACGTCTTCGAGATTTCGATTCTATTCTTGAGCCCGGTGTTGTGGAAGAGATTGAAGTTTCGCCTAATTTAAATTATGAGCAACATCATATTCGTATCATTGCTTCGGAGGTCAAACGACTTCGAAATAAAGATGTTCCGCTTGTTAAAGTTCAATGGTCTTCAAATCCTAAGGATTGTTCTTGGGAATCTAGAGAGTACATCAAGCGAACACATCCGGACTTACTTTCTCATGCTCTTTGAGGTGAACTTCTTATTTCAAATTTCTTTTGTGTTGAATATGCTTTTATGGTTGTTACTACATATCTTCTTCTTAAATATTGAGAGGACACAATTTCTTTAAGGAGGGGAGTCTGTAACAACCCGCATATTTGTCGATTTTATATTTAAATATTTTATTTAAATATTTTATCAATACTCGGAATTTAGTCCGAAAAGCTACTTTTTGCATACGGTCGAATTAGGACTCGGGACCACTCCCATTGAGTTTAAAATGCCGTTTGCGACCTTTTTGAGTATAAGCTTCGATATGTTTGGAGAAAGTTGATTTTTGCTACTTTTCACTTTGGGTTTGGGTTTGGGCTCAGCCCTATGTTTAACTTATACTCAAGTATGAGCCACTCTTCCCCATTCACCCTCATTTTCTTCCTCTTTTCAGTTCTAAGGCAATAATGGTGGGAGAGATTGGGAATTAAAACTCCAAAACCCTAGTTCCTCTTGCAACCTCAATTTTCTTGCTCCAAACTAATAGAAGAACCCATTGGTAAGCTTCTCTTCTTCTTCTCCAACTTATTCTCTTACCAATTTCAAAAATTCTTAAACCTAATTTGGGAATGTTCTTGTTTTAAGCATAGATTCAAGCTCATTTGGGTTGTGTTGAAGAGAGGTTGATTCTCCATTTGCTTTCAAGCTTCTTCTTGTTTGATTTTGTAAAAAGGTGAGATTTTTATCTCACATCTATGCTTACATTTATCTTCGATTGTTAGGTATGAATTCCTAACACTTATTCGTGTGCAATTGCTTTTGGTTTGGATTGATTTGGTGAATATTCCAATTTTTGGTGTTTTGGGTTCAATCCTTTAAAAATCATAGCTTTGTAGTTTGAACTTGTTTTTGGTGATGCGTCGAAGAGCTTATAGGACCGGGTAGTCGATTGGCATAAATCCCTAGTGACCGTGCTCGCCCGATTGCATTTTGAAGAAGATAGCATCTTCATTTCATAGGCTGGAAAACAGCCTTGGTGCCAGTCAGTCGATTGGACCCTTGAGTCAGTCGACTGGTTGTAGCACATAGGCATTCCGAAGGCAGCTAACAGAGGCTCGGGTCCTCTGTTTTCCTGCATTCAGTCGACTGAAATTTTAGGTCAGTCGACTGACTGCAGGAAATTATTTTTCCTTGCTTCTGGTTCAGTCGACTGGACCTTTGGGTCAGTCGACTGACCTGCACCAATTTGCCTTATTATGCCTATTTGTGCATATTTTTGCTTGGTTTCCAAATTCCATCGACTCGTGTTATTTCCCACTTGTTGTTGCTACGACGTTAATGGCTTCTATTTTTGGAATTTTTGGGAATATCCATTTTGATGGATTCAGATCGATTTCTTTGGATTTTTATTTACATCTTCGTATGCGAATTTTAGTGATTGATTGTTTCTACAATCATTTTTGTGTTTTGTCACTTTAAAAATACAAAGGTTTCTATACTAGTAGTAAATATCAAAACTCTTTCCTCAAACGATTTCAATACTATTTTAATACCAAATTCGTTTATAAAACCGTTTTCCAATCTATTAGTATATATATAAACCTTTACCTCGCTTGTATGAGAAATCTAATTAAACGACTTAGTAAAACAAGTGGTATGAAACGCTTGCGTTCACTTTGTCGGTTAATTCTTGGACTTGTTCGATTGAATCCCTTGTGACAATTTTATAGTGGAGATCTACAGTTTGTTCGTAAATATTTAAGTTAAGCAAGTGGTTATGGGACATGACGCTAAACTCATATATTTACTAGCTTAGTGTAATTGACACTTCTCGTTGATCATGACGATAATCTTTGTGATTTAGACTAGCAATGTGCGATGTCTCTTTGTCTGCGAGGGAGACTAAACCCCGTTTTGTGGAGTTTCGACTCAATTTGGTGGGGTAGCAACCCATGGTCTTCGGGCCGTTTGTGGAGCTTCGGCTCAATTTGTGATGGTTAGCAACCATGGAATTAGCGTCGTTTGTGATACACGTGTTGGCGAGCTTTATGCTCCCGTTTGTGATAGGCCTCCCCCCTTTGTGATTTCTGGATTTCTTGAGATGATTTCTAGAATTTTTGTTTCACCAATTTTCGTGATTTCCATCGATAAGCTATATCGATATTTGTGTATTGGTGAATTTGTGTGTCATTGACTTTTGTGATTGGCATTGATATAATATATCATTTATTGTGGTTTGGTGAACGAAATGAGGAGTATGACATTTCTTTGATTCTTGTGTAGATTTGGTGATATTGATTAATCTCTTGTTGATTTTCAATTACTTATATATATCACAGCTAGGCATTGTGATTATTATGTGTTTAGTCATATCTCTTATTCTATATCGTTGCATCTGATATTTATAGTTAGACTGATCCATTTATTATTTTCTTATTAAATAATACTCGGGTCAGACCGAGATGTTACAGGTGCTTCTGTTTGACTTCTCTCCAGGGATCCATTACTCTGACATTTTGCTTACTACTTAGATTAGTAGTTTTTGTTGTATACTCTTGAGATATTGACTCAGATGTATTCTTTTGTATAGCACGTGTTGCTATTCTTGTGTATTATTGTGGATCTTTTTGACCACTACTCTGATATACACTTCCATGTGTTAATTATATATTCATATCTTCTTCCGCCTTTGTGATATGAATTATCTGTGACTGATTTGTGTTATGCTTATTTCTATATTTGTTTCCGAAGATTATTATAGCCACTGTGTAGTAGATTTGTGTTTGTATCGGTATGTCGGATTTCCTCTTGAAATAAAATGCATGTTATACTATCTGACATATCGGTGCTCGCGCAAAGCAATTATACGGATGGTCGCTCCTCAACGGCCTTATTCTCCGTGCTAGTTGACAGCATTACATCGTAGTGTTCTTGGCTAGCGTGGGTATAGAGGTGGGGCGTCACAGCTAGCTTGCATTTTCTGTCAGAAAAATGCAAAACACCTTGCATTTTCTATTTTTTAAAATATAGGGACTAAATTTACATATTCATATCCACATGGAATTTTCTTATTTCAACTTCAAAAACAGGGACATGTACTTCTTTTCTTGTTTATTAAATGGGTTATAGATTGGGTTGATCCATTTTTAAATGGTTATAAATGGGTAACCCATTTACCCATTTAAATTTACATTGTCATGTTTGAACTCCGTCCAATGCAGAAGCCGCTGTTTTTTTGTTCAGACTGCAATAACTTCTTCATATCAATTCGGAATCGGGCAAGACTTCGAACGATTAACTCCTACCTAAATTACGGACTATATGAAACACTCGAACAATTCATATTGTTAACGCACACTGTAATTCTCCATGAAGACTGGCAGTTGTATTTAGAAAATAACCAGCTATCACGTCTCTATATTTGAATTTTGATAAAAATTAGAACTAAAATTTTTAATTTGATTTTTATCGAAATTCAAAACGTAAAATTTGAAACTATAATTAGTTTATATTTATTTGTTTTTTATTAGTCAAATCAAATTTAAATCTTTAAATGGGTTAAATGAGTAACCCTCTTATTAAATCGGTTGGACTATAAATGGGTTGGGTCCAGTGTCGGCCCAAGCACAACGGTTGCCCCAGACAAAAAAATGCATCTTGCCAGGCTTGAACCTAGGTTATCCCAAACAAGTAGAAGAAAAGCAACCACTAGGCTACAACCTGAACTATAAAAACTAGCATACAAACGTATTTTAGCAACCATAATATTAAAGCATTTACCACTACCAAAATTGTTGCTCCTGCCGGAGCGGTTTTTCCTAGACGGCCGTCTTGTTTGCCTTGCCCTAGGACCGGGCCTGTTGGGTCATAAATGGATCAAACAAATTGAGTCATAAATGGGTTTGGTCAAACTCGATCGAACCCATTTTAATCCAACCCAACCTGTTTGACAGGTCTATTCTCATGGATCAGTTTGGTTTGAACATAAAATTTGGCTTGCGGTATATATAATCCCATCTAATCTCTTCGAACTGCAATGGAAATTTGATTGAACTACAGTACATAATGCAAATTACCGTTCTCTTGTCCTACAGAATATTCTTTCCCACTTCATATTTCTATTTCACCCAAATCCATCTCAACCAATCCTCTTCCCTTGAAATCCATTCTCTTTCTCTCCTCCAATTCTAATTTCAGAAGACATAATCGAAATATTGAAGAAAGGGCACGGCATGGATATCAAATTTGAAATCAAACCTTGAAGCGAATTGTGAATACGTTCGCTGGATACACAAATTTGTCGACTGACCTTTTACTATGATTAAGGGACAAATAATAGGAAGTATTAGTAAAGTTTTGAGAAAATGTAAATCAAATCCCTATTAGGGACCTGCTTTATATTATGAGAGAACACCGGTAATTTTTTTAAAAAGAAAACATACATACCCAAGGACGTAGCTCATTTTCAGTATATAAAATTTAATATGTTTACTTTAGATAATCTTAATTAAATTGATAAAATTATGAAATATGGCTTTAAGGATATGATTATCAAGGTGTTAACGTAGCATTTTACATTTTGAGATTCCAGAACGAACATTGATGATGTTGCAGTAATCGCTAAAACTACTTAAAAACGACAAAATGAAACCACTTTTTTCAACAACATTAAGTAAACAGAGCAACTAATTATGTTTTATTACATAAAAATTGATTTTACGCAAATGTCATCACATTTTCATTAATCTAATCCTGCCCAGTATGGTAAATATAATAATACATAAATAATAGCGTCATGACCGACATATGAAGATGATGATTGTACACTTAACCAGATATATACCCTTGTTTTACAAACAACGTAATTTAAAAGTAATTTCTATCAGCAGGTTAGCCTCCAACTTCGTCTTCTGCTATTTTATTCGTCTTCAAGGAAACCTGCTTAAATCATAAACTCAGCATGCTCAAATGAGTACCGTCAGTTTATATGAAATAAAAAAAATACGGCTCGGACAAAAAACCTGGTATGAGTAATATTTTATCCTAAATAGCAAATCATATAGTGAAACTATGCTGCTAAAACAGAGAATGAGTTTTTCCCTTATTATTTCAATCAACATCAATTACATCATAGTACAAATAAACATCATATCATGATTAAACTCAATTCATCAGTTTCAATGTAAGTGTACGATTTTTCTTTCAAAACATATTCCGACAAATTTTTATAGTCAATTTATTTTAAATTGCCACTCAGACCGTGTTCTTACTACTTTAAATGTCAGGATTTGGACATTAACCTTGCCACGGAGGCCTTAAACTATTTTTCTCGTAATTTGTTGTGAATACACAGAATTGGATATTACGAAATCCATATGCCATTATTATTGCAAATTATCGAGAATAAACAGAAATGAACGCTATGGAAGCCTTGTACCATTGTTCTTGCAAATTGTCATGAATAGACAGAAACTTTAAGCCGACGTTAATATAATTTTGCTAGGTTTGTACCTATTTGAAACAGACCAAATATTTGCGATGTAGTAATATTCATCAATGAGTCGCATCATCAAAAAATTCAGCTATGGCTCCCACAGTTTTATTTTGTTTACTTCCTCATTCTTCTCAACGAAATCAGTCCGCATTATGTATTTAGATTTAATATTTCATCTTGTGGATTGATTCAAAAATCTATTGATCCCTAACATGTTCTATCAAATGCATCATCCAAGTTGATTTTATTAGAAAAAAAATTACTTTTTAGATCTAAAGAAAATAAAACAAAAAATCCCCAAAATTTTGATTTAGTGTTATTTTGGATCCAAAAATAGTGTGGTTATTTTTATTATTGAGAATTTTTTATTTTTTTTACTAGATTCTGGTTTTTTTTCTTTTCTTTAATATTGCATTTGGATTTAAAATATGCTTGGGTTGGTTTATTAATATTTGTGATTCAACTTACAACTACACATGGTGGTAACTAAAATGTATTTTTTTAAAAAGTAATTTTAAAAATTTGGTGGTTTGATGAGGATGTTATGAAGTCGGGAATAAGCACTATTTTTAGATATTATCGGCGGCCAATCAAAATGATAGCAAAATCTTATGTCCAACATAAGCCAATGCACGTCAAAGTTAGGGCACGATTGATGTAAACCTTTACATCTAACATAAATGTTTGCACGTTGGATGTAACGGCAAGGGTTTTGTTGAACTTTTCCGTATAATAGGGCTTCTAATATCAATCACAGTTTGAACTATAAAAATTCCAAATGACACACTCCTTTTCCTTGGATTAGATGACCTTAACTTTTCTTGATGCTTGTTATAAGTTATTGAATATAAAATTTAGAGAAGGTCTGATAGTACTATTTCATGTTATCGTGAACTTGTTTAGGTCAGCATTGACCACAAAAATAGTGAATAATTTCAATAATTAGACCTAAAAATACAAATAATTTCATAAATGGTAAATTATGGAGCAAGATAGATGGATTCTTGATTTGGGAATTGCTACTAGCAATGATCGGTTTTGAATGAGAGCGAGCAACCATATTAAAATTGCTTCTACTTTTGGCAGACAAGCTCCGATCAAGTGTTAGCCATTTGAGTTCAAGTTTAAGAGTGTATGGTCCACATGACAGTGTCCATTTGCTAATGATATTTAGTTGACACCGTCACAGAAACCATCATACACAAAAGCTAAGATGATGATTCATTAGGAGATAAAGTAGGCTTTATGCCATACGCCTTACCTTGCTTAATGCGTTATATTCTATGTTCTATTGTTAAACCCAAAAAAATGAAGAAATTTCTATTATTTTGTATTTCCTTTGTTAAGTGTTAATTAAAATTTATTAATGTAGTTTCTACTATTAGTGCATAAACTATTAATGCTTAGTATCAGCTAAAATATATTAACTAATGACTACTTAATATTAGTTGATTATTATTTAAATTTACTAAAATGTAGCAAAAGTTAATTGTTAACCAAGATTCATTAATTAATTAATAATATTGATTCTTAACTAAAATTTATTGATTGTTGTATATCTCTAAAGAGATATTTTACTTCGATAAAAGATTAATTGAATAATAATCACATATATACTTGACATCTTTTATCGATAATTGGTTCGGAGAAACCAGGATCGAATTCGGGTAATTTCTATCTGAAGACCAATTCGAATCAATATACGATCGAAAGTGAAAACATGTTAAAGACAATGATTTTGAAGACAGAGATCTTCATAATGTAGGGCTGCTTGCCACTAAACTCTGGAGTAATTCTCTTATCATATATACGGTGGTAGTGGTTCCTTCAATTTTAAATCTTCTATGCAAGCACTACTCGCTACTAATCCTTAGATTGATTTCCAAACAGGATGTAGTAGGAGAAGTGTTTTCGGTTTGTCCTATGCTTGGAAAACTTGTATGGACAAGTGTCTGACATTGCATTTCTAAGACAATGTACATTGGTTTTTACAAACATACATCTGTTTGGTGTTGTAGGAGGTAACCCCTCTTATACGTAACACCTTCCCTTGAGACGTATGAGCTCAGAAATTGTACTTTTGTGGAAATCAATTATGTGTTGTTGGAAATGACAAAGTGGCATTCAAAGTGAGATTTTCCATGTGAAATTTAAAACGTTACCTTAAGCCTCGGATATCAGGAATGACAAAAATAAGGTAGATGCGGCACGGTTAAGTGGGTCGCTCCCGTTAGGATATAGTCATCACCTTTCTAGATTACCCTCTATATTTTGGGTTTGTTGTGTATGATGTAGCCACAGATTGATCGGGAATGCCAGGGTGATGATGTATTCAGTACTATCTATGATAGAGGTAGTCCGGTTCTGTATTGGTAGAGGTTGGAGCCTCAGGTGCATCCCTCCGGATATGTACTATCGAAAGGTAGTCCCTTACCTTTTCATTGTATGGAAATTATTCTCTAATACAAGCCTTTATGGTTTTAGTTGTAAACCTATTATGTTGGAATTTAATAAATGTAACAAATTCGACTAAGATTATATATATTTATTTGAATGGGTTTTCAATGAATGCCATTACAAGTAATATCTTTGATTTTAGCAAATGATTTAGTTTTAATAAGGTAAAAATTCATCCGCGTTTATGTGTGGTGTGGTCTTATAAGATACCATTTATTTTCAAAAATATCCATGTTTTGAGTTTTCTCACACCAGTCCCATGACTGACCTGAAGTTTATTTTCTTTTCCCTTAAACTCTGAGTACCCTATTTTTTGGGTAACGGAGTAGTTCAGGTCTAACTTGGAGTATTTTGGAGGAGCTTGGAGCAGGAGCTGGAGTTCCCTCTGTAGATGGTTATCCATTTTCATTTCCACTGCGTTTGTTTGCTGTTTGTATTCAGCACTTTTAGGGATGGAGATTTATAACTGTCCAAGCTGAGATTAGGATAGACTCTGACGTATGTATTTAAAATTTCTGCTGTAAAGATTATATATTGAAATAATATATGCTATTCTATTCGTGTTAGATTCTCTTATGTCTTTATTTTTCTTTTTACCCTTGATCGATCGGTCTTTCCGGCACTTGAATATTCGGTACGCGAATACCATGGACGTATTAATATCGATTTTTTAGGCTTGAAAATCTGGTTCGTCACAACATATATGTGTGTGTATATATATGTGTGTCATAAGGGCATATGTTAAGGTTATTAAATTACCAATATAATCCCTCTGAGTTCCACTTTTTTTTAATTATATAAGGATAAAGTAGGTATTCAAAATAATTATTTTTGTCCTTTAGCAAATAATTATCATTTTTAACATGTACCCTTAGGGCACACATTAACAAAAACCAATATATATATATATATAATGCTTAATCCAAAAAAATTCAATTGATTCATAAGTAATATCCATGTTATGCTGGAATTTTCTAATGTATTTGCAAACTTATGTATACTTAAATTAATTGGTGAAATATGCACATACATTTAATAAATTTTCAACCCAAAATAATATTTTTTTCTATTAAACAGTCAAAATATTACAAAACCAAAATTTCACACAACAAATCAAACAATATATCGACAATCTTTTTAAAACATTTAAACTAAGACATTTAAAACATTAAATTGTATAACATGTTTAGAATATCAATATAAGCAGTTTTGAAACAAAGATCCATAACCAGAAGATTATTTTAATCATATATAAAATTTTGTTTTGATTTATCAAATTAAAACAAATCAAATCATTCAATAAATCATTTCATTTGCATAATTAACTTTTATCAAGGTAAAGTAATAATACATACATATAAAATTATGATAAACATATTACATCTAAGAAAACAAATAAAATTAGAAAATACCTTGTAGATCTAGCCAATAAGTTACACTTTGATTTAGAAATCACTCCTTAGATTCTTGTATCTACACCCCAACCATTACAAGAGATGGATGAGCCACATAGCTTGGTTCATAGCTATTTATTTTATTTGATGTTTTGATTTAATTTAGAGTTGATAATTTTCAGAAAATTAGAGATGGAATTTTGGCCATGGTTGAGAGAGGAAAAGAGAGAACAAATTGAATGAGGACATAATGAGAGGAATTTTTTAATAGATGAATGGAAACATTTCCTATTCTTTTTTTTTAACCTTCCTCTTTTGATTCTTAATCAATTTTCAATTAATCCAAATCACCTATTTCCTTTACATGGCCGGCCAAGCACGTACATTTACATGGACTAATTTTTCTAAAAGCCCGTTAAGTAATTAACTATATTTAAAATCCATTTAAATATATACTGATATCGTATATCAATACGTGCTTATATATTTTTATGTACACATCCAAATAATTGCTACCAATACCTAAAACATCAATAAATTAATAATAATTAATATTTCTTAAATATTAATTGATTTTTAATATTTTATAAACTAATTGAATAATGTGATATTTCGAAGAGTTCACAAATGCGGTTGTAAGACACAAAAATGTGAATTTATCTGCATTTAATATTGAACCATTTAAATATTGATGTTCACACATCAGCTTAGCCAGTGGTGTTACAATCTAGCTGAATTTCATATCTTTTCGGTAAAATCCGATTTCACATTTTCCTATGTGATACCTCTAGCGACGATTATTTACACATATTCACTTCTTTATCAATATATCAATTTAGGATTTATGGAATCTAGTTTTCGTCAAAATTTCAGTATCATCCTTAATCAATTCAATTAGTCCATAAACAGAGTCATTGGTTCAGTAATAACATTTATGATTTCATTCTACTCTGGCGAAAGATTTTGACTTTGAGTTGATTATAGTTGACTGTAACAATAAACTTATATAACTGTGGAAACAAATCCTCTATTGAATAGAGTTTCACTTTCAATACTTCAACTAAGACCCAATTATAGCTGTCTAATGGATTGTCATGCCATGACTTAAATATAATCAAAGTGACAGCCATAGGAGAAAACGAAGAAAAAGTGGCAGTCATGAAAGAGGATGAAGAGAGTGGAAAAATTGAATTAACGAGGAAGATTATTTTATGGAGAGAACAAAAAAATTTCACAATCTCTCTTTTAAAACCTTCCTCTTTGATTCTTTGATATCCAAATCAATATTTAGATCATTTCTTTCTTTCTTATGGTCAGCCATGATTTTGCGCCATGTGGACTAAAAAATCCTAAGGATTATTCAAGTAATTTAATATATTTAAAGCCTATTTAATTATATGTTGATATCATATATCGATATTCGTATATATATAAATTTTATGTACACACCAAATAATTACTAACAACACCCAAAATATAAAATAAATAAATAACTAATAGTTCTTAAATATCAATTTATTTATTTAATTTATAACACTTTATAAACTAATTAAATCGTGTAGTTTTTCAAAGAATTTACAAATGCAGTTGTGTGATTCAGAGCTATGAATTCAATCAGTCATTAATATAGAACAATTTAAATATTAATGTTTACACGTCACCTTAATTAGTGATGTAGCCTTTTGATCGAGTTCATAGCTTATAGACCTTTTCCATAAAATCATAATTTGTATTATCTTAAGCGATAGCATTTAGTTACTATAATTTACACACGTTCTCTTTGCCAAAACTATATCATTTTAGGATACATGGAGTTTCATATTGGTCAAAATTCCATTATTATCAACATTTAACATAGATAGTCCAAAACAAATTCCTCGGTTCAGTAGTAACATTTAATTTTAACCGTACTATTCTGGGCAGATATTGTCTTTGATTTGACAACAATTGACCACGATATTAACCTCATACAACTGAGAAGATCAATTCTCTCTTGAATAGTGCTTCAGCTCCAATGCTTCAACTCAGACCCAACTTTAGTCGCTTGATGGATTGTCATTCCATGATTTAACTTTAACCAAAGTGGAGTATTCGCATTGAAATTCCACAATATGTATATTGAACCATATTCGTGCATACATATATATAGACACACACACGTACATATACATACATACATACATGCATGCATGCATATATATATATACATATATATTAGAAAAGGATCGACTACACCTCATTCTTGTTACATCTCAAATCTCCTTGCTTTCAACCATTCATTCTGATTTAAATAATCATACAAGTGACAGGAGAGAGAAAGTATGATTACTCAAATTGAAACATGTAGTTGAAATCAAGGAGGATTTGAGGTGTACCAAAAATGAGGTGTAGCCAATCCTTCTCCTATATATATATATATATATATATATATATATATTGAGATTAATAACTATATGTGTATACATGTTAGTAAGTGGCATTATATGCCTATATATCTGGCATTTAATATAATTTCATATAATAAGGCAATGTATGTATGTATGTATTAATGTACGTAAATATTTTATACCTAATCAATATTAATTTTCAAATATTTACTTATTTATATATGTAATCAAAATTTTCATATATGCATCTTATTTATATATTTGTATTTAATACAGATTTACATACATACATACATACATACACATATATGTACATACATGTATACATATTAATAACCTAATATTAATTATGAAATAATGATTTAACTAATACAATACTCAATAGATATTTTTAATTATATTATAGAAACTTTAAAATAGATTTGACTAATTATAAATATGTGGTCAAAGTTGATCCTACTAATTAGGATCTCGATTAATTTCAATACCAATTAGTAATTATATATGAATTAATAAAAATATATTTTAATAATTTTAGTTTCTCTCTAAGTAAAATTCATTTTTAAATTCGAATGATATATATATATATAACTAAATGATTTTCGACTTTTAATTTTCTTAAAAATAAAATGTTTTAATTTTTTTCTAAGAAAACGTTATATTTTATTTTGTATGTACATACATATATACATCTATATACATACACATATACATATATACTTAGATATAGACATACACACGAACATATATATATATTTAAAATATATATGTATAATCTTACTTTCGATATTTAGATAAAATATATTAGTATTTAAATATAATTATATGTAAATATATATAACATCACATACACTATTATGTGTAAATTATTCATATAATCGATTTAATAAATATATGAAGCTAATTTAAATATTCTTATATAATTCAAATATATATATATATATATATTATCTTTATGGCTATAAAATATAACATACATATTAAAAGTGTTTTAATGAAGAAGGAGATATTGGATTGCAAGAAATGATCTTTTGTTATTTGCTGAAATTGAATACATAATATGATACACAGTTGATGCTTTATATATGGGTTTACACAGAGACTATTTCAAAGATGTACAGCTGTACATAGCTATTTATATTTTTACCCCTATGCTATGTAATATATAACCTGACATTATTTTCTAGTGACTCATTCCTTTACTCAAACTCCTTTCCTCATTTCGATTCAGAGTTTTGGTCTTCTCCCCAAATCTGCCGCCATGGCTTCTAACTATCAGACCTTCCCTTGATCGATAGAAATTCTTTGTCGATAAGGCTTTAGTAAGTATGTTCGCTCTTTGTAGGGAGCTGGAACATGATTTATGCTGATTTTTCCCTTGTTTACTTATTCTCTGACGAAATATAAGTCGATTTCCATGTGTTTAGTCCTTAAATGTAAAATAGGGTTTGCCGATAGCGATACAACACTTAAATTATCACACCATGTCACTGATTTGTTATTTTTCTCAATTTGAAGTTCATTAAGCAGTGAATCGTGTAAGGAACAGCGGATTAAGGATCTTAAGGCTAATTTAACACTAGAGGGGTGGGTGAATAGTATTTAATGGATTCTAAGACTTATATGAACTAACTTAAAAATTATGACACAAACAAATGCAAAACTTAATCACAGAACAATTACAGAATCAAACATAGATGTAGAAAGTAAATAAAAATCAATAAAGGGAAAGAACACACCAGATTTTATGCTAGTTCAGAGTTATCCTACATACAGTCCTGTACCAAGGCAAACCACCTCATATAGATTTTTATTATACCAATGTCAAGATTACATTTCTCAATTTCTAAGACCTTTAGGTACCCTCCCGTCTCACGAGTTCGGGGTAAACTCTCTTGATTTACGGGTCACAAGATTACCTAATTGATTTCCAGGCACAACCATACCTTATAGAGAAACTTGATAAACTTTGATTACAAATTGATCCTATAAATCTAAATAGCACTTCGATCTTCGAGAGAGGGCAGAGAATCAAACAAGAATGAGATTCTAATTTGATTCACTTGAGAATTTAGCAGAATTTCGGCACGATCTTAAAAATATGAAAATGATAGAATATGGATTTGTGGAGAAGAAGAAGTGAAGAAAATAGAAAATTAGTTTGTTAAAAAATTCGTTTGTGAAGGCTATTTATAAAGCACTAATGGTCATAACCATTCGTGAAGAGATTTATACGAATAGACACTTCTTTTGAAAATTGAAACTTTTGAATTCAACGGCCACCATGTCGACATGGGTATCCCATGATGTCGACATCACTATATTAAAAACAATGTAAAATTTTGTTTTGAAAATGGTATTGAAAGGAAAACAAGATAAAACGACTCTGGAGTAAAAACAAAGTTTAAAACAAGAGTTTATTTAAAAAACAAAAACAAAGAATATTTTATGGCTAAAACATCTTTTTGAAAATCATTTGAAAAGATAATTTTATGGCTAAAAATTTTTGAAAATCATTTTGAAAAACCATTTTGAAGTAGTTTTGCAAGTTTCTTCCTACAGAATATCTCATCACATCAGGACTCGAGAACTTGTACAAAACCAGGATGTTCGTGGGTTTGTAGGCCACTTGTCGTAGGTTTGTAAGCTACTTATCGTGGGTTTGTAAGCCATTAAGAAAGTAGAAATGGGTTCCAACCCAAATGAAATTCGGAATGAAGATTTCCATGCTATTATCAAGTTTTAACAAAAACTAGACACATATCTTGAAATCTTGATCTTGGTACTCTAGAGTCATCAATCTTGAGTCTTGAGTCTTTATACTGATCAGTCTTCAGTAATCAATACCTGCATATATATGTCTTGCATATATATATCTATCTAGACAACAGTGTTAGTATATATTTTATAATAAGTTAAAAAGTTTGTTGTCATCAAAACCAACATCTTAGTTCCTAACAATCTCTCCCTTTTTGTTGATGACAACCTGTATTTATAAAATATACTTATCATACCATAACTCCTATCGTAACTCTCCCTTACTCCATAACTCCGCCTTACTCCAAGCCAACTATTATTTTATAACTTCTCCCCCTTTGTCATCAACAAAAACTTCTTAAAATTCCTTGAACTTGTTATAAGATAATCAACCATAATAAAATAGGGTAAACCATATATAAGTGTAATCAGTGCTACGTGTGATCATAAGTGTAATCCAAAAAGTAAATCAATCATCACCCAATCATATTTATAATAATTATTCAATCCAAATATGTTGAGTCAATCAAGTTTAAAACACGCCAATCAAATCAAAAAAATAACATACAGAATGGCTAGATATTCCTTGGTACTTTCACACATCCATCTTCTTCAAAGTCAGAGTCTGCTTTGATGGCATCCCATTCTCCTTTATCTTTGTCGAAAGTGACTGGTGAATTTCCTTTGAGATCGTCCTTATTAAGGGCTGAGATCATCCAACGAAGGGCGTTCAAATGTCTCTTTTGCTCTTTGATCATCTGTATTTGACTCAATTCTAAGTGACGCTGATTACGAAGTATGAATGTAAGAGTATTATTGAAGGAAGCGAGAGTTTCTTCAAGATATCACTTAGATTCTTAATCGGAGAAGCCATAATTCAAGAAATAGGAAGAATTATGAAAGAGGGTGATTAGAGATGAAGTTTGACAATTTATTCTGGAAGAAACAGATATAAATAGGGGTAGAAAGTCATTTGAAATAAATAGACACAAGTTAGTTACATGAAATTAAAATTTGAAAGTGTAACTAGTTTCTGCCCGTTGGATGTCGACATGGGGGGATGGTGTATGTCGACATACCTCTGCTTAAAATGACATTTTGCTTTGTTTTGAATATTATGAACAAATCTATTAAACTAAAATTTGTATAATATAAAAACAAGCAATTACAGAGACAAGTGAAGTTGAATAACAGGAAATGAAAGATTCCATTAATAATTCTAGTCAACATCACATAAGATAATATAATATTAACTGAAATAAAGAAAATACAAAGATAGAACTTAAGATAACATGAACTAAAACTAGTTAGATGAAGACGAAGAAGATGATAATCCAAGCTTTCTACTAATTTTCCCGAAGAACTTGTCGATTTTAGTGGAAATCTTATCTATTTTCTTACTCACTGATCTTTTAAGTGTCTTTTGATTTTCCACTATAATTCTTTGATTATTGAGAATGGTCTTGTTAGATGGATTAGCGGGATTAGTAGGATATTCAATACTTCCTAAGGAGGTTTCTTGATCTTCCTCTTCCTCCTCTTCAATTTCCATTCCTTCTTCTTCCTCTTCTTGTTCTTCCTCCGTTTCTTCATGAGCTAGCCTTTCTTCTTTTTCCGTAAGTGTTTCATATGGCTGAAACACTAATGGAATTTGCATAAGGGAAATGTTTCCATGGTTGAACACTTTTCTAGTTATAAATTCTTTCCTTTTGAAATCAACTCCAAAGTAATTAAAAATTTGGGTGAGATAAATTCAATGATATAACGTGTTTTCACCCATGGTAAAATTCTTGGGACTTAGCTCATCCAAAATAACTTGAGCCCAATTAATATCATAATTTTCAAAAATTGCAAAAAGAGCTTTGCAAACTTTTAAAGTCGGGTTGTTGTAGTTTCCCGATCTTGGTATAAGAGTGTGTTGGATAAGAAGATTAACAATTCTTGCTTTTGGATGAAAATAACGATTTTTGAATTTGAAATTGTCATCCCCTTCACAGATGTGATGAAATGTCTCTTGATCATTTTCATTGATTTGAAATTCCAAGAGATTCATTTCCGTATACTTACATCCCAAAATATTTTTCAAAATTTCACAATCCAAAACAATTTGTGTTTCTTCAACACTACTCCAAATTTGTCCTTCTTCCCCATCATAAAAACCACGATTCAAATTCGCATAAAACATCTTAACAAGATTTGGATAACATACAAAATCATTTTGTTTGTTATCATCTAAACTAAGAATAGAACATTATTGAAAAAGATTTTCAATTTCATAAGAAGGAAAATCTTCAAAAATAGCAAATTTTCCCGTATGAATTTTACCAAAGTTTACATAGTTGATGTAAGCTTTAATAGCTTCCGAGTCATTAAAAGAAAGTTTTTGACAGATTTTAGAAGCCTAATGGTGTTAGGAGTGCTTGAAGAGGCCATTGAAGAAGTTTGAGAGAAGTTGAAGATAAGAAGATAAGTTTGAAATTTGAAATAAAAGTGAAAAGTGATAGTAAAGAGAGTGAGATAAATAGAAATTCTATAGATATGTTCTCTGGTCAAGAGACATCTTTCCAGAGCACTGAAGTTGGTGAAAAGGTGGAGGGAAATTCAAAAGTTTGAATTCAAATTTTAAAATCAAATTCTAAGGGGCATGTCGACAGGGGGTATCCGGGTATGTCGACATGTGCCTATTGAATCAAAGGACAAGTTTCTATTCCTAATTCCTAATAAATATATATATATATATATATATTATATCCTATATTCTAATTATATAATTCCTATGATAACATTAAATATAATAATACTTAAATATTAATAATTTAATATTTAAAATATTATTAAAATAATATTATTTTTGAATTTAAAATTTAAATTCCAAGGGATAAATTTGAATTTAAAAATTCAAGGAATTTTAAAACAATCAAGCAAACAAACAAGCATCCATTCGAACAAGAAAATTAAAAATAATATAAATGCGTACCTATTTTTAGATCCATACTCTATCGTCATCTAATTCATGAATAACGGTGAAGCATAGATTTGAATTATCCATCTTCTTTTCATCGTCACTGGATGATGAGTCTGAGTCATCAAGAGTTGCTGTGAATGCTTTCTTTCTTTTCCTTGATGAGTCATTGTTTTGGAGGGAACAACTGTTTATCTGGATATGGACAATCTTTTCTATAATGCCCGACTTTATTGCAATTGTAACATCTATCACGTTGACGTTCTCCGTATTATTTGTGAAATTCCTTTGATCATTTCTTTTGTAATTATTCATTTTTCTATATTTTAGGAATTTCTGGAAGTTTCTTGTCATGAAGGCAATCTCCTCATCAGTGTCTGGTTTCGAATCTTCAGTTGTTGCATTGAATGCTAATGACTTCTCTTCTGTAGCCTTATTTTCTCTTCTTCCTTGTAGTTGAACTTCATAAGACATCAGATTCCCATTCTTCTATTTTCATGAGACTGATGTCATTTGCTTCTTCGATTGCAAGTGTCTTTTGATCCCATTCTGGAGTGAGTGAATTTAGAATTTTTTTGACTTGGTCTTTCTCCGAAAAGCTTTTTCCCAGTGCAATTAGTGAATGAACAATATCTTGAAATCGACAGTACATGTCGGAAATAGACTCATTTACATGCATTTTAAGCAATTGAAACTGATTAGTTAATATGGAAACTTTAGTATGTTTAATTTTGTGCCAGAGTTGACATTACCAGTGTTGGTAGCCATTAAAACAATTTTCAAGTTTCAAATTATGAAAACTATGAAAACCAATGCTCTGATACCAATTGTAAGTGACAGCGGATTAAGGATCTTAAGGCTAATTTAACACTAGAGAGGGGGGGTGAATAGTGTTTAATGGATTCTAAGACTTATATGAACTAACTTAAAAATTTTGACACAAACAAATGCAAAACTTAATCACAGAAAAATTACAGAATCAAACACAGATGCAGAAAGTAAATAAAAAGCAGTAAAGGGAAAGAACACACCGGATTTTATACTGGTTCTGAGTTACCCTACATCCAGTCTTGTACGAAGGAAAACCACCTCATATAGATTTTTATTATACCAATGTCGGGATTACATTCCTCAATTTCTAAGGCCTTGAGGTACCATCCTATCTCACGAGTCTGGGGCAAACTCTCTTGATTTACGGACCACAAGATTACCTAATTGATTTCCAGGCACAACCACACATTATAGAGAGACTCGATAAGCTTTTGATTATAAATTGATCCTACAACTCTGAGTAGCACTTTGATCTTCGAGAGAGGGCGGAGAATTAAACAAGAATGAGATTCTAATTTGATTCACTTGAGAATTTAGCAGAATTTCGGCACGATCTTAAAAATATGAAAATTATAGAATATGGATTTGTGGAGAAGAAGAAGTGAAGATAATAAGAAATTAGTTTGTTAAAAAATTCGTTTATGAAGGCTATTTATAAAGCATCAACGGTCATAACCATTCGTGAAGAGATTTAAACGAATAGACACTTCTTTTGAAAAATGAAACTTTTGAATTCAACGGCCACCATGTTGACATTGGGTATTCCATGATGTCGACATGTAACGACCCGCATTTTACGTGTTGATAAATCGTAGAATTTGCAGGTCGTTAGTGTTGTTTGTGTTGTCTCTAGCTTGAGTCGTTTAGAAGTTAACCCGAGTGCAAGTGATGAGTCGTGACCGACTCATAGAGGACCGACCTATAGGTGTTGCCGAGTTAGTAGGCTTAGCCGGGTTAAGAAATTCAACGACCTAAAAGTTAGGCGACTTAGTGATGGTGACCGACCTATAGTAAGTCGTAGACGACCTTAGGAACTGGCCGAGTTTAGTGTGGAGCGACCTAAGGTAGATAGGTCGGGAGAGCGACCTAAGGTAGATAGGTCGGTAGAGCGACCTATAGGAATGACCGACTCATAGGAGGGGCGGCTTATAGGTTTGGGCCGACTCAGTGGTGAACGACTCATAGGATGGTGGTTTAGGCCTGTGGAACGACCTAAGGGGTTAGGTCGTATGGGAGATAAGTCGTGAACGACTTATGGTTTTGTTAGGTCGCTAGGCCGTAGCATAGTTAGGTCGTTTGGCATTGTTGAGTCGGCTAGGACTTAGGTCGGCACTAGGCTATGCCGTGTTCTTTTTAGGTCGGCAGCTAGTTAGGTCGTATGGCCCGTGTTGTTGTTATGTCGCTTGAGTTTTAAGTCGGCAGTGTGTTAGGTCGTTGGATGAGATGAGTCGTAGGTCGCGTGGTTGGTTGAGTCGTATAGGTCGGCAGCGACCTATGTTAGGTCGGAGTCTTTTAGGTCGGCAACGACCTAATAGCGAGCTCCGACTTAGGGGCGACGACCTAAGGGGTTTTCAGCCTATAAATAGAGGGGTTTGGCTCACTTTTTGGCACCGGTTTTTGAAGCGACGAAGTGCTGCCATTTTGAGAGCTCGACTACAACATTTCTTCATCTTCTTTTCTCCATTCCAATCTAATTCTAACATCCATCCAAGATCGAAGATCGAGATTGAAGATTCAAGCGCCAAAGTTGAAGATCTTCATCCAACGAAGCTAGATTTCATCGTTTGAAGCGAGATCTTGCCGGATCAAGCCTTGTTCTTCGCTGTCCAGATCTGAAGTGTGTGGTTTTTGAGGTGTTTGGGTGATTTGGTGAGTGGTAGTTATCTCTCACGCGGATCCAAAGGAGTATACGGGATTGGTGATATGTTTGGGTGTTAAAGTTAGCGTTTTCTCGCATTTTCCTTAAGTCTGCATGTAGATCCATCATATTTGAAGATGTTTATCTATAGAAGCTATTTATAAAGTATTAGAGACAAAACCCATGTTTTAGATTTGATAGATCTATGTTAAAAATCATGATTTCACATATGTTGGACTTTTGCTCACTTAATTACGAAATTGCCATTATGAATGATATTGTTTGATAGATCTTGTTTGAATGCTTGAATGTTTGAATGTATGTTAGATGTGATTGCTCCAAGTTAGCTTGTGGTTGATTTGGAACAAGATGTTTGAAGATGATTCAAAAGCTAAGTGGAAAGGCTCTTGAATGTTGAAAGCTGCCGATGGCATATGAAGCGGATATGGAAGCTCATGTGGATGGATTCGATGATGAGGGACTTTGCCATGATGCGAAGAGGCGAAGTATGAGATTGAGATGGGACTTTGCCATGATGCGAGAAGGCAAGCCATGATGTTGAGATGAGACTTTGCTATGATGCGATGAAGCAAAGTGTGATGTTGAGATGGAACGGGTCATGATGACGTTCCAAGCACGGGCTGCGACGACGTGCAAAGTTATGTTGATTACTCGGTGATGCGATCCGGGTTGGTGATAATGGTTAGCTTGAGAGGCGCTTGAGCTAGTATGAATGATCGTCAAGGAGGATGACTTGGAGGCTTAGATCTCATCGTTGTTGAAGGTTCTAGCATGCTCAAAGCAAGGGTACGTTGGAACGGGCTGCGACGGCGTTCCAGGCACGGGCTACGACGGCGTGCTAGTACTCTGGGTAGTTGCGAAAATTCCTAGGCACGGGCTGCGACGACGTGCGGAGTTATGGCTAGAACCGGGGTTACCATTAGCCCTTGACGGATGGTCATTCAACTAACGGTGAAATCAAGGCAACGATGCAGTGATAGCCAGAGTCATGGATGTTTGGTTGTATTATCATTCGGCTTCAAGAGCGGTGTTTTCTGGGTGCTTATCTGATCTTGGTTTAGGCCTTGGGGGTTGGTATTTGGAAAACATTGCCCTTGACTCGAGTGGTTATTGCTTTACCTTATTTGTCTATATGTTATGCTTGATTCTTCTTAGTGTGTGTCTGGGGGCTATCACTGTAGAAAGAGGTGGAGTGGGATGGTTTGGTTCCTATTCCTTTTATCCCTTATGCTCTTTTGGTATGTTTGATTGTTAATTTACTGCTCACTAAGACTTTGTCTGACTCAAGGTTTTATGTCTCCTCTTATTACCTTGGGCTGTTCATCCATGTTTGGGATGGGCAGACTAGGTAGCAGGTGGCAGGTGCTGTGCTAGAGTTTTCCGTTGATGATGACGAAGACGAGCAGGAGGCTATGCATATTATTTTCTTATATGTACTGGGTATCCGCTGCTGTATTTGGTTGAGTGATTTGTAGTGAGGCTTTCATGTATGGATTTGAGTAGATGATTGTATAAAACTACTGTGATGCTTATATGATGATGTTCTGTTCTATGGAGCTTCACTATATTATATTTCTCTATTGTATTTTGTCCATGCGCTGTGAGTTGTACGATAGAGATTCTTTTGTTCTGTTTTACCCTGACTATCGTCCATGGCTGCCTGGCACGCCTTTCAGCGCATTATTTCCTTGTTTTGGTGCGGGAGTCATGGGCGGTCGTCACATTTGGTATCAAAGCTTTGGTTAATCGATTTTAGCCAACGCTCGCTGACGTAACTACGTAAGAGAGACGTAATTGTATTTTGATGGATGATTACTATATATAATATAGTAGTTTAGAAGGGTTTGAACTCCTTATGCAGTTGTTTCTTAAGGTGTTCTAATCATTCTTATTACAGATATTAAGGATGAGTCGAAGAGGGAGACAAGCTGCGAGGGGTAGCCGTGATCCTAGGGAAGCTGTTGATTATGCTCCTATGTTTGAGGCCATGATGACTTCAATCATGAGGAGAATACCAGCTTCAGGATCATCTGTGGATGTGGGAGTTCAAGTCCAAGCTCCGAGACCGGTGGATTTTGCCAAGCTTTGCAAGGATTATACTGCTCTTGGAGGGAAAGTTTTCTTGGGGACGGAGTCGACTATTGAGGTGCAGAGATGGATTGATGCTTGCAAAAGAATCTTTGGTGGCTTAGGGATTGAGGATGCAACTAAGAGGAAGCTTGCATCGAGACAGCTTCAGGGAAGAGCTGCTGATTGGTGGAATTCTATCACCATCGATACTCCAGAAGAAGAGATTACTTGGGAGCAATTCCAAGTTAGATTTGAAGCTAAGTTCATCTCTACTTCCCAGAAATCTGTCTTGTTTAAGAGGTTTGTGGAGCTCAAGCAAGGGGGAAGGCCTGTTCTTGAGTATATTTCTGAGTTTGAAGCCTTATCTAAGTATGCCAGATCGTATATTGATTCTCCCTATCAGAAGAATGAGAAGTTTGTGACTGGTCTGGATGCTTATCTTGGGAGGCAGTTAGTGGATCATTTGGACGATCCATTTGAGAAGCTTGTGGAGAAAGCCCTTAGGCATGAGAGTTTGTTTCCTAAGGAAAGTTCTGTTGTTTCTGTAACCAGGGAAGGATCTAAACCACAGCAGAGTGGCAATAAGAAGAGGAAACAACAGCAACAGAGGGGTAGGGATGGCCAGAAGAAGCCGAAGAGTGAAGTGACTTGCTATAACTGCCAGCAGAAGGGCCATCTTTACAAAGATTGTAAGAATCCCAAGGTGCCGGGAAAGTGTTATAACTGTGATAAGCTGGGACATATCAAGAAGGATTGTCCAGAACCGGGGAAAGATAGGCAGGTTGTGCAAGCCTATGCTTTGGGGGCTGTTCCATCGTCTTCGAAAGCTCCTACTGCTGAAGAGAAGGGGAAGAGTGTGGTTGTTCAAGGTACTCTTTCTATTTGTGGTGTTCCAGTTAGAGTGTTGTTTGATACTGGAGCGTCGCATTCTTTTGTTTGTGATGATTTGGTAAGCCGGTTAGGTATGAAACCGGATATTGTTGATAGGCCATTGGTTGTGACTAATCCGGTTGGGGGTTCGTCATGTTTGTGTATGATATGCCGTGGTCTAGTTGTGTCGAGTCATGATTGCTCGTTTGTTTGTGATTGCTTTGTTCTGAACTTTGCGGGGTTCGGAATTATTTTGGGTATGGACTGGCTTAGGAAGTATGCGGCAAGGATTGATTGTGAGAGGCTTGAGGTGACAGTCGGGAATGTGGAAGGGCGAAAGGTTGTGATACGATGTAAGCATGAAGAAGGCGTCTTCATGAGCTTCATGTATTCGCTAGTTGTTCCACGGGATGGACTGTCATTGGTGCCTATTGTGAATGAGTTTGAGAATGTCTTTGAGGAAGTCAAAGGGTTGCCGCCGCATAGGGAGATCGAGTTTCGTATCGATCTAGTTGAGGGAGCCAGACCTGTTGTGATGCCTCTTAGGCGGATGGCACCGAGGGAGCAGCAAGAGCTGAAGGTGCAAGTTGATGACCTTTTGCAGAAAGGATTCATTCGGAGAAGTGTGTCCGAATGGGGTGCGCCAGTTGTGTTCGCAACCAAAGCGGATGGATCGTTGAGGTTGTGTGTGGATTATCGTGAGCTGAATAAGGTGACTAAGAAGAACAAGTATCCATTGCCGAGAATAGATGACTTGTTTGATCAGCTTCACGAGGCTAAGGTGTTTTCTCAGATGGATTTGGCAACGGGATTTCACCAGTTGAGAGTGGCGAAGGATAGTGTGCCGAAGACTGCTTTCAGGACACCATCCGGGTTTTATGAGTGGCTGGTAATGCCGTTTGGGTTGACTAACGCGCCAGCATATTTTGTGGATCTTATGAATAGAGTGTTCAGAGATCAGTTGAATAAGTTCGTGCTTGTGTTCGTGGATGATATTTTGGTTTATTCCAGAACTGAGGAAGAGCACAAGACGCACTTGAGGATTGTTTTGGAAATCTTACGGAAACATCAGCTGAAGGCTAAGTTTTCGAAGTGTCACTTCTGGAAGAATGAAGTGAGGTTCTTAGGTCATGTTATTTCTGGAAATGGAATAGCGGTTGATCCCGCTAAGGTGGCAGCGATCCAGGATTGGGTTAGGCCTAAGAATGCATCTGATGTGAGAAGTTTTCTTGGATTAGCAGGATATTATCGTCGGTTTATCAAAGACTTTTCCAAGATAGCTGCACCGTTGACAGGATTGACGAAGAAGAATCAAGTGTTCAGATGGAATGATAAGTGTGAACAAGCTTTCATAATCCTGAAAGAGCTACTGACGAGCGCTCCTGTTTTGACTATTCCAAGTGGGAATGATGAGATGGTGGTTTACACCGATGCATGTGGCACTGGACTAGGAGCGGTGCTAATGCAGAAGCATAAAGTTGTTGCGTATGCTAGTCGACAACTAAAGCCGCATGAAAGGAATTATCCGACTCATGATTTGGAGTTAGCGGCGATTGTGTTTGCTTTGAGGGTGTGGAGACATTATCTATTGGGAGTTAGATTCGAGCTGTTTACAGATCATAAGTCGTTGAAGTATCTGTTTTCCCAAAAGGATTTGAATCTTCGACAGCAACGGTGGCTAGAGTTCTTAGCATCGTATGATTTTGGTATAGCCTATACTCCAGGGAAAGGTAACGCAGTGGCTGATGCGTTAAGTCGAAGACATGCAGGATTGGGAGCCATGTTTTCGGAATGGAAGAGTCTTGAGTATTTGGCTGGATTTGATTTCAGGCCTAGATGTGAATTGGAACCTGAGATGTTGGCAAACTTATCGATAAGGCCTACTCTTGTGGAAAGAATTGGTGAGAGGCAAAGGGGAGATGATAAGCTTGTCAAGATTATCTGTGATTTGGAATCTGGATTGGACCCGGAGAAGGATAAGGGATTCGAGGTCGATCGAGAGGGTTGGCTTCGAAAGCAAGGGCGACTAGTTGTTCCCGATGTAGATGGATTGAGAGATGAAGTTCTGAGGGAGAGTCATCACTCGAAGTTGACAATTCATCCAGGTGGAAATAAGATGTATCGGGACATGAAGAGAACCTACTACTGGAAAGGTATGAAGAAGGATGTTGGAAATTTTATTTCCAAGTGTATGAATTGCCAGTTGGTGAAAGCTGAGCAGAAGAAGCCCAGTGGATTGCTTCAGCCATTAGAGGTTCCTACATGGAAGTGGGAGCAGGTGTCGATGGATTTTATCGATGGTCTGCCTAGGACAAGAGCGGGAAATGAAGGGATTTGGGTCATTGTAGATCGCTTGACCAAGAGTGCAAGATTCATTCCTGTTCGATCGACTAGGACTGCATCGAAGTTGGCTGAATTATATGTGAAGTGGATAGTTCGTTTCCATGGTGTTCCGAAGAGTATAGTGAGCGATCGAGATCCATTGTTCACTAGTAGATTTTGGAAGAGCTTCCAGGAAGTTTTGGGAACCGAGTTGTGTTTGAGTACAGCTTATCACCCTCAAACAGATGGTCAGACTGAGAGAGTCAACCGAGTTTTGGAAGATCTTCTTAGAGCATGTGTTTTGGACTTCGGAGGATCATGGGAAGATCACCTTCATTTGGTAGAGTTTGCTTATAATAACAGTTATCAGTCGAGTATCAGTATGGCACCATATGAAGCATTATATGGAAGACCGTGTAACTCTCCGACATGTTGGTTGGAAACTGGAGAAAAGCTGATACTTGGGCCAGAGATGATTCGACAGACTTCAGATTGTATAGAGATCATTCGGCAACGAATGAAGGCAGCCCAAGACCGTCAGAAAAGTTATGCCGATAATCGTCGTAAGGATTTGGAATTCGACGTAGGTGATATGGTTTTTGTGAAGATTTCTCCTCTGAAGAGTGTCATTAGATTCGGGAAGAAAGGAAAGTTAACTCCGAGATTTGTTGGACCATTCCCGATTATCGAGCGTATTGGAAAGCTCGCTTATAGATTGGAGTTACCGGAAAAGATGGCGGGTGTGCACAGTGTTTTTCATGTATCTTATCTACGGAAGTATATGCACGACCCAACTACGGTGGTTTCTGCTGATAGCTGTGAAGACTTAGAGGTTGATCCAGTTGTTTCGAGACCTCGTAAGCCGCTTCGTATTGTTGAAACCGATACGAAACAGCTTAGGAGGAAGACGATTACGTTGCTCAAGGTACAATGGAGTGATGATGTTAACGACTGTACATGGGAGGAGGAAGAGAGGATGAAGGCAGCTCATCCCGGACTCTTCGAGGTATGGCCCTAAAGTGTCGTGACATCTCATGAATTTGTAGCTTGTTCTAAGTCATAGAATTCTGCATGCTAGGTTAGAATTGGATGCATGGTTTGTTGATTGCTATGGATGATAGGCATGCGGAATAATTTTGATTGCTGATTGTTGGTTTGGAATTTCGGGGGCGAAATTCCTAAGGGGGAGAGAATGTAACGACCCGCATTTTACGTGTTGATAAATCGTAGAATTTGCAGGTCGTTAGTGTTGTTTGTGTTGTCTCTAGCTTGAGTCGTTTAGAAGTTAACCCGAGTGCAAGTGATGAGTCGTGACCGACTCATAGAGGACCGACCTATAGGTGTTGCCGAGTTAGTAGGCTTAGCCGGGTTAAGAAATTCAACGACCTAAAAGTTAGGCGACTTAGTGATGGTGACCGACCTATAGTAAGTCGTAGACGACCTTAGGAACTGGCCGAGTTTAGTGTGGAGCGACCTAAGGTAGATAGGTCGGGAGAGCGACCTAAGGTAGATAGGTCGGTAGAGCGACCTATAGGAATGACCGACTCATAGGAGGGGCGGCTTATAGGTTTGGGCCGACTCAGTGGTGAACGACTCATAGGATGGTGGTTTAGGCCTGTGGAACGACCTAAGGGGTTAGGTCGTATGGGAGATAAGTCGTGAACGACTTATGGTTTTGTTAGGTCGCTAGGCCGTAGCATAGTTAGGTCGTTTGGCATTGTTGAGTCGGCTAGGACTTAGGTCGGCACTAGGCTATGCCGTGTTCTTTTTAGGTCGGCAGCTAGTTAGGTCGTATGGCCCGTGTTGTTGTTATGTCGCTTGAGTTTTAAGTCGGCAGTGTGTTAGGTCGTTGGATGAGATGAGTCGTAGGTCGCGTGGTTGGTTGAGTCGTATAGGTCGGCAGCGACCTATGTTAGGTCGGAGTCTTTTAGGTCGGCAACGACCTAATAGCGAGCTCCGACTTAGGGGCGACGACCTAAGGGGTTTTCAGCCTATAAATAGAGGGGTTTGGCTCACTTTTTGGCACCGGTTTTTGAAGCGACGAAGTGCTGCCATTTTGAGAGCTCGACTACAACATTTCTTCATCTTCTTTTCTCCATTCCAATCTAATTCTAACATCCATCCAAGATCGAAGATCGAGATTGAAGATTCAAGCGCCAAAGTTGAAGATCTTCATCCAACGAAGCTAGATTTCATCGTTTGAAGCGAGATCTTGCCGGATCAAGCCTTGTTCTTCGCTGTCCAGATCTGAAGTGTGTGGTTTTTGAGGTGTTTGGGTGATTTGGTGAGTGGTAGTTATCTCTCACGCGGATCCAAAGGAGTATACGGGATTGGTGATATGTTTGGGTGTTAAAGTTAGCGTTTTCTCGCATTTTCCTTAAGTCTGCATGTAGATCCATCATATTTGAAGATGTTTTTCTATAGAAGCTATTTATAAAGTATTAGAGACAAAACCCATGTTTTAGATTTGATAGATCTATGTTAAAAATCATGATTTCACATATGTTGGACTTTTGCTCACTTAATTACGAAATTGCCATTATGAATGATATTGTTTGATAGATCTTGTTTGAATGCTTGAATGTTTGAATGTATGTTAGATGTGATTGCTCCAAGTTAGCTTGTGGTTGATTTGGAACAAGATGTTTGAAGATGATTCAAAAGCTAAGTGGAAAGGCTCTTGAATGTTGAAAGCTGCCGATGGCATATGAAGCGGATATGGAAGCTCATGTGGATGGATTCGATGATGAGGGACTTTGCCATGATGCGAAGAGGCGAAGTATGAGATTGAGATGGGACTTTGCCATGATGCGAGAAGGCAAGCCATGATGTTGAGATGAGACTTTGCTATGATGCGATGAAGCAAAGTGTGATGTTGAGATGGAACGGGTCATGATGACGTTCCAAGCACGGGCTGCGACGACGTGCAAAGTTATGTTGATTACTCGGTGATGCGATCCGGGTTGGTGATAATGGTTAGCTTGAGAGGCGCTTGAGCTAGTATGAATGATCGTCAAGGAGGATGACTTGGAGGCTTAGATCTCATCGTTGTTGAAGGTTCTAGCATGCTCAAAGCAAGGGTACGTTGGAACGGGCTGCGACGGCGTTCCAGGCACGGGCTACGACGGCGTGCTAGTACTCTGGGTAGTTGCGAAAATTCCTAGGCACGGGCTGCGACGACGTGCGGAGTTATGGCTAGAACCGGGGTTACCATTAGCCCTTGACGGATGGTCATTCAACTAACGGTGAAATCAAGGCAACGATGCAGTGATAGCCAGAGTCATGGATGTTTGGTTGTATTATCATTCGGCTTCAAGAGCGGTGTTTTCTGGGTGCTTATCTGATCTTGGTTTAGGCCTTGGGGGTTGGTATTTGGAAAACATTGCCCTTGACTCGAGTGGTTATTGCTTTACCTTATTTGTCTATATGTTATGCTTGATTCTTCTTAGTGTGTGTCTGGGGGCTATCACTGTAGAAAGAGGTGGAGTGGGATGGTTTGGTTCCTATTCCTTTTATCCCTTATGCTCTTTTGGTATGTTTGATTGTTAATTTACTGCTCACTAAGACTTTGTCTGACTCAAGGTTTTATGTCTCCTCTTATTACCTTGGGCTGTTCATCCATGTTTGGGATGGGCAGACTAGGTAGCAGGTGGCAGGTGCTGTGCTAGAGTTTTCCGTTGATGATGACGAAGACGAGCAGGAGGCTATGCATATTATTTTCTTATATGTACTGGGTATCCGCTGCTGTATTTGGTTGAGTGATTTGTAGTGAGGCTTTCATGTATGGATTTGAGTAGATGATTGTATAAAACTACTGTGATGCTTATATGATGATGTTCTGTTCTATGGAGCTTCACTATATTATATTTCTCTATTGTATTTTGTCCATGCGCTGTGAGTTGTACGATAGAGATTCTTTTGTTCTGTTTTACCCTGACTATCGTCCATGGCTGCCTGGCACGCCTTTCAGCGCATTATTTCCTTGTTTTGGTGCGGGAGTCATGGGCGGTCGTCACACGACATCCCTATGTTAAAGACATGTAAAAATTTGTTTTTAAATGGTATTGAAAGGAAAACAAGATAAAACGACGCTGGAGTAAAAACAAAGTTTAAAACAAGATTTTATTTAAAAAACAAAAACAAAGAATATTCTATGGCTAAAACATCTTTTTTTTAAATCATTTGAAAAGATAATTTTAAGGCTAAAACATTTTGAAAAACAATTTTGAAAATCATTTTGAAAAACCATTTTGAAGTAACTTTGCAAGCTTCTTCCTGTAGAATATCTCATTACATCAGGACTCGAGAACTTGTACAAAACCAGGATGTTCGTGGGTTTGTAAGCCACTTGTGGTAGGTTTGTAAGCTACTTGTCGTGGGTTTGTAAGCCGCTAAGAAGGTAGAAATGGTTTACATCCCAAATGAAATTCAGAATGAAGATTTCCATGCTATTATGAAGTTTTAACAAAAACTAGACACATATCTTGAAATCTTGATCTTGATACTCTGGAGTCTTTAATCTTGAGTCCTGAGTCTTTATACTAATCAGTCTTCAGTAATCAACACACACACACACATATATATACACACATATATACATATATCCTGCATATACATATCTATCTAGACAATAGTGTTAGTATATATTTTATAATAAGTTAAAAGGGTTGTTGTTATCAAAACTAACATCTTAGTTTCTAACAATTTTAGCCACATCACCTCGGCAACTGTGTTGGCTAGGCTTTTATACTCTAATTCTGTGCTGGATCCAATATAGTTGGCTGCTTTTTCGAACACCAAAAAACTATATTTTTGCCTAGATATACGCAGTATTCTATGGTAATTCTATGGTCATCTAGGTCGGAGGCCCAGTCAGCATCGACAAATGGAGTTATAGTGAGTTTTCTGCTTGCTTTTAGTGTTATGCCATGGTCTAGTGTTCCATTTAAATATCTTAACACTCTTTTAATTGCTTTCCAATGATCTGATTTTGGTTGATGCATAAATTGACATATTTTGTTGACACTGTGTGCAATTTTTGGCCTTGTTATTGTTGCGTATTACAAAGCTCCCACTATGCTTCTGTATTCTTTTTCATTTAGGATTGATTCACCACCGTGTTAATTTTGAGATAGGTGAGTAGCTTATCATTATTGTTGGTAAAGGCTTTGCTTTGTCCATCTTTGCTTTGACAAGTAATTCTTTGATATACTATTTTTGGCGTAGATGTAGTTTTGAATCTGATATTTTGTTGATTTGAATCCCCAGAAAGTAGCTTAGAAAGCGTAAATCTTTGATTGAAAATTGCTTGTCCAAATGCTAAATTACATATATGATTTCTTCATCACTATTACCTGTAATTATAAAATCATCTATATATACAAGAATATGTGTAATTATATTATTATTGAATTTGATAAATAGAGAACGGTCTGACTTAGCTGGATGATAGTCTAGATTAACTAGAGTTGCTTTTAATTTAGTGAATATTAGTCATGCATCCCTAAAACCAAAGTTAATTCAAATGGCATCCTTCCTAAAAAAAATTGTAAAGCGGGTCCCTATAATTATTTTACTTTAGCAGCATGTATTTTTTGTGTTTTTTTGCACCGTTGCTTAAAAAAAATTCAAAAAATTGTAAATATTATAACCACATTTCTGAAAGAAAAAAAAAAGAAATCGCAGACATATCTGCAATTATTGCATATAATTGCAGATAAGTCTGCAATTATTCACTGAATAATTGCATTCGATAAACATATGAATAATTGCATATTTGTACGCAATTATTCCATATAATTGCATACATGCACGCAATTATTCATTGAATAACTACGTTGAATAGAAATCTATATAATTGCAGAAAATTATTCCATATATTTGCAGACATGTATGCAATTATTCACCGAATAACAGCATGATATTTACATAATATCTGCACTTATTCCTTAAAATTGCAGACATATCTGCAATTTTTAGTTGCAAAGGTATGCTACCCAGAATAAGCGCAGACATATCTGCAATTATTCTCTAAAATTGCATACATGTCTCCAAGTATTCCTGAAACATACTGTGTGCCATTTTTTCCCTTTTCATCCTTGTTTTTTGATTTTTTGACATGAATAAGAAGATAAATATTAACTGAAATAAGTTTTAAATTTTGAAAGTTTTTTTTTGTTTTTTATATGTTTTTTGATGATTTTCGAAAAATAAGGACCTAATTTACATACTTTTTTCCACTGGGGTTTTTGTGAATTTTGAAACCTATCAAGGACCTATGCCAAAATTACCCTTTAGTTTATCAAACAATACTCCGAGAGCTTGCTTTAGACCATAGATTGTCTTGTGAAGTTTGCATACCATTGTGTTTTCTCTTGACTATTTAAAACCTGGCGGCTGATCCATGTACACTTCCTCTCGAGGTTCACCATTTAAGAATGCATTATTTACATCTAACTGCCTGATATTCCATTTCTTTGACAATGCTATAATTAGAATTACTCTTATAGTTGATGGCTTTACTACGAGAGAAAAAGTTTCGCTGAAATCAAAACCATGCTGTTGGGTGTATCCTTTTGCAACCAACCTTGCTTTATATTTTTGAATTGTTCCATCTGGATTTTTCTTTAGTTTATAAGTCCATTTGCACCCAATTGCACTCTTGTTATTAGGCAGAGGTACAAGACTCCATGTCTTATTTCTTATTAGGGCATTATATTCATCTTCCATGGCACTCCTCCACTTTTCATTGTTGATATCTTGATCAAAGGTTACTAGTTCATCACAAATAATGTTTGCAGTGTATAACTTAGGCTTAAAAATATCACTCTTGATCTTGTTATCATGTGATGACCTCTAGTTGCATGTTCCTACTATATATTTGATTCATCCATGCTTGCCTCTTGACTGTCATTATTCCTGCTGTTCTCTGGATTGCTTTCATTAACTGGCGTGTCAGCGAAATGTTGAGGTGAATCTTGTTCAACTTGACCCAGTTCACTATAAGACATTATGTGTTGATGATCTAAACTACTTTCACTTTCCATATGTTCTAGACTTTCATTATGTGAGTAGAGAGGTATTGATGGAATAGAGGTCTTTGCATTGTACACTTTTTAAGTAGTTTTGATACTTCGAGTAGAAAATGGAAATACATGTTCATTAAATACAACATGTCTAGACATAAATATCTTACCACTGTTGTCTAGGCATTTGTATCCTTTCTGATTCACACCATAGCCTAAAAAGGTATATGGTGTGGATCTGAATTTTAATTTATGCGAGTTGTATGGTCGTAGATGGGGAAAACACAAATACCCAAATGTATTAAGACTTTTATAATCAGGTTCTTGTTTGAGCAGCACTTCCATTGGAATTTTGCCTTGCAATGTCTTATTTGGTAATCTATTAATTAGATAGACGGCAGTTGCAAAAGCATCTAGCCAAAATTTCAATGGAAGTGAGGCTTGTGCTAGAAAAGTTAAACCTATTTCAACGATGTGTTTGTGTTTTCTTTCTACTAAACCATTTTGTTCTGAAGTGTAGAGACATGTCATTCCATGAATTCTTCCTTTCATTTTGAAAGAATTCCTTTAAAGTTTTATACTCTGTGCCTCCATCAGTTTGCACTATCTTTACCTGCTGATTTGTTTACCTCTCTGCTTGCCTTATAAATTATATTATCGCATTGTATGCCTTAGACTTTGATCTCAAGAAAAATATCCAAGTATACTTGGAATATGCATCTACAAAAGATATATAATATTTGAATTCATAATCTGAGTTGATAGGTGCAGGTTCCCATAAATCAATTGCAATAAGTTGCAGGAGTTTATCAAACTCAGATTTTGATTCTGGAAATGCCAATTTATGGATTTTTCCCATCTGACAGTAAGTGCACATATAAAAAGAAGGTACACTTTTAACTACTATTTTATTATTCGCCAGTACTTGTTTTACAACCCTTACACTAGGATGACCTAACTTATAATGTCATACATCAAATACGCGTTTGGTGGGTTGCTGTAAATCTAAGTCAGTTAGAATGCAACATTTTCTTTAATTATTTATATTACTGTCATTTGACAAGTTAAATCTGTAAAGTCCATTATGTGTTTCAACCTGCAACCAAATTTGTTTATTCCAAATATCTCTAACTAAATAGTATTTGAGATAGAATTCAAAGAAGACGTTATCTTGTGCACGTTTAGACAAACTGATAAGATTTTTCCTTATATTGGGCACTCTTAATAAACTATTAAGTAGTAGAATTCTTTGACCCTTAATTTGTGTATTGCCAGTGTGTGTAATATTAATACAAGTACCATTGCCCATTGATATTGATTGTTTACCTTTGTATTCCTTGCTTCCAATATTCAGATTCTGTAGATTGCTGGTACATGGTGGGTTGCACCAGAATTAGGGTACCAGCTCTCACTAATGATGTCTTTTGGCTTAGCTGCTTCACCAATGTTCAGGTTATGTACTCTCTGTTCATCTTGTTGCATGCTGGCCAAATTTGCATTCATAGACATTGTTCTTTGATTGCTTGAGCTTTGTGCTGATTTGTAGTTTGAGTCAAATCTAAAGTAACACTTATTTGCTGTGTGCCCCAACTTTTTACATATTTGGCATTTTAGTCCGCTATTACTGTAGCCTCCTCTGCCTCTAAACCTTCCTAATTGATTTCTTGGATGATTTTGTTCATTTTTGGCCATGTTTCTTGTTTGTTGTTGACACTTCTTTCATATCCCCTGTTTCTTGTATTAGCTGCATGGTTAACTAACATTTCTGAATCAAAGGACTTTTTCTGTTTAATTCTTCCCTCATGTTCTAGTAATGTTGAATGAACATATTGCATTAAAGTATAACTTCTTTGGATGTTAGAACTACCACCATAGCTTCATATTCGTTGTCCAATCCATTCATAATTGTTAATATTTGTTTGGTATCTAAGATCTTATGCCTAGCAGCCTCAAGTAAATCACAATAATTCTTGATCTTGGCCAAATAATCTCTTATTGACATACTATCTTACTTTAAATTTTGCATTTGTCTCTTGTAGTGCATTATTTTTGCTGCTGATTATGAGTTGAATATTTGCTAAACTGTTATCCATAATTCGTTTGAGGAGTTGCAGCTTAAGAATTGTGGTAGTAATTCTGTGTTAATTGATGAAAGAAGCTATGAACTCAATAGATTATCTTGTCTTTGGTGTGTAATGAATTCTTTATTGCTTACTAACTTGCCTCAACTGCCAAAGTTAACTTTGGTGGTGTAGTTTTTGTGCCAAGAACAAAATCTTCCAATCCATACCCCTTTATGGTTGTTAGTATTTAAATATTCAACAGCAAATAGTTGCTTTCATCAAGATGTACTGTTATTAACTGACTTTGTAGATTAATAACAGTTTTGATCAACTCATCTACAAATGATGGTTGTTGATTCTGATCTGTTGTCTGGGTTGGTGAGGTGGTTGCTGAGGCATTATCTTCTCCTGCCTCAGTGTTGGTTCTTGATTCTTGAAATCAGGATTTTGACAAACATTCGAATAGGAATGTGACGTTGCGATTCTTCGACGCTCGAAAACCGACATCAATACGTCTACTGTATCAACTGCCGAGCAATCGAATGCCGGAAAACCGTACCGTTATGGTAAAAGAAGAAGAAAAAGATAGAAGAAGAGAGAAAAAGATAGAACAGAACAGAAAGAAATAACAGAACAATATCAGAATCTCACAATCGCAGCGGAACAACATATAATAGATAAATGAATAATCTTTAAACAAAGAACTATATCAGTTATTACATCACATCACATTACATTACATTACATCATCAGAGTGTACAACATTAAACAACAACAAACAACAGAAATGAAATACTATATACTAGTAATACGCCATGCCATCCAGCTTGCCTCCAGCAACTCCTGAATTCCAAAATATCCTGATAACCTGACTCTAGACTGCTCGTGTGAAAATTGGTGGGCACCCAGAGTTTAGGAAGGAAAACAATAAACTCTGAGTCAGTCATGGGACTGGTGTAAGAATTTAAAACAGTTTATTTTTAAAACAGAGTACAGGGAAATTTTAAAATAGATTCGCAATGCTTTTTAGAAAATAAGACTACCATAAGGCCTCCCGCACACACACACAATGCAAACGCAGAATCGGAGGAGATTTCTCCTTATGATAGTCAAAGATGCTTGATACGCATTAAAAAGAAACGTTTGATATTATTACTAGTGCATAGTGTAGGAAAAGTTATTTCGAAAGTAAAGATATAAATCTTAGCCAACATACGACCATTTCCGTATGCCTATTATAGCTACCATGTTCAATTAAAGGTTACCACCACATTTCATGGCAGGTTATACAACTAAAACCGTATAGTGTTCGTATTGTTTCTTTGGATTTCCAACAAATGGTCAGGCCAGGGAACTTCCCATTGTCACATGGGTACGCCTCTGGAAAGACGACCCGAGAACCTAACCGGATCTCTGCCAACACAAGGCCGGGTTACCCTTAACTGGGTAAGTACTAACACGAATATGGCATTCCCCGACCGTAACCGATCTATATCCGAGGATCCTCGATTTCCAACAACCACAAAGCAATAAATTTGCAACAACAACATAGGTTAAGTATCTGGGCTCCATACCATGATACCACCTCTATCCAGAAGGAATGACATACACTAAAGGGGCGCTACCCCCTAACAACCTTGCTGCATCCTTCCTGTTTTGACCATTTCCGGGGTGTGAGGTCCGACGAAGTCTCGTCCACAAAGCCACGCTTTATATAAAAGCTGTGCTTTGATCATCAAATGCTCAAAAGAAGATCGTATGCCACATCACCAATTTGGGAATGTATCACTAGTAACCATCAACTACATAACCTCTAGGGTGTTAAGCTAAGAGAATAAATTCTCCCCCACCAACGGAAATATATTTGATAGAAACCAGCTTTACATCTCAAATTGTAACGTCAGACACACATCCATACAAGTCCGTTCCGGGATCGAACGGAACCGAAGGCACTTACAAAGAAGTCCTTGCAATCCGGATATTCACTAACCACGACCGCCATCACAAAGGGTAATAAATTTCTATATCGGAGATCAGTCGATGCAGAAACATTCAACGGTAATCCTTCCGTTTTTACAAATATCCGGTCTTCAACACCGGTCATCAAATGCAATCCATAACGACGTATCACATATTCGGAATGGGTTATACGACCCCAAGGTCCTTTCCCGGCTAACCCGAATTGTGAGCACTTATTTTGAAAATAAGTGTAGCATTCATATTCAAGCAAATCACATCAAATACCTATTTAAAGGTAAATATTGATAGTCGGTTATTTAACTATCAATAGGCATGCTCAACATCACTAGATTCCAAATAATTTTCCAAATTATTTATTTTCCAAAATATCTTTACAAGATATATATTTTCCACACTTCAACATTTGAAAACAAATTTTCAAATCACTTTTCACCTTTACCACTTTTGAAAACAAATTTCAATCATTTTTCTTATGCGAAATACTTTCATTTCAACATGGTTCATTTAAACCAATTAAATAAATCCTTACCGATTTACTTTATATTTACGTTCTAAATTCGTAAATTTATTCCCACACTTCAAAAATAAATCAACGTTTATTTTTTTAAACAAATTCCCATTTCCTTTATAAATTCCATAGTGAATTTATAATTTCCAAAATATCTATGAATATACGATTTCTAAATCGATTTCTAATATTCATTTTCGATTTAGCTTTAAAAGATAAGATCTTAAAATATTCACTTCATATTGGAAAACATTTCCATACTTATTTAATAATAAGTAATTCACAAATCTATTTATTTTCAACACTTGGAAAATATTCAATATACTTAAATCGAAATTAAGTATATATTTCATTCTTTAAGAAATCATTCTCTTAAACACATTTGTTTGGGCCAAAACGAATATTGCGTAAAACATCGTTATGACAACCCAAAATCACTAGTATAGGGATTCGAAATTTAGATAGATATATAAATCCCAATACTATACAAAAACATTTCCTTTCCGAAATCATTTACTATAACAATAGTGTTATAGTCCACCATTTCCTTCTATTTCTCGAAAACGTCTATTTCAACAATGAATGTTGAAATCTATGGTTTCGATAGTCAATGCATTTTTAAACATCTTTAAAACAATTGACTTCATTTTATTAATATCACTTTCCCAAAAACATGTCTATTTTCTTTAATAATATATTCACTGTCCAAAATCGTGAATATACTTCACTAACTAAATTCAATATTTTCTACACATTTTATTTCAAGGATAAATCGCTATCCGAAATCGCGAATATATCTCCTTTAATAACCTTTTATATTAAATTTATCAAATTCAATTGATTTCGGATTTATAAAAAATGTTTATAAATTCCATTTCTATTTATAAAACTTCGGTATATAAATCTCCTTTATTAACCACTTCAATTCATAACTCAATTTTATACCAAAAATCTAATTTACAAGTTAATTACTTATAAGTCCTTTATTTACAAAAATCTATTCATTTTATAACTTCACGATTTATAAATCGATAAATTTCATTCACTTAAGAAATCCAATCATTCTCAATTTTAACACATACAAAAAAACTCGTTTTATAATTCCTATATTTTTAATTTATAAATATCAATTTTATAAATCTTTTATATAAACCATTTATAATAATTCAAAAATCTCAATTTAAATAAACCAATCCCTTTAATAATTTACAAAACGTTATTTAAAACTTATATAACTCCAAAATTATACTTAAGTATTATTTTCCAAAAAATATAACTTTTATAACCATAAAATTATAATGTTTATTTATTTTAACAATTCAAAATTAAATAAAATGTATACTTTCAAAAATCACTTTAAAATTCTTTCTAAAATCAAAAACCATTATTTTAAAACTTCAAAAATGGATCCGATGATGCAGCAGCACCAAATAGTCAATCACAACATCCAAATATCATATATCGATATGATAATCAATAAAGATCACAATATCTGTAATCAAATAAGTATTGGTGAGGAATCCAGTTGGATCCCTCCAACATATTTCCCTGCATCCACAAACATTAGCACAATACCAATTCCGTTCCAGTACGGAATTATCGCGGTATATGGGATTTATAAAATATTATCCGCTTAATAGGCGGCGCAATAGGGTCTCATCCGCTATATAATGCGGGAAAATCAACTCCAAGTACATATATAATACTAATTCCAATTAAGATGGAATTATCGCGGTATATGTTTTTAATAAATAACCTCCGCTTAATAACGGCGTATAATGTCTGTTTCAACTAATAACAGATAATAATTTATTATTCAAACCTACAATAAAGCAATTTTAAATCTAACTATTATAATATAAATCGAAACAATTCGATTGAGTGAGAAGTTCTCACCTTGAGTTTCCGATATCAGTTGTAGCGTTTTATTTCGAATAAAATTAAACGGACGTTTAATTTTACCTGAAATTTTCACTAGCTCCAAATGATTCCAATCCAGTTTCATTGCATAGTGTTCGACAATACGGTTCCAACGCAATTCGTTTTGTCCAAATCCGACCTCGTATGAAAGAGTTACAGTATTTTAAAGTATACATAAATTATAATTACAAAACAATTTACTTTTTATTTTTATTTTTAATGCCCAAAACAATCCTGGCCGTTGCTCACGTTTGAATGCATTAGGGCCGCACCACGTTCCCTTCCCTTTCAACTTCGTTTCCAGGTAACTCCACGCGCAAGAAACCCATTCACGTTCGAAATAGGGTTAAATACTGCGACCTCCTCCTTCACTTCTACAACGATCAACCTACGCCACTTCGAAGCCCTCGCCTCATTCCACCACAGCCTAGAAGAGCATCAAGCTCGGTCTCCCCAGCTCCACCAAATCGCGTGCGAACGGCCGGCCATTCGAGCCAAATTGCCGTTGATCGGCTCCACTTCAAACGATCTCCACCGTTGGATGTGGAGATCTCGGAGTGCTCTAGTTTTGTAGTTGAACATTACTTGAATTGATTTGTGGATTGCAAGAAAATTGAGGGAGAAACGTTGGAGATTCTCGGCCGTTCAAAACAAAAGTGGTGGCTCTGAAGTTTAACCCTAGGGTTTGAGCTAATGAAAGGCTAAGGCTCCTTTTATAGAAATTTTACCAAAAACACTATTCATATCCAATTTTTCCGAACTCCAAATATCTCGCGGTGACCGGCGTTTCTAGGGTTTATCCCGCATTCTGGACACAATGGAATAGGTTTCGGAAGCTAATTCGATCATCTGTGCGAGTTGGTCGATTTTAAATTAAATCGGTTAATCAAATTTCTATGCGTTTTAGCTTGCCCTGGACAAACGGTAAATCCGATTGACACGAAATTTGAAACCTTACAATAATATTACATTACGGATCTGATGAAACTAGTTTCGTTGAAATCCGAGACTATTTGAAAAATGGCTATTTTAACTCGTCAATTAAATATTAAAATATTCAATTTTCACAATTTAACTTCAAATTCGATTTTAAAAGTTCTAAAATATCGTTCTAACTCCAATATGATATAATAAAATTTTACAAATCAATTTTAATCATATTTAACTCGATTTTCAATTATTTCTGTAATTTCCATATTAAATTATCGATTTAATTATCCAATTAAATCCAATTATTCGAAATAAAATTTATTCGACTCATAAATTTCACTTATTAACATTTAAAATCAATTAAATATACAAATTTTAATTGACAGAAATTCTGGGTCGTTACATACTTCCCCCTTAAAAGAATTTCGTCCTCGAAATTACCAAGTAAAAAAAGTTACAGAATCCATTAACTTTCCCAAAACAAACCATTCAAATTAGATTTTTCAAATCTCTTAAGTGTTTAACTTTCTCAAAATTCATAGTTAAACTTCTTACAAAATCTTTATTAAGTTTCCAAATCCAAACTTAGTTTTCAAAAATTTCCCAATTTTCTCAAAAATATTCTAACGCCTTAAATTTTCGGAAAAATTCACCAGAGTCTCCTTTGCGCGGCTCGATCCGCAAAAAAAATGACAGTGTATATATCACAAATATACATCTCATCAAGTGATGAGGCATCCCGCAGGGAAAAAGGTGTTAAAGTACGGTATGTAATCCGAGATATGTACCTTATATATTATTAGCGAGCGTATACGGCTAATATAGCGCGAAAGCGAGCTCCAAATGCGAAGCAAGCGCAATCCTCACCTACTAAACACTCAACAAACAATGAGAAACATGAATATATAAAAGTAACTTCAATATACAATATATAGCAACATAACAACTACATGTGCCAATATAGCAATGCATTCAATCAACAATTGCAACCACCAAACAACTATCATCCAACAAATCCATATCAAATCAATATATATTCACTTCTCATTAATATTCAATGAATTGGTTTTCAATTTAATCACATTTGATTTGTTAACATTGGATTTTATCAACATTCACTTATTCATATTCAATTTCAATTAGTTTGCATTCACTAATTAAATTCTCATTAGTTCAGTCTCAATCCAAATCAAATTCAATTCTATCCAAATCAATTCATAACCAAATCAACATTCTTTTCTATTTAAGATTTACTTGTCTTCCAATTTGATTCCAATTGCTTTAGCTTTCAATTTTGCTAATTCAATTTCATTAACACTTGATGAATTATATACAATCAATTAACAATCATATGACAACCAATGTATATTCAACATAACCAAATTTATTCAATTTACATTCTATTTGGTCCAACACTTTTTATTCCAATTGGTTTATATTAAATAGATTCCCATACAATTTTTTTAACTTCCAATAACATTAGTTTTTAATGAATTAACACTTTCATCCATTATCCCATATCAATTTTATTTACATTCAATTGATTTACATTCAATTCATTAGTTCAATTCATTAGTTCAATTCAATTGCTAATTCCTTTAACAATATAAAGTTGAATTTCATTCATATAACTCAAGTTCAAATTCTTAATGACTTCATTTCATTAATTCACTTATTAATTTACTTTGACACCAAAAATCAACTTCATTCAACATCACTTAAGTTATATTCCATTTCAAACATCTTATCAAATCCAAATCAATTTATTTAACTTTCCTTTTGTTAAATTTCAAATCACATGTCTTTGATGACAACTCAAATTTATTTCAACTTGGATTTTATTGATTTACTTATACTTTCCTTTAATTTAACTCCATCCTTTAAGTTAAATTTATTTTATCAAAATTCAAATTGTATAAGTTATCAACTCATTTATCATTCCCATAAATATTTTAAATAGGATTCTAGAGTCTTTTCAACCTTTCAAAACCATTTTTGAAACCAATTCAATTATCCTCTGAATTTCAAAACCCAAACTCAAATTTTCCAAACAACTTTTATTTAAAACAATTTGGCAGCAATTCCTCTTTTGGAAACCCGAAAATGAACACCAATGATGTCGCGATCATCATCGGAATTATTTTCCAGCGACCGAAAAGAGTTTAGAGCTTTAATTTCTCTAAAATAATTTTCCCAAAATATCAAATCCTTTCGAAATACTTCTCTGGAATTTTATTTTCAGATTATAAATCACATTTATAAATCTTTTACTTACATAATTTCACTTCTTATATATAAGATTATTTCACGATTGTAAATCATTTTAATTATAACTTCATACTTATAATTCATTTGCTTACACAATTCATTCTTTTACAATATGTTTCATTTAACTTATTCAAACAACTTTTATTAACTTGCATATATCTTACATTTTCAACTACCAAACAATCAATTGATATACACTTTAATAATTCTGAAAAATTATTTCTTTATATATAAAATATAATCAAGGTAAAATTATTTCATTTACCCAATTTTAAAATGATACTATGTCGACTTTCCTCGTTTAAGAGTTTAGAAACCCCTATCGATTACGGTTGTACACCCCGCACCGACCAGAATTCATAAACAGCTCAACGGATAAGCAAACACAATATAAAACAATTTCATATTCACTAACAAATACGCGCTCGTATCTATTATTACACTCAAACTCATTCTAGAGTACTACTGACTCCATCTCTAAAGAGTAATTCCCAAAAGAGCCATGATTATCGCTTAACCATATGCTCTGATACCAAATGTGACGTTGCGGTTCTTCGACGCTCGAAAACCGACATCAATACGTCCACTGTATCAACTGCCGAGCAATCGAATGCCGGAAAACCGTACCGTTATGTTTAAAGAAGAAGAAAAAGATAGAAGAAGAGAGAAAAAGATAGAACAGAACAGAAAGAAATAACAGAACAATATCAGAATCTCACAATCGCAGGAACAACATATAATAGATAAATGAATAATCTTTAAACAAAGAACTATATCAGTTATTACATTACATCACATTACATTACATCATCAGAGTGTACAACAACAAACAACAACAAACAGCGGAAAAGAAATACTATATACTAGTAATATGCCATGCCATCCAGCTTGCCTCCAGCAACTCCTGAATTCCAGAATATCCTGATAACCTGACTCTAGACTGTCCGTGTGGAAATTGGTGGGCGCCCAGAGTTTAGGAAGGAAAACAATAAAGTCCGAGTCAGTCATGGGACTGGTGTGAGAACTTAAAACAATTTATTTTTAAAACAGAGTACAGGAAAATTTTAAAATAGATTCGCAATGCTTTTTAGAAAATGAGACTACTATAATGCCTCCCGCACACACACCCAATGCAAACGCAGAATCGGAGGAGATTTCTCCTTATGATAGTCAAAGATGCTTGATACGCATTAAAAAGAAACATTTGATATTATTATTAGTGCATAGTGTAGGAAAAATCATTTCGAAAGTAAAGATACAAATCTTAGCCAACATACGACCATTATCGTATGCCTACTATAGCTACCATGTTCAATAGCAGGTTACCGCCACATTCCATGACAGGTTATACAACTAAAACCGTACATGGTTCGTATTGTTTCTTTGGATTTCCAACAAATGGTCAGGCCAAGGAACTTCCCATTGCCACATGGGTACGCCTCTGGAAAGACGACCCGAGAACCTAACTGGATTTCTGCCAACACAAGGCCGGGTTACCCCTAACTGGGTAACTACTGACACGAATATGTCACTCCCCGATCGTAACCGATCTATATCCGAGGATCCTCGATTTCCAACAACCACAAAGCAATAAATTTGCAGCAGCAACGTAGTTTAAGTATCTGGGCTCCATACTATGATACCACCTCTATCCAGAAGGAATGACATACACTAAAGGGGCGCTACCCCCTAATAACCTTGCTGCATCCTTCCGTTTTGACCATTTCCGGGGTGTGAGGTCCGACGAAGTCTCGTCCACAAAGCCACGCTTTATATAAAAGCTGTGATTTGATCATTAAACGCTCAAAAGCACTTCGTATGCCACATCACCAATTTGGGAATGTATCACTAGTAACCATCAACTACATAACCTCTAGGGTGTTAACTAAGAGAATAAATTCTCCCCCACCAATGGAAATATATTTGATAGAAACCAGCTTTACATCTCAAATTGTAACGTCAGACACACATCCATACAAGTCCGTTCCGGGATCGAACGGAACTGAAGGCACTTACAAAGAAGTCCTTGCAATCCGGATATTCGCTAATCACGACCGCCATCACAAAGGGTAATAAATTTCTATATCAGAGATCAGCCGATGCAGAAACATTCGACGGTAATCCTTCCGTTTTCACAAATATCCGGTCTTCAACACCTTTCGTCAAATGCAATCCACAAAGACGTATCACATATTCGGAATGGGTTATACGACCCCAAGGTCCTTTCCCGGCTAACCCGAATAGTGAGCGCTTATTTTAAAAATAAGTGCAGCATTCAAATTCAAGCAAATCACAACAAATACCTATTTAAAGGTAAATATTGATAGTCAGTTATTTAACTATCAATAGGCATGCTCAACATCACCAGATTCCAAATAATTTTCCAAAATATCTTTACAAGATATATATTTTCCACACTTCAACATTTGAAAACAAATTTTCAAATCACTTTTCACCTTTACCACTTTTGAAAACAAATTTCAATCATTTTCCTTATGCGAAATACTTTCATTTCAACATGGTTCATTTAAACCAATTAAATAAATCCTTACCGATTTACTTTATATTTACGTTCTAAATTCATAAATTTATTCCCAAACTTCAAAAATAAATCAACGTTTATTTTTTTAAGAAAATTCCCCTTTCTTTTATAAATTCCATAGTGAATTTATAATTTCCAAAATATCTATGAATATACGATTTTCAAATCGATTTCTAATATTCATTTTCGATTTATCTTAAAAAGATAAAATCTTAAAATATTCACTTCATACTGGAAAACGTTTCCATACTTATTTAATAATAAGTAATTCACAAATCTATTTATTTTCAAAACTTGGAAAATATTCAATATACTTAAATCGAAATTAAGTATATATTTCATTCTTTAAGAAATCATTCTCTTAAACACATTTGTTTGGGCCAAAATGAATGTTGCGTAAAACATCGTTACGACAACCCAAAATCACTAGTATAGGGATTCGAAATTTAGATAGATATATAAATCCCAATACTATACAAAAACATTTCCATTCGAAAATCATTTACTATAACAACAGTGTTATAGTCCACCATTTCCTTCTATTTCTCGAAAACGTCTATTTCAACAATGAATGTTGAAATCTATGGTTTCGATAGTCAATACATTTTTAAACATCTTTAAAACAATTAACTTCATTTTATTAATATCACTTTCCCAAAAACATGTCTATTTTCTTTAATAATATATTCACTGTCCAAAATCGTGAATATACTTCACTAACCAAATTCAATATTTTCTACACATTTTATTTCAAGGATAATTCGTTATCCAAATCCGCGAATATATCTCCTTTAATAACCTTTTATATTAAATTTATCAAATTCAATTGATTTCGGATTTATAAAAAATGTTTATAAATTCCATTTCTATTTATAAAACTTCGGTACATAAATCTCCTTTATTAACCACTTCAATTCATAACTCAATTTTATACCAAAAAACTAATTTACAAGTTAATTAATTATAAGTCCTTTATTTTACAAAAATCTATTCGTTTTATAACTTCACGATTTATAAATCGATAAATTTCATTCACTTAAGAAATCCAATCGTTGTCAATTTTAATACTTACAAAAAAAATCGTTTTATAATTCCTATATTTTTAATTTATAAATATCAATTTTATAAATCTTTTATATAAACCATTTATAATAATTCAAAAATCTCAATTTAAATAAACCAATCCCTTTAATAATTTACAAAACGTTATTTAAAACTTATATAACTCCAAAATTATACTTAAATATTATTTTCCAAAGAATATAACTTTTATAACCATAAAATTATAATGTTTATTTATTTTAACAATTCAAAATTAAATAAAACGTATACTTTCAAAAATCACTTTAAAATTCTTTTTAAAATCAAAAATCATTATTTTAAAACTTCAAAAATGGATCCGATGATGCAGCAACACCAAATAGTCAATCACGACATCCAAATATCATATATCGATATGATAATCAACAAACATCACAATATCTGTAATCAAATAAATACTGGTGAGGAATCCAGTTGGATCCCTCCAACCTGTTTCCCTGCATCCACAAACATTGGCACAATACCAATTCCGTTCCAGTACGGAATTATCGCGGTATATGGGATTTATAAAACATTATCCGCTTAACAGGCGGCGCAATAGGGTTTCATCCGCTATATAATGCGGGAAAATCAACTCCAAGTACATATATAATACCAATTCCAATCAAGATGGAATTATCGCGGTATATGTTTTTAATAAATAACCTCCGCTTAATAACGGCGTATAATGTCTATTTCAACCAATAACAGATAATAATTTATCATTCAAACATACAATCAAGCAATTTTAAATCTAACTATTTAAAATATAAATCGAAACAATTCGATTGAGTGAGAAGTTCTCACCTTGAGTTTCCGATATCAGTTGTAGCGTTTTATTTCGAATAAAATTAAACGGATGTTTAATTTTACCCGAAATTTTCACTAGCTCCAAATGATTCCAATCCAGTTGCATTGCATAGTGTTCAACAATACGGTTCCAACGCAATTCATTTCGTCCAAATCCGACCTCGTATGAAAGAGTTACAGTATTTTAAAGTTTACATAAATTATAATTACAAAACAATTTACGTTTTATTTTTATTTTTAATACCCAAAACAATCCTGGCCATTGCTCACGTTTGAATGCATCAGGGCCACACCACGTTCTCTTCCCTTTCAACTTCGTTTCCAAGTAACTCCACGCGCAAGAAACCCATTCACGTTCAAATTAGGGTTAAATACTATGACCTCCTCCTTCACTTCTACAACGATCAACCTACGCCACTTCGAAGACCTCGCCTCATTCCACCATCGCCCAAAAGAGCATCAAGCTCGGTCGCCCCCTGCTCCACCAAATCGCGTGCGAACGGCCGGCCATTCGAGCCAAATTGTCGTTGATCGGCTCCACTTCAAACGATCTCCACCGTTGGATGTGGAGATCTCGGAGTGCTCTAGAGTTTTGTAGTTGAACATTACTTGAATTGATTTGTGGATTGCAAGAAAATTGAGGGAGAAACGATGGAGATTCTCGGCCGTTCATTACAAAAGTGGCGGCTCTGAAGTTTAACCCTAGGGTTTGAGCTAATGAAAGGCTATGGCTCCTTTTATAGAAATTTTACCAAAAACACTATTCATATCCAATTTTTCCGAACTTCAAATCTCGCGCGGTGACCGGCGTTTCTAGGGTTTATCCCACGTTCTGGACACGATGGAATAGGTTTCGGAAGCTAATTCGATCATCTGTGCGAGTTACGGCAATAAACGATCGATTTTAAATTAAATCGGCTAATCAAATTTCTGTGCGTTTTAGCTTGCCCCGGACAAACGGTAAATCTGATTGACACGAAATTTGAAACCTTATAATAATATTACATTACGAATCCGATGAAACTAGTTTCGTTGAAATCCGAGACTATTTGAAAAATGGTTATTTTAACTCGTCAATTAAATATTAAAATATTCAATTTTCACAATTTAACTTCAAATTCGATTTTAGAAGTTCTAAAATATCGTTCTAACTCCAATATGATATAATAAAATTTTACAAATCAATTTTAATCATATTTAACTCGATTTTCAATTATTTCCGTAATTTCCATATTAAATTATCAATTTAATTATCCAATTAAATCCAATTATTCGAAATAAAATTTATTCGACTCATAAATTTCACTTATTAATATTAAAATCAATTAAATATACAAATTTTAATTGACAGAAATTCTGGGTCGTTACCAGGAACATAAGCAACTACGGTTCAATGATGTTTTGATGAACTTAGTGGTGAGGATTCTGTTCTTGAGTGGGCAGCTACTGTTTAGATGTTGATTAACTTGGTTGTGAGGTCCGTGATTCTTTGATGGTAAACAATGGTACAATCAGGTTTGAGATACTGATACTGACAAATATTATAAAACTGAAAGATTTAGATCTTCTATTTTGCTTGATCTTCAGCCTTCTCAGATGATGATTTTATAATCTGATGAGAAAACTATGCACTGCTAGCTTTCAAATGATGAAATCTTATAGATGAAAGTTAGTAGGATGCTCGTCCCATGAGGACTTTTGCTGCTCTGATACCATAAAAGTATTTTAATGAAGAAGGAGATGTTGGATTGTAAGAAATGATCTGTTGTTATTTGCTGAAATTGAATACATAATATGGTACACCGTTGATACTTTATATATGGGTTTACACAGAGACTATTTCAAAGATGCACAGTTCACTACACAACAAAAGGCTTTTAACAGCGTTTGATAAACGCTGTAATATGATACAACAGCGTTATTAGAAACGCTGTATAACGACATGCTGTCGTATATACATAACTTACAACAGCGTTTCTATAAACGCTGTTGAAATATCTCTGTGACAGCGTTTATTACGAGCTGTCAATAATGTTTTCAACAGCGTTTATAACGTGCTGTATTATGTTTTCTAAACGCTGTTATTAAATCATCAACTATTTTCGACAGCATGTAAAAACGCTGTTATTGACAATTTCAAGATAATTACAACACAAATTAAACGCTGTTGTTTCTTCATTGACAACATTAATCAAACGCTGTCTTCTATTTATATAACAGCTTTAATATTCCACTCTATTTTTGAATATTCCAGAATTATATTTTGAGTATATTGAAGCAACTAGCATATATAACATGTTCTAATAACTATTAATCAGATACATAAACGTTTACATGATATATACGTTCAGTATATTACAATTACAAATATATACATTCAGTATAACAACCCTTCAAACATATCACCTTCAACTGTTCGCATATAAGCATATCAGACAACACATATCCGACAACACATATCACCTTCAACTGTCCACACAACTGTGTGCATCTCCATCACCATACAACTGCCCAACAAACCGCTGCCATCAGCCTGAACAACAACCACCCACCTGCCACTGACTTTTCCAACGCATCTGCCACCATCCTCACATAACCTTGTTCAACTTCACACTCACAACTGTAGTTCAACTTCATTCTCACCCCTCCTCCAACTTGCTACCACCAGCCATACATACAACACAGTTCATCAATATCACTAAACCATCTTCTTCCTTATCCAACTGATCTACTCTGCAAATATCCATATACATCTCTGCCCATTCATTCCACCTGAACTCCATAACTCCACTGTCATCAATATCAACACCTCCACTGTCAAACCCATATTCACAGCAACAAACATCATCATCCACTCCTACATCCACTCCGCACCACTTGAAAACCAATCCAACCACCAGTCTACTTCACACAGTCCAACTTCTCTCACTGCTGCTCTACGGCATCCAATACCCACAACCCCTTCATCAAACAACCACAGCAGTTCTTCTCCTATTCACCAGAAACTTGCCTTACAATCTAGTACACACCCTATCCACTGTTGTACTTCACTGCAATTCACCCGTGACCTCATCGACTTCATTTCCCTACCGCAAAAATCAAACCTTTAATTCGAAACCACCTCGAACTCCTCCTAGCACGAACCACGTCATCCTCCAACTCATTGCCGCGATCTCCACTGATATAGCAAAACTGCACTTTCCAGTTTGATGGAGTTTTCCAATTAAACTTTTGTCCACAAAGTCTTCTCAACCTGTGATGAATTGAATGACAAATTAATATGTATGTAGTTATATACATCACACTTATTCTTAACCAAATTAAGAAAATACCAATTAGAAAATCCACCTATATACTCATGGATCCGATCAGATATTAACAAATTTCTCAAAACCCTATATCATATCATGCATTATAGAAACCCAGAATAAAGACATGTGCCTGCAATTTTTGGTTTAACACCTGATGAAACTTACAAATGGTGCATCTCTTTCATTTTCTGAAGTGGTGGAAAATTTGTGAACCCTCTCATATCACTGACTCTCCTATATTTCATCAAAAAAAACATAAAACAAAAATAAAAAGAAGAAGAAAAGGTAGTATAAAAAGGACAGTTTGTTATAACTACAGAATTCAAGTCATTTTCAAACGAACGGTCTTACAGTTCATCGACTGAGCTCAAGTTAGCAAAAATAGGAGGAAATGGGCCTTCCAAGGATGTTCCTTGCATATCTCTGTAAATAGGTTGCAAAAGTTAAAGTATAAGTTGAGAATTATAGTCTTCTAGAATGAAATTAATTATAATGGAGAAAGTCTACATGAAGTAACGATTTACACTCACAATCGCTTGAGTTGGGTCCAATTACCGATAAAATCAGGAATTTTTCCAGAGATTGGATTTCCATCCATAATACTGCAGATTAATTTATAAATAAATAAAGTTAAATAAAGTTATTAACATGTAGCAACAACATTATTACATTAATAAGAAAGGTGTAAGCACATAACAGCATTTTCCATTACATACAAGTTTTATATATAATATCAATATGCATATATTTGGAAAGGCTTGAAACGAGATGAAAACAAATTAGTAGGTTTCCACCAGTTGTGAATTTAAATCCTAAGCACACCCACTCGTGGATATTTTAAGCTATATTAAAAATACTGAACACCAAACTATGCCTTGGACAACCATTTTAACATGCGTATCAGCAATACCAACCAGTGGATCAATGATGCAATGTATAAATAGTGAATCCATAAATAAATAAAAATACCAAAAATACAATATACTTGTTAACTTACAAGGTGGACAATTTCTTAAGATTCCCCAGTGACTCTGGTAACTCACCAGAGAAATTATTGGAAGCAATATACCTATATGAATAGTATGATAAAAGCCTGAATGCAACCACAATCAATAATATTTCACATTATTGGAATAAAATTTTCTTTACGGTATATTGACAGTCGAGTTAACTTGGTAAGTTTGCCCAGAGTTACGGGAATTGGACCTTCTAATTGGTTTTCTTTGATCACACTGTCATAATCAAGTGGTATTACTAAGAAAAAGAAACTAAAGAAAGTTTAACAAAATGAAAAGGCACCGTGACTATTTTTTTAAATGAAATGCAAGAAGTGAAGTGAAGTGAAATGAATATAGACAAGGATACAATTATAAGAGTGTGTGAATAGTTGTCACCCTCATTTCTCAATAAGGAATAAGGAAAAGTACAAGCAGCGTAATGGACTGAATAAAACTTTGGTATAAGAGAATTACAGAGATTGTAGAGTTGATATGTTTCCTATTTCATCTGGTATTCTTCCATAAAGACGATTCCTAGAAAGTGACCTGCCAGCAATAATCAATTAAAATTTTGCAATTCAAATAAATTGAATTCTTTAAATCATCATGAAGAGTGGAAGAAACCTGTAAATATATATTCTCCCCTAGCAACTAGATGTCAAGATCTGCTTATTTTAGCAACCTTTCCAATTAAACTTTTGTCCAAAAAGTCTTCTCAACCTGTGATGAATTGAATGACAAATTAATATGTATGTAGTTATATACATCACACTTATTCTTAACCAAATTAAGAAAATACCAATGAAACAAATCCAATTAAACAATAAAGAATAGTGCATAAATAAAGATGCATACCAATATTGTCTTCCACTTTTTGTATAACATCCAAACCACCATCTTTTGCCTTTTGAATCAGATTAGTCCACATCTGGAAAAAAAACGTCCATTCAATCAAAATCGGTTATTGGTCACAATAATTACATAAATGAGCCTTCTGCATTTTGCAATTACAACCATTATCAAATCTCTACAGTTCAAATAGCCTACTCACCAAACAATTACAACCATTCAAATAGCCTACTCACCAAACAATTACAACCATTATTAAATCTCTACAGTTCCTTCATTCTCCTTCAACCATATTGCACTGTCGAACACTCCTCACTGAATCACAGAACAGTGCCTTGTTCTGCATATTCCACCATAGCCTTTGTTACCACTGCACATAGGCTGCCCTTCAACAATCTACCAGACTTCTTCACATTCAAACTGCCTTCTGCATTTTGCAAACTTCCACGTCACTTCCCTTCTGCTGCCATTACTACATCATCCACCACCAAACCACAGACACCCAACCTTATGTTACACTGCAATACCCCCACCACCAACAAACTCATCCTCTATCTCTTTGTTTACTGCACCTGCATACTTCATTGAAATAAAATATAAACACTTAGATGATATACCTGGAGAACTTCAAGATCCTTCTTCAACTCAGGAGTCATAGTCGGAGCAGGCATGTCAAACCTGTGTACAAAATAATTTGCATCACATAACAAAAAGATGCAAATGCAAAAGAATCAACCTTATCTTTCCCTTTCTCTGAGCTCTTTTCTGCATCAGTTAGCATGGGAGGTAATTTTGGAGCCCAAGAAAGTCCAATTGTTGACTTAGTTTCCATTTCTATCAGTAAAAACATATTTGGATGAGTACTAATAAGTGAGAATAAAATCTACGGAGAGAGTAGTTGAGCTGTAAAAAGAAGTATGGCCAATATGTGCTTACAAATCATGCGTTGTAACCAAATGGAAAGTGAAATACCAACTAACCATTAGATCTGTACTATATGTAACAAGACTGGCCCATATTTATCAAGTAGTAAATCAATTAACCAACTATCAAGTATCAAGTATATGCTAATTACTACATACAAGAGTTAATTATTGTTGAACTACTTTCTGGGAAATAACGGGAAATAGTATAATAAATATTTCAAACAGGCGACTTATGCCACCACCTGTTTTGGTTGGATATTTTAAAGGGAAAAGAGAGAGAGAGAATACAACCAATAACTGTTATCAAGTTTACAGGTTTCCTATCATTTTTTTCCTTATGATTTTACAGGTTTCCTATGCATAGGGTTCGCTAAACAAAATTGATGGTGTAAATAGTTTTACAGTTATCAGCTTAACATCCATTAGTTTAGTTTCAAATTTCACCCAAATAATAATAATTTACCTGTTTCTCAAAGGTTTAGTAAACCCTAGTGCCTTTGAAGTCATGAAACGGTCAATAGGAAGACCACTTTCTGCCAAGCACATGCAGCAAGAGGACAATAATTCAATTGATTCTTGCAATCAAGAAAGCAGCAATATCATGTTCAAGCTATAAGAAATACAAATCCATATGTCAAACATCAGGTCTGTTTTTATAAATCAAAATAACCTCAAATAGAAAAAACATTCAAGCAGAAAAGGAAAGACAAACAGGAAAGTTCCAGGTACCATGCATTACGCCCTTTAAGCAAGGTAACATAAGTGTCTGCTAGCAGTGGTCCTGCTAGTTTCTCTGGCTCTTCTGTCAACAAGTGTGTGATGAATATCATTTCTGAAGTGCAATGCGCAAAGTACACTGATTTGCTTGTGGCACTCTCGTTTGTTAGAGCAGCCACCATACCTGCATAGCTGAATTAAACAACAAAGTTATCATGAATGCAAACAGCATAGACACCTTTGTACTTAGACTAAATGAATATCATGAAAAAACAGCAAGTTGATAAGTTGATAATCCGCATATTTTATCATACATAGACTAAATGAAATGGTGCTGCAGCTAGAGCAACTAAAAATATGTGAGACCGGAAAGAGTTGTACTTCCATTTTATGTCCTTGTATAAATTTATAAATACACACAAAATGTGCGCACACGTGTGTATATAATAAAAGAATATGAATCTAGCATGACTGTACATGCAAAAGGATGTTAATTCAACAACTTGAACAATTTGAATGATCAAATCACTTAAAAGGCTTAATTATTTTGATCATACAGATGCTCAAAATATTATTACGATTCCATCCACTGTGCTTTACTGTGATTGCATTCCTATCAACTCCACTCTAACTCTACTGATATCAGATTTGATTATCACTTACTATTTTTTTAATTCAAGTTTTTTTACAACATAAATTGAAAAAAAAAGATTTGAATCTGTAGAGTTCCAATTTGACCAAAATTCCAACTAGAATTTTATAGAAGCTTTATAGAGTTCTGATTCGATATCAATTCTATGTTTGTTAGAGTTTGTTTCAGGAGACAAACTTACAATGCCAACTTATAGAAAATAGTGCAAACTTTAACATGATGTTGGCAGTTAGCAGTTCTTTAAGATAGTGCAAACTTATTGTTTGGGGAGATGTTTAAATTGATAATATTCACTATTAACCAACAAATTGATAATATTCAATGTGCTGCTTTTTCCACTGCTGTATTTGCAAGCCAAAGTATGCTTAAATTAAATCAAAAAAGAGAGGTTTGTTAGACTCACTGTTAACCAAATGATCTCACCATTAGATTAGGAACAGTATGCTTCAGAAATAATCAGGTATATAACATAAAGGAAATTACTTGCTGAAAATAACTAAATAATATTATTAGTTACCTTTGCGTGATGAGAATTTAGGTTACCTTTGTGCCATCACAGCATGAACCGGAGTCCCACACATAGGGTGAAGCAACACATCCAGCCCAGTAAAGGAGCTTAACCAAAGTCCAGAATCTTCAGATTACCTATGATATTGATAAGGCAAGAGCTAAATAGCATAAAATTTAGGAATCTTCCCAATTTTTATGCTATTCAACTATGCCTCATCAATATCATTTAGACCTTATACGATAGTGACAACATCTATATCATCCTGTTGACTGCTCTGGCTGAACCCAAACTGTATAAATTACACATGTATAAATGTCACGCTCATTAAACTGAAAAGAATTTTCAAGATGACCATAATGACCAAGATTTAGAAATAAATTAAAACAGATACTGATACTATGGAAGACTGTGACACAAAAAATTCTATATATTACAAAAATAAACTATTAGAAGAATCTAGTGATTGATTCATTTATATATTATGGAAGATTGTGTGGTTTGATATTGAAGCAAACATGTTTGTGAATAATACCCAAAGTTCAAAGTGTAATGATTCAATTTAAGAAAACACCTTTGGCATAAATTATTATAAATTTGGAAATCAGAAAATAAATACTTTTAACATTATTTTTTGTTTTATTTAAATAAATCTTTTTATGAGCATATATAACATATGGTTTTTTGGTTGCTTTGCTATATTAAATTTCAAGAAAAAAGCAAGTGTTTTCACTTTTTTGATCAAATCTACCCTGATTGTGACGCCTATATGCAAGTTAGTTTCTACTATGCACAAATTTATAAATTTATTATTTGTAAGAGTAACATATTTGCAGCAAGGAAAAAAATATAAACAGAGGTTCATTGGTATATTTAGTTTCTATGAAAGATTATTGTAATCTAGTTAGCATAAAGCTTCTTTTAATCACACAAAGAATGTGAGGGTATAATTTTGCTCCTCTTATTATTCCTTCACTCGATTTGTATTGGCATTAATTGGAAAACAAACTCCAGCTTTCTTATGACCTATAATCAAAGTACTAAATCATGTTAAAAAAAATTATAAACTGTCAGGTAAACAAACTTTGACATAATCTAGCTACAGTAGAAATGGTTAAATTTATTTAACCTGGACAACATTATATGAAGGACTGTAAACAAAAACCAAAAACATATACTGTACTAAGCCTATTTAGAATCATTACACTTTAATGTTTGGTGTTAGAAGTATTCTGTTTTTTGTTGAAGCTAAAGCTATTAACATATGAAGACACAGATGGGATAGGATATGTATGCTGTTAGCACTATAACCACTGATCAAATATCTATTGATAAAATCGTCTGAATAACAAAGAATGGACACATATTGGAATGAAACGGTGATGGACGATCGGAGGAAATCATTATTGTTTTTGTTTTTTTGACTGGGAGCATGAGTACTTTAGCCTTTATTAAATGAAGAGAAAATATATTAAAACCAGCTAGCACACACTACAAATACAGGAACAATTATTTAGTATTATCGCAATCTTCCACCCTCGGTTAACCATCATAATTCATCATACTTCTATACTGTAACTATAACAACAACCCCTTGACATCCTCACTTGCTACATACCATTCTGCATCAAACCACCTCTTATAACATCTACCCATTTCTTTCCATCCCACACATACATCCCAAACCACTGCCTCATCCCATAAAAAATTCACCAATCCTTCCTCTGCCTTAACTGCCTCCAGCCTCCTCGCTGGTCACCACCAGCCTGCACATCCATCCCCAACTGCAACTACTAACCAACCATTATACAACAAGTTTACTACTTCACATTCAACTGCATTACCTCTGCCTTAATATTAATCATATTTTTCTAATTCACTTAATGTGAAGCAAATCTGGTGTAGCAAATCTTAGTTACAGCAATAAAAATAACTTTAAAATATTGAACATTTAAAATTAAAAATACCTTAAAAAAAGCACGGCAACGACGTTAGAGATTACTAGAAAGGCTTGTCATTCGGTGTTGTTGGTGGCGTCAGGGTCAGATGAAAAAGAAGGAGCCAGGCGGCAATGATTTGATGGGGTGGGAGGAGGATGGTGCGGAAGCGACAATTGGGACTGTGGCGATTTAATGGGATGGGTCGGCTGAGTGTTTTTATTGTAATAGAGGAATTAGGTTTTTATGAAACGAAATGAAGGGAGGGAAACGAAACGAAGGGAGGGAATGGAACTAGGTTTTAGACAGCGGTTTAACAAATTGTTTTACACTAATTAAGTTGTAAAATACAGAAAAGACAGCGGATTATAGTCAAACGCTGAGATTAAGAGCTGTTAATGACCATTTTTCTTGTAGTGGTTGCACATAGCTTTTTTCAATTTTACCCCTGTGCTATGTAATATAAGCTAACGTTATTCTCTACCGACTCATTCCTTTACTCTAACTCATATTGGGGTGAGGTGACATATTTAGAATTATGTTCAGATATTGCCTAATTCGTCTATCGGAAATTGCAGGTTGATCCGTAGAAACACCTTTTCGATACAAGCTTTGGTTTGCGAGGTCAAGATATGGATGTCTCAATGGAGATGATGATGAATGTTATGAAAATAGTAGCACTTTGCGGAAGCTTTTATCAACGGATCTTTATCACTCAAATCACAAAGAGATAATTTGGATTGAAAACAAGACGAAATTAAAATCAAAACGCAATAACACAAAATATTCCACCCAACCACACACTTAAATGATTCACCAAATATTTTTTTACAATTAATAGAACAAAGCTAAAGTAAACAAAATACCATTGAATCAATAACCAAATTGAGAAACGGAGCAAATATCTATATGGTTAAAATTGTTGGAGAAAAAGAACAAAGATAAAGAAGAGAAAATTAGCAAATAGATTTTCCACCACGCTTTTATCCTCTTCTAGCCTCTATTTATATAATCAATTTTTTAATGCCCAAGTTAACATTAGATGGGGACAAATAATTTGATTAGCCAATTAGAGAGAGAAATAAACATACTCAAATATGCCTATTAATAAGAGGAAACAAAATCTTCTCTTTTTTTCTTTTGCATATTTATTTCCCTCTATTTGTGATTTTGTATCACCAAAATTTGACACTCCACTTTGATGCAAAGTCACATATCTCCAACATATCAAGCATGCCATATCTATATCTATCACAAATACCCACATCTTAACCACATTAAATTACAAAGCTCAACCACCGTCTGCAAGTGATGCATCTCCCACATGAGGTGCATCGCATAAATCCAGTCTCAAAAAAATTTGTGACACCACAAAGATCTCCGTGTTGCCTTTGTGGATTTTGCAATTTGACACCCATCTATTACTTGATCTGAGCTCATTACATGATCACTATCGATCCCTCGAGCATCATTAATATGAAGACCCCTGTCTAAAATATGATCCTCAATGCTAGAATCATAAGTAGTGACCACATTAACCCTCCATCTTGCTATAGGCTAGGTCCTTCAACCGTCACTCACTTTCCATTGTCGACTACATAACCAACCAAGCTATATAGGTTTCCTTCTTCTAATACTCCTCTCATCCTTACACGACCACCTTTCTTCACTCTTAAAACTCCATCTTGAATCTCATAAATGCAACCACGACGATCCAACTGACCGAGAGAAATAAGATTATGTGAACAAGTGGGTACATATCTCACTCCAGAGACTTCTCTAACCATACCATCATGCATACGAAATCGGATAGATCCAATGCCACAGATCGGTAGCTCTTCTCCATTAGCTGTCATAATCATGCCGACACTCTTCTCATAAGAAGAAAAATAATTCACATCTCTACAAATATGAAAATTGATTCCCGAATCCATCTTCCAAGGCTTATTTTCACTAAAGAGGACATCACAAGAAGCATCACTATCAGTACCTTCAGCAAAACCTGCATGTGCATCACTACTAGTATCACCATGCGCAGCCTTTTTCTGATCTCTTTTATAAGCTTAACACTTGCTACGAATGCGACCTTTCTTATTACAATAATGACAAGTGATATCACATTTACCATTAGCATCATTCTTCTTCCAAATTGTATCTTTCTTCGAGTCCCTTGTCACGATAGCCTCACTTTTAATTGATTTCACACCCGACCTTTTTCTTCTAAGCTCCTCATTTAAAAGACTGCTTCGAACAGTTTTCAGAGAGATAGTTCCATTAGCATTGAAATTACTCAATGAAACAACCAAAGTTTTTCAACTTTCTGAAAGAGAACTTATTAATAAATGAGCATGCAACTCATCATCAAAATTGTCCTTCATATTTGCCAATTGATTTATTATATCTTGAAATTCATTCAATTGCTCTGCAACGGACTTCTCTTCATCTAATCTCATTTGTACCAACTTTCGAACCAGAAAAGCCTTCTAGTAGCACTCTTTGACTCATACAAAGACACCAACTTGTCCCAGAAAGCCTTCGCGGATTCACAACTAGCCACGTGATGGAAAACTAAATCATCAAGATATTGGCGAATCAAAGCAATCGCTTCTCATCCATCTTCTTTTATTTTCCCTCATCTACATCAGAGGGCTTCTTTCCATCTCCATCAATCGGATCATGAAGATCATTGAGGTACAGAACATCCTCCGTCTTAGGCTTCCAAATATCTCAATTTTTCCCATCTAAGATAGCCATCTTTGAAAACGAAATCATGTCCGACATTAATATTCAAACCAAAATTACTCTAATCTTTGCGATGATCTGTGCTCTGATACCAAACTGTTATGAAAAAGTAGCGCTTTGCGAAAGTTTTTATCAATGGATCTTTGTCACCCAAATCACAAAGAGATAACTTGGATTGAAAAAAGATAGAATTGAAATCAAAAAGCAATAACACAAAATATTCTACCCAACCACTCACTTTATTGATTCACCAAAATTTTATTTACAATTAATAGAACAAAGCAAAAGTAAACAAAATACCATCCATCAATAACCAAATTAAGAAAGGGAGCAAATATCTATATGGCTAAAATTGTTGGAGAAAAAGAACAAAGATGAAGAAGAGAAAATTAGTAAATAGATTTTCCACCACACTTTTACTCTCTCTTCTAGTCTCTATTTATATAATCAATTACTTAATGCTCAAGTTAACATTAGATGATAAAAAATAATTTGACTAGCCAATTAGGGAGAGAAATAAACATACTCAAATATGCCTATTAAGTAAAGAAAACAAAATCTTTCTCTTTTTTTCTTTTGCATATTTATTTCTCTCTGTTTGTTATTTTGTATCACGAAAATAATTTCGATGCAAGCTTGGTTTGTGAGGTCAAGGTATGGATGTTTCAATGAAGATGATGATGAAGAGATTGATTTACTTCAAATTTTGATGGAATTTTGGTATAGAATGGCTTAGGGGAAAGAGACTTCCACAGTTTTGTTTATAGTGGAAATAAATATGTAGTATTTTTACTTATTTCTCCCCCAAGGTCAAAACAGTTTTGACCCTTTGATTCCCCGTAATATGGTCAACCTTATATTACTGAATAATATCTAAAGGAAATTAGTCTAAAGGCTAATACCAATATCAGTTTGAATGACACAAATTTCAAATTTATTTTAAAAGATAATATAATGATATATTCATATAACATACACGTACATAACACTATTTGTATAGCATCACACAAGGTTTTAAAATTAGTTAGTATGTCACATTATGGCACATTATTATGCATAAATATGTTAATACGTGGATATTATCTACTCAGATGTTATGAGTTATGAAATGCAGGATGAAAGCAGGGAGCACGAGTACTACCTGACAGGAGATGTATGCTATGAAGAAGCACTGCAGATGGTTTCAGTTATCACTCCTGTGCCTGGTGCGGTTGGCCCTGTTACAATTGCTATGCTTCTCCCTACTCTTGATTCTGCCAAAATTGTAAATGGATTACTATGACCGTTACCATCTTGCTTGTATGTTTATTGTAATATGATAGCGTGGTATAACTTGTACATTTTTTCGTTGTATCTCCTCTGTTCTTTACTAGCTCCGCATTTTTCTTCTGTTCATCATACGTTTATTATTTAATAGCATATACTTCATTAGGTGATACAAATTTTTTATTTTGATAAGTGATGTTTTGTTTTTTTTTGTAAACTTCTTTATATTTGAGTATGTGATTTGGATATAAATGACTTGCCTATCTAATATGATTCAAAACCCAATTACCTTCAGTAGTTGTTGCTTCCTACATCCATGTCCAAAAACAAACGAAAATATTTTTGAATATCTAATATATATGCAATGCTATACGAATACATTAATGTTATATAAATAATATATCATTCTGTCGTCAAACAAAAATTGATCTTAGATTTTTCCTTTAGAATAACTCTTCTCAAATAAAATTGTAAGACAACAATTTTAAAACCTCTGGCAATATATTTCAGTAAAGGGAGAATTGCAACTTCTACGTTTCATTTGCAAAATTCCAGTAATCATATACTGCCAAGAATAATCATCATCCAAAATCTCGTTCAACTACTGTGACACTCGCATTAAGCAAAACTTCACCGAAAGGTATCTATATTTGAGTTTTGAAGAAATCATACTATAAATGCTCATAATAGACTATAAATAAACTGCTAAATAAATCAACTACTGTGACGCTCAGCCATTTTCCTCACAGACATCAAAAACCTTACCAACATTTCCAAACAAAATATTCAGAACGTAAAGTAGTTCTCTGCTGCTTAGAGACAACACCCGAGCAATTTATACAACCAATATTCCAAACATGGGAACACAACCAAATAATAAGCAAACAAAACTAAGAAGTGAGCTCCATAATGGCACTAACAATATCTCCATCGCTGCTCTTAAGAGCTTTAACTGCCTCGGCCTTTGAAACACCGGCTTGAGTCATGACAAGTTCAACATCTCGAGGTTCAACTCCAGTTTCATCTATATCTTCTTCATCTTCTTCTTCTATAGGTGCTGTAGCTGTAAGATTTGTTTTACCCATCGTGCCGTTCAGTTCAGGCATCCTGAATTGTTGAGCAGCTTGCATCTGCAGCTGAGAGTTCAAATCCTCAATCTTTGCTTCCCCAAATAGCATGTATGTGTCGGAATTCGGGCTTTTGAATACATCCGGTTGGGCTATCACAAATAAGACCTGCCACCAAAAAATTATTTTCAAATATACAATAATACAAAGCATAACACAAACTGAATCTCTATATTTGCATTTTTACACGGCATATCACATAAAAGGTTAAGTTTAGGGTATTTCATATTGGAATCTCCTAATTGAAGCTACCCAATTAAATTTACAAATTTATACCCCTTGCCTATAATAATATAAGAGTATTCATAATATCCAGGGTTTTTCCCTCTTTCTCTTTCTTATAATCATTTATTTTCTGAGAATGGGAACATTTTTTTTATTTTATTTTTTCCAAGTAAAGGACTCGATCTCTCGAAGGTTCGAACTCATAACCTCTAGAACATCAATGAAGAACATCATATCACAATCCATTTGAGCTAGTGGTACTTAACAATGTTTTTCTCTTTCCAAGTACATAATTTTACTATATAAAAATTGGGGGTCGCAAAAGGTACTGAAGTAACAGAGAAATCGTTTAGTCCCCCTACTATTTTTGAAGAGAATCGCACATAGTGTGATCCAAACCACGACACCATTTTAACGTTGTAATTATATATAGCGAAAAATCGATTGTTTCAAACATCACTTGTTGTGATGATATGATATACGAGTACTATGGCATATGAAACAAAGGTGCAGTTTCTGAGTAATGGATATACAATTCTCTTACATTCTTTGATCTCCTTATGGTAACTCTACTAACACCAGTAACTGGTTTCATTCCAAGCTTCATCATTGCTTTTCGACTCTTTTTCTCGCTCCTGCTTTGTTTTGAGCCCCCATTTGGATTAGCTTCATCGCCTAATCAATAAAGAACAAATGGAGTATTAAGAATACAAATGTAACTAAAGATACACCAGATGCCTTTGTATACTACTGTTTTACCAACCTTAAAAGAGAAGTAAAAATTCATAGAATACTTTAACTTGAACACTTATATTAATATATAACATGTGTAAATAAAAACACACAAAAATTACTTTGTTTAGAACAATTGCATTAAATGTACTTATACTATGATGATAACTAGAGGTGCATGATTTTCTTTCTGCCAATGAATGATAAATATCAAGTTTTGTTTGCATACTATTATTTACTATACTAAATGTACTTATGTACTTATACTATGATGCAAAATGAATTTGAAGAGAGAAGGTGGAATGAATTTGAAGAGAGAAGGTGGAATGAATACATTAAATACAGCCAAAAAATTATTTTACAAGAAAATCGTTAGGCTTTAAAATTTCAGAAATGGCTCTGTTTTGTTTCTTAATCATGTTAGGTTGTAGTTAATGTTTAGACTTTAGAACTACTTTTTAATATTACAACTCTTAGAGTTCGTAACATATGCCCTTAGAGCATATATTAACTAGGCATGTAAACAGATACTTTCAAATATAGATGGTGTCATATCTGTTCGAAATCATTTTTGGATATCGGATATCTACATCCGCGGATATGGACAATATCGAATAATTATCCTATCCGCTAACAACCGATAAATCACGAAATATAAATAAATAAAAAATTGTTTTGTTTTATTTTTCAATCCAATTGATTATAAAAGTTTAAAAATAAACAAATATGACGATAATAAATATGTTTAAGTAGTTAATAACCATTAAGTGCATATAATATAAACTACCAACTTAAATATCTTTCATCATACTAAAATACATATAATTTAAACTATAATCTTGACAAAAACTGAAACCGATAATTTTCGAATGCGGATGTCTTCAAATCCGCATTCGTTTCTGGATAAATGATATTTGTCCCTTTTTCAGATACGGATGCGGACGGATTTCTGATTTTTCAAGTATCCATTGACCGTCCTAATATTAACATAACTCGGTTTATAACACCAATTCAACCACATAATACTTCTTAAATAGTCGTAAAGAACTAAATGTAACTTAAAAATCACTTATTGTTCTTGATCCGAATAACCACAATGCAACAGCAACAGATGTTAATTTTATTTTCTTTAAAATAAAAGGAAAATCAATCAATCTTATGTCTACAACCCAAATTACCGAAGAACAGTGACCGACAAAGTCTCAAATGGGTGTATATAAAGCATCATACATTCATGACACAACGATACGTGCGTGCGCATACGTCATATATGCTAAAACTATCTCCGAAACCCATATCACCATTATGTTTATTCATCCTGAAACCAAAATATCTCATTTAAAATTGATTTGTTAGTAATACATTGCACTTCCTACAGTTAAAGGTAAATAAATTATGATTCATACATTGCTACATGTATGAATAAGAAGACTGCATCCAATCAGTAAAAGTTTCGGCATATATTCTATCAAAAACAGAGAATGCAGGTACATCAATTCAGTCACATCAGACCATATTTTAATTGCTATTTCCACTATAAAACCATTGATTCTCAAGTAATGTATCATTAGCAATTATAAAAACTATAGCGCTCCTCGTTGAGTTTTGTAGTACCAGCTACAAAGGGTTATGAGAGTAGTGGTTTTGATCCGTAAGGAGAGTTTCAACTTTGACTACTGTTGACTAAAGATATAGCCAATCTCAGAATTAGTCTGTTTATGATGTGAAAGCAAATGTTACTGGCTAATCACTAGGCTTAAAAATAAAAAATGAGAAAGAAAGCAAGCAAAGCAAAGTAAATGATACCGAATATAGAATGGTTCAGCATATCCACTGTGAATATATTTTACTATATTTTCCTCTTACAATTAAAATGAATTACAAGAGAACAATAAGAAACTAAGCACTTAAAGACAAAAAAGAGGAGCTAATCTTAAAGTACTTGAGGATTTGATCTATTGTGGGAAGAACTCTGGAAAGGAGATATGAGCAAAATTTTAATATTTTTCAATTTCTTTGAAGTGGCAATGCATACGATATTTATAGTGCCTAAAATGGATGATATATGGCTGAGATGGAGCAGTAGGAAAGGCGGGAAGCATGTCCAATCATTGATCTGGTTGCGTGAGCTGTTGGGAGACGGCTGAGAAGCAAGCTAATTGTCCTTCTATGAATAACGCGGTTTAATGCACATTAAATGCTGACGGCTTGCTACAATCGCATGCTGACGGCTTGCTACAATAGCTTGTCGTTTACTTCTGTAGCCTATGCGGCAAGGTGGGTTGAGCTAGCCGGTTGATAGCCGAAGATACAAAGTTTAATGCTGCTAAGGACAGGTGGTGGTGAAGGAGGTGATGGGCTGGTTGTGATATGACGGGACGGGCCATGGTGATGTTGGGCAGAGATAGTTCATGCTTGAGCCGGTCTTTGACAAATGAATTGGTTGGTGATTGACTTGTAGTCATACTGAGTGTGGATTGGTATGAGAGAGTCGGTCGTAGGAGGGCTGGGATAGTTTTGATTGGGCCGGCTGCGACAAGATTGACCTAAGTTTGCGAAGAGTTGACTGGTGTTAAGGATCATGTTACAAAAGGGATGCCAGGCCGACTATGAGACGATGGGACATATTGCTTGGGACCGATTGAAGGTGGTTGTAGTAAAGCCGGACCGAAGACGGATCATGCTTAAGCAAGCCTTGTAAAATATTTAGGCTGCCTGGAGTCGTGCCGGCCGACAATTGAAGTGATGTTGAGAGGACGGACTGACTTAGAGTCAGGCTAGAGATGAGCTGGAAGGAGAGAGCCCATCGTAATTGAGCCAGGACGGTGTGGACCGGGCTGGGGTATACTTAACTTTGTCCGTATCTGATGAGTTGGCTGTGAAAGCTGCTTTGAGTGAGATAGCCAATTACCAACTTGATGTGTTATTCGAGTAGATGAGCTGGTCTGAGATCAACATGAGTTTAGGCCGGCATGCGTGGATCGGTCATAGAATAGTTGGACCGCTTTTATTGGGTTTGGTCAAGCCTTAATCAGTATACCAATTACTTGCGAGAAAATTGAGCAACTACATTTCGTGAACTACTTGTATAACCAATCAACACATACTTCCAAGTTAATTATTCATCGGTTTTAAATGTTTTTACAAGAATAAAATTATATATACTCATGCAAACAAACCAGTCCATAAAAATACAAAAGTTTTCCCCATTATTTCTTCATCCATTTCTTTATGGCCAGTTCAAGAAATAATTGCAAATTGAATAGTAAAAACGTCATAATGTATTTAACATATTACAAAAATTCCATTTAACGTCATTCTCTGTATTTATCTTGTATTATGTACATAATTGTTAGAATTATTGGATAAAACAAAATAAATGGAGAAATAGAGGAGAAAGAAGAAGTAAATAACCGTTGAAGAGGACATCTTTATTGATAACTAAATTCATTAATAAACGTAATGTAGGACTCCTATTTATAAGCTTAAAAAATACAATACAATAAAAGGTTAACCTATCCTTATAATATCGTAGAAAGCCTAAATTATTGAAAATATCCCAAAATAATAGGAAATATTCTCTAGGATCTCCTTCAAAATAACGATGTAGATGCATCGAGAGTTTGTCAACCAATATAACAACAAAACATCAAATTGAAATGTCTTCAACAAACACTAAATCAAACGCATTTCAAATACCAAACCGAATAAATGTTTGCTTCCCACAAACATATTAAACAGACAAATGTTTGCAACCTGCAAACATAAGACCGTAATTCATGATAGTTCAAACAAAAAACAAACACCAATCCCAAATTCAAAAAAAAATTCAAAATTTAACTAAACAAATCACTAATCCAAACACCAAACACCAAACTCGGAGTAAATGAACCCCAAACAAACAAATTCTGCCAACTACAACAAAATTTTGAGTAAAACAATCAAGACTCGATCACACAAATAACCCAACCTCCAAACTTGATTGACACCACAAAATCGAACATCAAATTCACGAATCTTGCGAAAACCTGCTCTGATACCATGTTAGAAATATTGAACAAGACAAAATAAACAAAGAAAAAAAGGAGAAAGAAAAAGTCAAAACGAATAACCATTGAAGACTTCATTTTTATTACTTACTAAATACATTATAAACGCAGTACATGGCTCTTACTTTTAGGCTTTAAAAAAAGAACAATAAAAGATTAATCTACCTTATAATACATAAAAAGCCTAAATAATAGGAAATATCCCAAAATAATAGAAAATATTCTCTAACAGCAATAACTTGTAGTATCACATCATGAAAGTGTGCATACATACATACGAGTATTTTTAGAACTTCACGGTCGGATCAAAAATCGTGTTTCTGTTCCAACTATTGGTGAACACACACACACATATATCTTCACTGATAGTTGGAATAGAAATACAATTTTTGATCTGACCGTGAAGTTTCAAAAATATTCTTATATGCAAACAAGAGGTCAGAAGCTCGAATCCCGCGAACAAAAATTAACATCTATTTTTAAGTGAAAATTTTGAAACGTAAATAAGGTTACAAATTCAAAATCTTGTTCTAGCAAAAAAAAATACAATTTTTTTTTTATAATTTTCAATTTGTTTTCAAAAATTCGTAGAAATTTTAAATTTAATACTTTTACAAGAGGTTTTATATGCACGTGCGATACAAGTGCCATAAAATCTCATGTGTGTGTGGATATATATATATATATATATATATATATATATATATATATATATCCTTGTAATTATTGGTTTGACCACATTTTGGCCCACTAATATGTCCGTGGAAGGATGTGTTGTAAAATGCACCATATGGAAGAATCAAAGTAAATAATTTTAACTTAATAATCAATACCATATCATTTGCCAAAAAATGGAAATAAAAATAAAGTACTAAAAATCCAAAAATCTATTAAATAATAGTAAAGCAGAAGATTTTCTGGCTCTCTCCTTGATTCTAGGAATTTTTTCTCTTCTCCTTAATTCTCTCTTTTTAGATATTTTATTTTCAGATTCTTTAATTTATTATTTTACACTTATTTTACTAATTCTCTTTTATTATTTTACATTTTGGTACATGTATCCTAAAGTTTATATAATTATTTACATATAATTTATTAGCCACCTTCTAATATTTTATATTTAAGTCCGCACATTTAGGTTAATTAAATAATCCAAAATTTAAGCTATTTAGATAAATTCATTTAATATTTCTTATAAATACCAAAGAATGACAATTTAAATATGTATAACACTTAAACAACTAAACCATAATATTAAGCTTTCATTCAACTATAAAAATATATAACTCACATAAACCAATAATAAAAAATTGTGGTTAATTTATTTTAATGAATTTATCATACATGTCATTGTAAATTCTACTTTAACTTCAAATACCTACTTTTAAAATTACCACAATTATTCACAAAATTTACCTCATTTTTGTTCTAATATTTTACTTTTCAACTATATATCCATTAATTATGTCATCTAAATTTAAACTAATTAGATAAATCCAACTAACTAATATTCGTTAATTCGTTTACTAATTTATGAAAATATCAATATGTACACCATATTCATATTAACAAAATTTAAAAAAATGATTATGTAAAGTTACCTAAGTTATATAACTTAAGAACTTAAAGTGAATACATAAATAATAATAATAATAAATACTTTTCTCACGTTTCTCTCAATAAATTTATCATGAAATGCAATTATATTTTTTGTACTCTGAATACCTACATTATAAATTTTCTATAATCATTTATAGCCTCCCCTCAATTCCTTTATAATATTTTACATTTAAGGTCATATATTGTAATCAATTACGTAACTTGAAAACTATTTAAATAATTTCACTATGCAATTTTTCACCGATTTGTCGAATAAGTATGGTCAATATGAACCATATTCATATTAACAAAAATGATGAAAAAATTCATTCAAATATATAAATACATCAATCACATAACATAAGATATATTCATAAATAATAACTACAAGTTTAAAGTTCTATTTATTTATGTCAATATGTGTATCATGCATTACATTGTAAAACCTTTTTTAACGTCAAAAACCTACATTTTGAATTTATCCAATTAGTTACAAAACATTTCACAATATCACCTACCATTGTATACTAAACTCGATATTTTCAAATTAATTATGTGATCTTGAATTTAAATTATTTAAATAAATTCAATTAATAATTTTTTGTTAATCCATCTAATAAATGCTAAGATATAACGGTTTCAATATGTATACCATACTCATATCAAGCGCAAAGGTGATAAAGTTAGTTTTTCGTTTAAATACAAAGATATATAAGTCACCTAATATAAATAATATGCATAAGCAATATTTCCATATTTAATATATTATTCATATATCTATATTTTTTATATTGTATTACATTGAAAAATTCTGTTTTTAACTTCAAATACGAACATTTTAACATTTTTACAATTATTTCCTAAACCGCCCACAATTATTATCTATTATTTTATATTTAAATCCATGTATCCAAATTACTTACGAAATCTCAAATTTAAATAATTTCAATGAATAGTTAATCTATTCTTCTAATGAATCATAAAAATATATGTCAATTTTAATACACACACGCTCACATTATAGAAAATTGTAAGACTAATTTTTATTCAACTATAAAGATATATAAATCACATAACATAAATTATGTACATAAACATCATAACAAATTAATTTGTAAATAAGTTATAATTCCTTTATATTAAGAATTTATCATACATTATATTACAAAATTATGTTTTAGCTTCAATATATCAACATCGAAATTATACAATTTTTTATAAAATTCCTCTCGATTCTTCCTATCATTTATTTTCAAGTCCATGTATGTAAACTAATTACATAATTTTATATTTGATTTATTTAAATAAATTTCATTAAATAATATTTTTCAGTTCATTTAAAAAATTACTAACATACGTCAGTTTCAACATGTATGTTATATCCATATTAACAAAACTGAATAAATTACTTTATTGTTATATATATGTGTGTGCGCAAGTGCGCTATACAACATAAATTATACACAAACATAATACAAGTTTTAATTTATAGTTCATTTATTTCATTAAATTTATCATACATTATATAACAAAGTTCTCATTTTAACATTAAATATAATATTATGTTTTACAATATTACCGTGTGCAACGCACGGGTTACACACTAGTATTTAAAAATGTTTGCACCTAATCAATCTTTTAAAAAAAAACTAAAAGGTAAAAACACCAGATCAATTAAAGAAAACGTAAGCTTTTGATAGCAAAGTGTTGACTCAACACTAATTTATTATTCAGATGCATTTCAAAGTATCAACATTAATATTCTTCTGCGGCAATGGACTGGAAATGACAGAAATGGCTGCAATTTTGTAGGATTGTTAAGAAGAAACATATGAAGATTAAGCAACTTATCATTCTTCAATCCCAATCTCAACTAGACAATTCAATACTCTGTTCATCACACCACTAATCTTTTTCGATGCATTGTCCTTATTAACCTTATTATCTTCAAGAAAAAATAAACCATTAATGATGATTTAAACCCTTGCTTTCCAGAAAGGATTTTTTTCATTTATCCAATCGCATGTGAAAATTCAGTCAACGTTTTAAATTGAATAGAGCAAACCAGTTTAATACAAACAATTTTATTACCAAATTAAATCCAACCAAAAAACTGTGCTGAGAATTTAAGATTCCCGTAGAGACTAGATTCGAAATAATTTGAAAGAAAAAACTATAAAATTTTGGGTTTTAAGATAGGGAAAAGGGAAAAAAAATTGAAATTTGAACATATATATGTATGTGTGCGTAATGTTGTGTGTGTGCATGCATGCACGTGTATAGGGCCGACCTTTTGGTAAAGCCAGAGAAGCGTTCTCTTTGGACCGCATAAAATTCTAGGGCACTAGAATGTAGCACGCAGTCACCTAAATAAAAAGTAAATCGCGATTTTGACTTCAGAGGCACACGAGAAGTCGTCACTGCTAGTCGAAATCCATCAAACAGGCGATAGCAAGGCTGGCCTAATGACGTGACCAACAGCCGGCGATAACTCCAGGCTCCGGCAATCTGAATCTCCAAGGGCACTGCGTTCTATTGTACGTGATACAGCTGCCACCACTTACATTTCTGGTAGTCTCATCTTCTCTTTTTTATCTATTTATTTGTTTCTTTTGTTTTTTAGGTCTGGTTTGGGTTTTGTTCTGTATTATGTTTAGATATAAGGTTAAAAAAAAACCCAAAACATTGTAGATCATTGATTTTCAATATTGAAGTGAATGATATATAACAGTATTATCTTTCTTCTTTTTTTGAAATTGGGTAATTAGGTTTTAGTACATAATTGTATTACAAATCTTATGTAGTACATAACAAACTGCAAGTCGGCACATGTTCAGCGATTTGAATTACGCACTACACAGGATTCGAATCTATGACCTCTTGGACCACAAGTTTTCGTATGATTTCAAACCGTGTAGATCGAAAAACGAGAGGGGTGTAAATGAGGTGTAGCGGAAATGAGGTGTAGCAGAACCCTTTCCATATATGTAAAGATTTACTGCGCCTCTTCTTCGCTACATCTCATTCGACACTTGCACGGTTTTCGGTGCTATACTATTCTAAATCAAATGAAACTTTGGAGATAATTATTATACACTATGAATATTATGTACATAAAAAATGAGGTCATTTTGAAACTTCTAACATGTTTAAAATATTAAGTCGAATATCAACCGCTAATACATTTATTAGAATTGTTGATTTGAAATATGATTTTGAACATGTTGAGATCATCAAATAAAGTCAAATTTTAAAAAAATGAGCTTGGGATATGTAAGAATATATGTACAAAATTTTCGAACCGTGTAAGTCAAAAAATGAGAGGGGTGTAGATGAAGTGTAGCATAACCCTTCTTATGTGTGTATGAGAGAATGTTCAATAGCTCCCTTATTTAGCCAATTCATGCAGTCTTCTAATTTCAACCACGGGTTTATATATACACAGATACATATATTGGCATGTATTGTGTGTGTATTGGTTCATAATGTATGCCAAGGCGATCGAACTCGATACCTCCATACCTCCACCAACAAATCTAGAAACCTTACCACTTGAGCTAGTGGTTATTAGTCATTCATACATGCACACATATGGTAAAACTGGAATATAAACTTCCAAACGCTAAAGATTTGTTGGATTGAAATATAGTCAAAACTACACTTCACAAGTTTTCGCAGGTCTGTAATTAGTTGGCATTATGTTTACCAAGAGTTTTCTCAAAATCTCCAAAAACTGAAGTTGTCTAAACACACATCAAAATCGGTGGGGAAAACATCTCAAGCTAAGCTCAAGGCTATAGCTGCAATTTTTTTTCAAAAATAGGCACATATGGATCCATAATATGCATCTACTCATTCACAAACCATAAGCAAAAAAACAACATACCAATTCATATCATTATTCAAAAGGAAAATGGCGATATTATCATCACTCATATGTCATATTAATCCCAAAGGCAAAAATAAATAAAAAACATTGATTTCACAAAATTACCATCAACATCGTCGTCATCCTCTTCCTCGTCATCGCTTTCACCATCTTTAGCAACCTCAATAACCGGAGCATCTTCATCCTACAAAATAAATAAAAAACCCAGACATTTTATCATTTCAGACGTTTCCATACAAAAATTCGAAAATGAACATCATACCTTTTTATCGGCCTGCTTCTCTTCGATCGACTGAAGTTCCTCCTCCTCTTCTTTTACAATCTGGCCTGGCATTTTCAGTTTTTGTTTGAATTCTTACGATTTAATTGCGGCCAAGGTTTTTATCGTGGATTTTTGGATAGCGAGCACAGAACTCTATCTAACTAATTTTATTCTAAGCAATCGATACCGTTCATAATAATCTTACAATAAATCGGCACCGTGCATTCTACAAGTGCCATCCGATGCACATTTGAACAGTTGCATCCTAGCCGGTATTTTGGACTAATTTTAAGATTTGTGGATTTTAACCGCCCATTCTTCCAATGTTATCCTTTGCACTTCCGAACAATCACATTTTATTTCCTATGGTACCATGAGTGCATATTTATAGCATGTTTGTAACTATTTATGGTAGACAAAACCATTTTAAGTAACTTATGTAAATTCTTGTGTATAGCAACACATTATAAGACGCTTAGGAAAGTGAGTTAAAAGTATAAATAAACATGACAAAGAAAACAATATCCTTTTCTATTAGAGGGAAATTAGGAAAAATACAAACTTTGAAAAGAAAAAAAAGTTTTATTTTTAGACTGAAGGACAAATGCTATTTATATGCATTATATTCAGTTTTACACTATACAAAATGCTAGTTATAACTAGCATTATCGTTCAGCCTAAAAACAAATTTGTTGTCTTTCCGTCTAAATTTTTTTCTTTCTAAGTTTGTCCTTAAATTTGTTGTCCTTTCGTCTAATTTTTTTCTTCTTCTAAGTTTGTCATTGTGCCTATTTTCCTATTTACATTATTCTTTTTTAATAAATAATCAGGTGGTAGTAAATAGTTTTTGCTACCAGACTTAAGTAGTGTACAACATACTACAAGTTAGCAAATGTCAAGTTGTTCAAATCACGCTACGTATGATTCAAACTATAAGCTTATGAATCAAAACCAAAGCGCTCAACCGCTGGGACAGTGGTGTCGAACGAGAAATAAACAATTTATTGTTAACTTATGAACAAATTTAATAAATAGTTTTGTGTTATGGAATAAAGAATAGAAGTCATTGTAGAGAGAGAGAGACAAAAGAAATATTATTCACTTCTAAGAATAGATATCTATTTACATTACATTGCCTACTTTATATAAGAGCTTCAGAGGTAAGTACTGAACTTATCTCACGATGTGGGACTAAACAAAACAATGTACAAACATATTCACTTCATAATATACATATATTATAACACTCCCCCTTGAATATGCGTCTTCAAAATCTTGAATGCTCGGATAATTTGGAAATTTCCGTTTCGAAACGTGTATGATGATTGCTCCCTCTCATTATTATCTTGCTTGCATTTATCGATTCAATCGATATAGATTTGCCTCATTAAAAATCTCTATTAGAAAAAACCAGTGGGAAAAAACCTTGAACGAGGAAAAAAGTGCAACTTGTGAAATCATAAATATCATACTAAAAATGATATTTCTTATAAGAGTTTGATACTCCAGGATCAAAATAATGCCTCATAAAACCTTACCAAGAAAAACCCAATGGGAAAAATCTTAGTGAAGGAAAAAGAGTACAATGACATATTTTATATTCTTATTTCTTTAAATAAAGTATGATACTTCTGGATCAAACTAATGCCTCATTAAAACCTTACTAAGTAAAACCCTATGGGAAAAATCTTAGTGAAGGAAAAAGAGTACAATATAGTATGTCATATTTCAATAGTTTACTGCATCAGATAGAGTTTGATACTTCTGGATCAATTTAATACTTCAGTAAAAAACCTTACAAAGGAAAACCCGATAGGAAAAACCTTAGTCAAGTATAAAAATATAATTTAACTTAAATAACATATTTGAGATGTTATTTCTTGACAAGACGTTTGATTCTTCTAGATCAAGATAATGCCTCATTAAAACCTTAATAAGAAAAACCCAGTGGGAAAAATCTTAAATAAGGAAAAAGAGTACATTATAGCTTATTTCAAATGTTATAAGGAGTTGATACTTCTGGATCAAGATAATGCCTCGTTAAAACCTTGCTAATAAAAACCCAGTGGGAAAAATCTTTGTTAAGGAAAAAGAGTGCATTATAAAATACTTATGGATGCTCCCCCTGATTTAAAATTTTCCTCTGAATTCATATCGTCTTTCGATAACTCAAATTGGTTATAGATACTTCTGAATCTATAAATATGAATCTCATTAATAATACAATTTATTAATAGTTTCTTTCGATACAATCAAATTTTCTAAGATTGTTTCTTCCAAATATGGTTTGCATTTTATGCTACTTTTATGAAACACACTTCATGTGCTTTCATTATTATTACTTTTTTGCTTCAAATTAGTTTTGGGCATTGCAACTATACATCTTTCATGAATATTAAAAAAAACATTGCTAGAAAGCAGGAAGTAATCTACTCATCTTGATGTATCAAGATTTTCATTACAACAATACTTAGAAGAAATTTGTAATCTACACTTCATGTCTTTTTCATTCTTTATAACTACAAAAGTTATATATATTCTTCAGAAATTTGTATACTTTAATAAGTATTTTCATATCGCAACTATCACTTCAATGGATATTAAGAGTTTCATTACAATGATACTTAAAAATAGGAAGTAATCCACTCATCATGAATTATATCAAGATTTTCATTACAATAATAATTAAAAGTAGGTTGAAATTTACTCTCCTTGTTCTTTGCATTCTTTATAACAATGAAAGTTATTTATATTCTTCAGGAATTTGTATACCTTCATTATTTAATATGATTTTAAACCATATTTATACCTTCGGTGTATATTAAGCATTTCAAGTACTTTTGGTACTTTGCGGACTACAAGTTCAGATCTTATTAAGGAGAATTTCATGATGGCCAATCATGTTTTTCTCTAATCCAGGATCTTTAATCCATTTATAAACATAAGCGCTTTATTATTTATAAATTTATCATCGATGATTATTTCTTGTCAGTTCTAGACATGATTTATTGAGATCTCCTTAATTATCATGTTTTAGGTACCTAACCCACTTCTAGGGTTATTTGAGAATCATGTCATGAATCTCTTTCAGAGCATTCTTAAGTGTTTCTTCAAGAACACTCACCTCCTTTATTTGGCATCTTTATTACTTACTCCAAAAATATTCTGAACTGACTTTTGAACCATATTTCAAATGTGGTTTACAAATTTTGATCCTTTAGGGATTCAAATCTATATTGGAGAAAGTCTACTAGGGATATTACTGATAATTTATTCAAGTTACTTAATATTTTGCATCATTGTATATTTTAACAATATTTAACATTGATGATCAAAATGAGCTTGTATCCCTTTATCCTCCCCCTCAATGTTGACAAACATTGTCACATTAAATAATAATCATCTTTGGATTCTCATTTTGATCCATTATGATATTGCTACTAGCAAATACACCATACATATTAATAATAGGAGGATAATTCTTTTATTCATTGATAAGATGCATTCAATTGATATTGATTATTAGAGTTTGTTCTCATTCATTGATCTAAGCTATTGGAGGAATTTACTTATTGTGTAAATCATTTGAATACATACATGACTTCAGGTCATTCAGCATTTATGTTGATTGAATTTTAAATCACTAAATAATATCTATTCATAATCACTAAATAATAGCTTATAACAAACTTCAGGTTGTTAGCTAAATATTTATATATATGGATGTATACGTGCGTCCACGTATCACATGTATATTGTAAAATTTTCATATTCTTTCTCATTTGAATTAGTGATTTTTGGAACAAACTATTACAAGGATCAAAACTATTAATTTCTATTTATAAATCAATGTCAATGCAAACCTGTCAAAACAGCATGATAATGTTCAAAACATTTGGTTTGAAACCATATCGAACTTGTAGTTCGAACAAAATATACACACAACTTCAAGTTGTTAAGTTTTATTTCTCAATTATATCTCAAATATCAGTTTTGAACACTAATTATGATTACTTATCAAGGAGTAATTTTTAATTGCATATAGACATTTCTACACATCTCTATTGAGAGTTCTGTAAAAAAAAATACAGCAAAAATAATAATAGTATCTTCTAGATACTTGGAATGTTACAGATACAGATTTCCTCTTAGCTCTCAAACTTTTAGGATCTAATCTAAGCTAAATTAAGATCCTTCATAATCAAATTTATGTACACTTATTTGGTTTAATAAAATTACCAAATATATAAATAAATCTCTTTTAGAGATATGTTATCATTTTCAAATTTATAAATCTCTTCTAGAGATATATTAGTATCACCACTTCTGGAGTGAACTTTCTCTTCTATATATATATATATGCACTATTTGAATGCCATATCAATATACATTGTTTATTTTATACATATTACATAATTACTACTTTTACAGTAGCATAAAATATCCATGCTGGAGATTTTTGTTGTAATTGCTTTTAAAATGGCGTATCAAACTTTAAATACAGTGACAAAATTAGATTCACCAACTGAAAGTAAGATGCAAGAATAAAACCACTACTTCTGGAGTGTAACATTGGTATACAATATCAATTTTTTTGGACAAATTATTGTTATTACTCAAAAAAAAATATCATTATTCCTTCGGGGAATATAGTATTTCCTTTTAAGGAATTGCAATGTAACAAAAATAAAATTCCTATAACATCTCTTATGGGATGTTTTTTTTGCAATATAAATATAAATAAATCTCTAAAACATCTTTTCAAGAGATTAATATACACATACAATCCAATGATGTTTGAAATATCATATAACATAGTATCTTCAGGATATTTGGTTAATATAGTTTAAATGTTAAGATATAAGGTAAGGTATAACTCATTTGGAGATTTTTGTATTCTCTTGAATGCAGCATCATTTTCTCATATGATTATTTATTAATTTTCTTTAACTTCTTCAGGAAGTACAACCTTATCATTTTACATAATTTCAATAGAGCTTCAGGCTTCTAATTCATGAACTTCAAGTTCATTAATTTATTATGAACTTCAGGTTCTCAAATTTTGTGTAAACTTCTCCCCTATTTTTTGTACCATATTGTTACAAAATAAAAGTCTATTCTTATTTCAAGACTTGTACATTTTGACAAAAAAAAATACTGACAAGAATTCGAGCTTGTAAAGTTTATCAGAAATATTTTCATAATTCAAGACTTCGGGTCTTGGACTTTGAGTTATACAACTTCTGGTTGGAAAAAAAAATCTTTGCACAACTTCAGGTTGTTGTTCAAACTTATTTCTTTCATTATATCGAGCATTGTTTGCCAAAATAAATACACCATATAATAAACCGTATGTCTATTCTTATTCCAAACATAAAAATACAACATCATTTAATTTACTGTGCTAGTGCATTTATGATGATATGGTAATTTAATTTATTACCATGATGACAACATTTAATGCATTTATGATTAAAAAATGAATGCAATTTACCATTATTGTGGCATAAAATATAAAATATTATCACAACGAATTGATTTCTTTAAAAACAAATAAATCAATCTAACTAACTTTAGTTAGCAAAATTTAATCTCAAAGCTAGGTTTAATATACTCAATAATAAAATTAAATGAATAAAATAAGAGAAACTTTATTTCTTAATAGTCAAAATTTCTAAAATAACTAAAATAACTCTTATATATATATATGTATATACATACATACATACATACATACATATATATATATATATATCCTTTTTTTTATAATTCAAGTTTCTGCTCTTTTATTGAAACTTCTGGTTCTTTATTATAAGAAAACTTGAAATTTAATAATTTATGGAAACTCAAGCTTTTAGCATTATAAGAAAACTGCAGGTTCTCAACTTTTATTTCAAATGCTAGAAATTAAGTTTACCATATATGTTTTCATTAACGTTTCCATTCACTTCAGATGTACTAAATTAATATAAATATTGGATCTAAAGTAATATGATCTTCTAAATATGCATTATTCTTGTATATGTTTCTCTAAGAAATAATAAAATATTTCTTTTGGAAATATAAACAATATATATCAAAATAATTTCCAAAATCAAAATCCAAATCAAAGAGTTCTCAAAATGAAAACTTCATTTATCAAACATGTATATATTACTTAGATCTATATCACAAACCAAAAGGTAATCAAGATCAATAAATTTATTTGAATCAACAACAGAAATTGTCAAATTCAAAACTTGCTTTCCAAGGTAATGAACTCAAAAAAACATGCAATAATAAGCAATTTTGAAATCAATTCAAATCCAAATTCAAAAAAAATCACAACATTTTATTTTTAAACAATGTACAGATCTCAACGATATATTATTTGAGTGTGATTTTAAGATCTACAATATAATGAGATCGGAAAAATAAGAACAAAAAAATCGGATCTATTGTAGGATGAGATCTGAAATATAATGACAAAAATACATGTACAGTGGAATAAGATCTATAAATTTAGATCTATAACAAAATAAGATCTTGAAAAGATAAGATCTGTTAAAACTTAAATCCAAATCTAAAAAATTAGAAAATAGATATAGAATTGTGAAACAAGAATATTTAAATCTAGATCTAAATTAATCGCAAAATAAATTTAGAAAAGCAGATCTAGAAAATTTCAAACCTGATTTCAATGGTTGAATAAGATGAAGAGATAGATCTGATTTCAGTAACTGAATAAGAGAAAGAGATGTACCTAAATGAAAAAAAAATGGGTCTAATCTTCTGGATTAGAATATCCAATACATTCGAGAAAAAGATCGTGCTGATAACGTGTTATGGAATAAAGAAAAATAGAAGCCATTGGAGAGAGAGACAAAAGAAATATTATTCACTTCTGAGAATAGATATCTATTTACATTACATGGCCTACTTTATACAAGGGCTTCAGAGGTAAGTACTGAACTTATCCCGCGATGTGGGACTAAACAAAACAATGTACAAACATATTCACTTCATAATATACATATATTATAACATTTTGATCAAATTATATGTTTATTTTAACCTAAAAGTCAAATGACATCCAGGCTCTTCAAAATATTAATTAGTATTCATAAGTTATTATTAGTTATCTAGTATCTTTCCTAAACGATATCTCGATGAAATTGAACTAAAAAATGACGAAGGAATGAAAGTTCGGTTCAAAGACGATCGAGTACGGGTAGCAAACAAAGATGGGGAGGAAAAATTGGCCAAGTCCATGAATAGGTACTGATCCATCAAAATGGCCATTTTCCCCCCAAACTCTCGGTGTTGATGAAGATATCAAGGCATGCAAGAAAATAGAGAAATTGGGCTAAGTCTATGGATCGATGTCGACGTATAAATTCCTTTCATAAAGTCAACTTTATTAGTGAATACTCAAAGAAACAAGCTTAGAAGCATCAAAGAAAGATTGGATCGAAGAGAAAAGTATCTAAAACTTAATGAATATAGAAGAAAAAACAAGAACTGGATCAAGGCCATGGATCGGTATTTGATCCATTGATGGATCGACATAATCTTGGGATTTGCTCTATATTGTTCCACTATTTTGGATCTAACTCGTTAACAAATTATCTATTGTGAACAAGCCCAAATATAGCCTACTTCAGTTGTAAATAGGAGGTTATCTTCAACGAAAAGGAGATCTTGAAATTTGGCTTATTCATACATATGGGAGACTTTGTCACTATCGATTTTGAGATTGAATCTCAGATCGTACTTGTAAAAACAATGTATATATATGTGTGTGTGTGTGTGTGTATGTATACATATAGTGAATCAAGTAATAAAACATATTCAAAGTGGACGTAGGCATAGCGGAAACACAGTAAAACTTGTGTCTTCTTACCTTCCTTACTTTTCTTCTTCAATACATTCTTATTACTAATTTACCATTCATAGATATAATTCTACGATCTAGGATTGTTATCTCTTCAAGATTTTTAACTTTGGGGTTATTAGCCTAATTTTTTGACTAACATTTTTTGGTGCTTCAGTGAGAGCTAAAAGATCAAGCTAGATCTCTATTGCTAATAGGACGTGGACAAAATCTCCAAATGGATCTGATAGAATGGGACCAAAGAAGAACCAAGAAAGGAAATTTATTGAAGAATCTGACGGAGGGAACACTGGGAAAGCTAATAGGAGTGATGGATCCACTCTATCTTCATCGGATCTAGAAACTAGAAAGGAGGTGGAGGAATGATGACCGTTGTGAATCAAAGATGTAAGCGACACAATGGACTATAATTGAAGAACCGACTAGGTAATTCGTGTTGATAAGGCAACCTCCACGTGGAGATGTATCTCACCAAGGGATTGAGAAGTTAGAGGAAGATCTCTAGTTGGATCAAACAAAATAAGTTCTATTAGAAGGCGTAGGGCAGAACGTGATAGAGTTACAGATGGGAATGTGAACATAAGAGGAGATAATTAAACTGGCGCAGCTGCACAAGCTCCAAGATTGATTGGTACCGATCAACCATGGATCGATACAACTCCAGAAGGAATGATGCTGGCTAGGATGCTACTGTTGGTATTGATTATGTTGTAAGTCCCGATGGAGGAAGATCTAGAAGAAACACTAATAGAAATGCCCATAGTAGAAGTAGGAGATGCGGTCATGATCAACAGCATAGATGGTCATGATGAATGGACTCCCCAGGAACGGGAAACCTAGGCATTTTTCTTCTAGCTATGAACGCTTGGGAAAAAATCACAATGGTTGTTCGCCGATACGAACACACGATGATGCATATGATGACTACCATAAAGGATGAAATGAAGAAACTAATGATATGATCGATGAAGAAATCTGAAGAATGCTTCAAAAAGAACAACAAGGTGATAACTGGGAGACTTCTTATAATCGAAATTTGTTTACAATGGACATTAGAGTGGCGAAGTATTCGAGGAAGTTTACTATGCTGATAATTCCAATGTCAACGGATTGACAGATCAGTTGCAATACTGATTGAAGTATGATTGGCACATGGATAGTGCTAGGGCGGATGACTATGTAAAGTGCAAATGCTTCATATTATTTCTAAAAGGATTGGCTATGATGTAGTTTTACCGGCTTGAGCCAGTATCATCTTATGACTAATTGGTGAACAAATTTCTAAATTAGTTTAGGGTTTACTCCATGCAACCCAAGGATGCATTTTTAGTAGCAAACATTATGCAACGAAAGATGGAATCATTTAAAAGTTGTTTGAAATGATCTAATACAGCGGTGACTAAGGTTAGAAATCTGGAGGATAGCTTGGTATTGATGGCTTTGGTGGAGTGGATAGTTACTCTGACTTTGGAATCAAATTAACTATAAAGAAGCCAGCTATACTGAAGGACTTTTACAAAAAAATAAAACCAATTTCTATGCTTAGAAGAGGAGGAAATGGAGAAGAGGTTGAACATTGGCGATCGATAGGATCGAGCAATGTGGTAAAGAGTAATAAGGCTGTTAAGCAGGATGGTAACAACAATAATAGTAATGATGGAAATAAAAAGAAAAACAATAACACTAGGGCAAGAAGAAGGACCCTAGAAAATGCTTTAGGTTTGCACGTTTTGGTAAGTATACATGTTGAATGGCTTCGTAGAGAATATTTACCTTATGACCCAAGGCACGGTGCGATATAGGAAGTCTACTCCGAATGAGGCTATTAAAGAGCAGAAATGCTCAGGGAAGTATTGTCGGTTCCATGAGATGCATGGACACAATATCAATAAGTGTAAACATCTGAGAGATATGATTATAGAGTTAATGAGGAAAGAACAATTACAACAATATATGAGGAATATGCATAAATGATTATAGAGTTAATGAGGAAAGAACAATTACAACAATATATGAGGAATATGCATAAGAGTGGACAAAAAACAACCAACCTCCGAGGCAGAGCATCGAGGCGATATAGAAGGAACTAATGGAGAAGGTTTGAGATCACCTAGGAGTGGGTTGGTGATTAATACAATTTTCAGAGGTCTGAATCCCATAGAAAAAAGCAAGAATGAAATGGAACACTAAGGGAGTTCCATAAAGCATGCTCTACAAGAGATATATTATGCTATTAAGGATGATACTCCTGTTAAGCAACTAAAGTGAATGGATGATGATTTTGACTTTAGGAACAAGGATGACGGTAGGGTCGAAACACCAAACTTTGATCTGATGGTGATAATAGTCGTAATTGGGCCAATCATTATTCGTTAAGTGCTAGTTCACATTGGAAGCTCGGGGAACATTTTGTTTAAGAGTGCATTTTATAAGATGTAGTTGAATGAGAAGGATTTTTTGCTTTGTGAATCCTATCTTCAGGGTTTTACCGAAGAGCCAACATCTTTGAGTGGATGCATTAAGCCAGGGATGAAGATGGGAGAGAAACCCCATAGATTGAAGAAGGTACAAACTTCATTGTGGTGGACATATATTCTGCCTATGGGTTGAACGACCTGACTAATTTCAGGATTGCCCTTGCTCCATAGAGTTGAATAATTAAATTCCTAATGGGTAGCGTAATCGAGATAGTCTAAGGCAATTAAAGTGCTGGAAGAGAATGCTGCATTGTATAATTTTAGAAAGCAAGACATATAGGGAAAGTGAAGGGTGCATAGAAGGCTCTACGCATCAATACCCAAAATACATAGCAACAACCATCCGAGCCTCTTCTCGGGTCCACTAGCAATAAGTATGAAGCCATGAACCGACGATAACAGTTGGGTGAGACAAGGGTAGGTGAGTGGATTGATGGATGAGATTCACATGGATAACGATGATCAGATGAAGATTGTCAAAATTGAGTCTCAAATCAACTTGCGGATGAAGAAAGAACTAATTGGGTTTCTGAGGGCGAATCGAGATGTGTTCGCATGTACTCATTCTGATGTGTATGAGATTTCGCCCGAAGTTGCATGCCATACACTAAACGTCAGCCCAACATTTGTTCCTATGAAGTAGAAGAGACAAATATAGAGACAGAGAGATCTGCTACATTAAACGAAGAAGTGGATAAGTTGTTGGCAAATAATTTTATTCGAAAAGCACTTTATCTTGATTGGTAGAAAATCTGATGGTTTCGAAGCCTAATCGAAAGTGGTGGACATGCATCGATTATTTAGACTTGCATGCCCAAGGACTGTTTTCACTTTCGTTGATCGATCAATTCGTGGATGGAACGGCTGGACATGAACTACTATCTTTTATGGATTTGTATTCTGGCTACTATAATATCATAGTGCACATTCGCAACTAGGGGCATATGAGTTGTATAATAGACTTAGGACTATATTATTACAAATGATGTCGCTCGTTTTAAAGAACATTGGAGCTACTTATCAGCGTTTTGTCAACAAGATGTTCTCGGAACAAATCAAATGGACAATGGAGGCATATGTGGATGGTATGCTGGTAACGTCAAGAGGATCAATGAATCATATAAACAATCTATCATATATGTTTGATATGCTTCAAAATTAAAGAATGTGATTAAATCCCTTAAAATGTTCTTTTAGAGTCGCATCTGGGAAGTTTTTAGGGTTCATCATGAACTCTTGGGGCACTAAAGCGAGCCTAAAGTATATCAAAGCATTGAAATGAGCTACAAGCCATAGACTGTGAGGGAAACGCAGGGCTTGAATGGCAAGGTTGTTATTTTGAGCAGGTTTACCAGAAAATCAACTTATAAATGTATATTTGTAACCACCCGCCTTTTCGATCCACAGTAGTCAACACTAATTCATCAACGACATTCACGTATCGAACATTCCAAGTGCTGGAAAGACAAATCGTTGGGTTAAAAAAAAGATATGGATAGAATAGAATCTCATAATGTGACGATTGATCTATAATATATCAATGACTTTTACTAAAAAAAAACTTTTATGTACATACGTCAATCAGAGTACAATTATCCTATTATCAGACCTTGGACAGTTATAACAACATGTCCTTATAATTTTTGATAAATACAATAAGAAAAAAATAGTGGAAGACAAAAGAAAATACAAGAGTACATCTTGGAGGATCCAGCTCGTCTCATGAAGCTCCAAAGTGTCCAGCTAAATCTAAAAAATATGCTTGGGCTAACTCGAGCATTATAAGAAAAAAAAACATCCGAATCCATCTGTTAAAACCAGTGTGAGAAACACAAGTTATATGGATATTAATGTTATAAAACCTTTTAAAATAAAGGTATCTCGTAAGACCATACCGCACATAAACACGGATGGATTTTTACCTTATGATAACCAAATTATTTCATAGGAAATCTTCTGATATTATAATAATATCTAGGGTAAAATAAGTATTAATCATAGCCGAAATTGTTACAATAATTAAATTACAACATAGTAGGTTTACAACTAAATCCATATGGGCATGTATTAAAGATTCGATATCCATCAATGACAAGGATACTGGGGTACCGCCTGCAATAGTACACCTCTAGAAAAATATGTCGAGGAACTCACACGGACCCCATGCGAATAAGAGTTGGCCTGCCCCTCGAACATGACAAGCTGGATTACATTATTCCCCGGGACCAATGCTAAAAAAAATGTGCACCAGTTATGGCCCCACTTCCACGCACATACCAGATCCATAAATATCAATTCTAGATCAAGGAATGATTGCTCCTAATAGTAGCAAACCACATAGCTTTGAAGGATTCCCATGTTTTAGTCATTAACGGGTTGTGAAGCTTATGAGGCCACGATTACCTTTTTTCTCTCTTAGCAATTCCCACTTGAAATGCTAACACTGCCTCCCATGCATAATGCAATGCCCGCATTCATCCATATAAGTTGTTTAGAATAAGAAAAAAATCGTAGGCACTACTTCTATTACATCTATTTTGGAATCACCCTCAGAATTAGTAGCAAGTAGCACTTGCACTTCAAAGAGCTTCGTCTCCGATTCCAATATCTTTAAGATGTCTTCAATGCGATGCTTGAGTTGGTTTGAAGTGGTTTTTGGATAATTCATACTTATCTGATCCCAGCCTCTTCGATCCAACATTTGATTATTTCCGTTAAACTCAAATCTGTTTCTTTCATAAATAATCAGACACTACATAAGAGCGGAGATCACCTCCTAACTGTTTAAGTGGATAGATTTCCTTATCGTTTGTCCTTGGGGAATAAAATGATATTTATACGCACAGTACAACGTCATCGAAGATGACTGTGCCATATAACTCCTGTGTTTCTCCTAGATAATTCCAGAGTTATATTTTGGTCCAGATTTGATAGTCATTTATTTATCTATCAAACAAATACAACAGTCAAGCATTAATTAAATTCCATATGGGATCCATTAAGTCTCTATTAATTAATCTTTCATCAATTAAAATCCCTTAAATTATTCGATTCTAAATACCTTTACAAAAGATATATTCACAAGCCCGTTATATTTCTTTCAATACTTGGAAAAACATTCATATACTTATCTCAGCAGTATAAGTGTATTTCAAACCATTATATTTTCAATACATAGAAAATATCCATAGACTTATCTCAACGGTATAAGTATATTAACAAAACTCGAGGGACATTTCTTTTTTTCCAAAATCATATTTAAATGGGCCAAAACAATTATTATTTAAAATATTTCTTACTTGAACCAAACCAACTATCCTTCGGTGTTAAGTATGAAAAGAATGTTTACATACCACCATAATTAAGAAGGATTAATTACCAAAATCAAATCTCATTCCTTTTTATAAAATTCACTTTTTATAAGCCCATTTCATACTTCAAATCCTTTTATAAATCTCTAAATTTGTTTATAAAACTTCTTTTATAAATCTCTTAAAATGATTTATAAACTCCTTTACCAAATATCGTTTATAATCACTTTACAATATAACATTTGTAAATCTCCTTAAATAAATCCTTTTTATTAAGTACAATCCTTTTTATAAACAATTTATCATTTTTAAACACCTTTATTTTATTTATTAATCAATTTTAAACATCATAAATAAATAAATAATTAACTTTAAAATAAAACTAAACCAATTAACTAACAACACTAATAATATAATTAAATAACTTTAAAATATCATTAATAATATAATTAAATAACTTTAAACATCTTTATTAAACTTATTAACTAAATTTAAACATCTTTACTAAAATAATTAAATAACTTATTTTAAAACATCATTTATAAACACTTAACCTCAAATTATTACAGTTGAAGTTATTTAAATCCATAACTTTACATATCGTAAAGAGGCTTAGCGACCACAGTGGTACTAAATCAAGTTATCATTCAATTAAATTTTACTTTCCAAGTATCATATCTGATATTTACATAGCAACATATATGTAAATCAAATCCATAATTCACCATTCATAGTTAATGTCTCATTTATCCCATATAAATCTACTAGCATAAAATTAAATGTCCAAATTAATTTAGTAGTAGAACGGGGATTTATTATGCTAAACAAATATCCAAAATAATCTAGTCAATTTAAAAACAGATGTCATCAATAATCTATTTAGTTTAATTATAGCGAGACGGTGTTTTACGTAGCCAAATAGATACCACCAAGAAAGTATAATTAGTTTAACTACGTTATTGACTACATCAACGTAAATTAAATCCATTCGGTATTATATTACCATTAAATTATACTTTGACTAAACTACCAACCATCTGTATTAAAGCGGTGTATTTGTCAATATGAGTGTAACGCAAAAATCTATGTGTTAAACAGATTCAGTATGAATGAGATAACACATTTTGAACTTAACAAATTATTTTATATAAATTTAACAAAATAAATTTAGTTCACACTAAACCACATGGCCCAAAGCCTAAGCCATCCAAACCCGCATCCTGCTATAGGAGCTTCTTCCCAAAATCACATTTTCTCCCAAACCGAACAACACCTAGAATCGAACCCAAACAAAATGTGCATACTATGCACGTATATGCACACCTCCTACCGCCTTCTGCCAAACTTCGGCCACACACAAATCCACCTTCACCCCCTCGTCACGTTGGTACCCTTCAACCCGAGCCCAAACCCCTAGAACCAAAGCGGCCGCAGCACCTGCTCCTCGACTTGCTAAAGTCGCGATACCCAAACCCTAGCCAAGCCTCACCAAACTCTACCAACAGGTGCGCTTCACGCCATTGCCTAACAATGGCTACAACTTCGAAAAAACCCAACCCTAGTTTCCGACCCATGTCTTTGACCATCATCAAATCATGCCAAAACCTTACCAAAATACTACGCCACCATACAAGCCCTACACCACTAACACCACCATCTACTTCGAAGCAAATCGAGAGATATGATTTTTTGAAGTTTGATGCAATATTTTCCCTCTTACTTTTATTTGGCCATATCTCACTCCTCTCTCAAAAGAAATCCCGATCTACCGATTTCTAAAAATGCTAAAGGCGAAAATGAACAACTTTCGTTTTGGAAGCCGAGGCTAAAAGTTTACAGATTGTGAGATATAGATTTTAGAAGCTAAAAATGGATGTTCATATTTTTTCTCAAATAACATGTATAAGAGAAGAGAAGAAACAGTTATGTGTATCCATACTTCTGTACAAGTTCCATTTCCAGTAACCAAGGATTTTTAACAAATATCAAAACATGGTTTTCATACCAAATAAAATTACCAACAAATCCACACATTTATTATTTCACCTAAAAAATAAACAAAGATTGTATATCTCACACATTTTATTAATTCCAATAGTATATAAAAAGAGTTAGTGTTCTCACCAAAATGCGAGATTCAAGCTTTCTTTTTAGCAACCAAACCCCAAATCAGTTTCATAACAAGATCTCCAACTCTAACTAAAAGATAAGATTTTTTATTATTTTAAGAATGGAAGAGAAAGAAGTAAAAAATGGAGCTAGCAAATAAAAATGAAGATGAAAACAAATGAAAAGTTAAATAAAGATTTTACTTTAATAAATTAGTGAAAATGCTAAAGACCTAAATACTCTTAACCTCTATTTTCATCCTACCATCTTATGTAAGCCTTCATAGTACAAATCCATACGAAAACATAGTTGATTATAGGGTGTTGTATGTACTTTTGTTCACTTTCATACTTAAGGTTTCATTTCATTTCACATCTTTTCATGTTTTCAAATTAAAATATAATTTAAATTTTGAAATACTTATTACTATTATATTTCAAAATAGAAGTGCTTAAAATTTAAATGTTGTTTAGAGCATAATCAAAGATATTACAACTTTTATAACTTATTGTTTGATAAAAAACCACAAATCCAAAAACAATTTTCGGTCACATTTTCAATTTTTCATCTAGCTACTTACATTTGTAAACGAAATTCAAAAATAAATTTTCTATAATTAGTTATTAATTAAAAGAGGTTATTTACTTATTAAAATCATTAATTAAATATTTAAAATAAATTAAATATTTTCAAATCAAAGTAATAAAATTTTTGATCGTTATATTCTTCCCTCCTTAAAAGAATTTTGACCCCGAAATTTCATCTCAAACAAACAAACAGGAAACTAGTTAACACAAAAACCTAACCATTTTACTTCATAACTATTTACGAAAACATTTTTACAAAACCCATTTAAGTTCACAAACTTATATAGTACCTCACTACATCCAGAGGTTATATACAATTATCTGATTCAAACGTTTTATTTTGAATTTTTTTTCCCTTAAGTGAACTCAAGATCCAAATATCTGATTTTATTTCAAAACTTATTTTTTTTTGAACCGATTCTATATATTTTAACCCTATATATACATATATATTTATACATATATATTTAGCCCAACTAACCTATATACTAAATTATTAACTAGTGCAGAAAGTAACTATAAAATAGCAGTAAAGTAAAATGACACCAAATATTTTTATACTGGTTTTAACATCCCGTTCTACATGCAGTCCTAGACTCCTTTTGGAATTCAAACTAGCAGCCCTCACTTAACCTAGAGGAATATGTTTACACCGCCTGAGCAACAGAACATGACTTCCACCGCCTAGACAACTGAATAGGACTTATTTCGCCCAACCAAACAGGACTTGACCGCTTGAGCAACTATACATGACTTGAATACAAGTAAATTGATTATCTTGATCTTTTGTGTTCTTTTAATAAAATAGATTTGTTAATTGAAGCACGTCCTTCCTATAATCTTTTCCTCAAGTATAATATGTGTAATTGTGTGTATAGGTAGATTAGGAAGAATTATATTGCTTAAGAAATGTAGAATTATAGTCGTATCTGTAAGCAATAGATAGTTGAATATTCAAGAGAGCGGTAAAGATAGAAAAGTTAATCAAGTAAAAGTAAGTGCATTGGTTTTAAAATCATGTTTATTTATAGTAGACAAAGAGTTACAACCTCCGGTGAAAGGTTCTATCGAGCAACAATGGATGTAACTCTTTGCGAAGAAGAAATATATTCGTGAAAAGAAGTGTCTCTTCAGAAATATGACAGTTATCATCAACTTAGTCGACTATTAGAGGAACTTCAGTCGACTGAACATGAAAACATACACATGCATATGTATATGCACGGGGTCAGTCGACTAACTATATGCATTCAGTCGACCGACTATAGAATTTTTATCAATTTGAAAATAGATTTAATTTAATTTAAATAATTGTCGTTGATATGTGAGAGAGTGCGAACTACTTGAGGGTAGATTTTGACATATACGAACACTAACTTAGACTCTAAAACAAAATTCATACTTGATATACAATCTTCGAGTCTAGTCGCCTTCATAATTTTTAATCGTAGATTTGTCGAATATTATATCATTCTTGTGTCGTATTTGATCGTCTTGGCATGAATCAAAACCTGAGATCTAACATTCTTCCCCTTTATGATTGATGACAACTCCTTATGATATATTGAAATATGAGCAAAATCTCGACAAAAATCCTTATATAACTCCCTCTGAATCCGAGATGAAATTTTTGTTAAACCTACCAATTTTGTTAGTACAACGCGTCTTCTCCTTCTAATCCTTCTTCGAAAGTTGACCAAGTGAAATGAGGTTCTGACACTTTCCTGGATCCGTAGGCACATAGATGGCCATGGAGGAGGATGGACCACAAGATAGTAATTCCCAAATATTATTCAAGAAACTTATGATGTGATTTAGCTTTAAGTTTACTTTGGTAATGGTTGTTTCAACACGAGATAGTCTCCTATCTAAAGCTTTTGGTTTCTAAAGACAATCGTTAAAGCTTCTCGTGGTTGAGCATCCAGTCCAATCTGTTCAATTTCATGAAATTCTCGTGGAGCTTGTGGTTGGGAAGAGGATCCGCCCTTAGTTTGAGGAGCTTGTTGTCTAGTAGAAGGTTGGGGCTGTCATGCTACTTGGTTTTCTAGCTAATGTTCAAAGGTTATAATAGTGTGGCTTCAGAATTGCTTTGGAAGTCCCATGAGGTTTAGGGTTTTGGTGTTAAGGGAAGCAATCGCAGAATAGTCCGAAGCGGGGGTATTAATTTTGAAATGATGAATAATTCTCATGATATAAGCGCCGTAGTGTATGGTTTTCATAAGGCCTTGGTTAAAAGTCAGAAATTCATCGATAATTACCTTAGCCAAATTAACAGAACATTGTCCCCAATTAGCATATAGCGATTGAAAACCATGCCTATAAACCTTCTCGTGGCTACCAGTACGAGGATTGATAGAGTGAGTAAGAGCTCGATGCATGATTCTAGCCTTCGATCGAAGCTCTATTGCCTTGAATTCTGTTAAGTCATCGGAGAGAAAGAGATGGCTAGTTCTATCTCGGTTATCCATGTTAACTTCAATCTCGGTTAAATTTTCTCCTTCAAAAGGCCAACTGAGAATCCTTCCTAGTCGAGCGATGAGTAAGAATTCTTCACTCTGCATACGACAGTCCATATACAATGGTCGGGGTTTTTAATATTGCGGTGATCCAAGTTGAGGTTCGCATAGAAAAGCTTGATAAGGAGATGATTTATCTTCAAGCTGTTGGCATTGAAATCAAGTAAGGATTCCAATCCACTTCTTCTAGAAAGGTCTTAGATAGCACAAGAGTGAAAGTCTGGATATTTGACAAAAGAACCTTTAAATATTCTTGAAGTTTTCATCTTATCGAATCTTTGTACTGCCTTTTCTTTGTGAAGCCGTCCTCTAATTTGTGATTCGGAGGGTCCAATAGAGGATGGCATTATGGGTTAAGATTTGAGAAGAAAACTTTAAAATTGATGTAGGGTTTTGGGGTTTTCGATGATAGAGATATAAAGAGAGTGAAAGGGTAAAAAAATAACAAAGGGTTGTTTGATTTTATGAAGATTATACTGGAAATTGATATGTCTATTTGCAATAAAAACCCAGTTTCTTAATTCAGTCGACTGGATATTCAATTTCAGTCGACTGAATGATGATCCGTGACCCTTTAAAATGTTGGGAAGCAGGTTTAGTCAACTAAGGCAAATCGAGCACAGGCGCAAGATAAGAAGAATATAACATTACAAGCAGAAAAGGATGAATCAGATTTAGATGAGGAAGATATGGCGTTTAAGAATTTCAAAAAGTTTTTGAAACTCAGAAAGAGCAACAAATACAGAAACAAAAAGAACAGCTTCAGTAGTAATAATAACAAAAAAAAGCCATCGTCTTCAGCTCTAGAATGTTATGAATATCACAAGAAATAGAACATCAAGAAAGATTGTCATGATCAAAAGAGAGATAAATTTAAGAATAAGAAAGACAGATTCAAAAGGAAAGTCTTCTCTATTACACGAGACTATTTAGAATCATCTTCGTCATCAGACAGTGACACAGATAACGATTTTGAATAGGCCAACATCTGTTTTATGGATAAAAATGACGAGTTGAGTGATTTTACTTTTGATGATTTGGTGAAAATAAATTCTGAATTGCTTGACAAACTAAGAAACATCAAAAGAAAATAAAAAGAAACTCTTGAAAAATCAAATAGGACTGAAATTGAGGTAGATATGTTAAGAAATGAGAGAAATTTTAGAAGAAAACTTGAATATTTTGGTAAAATGCTTTCATTTAATAATGTTCTTGCACATTCTTGTAGGGTTCTATTTTTCCTTTCTACAGCTCCATTTTGTTGTGGTGTCCTAGGAAAAGAAAAATTATAGTGAATTCCCTTTTTATTACAAAAATGTTCAAAAAAGCTTCATTTTCGAATTCACTCTATGATCACTTCTAATGTTTTTAATTTTTTAATTTTTAAGATTTTGAATTCTTTTAGCAAAGATTTCGAAATTGTCAAAAGTATCACTTTTATTTTTCATAAAAATAGTCCAAGTATATCTTGAAAAGTCATCGACTATAACAAACACATATTTTCTATGGTTTATGGATTGGACTTGAGTTGGGCCAAAAAAATCCAAATGTAATAGTTCAAGTCGTTGTAATGTAGAAATATTTTTCTTTGATTTAAAAGATGATTTTGATAATTTACCTAATCAACAAGCATCACAAATATTGTTTACTTTAAAATTAATTTTTGGTAAACCTTTTACTATTTCATTTTTGGATAATTTGTTTATAGCTTTGAAATTTATATGACAAAATCTTTTGTGCCATAACCAATAATCATTTTCTTTGGCAATTAGACACATATTAGTGTTGTGATTTATATTAGTATTTAATACATATACATTTTTATCTCTAAAACCTTCAAAAATAAGATTTTTATTTTGATAAAAAATGCTATACTTATTTTTAGAAAAAGATATATTGAATCCTTTGTCACACAGTTGGCTGATGCTAAGCAAATTGTGCTTTAAATTTCTAACTAGTAAGACATTTGTAATAGAGGTGAATTAAATATACCATTATTGCTCACATCGCCTTTACTGATGATGTATCCTTTAGAATTGTCTTCAAAAGTGACAGAACCTCCATCTGAGTAGGTAATGTTTGTTAACATCTCTTTGTTTCCTGTCATGTGTTTTGAGAAACCACCGTCTAATATCCATTTTCCTCTCTTTTTAAGTGGTAATTGCAAGAAATATAGAATTTACATTGGTACCCACTTTTTGTTAGGGTCCTAAGAGTTAGGTCTTTGGAAACCAAACCAAAGAGGGTTCAGAATTCCTTTTGAAAATAAAGTCTTTATTTTTGTGAACATTTTCTATAAAAGATTTTATATATTTGTTTCTAATTGAAGAATTATTTGTTTTAGGAATCCAAATCTTAATTGATTTAGAATAATTTGGAACTTTTGAAATCGATTTTACAATAGTATCATTATTCCTTTTGAAATTGTTATATAAAGAATTCTTTTTCTTTGGAATACTTTTTGAAACTTGCTTATACCATGGTCCTCTTTTATTTGAAACTATCTGAGAATTTTCTATAATTTTAGAAAGATTCTCTCTTCTTTGTTAAAATCAGAGACAATTTTAGTAATATCATCTAATTTGTTTTAAGACTAAAAATGTCTAATTCCAATATTTTAATGTTAGCTTTCAAATCATGATTTTCAACTAAGAGAGCATCATTCTTTTCCTTCTGAATTTCTATTTCTTGACTTAACATAGAGAGTTGAGATGTTGTATTAGAACAACATTCTTGAGAAGTTTCAAGTTTTCTTCCAAAATTTCTTTCTCATTTCTTAACATATCTACCTCAATTTCAGTCCTATTCGATTTTTCAAGAGTTTATTTATATTTTCTTTTGATGTTTCTTAATTTGTCAAGCAATTCAGAATTTCCACCAAATCATCAAAAGTTAAATTACTCACCTCGTCATTTTTGGCCATAAAATAGATGGTGGTATATTCAAAATCACTATCTGTGTCACTGTCTAATGATGAAAATGATTCTAAATAGTCTCATGTAATAAAGAATACTTTCTTTTCGAATCTGTCTTTCTTATTCTTAAATTTGTCTCTCTTTTGATCATGACAGTCTTTCTTGATGTTCTCTTTCTTGTAACATTCATAACATTCTAGAGCTGAAGATGATGGCTTGTTTTTGTTATTATTACCGCTGAAGCTGTTCTTGTTATTTCTTATTTGTTGCTCTTTCTGAATTTCAAAAACTTTTTGAAATTCTTAAACGCCATATCTTCCTCATCTAAATTTGATTCATCCTTTTCTGCTTGGAATGTTATATTCTTCTTATCTTGTGCCTGTACTCGTTTTGCCTCAGTTGACTGAACCTACTTCCCAACATTTTAAAGGGTCTCAGATCATCATTCGGTCGACTGAAATTGAATATCCAGTCGATTGAATCTGGAAACTTGGTTTTTAGTGCAAATAGACATATCAATTTCCAATATAACCTTCATTATTTTGTTTACCCTTTCTATCTCTTTATATCTCCATCACCGAAATCCCCAATATCCTACATCAATTTTAATGGTTTCTTCTCCAAACCCTAACCCAAAATGTCACCCAAAAAAGCAAGACCCTCCTCCTCCTCTGCTGGGCCCTCTAAATCACAAATTAGAGGAAGGCTTCATAATGAAAAGGCATTACAAAGATTCGATAAGATGAAAAACTCAAGAACATTTGAAGGTTCTTTTGTCAAATATCCAGATTTTGCCTCCTTTGCAATCCAAGACCTTGCTAGAAGAAGCGGTTTGGAATCCTTACTCGATTTCATTGCCAACAGCTTGAAGATAAATCATCTTCTTATCAAGCTTTTCTATGCAAACCTCAACTCGGATCACCACAATATTCAAAACCCCAATGATTGTATATGGACTGTCATATGCGGAGTGAAGATATTCTTACCCGCCGCTCGACTAGGAAGGATTCTCAATTGCCATTCCGAAGGAGAAGATTCAATCGAGATTGAAGTTAACATGGGTAACCGAGATAGAACTAGCCATCTCTTTCTCTCCGATGACGTAACAGAACTCAAGGCAATAGAACTTCGATCGAAGGCTAGAATCATGCATTGAGCTCTTACTCACTCCATTATCCTCGTACTGGTAGCTATGAGAAGTCTTATAGGCACGATTTTCAATGGCTATATGCTATTTGGGGAAAATGTTCCATTAATTGGGCAAAGCGATGAATTTCTAACTTTTAACCAAGGCCGTATGAAAACCATACACTACAGTGGTTATATCATGAGAATTATTCGTTATTTCGATCTCCCCGATTCGGACTATTCTATGACTGGTTCCCTTAACACCAAAACCTTAAGCCTCATGGGACTTCCAAAGCAATTCCCAAGCCAAATTATTATAACCTTTGAACATTGGCTAATAAACCAAGCGGTCAGATAGTCCCAACCTTCTTCTAGGCAACAAGCTCCTCAAACTGAAGCCAAATCCTTTTCCCAACCACAAGCTCCATGAGAACCCCATGAAATTAAAGTGACTGGACCGGATGATCAACCACGAGAAGCTTTAACAATTGTCTCTAGAAACCAAAAGCTTTTAGATAGGCGATTGTCTCCTGTTGAAACAACCATTACCAAAGTAAACACAAAGCTAAATCCCATCAAAGGTTTCTTGAATAATATTTGGTAATTACTATCTTGTGGTTCATCCTCCTCCACGTCTGTCCATGTGCCTACAGATCCAGGAAAGCGTCCACAACCTCATTTCACTTGGTCAACTTCCGAAGAAGGCTAAGAAGGAGAAGAAAAAGGAGAAGAAGTGGGTGATAAAGGCAGAGACTCTAGTGGAGATGATGAAGAAGGAGAGGAAAGCTCCAACATAAATGATGATGAGTAAGTGGTTTACTTAGTATTACTTTAAGCATTTTGGAACAATGGTATGTTTTTATGCTTTAAAACTATGTAGTTTGTTTTATGTTATGAAAGTGATTTTTATTTCATATTATTGTGTATATCATTATTCGTATATGCTCTTATGATGATCTATGTTATGAATATTATGAATGATGGTATATTGCTTACATATTTATATATATATATATATATATACATATCACCTTTTTATTGATGACAAAGGAGGAGAAGAAGTGTTGTACTAACAAAATTAGTAAGTTTAACAAAAATTTCGTCTTGATTCAGGGGAATTATATAAGGATTTTTGTCGAGATTTTGCTCATATTTCAATATATCATAAAGAATTGTCATCAGTCAAAAAAAGGGAGAATTTTGTATCTGAGGTCTTGTTTCATGCTAAGGCGATCAAAGACAACATAAGAATGATATAATATTTGACAAATCTACAGCTACAAATTATGAACGTGATTAGACTCGAAGATTGTATATCAAGTACGAATTTTGTTTTAGAGTCTAAGTTAGAGTTCATATATGTTAAAATCTACCCTCAAGTAGTTCACACTCCCTCACATATCAACGACAATTATTTAAATTGAATTTAAATTGATTTTCAAACTATTTTTATAAGAATTGTATGATCAGTCAACTGAATGCATATAGTCAGTCGACTGACCCTGTGCATATTATTGTACACGTATATGTTTTCATATTCAGTCGACTAAAGTTCCTCGACCAGTCGACTGACCTGATGATAACTGTCATATTTCTGAAGAGACACTTCTTTTCACGAATAGATTTCTACTTTGCAAAGAGTTACATTTAAACATTAAGTCACTTTGTTTTGAAAAGCACTCTTCTTTACTTAATAAATTTCTTCATTCATAATATTCATTAAAAATATTGTGATCTAAATTTTCAAAAGATAATGAATGCTTCCACAAAGATTTGATAGTCGGTTATTTAACTATCAAACGAATACAACAATTAAACATTAATTAAATTCCATGTGGTATCCACTAAGCCTCTATTAATTAATCTTACATTAATTAAAATCTCTTAAATTATTTGATTCAAAATACCTTTACAAAAGATATATTCACAAACCCCTTATATTTCTTTCAATACTTGAAAAATATTCATATACTTATTGCAACGGTATAAGTGTATTTCAAACCATTATATATTGAATACTTAGAAAGTATCCACAGACTTATCTCAACGGTATAAATATATTAACTGAACTTGAGGGACATTTCTTTTTTTCCAAAATCATATTTAAATAGGCCAAAACTATTATTACTTAAAAGTATTTCTTACTTAAACCAAACCAACTATCCTTCGATGTTAAGTATGAAAAGAATGTTTTCATACCACCATAATTTAGAAGGATTAATTACCAAACTCAAATCTCATTCCTTTTTATAAAATTTACTTTTTATAAGCTCATTTCATACTTCGAATCCTTTTATAAATCTCTAAATAAATTTATGAAACTTCTTTTATAAATCTCTTAAACTGATTATAAACTCCTTTACCAAATATCGTTTATAATCTCTTTACAAAATAACATTTGTAAATCTCATTAAATAAACCCTTTTTGTTAAGTACAAACCTTTTTATAAACAATGTATCTTTTTAATCGCCTTTATTCAATTTATTAATTACTTTTAAACATCATAAATAAATAATTAATTAAATTTAAAACAAAACTAAACCATACTCATTAAATTATGGACAACTTCAAATCTTCGTTTTTAAGAGGGATGATCAACTCCGCAAACACCGATCGAAAATTGAACATGTGAATAGATATGTAATTTTAGAAAGTACAACACTGGAAATAAGTAGTCAGTATTGGTATAAGATCTATTCCCATGTTCCGATCTTTCTATTTTACGTACCCATTTCTTAGGGAAAGTCCCCAAACTATATTTGAAAATGGATTGGTTATCCAAAAATATGAAAAATTCGAAGAAAACGTCGATTTTGGCTTCTTGCTCTAGCAGAAAGACTTTTCGAAAATCGCATGTTGGGTTGTCCCAACCAAGAAAGGCATGGGTGTAGAGAGGCGATGCTTCGGCTAAGTAAAGCTTGGAAAGTTACACCATTTAATTAACGACATTAATAATATAATTAAATAACTTTAAAATATCATTAATAATACAATTAAATAATTTTAAACACCTTTACTAAAATAATTAAACATCTTATTAAAATAATTAAATAACTTGTTTTAAAACATCATTTATAAACATTTAACCTCAAATTGTTATACAATTGAAGTTATTCAAATCCATAACTTCACAAATTCATAAAGAGACTAGACCATAATGGTACTAAATCAAGTTACCATTTAATTTAATTTGACTTTCCAAATCACATATCTGATATTTACATAAGCAACATGTATGTAAATTAAATCCAAAATTAACCATTCAAAATTAATGTCACATTTATCCCATATAAATCAAATTGCGAAATTAAATTTCCAAATTAATTGAATAACATAAACGAGGATTAATTCTGCTAAAAAGATGTCTAAAATTTAAATATAGCATAACAGTGTTTTATTCTGCTAACAGGTATCATCAATAATCTATTTAATTTAACTATAATGGGACGGTGTTTTATTTGGACAAATAGGTATCATCTAGAAAGTATAGTTAATTTAACTATGTTATTGACTAAATCAACGTAAATTGAATCCAGCCAGTATTATACTGCCATTAAATTATACTTTGACAAAACTACCAAATATCTATATCAAAGCGTTGTACTTGTCAATACGAGTGCAACATAAAAATCCAGAGGTAAAATGAATTTAATATGAATGAGATAAGACATTTTGAACTTAACAACTTATTTTATATGAACTAAACAAGATAAATCTAATTCTTACTAAACCACATGGCCCAAGCCATCAAATCCTGCATCCTGCTACATGAGCTTCTCCCCAAAGTCTCATTTTTCCCCAAATCGAACAACACATGAAACTAAACCCAAACAAAATGTGCATAGTGTGCACGTGCATGCACACCTCCGTTCGCCAATCTTCGGCCACACACAAATCCGCCTTTACCCTCTCATCATGTTGGCACCCTCCAAACCAAGGTTGAACCCTTAGAACCAAACCTGGCAGTAGGACCAACTCCTCAACCTACTAAAAATCGTGACACCCAAATCCCAGCTGAGCCTCACCAAACTCTGCCACAAGGTTCACTTCTCCTCAACAAACTCACTAAAATCGACCTAATAATGGCTACAACTCAGGAAAAACCCCACCCTTGTTTCTGACTCATGTCTTCGACCATCATCAAACTACGCCGAAACCTCATCAAAAAAACCACAATGCCACCTTCGATTTCGAAATGAATTGAGAGATTTATCTTTTGAAGTTTGGTGCAATATTTTCCCTCTTACTGTTATTTGACCATATCTCACTCGTCTTTTGAAAAAATTCCAAGCGATTAATTTCTAAAAATATTAGAGGGGAGAACAACCAACTCTCGTGTTGGAAGGTATGACTAAAGGTTTACGGATTGTGAGATATAGATTTTAGAAGCTAAAAATGGATGTTCATGTTTTTTCCGACGAACAAGTATAAGGGAAGAAGATGAAATAGTTTTGCATATCCATACTTCTATACAAGTTCATTTCCAGTAACCAATTTTCAATTCAAAGTAAAGAACAATCAAAGATAGGATTTTTAACCAATATCGAAACATGGTTTTCATATCAAACAAAATTACAAACAAATCCACACATTTATTATTTCATTTAAAAACTAAATAAAGATTGCATTTCTCACACATTTTGTTAATTCCAAAAAGTATATAAAAAGAGTTAGCATTCTCACCAGAATGCAAGATTCAAGCTTTCTTTTTACCAACCAAACCTCAAATCAATTCTTAACTAGATCTCAAACTTTAAGCTAAAAGATAAGATTTTTTTTATGACTTTAAGAATGGAAGAGAAAGAAGTAAAAATGGAGTTAGGAAATAAAAATGAAGACTAAAACAAATGAAAAGTTAAATAAAAACTTTACTTTTATAAATGAGTGAAAATGCTAAAGACCTAAATACCCTTAACCTTCATTTTCATCCTACCATCTTTTCTAAGCCTCCATAGTACATATCCACATGAAATCATGGTGGATTATAGGGTTTTCTTGGTATTTTTATTCACTTTCACATTTAGTGTTTAATTTCGTTTCACATCTTTTCATTTTTTTTTCAAATTTAAATATAATTTACATTTTTAAGTTCTTATTATTATTATATTTCAAAATAAAAGTGTTTAAAATTTAAATGTTATTTAGAGCATAATCAAAGATATTACAACTTTTAATGACTTATTGTTCAATAAAAATCTAAAAATCAAAAAAAATGATTTTCGGTTACATTTTCAATTTTTCATGAATTGCTTATTTTTGTAAAAAAATTTATAAATGAATTTTCTATCATTAGTTATTAATCAAAAGAGATTATTTACTTATTAAAATCATTAATTGAATATTTAAAATAAATTTAATATTCCTAATTCAAAGGGATAAACTTCTGGGTCATTACAATATCATTACAATATCATTCTTTGATGCCAAGGTAAAAGTTTTGACAGACAAACGAGTATGAAGCCGCTTTTCAACAACCATTGGAACATCTTTGGAAACCAACAATTCTATTGAAGCCTTTGGAAGTAAAATATTTGCACATCTATTTTGTGGTATCGAATCACACATTTAGTGCAACATTAGTGTCCGAGGAATCCAAAATCCAAAGGCTAGGCTATTATATTAGTAAATTATTCACAGGGAAAGAAACCATTATCCTAAACCGGGTAAGCTTGGCTACCGCTTACGTATAGCATTGAGGAAGCTACAATAGTATTTCCAGGCTCATCCAATAATATTATAGATGGACCAACCTCTTTGACCGGTGCTGCATCACCCCGAGACTCCGAGATGATCATTGAAGTAGAACGCTAAGACGAGTTGGTGTAAAAAAACTCATCATTCGAGAAAGGTGATTCATGGACAAGCAATAGTGAACTTCATTTCTGAATTTACTACCCGAGATGACAAAACAGATGGGGGAATGGTTGAACTTTACAATGGAAGTTTACCAATGACCATGATTCTAGAGCGGTAGTGGTCTTGGTGACTCCAAAAGGTCGAAGGATATGCTATGCACTAAAACTTGAGTTCTATGCTACAAATATTGAAGCTGAATACGAGGTATTGATCGTAGGACTCAAGATAGAGAAGGAATTGGTAGTTCAGACACTGCATATATCTATTGATTCTCAACTTGTGATATATATATAGTTAAGAATGAATTCTAGGCTAAGGGAGCATGACTCGCTCCTTAACTAAAAAAGTGTTGGAACTATTGGACAAGACTTGAGCATTACATGATAATGTAGAGCAAAAATATAAATTCGGACTCTTTAGCCAAACAGGATAGCTCTGGAGATGCGCAACTATTGGAATCATTCCGGTAGAGGTCTTAAAGAATATAAGCATTGATGGAATGGATATTGATTATACTTTGGTTGTCGAGGAGATAGAGTCATTGATGACTCCATAGAAAGAATTTTTGATAAGGGAAACTCTTCCAAAATGTAAGAATGCATAATGGAAGCACTTGCATAATGCACTACTTTACATTATGCAATACAGAGTGTTATTTCAAAGAGAATTTGCACCCCATTGCTAAACTGTGTTGATAAGGAAGAAGCAAGGAAAATCCTTGAGTATGTTTAACAAGGAATCCACGGAGATCACACTAATGTGCAAACTTTGAAAAAAATGCTTTTCATTATGGATATTTCTAGCCAACTATTAATCGGGATGCGATGGAACACTCAAAGAAATGCGACAAGTGCTAAAGATTTGAAAAGATACCTAAAGTCCTATTTAATGAGCATACGTAAATGGTTTGCCCATGATCATCTGCAATTTAGGGATTTGATATTATTGGAGTGCTACTAATGTCTCGAGGAGAAATGAAGTATGCAATTGTGGCAGCGGGCTATGTAACAACCCGCATATTTTACGATTTTATATTTAAATATTTTATTTAAATATAGCATCGTTAGTCGGATTAAAGTCCGAATGCTACTTTCTATAAACATTTGAATTAGGACTCAAGACTACTTCCATTGAGTTCAAAATGGCGTTTGCAACCTTTTTGAGTATAAACATCGATATGTTTGGAGTTGAGTCAAATTTTGATATTTTTCTGTTGGGCTTTGGGTTTGGGTTTCAGCCCACTAGCCCAAGATAGTACCCTAGCTCTTCATCCAACTGCTCTTCATTTATTCTTTTATTTCCTAACACTTAAGCTAACAAAAAATAGGGAAAGGAAAATAAAAATTCCTAAATCCTAGATTGCTAGAAAATTCTAGATTCAAGTTCCAAAATCAAGGAGAAGCTTAGGTAAGCATCCTCTTCATCTTCTCCATCTCAGTCTCTCTTCATTTTTCAGAAATTCCTAAATCCAAGCTTAGGAAATATTTGCTTATGAGCTTAGATTGGAGCTTCTTGAGTTGAAGTTGAATTGTGGTTGATCTTTCCTTTGTTTTAGAGCTTCTCACTTGTTGTTTTTAGGTTTAAATGTGAGTTATTGGGCTCACATCTATGTCTATAACTTTCTTTATTGTTAGGTATGAATTCCTTACATCTATTCATGTTCATTTGCTTTTGATTTGAATTGATTTGGTGAATTTTCCAATTTTTGGTTTTGAAGTCCAATTTTATGAAAATCCTTCTATGGATGTTTGGACATGTTATTTGTGGTGTATCAAAGAGCCTATAATGCTAGGTTGTCGATTGGCATAAATCTCTTGCATCCATCGCTCGTTTGATCGTATTTCGGTTTGGATTTGCTCTTTTTGAGCTAGGCTATTTTTTTGCCTAGCAGAAAAATTCAGACGTCTGGAACAAATTTCAAACGTATGAAACCAAATCCAGATGTCTGTTGAAAAATCAGACGTCTGAAAAGGGGTCTGGAAAAGGCAGAGACAAAATCCAGATGTCTAGTTGAAAATCCAGACGGTTGAAACACAATCCAGACATATGGTTGAAAAATCATCCAGACATCTGGTTAAAAAATCCATACGTCTGAAATTGTTCTGGAATTAAAAAGAGAAAGGAGAAAAGCATATATTTTTCCAAAACCTAGGGCCAGACGTCTGATGAACCCCCAGACGTCTAGAACTGTTCAGTTTTGCCTATGTGCCTATTTTTTGAGTGAATTTCCAATGTTTATCGATTTTTGTTGATCTGATTAGTTGTTATCACTGTTATCGACTTTGATGACTTCATTTTCTGGATTTTTGGGAATATCCATTTTGATGAATTTGGTATCGATTTCTATGGATTTAATTCATGTCTTCGAATGTGAATTTTTGGTGATCGATTGTTTTTATGATCGTTTTCTGTGATCTGTCACTTTAAAATACGAAGGTTTTTATACTAGTATCTTTCACAAAAATGATTTCAACGTTATTTTTAATACAAGCTCATTTTTAAAACCGATTTTCAATCTATAATTATATACAAACCTTTACCTCATTCGTTCGAGAAATCTAATTAAACGACTTAGCAAAGCAAGTGGTATGAAATGCTTGCGTTTACTTTGTCGGTTAATTCTTGGACTTGTTCGATTGAACTCTTGTGACAACTTTCGAGTGAAACTCTACAATTTGTTCGTAAATATTTAAGTTAAGCCAGTAGTTATGGGACATGAAGCTAAACTCATTTATTTACTATCTTAGTGTAATTTACACTTCTTATCAATCAATGATGATCATTTTGTGATTTAGACTAGCGATGTGCCATGTCTCTTTGTTTGTGAGGGGGACAATACCCTTTTTGGAGGAGCTTCGGCTCATAGTTCGCAGTGAGGGACTGTACCCTGTTAGGAGGAGCTTCAACTCATAGTCCGCAATGGGGGACTGTACCCTGTTAGGAGGAGTTTCGGCTCATAGTCCGCAAAAGTGGGACAGTATCCTGTTATGAGGAGTTTCGGCCCATAGTCCGCAATGAAGGACTGTACCCTGTTAGGAGGAGTTTTGCTCATTTTATGGAATAGCATTCCATTTGTTATACACATGTTGGTGAGTTTTCATGCTCCTATTTGTGATAGGCCTCCCCTCTTTGTGATTTTTGGATTTCTAATTGATGATTTCTGGAATTTGTGTTTCACCAATTTTTGCGATTTCCATTAATATGTTTTTTTATCAATATTTGTGGTTTGGTGAATATGTTAAAGAATATGACATTCTTTTTGGCACTTTTAGATTCTTGAGATATTGTATGATTTTTGTTGTTATTTAATGTATACTTGTCACAATGTGGCATTTTTGTTATCGTACGTTTTTGTATCTTTTATCCTATCTCATTTTATATGATATTTATAGCTAGACTGATCCGTTTATTATTATCTTCTTAAATAATACTCGGGTCAGACTAAGGTATTTCAGGTGTTTCTACTTGACTTCTTATCAGGGTCCGTCATCTGACTTTTGGCTAACTACTTAGCTTAATAGTTTTTGTTGTATACATTCGAGATAGAGACTTCTTGATGTATACATATTCTTTTGTCTAGCACTTGTACCTATTCTTTTGTGTTATAGTAGATCTTATATGACCACTACTTTGACATACACTTCTATGTGTTATATTCATATCTATTTCCGCCTTAGTGATATGAATATCTGTGGCTGATTTATGTTATGTTTATTTTATATTTATTTCCGAAGATCACATAGCCACTGTGTAGTAGTTTTGAGTTTATAATTGATGTGTCAGATTTCCTCTTGAAACGAAATGCATGTAATGCTATTTGACATATCGGTACTCGCACAATGCAATTACACAGATGGTCACTCCTCAACAGCCTTAATCTTCATGCTAGTCGACGACATTACCCCGTAGTTTCCTTGGCCAGTGTGAGTATAGAGGTGGGGCGTCACAGCTTGGTATCAAAGCCAAACTTCGAAACAATATAGAATATTATAGCAAGGATCATCGTCCTAAGTCTTTCTTAGGAATCGTGCCTTAGTAGTTAATCCGAGTCTTAGGACCCATTCTATCCTAATTTCTTTTATGATTCGTTGTTTTATCAATCAAGTTTGTTTGATATTCATTCTAAGAATAACCTTTTTCCTCTTCTTTCTTTCTTTCTTTCTTTCTTTAAGAAGAAGAGATGGTTAAATCTGGCAGTCCTAGTGCTGGTCAATCCAGTAGTCCTTCTCTAGATGGCGTATTCATGTCTGCCCAACAACTTTTGGATCTTGTAAAAAAATGTCGAGATTATTTTATGTAATTGTGCTTTTCGATCCGATTTGCATGTTATGCGTTATTTAGGCTTCAGAATTGACTTTGGAAAAGGATTGGCTTAATCATTATGAAGCCCATATCCTATGTCCCGAGAGGACTATTCATCTTCGACATTCTCAATCTGTTAAGCAGATTTCTAGTTTTCTTAGTGATTTCGATTCCAATTTGGCAGCATCATTTTATTCTCTAGACCCATACGATGAGAAAGATATTATCTCCCTCATTAAAGTAGTTTGTGAATTTCTGGGTATCTTTGAGCTTGTCTTAGGATTATCACTTAGACGATCTATTGAGTGGTGCTAAGGTCTTTTCAGCTCGACCTTGCCACCGGTTTTCATCAGCTACGAGTTGCGGAGGGTAGCATCCCATTTATCGCATTCCGCACTCGTTATGATTGTTATGAATGACTCATGATGTCATTCGGTTGGTCCAGCTTATTTCATCCATCTTATGATTCGAGTATTCTACGAATATCTCGATGAGTATTCATTAATTATGGATGAAAACAACAATTTAAAATTTGTAAATATTTTTCATAAGATATTTATACGTATAATTGGATTTTGTTCTTAAAACGAGCAAAGAATATTCATAAAATTTTTAAGAGACATATTTATCATATAGAAGATGATTTGGTGTTGTATTGCCCATTGAGTACTTTAAGAATTCTGGTCGATGCGCCTGATCAACGTTATCGATAGGAATATCCTAAACGCTATGATGAGATAGTCAGACACAGTAAATTGACTCGGAATAAGTAAATTTTACTAAAAATATGATTACATAAAGTTAATTATAATTTTGAGAGTCTTAAGCTTTTCAGGAAAGAGGAACATTTAAAAGAACTCCTTTATGATGCTCCTATTCTTGTGATTCCCGAGGGGAACCAAGACTTCACTGTTTGTACCAATGTTAGTCGTATTGGTTTGGGTGTCGTTCTCATGAAAAAAGGAAACATGTTATTGCTTATGCGTCTAGGCAATTAAAGCCTGCCGAGACTAGATATGCCAGTCATGATTTAGAGCTCACGGCCATTATTTTCGCCATTAGAATTTGGTGTCATTATCTTTTGGGAGAGAAATTTGTTCTCTATACCGACCATAAATCTTTGAAGTATTTATTTTCTCAAAAGGAACTTAATTTGCGTCAACAACGTTGGCTCGAATTCCTTGCATCTTATGATCTTGATATTCTTTATACTCCCGGAAAATGAATTCGTGTTGTGGATGCCTTATTCGTAAGCAACAAGCGGTTGTTTCTATGATGATATCCGAATGGAATGATCTCGAGATTTCATCCAATTGTGGGATTCTAGATCGCGATTCTGATTCATGTCCATCTCTTGTTTTATATAGCCTTGAGGCTCATCCTTCTCTTTAAGACTGCATTCTTGAAGCTCAAAAGCATGATCCCGAATTGGCTCATCTTGGCCAAAGTTGTAGGGATAGATATATTGGTTCCGTGGCTTATCGTTTTTTATTACTGGCTCAATTTTCTACTATTCATTACGTTTTTCACGTCTCTCTACTACGGAAATGCCTTAGGGATTCCGAATCTATTCTTGAGCCCGGTGTTATTGGAGAAATTGAAGTTTTTCCTAATTTGACTTATGGGCAACATCATATTCGTATCATTGCTTCGGAGGTTAAACGCCTTTGAAATAAAGATATCCCTCTTGTGAAAGTTCGGTGGTCCTCAAATACTAAGGATTGTTCTTGGGAATCTGGAGAATTCATCGAGTGAACACATCCGGACTTACTCTCTCTACTCTTTAAGGTGAACTTCTTATTTCAAATTTTCTTTTGTGTTGGTATGCTTTATGGTTATTACTCTTTGTTTTCTTCTTAATAATTGCGAGGACACAATTTCTTTAAGAAGGGGAGTCTGTAACAAACCGCATATTTTACGATTGTATATTTAAATATTTTATTTAAATATAGCATCGTTAGTGGGATTAAAGTCCAAAATGCTACTTTCTGTAAGCAGTCGAATTAGGACTCGAGACTACTTCCATTGAGTCCAAAACGGTGTTTGCGACTTTTTGAGTATAAACATCGATATATTTGGGGTTGAGTCAAATTTTGCTAATTTTCTATTAGGCTTTGGGTTTGGGTTTCAGCCCACTAACCCAACACAATACCCTAACTCTTCATCTAACTCCTCTTCATTCATTCTTTTATTTCCTAACACTCAAGATAAAGGAAAATGGGGGATGGAAAGGGAAATTAAAATTCCTAAACCCTAGGTTACTAGGAAATTCTAGATTCAAGCTCCAAAATCAAAGAGAAGCTTAGGTAAGCATCCTCTTCATCTTCCCCATCTCAATCTCTTTTTAATTTTCAGAAATTCCAAAACCCTAACTTAGGAAATATTTGTTTATAAGCTTAGATTGGAGCTTCTTGAGTTGAAGTTGAAGTGTGGTTGATCTTTCCTTTGTTTTAGAGCTTCTCACTTGTTGTTTTTGGGTTTAAAGGCGAGTTCTTGAACTCACATCTATGTCTTTAACTTTCTTTGTTGTTAGGTATGAATTTATAACATCTATTTATGTTCATTTGCTTTTGAATTGAATTAATTTGGTGAATTTTCCAATTTTTGGTTTTGAAGTCCAATTTTATGAAAATCCTTCTATGGATGTTTGGACATATTATTTGTGGCGTATCGAAGAGCCTATAGTGTTGGGTTGTCGATTGGCATAAATCCCTTGCATTCATCGCTCATTCGATCGCATTTCGGTTTGGATTTGCTCTTTTTGAGCTAGGCTGTTTTTTTGCCTAGCAGAAAAATTCAGTTGTTTGGAACAAATTTCAGATGTCTGAAACCAAATCTAGACATCTAGTTGAAAAATCCAGATGTCTAGAATGGGGTCTGGAAAAGGTAGAGACAAAATCCAGAAGTCTGATTGAAAATCAAGACGTCCGGAACACAATCCAGACGTCTGGTTGAAAAATCCAAACGTCTGGTTGAAAAATCCAGACGTCTTGTTGAAAAATCCAGACGTCGATATTGTTCTGGAACTAAAATGAGAAAGGAGAAAAGCATATTTTTTCCAGAACCTAAGGCCAGACGTCTGGATGAACCCTAAGACATCTGGAACTGCTAAGTTTTTCCTATTTGCCTATTTTTTGAGTGAATTTCCAATGTTTATCGATTTTTGGTGATCTGATTAGTTGTTATCACTTTTATCGACTTTGATGACTTCGTTTTTATGGATTTTTAGGAATATCCATTTTGATGGATTTGGTATCGCTTTCTATGGATTTGATTCGCGTCTTCGAATGTGAATTTTTGACGATCGAATGGTTTTACGATCATTTTCTGTGATTTGTCACTTTAAATACAAAGGTTTCTATACTAGCAGTAAATATTCAAACTCTTTCACAAAAATGATTTCAACATTATTTATAATACAACGCTTGTTTTTAAAACCGATTTTCAATCTATAGTATATACAAACCTTTACCTCATTCGTTCGAGAAATTTAATTAAACGACTTAGCAAAACAAGTGGTATGAAACGCTTGCGTTTACTTTGTCGGTTAATTCTTGGACTTATTCGATTGAACTCTTGTGAAAATTTTCGAGTGGAAATCTACAATTTGTTCGTAAATATTTAAGTTAAGCCAGTGGTTATGGGACATGAAGCTAAACTCATTTATTTACTATCTTAGTGTAATTTACACTTCTTATCGATCAATGATGATCATTTTGTGATTTAGACTAGCGATGTGCCATGTCTCTTTGTTTGTGAGGGGGACTATACCCTGTTTGGAGAAGCTTCGGCTCATAGTCCGCAATGGGGACTGTACCGTGTTAGGAGAAGCTTTGACTCATAGTCCGCAATGGGAGACCATACCCTGTTAGGAGGATTTTTGGCTCATAGTCCGCAAATGGGGGATGGTACCATGTTAGGAGGAGTTTCGGCTTATAGTCTGCAATGGGGACTGTACCTGTTAGGAGGAGCTTTAGCTCATTTCATGAAATAGCGTTCCATTTGGTATACATGTGTTGGTGAGTTTTAATGCTCTCGTTTGTGATAGGCCTCCTTTGTAATTTTTGATTTCTAATTGATGATTTCTGGAATTTGTGTTTCACCAATTTTTGCGATTTGCATTGATATGTTTTATCAATATTTGTGGTTTGGTGAATATGTTAAAGAATACGACATTCTTTTTGGTGCTTTGAGATTCTTGAGATATTGTATGATTTTTGTTGTTATTTAATGTATACTTGTCACAGTATGGCATTTTTATTATCATATGTTTTTATCATATCTCTTAACGTATCTCATTTTATATGATATTTATAGCTAGACTGATCCGTTTATTATTTTCTTCTTAAATAATACTTGAGTCAGACAGAGGCATTTCAGGTGCTTCTACTTGACTTCTTATCAGGGTCCGTCATTTGACTTTTGGCTAACTACTTAGCTTAGTAGTTTTTGTTGTATACATTCGAGATAGAGACTCCTTGATGTATACTGTAACAACCCGCATATTTATCGATTTTATATTTAAATATTTTATTTAAATATTTTATCGTTAGTCGGTTTTTTGTCCGAAAATCTACTTTTTGCAAACGGTCGAATTGGGACTCGAGACAACCCCCATTGCGTTCAAAATGCCGTTTGCGACCTTTTTGAGTATAAGCTTCGATATGTTTGGAGAAAGTTGATTTTTGCTACTTTTTCACTTAGGGTTTTGGTTTGGGCTGTGCCCACTTATGTATTCTGTTCCAACCCTCTCCTCTTCATTCACTTCTTTTCTATTTTCCTAGTACTCAAGCTTTTATGTTAATGGGGGAAAGGAAGAGGAAATAGAAACTCCCAAGCCCTAGTTGCTCTTGATAATCCAAATTCTTGTTCCAAATTCAAAGAGAAGGATAGCTAAGCCTCTTCTCCATCTTCTCCATCTCTTCTCCTCTTCAATTTCAAAAAATATCCTAAACCTAATTTAGGAAAATATGTGTTTTATTCTTAGATTGAAGCTTGTTGAGTAAGAGTGAAGAGTGGTTAGCCTTTCCTTTGCATTTGAGCTTCTTCTTCTTGTTCTTGAGTTAAAAAGGTGAGATTATTATCCCACATCTATGCTTATATTTATCTTCGATTGTTAGGTATGAATTCCTAACATTTATTCGTGTGCATTTGCTTTTGGTTTGGATTGATTTGGTGAATATTCCAATTTTTGGTGTTTTGAGTTCAATCCTTTAAAAATCATAACTTTGAGGTTCAAATGTGTTTTTGGTAATGCATCGAGGAGCCAATAGGGCCGGGTAGCCGTTAGGCATAATTCCCTAGGGTCCGTGCTCGTTCGGATGCGAATTGGTGGAGGTTGCATATAAATTTATGGGCATCATTGGGCAGAGCATCAGGTTCGGCCGACCGACCCCCCTGGTTCGGTCGACCGACCTGCTTGTAAAAGTGCAGATTGCACTTCTGTTTCTGGTTCGGCCGACCGACCCCCTGGCTCGGTCGACCGACCTGATGCCGAGAAGTTTTTTAAAAAACAAGGTCCGGTCGACCGAGACCTGAGGCCGGTCGACCGACCTGTGCAATTTTGCCTATTTTCGCCAAATTGCTTGAATTTCCAACTCTAATCGATTTGTGTTGTTTCCCTATTTTTTGTTACCATTTGTTATTGACTTTGATGGCTTATTTTCTTTGGGAATTCTTGGAATATCCATTTCGATGGATTCAGTATTGATTTCTTTGGATTTTATTCACGTTTTTGAATGTGAATCTTAGTGATTGATTGTTCCTAAAATCTTCTTTGTGATTTGTCACTTTAAAAATATAAAGGTTTTCTATACTAGTAGTAAATATCAAAACTCTTTCTTCAAATGATTTCAACACTATTTTATTAAAAAGCTTGTTTTCTCAAACCGATTTCCAATCTATTAGTATATACAAACCTTTACCTCACTCGTATGAGAAATCTAATTAAACGACTTAGTAAAACAAGTGGTATGAAATGCTTGCGTTTACTTCGTCGGTTAATTCTTGGACTTGTTCGATTGAATCTCTTGTGACAATTTTCTGGTGGAGATCTACAATTTGTTCATAAATATTTAAGTTAAGCTAGTGGTTATGGGACATGAAGCTAAGCTCGTATATTTACTAGCTTACTGTAATCGACACTTCTCATTGATCATGACGATCATCGTTTTGGTTTAGACTAGCAATGTGTGATGTCTCTTTGTTTGCTTTTTGGTTTGGCTAGACACCACTTGTGTGATTCCATTCGCACATACCTTTTCGGTTAGCCTAGACACCACTTGTGTGACTCCATTCACACATACCTTTTTGCTTTTTGGTTAGGCTAGACACCACTTGTGTGATTCCATTCACACATACCTTTTCGGTTAGCCTAGACACCACTTGTGTGATTCCATTCGCACATACCTTTTTGCTTTTTGGTTAGGCTAGACACCACTTGTGTGATTCCATTCGCACATACCTTTTCGGTTAGCCTAGACACCACTTGTGTGATTCCATTCACACATACCTTTTTGCTTTTTGGTTAGGCTAGACACCACTTGTGTGATTCCATTCGCACATACCTTTTCGGTTAGCCTAGACACCACTTGTGTGATTCCATTCACACATACCTTTTTGCTTTTTGGTTAGGCTAGACACCACTTGTGTGATTCCATTCACACATACCTTTTCGGTTAGCCTAGACACCACTTGTGTGATTCCATTCACACATACCTTTTTGCTTTTTGGTTAGGCTAGACACCACTTGTGTGATTCCATTCACACATACCTTTTCGGTTAGCCTAGACACCACTTGTGTGATTCCATTCACACATACCTTTTCGGTTAGCCTAGACACCACTTGTGTGATTCCACTCACACATACCTTTTTGTGATTTCTGGATTTCGTGTGTTGATTTCTGGAATTTATGTTTTACCAACTTTTACGATGGGCATTGATATATATGTCGTTTATTGTGGCTTGGTGAATGAAATTAGGAGTATGACATTCCTTTTTATCTTGAGTAGATTATTGTGATATTGATTAATCTCTTGTTGATTTTCAATTACTTATTTATCACAGCTTAGCATTGTGATTATTATATGTTTATGTCATATCTCTTATTATATATCACTTCATCTGATATTTATAGCTAGACTGATCCTTTTATTATTTTCTTCTTAAATAATACTCGGGTCAGACTGAGATTTTACAGGTGCTTCCTCATGGCTTCCTATCTGGAACCATCTTCTGACTTTTGGCTAACTACTCTAGTTTGGTAGTTTTTGTTGTATACATTTGAGATACAGACTCCTTGATGTATACATATTTTTGTCTAGCACTTGTATCTATTCCTTTGTATTATTGTGGATCTTTTTGACCACTACTATGATGTACACTTCCTAGTGTAGTATTCATATCTATTTCCGCCTTTGTGATATGAATTGTCTGTGACTGATTTGTGTTATGTTCATTTCTATATTTGTTTCCGAAGATTTTATATAGCCACTGTGTGATAGCTTTGAGTTTGTATCTGTATGTCGGATTTCCTCTTGAGATGAAAACTTATATTATTACTATCTGGCGTATCGGTGCTCGCGCAAAGCAATTACACGGATGGTCGCTCCTCAACAGCCGTATTCTCCGTGCTAGTTGACAGCATTACTCCATAGTGTTCTTGTCTAGCGTGGTTATAGAGGTGGGGCGTCACAGCTTGGTATCAGAGCCAAACTTCGGAACAATATGGAATATTATAACAAGGATCATCGTCCTAAATCTTTCTTAGGAGTCGTGCTTTAGGATTTAATTCGAGTCTTCGTACCGATTCATCCTATTTTCTTTATGATTACTTGTTTTATCTATCAAGATTGCTTGATATTCATTTTGAGAATAACTTTTTCCTCTTCTTTCTTTCTTTCTTAAAGAAGAGAAATGATTAGACCAGGCCGTCCCAGCGCCGGTTAATCTAGTGCTACTCCCCAGGATGGAGTATTTATGTCTGCCCAGCAGCTTTTAGATCTAGTAAAGAACGCTCAAGCAGCCGGACCCATTCCAGAGCCTACTCATCCTAGATCCGGTTTTGCACGCTTGTGCAGAGACTACACCGATTTAGGTGGAAGGCCATTCAAGGGATCCGAGAGTGTTATTGAAATTCAAGCTTGGCTCAAATCATGCGATCGCATCTTTTCTCGCATGAACCTTATTGATCTACATCGAGTCCAGGTGGCTTCTAGCATGCTCCAAGAAAGAGCATTAGATTGGTATGAGCTTTTAATTTCTGAAATCGTTGAAGCGGATCTCACTTGGGAGCAATTCCGGGGAAGGTTCGAATTGAAATTTGTGCCGGAGGCTGAAAAATTAACTTTGGCCCGGCTGTTTTATTGACCTTGTTCAAGGTGAATCTTCTGTGACAGACTATGTCGCATCTTTCGAATCTCTGTCCAAATATGGGGTTGAATACATCAACAACCCATTGAAAAAAATCAGAGATTTGTTTATGGCTTAAATAAAAATCTTAAGAAGCCACTACTCCTGAAACTTGAAGTTTCATTTGATCAGCTCATTGATATCGCTCTTCGTCTTCAAGAGGCCGATAGAGAAAGCGATAATGAAGTTGTGCGTGCCAAACCCAACTTCAACAACAAAAAGAGACCCAACGAATTCCAAGGCCCTTATCCCAACAAAAAGGGTAAGCAAGCAACGCCTGCTGCAAAGGCTCCTTCTCCTAGTAGTGCGAGATGCTTCAACTGTGGATCTGGGGATCATTTTGCTAATAAGTGCTCAAAGCCCAAATCGTGTCGCTATTGTAAAAGCCCAGATCATTTCATCCATCAATGCCTCAAACGTGAAGGCCAGAGGGAGGGAAAGTTGAATGTGGCTCAAGCCCTTGGCAACACATCTCGTGGCCAAGGTATTTTTCATTCAATCCTTGATTTTGTTTGTCTTGTGAATATTCTTTTCAAGTCCTTGTTGATTTGTATCTCATTATTTTATATCAAAAGAACTTGTTGATTCTTTTTCTTTGAAAATATTTTGGGCTTGATGACTTCTTTGAGGATTGTGAATCCGGAAGGTAGATCCGCAACACTCAATTTGTCTTTATTGATGTCGAAATTATTTTATGGGATTTTTCTTTCCGAGCCGATATTTTTACTTAGGCTTCGGAATTGATTTTTTTGAAGGGATCGGCTTGATCATTGTGAAGCCCATATCCTATTTTTCGAGTGGACTATTCATCTTCGACATTTTCTATCTGTTAAGTAGATTTCTATTTTTTCTTGTGATTCCGATTTCAAATTTTTGAAGGCATCATTTTATTCTCTAAGCCCTCAAGATGAGAAAAGTGTTATTTCTCTTATATAAATAATTTGAGAAATTTTCCGGTATTTTTGAGCTTGTCTTAGGATTTATCACCTAAGCAATATCTTGTGTGGTGATAAGGTCTTTCTAGTTCGACCTTGCCACCGGTTTTCATTTGCTACGAGTTGCGGAAGTTAGCATTCCACTTACCGCATTCCGCACTTGTTATGATTCTTATGAATGATTTATTATGTCATTCAATTTGTCCAGCTTATTTCATCCATTTTATAGATCGAATATTCTATGAATATCTCGATGACTCCATTCTTGTACTTATTGATTTTTGGATGAAAATAGCAATTTAAAATTTTGCAAATCTTTTTCATAAGATTTATTTATAAGTACAATTTGATTTGCTCTTAAACAAGCAAAGAATATTCTTAAAGGTTTTTAAGAAACATGTTTACTATATAGAAGATGATTTTGTGATTGTATTGCCCATTTAGTGTGTTAAGAATTTTGGTCGATGCGCTTGATCAACGTTATCGATAGGAATTTCCTAAACGCTTTGATGAGACAGTTAGACACGATATGTTGACTTGTAAAAATGTAAAAAAAAAAAATAGAAAGATTATTACATAAAAATAAAAATGTAATTTTGAAAGTTTTAACTTTTCGGGAAAGGAGAATTATTTGAAAGAAGTTCTTTCTTTCGATACTCTTATTCTTGTGATTCCTGGAGAGGGACCAAGACTTTGCTATTTGTACCGATACTAGTCGTGTTGGTTTGGATGCCATTCTCTTGCAAAGGAGAACGTGCTATCTCTTGTGCTTCTAAATCATTATAGCTTATCGAGACTAGATATGCCACTCATGATCTAGTGCTCGCGGCTATTGTTTTTACTTTTGGAATTTGGCATCATTATTTTTGGGGGAGAAATTTGTTCTCCACCTCGATCATAAATCTTTGGAATATCTATGTTCTCTTAAGGAACTTCATGTTGACTCGAGTTCCTGGCATCTTATGATCTTGATATTCTTTTTATTCCCGGAAGGGAAATCGTGTCGCCAATGCGCTTTGTCGTAAGCAACTAGTGGTTGATTCTTCGATGATGTCTGAATGGAATTATCTTTTTATCAAGTTCGTCGGACGTTTTGATATACTTCGTCTGTTGAGTTTTATCTCATTCCTTTTATGGACTAGTGTCCGGTGTTCTTTTATGGTGTTCGGTTCATCGGATGTATTGTTATTATACTACATCGATGTTCCGTCTTATCTGGATCAATGGATGTACCATTATTGTACTACATCAATGTCTTTGCTTTGGTTCATCGGACGTACCGTTTTCGTACTACGCCGTTGCACCGGCTCAATTTTCTGCTATTCTTGACGTTCCCCACGTCTTTTATCTATGGAAATGCCTTAGGGATTCCGGTTTTCATTCTTGAGCCCGGTAATATTGTGGAAATTGAAGTTTCACCAGATTTCTTGCTAACTCTTTCGTGCACTTTATGGTGAACTTCTTGATTCAAATTTTCTTTTGTGTTAATATGCTTCTATGGTTGTTACTTCTTATATTTCCTTCTTAATTATTGCGAGGACGCAATTTCTTTAAGGAGGGGAGTCTGTAACAACCTGCATATTTATCGATTTTATATTTAAATATTTTATTTAAATATTTTATCGTTAGTCGGATTTTTGTCCGAAAAGCTACTTTTTGCAAATGGTCGAATTGGGACTCGAGACCACCCCCATTGCGTTCAAAATGCCGTTTGCGACCTTTTTGAGTATAAGCTTCGATATGTTTGGAGAAAGTTGATTTTTGCTACTTTTTCACTTAGGGTTTTGGTTTGGGCTGAGCCCACTTATGTATTCTGTTCCAACCCTCTCCTCTTCATTCACTTCTTTTCTATTTTCCTAAGACTAAGGCTTTTATGTTAATGGGGGAAAGGAAGAGGAAATAGAAACTCTCAAGCCCTAGTTGCTCTTGATAATCCAAATTCTTGTTCCAAATTCAAAGAGAAGGATAGGTAAGCCTCTTCTCCATCTTCTCCATCTCTTCTCCTCTTCAATTTCAGAAAATATCCTAAACCTAATTTAGGAAAATATGTTTTTTATTCTTAGATTGAAGCTTGTTGAGTAAGAGTGAAGAGTGGTTAGCCTTTCCTTTGCATTTGAGCTTCTTCTTCTTGTTCTTGAGTTAAAAAGGTGAGATTTTTATCTCACATCTATGCTTATATTTATCTTCGATTGTTAGGTATGAATTCCTAACATTTATTCGTGTGCATTTGCTTTTGGTTTGGATTGATTTGGTGAATATTCCAATTTTTGGTGTTTTGGGTTCAATCCTTTAAAAATCATAACTTTGAGGTTCAAATGTGTTTTTGGTGATGCATCGAGGAGCCAATAGGGCCGGGTAGACGTTAGGCATAATTCCCTAGGGTCCGTGCTCGTTCGGATGCGAATTGGTGGAGGTTGCATATAAATTTATGGGCATCATTGGGCAGAGCATCAGGTTCGGCCGACTGACCCCCCTGGTTCGGTCGACCGACCTGCTTGTAAAAGTGCAGATTGCACTTCTGTTTCTGGTTCGGCCGACCGACCCCCCTGGCTCGGTCGACCGACCTGATGCCGAGAAGTTTTTTAAAAAACAAGGTCCGGTCGACCGAGACCTGAGGCCGGTCGACCGTCCTGTGCAATTTTGCCTATTTTCGCCTAATTGCTTGAATTTCCAACTCTAATCGATTTGTGTTGTTTCCCTATTTGTTGTTATCATTTGTTATTGACTTTGATGGCTTATTTTCTTTGGGAATTCTTGGAATATCCATTTCGATGGATTCGGTATCGATTTCTTTGGATTTTATTCACGTTTTTGAATGTGAATCTTAGTGATTGATTGTTCCTACAATCTTCTTTGTGATTTGTCACTTTAAAAATATAAAGATTTTCTATACTAGTAGTAAATATCAAAACTCTTTCTTCAAATGATTTCAACATTATTTTATTACAAAGCTCGTTTTCTCAAACCGATTTCCAATCTATTATTATATACAAACCTTTACCTCACTCGTATGAGAAATCTAATTAAACGACTTAGTAAAACAAGTGGTATGAAACGCTTGCGTTTACTTCGTCGGTTAATTCTCGGACTTGTTCGATTGAATCTCTTGTGACAATTTTCTGGTAGAGATCTACAATTTGTTCGTAAATATTTAAGTTAAGCTAGTGGTTATGGGACATGAAGCTAAGCTCATATATTTACTAGCTTACTGTAATCGACACTTCTCGTTGATCATGACGATCATCTTTTTGGTTTAGACTAGCAATGTGCGATGTCTCTTTGTTTGCTTTTTGGTTAGGCTAGACACCACTTGTGTGATTCCATTCGCACATACCTTTTCGGTTAGCCTAGACACCACTTGTGTGACTCCATTCACACATACCTTTTTGCTTTTTGGTTAGGCTAGACACCACTTGTGTGATTCCATTCACACATACCTTTTCGGTTAGCCTAGACACCACTTGTGTGATTCCATTCGCATATACCTTTTTGCTTTTTGGTTAGGCTAGACACCACTTGTGTGATTCCATTCGCACATACCTTTTCGGTTAGCCTGGACACCACTTGTGTGATTCCATTCACACATACCTTTTTGCTTTTTGGTTAGGCTAGACACCACTTGTGTGATTCCATTCGCACATACCTTTTCGGTTAGCCTAGACACCACTTGTGTGATTCCATTCACCATACCTTTTTGCTTTTTGGTTAGGCTAGACACCACTTGTGTGATTCCATTCACACATACCTTTTCGGTTAGCCTAGACACCACTTGTGTGATTCCATTCACACATACTGTGAGGACCTGCAAATCCGTACTCCTTGAATATACACTAATCTCCATAGATTAACTCAAGATGAACAGAAGTACGAATTATCAATGTTTAAGAAAAAGAAAGAGAGAGAAGAAGAGAGAAAAAGATAGAAAATAGAGAGAAAAGAAAACAGAACGGAACAGAACACAACACAACAATACAGAATCTCACAATCGCAGCGGAACAACATATAATAAATAAATGAATAATTTTTAAACAAAGAACTATATCAGTTATTACATTTCATTACATTTCATCATATCATTATATCAGAGTGTACAACAACAAACAATATCAAACAGCGGAAAAGAAATACTATATACTAGTAATACGACATGCCATCCAGCTTGCCTCAAGCAACTCCAGAATATCCAGAATATCCTGATAAACCTAACTCTTGACTGCCCGTGTAGAAATTGGTGGGCACCCAGAGTTTAGGAAGGAAAACAATAAACTCCGAGTCAGTCATGTGACCGGTGTAAGAACTCAAAACAGTTTATTTATCTTTGAAAACAAAATAGAGGAATATTTTTAGAGTCAATTCGCAATGCTTTTAAAAATGAGACTACCATAAGGCCTCCCGCACACACACACACAATGCAAACGCAGAATCGGAGGAGATTTCTCCTTATGATAGTCAAAGATGCTTGATACGCATTAAAAAGAACATTTGATATTATTATTAGTGCATAGTGTAGGAAAAATTCATTTCGAAAATAAAGATATAAATCTTAGCCAGCATAGACATTCCGCACTTATGCCTACTATAGCTACCATGTTCAATAGCAGGTTACCGCCACATTCCATGGCAGGTTATACAACTAAAACCGTACAAGATCGTATTGTTTCTCTGGATTTCCAACGAATGGTCAGGCCAAGGAACTTCCCATTGCCACATGAGAATGCCTCTGGAAGGACATCCCCGAGAACCAAACCGGATCTCTGCCAACACAAGGCCGGGTTACCCCTAACTGGGTAACAACTGACACGAGTATGCCATCCCCCGGTCCTTTGGGACCTTTAACCGAGCGCTCGTCACCATCATCACACAATCATAAATAAAGTGTTTCAACATGAGTAAGTATCTGGGCTCCATACCATGATACCACCCTTTCCAGAAGGAAATGCACATACCCTAAAGGGAGCTACCCCTCATAACCTTGCTGCATCTTTCCTGTTTTGACCATTTCGAGGTGTGAGGCTCGACGAAGTCACGTCCACAAAAACATACTTTATACAAAAGCCATGCTTTGGGTCAACAAATGATCATAGAAATGATCACCAAGATAGACGATCAAATAAATGATCCTATCACAAATAATCAACACAATGATCATTTCACAGCAACACTCAGCATGTCACATTACCAAATTGGGAATATATCGCTGATAACATTCAACTACATAACCTCTGAGCTCGTACGTCTCAGAGAAGGGTGTTAAGCTAAAAGAATAAATTTTCCGCCACCAACAGAAATATATTTGAAAGAAATCTGCTTTATATCTCAATTTGTAATGTCAGACATACAATCCATACAAGTCTGTTCCGGGCTCGAACAGAACCGAAGGCACTTACAAAGAAGTCCTTGCAATCTGGATATCCACAATCCTGATCGGATTTCCCATCACATATGGAGAACTCTATACCGGAGCAACTCGGTGCAGAGTCAATCGACAGGTCATCCTATCGCTCTCGCAAATACCGGGTCTTCAACACCGATCTTCAATGCTATCCATTACGTCGTATCACTATTCGGAATGGGTAATCCGAATAACGAGCGCAATAATTTAAAAATAAGTGTGCACTCAAATTCAAGCAAATCACAACAAATACCTTTCAAAGGTAAATATTGATAGTCAGTTATTGAACTATCAATGGATATGCACAACATCACCAGATTCCCAATAATTTTCCAAATTATTTATTTCCCAAAAATATCTTTACAAGATATAAAATTTCAATACTTCAAAAATAAATCAACGTTTATTTTTAAACAAATTCCCCTTTTCATTTATAAATTCCATAATGAATTTATAAATGAAAATATTTATGAATAAACGATTTCAATTATTCATTTCAATTTATCTTCAAAAAGATAAATTCTCAAAATATTCACTTTATATTGGAAAACATTTCCATACTTATTTAATAAGTAATTCACAAATCTTTTATTTTCAACCTTTGGAAAATATTCAATATACTTAAATCGAGATTAAGTACATATTTCATTCTTTAAGGAAATCATTCTCTTAAACATATTTATTTGGGCCAAAACGAATGTTGCGTAAAACATCGTTACGACAACCCAAAATCACTAGTATAGGGATTCAAAGTTTAAATAGATATATAAATCCCAATACTATACAAAACATTTCCTTTCGGAAATCATTTACTATAACAACAGTGTTATAGTCTACCATTTCCTTCTATTTCTCGAAAACGTCTATTTCAACAATGAATGTTGAAATCTATGGTTTCGAATCTTAACGTATTTTAAAACATCGTTAGATCGTTTTAATTCTATTTCAAATATCACATCCAAAACATTTTCTTTAACATATTATTCACTATTCAAAAACGTGAATATACTACGTTAACAAATTTCATCATTTCTATTCATTTTATTTTAAAGGATTATTCACCGTCTAAAACGTGAATATAACTCCATAAATAAGTTATAACAATCTACTTATCAAAATAAGTCATTGCGAATTTATAAAACAATGTTTATAAATTCCTTTATTATTTATTTTATAACAACTTCCATTTATACATCTCCTTTATTAACCTATCTCAATTCATATCTCATGATATACTAGAAATTCATACTATAAGTCAAATACTTATAATTTATTTGTTTGCCAAAAATCGTTCTTTTAAACTTCATAATTATAAATCTTATAACTTATAAGATTCGTTTATTTATCCAAACCTATTCTTCAAATAACTTTACAAATTTTATAAACCTACTGTTTATAAAATTCTGTTTCTAACTTCACCGTTTATGATTCTATAAATTTCATTCATTTATGAAATTCATTCTCACTTCATTCTAACACTTATAAAAACTCGTTTTATAATTCCAATATTTTAATTTACAAATATCCATTTTATAAATCTTTTATATAAATCAATTTATATTATTCTTTTAAAACGTCTTTAATCTCCTTTATAATTTCACCATTTTGATTTATAAAATAATCAAATTTTATAAATCCTATTTTTAAACTTTTTACAATAAATCCAAAAATCCCAATTTAAACTCTTTTTATAAAGTTATTAACCCATATTTTCAAAAATCAACTTTTAACTATATTTCTCAAAAATCATAATTTTTATAACATTAAAATTATAACGTTTATTTATTTAAAATGGATCAATTCCAAACATATAGTATATTTTCAAAAATCACTTTAAAAATCATTTTAAAGTTCCAAAATTTGGTCCAATGATGCTACATACCAAATAGTCAATTACGACAACAACGATATCATATATCGATATGATAATCCATCAAATATCAAAATATCTGAAATCAAATAAATACTGTTGAGGAATCCAGTTGGATCCCTCCAACCTGTTTTCCTGCATCCACAAACATTAGCACAATACCAATTCCGTTCCAGTACGGAATTATCACGGTATATAGGATTTAAAATATTATCCGCTTAATAGACGGCGCAATAGGGTCTCATCCGCTATACAATGCGGGAAATCAATAACTGCAATATATACATATGCCAATATATATATATTGCTATTATATATAATACCAATTTCACTGTTTATGAAATATTCGCGGTATATGTTTTTAATAAATAACATCCGCTTACTAATGGCGCATAATGTTTATTTTAACAATCAATAGATAACAATCATCATTCAAACATGCATTAAAATATTTTAAATATAACTATTTAAAATAAAAATCGAAACGGATTCGATTGAGTGAGAAGTTCTCACCTTGATTTCAATTTCGTTTTAGCGATTTATTTCGAATAAAATTAAACGCGCGTTTAATTTTACCCGAAATTCTCACTAACTCCAAACGACTCCAATCCAATTCCATAGCGTAGTGCTCGTCCATACGATTCCAACGCTTCTTGTTTCGCGCGTTTTCGACCTCGTATGAAAAAGTTATGCATTTAACAAGTTTACTCGAATTTTAAATATAAAAATTACAACACAAACTTTATAATTTTAACCTAGATCTATCCTCAGCCGTTGGATCTCCATTCACTGCATCAGGCCCGTGCGCTCCCTTTTCTTCCCACGCGCGTCTTCTTCCAATAACACTCACGCACAACTAACCCATCAACACTCAATTTAGGGTTTAATTATACGACCACCACATCAACTTCCAACGCGATCAGGAACCACCACTTTGAAGAGCATCTCGAGCACGACACTCGGCTGTAGCCTGGTTGAACTCGGCCTCCATATAAGCCTCGAAATGTGTGCGCAACCGTGCGCCTTCATCTCCATTTTCCCATTGATTCGTAGCTCCAATCTCGATCTCCACCGTTGAACACGAAGATCTCGCTGCCCTCTACAATATTGTAGTTGAAGAATTCATGAAACGAGGCTTGGATTTGAAGAAAACGAGGGGGGAAGATGGGTTGTTTTCGGCCGTGGGTTGAGGGGGTGGCGGCTGCATTAGGTTTAGGGTTTATAAATTTTTTTTTATTGAGAGAGAGAGGGGGCTATTTATAGAAGTCTGAACGACACTATTCATCCCGGAAATTCCAAACTCCGATTTACGCGCCGTAACCAACGTTTCTAGGGTTTACCCCGCGTTCCGGACATAATGGAATAGGTTTCGGAAGCTAATTCGGTCATCTGTGCGAGATATGGCAATAAACGTTCAATTTGAATTAAACCGATTTAAACGATTTTCTAGGCGTTTTAATTTGTACCGGACAAACGGTAAATCCGATTGACACGAAATTTGAAACCTTACAATAATATCACATTACGGATCCGATGAAACTGGTTTCGTCGAAATCCGAGACTTTTTGAAAAATGGCTATTTTAACTCGCTAAATTAATATTAAAACAATTTCGATGCGTTTCGAGCTGCCACGATCAAACGATAACTCCGATTGCTACGAAAATTGAAATCCGGTAATAACAAACTATTACGGATCCAATGGAACTGGTCTCGTCAAATTCTGAGACTGTTCAAAAATTGGCTAATTTCACTAGTCGATTTAATATTAAAATATTCAATTTTCACAAATAAACTTTTAATTCGATTTTAAAAGTTCTAAAATATCATTCTAACTCCAATATGATAAAATAAAATTTTACAAATCATTTTCAATCACATTTAACCAAATTTTCAATTATTTCTGTATTTTCACTTATTAAATTATCGATTTAATTATTCAATTAAATCCAATTATTCGAATTAAAATTTATTCGACTTATAAATTCACTTATTAATATTTAAAATTAATTAAATATTCAATTTTTAATTAAATAAAATTCTGGGTCGTTACATACTTCTCCCCTTAAAAGAATTTCGTCCTCGAAATCAACAAGTAAGAAAAGTTACAGAATCTATTAACTTTCCCAAAATTCATAATTAAACTTCTTATAATAACTTACTAAGTTTTCAAATCATACTTAGTTATCTTTTCAAAACAACCACTATTGTTTAACTTTCAATTTCAAATCAAAGTTAAAGTTTTCAAAATTTTCCAATTTTCTCAAATTTTTTCTAACGCCTTAAATTTTCGGAAAAATTCGCCATAGTCTCCTTTGCGCGGCTCGATCCGAAAAAAAAATGACAGTATATATATCACAAATATACATCTCATCAAGTAATGAGGCATCCCGCAGGGAAAAAAAGTATAAAAGTACGGTATGTAATCCGAGATATGTACCTTATTATATTATTAGCGAGCATATGTGACTAATATAGCGCGAAAGCGAGCTCCAAATGCGAAGCAAACGCGATCCGCACCTACTAAACACTCAACAAACAACATGAGAATCATGCATATAGACAATAGTATCGATATACAACATATAGCAACATAATAACTATACATGCCAATATAGCAAATGTAGTAAAAGCAATAAATTCAACCATCAACCAACTAACATCCATAACCAATAAATATTCATTCATATTCTCATTGATATTCAATGAAATGGTTTTCAATTTAATCACATTTGATTTATTAACAGTGGATGTTTTTACTAACATTAATTTTCAATTAGTTTATATTCACTAATTCATATTCAAGTTGGTTCACTTCCAAATCAAATTCAATTCTATTTAAGATTCACTTAACTTCCAATTGAATTTCAATTACTTTAGCTTTCAATTTCATTAAATCTTAATGAATTACATACAATCAACTATCAATCATATACAACCAATGTATATTAATTACAACCAAATTCCTTTGCTTATATTCATTCAATTTGGTTTAACACTAAACTTTATTAATTTACTTCGATACCAATAACAACTTCATTCAACATCTTTTAAGTTATACTTCCATTTTACAAACATCACTTGTTTTTACTTAACTTAAATTCCCACTTATAAATCAATTCAGATTCCAATTCTAAGTAAATTTCCATTTAACCTTAAATTCATTTTTTATTTATAACTCATATTCATAAATATATTCATATAGTCTCACTTCTTATATATATAAGTTTATTTCACAATTGTAAATCACTTTAATTATAATTCAATTCTTATAATTCTTTTTACTTATTCAATTATTCTTTTACAACATGTTTTTATTTAGATTATTCAAACAACTAAACAATCCACTTATGTACACTTTAATAATTCTAAAAAATCATTTCTTTATATATAAAATATAATCAAGGCAAAATTATTTCATTTACCCAATTTTAAAACAATACTGTGTCGAATTGTTCTATTCAAGTGTTTATAAAACTCCTTCGGCATAGTTTTGCAGACCGCGCTGACGAAAGTTCATATGCCACTCAATAAACCAATCATCACAACCTAAAGGGAGCTACCCCTCATAACCTTGCTGCATCTTTCCTGTTTTGACCATTCCGGGGTGTGAGGCTCGACGAAGTCACGTCCACAAAAACATACTTTATACAAAAGCCATGCTTTGGGTCAACAAATGATCATAGAAATGATCACCAAGATAGACGATCAAATAAATGATCTATCACAAATAATCAACACAATGATCATTTCACAGCAACACTCAGCATGTCACATTACCAAATTGGGAATATATCGCTGATAACATTCAACTACATAACCTCTGAGCTCGTACGTCTCAGAGAAGGGTGTTAAGCTAAAAGAATAAATTCTCCGCCACCAACAGAAATATATTTGAAAGAAATCTGCTTTATATCTCAATTTGTAATGTCAGACATACAATCCATACAAGTCTGTTCCGGGCTCGAACAGAACCGAAGGCACTTACAAAGAAGTCCTTGCAATCCGGATATCCACAATCCTGGTCGGATTTCCCATCACATATGGAGAACTCTATACCGGAGCAACTCGGTACAGAGTCAATCGACAGGTCATCCTATCGCTCTCGCAAATACCGGGTCTTCAACACCGATCTTCAATGCTATCCATTACGTCGTATCACTATTCGGAATGGGTAATCCGAATAACGAGCGCAATAATTTAAAAATAAGTGTGCACTCAAATTCAAGCAAATCACAACAAATACCTTTCAAAGGTAAATATTGATAGTCGGTTATTGAACTATCAATGGATATGCACAACATCACCAGATTCCAAATAATTTTCCAAATTATTTATTTCCCAAAAATATCTTTACAAGATATAAAATTTCAATACTTCAAAAATAAATCAACGTTTATTTTTAAACAAATTCCCCTTTTCATTTATAAATTCCATAATGAATTTATAAATGAATATATTTATGAATAAACGATTTCAATTATTCATTTCAATTTATCTTCAAAAAGATAAATTCTCAAAATATTCACTTTATATTGGAAAACATTTCCATACTTATTTAATAAGTAATTCACAAATCTTTTATTTTCAACCTTTGGAAAATATTCAATATACTTAAATCGAGATTAAGTACATATTTCATTCTTTAAGGAAATCATTCTCTTAAACATATTTATTTGGGCCAAAACGAATGTTGCGTAAAACATCGTTACGACAACCCAAAATCACTAGTATAGGGATTCAAAGTTTAAATAGATATATAAATCCCAATACTATACAAAACATTTCCTTTCGGAAATCATTTACTATAACAACAGTGTTATAGTCTACCATTTCCTTCTATTTCTCGAAAACGTCTATTTCAACAATGAATGTTGAAATCTATGGTTTCGAATCTTAACATATTTTAAAACATCGTTAGATCGTTTTAATTCTATTTCAAATATCACATCCAAAACATTTTCTTTAACATATTATTCGCTATTCAAAAACGTGAATATACTACGTTAACAAATTTCATCATTTCTATTCATTTTATTTTAAAGGATTATTCACCGTCTAAAACATGAATATAACTCCATAAATAAGTTATAACAATCTACTTATCAAAATAAGTCATTGCGAATTTATAAAACAATGTTTATAAATTCCTTTATTATTTATTTTATAACAACTTCCATTTATACATCTCCTTTATTAACCTATCTCAATTCATATCTCATGATATACTAGAAATTCATACTATAAGTCAAATACTTATAATTTATTTGTTTGCCAAAAATCGTTCTTTTAAACTTCATAATTATAAATCTTATAACTTATAAGATTCGTTTATTTATCCAAACCTATTCTTCAAATAACTTTACAAATTTTATAAACCTACTGTTTATAAAATTCTGTTTCTAACTTCACCGTTTATAATTCTATAAATTTCATTCATTTATGAAATTCATTCTCACTTCATTCTAACACTTATAAAAACTCGTTTTATAATTCCAATATTTTAATTTACAAATATCCATTTTATAAATCTTTTATATAAATCAATTTATATTATTCTTTTAAAACGTCTTTAATCTCCTTTATAATTTCACCATTTTGATTTATAAAATAATCAAATTTTATAAATCCTATTTTTAAACTTTTTACAATAAATCCAAAAATCCCAATTTAAACTCTTTTTATAAAGTTATTAACCCATATTTTCAAAAATCAACTTTTAACTATATTTCTCAAAAATCATAATTTTTATAACATTAAAATTATAACGTTTATTTATTTAAAATGGATCAATTCCAAACATATAGTATATTTTCAAAAATCACTTTAAAAATCATTTTAAAGTTCCAAAATTTGGTCCAATGATGCTACATACCAAATAGTCAATTACGACAACAACGATATCATATATCGATATGATAATCCATCAAATATCAAAATATCTGAAATCAAATAAATACTGTTGAGGAATCCAGTTGGATCCCTCCAACCTGTTTTCCTGCATCCACAAACATTAGCACGATACCAATTCCGTTCCAGTACGGAATTATCACGGTATATAGGATTTAAAATATTACCCGCTTAATAGACGGCGCAATAGGGTCTCATCCGCTATACAATGCGGGAAATCAATAACTGCAATATATACATATGCCAATATATATATATTGCTATTATATATAATACCAATTTCACTGTTTATGAAATATTCGCGGTATATGTTTTTAATAAATAACATCCGCTTACTAATGGCGCATAATGTCTATTTTAACAATCAATAGATAACAATCATCATTCAAACATGCATTAAAATATTTTAAATATAACTATTTAAAATAAAAATCGAAACGGATTCGATTGAGTGAGAAGTTCTCACCTTGATTTCAATTTCGTTTTAGCGATTTATTTCGAATAAAATTAAACGCGCGTTTAATTTTACCCGAAATTCTCACTAACTCCAAACGGCTCCAATCCAATTCCATAGCGTAGTGCTCGTCCATACGATTCCAACGCTTCTTGTTTCGCGCGTTTTCGACCTCGTATGAAAAAGTTATGCATTTAACAAGTTTACTCGAATTTTAAATATAAAAATTACAACACAAACTTTATAATTTTAACCTAGATCTATCCTCAGCCGTTGGATCTCCATTCACTGCATCAGGCCCGTGCGCTCCCTTTTCTTCCCACGCACGTCTTCTTCCAGTAACACTCACGCACAACTAACCCATCAACACTCAATTTAGGGTTTAATTATACGACCACCACATCAACTTCCAACGCGATCAGGAACCACCACGTGAAGAGCATCTCGAGCACGACACTCGGTTGTAGCCTGGTTGAACTCGGCCTCCATATAAGCCTCGAAATGTGTGCACAACCGTGCGCCTTCATCTCCATTTTCCCGTTGATTCGTAGCTCCAATCTCGATCTCCACCATTGAACACGAAGATCTCGCTGCCCTCTACAATATTGTAGTTGAGGAATTTATGAAACGAGGCTTGGATTTGAAGAAAACAAGGGGGGAAGATGGGTTGTTTTCGGCCGTGGGTTGAGGGGGTGGCGGCTGCATTAGGTTTAGGGTTTATAAAAAAAAATTTATTGAGAGAGAGAGGGGGCAATTTATAGAAGTTTGAACGACACTATTCATCCCGGAAATTCCAAACTCCGATTTACGCGCCGTAACCAGCGTTTCTAGGGTTTACCCGCATTTCGGACACAATGGAACATGTTTCCGAAGCTAATTCGGTCATCTGTGCGAGATATGGCAATAAACGTTCAATTTGAATTAAACCGATTTAAACGATTTTCTAGGCGTTTTAATTTGTACCGGACAAACGGTAAATCCGATTGACACGAAATTTGAAACCTTACAATAATATCACATTACGGATCCGATGAAACTGGTTTCGTCGAAATCTGAGACTTTTTGAAAAATGGCTATTTTAACTCGCTAAATTAATATTAAAACAATTTCGATGCGTTTCGAGCTTCCACGATCAAACGATAACTCCGATTGCTACGAAAATTGAAATCCGGTAATAATAAACTATTACGGATCCAATGGAACTGGTCTCGTCAAATTCTGAGACTGTTCAAAAATTGGCTAATTTCACTAGTCGATTTAATATTAAAATATTCAATTTTCACAAATAAACTTTTAATTCGATTTTAAAAGTTCTAAAATATCATTCTAACTCCAATATGATAAAATAAAATTTTACAAATCATTTTCAATCACATTTAACCAAATTTTCAATTATTTCTGTATTTTCACTTATTAAATTATCGATTTAATTATTCAATTAAATCCAATTATTCGAATTAAAATTTATTCGACTTATAAATTCACTTATTAATATTTAAAATTAATTAAATATTCAATTTTTAATTAAATAAAATTCTGAGTCGTTACACATACCTTTTTGCTTTTTGGTTAGGCTAGACACCACTTGTGTGATTCCATTCACACATACCTTTTCGGTTAGCCTAGACACCGATTGTGTGATTCCATTCAGACATACCTTTTCGGTTAGCCTAGACACCACTTGTGTGATTCCACTCACACATACCTTTTTGTGATTTCTGGATTTCGTGTGTTGATTTCTGAAATTTATGTTTCACCAACTTTTACGATGGGCATTGATATATATGTCGTTTATTGTGGCTTGGTGAATGAAATTAGGAGTATGACATTCCTTTTTATCTTGAGTAGATTATTGTGATATTGATTAATCTCTTGTTGATTTTCAATTACTTATTTATCACAGCTTGGCATTGTCATTATTATATGTTTATGTTATATCTCTTATTATATATCACTTCATCTGATATTTATAGCTAGACTGATCCGTTTATTATTTTCTTCTTAAATAATACTTGGGTCAGACTGAGATTTTACAGGTGTTTCCTCATGGCTTCCTATCTGGAACCATCTTCTGACTTTTGGCTAACTACTCTAGTTTGGTAGTTTTTGTTGTATACATTTGAGATACAGACTCCTTGATGTATACATATTTTTGTCTAGCACTTGTATCTATTCCTTTGTATTATTGTGGATCTTTTTGACCACTACTCTGATGTACACTTCCTAATATAGTATTCATAGCTATTTCCGCCTTTGTGATATGAATTGTCTGTGACTGATTTGTGTTATGTTCATTTCTATATTTGTTTCCGAAGATTTTATATAGCCACTGTGTGATAGCTTTGAGTTTGTATCTGTATGTCGGATTTCCTCTTGAGATGAAAACTTATATTATTACTATCTGGCGTATCGGTGCTCGCGCAAAGCAATTACACGGATGGTCGCTCCTCAACAGCCGTATTCTCCGTGCTAGTTGACAGCATTACTCCATAGTGTTCTTGTCTAGCGTGGGTATAGAGGTGGGGCGTCATATATACATATTCTTTTGTCTAGAACTTGTACCTATTCTTTTGTGTTGTAGTGGATCTTGTATGACCATTAGTTTGATGTACACTTCTATGTGTTATATTCATATCTGTTTCCGCCTTAGTGATATGAATATCTATGACTGATTTATGTTATGTTTATTTTATATTTGTTTCCGAAGATCACATAGCCATTGTGCAGTAGTTTTGAGTTTGTAATTGATGTGTCAGATTTACTCTTAAAACGAAATGCATGTAATACTATCTGACATATCGGTACTCGCACAAAGCAATTACAGAGATGGTCGCTCCTCAACAGCCTTATTATTCGTGGTAGTCGATGGCATTACCCTAGCGTCCTTGGCAAGTGCTAGTATAGAGTGGGGTGCCACAGGCTATTTCACGAAATGGGTTGAGACGGAGCCACTCACCACAATTACTTTAGTGAGATTGATTAAATTTGTAGTCAAGAAAATTTTGTGTAGATTAGGAGTGCCACAAAAGATCCCGTGGATAATGGAACTCAATTCAAAAGTGTAGTGTTGTACAATTTTGTGCTTGGTATCGAATTCAAAAAAGTTTCTTTGCGGTACATATCCATCGGTGAACCAACGGGTTGAGACAGTGAATAAAATAGTCAAATCCATCATTGAAAACATTTGGAATGAACTAAAGGAAATTGAGTTGATGAGTTAGCACTGACACTGTGGGCTTTTTGGATGACATAGAAATTTGCATCTTGACATACACCATTCGCACTGGCTTGTTGAACTGAGAAGGTGATACGATTTGAACCAAAAGTCCCTTCTCATCGGCGCATGCATTATGACCCCAAAATGAACGAGTAGTTATTTCTGATATCCCTCGACTCGGTGTAGGAAAAGCGAGAATAGGAAAATTATAAGGGCGGCTACTCACCGACAAAGAGTAGCACAACACTTTAACACCAAGGTTCGGAAACATACTTTTGAGATTGGTGACCTCATTTTGAAATGGGTCTTTTTGAGTACGGGGCACTTGGTCTAAATTGCGAAGGACCCTATGTGATAAGGTAGAAGCTTGGAGAAAAATCCATCAAGCTATCAACCATAAATGGGGATACAATTCCGCAGGCATGGAATAATGAGCATTTACGCCACTATTTTACTTGATTCTTTTTATTTAGGCCTTCTTATTTCACTTGGATATCATTGGATTGAATTTGATGCAAAAGTGGAATTCGATATACATGTTTTCAATAAAGTTTGTTTTTTGAATCAATCAAATCATATTCATTAAGTTAAAATTCATGTTATAGGATCAATAACACAAATAAACATCATATGTTTTGAAAACTACCTAGAAATATGTATCGACAACCTCCTCTGAATCATGATTGGTTCCTTGGAATATAATTGGACTATGGGTAGGTCGGATAATTCGCCTCCATACGTTCAATCTTTGACAAACGCCCAAAGATTGGCAATGTCGGGGCTAGATGACTGGAGATAGGAATCGACCGATATCGATACTCAAAGATAAGGTTGGTTTATAATCAAATTTATGCGGGCACAATCTGCAATAACTACGTTGGTCATGTAAATACAAGCGAACAACAATGCAAATGTTATCCAAACATTGAAGTTTTATTTGTAGTCGAACAAAATAAGTTTAACTAGCAATAAATAAAACTAAGTAAAGGAGCAACACTTTATAGTAGCGAAAGTTTATATATAAATATATAAAGTTATTACAAGTATATGCACTACGTAAATCAACATATACAAGCATGTATAATATAAAGGTAAGAGATTACTAGTATATATATGTGAATATTTCCAAGAAATATTAATACATACATGAAAAATGTGAAAAAGTAAATGATATGATCTAGAAATTTTTTTTATTGTCTACTTGCATTTTTGAGTAAAAATCGAGGGCCAGTCCCCGTATAACACAACGATTTACTATAAAAAGAAAAAAGGACAAAATAAGAAGTTGGATGCATCGTTTCTTCGATGGCTTGCACTTGACTGTGACCTTAGTCTTGTATGGCTTCTTTGGCATGTCATTGACTTTTGAGGGAGTGTCTTCATCAAAGGGAAAAGGTACGTTTATGTAGATGATATGTTGCTTTCTTTTATTCTTTTCGAATGCACCAGTGGTAGCAGAATCATTAGCACTTGAAGACGAAATCAGAGCCTCGAAAGTTGAAGCCTTGGAAGAAGGGGGAGGAATGTCATCGATCTTCACCATTTATATCATTGTCTTCTTAGCTTCTATAATGTTAGCTAGAGATGGATTGACGCTAAAAGTATGGATGATGGAGACATCCTCTTCCTCGTCAATATCGATAGTAGGTACATAGCCTTCTAGCAAGGCAGTAATCTTCTTCACATCTGGACCGAGCCTGGTCTAGCAGAAGCAGTAACAATGATGGTCGTGGTAGTTATTGCCTTAGCCAAAGGAACTGGAGTGAGGATCATAGAATGTGGCGAGGTAGGAGTAGGTTGCCCTGTAATATTGAGAATAATATTGTGTAAGTTGATAATTTCTTATAGGGGCATCTAAAGCTTTTCGAAGAAAGTAGAATTGACTAAAATAACTTCAACCGTGAGCATGTAAGAACTCATGATGGAAACTTGTCCCAGAGATGGGATTCCCAAAGACGATGAAATCTGCCCCTCTTTAAAAAATGGAGATAATATAGAGCCGGGAGGGGCATAAACAACATCTAAGACTTATCCTCCTACAGATTGGGAGAGCTTTGGTTAATGTAGAAGGTTGGGACGTAGATTCATTAACAACCTCAAAGATGGCCACTAGAACGATAGAAGTTATTATTGTAGATTCTTTATCTGATTTAGCATGAAGAGCTTTGGCTATCTCCTCGGCCGAAAGATCAGTTGGAACCTCAATAGCAGTTTGTAGCGATTGTTTAAGGACCGTTGTTGTCTGCCTCCTCCATGGCCTCTAAATCTTTTGGATCAAAAAATTCTTCGAAGATGTCAACTTCAATAGAGGGGATACCCTTTCATTCTACCCTTCTCTTCTCTTCTTCCGTGATCTTACCATGAATGTGTACTAGGACATGAAGGTATAGCTCCTCCAACCATCTTATGTTTTGAGTTCTGAAGACATTTACATAGAATTTGAAAATGATGGAATCAACCTCCTTGGCAGCGAACTCCTTTTCAACATGAGCTTTGGTCAATTGGTCTTGATGATTGGTAATATTAGCCTTCAGGTCTTCATTTTTAAACGAAACCTTAAGGACTTTGCTTACCTTAACTTTGGATTTTCCAATATTGGCCTTGAGTTGGGCCATTTTTATATTGAACTCTACAACATTGAGTTTCATAGCTAGTGACCCCAACCTTTATTTGGTCAATTTCTTTGGCCAAGTCACCACTTTGTACGTGTGCTTGTTCAACTTGTTGTCATAGGAGATTTACTGTAACTTCCTATGCTTTAATTTCTCGTCCGAGCCTTTTTATTTCACGGTCCATGTCTTTTCATTTTCTTTCATCATGCCATTTATATTTTCTATCTCCTTTTTTAATACATCAATAAATTTTCTATCATCCTCCATAGCTTTTTTCCTTCTCCTTCAATAAGAAACGGTTCATGGAGTTGTTGTTGAGGTGCTACATGACCTTTCTCCGTGCTTCATGTCCGTCGATCAGATCATCGAAGGTCACACGAGCACCTTTTATCTTATTTGCTAAAATGTCATCTAAATTGTAACTTTAATTGATCCCAACGAGGTCCAAGTCTGGGTATTTGAGTTATATGGATATTGGTGTTGAAGTAGAGGGTAATAAACCGGATGAGGTTGCGTGAGAAACAAATCCTTTGCCTGGTCGCTGTTGGTGGGCAAAGGGAGATATGGTCAAAGGAGCTAGCGTAGTGGTCGGTTCAAAGAATGACACTAAGGAGCCAAGATCTTACTTGCCCCTTTGGGTAGGGACAGACAAGGAAGAAGAAATAGTAATGGAACTCGCAATAGAGGTGAGAGTAGAATCAGCACGACAAGGAGGTGAACGCGTAGAAGGAGGCTTCTATCATGTAGAGTCGTGAAAATGATGGGAAAGCGATGGAAACTTTGAGTGAACAAGCCCAAAACATAAGGTGAGTATGAACGCTTACAATGCTCATGGTCATGATTATGGTGCTCATAGTCATGTCCGCATTCTCGGTCGTCTCTTTCTCTTCGAGAGTTGCCACGGTTATCCTTTGTACGATATTTGTCTCGGTGGTTGTTAACAGTATTTTTCGTCAACTCCTGAATTATGATTTTTGAGTTGCAAAGAGCAAAGGTTACTTGCTAATTGTTAGGAACAAGAGCGAAGATGAAGGGAAAATGAGCATTTAAATGCAAATGACATAAGATGTAAAGTGGTTCGACAAAGCTGTCTGCGTCCACTGTGAAACTTTCTTTCTATATGGCTCTCTTATAATTATAAGGAACTACAAGAGAATAACAAGAAAACATGCACTTAACACTAATCAAGCGGTAATCTTAAGGGTTTGCTTTGTGAACAACTCTGAATTGTATATAGTATCCGAATTTCTTATCATTCCTAACCTTTGTGAAGCGACTATTTTTTTTTCCTAACCAAACAACCAACCAACCCGCTAGCCTGACACTTAGAGTTGGACCTATTTGATGTTGCAATGGATGGTTGAGATCATGCGATATAACAAACAGGAAACACGCCCGGTCGTTGATATGGCAAATGAGCTTGATGCAGGACAGCTGGCTAATTGGAAGAAATTAGCAGCTGAGATAAACATCAACATAAGAACTACACTATAAGTGTGCCTTACCTTACCCCGCATTTAATGCATTTGTACGATGGTGGCAAGCTAGGGGAAATGGAACATGCTTCTTTTCAGGAGTAGGTACACCTGGTTGTACCTTTTGTCGCCTTACTCTCATATGCCTAAGCGTTAAGACAAGCCGAGTTGGTTTATTGGCTGCTGGGACCATGAAGAGGATAGAGAATTGGTGAGAGCTGAGGGCTAAGGTCATGCCGAGCCAGGTGAGGGATGAGGAGACGATCTGCCAACTATAGGCGGCGGTAATAAAACTGGATCAAATGATGAGAAACGCTGAAGCTAACCTTGAGCTGAGATGTACTCGTCCTCATGCTTTGCTGGGTCGGCATGAGTAAACATGCTGATACAAGTCTAGCATGGACCTAAGTTGATAGCCGAAGAAGCCTTGCCAACCAGCCCTCGACTTTTGGCTAGCTTGAGGGAGACGGGCCTGGACTCAAGCTGACCTGGACAGGACCTGCCTCGACCAATCAGCCTTGATCACTATATCTCCTTATGGAAATTTTGAGTAACATTTTTATCCTAAATCTATGCCCGTGTGCGGACGTGGACTTATTAGATCATGAAGAATTCATCGGTTGACGGCTTTGCTATACGTTTAATGCACTTTCGATATGGTGTTGCACTATTGGCAGTGGCGGTTATGCTCCTTGAGACGTGGCAGAGAGTTGTCACTTCCAAATGCGTATGGTTTGACTCATACTATAATAAATATACCCTATTACAATATAAAAAAGCGTTGTAATATGGGTTTTGCAAACGTAGTATTAAGCTAAGTTGTAATAGGACTGACGTCTATTATAATGTTTTTCAGATGTTGCAAAAAAAGTTGTAATAAAACTTATTACAACTGTTTTTTGACGTTGTGGATATTTTTTCACAACATATTCTAAACATTGCAATATACTTTTTTACAACGGTTTTTAAACGTTGCGGTTTTTTTTTTACAACTTTCTTAAATGTTGCGGTATATTTTTTACTTTAAAAAAGGCTACGTGGACATTTCAGGTTATTATTATTAATACAGTAATTTAAAATTTTCAATACATAAATTTTAGCGAAAACCACAAGCAACAGAATTGAAATTGCTTCCATTCAAATCAAGTCAATAATTTATTAACACAAACAATATTTACGTTAATTTCAAAGAAACACTCATATCAAAATTTTAAAATCTATATGAATTTCACCGAGCATGATAGGCTTTCCTAACATCGAGCAATTCTTCAGATGAACGAGTGCAAGTGATTTCCATAAGGACGACAAAAGCGTAAGCCTTGTGCAGTACATGGTGAGACCACCTTGCATCTCTTTCCCGTGGATGCATTGCGCATAGCAACATCACATTTTTTTCCAAAAAATAAAAAGAAAAGTCAATACAATTTGCTTAATTATAACTATTGTTGATAATCTATGTTGTTGATAGTTTCATACATCAAATCTTGAAAACTCAGCTTTCAAACGTTTTACGTGATCGTCCTCCAACCTCTCAAAATTTGCACTCTCACTTCATAAAAGTCCAATGTTTCCCCTTCTGAAATGAGCCTTCTTTTCAGGTTGTTGCCTCCACTATGAAATCGTAGCTATCAGTTGTTTTTCTTCAATACCAAATCATCCCAATCCTGATTATGGTAACAAAAAAATGTTGTTTACATGCAAATGATCAAAATCCAAGTATGGAAATGAATGTATGTGTATAGTAACTAAAAAGGCCCTGGTGAGTTTCTATGTTTCATATTAATGAGCATGAGCCATCTGTACTTGTGATGTATGCAAAATAGTTGCCTTTGAATGGGTATTGTGTTTTGGAAATGTGTGGGTGGCTTCTATGTTTTCAGGCAGCAATATACTCCATTGGATTCTAGTTTATGTCGTAATTACTTTTTTTGACAATTACTGTAATTTAATGGTTTACTAAATATTTTACTGCTGGAAACACCTTAAGCATTAATAAATCGATGATCATAAATCCAGTTAGATGAAATCATGGTCTGTAAAAATTATGAAGTTATGAGATGCAGGCAGTAAGCTTCTATAACAATTATCTTATGTTCAAGGTCAAAAAATTCTAATCTAATAGTTCATGGGATATAAGATATAACAATGAACAAGGACAAACTTGGTAGCAACATTAGCAAAAAAACATGATTTTTATATGTATTTTGCAGTAATTCAATAATTCAAGTTATTACCAAATATTAGTTTGAAGCTAATCCAACTACAAAATCAAAATAATCATGAGACTGAAATCAAAGATGATAAATGATTGCAAATATACTCAGTATGAAGTTGAAAGGTTTGCAAAGAGATAAAAGCAGCTAAAAAATGGGAACAAAGAAGCGAGGCTTTTTATAAACAAACCCCCAATTCCTCTAGATCATATATTGAGAAAAAAGAAAATAAGATCTAAAACACCCAATTCTACTTAAGTATAAATATGCTCTAATTTGACCACTATAAAAATCCATCCACGGAAAACAGAAGGCATCCCTCTAGATGTATCCATGCTCCTTAAAATTAATGCCCCAAACCTTGTCCATAAACATGCAAAAAATTGATTCCTTGTACATGCATAGGAGAAGAATTTATGAGGAAATATGATGTACATTTATTTCCGTTGAGAATTAAAACCAGTCTGCAAAGTTAGCGTATCCAATGATAAATTGGTTAAATCCCAATGATAAAGCACTACGCAGCTTACCACATAAACCAATCCAAAATTTCTAGATCTAGGCAAATCAACAACCAAATTACCACTGCATTCAACTGTCATTCCAAGCTAGGGCTTCCGCCTTCTTTGTGTTGAAGACCTCAAAGTCGTCTGCGAGCTGCAAATGACGAAGGTGATTTTGGGTCCGCAAACTATCGAGCCACAAACAACGGAGGTGATTTTGGGTCTGCAAACGATAGAGCTGCAAATGTCGAAGTCGTCTTCGAGCTGCAAACGACGGAGCTGCAAACCACTAGATCTAAACATCAAGGTATGGTGATGCGGCACTAGGTGGAGGCGACGACGGAGGTGGGGGAGAAATTAAAGTTGCTGCTATCTGAGAAGTGGTGGGAATTGGGAATTTTGGTCGGGAGATTTTGAGTTTTCTTTTTGGAAAGTGGTAGTGCTGTGGAGTGAAGTTATCGTCCTCGCACTGGGGTGTAGGTTTATCGGACAACTGGGACGAGCCGGGCATGAATGTAATAAGAATTTTTTTTCCAAACGCAGGTGAACCCGACGGACCAGTAAACTCCTGAGGAGGGTATAGTAAAGCCGTCCGCTATTCCAAGCCCCCATACCACCGGATAAATTTATATAGGATAGGGAAGCGCATGATAGGAATCGAACCTGAGTCTTTTATCACAACACAGGCCTCCTTTCCACTGCGCCGCATCTGCGGACATCGAATAAGATTTATGTTGGTACAAATTTTGTTGTCATGTCTCGTGTCCTAAATGAAATTGAACAGACTCATACATACATTTTTCGGACATAGACGGACATTGTTATTTACATCAAATTTTATGTTGTTTAATAAAATTTCCATCTGATTTACCTAATTATAAGAAATTCAGACGAATTCGGACCGAACAATATTTTTGTTCGTATAAATTTTATTGTCCTAACTCATGTCCTAAATAAAAGTCAAACGAACTCGGATGGACATATTTCGGTTACGGACATGAACGGACACCAGACACTCGTACAAAATTAACAGCTGTACCTTCAACTCGTCTAAGTGGTGCTAAGTAGTTTGTTTTTTTAACTACCTCTCTAATTTGGAACTAGCAAAATTAAGTGATCCTAATTTTATGGATAAGTAGGGATTATGATGTTGAATGCTTATACAATCTTGTTGTTGCACTCTAATTACTTGTTAAAGTGTCATATCTAAGCCATTATGTTATTCAAATATGACAAAATATGAATATTGAGTTAATAACATAAACAGTAAAAGGACACATGATTTATGTAACGACTCAGAATTTTGGTTATTTGAAATTGGAATATTCAATTGATTTTAAATATTTGAAAGTTAATTTTATAAATTTAATAACTTGAAATTTCAAATATAACGATTTATTGGATAATTTAATTGTTGAATTTAATAATTGAAAATCATTTAAATAATTTAAAATCTTGGATCTTATTTGGATAAAAATAATTTAACGACTTATTTAATTTCTATTAATAAGAATGAAGATAATGACACTTTTAAAATTGATTCAAAAGTTATTAAACTAAATTTTAAAATATCTTGTTTTAATTAACATATAAAAACAGCCTTCCGGGGCACAGTCTCGGATTTTGATAAAACTAGTATCATTGGGTCCGTAATAATGAATTGTAATACGCCGTTAAATTTCATAGCGATGAGATGCACAGTTTGGTCGTACGGGATAGAAACGTCTTGAGTTTAATATCGAAAATTTAATACAATAATTGGGTTCAAAAAGCTATCTTCTCCATACGATTGAATTAAGTCCCGAAACTTATTCCATTACGTTCGGAAAGGAGTATAACATTAGAAATGCCGGGCGGCACGCCTTGATCGGGGTTTGGAATAAAATTTCTACATATTTTGGAATTTTAAATATATATATTGTTACATCAGCCCAAAAAACTCACTTTCAGCCCCCTACAACCCACCCTACCTAGATCGTACCCGCTTCTTCTTCTTCTTTTCACGCGAGAGAAAAAATAAGAGGAACGAACGTAACTCCTCCCCCGAATCCAATGTCATAGGTTCATCGAGACCATTTCGTGCCGTTTCAGGCGAGGCGATCAACTAGAGACTTGTAGGTAACGTGAAGATGAAGCCATCCAATGATGGAGATGAGGCGCGATTGCTTTTGGTGGCCAGAATTGGATGATGAACGACGATCAGTTCTTTCGTCGATTGCGGCGCTTCATGGGTTTTGGCACGAAGCTTCCAACTGGTGGAATGTAGGGGAAGGGCAGGCCACCTTTGGCCGGAGTCTGGTGCACGACGTTGGCTATGGCGGCGGCAATTGGAGATTGAACAGAAAATAGTTAGCCTCGATTTTCATGCTAACAATAGGGAAGTAAAGGATGAGACCACTCGCAATGGAGGCTATGGAGGAAAGGCGATCTTCTGGAGGGAGCTAGTGGCGAGCGTCACCGCGTGGGGGCCGTGGAGTCCAGTCAAAGAACTCGACTTTAGGGTTGACTGACGTGGGGGAAGAAAGGAGGAGGGAGGAAGTTAATTTTAAACATGGGTGGTAAATTTGTTAACCTAGTAATTTATTAAGTAATTATAAATCTTAATTTTGTAATCATTTAAATGTTGTAATTTATTCGTTTTAGATCTGATTCTAAAGAGACGAGTTGCGTTACACTAGTTTGAACGCTATCTTCGACATGCAATTGATTGACAACAAATGGAGCTTGTTGAATTTTAAGCTGAATTCCAACGTTGTTCGAATTCAAACGGAATATGGAACGCCTTGGCGGCAGCAGGAAGTTTAGTTGAGTTAATCTCACCTTTTTGGATAAATAGTTTAATTTATGGTGGATAAAAATTATTGAATGACTGTTTTAATGAATTATTATATTTATTAGTTGGTTTGTATACATTCCCGCCGTTGGAGTAGATGAGACACTATGTGCCCCGCATAATAGTGGGTGACCCTTTTTATTTCGATATCCCGCCTTGAAGCAGTGATTATTATTTTATGTTATATAACATCTGTGGTTGTAGGGAGACGAGTTGGGGGGATCCAACTGGATTCCTCAAAAATGTTGATTTTAATTTTGTATATAGGGATATATGATATGTTTGAATAATCTGTGATAGATTATGATATAATTTGATTATTGGATGTTATAGTAGCGCTAGCCTTAATTTTGGTATTATAAATACCAAAAATAAAATTTTTGAATTTAAAACGGAATTCAAAGGCGATTTTTGGAAACGAATATATATATATATGTATGTATGTATATGTATTGAAATTTGGGATTATTTAAAAAGGAAATGATTTGGATAAAATAAATAAATTTGATTTTAGATATTTATTTAACTATTTCATAAGATGGTTTCAAATAGAGAATTTAATTTGAGTATTTTTAAAATAGTGGATTTTTAATTGGGATTCTAGGAATACGAAATAGAAGTCAAAATCGAGATGCGAATGGTTTTGGAATATAGTATGGATTTATTAGGAAATAGATTTTTTTTTAAAAAAAATAGGATTTTAATAGGAAATAATTTATAAAAGGAGTTGTTTAATATGAATCTGTTATTAATAGAGAAATAAGAGTTGAGTTCATAAACTTATAAACGATGTTTATAAATAAGTGGAATGATTATCATTTGATAAACTGGAGATATAAATTCTCAATGTGAATTTAAAATGAGATATGGAAATCAGTTTAGGAAGATATAGTAATTTCTATTTTGAAATTTGGGAATAGTTTGGAAATTGGAAATGTAAATCAACTTGTTACAAATCGAGAGAGATTTATAAGTATAAAATGGGTATGTTGAATTTTTAAAATGGTTTTCGCAAGAAGTAAAGTTTGTTTTTTTAGAAAAGGATTTTTATTTATTAAACAACGTAGCTTTAGAAACTATTAATTGGAATGAAATATTTCAGAATGTTAGTTATTTAAATATTTAAATTGTTGAAATGAATTCTAAGTTTTATAAACAAGTTTTATAAATCGATTACAAATTTTATAAATGAATTGTAATTGGTTATTGATGTTTATTTTAAAAGTGCTTTGATATTTTAAATAATTATTTAACGATGTTTTGAAATTTATTATTATTATTATTATATATATATATATATATATATATATATATATATATATATGGAATCCATTCTCCAATAAGCGCCATACAGTTTTGATTGTGCCCAACTATGTTGAAATGTGCGATGCAAGCATTTCAACTATTTTAATAAGTATTTGTACTTAGACACTATTATGATATAATAAGATTTGTATATAAAAGTGATTTGGTTTTCGTAAGGTAAAAACCATCATATTTATGTGTGACGTGGTCTTACGAGATACCTTTGATTTTCAAAGATTTTCTTATAACTTTAAATCCAGCTGGATGTATTTTTCTCACACTGGTTTTTCAGACCGAGTCGGGTGTTATTTTATTATAATGCTCGGGTCAGACCGAGCATATTAATGATTGGTTTAGATGCTTGGAGTTTAGGAGACGAGTTGGGGGCCTAGAGACGTATTCACGTAGATGGTTAGTTTCCGCTGTATTCATTGTTGTGTTTATCAGCAATTGTGAGCACAGACTGTTATAACTGTCCAGGCTGAGATGAGTTAGTATACTCTGATTGATGTCTGTATATATACATATTACAATTTGCTTTTGCATATAGATTGATGGCATATTATAGATTATTCGTTCCCCCGTGAGTTTCTGTGTTGTTTAGTTTTTTTCTTATCTTCTTCCTTCTTTATTTTTCCCTTAATAATCAGGTTTTCAGGCATTCGATTACTCGGCATGTGACACAGTGGACGTATCAGTGTCGATTTTCGAGGGTCAAAAAACTTGACCGTTACATTTGGTATCGGAGCTGAAGTTTAAGTGAGAACCTTGGCTTTAATAGAGATTACTCATTAGAGATAGGGTCAATAGCACCCTAGAATGACTTTGAGTGTGTGTGTGTCTATATATATAAGCGCCTATTTGTTAGTGATATAAAATTGTTTTATATTGTGTTGGTTGATCTATTAAATAGCTTATGGATTCTAGTTAATACGAGTAATTAACATTATTGATAGGGGTCTTTAAACACTTGAACAAAGCAGCATGGTATTGTTTTGAAATTGGGTAAATGAAATAATTTTACCTTGATTATATTTTATATATAAAGGAATAATTTTTCAAAAAATTATTATGGTATATATATATGGTGTGCTCGGTTGTTAGAGAATGATAATATTTGATTATCATCATTTGTTGATTGTTGTTGGTGATTGAATAAAGGTTGATATTATAACGTAAGCAAGATTAAAAGTTAAGAAATAATTTCATATAACAAGATGGAATTATGTAAATATGATTTGTAAATGTGATTTATAAATCGAAAGGAAATGAAATTCCTGAAGTATATTATATAAATATGGGTTATAAAAACAATTTATAAGGATTTAAAAGATGGAAATTTGGGAATTTAAATCCCGTTGGTTTTGAAAATGTTTTTCAAAGTTTCGCAAAATACTATTATTATTATTTGAAAAATATTTTTGAATGGAAATATTTTTAAAAGGGTTTTAAAAGGAATAGAAAGCACTGAACTCACTTCGGTCGTTGAAAAATAATTTCGGTGATGAATGCAGCATTATCGACGTTTATTTTCGAGTTTCCAAGAGAGGAATTGCTACCATTGGAGTTTGTTTTGATAAAACTATCTAGATTTTGGAAATCCAAAAGAATGATTTGATATACCAATGGAATTAGGTGTATATATGTATATATGATTTCAAAAATGATTTGGAATATTTAAGAACAAGGTGTGTAAACTCTGGGATTTTCATTTAAATGTTTTACGAGAATATGAGAAAAATAATTTGATACCTTATAAATTTTGGGAATTTGTAAGTGAAACAAAGCTTTAAATTTTTTGCATGTGAATGTTAAGGAAAGTAATGGAATTGAATTATGGAATTTAAACCTAACTTAAGTTAAGTATAAAATGTATCATGGGAAGAAAATTAGTCTAAGTTAGGTTAAATAAAATAAATTTTGGAAATGAATCAAGGAATGAACTAATTAATTCAATTAGTAATTTAAATATGGTTTGGAAAATTGATTGATAAATTTGAATGTTGAAATTGGAGAATGAAGTTGGATTTGAGTTAAAATGGATATAGACTTAGGTAGTGAAGTGATAATAAACATAAGAACTTTTGTATAAAATGTTTATAATAACTTAAGAGAATTCAATGGTGTGATTCTTAAGAGATAATCGAAAGTGCAGTGTGTATCGTGTAATATGGATATATGACAATGCAGAATATACTAATGATAATAATACTGTAAATAGTGCGGAATAAAAAGCAATATAGTAAAATGATACCAGAGATTTTTATACTGGTTCGGAGCACCGTCCTACGTTCAGTCCCAGAATCCTTCTGGAATTTCACTAAAAAAACAACCCTGACTTAACCTGGAGGAACAGGTCATACAACCCCTAAGCAGTCGAACAGGGACCTGAGCAGGAGAACAGGATTTCGCCTCAACAGCCGAAGAGGACTTCACTCGCTTGAGAAGCAGAACATAACTTCAACTAATACAGAAAATAGTTTGACTAATGTGTGTTCTGATAACACGGATTTGTCACTTGTAGTACACCCTTCCTATAATCTTTTCCTCGAGTATAAATGATTATATTTAAAGTATATGAAGAATAGAAAGGTATAGAATTGCTTTAATGTAGAATAATTGAGAGTATGATAGCAAATAGATTTCAGAAAGTTAGATCAAAGAATAAGAGAAATCGATTGTGATTCAGTGATTTGAAATGAAGTTGGATTTTTTATTTATAAGAGTTAGAAAGCTACGACTGTTGGTGAAGAGTTTCGATCGAAGTGTTGCATCCGAATCTTTTCGTTAAAGGTTCGCAACTCTTCACAAAAGCCTTGTCCTTTCAAAAATATGGCTGTTATAGAAATTCGGTCGACTGGGCTTCAAGGTCAGTCGACTAAATTTTCAAACGAAATTAAATATTTAAATCCATATATTCGTGCACTGTGTATGTTGCACATTTTCTCCAGTGTCAGTCGACTGGAAACTTGGGTCAGTCGACTGACCTGGTGTATTTTGTCCAATATGCACAGTTTGCACATATGTATGTATGTATGTATGTATGTATAACTTTCAAACTTTTGTAAATTAATTATATGCTTATATACATGTATAAAAAATTTGTAAATAGAGTGATAAAAATATATAAGCTAATATATACGTAACTGAGGAGAAATTTTAACAATGTTGACCTAAGACTCAAAAATCAATTAATAATAAAATTGATACATCGGTTTTGAAGTCTTGCCTCCTTATATTTTCTTTTTTCGTAGCAGTCGTCAAATCTGTGTATTATATATGATAGCTTTGTGTCATGAATCAAAACCAAGTCTCATCATTCTCCCCCTTTTTGATTGATGACAACCGATAAATAGATATAGATTTCGACTGTATATAAAATAACATAAATACTTACTCCCCCTGAATCTCTACGCTCTATATCCTACATTCTTCTTAGTAGCAACAATATTTCTCCCCCTTTGTCATCGACGAAAAGGAATAAGTAATATGATATTATAATGTGAAAGATAATATGAAATAAAAGCAAGAGCAATCATCCACACATTTAATATCCATCGACAAATAAACTAGAATGTTGAAAATGAATAGACTAGTCCATCGAAACCAAAAAACTAGAATGGCCATTTAAGTACAAGCCATATTAATCAAAACAAATATCTTGAATCAAAAGAAAAATAAATAGCTTACTCCATCGGACCCTTACCCCTACCACCATCTCCTTCATCATCATCACTACTATCTTGATCGTCCCCAGAAGAAGAAGACCATGTAAATACGGGTTGCTTACCCGGATCGTCTATAGTAGAAGTAGATGTACCAGAAGAGCACAATAGCTCTGATACTAATTGAAAGTGCAGTGTGGATCGTGTAATATGGATATATGATAATGCAGAGTATACTAATGGTAATAATACTGTAAATAGTGCGGAATAAAAAGCAGTATAGTAAAATGACACTTGAGATTTTTATACTGGTTCGGAGCACCGTCCTATGTCCAGTCCCAGACTCCTTTTGGAATTTCTCTAAAAACAACAACCATCAGTTAACCCGGAGGAACATGTCTATACAACCCCTAAGCAACCGAACAGGGACAACAGAATAGGATTTCGCCTCAACAGCCGAAGAGGACTCCATTCGATTGAGCAGTAGAACAGGACTTCAATTAATACAGAAAATAGTTTGACTACACGGATTTGTCATTTGTAGCACACCCTTCCTATAATCTTCTCCTCGAGTATAAATGATTATATTTGAAGTATATGAAGAATAGAAAGGTGTAGAATTGCTTTAATGCAGAATAATTGAGAGTACGATAGCGAATAGATTTTAGAAAGTTAGATTAAAGAATAAGAGAAATCGATTATGATTCAGTGATTTGAAATGAAGTTGGAGTTTGTATTTATAAGAGTTAGAAAGCTACGACTGTTGGTGAAGAGTTTCGATCGAAGTGTTGCATCCGAATCTTTTCGTTAAAGGTTCGCAACTCTTCACAAAAGCCGTGTCCTTTCAAAAATATGGCTGTTATAGAAATTCAATCGACTGGGCTTCAAGTTCAGTCGACTGAATATTCAAATGAATTTAAATATTTAAATTCATATATTCGTGCATTGTGCATGTTGCACATTTTCTCCAGTGTCAGTCGAATGGAAACTTGGGTCAGTCGACTGAGCTGGTGTATTTTGTCCAATATGCACAGTTTGCATATATATATATATATATATATATATATAACTTTCAAACTTTTGTAAATTAATTATATGCTTATATATGTGTATAAAATTTTTGTAAATAGAGTGATAAAAATATATAAGCTAATATATACATAACCGAGGAGAGGTTTTAACAATGTTGATCTAAGACTCAAAAATCAAATAATAATAAAATTGATGCACTGGTTTTGAAGTCTTGTGTCCTTGTAGTATATATTCTCTTTTTGTCGTAGCAGTCGTCAAATCTGTATGTTGTAGATGATAGCTTTGTGTCATGAATCAAAACCAAGTTTCAATAATAATTAGTGCTGAAAAATATACAAAGTAATTGTGATAAAGGCAGATTACGGATTTTAAGGATGGAATAACACTAGAGGGTGGTGAATAGTATTTTATGGATTTTCTAAATCTTTTTGAAACTAATGTAATTTAATCACCAACAAATGCAATTTATAGACACAGATATAATCATAGAATCAGACACAAATACAAATACTAAATAAAAGCAGTAAAGGAAAGAACACACCAGGATTTATACTGGTTCGGAGTTACCCTACATCTAGTCCTGTACAATCGTAGGGATTTCTTAACAAAATAATCTCCCAGATTACACCCTCGGTTTCAAGTCTACGAGGTACACCCTCCTGTATTCGAGTCCAAGGAAAACCCTCTTAATTTAACTAGGATACAAGATCACCTAATTGATTTTTGAGGTTACAATCACACCCAATAATTTCAAGGCTCAACCGCACATTTTACTCAATAATTTAATTTATAAAAGATTTTATAACTCTAAATAGCATTGAGATCTTATGGAGAGAGTGGTAGAGAATCAAACAAGAGATAATCAAGTTTGATTCACTTGGTATTTTGGTAGAGTATAGTTTAGGATCCTTTAGAACACTACACCATAAACGATATTTTGATACGGCTTTTAGTCGTATCTAATCTTATTAGATACGGCTAAAAGCCGTATCAAAATATGCCGAGCTTAATATTTTGATATAGCTAAAGGCCGTATCTAATTGATACATTAGGTACGACTAAAAGCCGTACCTAATGAGCCAATTAGATACAACCATTAGCCGTATCTAAGTGTCACTTCTAATTGATACATTAGATACGGCCATTAGCCGTATCTCATTGACACATTAGATACGGCCGAAAGCCATAATCAGTATCCAATATATAATATTATAGACCTATTCATATCCAATATATAATCAATAACCATTCCGAGACATCAAAACAAATAATATTATAGACAGCGCACATTTAAATGATTCAATAATCCGCACTGCAGTGCATAATAACTTAACAATATCATTACATAATATCATTACATAACACTAGCATTTAGCACATTAATATATCGCTGGCATTACAAGTCTTTATATGGTTACAATTCAAGAATCATAGTTAACGATAATGATAATCATAGGAGATTGTATTATTATATAATAACAGTAGCAAACACAAAAGGCCTACATTTTAAAAAATACACACACTCCATGCCAAGGAAATGCCAACACCTTTGAAGTCCTCAAATCTTGGTACAACTGAAAAATCATTTGAGAAGGAATCGTACACCAATAAACTTGTCGTACCTGCAACCAAAAATAAGATACAAATAAGAACTCACATTTTGTACTTCGGTGTAACAGTTAATTGTAAAAGAAATAAGACTCAAAGGAACCCCGGATAGAGTCTAAAGTTGAGAAGTAAGATGTGCGCAGTTGTTATACTGCATACTTAGGAAAATAAAAGGTTTATTTTATTGCTCCTCTTAACAAGTTCACGACGTATTAGCATATTGCATAATAAATTCCATCCTCTGCGACAATTATATTCTTTACACAGCAGATATGCATCATCACACTGCAGCATCTTCTGCAACTCCTTACGTCTAACCTGTTCCTGCACCAACTTCACAGAGTTGCACTTCTTCAGTTCTACAGTTTAATCCATTTTAGTAACAAGGCTTCACACCCCGCAGTCATGGATTATATTGCATGTCCTCTGTTTGTTCCAAACAGCAGTCGTGGATTCATTATTGTGATTATCTAAGTAGATTTATTCTTTCGAGGATGTATCATAATTGTAATATATTAGCAGACCTGGCTATTAGCAGACAGTGTAAATATATATCATGGTAGTCGATGTAGGTTTATTCTTGTGTGGATCATCAAAGGGATGATCTCATGTATAATTGTAATTGCTAATAGCCGCTAGTCATTTATATGGTTCAGTTGTATGATCATCTAAGGGATGATCTCATAAGACCATTACGAGCACATTAGTATAGATAATACTTAAACATTTTCATATAATAAAACAAAGAAATTACCAACATCTATCCAAAATTAAATTACTGCAAAAGCAAGCAAGAAAACAGTTAGCCACAAACCAAATGCTCCCATCTTTATGTTTCCCTATTTTGAATGTTGAAATAAGACAACAGATGTTTGTAGATTTATAGAGTATAGGAACTATGAATGCAAACAAACAAAAAGCGTAAATAAATGTCATTAATATGGAAAGAGTTGACTAAACAAAGATTATGTAAGATACCAGATGCTGTAGATTTAAGTCGACTAATGAATGATGTCATTGTCATCTGGGTTAGCTCAGTTGTTTGATAATTTAAACTACAAGACCAAAGGTAACAAGTTTGATTATCGAGATCGGCACTTACTAACATTAATGGATCATATTTAAAAAAGAAAAGAAAAAGTCAATTATTTTGATGTTGTTTGTTTTTTTAATTCTTAAACCATTTATCCAAAAATAAATGTTTGGAAATTTATTGGTGTATAATAAGGAAACTTAGAATGTAAACACAAGCTTTCAAATTTTCACGACAATACACAGTTCTCTTTTTGCAACAACTCCATTCACTTAAAGTATTCATGCAATGTCAAAAAGTAAACTTTGCTTTACAATAATTCTAGCAGACCGTCTTTGGGAGCAATTAAGCTTAACAAATAATCTTTTGACTTTTAGCTTTTCCAAGTTTGCAGTTACATTCACAAACAGAAGTTTCAAATGTACTATAGAACCATCATAATTCAAATTGTTCAATACATTACTTTATGAAACACATTATTTTGCTATATTCGAAGTCAACTGAACACATGAAAATGTCAGTTACGTCACAACATAGCAAGAATCTGGATAAAATATAAGAATGAACTATAAACCTTTTGAATATAAAGATTATGAGCACTACCAACTCGGTATTAATTGGTTTGAACTTGCAAGTTAGTTGCAGTTACTCCTATTATAGTCTATCAATTTGCAAGTTAGTTGAAATTGCTGTACTCGGTTGGCAGATCAAGCAATGTATCTGACTTCTAAAAAAATAAAGCATATATGAGTTACATTGTAGAAACTTAAAGAAAAGACACAACTTTTTCCAAAAATAATTTTTGAATGTATAATTTTAGCACTTGTCCTAGTTGGTTTTTAATTACCTTGGACTTTTAGGCGCCAGTTATTGTTTTCGTATTTATTTGAAGATGCTATAGAGCTCATACCTCTGGGCTTTGGCTTTTGACTGTAGACTCTCAGATGTTGAGGGAAGCTGTTATAACAAGTTGTAAAAGCTAAAATAATATGTCTTATTGTTTGGGTAAATATTACATATAGATGCATGGGCTACTTGAGTTTATTGTAAAATAATTTTAGTTGTGCTTGATAATTTATTCAAACTTAACGTAGTTACAATTTAACCCCATCAAAAAATGGTGTAATAATTTGTTGGCATTTTTTTAATTAATTTAACTACACTAGCATTTTTTAATTGCATTTACTATTGATGATTTTGACTATATTTGATAATTTTATTCAATTTTAAAACAGTTTTAAATGATCTAACACTCCCCAATTGATTCTTGATGATTCAACGCAAAAAACCATGTGATTCTTGAAGGATAAGAAAGGTATATCAATGGAAATTTGGGTGCATGAATTCCTTGACCACAAAATCTATGTTGTTTGAGGCAAGCAAAACGCTGGTCACTAAGAATATTCTTAGTGTCCAGAGGAGTATGCATGAAAATAAACATTTAGTTGGTGTTAAGCTGTTAGCCTCAGAAATGAGCTAACACTCCCCAATTACAATGATAAATTTATCCACCCACTCCAACATCATCTAGAGAAAGGTGGACCACATAAAGAGGAAATATACCTGCTCCATCATCTAGAGATATCGAATAAGACACTTCGAATGGCACGCATATCCACCCACTCCAACATCAGCAAAGGTCTCTGCAAATTGATGATTCATTTTTTGGTTCTCTCATCTGGTAGCAGTATACTGTCCAACACCACTTTTTCATGCGTGGATGGTACAGATTTCCCATGGATGTTGGACAATGTAGAATCTTGGCATATAGTACCTGTTCCTATTACTTCTAAATCAGAGTTGAGGATTTCACATTTTTGATTGTTCGTAACATTAGACGAATCCTGGAACTGCGAAGCAATGAATTCATGAGCATTGAATTGTGTGGCGCGTCCTCCATCAGAAGAATTGACCGGTGCACGAATTCCCTGTTCAATATTTCCCACCATGTTGATCAAAACCTCCATTTGCCCAGACAAATTTCCCACTGTACCCTCCAAACTTCCCACCCTCATTTTCAACTCATCCTGCTCGCCATGAACATGTCGAAGTCGTTTCTTTGCAATGGCACAAGCCTTAACTTAGTCTTTGGTATAACGGTCCCAACACCGCGGATCCTACCCCTTGCATCCTTGCCAAGCACTTGTGATAAGATGTCTTCATCCACTGTCAATTTTTCTTCATCACTATCAGTGATCTTTTCCTTCGCTTTCACAATTTGATCCTGTAATATGATAATACTTACATGAATAAGGAATTTTGAAGAATATGCAAGTTAATATTTGTTTAACTTACAAAGTATGAAGAAGTGGCATCTGATATGCTACCATCTTTTTTCCTGTGTGTCTTCTCCCATACTTGGTGACGACTGATATTTGTTGATGGACTAGCAATGATCTGCAATACAAGTTGATGCAACGACATGAATATCCAATCACTATGTGTAAATCATTTGAATGAAAATGAATATAAATTACCATTTCTTGTTCTATTTTAGCGTGACTTTTACGTCCTGCATGATGAGCATAACTGAGCAATGCTCTGTTCTTTTTGCCTACCTCCCTTCTTCCGCTCGCTTCAGGCGTTGCTTCATTTTTTATGAACTCTGCCCAATCTTCTTGAGCAACTGTAGGTGGGCAATTTTTCAACCGTTCTTCGTCATTGTTGAAAGGGTCATAATAAACTACTCTCAAGTTTTTCTTGTATCTCCTAAAAGCCTCAGCCATTCTCTTTAAAAACATTTCCTTTGAAAGCGGATCGAGCTCATAAATTTTCTGCAAAATATATATTAAATTATGTGTTGTGCAAAGAGTTGAAACCATAAGGCTATTGAATGAAATAGTTGTTATCAAACAGACAAGGATACTTACCACCAATTCGTTTCAAACGTTGTCCTTGTATATTCCAGGTACTTTATTCCAACTTATATATGATATCGGCATATGAGCTCTTACTAGTTTACATATCGGCACATGAGCTCTTACTAGATTGCATATCGGCACATGAGCTCTCACAATAAAAAACTATTTGTTTGAAGTCAATGTAATCCAACTCAAGTATCTGTTGAATGACTCCGTAATACGTTGTTTCTACTTCCTTATAATTTTTATCCTTGCCACTCGCTCTAAATTTTGTAATTGCTCTCATGCATACACCGCTATTTTGTGTTACCATACGGTCTTCGTACTTTTTCGTGGAAAATGAAAATCCATTCACTTGGTACTTTATATAACTACGCGTTATGAACATCGGCCCGTGCACTAACCGCCACAGAGTTGGATCAACATCGATGGTCTTTAACAGCTACATAAATTTTAATAAGTAAAAAAGCATGGTCACAAAGGTGTATTGCACACTTATAAACACATGAAATACTTAAGACGAAGTTAAACCTCATTACGTAACCATAGATTAAAACTTTGAACTACTTCCACGGTGGTAGCCCTGCCTCTAGGTTGAAATCTAGTACTTTTCACATAGGAGTTATACCTCCTACGAAAAACACATATCAAAATGTATATATAAATTGAATTAAAAAAATTAAAATTCTAAACAAGTTCGTGAACTTACTTCTTCCATTCATCCAATCCATCGTACTTATTAAGGACCCATCTACGCACCTGTTCAAACTGCACTTGGGTTAACGTTATGTCTTTACCATTATCTAGAGGTATCTCACCAGCAAACTCATCGTCGTCGTCTAAAAATGCTTCGCGGGTATGTTTATGATTACCATCACCTCCGTTTGGCATATATTCCATGCAGTAAAGACTAGCTTCTTGTACGATATATCCTTCTGCAATACACCCTTCAATGTATCTTTTGTTGCGCACATATCCTTTATATGTTTTCATCAACCTATAAATGTGATCAATTATATATTGTAGACGGTAGCTATTTATATGAAATAATGATGTGCATAACTGAAATTAGAAATTTACCGTTCAAATGGATACATCCATCTATATCTGACAGGGCCATAAATCAACGCTTCATCGGCTAAATGAACCATAAGGTGGACACTGATATCAAAAAATGCAGGTGGAAAATGTTTTTCAAAAACACACATTGCTTCTACTAAGCTAGCCTTTGCTTTTAAAAGATGTTCCCTATTGATCACCTTTGAACACAAAATGTTAAAGAATAAACTAATACGATGAACAACATTTCGTAGATCCTTATGTTGTGGATAAGAATGTTGAAGCAATACCAGGAGCAAATGCTGCATTATGACATGGTAATCATGTGACTTCATATTTCTTAGTTCAGGAGGATTGATGCTCACATTGTTGTGAAAGTTAGAAGAAAATTTGTTAGGCACTTTCAGATTTTCCAAAACGGTGCAAAACCGTATCTTTTCTTCTTTGCTCAAAGCGAAAGTTGTCTTTGGTATGATTATTTTATTTGTTTCAGGATCTTCCATCACCCACAACTTTTGTTTTATACCCATGATTTTCAAATCCTTGCGTGCATTGATGCCATCTTTTGACTTATCTTTATGGTCCATAATGGTGCTGATGAGATGCTCCGTGACATTCTTCTCCGTATGCATAACATCAATATTATGTCGGACCAAATTTGCTTTCCAATATGGTAAATCAAAAAAGATAGACCTCATATACCATCCAGAAATATTGTCAACATCTTCATTGGTTGACTTTTTCCGTTTTCGACCAATTTCTTCTTTTTTTTTACCAACTTTCATTTTGATATTCGCTACTTTCTTTTCAACTTGAAAACCAGTCAATGGCCATTTAGGACGACGAAGTTCTTGTTCGTTGTTGAAATTTGTCTTATCGTATCGAAACTTGTGTTCGTTAGGAAGAAACATTCGATGTCCCATGTAACACATCTTCTTACTTTCAGGAAGATAATAAGAACAAGTGTTTTCCCCACAAACAGGACATGCAAAGTAACCGTGAGTTGTACATCCCGATAAAGTCCCAAAAGCAGGGTGATCATGGATTGCCCACAACACCCTAGCTCTCATTGTGAACTCAGATTTATTTAACGAGTCAAATGTTACTACTCCTTCCCATAACTGCTTTATCTCGTCCATCAACGGCTGTAAATAAACATCAATATCCTTTCCTGGTTGTTTTGGCCCAGAAATCAACAATGTTAACACTGAGAACTCCTTTTCATGCACATAGACGGAGGAAGATTATATGGTACTACAATTACTGGCCAATTGCTGTAAGGGTTAGAGAGAGAAGCATGTGGACAGAAACCATCTATTGCTATTCCAAGTGTGACATTTTGTGGCTCGGCGGCAAAAGTTTGATCAAATGAATCTGCGACTTTCCATTGAGAAGTGTCACATGGATGACGCATTACGGTTGGATCAGACTTGGTACGACCATGCCAGGTCATCGCATCTGCCATCCATGGTACAGTGTACAGTCTCTTCAATCTAGAAATTAAAGGAAAATGTCTTAATGTCTTTCGAGGTACTTTGGTGCATTTTCTCTCTTCGTTTAATGATGTCATATATCTTGGTTCATTGCAATTTGTACAAGAAACTTTGTTCGCATCATCTTTCCAGTACAATATGCAATCATTGATGCATGCATCATAAGTTTTGTAATTCATCCCAACTTGCTTAATGATCTTCTTCACGTCGGAGTACTTTGTCGGCAGCGTGTTACCTTCGGGGAGTAACTCCTTTATTAGTTCGAGAAGTGCAGTCATACCATTATCTGAAAAGCTGTATTGGGTCTTCAAGCTATTCAGTTTCACAATGACATACAGCTTCGTAACCCCTTTTGAACATGAAGGATACAGTGGCTCTTTTACGCTACCAAAAAGCGATTTATACTTCTTACTTTTATTGGCCTGCCAATCTGGATAATTAGTAGACTGCTCTCCAACATTAGCATGATCAGGAAACGAATTTGTAGGTTGAAAATGATGAAATCTATTTGCATCATTGACCAGATCTTCCATCCTAATATGTTCAGACTTAGTAGTAGTTCTGCCATGACTAACTGGTTGCTGTTTTTCCATCTCCGCCATTTTTTCCCCATGAAAATACCACGCTGTATACGATTGGATTATACCCCATCTAAGAAAATGAAAATGAATGTCATCTAATTTGATCGTCTTCATATTTTTGCACCGGGTGCAAGGGCATAAATACAATCCCTTCTTACCACCGTTTTCTTCAACAAAACTAATGAACTTCTGCACCCCGTCTATATAGTATGTAGATCGTAGATCTGATTCATTTATCCATTGTTTGTCTATGCTAAAAGACATACTGCCCTCCTATATCATATTTAACAGAACATGAGACTTGCCCTTCAATGGGTCCTCGTTCCAACTGCTCGAAAAGAATATTTTTGAAATTATATTGAGAAATTAAACTCATTTCTCCAAGCTCAACAATTTGGAACCATAACATTCACTAGTCATCACCAAAAAATACGTCCAAAACATACTGATTTTTGAAGTTCCAATTTATAAACTTTTTGAAATTGCTTATATAATTTTTTGTCAGCTAAATATTTCACCCTATAACACTACTTTTTGGACACTTTAATATGATACTTACCTCATTAAAATCGTGTCAATAAAATCCGAGTGAATGTTAAGAGGAACGTGTGGAAATCTGTATAATAGCATACTAAACATGTTTTGACTATGTTGATTTAGTAGAAAATATAAAACATCATCAACTGATGTATTCAAGTCTGAAAATAATTTTGATTGTATGAATCTGGACTAAAAGTTAAAAAAGAAATATTCGTCTCGTGGTACAAATTTGGATTAAATCAGACGGTGACATGGATAACTTCTTACATATATCACTTGTTGGAGTTCATCTAATAGCGGTTAAGGGATGGCAGTGACCTAGTGCTTAGTCTTTGGGTATGTGCAATTAATTTGAAACAGGGTCAAAAATTACAGCAGATTATTACTCATTAATATGATTATTGTAATGCATTTATCAGTGAATAAAAAGTACAACGTGTGCAAATTGACCTTTCTAACAAATATTTTTCATGTGCTTTTCAGATGGTAGTACATAAAGACCTAAGTAATAATAATTAAAAAAGAAAGTGTATTACCATTTTATTTTTTTAAATAAACGTGACAACTTTCCTTTCACCTTTAACATTATATTTTAGTTGATTTGAGAATCATTAGATAATACTATGTACTTGTGTAGTTGTGGTGTGCGAGAAAGATTAACTTTAACTGATCTTTTTATGCAAACTACATGTGAATTAATATGTTATGAATTCCTATGATTTATCATAAGTGTAAAATGTGGATTTTCGTTTCCAATATACTATGATTTTAAACATTTAATTAATTTTAAATAGTTAAAATATATGGACTATTTAAATTTCAATAAATGGAACTCAAAATATAGGATTTGTTTTAGACATTAGTACCAAACTGTTTCCAAAAATTTTTCCATTACAACAGCGGCATTTTGTAGCACCGGAGTAATATCTATGCATTACCCCTCTCCTGATACTTGGCTTGCGCCATTAACAACAATTTTATCCATTTATACAACAATGTCAGAACAATATACAACATTAGCACCAAACTGTTTCCAAAAAATTTGCCATTACAACGGCGCTATTTTGTAGCACCGGAGTAATGTCTATGCATTACCCCTCTCCTGATAGTTGGCTTGCGCCATTAACAATAATTTTATCCACTTATACAACAATGTCAAAACCATATACAATGTCAGAACCATATACAACATTAGCACCAAGCTGTTATATAAGCCTATGCCATAAAAAGAAAGTGACATGTCTTTAATATAAACATATGCATAGAGAATATGCAAACAAAGCATAACAAGCACATGCATGCGTCAGGTTTTTTTCCTTTTATATAGCAGCATGTAATTTTCGAAACCAACATATGCTTATATGCAAACTCTTTTAGTCCATTTGTTTTTTTTTTACTCTAAGACTATAAAAATGAAAGCATGCTTACTAAAATAGGTTGAATTCCAAGTATCAAAACAAATTGAAATTTATATGTATTGCTGCTCTTAAACAGGTTTTGGTACTAAGTTTGTAAGACAAATTACTACCCATTCATTCATATATCATGTTTAATAGTTATATAACTAAAGTTTCAACAGAATTTATAATGCTCTCAAGCTCACAAAGACATCACAAGCTATCCAAAACAGTAGATCAACTAATATACATTTCAGCAAAAACAAGACGAACAAACATACGGGAATATAAACTCACTAAGTAAAACAAAATCCTGGAACCAAATTGGTTCTAGTTTAGCAGTCGACGACATTCCTGAAGCCAATGAGGCTCCAGGTTGGCTTTAGTCGATGGGGATTATGAGTTTCGGTGAGTAATACTTCATATTGATCAGCTACCAGGCAATACAAAAAGCATGCATACATTCATAATTAGACAACCATCTACTAGTTCTAATGTTTTACTTTACACTAAAAAAAAAGAATTTTGGTTTATGCTTAACTTGATAAAGGGTTTTATTCTACAATAATTAAGATTATCAACAAACAACAATTCTAGTTAATGCAATCAGATTAAATTTAGCATAAACCCACTGTTGGATTTATAGAGATAGATATGTCATCATAACTTAACCATCAACACTATCTGGCTCAGACTCTATCAACCAACTTATGAATTTAACACTTCATTCTCTTCTGGACATGTAGGGTTTTCAGTCCTAATCAACTTATGAATTTTTCTTTTTGAATTTGAATCCATTCATCTCCTAAAATCCATGGCTTTTGAATTTCAAGTAAAATTGATACTAGCTGAATATCAAGCATCTTTTAAATTTCAAGCCACAATCAAGATCGATTGATTTATCAAAAAAATTGTACGCAAATTGTAAACTAGATGTTTCACTCGATAATTTCGCAGTAAACTATAATTTATCTTTATTTACTTACTTTTTATTAGAGAATCACATATTATCACAAAAGCATTTGGCTTTCTTGACGCGGAAGAAGAAAATGGGTATCGATCTCATTACCTATGGCAGGAGCAAGAAGACGAAGCGCACAGCGACAAAATCTGACGAGATATACCTAAAGCCCACTTGATCTCATTACAGATGGCAGGAGCAAGAAGAAGAAGATTTATAAGTTTTTAGCGAGAAGGACTGGAAGTAAGTTTAATGCTGGAAATTAAAAAAACGAGGGAGGGTGTGCGTTTTGGGGAAAATTTTCCCACGAAAAGAGGCACAGATTTTGATACGACTACAAACCGTATCAAATGTTAATACGGCTTACAGCCGTATTAAAAAATATAGATACGGCTATAAGCCATATTAAAATTTGATACAGCTTATAGCCGTATCAACTGTGCCACCTAAGCTTGCATCAAAATGCTATATGTGGTGTAGTGGAATAAATGTGGAAGATGAAGAGGAGAGAAAATAAGTAAAATTATTATTAAAATTCGTTCAAAACAACAGGTATATGTAGTAGAGCAGCTGTAATACCTCTTCGCGAAAGGTTACGACATATGGACACTTCTTTTGAAAACTTCAATTTTGAATTTAACGGACACTATGTCGACATGGGGGGTTGAGGGATGTCGACATGCTCAAGGAAAAATTGATGTTTTGATTTTCTTATTAAAATTGGTTTCTATAATTTCTCAAAACAATTTCTAAACTTTGTAAATATATTTGAATATAGTTTAAACATATAAAAGAGTTTAGAAAGTAACTTTTAATATATATAATCTTAATCTATAAAGTGATTTAAAATCTAAGTATAAAAATATTTTAAAGCTAAATATTTAAAACAATAGAAGGTTTAAAAACAAGGATAATTTTGAAATCAAATATTAAAAATGATAAAAATAATTTTGAGCCTAAAATATTTAAAACCAAGAGAGATGTCTTTCTGAAAAGAAAGCTTTTGATAATATTTTTTAAAAAACAAGAGATATAATTTTGAAAAGCATTTTTATAAAATTAGTGGATATCAAAATAGGACCACTATATGTTCCACTAGATATTGTCGTAAGTTCCATCCCACTAGGGTTTCATCCCTTTAAAAGGCTCGAAGTGGATTCCATTCCATGAACAAATTTCGAATAAAGATGTAAGTGCTTTCAAGAAGTTTTAATAATTCTAGACTCAATACTTATCTTGTACTATTGAAATCTTGAATTCTTGATGTCTTAATACTCATGAGTCTTCAATCTTGATATCTTCAGTCTTGAATCTCTATACTGTATAGTCTTCATTCTTGGTATCTGCATACACGCATACACACACACACATATCTATCATTAGTACACATATTTTATAACCAAGTCCTAAGGTTGTTGTCATCAAAACCATTATCTCAGTAACTAACAATCTCTCCCTTTTTGATGATGACAACCTTTGTTTATAAAATATACTCTAACTCTATGCTAACTCTCCCTTAATCTAACAATTCCCTCTTAATCTACTAACTCTCCCTTAATCTATGCCTAACTATCCTACAATATAATTCTCCTCTTTTGTCATCAACAAAAAACCATCCTAAAACCATAAAACTATAAAACTCCTCCTTAAACTAATACTAGAACAAAGCATAGTAAATGGAATGTGAAAGATATTAACATAATTATATTATAATTATTCAATACATAAATATGTATAAGTATATCTCAGACAATCCAATCAACACAAACATCAAATCCAATAAGTCAAACACAACAATCAAGTCAAACAAGTCAATCAAGTCAATTAAGTCAATCAAAACATACCAAACAAATCAAAAACTAATAATCCTATATTACAAGACAATAATACAAACTCCCCCTAAATAAAATACACTTGTTATGTGTACATGTATGCAATATGTAGTTTGTAATGCAGTATGAAATATATGACATAAGCAATGTAGCATGAGATGATAATGAAGTGCAACTTGTAATGCAAATGACTATGATATTTCGTGATGTGAGAAATGTGGATTACAGATCTTAAGGCTGGATAGGGGGTGAATAGTGTTTTATGGATTTTCTAAAACTTTTTGAAACTTATGTAATTTAATCACCAATAAATGCAATTCAAAGACACAGATATAATCATAGAATCATACACAAATGCAAATAATAAATAAAAGTAGTAAAGGTAAGAACACACCGTGGTTTTATACTAGTTCGAAGTTAACCTATATCCAGTCTCGTATAATCGTACGGATTTCTTATCAAAATAATCTCCCAGATTACACCCTCGGTTTCAAGGCTACGAGGTACACCCTCCTGTATTCGAGTCTAGGGCCAACTCTCTTGATTTAATAGGCTACAAGATCACCTAACTGATTTCAGGGGCTACAATCACAACCAATTTATTACAAGGCTCAACCGCACCTTTTATTCAACAGTTTGATTTACAAAAGATTCTATAACCCTGAATAGCACTGAGATCTTATAGAGAGTGGCATAGAATCAAACAAGAGATAATCAAGTTTGATTCACTTGGTACTTCGGCAGAGTATAGTTTAGGATTCTTTAGAATAAATGTGGAAGATGAGGAGGAGAGAAAACAAGTAAAATTATTACTAAAATTCGTTCAAAATAACAAGTATATATAGTAGAGCAACTTTCAAATCTCTTCGCGAAAGGTTACGACGAATATACACTTCTTTTGAAAACTTGTCTTTTGAAGTTAACGGACATTATGTCAGCATGGGGGTTGAGGGATGTCGACGTGCTCAAGGCAAAATTGATGTTCTGGTTTTCTTATTAAAATTGGTTTATATAATTTCTCAAAACAATTTCTAAACTTTGTACATATATTTGAATATAGTTTAAACATATAAAAGAGTTTAGAAAATAACTTTTAATATATATAATCTTAATCTATAAAGTGATCTAAAATCTGAGTATATAAATATTTTAAAGCTAAATATTTAAAACAAGAGATGGTTTAAAACCAAGGACAATTTTGAAATCAAAATGTTAAAAATGATAAAAATAGTTTTGAGGCTAAAATATTTAAAACCAAGAGAGATGTCTTTTTGAAAAGAAAGTTTTTAAAAACATTTTTTTAAAAACAAGAGGTATATTTTTGAAAAGCATTTTTATAAAATTAGTGGATATCAAATTAGGACCACTATATGTTGCACTAGATATTGTCATGGGTTCCATCCCTTTAACAAGCTCAAAGTGGATTCCATTCCACGAATAAATTTCGAATAAATATGTAAGTGCTTTCAAGAAGTTTTAACATAATTCTAGACTCAATACTTATCTTGTACTATTGAAATCTTAAACTCTTGATATCTTGATACTCACGAGTCTTTAATCTTGATATCTTCAGTCTTGAATCTCTATACTGTACAGTCTTCATTCTTGGTACCTTCTTATATATCCTACATATATACATCTATATCTTGATCGAATCATTTGTACACATATTTTATAACCAAGTCCTAAGGTTGTTGTCATCAAAACCAAGTCCTAAGGTTGTTGTCATCAAAACTATTATCTCATGAACTAACAATAATAAGTGAATGTTGAAAATTGAATGTAAATGAGGTAAATGTGAATAAAAGGAATTTGGTGTAGATAAGAAATAAATTGGAAATAAATACATGAGTTTTACGCATATTATTTTATTCATATGACGGATTGATCCAGATTCGAGTATATGATTTCGAGATGATTTACATATCCAAGTTAGGATATTTCAATCGACTCTCGATCGCGAACATTGGATATGGATCTTTAATTACTTCTAGTGTTCTCTATCATAGTATATGGCTATGCGAGGAGGGTGATGGTTTCTAATCAAGGAACCCGAGCCGAGTCCGCACTAGAAAATTGTGTGAACAATACTAGTTCGAAAGTGAAATTATGTGATTGAGCAAGCGATCAAATTGAAATGTGCGTATGGATGATATATGTACATCGTATGGGCTTAAGTAAAACAAATACCGAGAATTCGAAGGATAGAAAATAAAATAATTTTCAATTATATGATTGGATATTATTGGTAAATAAGATGCATGTATTTAAAAGCAAGAGTTAAATTGATGTCTTTGATATCATAAAAAAATTAGGTTGCCCAACAAAAAAGTACATGTTTATATTGTTGATTGATTTAATGGTTTTATGTAGGCCTGTGAATGGATACCTATAAAATTCGAAATCCATCCGAATCCGTATGCAAAAAAAAAAGGATATTGTCCGATCCAAAAAACAAATGCGGATATCCGATATCTGAAAAGAAAATCGAATGCGGATTCGGATATGGCATATCTGTATCCGAAAAACATCCGTCTGATCCAAAATTTTGTGTGTGTTGACATTTTATCATTATGTATATTGCTATTTTATCATTTGAATTGATGTAATATCGTGTAAATTTTGTTTGATATTGTGTGTGTTGCCATTTTGTCTTTTGAAAAACTGTTAGTATTGTAGTGTGTGTATTTTCATTTGGGAAAGTGATTTTTTTTAGTTCAAAAATATTGGTATAATAAAAATCTTATTCAATTTCAGATGCAGATATTTTGGATATTTTCGAATATTCGAAAATATCCGATTTGTATTTTCGGATATCCGAAAAATATACACGGATGTTAATTCTTCGATATCCGTGGATATCAGATGTTGATTCAAAAACGGATTTAAATTTTCGGATGCGCATGCGGATACAGCCATATCCGCATCCGTTGACAGCACTAGTTTTATGGTTGAGCCACTTGGCTTTTGTTTTCTTTTGCTTGTTTGGGCCCACAGTGGTGACTTTTGATTATTCTGATCTAGCGGTGCAAAGGAGACGCTGACGAAATTTTACGAAAAACTTAATGAGTTAGAAATTTTTAATTACTAAAACTTGATTTTTGAATTATAATCTGAAATGCTTAATATTAGTTGGAACCCATAGATGAAATTTATGACTTAAGGAAAGGGTGATAATGAGGTTTCAACAAATTTATTTTAGGAAGTTTAAGGCTTAAATGATTTTGGAAAGTATTTCAACTAATTAGTTTAGAAAAGAAATGGGTTTGGGCATTTTTCCTATCTTGGCAATTTGGAGGATGAAATTCTTTTAATGGGGAAGAATGTAACGACCTAGAATTTTTGTTATTTGAAATTGGAATATTTAATTGATTTTGAATATTTGAAAGTTAATTTTATAGATTTAATAACTTGAATTTCAAATATAAAGATTTATTAGATAATTTAATTATTGAATTTAATAATTTAAAATCATTTAAATAATTTAAAATCTTTGATTTTATTTAGATAAAAATAATTTAACGGCTTATTTAATTTCTATTAATGGGAACGAAGATAATAAAACTTTTAAAATTGATTCAAAAGTGATTAAGCTAAAATTTAAATATCTCGTTTTAATTAACATATAAAAATAGCCTTTCGGGGCACAATCTCGGATTTCGACGAAACTAGTGTCATTGGGCCCATAATAACAAATTATAATACGCCGTTAAATTTCGTAGGGATGAGACACACCTTTCGGTCGTGCGGGATAGAAACATGTTGAATTTAATATCGAAAATTTAATACAATAATTGGGTTCAAAAGGCTATCTTCTCCATACGATCGAATTAGGTCCTGAAACTAGTCCTATTGCATTCGGAATAGGGATATAAAATTAGGAACGCCAGGCGGCATGCCTCGATCGGGGTTTTGGAATAAAATATCTATATATTTTGGAATTTTAAATATATATGTATATATTACCACATCAGCCTACAAAACCTACCCTCAGCCCTCTACAAGCCACCCTACATCAACCACCCAACCTAGATCGTACCTGCCTCTTCTTCTTTTAAAAACGCATTTAATTTTTTTCATTTTGTCACGCGAGAAAAAGAGAGAGGAACAAACGTAACTCCTCCCCTGAATCCAAAGGCATAGGTTCATCGAGACCATTTCGTGGCATTTTAAACGAGGTGGTCAACTAGGTACTTGTAGGCGACGTGAAGACGAAGCCATCCAATAGTGGCGATGAGGCATGATTGCCTTTGGTGGCCAAAATTGGATGACGAACAACGATCAGTTCTTTCATCGATTGCGACGTTTCAGGGGGTTTTGAGGCCCACCTTCGATCGAAGTCTGGTGGCACGAGGTTGGCTGTGGCAGCGGAAACCAGAGATTGAATGGAAAATGGTTCTCCTCGATTTTCGTGCTAACAATGGAGAATTAGGGGATGCGACCACTAGCGATGGAGGCTAGGGAGGAAGAGCGGCCTTTTAGAGGGAGCTAGTGGCGAGCGTCACAACGTGAGGGCCATGGAGTCCAGTCAAAGATCTCGACTTTGGGTTTGATTGGCATGAGAGAAGAATAGAGTAGGGCGGCAGTTAATTTTAAATGTGGGTGGTTTGTTAATATAGTAATTAATTAAGTAATTATGAATTTTAATTTTGTAATCATTTAAATGTTGTAACTTATTCGATTTAGATCGAATTCGAGTGAAACGAGTTGCGTTGCACTCGTTTGGACGTTATCTTCGATATGGAGTTGGTTTGACAACAAATGGAGCTTGTTGAATTTTACGCCGAATTCGAACGATGTTTGAATTCAGACGGAATCTGGAACCCCTTGGCAATAGCAGGAAGTTTAGGTCAGTTACTCTCACTTTTTTGGAAAACTAGTTTAATTAATAGTGGATAAAAAATGTTGAATGACTGTTTGGATGAATTATTATATTTATTAGTTGGTTTGGATATATTCCCGCCGTTGGAGCGGATGAGACAGTATGCACCCCGCATAATAGCACATGACCCTTTTTATTTCGATATCCCGCCTCGAAGCGGTGATTATTATTTTATGTTATATAACATTTCCGGTTGCAGGGAGAAATGTTGGAAGGATCCAACTAGATTCCTTAAAAATGTTGATTTTAATTTCATATATAGGGATATATGATGTGTTTGAACAATCTGTGATAGATTATGATATGATTTGATTTATTAGACATTATAGTAGCACTGGCCTTAATTTTGGTATTATAAATACCATAAATAATATTTTTGAATTTAAAAGGGAGTTCAAAGGTGATTTTTGGAAATGAAAATATTTATATTGAAATTTGAGATTATTTAAAAAGGAATTGATTTGGATAAAACAAATAAATTTGATTTTAGATATTTAATTAGCTATTTCGTAAAATGGTTTCAAATAGAAAATTTAATTTGAGTATTTTTTAAAATAGTGGATTTTAATTGGGATTTCTGGGAATACGAAATGGAAGTCGATCGAGATTTGAATGGTTTTGGAATATAGTTCAGATTTTTAGGAAATAGATTTTTTTAAAATGGGATTTTAAATAGGAACCAATTTATAAATGGAGTTGTTTAATATGAGTCTGTTATAAACAGACAAATTATATTGAGTTTATAAACTTATAAACGATGTTTATGAATGAGTGGAATGATTATCATTTGATAAATTGGAGATATAAATTCTCAGTGTGAATTTAAACGAGATATGAAAATTGGTTTAGGATGAAACAATAAATTCTATTTTGGAATTTGGGAATAATTATGAGATTGGAAATGTTAATCGACTTGTGATAAATCGAGAGAGATTTATAATTATAAAATGGTATGTTGAATTTTTAAAAATGGTTTTCACAAGAAGTAAGGTTTGTTTTATTTAGAAATGGATTTTTATTTATTAAGCTATGTAGCTTTAAAAGCTATTAATTGGATTGAAATATTTCATAAAGTTAGTTATTTAAATATTTAAATTGTTGAATTTTTATAAACAACTTTTAAAATCGATTAGAAATTTCATAAATGAATTGGAATTAGTTATTGACGTTTATTTTAAAAGTGCATTGATATTTTTAATAATTATTTAACGATGTTTTGAATTTATCATCATCATCATCATTATTATTATATAGTTTTAAAGTAAGTGATTGTAATTTATTTATAAATGCTTTCGAGATTATGAACCGGGATTTATTTAATAGGTTGATTTTTTAAGAGGAAATCTTATAATGGAATCGGGGGACTTAAGAAATTTTGAGAATAGGAAATTCCAAATTATTTAGATGCGGGAATTTCGAAAATGAATCTGAATTCATTAAAGGAGGTATAAATTGTTAGTCGGATTATAAATAAGTATAATCAATAATTTTTGGAAGTTGTAAAGGTAATTAGTAAAAATTCCGAATATATATGAGATAAGTACGGAATATTTCCTAAGTATGGATATTAGAAAGGATTTGGGGAAATAGATTTATAATATTTTCCCAAGTGTTGGAATTAAAGGTTTGGAGATGTTTTAGCGACGAAATGATTTATATAGAAATATTTTTCAAAGTAATGAATTAAAAGTTGGATTTGGAGATATTTTTAAGTGTCGATATGGGTTGAAATATCCTGTTATGGATTTAAGTATTTGAAATTGTTTTCAAATATTGAAATATTGAAAGAGATTTGAATATATATCTTTTTAAAAATATTCTAAAATAAATGTTTGAAAGATTTATAGTATGGGCCTAGTGACTGCTTATATGTGTAATTTGATAGTTAAATAATTGACTATCAAATATCTGACCAAATTCATTGATCATTTCGAAGAGACCGGGATCAAGTTTGATTGTCCGAAAACCACTTCGATCCGATTTGAGTGTTACGTATTGTGAAATCTTGAGGATAATGAAGACAGTGATCTTGAAGAGATTGGTTTGTTCAGTCCCAGAACAACTTGTATGGATGAATGCTATCATTGCATTATTTCCTGGAAGGCAGTTTAACATTCCAAGTGGTTTGCTATACAAAAAGGTAAACATAGCCTCAAGCCTCATCAACCGGGAATGATTGCAAATCAGGGGCGATGAAGCAAGGCTAAGTGGGTCATACCCATTTGGGTGTGTTATCACATTTCTAGATACCCCAGATCTACATATTTGTGGATTCGTTGTGCTTGAGATCTGAAAAGGTTTGCAAAGACAACTGAATGATGACATATTCGGTACTATTTAGTATGGAGTAAGCCGGTCTGGTATTGGCAAGGATCGATAGGTTCAATCTCGGTACATTTTCTAAACGTGTACCGTGATAGGTGGTACTCCAGTGCTTATTCATTGTATGGAAGCCATTCTCCAATAAGAGCCGTACGGTTTTGATTGTGCCCAAATATATTAAAATGTAAGATGCAAGCATTTTAGCTATTTTTATAAGTATTTGTGCTTAGACACTATTATAACATCACATGATTTGTATATAAAAGTGGTTTGGTTATCGTAAGGTAAAACCTGTCGTGTTTATGTGTGATGCGGTCTTACGAGATACCTTTGATTTTCAAAGATTTTCTTATAGCTTTAAATCCAGTTGGGTGTGTTTTTATCAATCTGGTTTTCCAGACTAACTCAGGTGTTAATTTATTATAATGATCTGGTCAGACCGAGCATATTACAGATTGGTTTGGATGCTTGGAGTTTTAGGAGATGAGTTAGAGGCCTAGAGAAGTATTCATGTAGATGGTTATTTTCGCTGTATTCATTATTGTGTTTATCGGCAATTATGAGGATAGACTGTTATAACTATCCTGGCTGAGATAGGTTGTATACACTGATTGATGTTTGTATATATACATATTACAGTTTTTCTTTTGTGTAAAGATTTATGGTATATTATAGATTATTCTTTCCGCTATGAGATTCTGTGTTGTTTAGTTTTCTTCTTATCTTCTTCCTTCATTCTTTTTCCCCTAACAATCGGGTTTTCCTACATTCGATTGCTTGGCATGTGATACAGTGGACGTATCGTGTCGATTTTCGAGGGTCAAAAAAACCTGTCCATTATAGTTTACATGGTTCGGATTTTAAGGAATCCTACGTCCATGGAGAAAGTTCTCTTTTCTCCTATTTTATTTGATTTGGTATAAAATTACATGGCGATTGGTAAAAAAGAACCCTAAAAATTTTTGAAAAGAGAAAAATTTCAGAAGAGAAGTCCCTTTCATCTACAGTGTTTTTCTATTTATAGTGGTATTCACTCGGATCACTGGATCTTCTTTCTTGTTATTGCACCTCAATCCTTGGATTTCGCCACGTGTCTTTTATTCATCTTAATTGTTTTATATGACTGGATCACTGACATGATTTTGGCAGGAATTTTGAATTGAGGCAGATGTCCCCCAAAATTATAGTCGGGGATATTTATTTTTGAATTGGTCTTGTTCTCGAGTTTTGGGCGTGGCGCTGTTTGTGATGGACAGTATACGCTACTGTAGGGTGAAGTTTATGAAGAGAGGTGGATGCAGACATCACCTGGCATTTAGATCATATTGCTCGACCGATGTCTTTGCTTTCTTTGCTTGATTTGTCACCATGTCGGGTTAGAACAGAGTAGCTCTTCTTATGGTGCTGAAAGTTTTATTGTTTGTTTGTAGGATCGAGCCTATGTCGAATCATATTTTGGATGACCCTATATACAACCCTTAGTGGAGTGCTTTAGGCTCTGCATAACATTGTCATGGTTTCCCCCGGTGAATGCTTGTGCAAACATACTCGTAGGCTTTCTACTTCAGTCTAGTCTCTTCTTTTGGAGATGGACGATGCATTCTGCTTTGTCTTCCTGCATCTACATCTATTTCCTTGTGATGTGGCTTCTGGTAAGAACGGGTGTAACATATGCTCTCCAAGTCTGTCGTGATCCTAGGTCATGGTGGATTGGTCATCGTAGACACCCAGTCTATATCTTTGACTTTCCTTTTAGTTGCTTGTTGTTTATGCTCAGACCTTTTGTGACCCACTCTCCGTTTCAGGAGTAAAATGTCCATGGCTGCAAGTTCAGCCGAAATTTAGACCTACCCCTATTCTAGTGTGAAATTTTTGTTTTGATCTACCTAATGTTCTGGGGCAAAACGACTGTTTTGACCTACCTCATGTTCTGGGATGAAATGTCCTTGGCTATAAGCTTATTATGACCTACCCTTGGTTCTGAGGCGAAATGTCATACGCATGCTAAACAGAATTCTTCTCCAATATCACAGTTCCCATTTATGATATTTTAGTTATTGTTCTTAGGTGAAATCATACCTTTGGAACAATGCGGTGGGCCAGGAAGAGTGAATCGTTATGCTCTGGGCATGGCCTTTCCATTGCAGGAGTAGATTCGATCGAGAAGTTAGGTCATGATACAACCTACAATCGCATGGGCATGTTTTTTTGAACTAGTTCGAGTAGTCTAATATTCATTTGTCCAGTGTGGTATGTCAAAATAACTGAAATAAGTGTTTTTATATTGGTTCAGGTAGTCTAATATCCCTTCGACCGGTCTTTATGATTTGTCATCATAGAAAAGTTCATACCAGAGCAAGGAAATCTATCATCCTGTCTAGCGAAATATTTTGTCTGAAAAGTCGGACTCGCGTTGAAGCAAGTCTATGTGTGTAGGGCCAGGATCACCATTCTCGGTGTTGAGATTGTCATTTTAACCTACTGATTAAGCGTTTTGTTGAGTCAGTGACTACTGGAGGTCACATGTGATGGTGCGTTTAGCTTTTGTTAAGAGTAGTATAAATATGTTTATACTGATTTGGGCTATATAATGTTCCTATGTGCAGTTTATCATATCGTTACGTCTTTGTAATACTACAATGTACATTATGTAAGCGACGTTACACAAAATAAGGACTGAGATGCTCTAAATTCCACGTTCTTGGGACTAGGTTACCATCAGCTCTGGACAATTGATATGCTCCATTTTCCCAACCTTCTGCTATGACTAGTGGACCTTCCTAGTTTGGTCCGAACGCTCTGTCGGTTGGGTCTTTTATATTGGCCATTACATGTTGTAGCACCAAATCCCCCTTGCAAAAATTTCTCTCCTTGAGCCTTGCGCTGTAACTCTTTTCCATTCTTTGTCGATAAGTTGCCACTACTACTACTGCTTCTTCCCGTGTTTCTTGAAGGAGGTCTAGAGTAGCCTCTTTCAGTTTCTTATTCTTTTATATGGTGTATATGAGACCCTTCTATGTGATGGGATTTCTACTTCAACGGGTAACATGTCCTCGTATCCATATATTAGTGAGAAAGGTGTATGACCCGTTGGGGATCTGATTGTCGTTAGATAAGCCCATAGCACTGAGGATAATTCTTCTGCCCACCTTCATTTGGCCTTCTGTAATCTTGTCGATGGTCTTATTTGCAGCTTCAACCTTCAATTTGATTATGGGTGAGTGACCAAGGAATTTTTTTTATTATGTCATTCTTCTCGCAAAGTTTCATAAATTCCTTGCTTTCAAGCTGGGTACCATTATCGAAAATGATTTTGTAAGGTATCTTGTATTTGATGATTATATTCCTTACTATAAATTTGACTATCTTCTTTGCATTAATTGTGGCTAGAGGTTCTGTCTCTACCCATTTGGTGAAGTAATCTATAGCCGTATAGCATATTTGGCTCTACCTTTTGACATTAGGAGAGGCCCTACCAGATCAATTCCCTATATGTCATACAACCATGGGCTTGCAATTGGGATGAATTCATGTGATGGCAATCTGGGAATACTGGCGAATCGCTAACATCTTTCGCATTTTCTTACAAATTCCTATGCATCTTGAAGTGCGGTTGGCTAATGGTAGCCATGCCTTGGTGCCTTTTTCGCCAATTTGTTTCCCCCAGAGTAATCATAACATTGTCCTTTATGTACTTTCCTTATGACACTTACCCCATCTTCCTTGGAAACGCACCTAAGATAAGGAGTAGAATATCCTCTCTTGTATAATATGCCATCAAAGAAAGAGTAGTATGAGGCTTGATATCTTATTTTTTGAGACTCATTCCTACTTGGGGGCAAGGCCCCACTCAGTAGATGTCATTTAATTGGAGTCATCCAGTTGTTCTCTTTAGCTGGTTGAAGTGAGGATCCTACAGCGGGTTGCTTTTGATTTTTCGATGTTCCTTGATTCGGTGCACCCTGAACGGTGGCTCATTGGGCTCGGGTCAAAACTAGTATTTGATTTGACTCGGTTATGCTTGGCTCTGCTTAATACCCTATTGGTACAACCTTTATTTCATGGGCCATTTTAGTACTAGCCAATTGTGCTAAAGTGTTAGCGGATGAGTTGCTCTCACGAGGGATTTGTTCTATCTCGTCATGCTCGAATTATTCTAGCAATTTTTTGGATAACTTTGCATATTTAGATAAGGTGGATTCCTAAGCTTGATAATTTCACTGCACTTGATTAACAATTAGTCAAGAATCACTATGAACTTTGACATGCGTTACCTCATTACCCAGACCATTCGTAGGCCTGTTAGGAGAGCTTCATACGCTACTACATTGTTGGTTGCACTGAAACTGAGATGCACTGCCCCATATAACTTTTGCCTCTCCAACATGATCAACACATACCTAATTCCCGCACCCTATTCGTTTGACGCTCCATCCATGAACATGTGCAAAAAACTATAGGGTGCTTGCCTTTTCTTTTGCCAGCTCAGTCGGTATCGTGCATTCTGCAATGAACTCAACAAGTGCCCGACCTTTGATGGCCTTCCTAGGACAATAGGTTATGTCATACTGGCTGAGCTCCATTGCCCACTTTAGTAGGTGATCCGATGTCTTTGGCTTTTGCAGTATTTGCCTAAGAAATTTATATGCAAGGATTTGATGGAATGTGCCTGAAAGTAAGGCTGTATGAAGCAGATTGTATGCGAGCTTTTCGACAACTTAATAGTTCAACTCTACCCTTGAAAATTGCTTGCTTGTAAAATAGATAGGCCTTTGTATCCCTTCATCCTCTCGTACCACTCTAGCACTAATCGCTTGATAAGTTATGACCAAATCGATATACAATCCTTACTTGTTATTGGTTTTGACAATATAGGAGTGTTGACCAAATGATCTTTTAGATTCTTGAACGCTGCTTCGTAGTCCTTGGTCCACACAAAAGTGCATCCCTTCTTTACTTGGTCGAAGAACAAGATGCATTTGTTTATACCTTTAGATATGAATCAGTTATGGGCTATTATTCTACCATTTAGGCTCATCAGATCTTTCGGTTTCTCTGGGATTTTCATCTTTCTTATAGCATCGATCTTCTTAGGGTTTGATTCGATTCCCTATGCGCTCACTATATATCCAAGAAACTTGCCTGATTGGATAGCGAAAGTGTATTTCAAAGGATTCAGTTTCATGCGATACTGCCTTAAAACCGCAAAGGTCTGTTCCAAGTCATTGATGTGATTTGGGGCTGCCTTTGACTGAACTAACATATCATCCCTGTACACCTCGACATTCTTTCCGATCAGTTTGGCGAACATAGTGTTGACTAACCTCTAATAGGTAGCTCCTGCATTCTTAGGTCTGAATGGCATGAATTTATAGCAGCATAACCCTTTGTCCATTACAAAGCTAGTGTGTTCCTGATCTAGTTTAAACATAGCTATCTGATTATACCCTGAATATGCATCCATGAAGGATATAGCTCATGTACACTAGTCACATCTACTAACTGGTCGATTCTTAATAGGGGAAACTATCCTTTGGGTTGGCCTTGTTAAGATCAGTGAAGTTTATGCAAGTTCTTCACTTTTCATTGGGCCTTTTCACCGATACTGGGTTGGCAATCCACTTGGGACAGTATACTTCCCTAATGAACCCGTTCTCATTTAGTTTCTTAACTTCCTCGTGCAAGGCATTATATCTCTCTTAGTCTAGATTTCTTTGTTTCTATCTAGCTAGGTGCGTGTATGGGTCGATATTCAGTGTATGATAAATGACTACTGGGTCTATTCCCACAATGTTTGAATGGGTCCAACCAAACACATCTACTGATCGTTTTAGGAAGTTTATCAACTTGTTCTGGGCTTTTGTACTAAGGTTCTTTCCTATTTTTAGCACCTTTATGGGATCTTCTGGATCTATCTATATGCCCTTGGTATCATCTGCTGGTTTCAATTCCTTCTTTTTGGTCCTAATCTGGGATCTATTTCACTTTCTAGTTCTACTTCCAAGGGTGAGTTTACTGGAGATGTCTTTCTCTGTGCTTCTCTAGAGAAATACTACGCATAAAATGAATTATACTTATCAGTGCCAATCAGTGCATATACATTCTCTTTTCCCTTCTGTTGGGTTTTAAAGGTAAATAGCTGCTCTTTGTAGAGTCGGTTTGTGTGTTTGATATTGCTGGGGTTTTATGCTTAGGTTCAACCTCAGTTGTACTAGTGCTATTATTAGAAGAAACAACAGGATAGTTCAGAACGCTTCTATTGCTAGAGTTAAGAGTTGCACGATATAATTCCTTAGCTAAGAACTGTTCTCCTCCGATAAACCCTATCCCCGTTGGGGTACAAAATTTGATGAGTAATTCTTTTTGGGAAATGGTCGCATGTAACGCCCCACTCCGAGACCCACATTAGCAAAGAATATTACAAAGTAATATTGTCTGCTAATATGGAGAATAGAGCTGGATTGGAGCGACCATCTATAGCCCTGTCTTAACTATCTACTGAATACGTCGATAAATGTAGCATTTTTTTAATGTGGATCGACATATCCAATAGACACTTAATACAAAACTATAATGGCTGTAAGATCTAACAGAACAAAATATAATAACTCCAATGTAAATCACATCACAGAACAGTAGATCATCACATACATATACACATATGCAGATACATCATAGAGTATACAAAATGATACATGCCAAGTGGTATAGCAACCACATTATACAGGTGAGTTAAAAGAATATGCATATCAGTGTTACAACAAAAAGGGACTACACAAAAAGCTATAACAAAAGGAGATAGCAGAATAGTCCATGTGGAAGTAGAATATGCGAAGTCCAAATGTACCTAACCCGAAACACCTCGGTCTGACCCGAGTATAAAATACACGGGTTAGTCTAGCTAAACAAATCAGTTAGATAACCTCAATGATAATGAACATGCAAGGTCATAAAGTACCACAAATATCTCTAAAAGAGATTACTCGATCATCTAGCAAAAGATGAATCATAACAAGCCTCATATCATCGGCAACTCAAATAAACAAAGGATATGAATATCCCAAATCAAGCCAAAAGGCAAATCACAAATACCAATAAAGGTAACATAAGTTTCCACAAGATAATCGCTATGTATCAAGTGGTTCAAAAGACCTGCTCCGAAAGGCGATACTTTAGGGAAATATAAATATCAATGAAACAAAAAAAGCACGTGCTCAGTACTGTATAAACAAAGATCCACAAGCCCGAAGGCGACAAACCCAAGTATCTCTCGAGCAGTGATAAAGGACCAACTCCAAAAGCGATACTACAGGGCAACAAACCCGAAGGCGATAAACCCAAGTATCTCTCGGGCGGTGACGAAGGACCAACTCCAAAAGCGATACTATAGGGAAACAAACCCAAAGGCGACAAACCCAAGTATCTCTCGAGCGGTGACGAAGGACCAACTCCAAAAGCGATACTATAGGGCAACAAACCCGAAGGCGACAAACCCAAGTATCTCTCGAGTGGTGACGAAGGACCAACTCCAAAGCGATACTATAGGGAAACAAACCCGAAGGCAACAAACCGTAGTGGCGAAGGTCCGAAGGCCCAGCATTGGACACCACTAACTGGCAATATGTGTCATAAACTCTCGAAAAGGAACCCGAAAAGTGTTAACGTGTGTCCCGTACCACACGTTCGCACTAAACGGTATACTAACCGTTAGTCAATTCCACACTCAAAGCAGTACAAAGTTTACCTCATGCCATAGGTAAACTAGACCTGAAGGTCAAAACGATCAAATGAATAGATTATGAATTAATTGGAAAGATAAACGCACGTATTCCATAGTATCGAACGGCGTAGGAAGGTAATTAAATGGTTAGGTCAAACACGTACTATGGAATACGTGCGTTCATCTTTCCAATTAATTCCTAATCTATTCGTTTGATCGTTTTGACCTTCGGGTCTAGTTTACCGATGACATGAGGTAAACTTTGTACTGCTTTGAGTGTGGAATTGACTAACGGTTAGTAAACCGTTTAGTGCAAACGTGTGGTACGGGAAACACATTAACACTTTTCGGGTTCCTTTCCGAGAGTTTGTGACACATATTGCCAGTTAGTGGTGTCCAGTACTAGGCCTCCGGATCTTCGCTACTACGGTTTGTTGCCTTCGGGTTTGTTTCCCTAGAGTATCCCTTTTGGAGTTAGTCCTTCGTCACCACTCGAGAGATACTTGGGTTTGTCGCCTTCGGGTTTGTTGCCCTATAGTATCGCTTTGGGGGTTGGTCCTTCGTCACCGCTTGAGAGATACTTGGGTTTGTCGCTTTCGGGTTTGTTGCCCTATAGTATCGCTTTTGGAGTTGGTCCTTCGTCACCGCTCGAGAGATACTTGGGTTTGTCGCCTTTAGGTTTGTTGCCCTACAGTATCGCTTTTGGAGTTGGTCCTTCACCGCTTGAGAGATACTTGGGTTTGTCGCCTTCGGGTTTGTTGCCCTGTAGTATCGCTTTTGGAGTTGGTCCTTCATCACCGTTCGAGAGATACTTGGGTTTGTCACCTTCGAGCTTGTGGATCCTTGTTTATACAGTACTGAGCACGTGCATCTTTTGTTTCATTGATATTTATATTTCCCTAAAGTATCGCCTTTCGGAGCAGGTCTTTTGAACCACCTGATACATAGAGATTACCTTGTGGAAACTTATGTTACCTTTATTGGTATTTGTGATTTTCCTTTTGGCTTGATTTGGGATATTCATATCCTTTGTTTATTTGAGTTGCCGATGATATGAGGCTTGTTATGATTCATCTTTTGCTAGATGATCGAGTAATCTCTTTTAGAGATATTTGTGGTACTTTATGACCTTGCTTGTTCATTATCATTAAGCTTATCTAACTGATTTGTTTAGCTAGACTGACCCGTGTATTTTATACTCATGTCAGACCGAGGTGTTTCAGGTTAGGTACATTTGGACTTCGCATATTCTGCTTCCGCATGGACTATTCTGCTATCTCCTTTTGTTATAGCTTTTTGTGTAGTCCTTTTTTGTTGTAACTCTGATATGCATATTATTTTGACTCGCCTGTATAATGTGGTTGCTATACCACTTGGCATGTATCATTTTGTATACTCTGTGTTGTATCCGTATATGTGTATATGTATGTGATGATCTACTGTTCTGTGATGTGATTTACATTTGAGTTATTATATTTTGTTCTGTTAGATCTTATAGCCATTATAGTTTTGTATTAAGTATCTATTGGATATGTCGATCCACATTAAAAAAATGCTACATTTATTGACGTATTCAGTAGATAGTTAAGACAGTGCTATAGATGGTCGTTCCTATCCAGCTCTATTCTCCGTATTAGTAGACGATATTACCTTGTATTATTCTTTGCTAATGTGGGTCTCAGAGTGGGGCGTTACAGCTTGGTATCAGAGCTGAGCTCAGAACAAAATATGATAAACACAGAACAGAAACACATATTACAGTACATCCAAGTATAATACACGTGATAACATAGTTTTCCACTATCATATCCCTCAGTCGTGCCTTTAGTCTTTTCATCTTTTAGAATGGATAATAAGTTTGAAAACATTATAAGGGTTTTAAATATCACTATTTTTAAAATAGTAGAAATTAGACCTCAGATGGCTTACATTTAAATTATGTGTTTTGATCCTTAATGATTAGAGTTGTGCAGCGGAAATGGTGTGACGTTTTCGCTGGGCACATTTAATGCTTTGTTTTTAGTAAATGCTTGTTTGGTTAATAATTGAATGAATGTTGTTAGCATAGTAATTCTTGAAATAATATTGAGTAGGTGATATAATTGAGAGTTAGAAACCTACTCAATGCAAATGATAAGAACTTGTGGTGTCTTCAAGTTGTAGCTACCGCAAGAATTATTAGAAGATTAAATTTTGAAAATGAAATTTAATCCATAAATGGTTTTTAACCAAAGGTTAAAATGAAATAAAAATTTATTGTTTAAGAATTTCATGGATGCGTTTTAAAGAAGTAAAATTAATAAAAGAATTTTTTTTGGAAAGAAAGCATCCATGTGAATGGAAAATCTTTCTAACAAGAGGTATACTTATATATATAACTTGATTGTTTTATGAATTGATTGTATGGTTGTATGATTAGAAAATGTTTTATGTTTTGAAAATAAACATTGTTATAACCAAGTTTAAGATTCCTTAATAAATCAAAACAGGTTTTATAATTTCTTGTGTCAATTGGCTAATAAGTATTTTAAGAATTCTGGTCAATCCGTCTGATTAGCGTTGTCGATAGGGATTCCTAAACGCTTATGAGGCGATGTGATACATGCTTTTGAAATGGCAATAAACAATATTTACTAGTATGGATGTTGAATGCAAAAATATATAGATATTGCAAAGATTTTGAAAATTCTAAATTTCCATTTGAGATAAGTATTTTATATACATACTTAAGGACTTATGGAAATAGTGTGACATAGAGGGCAATGGAGAGGCAATGTTGATCTTGGTCAACTATGTAATCCTTGAAATGTCATTCACTACAAATGTATTAGTTAGATGTTATCATTTTATTAACTGATAATTGGAAAATTTGAATATGATTTCATTTAAATAAATTGTATTCATTATTGGTTATAGTAAATGTTTGTGAAATTTTACATACATGGAAAATTTAGAATGCTTAAGTAAGCTTTTGGGTAAAGTATTTTGGAAAATATTACCTTATGCTAATTTGGTGCTTTTGAATTAGAATGAAATTTAATAAGGAGCAAAACTATTAGAGTAAGTTTGGTTATGAATTTAAATAGTGTTAAAAACTTGTTAGTTATGTATTTGTGAAGTTCAACTGAAAACAAATTTGAACTAAGTATCAACCTTGGCTAGTTCTAAGTGATAATAAAATAAATGTTTAGCTTTGTGGATTAAGAGAAAAGTGAATATACATTTATTATAAAATGCAATTTTGTGAAAAGCTAGAAATAATAATAAATTGTGCAACAAGATAAGATTTTTAATTGTGAAAGCAATTTAAAAAAAATCAATATATAATTCCAAAGTCTAGTTTGGATAGATAATTGTTTCTTACTAATATAAGAAAGTAATTATCTTAACTAAAATATGAGTCTTCTTTTAAAAGACTTGTTTGTTAATTGGGAAAAAAGTTTTCTTTGCAAACCATTTTGAAAGTTTGTTGTACGTATTATAGTGCAATTCTAGATGTCTTAGCTTTCCGGAGAAATGAATCATGTAATAAATGTTTTAGAGAAAAGATTTTTGATCTAAAATCATGTAGTTTGGATTTAGTTATGGTTTGAAAATTTTGTCAATAAAAGGTCTTGTGTCGGAGATTTTTGATTGAAAAGTGCTGTTTAAAACAACGATAACTTATGATTTACAAATCCAAATGAGTCCATTCTTTTTGCAAAAGAGAGTGCTTTCAGTAAGCTAGAAATCATCTTTATATCATTTTTGAAAATTTTGCAGTTTGGTTATTCAAAAAATGAGTATGAAAACTGATGGACATCTCTGTCATCTTTTATAATTTCTGAGTTTAAATCTGAAAATAAATTGGGAATAACTTTCAAAGCGTAAATCCAATTTTGATGATCTTTATATCGCTGGAAAGCTTGGACTAAATAGAATAACTTTTATTTTATGAATATTTTCAGATTATGGGTTTTACTATGTCAAAAGCCTGAGTCTTTGTAGCAGACCTGAATTTGACAATTTGAAGTTTTGAGTTGTTGTTTTATTTAAACTATGATTTTAATGCTTCATATGTTTATAAGTGCATGCTAATATGTTTCAATAAGTTAAGCGCATGTGCAAGAGGATATTTGAATGATTAATTAGCAATATAGTAAGTATAAAAGTAAGCATGCTCGCATTTCAAATGCTAAAAACGAAAGGTATGAACTGCTAGGTGTTTTTGTGTTAAAAATATATATTGTGTTCCAACCTTTTGGTCGATGTATATCTATAATTCATATTTATGAAATTGTAAAAGGCTCTCCATGCAAAGGAGGCTCTGCCGAATTTTTTTCGAAAAATTAAACATTTATTTGAGAAAATTTAATTAGTGAACATTTAGAGCCATCAATGAAGGTCTAATAAGTGTCCTTTTAAATCATAAAGTAAAATGGTTTAAAATTTGATAAATTTAGTGGAATTTTTTTTGCTTATTATAGTATATTTATTTTTAAAATTAGAGTATGGAACAACTCTAATTTAATTTACTTTAATTTAAAGTAAAGATGATTGAATTGAAAATTTAAGTAAGAGACTTTGAAAAATTTTCAATTATTGAAGTTTGAATTTTGTGTATAAAATAAAATGGATTTGAGTGAAAACTCCTATAAATTTTTTTTTGAGAAAGTTTCTTGTAATACATTCTTGTGTGTCTTGCCTTAGTGCGATTCTTGTGATGACTTGCATTCATGCAGTCATGTGTTATGGTGGTAGCTTGAATACCACCTATCTTTTGTTGAATCCTCTTTTGATGATTGTGCTTATTTGTGTTGCTCCTTTAAAGGAGATAAGTGCATTTCAATATATTCGGAAAGTTGGCTCCTAATTATATATGACCATCTACTATTACTGAATGCCTTGGTTGGATTGCTTTCATGCATCGTCTTCTGTTCCGTTTGGGTATTCATGATATGTTCCAGGTAACCCAATTTCGTTGTATCTTCGAGATTTAATCTCGATTGTTAATTCTCCTATGTTGCATGATTACGAGTCTCATCGACTTGTGTATTGTGCCGAATTCTATTCGTGTAGTTTTTTTTGAAGACTAAACACCTTCGAAATAAAAATGTTCCGCTTATGAAATTCTATGATCCGCCAACCCTAAGTATTGTACTTGGGAAACCATAGGATTTTCCGAGCAAACTTGTCTTGATCCTTTCATCCGCTATTGAGGGTGAATATCTATGATCCTACCATTTGATTTGAATCTTTTTGTCATGAAATAGATGTTATAGATAACTTCCATTATAGAAATTGCGTGGATGCAATTTTTTTAAGGGAGGGAGTCTGTAACAACCCTGGTTCTGGAGATTACCTGTAAATATTAAATTATAGCAGTAGTTATAATTTAATATTGTGAATTAAAATAAAATTGAAAGTTTTGTATTGTTTATTTGGAATAAACAATGAATTTCGAAAATAAAATGAGAAAACTAAAGTTTGGAAATTTATTTTATTTATTTGGGTTTAAAAAAATGGAAAATTGATTCTATTTAGAGAAAATGCAATAATTGTATTAATTATTGCCAATTACTTCTTCTAATAATTTTTAAAAGAAGTATGTGATTTTTAAAGGATGTTTATTTAAATAAAATGGTGTGCTTTAGAGATTTAGTAATAAGATTGATTCACGGAATCTAATAGCTTTTAAATTATCATTCAAGGTATTCACTTGGGCAATATTAATGTATCATCTTGATTCACAAATTCTTATATCATTTATAACCAATTATTACATGCTTTTGTCTAATTAATTTATCCATTATCACAATTCCCTATACATATATGTTGTCAATGTAAGATGCAAACATGATCATATACATGTGTATATTTTTGATTAAAACTCTGTTATGTTTACACGTTTGGAGATGTAAATTTGTTGTTGAATTAATAATTGTATTTTTCTTCTTAATTTTAATTTTGAGCATTTTTTTGGAATAAGTTTTATTAGGTAAATTTTAATCTATATAAACAATTTCACATATAACTATATAATTGTATGATTTTGCTAATCAACAGAATTTGTTCATATGTTCTATTTTATAACAAAGAAAATTGCAGTTTTTAATATGTAGTTGTTAAATCAATCATATATGTTTATGTATGTTTAATTGTTTGCTTGTTCATTTGTCAAATTAAATTCACATACATATTTTATTAGATACTAATTATGTGATTTAAAATAAAGGGAAAGTTTCGCTATTTTACTTTGTGCAAGGAAATTTTTATTAAGGTAAAGATTTGCAAATTGACAAGCACCTTTGTCCAAGTGGTTAATTGATTCGACTTTGGTGCAGGATGTCACAAGTTCGAAACTTGCTTTCGAATGTTTATTTGACATGGGATATGTTGTTTTAATGATTTGTTGTATATAAAGTAACAGTTCAAAAAAAAAAAGATTTGCAAATTTACTTTGTGCAAGGAAAGTTTTATTAAGGTATTGTGCAACCATATATCTGATTATACGTAGAGGAAATTTTTGTTAATTTGTTTATTTTAAAGGGAATTTTTGTTAATTTGTTTAGTATAAGTAAAGTTTTGTTCATATATTTTGCAACCATATATGTGACTATATACATATAAACATGCATATATATACATATACGTATGGTTTTTATCTCTATATTCATATACATATGTATAAACATCTGTTTAGTTATAAAATTATTTGGTAATTTAAATTGTATTTAAGTGTATTTAATGTGCATTCAAAGTGTCTATATGTGTAAAGCTTTCATTTATGGTCATAAGCATGTAGAGTATAAATAGTTATTTGTTGCCAATTATTGCTTATTCAAGTATTACTTTATTTGGTGTTGGTACCTTAAAATTATAACTACAATCTAATTTACAAGTATTGTATTGATGGTTAGAAATTATGACATTTTATACCACAATTGTATGAGTATGCATATATATAAATAAATGCGAAAATTTATATCATTTATAAACACCACAATGTTGCGCGTTTATACTTCACACTGGAATATATTTGGATAAACTTACATTTTATGCCATGTATTATTTAATAATAATAATATTTAATGTATCAATCAATTTAATTAAAGAGAGATAAATGAAAGGTTTCTCTCTCCATATAAATAATATGCCCTCTCATTGATTGAATAAGTTAAGAGAGGGAAATGAAAATTTTTCTTCTTTAAATAAATTTATGCCCCGTTATTAATTGAATAAGGTAAGATGAAGGAATTCAAAAGTTTCCTTCCCTAAATAAATTCTTCTTATTGGGTCCTAAAAGCCCAATAGCCTAGTTTAAGAGATAAGGAAATGTGAAAAACATCTCCTGTACGTACAGGAAATCATTCTTATCTTCTCATCTCCTTCCTCAAGTCAGTGAAAAAAAGAACCCATTTTCTTTTTACAAACCCTAACAAAAAATCATCAAATTAGACTCAAATTTGGTGTTTTAAAAATCAGTTTGAAGCTAAATCTATAGGTAATCAAAATCTAAAACCTAATGTTTCATCAAAATTTCAAATTTGCGAATGATTGTTTGTTAATTGCTTTCTTCTTTCTTGCATGCACTTGTTCCATAGTTTTACAGGTTGTAGAAGCTCAAATTCAACCCAAGCTTCAATCTTTCTCCATTAATTCGGGTATTTGCTATGATAAATCAAAGGTGAGTTACTGCTCACAATTGCTAGCTGAAGCAAAAGCTTCGAAATGCCAAAATCTACCCAAATAGCTTCAATACAATGATTTTATGCTCATGTTTTGTTTTGTGAAATCTGAGTTTGTATGTCACTTTGCACATCATTTTCTCCCAAATACGGCAATGAAATGCTGCTGGGTTTTCTTCAGTTGATAGCCTATGTGTTGTAGTATATGCATACCAAATTTCATTGCAAAACATGTTCGCTTGATGCCTGAAAACTACACTGCAAAATCAATGCACAGCCTGAAAATTTTCTGTGCACATTTTGTTCTGCGTTGCCACAAACGTGGACTCATGTTTGAGACATCATATATCTTTCATTTCTTATTCGAATTGCATGATTCTTTTTTTCCTGAAATAAGAAGTTCTCTACTGTATGCATACCAAATTTCAGGTCATTTTGACATTGATAGCTTATATAAATACATTGCCAAACTTTGACCTGGGCCATGTTTTTGTCCAGAGTTTTATAGTGAAAACACTGTCTGAGTTCAACTTTGAGACATCTTAACATTCTCATGTTTTATCCAAATTGCATCATTCTTTTTTTTAGAAAGATAAAGTTTTCTAATACAAGCATACAAATTTTGGGCTCAATCCGATGCAAATTGTTTCTCTGTTTCATGCCTAGAAGTTGAACCAAAGATGGTTTCGGGCCTATACATTTTCGGTTTTTGAACTGTTGCAAACATGGCTTGAGTCCATGTTTGAGATAGTATAACTTCTTCATTTCAAGTCAGAATCGAACGATTCTTTCTGCAGATCGAAGGAGAAGTATTAGTTTATTCTTGTACCAAATATCACCAAGATATCGGTTCATTTGTCCCTTCGAACTCATCATCGAAGTTGAACCTTTACGCTGTTTTTACACAGCAGTTTATAGTGGTTTTAGTCCAACTTCGGAACGACGCAGTTACTTCGTTTCAAGTCGGAATTGAGTGAATCTTTTTGCAGATTGGAGTAGGAATGTTAAACAATATTTCTAAAAAAATTCATATCATTTGGTCTCTGTTTACAGGTCCAAACCTGCTTTCGAACTTGGGTTCGCAGCGTGTTTTCAGCGGTTTTATACTTGGAATAATTTCCGCCATTTTTGATATTTTCCCGAATTGTTGAGTTTTCTCTCTAGATTTCGTGCACGGGTTTTATAAAGAATTTTAAAGTATTTTTCAAACAGATTGGCTTGTGAAATTATTATTTAGCATTATTTTAAGTATTAAATTATTTACTCCATAATAGGAGAATTTCAAAGGCAATTTCCAAAGTGTTTTCAAACGATTTCTAAACTTGTTCCAAATTATTTTCTGAGTAAAATTACACTCTTTTGCACTTCGAACGAAGTAGGAAGGTAATTAAATATTAGATTCCATGAATCAACCTTATTACCAAATCTCTAAAGCACACCTTTTTATTCAAATAAACATCCTTTAAAAATCACATATTTCTTTTAAAAATTATTAAAAGAAGTAATTGGCAATAATTAATACAATTATTGCATTTTCTATAAATAGAACCAATTTTTCTTTTTTTTAACCCAAATAAATAAAATAAAGTTCAAACTTTATTTTTCTCATTTTATTTTCAAAATTCATTGTTTATTCCAAATAAACAATATAAAATTTTCAATTTTATTTTATTTCACAATATTAAATTATAACTACTGTTATAATTTAATATTTATAGGTAATCTCCAAAACCAGGGTTGTTACATCGCACCCATATCAACCAGAGCAGGCTTCCTAGAAAAGCATTGTAGGTTGAAGGCTGATAATTGATTAAGAAACTTGCATGGAGCGACTTATTTAATGGGGCTTTTCCAGCTTGACTAGTAGACATGCTAAGCCCACAGGAACAGTCGCAGTGTTACTGAAGCCAAAGATTGGTTCAGGACTGGGCTTTAGGATCACAGATGGTAACATCATCTAATCACAAGCAGATTTGAAAATGACATTCACTGAACATTCCATATCAACAAAGACCTTTTTCATTGTATAATTTGATATATGTACTATGATGATGAGTGGGTCCTGGTGTGGAAACACAAAAACCCTACCGCATCTTGTAGAATACAACATCCTATGATTTTTGTTTGATGATAATAAACATGTATATTCGTTTAAATGTATTTGTTGTGGTACTGTTTTATTATTCACATAATTAAATAAATATTTTTTGAATAAAATAAATAATGTAGAATTCATATTTAAACAAATATTTTACTACAAATTCAAATAGTACAAATTTGAGCCCTAATTACATTTACACATTTTCAATTACAATACAATTTCAATTACAACATATTTTTCACTTTACAATTTTACCCTCACTACACATATTCACTCATTACTCGTATTTGATCTTCAACTCTATTCCAGCCTGTATCCAGCATCTGAACTATTTGCAAAATAAACACTAACGCAGTAAAATTGAAAAAGAAATATTTTTATAGTGTACAATGAAGTGTGTGTTTGAAAATATTATTTTCCTCGGTTATTTGTGTTGTTCGTCATCATATTCTTTTAAATCATCATACACGAACAACTTGTGACATGCACACTGTATCACTATACATGCCACAAGAAAGTGCACATCGATATACACTTGCTTATTAAAATCGCCGGGACAAGTGAGCATAAGGTCAAACCCAAGCGAGGCTAGATTCAACACAAGTGCAAAGAAACAAATGAAAATAGTTTAGAATATAAGTGAGCACATGAATCATTTCAAGTATGACTCAAAGCATTGCAATGAATCAAACTTCGAACAATGCGAATCTGAAGTGAGCCATTCGAGTTCAAGCAATGCAAAGTAATCAAACATGGTCAGGCGTGCAACCAGTCTAAGCATAGTAAAAAGTTCAGAGGCATGTACAAAGTTTTAGCACCAGATATCATGGTGACAAGCATCACAACCTCAACATTAAAATGGTTCACATGACTACATACATGAAGTCAGTACGACAGAAACCGAACCAGATATGCACCAGATTGTAGTGAACGCATACGAAATCAAACCAGACATCTAGTGCAGACCACACGCATATAATGATTTCAACCCAGACCAATATTGGACTCAATGCAACAAGGGATCGGACCACCGAATGGAACAAGGAAATTTTCTAATCAGTGCAACATGAACACTAGCATGAATGGTCAAAGTTGTGTGAGCATGTCATAACCCATGAAGACCAACAGATCAGAGACATGTACACAAGTAAACATACTAGAACCCAGTTCAATGCAATGCAACAGTAAATATAAATGCACATGTACTCAAAACACACAACATCGAAACACAAAGAAACTAGGGAAATAATTTGATATGTATATATATATATATATATATATATATATATATATATATATATATAGTCGAAGTAACAAAACAAGGGAGCAGTTCAAATAAAGTCACAGAGAGTCAGACGATGAACAAGTCAAAGTCATGGATTATACCAATATAAACAAAAGCAGTTTCAAAAAGGATATTGTCAATCGAAACTGCATTGAAGGGGTTTTCAAATGATCCAGTTCAAGTATCAAGCAAAAAATCATGTTGAATAAATCAAAAAATTATCACGAATTCAAATACCAATAAGTTAGTGAATTGAACAAGCCAATATATTATCTCAAAACTTCAAAATGCCGAAGTCAAAGGAGCAAATAATGGAACCAACTCAACAATTTTGAATTCATGAATTAACTCGTATATGATGAACAAGTCTGCAAATAACAAAACCATACGAGTAGTAATCGAACGGCTAAGCAAATGTTTGAAGAATTCAAATACAAATATAGGAAACGGTAATGTATTTCGTCCCTTATAAATCAAACCCACATTCATCATCGGCATTTAATGGAGTTCGCAACAAAAAATCCAAAGAGCATACTTAGAACAAAAACCGAAAACTCCAATCAAGTTTGAAAGCGAGTCGATTTCAAGCATATCAAATAGAGAAAGAGAAGTAAAATCGCATACCATAATTACTGGATTCAAACTCGACCCAATTAAAGCGGCAACAAGTTTTCAAAGCCAAGGAATCGACCGCAAAGAAAATTGAAGAACATTGATTGAAGTTGAAGGCTAATTAAGGAACTAAAGTATCATGCGAATAGATTGAAGGCGGCAGCTTCAATAGAAAATCCCTAAATCCAGATTGATAAAGAAAAAAAGGCGGCCACGAAAAGAAGAGAAGAGCATCCAATTTTTATCTTTTAATTTTGGGCCGGTTAATTATTTTTGTTTGGGCTTCAAATATCATAATTAGGGTTTTGTGTTTTTTAATTTTAGTTTGTAATTTCTTTTTAAATTTGTAAAACTCTAGTTGTGTAACTAGTTACGAACTACGGTGGTGTAATTCGAGAATTCGCAACTCAGCGGCTGAGTTGTGGCAAAGTTTTAAGTGGGTTATTACGTTAATCCTTAGCAGGTGTCGCAAATTTACATGTGTAAGCATCTAACTACTTAATTTCTGGTAGAAACCTTGGGGGTAGCACATAGACAGGGTTTTTCCAAAGCAGGGTAAATTTGAGTGTGATCTCTTCTGCATTATTTACTGTTTTTGTTTATATTTCTACATTAATTTTTATTATTATTAGTATCACCCTATTCACCCCCTTTAGGGTGAAAATGATCCTACAAGTGGTATCAGAGCTAGGAACAAAAACCATTTTTTGTTTTAAAATTTTGATTTTTTTTAAAATGGCTTCTTTTAATAATGCTTTTGCTAAGGGTCCGTCTATAGTTAGGCCACCAACGTTTTAGTGGTGAATATCCATATTGGAAAACTAGAATGAATTTTTTTCTGAAAACCATAGATGCATGGAATATTGTTGAAACAAGATATAGGACACCAACTATAGTGATAGATAATCAAGAAGTTGAAAAACTGATGGATCAATGGACGGACCTTGAAAATAAACTACAATTTGCTAACGCTAAAGCTATGAATTCTATTATTTGTTCATTAGATCAAATTGAATTTAATCATGTCTCACATTGTCTAACTGCATAGGAAATTTAGCACACACTCGAAGTGACTCATGAAGGAACCACCCAAGTCAAATAATCTCGCCTTGCCATGCTCAGTAGCGAATATGAAACTCCACAATGGCAAAGGATGAAAGTGTCAAAGAAATGTATGGACGGCTATCTAATCTCGTATATAAATCAAAATCCCTTGGAAAACCATACACAGAGCTGGAAATTGTTCGCAAAATCCTCAAAATTCTTCCATGAAAGTTTGAAGCAAAAGTGACTGCCATTCAAGAATCAAAGGATCTGAAACAAATTAAAGTTGAAGAACTCATCGGAATCTCACCGCTTATGAGCTAGAAATCAAATTCAAGGAAGAACACGAAGGAGGTGATACGCGAAAGAAATTAATAGCTCCGAATGGTACAACTGATTGTGAAGATGATGGTGATGATGAAGAAGCAACTGAATTGGCACTGATAATAAAGAGATTCAAAAGGTGGAACCGCAAATATGGAAACCCTGTCCTAAATCAACAATTAAAGAGCAGAATAGTCAAAGTTCTAGATGACTTAGAAAAGCAGGAGATCATTTGTCACAACTGCATCAAACCTGGTCACATCAAGCCCAATTGTCCTTAAAATCGACTTAGCAAAGGAAAGAAACCAAAGAGGAGAAGTTTTGCTGCCACTTGGGATGAAAGTGATGAAGATAGAGATGAAAGCACGGGCAGTGAGAGTGAAAAAGAAAAACCGTGTTTTTAAGGAGAAATAAGCGATAACGACGATGACGAGCCAAGCGAGATTTCAAAACTTACTCATTTCAATTACTTATATATTTTCATGGCTAAATAGTTGTTTTGAAAGACTAAGAAAGAAGTATGCTAAAATTGAATCACAAAGAGACAGTTTGATAGAACTAAATAAGCAACTTGATCAATTGGTTAAAAACTATCAAAATAAGTGCCCTAAGTGTGCTAAGTGTCCATCAATTGGAGAAGAAATAAAAAAATCAAAAATTAAAATTAAATCTCTTGAAAATGAAATTCTGATTTTGAAAGAAAGTAAAAATACTAGGAGAGAAAATTCTATTAAAAAATGCACCATGTTATTGAATGAGATGAATCGCTTAAGTCATAAGTCCAACAGTCGTCTACAACTTTAGAAAAATTTTCCAAAGGAGAAAGATCACTAAATATGTTATTAGGGAAACAAACCGTCAATACTGTTAGACAAGGACTTGGGTGCACTCAATCTGAAAAATTTAGAAGTAAAACTAATCGTGTCGAATCCGAGTGCACAATTTTTCAAAAAATTGGACACAATCAAAACAATTGCTGGTATAGGCCTAAACACGTGAAAACCGTACCAAATTGGGTTCCTAAAGGCACAAATATAAAATCCCTTAAAGTTAAACAAATACTGGTACCAAAAGGAACAAACATAAACTGTCTTGGTTCTATACAAACTTGTTCTTCAAAATATTTTATCACTAACAATCATGGACCTATAAAAACAAATAGGTCACAAAAATCTTTCCTCGTGTAGGTGTGTTGGCAGGCTTAGAAAAAAATAGAGTGGTACTTGGATTCTGGCTATTCCAGGTACCCGACGAGCAACAAATCGAAATTCCTTAGCCTAGTACAATGATGGCAGAATCACAATAGGAAAAATCATCGGTAAACGTAAAATAGGTAATGGTACATTTATCTTAAATGATATATTATATGTTGAAATTCTGCACCATAATCTGATTTCAATCATCCAGTTATGTGATATGGAAATGAATATTGATTTGATTCCGATTTATGCAAAAAAATTGACCAATCACCTTTCCATGACACTATGTGTACCTCTAGAGTCTTTGAACTAGTTCATATAAATTTGTTTGGACTAACGATATTACAAGTTTAGGCGGTAAGAAATGTTGTTTTGTATTGGTTGATGATTACTCAAGATACGCGTGGATATATTTGTTTATTTTACTGATTCTAGACCTAACATTATGTTCACTGTTTGTTTATGCGCACAGTTTCAATCCAAATCCAAAAGAATTTCATTTAAAAGCTGTAGAAAGGATTTTAAGGTATTTGTTGCACACTCCACAATTTGGTCTATGGTATCTAGAGGATGATAACTTTGAGTTAAAGGGATATTCAGATGCAAATTATGCTGGTAGTCTAGTTGCTAGAAAAAATACTAGTGGAACATGTTGTATGTTGGGATATTTGCTAGTTGCATGGTCAAGTCAAAAACAAATTTTAAACGAGTCCCACTTATGATCTCACAAATAATCTTGTACATCATTCTTTCACCAAGCGTATAGATTAGAGATCATATTTCTAAAGAAAATATCTGTATAAATTTCATTTTGACTATTTCTCAATTGGCAGACATTTCTTACAAAACCCCTTTCAGAAAATAGATTTTGTCAAATTCATCTCGTTTTAGGCGTTTTAGAAATCGGATGACTTATTGAATTTGATCTTAAATGCCTATGTTAACTATTCTGACTCCCTATTGATTGTTAAAAAGAAAAAGAAAAATAGTTACTGAAAATGTGATGAGTGTTGATATTAATCATACATTATGACCTGAAAAAGTATATTTAGTACATTTTTTTAAAAATTCAAACCAGATTTATAACTACTTTTGTTGGTAAAAAATCCATGACCATATCTATTTCTAATATATTTCAAACGACCATCGCTCATCAAAATCCAATATCGTTTGTCAAAATGTGGTATTTAAATCGAAAATTATTCTTTTTTAATTAATTAGCAATAAAATTATCCAAAAGTACCCACTCTCATTTAAAATTCCTCACGATTATGCATGGTTGAAGTACTTGAAATATTCGGTTATGTGCTTTCATGCTCATTTAAAAGTCCTTACGGTTATGCATGTATGGAATACATATCAAAATTGATTATTAAATAGACGAGTTGATTCTATTCCCATTTAAAAGTCCTCACAGTTATGCGTGGTTAGAAGATACTTGAAATTCGGTTTTTTAAAATAAAAAATTACGAATACTGCTAATCTCATTTAAAATTCCTAACGGCTATGACTTAGTAATTATTCAAATTCCTATCATAAATTTACTACAAATATATACAACTGTATGGTTTTATATACCGACATCACTCCTATCACTCTAAATGGAATAATCACCTAACAGAGTATTTATAATTTTTGTTCAATTTTTTATTGAAATTTATTATTTATACTCGATTAGGTATTAATGTCGTACTAATGTTTATTACTTTATCTTTATGTTCTAACACTGTTACTCTTTTGCTGATAACAAAAGGGTGAGAGAAATTAAGATTTTGGCAAATAAGTCAAGTCATATTTTTTATGTGCATAATCTCATCTAGGTCATTTGCATATTTTCTTTATTTATTTCCATACGTATGTGAAGGGGGAGCTTTTTTATAGAGGGAGAATTCAAATAGAGGGAGCTAATGGAATTCAACATGACTAAACACATTTAATAAAGTCAAAATCTTGATATATGCTTGTTATCATCAAAAGGGGGAGATTGTAGAATACAATAGCCTATGATTTTTGTTTGATGATAATATATATATATACATATATATATATATATATATATTTGTTTAAGTGTATTTTTTATGGTATTATTTTATTATCCACATAATTAAATAAATATTTGTTGAATAAAATAAATAACACAAAATTCATATTTAAATAAATATTTTATTACAAATTCAAATAGTACAAATTTGAGCTCTAACTAGATTAACGCATTTTCAGTTACAATACATTTTCAATTACAACATATTTTCACTTTACAATTTTCATCCTCACTACACATATTCACTCATCACTCGTATTTGATCTTCAACTCTATTCCAGCCTGTATCCAGCATCTGAACAATCTACAAAATATACACCGACGAAGTAAATTGAAAAAGAAATATTTTTACATTGTACAATGAAGTGTGTGTTTGAAAATATTGTTTTTTCTCGGTTATTTGGGTTATTCGTCATCATATTCTTTTAAATCATCATACACTAACAACTTGTGACATGCATAGTGTACCACTGCGCATGCCACAAGGCTGTGCACATCGATATACACTTGCTTATTAAAATTGCAGGGACAGGTGAACACAAGGTCAAACCCAAGCCGAGGTTGGATTCAACGCAGGTGCAAAGGAACAAATGAAAACAGTTCAGAATATAAGTGAGCACATGAATCATTTCAAGTATGACTCAAAGCATTGCAATGTACCATACTTCGAACAATGCGAAACTGAAGTGAACCATTCGAGTTCAAGCAATACAAAGTAATCAAACATGGTCGGGCGTGCAACTAGTATAAGCATAGTAAAAAGTTCAGAGGCATGTACAAAGTTTTAGCACTGGACATCATGGTGATAAGCAACACAGCCTCAGCATTCAAATGGTTCACATGACAACATACATGAAGTTGGTACAACATAAAATCGAACTAGAAATGCACAAGATTATAGTGAACACATATGAAATAAAACCAGATATCAAGTGTAGACCACACACATACAATGATTTCAACCCAGACTAATATTGGACTCAATGCAATAAGGAAACAGACCACCAAATGGAACAAGGTAGTTTTCTAATCAGTGCAACATGAACACCAGCATGAATGGTCAAAGAAGTGTGAAAATATCATGACCCATGAAGACCAACAGATCAGAGACATATACACAAGTAAACACACTAGAACCCTGTTCAATGCAATGCAACAAAAAATATAAATGCACATGTACTCAAAACACACAACGTAACTCAATAAAACTAGAGAAATAAATTTGATACATACATACATACATATATACATACACACACACACATACACATATATATATGAAGTCGAAGTAACGAACAAGGGAGCAATTCAAATAAAGTCATAGAGAGTCATACGATGAGCAAGTCAAAGCCGTGGATTATACCAATATAAACAAAAGCAGTTCAAAAAGGATATTGTCAATTGAAGCGGTGTTGAAGTGTTTTTCAAACGATCCAATTCATGTGTCAAGCAAAAAAAACTGTTTCAAAAAGTCAAAACATTATCACAAAATCAAATACCAATAAGTTAGTGAATTGAACAAGCCAATATATTATCTCAAAACTTCAAATGCCGAAGTCAAAGAAGAAAATAATGGAACTGACTCAACAAAATCGAATTCATGGATTAACTCGTATACGATGAACAAGTCAACAAATAACAAAACCATACGACCAGCAATCGAACGGCCGAGAAAGTGCTTGAAGAATTCAAATACAAATATGGGAAACGATAATATAGGTTTTCATCCCATGTAAATCAAAGCCAAATGCATCATCGGCATTTATTGGTGTTCGAAACAAAAAATCTAGAGAGCATACTAAGAACAAAAACTAAAAACTCTAATCAAGTTCGAAAGCGAGTCGAGTTCAAGCATATCAAACAGAAAAAGAAAAGTGAAATTGCATACCATAATTACTAGATTCGAAATCAACCTAATTGAAGCGCCAACAAGTTATCAAAGCCAAGGAATCGATCGCAAAAAAAAATCGAAGAACGCTGATTGAAGCTTATGGCTAATTAACGAACTAAAGCAACACAACTGAAAAGCCCTAAATCCATATTGGTAAAGAAAACAAGGTGGCTACGAAAATAAGAGAAGAGTGTCTAATTTTTATCTTTTAATTTTAGGCCAGTCATTTATTTTTTATTTGGGCTTCAAATATCATAACTGGGTTTTGTTTGTTTTCGTTTTAGTTTGTAATTTCTTTTAAAATTTGTGAAACTCTAGTTGTATAACTAGTTATGAACTACGTGGTGTAGTTCGAGAATTCACAACTCAATGGCCGAGTTGGGCAGGCTTTTGAGTGTAGAGTTAGGTTAGTCATCAGCGGATGTCGCAAGTTTATGTATGCAAGCGTTTGACTACTTAATTTCTAGTAGAAATCTTAGGGGCAGCACGTAGGCAGGGTTTTTCGAAGCTGGGTAAATTTATGTGTGATCCCTTCTACATTATTTACTGTTATTATTTTTATTTCTACATTAATTATTATTATTATTATTAGTATCACCCTATTCACCCCCCTCTAGGATGAAAACGATCCTACAAATGTGCTGCTGTAAAGGTTATCTCGGGGATAGGTTGTTGTTTGACATGGAAGAGAGCCCTCTGGGTTTTGGCTTCTTGCATGTACATCTCTTATGCCTTCTTATTTACCCCAACAAGGTGTAGTCCCCATGAATTGAAGCTATCAGATTTGACGGGTGTCCAGCTTGATGTTTGTTTGGGTTCGAAATTAGATTGTTGGTTCTATTCTCTTCATGTTCCTTTTGGAAACTACTCAAATAATTTTTCTCGATTAGTTTTTCAATCTCCTTCTTTAGGTGTCTGCAATTATCAGTGTGATGGCCATTTGCTCTAAGGAATTTGTAGTGTGCTCCGCTTTTGTTCCACTAGGGTTTTTTTTCCCTTTATTCAGTATGTCATGTGCTTTTTGATCTTTGGTCATTTTGAATATCGGTCCAAAGGAGTGATTAAGGGGAATTCTGATTGTAAGGTTCAACTCCTTTTGTCTCTTTATTGGTGGGTGATGTCCATCTACCGTCCTTTATCCGTCATAGTTGGGAGCGAAGATTCCCTGGGACTGCGACGCAGATCTAGCTTCCTCCATTATAATGTATCCAGCCGCTAACTCATATAAAGCCTTCATGCTTTGAGAAGGATTCCTGCTATTTTCTCCCTGTGGCAGTTCCTTGCCTTATTCTGGCCTGATCATCCATTAATAATGCCTCCTTTGTGGTCACCCCTACCCGAGGGGCCTCTGTCTTGAAGCATTTGATGGAGCTGCACAAACTCTTATTTTCCCCTTATTTAACATAGGATATAGTATGAACATCAAGGAAGGCTTTCCTTCCTGTGTTGAACTATTCTAGAAGATTAGCGGAGAACTGCCTCCAAGATCTGATCACTCCTGAACCATATTGTCGAAACCATTGTGATGCTACATCGAATTAGTAGACAAGGAATAATATGCATTGGGTCATCCTTTCGACCTTCTATATATCCATGAAATACTCAAAAGTGCTTAGGTGGTCCTCAGAATTGAAAGTACCATCGAACTTGTCAATCGTCGTGGCTTTGAAATTGTCTGGAAAATCAATGTTGATGATCATTTCAGATAAAGGGATGCATATTCCTTCCTCATTCTTTCCCTGTTATTATACCGACAGATTTTTGCCAATTGCCGTACTTGGGATTTGAATCGCTAGATCTTGTATTCCTTTGAGTTGAGTTGAAATGAATTACCATTTGACATGGTCTCCTCATCGCTTCTGGCAGATCATGTCTATCTTTCCCATAGAAAAGGGTTTATGTTGGCGGGATTAGTTTTAATCTTGGGATGAACCAGGATTTTTCCTTTCAGTCTGGTGTCAACTTTCAATCCAGCATCGCAGTTCCCGTTAATGGGAGTGCAGTTATTGTTCTCCTGTTGAACAATCCACGCAACTGTAGATCGATAGTGGTGAGCTATGGAGTGATGAGGTGAATGTGGCTTGTGACTAGCATGTGGGACTACCGTCTTTCCCAATCCTTTCATGTGCTAGTTCATTTGTTCTGAGAAGGATTGGAATATTTCCAGGACGGAATCTGCAAGGGCCTCTATTGAAGCTCTCATCTCATATTGGGTTTTTGATATTATGAGTGGTTTAGAGAAAACTTTGCTGCCACATGCAGAGCATCTTGGATCGGCGGAATATGAGAATCTGCAGAAATCATATTTCGGGACGTACTATCTTACTGGATGTATTCAAAAAGGACAAGGATCCAGAGGCTCGGGCCCTCCTTCTAGCGTCAAAAAATGTTGAGGGAATTTTTCATCCTCTACTCCTCGAACGGTGCTAAGTAGTTTGATTTTTAACTACCTCACCAATTTGGAATTGGCAAAATTAAGCGATCCTAATTTTGCCGTTAAGTAGGGATTATGATGCTGAATGCTGCAATCCTGTAGCTGCACTCTAACTGCTGGCTAAGCCACCATGTTATTCAAATATGACAAAACATGAAAATTGAGTTAATAACGTAAACTGTAAAAAGACACAAGGTTTACATGGTTCCGATTTTAAGGAATCCTACGTCCACATGGAAAGTTCTCTTTTCTCCTCTTTTATTTGATTTGGTACAGAATTCCATGGAGACTAGTACAAAAGAACCTTTAAAGTTTTTGAAAAGATAAAAATGTCAGAAAAGAAGTCACTTTCATCTATAGTGTTTTTCCTATTTTTAGTGGTAGATTTCACTGGGATCGCTGGATCTTCTTTCTGTTTATTGCACCTCAACCTTTAGATTTTGCCATGTGTCTTTTATTCATCTTACTTATTTTATGTGTTGCTGATGTGTTTTTGGCTGGAATTTTGACTTAAGGCAGGGATCCCCTAAAATTATGGTGGGAGTATTAAAATTTGGATTGGTCTTGTTCTCTAGTTTTGAGTGTGGCATTCTTTGCTGTTTGTGATGATCAGTATACGCTGCCATGGGGTGAAGTCAATGGAGAAAGGTGAATGCGAACATTGCCTAGAGTTTCGATTTTATTGCTCTATTGGTGTCTTCGCTTCCATTGCATCATTTGTCACCGTCTCCGGTCAGAACGGAGTAGCTCTTCTTATTCTTTGCTGAAAGCCTATGTTGAAGCATATTTCTGTTAACCCTGTATACAACCCCTAATGTAGTGCTTTAGGATCTGTATAGAACTATCTTGGTTGCCTCCGGTGTATGCTTATGCAGACCTACTCCTAGGCTGTGTACTCCAGTTTGGTCTCTTCTTCTGGAGATGTCCGATGCATTGTACTTTGTCTTCCTCTTTCTACATCTGTTTCTTTGTGCTGCAGCTTTTGGTAAGAACGGGCGTAACGTGTGCTATAGCGGTTTTATTTTTACTAGAAAGAAGGATGGTCATGGTTGGTAAAAAAGGAGGTGTTATGAAGTTAAAATTTGGGTTTGGAGCCAAAAATTAAAGTTAAAAATTTCGATATGGAGCCAAAATAAAACTTCTATATAGAAAAGAAGAGAGTGATGCCATTAAGTTTTGTAACACTCGTGTTATTGTAATTTTCGAGCAAAGATAGAGCAAGATAGGTATTGAGATTTGCACATAGTGTTTATATTTTTTGAGTTTGGAAATTTTCAACACTTTAAAATTTTCTAAAATTTTGAATATTTATAAATTTTAAAGTTAATTTATTTTTTTATTAACCTTAGTTATTTATTATCAATTATTACTTCTTAATTATTTAATGGTATTTATTAATTATTAAATAATCAATATTCATTATTAGATTATTTTATAAAATGTCAAAGTTTTAAATTTTTTTGAGATATTAAATATTAGTCTTAGTTATTAATGATTTAATAGTAATGTATAATTATTAATTATTAAATACTAATTCTTATTTATTATTTATTAATCATTAATTTATTACATACTTCTTATTAGATATGACTAAATATTATTTTGAATTCAAACATAAATGAGAAATACCGTCATTAGTTATAAGTTATAAAAAATTACCAATCTAAGTTTTCATTTAAATTATTGGTTATAAATTACCGTTTATAAATTATTTAATTAAGTATAATTTTTTTATTACTTATAAATGATTGATTATTATAATATTTTAAGCAATTCTAAACATATTCAAAAAATGTAATGTAAACCTACGAGTAAAACTATTTTAAAAAAGTTGTAGTTAATTAATATCTAGCTATGAAAAATAATGTTTTTACAATCTTTTAAAACTCTTGTTAAAAGGGTACCATGACACTGTCTAAAAGGATGATGTAAAAAAGTAGTTTTTTACAACGTTTTTGAAGTAAAAAGTCATGTTTTACAATGTTTTGTGTAAAAATCTTGTAAAAAGATGTTTTCTTCAACATTTTTTAGAAAACGTTATAAAAGCGGATTTTTACAATGTTTTGAATGCAACGTTGTAATATGTTGTAATTGTCGTAATGACAACATCTGATTATGTATTAACTATTGAGATCATTTTTTTGCCAATTTGTGCATAGTGGCTACGATTGAAGGGCGAGGTATATAAGTACCCCTTTTTCTTCCACTTTGAAGTCATGGAGCTTTTTCCATATAATTTCTGCAAAGAACTTGAATCTTTCATGGTTTTCTTTTAGCAAAAATAGTTGTCTTCATCTTCCTTTCCAAATGCTCTTGAGCACCCTCATTTTTTTCGAACTTGTTTGAAGTTAAAAGAAAGGAGGAAAATTTCATAGGTGCTAGACTGTTTTTGCTGATTGCAGTTCAGACCGTTGTTTGGAGTTTTGCTTCTTGAGATAGACATTGCCTCATTCCTTGGCCTAGGTTTGCACTTTTGGGTCATACTTCCGATGATGATTGTTTATCATTTGCGAGCTAATGATCCAACTGATGATGGTGAGCCTCCTCGTCATATTGCTTTAACATTCCTTAACAAAGGATGGGTTGGGAGCCAACTACCTTGTTGGAAATAAAAGTAGTTGTCGCCTCTTCCCCCAATGTCACGGCTGAAGTCTTGGTCTTCTCCTTGACATTGCCTAGAAGATTTTCGAGACCTCTTATGGGATTCGATGTGAAAGACTTTAAAGGTGGTCACGCACCCTTACGTCCGTGGCAAAATACCGATCGATTGGTATCGAGGGTCCTCATCTGCACATTCGAAGCTGGATCTTCTAAAGGACCTTAAGGTGTGGGACTTTCCTTTGCTTTCTCCATTTCTTCTTTCTAACTAGTTAGTGATAAAAAGTCTTTGTAAGCCTAGTGGAGCAGGCGTTGCGTCCCTACAATCTTTGAATTGAATGAAATAGATCTTTTGTTTTCAAACTTTGGTTATGAAATTTGTTATTTTGCCTTTGTTTGTTTGCCTATGACTTGTAGAGCAACGTATCTGGAATAGCTGATGCAGTCCCCACATTATTTGCAAAAAATATATTTTTATTTAAGATATGTTAAGTAACAATGTGGATATGTGCGGGTTGAGCTCGGACATGCATATGAACCAAGTTCTAGTTAAGTGTTGAGTGGCAGGCGAAGCTAGTGTTAAGTGAGACCACATGTTTATCTGTGGGTTCACTTAGGAAATAAGCGATCATGTGTAGAGTGGTGGAAGGGACCAGCTTGAACTAAAGCACATGAGGGCTCAAGGGTTCTTCTAAGTGACTCGTCACAAGTCGTAGGATGACTATAGGTCCTGGCTCGAATCAGAGCGCACAGTTGGCTCGAGCAATTTGTATGAGTGTTATGTTAAGTGATGAGATGAATAACAAGTTGCGTCGTTCACAAGAACTTAGTAAATAGTTGAACTTGTTAGTAAGAACATATCTTCGAGGCTAGGCTAAGCTTATAAGTGTGCTTGGGTAAGCTCGGACGTCTTTAGACATGTCAGCAGCCTCCTGGTCACTTCCGGTCATGGTTAAGGGCAAAGATAGGCAATGGGACTACATGAGGGCCCAAGAAAGTGAGCTGATCTAAATACAACATGGATCACTGAGCTGCTCAAGGACCCTTCAAATGGGGGATGCGCGACGGGTGGGCATGATTACCAGGCTTGCTAAATTGTCCTTGGGTTTAGCTGCGAGCATGAACCGGCCCGGGCATTCTTTTGTGAAGGAGCATTCCTAGGAAAACAGATATTTTCCCCTTCCTTAAAGGGGGATGCCGCTTACACTGGTATGTCCAATGTTGCTTGTTGAAAGACAGGGGTGGAGGAGCTTGGAATTCTTTGTTGGCACGATCCTTATGCCGAATATATATATATATATATATATATATATATATATGTATATGTATGTATATATATATGTATGTATGTATGTATATATATATGTATGTATGTATGTATATATGTATATATATGAAACCTCCATAACTTGATTGATAACAATAGTAATGTGAAGGGGTGGACATGCACTGCAACGACATACGACATGAAGCCAAACTGGGATTATGGGTCTGACTTTTCAAGAAAATCTTGCTTACTTACTAGTTCTACTGCCAAGATATGGACGCCCACTGTTGTTTAGAGCGTGTGATTGTTAACCACAAGGTCAGAGGTGGCCCTCCTTCTAACACCAAAATATTAATGATATTTTTCATCAACCCTAGAAATATGATAACTAAGTGATAAAGAGCAAACATTACTTGCTAATAACTAGGCTTATGAGTGAAGATGAGGGAAAAAACATTTAAAATCAAATGAAACAAGATGTAAAGTGGTTCGACAAAGCTGCCTGCATCCACTGTAAAGCTTTGACCATACAACTCTCTTATAATTATAAGGAACTATAAGAGAATAATAAGAAAAGACATACTTAAAACTAATGAAGTAGCTAATCTTAAGGGTTTTCTATGTGGATAACTTTGAATTGTATATGGTATCCAGAATTCTTATCATTCCTAACCTTTATGAAGTGGCTATCTGGTTTCTATCCAAACAGCCAACCAACATGCTAGCTTGACATAGGGGGTTGGGCCGCTTTAATGTTGTAAAGCATGATATATTTATAATAGCTGAAACATATGCTTGGACGATTGAGATCGTGCGGTAAAACTGGCAGGAAGCGCGCTTGGTCGTTGGTCTAGCTAAACGGGATTGATTGGAGACAACTGGCAAAATGAAAGGAATATGTAGCTAATATGAATGCCAATAGGTGAACTATACTAGAATCGTGCCTCGTCTTACTTCGCATTTAATGCATTTGTACTATGGCGTCAAGTTAGGGGAAATGGAAATGCTTGTTTTGAGGAGTGGGTACACCAAGTTGCACCTCTTGCTGCCTTACTCCCGTATGCCTAGGTGGCAAGATGGACTGAGTTGGTTTGCAAGCCGCTGGGACCATGAAGTGGATATGGAGTTACCGAGAGTCGAGGGCTAAAGTCATGCTAGGCCACGTGAGGGATGATGAGATGACCTGCCAATTGTAGATGATTGTACTGAAACTAGATCAAATGACGGGCCACACTGAAATCGACTTTAAGTTATGCCAATCGACAAAAATTTAGGAGTGATGCTTAAGCAGGTGGGAAAACTTAGTGCCGTGCTGAATGTAGGTCAGCATGAGAGGGCCAGTCACTAATGTGGTGAGGAGCCATCCTTATGATTTGTTAAGCTGTACTAGACCTCATGCTTTGTTGGGTCGGCATGAGAAGATGGACTAATATGGGTCTAGCCAGGACCTAAGATCAAGGTTTTTAATCTCCTTCATCTCATTTGAGATAGAAATCCAAGATTTTCTCCAAAATCCGAGATTTGACAATTTGGTTAGCTATTGGAATTTTAAATCACTTTCATTTAGTCAAGGCATCGACTCAAGATTTTCTCTAAAATCCAAGACATGAAACCTTACCTAAGATGGTAGCCGAAGAAGCCTTGTAGGCCTGCCTTCGACCTTTGGCTAGATTAAGGGAGACTAGCCCGGAACGGACTGTGTTGGGCAAATGAGCTTTGATTACCGTATCTCCATACTGATGAAAAAATTGAGTAACAACTATGATAACTCCATAGCGGGGATACACATTCATCCCTTGATGCCTATTTAGTAAGACTGCCATAGTAGTTAGGGCATCCCTTTGTACTTGTGGAATGAGAATAGGAATTACGATTAGATAAAAAATACAAAGTAAGTTTAGTGTAGTGCATGTGAATATGAGCCTAAGTGACATGAATGTGGTGTAGCTCTGTCTAGCCTAAGGATAAGGCTCGGTCAGGAGTGAAAAAGGAGTAGTTATGCCCTCAAAAGAACCAGACACGGAACCCATCCCGCATAGAAGCTCGTCTATCTCAGAAGAGTTGAAGTTTAGATCGTAAAGATCATCGAGTGTAGGGATGCCAAAGGAACCAGCTGCAACGTCTCTATGAATAATAGGAGTCCTCTCCTTTTGTTTGGTTGGAAGTTGAAACAGGAGTGATTTATGAAACAACCCTCCATAGATGTCGAAACTAGGGAGTAAGAATAGCAATGCCTGCTCTAATAACATCCTTCTATTTGATTCATTATCGAAATCTTCATTTTCTTCATCCTCTTTCTCATCCCCTTCTTATTCATGCTCTTCTTCCTCTTCTTCTATTTCCTTCTCATCATCTTCATCATCGTCATCATTGACCACCCGACGTTGGGCTGGAGCTTGGCTAAGACCAACTTTGTAATGTCTAAGGATTTGACCCTTAACTTGTTGAGCATTGGGTGCAGCATATTCAAAGAAGACCCTTTAATGTTATGGAAAGGATGGTATTAGCAGAGGTGTGGATCAATGAGCAAGAAGGATGTGCTATGTTCTTGATCGAAGACGGTTTGGAGAGTTATTATCCAGTAATTGAACCAGGCGATTTCTTGATGGATCCGGGTTCAAGGTACTAAAGAAATGGATCAATAATCTTAGGAGGTGTCTAGATTCTGGAATGATGAATTCATAGAGCACAAGAAGTTTTAGCAAGTATCATGCAGTAAATCATATTGGTGCATATATGGTTGATCTTGTCGGCACCGACATGATTATACATGTTAGCACCTTAGATCTTGGAACCCACTCTAAAGAAAAAGTGAAGATACCTTATACAGAAAAAGACATGACTCATGCGAGACAAATAATGCCAGTGCCAACATCAAGAAGCAACTTTTTCAGCGAAGCTTGGGAACTTGAAGACTTGAAAAGATATGAAGGAAAATCGAGGATGGAAGATGCAAAATCATGTCAGCAACGATATGATCATGTCAGTATCGACATGATTTGAGTTATGAGTTTTACTCATTCGTCATACCTAAAGGAGCAGATTAAACTTCGTACATAGTCTTCGAAGAGCGAGGGACATTATTGGATGAATTCTCCTATAAGTATCCATCCATTAGCAACAAAAAATGGATCTTCTTCTCTCTAACTTAATTTTGCCATAAAGTGCAGCTAAGCTCAAATTCCAATAGTTTTCTAGATCTAAAAATTTGTAATTCAGTTATAGCTATGCAAAATCATTTGAAATAAAATTAATAGTGGATGTAGGCAGTGATTTGAGGTGAACCATTCTAAAATCTCAAGCGTTCATACTTTCATTTTCAGATCTATTCCTCTCTTTTTAAGTTGATCTGGAGTGTTATGTCATTCCTTGGCATGATATTTTTGTTGCTTTCAGTGAGAATTGAACTAATGTGTTGATCTAGCTTTATCTTTGGATTGGAAGATATCTAAGAGGAAATCCAGGATTTGCTTGCTGAAAGATTTTGATTATATCGATTTAATTAAGATTTACTAGTACATTTGATGAGATATGGCTCCAAGGAAAGGTGCTATGAAATATGGAACCATTGTTGAAGGAGATCGTGAACGATCTGAGCATGTGGAAGGAGAGACTGCTCAACCTATGACTGCTCTATCGAGATTATCTTCACAGCCGACTGAAGTCATGACAAGAGATGAAATGGAGAAGATGAATTTGATATAAATACTATGTTGTTGGAGTAGTATAAAAGTCAGGTGGATCTGATGAGAGCTATGCAAAAGGAGGTGTTGATGTTGGCTCAACCTTGATAGAGGACTGAAACACAAAGGCAATGGAAAGACAAAGGAGAATCATCAACTTTTGATTTTAGTGAAGACATCTCATCTTCAACAAAACATAATAGAATGGATGGAAAATGACCTATGCAAAGAGGGGCTGGAGCAGCACAAAAGAGAGTTGCAAAAGATAGAGCAACTGAGGTGAAGACAAAACATGTCGGTGCAACATGTCCAATGAAGTCAGTGCAACATGATTGCTGAGGTAGTGAACCTGTTAGATAGCAAAGTAGAATTGCAAGATGTTAGTGCTAATAATGGAAAAGCTACTAGTGCCAAAACTGGTGGTGTTCAGAAAAACACCATAGAACTAGTTTGGAGGAAATGTGGTATGAGGAGGCATCGACAAAGAGGGTCTAGATGAATGGCTTCCCCAGAGGTAGGGGGGCTGGAAGTTACGCAATGAACCAAGAGCGTTTGTAGAGCCAAACACTCTTCCTAATGATCGCCGTTAAGTTACCCAGAGCAGTGAAGAGTACATAATTGATACGGTGAAGAGGTTGTCAAATGAGAATCCGCATAGACAAAATGACGAGTGGGGTTCATCGCCGATTCGAACCCCATTCACCAAAAATAATTTGGGAGAGAGGTATCAGAAGAAGTTTGTGATGTCAATTACCTCATCTTACAATGGAACTACTGATCCAAGGTAGCATCTGCTGAAATACTGATGGCATATGGACAATGCTTATGCTATAGATGGTATGAGATGTAGGTGTTTTCCTCTATTCTTGGTGAAGATGCTACAATGTGGTTTACTCGACTTGAGTCGAGGTCCATATCATCTTTTAGTCAGTTGGCGAAGAAGTTTATGCAGTAATTTTAGGTCCACACTGTGTGATCAAAGAACGCAATGTTTAACAACCCACTCAAAACAAACCTAATTTCGACCCAATAAAAGACCGTTGAACCTCAGGCCCATCTCAAGGAGAGTTGTAAAGTTGATAAAATTAAAACATTAAACAATACACAGAGCTATCTATCTATATTTTTAGAATCTCATAGCGTAATGGATAAAATATAATACCTGAAACAAGTACCCATTTCAGAAAGAAAACCATTTTAGAAACATAACATGTTAAACATTACAACATGTTTACATAAAGCCTCCATACTACAACAATACAACTATTTGAACTAGGTACAATAAAATACTTAAAAAGCATAAATAGATAGATAACCGCCATAATTCTTCATCTCCAACTTCGTCTGCTAAACCGACATTTCTTTCTCTAACCTGTGTTGGAATGTGGAGTGGGTCAGAACAATAAATGTCAGGTGAAATAAAAATCTCAAGCTTTACCATAATTGTACTTGTAGTATTATTTAAATAAGAAATATGCCTTACGTATAAAATCTCAATATTCGTATAACGTCAACTGTAGACCCGCATGCTCTTTCGGCCTGACTACCCAAAAGTCAACTATAAGCTCGATCTAGTTTGACTAGACAACTCTATGTAACTAGCGTATACGATGTAAAAGGAAATACCTAAACCGCTTACTACCTTTTTAATGGGGCTTAGGAAAACTCTAATCATTTAAGATCTATAAATTATGCAGATCCTCGTTATTTAAGACCTAACCCAAAGGCGCGTTCCTACATGGTTCCTCCTTATTAACACTGTAAGAAATCATAATAGGTCACTTAACACTGTACTTAAGAAAGAGGCGGACCCTACCATGGCCACTTAATACTTCAAACCCTAAGTGGACCCCTCATAAGGATTTCACTTACCGTATCTGAAATGTAATTTATGATCCATAACCCACTTATAACGTCTCATATTATTCCGACTATTCGTAGATACTAGTAGCCAAATCAACTAGGCAGGTTCGCCCTATGGACTTGAGACAAACCTCGCGTCCACTGAAGTTATTTATTATAGGCGATGTCTTATATTAGCCAGCAAAGCCACATCGCTAGCAGTTAGATTTTACTGGACAGACTTCCATGTAGCTTTGGACTAAGCTCGCATTCCTATAACCAAGTCATAACTTATATGTATATCTACTATATACAAGCGTCACCCTACATGATTAATAATTAAGGGCATATGAGGTATCCCCTAATTATGCCTCTAAACAAGGATTAATTCCCTAATTTATTCTAACTTCCTTCCTACATATTAATATTACTTAACTATTTTAATAATACTAATTATCCCATTCAATATGCTATAATCAATACATTATATATTGCTATTTACATGCGAAATTTAAGGTCTAATCATTGCATGACGAAAATTCGATATAATTCGTTTATAAGGTATATTGAAATATCAATCTCATACAAATATACGATTCCAACAATAACTGCTACTACCATAGCTAAATAAAATAGATTTGTACAAACATGGAATATCTACACTTCTTCCATATTAATACACTAGAATTCCTTTTATGCTTTAAAGAACAGATCAACACAAATTAGATCACCTAAATCCAATTCAAACTTTGTATACAACATTTTGAAGTGAGAAAGGAATTCTTTATTTATTTAAGTGGTAGAAATAGGCGAAGCAAGCTACAAACAATTCAATTCAAATTTGCACACCATTTCTTATTTATTATCTTTTTGAATCCTTTAACACTTCAATTCAAAAGAGGGAAAATATGTTAAATTGACCACAGACTATCTAATTCTAACAATTTTTTGGATTCTAATATACCAATATCGAAAAAAAATATTTCTAGCACATACAAAGATTGACATTTACTTAGGAAAATTTTGGGGGTTTTAGATGTTATGTTTTCATTTTCAAAATTTACCAACACATACATCAAATCCAAATAAATACTATTCACTTACAAAAACATGAAAAACTTGATATTTCCACTCATAGAGATTTGTTTGCTTCCTAACTAGATTTGATTCCATCACACCTAATTCTCTTTCAGATCTCCTTCTTTTGGAATATACAACAAAGTGAATTGTATATAGAAATTAGATTTAGAACTAGAAACTAGAGAGAAATAGAATTAGAAATCAAAAGAATTAAGTATCCAACCCTCTTACCTGAAAATCCTAACTGATTCTAAAACCTAAAGAAGAGATCTGATTTATATGGCTTATAATTGTCTATTAGATCTTCCCTTTTTTGAATATAAAACAAATAGATTGTATTTATAAATTAGATTTTGGAAATCAAAAGATAGGGAGAAGGAGGATTAATTTAAATTAGAGATTAAAAACTAGATTACTTACCAGAAAAGCTAATCATTTCTGAAACCTTAAGGGGAAAGATTTTAATACAGTTTTGTTAGCTTTATCAAAATTTTATGAAGGAAAAGTGGAGGTCTAAGGGTCTATTTGTAGAGTTATGAAGAAATGAGGGCCGTTAGATCAAAACTAAACGAATACAAGCCATTCGGCCAGGAGAAATTTGCCCTGAAACGGCATGATCAGTCGACCGACCCTATAAAGGCGTGGTCGAGCGACCTTGTTTCAGCTAGCGACTTTTGATAGCTTGCCCGTTTCAGTGACTTATTAACCCTTTTTAATTCCAATCAAATCATTGTTAACTTTAATTTCTCCTTAACGTTAGTTCTAGCTTAGGTAAACATTCCAATTCAAATATCAAACTTTTGAAATTCTCCCAAAATTCAAATTTTAAATTTCAGATTCATTTTAAATCATTTTATTTCTGAAAACTTCAAATGTCCGTAACTTCTCAATGTGGACTTTGTTTTCAGCATATTATATATGAAAATTCATTAGAAAATTGTCAAGGACGCAATATTACAACTTTCATGACCAAATTCTAACATTTACATAAATTCCATTTTTAACCTTATTTTAATTATTAATTTCTTATTGAATTTTATGGGATGTAACATTATTCACCCTAAAAAGGATTTTGCCCTCGAAATCACCAAGGGGAGACAGTGTAATGCACATTCTATATCCATGTTATACAACCAATTTATTTACAATAATATATACAACCATCTACTCAACCAAAAATGCAATGTGGTTATGTATGCAAACATACTATAGGCGAGCTCAATCCTAGTGTGAATGCAAAGTTGTGACATATAGGCATGTATGCAAGCATCCTAAATATACATAAAATTCTATATGGGCGTAAAAATAACGGTAAAATGCATGGCAACCATCTCTTGTTATCCAATCTAGCAACTATGAATCAACTAAAAACCTATATTTTTAGAGAGTAAAGCTCATGATGAGAAACCTTCACCTTGCCTTCGGTTTCCCATGTGCTTTCCGCTAGGTTATCTCCCCATCAACTCAAATCAACCTAATTTATTCGTTATGAAGCCTCTCAATACCACGCTCCACTATATGGGCAGGAGCACGAGGGGGCGATGGGCTCCATTTCAACATCAATTAACTGATCGGGCTCTACTATAGAGGCAATGTCATGTAGACATCTCCTCAATTATGGGACATGAAAGACATCATGGACTCCCGCTATCTAGTCTGAAAGCTCCACCTAACGAGCAAGTTTCCCTCACCCCTCTAAAATCCGGAAAGGCCCAACGAACCTGGGCACCAACTTTCGAGAAGTGCAAGACCTCATAACCTTAATAAGAGTGAAAACCTTAACAAATACCATGTCCCTAACTAAAAACTCCAATTTCTATCTTCGCCTGTCAACCTAGGACTCTTGACGGTCCCGTGTGACCCTCAACTGCCACATCAACGCTTTTGTTATCTCTAAGGCCTTCCAAATCCATGATGTAAACCACAAATCCTCAAAATTCTTGTTTACCCTTTCCGTCAAACTATTGTTCTATGGGAGGAAAGTGGTGCTAAGATCCAAAGTCATTCCCAAAGAAGATGGCAAACTCCTCAAAATTTCTTAGTGAACAAAGGGTCTCTATCAATAACAATGCTAACTTGAACTCCATGTAGTTGCACCACTCCCTAATCACAATCTATGCTAGAGATGCTACAATCCTATTACCCCCGAGAGAGGTAAAACAAGCCAATCTACTATAACCTAAATAGGATTATTGCTTCTAGGAAACCCATCAGCATAATCCATAGATATATGCTCTCATTTCCAAGTTAGAATCTCTAATGGTAATCACAATCCTCTGGGCTTGCCTAGTCTTAGCTTCAATACTTTGGCACATAAAACATCTGAAAACTTATTCAGAGGCTCTCTCTTCATCCTTGACCAATTAAGAAATTATCTTCATATCCCTATACAACTTATCACATTCGGAGTCAATGGTGACACTCTACAGGTTTTAGGTTTGAAATATTCTAATCTAATTTCCTTACTAACTTCCACTATTATATTCGGTTTATTGCATGTTACGTGTCCTTATGAATTTTTTTTACTTACGATGTTCCTTAATATATATTTATTTAGTGGTTAAATCCTATCCCTAAAATCAACATAAAATAGGAATATGCCTTATACCATATCAAATACTTCTCCCTAAAGGAGACAACTAGCGATTTTAACCCAAAAACTCTAAAAGAAAACTTTTGCTGGAAGCTTCCCGTAATCATTAACTGGTGTTAATGATGTTAGGGTCCTAATGCTTCTTACTAATTTAAGATGTACAGTCATAGAATGTCATTCCATCATTACCCACCTTCCTTAATTTTCCTTCTTAGTTCCAATAATTATCCATTATTCATAATAATTGGTCCTTAATGTCAAATTGACCATCTCTATTCGATCCTTATTTAATCTCTTTAAATCCATTTACCGGTTTCAAAATCTACTTATTATGAATATTTAGTCCTTCCGTAAATACCATATTAGATTCCTTAATTAGTCCCTCATTAGATTCCTTTTTATCCTTTATTAATTACAAATTTATTTTCCATGAAATCTGCAATTGACGTCCATCAATCCTAGTCCTATACTTAATATGTTGTTTATAATTAATACGAATACTGTTATAAATTATGCTATTTATATGTTTCTTATTTATAATTATTACTTTCTAAACTATAACATTCATCTCCATATTTCATTTTATTAGAGCTATCCTTCTGAAAAGGATTACCGTTATAATCTTCCATAAACTAACCATATGTGATATTTTTGCTTTGTTTGAAATTATAAAGGATTAATTCTTTTTGTTTTATTGAAATAGACAGTGTAAACTACGAATAAGAATATCCATATCTTATACACCTCTTTCCCTTTAAGCATACCCTTTGTAAATTCAAATGCAGCTCTTTTATACATTTAAGAAATTAGATAATTTATGAAAATTATACGGAGCCTGCCCCTAATAAATAAAAACATAAAAATTCACATTTCAAGGGCAACCTAACTTACAACCCAATTTTAGATCTAGAATATATTAACAATTTTACTAACATTTTACAAATAAGTGCTTGGGTCTGATTTTAAATTTCCAAATCAGTTTGTACATACTGATCTTATTTCATTTATATCTTAAAACCTCTAACTCTTCTTACTTAGATAGTGATCCCTAACTACTCCATAAAATACATACTTAGAAGTCCACATTACATTAGTATGCAACACTTGAGATTCAAACTTATAAAAGAATTTCCACATCTCAAAAGAATTTTTTTAAGCAAACTTTCCAAAAGAACTTCCAACTTATAAAGATAGTTTAGGGGATTAAATTCCCAAAAGCATCTAAACCTCACATTTTATCTTATTCCGTTTTTATTAAACATTTGGACAAATCATTACAAAAATATTTGGGCCTAATTTTTCACACTTTTTAAAAACATGTACCACTTTATTCTTAACCTTAATTTATAGGTTCTAAAATTGCTTAGTAAAACAATTTTCCCTTCTCAAATATTTTACCTCAAAGACTTACTTCTTTAAAAGTAAGGTTCTAACCCAAAACATTCAAAAACTCAATTATTAAAACAAATATCAAAATTTCAAAAAGGATTGCTTAGTTCCAAAAAGAAGCAAAGTAATTTCCCTTTTCCAAAAACTTTCTTCATCAAAGATTTATTCCTTTGAAAGTTAATCTTTTAGCTCTAAATATTCAAAAACATCTTTTATAGTTTTAAAAAATAAAAGTGGAGTGGACATGGTAAACTCTCATCCCAACATTTTCCCATCTCATTCTCATTATTTCTCTCCTATATTACCTCCAACTAGATTACTAATCCAAATTTATATAAGATCCTAGCGCTATTCCTATCCAAATCTCTCATTGTTGCTTTTGTTTAAAATTTTCCTACTTTCTTCATCATATTTTAATCAAGTTTCATTTCTACTTAAATATAATAATTTTAAAGAACTTCCAAATTTATGATATAGAAAATCATCAAGTCCAACCTACGCTCTATTTTACATTTATTTCAAAAAAACCACTTTATCGAAAAATCTTTAAACTAGAAACTTTTTAAACTAACAAAATTTTAAACTAAGAGCCTCAAAAATGAAAAAACCTTTTTAACTAAAACCTTTTAATCAAAATTTTTGACTCCAAAACTTCTTTTTATCCATAAACATTTTTCTTGACAAAATATCTAATTTATGAATTTCCAAAATCCCTTTTTTTTCAAAACCAGTAGCTCCTCAATTAATCCTTCGAAAAACACTTCAAAACATTTCAAGGAAGTTTCCAAAGAAAATAATTTTATCACATCCTTCACGTGGAGTAAAATTTTAGAAAATCTTTTTCAAAATAACTTCTTAATAATTGTCTTCTCTATTGCATTTTCTTCTTCTTTCATCCCTTACTTCTAGATGTTTACAACTATCCTGCCTTATAATATTTAATCAATACTTAACATTTTTATTTATCATTCCCAAAAATGCCACTTGGTCCGTATTAAATGGTTACTGCCTTACGGATGTTTCCTAAAGGCATTTATTTACTTATTAAGCTTTTACCTTAATGGTCTCATTAGTCTATTTAATTCCTTGTAACTCCTCATTTATTACACATTCATTGTCTATTAAATTTTTGGAGTTATAACCTTTCCACTTTTATAATCCCATAATTACCTTAACGGACTCTTTAGTAAGTCCATTCACATCCTAATTAAATTATTGTAACCCTCGATTTATTTCAATTTATTGCCCTATAAATTTTAAAGTTACCATCTTTTCCATTAATATTTCTTGTAATATGACCTTCTTCCCCCATTCCCTACTCTATTCATTTTTCCAACACATAGTCGCCTCGCCCATCCTTTTGAAATATGGTCACAACTACTTCTAGGTCTGGAAACTATAGAGTACATTCAAATTAAGTACATGTCTGTATTTATACATTAGATTTTGAAAAAATATTTTCAAAAATAACAAGTACGCCATTCATACGTATACCTATCCCTATTGATCGGCAACCTAAACTGTGATACCAAGTGTAACAACCTACCCTAAAACAGACCTAATTTCGACCTAATAAAAGCCTATCGAACCTTAGGCCTATCGAAAGGCATGTTGTTAAGTTGATGAATTAAAACTTACATAGTACATAGAGCTATTTATCTATACTTCAGAATTTCACAGCGGAATGGATAAAATATAATATCTGAAATAAGCACCAATTTCATAAAGAAAACCATTTCAGAAACATAACATGTTAAACGTTAAAACATGTTTAAATAAAGCCTCCTGTTGGGGGGTGTTTTCACCGAACCAATTCCTAGTCGAACTATAGATACTACCGAGCCAAAGACCGACACGTAATCCCACCATCACCAGTCGAAACCATCACCGGACCGAACCACCTCATAGCCTACCACTGCCGAACCAGAGTGCAACCGGACCATCATCACCGAACCAGGCATTACCGGACCGGCACCTAGCCGGACCAACCCTATCGGTCCAACTCACTCCCAGCACCACCGAATCAAAAACCAAACTCCCCTCCACACCGAAACAAACGACAACCGGACCAAGCTCTCGTCCTCTACCACCGGACCAGATCCACCAAGCACCCATGCCGAATGAAGCCTCGCCGAACCAACCTTCCCCCAAACCATACCGAACCACATCTCCACTTAAATACAGAACTTCCTCTCCACTTCCATGCCGAACCAACCCACCACCGGTCCAAAACCCATCATCACCGAACCACTTCCCTACCGAACCAAACTCCAACCACTCCAAACACTGGCGAACCAGGACGCCGCCAGGCCAGAATTGCTTCAGCCCAGGCCCGCCAGCAGCTATATACATCCAGGACTCCTGCCCCCAGCCTCACTCTATAAATAGAGGGGCAGGGGTACAACAATGGCAGACAAGTTTGAGAGCTCAAGCACGGAAGGAACTTTCAAACAACTTTCATATACTTGTATACAAAGTTTTGTACTTGTAATCTGAAAGAAAAGAGAGAATAACATATAAAGTGGACGTAGGCACGTTCTGGCCGAACCACTATAAATCTGCGTGTCTTTTTACAATTTAGCCCCTGTTTTGTACTTATTTGCATAACTCACCCAAATTACCAAGAACAACATAAAATCAACTATATCATACGACTTTGAGGTGTTTGTCCATTTTTTGTGCAAACATTTTTGGTGCTTTCATTGAGAGCTTCGAAGCCGAAGCTTCAAGCTTCCCCCACTCAGCCTTCTTCCTAACAGCATCGCTTGGTGCCTGGACAACATGACTTCCAGGGAGAGAAAGGGAAAGAACATCGCAAATAGCAGCATTCCGGATCCAGTAATCACAGATCAAGAGAATCATCTCATTCCAACAGCAGTACCGAGCAAGGATCAGACAAACCCGGCGGCCCCTGACACAGAACAACCGGCAGCAATTACTAGGGCAGATCTAGACAGAGTTGTGGCTGAAGTAACTAACCGCTTCACATCCCAACAAGAAGCTTTGGTGGACCAACTCATGTCACGCTTAAGGGATGCTGAAGAATCCAACCGCAACACTGAATCATGGGGTGAATCCCAATCCGGAGGATCTGGGGGGCGACAAAGGTCTTCCTTCTTCGAAGAAACTATCAACAGAAGCAACAATGGTAGGAGCCGAGCCCGAACTCAGCCCGAACTCTGACCCGAGGAAACGCTTGGAACCGAACCCCGCAGGGGAGGTACCAGGCAAGGATCGGATGTAGCTGTGCCGGTCATGCTGCCTAGCCAGAGAAACACCAATGAACGGAGTCGAGCTAGAATCCAGCCCAAAGTTGACCCCCAGGAAATGCTTGAAACAGAAACCCACAGGGGAAGATCAAGGCAAGGGCCAACTATAGCTGAACCTAGCATGCATCCGGACAGCCAAAGACAGCCGCAGGGAAACGTTAGGAGTGATAGACTATACCACTCCTACAGGCCATCCAGACAGAATCGATCCCGCAGGGAAGAGCCAAGCTCTTTCTTATCTGCCCCATATTCTGATGAGAGGATGACACGATTGTTCAGAGAATGCGTCCAACGGGACCAAAGAGATCGTGGGATAGGTGCTAGGGTAACCATCCCTTTCACCCGCAATATTGAAATTGCCATCACCCCTCGAGAGTGGAAAATGCCGACAATGGAACCATACAAGGGAACCTCTGACCCCGTTGTACACCTGCAAAGATACACACAACATATGCTCATGAGCGGGGCAACGGAAGGAGTATTATGAAAATGCTTTCCACTATTTTTAGCAGATCTAGCTACCTCCTGGTTCTGCCATCTACCCCAAGGATCCATCAGTTCATGGGAAATGTTGAAGGAGAAGTTTATCAGCCAGTTCCGCATTCATGTGGAACAACCCAAGGATGCTTACTCCCTATCTACTGTCAAACAGAAACCCGGAGAGACACTGCAGCAATACCTAACCCGGTTCAATGCCGCAGCGGCAGCAGTTCAAGATGCCGATGAGAAACTTGTCCTGGTGGCCCTCTGTAGTGGTGTGCATCCGGATACCAAGTTTGCTAGAAGACTAACTAAAGAAAAACCAGCTACCTTGCCCGATTTCTTCCATGAAGCTGGGAAGTACATGAGACTCGAAGAGGCTGCCACTGAAAGGCAGACAGGACCACAGGCTAAGACGGCTCATGGAAACACCCCCGCCGCAGCGAAGGACATTCGGAGAAACGACTCCAGAGACAATGTAGGGGCAAGAAGGGAGAAAAGCGCTTGTACCGACCAGGACCGAGATTTGACGCTTACACTCCCTTGAATGAAACAGTCGAGAACATCTTGCTGGCCACCCAGGACGAACTTACATACAAGCGCCCCCGTACAAGAAAGAGTCAGATCGCGCAATTCAGTCCGAAAAATTCTGCCGTTTCCACGAGTCTCATGGGCACGATACCAATGAATGCCGCCATCTCCGAGACCTAATTGAAGAACACATCAGGAGAAAGAGGCTGCAACGCTACGTAAAGGTTCAAGACAGGACTCCAGCTCCCGCCAAGGAAAACCCAGGGCAGCTCCACCCAGAAACAGGCGGAGGAAACCGCAACACCAGCAGTTCCAGCCAAGAGAAGATAGTGGTTCATACAATATCTTGGGGGCCACACATCGCCGACAAAAGCTGGGCAGAAATGGAAAGATATGGAAACTCGCTCAGAAGCGAGGGAGACTGCGTCAATTCTGTTATGGAAGAACGCCACCCTAAGCGGAAGGAAAATAATGACATCACATTCAGTGGGCGCGACCTAGAAGGAAGGCAATACCCTCATATGGATCCTATGGTCATCTCTGCCTGGTTCGGCTCAGTTGAAGTCTTTCGAATCCTAGTAGACACTGGAAGCTCAGTGAATATTCTGTTCAAGCATGCTTTCGACAAAATGAAGCTGTCAATGAAGGAGGTGTCTCCCTGCAACAAACCGCTACACGGTTTCACTGGAGAAGCAAAGATGCCCCTCGGACAATTGGATCTCTTTATTGAATTGGGAAGTCATCCCCGCTCCGCCGTTCGAAAACAAACATTCGTGCTAATAGACAACCACTCGGCCTACAATGCCTTTTTAGGAAGACCAGCCTTGTCCGACTTCCAAATTGTCCTTGCCCCATGGTGCCTGAAGATGAAGTTCCCAACGGATAATGGAGTGGGAGAAGTAGAAGGGGATCAAGACGCCGCTCGAGACTGCTATGTAACCGAACTTCGCAATAATCGCAGGAGAGATAAAGGGAAAAATGCAGAGACTATTCTCTGCATGAAAAGCTTGGAAGCATAGCAACTAAAGAAAGCCCCTCCTCTTCGGTATACCAGTGATCCTTTCAATGAATTAGACCCCAGAAACAAAGAGGAGGAGGCCACCGCCGAGCCTGCAGAGGCTATGGAATTCGTATCTGTAGACAAACGCGACCCAAGTAAACTGCTGAGAGTCGGATATCAGTTAAAAAGAGAATTAAAGAATCAACTCATTGATTTTCTTCGCCACAACATGGATGTATTTGCATGGACGCACGCTGATATGACTGGAATCTCCCCGGACATAGCATGCCCGCACTAAACATCGATCCTACCAAGGTACCGGTAAAGCAAAAGAAGAGAAGTATGGGGGCAGAACGATCAACAGCCCTCAAGGAAGAAGTAAAGAACTTACTTGCCAATGACTTCATATGTGAAGCCATCTACCCGGAATGGATCGCCAACCCGGTACTGGTAAAGAAAGCTAATGGGAAGTGGCGAACATGCATCGATTTCTCCAACTTAAATGACGCTTGCCCGAAAGACTACTTCCCACTCCCCCGAATCGACCAACTCGTGGACAGCACTGCCGGACACGAACTTTTATCCTTTATGGACGCATACTCAGGATATAACCAGATCCCTATGCACGCCCCAGATCAAGACCACACTAGCTTCATCACTGACCGAGGATTGTACTTCTACAAGGTAATGCCGTTTGGACTTAAAAACGCCGGAGCTACTTATCAACGCCTCGTCAACAAGATGTTTGCAGAACTGATAGGACGAACTATGGAAGTTTATGTGGATGACATGCTGATAAAATCGAGGAAAGCCAATGACCATATAAACCACCTGGACGAGATGTTTCAAGTACTTCGCCAATATGGAATGAAGCTAAACCCTCTAAAGTGCTCCTTCGGAGTATCATCGGGAAAGTTCCTGGGATTCATCGTTCATGCCAGGGGGATTGAAGCAAATCCCGAACAAGTCCGAGCTTTACAAGATATCAAGACACCATCTACTCGAAGAGAGATGCAAAGCCTAAACGGGAAAGTGGACGCCCTGAGTAGGTTCATCTCCAAAGCAACCGACAAATGTATCCCTTTCTTCGAAGCTCTAAAGAAAGACAAAGGAAAGTTCGAATGGACTGACGAATGCTCGACAGCCTTCCTTAACTTAATCGGACACCTCCAGAGACCACCGGTACTTTCAACTCCAAATGAAGGCGAGGAACTATACCTATACCTTGTTGTATCATCCCACGCTTTGAGCGCCGCTTTGGTGAGAGAAGACAACCACGCGCAACGACCCGTATACTTTGTAAGCAAGAGATTCACAGGGGCAGAAGTCAGATACCCTAAACTTGAAAAGCTATCATACTGTTTGCTTATCACGTCACGGAAACTGCGACACTATTTCCAGTCTCATTCCATCAGAGTTTTAACCGATCAACCGCTAAGGCAAGTGCTCCATCGCCCCGACACTTCTGGACGATTACTTAAGTGGTGAAATCAACTAAGTCAATATGATATCACTTACCATCCTCGCACCGCTATCAAGGGGCAAGCCATAGCTGATTTCATTGCCGAATTCACTACTAGCGAAGGTAAGGACCAATCTGAAATAGCAGAAGATATCAAGTGGAATCTCTTCGTAGATGGAGCATCGAACGAACAAGGCTCGGGGGCAGGTGTTGTGATAATCACCCCCAGGGGAAAGAAGCTGCACTATGCCCTAAGATTGGAATTCGCCGCCACCAACAATGACGCAGAATACGAAGCAGTGATAGTCGGAGTAGAACTTGCACTGGAAATTGGAGTCAGTTCTTTATGTCTCCATAGTGATTCTCAACTTATTGTAAATCAAATACTGGGAGAACGACTCACAGCGTATCTAAAGAAGACCAGGCTACTGCTTAATCAATTAGATCACTATTTAATCAAACACATTCCCCGAGAAGAGAATCAAGAGGCCGACGAACTAGCAAAACAAGCTAGCATGAAGAACATCACTATTTTCGAAGCGTTAACCATCTCAAAACAGCTGGCACCAAGTTTCGAGCAAGTAAATCTGATAGCTGCAACCGAAGAAGAAACATGGATGAACCCTATCCAAGAATACTTACAAAACGGCACCCTACCCGACGGACGAAATGAAATTAAGAAAATTCTAAGGAAAGCTTCCCGCTACACAATGCAAGAGGGCATCCTCTATTGGCGCGGATTCTCTAACCCCTTATGGAGGTGTGGTACTGGAAGAGAAGCCAAGGAAATTCTATCCAATATCCATCAAGGAAGTTGTGGAGACCACACCGGAGGGCAGACCCTAGCAAAAAAGATACTCCGATATGGGTATTTCTGGCCCACTTTAAACAAAGATGCCTTAGACTTCGACAGAAGATGCGACAGATGTCAGAAATTTGCTAAGATTCCTCGACTACCAACCAATGAAATTACTCAGATGACCAGCCCTTGGCCCTTCGCAATATGGGGAATTGACTTAATTGGCGAACTGCCGATGGGCCGAGGCGGGGCCAGACATGCTATAGTGGCAGTTGACTATTTCACCAAATGGGTGGAAGCGGAGCCTCTGAATAAAATATCTTCAACTAAAGTTATCAACTTCTTAATCAAAAACGTTCTGTGCAGGTACGGGGTTCCACTCAGAATCATATCAGACAACGGGCTTCAATTTGATAGCGAGGAATTTGCCGATTGGTGCCAGGAGCACGGAATTCATAAGGGCTTCTCATCCGTAGCTTATCCCCAGGCAAATGGACAAGTCGAAGCTGTCAACAAGATTCTCAAGACTCTAATCAAGAAGAAGCTTGAAAAGTCAAAAGGCGCTTGGGTGGACGAACTTCCTACAGCACTATGGGCCTACCGCACTTCTTTCAGAACATCAACAGGGCATACTCCGTTCTCTTTGGCATACGGATCAGAGGCCATGCTCCCAGTTGAAACTATTGTACCTTACCATCGCAGGATCCACTACAACCCCGAAGAAAACGAAGAACTCATCCACATGTCTCTGGATCTAATTGAGGAGAGAAGAAATGATGCAGCACTCAAAGCAGCAGCTCACAGACAAAAAGTGGCAGCACTATACAACTCCAAAGTCAAACATCGCAGCTTACAAGAAGGAGATCTTGTGCTCAAGCGAATCTTTCCGCGCCCAGGAGCGCTGGATCCAATCTGGGACGGACCGTATGTGATTCATAAAGATCTCCACAACGGAGCTGATATTTTGTCAACAGTGGACGGAGAGGTGTTCCAGAGGGCATGGAACATCCAACACCTCCGTCGATACTTTTCTTAACTTGTACTGCCCATATGAAGTGAATTAACAAAGAGAATCAGTGGACGTAGGCATTTTCGTGCCGAACCACTTTAAAAAAACTTGGCTCTTGTTAACTTGTTCCTTTATATCTTGGCTACTTGTTAAGCTTTATCCTTTGCTGTTGAACAAAATCCTTTGCAGATGACATTTCAATTCAGAGCTTCACAACACAACTCCACCTGGACAAAATCTAACAGGTACGCTACGATCCTATGCCCTCGCCAATGAGACACTTTGCTCCGGTATCCCTCTACCGCGAGTTATCTCATTGTTTGTCTCGGCCCTTAAAGCCAACTGTAATAAGCCGAGTATAAGCCACCGAGAATGCCAATTATGCCATGACAGCTCATTACAGCGATTCGGCTCGCCGGCAACTGTGAACCGACCATAAGCCCCAATATAAGGTGTGGCCAGCCAGGGGCAGTTCACAGTTGACAATCAGCCCCCACGCTAGCCGGCCACAGTAAATCGAATAATACTCGCTGTTATCCCACTTTTTGGCAAAGTCGCAATACCAAAAGATCGATCAGAAACGGAGGACAGTCCGCCTCAGAGGTCGGTCATGCTTCGTTTCGCTATGGATATCACTGAATTTTGTCCAAGTCCAGATTGAGCTACAATCGATAGGACACGGCAAGAAAGACCATAGGAGTCAACATCTCAAGTTCCAAGTCAATCTGAGTTCATACGCTCGGGTTATGATCGATTCAAATTGAAGGGGAAAGCTTGAGTCTCGAAGCCATCACAAACCAATGTTTCGAAACCATCAAGCTCGAATCCATGAGCTTCGAATCCACAGGTCCATCTCGGGTTCGCCTACGTCACCTTCGAATCCATCGTGTTCGAACCCATCGTGTTCGAACCGATGGGCCTCGCATCCATGGAGAAGTGACATAGTTCGTATCCATCACAAGAGTCACACTTCGAACCCACCACAAAGCCTAGTTCGACTCCAAGCGAGAATCACGGCTCGAACCCAAACATGGAGCCTAGTTCGAACCCATCCACAAAGTCATGCTCGAAACCATCCATGATGCCAAGTTCGAATCCACCTGTGTAGCCTCATTCGAATCCACCGGGTCAACCAACCACGATGACGTGTCCCCCTTCGATTCGAATTCGCCGAGATCCATGGAGTCGAAGCGGTCAATTTGGAGTAAAGACCGGGTTGGTTCGAAGTTTGCGCTCCACGTCGCCACGAAGTCACGTGCCATGATGGGTTCGAAACCATCGGTTCGAAAGCATGGTTTCGAACCAAACAGCCAGGCAATGAACTCCATTTCGAATCCATCATATCTCCCAATCTACTGAGCCAAATGCCATGAATTTTTCACAGAAGCTTGCCTACATATTGAAGAATGTCTACGCCAAATTTCACCTCGATTGGATGAATTCTTGATCTGTTCGAATGGAGTTCGAACCGATGCCAAAGTGGGCCCAAACTTCCTGAGACCGTGCGTGTAGGCCCCCTCACGTGCAAGAAGTGGTCTTCCGAGTTTTCAGCGGAATATCAGCAGCCTACGCCTATAAATAGAGCCCCAGGGCCAACAGAAAAGGGACTTTTGGATTCTGAAGCACCCAGACCCTGCCGGATTGAGATCTCCATCATCCTACATCATAATTTGGTTGTTGATTTCGAATTTCCAGTTGTAATTTACTGTTGATTGCTGTACCGAGTTGTAATCATCAAAAGAGAGTCAATAAAAGTATAAAAACTTCACAGTGGACGTAGGCAATACGCCGAACCACTATAAATTGCTTGTCTACGTGCTTATTTACATGTTATTTGGAGTTGTTGTTAGATAATCCTCAGTTTTAATTTGCACTCTTCATTTATTATCTCTTCAATAACTTCCGACGAGTGTTGTGCCCAATTCCGGTGCAAACACTTTGGTGCTTTCACTGAGAAAACCCAGATTTTCTCTCGCTCCACGGATCTGTCATCAATACCGGATTGCATAAATCTAAGAGAGAGATCCGGATTTCAAGCTTAGGTTCCTTCCGTTCTATTCAGACTTGATAAAGGTCTAGGAAAGAATCTCGCTATTCACAATGGTGAGTACTAGAACCACCTCTAACCTTGGTAACCAAGAGGGCCAGGATAGGCCAGATCCTACGCAGTTACCGTCTACTCAGGACATCGCCGGACCTTCGGAGTCATCCGGACCGGTAACAAGACAAGAGTTTCAAGCGTTTCTCCAAGAGCTGACCCAAAGTCGGCAGCAGTTGACGGAGCAACTACGTGCTAACGCTGAATTAACTCGCCAGCTACACAGTCATAAGCGAAGGCGGTCTAGGAGGGATTATGCATCCCAGTCTTCCACGGAGAGTTCGGCCTCCACCGATTATCATCACCGACCTTCACGACCCCGAATGGATGGGAATCATGCGCAGGCCACCGGAGACCTTCCTGCATTGACGGTTGGGCAACTACAAGTCGGTCCTTCTGCGAGCTTCCATACAGGGCCTTCTTCTCGGGGAGGCACTGCTCCTCAACACACTACCGACAACCGTCCTGCAACTGTTGCCACGGAGCGAGGGGTTGACATCCGTACGTTGTCGGATCAGAACCACCACCGACGACGGCAGTCTCCTGAACCTTATGTACCGGAAGATGCCGAACCAAGGAGGCGAGATCCGGACCGTCGACAGCATCCGGTCCAATCCCGCATTATGGAGCCCGACCACACCTTGGCTCGACATGCCCAGAACGCAGCTATAACGGATCTTCCAGAAATGATCAGGCAGATGATCCGTGAAAGTCAGGGGTTTACCAACGACGACTGGGGAATCTCCCGGAGTCACACCCCATTCACCGACAAGATCCTGTATGCCGAACCCCCTCGGCGATTTAGGATGCCCACGTTACCGATGTACGAGGGAAACTCGGACCCTAATCAACACATATTGAAGTATGAATGGTCCATGAGCGCCGCTAGGGCAGATGATGCGGTCAAGTGTAGGAGCTTCCCTATCTCTTTGGGGGGCATTGCTACGATGTGGTTCATGCGATTGCCACCCCGTTCTATCTCCTCGTTCAATCAGCTGGCCAGGAAGTTCGTGGAACAATTCCGCATGCATGTTGCGAGGCCTAGGGACGTCAACACTTTGTCTAGTGTTACCCAAGCTCCAGGAGAAACCCTTAGACACTACTTGGAGAGATTCCATAAGGCCTGTGTAGAAATCACCAATCCTAATGATAACTCGATTCTGATGGCATTGATGAAAGGAATTGACCCTGATTCGGATTTTGGAAATTGGTTGGCAGGAAAACCTCCTGCATCGTTGGATCGCTTCTACTCCAAAGCCGCCCAGTTCTTGAGGCGTGAGGACGCGAAGCAGTCTAGGAAACAGGACGACGCAGGACCCAGTGGAGAGGGGATTCAAAGTAATGTGGCTGTTAAACAATCGGGAGAAAGTTCCGGGAAAGTACAGCTAAATATCCAGAACAAACAATCACAACCGAAGGATAATGGGAATCAGAGCAGGAAGCGAGATCAGAACCGTGGGCCGAGGCGTAGGGCCCCTATGTTCGATAATTATACTCCACTGAATACATCGTTGGAGAACGTATACCTACAAACTTGTAACGCCATGCAATACAAGAAGCCTACTCCGAAGCCGTCGTCGGAGAGGCAGATTCAAACGGGAAAGTTTTGCAGATTTCACGACAGTTACGGCCACAATACCAACGAATGCAGACACTTGCAGGATTTAATTGAGAAGTTGATCAGGGAAAGGAAGTTGGACCAGTTCGTACGGGCGCCGCAGTCTGGCAATGCGGGTCCGTCGAACCAGAACAATCGGCAAAATCAGCCAAGGCAGGAAGAACCCGCCCGAGCGGGCGGGAGGTTAGTGATAAACACCGTAAGTGGTGGTCCTCATCCGGCGGATAGGAGTTGGAAAGAAATGGAGTCATATGCTAGCTCGGTTAGGCATATGGACTTCGAATGTTGCAGTAGTTATGACGAGGGGGCTCCGGCGAAACAGCAAAAAACGATGGCAGATGACATCGTGTTTCGGAACCGTGACGCAGACAAGGTCGAAGCCCCGACTATCGACCCACTTGTGATATCCGCCCAGGTTGGTCCTGCTTGGATGAAGAGGATACTGGTGGATAGTGGGAGTTCAGTCAATATTTTGTTCAGGAGAGCTTACGACCAGATGAAGATGGAAGCCAAAGATCTGAAGCCCTGCCAGTCCAGGATTCATGGCTTCGATGGAAGTGCTAATATACCCACGGGGGTTGTGGAGTTACCCGTGGAGCTGGGGATCGGTGAGTGCAGAAGAGTACACATGCTACAGTTTGTTGTTTTGGATATACATTCACCGTACAACGCATTTCTGGGCCGACCGGCCCTCGCTGAATTTCGAGCGGCAATCGGCCCGTGGTGCTTGACTTTGAAATTTCCTACCGATTGTGGTATCGGTGTGATTCATGGAGATCAGGCTGCTGGAAGGGCCTGTTATGTTGCTGAGCTGCGAGAGGCACAACGAAGGGAGAAAGGGAAGGGCGTAGAGGATTCTCTCTGCGTCCGTTCTGTCAATGATTGACAATTGGTGCTTGGGCCTCAGCCCGGGCACCACAACCAGTTCCAGAAAGACCTTGACCCGAGGGACAACGACGACAATGGGGAGTCTACAGAAAGTCAGGCCTCTCCGGCCGAGCTAACTATCGATGTCCCGATCGATGATGATGGCGATGATGCGAGAGCGTTAAAAATCGGGTCTCAATTGAGGCCGGGGGCACAACAGGAACTGGTTGAATTTCTCCTGGCGAATCTTGACGTGTTCGCCTGGACGCACTCTGACATGTGTGGGATCTCGCCGGATATCGCGAGCCACACTTTAAACATCGACCCACGGTATGTCCCAGTCAAGCAGAAAAGGCGCGGTATGGATCCAGAGAGATCTGCCGCCCTTAAGGAGGAGGTTGATAAGTTGAAGACAAACGGGTTCATTAGAGATGCTTTATACCCGGAGTGGGTGTCAAACCCGGTACTTGTCCGGAAACCGAACGGGAAATGGAGGACGTGTATCGATTATTCTGACTTGAACAAGGCTTGCCCGAAGGACAGTTTTCCGCTTCCTCGAATCGATCATCTCGTTGATTCAACCGCCGGACACGAGTTGTTATCCTTTATGGACGCTTACTCGGGCTACAACCAGATACCCATGCATGTGCCCGACCAAGAACATACGAGTTTTGTGACTGATCTGGGGTTATACTGCTACAAAGTCATGCCTTTTGGGCTAAAGAATGCCGGCGCAACTTATCAACGCTTGGTTAACCGGATGTTCTCCGACCAGATCGGGAAGACCATGGAAGTTTATGTAGATGACATGTTAGTAAAGTCAAGGCATTTAGTTGATCACGTAGAAGACTTGGGATCAATGTTTGATACCCTCCGGAGATATGGGATGAAGCTCAACCCACTAAAATGCCATTTTGGGGTTGCATCCGGAAAGTTCCTGGGGTTCATCGTCAACGCCCGAGGGATAGAGGCCAACCCTGAGAAGATTTGGGCCATCAGGAACCTCCAAACTCCAAGGACCATAAAGCAAGTCCAGAGTCTCAATGGGAAAGTCGCAGCATTGAGTAGGTTCATCTCAAAGTCAACCGACAAATGCATCCCTTTCTTCGACCTGATCCGAAAAGGGAAACGAAACTTCGAATGGACCGCAGAATGTGAAGGTGCGTTTCAGTCACTGGTTCAACATCTTTCTACACCACCGATTCTTTCGAAGCCTGTTTATCACGAGCAATTATATCTTTACTTGGCGGTATCAGAAAGCGCAATCAGTGCAGCATTAGTCCGGGAAGAAGACCGAGTGCAAAAGCCGGTATATTATGTGAGTAAACGGTTGACCGGAGCCGAGAGGAACTATCCCAAGCTAGAAAAGTTGGCGTATTGTCTAGTCATTGCCTCGAGAAAGCTTCGTCCATATTTTCAGGCTCATCCTGTCACCGTGTACACCGACCAGCCGTTGCGACAGGTCCTCACGCGGCCTGAGACGTCTGGTAGGCTGCTAAAATGGAATATTGAATTAAGTCAGTTTGACATTGCCTATACTCCGAGAAGGGCCATACATGGCCAAGTTCTGGCAGATTTCGTCGCTGAATTCACTGTACCCGAGGAATTACATGAGAATAGCGAACCTCCTAAACATGTGTGGAAGTTATATACTGACAGTGCCTCCAATGGGCGATGTTCAGGAGCGGGGGTAGTGCTTGAAACCCCCGAAGGCCGATCTGTATGCTACGCCCTAAAGTTCGAGTTTCGCGCGACTAATAATGAGGCTGAATATGCAGCTTTGCTCACTGGGTTGAAGCTGGCCCACGACCTGAGAATTGTCGCTGTAGAGATTTATTGTGACTCCCAATTAATCGTATGTCAGGTCCGAGGTGAATATCAAGCTAAGGATCGAAGACTAGCTGCTTACTTGTCTCGAATCAGGGAAACCCTTGATCGCTTCGATTACTATGCCATTTTCTATATCCCCCGGGAGCACAATCAGAAGGCCGATTCATTGGCGAAGTTGGCGAGTACGGGCGAAGCTCAACAGTTGGGGCTTGTTCCCGTTGAAACCCTACCTTCTCCAAGCATTGATCAAAGTGAGGTCAGCCACGCATTCGAGGCTACCACAAGTAGGGAGTCGTGGATGACCCCCTATCGAAATTACATTGAACATGGAGTGCTGCCTGAGCGTAGGAGTGAAAAAAGGCAGGTCCTTCGTAAAGCCCCACGGTTTGTCGTCCAAAACGGAGTTATGTATAGAAGGGGATATTCCGTCCCCCTACTCCGATGTATCGCACACGATGAAATCAGGCGAGTGTTGCACGATGTACACGAGGGAGAGTGTGGCAATCACACTGGGGGGCAGGCACTCGCCAAGAAGGTACTCCGATACGGATATTACTGGCCCACCGTTAATCGAGATGCATCGGACTACGCCAAAAAATGTGACAAATGCCAGAAACACGCTCGGATTCCCAGGGCTCCACCTACCGAAATAACCCAAATGGTCAGCCCCTGGCCATTCGCGGTATGGGGAATCGATATAATTGGAACATTGCCTCTGGCCAAAGGTGGCGCGAAGTACGCCATCGTCGCGGTTGATTACTTCACCAAATGGGCCGAAGCTGAGCCTCTTGCAACGATTACAACGAAGAAAGTGATCAACTTCGCAGTGCGCAACATCATCTGTCGATTCGGCCTCCCGCACACTATCATCACCGATAACGGAGCCCAATTCGACAGTGTTGAGTTCAGAAATTTCTGTCAGCGATTTCGTGTACATAAGAAGTTTTCCACAGTGGCACACCCACAAACAAATGGTCAGGTCGAAGCTGTCAATAAAGTTTTAAAGTCCATTCTGAAGAAGCGACTGGAAAAGGCCGGGGGCAAGTGGGTCGATGAACTCCCTATGGCGTTATGGGCCCATCGAACAACTCACAAAACTGCAACCGGTCACACTCCGTTTTCTCTATCGTACGGCTCAGAGGCCGTTATTCCAGTCGAATTGGAAGTGCGTTCTCATCGTGCGACGTATTACGATCCGAAGACAAATGCCATAGTACTTGCTCAATCTCTGGATTTACTAGATAAGAGGCGTGAAGAGGCTGATTTGAGGGCAGCCGCATATCGGAGTCGAGTTGCCCGAATATTCAATGCCAAGGTCCGTCGGCGAACCTTTGAGCCCGGCGATCTCGTGCTCAAAAGGATTTACCCGGTCCCTTCGCACACGAAGCCAACTTGGGAAGGACCGTACATGATTTCACAAAAGCTCGGAGACGGCACGTTCAAATTATCGACCGTTGATGGTCTCACCTTGCCGAGGGCCTGGAATAGCGAGAGTCTTCGTCGCTACTACACATGAAAGACTTTGCTTTTTCTGCCAATTTGTTCTTTTGCATTTTATTTTAGCATTCCGAGACTTGAATTTGTAATAAGGCAACTGACTCCGCCATATTTTCTCGTTTCAGCAATAAAATGCCATCTCTTCGAGCCAAAGCTGTGGTTTATTAAGTGTAACGCACGATATCACAACGCACAGAGAGCTAAGTCCCATCATGCGGTGGGATTTATTCAAATGGAGAGTGGCTGCAATATGAACGGTCACTCGCTAAGTGAAACCAGAGCTCGGGGACAGGACACCACGTGAATATTTACAGGGATTGATACACGACAATCCCTCGCCTAACTCCAAGTTCCCAGAGTGCGAACTGGAGTATAAACATTTAATAATTCGTTCCTAGAGCGCGAACGAACTCCGAGTTCCCAGAGTGCGAATTGGAGTATAAACATTTAATAATTCGTTCCCAGAGCGCGAACGAACTCCGAGTTCCCACAGTGCGAACTGGAGTATAAACATTTAATAATTCGTTCCCAGAGCGCGAACGAACTCCAAGTTCCCAGAGTGCGAATTGGAATATAAACATTCGATAATTCGTTCCCAGAGCGCGAGCGGACTCCAAGTTCCCAGAGTGCGAATTGGAGTATAAACATTCGATAATTCGTTCCCAGAATGCGAACGGACTCCAACTTCCCAAAGCGCGAACTGGAGTATACACGTAAGTTACAGGTTCCCGGAGCGCGAACCGTAGCATCCGTGCTAGCTCCAGATTCCTGAAGCGCGAGTTGGAGTACGAACATTAATTTCGGGTTCCTGAAGTGCGAACCCAAACATACATGCTTTATCCAAGTTCCCGGCGTGTGAATTGGAGCATGAACACTAAGTTAAAGTTCCCGTAGTGCGAACTAAAATGTTAACATTAACTCCAAGTTCGTAGAGTGCGAGTTGGAATGCGAACACTGATAACTCTCGAACTCCCGGAATGCAAACCAGGTTATCGATCTCAAATTATTCTAAGTCCCCGGGATGCGGACGTGTGCTCAAGACTTGCAACAAGTGCGATCAACCACCAAAAATACAAGTGTTGTTCCCCAAAACTGGGGGGGCACGAAAGCTAGATATTAATCACTAACCGAAGTGATACAACGTCCGAAGTTCGACTCATTCATCAATCACAATGTGTGACCGAGATCTTCAGGCTTGGCAAATGAGACGAACTCTACTTAAACGGTAAAAACACCACAAGTACACCGGACCGAAAACAAGACATTGCAAGTACTTAAGCACAAATAAAACGAGAGTTGGAACGAAGAAACTAAATTTTATTTCAACTAACTTAAAACAAGGACTTACACGCAGATAAGTTCTTCCAAAAAAAAAAATGCCTACTAGCAGGGGCCGAACCTGCATCTATACACGGCCTACTAACAAAAAACAAAGACAAGTCCCTATCTACCAAAAAACCTGCATGGGGGGCCGCTCTATTCTTTCTTTCTCGGCTTCCTTATCAGCGGTTCGTCGTCAGAATCGCTAGGAACGGAAATCCTTGGCTTTGACGGCCTCCTCTCCGGTGGCTGCTCTCCAGCGGGGGGCATAATATCTACGTCTTCCTCGGAACTTGAATCTAAATGAGGACTCCCCGCCGGAGAAATAGGAGGGACCGGATCCGCAACAGAAGGTGGGATAACGTCGCCACCGGCGCAACCGCTATGCCCCTCAGCTTCCAATTCAACATGGATTTCGGCCAAGATTTCTTCTTCTCGAGCTGATGGGGCCCGGCTGGAGATAACTCCGGTCTCAACAAGGGGGCCAGACACTGGTGGTAACTCACTAATGATAAATGGCAAGTCTGTAGAGAAGTCACTCTAGTGACCGAGCAATTCACTCACCATTTGCTCGTCAAGAGACAAAGAGCTTCCCTACGCCGCTCCGGTAGACGCTGCCGTTGTCACAACAGTCGTTTCAGTAGTAATAGCCTTCTGCCCTTGGCTCGGCTCCTGGGTCGAAGACACCGGGGTAATCCTGGTCACTGGATAAAGAAGAGAAGGGGTTAAGAGCAATCACTTCAAAACGAGAGTTATAGCGAAAGTGCACTTGAAATTTGTTCAGAATACCTTCCTCGGTTCGGCTTGTTGGTGGTGGAACGACTTCAGGGACGTGCTCACGAATGGGTGATAACCGCGGTTGCTCTGGGTCGTAAGCCGGAACGGTCTGTGAGCTGACCGCAGATACAAGCTCGGACGAAAGCGGGGCAGTGATTTCAAGAGCGGTGTCACAATGCTCAACACTTGACCCTTCTCCGGCCTCCAAAGATCGACCGCCAACCATCTCCTTCTCATGAGCGATCATAGCATCATGAAGGACCCTTTTTTCCTCATCTGTTAGCAGTCGGTTTTCGAGCTCGAACCGGTCGACCGATTCATCGGGGTGCGCTTCCTCTTCCTCTTCAACCAATCGTTCCCAAGCACTGCGGAGATGCACTGGGTAGTCCTGAAGCCAGGCCAAATTTCTGTACTTCAATACATTGGCATTGTATGTAATAAGAAGATCTTCAATGTCAGCCTCTAGCCTGGCCTCGGCTTGCTGAACTCTCTCCCCAATCTCCGCCTCAACCGCTTGAACTCTTGCCATTGCTTCAACCCGTTCGGTCCGGAGTATCACCGCCTGTTCGCACGCCTCCTGTGCTGCATTGTTTGCGTCGTCCCTATCCTTGACGATTTCGGCAAATTTGGATTTGAGCTCATTTAGTTCCTTTAGCGCCGCATCCCTCTCGGCAGTGACCAGAGTATTCCATTGTCCCATGTCCTCGACCGTGGCGTAATGCTCACGCTTCATTCTATCCATCGTGAGTTGGGCTTCATCGGCCTTTTTGATGGCTTCCATCTCTGATTTTCTGGAAGATTCGGCCTCGGTGTTCAGCACATCGATAATGCGACTCTTCTGGGCCAACTCCGCCTGTAACTTTTCGTTGGCGGCCCCACGCTCAAAGGCCAGCTCCGACGCCTTCTCCGCCGCCTTAAACCAAACTTTATACTGAGCATAAAAATCGTGCACATAGTCGTGCACCACCTGCTCCGCCGACGGAGGAATTCTTTTCAAGTGCGGGGGAAAATTGTAGTTGTCAAAGCAAATAGTTGGGAAGTCTTTTTTCAATTGAGCGAGCCTGAGCACCCCTTCGCCCGAAATCCCCATAGGGGGTTGTTCCGCAACTACGGCGGTCGATGCCTCGCTTCTCGAACGGTGAGATTCGTGCCTGGAAGATTGGGAAGTGGACGTATGACGTGAAGGCTCAGAGGGGCGAGAAATATGGACCGGAGGTGGTACGGAATCTCTGGGAGGAGGAGGGGTACGCGATCGGGATCGACGCTTATAACCCCTCTCTGTGTCGTATCTTTCACGGCTCAAATATCCGGAGTATTCCTGGTCATAGTCCCTATCTCCTTCCCGCCTGCGCGAGTCACGATATGATGGTTTCCGAGCATGTCGCAGACTCCCTAGCATCGAACCGCGCCTGGACATGGTACCTGCAAAGCAAAGAGAAGAACAGAGTTAGTGGTTTCTCAAAACCGATCACCCAAAACTTGGAACTATGTAGTGTCGTGAAATGTGTATGAATATGCATTTCCCCCGACCAACCCGAAGTGTCGACTGAGCTAGTAATAAAAGACTCGCTCAGTTCAAGAGTACGATGAAACTCCTCCAACCCGGCATCATGCTGAAAGGATACATCATCCGGGATTGGAAGATCTGTAAGCCCTTCGAAAAGACTTTCGGTTCGCGGAGGAGACGTCTCGGGAATTATAACTCCGGGGGATGATCGGGCTGTGACAACCGACTTCCATCTCCCCTTCTTGGTTGATGTGGCGACGGCCGCCTTGCCTTTTCTTTGTTCTTCAACATCTTGAGCCACGTCTGTAGGCTCCAGCAACGGCTCGTCGTCAGTATGAGTTCTTTCGGAATCAGCTTCCTCGGCTACAATGACTTTGGGTTTCTTGTGCTTGGCGTGTTTTTTCGGAACAATTCTTTGCACCCCGTCGAATATTATACTCTTCCATCGTTCGACTAATCCACAGGCCCGGAGATTCCTATCCGTCAACAACACGTCAATATCCCTGTCGGCGTTCGGGATCTCTCGGAGCACACGTACTATCTCCTTAAAGCTTTCACCGTCGGGGCGCTGGATCATCGCTGTACAGAAGAAAAATATATAAGTCACACTTCGACTGCAATCACCTCAATAATAGTTTGGAAACTCAGCTATACTCACGTCTAAATAACCATCGCCTGGCGAAGCCCGGAGGACATCTAACGTAGAACCATTCCGTCCTGTAATAGCTTAACCTAGTCCAGGATCCGGTAACCACTTGACAATTTCGTACTGCCTCCAAGAATGTGAAAGATGGGTTATCGTTTCGGGTTTTGAAGTTAAACAAGTATCTGATTTCGATCGGGGCCGGTGGTCTATGAAGATATTCCATAAAGACGATGAACAGGCTGTTCACCGAAGCGTACCCGTTCGGGTGAAGTTGGGATGGTGCGACTCCCAAAAAAGACAGCACTTCTCTTATATATTCATTGAACGGAGGAAGCGTCCCGGCCGCGCACGCATGGCGATTGAATGCGGTATACCCCTCCGGCGGGTTGTGTGGTCTATCGCTTGGCCCAGGTAATAACACGTCGTCTAATGACAAACCGTGCCTCAAACATATCCTCCCCAGCATATCTTCGGAAATATGAGATGGGACGGAATCTGATGGATTAGCAATGAATGACGCATCGGGAAGTTCGTCCGGCGCCGGGCCGATAACTTCAGGATCAATGTTTGGGACCTCTAACCTCGGAGGTACTATACTCTGTATATCTTGTGGGGTTTCCTGCTGACGCGAACTCGAAGGCTCCATAACTGACTAACTCATGAGAAACCATCATTAGATGATAAGGGGCCCGTGAATTCCCCAGTGTATAGTGTACGAGTGTGTGTCGTGCGGTGCTATGCGTTACTTGGATGAATATCGCAGAATTAAAGAAAACACGCAAACGACAAAGCTACAAAGCCCGGTTGTGATGGCCGTTATCGCTAAACCCTTCACATAAGGAAGGTTGATTCACACAAAGATTGTTATTGTTCCGTCAACGAGCTTCGAAAGGTGGTCAAGTATGCAGTTTAACGTGTCCAAATATGCAGGAGTGAAGCTCGTCGGAATTATTCTCAGAAAATATCAAACTTTGGTATCCACTATATGAAGTTTTGAACCAATCACGAGTGATCTGTTCGAACCCATCATCGCACCACTTCGAATCCATCCAAAGGGGCGAGCTTCGAATCGATGATCAGTGTGCCAAGCTCGAATCGATCGGTGAAGGGTGACTTCAAATCGATACGGGAGGGCGCACTTCGAATCCATTCGAAACGCCGAGCTCGAATCGATCGGTGAAGAATGACTTCGAATCCATCGAAACGCCGAGCTCGAATCGATCAGTGGGGGATAACTTCGAATCGACCCTTGATTGAGTAGTTCGCACCGATCAGGGAAGCCTCAACTAAGCATCGCACGCATTCGACTCGATACCCTTCGTGTCGTTCGTAAAGGGATGTTTCATATCGGTGCGAAGTTGAGAGCCTCCTTCCAATCAACGGTTGCTTCTTGTATCGATCATTGGGCACCGATACAACTCGACACCATGGTTAGCTAGGTGCAAACTGCATCCCCTCCAAGGGAATCGCAAGGGCCGACTCAAAGTCTGAGAGAGAATGGTGCTGCCTCCCCATAGATTCGTACACGAGTTCCTGAATCAATTCGAGATTCTTCCAAAGGCCAGATCTGGATCTACAAAAGCCCGAGAAAGGCCGATCGATGATAAAGTGATGGGTTCGAGGTAGCTTTGCCGTGCGAACTCAAGATTAGTTACCTAGTTTGAATGATGATTTCGAGAAAGTAAAGATTCGGATCTTGAATGATTCAAAAGCGCGGTGCAGTGTTTTTTCTCTTTTGAAGCTTCGAGACGATGCACTGCACAGTAAAAAGCAAGCGAGAATAAAAGTAAAAAGTGAAAGAATGCCGAGGTCATTGCTATTTATTTGGGGGGTTGGAGATGACTGGGTCGATTCGCGTTCCGGTAGATTTGACCGATTACAACAGGTCAGAATGCAGGACCGGTTCGAAATCCGCTCTCGAACCCATATGTTTGAGGTTCCATCGTGTGAAGCACACGGACCACTGCCACGAACAAAAGTCTCGAAACCATCCTTTCACATCGGTTCGAACATCGGTTTCGAACCCATCGCAACACAAGTATACTCCATCTTTTCAGACCGGTTCGAATGTCAATTTCGAATCCATCATAGCAGCAAGCGTGCCGCGCCCATACAAACGTAGATCTCGAACCCATCAATGTTCGAACGCATCAGTTCGAAACATTACGCTCGCGCAATACAAATTCGATTCCTTTAACCCTCTACATCGGTTCAGGAGAGGATCGATACGAAGGGACCATTCGAAACAACCACCAAGCGTTGTCTCAATTCAAATTTCAAAATCGGTTCAGGAGAGAATCGATACGAAATTCTATAAGCAAACCAAACTGACAACGACTCGTGGACGCACGACGCTAACAAGGGTCAAATTAACATATGCGCATACATGTCAGACTAACATTCGATTTTGAATATTCGCAGGGGGTCAAACACTCATCCTGTTATAAATGCGACAGCCAACGGCTAAGCATTATTATACAACAATCAATCATATCAACGCAAGGTTACAGCAGTACAGCATACGAGTTTCAACAAAAAAGAAAGTAATGATTGCTCAGAGAAATTGCAGCAGTTCAAAGCACGTCATGTTCCCACAAGACGTACTTTGGGGGGCAGAATGTTATCCCGCTTTTTGGCAAAGCCGCAATACCAAAAGATCGATCAGAAACGGAGGACAGTCCGCCTCAGAGGTCGGTCATGCTTCGTTTCGCTATGGATATCACTGAATTTTGTCCAAGTCTAGATTGAGCTACAATCGATAGGACACGGCAAGAAAGACCATAGGAGTCAACATCTCAAGTTCCAAGTCAATCCGAGTTCATACGCCGGGTTATGATCGATTCAAATTGAAGGGGAAAGCTTGAGTCTCGAAGCCATCACAAACCAATGTTTCGAAACCATCAAGCTCGAATCCATGAGCTTCGAATCCACAGGTCCATCTCGGGTTCGCCTACGTCACCTTCGAATCCATCGTGTTCGAACCCATCGTGTTCGAACCGATGGGCCTCGCATCCATGGAGAAGTGACATAGTTCGTATCCATCACAAGAGTCACACTTCGAACCCACCACAAAGCCTAGTTCGACTCCAAGCGAGAATCACGGCTCGAACCCAAACATGGAGCCTAGTTCGAACCCATCCACAAAGTCATACTCGAAACCATCCATGATGCCAAGTTCGAATCCACCTGTGTAGCCTCATTCGAATCCATCGGGTCAACCAACCACGATGACGTGTCCCCCTTCGATTCGAATTCGCCGAGATCCATGGAGTCGAAGCGGTCAATTTGGAGTAAAGACCGGGTTGGTTCGAAGTTTGCGCTCCACGTCGCCACGAAGTCACGTGCCATGATGGGTTCGAAACCATCGGTTCGAAAGCATGGTTTCGAACCAAACAGCCAGGCAATGAACTCCATTTCGAATCCATCATATCTCCCAATCTACTGAGCCAAATGCCATGAATTTTTCACAGAAGCTTGCCTACATGTTGAAGAATGTCTATGCCAAATTTCACCTCGATTGGATGAATTCTTGATCGGTTCGAATGGAGTTCGAACCGATGCCAAAGTGGGCCCAAACTTCCTGAGACCGTGCGTGTAGGCCCCCTCACGTGCAAGAAGTGGTCTCCCGAGTTTTCAGCGGAATATCAGCAGCCTACGCCTATAAATAGAGCCCCAGGGCCAACAGAAAAGGGACTTTTGGATTCTGAAGCACCCAGACCCTGCCGGATTGAGATCTCCATCATCCTACATCATAATTTGGTTGTTGATTTCGAATTTCCAGTTGTAATTTACTGTTGATTGCTGTACCGAGTTGTAATCATCAAAAGAGAGTCAATAAAAGTATAAAAACTTCACAGTGGACGTAGGCAATACGCCGAACCACTATAAATTGCTTGTCTACGTGCTTATTTACATGTTATTTGGAGTTGTTGTTAGATAATCCTCAGTTTTAATTTGCACTCTTCATTTATTATCTCTTCAATAACTTCCGACGAGTGTTGTGCCCAATTCCGGTGCAACTCTTCAATAACTTCCGACGAGTGTTATGTCCAATTCCGGTGCAAACACTCGCGATTACGGGCCATAATGGCCCGGGTAGTTACTGTGCGCGATCGGCTCCGATGTGTCTTAAGTGCGGCTGTGGTAAAAAAGAAAACTCCCCGCAGAGGCGTAAGATGGGTGACAAATGTCTCCAAGACCCACAGCTAGGGAAGTGACTACAAAACCCGTTTGCCACGAAATTAAGCACATCGACGGCCTTCCGTGACTGGAAGTTTTACTTTTCCTACATTTCCATTTCATTTTAAACTTTTCTCCTATTCTCCGTAACGGTGCTTGAAAGTACAGGACATGAAATAGGGAACGCTCGCTAATGGGAACAGAAACTTACGATCGGATGACGAGACACTCAACAGCATTCCGTGCTTAGTCTCACAAGGCGCACAAAGTTGTCGTCCACAGCCGAAACATAAAGGGCGATACCTTCTACTTTCATACATTAATGCATAGCTGCAGTTCATATTCACACATCACATTTACGTTGCAAAATGAGAAAATTATGCTTTAAGCAAAAAACTTGGCATCAGGCACAGTCAAGCCACTAGTAACATGCATAGTTACATCACTTACACAGCACAACAAAGTAGCGATAACATTCCAACATAAAGGAATCAGCTTATGTTATGAAATTACATAAAGTCATTCATCACAAACAATATCATTACAGTCACATCAATGTTTTGGACTAACATAAACAGCAATAAAAAGAAATCAAAAGGTGACCGAATCCGGACAAGGAACCAGCTGCGTCCACGCTTTGCCCTCATCCTACCAACTCTCCAAGCCTACTTGGCCGCAGGCTCGGAGCTCCCAGCATGTTGATCGGAAGTCCCACCTGTCCAATTCAGAAGAGGAGTTCATTAAACAAATAGTAAACGATCAAGTTATGAAAACCTAAAAAGAAAAGAAGGGGAAGCAAGGCTTGAACCCAGAACACTCAAGATGAAATGCACATTCATTACCAGCTTCAATCTTCTTTGCACTGACTACACATTTCAACATCGTATGCGAAATTACATGATCAGTCCTTCTGTGGTCATGAATAACCAATTGCACTACTTAGGTGATCGTAATCTTTGGAACGATATTGATGGTCTGCTCAGTGGATTTGATGATGCTCAACTAGATTTCAGTAAAGGATCATTCAGTGGTTTGAACAATGAAGTAACAGATTTGGATGAAATAATCAATGCCATTCCTCTAAACCATCCTTCAGATCCTCGTTTAGCTTCTCTGACCCTTTCTGAAGAGTTCAATATCATCTTCAACGACTTGAGTTATGAGATAGAGAAGTCCAAGTTGAGCTACAGGATATCTAATGATGATCATAAGGAAGAATCAAAAGGCAAAAAAAAAAAAAGAAATTAACGATGAACAAGGAAAAAATGGCCTTAACATTTGAACTAGTATCGAAGTACTTTTACTTGCCAATATCGCAAGCAGCGAAAGAATTAAACATAGGTCTAACTCTTTTGAAGAAGAAATGCAGAGAGTTGGGAATTCCTCGGTGGCCTCATCATCAAATGAAGAGCATGCAGACTCTCGTAAGGAATGTTCAGGAACTAGAGAGAGAGAATGGAGAAGAAGGGGAAGAGAGACTCATGGACGCTCTATCATATGGCATAACTCCAGCCCCTGGCAGCACCATGAGCGCTCTATCAATCCCAAAAGAACGAGATATGGCGTCGAGCTGCTCCTCTTTGAGGGAGCTAGGAAAACAGTCGGGCAGGGAGTCCAGAAGCTCCTGGAGACCATATTCGTCCACTAACGACCTCAGGGCAGGTCCATGACGTTCTGGTCTTGGCTGAGCTGGGGGCACGGCGGAAGGCTCTTCCCTGCCTTGGGATCTCTTCTTCATTGATCGGGTCTCCACTCTTAGAGACATTTATCTGCAAACACGAAAGCGAAAGACATGTTGTTAGAACAAGAAGTATGGAAATATAAGCAAGCAAGTGTATAAAGCGAGCAAGCGTATGTAAGTCTAAGATATCACTCAAGATTTAAATATAGAAGTTCATTCGGTAAAACAAAGCAAGAGTCCATTCGGCACTTCAACCCCCAAGCTCATTCGGCAATAAAAAGCGAAACCCCATTCGGCATTCTCAACGTAAGTCATTCGGCGAGAGTAGGCTTGTTACCTGATTCGGCGACCTGAAGTGATTCGGCAATAAGGATGATTCGGCTGTGAAAGATCTGATTCGGCAATCGGGCTCGGTAGGAGATAACGGAGGCCTAACTCCCCTATTTATAGGCGAAGCATATCGACCGGACCAACTGGTTCGGCACACCCAGGACCGAACAAAGCTATATCAACTGCAGGAGAACAAAGCGCGACACATGCAAGCACGTGCCCCACTTTGGGGGGCATGTGTTGGGGGGTGTTTTCACCGAACCAATTCCTAGTCGAACCATAGATACTACCGAGCCAAAGACTGACACGTAATCCCACCATCACCAGTCCAAACCATCACCGGACCGAACACCTCCTAGCCTACCACTGCCAAACCAGAGTGCAACCGGACCATCATCACCGAACCAGGCATTACCGAACCGGCACCTAGCCGGACCAACCCTACCGGTCCAACTCACTCCCAGCACCACCGAATCAAAAACCAAACTCCCCTCCACTACCGAAAAAAACGGCAACCGGACCAAGCTCTCGTCCTCTACCACCGGACCAGATCCACCAAGCACCCATGCCGAATGAAGCCTCGCCGAACCAACCTTCCCCCAAACCATACCGAACCACATCTCCACTTAAATACCGAACTTCCTCTCCACTTCCATGCCGAACCAACCCACCACCGGTCCAAAACCCATCATCACCGAACCACTTCCCTACCGAACCAAACCCCAACCACTCCAAACACTGCCGAACCAGGACGCCGCCAGGCCAGAATTGCTTCAGCCCAGGCCCGCCAGCAGCTATATACATCCAGGACCCCTGCCCCCAGCCTCATTCTATAAATAGAGGGGCAGGGGTACAACAATGGCAGACAAGTTTGAGAGCTCAAGCATGGAAGGAACTTTCAAACAACTTTCATATACTTGTATACAAAGCTTTGTACTTGTAATCTGAAAGAAAAGAGAGAATAACATATAAAGTGGACGTAGGCACGTTCTGGCCGAACCACTATAAATTTGCGTGTCTTTTTACAATTTAGCCCCTGTTTTTTTACTTATTTGCATAACTCACCCAAATTACCAAGAACAACATAAAATCAACTAAATCATACGACTTTGAGGTGTTTGTCCATTTTTTGTGTAAACACCTCCAAAGTACAATAACATAACTGGCTGAACTGAGTACAATAAAATACTTAAAAAGCATAAATAGATAGATTACCACAACAATTCTTCATCTCCACCTTTCGTCTCCTAAACCAGCATTACTCTCTCTAACCTGTATTGTATTGTAGAGTAGGTCAGAACAACAAATGTCTAATGAAATAAAAATCTCAAGCTGTACCATAATTGTACTTAGGCAGTGTTATTTAAATAAGAAATTTGTATTGCGTATAAAATCAAAATATATGTATAAAGTCAACTATAAGCCAAAAGGCTCTTCTAGTCCAACTATATAACATTTGTATAAAGCTAAGTGTAGGCCCAATGGCCCTTCCAGCCCGACTATACGATTGTCAACTGTAAGCCTGAAGGCTCTTCCAGTTGGACTACACAACTCTACGTAACTATAGTACACAATGTAAGAGGAAATACCAAAACCACTTACTACATTTTTGATGGGGCTTAGGAAAATTCTATTCATTTAAGACCTATAAAATAGGCAGATTCTCGTCATTTAAGACCTGACCCAAAGGCGGGTCCCTAAATGGTTCCTCCTTACTAACACGTAAGAAATCCTAATAGGTCACATAATACTCCACCAAGATGAAAGAGACTGTGCTATAGGATCGTGTAATATAGAATATATAATAGATAACTAATGCGGAAAGTAATTGTAAAATAAAAATAGCAGTAAAGTAAAATAACACTAGAGATTTTTATACTGGTTCGAACTTCCCGTTCTATGTCGAATCCCAGACTCGTTTTGAAATTAAAACTAGTAGCCCACACTTCACTCGAAGGAACAGGTATTACACCGCCCGAACAACCGAATAGGACTTCTACCTCCTAGACAACCGAGTAGGACTTCTACCGCCTGAGCAACCGAATAGGAATTCCAATACAAATAGTAAAGTTATTACTGACTGAGTATGCTCTTGAATAGTACATATAAGTCAATAACGTACACCCTTCCTATAATCTTCTCCTCGAGAATGATGTGTATGATTGTGTGTAGATAAAGAATAGGAAGATTAGAATTGCTTATAAGATATGAAAGTGTGATTGTAAGCAATGCAAATATGAAATCAGGTAAGTAATAGATTTAACGAATGTAGTTCAAAGTAGATCAAGAGAGGTAAGAAAATTAAGTGATTTGATCAATGAAACTCAAGGGTATTTATACTAGATAATGAGTTGCAATTGCTGGTGAAGAAATCTCTCCGCATGGCAATGACTGCATCCCTCGACGAGGAAGATATCTCTTCAGAAAAGAAGTGTCTATTCAAGAAAAATGGCAGTTGCAGTTTTCAGTCGACTAACTTTGAGCATTCAGTCGACTGAATTCAAAAAATACGCACATATATGTTAAAATGCATAGACTCAGTCGATTGAATGATGCCATCAGTCGACTGGTCCGTATATTTCTAAAATGAAAATATGCACAGGTTCAGTCAACTAAGGGCATCAGTTCAGTCGATTGAACTGTGTATATTATGAAACCTTAGTGCATTTGATTTAGAAAATGATTAATTTTAAATCAAGTGCAAATGTATGTGTATATTTAAATGAGAGTGATGGTTCTTGATAGAAGATCTTAACAAAGCAACTAGACTTGACTCTGTATACATAATACACGACTCTAGTTTAAATATATAGACTATATGAACCATACATCGAGTCATTGAGTCCGATCATCGTAGCAGTTGCAAATTCATGGATCGTTGTGTCTTGTCAGCAATCAAAACTCAAGATCCAACATTATTTATCTTTTTGATGATGACAACTTCATTTGTTATGAATGAATCTCGACCTATGCAGTTAATTCCCCGCTATATCCATGCTATACCTCATAGTATATTTCTACAACTGCGATTTTTTCCATATAGCCTCAAATCTAGCCTTTCCGCTTTAAGCCCCCTATTTCCGCTATATCCCGTTATTCCTGCTATATTCCGCTATTTCCACCATATCTTTTTTGAAATAAATGAATTGAAAAATGACATTCATACATTATAAAAATTATGAAATTAATTTATTTAAATGAATTTTTATATATTTTCAAAAATGAAAGTACTATAATATTATACTATATTAAACTATGTTATATAACAGTTTCACATTTATTTACAGTATATTCACACATGTTTTTATTTAAAATTATTTATGTATTAATTATAATTCAATTGAATGTTAATTTTTCATTTGATTACCATTTATATATTTGTAAAATCATTAAGTATGAGTGTTATATGATATTTTAGAGTCATCTGTTGTATCCCACTATATCCTCGCTGTATCCCTGCTATGATTTTTTGCACCTCCACCATATTGAATCTGCCGAGTGCTTAAATTGCATAGATCTCGACAAGTTTATTGATCTATATCTCCCTCTGAATCTATATTTTCTACTATGCTCGTTGGTTCTCCCCCTGAATTTTTGCTTATATTTCCTTGAAAATAGTATTTGAGCAATATCTTTCTCCCCCTTTGTCATCGAAAAAAGGAGAGTTTCCAAAAGGATAATATAAAAAATTTATAAATAAATAAATAACATGGACATCCATTTTGTCAAATAAAGAAAATCAAACTACAAGTCATAACCGAATTACCATTGTCAGACAAATATTACATAGTCAAACAAAATATCTACCATTGTTTGCAACATAATAACATATCATTTTTTCAAAATAATGAAGATAGAAAAAGAATATCTACTCGTCACCGTCACCTTCTTTATCAGAGCCATCTTCTTTGTCATCTCCCTCGGTTCCTTTTTTGCCACTAGATTCTCCACCTTGATTTCCTACTTCTTTCCCTTCCTCTTCCACTTCTTCATGTTCTTCATTAGAGGTCGACCAAGTAAAGTGAGGTGGAGGTCGTTTTCCTTGAGATGTTGGCACATGAACGGATGTGGAATAGGGTTGTGCATAGGAGATTGCTTCCTAAATATTGTTGAGGAAATCTTTGATATGATTGAGCTTTTTGTTCACCTTCGTTACAGATTTTTCAACACGGGAGACAATGGACTCGATATGAGAAAGACATTGATCTAGAAGCCTTTGATTTCTTGAAACAGTAGTCAAGGTATCTTGAGGTCGAGCTTGCTAATCGATCTCTCGTTTTGGTTAACTTCTCTTTAAGGTGGAGGTGGTTGAGAAGAAGTTAAAGCTTCAACATGGGGAGGTTGTTGGCTAGAGGATGGTTATGGTTGTTTGAAAGTTTTGCTCTTTAGCCAATGCACGTAGGCGATAATCGTGTGATCATGATATTGTTTTAGGCGATTCATCCAACTCAGTGTTTTTGTGTTCAATGATCCAATTGTAGAGAAATCTGAGTCGGAGAATGGAACATTGAAACGTTGAAGTATCCTCATAATGTATGCACCATAATGGATTGTTCGCATTCGTCCTTGATTGAAAGTTTGAAATTCTTCCAAAATAACCTTAGCCCAATTTACACGACGTCCCCCCATATGGTGTATAGAGACTGAAAATCTCGCATATACACCTTTTCATAGCTTCCTGTTCTTGGGTTGATAATGTGAATCGGTGCGTGAGGCAAAATTTGTGCTTTGGTTCTTAAAGCAATACTTTAAGTTCATTCATGTCATCGGAGAGGAATAAATGTCTAGTTCGATCTCTTGATTCCATATTTATGGAAATTTCGCCCAACTCTTCTCCTTCAGATGGATAAGTGAGGATTCGTCCAAGTCCAGGTAGTGGTAAGAAGATCTTGATGCCATATACAAGTGTCCAAATACAATCATCCGTGTTTTAAATAGAATGGTGGTCTAGATTGAGGTTTGCAAAAAATAGCTTGATGAGAAGATGATTGAGTTTGATATTATTTGCAGTGTAGTCGATCAGAGACTCTAATCCACTGCATTTAGCAAGTTCTTGAATGGCATAAGGAGCAAAATCTAGAAATTTTACAAATGACCCTTCAAATATTCGGGAATTCTTCATTTTATCAAGCTTTTGTGCTTCTTTCTCATTGTATAGCCAACCACGAATATGAGAATCTAAAGGACCAGTAGAGGATGAAGAATGACTTGCTCGTTTTGGGGCCATGGTAGGGTTTAGGGTTTGTAGAGGGAAAAATGAAGATTCTTTTGGAAAATTTTGAAATTTTTAGAGTTGTTTTAAGTGGAGTTGAAGAAGTAATGGCAGAAAATTAGTAGAAATGAATAGAAGTGAAAAATATACCACTATATTGGTATTTGAAATATCTCTTGGCCAAAGGTCAACCGGTTTTACCGGTTTTAGTCGACTGAAATTGCAGAATCAGTCGACTGATTGGGTTATTTAAAATATATATATATATCTGGGTTCAGTCGACTGTTATATGGATTCAGTCGACTGAATCATTTACGAGAGTTTACAATGTATTTTTGGCATATTCAATCAACTGAGTATCTTAGTCAGTCAACTGAGTTACAGTAAAAAAACAGAGTTGAAATAGTTAAACCAATCGACTGTTTTGCCTTGGTCAGTTGACTACCTCTGTTGAAAAAAAATGCAGAAATGATTTTTATTATGTGTAGAAAAGGAAATACAGAAACATTAGAAGTTAAATATAAAACATTTATCTAGACGACTCAGTAGATTTAGGAGTTGAACACTCTTTCGGTTTGATTTTGGTTATTTCTCTCACTGGTTGGATAGTCGAACAATCCCATGAATTAAGCAAGTACAGAGGCCTTTAGGGAGATGGTTGATGACCATATCTATTCGATGGGGGTGATCCATAAAATTTGAGTGCAAAATTTTCCGGTAAGCTAAGTCTCCTACTGTGATTTTTCTGCTCGTAATACATTTCTCTTTGAAAGCTCAACAATTCTCATTGATGATGATGAATATCATCAATCCGACGAGTAATCGATAGGGAGTAAAACTCAAATTTCTATGAGCATGTTTTGGGTCGAGTGAATGTCCTGTGTGATATCCGAGAGGTACGATAGGCATCGGTTCATAAATTGGAGTTGGAGTGGGTAAACTTGACAGCCAGAACTTGGTGATGAAAAATCTATGGAAGAGTGCTCTAATGATTCTTGAGATGACAGGTTTCAAAAAATGCAGTCTTTGAAAAGAAAAAAAATTCTTTTTGAAAATAAAATATTGAATATATAAAACCTTTTGATAAGTAAAGGTATATATAATCCAAAATTCATCAGAAATAGTAAAGAAATATGTGGTGAAACATATTTAAACTAAAAATATATGTTTGGTTTAAACGGAATATGAAAATACAAGGCTGAAATTAATTTTCAAGAATGCAAAAAGATTGTGATAGGAATTGTAAAGAAAACTTAATCAGGTGTGAGTAATATAATATTAAAGTGGTAGCACATCTAATTTGCAAACAAGCAACCATGGATCGAGTCTTGGAAACTCAATTGTTTTATCGAAAAATTATTTTTGGTAAAGTATGTAGGAAAAAATTATAAACCTTTTAATGATAAATCACTAATTCTCTTCTTAGTTTTATAAAAGTATTTTCATTTAACGGTTTTGTAAAAATATCAGCTAATTGGTTTTCTGAGGATACAAATTCTAATCTGTCTAAATACTTTTCAATATTATCACGAAGGAAATGATGACGAATGTCAATATGTTTTGTTCGTGAATGATTTATAGGATTTTTAGATAAGTTTATAGCACTTCTGTTGTCATAGAAAACAGTTTATTTAGATAAGTTCATAGCAAAATCTTGAAGTGTTTGTTGCATGTAAATGACTTGAGCACGTGCTAAAGCAGCAGATATATATTCCGCTTCACACATCGAAAGTGAAACATGGTTTTGTTTCTTGCTAAAACATTAGACTAAGGATTGCATGATAAAGTGATAAATCCCGCTCATACTTTTTCGATCCGTCCGACATCCTCCAAACTCAGTGTCACCATATGATACTAAATCGAAAGGATATTCTTTTTGATTGAAAAGTCCGAAATCTTTTATTTTGCTTAGATAACGTAATATTCATTGAACTGCTTGCATATGTGATTCTTTAGGATTTTCTTGAAATCGAGTACATAAAAAAACACTCGTCATTATGTCAGGTCTAATAGCAGTTAGATAGAGTAATCATCCAATTATACTTCGATATAATTCTCGATCGACACTCTTGCCATCTTTAGCTCTATTGTCATTGGAGTTGATTTGGCAGAAGTATTTTCCATACCAAAGCGTTTAATTAGATTATTACAATACTTTTCTTGATTAATAAAAATTCCATTGTCTAATTATTTAATTTGCAAACCAAGTAAATATGATAATTCTTCTATATGTGACATTCAAATTCTTTAGTCATTATTTTTGAAAATTCCTGACATAATTTTTCATTTGTAGAACCAAAAATAATATCATCTACATAAATTTGAATAATTAAAATATCCATTTTAGATCTTTTAATAAAAAGAGTTTGATCAACCTTCCTAATTTCAAAACCAGAATCTATTAGGTAGCTCTTAAGACATTTATACCAAGCAAAGGGTGCTTGTTTTAGACCGTATAAGGCTTTCTTAAGTTTATAGACGTGGTCTGGAAATTTTTCATGTATGAATAAAGGAGGTTGTTCAACGTAAACATTTATTTTATATATCCATTTAAAAATGCACTTTTAACATCTATTTTGATATAGTTTAAAATTATGAAAAGATGCAAAGGCCAGAAGACACGTATTGCTTCTAGTCGTGCGAATGGAGTAAATGTTTATTCATAGTCAATTCTTTCTTCTTGATTATATCCTTATCAACAAATCTAGCTTTATTCCTAGTTGTACTTCCTTGTTCGTCTGCTTTAATTTGAAGATCCATTTGGTACCAATGACTCTTTGATCACTCGGTCTAGGAATTTAGTTCCCAAACTTTGTTTCGTTCAAATTGGTTTAGCTCTTTTTACATAGCTATAATCCAATAGTCATTAGTAGAGGCTTCTTTGGCCTTTTTAGGTTCGATATTAGAAAGGAATGCTACATAGCCTATTTGATTAAGTTGGTTTCTAGTTATCGCATGTGAGTCAGTTTCTCCTATGACATTTTCTATAGGGTGATCTCGTGAAATCCTAGAAGAAGACCTTAATTCATTTTCATTATCAACAATGTTTTCATCTTCTTTAAAATTATAACCAATGTTTTCATCTTCATCAAAATTATTTTGAGTAATTTTATTTGTGTCTATCTTAGTGATTATCTCATCATCCTTAAATTTTTTATTAAATTTAAAATTTTCATCGAAGGAAATTTGAAGTGTTTTTTCGATTGTTTTAGTTCTTTTATTAAAAATTCGATAAGCTTTGCTTCGTTCTGAATATCCTATGAAAATTCCATTGGATTTGGATCGAATTTTGCAAGCTGATCTTTTGTATTTAAAGTAAAAAAAATTGATCCAAAAACTTTAAAACATTAAATATTTGGCCCTCTTTGATAAAATAGTTCATATGGAGTTGTTTAGTTAGTGGTGAAACACGATTCAGAACATAACAGGCAGTTGTTGCAGCTTTTTCCCAGAAACGTTTTGGTAAAGTGCTTCCGTTTAACAAAGTTCTTGCACATTATTGTAAATTTATATTTTTCCTTTCTGCGACTCCATTTTGTTGTGGTGTTCTAGGAAAAGAAAAATTGTGGTAGATTCTATTTTTATTACAAAAATGTTCAAAAGCTTCGTTTTTGAATTCACCTCCCTGATCACTTCTTATAGTTTTAGTTTTTAAATTTTCGATATTTTGAATTTTTTTAGAATTTTTTTTGAAACGTTCAAAAGTGTCACTTGTTTCAAAAAAATAGTCCAAGTATATCTTGAAAAATCATCTACTATAACGAACACATACTTGATATGGTTTATAGATTGAATTTGAGTTGGACCAAAGAGATCCAAATGCAATAGTTCTAATGGTTGTACAGTAGAAATATTTTTCTTTGATTTAGAGGATGATTTTGATAATTTTCCTAATTGACAAGCATAAAAAATATTGTTTACTTTAAAATCTCATTTTTGGTAAACCTTTTACTAATTCATTTTTAGACAATTTGTTTACATCTTTGAAATTAATATGAAAAAAATCTTTTGTGCTATAGCCAAGGATCATTTTCTTTGGCTATTAAACACATGTTAGTATTGTAATTTATATTCATATTTAAAACATATATATTTTTATATCTGAAACCTTCAAAAATAAGATTTTGATTTTGATCAAAAATGCTACACTTATTTTTAGAAAAACAAACATCGAATCCTTTGTCACACAGTTGGATGGTACTAAGTAAATTATGTTTTAAATTTTCAACTAATAAAACGTTTATAATAAGAGGTAAATTAGATATACCGTCATTACTCACATCGCCTTCTGTCGATGATGTATCCTTTGGAATTATCTTCAAAAGTGATAGAACCTCCATCTGAGTAGGTAATATTTGTTAGGATCTCTTTGTTTCCTATCGTGTGTTTTGAACAACCACTATCCAGTATCCATTTTCCTCTTTTTTAGGCGGTACCTATAAAATATAGAATTAACATTGGTACCCACCGTTTTATTTGGGTCCTAAGAGTTAGATCTTAGGAAGCAAACCCAAAAGGGTTCAGAATTCCTTTTAAAAATGAAATCTATGTTATTATGAACAGTTTTTATAAAAGATTTTATATATTTATCTCTAATTAAAAAATTGTTTGTTTTAGAAACCCAAATCTTAATTGATTTAGAATGATCTGTACATTTTGAACTAGGTTTTTCAATTTCATTATTATTATTTTTAAAATTGTTATGTAATAATACTTTTTTCTTTAGAATAACGTTAGAAGCTTGCTTATATCCTAGTCCTCATTTATTTGAAATAGTTTAAGAATTTTCTACAATTTAAGAAAGATTTTCCCTACCTTTGTTAAAATTAGATACATTTTTAGTAATATCATCTGATTTTGTTTTAAGACCAGAGATATCTAATTTCCAAAAATTTAACATTAGCTTTAAAATCATGATTTTCAATCAATAGAGCATCTTCTTTTCTCTCTGAGTTTCTATCTCTTGACTTAGCATAGAGAGTTGAGATGTCATATTAGAACAACACTCTTAAGTCACTTCAAGTTCCTCTTCAAAAATTTGTTTCTCTTCTCTTAACATACTACTTCAATTTCAGTTCTATTTAATTTTTCAGAGGTTTCTTTATATTTTCTTTTGATGTCTCTTAGTTTCAAAGTTTATTTCCAATAAATCATCAAAGGTTAGATCACTCACCTCATCATTTGTGGCCGTAAAGCATACGTTGGCTTGTTCCGCGTCACTGTCAGAGTCACTATCTGATGATGAAGATGATTTTGAATCATCCCAAGTGACAGAGAAGGCTTTATTTTTGAATCTATCTTTCTTTATATAAATTTCTCTTTCTTTCGATCAGGATAGTCTTTCTTCATATGGCTTTTCTTGTAACACTTATAACATTCTAGAGATGACGATGATGGTTCGCTGCTGGAGCCATTCTTATTATTTCTGAATTTTTTTCTCTTTTTAAATTTCAAAAACTTTTTGAAATTTTTAGCAATGAAAGCTATATCTTCTTTATCTAAATCAGATTTATCTTTTTCTGCTTGGAATGCTTTATTCTTCTTATCTTGAGCCTATACTCATTTAGTCTGGAGATTAACTACATAAGACATTAGATTTCCTATCAAATCTTCTAGTTTAATGGTTGAGATGTCATTAGCTTCTTCGATTTCTAATACTTTTTTTCCCACTCATCCGTTAGAGAGTTGAGGATTTTTGAAACAATATCAAAGTCTGTATAAGTTTCTCCTAATGCTATAAGAGAATGATATATATCTTGAAATCTAGAATACATTTCATTTATTGTTTCATCTTGCTTCATTTTGAAATTCTGGAACTGATTTTTAAGCATAGAGATTTTACTCTGTATTACTTTGTTAATACCTTCATGTGTAACTTTAATTATACGCCAAATTTCATAAGCCATTTTACACATGCTTATTCCATTAAACTCATTTTCGTCTAGTGCACAATATATCCTGTTCATAGCTTTAGCAATTGCAGTAGCATCTAGTTTTTATGTGTTAGACTATTGTGAATATTCTGTAGTAAGTATGGTATATTCAGATTGCATAATGTTCTAGGTTTCATAACTACTTTCGTTTATATAAATTATCATCCTAGTAGCCCAATATTTATAGTTCATTCCATTAGATATAGGTGGTCGTGCAATAGATTATCCTTCAAGAAATGTAGTGTTAGTTATAGTGCTAGTGTTGTTTTCCATATTAAAATACAGATAACTATGTTACGGTTATAAGATGACCTTGCTCTAATATCAAATGAAAGAGATCGTGCTATAGGATCGTGTAATATAGAATATATAATAGATAACTAATGTGGAAAGTAATTGTAAAATAAAAATAGTTGTAAAGTAAAACGACATCAGAGATTTTTATACTGGTTTTCGAATTTCCCGTTATACATCCAGTCCCAGGTTTCTTTTGGAATTAAAACTAGCAGCCCTCACTTCACCTGGAGGAACATGTATTACACCGCCTGAACAATCGAATAGGACCTATTGCCTAGACAACAGAATATGATTTTTACCGCCTGAGCAACCGAACATGACTTCCAATACAAATAGTAAAGTTATTTCTGACTGAGTATGCTCATAGATAAGTCAAAAATGTACACCCTTCCTATAATCTTCTCCTCAAGAATGATGTGTATGATTGTGTGTAGATGAACAATAGGAAGATTACAATTGCTTGTAAGATATGAAATCGTGATTGTAAGCAATGTATATATGAAATCAGGTAAGCAATAGATTTAAAGAATGTACTTCAAACTAGATCAAGAGAGGTAAGAAAAATAAGTGATTTGATCAATGAAACTCAAGTGTATTTATAGTAGATAATTAGTTGCAACTGCTGGTGAAGATATCTCTGCGAACGGCAATGGCTGCATCCCTCGATGAGAAAGATATCTCTTTAGAAAAGAAGTGTCTATTCAATAAAAATTGCAGTTGCAGTTTTCCGTCGACTAACTTTGAGCATTTAGTTGACTGAATTCAAAAAATGTGCACATATATGTTAAAATGCATAGACTTAGTCGACTTGACGATGCCATGAGTCGACTGGTCCATGTACTTTATAAAAAATATTCATAGGTTCAGCCGACTAAGGGCATCAGTTCAGTCGACCGAACTGTATTGTTCATGAAACCTAAGTGCATTTGAGTTAGAAAATGATTAATTTTAAATCGAGTGCAAATGTATGCGTATATTTGAATGAGAGTGATGATTCTTGAGAGAAGATCTTAACATAGCAACTAGACTTGACTCTATATACATAATACATGATTGTAGTTTGAATATATAGACTATATGAACCATACATTGAGTTGTTGAGTCCGGTCGTCGTTGTGGTTACAGATTCATGAATCGTTGTGTCTTGTCAGACATCAAACACATGATCCAAGAAAGAGGCGGACCCTACCATGGCCACTTAATACCTCAAACCCAAAGCAAACCCCTTTTAGGGATTTCACTTACCATATTTAAAACGCAATTTGTGACCAAAAACCCACTTGTGACATCTCATATTAGTTTGACTATTCATAGATACTAGTAGCCAGGTTGTAACGACCCGCGCTTTCGACCCCCGAATGTTGACACCAATGCATCAACTTTATTCGTGTGCTAAGCATCCAAATGCTAAAAGGTCGAATTATTAGGATGGAATAAAAAGAAAAGAAATAGAATAGGGAAGAAAAGAACAAAATATCAGAATCTCACAGCAGAACGATAATATATAATATCAAAGGAACAATATAAAGGGTCACTCGATACATAAATTTCATAGTTAAAAAACCTAAGTACCATCATCAACCTGGGCAGTTACAACAACCTATCCTCACAAATGCTGATATCTACAATATATTAATGCAACGAAAATAAGAATACTACGGCAGGTGAAACATCCAACTTGTCTTCTCGGGCACTAATGAACGTTAATGAAAATCTATCTTTCTTAAGCTACTTGAAAGAGTACGCGTAGAATTTACGAAAAATGAAAACCAAGCATCAAAATAAATCTGGTATGAGAAACTCAAGAAATACGTGATCAATATATAACAAAACTTTTAAGACCGCATGGAATGCCATAACGATTATCCCCTCAAAAGCACCACCATCCAATAGGTACATAAGTTGATATAATAGATAATGTTTAGGGTGTAGAATATAAATATTATAGCATAGATGGAATGGTTACATTGATTACATTAGACAGCATATTAGGAGTACAATCAAAATCGATATGGAACGTTCGCATAATGGATTTTCCACGGAGATCTCTTCGGAGAAGTCGAATCCAAACTTCATGCACAAGGATCAGAAAATACCTTCCAAGCGTCGTATATTTCTAGATAAAATATACCATAAGGCAAACATACGAGGCCCAACATCCAAACATAAACATGAACGACGTCAACCAAATGTCATCAACTCCCGTTGGCAACCAATCGATAAGTATATCTAGATATGGAGTTGATAACATTATGACATGGGTCGCTAACCCCAGGTTGTGCATCCTACTCTGTCTTTAGCCATTTCCGATGTCGAGGTTACGTTCGACATCTTTCACATGAGTCTTCATCGCTCGAATAGAACACGAATCCCAAATTGGATCCTCATATCTCAAACAAATCTTGAAACTACACATGGATTCCCATTTCTCAATAGACCTCGGAATCACACGTGGATTCCCACATGCTAAATAGATCAGAACAACTTCATGTGCTCAAGCATCTTAAAACAAATCTCGAATCCCCATATAGATTCCTGTATCCAGAGCCAATCCACTGCCAAGAGAAAGAACACGTATCTTAGCATTGAATTAGTTTTTAATAAGTAAAGCATTCATCGATCCAGGTCTCTTCAAGATTGAATCGAAGAATTTTGGTCATTTAATGATAATGAGAACGATCACATATGGAAACCAAGTCTCATATACTTATCACGTTTTTGATATTTTCCTCTCACACTATCCCTCGATCAAGAGTGAAGCCAGTAGGTTAGAGCTCTATTGCTTATATCCCTACACGACCATCAATCTAAATTCTCAAAGATAGACAAGCCCACTTCATCGTCTTTTAGTGCTTAGTATACGAATGAAAGTTTTCCATAAATGAGGAAACAAATAAAGCACGATCAAGTCTCATAAGAGACTTCTAATCCGCATTTTATTTAATTAATATTTTATTAATTAAAACCTCCTTTCGTTAGTAAAACTTCTTTTATCTAATAAAATTTTGTTTATGAATTCTACTATTCATTTATACTCTTTTAGTACTGCAATACGTATTCATATACTTATCTCAAATGGTTTAAGTATATTCACAATTCATTAACAAGATTCTTACATTAAGCCTTTGCTTTTTCTATCCAATTCAAAAGGATTCCTTACTTATAATTTCCATTAAAATGTCCATTCTAAGGATCTAAGTACTTTCAAAAATCCATTCAAAAGGATTTAGACTATTGTTACTTAAACATTGTCATTACAAACCCAAAACCATTTACTTTTGCTTATCATTAAAATATTCTTTAAAAACCTATTTACATTCATAAGTATAATAAAAAAAGGGCTAAAGACAAATGTGATTAACACATGTCACAAAAAACCCAAAACCATTACACTAATGCTTATCTTTAAAACATTCTTTTAAAGATCTATTAACAGTCATAAGCATAATCAAAAGGGCTTAAAGATGAATGTGATTAACATATGGTCACAAAAAACTCAAAACCATATCACTTATGCTTATCTTTAAAACATTCTTTTAAATATCTATTTACATTCATAAGTACAATAAAAAAGGGTAAAGATGAATGTGATTAACAAATTGTCACAAAAAATTCTAATTATTTTCCTACTTGTTACAATGTTTAAATCATTCTTTAAAAGATCCAAGTTTAATAATAAGTTAAGTTTGATAGTCGACTAATCGATTGTCTAGTAAAAATAGTTGCATATACAAATCAATATTTGTATACTTAACTTGTTTTCAACATTCCCAACTTAACTATTCCTCATTCATGAGTGAAGCCCGGTAGGTTGGAGCTCTATTGCTCCACCCTACTCGACATCAATCTTAAACTTTCAGAAAAAGATAAACCTACTTCGTCGGCTTTTAGCGTTTAGCAAAGTTAAATATCATTATAAACAAGTAACTAAACAACAAGATTAACACGTTTTTAACATTTCAACTTACATTATTTCTCGTTTAAGAGTGAAGCCCAGTAAGTTAGGACATTAGTTGCTCCAAGCCTTGCCTAGACACCTCATTCTTTGATCTAACAGAACAAGTTTACTCATCGGCTTATTAGTGTTAAGCCTAGTCAATCACCTAAATCAACTCGAATTTACATAAATTGAAATGATTTGAATTTGAAGAATGAATTGAAATTTATTCAAGTTGGAATTGAAATTGAAATCAATTGGAATTGAAAGTGAAATTGAATTAATTCAAAATCAAAATTGGATTTATTTGAATTGAAATCGAGTCAGCTTGACTATGAAACTTTTTCAAATAAATTATTTTAATATAAGCTACTTAGAAATCTACCTTTTAAAATATTCAAATTATTTGGATTTCCAAATTATTTTACCTTATAAAACATTTTAAATACTTAAGCTATTTTATATCAAACTAATTTAATTATTTAAACTATTTTTAAACAATTTAAATTTTCGAACTATTTTTCTAAAATTCAAACCGGTCAAAAGAGTAGAGTATTTATATTTAGATGTCGGATTTAATTACGAGGTGGGTTAAACTGAGGATATAACCAAAATTGAAGTTCAAGATAATTTTGGAAGCGAAGTCGGGATAATAAGGCAGAAATGATTTTGAAATGAAATGGTATATTTTGAGTAAATATGATGATTTGGCAATGGATTTGATTTTGAAGCGAATAAGATATTTTGATATCAAGTATGAACTATTTTCGAAATGTAGAATTACCAACCGGTGTGTAAAACGGCGTTTGGTTGTTAAAGAGATCAGGGTTAGATATGGTCATACTCTTTGTCGATACTGGAACCATTTTAACAACTATGTACGTAGATTGATGGTATAGAACAAGGTGGTTGGATTTGGTGTACGTTTGCTGGATTTGAAGAAAGAGAACGATGATGGATTAGCCTGGCACTTGTGCTAATTTGAAATGACTAAAATAGGAGTCGTACCGGTCAAGCGGGTTAGCTACCCTGAGCAGACAAACTTCTTTGTGTTAGAATTATTTACATTGTGATTGATTGGTGTGCACCCTTGGATTTTGGAAGTGTTGGATGCAGTGGGTGATCATGGCTATGATGCATTACCACCAGCCGAGAAGGGCAAACTGGTAGTATCCTACCTTGGACACTGCCTCAAGTGCCTTGTTATACTTTTATCCCTATTTGAAACCCATACGATTTTTTTTAGTGTTGTCATTTCACGGCGCATCCCTGACCAACGTGCTACTGACGGTGTCAAATGCATACTTTACGACAATGCTTAAAAAACGCATTAAAGGGGATCAATGTAAAGCCTTAATGCTAAGAATAATATTTATTTTACCAACTAGACATTGTATATGATTCTACTATATATAAATATTTTGATGGATCCTTAAAAGATGGAAAGTCCCCTAACATCCCTTGAGTTATTGCACGCACGTTATACACTAGATATGAGATGTGAAAGCCCGTAAACATCTCCGACATCATGGCACTCATGTTATGTGTGATATCGATTTGACTCATATTAGAATATTTTAATCCTGACTAGAGTGTTTTGTCTTTTCATTACGCTTAGGTCAGCCCTAAGTTTTCTGCTTGTTGAAGATTTATTCCAAAGGACAAAGACGAAGATTTGGTATATTATTACTATTTTTATTCCCAACATCATTTTGTTATGATGCATTACATTTTTGGTCTATTGTATATATATAACTCATATAAATGTTGTATTAATTATAATCAAATGTATAGTAAACAGCTTCATGAACTTTTTATTTGATTATTATATTTTATCATTCCGCTGCAAGAATCTGTGTTTGTTTTCTTCTTCTTTTCTTATTTTTCTCAATTAACCCCATTGATTATCTATGTTTCAGATTGTTTAAGTCAGATATGTATGGATTATTTTCGATTTAAACCTTCCGAAATGTGGGTCGTCATAGTATGTTTTTCAATACTAAAATCAATTATGAATCATTTCATAAAACATAACTTCAAGTTTATAAACGTTTTATAACTTAAGTTCATACTCACATAATACACCATTATATCCTCGAAGTATATACGAAGCATTAAACTCATTTTACTTAACAAGTATGTTTAACCAATTAAACTTGTTTTAACTTACTACCTTATTAATCCAAGTGTTATATAAACTTATCTTTATATTTTCGCAAAGCACTTAGTTTCAATTCTATAACGATTCGGAAGTTGTCGACTGTCCAAAATCATTGAAAATCCTACTTCGTTTTAACAAATGAAAACTACCAAACAGCATATCATAATGTGATGCACATATCATATGATCCTAATGCATAGGCTAAAAGTGTCCATAAAATATTTTAACATATCAATAATTTATTAAACACATTTTACCCTAAAAAGGGAAAACCTATAAAGTTCCAACATTTATTTTGGGATATGCCATTACCATTAGGGCACCCCATTAGGGCACCCTACATATAAAAAAAATCTACATTAAAAAGTCCATATCAAATCTCTTTCCAAAGAAAACTTTAGAACTAAACACCCGGGTTTTACTTCAAATCATTTTGAAATAATATTACATACATATATCTTTTGTATATCAAATCATACTTTCAAATTTTAAATCATAATCTTTTTTTCTAAAAAAATCCTATACCATTCCCTACTTAAAAACCTAAAAATTAATGCCGATGATGTTGAAGTCATCGTCAGAACTGTTTTCAAGCGACATGAGTGAGTTCAGTACATCCAATCCATGCCTTTCGGACTTAACCAATATCAATTCAAAATGATATCAAATACTATGTAAATATTACTAAGCACCATGATCCCAATTTCATAACCCAATTTTCCAAATACTTATTTTCAAATAATACTTCGAAAATTATTTTCAAAGACACCGGGATTTAAGTACTCAAAATATCAATTAAATCCTTTTGTTTATAAATCATATTTTGTAAACCATATTTATATAAAATCATTTTCTTATATAAAATCTTTCACATATGTTTATTTACTAAATATCTTATCTTGTTCGAATTAAAATAAACATCTTTTACTAAATTAAACAACCCAACATTATCACTGAACTCCCATATAAAATTATGAAACTTAATTCACAAGGTGTTTGTTTCAATGTTCCTATAATTTACTGTTTACCCAACCCATGCAGTAAAAAGGTAAAAGTGCCCATAAACTGGTCGAGCACAAATGAACAATCAACAAATGACAGTAAATGCCTATAAACCAGCCGAGCATAACTAAACTAATTAACGAGGGATCATAGATAAATAACATTAACCCTTACATTAATATACTAATTTTTAGCTATATCTTTTAGAGAAAGGTCTCATATTTTAATCTTGTTTTACTTGTTATACATATGTTCCTCTATATTATATTTGTAACGACCTGACTTTTTGACCCTCGAATGTCGACACTAATACATCCACAGTATTCGGGTGCCAAGCACCCAAGTGCCCGAAACTTTTTAGGGTAAAATAAAAGAAAACGAATAAAACAAGGAAAGTAGAACACAATATTAGAATCTCACAGCGAAACGATGAATTATAATATCAAAAGAACAATACACAGGGTTACTCTTTTCAGAGTTACAAAACCTAAGCACTACCATCAGCCTAGACAGTTATAACCGCATGTCCTTACAATGCTGATATATGCACATAGCTGAAATGGAACAACTGAAATAGAAATAGACAGATAATGGAAGCCTCCGGCTCGTCCTTCGAAACTGTGAAGCGTCCAATAAAACATGAAAATCAGCCTACTCGAAGGAGTATGCAAGGATTTTAGGAAAACAAAAACCAAGCGTCAGACACAAGTCCGGTATGAGAAAACTCAAGATACATGAGTATATGTAACAGTGGCTATTGAGACCAAACGGATTCCCATTTCGGTTTTCCCCTTAAAAGAAACCAACCATTTATTAAGTTTAACATAGTGATATGATTGATAATGTCCAGGGTGTGGGATATAATAATATCTAATAGCTGTGGTGCTTACATTGCTCACACCACAACATATTTCGGTTGCACTCAAAAAACGCTAAGTACGTTCACTTAATGGATTTTTCATGGAGATTCCTGCAATCAAGCCAAAATCCAATCACCTGCACAAGGGTCAGAAACTACCACAGAGCGTCGTGTATCTCTAGATAAAATATACCATTATGGTAAACATAGCTGGTCCACATCTAAACACGTGATCTTGAATATCATCAACTCTCAGTACCCACATATCGATAAGCATACTCTAGATATGGAGTTGATAATATCGTATCGTGGGTTAGCAATACCCCAAGCTATGCTCCTACTCTGTTTTTAGCCATTTCCGATGTCAATGTCGTGCGACATCTGTTTGATGTGATTTTTTGTTTGATGATAACAAAATATATATCAATATATGTATGTGTTTGCAGTTTGGACTATATACAGAAAGGAAGAAATATTCATATTGAATAATTATACTATTGCACAGAATTTATATAATTCAACCAGAATTTTTTTTATTCAATATAATATTTTATTACAACACTTAAACAATACAAAGTTTTCAGCTCTCTCTATATATACATACACCAGTTCATATATTTTACACTACAACACTCAACACTCAGTTTTTCACTGTCTCCACATCTATCTGCATTATCCAGCTCCACTTCTTGTCCTGTCTCCTGTGTACCTGTATAATTAGCAACTATAATAGTAATCTGAAAACAAACAAATTTGAATTTGCAAAAATAAAAATTTGTTTGTGTCTCAGATACATGGGTTATTGTCATCATCTTTGATTGTGTAATATCTGTGCATATCAGTGTTCTTACAGATAATCGTGAGTGGCTGCAATACACACGTGTACATGTATACACGTGTACACTGCCTCGCCAACTCGTGTGCGTTATCAACAAGAGCATTCAATACTTCAATGAATTCAACATGAAGCAGTGCAAACTCCCGAAGACACAACAGTAATACTGCACCAATACCAAACAGAGAATATATATATATATAGTGATGCATAGCAACTACATAGCTGCTACCAAGCAAACAAAGACCAGATAGCACAGCATGTACGAGGATCAATGAATTGAATGAACACGACCAGACACACATGAACACAACATCAACTGGGCAGAGAAAAAACAACACAGTCAAGTCACAATGAAACTGCAATAGACAAGTACACAACAAACCCGAATGTCACAAAGCATAAAAACATGTATGCAACATGGTGAGCAACACAAAGGCAGTACAATGCAACACAGTGAGCTACATGAACAAATGCAATAGTGTGAAGTGATGTAACAGAAATTACAGGTATTCAACAAGGTGAAACAGTAGTAAATTAAAGTGTGCAACTCGAGAATGGATACAAGTGACTCAGACCAAATGCAGTGACAAACTGCAACAAACAAAGTCTCGACCAAAATCAGTAACACAATGCAAATACAACAACATAGCACAATGCACAAAAGTCACAAACAAGGTCAAACCCAAGGTAGGTTCAACTCAAGGCAACTTGAAGCATACAAGGTCAGACAAACCACTGCAACAGCAAACACAGTGAAGCTACAAACATCGAGTGCAACAACAAACTCTGTGCACATGTACAGGGATGAATACAACATGATGAAGCAGTGGAAACAAACTCAAGTGCAACAGTTGAATACATGAACAAGTGTAGCATCTGATACAGTGAAAAAGTCCAAGTCAAGATGGAGCTACAATGCAACACAGTGATAATGCAACATGGAGTATGCAAGTGAAATTCGAATTGTAAAAACAGTTTCAAGTTACAACAAAGAAGTCAGTGGCAGCTCCAAAATCAAGATCAACATAACATGAAGCAGTTCAAATCCAAGTACAAACCCAAAAATATATGCATACACACATACATTTGTATGTATGCACATATATAGTAAACAGGTGAATGTGCAGTAGGGAATACAAAGACAATGGCAAGTACAAGTCAGTGCAGAAATCAAGCCGAAGTTAAAGAACAAATTCGTATCTTTTGATTAAGTCTTTGATTAAGTCAAAGAAATCTAATTTGGAAAGAAATCTCTGCATCAAATTTCTCGAAGTCACATATGGTCAGTATTAATTCAAATGGGGACCGAGACAACAAATACAGGAAGAAATTTTTGAATTAATTAATTCGAAAAAAAATATGGACAGCAATAATTCAAAATCAAATCAAGAAAGGAATACTCCAAATCCAGAACAAATTCAGGAAAATAATCAACGACGTGTAGAAATCAAATCTGACAGTGGTTAATTAGGGTTTCAACCCTATAAATACACCCCAAGAAATCATCATAGAAGACAGAACAATCGAGTTCGAAAAAGCCAAAGCCAGAAAAGCAAAAAGAGAAAATACATACCAAAACAAATGACGAACTCAATCAAACAGCAATGAGCAACTCAGAGGAATAATCGATCGACAAAGAGAGAAGCCAAATCAATCATACGATCAACTATCGGCTGCTCATTTCAAAGCCCTAATTTTCGTAAGGGAACAAATCCCCGATTTGTAAAGAAAAGAAGGAAGCCGCCATTGTCATGAAAGGAACCAGGCCGTTTTTTTTGGAGCAAAACAAACAAAAGGAGATAACGGGCTAGAGTAAAAATTGGGCCGGCTTGTTTTATAAAGGGGCTTTATTTTTTAATTAGGGTTTAAGGGGTTATTTGTTGTTTAATTTTTTCTTTAAAAATTGTTTTATTTGTCTGATTTTTTTTCTAAAAAAAAACATGGTAAATCATCACCTAGGGTTTAGGTGTTGTCAGATTATCTAGTTAGAGTTAGTCCAGTTAGCAGGGTTTGCGAGTTTGCAAAACTCTATAGGCGGTAGCAGGGTTTGCAAGTCTGTTAGAGTGTTTGTAAGCGGGAAACTGTTTAAATCTAATAGAAATCTGGGAATGCAGCAGTAGGCAGGGGTTGCCGAAGCTGGGTAAATTTTGTGTGTGATTTATTTTTCAGCATATTTATTTCTGCAGTTTGTTTCTGTGTTTAATTCGGAAAAATTTGCTATAACCCTATTCACCCCCCCTCTAGGATTAATCTAGATCCTACAAGTGGTATCAGAGCTAGGTATTTTACTTTAACTCTAGAGTCATGAATCCACCAAATAATGCTTTTTCTGAGGGGCAGTCTATTGCTAGGCCACCCATGTTTAATGGGAATGATTATGCTTATTGGAAAGTTAGGATGAGTATTTATCTTAGTTCTGTCGATTATGATGTTTGGGATATTATTGAAACTGGCTATAAATCTCCCACTATAGTTATTGGTGATACTGAGATTCCTAAACCTAAGGATAGGTGGGATGCTAACGATAAGAAACTAAAAACTACAAATGCCAAAGCAATGAATGCTTTGATCTGTGCTCTTGATAAAAATGAATTTAATAGAATTTCTCATTGTACAATAGCACAGGAAATTTGGCACACTTTGGAGGTGACACACGAAGGAACTTCTCAAGTCAAGGAGTCACGTCTAGCTCTATTTAGCAATGAATACGAAAACTTTGTGATGGAAAAGGGCGAGAGCATAAAGGATATGTTTGGACGATTTTCAACTTTGGTGTACAATGCTAGAGCGCTTGGGAAGGTCTTCACTGAAGTAGAGCTTGTGCGGAAGATACTGCGAGTCTTACCAATGAACTTTGAGGCAAAAGTCACGGCAATACAAGAATCGAAAGATCTGAGTAAACTAAGCATGGAGGAGTTGATCGGAAACTTGATGACATATGAGCTTGAGCTAAAGGCAAAGGAGGAACGTAACAACTCCGAATCAAAAAAGAAGACAATTGCCTTGAAGAGCAAAGAAGAAAGCGATGAAGAAGAAGAAGATCCAATTGAAGAGCTTGCGATGGCTGTCAATAATCTTAGAAAATGGTCAAAATTCAGGCCACGCAAGAAGAAAACAAGTGGTAGTAGGTCAAAAGATTCTGACAATTCCGATAATGAATTGACATGCTTTAACTGCAAAAAGCCTGGCCACTTCAAACAAAAATGTCCACTTCTCAAAAACAACAAAGGAAAGAAAAAAAAGAAGAAGGCCTTTGCAGCAACTTGGGATGATGAAGAAGGAGGAGAAGTTTCGAATAATAGCTCAGAAGAGGCTAACTTATGCCTTATGGCAAAATCAGATTCAGAAACAAGTTCAGAGGAATCCAGTGAGGTACGTGACTATTCTTATAAAGAACTTGTTTTGATGTGTTATGATCTTACTAATACAATTGATACTCTTGAAACTAAAATTGAAAAATTGAAGTCTGACAGGAGAGAACTTGTTCATGAGAATACTAGGTTAGAAACTGAACTTGAAAATATTCAAAACCTAGACTGTAAAAAATGTAAAATTTTAGATTCAGAGATATCAAGACTTAAGAATAGCTTCGACAATCTTGAAAAAGAAAACTCAAGTCTTAAGGAAATCATTGACACTAGGAAAAAGGATTTTATAAATAGATGCACCACACTTGTAACTGAAAACACAACACTAAAAACCAAAGTCCAAAATCTTGAGAAATCTCTGAATAACTTTTCAAGAGGAGAAAAATCATTTAACATGTTATTGGGAAATCAACTCTTTGCTAATAACAGAAAAGGACTAGGTTTTGGGAAAACGCAGGTTGATGATTATGCAAAAGGTACGAGTGTCTTTGTTAGAAGTGAAATTGGACATCGTGTTGAAAATTGTAGTCATAGGAACAAGAACACAAAATTTATACAAGTTTGGGTTCCTAAGAATTCTACAAACGAATTTCATGTCTATAGGAACAAAAATGAAAGGACAAAACAAGTTTGGGTTCCAAAGGGATTGTTTGTTCACAATGCTTCAGTTACTAATATCATTGGACCTAAGAGTTTCTCTAGGTCATCCTCCTCTCTCTTTATGTAGATCTGTTGGCGGGCTAAGGAGCAACAAGAATGGTTTCTAGATTCAGGTTGTTCTAGACATATGACAGGTGAAAAATCTAAGTTCCTTAGCCTAGAGAATTTTAGAGGTGGAAATGTGATCATGGGAGACAATAGCAAGTGTAAGATTATTGGGAAAGGTGAAGTAAGTAACGGTATTTTTTCTTTGACTAACGTTTTATACGTTGATAATTTGCATCACAATCTCATTTCTATTAGCCAACTATGTGACAAAGGTATGAATGTGGTTTTTGATAGTGATACTTGCAAGATCATTGATAAAACTTCTAATAACATAGTTTTTATGGGCAAAAGAAAAGGAAATGTTTACTCGCTTTCGTTTGACAATCTAAATCTTTCCAGATGTTTGGTAGCCACTGACGAAGAGACATCTTTATGGCATAGGAGACTTGGACATGCTAGCATGTGTCTCTTAAAAAATCTTGAAATGAAAGAATTAGTCAGAGGGTTACCACATCAGAAATTTAAAGATAACAAAGTGTGTAAAGCATGTTCCTTGGGCAAGCTTAGTCGATCATCATTTCGCCCTAAAAACATTGTTAGCACATCAAGAGTCCTCGAATTAATTCATATGGACTTATTTGGACCAAATGAAATTGCAAGCTTGAATGGAAAACGTTATTGTTATGTATTGGTTGACGATTATTCTAGATTTACATGGGTTTATTTCTTAGCCAAAAAGTCTGAATCTTTTGATTATTTTTCAAAATTTGCTAAACTTGTTCAAAATGAAAAAGGAGTTTCAATTAAAACTTTAAGAAGTGATCATGGAGGCGAATTTGAAAATTCGGAATTTGAAAACTTTTGTGAAGAAAATGGTTTAAAACATGAATTTTCTGCTCCACGAACACCTCAACAAAATGGGGTGGTTGAAAGGAAAAATCGTACATTGCAAGAATTGGCTAGATCCATGTTGAGTGAGTATAAACTACCTCTAACTTTTTGGGCAGAGGCGGTGAATACTTCGTGCTACGTAATGAATAGAGTAATGATTAGACCAATACTTGGCAAAACGTCTTATGAAGCGTGGCATGAAAGGAAACCTAACATCTCTTACTTTCGTGTTTTTGGATGCCCTTGTTTCATTCTTAACACAGGTGATCAACTTGGAAAATTTGAATCAAAGGCCGATGAGGGAATTTTCATGGGCTATTCAACCAGGAGCAAGGCTTACAGGATATACAACAAACGAACAAAGACAATTGTTGAATCAATCAATGTGAAATTTGATGAATCTGATCTGGAAAGGACGACTGAAAAAACGATTGATGATGGGGTAGATCATGAAGGCATTAAAGAAGGGACATCTAGTGAGAAAGATGAAAGTAGGACTGTTAATGCTGATAGATTGAAGTTCAAAACCAATCATCCTCCTGAATTGGTTATAGGAGATCCTACGGAAGGTATACGCACTCGCTCTTCATTTGATAAAAATTTGTGTGCGTTTTGTTGTCATAGTGGTTTTATTTCTGAAATTGAACCTGATTCTGTTGAAATGGCTCTTAATGATGAAAGTTGGATTCTAGCAATGCAAGATGAACTTAATCAATTTGAGAGAAATAAAGTTTGGAAATTAGTTCCTAGGCCAAATGACTATCCAATTGTAGGAACTAAATGGGTGTTCAAAAACAAACTCGATGAATCAGGAAATGTAATTAGAAACAAAGCTAGGTTGGTCGCAAAAGGATATAACCAAATAGAAGGCATAGATTTTGATGAAACATTTGCTCCAGTTGCTAGGTTAGAAGCCATTAGGATTTTGCTAAGCTTTGCTTGTTATAAAGGTTTCAAACTTAAACAAATGGATGTAAAAAGTGCTTTTCTAAATGGTGATTTGAAAGAAGAGGTTTTTGTTGAACAACCCCTCGGTTTTGAAAATCACGATTTTCCAAATCATGTGTATAAACTTGAAAAAGCATTATATGGTCTTAAGCAAGCTCCTAGAGCTTGGTATGACTGCCTTTGTACATATCTTTTGGAAAATGGCTTTAAAAAGGGGAGTGCTGACACGACACTGTTTCTATTACATAAAGGAAGTGATTTTTTGATTGTTCAGATTTATGTAGATGATTTCATTTATGGCGCTACTAATGAACTCTTGTGCGAGAAATTTGAACAAGTCATGCAGGCTAAATTTGAGATGAGCTTGGTTGGAGAATTGAAATACTTTCTTGGATTTCAAATCAAGCAAAGCAGTGATGGCATTTTCATTTCACAATCCAAGTATGTGTTGGAACTGTTGAAGAAATTTGGAGTTGAGAACTCCAAACCATTGCGAACTCCTATGAGCCCATCAACAAAGTTGGACAAAGACGAGAAAGGAAGTGCTGTTGATCAAAAGAAATATCGAGGGATAATTGGTTCACTTCTCTATCTTACTGCTTCTAGACCTGATATTATGTTTTCTGTGTGTCTGTGTGCGCGTTTTCAATCTAATCCTAAAGAATCTCATTTGAAAGCCACTAAACGAATTTTGAGATATCTTTCACACATAAACAAACTTGGGTTATGGTATCCTTCTTGTGAAAATTTTGATTTAGTTGGCTATTCTGATGCTGATTATGCTGGTTCATTGGTTGACAGGAAAAGCACTAGTGGAACATGCTTTATGCTAGGACACTCGTTAGTTTCATGGTCAAGTCGAAAACAAAACTGTGTTGCATTATCCACCACTGAAGCAGAATATATTGCTTTAGGGAGTTGTTGTGCTCAAATTTTATGGATGATGCAAACTCTTTCTGATTTTGGCTTAGTTTATAAACAAGTTCCATTAAAATGTGACAGTAAAAGTGCAATAGACTTATCAAATAATCCTGTTCATCATTCACGCACAAAACACATTGATGTGAGACACCACTTTCTTAGAGATCACATTGCTAAGGAAGACATTTGCATTGAATATATTTCAACTGAGACTCAACTTGCTGATATTTTCACAAAACCCCTCCCAGAAGAAAGATTTTCCAGATTACGTTTGGATTTGGGGATTATAGAAATTGACTAACCATTTTTCATTTTCTTTGTTGAAATATTCTTGGATATATACTTTCAACTTAAATTTCTAGGATTCAAACCAGTTTTGGATATTATCCAAAGATTGATTCGAATATGGTATTCAGTACTGGATATTACATAATATAATTAACTTGGTAACTTATTCCACGATCATTTCTATTTCTACCATCTTTCTATCGTTCATAATGGTTTTGTAAAATAAGAAGAGTAAAATATATATATATATATATATATACACACAATTATAATAATTACTCTCATGCATCCATTCTCATTTAAACGTCCTTATGGTTATGCATGGATGGAGCATGTGAGTGAATTATTTTTATCATTACTCCATTCTCATTTAAAAGTCCTTATGGTTATGCATGGATGGAGTATGGTAACTAAGTATTCTGGTCTCACTTAAAAGTCCAGATGCTTAGACTAATAAGTAACTGCTAATCCCATTTAAAAGTCCTTATGGTTATGCGTGGTTAGTAAGTGCTTATTTTTTTTATGCTTAAATGTCAAATTAATGTTAAAATATCTCTCTTCTTAAACCGATCATCGATCCATTCTCTACAATGTGGAAGTTGTTATCTCGTTATGATATATTATTTTTTGTTCCTAATGTTCCATTGTTTTTTGTCAGTCTTTTGATAATGCCAAAAGGGGGAGAAAAGAACTAGATTTTGATAAGGAAGTAAATATTTTTTGGAATACTTCAACAATATTTGTTTAATGTTGTTAGATAATTTTCCTTAGTTCGTTTATTCATCAGTAATTTTTGTTATCTTCTAAATAGGGAGTGGTCTTGGTTGTAGGGGGAGCATTCAAATAGGGGGAGCTAAAACATTTCATGCTCAAACACATGTATTAGCATTTCAAAATCTTTAATATATATGTTTGTCATCATCAAAAGGGGGAGATTGTTTGATGTGATTTTTTGTTTGATGATAACAAAATATATATCAATATATGTATGTGTTTGCAGTTTGGACTATATACAGAAAGGAAGAAATATTCATATTGAATAATTATACTATTGCACAGAATTTATATAATTCAACCAGTATTTTTTTTATTCAATATAATATTTTATTACAACACTTAAACAATACAAAGTTTTCAGCTCTCTCTATATATACATACACCAGTTCATATATTTTACACTACAACACTCAACACTCAGTTTTTCACTCTGTCTCCACATCTATCTGCATTATCCAGCTCCACTTCTTGTCCTGTCTCCTGTGTACCTGTATAATTAGCAACTACAACAGTAATCTGAAAACAAACAAATTTGAATTTGCAAAAATAAAAATTTGTTTGTGTCTCAGATACATGGGTTATTGTCATCATCTTTGATTGTGTAATATCTGTGCATATCAGTGTTCTTACAGATAATCGTGAGTGGCTGCAATACACACGTGTACATGTATACACGTGTGCACTGCCTCGCCAACTCGTGTGCGTTATCAACAAGAGCAATCAATACTTCAATGAATTCAACATGAAGCAGTGCAAACTCCCGAAGACACAACAGTAATACTGCACCAATACCAAACAGAGAATATATATATATATATATATATATATATATAGTGATGCATAGCAACTACATAGCTGCTACCAAGCAAGCAAAGACCAGACAGCACAGCATGTACGAGGATCAATGAATTGAATGAACACGACCAGACACACATGAACACAACATCAACTGGGCAGAGACAAAACAACACAGTCAAGTCACAATGAAACTGCAGTAGACAAGTACACAACAAACCCGAATGTCACAAAGCATAAAAACATGTATGCAACATGGTGAGCAACACAAAGGCAGTACAATGCAACACAGTGAGCTACATGAACAAATGCAACAGTGTGAAGTGATGTAACAGAAATTACAGGTATTCAACAAGGTGAAACAGTAGTAAATTAAAGTGTGCAACTCGAGAATGGATACAAGTGACTCAGACCAAATGCAGTGACAAACTGCAACAAACAAAGTCTCGACCAAAATCAGTAACACAATGCAAATACAACAACATAGCATAATGCACAAAAGTCACAAACAAGGTCAAACCCAAGATAGGTTCAACTCAAGGCAACTTGAAGCATACAAGGTCAGACAAACCACTGCAACAGCAAACACAGTGAAGCTACAAACATCGAGTGCAACAACAAACTCTGTGCACATGTACAGGGATGAATACAACATGATGAAGCAGTGGAAACAAACTCAAGTGCAACAGTTGAATACATGAACAAGTGTAGCATCTGATACAGTGAAAAAGTCCAAGTCAAGATGGAGCTACAATGCAACACAGTGATAATGCAACATGGAGTATGCAAGTGAAATTCGAATTGTAAAAACAGTTTCAAGTTACAACAAAGAAGTCAGTGGCAGCTCCAAAATCAAGATCAACATAACATGAAGCAGTTCAAATCCAAGTACAAACCCAAAAATATATGCATACACACATACATTTGTATGTATGCACATATATAGTAAACAGGTGAATGTGCAGTAGGGAATACAAAGACAATGGCAAGTACAAGTCAGTGCAGAAATCAAGCCGAAGTTAAAGAACAAATTCGTATCTTTTGATTAAGTCTTTGATTAAGTCAAAGAAATCTAATTTGGAAAGAAATCTCTGCATCAAATTTCTCGAAGTCACATATGGTCAGTATTAATTCAAATGGGGACCGAGACAACAAATACAGGAAGAAATTTTCGAATTAATTAATTCGAAAACAAATATGGACAGCAATAATTCAAAATCAAATCAAGAAAGGAATACTCCAAATCCAGAACAAATTCAGGAAAATAATCAACGACGTGTAGAAATCAAATCTGACAGTGGTTAATTAGGGTTTCAACCCTATAAATACACCCCAAGAAATCATCATGGAAGACAGAACGAGTTCGAACAAGCCAAAGCCAGAAAAGCAAAAAGAGAAAATACATACCAAAACAAATGACGAACTCAATCAAACAGCAATGAGCAACTCAGAGGAATAATCGATCGACAAAGAGAGAAGCCAAATCAATCATACGATCAACTATCGGCTGCTCATTTCAAAGCCCTAATTTTCGTAAGGGAACAAATCCCTGATTTGTAAAGAAAAGAAGGAAGCCGCCATTGTCATGAAAGGAACCAGGCCGTTTTTTTTTTGGAGCAAAACAAACAAAAGGAGATAACGGGCTAGAGTAAAAATTGGGCCGGCTTGTTTTATAAAGGGGCTTTATTTTTTAATTAGGGTTTAAGGGGTTATTTGTTGTTTAATTTTTTCTTTAAAAATTGTTTTATTTGTCTGATTTTTTTTCTAAAACAAAACATGGTAAATCATCACCTAGGGTTTAGGTGTTGTCAGATTATCTAGTTAGAGTTAGTCCAGTTAGCAGGGTTTGCGAGTTTGCAAAACTCTATAGGCGGTAGCAGGGTTTGCAAGTCTGTTAGAGTGTTTGTAAGCGGGAAACTGTTTAAATCTAATAGAAATCTGGGAATGCAGCAGTAGGCAGGGGTTGCCGAAGCTGGGTAAATTTTGTGTGTGATTTATTTTTCAGCATATTTATTTCTGCAGTTTGTTTCTGTGTTTAATTCGGAAAAATTTGCTATAACCCTATTCACCCCCCCTCTAGGGTTAATCTAGATCCTACAACATCTTCCACACGAGTCTTCATCACTCGAGCAAAATATGAATCCCAGATTGGATCCACCCATCCCGAATAAATGTCGAAACCGCACATGGTTTCCCATATCTCAACAAATCGTGGAATCATGCATGGAAATCCCACAACTTGAATAGATCACGAACATGCCTTTGAACATCATAAATAGATCTTGAATCTTCATATAGATTCCCTTTCTTCAACCGCTTCCAAAACATTGCACCCAACTAGTTTTGAAAGGGTGTTTGGTGAGTAGAACACTTACCGATCTCGGACTGTTCAAACCAATCGATGAATTTTCGATAAACTCAATTCTAGTTCTTTCGTAAGTAAGCGAAAGCTGGAGACGTTTCGTACCAATACTCCTCCCCAGGTGTTCTTATTGGTATATAATTGCAAAGCATTTTGATAACTTCCTGAGTTAATATTAGGTCAAGTTTGATAATCGACTGATCGATTATATATTCAAAACAATTGCTTATACAAATCACGATTCATACGCTTAACTCATTTTCGACATTAAACTTAACTAATCTGCGCGCAAGAGTGAAGCTTGGTAAGTTTGGGCACTGGTTGCTCCAAGCCTTGCCTAGACACTTCAGTCTTGAATCTCACAAATAGATAAGTCTACCTCATCGGCTTTTAGTATTAAGTATAATACTAATGATTTTCATAAACAATAAGAAATCAACTCAATTAATACGTTTCTGACATTTTCCACTTACCTACTCCTCGGTTAAGAGGGAATCCCGGTAGGTTAGAGCTCTATTGCTCTCTCCTTACTCGACATCAATCTTAATTCTTACAAATAGATAAGATTACTTCGTTGGCTTATTACTGTTAAGCATAGTTAATTATTTTCTTAATAAGTAATTAAAAAAACAACCATTTGACCATTTACCAATTCTAACCCCTTTTTTGAAACATTTAAAATACTTGGAAATACTTATAATAGGTTTTAAAATATTTATCCAAAATATTACTTAAAAATAATGAAATCAACAAAACTTGGAAAAAGAACAGGTTTTATTCTAAAATTCCTTTCTTTAAAAATTCATAACTAATTCACAAATATTCATAAATATCTCAAACTACTTTTAAAATATTTTAAAACTAGTAAGACAATACTTTTAAAAAGAATGAAACGAACTACTCGAACTAAAAATCCTTTTTGAAACAACCAAAATCCAAAAATCAAGGTTAAACGGAACAGTTTTGCGCTAGTGATGTTTTGGCCATTTTCGAGATGTTACTTAACTTTTTACTATTCAACTTTAGATATCAACAAACATACATATAATCCATTGTAAATATGGTGAGAAATCCATATGGATCTTTCTATAAAGTTCCATAACAATTGTAAAAAATAAGGCAATTCCAAACTGCGTCCATAGCGGCATCGCTATAAGTGCACTTTCAAATCCGAGTCCGATCTAACCCAAAGTCTATCTATAATCTATGTGCTTTATTCAAGGTCTAGTAACATGTCATACAAGTCCATTTAAGTCCATTCAAATCCAGATATGGATCCTATGTGCCACTTGTTTTCAAAGCAAGGATCAAAACCAATGTTTTCAACTTATGTTATTTGACAATTCAAACAACTTTAACACAATAGAATATAATCATATATGAGTCATATTATCAATCCAAGTGGTGAGTTAGCTCACCTTAAACTCAAAAAACAACAAAGATTAAGCACTCAAGTTCAAACTCAAGCTAGCAGCCTCCTTTCCTTCCTCTTTCTTTCTTGCTTTGCTTTGCTCAAGCATCCTCTAACTTCCTCTAGCTCACGGCCCAAGGTAAGTGCAGGAGTGTGGCTTCACTTTTTCACAATATAACCAAATATAAGGTGTTGTAATGTGGTGGTAAGGTATCATTCCAAGTTTGAGGTGATTTAGAGATGATTTGCAAACTATTTGCTTTAGAAAGTTAAGAAGAAGAAGAAGAAGAAGAAGATGATGATGATGACGACACTAAAATTTGCTCTTAAGCTTTAGGAATTTTTGTGAATGAATACTAAGGGTGTATCCCTCCTTATATAGGCTTAGGAATGGTGCTCTTTTAGCTTATCTTCACCCCCCACCATCCCATGGAAGGCTCGCCTTCCATCACTTCTCCTTTATGTCTCTTCTTCTCTATGTCACTTCTCCTTTATGGCTAATTTCTCTTATACACTTCTCATAATATTATCTCTTACCCTAAAAGAACTTTCTAGAACATTCCATGGTTTATGGAGAGGAGATTGTGTTAATTAGTTGTTAATATGTTCACTAGATCATTAGGTACTGTATGATAGTTTGAACAACTTATATCGATCGAAAAGATGTTTATCGATAATCGTTCACATTATCGATTTTTCTTCGAAGAATATTTTTTAAATACTTTTCGAAAACAAGTTTCTTAACATTATTTATTAATTAAAAGATGTTAAAATAAGGTTATAAAATCATACTTATAACACTTAAACATATCTCAAAATGTATTAATATCCGAAGACGAAGTGTTCAAATTTCAAGGTCGCTACATTCTTCCCCACTTAGAACATTTCGTCCTCGTAATTCAACAAGAACGACAATCGAAGAAGATAAGTACATGATATATATAGCATTGATGAAACTATATATAAACTAAATTACAACCCAAATGCAAATAAAGATAAGAAAACACCAGTCTAAGATCAAATCTGGATAGGGCTCCTTCAAACTATCCTCAGTCTCCCACAAACAAACCGAGCATCCTCGCTCCATTGTACCTTGACTAACTTTAAAACCTTATTCCTTAATTTCTTCGTATCCCTATCAACAGTTTGAACATGCTACCTTAATACAATCAAATTTGGCTCAATCTCCAAGTCCTCTTATTGCAAAGCTTCTACTTTTATCGAAGGAACATGCACAAACTTAGGCAAATGTGATACATGATGTACATTGTGCACACTCGATAACCTAATCGGTAACCTGACTCTATATGCAAGTGTACCAATCCTCTCAAGAATCGAGAATGGTCCTATATAATGAGGAGCCAACTTCCCAGCCCTTCCAAACCGAACTACACTTCCAATAGGAGAAACCTTTACAACTACAAAGTCTTCTACCGAGTACTCCAAGTCTCTGCGCCTCTCGTCTACATAACTCATCTGCTGACTCTGTACTTCCTTGATTCGCTTTCAAATCTGTATAACCTTATCTGATGCATCTCGGATCATATCTAGCCCAAGCACAATATGATCTCAAAGTTCTACCCAACACAATGGAGATTTACAAGGCCTTCCATACAACACTTCAAATGGTACCATTCCAATACTTTCCTGATAATTGTTGTTGTATGAAAACTCAAAAAGTGGTAAGTGCTCTTCCCACGAACCCCCAAAATCCAAAATGTATGCTCAAAGCAAGTCCTCCAACACACGGTTCACCCTTTCTGTTTCCCAACTTGTCTGCAGATGGTAAGAGTACTCAAACTAAGCTTGGTCCCTAATGCTTCATGCAAACCCTTTCAAAACTGGCTTGTGAATATCGAGTCTCTATCACTCATGATATCACAAGGAACACTGTGCAACCTGACAATCTCCTTAACATATAACTTTGCCAAACTAGAAATTGTGCTCATAGTCTTAGCAGGTAAGAAGTGAGCACACGTGGTCAATCAATCCACGATAACCCACACATCTTTGTTACACCTCCTCGACTTAGGCAATCCATCGATGAAATCCATAAAAATATGCTCCCACTTCCACTTAGGATTTCAAGTGGCTAAAGCAGTCCGGCCTTCTTTTTATGACTACCTTTTACCTGTTGGCGATAAGCACACCTACACACAAAGATAGAAACATCTCTCTTCATGCCTTCCACTAGAACGTTTTTTTCATATCTTGATACATCCTAGTGACCCCAAGAACTGTCATCAACCTAGAATGGTGACTCTCTACCAAAACTCCATGCCTAATCCCGTCAACATTCGGGACACATGGCATACTATTCATTCTCAAAATGCCATGACTATCCACCTCGAATCCCGATCACCTCTCCGGTGCCTCATTCCTGTTACATTCTTAACTATCTTTGCAAAATGAAGATCTCTATGCTGATTCCCCTCGATACGAGTAAGCAGAGTTGGATAAATGTCAACATTCGCCACGACTGCATACCCTCTACTGAGCGCATCAGCTACAACATTAGGTTTCACTAGAGTATACAAATATCAACATCATAGGCCATAAGAAACTCCAACCACCTTTGCTGCCTCATGTTTAAGTCCTTTTGCATAAAAAGATACTTTAAAGACTTTTGGTCCATGTATAACTCGAACCTTTCACCTAGCAAATGATGCCTCCACATCTTTAACGCAAATACCACCGCTAACAACTCCAAGTCATGAGTTGCATACCTTGCTTCATGCGGTTTGAACTGCTGACTTGCAAAAGTGATAACCTTCCCGTGTTGCATCAATATTGCACCTAAACCTATTCCATACGCATCAGTGTAAACAATCAAACCCTCACCTCCGTCTAGCATAGTAAGAACGGGAGCACTAGTCAAATTTTTCTTTAGCTCCAAGAATGCTTGCTCGCATTTATATGTCCATACAAATTTAAAATCTTTCTTCATCAAATTCGTTAATCGAGAAGCAATCTTTGAGAAATCCTGTATGAATCTCTTATAATAACCTACTAGACCCAGAAAGCTTCTAATATCAATCACGCTTTCTGGCCTCTTCCAATCTTGAACGGCAATAATCTTAGCGGGATCAACAGAATTACCCTCTGCCAAAACAACATGACCTAAGAAACTAACTTATGAATGCCAAAAATGACACTTCGATAAATTAGCCTTCAACACAAGCTCTCTTATTATTCCTAGAATAATCCTTAGATGGCACAAATGTTCCTCCTCGATCTTGCAATATACTAGTATATCATCAGAAAAAAACAAGAACAAACTTATCATCAGAAAAACAAGGACAAACTTATTCAACGCATCTCGGAAAAATCGATTAATTAATTTTACGAAATATGCTGGAGCATTAGTTAGGCCGAACGACATAACTATCCACTCATAAAACTAGTCGGATCTAAAAGCTACCAAGGGTACACTCTCATCTGCAGCTCTCAACTAATGAAACCATATAGCAAGGTCAAGTTGAGAAAATACTTAAGCTCCATGAAGCTGATCGAATAAGTCATCTATCCTAAACAAAGGATGCTTGTTCCTAATAATCCACTTATTGAGCTCATGATAATCTACACACAATCTAAAGGAGCCATCCACCTTCTTAGCAAAGATGACAGTCGCTCCCCAACTCAAACGACTTGGTTGGATAAAGCCCTTCTGCAACAAATCACTAACTTGATTTTTTAGCTCCAATTTCTCCTTCAGGGCAAGTCTACTAGCTAGAAATATAATAGGTTTCACATCCTTCACTAAATCTATATGAAATTCTATCTCCCTATGGGTGGTAAACTTGACACCTCTTTGAAGATATCTGCAAATTCCTGAACAATAGGGATAGAACCCATCTCCTCCTCTACCACATCAAGGGAATAAAGGAAACTAGTCATAAGCGCATTAGGCTCTTCACAAGATACTACATAGACCTTCCTTTCCTTCATTTGAATGATTCAATCCGTTTAACACAATCTAGGACTACATGATTCTTAGACAACCGATCCATTCCAAGTAAAATATCAAGCCCCAAGAATCCCAAGACATATAAATCACACGAAAAGGGTCAATTAAAATAAGAAATCTGGACTTCTAAACAGATCATGCTAAGATTGACCGAACCCCCAACAGGGTTTGACACAGAAATAGAATCTAAAGCTATAACAGGCTTAAGTTTCAATCATCAACAAGAGTGCGAGATATGAAATTTAGAGAAGCAGCAGTGTCAAATAAGACAGGAATAGGAATGCCAAAAATAGATAGAATATGTAACAACTTGGATTCAGCATTTGAAAATCAACATCCATACATCACCCGTATTCGAATGTCGCATATTCAAACATTGAAATCTGATTCGCCGGAGCTTATAACACATTAGATATAAAATAACACAGCGGAAAGAGAAATGAATTTTTTTGTACACAATAATTGATACAACATCTGATACAATATGAAGTGATCAACATTATCAGAGATATGTACAAAAGCAGAAAAACAAAGCAGCGGAAAACAACAGCCACTGCAGCGGAAAGATAACATCTTCAAGAGAGAGAGAGAGAGAGAAAGAATCCAACACTACATCTCCAAAGCTCCAAAGATCTCCAAACCAAAAGCTATCATGCTACAATGAAGCGAAATCCATAGACTTCTAGATCCAAATCTACTATCTGAACTAGCTTCTAAACACAAATAACCTGACTCTAGGCTGCCCATGTGGTAAATTGTGGGAACCCATAGTTTAGAAAGGGAACAATAAACTCCAGGTCGGTCATGGGACTGGTGTAAGAAAACAAAAACAGTTTATTTTGAACAAAAAAAAAGAAATCCGCTATGCTTTTTTTTGGAAAATGAAACTACCATAAGGCCTCCCGCCACACACACAATGCGATTGCACACTTGGAGGAGATTTCTTCTTATGATAGTCAAACATGCTTGATACGCGAAAATCCTTTTGATACTATTATTAGTGCATAGTGTGAAAACATTTCAAAAGTATAATATTAATCTTAGCCAGCATACTACCACTATAGTATACCTACTATAACTACAGATTCTACAACTAAAATCGTACAGAGCGCATATTTGGTGATTGGATTTCCAACAAATGGCCAAGGCTAAGGGACTTCCTTTCCGAATGGGTACGCCTCTGGAGGGACGTCCCGAGAACCTAACTGGATCTCTGCCAACACAAGGCCGGGTTACCACTGTAACTATGTAACTAACTGTCATGAGTATGTCATCCCCCGATCGTCACCGACCTTTACCGAGGCTCCAACAACAACAAATTCGAACAACCACATAAGTTAAATATCTGGGCTCCATACCATGATACCACTTTTTATCCTGAAGGAAATGCACATACCCTAAGGGGCACGACCCCCATAACCTTGCCGCATCCTTCCTGTTTCGACCACTTCCGGGGTGTGAGGTTCGATGAAGTCTTGTCCAACAAAGCTACGTTTTTCACAAAAGTCATGCTTCGATCAACCAATAATCAGCACTTAACATGCCATATTACCAAATTAGGAATATATCACAAGTGAATATCAACTACATAACTTCTGAGCTCGTACGTCTCAGATAAGGGTGTTAAGCTAAGAGAATAAATTCTCCACCACCAAATAGAAATGTATTTGATAGAAACCAGCTTTACATCCCAAAGTGTAACGTCAGAAATACATTCATACAAGTCCATCCTTGGTCTGCATGGAATCGAAGGCACTTCAAAAGAAGTCCTTTCGTATATGGATATCCCCTAATCACGTCCGGACTCCCCGTCACATTGGGTTATTAGAATCTCTATACCTGGGCCACTCAATGCAGAGACATTCGACAGTTAATCCTTTCGTTTTCGAAAATATCTGGCCTTCAACCACCGTCTTCAAATGCTATCCAATTCGTCATATCATTGATTCGAAATGGGTTTTATGACATAAAGTCCTCTCCCGGCTTAACCAAAAAATGAGCGCTTTGTTTTTAAAACATAGAGATACATTTGTATCTTAGTTAAGTCACAACTTTTAGCCCAAAACCTTTCCTTTTGAATGGTTTAAACAAATTTCCATTTTTTAATCTTTTAAAACAAATGATATTACTTTAAGATCCTCTTCAATTTGAATCAAGATTTACCAAATCTTTAACAAAGATTCATCCATAGCTTTTAAAACCATTTCCATTTTAAATTTGACTTACCCATAACTTGAAATCTTTTCAAAAAAAACTAGAAATTCTTTCTTTATATGAAAGCTATTATCATTTGAAAACAAATGTCTTTTGTTTTGGGAAAATAAGATTAAGTTTGCTCAAGCTGTAGCCTTTTAAAGTATAAATTGGAAAATCAATGAACTGCCGTACTCTCGGCAAGTTCTATTTGAGTTAAATTTAAATTCCTAAAATAATTTCTCTAAAATACTTTGCCGATGGATTCGTACGAGATCGAGTTAAGAATCACAATGGACAACAACGAAAAATAAAGAGATCGAACTATATATAAACCCATAAACATCATTGGCTAAAATCCATTGAGTTCAAGCATTAAAACCAGAGAGAAAATGCATAAATGACATACTCGAACCAAAGACGAACTCAATCGAATTGAAGTAAGCCGAAAGCGATCGACAAAGAGAAAGAGGAACGAAGATTCCGAAATCAAAGCGGCGACTTCATCCAGAACCCCTATTTTCAGAGTGAATAAAAGAAAAGAAAGCCCTAATTCGCAAGCAAAGGAACGAGCCGCCATTATATAGAATAAAGAAGGATCGGGCCTAATACATAAGAATAGGAGGTCGTGTTTTTGTTTAATTAGATTGGGCCATCCTTGGTTATTTTTAATTGAGAATTAATTAGGGTGTTAGGGTTTTTGTTTTTAAAATTGTTTTTTTAATTTGTAATTTCTTTTTAAACGATTGTATGAACTAACTGGAAATAAGAATTTATGCACAAGTTCTTCTAAAAAATGCCTTCTAGCGGGGGCCGAATCCGCGTCTATACACGACCTACTAAAGCAAAAGTAGACTCCTATCTACCAAAAAATTATGCCTATGGAATCTATTTATTCCTTCTTCTTTCTCGGCTTTTTCTTCAATATGGAGCCGCCGGCATCACTAACAATTTTTCGTTTTGAACTTTTTTCTTTGGGCGATGAATCTCCAGACGGAGACATGATATCGATCTCTTCCTCCGAACTCGAGTCTACGGGGATGCTCTCTTCAGGAGGAGTCGGAGGAATTGGATCTGCAACCGAGGACGGAGTAGACACTCTAGTATTAACCAGTGTCCCCCCGGGTGATATCATCCTAAGTGGAGTCGGACCTGACGCCATCACTCCACCCTCATAATCAACGCCATGAGCCACTGCCTCCATTTCAGCATTAATTTCAGCCAATATCTCTGCTTCACGGATAGCACGAGCTTCGCTGGCGGCAGAAGTGGACTGTGACGAAGCACTAGAAGCAGGCGGGAACACACCAAGAACGAACGACATGTCCGCAAAAGGGTCGCTGTGTCGACCCAGGAGCTCATTCATCATTTGCCTGTCAAAGGAAATTGAGCCCTCCTGTGTCACCTCAATCGACGCGACCGCAATTGTGGTGATCGCCTCAATAATGATGGCCTCCTGCACTTGATGTGATTCTTGGATTACAGGAGGCGCTGTCAATGTAACTTCGCTCACTGGACAAGGAAGAAAATAAGTTGTTAGAACACGCTTCAAGAAACAAGCCCTTCATTTTAGATACACATGAAATTTGTTCAGAGTACTTCCTCAGTTCGTCTTGCGATTGGCTGAACAGCTTTGGATGAATGCTCCTTAATAGGAGATAGGCGTGGCTGTTCAGGGTCATATGTCGGGATAGGCTGGGGCTCGATCACTAGAGTGGGCTCAGATTGAGATGAAGTAACAATCTCGGAACTTGTAGCAGAATGCTCAACTCCAGAACCTTCCCCAATTTCTAAGTGTTGGGTGCCTAGTCTCTCTCTTGCATGAGTGATCATAGAATCATGGAGAACCTTCTTCTCATCTTCGCTTAATATGCGGTTCTCCAGCTCAAATTCGTCGAGGGCACCACCCAATAGCACCGCCTTATCTTCTCAACCAGCAAATTCCAGGCGTTGTATAGATGAGTAGAGTAATCGTCGAGCCATGCCAAGTTCCTATGCCTAAGTACGTTGGCGTTGTAAGTGACGAGAAGCTCCTCTATGTCCACATCAAGCCTGGTCTCTGCCATCCGAACCTTCTCATTAACTTCGGCCTCCACCTCGTGGACCTTTTCCATGGCCGTGTCTCTTTTCCTCCGGAGCACCACCGCCTGATCGCACGCTTCCTGTGTGGCAACATTAGCAGCATCCTTTTCCTTTATGATTTCAGAAACTTTGGTTTTCAGCTCGTAAAGCTCTTTAAGAGCAGTGTCCCGCTCAGTGGTAACGATGGTGTTCCTGTGGCCCATATCCTCTACTGTGGCATAGTGCTTCCGCTTCATCCTATCCATCACCGCATGGGCCTCGTCGGCTTTCTTAAGAGCCTCGATCTCAGATTTGCGAGAAGACTTGGCCTCACTATTGAGCGATTGAATAATTCGATCTCTTTGACCGAGTTCTTTCTCTAGCTTTTCAATCATGACTGCCCGGTCGAAGGCCACCTTCGATGCTTTTTTCGCGGTTTTGACCATTCCTGATAATGGAAAAATATGGCCGTGACATAATCGTGCAAAGTATGTTCGGCCGACGCAGGAATCCTTTTCAAACGTGGAGGAAAGATGAACCCATCAAAGCATATATCAGGAAAATCCTTTTTCAGCCGAGCGAGCCTCATCGCTCCTTCACCAGTGGGTTCAACGAGGGCCTGTGCAGTTGCAGAAGGGTCTGCAACCTCAGTTCTATGTTGAGACTCGGACCTAGAAGATTGGCCAGATGGTTTGTGTGGCAGAGCTTCCGAAGGTCGCGAAACATGAACTGGCGGTGGTGCAGGAGCTCTGGGAGGAGGCGTGCGAGATCGAGACCAACGCTTGTAACCTTTATCCCTATCAGATGGCTCCTAGCTGGAATAGCTTTGGTCATGATCCCTATCTCCTTCCCTCCTATGTGACTCATAGTATGATGAAGATTTGCGTTTGTTGTGTAGACTACCGAGCATTGAGCCTCGACCGGACATGGTATCTGTAAAGAAAAACAGAAACGAAGTTAATAATGTTTAGAAAAAGGCAGCTTACGGTCAAGAAATCATGTAGTGCCGTGAAGTGGGCGTGTATGTGCATCCCCTCGACCAACTGGATGTGTCAACCACGCTAGCGGGCAGAGATTCTCTTAAAACTAGTGCGTGTTGGAGTTCATCCAATCCGGCATCATGCTGCATTGACACATCGTCCGGAATTGGAAGCTCGGTGAGCCCTTCGTAGAGACTTTTAGTTCTTGGGGGAGACATCTCCGAAATTTTAATTCCGAAGGCGGGAAGGGACGTGACAATAGATTTCCATCTTCCATTTTTGGATGGCTTGAAAACGGCTGCCTTGCCTTTTCTCTTCTCTTCAGCATCCTGGGTTACATCCGCAGGCTCGCCCAACGGTTCTTCATCGGTGTGGGTTCTCTTATAGTCAGCCTCTTCGATTATAACAACTCTAGGCTTTTTTCGCTTAACCCGCTCCCTCGAGATAGTTCTTAATGCACCGTCGAGCCTTATACTTTGTCTTCACTCGATCAGCCCAAGAATTCTGAGATTCCTGTTCGTCAGGACCAAGTCAATATTTCTATCTTCGCCCGGGACCTCTTGAAGAACCCGAACTATTTCCTTGTAATATCCACCTTCGGGTCGCTGAATTATCGCTGTAAAGAAAAAGAGAATGAGTTGGGTCTCGTTTATAATTATCTTGTCAACTACTCGAGAAAATAGAAAAACTCACGTCTAAGTAGCCATCGCCTGGCGAATCCTGGGAGGCATCTAACGTAAAAGCACTCTGTCTTGAAGTAGCTTAGTCTGGTCCAGCACCCCATGATTATTTGACAATTTCTCACGGCCTCTAGAAATGTGAAGGATGGACTGTCAGTCCGACTCTTGAAATTGAACAGGTATCTTATCTCGGTCAGTCGGGGTGGACAGTAGAGGTGCTCCATAAATGCAATGAACAAGCTATTGAGTGAAGCATATCTATTTGGGTGTAGTTGAGATGGGGCGATCCCTATAAAGGAAAACACTTCTCTTATATACTAATTGAACGGGGGGAGCGTCCCAGCTGTGCACGCATGTCGATTGAATGTGGCATACCCTTCTGGTGGATTGTGTGGTCTGTCATTTGGTTCTGGCAGTAGCACGTCGTCCATCGACAAACCGTGTCTTAGGCATATTCTCCCTAGCATATCTTCCGAAATGTTGGATGGGATAGAGTCTGGCGGACAATTGATAAGACGTGCGTCTGGTACCTCGTCAGGGGCTGGATCGATAACTTCAACCTCAATCTCAGGTATTTCAAGCACGGAAGGAATTGAACTCTGAGTTTCCTGTGGCTGCAAGCTTAGAGTTTCCATAATTAACTAACTCATGAGAAATTATCATTAGACGACAAAGAGCCCGTGTGTTTCCCTCATGTAAAGTGTGTATTGTGCAATGCAGTGTTGTGAGTTGCTTGAATAAACTTTGCAGAGTTAGAGAAAAATTGGCAAACGACAAAGATAATCGGAATCCAATTGGAATGACCGTCACCGCTGACCGTCATCACCAAATCATCCAGATGTTAGCAATCGATCCAAACTAAAATCTATTATCATCGTGTTAAGTTATGGTGCCTTCGACGAGCTTCGAAAGGTAGTCAAGTATGCAGTTTAACGGTCAAGTCCAGAAATGCGAAAATGAATCTCGTCGGGATTGTGCTAAAGAATGTTCAAAATTTCGTATCCACCATGGGATGGGTTCGAATCGACCATGGGAAGTTTATTCGTCAAGACCTGAATTTTGTATTGATCACCAGGGGAAAACTTCGAATCGATCATCAAGGTTCGAGTTTGAATCAATCAGTAAAGATGGGTTCGAATCGATCCTCGATAGGCAGATTCGTATCGATCAGGAAATTCACGGCTTCACATCGATAACGTTCGAATCGTTACTTGTCGTATCGATCATTAAAGTAAGATTTGTATCGATCTAAAGCCGAGAATTTCAAGATTACTGCCTGCTTAATTCTCGCAACGATCATTACTAGTCGACACGGTCTGCCACCATCTCAATCGATACGAGCTACAACATCTCCCTAAGGAAATACCTAGAATCGATGCGAAATCCAAGAAAAAACGTCATTGCCTGCATCGATTCGAACACTGGTCCCCAGATCGACACGAAACACAGATCGAGTTATTTTTTCCACTCCTTCTTCCCCAACCATCAGAGAAATCGCCATGGCCATTTTCGACCAAGCTTTGACCTAGATCCGACCTTAAAAGTTGCCAGAATGGATAATTGATGAAGATGGAGTGGATTTGAGATTCAGGCATCGTCGTTTGGATTTAGTTGCAACCGGTTCATTACCTAAATTGAAGTTGAAATTAGAAGGATGGGAAGGGTGAATCTGATCAATTCGAAAGCACTATGCAGTTCCTCTTTTTTATGGAGCTCATGGATCGATGCGAAAGTAAAAAAAGAAGGCGGCAGTAAAAAGTAAAAAAGTGAAAATGGCCGAAGTCCTGAGTATTTATATGGAGCATAAGGAGAGACTGGGTCGATTCACCTCCCAGTCAACGTGACCGGTCACAACCGGTCAACCCACGAATCGATTCGTATGCCCTGTTCGAACCCATCGACCCTTGCCTCCATCGAGGCGAAGTTACCACCAGGATTTATCGATTCGAAACTGCAATTCGTTTCGATCGACTCCATCCACAATGCGCCGATATGAACTATGCCGTTCGAATCCATCAGGTCACAGCATCCAGAAGCCAACTTTCATCGATACGAATTATGAGTCGCCTATTCATACTAAACAACAGAGACCATCGATACAATGGTTTAAAATCCATATATATACATTATATAATCTGTATAACCCTTTTTAAACCATATTATTATTTTAATTTCAAAACTTTAATAAACCATATTATATTCAAAATAATTTTAATTCCAAAACTTTCTTTTCAAAAGTTTATCCCAAATCACTTCCAAACCATTTTGGATTCAAAATTCAACTTTTAAATAAAATAATATTAAATTCAAAATACCCATGACTTAAACAATTTCCCATGAAATCCATATTTGTGTATGTATGTTGTGTGTAGGAGTTTTGTATACAACAATAAACAACCATGCAAGCACAATAATATCAATAAGCGGTATAATCCTATAACGCTTATCTTTCATTTATAGATAAACAAGTAAATTTATCATAGATTACAGTTCACAGCTCAATCCAAAGCAATCATATCACAAAACATCATATATAAGAGATATCAAACAATTCAAGGCATTCAATATAATCCAATAATCCATAAGCAAGATCAATTGATCACATAATTTATGATTAACCAAATAAATTAATTACTTATGAATTAATTAGTTAACTCTGATTAATTAACATTAATTAATTACAAACCAATTGTTATCATTTTGATTAATTAATGAAATTAATAAATCATCCTTAAGTATCCATATTAATTAATTATCCTCAATTAATTACATTAGTAAATTAACATTTGATTAATCACATTAATTAATTAATCATATTTATTAATTATCCTTTAATTAACTAAGGGATTAATCCTTTAATTAATTACACTAAGTAATTATACTTTAATTACTTCCATTAAGTAATTATCCTTTATTTACTTTCATTAAGTAACTCCTTTAAATCAATCACCTTAACTAATGACATTAATTAATCAACCATCCTTTAATTATTTTTCTTAATTAATCCTTTAATTAATAAGTAATTAACCCTTTAATTACTCAATTATCCTTTAATCATAAATTAATTAATTAACCTTTAGTTAATTAATTATCCTTTAAGTAATCACATTAAGTAATTATTCTTTAATCACTTCTTGATTTCATCATTTTATCACATTTGAAAACACTTAGGAATTTACTTAATAATCTTAATAAAATTATTACAAAACCACATCAATTAATTTTAAAAACATTTAATCTTTAGAAATTAATCTTGATACTTGTTTGACAAACTTGTTAATAGATTTACTTTAAAAAAACTTGGTTTATGTTCTTTTGAAAACTTATTCAATTTAATATATTATAAAACTTGATTAAATTTTATTTGAAAACTTATTGAATCATCCAGGTCAAGAAAACCCGAGCCAAATATCAGATTACCCGATCCATACCCAGAGCCAAACCCAAAAATTCCCGAGCAAAAACCTAATCTACCTGAGCCTCTCCGCTTCTATATTTTTAAAACTTGATTTTGTTTTAATTTTTTAAAACATGGTATTTTACTCTGCACGGTATCGAGCTCACCCCTAAGCAAACTTGAGCCAAAATTATATTTCCCCGAGATCACACCCGAGCAACATGTTTCTTCTCCAATAACAGACGATACCAGACACAAACACTCACTCGTGCACGTGCACATGAGTTCCGACCAAATCTGATTGACCTCGCTGCCTCCAACACATTGACGATGACCTCGCCGGTTCGCCTGACTTGCCAATTTGACGTAATCGCTAGGATAACGAAATCGAGCAATGCGATCAACTCCAGGAATCTACTCGATTGACAAAAAAGTTTCGCCTTGCCACCTAAGATCGCCATAGGTCACGCAATTCCATCCCGAGCTCCGCCATGACACCACACGTCGCTCCCCCTGGTCCGATCACCTCCGATTCAGTTTTGACGAAGAAATCTTCTCGAAAAAAACTGTGACCAAAACAGTTTCGAAAACCCTATCTTGACGTCGATACGATGCTATGGCAAACTATAAACCCATTCGCCATTTTTCCCGTGATCCTCAACACCCTAGCCTCCTAGAGCATCGATCATATCGATCATCACTTTTTCGTTCATCGAAATTCAACGAATAACCCAAAACCGTTCATCTCAAGAAATCTCGATTACCCCAATCTTAAAAATCGAGATATTTATATCAACATATTTATATCAACATTCCTCATTTGCTAGCACGATTCAAATTGTGAAATAAAATCATGAAGTTATGATCATCGATTTTTCTAATGAAAAAAGTTTTCATTGTAATTTCCTATTTTTAGATTATTTACTAACTATTTCTACTTGATTTTATTTTTAAAAATAATGCTACATTCATACAAACATTTCATCTTCAGTGATCTTGGCCCAACATTTAATCTATGAAGAGAAATGAATCTATTTAGGTGATTTGTGCCTGTAGTTAAACAGAGGAAGATATATATTCATATACACAGACATGCACACAATATACAGAGAGTTTCAACTATTTTCTAGTTTTAAAAACATCCATGCAAATCTTATTTACCATATTTCTATACATGTTTATCACATGCATCATGTATTTAAACTGATTTAAGCCTTTAAAACCAAAATTTACTCACCTAGGAAAAAGAACAGAGAACAAAGCCTGGAAAGTGTTTGAGTTTGAAATTTTGAAACTTGATGCTTGAGATGATTTGAATTTAAACTGAGCTGAATATGAATTGCAACTTTGATCTGAAACTGGAACTTGTTTTAACTGAGTTGAATTTTTGCATGCTTTCAGGTTTGATTTTGAACTTTGCTTCAGAATTTTGAATTTGAATCCCTATTTTTGCTTTGCTTTTGTTTTACTGTTTTTTTATTTCTTTAGTTTGTATCAGGTTTGTTTTCTTTAATTTCCTGGTTTATGTTTTTGAATCATGAAAGAAAATGAGAAAGGAAGGATATAGAGTGGAATATATAACTTTGTTCTTTATTTTATTTATTAAATTTAAAACGAAAAGGAAGTAGGACACTTGTTAATTTCATGATGTATTTAAGTTACACTTGTTATTATATATGATAGAATTGTTACATTTGTTTAGTTTCATGATAAAATACTTACACATGTTCATTTTCATGTTACTTAGCCTACACTTGTAAATTTGCATATTACAAATATTTTTACATAATTTATTTATATATTATATTTAGTTATATATATATATATATATTTGTGTGTGTTTTTTAATATTTTCTATTTTTAATAAATGCATTTCCTTTTATAAATATTTATATAACCTTAAGAAAATGATTTTAAAACTAATTATTCATCAATAAATAAACATATATATTATATATATCTTAGTTTTTAAAATATAAATTTCAACCCTTAAATAGCTTTTGAAAAATTTATTATACTAAATTCAAAATATAACTTCCAAAATTAAAATGTACATACATACATACATATGTATGTATTATAATTAGAATTTTTTTTATTAGTTTCAAAATATAGAGCTTTTAAATTCAATTTATTTATAAGATATTTATTTTTGAATTTCAAATCCAAAATTCTATTTACAATCTATATATAAATACATATTTTATTTGTTTTTGGAAAAATTTCAAATTAATTCACAATTTAACCCACAAATTTATATTAATTTCTAAATTAAATTTGGCTTAAAAAAACTGGATCGTTATAGAATACCTACCAAAACTTGCTTCCCTTTTGCTATGGCGGAAGTGGAAGGTGTTGAAGCTAAACCAAAGATTCTAGGCTGCTCTCTCTTATGAAGCATTGGACGGTCCATAACTATATGATTGGGGCGGTTGCAACTGTAGCAACTCCTTGGTGCAAATTATGGCATGGAAGTCTATGGCTCTGGCTTGGTACCTTAGTAATAGGTGCCCTCAATAACGGTGCCTTTGTCACATGCCCTCTTCCAACCGATGTACAGTTCTAAACAAGATGTCCCTTCCTTCCACACTTATAATAAGCGAGACTAAGAAATGTCTAAGAGACTGAAACTTACACTTATTATTTCCAATTGGTGCAGCAATGGACGGCTTCGGAGCTAAGCTCTCAAACCTCAATCCCTTGTTCATCAGATTCACATAAGACCCAAATATGTGACTATTCATATTACCTCTAAACTCCAGGTGCATCCTACGATGAACATCTCATTCCTCTTCAAGGGCGAATCTACCAAACCAGGCCCGAATCTATATAAGGTAGTGAATCAGTTATCATACTTTACGACTATCAAGGCGCCCTACTTTAAGTCGAGGAAGCTCCTAAATAACAAAGTCTTCCCGGCTTTTGGGGAAAGCTTCATCTCAAAACCCTCTTTAAATTAGTCCCAAGAAAAGCCATTTTCTTAGACATTAGTAAAGATAGAACTCCACCAATCCATGGCTGCATCTGTCAGATGTCGTGATGCTAATCGATGCTTCATAGCGTCATTTAACTCCATATCCCCAATATACGGTCACATAACTTAATCTAAGTTTGGAATCCTATGATCGTCTCCATACCACTAAACCTCTTACCTCCTAGCCTCTCGTAATCACGGCAGAGTGAAACAAAATTCACCTAAGGCCTGGATTGCATGATCTCCTCTACAAATTCCACCCTTGGTTCTTCGACTGGAGCAACATTCCCTAGTGCTTGATCTGCACCATTCGTGATGGTACTATCCCGACCATCTTTACCTCTACCTCCTCGAGCATTGGTAGCTCTAGTACTCATGATGCACTACCTAAACATAGCAGAATATATTTAGGATATAAAAGGCTAGAGTTATTCAAAGAAAGAGATTATTCCTAAGGAAAGCTAAAAAGGGGTATAGGTTTATAGAAAATACCAATACGTTCTCTCGTATGCACTCGACTCATTCTAGGATGTCGCTTACCCTATCTCCAATGAGCCATACCTAACCAAAACCAAGGTGTTCGCTCAACCTAGGGCTCTGATACCAAATGTAATGATCCGAATTTTCGACCCTCGAATGCCGACACTATACATCCACGATATTCGTGTGCCGAGCACCCAAGTTTTGGAAAGACAAAAAGTTAGGATAAAATAAAATAAAAGAATAGAACAAGGAAAAAAGAACACAATATGAGAATCTTACAGCAGAACGATAATTTATAATACCAAAAGAATAGTACAAAGGGTTACTTTAAATATAAGATTTTCAGAGTTGAAAAACCTAAGTACTTCATTAGCCTGGACAGTAATAACTGCCTATCCTTACAATGCTGATATATGCACATAGATAAAATGGAACAACTTCAATAGAAAAAGATGGATAATGGAAGCCTCCATCTCATCTTCTGAAACTCTGAAGTCTCCAAGATAAAACTTGAAACTCAACCTACTCGAAAGAGTATGCGAGGATTTTAAAGAAACAAAAACCAAGTGTTAGACATAAGTCTGGTATGAGAAAACCCGAGAGACATGAATATATGTAACAGTGAGCATTGAGACCGAACGGATTACCGTAACAGTTTTCCCCTCAAAAGAAACCAATTATTTATTAATTTTAATATAGTCATATGATAGATAAGGTCTAGGGTGTGGAATATATAATATCAAATAGCTGTGGTGCTTGCATTGGTCACAATACATCACGTTGAGGTTACACCAAAAAATCGCTAAGGTACGTTTGCTTAATGGATTTTCCTTAGAGATTCCTCCAGTCAAGCCGAAATCCAGTCTCCTGCACAAGGATCAGAAGCTCCCTTCGAGCGTTATATATCTCTAGAAAAAATATACCAATAAGATAAACATAGTCGGTCCATGTATAAACACGTGATCCCATATATCATCAACTCCCATTACCTACATGTCTGTAAGCATACTCTAGATCTGGAGTTGATAATACCCTATCATAGGTTAACAATACCCTAAACTATGCTCCTACTTTGTGTCTAGCCATTTTCGTTTCGACGTCACGTTCGGCATCTTCCACACGAGTCTTCATCACTCGAACAAAACATTAATCCCAAATTGGATCCTCCCATCCCGAATAGATGTCGAAACCACACATGGATTCTCATATCTTGACAGATCTTGGAATCACGCATGGATTCCCACATCCTGAATAGACCAAGAACATTTATATGTGTTCAAGTATCACAAACAGATCTCGATTCTTCATATAGATTCCCTTTCTTCAACCACTTCCAAAACATAGAACCCATATAATAGTTTTCAAATTGTGTTCGGTGAGTAGAACACTTGTCGATCCCAGACTCTTCAAAACCAATCGATGAATTTTTGGTAAATTCAATTCTAGTTCTTTTAGAAGTAAGTAAAAGCTAGAGACGTTTTGTACAAATACTCCTCCTCGAGAGTCCTTATTGGCATAAAATAGCAAAGCATTTCTATAACGTCCAAAGTTAATATTAGGTCAAGTTGATAATTGACTAATCGATTATCTAATTAAAATAATTGCTTAAACAAATCACGATTCATACTCTTAACTCGTTTCCGACATTCCAACTTAACTATGCTGTGCCCAAGAGCGAAGCAAGGAAAGTTTGGGCACTGGTTGCTCCAAGCCTTGCCTAGACACTTCAATCTTGAATCTGACAAATAGATAAGTCTACCTCGTTAGCTTTTAGTGTTAAGTACAGTATTAATGATTTCCATAAACATAAAAAATCAACTCGATTAACGGGTTTCGATATTTTCCACTTACCTATTCCTCGCTTAAGAGGGAAGCCTAGTAGGTTAGACTCTATTTCTCCCTCCCTACTCGACATCAATCTTAAATCTCACAAATATGTAAGATTACTTTGTCTAATGTTTAAGCATAGTTAACTACTTTTCGAATAAGTCATTAAACAATCAATCATTTGACCGTTTAGAAATTCTAACCTCTTTTTGAAACATTTAAAATACTTGGAAATACTTATAATGGGTTTTAAAATATTTATTCAAAATATTAGTTAAAAACAACAAGTTTGAAAATTCAACAAAATTTGAAAAGAACGTGTTTTATTCTAAAATTCCTTTAAAAATTCATAACTAATTCTTAGAAATTCACAGATATCTCAAACTACTTTTAAAATACTCTAAAAATAGTTAGGCAATACTTAAAAAAAAAAATGAAACAAATCACTCAAACTTAAAATTCTTTTTGAAACAACCGAAGTCCAAAAATCAAGGTTATACAGGATGGTTTTGCACTAATGATGTTTTGGCTATTTTCGAGATGTTACTTAACTTTTTACTGTTCAAGCTTTTGATAGCAACAAACGTACATATAATCTATTGTAAATATGGTAGAAATCCCTATGGATCTCTCTACAAAGTTCCATAACAATGGTAAAAAACAAGACAATTTCGAACTGCATCCATAGCGGCTATCGCTATAAGTGCACTTTCAAATCCGAGTCCGATCTTACCCAAAGTCTATTTATAACCTATATGCTTTGTTCAAGGTCTAGTCACATGTCATATAAGTCCATTCAAGTTCATATATGGATCCTATGTGCCATTTGTTTTCAAAACAAGGATCAAAACAATGTTTTCAACCTATGTCACCTAACAATTCAAAGAACTTTAACACAACAAAATATAATAATATGTGAGTTATATTATCAATCCAAGTGGTGAGATAGCTCACCTTAAACTCAACAAACAACCAATCTTAAGCACTCAAGTTCAAACTCAAGCTAGCAACCTCATTTTCCTCTTCTTTCTTCCTTGCTTTTCTTTGCTCTTAGCTTCCTCTTGCCCAAGGCCCAAGGTAAGTAGGGGAGTGTGGCTTCACTTTTTCATAATATAACTAGGTAAAAGGTGTTGTTATGTGGTGGTAAGGTTGATTTGGAGGTAGTTTACAAATATTTGCTTTAGAAAGTTAAGAAGAAGAAGATAACATTGAAATTTGCTCTTAAGCTTTAAGAATTTTCGTGAATGAATACTAAGAGTGTACCCCCCTCCTTATATAGGCTTAAGAATGGTGCTCTATATTCTTGCCTTCACCCCTCCCCCCCACCCCCACAAACATGCCATGGAAGGATCACCTTCCATCACTTCTCCTTTATGTCTCTTCTCCTTTATGTCACTTCTCCTTTATAGCTAATTACTTTTATACCCTTATCATAATATTATCTCTTATCCTAATAGAATTTTCTAGAATATAACATGCTTTATAAAGAGAAGAGTGTGTTAATTAGTTGCTAATATGTTCGTTTGATTATTAGTTAAGTGCATAATAGTTCGAACAACATATATTGATCGAAAAGTTGTTTATCGATAAACCGATTTTTAGTCATGTATATCGATTTTTCTTCGAAGAATATATTTTTGTAAATACTTTTCAAAATAAGTTTCTTAAGATTATTTGTTAATTAAATGATGTTAAATAAGGTTATAAAATCATATTTATAAGTCTTAAGCATATCTCAAAATCTATCGATATTCGAAGACGGAGTGTTCGGATTTCAGGGTCGCTACAATATTATAATTAAATAATTTTTGGCTACATCTATTTATTTATTTTAAATTTTTACATATCTGTTTTTATGTATATCAATTATTCGATGTATATATATTGTGCTAAATATTTCAAAATATATACATACATATACATTTACATATACAAATACAAATACATATACACACACACACACACACACACATAAATACATATATATATATATAATTTATACATACATAGATATATATATATCATAATCTATTTTCAGTAGCAAAATAATATTTTTTTGAAACAAAACCATTAATTATACATAAATTATAGTTTATGAAAAATTTGTTCTTGATTTAAAATAACTATATTTTTCTTTACCAGTTTCGAACATAAAATAATAATTATTTATTTTAAATTATTTGGATATATATGGGTATATATATATAAATATATATAATTAACTCCTTTCGATTTATTATAAACAATATTTTTTATTTTATTTAATATGTCACACGGCTTTAAATTTAAATTCGTTTTGAATTTCTCAAACTATATATATTTTTGTCGAAATAAAAAAAATATTATTTTTAATATGTAGGTAGGAGCAACATTTCCAGATAAAGAAATATTCTAAAAAGTCGGTTATTTAAATTTGAATTTTTAAATATATTTTTATATAGTCATAAATAAATTAACTATATATAATATATATAAACATGTTTACACACATATGTGTGTGTGTATTTAATTAATTATTTTTAGTGGATAATATATGTGTGTGTGTATGTTTATATGTATGTATGTATATGTATGTATAGACGTGTTGTTGTAATATTCGTATTATGAATATGAATGTTATAACATATTAAATATTAATTAATATAAATTAAATTATTTATAAATTAATTTTAAACCTTAATAATAAATAAACTATTAATAAATTCATATGACAAGGCATGTAAGGCAATAGCCAAGGTAGAATTCTACTAGTTTACCCATTCTAGCTGGTCGTAATCCTTAACAGCCGACCGTGTATCACCACTCCCAAAATCAAAGGTGCACCAATCGAGTCTAAAAATCATAATAGTAATACGATGGAGTGATGTTCGCTAAGTTAGCCAATCCCTTGGCGAGACGTAGGCTCCTATTTTAGTCATTTCAAATTGACACGAGTGTCAAGTTTATCCATCATCGTTCTCTTACTTTTTTCCAACAAAACACTCGTCAATCCAACCACTTCATTCTATAACATCCTCCGCATACATAGTTGTTAAAGTGGTTCGTATTGACATAGAGTACGCCAATATCCGGCCCCGATATTTTTACTAACCTATCTAACATTTTACACGCCATTTAGTCATTTTAAATTTCAATAAAACATATCGTATTTTCAAATCACAAATATCATTATTTAAATTAAATCCTTTAAATTTAAAACAATTTCTAATTTAAAACAGTTTTGAATTTCAAATTTGTTTTGGATTAGAATAGTTTTAAATTTAAAATACCTTTGAATTTAAAATAGGTTGAATTAAAATAGTTTTGAATTGAAATTGTTTTGAATTTAAAAATAGTTTTGAATTAAAAATGGTTTCTTTTCTTTCAAACGAATTTAACCCAATTTCAAATTTTGAATTCCACTTTAAAACAAATTCAATTTCCATATTTCAATTTAAACAAATTCAATTTTCAAATTTCAATTTAAACCAATTCAAATTTCAAACTTTAATTTAAAACAAATTCCAAATTTCAATTTAAAATCAACTTTAATTTAAAATGATTCCTACTCTTACATTCTAATTTAAAACAAATTTAATTTAAACCAATTTCAAATCTTAAATTCCAATTTTGATATTTAACCTTTTAAAATAATTCAATTGCAATAAATCGAAATTAAATTTCTGATTCAACCTTTAAAGATTTAAAATTAATAAATTCAAATCAAATCCTTTAAAATAATTTCATTTAAATTCAAATTCAAATTCAAAAACAATTTCATATGACCAAATTTATTGTTCATTATTTAATTTTCTACTCTAAGACCAAGTGATCATTTTATTTTAAATTTCAATTACATGAGTATATATCAGTTCAACCTATATTTAAATGCCATAAGTATATATCATTTCAACCTATTTCTTAGTTCAGGTGTTTAATGTTCAAATGATTCATATAACAATTTACACAATTACAATAATATACTGGGTGGTAACAGGGATACATCATAATCAATAGTGTCACCTGTATGAACATCATATCATCCATTAGCAACCATAGGCATACACATATAATCATCATCCAAATCGACCGATTAAACATATATCTCAACAATATTTACCATCATCTGTTAGGCGTTCAACTAGCAATGATATTCAATTTCAATGCCAATTTATATTTCCAATCAACAATCAATATAATATATTACATTATGACTTGATTTAACTTGCAATATAAATTTTAATATTTCATGAGCGGGTTTAAGTGCATACCTTCGATTTTAGCACACTAAAATCCAAACAAAAGCAGCCAAACCAGTTTCATGCTGTTCGAAATTTCAACACGAGTCCAATGAAAGAAAAATCGAAACCTTAGAATAGAGGGCTGCAGAAAGATCATCAATTTCTTGTTAACGGTGCATCGGATGCAAAAATGAATTTTAGACGTCACTTAAATTTGTCGAGAGCTTTATAATGATATGTAATTTGATATAGTTTGAAAGATCTGATTTTCAATTGATTTGTAATTAGAAATTTAGGGGTTTAAGATAATCTCCATTAGAGAGAAGGAGATTTGATCCGACAAAGATGGAACGGAAATAGTTGTGGCTGCTAGGGTTTTATCCTAATAACAAATATATAGGCAAAAGAAAGATCGATTGGGCCAAAGCGATTACAAGGGCCCGGAAACCCGTTTTCGTCCCAAATGAAAATATATCATCCTATGTATTGAAATGTACGTTTTCGATATTTCTAAATCCAATGAAACTATTAAAAAAACCCAAAAACATAATTCTACTCAAAATTTTATTTTTGCCATCAAATTTCTATTTTAGATAACCATTTAAAATTTATAATTAACGTGATACAATTATGGGTCATTACACTGCCTGTTATAAGATGGATAAACAATATTGTTTCAAAAATACAATTTTCACCTTTAATACAATTACACTTAGCATCCAAATGAAAACATTCATTTTCCAAAATATTCACTTATTTTGATTAAAAATGTTCTTTTATTAAATCAAATTTTCCCTTTTTTCATTAAAATATATGTTTCTTTTTATTTCACCCATTAACTTACAATGAACGTCCTCTCTCCTTTTAATTGAAATATTCAAATTACGTTAATTTCAATTGATTACAAAGTTAAACTTTACAACAGACTAAATAAATGGGACAAGAAGTAGAACAATTGTTTCCTTTAGTAATATAAACATATTTGAAAATCGTTGTATACAAACAAGAGTTATAAATTTCATACTAAATAATTGATTTCTTATTACTGCAATCAATCTTTCAACTACAACACAATTCAAAAAAATAAACATATGATTTCCTTTTACTAACTTAAACATTTGTTTTATTCCTTATTAAACTTAATATTTATTATTCCTATCCATGTTATAAATTTCATTCAAACTGATGTCATTAAACAACACCCTAACGTATGTTATCATTTTTTTTATCTTACTATAAATCTGTGTTATTAATAAAAATTCCAATTTAAGATCATAACTTATACTCTATTAAAATTTACCTTATAAATCATAAAAAAATTATTTACAATAACTTTTTCCAAATTTTTTATTAAATTTAATATTTTTAAATGGTTAAAATACGGGTCGTTATATACACGTCATTGCTCAAGCTTGAAATAAGGCCGATAGCGTTGGCTCCACTGTCAATGTGATAACCCGCACCTCCTAATGCACCAATTCAAAGCCTAGGTTGATTTTTGGACTCCCGTTGGTTCAAAGAAGTATGAGCTATCGGGGTTTTTGAACACTACAGATGCTAAGAGTATACAGATATGATCTAAGATACTCTACACTTTCAGATCTCATAGCGGAAAGGGAAAAAAATATAAATACAAAAAATAGACATCTTAAAAAATATGCAAAATACGGTCTCAAAATAGTACGTAGATATAATCTAGAGTACACAAAAATACATCAAATAGTATGATAAATACTGAACACAATAAACAGTTACATGGAGAGTGAAATAAAACACAAAAGTAACTCTTATGCCAAGCTCGCCTCTCCATGTACTCGTCATTGGGCCTATCATCTGTTGTATTGTCCTCTTATAGTGGGGAAAAAGAAAGGAGTGAGTCAAAAAAAAGTCTGACGAATGAGTTACATCATTAACATATATTGTGATCACATGCAATTAATTTCATTAATACTCTTTATGACCTAGAATGTCTTACTACTGTCTGTGAATTACTTATTTCCTTTATCTACGGGGTATAGTTTTAAACACACCTACGCTACAACTTGTGAAGGTTTATATTTAGGATCAAGCAAATAATATGTCACACTCGTTCTTACCATGAACTGCAATAAAGGATCGTGGGACAGAGCGGAAGGGGAACCGACTTTGAACCATGACACTTGACCCGATCCGAGACCTAAAATCAAAGGATCATTACAAGAAACCAATACTGCACATCCGGGATTAGGGGAATCCCACCATAGTTATACCCAACATCATTAAACGTACTAAGGTAACCAAACTTCTAAAGATTACACTTTGCCAACGCCTATAGGAACTAGTCTACTCCATCACATTCCAAGAGCAACCTAGACAGTACTACCCTAAGCCAAGAACACTTCAGAAAGAACTGCATATAGGGCCACTCGAAGTACACATCAATGAAAAAACTGACCCTACAAGCAAACGACAAAGTATGAAGTACCTTCTCTCTCCTTAATAATCTAAGCAAACTCGTACAAAGGGCGATTCAAACTACGAATAGCCAGAGGAACATCCCAGGCACCATGGATGAACGACAAGTGACAAACTCTGAAGGTGGAGAATGAAGGAAAATATCGAAGATGATGGCAGCAAACAACAATACACTTTTGATACTATAAAAAGACAAACAAGAGGACAGAAAAGGGGATTCTTCTTCTTTTCCATCCTTTTCTCGCTCCAAAAATAAAAATGAGATATTATATGCCTTTCAGGCCATTGTAATCATTTGTACTCAAACCTTAAAGATATAATGAAAATTCCAATGGACATAGGATTGACATTAATCTGAACCACCTAAAAATCTCTGTGTCTGTGACAACCCGGAATTTCTAGATATTTGAAATTGAAATATTTAATTAATTTTAAATATTTAAAAGTTAGTTTAACTTGAATTTCAAATATCATTATTATTTGGTAATTAAATTATTGAATTTAATAATTAGAGATTCGGTAAAATATTAAATCTTGAGTTTTAAGCTGGTTAAACAAATTTCAATTGCTTATAAAATTTATATTGGTTGTACTGGAGATAGCAGAAGTGTTAAATTTGAGTTGAGAGTGTTTTGTTCGGTTTTAAAATTATATCGTTTAAATTGACATTTAAAAATAGCCTTTCGAGGCACAGTCTCGGAATTCGAAGAAACCAGTTCCATTGGATCCGTAATAGTGTATTATTATTGTTTGCGCCAAAATTGGTCACAAACCCCAAATACCATGAAAGCACTAGTGTATGAACACAAACCAATGATATTCAAGCACAAATATCAGATCTCAACAAATATCAAACAACAATTCAAAAATAATGCACAAAGACACAAGATTTATAGTGGTTCGGCTATCTCCGGCCTACGTCCACTCCAAAGTTTTATCCTTTTATTAATAATCCTTGCTGGTTACAGATGATTACAGCAGTAATAATGAAGAATCCCGAGTACAATAGTTGTATTGAAGTACAGAAACGAATCAGGCAGAGACTGGACGTTGGAGGCAGATATTGCGCTCAAACTTTGGGAGACTCCTTCTGGCACGTGAGTGGGCCCACGCGACCGACCCCACCAAGTTTCGACTCGATCTGTGATTGATACGAAGTGATTTCACACCCATCAAAAAATGATCCAATCGAGCTGAAACTTGGCAGGAACATTCCTTACCTTGCATGCAACCTGCTGTGAAAATTTCGTTGCATTTGGATCAGTGGATCTTGAGTTATGATCGATTTGAAATTGGGTTTTCCATTGGCTGTCATCTTCGAACCCACCAGTTCGAATCCATCACCTTCGACTCCATCTGAAGCACGCGCGCGCAATGACGTGGCGCTATCCTCCCGGGTCGATTTGAATTATGCGGCGTGTTGACTCCACTTGATGCGCCGAGTTGAACGCTTCCTCCCTAGAGACGCGCACGTATCCACTCTTCATGCTTGCACATGTCCATCACTCCTTCATGTACTCAACCGTTCTCTCTCGTATCGATCGCAAGGGGAGTATTTCGTATCGATCCGATCGATACGAAAATGTTGAATGCCATCGATACGAATGGAAGGCAAACAGATGGGTACGAAACCATGCACGATGATGGATACGAACGAAGCCTTGCTTGATGGATACGAGCGAGGTTTTACCTGACGGATACGAGAATGCCAAAGTCCATCTGTTACCGATACGAAAGTATCGATTCGAAGTATGCCACCTCTTCCCATCCTGACCGATATGAAACCATCGACCCATGTCCATGCCTATCGATACGAACAGTATCGATTCGAAGTCCCTTACCCTGCTTGTCCTTGGGATCGATATGAACACTATCGAACCGAATCCAACACCTGACCGATGCAAACTTCACTGAGCCGAATCCATACTAATCGATACGAAGCGTATCGATTCGAACCATCATCTGATTGGTGCAAAGCCGATCGATACGAACTCCTAAGTGCCTGATCGATACGAACTGTATCGATTCGAACCATCCTTGCGTGCCGATGGGTTCAAACAGTATGTTCTTCCTACCTTGCATCGATCGTATCTCCTTCATACGAACTCCAATTAACCTGAAATTTGAAACATAGCCTTTCCTAATCCTTATCATCATCTCCAATCAATTTCGTCATGATCGAAGCTCAGCCAAATTTTGACGTCATCGATTATAGCCTTGCTTTCAATCGATCTCCAATCCCGATGTCCATCATTCCTTGCCAATTTGTTGATATTCCAGTTTTGACCAAAAAGTGGGATAGCAATTATCGGATTTCAATTTTCTTAGTGTATGGAGTTATCGTTTGACCGTACGGTAGATAAACGCGTTGAAATCGGTATCGAAAATACAATATAATAATTGCTCCAAAAATCCATCTTCTCCATACGATCGAATTAGGACTCGAAACCTTTTCCATCGCGTTTGAAATAGGGGTTTAACATTATAAATTCCTGGCAGCACGTCCCGATAGGAGTTCGAAAATTTAATTTTCATTATCGAGATGATTTGAATTTGAATTTAAATTAAATATATATCCATTCATATGCAATAGACAAATTAAAACACGTAAGGAAATTTTAGACACGTGCTTTCCCTAGTCTAACACTTGTCCACTTATTTACATGCGTCTTCATTTTAAAATAGTAAAAAAAGTGAGAAACAAATCCCTCTTCGAATTTTCTCAGTTGAAAAAAAAAGAATCAAATTCCTCATTCGAAAAAGGCCGAAGCCCTTAACTTCGCCGTTCTTTTTTTTTCGTATATGAAATTTGCCTAAATCAAATCCTCTTTCCAATTGAATCGAGAGCCTAAGTATTTTCTACCGAGACGATCCCCATGCCCTAGTTTCCCAAATCGACGATCGTGAGAGGATTAATTATGCTCGACTGTCGTTGCAACAAGGGTCGAGGCTGCGTGCCTTTGGAGGCGGCTGTTGAAACTCGATTAAGAGTCGCGTGTGTGCTTTTGGGTCGTGCGTTTGCTTCCAGTTGCGCAACCAAGGAAGGCGGACGAGGCTGTGATTTTGGGAAGATGGCCTTCGCAAGGGTTCTCGATGGTAGGAAACATGCGCGCGAAAGAGGAGAGGTTCGAAGGTGTGGATGTAGGCTCAAGTCGCGACATTGGTTTTGGGGATCAGATTGTGAAGGCGCGGGCTTAGGTTTGGGATCGCCAATGCTGGGGAGTTCGAGTGCATCGGGACTTTGGTGGGTTTCACTAGCCCGAGTTGATGTTCGTGAGTGGAGGCAATAGGTATTTTTTAAAAATTATATATCTAGAGGAAAATATATACATGCATGCTTAGGCTTACTGCTATTTTTTAAATTTTGTATGTAGAAGATTAATTTGTTAAATTGACTTATTCAATTATTTTTATTACTAAATAATTTAAAGATTTATTATAATATATATGCAGAGAAAGAAATTACAAAACTAGACATTTATTTTTCAAATATATGTATATACGTATATATATTAGGTAAATAATTTATAGTAAGGTTTTAAAAATATATAAATATATATATATATATATAATATATAAGGGTTTATATAGAAAATTAGATTTTTAGACTTATATAGATTATTTTTATATGTAGTTCAAAAATAAGAATAAAATATACATATACACTTTTTTTTTAAATCTTCTAGACTAATTTGAAGCAAGGTATTTGGTGATTAACTTGTTTAATTTAACTTATTTAATTATTTAGTTACTAAAAGATTTTAAGGGAAAATTACTTTAAACCCAATTATTAGATAAAATTTAATAAATAAATGGTGATCATTTTTTTGATTAATTCAGATAGTAATAAATCGTGAATTGTTATACAAGATCTGAAATAGTGAAGAAAACAAGTCAGTTGGATCGGAATGAAAAAATAAAGGTGAGATTTTTCTCTCACTCATTTGGATTTCCTGATTTAAAACTAAATGTTAAATTTAAATCATTGGATGTTGTTTGACTTATCTATTAGATGATATTATATATAGTATGTATAGTATATATTGGAGTGATTGATTTCCCGCATTATATAGCGGATGAGACCCTATGCACCCCGCATAATAGTGGATGACCTCATATACCGCGATATCCCACTTTGAAATGGGATTGGTATTTTTATATGGTGCTAACATATATGGATGCATGGAAACAGGTTGGAGGGATCCAACTAGATTCCTTAAAATATTTAGATTGTTTTAATATTCTGTGATAGGATTTTTTGATAATCGGTTATAGATTATATTGGTAATTGAAAATATTGAATGATATGGTTGGTTGAATATCTTTGGGTATTCTGAGTTGTCAAAGATATATAGTTGAGATTTTTGAAGGAAAATAAAAGAGTGAAATTTTAAGTAAAATAGATTATAGAGAATTTGGATAACTAAAGAACGAATTGGGAAAAGAATAGAAGTTGATTTTAAAATCCTAATAAATAAATGTCCAAGTATGGTAAAGGAGATTTTTGAATAAATAAGAATAAATGAATTCTTAAACTTAAGTGATAGTATTTAAAGGAATAAAAGATTTATTTTTTAAATTCACAATTTAAATGGTTTAGGAAAGAAATAAAAAAGAATTTTGAAATAAATATGAAATTGGTATTTTCAGTTTTAATAAGATTTTAAATCATAATAAAGAAGTTAAATATGAAATTAATGGGTTTTAAATAAAACTGAGTAAGTAAAAGGGAGTTTTTTAAACGGAGTAAATTCGAAAATCGATTACGTGTTTGAAACTGTGTTGTAAAAGAAGATGAGACTATGGAATTTATAAACTGGGTTTATAAAGTGAAATAAGATATCAGTGGATATTTGGAGGTATAAATTCACGATGGAAATTTATAAAGAAATGGGTAATTTGTTTTAAAAATAAATAATTGTTTATTTTTAAAGGTACGAAAGAAAAGTGTATTTCCCTGAAAAGCCAAGTACATTTTCAAAGTAGATTTTTAAGTGTAAGTTAAAAGTTTTAAAGTTGTTTAAAGGGATGTTTTTAAGAAATTATTATTTAAGTTGTTAAATTTTTTAAAGGTAAATATTTATTAAATTAGTTATAGTAGTAATTATTTTAAAAGTTTAATTGGTATTATGTTTTAAAAAGATAATTATTAATATTTATATTTAACAAAATAGTTTTATTTTAAAGATAGCTTGGTTAAAGTTTTATTTGAAAACTTGTATAGAATTTCGTAACTCTTATTTTAAAATTTAGTTTGGCTCAACTTTTGTTTTAAAAATTAGTTTTATATTTTATAAAGTAGTTTTATTTTTAAAGTATATTTTTTTGAATAAAGTGTTTAAGTACTTTTAATTTAAATATTTTAAAGCATATTTTAGAATAAAGTGATTTAAATTATTTAAAATCTAAAGCATTTGGACTTGGTGATTTTCAATGGAAATAAACAATGTTTGGGAATTTATTCCGTGAGAGAAAGGTGGGTTGAAGTATGGAAAATAGCTTGCGAAGTTATTTTGAAATAAATAATTTGGAAAATTATTTAAAGTCTGATGGTTGTTTGTGAATGCTATTTGATCGTTAAATAACCGACTATCAATATTGGTCAATGCATTGATCATTTCGAAGAGTCCGGGATCGGGATTAAATTCCCAAAAACCACTTCGATCTGGTTTGAACGTTTCATGGAGAAGACAAGAGATGGAAATCAAAGATGGAGCAGTGAAGTGCAAAGGCTAATCGCTACTAATCCTGAGGGTGATTCCAAAAATGGATGTAGTAGGAGTAGTGCCTTCGGCTCTGTTTGAACCCGGAACGAACTTGTTTGGACGATTGCATTCAGAACATCGTCAAGAGGACGATGAGCATTCTAAGTGAATGTGATCTTAAAAGGCAATGCATAGCCTCGAGCTTCATCAACCGGGAATGGCTAAACCATGGGAGGTGCGCACAAGGCTAAGTGGCTAGCAACCAATTAGGGTAAGGTTACCCCTGTCTAGATGTCCCTCTATTTTGGCTGTGTGGGCGGTTTCTGATCCCAACCGCGGAGTGAACTTATTCGGACTATCCAGTAAGGGGTAGACTGGGTCTTGTGATGCAGGGGATCAGGGTGGATCCTTAGTATGGTGATCTAGACCACGTATTGTGACGAGCGGTACCCCAGTAGCCCTGCCATTGATGGAAATCCATTCACCCTATGTGCCTTTACGGTTTTGTTTGTATACCTATTTGCTGGAATTTAATAATGTAACAATTTCGGCTATTTGAATAAGTATTTGTATATAGACACTACTATAATAGTAGAGGATTTTATAAGAAATGTTTTGGTTATCGTAAGGTAAAAACCCGGCATGTTTATTTGTGGCGTGGTCTTACGAGATACCTTTGATTTCAAAGGATTTTGAAAACTTTAATAATCCAGTTGAGTGTTTTTTCTCATGCTGGTTTTCCAGACTGACTCAGGTGTTATTTAACTATAATGCTCGGGTCAGATTGAGTGTTATAGAATATAGATTCTAGATGGACTGCTATGGAGCTCAGGAGACGAGCTGGATGACGAGGCATATTTCCATAGATTCATATTTCCGTTGATCAGTGTAAGCTATATATTCAGATTTAGGAGGACAAGTTATTATAACTGTCCTGAATTATGTGATTGATTTGTGTTGTACCCTGATAATGTAATGTATAAATAGTTTCAGATTCTTTGGTAATCAAAATATGTTGTTATCTATTATATATTGTTCCGCTGCGATTGTGAGATTCTGATATTGTTTTCTATTTTTTTCTTCTACCTCCTTCTTCTTTCCCTTACGATTTGGTTTTTTAAATTCGATTGTTCGGCATTTAATACAGTGGACATATTGATGTCGATTTTCGGACGTCGATAAATCGGTTCGTTACAGTGTCCTTTACTGCGGTGTAAGCATTTAGCAACATAGTCGCTTCTCAAAGGTGAATTTAATGAAGCTTAAATTCGCTGATTCCTAATCGTGTGGGGGACTAGTCATAAGATCACCTCACGATCAAGTTGAGCGTGGTGAAATCGAAAAATTTGACTAAACTTTTTAGCACTATAAGGAGGGCATGAATCTCCATCACTCTGTTCCTCTCTTCACAATTTCCAGCAAAACTTCCAATTCCAACTTCCATTTCTCTATCACCCATGGCTCATCTCCCTTGATTGTCTGCTGCATGTTTCATGCAGTAGATAAATAGTCATGAGAACTTGGAAAACAAGGATAGTGAGACCATCCAAAAACTACTTGGTAGACTGACTCAATTCATCCCCAAGGACAACGGCACTGCGATCCCATCTAGCAGAGAAATGCCAAGAGTATATTTGGATACAACGGTTCCTACTAGCCAGAAAGAGGAAAGCAAACAAGTAGTGAAGGTCCTGCAATGCAAACTACACCACATGTCCCTAGGAGAACACGACCATGAGAAAGGGATCACTTTGAGTAGGTATGCTCAGTGCGCGTTCAAACTTTACATTTCCCTTAATCGCTGCCCTTCCTACACGGTCATCGTACCTCGGTGTGCGCTTTACCTTATAAGGGGTTTAATCACTACGTCTTCAACATCGATCCCCGTCCAAATAAAGCGGCAAGAATAAATGGGCGAGACATGTCTTGATATGTAGAGTCCCAAATCAGCAAGGTATTAGAATTGGAACAATCATACCAAGAATACCAATGTTCACCCAAAGCGGCTAGATAATAATAATAATATATGTACGTATGTAACAACGTATCGAACTGGTTGTATGGATACTAGACAGCCGAACCAATATAAAACTGTGTATTATTTCTCTGTAAAAGAAAAGTTATATACACCTTCACACTTCATCGCCAATATACAATGATTGATCTTAACGCAAGATCGTTAGTAAAACGGCACTCTCAATGTTGAGAATGATGATACTGGCCATATACACTTAAATTTGCATCAATGCAAGTCCGGCTTCTCTGCCATGCGTTTTTCATGATGAAAATTTACCCCGATATAGTAAGAATATTCCTATGATAAGAACCATAGGGAGACTAGTGGAAGGGATATTGGACTGCATGAACCAGTATAAAAAACATTATATCGCTCAATTTGACATACCACACTGGACGTATGGATATTAGACGGTCAGGACCAGTACAAAAAACCATACGCATAGAATAATGGGTTGTATATACGCAACCTGACTTCTCAGTCAAATCTTCTTGTACTCTTCATAGCTCACCCCGTTGTTCCAAAGGTATGGTTTCCCCTACGAATGACAATAGCAATCTCAGAAACGAGAACAATGATGCTAGAGAAGAATAAGGCTCGGCGAATGTATGACATTGCATCTCTAAACAAAAGGATAGGTCGTACCAACCCAACAGCTAAGAACATTACGCCTCCAAACATGGGGCGGGTTGAAACAAGAATGTGTCTAGGTACACAGCCAAGGACAATACACCTCCTAATAGGGGGCGGGTCAAATAAAAATACAGCTAAGCATATGGCTAAGGAATCACACCCCCAAACAAGCGGCATGTCATATTAGATTTGCGGCCAAACATGTGGCCAAGGACATTACATTCCCAAAATAAAGGGAAGGTCACGTTCAGCCCGCAGCTAGACCAGAACATTATGCCCTCAAAAGGGTGGCATGTCACATCGGACATGCAGCCAAACTAACGCTGGGCTCTACACCTTAACAAAGGATATGGTCGTGCCAATATGCAAGGAAGCTCTGCGATCGAAAAAGGTCATGAGAATGGGGCATATTTTATTTTGAAAGCTCATCCTAAACTTGGCAAGGGAGCACAATACATAATCTGTACCAAAGAAAGCTCTCATCAGTTACAAACCTAGCTGCTACTCAATGCTTGCTGGATATACTTCAAAAAAATGGGTTATTAATACTTAGTTATGAATCTTATATGCCTGCCAAAAAATAATGTCATCTACTTTCACATACCCGCACATAATCTACAAAAAATTAAAATCTGGGTTATATTAGAAAAAATAACATCCCCTAATAGAAATTAAATTACAAGTCTGGTTCAAAACCGGGCACGACCGCATTATGCCTTCGTGGACTGCTAAAGTACAACGCAGTGAGTTGAACTATCCGCTAAATGAAAAGAAAAAGGTTATTTTTCCAATTTAGTAATCACGATTGATGATCGAAAGCAAGAAACCCTACCATAAGAGGAGTTGTGGTAGGTAATACGGGGATCATAATTAGCGTCGGCCTTGACGTTTTCATAATCTGAAGATTCATACTCATAATTGGCCATGTTACTCAATAAGAACAAATTAATTCCAAGCCAAAATCATAAAAGAATGTCAATTGCATGTTTCTGGCAAATTTTTTCTATTTTTGTTAACCTTCTCTTTATGAAGCTCATCCAAAAGAGATGCCCTATCTATCCTACCTTGAGAAATTGCAATGGAACTAGCCAGGCCTCACACTCTAGGTTATATGTCTTGTTCTCTAAGGCATATATCCTCCCCATAGCTACTTTTCTAACCCTCTTTAGTTCACCTAAGAAGTGCTCCCGTGTCTTTTCAACATCTCTAGAGAAGGGGCCGAAGAACTCATCCATAGTGGATAAGAAAGAGGAAACCTGAAGATCTGACATCTTTAACTCTCTCTTAAAACAATCTTTTAACTCATTGATCTTGGCCTCGTAATAATCCCTTACATTGCACTCCCACTTAAGTATCTCATTTTGGGTTAGTCCCAGATGGAGGCATAGGAATTCCATTCGACCTAAGAGAGGAGAATTCAACAGAAGCCATCTAAGAGTCCGTTTTTGCGTTGATGCGCAGTTCCCTTTCTTTATCCATTTCAATAATCCTTTTCTTTAATTTAATGATTGGATCCTTAAACACCGCCTCATAGATGCTCTCAGCGTTCTTTAACAAACCCTCTAGTTCTACTACTCTAAGCAAATCAAAATTTGATTTCTTCTATAGTGCGGACACCTCGGAATTCTAATCGAGAAAAACCAACCAAAAGAATGGTTAAATAAACCTACGTGCATGTCAAAAGTCCAATAAATAAAAAGTATATAGATTTTTCATAAAGAAATATTACACAGAAATTTAATTTCTCAGTCATAGTAATTAGTAAAAAGTTGTTTTCCTTCTGCTAAAGTCTTAACAATAGAACATTAAAACTGAGAAGCGTCAGGAAGAGGTGGAGTCGTGCTAGTAACAAAGGTATGTCGGGGGTCGTAATAGGCTCCTACCTATGGATTCTAAGCTAGGTCAACTGTCACGCCAAAGCCCTCTTTTTCATTTAGAAAACTATGATCCAATACGGGGTAGAAAAAGCCCATAACATATTGAGATCGTTGTAATAACGCCTCAGCTCGCTTACTTTTGATCTTCTCTTGCTCAAGCTTATTCGAGTAAGAAGTAATCCTATCTCAAGCAATATGCAATGAGTCTTCAAGGTCACATACCTTTACTACTTCTCTTTTCTAGGTATCATTTAGGATCTCAGTTAACCGAGACTTTGTTACTTTTTTTCTAAAAAATCACCAAATAATAGCGATACTTTTCCACCTATCATCACGATCGAAGACAAGAAGGCCCAAAACCCGTGAGAGGAATGGGGGCAACATATGAATGCTGGGTAGAAATCATTCCTCGATATTCTGACCACTTGCCCACCAAGCAACCGGACATGTCCTCCACTTGTCTTCGCTATAAACAATACCGTAAAGTTCTTCACCCACCTCTACAGTCTGCTTTTTCCCTTTTAGCTCCGATGCAGCATCCCCTGACTATGCACGTTGTCTACTATTGTAGTAATATTGGCATCTCAGCACACTCTTGGCATCTATAAGTTCTATACGGTTAAGCTTCTGCTCTATTTCAAGCCTATCAACATCACTTATAAGCCGAGCAACGTTATCCTCGGAGCGTCCTAACAATGAATACGATTAACATTAAACAGTGCTCGAAAAGAACCAACTTAGATCACAATAGAAATAAAACTTAGTTACATAATCGAAACATAACAGATTGAGTGTCAATGTTAAATTATCCAGTACTGATTACATCATCCCTACTTGATCACACACTTGGAAACCATATGTAAATAACAAAAATAGGAAAAGCTATTTGTTGATCAAGTTTCTAAGGTTAAGTCTAAACCACTCAATAGTCAAGGGGGATGAACCATTCTTTAATGCATACGCCATTGATGGAACACGAAATCACTAAGAGCCTCCTCTTGAACTACCTAGTCTATCTGGGCTAATAACTCTTTAGTTTTTGTGATAACTCCATTTTTGAATAACAGATAATTGAATAATTAACCGATCTTATTCATTTGAATAGATAAATTTTGATAATTAAATATCTGGATGTATATAAGTGGATTTGAAACTGTAAAATGTTCGGAAATAATAAATCTTATAGGGAATTAATATATATATATATATATATATAGGCAAACTTTATAATATAGAAATTCAAGTATATACATACAAGATAAATATTTTAAGCTTAAAACAAGATTTAATAAAATGGGTTGAAATATTTTCTTTTAAAAATTTATACTTGAAATAAAGATAGTTTGTAAGTATATATATATATAATATTCATTTTTAAATATAAGACTAAATTGAAAATATTATATAAATATAAATATGTATAAAACATATTAAAAGCATGATTATCACAAATGTTAACCCTTAGAGATATGAATGATACAAGTGTAAGGTTATTTACATACATTTAAACAAGTGTCATTTTAAGTTTTATTTTTGAAGAAATTTATAAAAAATATATAAAATAGATTTTTCATTCTCTCTCTTTCTCTCGTTCTTTGTTCTTCGTTTTCAAAATAAAAACCTGAAAAAAAATCATCAGTTTTTATTTCAAAACAACAAAATCCAACCTAAAGCCATAGTAAGGAATCAACTCGGTTCTAATCAAATTTCTAGTTCAGATCCTAACACAAATTCCAGTTTAGAAGCCTATAAGCATTTCAAACCAGAAAATAAATTTAATACCAACAACCTCAGCCTAAGCCAGAATCAAAACAATTTCAACCTGAATCAGAGAGCAACTCATTAAACAAATCATCAAACAAGCTTCATATTAGATCAAAAATCAAGCAGCAGTTTCAAGGTTTCGTTCCAAACTTTCTCTGTTTATAAATGATAGGTGAGTAATCTCTGAAACTTTAAGATATCCTGAGTTTGTATGTGATGATCTTTGGAATATGATGTGAATTAGGTTGTGCATGTTGTGTAAAAATGATTCTATGTATATATATGTGTGTGTCAGCATTTATGAACATGTCTGGAACAGACATAATAGGCTTCTATTGAATATTACAGATTTTTAAAACCTAGTTTAAAAATTTAAATCACCCACCAAAAATGATTTCTAGGATTTGATTTCTATAATAAGTATTTGATTGTGTATAACATCACTTTTAAAAATAAATTGAGTATAATTATTTGGTAAATATTTCAAAATTTGAATATTACAGAGAAAATCCTCCAATGTCACAAATTAGATTTTTAAATCTTCACGCTTTGGCTGTATAACCAGATTCGTTATCTAAAATGGTGAATTTCAAAGGAAATATTGAGATTTTTAAGTGGCTAAGTGATGAGAAATCTTTGGTTGATCATAATTTGGATTTGGAACAAATTTCGGTGATCGGCGATTTGAGGAGGGCCGAGTTCTTGGCTGCAGCAAGTTTGGATGTTGAGGTGTACGGGAAAATTGGTCGGAAGAGCTAGCATGTGTCGTGGTGGCGCGGCGAGGTGATAATAGGGTTTAGGGACAAGTTTGGCCATCGATGGGTTGAGAGGTGATCGTGTCGTCGTTGGTGAAATCTAGTGAATCAGACCAAGGAGATTAGGAGGAGGATGGATAGGCAAGTCCCCAAGGACGAAGGCGTGGACTCTGGTGGTAAGGATGGTCGGCACGAGGTGGTTGTCGATGATCGTAAATGTTCCAGGTGGGTTCTTTTGTACTCAAATTCGATTTCGAGATCATGTTAATGTTCTGGGTAATGCGATGCTTGGTGAAGGGCTTCGTTGATGTGTAGGTGATCTCGGTGATGACCAAAGGTGATGGAGGTGGTCGTGCATGTGCACGCGTGCACCAGTATATCTGGAATTTGGGTGGGTTAGTGTAGGCAATGATTCTCGTGATGATCTCGAGAAGTTTTCATGGGTTACTCGAAACAGTTGGGTTTGTGAGGTGCTCGAGTGTGGCTCGGGGTTTGATTGGGTTTTTCCTCGTTTGGCTCGGGAATTATTGTTTGGGCCGGAATTTTTGTAAGCTAGAGTAAATAAGTTTTAAAAGCTTATCAAAAGGTGGGTATGTTACAAAATTATATATAAACCAGGTTTTTAAAACAAGGTATTAGAAAGTTTTAAACAAATTTCCAAAGTTTAAAAATGTAATTCAAATTGTTGTTTTAAGGTGAATTAAAGTTGTAATTAAATAATTGTAAAAATTATTTAATGTATTAGGATGGATAATTGATTAATTAATTAAAGGTTAATGAATTTGTGAAATCAAATTTTAAAGATTGATCACTTAATGTAATTTATTAATGATAATTACTGTAGCTTGGAGATGATTGCTTAATGTCATTAGGTAAGGTGGATAATTAATGATTTATTACTAAGGAAATTTGTTACTTAAAGCAATTAAAAGATTTATTGATTTAATTAGTAATTAAAGGCTAATCACTTAATTAAACAATAATAATAATGAAGGTAATTACTTAATGCCATTAATTAAGATAGGTAATTAATGGTAATTACCAAAGGTGATTTATTTAATGGTAATTACTTAGTATAATGAGTTAAAAGATTGATTAATTTGTAAAACTAATGAGTGTGAATTAATTAAAGGATAATCAATCAATATGATTGTCAGAAAATCAAATTTGGGTAATTAAGTAAGATCATAATTAAAGGTTAATTAATGTGATGGTTTGAGAATAATTAATTTGTGTAATTAATTAGGGGAAAATTACATAATGTAATTAAAGAATGATTAATCAAAAATGATTAATCAAGATAAATAATTAAGGGATGATTAATTAATTGAATATAATTAATTAATGTTAAATAAGCAAGATTTATAAGTATTAAGTAATTAATTTAATTCATTGGTAGATAATTAAATAAATCAGAAATGGTATGACTAATTTATCTTGCTTATGGATGATTGAATGATATGTGAATGCCTTGCATTAATTGTTATCCCTGGTATGTGATCGTGATGCTTTGTGATAAGAAATGTTTCTGTATTATGATATTTTGGGTTGAACAGTGATAATTTGGTTATCTATGATGAAATGTTGTGTAAAGTGACATCCAGTGTTTAAAAGTGAATAACTTGGGCTAAGATGACATTGTATTCGAAGAGATCGGAGTCGGATATTAGTTAATATCCACAATCACTTTGTTTCTTTATAAATTGATATGTGGAATCAATAGGCTGTAATGGAATGATTTAAGTGAATTGGACCATTTAATCTAAGTTTTGGTACTTAGAAATTGATGTGTGAAATAAGTGATGTCTATAACAACTTGTGAAGTTGTAAATTTATACAACTAACCCCGGGTTTATATAAGTTGTATGCTTTTGTATTCCATGTTAGATGGGTTACTCACGCTGGTTTCCAACCTGACCCGAGTGTTACTTTGATGTAATGCTCGGGTCAGACCGAGTAATACAGATTTTTAGGTAAGGACGTTCTAGAGCTCAGGAGGCGAGCTGGATGGCAGGAACGTATAGAGTGTTTTCCGTTGTGATAAGTTGTTGTATATCTGGGGCATGTTGTTTAAACTATCCAGTGATTTTGAAATGTTGTAACTCTGATGTTATTAAAAATGTAAAATAACAGTTACAGCTTTCTTTGCATAACTATTATTTTATATGATATTATATTTTATCCGGTGCGAATGTGAGAATATGTGTTTTGTTTCTGTTTCTTCTTCTTTCTCTTTCCTTCTTTTCCTAACTATTTGGAATTTTCTGGATCAAAATTTCCGGGTCATTACATTTGGTATCAGGGCAGAAGGTTAAGCGAGAACCTTGGCTCTGGTGGGATTACTCATTAAGGATAGGGTCAATGGTACCCTAGAATGAGTTGAGTGTGTGTATATATATATGAGAGAGTACTTGTTATTTTCTTATAAAAATATTTTAAATGATTTTATATAAGAATATTTTTGATATATAACGCAATATTTCTTTCTAATAAATATTAAGGTAATTGGTTGTTAAATTATTGGAATTAAATTAAGTGGTAATAGAAATACAACCAAATTGAAATTACATAAAGATAAGTTTGAAATGGATTCAAACTGAAATTTAAATCTTGAATTTGGGAAGGAGTTTAAGAATAAGATAATAATGAATTGGTTGTTATCATAAATGATTGTTGTGTTTAATAATGAAATGTGTGTTAATGAGTAAGCAAAATGAAATGTTTTAAGGAAGTAAAACATTTGGGTAAGTATGACTTATAAATTGGAATTGAAGATGATCTGAATTGTGAATATTTAAATCTAGGTCCAGAAATTTGAAAATTATTTCAAAGCGATAAAGTAATAATAAATAATATTATTTGAATGAAAGAGCTAGATTCAAACAGGAGTTGTTTGAAAATTTTAAAGGAATTTGTTTGAATCAAAACCAAGGTGGTTTAAAATTTAAAGTAACTAAGTGTGTAAAGGAAATAAATATGTATATTTGAAATAAACTCTAAGGTTGAGTTTTGAATTTTCCTTGAAATGTGATGTGAAAACCCCAAAGTGATGAGTATTTGAACTTATAAATGGGATTGGATATTAATATGAAGTTTAAAATTTGAAATGAGAATTCAAATTGGGTAAAGTTGACAGGATTAAATTGAAGTGAATTTAACTTAGGGAAAGTTAAACAAGTTTAAGACAAATAACCTGAATTGGAAATTTCAAGAAATTTAACTTGGGAAGTTAAAGGGTTGATTTAAAATGGGAGTTATGAGTGATCTCAAAACGGGTTTGAGATCTGGAAATTGAAAGTGGATGCTGTAAACTGGTGTTTGGATAAATTTAGATGTTTATTTATCCTGATATCATTCTATTATTATAAATATTAAGTTAAAATTTAGTAATAAATTGAATTCTGAAGATAAATTTGTTTTGAACTCTTATTTGAACATTGAAATAAGTTAAGTAAAGGAAATTTCAAATGGAATTTTGAAATGTGGACACAGAATTAATTTGTTTAAAGATTTTGATTGTTGATTTAAATATAAAGGATTAATTTGATTTAAGGGGTTAAATCAACATTTAATTTAACTCGAAATTATATAATTCGATATGGTTCAAAATTTAGATTTAAATTGAATTAGTTTAAATTAAATTTGATTTGAATTAATTAAAATTGTGATTGAAGATGTATAAGTTTAAAGATACAAATGGTAAATTTGAACTGGATTGATTTGAAATGAAATTGAAGTTGAATGAGTTCAAATTCAAATGGTAATTTGGGATTAATTCAAACGGGAATTGAAATGATTTGAAAATGAAGTGGGTTCAATTTGAAATTATTCCAAGTTGAATTAAAATCATTTGGATTTGTGATTAAAGTTAAATAGCTTTAAAATTCAAATGGAATTTGATTTGAATTTGGAAAGTAATCGAGGTAAATTAAACCTGAATTGGGGTTAAATCAACTTCAATGGAAATTGAAGTTATTTAAATTGGAATTGAGTCAATTTGAATGGAAGTGGAAATTTAAATTGAATTGATGGGATTGGAGATTGGAAATTGAACAGTTTGACTCTAGACTATTTTCAAAATAAATTGTTTTAAATTTAACTCTCCAAATTATATACTATACAACCTTTCTTATTAAACCCAAAACTATCTTATACTTATTTTATAACTACTTTTGCAATTATTTAACTATTTTGCAACTGTTTTATAAACTAATTACTATTTTTCAACTATTTTACAAATTAATTACTATTTTACAACTATTTTGCAATCGTTTAAATTTTCTATAACTATTTGACTATTTTCCCACTATTTTACCATTACTTAACTATTTTACAGCTATTTTATAAACTAATAATTATTTTTCAACTACTTATCTATTTTTAACTTTTCAAGCTATTTTCTAAATATAAGCTAGTCAGAGTGCAAACTGTTTATGAGTAAATATCCATTTAAGATAAGAATTGAAGTATTAATCAAAAGGGATATTGGGAGAAATGTGAATAAGTGAATAGAAATTAAGGAAATGTGAATAGAAAAGGAGATTGATTTGGCTAATAACCAAAAAGATAAATACGTAGGATGTACGTATATTATTCTATTCGCATAGTGATTTGATCCAGATTCGAGCACAGAATTTCGAGATAGTATATCGATCCGAGTTGGGGTTTTTCACTCGATTTTCGATGACAAACCTGGATATGGATTGTTGATTGGTTCTGGATATTATTTATCATAGTTTTGACTATGCAAGGAGAATGAAGGTTTCTGATCAAGAAATCAGATCTAAATCCGCACTAGGAAGTCGGGTGGACGATACTAGTTCGAAAATGAAATTGTGTGATCGAGTGAGCGATCAGATTGATATAGCGTACGGATGATATATTCACATCGTACGGGTTTGAATGAAATTGATACTGGGAATTTATGGATAAGAAATGTGTAATGGTTTTTAAATGAATGGTATATTTTGTGAAGTATATGATAAAATAAAATGGAAATTGGATATTTCTGTAATAGAAATTTATTTTATGGTAGTAAGTGATATGGTAAGTGGTTTTGTAAAGTAATCAAATTTGAATATTTTATTTGGCATAAACAAAGTTATGTATCTTCGTTATATATATGATAAACTTCCCTTGTTGAATCTTTTTCCAGAAGAAAAGGGTTTTTGAAAGTATTTGAAGTATAAAAAGGGAATTTAAACAAGTTTGAAGTGATTCAAAGATATTTAAAAATATGTATATCTATATATATAAAGGATCTTATGAGAATGATTTTGAGAAAAGGTTTTTGGAACCTACGAATTTGGAAAGGCTTTTGATTTTTGGGAAAAATCAATTTTGGAGATTTTGGAAAGCCTAGTTGAGAATTATCGATTTTGGGATAATCGATTTTGAGAAAGGAGATTTATATGGGATTCATACTAGGTGTATGATTTGGAAGATACTATATGTGTATAGTATAAAGTGTTTTGAAAATGGCTCTGGAAAATAAGGCGCTCCCTTGAATGAACTTCTCAGGAATACCATAGGTTGGTACTGCCTTGAGCCTCAAAGAGGGGGAGGCTCTAAAGTCGATCCTGTGAGGAGTCCGAACAAACTAGTTCCTAAGGATTATGTGTAGTGTGTAGCAAAAGTCGAGGGCGCTGATGCCTACAGAGGCATTTGGGTTATGCTGTGACGACAGTGTAACTCGATGTCACTGCGATCTACTACAGACCATAGCGAAAGTCGTGTGCCACTGAGAGCCAATAGTCTACATTTGATTTTACATCGGTAGACTGTGACCTATAGTAATATAGCGAAAGTCGTGTGTGTCGTTGAGTGCCAACAGTCTACGTTTGATTTTCTATCGGTAGACTGCGACCTATAAAGACACGGTGAAAGTCGAGAGGTCGTGAGAGCCTAAGGCTACATTGGGACTTGACAAATGTAGTCTGCGACCAATGTAGGTGTGGAGAAGTTTCATTCTTTTGGCAGCGAAATTCGAAGGCGCTGAGGCCTATAGTTATATGGGTTTTTGCTGTGACGTAACCCCGGTTGTAGCTGCGATCTGTGGCGGGTTCCATGGCGTAATCGAGGGGCGCGGAGGCCTACAGTTATCTATGGATTTTGTCGGGACGACAACGTAACCATCGGGTTAACTGCGACCATTGATGGGTGTGATGATTTCCAAATTATTCTCACCAAAGATATTTCCTCTATTTTCAAAAATGTTTTCCATATTTTCAATAAAAAATTATTTTTCAAGCATTTTCACCGGGTGTTTAAAATGGGTCTGCTAAGTACTTATAGATTTTCAGTCCTACGCCTGATCAACGCATGACCGAATTTCTGTGAGAACAAGGATGGACTTGTGGAAACATCGAGTTATAAAAAATATTTTTATGAAAACTATTTTATAATATGATATAGATTTTAAATGTGTTTTAAGAAATGATCAAAAAGTGGTTTATCTGATTTAATTAAATTCTGGCTTCGTTTCTTTTCGAGGATGAAAAGATTCAAAGGGGAAGGAATTTGATAACCCGGTTTTTGAATAACAGATAATTGAATAATTAACTGATCTTATTCAGTTGAACAGATAAATTTTGATAATTAAATATCTGGATGTATATAAGTGGATTTGAAACTGTAAATGTTTGGAAATAATAAATCTTGTAGGGAATTAATATATATATATATATATATATATAAGCAAACTTAATAATATAGAAATTCAAGTATATACATACAAGATAAATATTTTAAGCTTAAAGTAAGATTTAATAAAAAGGGTAGAAATATTTTCTTTTAAAAAGTGATACTTGAAATAAAGATAGTTTGTAAGTATATATATAAAAAAATCATTTTTAAATATAAGACTAAATTGAAAATATTATATAAATATAAATATGTATAAAACATATTAAAAGCATGATTATCACAAATGTTAACCGTTGGAGATATGAATGATACCAGTGTAAGGTTATTTACATACATTTAAACAACTGTCATTTTAAGTTTTATTTTTGAAGAAACTTGTAAAAAAAATATAAAATAGATTTTTCATTCTCTCTTTCTCTCATTTTTTGTTCTTCATTTTCAAAATACAAACCTGAAAAAAATCATCAATTTTTATTTCAAAACAACAAAATCCAACCTGAAGCCATAGTAAGGAATCAACTCAGTTCTAATCAAATTCTAGTTCAGATCCTAACACAAATTCCAGTTCAGAAGCCTATAAGCATTACAAACCAGAAAATAAAATTAATAATAACAACCTCAGCCTAAGCCAGAATCAAAACTGTTTTAACCTGATTCAGAGAGCAACTCATTAAACAAATCATCAAACAAGCTTCATATCAGATCAACAATCAAGTCATAATTCAGAAACCAAGCAGCAGTTCCAAGATTTCCTCCCAGACTTTCTCTGTTTATAAATAACAGGTGAGTAATCTTTGAAACTTTAAGATATCCTGAGTTTGTATGTGATGATGTGAATTCGACTGTGCATGTTGTGTAAAAATGATTTTATGGATATATATATTTGTGTGTGTGTGTGTGTGTGTGTGTGTGTGTCAGCATCTATGAACATGTCTGGAACAGACATAATAGGCTTCTGTTGAATATTACAGATTTTTAAAAGCTTGTTTAAATATTTAAATCACCCACCTAAAATGATTTCTAAGATTTGATCTCTATAATAAGTGTTTGATTGTGTATAACATCACTTTTAAAAATAAATTCGAGTATAATTATTTGTTAAATATTTCAAAATTTGAATGTTACAAAGAAAAACCTCCAATGTCACAAATTAGATTTTTAAATCTTCACGCTTTGACTGTATAACCAGATTCGTTATCTAAAATGATGAATTTTAAAGGAAATATTGAGATTTTTAAGTGGCTAAGTGATGAGAAATCTTTGGTAGATCATAATTTGGATTTGGAACAAATTCTGGTGATTAGCGATTTAAGGAGGGCCGAATTCTTGGCTGTAGCAAGTTTGGATGTCGAGATGTACAGGAAAATTGGTCGAAAGAGCTGGCGTGTGTCGTGGTGGCGCGGCGATGTGATAATTGGGTTTAGGGACAAGTTTGGTCGTCGATGGGTTGAGAGGTAATCATGTCATCGTTGGTGAAATCTAGTGAATCAGACCAAGGAGATTAGGAGGAGGATGGATAGGCGAGTCTCCAAGGACGGAGGCATGGACTTTGGTGGTAAGGATGGTCGGCACGAGGTGGTTGTCGATGATCGTAAATGTTCTAGGTGGGTTCTTTTGTACTCAAATTCAATTTCGAGATCATGTTAATGTTTTGGGTGATGCGATGCTTGGTGAAGGGCTTCGGTGATGTGTGGGCGATCTCGGTGACGATCAGAGGTGATGGAAGTGGTCGTGCATATGCACGCGTGCACCAGTATGTCTGGAATTTAGGTGGGTTGGTGTAGGCAATGATTCTCGTTATGATCTCGAGAAGTTTTCGTGGGTTACTCAAAGCAGTTGGGTTTGTGATGTGCTCGAGTGTGGCTCGGGGTTTGATTGGGTTTTTCCTCGTTTGGCTCAGAAATTACTGCTTGGACAGGGACTTTTGTAAGCCGGAGTAAATAAGTTTTAAAAGCTTATCAAAAGATGGGTATGTTTCAAAAGTAAATATAAACCAGGTTTTTGAAACAAGGTATTAGCATGTTTTAAACAAATTTCCAAAGTTTAAAAATGTAATTCAAATTGTTGTTTTAAGGTGAACTAAAGTTGTAATTAAATAATTGTACAAATTATTTAATATATTAGGATGGATAGTTGATTAATTAATTAAAGGTTAATGAATTTGTGAAATCAAATTTTAAAGATTGATCACCTAATGTAATTAATTAATGATAATTACTGTAGCTTGGAGATAATTTCTTAATGTCATTAAGTAAGGTGGATAATTAATGATTTATTACTAAGGTAATTTGTTACTTAAAGTAATTAAAATATTTATTGATTAATTAGTAATTAAAGGTTAATCACTTAACTAAACAATGATAATAACGATGGTAATTACTTAATGCCATTAATTAAGATAGGTAATTAATGGGTAATTACTAAAGGTGATTTATTTAATGGTAATTACTTTATGGGTGAAATTAAGGGTTAATTACTTAGTATAATGAGTCAAAAGATTGATTAATTTGTGAAATTAATGAGTGCAAATGAATTAAAGGATAATTAATCAATGTGATTGTCAGAAAATCAAATCTGGGTAATTAAGTAAGATGGTAATTAAAGGTTAATTAATGTGATGGTTTAAGAATAATTAATTTATGCAATTAATTAAGGGCAAATTACTTAATGTAAATAAAAAATGATTAATCAAAATTGATTAATCAAGATGAATAATTAAGGGATGATTAATTAATTGAATATAATTAATTAATGTTAAATAAGAAAGATTTATAAGTATTAAGTAATTAATTTAATTCATTGGTAGATAATTAAATAAATTAGAAATGGTATGACTAATTTATCTTGCTTATGGATGATTGAATGATATGCGATTGCCTTGGATTAATTGTTATCCTTGGTATGTGATCGTGACGCTATGTGATATGAAATGTTTTTGTATTATGATATGTTGGGTTGAACAGTGATAATTTGGTTATCTACGATGAAATGCTGTGTCAAGTGACATCCAGTGTTTAAAAGTAAATGGTATGCACTTGAATAACTTGGGTTAAGATGACATTGGATTCGAAGAGACTGGAGTCGGATATTAGTTAATATCCGCAACCACTTCATTTCTTTATAAATTGATATGTGGAATCAATAGGATGTAATGGATTGATTTAAGTGAATTGGACCATTTAATCTAAGTTTTGGTACTTAGAAATTGATGTGTGAAATAAGTGATGTCTATAACAACTTGTGAAGTTGTAAATTTATACAAGTTACCCCGGGTTTATATAAGTTGTATGCTTTTGTATTCCATGTTAGATGGGTTACTCACGCTGGTTTCTAGCCTGACCCGGGTGTTACTTTGATGTAATGCTCGGGTCAGACCGAGTATTACAGATTTTCAGGTAAGGATGTTCTAGAGCTCAGGAGGCGAGCCGGATGGCAGGAACGTATGGAGTGTTTTCCATTGTGATAAGTTGTTGTATATATGGGGCATGTTGTTTAAACTATCCAGTGATTATGAAATGTTGTAACTCTGATGTGTTTAAAAATGTAAAATAACAATTACATCTTTCTTTGTATAACTATTATTTTATGTGATGTTATATTTTATCCGCTATGAATGTGAGAATCTGCGTTTTGTTTCTGTTTCTTCTTCTTTCTCTTTCCTTCTTTTCCTAACTATATGGAATTTTCTGGATCGAAATTTTCGGGTCATTGCAGTTTTGTTCTTATGATCCACATAAGTCATGTCTAATTCTTTTTCATGTCTAGCCATAGTCGCAACGCCTAACCCAAGGCAATCTAAAGTCTGTTTTTCAAGCCTAGTCTCAGTCTCACGCTGCTGTTTTATGGAAACATTCTATGTAGAATACTAAATAAAACAATGAGAAAAGCGCGATCACTCGGAAGAAATAATATAACAAACACAATGTTTCATTACAACACAGAATTTTTTTCTTAAAAGTCTTTAGTACAGCAAGAAAAAAAGATATTCGAGATTAATCATCTAAGTCTATCAGGGAAGTTGAGTTAACCTTATTGGCAGTTTGGTTTTGTTCATCACATTGTAGGTTTTCTTGATCCCCATCTACATCTGCCCTCTCCTCCTAAGAAAGGTTCCTGGAGTGGTTCGAGTCAACATCCTCTTCCTCAACCTCTCCCTCCTCCTTCCACCTACCCTAGCAATATGCAAAAATTAACACAACCGTAGGCTCTTTCTTTATAAAGTCAGGCTTAGCCTCTACCATGAATTGGCGCTTGGCTGAAGCATAAAAACCATAAGGCACGTCTAAGGTGAGAGTTTTGAGTTCCTTCTTGGATTAAGCTAGCTCTTCCTCAACCCAATCCAGAACTTCACCCTTCTCCTTCAGCTCACACTCCTTTAAAGCCTAGCATCCTCAGCAATCTTGGCTTCCCTTTCAACCTACACCCGAAGCATTCTGGCCTCCTCCTTTGCCTTAACCTTAGCAGAGGCCAGTGCATCCTTCTTAATGTTAGCCAAGGCAAGATCAGCTTCAAGTCTAGCCACTTGGTCCGAAAACAAGGTCTGCAAACTTCCCGATTCACGAGCCTTCATCGTCAAGGCCACGGACAACAAGAATGCAAAGGTTGAACAATATATGTAACAAACTAACAAGTAAAGGAAGAAAAAGGAGAAAGAAAGACACTCACATAAGACTAAAGCTTTGTATATTCAAACAGAACTTCTAATTCAGACATTTGGGAAGACAAATTTGAAAAGAGAGGAGGAACTTGTGCAAATCTCCAAACTTTTTCTATCAAGGGGACATAGCAACTATAGATATGGTCAAGCTATTTGAACATGAGGCAGGATCACTTTGCAAAGAAGAAGCAACAAGTTCAGCTGGTGTATAGGTTGAAGGAGGAAGAGTGTCTACGTCAGAAGAAAGTGGAATATTTGACGAAGGAGGAATAGTCAGTCTTTTAGATGTAGTGGGAAGACCACTAGACCCATCACATGGTCTCTTTGGAGCCTTCTTCTTCTCCTCCTCTAGAGCCTTATGAAGTTCAACAGTAGCTTCAGCATCCATTAAGCCTATAATGAAGAGAGATAACAAGATTAAAATCATAGGTATGCCAGTTCCTAAAATTTACCATAAGTAACTTATACCCCTAGGTTTAGTCGGGGAAGAAGTAGGATTGAATATACTACGAGAATTTTTATGATTAGGATGCAATAAGTCGCAATCCTTCGACTTCAATTCAATGAATTGCCCTATTATCTTTTTGACCTCCTCTGGAAATTCCAAAATCCGCTACCTATGAGACTCATACAATTGCTCATTCACCTCTAAAGAGATGGTATAAACAGGATAATGGTGAGAGAAAGAAGGAAACCCATCAAAGTTTGAAATAAAGAAATAACAATTGGCCCACTTTTCAGTTCTACTTGGGACATCCAAAAAGAACGACTCCCTAGCCTAAATGTAAAAGAAACCCTCATTCCCCTTCACACGACATCTTTTGTAACGACCCAGAATTCCTGTCATTTGAAATTCGTATATTTAATTGATTTTAAATATTAACAAGTAAAATTAGTAAGTCGAATAAATTATATTTCGAATATCTAGATTTAATTGGATAATTAAATCGATAATTTGATATTTGAAATTACAGAAATAATTGGAAATTGGGTTTAATGTGATTTAAATTGATTTGTAAAGTTGTATTAAATCATATTGGAGTTAGAATGATGTTATAGAACTTTTAAAATTGAATTAAAAGTTAATTTGCAGAAATTGAATATTTTAATATTTAATTGACGAGTAAAAATAGTCATTTTTCAAACATTCTCGGATTTCGACGAGACTGGTTTCATCGGATCCGCAATATTAAACTATTGTAAGATTTCAAATTTTGTGTCAACCGGATTTACGGTTTGTCCGGGGCAAGCTAAATTGCGTAGAAATCGGTTTAAGTGAATTTTAAATTTAAATAAGTCGATTTGAAAACCTATCTTCCAAATATGATCGAATTGGCTCTCGATATATATTCCATTGCGTTCGGAATAGGGGTAAAACATTATGAACGTCAGCCGGCACGCTTCGTTTGGAGTTCGGAAAAATCTCGGATGAATAGTGTTTTCGATATTTTCTATATAAGGACATCAAATTTTCACTTTTGCAAAGCAATTAGGGTTTCAGGCCCTAGCCGCCACCTCCATTTACACGACCAGAAATTCACCTCCTTCCTCCTCATTTTTCTTTCAATCCGTCAATCAATTCGAAATGTTTTCAACTGCAAAAACATAGAGGGCAACGAGTACTAGGAGATCAATGGTGGAGATGTGGAATGGAGACTCGGTGTAGCGGCAGTTCTCGTTCGAACAGCCAACACTCGAACATGATTTTCGAGGAAACAATGGGGCCGAGCTGTACGAGATTCAGGCCGATGGTGGCTCTCGAGTTGAGCTTCGAAACGATGACCTGGGATCGTCGTCTTGATCAAGGGGTTGGTCGCGTTAATTTAGGGCAAACAGCGGCGTGTGGGTTAGTTTTGATCGTGAATGCCTATGAAGGAAGAAGGCACGCACGGGCCGGATCTGAGAAAAGAAGCAACGAACCAGATTAAAGGTTGAAAGGAAAAAAATGTAAATTATTATATTATAATTTGTTCAAAGTTTAAAATAGCGCAACTTTTTGATACGAGGTCTGTTTCGCACGAAACGAGTTGCGTCGGGTTCGTATTGACGAATACTACGCGATAGAGCTAGATTGGAGTTGATTGGAGCTAGTGAGAATTTTGGATAAAATTAAACGCGTGTTTAATTTTATTCAGAACGAAACACTGCAACTGTTATTGGAAGCAAGGTGAGAACTTCTCACTCAATCAAATTTGTTTCGATTTAAAGTTTAAATAGTTAGATTTAAAATTGCTTGATTGTGTTGATTTTATGCTTGAATGATAAATTGCTATCTATTGTATTGAAATAGACCCTATACGCCGCATGTTAAGCGGAGATTATTATATTAAACACATATACCACGATATTCCACCGTGAAGTGGAATTGGTATTATATATGTACTTGGAGTTGATTTCCCGCATTATATAGCGGATGAGACCCTATTGCGCCGCATAATAGCGGATGATATTTTATATAAACCCATATACCGTGATATTCCGTCTTGAAACGGGATTGGTATTGTGCTAACATCTATGGATGCAGGGAAACAGGTTGGAGAGATCCAACTGGATGCCTCAAATAATTGAATTTGTTTCAATATTGTGTGTTGAATTTTTTTATAATCTCTGTGTGATTATCTTTGTGATTGAAATCATTGAAGGCTAAAATTTTGCCAAATATAATTTTGGTATCGTTGGATACCGTAAATAAATAAAGAATTTAATTTTTGAAAATTCAGGTTGAAAGTTCTATTAAAATTTATTTTTGAGGATTTGATAAATTTAAAAGAAGGAATTCTAAAATAATAAAGTTTTATTTTTAATCTTATTGAATAAAATTTCAAAATATGGGAAAAGCTTTAGTAAATGGATTTCGGGTAATATTATTCAAAGGTTGAAGAATTTATTCAAAATGCGGATTTTAAAGAGTTTGAAAAATAAAAGAATTTGTTTTCTTTAAAAGGAATTTATTTTTAAAAGGAAATAAAATTTGAAATCCATTTGGGACTTGATTTTTGGCGATTGAATTTAAATCTTTTGAAAATCCATTTGGAATTTTATTTGAGGTTTTGAAAAGAATTTGGAATCAATTTTAAAATTGATTTGGGGTTTAGTAGAAATTGATTTCAATTTGAGATTTGAATGAAATTCACTTGGTGTTTAATTTCTTGGAAAAAAATCAATATGGAATTTGATTTTGTATTCGAAATCAACTGAAAAATTGAATTGGTGTTGAACGTGAATAATTGAAATCGATTTGAAAATCATATATCAATAGATATTTTGGAAATGTGAATTCACATGAAATTTATAAAGAAAAGGGAAATTTGTTTAAAAATAAACATTGATTTATTTTTGAAGTGTAGAAATAAATTTGCGGAGTTGGAACGTAAATTTAAAGTAAAACGGTAAGGATTTATTTGATCGGTTTAAATGAGCCATTTTGAAGTGAAAGTGTATTTTCCCTGGAAAGCCGAGTATATTTCCAAAGCTGCTTTTAAAGCATAAATTGGAAGTTCTAAAGTTGGGTTTTAAAGAATACTTTGGAGAAATTACTTCTTAAATTGTTTTAAATCCTTTAAGTAAAGATTTATTAAGTTGATATAGAAATTATTATTTCTAAGATTTTATCAATAATTGTTTTAGAAAATAGTTATTTAAATAGTTATACTCTATCTACTAATTTTATTTTAAAAGTTAGTTTGGACTTAAGTTATATGTAGTATTGGTATAATATTTTTTGTAACTAATATTTTAAGTAAAGTGTTTAAAGAAAAAAAAGTTTTATTTCAAAGTGCTTTCCTGATATATTTTGGATAAGTGTTATAAATTATTTTGAAGTATTTGAACTCGGTAGATTTCCATTGAAAATGAATAAATATTTGGAAGTGTTTCCGCGTAAGGAAAATGATTTGAAATTTGTTTTCAAAAGTTATAAAGGTGAAAAGTGATTTGAAATTTGTTTTCAAATGGTTGAAGTGTGGAAAAATATATCTTGTAAAGATATTTTTGGAAAATAAATAATTTGGGAAATTATTTGAACTCTGGTGATGTTGGGCATATCTATTGATAGTTAAATAATCGACTATCAATATTTACCTTTAAATGGGTATTTGTTGTGATTCACTTGAATTTGAATGCTACACTTATTTTAAAATAAGCGCTCGTTATTCGGTTTAGCCAGGAGAGGACCTTTGGGTCATAAATCCCATTCCGAATAGTGATACTTCGTAATGGATAGAATTTGAAGACCGGTGTTGAAGACCGGATATTTTCGAAAACGGAAGGATTACCTTCGAATGTCTTTGCATCGGCTGATCCCCGATATAGAGATTTTATCACCCTTTGTGATGGGAAGTCTGGACGTGATTAGTGAATATCCGGATTGCAAGGGCTTCTTTGGAAGTGCCTTCGGTTCCGTTCGATCTTGGAATGGACTTGTATGGATGTGTGTCTGACGTTACAATTTGAGATGTAAAGATGGTTTCTATCAAATACATTTCTGTTGGTGGCGGAGAATTTATTCTCTTAGCTTAACACCCTTCTCTGAGACGTACGAGCTCAAAGGTTATGTAATTGATGGTTACTAGTGATACATTGACAATTTGGTAATGTGGCATACGAAGTGCTGCTGATCATTTGTTGATCAAAGCATAGCTTTTGTGAAAAAGCGTAGCTTTGTGGACGAGACTTCGTCGGACCTCACAACCCGGTAATGGTCAAAACAGGAAAGATGCAGCAAGGTTATAGGGAGTAGCGCCCCTTAGGGTATGTGCATTTCCTTCTGGATAGAAGTGGTAATTTCCTTCTGGATAGAAGTGGTATCATGGTATGGATCCCAGATACTTAACTTATGTGGATATCGCAAATACACATGACTTTGTGATTGTTGTTGGTTGAGGATCCTCGGATAAAGGTTGTTTACAACCGGGGGATGGCATACTCGTGTCAGTAGTTACCTACTTTTGCAGAGGTAACCCAGCCTTGTGTTGGCAGACATCCGATTAGGTTCTCGAGGCGTCCTTCCAGAGGTGTACCCTTGTGGCAATGGGAAGTTCCTTAGCTTGACCAATTATTGGAAAATCCAAAGAAACAATACGAGCACTGTACGGTTTTATTTATAGAACCTGCCATTTACTTATGATGGCGCCCCACTGTTTAGATGGTAGCTATAGTAGGCATATGATAATGGTCGTATGTTGGCTAAGATTGATATCATACTTTCGAAATGTTTTCTGCACTTTGCACTTACAGTAATAATATCAAAGAAATTTGCGTATCAAGCATGTTTGACTATCATAAGGAGAAATCTCCTCCAATTCAGCGTTTGCATTTTGTGTGTGGCGGGAGGCCTTATGGTAGTTACATTTTCTAAAGGCATTGCGGATCTATTTTAAAATATTTCTTTGTTTGTTTTTAAAGATAAATTGTTTTAAGCTCTCACACCAGTCCCATGACTGACCTGGAGTTTATTGTTCCCTTCCTAAACTCTGGGTGCCCATCATTTTCCACACAGGCAGCCTAGAGTCAGGTTATCAGGATATTCTAGAATTCAGGAGGTGCTATGGAGCTCAAGAGGTGAGCTGGATGGAGTGACGTATCACTTGTATATGATATTATCTTTTCCGCTGTGCATTCAGTTGTGAGGACAGGTTTATATAACTGTCCATTATTGTGTTGTGTTGTATAGTTGACTCTGATGATGTAATGTATAAAATGTACAGTTCTTTTGATTTAAAGATTAGTCATTTATCTATTATATGTTGTTCCGCTGTGATTGTGAGATTCTGATATTGTTTCTGCTACTCCTTCTATCCTTTTCTTCTTCTTAAAACCCTAAGGGTTCGGTTTTCCGGCATTCGATTGTTCGGCAGCTGATACAGTGGGCGTATTAACGTCGATTTTCGAAAGTTGAAGAATCGGGTCCTTATATCTTTTAACCTCGAAGGGAAACTGAAGTTCTTCTCCAGAGAGATTGATGCCGTTTTCAGCATAAAAACAAAAATAGTTAAAACGAGGGTATACAAATGAGGAGAAATTTGCACCAGAGCAATGTCTAGAGTATCAAAACTTTGATGGATAATGTGACGCCCCACCTCTATACCCACGCTAGCCAAGAACACTACGGAGTAGTGCCGTCAACTAGCGCGGAGAATAAGGCTGATGAGGAGCGACCATCCATGTAATTGCTTATCACACGGTGGCTATAAATAATCTTCGGAAACAAACGTAGAAATAAGCATAACGCAAATCAGTCACAGACATCCATATCACAAAGGCGGAAGAAGATATGAATATATAACTAACACATGAAAGTGTACATCAGAGTAGTGGTCAAAAGATCCACAATAATACAAAAGAATAGCAACACGTGCTATACAAAAGAATACAACTATGAGTCTATATCTCAAGTGTATACAACAAAAACTGCTAATCTAAACAGTTAGCCAAAAGTCAGAGTGATGAATCCCTGGGAAGAAGTCAAGCAGAAGCACCTGTAACATCTCGGTCTGACCCGAGTATTATTTAAGAAAAATAATAAACGGGTCAGTCTAGCTATAAATATCAGATGACAAGATATAACATAAAAGATATGGCATAAACATAAAATATCCATAATGACATACCACTATAAGTATGTAAATAATGATCAACAAAAGATCAATCAATAAGAGATAATCAATATCACAAGAATCTTCTCAAAGATTCGGAAAGGGCATCATACCCCAAACTTGTACTCATAACAAGTTAATGACATAAATTCTAGAAATCAATGCAAGAAGTCCAGAAATCATAGAAAAGAGAAAGAGGCCTATCACATGACGGTCCGAAGACCAAGGGGAGCTACCCCACATGTGTGAATGGAATCAAACAGATTAAGGTCCAGACTAACCAAAAAGCAAAAAGGTATGTGTGAGTGGAATCACACAAGTGGTGTCTAGTCTAACCTCGCAATAAGAGACATCGCACAGTTGCTAGTCTAAATCATCAGAATGATCGTCATGATCAACGAGAAGTGTCAATTACACTAAGCTAGTAAATATAGAAGTTTAGCTTCATGTCCCATAACCACTTGCTTAACTTAAATATTTACGAACAAACTGTAAGTCTCCACTAGGAAATTGTCACAAGAGGTTCAATCGAACAAGTCCAAGAATTAACCGACGAAGTGAACGCAAGCGTTTCATACCACTTGTTTTACTAAGTCGTTTAATTAGATTTCTCATCCGAGTGAGGTAAAGGTTTGTATATACTAATAGATTGGAAAACGGTTTAAGAAAAGAGCTTTGTTATTAAAAATAGAGTTGAAATTGTTTGTTAAAAGAGTTTTGATATTTGCTATTAGTATTGAAACCTTTATATTATAAAGTGACAAAACACAGAAGCAATTGTAGAAACAATCAGTCACAAAGATCGCATACGGAGATGCGAATAAAATCCAAGGAAATCAGCTCAATGTTTTTCAAATAAGATCCCCTACGGAGGGGGGTCCAGGGGGGGTGGCAACCCCCCAAGGTGGGGGTGCGGGGGCAACGCCACCGCTTACGGGGTTCGACCTGCCCGGTCAGGTCGCGGGGGTCCAGGGGGCGGCGCCCCGTCCAAAACGGTACGACCTAAGTGAAAACAAGCGGCCTACGACCTAAAGCAAAATGAGGTCTAACGACCTAAGGGTTCACGCGACCTAACACAATGGCCGAGCGACCTAACTGGAGTTAAGGGAGGCAAGCGACTTAAGGTCCAACGACCTACGACTCAAGCAAGCCGAGCGACCTAGTGTGGAGGGGTCGAGCGACTTAAGGAAGGCGAACGACCTAAGGTCCAATGACCTACGACTCAAGCAAGCCGAGCGACCTAGTGTGGAGGGGTCGAGCGACTTAAGGAAGGCGAACGACCTAAGGTCCAACGACCTACGACTTAACAGAGTCGAGCGACCTAAAAGCACACGACCAAACTAGCAGAGGAGATTTAAGGTCGGTAACGACTTACGATTTACGAAATGGAGGGTGAACGACTTAATAAGGTTCACGACCTAAAGGCGGTCAACCCAACGAGTTATAGGTCCAACGACCTATCGGTTTAAAGGTCATGCGACCTAAAAACCACGCGACCTATGACTTAACAGAAGCCTAGGTCGGAGACGACCTACGAGATAAACCAGGCCGACTTAGTGGACGAGCGACCTAAGGTAAATGGTCCAACGACCTAACTCGAACGACTTATCAAGAGCTTAGGTCGGAGACGACCTACGAGATAAACCAGGGCGAGCGACTTAACGTTTGCCTAGAGATTATAGGTCGGAAACGACCTACGACCTAAGGTCCATACGACCTAACTCCGAAGACGTTAGAAATGGCCAGGACGATCTACGACCTAAGGTCCATACGACCTACGACCTAAGGCTCAACGACCTAATTCCGAGGCTAACGACCTAACGCTGCAGGGGGAATTTAAGGCCAGAAACGACCTACGACCTAAACCCCATACGACCTAACGTGAAACGACCTAACTCCGAAGTGAAGATTTAAGGTAGTGCGACCTAGCACGATAACACACGAACGACCTAAGGGTTAGGTCGCGAGCGACCTAACTCCGAACACACGAAAATGGCCAGAACGACCTAAGTGCAGAAAATTCACCAAAACGCTAAAAATTGGAGTTTTTCGCCAATCCAATCCAAACCAAATGCAAATGTGCATGCAAAAGTGATAGGGAATCATTCCCAACAGTCCAATATAGTTATAGACTAGATTTGTGAGATAAAAATCTCACCTTTGCACAAATTCAATGAAGAAGGAGCTTGAAACAATGGAGAATCAACTACAAGCTAGAATCCAATGTCTTCACTTAAATTTTGGAGTTGAATGATGGATTTAAAGTTGAAACCTAAGCTTGGAGTTTTAATTTCCTCTTCCACTCACCATTAATGCAAAAGCTTGGTTGTTAGGAAATTTATGAAGAGTGAGAAGAAGGAAGGGGGTTTGGGCTTGAGTTATAACGGCAATCTAACCCAAAGTCCAAAGCGGGAAAAGTTAGTGAAATTCCACTAACTCCAAACCTACCAATGTTTATACTTAAAAAAATTGTAAACGGCATTTCGAACTCAATGGAAGTGGTCTCGAGTCCTAATTTGACCGTTTGCAAAAAGTAGCTTTTCGGACCAATATCCGATTAACGACAAAATATTTAAATATAATATTTAAATATAAAATCGATAAATATGTGGGTTGTTACAGACTCCCCTCCTAAAACAAATTGCGTCCTCGCAATATATAAGATGGAAATAACAAGTAACAACCATAAAAGCATATTAACACATAAGAAATTTGAAATAGAAAGTTCACCTCAAAGAGCAGGAGTAAGCAAGTCCGGATGCGTTCGCTCGATGAATTCTCTGGATTCCCAAGAGCAATCCTTAGGATTTGAGGACCATTGAACCTTCACAAGCGGAACATCTTTATTTCGAAGTCGTTTAACCTCCGAAGCTATAATTCGAATAGGATGCTGCTCATAAGTTAAATTCGGCGAAACTTCAATTTCTTCCACAACAGCAGGCTCAAGAATAGAATCGGAATCCCGAAGGCATTTTCGTAATTGAGAAACGTGAAATACATTATGCATAGTAGAAAACTGAGCCGGCAATGCAAGGCGATAAGCCATGAAACCAATACGTTCAGTGATAGGAAATGGCCCAATATATCGAAGCGCTAACTTCCCCGATTGACTGAAACGTACAACACCCTTCATAGGTGAAACACGGATAAAAACAGGATCCCCAACAGAAAATTCTAATTTCCTTGTTTGATTATCGGCATAGGATTTTTGTCTACTCTGGGCTTCTTTCATCCTATGTCGAATAAGTTCTATCTTTTCCGTGGAATCACGAATAAAGTCTGGACCTAAAACCAGCTTCTCACCGGCCTCAAGCCAACCAGAAGGAGATCGGCATGGCCTTCCGTAGAGTGCCTCGAAAGGTGTCATACCAATACTAGATTGGAAGCTATTATTATAGGAAAATTCAACAAGTGAAATATGCTCTTTCCAACTTCCACCAAAATCAAGCATACAAGCACGAAGAAGATCTTCAAGAGTTTGATTCACACGCTCGGTTTGTCCATCGGACTGGGGGTGATACGTGGTGCTAAAATTAAGCTTCGTTCCTAAAGCTTTTTGAAGACTCTTCCAAAATCTACTAGTAAACAATGGATCACGATCGCTAACAATAGAAGCAGGAACTCCATGCAATTTTACAATTTCCTTGACAAATAGTTTGGCCAAAAGAGGAACGGTTCGGTTAGACCGAACCGGAATAAAATGGGCGGATTTAGTAAGTCTATCAACAATCACCCATAAGCTATCATGACCCGAACGAGAACGGGGAAGGCCATCTATAAAGTCCTTGGAAATTTGATCCCACTTCCAAATTGGAATTTCTAAAGGTTGCAATAACCCACCAGGCCTTTGATGTTCGGCCTTGACAAGTTGGCAAGTCATGCAACACTTAACAAAGTTAGCAATATCAGATTTCATTCCCTCCCAATAATAAAGTCGCTTCATATCAGCGTACATTTTACTACTACCGGGATGAATGGTGAATTTAGAACGATGGGAATCTTCTAAAATATCTTTACGAAGATCTCCAATATTTGGTACGATAAGTCTACCAAATTTTCGAATGCCGCCACGAGAATCAATATCAAAGTCTTTCAAACCTTCAATATCAATTTATCCTTAACATTTTTGCCAAGAAGAGCCAATTCAGAATCTAGCCCTTGAGCTTCAAGAATGCGGTCTAAAAGAGAAGGATGAGCCTCAAGGCTACATAAAACAAGCGATGAGCATAAATCGGATACGCGCTCTCGAATCTCACAAGTGGATAAAATCTCAAGATCGTTCCATTCGGATATCATCATAGAAACAACTGCTTGTTGTTTACGGCTAAGAGCATCGGCGACACGATTACCCTTACCGGGGGTATAAAGAATATCAAGATCATAAGGTGCAAGAAACTCGAGCCAACGCTGTTGACGTAAATTAAGTTCTTTTTGAGAAAATAAATATTTCAGAGACTTATGATCCGTATAAAGAATAAATTTCTCTCCCAATAGATAATGACGCTAAATCCGAATGGCGAAAACAATAGCCGCGAGTTCTAAATCATGTGTGGCATATCTAGTCTCGGCCGGCTTTAATTGCCTAGAAGCATAAGCAATAACACGTTCTTTTTGCATAAGAACGGCACCCAAACCAACGTGACTAGCATCAGTATAAACAACAAAATCTTGATTCCCCACGGGAATAACAAGAATAGGGGCATCGGAAAGGAGTTCTTTCAATTTCTTAAAAGAGGCTTCACATTTGTCCGACCAAATGTATTTAACTCCCTTCTTAGTCAAGCTAGTAAGAGGCACGACAATCTTAGAAAAGTCCTTAATAAAACGACGGTAATAGCCCGCCAAACCGAGAAAACTACGAATCTCTGTCACACTCTCTGGTCTCTTCCAATCTTGAATCGCTTCAATCTTTGAAGGATCCACGGAAATCCCGGATTCGGAAATAATATGACCGAGAAACTTCACACTAGATTGCCAAAAGTGGCATTTAGAAAATTTCGCCTTTAATTGATTACTCCTAAGAGTTTCCAATACAATCCGAAAATGTTTCTCATGTTCCTCCTCGGTTTTTGAATACATAAGAATATCATCAATGAATATGAGAACAAACCGATCGAGGAAATCTTTGAAAACTCGATTCATGAGGTCAACGAAATAAGCTGGAGCATTCGTTAACCAAAATGTCATAACAAGCCATTCATAAGATCCATATTGAGTACGGAATGATGTCAAAGGAATGCTATCCTCAGCGATACGAAGCTGATGGAAACCGGTAGCCAAGTCCAATTGTGAAAAGACCTTAGCACCACTAAGCTGATCGAATAGATCATCAATCCGAGGTAAAGGATATTTATTTTTAATAGTCAGATCGTTAAGCTTGCGATAGTCAACGCAAAGCCTAAGCGTACCGTCGGATTTCTTCACGAAAATAGCCGAAGCTCCCCAAGGTGAGGAACTAGAGCGAATAAATTGCTTCGTCTCCAATTCGGATAATTGTTTACGCATCTCCTCATTTTCCTTATTGGACATGCGATAAGGAGGACGAGTAATAGGTTGAGCTCCAGAAACAAGATTAATTCTGAACTCAATTGCTCGTTTAGGTGGTAAACCTAAAACGGGCTCAAATATGTCGGAAAATTCACGAACAACGTGAATACGAGAAATAATATCATCTTCATCATCATCATCGTCATCACGAGGATTTAAAGAATATAAAGATGCCACCAAACAGGATTCTGAATCTTTAAGATTAACAGAAATCTGTTTAACAGATAGTGGATGTCGGAGATGAATAGTCCGCTCAGGACATAGGATATGGGCTTGATAACGGTTAAGCCAATCCATTCCCAAAATTATTCCAAAGCCTAAGTAACGCATGACATGCAAATCGGCTAGGAAAGAAAAATCACATAAAATAATCTCCACATCTTTACAAAGCAAACTAAGAGTTGCGGATCCACCAACAGGATTCGTAATTTTTAAAGAAGTCATCAATGCAGTAACACTTAAGAAAAAAGTGTCTACCAGTTCCTTTGATATAAAAGAATGGGATGCACCCGTATCAAAGAGAACTCTAATAGGTTGATCATGAAATAAAATAATACCATCAAGAATGGAATGAGAAATACCTTGGCCACGAGATGTGTTGCCAGGGGCTTGAGCCACATTCAACTTTCCTTCCTTCTTGCCTTTACGCTTGAGGCATTGATGTATGTAATGATCCGGGCTCTTACAATAGCGACAAGATTTGGGCTTAGAGCACTTATTCACATAATGATCCCCAGACCCACAGTTGAAGCAACTCGCACCACTAGGAGAAGGAGACTTTGCCGCAGGGGTTGCCTGCTTACCCTTTTTGTTGGGATAAGGACCCTTGAATTTGCTTGGCCTCTTCTTGTTGTTGAAGTTTGGTTTAGCGCCTTCCACTTCAGCATCACTCTCTCTATCAGCCTCTTCAAGACGAAGAGCGATATCGACGAGTTGATCAAATGTGACTTCTAGTTTCAGGAGTAGTGGCTTCTTAAGATTCTTATTTAAGCCATAAACGAACCTCTGGTTCTTCTTCAATGGGTGTTGATGTATTCAACCCCATATTTGGAAAGCGACTCGAAGGCTGCGACGTAATCAGTCACAGAGGATTGACCTTGAACAAGGTCTATAAAACGTCGAGCCAAGGTTACTTTCCCAGCTTCTGGTACAAACTTTAACTCGAAGCGTCCCTGAAATTGCTCCCAGGTGAGATCCGCTTCATTAATTTCTGAAGTAAGGAGTTCGTACCAGTCCAATGCTCTCTCCTGGAGCATGCTGGAAGCCACCTGAACGCGGTGAAGATCGATAAGGTTCATGCGAGAAAAGATTCGATCGCATGATTTTAACCAAGCCTGGACCTCGATGATATTTTCCAAACCTTTGAAGGGCTTCCCACCCAAGTTAGTGTAATTGCTGCACAAGCGTGCAAATCCCGACTTTGGGTGAGTAAGTTCCGGGTTAGCTCCAGCTGCTTGAGCATTAGTTACTAAATCAAGAAGATGTTGAGCAGTCATAAAAACTCCATCCGGGGGAGCAGCACCAGATGATCCAGTTCTGGGACGGCCTGGTCTAGACATTCTCTTCCTCTAAGAAAGAAAGAAGAGAAGGAAGAAGGTTATTCGCCAATGAACATCAAGCAATCTTGATAGATAAAACAAGGAATCATAAAGGAAATAGGATGAATCGGTACGAAGACTCGAATTAATCCTATGGTATGACTCCTAAGATAGACCTAGGACGATGATCCTTTGTAAGTTATTCTACATTGTTCCGAAGTTTGGCTCCGATAACAAGCTGTGACGCCCCACCTCTATACCCACGCTAGCCAAGAACACTACGGAGTAGTGCTGTCAACTAGCGCGGAGAATAAGGCTGATGAGGAGCGACCATCCATGTAATTGCTTATCACACAGTGGCTATAAATAATCTTCGGAAACAAATGTAGAAATAAGCATAGCAAAATTCAGTCACAGACATCCATATCACAAAGGCGGAAGAAGATATGAATATATAACTAACACATGAAAGTGTACATCAGAGTAGTGGTCAAAAGATCCACAATAATACAAAAGAATAGCAACACGTGCTATACAAAAGAATACAACTATGAGTCTATATCTCAAGTGTATACAACAAAAACTGCTAATCTAAACAGTTAGCCAAAAGTCAGAGTGATGAATCCCTAGGAAGAAGTCAAGCAGAAGCACCTGTAACATCTCGGTCTGACCCGAGTATTATTTAAGAAAAATAATAAACGGGTCAGTCTAGCTATAAATATCAGATGACAAGATATAACATAAAAGATATGGCATAAACATAAAATATCCATAATGACATACCACTATAAGTATGTAAATAATGATCAACAGAAGATCAATCAATAAGAGATAATCAATATCACAAGAATCTTCTCAAAGATTCGGAAAGGGCATCATACCCCAAACTTGTACTCATAACAAGTTAATGACATAAATTCTAGAAATCAATGCAAGAAGTCCAGAAATCATAGAAAAGAGAAAGAGGCCTATCACATGACGGTCCGAAGACCAAGGGGAGCTACCCCACATGTGTGAATGGAATCACACAGATTAAGGTCCAGACTAACCAAAAAGCAAAAAGGTATGTGTGAGTGGAATCACACAAGTGGTGTCTAGTCTAACCTCGCAATAAGAGACATCACACAGTTGCTAGTCTAAATCATCAGAATGATCGTCATGATCAACGAGAAGTGTCAATTACACTAAGCTAGTAAATATAGAAGTTTAGCTTCATGTCCCATAACCACTTGCTTAACTTAAATATTTATGAACAAACTATAAATCTCCACTAGGAAATTGTCATAAGAGGTTCAATCGAACAAGTCCAAGAATTAACCGACGAAGTGAACGCAAGCGTTTCATACCACTTGTTTTACTAAGTCGTTTAATTAGATTTCTCATCCGAGTGAGGTAAAGGTTTGTATATACTAATAGATTGGAAAACGGTTTAAGAAAAGAGCTTTGTTATTAAAAATAGAGTTGAAATTGTTTGTTAAAAGAGTTTTGATATTTCCTATTAGTATTGAAACCTTTATATTATAAAGTGACAAAACACAGAAGCAATTGTAGAAACAATCAGTCACAAAGATCGCATACGGAGATGCGAATAAAATCCAAGGAAATCAGCTCAATGTTTTTCAGATAAGATCCCCTACGGAGGGGGGGTCCAGGGGGGTGGCAACCCTCCAAGGTGGGGGTGCGGGGGCAACGCCACCGCTTACGGGGTTCGACCTGCCCGGTCAGGTCACGGGGGTCCAGGGGGCAGCGCCCCGTCCAAAACGGTACGACCTAAGTGAAAACAAACGGCCTACGACCTAAAGCAAAATGAGGTCTAACGACCTAAGGGTTCACGCGACCTAACACAATGGCCGAGCGACCTAACTGGAGTTAAGAGAGGCAAGCGACTTAAGGTCCAACGACCTACGACTCAAGCAAGCCGAGCGACCTAGTGTGGAGGGGTCGAGCGACTTAAGGAAGGCGAACGACCTAAGGTCCAACGACCTACGACTCAAGCAAGCCGAGCGACCTAGTGTGGAGGGGTCGAGCGACTTAAGGAAGGCGAACGACCTAAGGTCCAACGACCTACGACTTAACAGAGTCGAGCGACCTAAAAGCACACGACCAAACTAGCAGAGGAGATTTAAGGTCGGTAACGACTTACAACTTACGAAATGGAGGGTGAACGACTTAACAAGGTTCACGACCTAAAGGGGGTCAACCCAACGAGTTATAGGTCCAACGACCTATCGGTTTAAAGGTCATGCGACCTAAAAACCACGCGACCTATGACTTAACAAAAGCCTAGGTCGGAGACGACCTACGAGATAAACCAGGCCGACTTAGTGGACGAGCGACCTAAGGTAAATGGTCCAACGACCTAACTCGAACGACTTATCAGGAGCTTAGGTCGGAGACGACCTACGAGATAAACCAGGGCGAGCGACTTAACGTTTGCCTAGAGATTATAGGTCGGAAACGACCTACGACCTAAGGTCCATACGACCTAACTCCGAAGACGTTAGAAATGGCCAGGACGATCTACGACCTAAGGTCCATACGACCTACGACCTAAGGCTCAACGACCTAATTCCGAGGCTAACGACCTAACGCTGCAGGGGGGATTTAAGGCCAGAAAAGACCTACGACCTAAACCCCATACGACCTAACGTGAAACGACCTAACTCCGAAGTGAAGATTCAAGGCAGTGCGACCTAACGCGATAACACGCGAACGACCTAAGGGTTAGGTCGCGAGCGACCTAACTCCGAACACATGAAAATGGCCAGAACGACCTAAGTGCAGAAAATTCACCAAAACGCTAAAAATTGGAGTTTTTCGCTAATCCAATCCAAATCAAATGCAAATGTGCATGCAAAAGTGATAGGGAATCATTCCCAACAGTCCAATATAGTTATAGACTAGATTTGTGAGATAAAAATCTCACCTTTGCACAAATTCAATGAAGAAGGAGCTTGAAACAATGGAGAAGCAACTACAAGCTAGAATCCAATGTCTTCACTTTGATTTTGGAGTTGAATGATGGATTTAAAGTTGAAACCTAAGCTTGGAGTTTTAATTTCCTCTTCCACTCACCATTAATGCAAAAGCTTGGTTGTTAGGAAATTTATGAAGAGTGAGAAGAAGGAAGGGGGTTTGGGCTTGAGTTATAATGGCAATCTAACCCAAAGTCCAAAGTGGGAAAAGTTAGTGAAATTCCACTAACTCCAAACCTACCAATGTTTATACTTAAAAAAATTGTAAACGGCATTTCAAACTCAATGGAAGTCGTCTCGAGTCCTAATTTGACCGTTTGCAAAAAGTAGCTTTTCGGACCAATATCCGATTAACGACAAAATATTTAAATAAAATATTTAAATATAAAATCGATAAATATGCGGGTTGTTACAGATAATCGGATGGATTGGAAGTAAAAAACCATAATGAATATGCTTAGGGGTAGTAGCGATATATCCCTTTGGCGGTGCACTAAAGCATTTGGGAAGTTCGTGAGCTTTAATTGTATGCCTAGAAAATCCAAATTGATTAAGAAACCTAATGGCATCACCTAGATGAGTAATTTTAAAAGGGGAAGCGCAGAGGAAGACGAAGAGGAATCCATTATAAAATCTTAAATGTTATTTCAAAGAAGGATCAAACAAGAACTGAAATGATTTTTTCCTACTCCGAATCCACTGAATTACCCCAAACTTAGAAAAAAAAATCCAGAAAAAAAATCTTTTCGACCAAAAAGGCTAAGGAAAATTTGGGGAATATGAAGGAAAAAAGATACATAGCTTTGGTTGAATAATGGTTGCACGATGGAAACGATCAAGTGTCTTGTGAAACGTGGATTTGTGGTAGAATTACCAAGTATAAAGATTTATGAAAATCTGCATAGAAAATCGAAAAGCCAAAAAGAATAGCCAGTTAAAGATGGTCTAGTAAGAGACTGACATGCGTGTAGGAGCATTAAATGCAAATATAACTGAAAAGACTTATTCCCGATATAAAAATGACATATTAGATTAAACTGATTAGAACAGACCAGGTGCTTAAGGCAGCCAGTCTTCCCCGACCTAGTCACCGTAGACTTGGGGGGTAAGTGTTACACCCATTCTTACCACAAGCAGCGATAACAGAATGTAAAACAGAGGGGAAAAGGAACCAACTTAGAACCATGACAAATATCCCAATCCGAGCCCTATAGTCAAAGGATCATGATAAGAAACCAATACCGCACATCCGGGAAAAGGGGTGTGCTACCGTAGTCGTACCCAATAGCATCAAACATACTGAGATAACCAAATTTCTAAAGATTACACTTTACCAACGCCTATATGAACCGGTCTGCTCCAACACATACCAAGAGCAACCTAGATAATGCCATCCTAAGCCAAGAACAGTTAAGAAGGAACTATTTACAGGGCCACTTGGAGTACGCTTCAATGTAGAGCCGACCCTATAGGAAAATGACAAAGTATGAAGACCTTCCCTCTCCTCAATAATCCAAGCAAACTCGTATAGAAGGTGAATCAAACCGCGAAATGCCCTAGGAACATTCCAGGCACCATGGATAAATGGCAAGTGGCAAAATCCAAAGGCGGAGATTAAAGGAAAACACCAAAGACGATTGCAGCAAACAGCAATACACTATTGATCCTATTAAAGGAAAAATGAGAGGACAAAAAATGCTTCTTCTTTTCCATCGTTTTCTCATTCCACAATCAAAAATGAGATACTTATGCCTTTCAGGTCATTGTAATTGTTTGTATTAAAACCTTAAAGATATAGTGGAAATTCCCATCAACATAGGATTAACATTAATCTAAACCACGTAAAAATCTTTGCGTCCTTTACTGCTATTGTTCTATTATCCATTTTGATTTTCCTGCTTGATTGCAAACCACATTGACATTTCAACAAACAGTTGAAGTGCAACTATTTGGTTGTGTAAGCATTTAGCAACACAGTCGCTTCTCAAAGGTGAATTTAACGAAGCTTAAGTTCTTTGGGTCCTAATCGTGAGGGCGACTAGTCATAAGGTCACCTTACGATCAAACTGAGTGTGGTGGAACCAAAAATTTCACCAACGTTATGTTTACCTATTGAAACTATTCCAATATTATGTTTACCTACCGAAAAATCATAACGCCGACGGCTAATAGCTATAGAGACTATTCCAGCACAGAATTTACCTACAATTTCAACCATGGGACAACATTTCCCATATTATGACCATGCATTTAATATTTACACATTAAGGGTGAGCCCAACAATGCCGACTCATGCCAAAATCATCAAGCTCTACCGCATTTGTGTCCTCCTCCCAATGGTAGTGTAACCCCTCTTATCGCACCGCCCTGGGATCCATTAACAACACGATTACACGCCACGTTCATGAATACCAAGGAGCTCTCATTAGTTTCGAGCCACACACTTAATCAGGCATCATCATCAGTGTTGCACATCCATCGTAAAACCTCATGTGTGTGTAATTAGTGATAGAATTACCCTAGTTGAATATCGACCCTACTGGATATATTGCCTTTATTCGGTCCCGTAACGTCCAAGCGTCACCTACATAGGGAATTAACTTATCTAATTATACTAACATCCATATATGTAAATAATATATATACACTACAATTTAATTTTTAACTTTGGGCCTTAGGCTAAGGTTCAGGTCGTGCCCAGTTTCGGTCATCGGTTGACCGTTGGTTATTGGAGTGGTCGACCGTTGGTCACTGGAGCAGTTAACCGCTAATTATATACCGGTACTATTGAACCAATCAACTGGTCAAGGTGTTTGCTGTTGTTTTAATTATTGGTCATCGTATTGTTAATCATCGTTGTCCCCAACCCGATTATGGTAACCTTTAATTCCAATTTGATATACACTAACCTTAGTTACAGTTAACCCATTTTTTTCGATTTGTAGTTCATAATCATTCGAACTTCATATATAGTATATTCAAGTGCAGTAAATCAATTTAATCTAGGTTCGGCATCAACAGGGTTATCAATTCATATTTAATTTGGAAAAAAAGGTATATTTAACTTAAATCAATTCTTAATTAACAAATTTAAATTAACAAGATCTACATTAAAAGAAATGGGTTATATTCATATAGTTTTAATTAGTCTCAAATTCCCAATCTAACTAAACAACGTTTCCAATTCAGTTTACAATAATTCTAGATCAAAACTGGGTAAAATGAAATTAATTACATGTAAAGCATCTTACTAATCATGAACCCATTCACCTTTTATTCGCTTTTCCCTTTTCGACCTGTGTTGAATTTCCCTCCTTATGGTTGTTAATCCCCTGCTGATTTTGTTTAATCTTTTCTTCTTCGCTTCTTCAATTTAATTTTTGTTTGATTTCAAAAATTTTAATTTATGGAGAAAGAAATTTTGATAGAGTTTGGACACACTGTTTACTGTTAATGAATTAGAGTTAAGTGTTGATGTTTTATTTACAGTGGTAGAAAACAACCATAGCCATTCAATCAGTCCCTATCAAATCTGAGTCATTGCCCAGGACAAACCCTAGCCGATTACAAATAATCGGTCGACCGCTTTAGTTTGGAGCAGTCGACTGCTAAGGGTCGACCGGTCCAATCTAGGTTGTGACTGATGGGGTCTCCTTATTTAAAAATATTTATTTCCTATTTTTTTTAATTAATTATTTTTGACTGTGAATTTTCAGACGTTGATAACTTTTTCACATTAGCTTCGGTCTCAAATGTTATATATGAAAGTTGTCGAGAAAACAACTACAAACTAAGCGGTGCAAGTTTCATAGCCAAATTCAGATGTTTATAAAAATTACATTTCTTAATAATTTAATTCTTTTATTTAATTTTCGATCAAATTTTCGGGGAGTTACAACCAATATTAGTGTTATGGTCATTAGAGATATTGCCCTCAGCTTAAGTGGTAATAGGTTTCATTGAATTTATTTTGAAGAGAATAATTTTTTTGAAAAAAGAGAGTGAAGTGATGAAAAAAGAAGAGCTTCAAGGCGAAGGTCCTCCGTCTTGCATCAAAATATTAACTAGATTTCTATCCAACCTAGAAATAGTGATCAAGGTAGGCTTTTAATGACAGTTGCTCACTAAAGTAGTTGTTAACAATATAAAATGATGGTTAAATATGAGTAAAATGTGACGCAAGAAAGTAAAAAAAAACATGTTACATAGAGTGTTTCGATCTAAAAAGGATCAATGTCCACAACGGTGTCTTATATTAATGCCTTTGAGAGTGTGGTTACGAGAGTTAAGATAATAGAGATATTATTCTTCTAAAATACCATCCTTGTTCAAGTGTATTTGTTATCTTATTTATGGCCATAGAGATCACACTATAAAGGGTTGATTGATGCATTGGATGCTAGTTTTCTTTAGAACCACTGGTTACGGTTTGCAGTCGAGACATAAACAGCTCGGATGCCACGTAGATGGAATGGTCCAAATGTTGGAAGCTCAGATGCCACGTGGATGGAGTGGTCCACGTATGTGTTAGCTCGAATGCCCACCATCACATTAGATAGAATAATGGAACTCCTCCGATAAATCACAGAGTTTAGAAATGCATTATACTTTAAAGGTAATGAAAATAACATGATGACTGCTTGTGCCTAATCACTAATATCAACCTCATTTGCCTTTAAATCCATAATCAAAGTTGTAAGGGTATCCATATGCTCTGAAATTGTGACTTCAGGCTTCGACTTGATGGGATATTATTGTTGCTGCATAATAATGTGATAGGTCAAAGGCTTATCCTGATAAGCTACTTGTAATTCACCATATAATTCTTTGTCCTTCTTATGAGCAAACTCCCTTGGAACTTCATCTAATAGGCTAAGCTGAGTGGATGCAAAAGCGTCTTCTTTAATCTCTTTTGATATATCAACTTTTAGGTCTTTCAATTAATCTATAGTTGAAACTATCTTTAAGTATTTTCCTTTTTAACACTACCTTCATCTTGAACTTGCATTCCCCATAATCTCCCTTCCTATTAAACTCGGTGACTACATAAGTAATTATACTACCCCAGGAAGAATTAGCTATTAATAACTAATCTAGAACAAGACATCTAGCTCTAATGCCAATCTATTAGGAAAAAATTTATCATACAAATACTATGGAAGCTATCTTAAGGGTTTAGCTTGTTCATTGGAAACCAACAACCAATTCATCCAACAATAATATCAATCATAGGAAATAACACAAACAACAAACACCAAAGAAGCAAAAGTGAGAACAAAGAGATTTAGCATGGTTTAGCGAAATGTCTACGTCCACGGGCCTAATAACTATCCTTTATTTTCTTCTATTGAATAGATTACTAGTGGTTTGATAGACTTTATTTCATTCAGAACCCCTAATTTTTGGTTCTACAAATTAGGCTTTACTCATAAGAGCAACAATGATGGATTTACTCTCAATTCATTTTGTTCTTTACTTGAATGAAAATAGAGGCTTTGTGGATGTATATAGCATCTCTTATTAATAGAAAACCAAAAGACTAAGTATATTGAAAGCTTGTGACAAGTTTTGAAACAAATGTTGGAGAAAATATGGCAAGTCCAGATTTTTATTTAAATCATGTAAGGTTAACACTTTGTTCACTTTAAAATGGATAAAAATTACTGATGACTATTGGTGTATAGACACTAAGAGGTTATATGCATGTGATTGTTAGAGAATTAACGTGGAACAACTCATCATGATGGTTTAATATGTAATCGTATCAAAATAAAATAGAAGACCTCATGTGACCTTTTGTAATAGTGTTTTTGAATTAAGAGTACTATGAGACTAATGTGCGAAGATCGCATTTTGACTATTGATAATCATATGACTCGATAGTGTTATGATTGTAGTTTAGTGTGTGCTAAAACACGGAAAGGGAGATAGTACTCGTAAGAGAAGATTAATCCACTTCAGTACTTTTATGCTTGTCACCAAATACTTTAGGATGCAAATAGAGTCGTATCCACAACCGTATCTGAAATTATTTTCAAAAATCAAATATCTATATCTTCGGATACAAACAAATATAAGATACTTATTTGCTCTGCTCATACATAATAAATTCAAAAAAAAATGAAATTTTGGGTTCACCAACAATAATGTTAAAATAAATACAAGAATTATAAATACGGTATAAAAAATTATTTTAGGACGGCAAACATTCATTTATACATGCATATTTACTTTGGTAAAACAATAACTATTAATCATTTTATGTACTCAAATGTGCATAATCTAGACTACTATCTTTACAAAACTTAGAAGGATAATTTTTGAATGCAAATTCTATAATATCTATATCCATATCAGTATTTCGAATTTTATATATTTTTTCATTTTTTGAATATGGATGCAGAAGGATTTTGGATAGGCTAAATGGTTTATTAATAAATGTTGCATAGTTAAACAAAATGACTCCTAAGGTTAAATCTCTTAATTAACAACGAATATGGTTATAGTGTTGACGTTTGCCATGATCTGGACATCATAACTTTGTTGAAGGGATACAACTTGCATAACATACATTGATTAAGGGCAAAAATTAGAAAAAATAACATATAGTCCACTTCGATGATTTGAAAGCATTTTATCTTGTGTGCAATTATGTGATTCGGTAAAATTTGCGCTGACTTTCATATTTGATGTGTTTAAATATTATGAGGATCAAGAATCACACCTTGTGTAACGACCCACCTTTTTGGACGATTTAAATACATAGTAAACCTCATATGCCAAACTCAACTATTCAAAAGGGAGGATTGTTATGGAGTAAATAAAAAAAGTAGGGAAAGAAAGAAAAACAAATACAGAATCTCATGGCGGAATGACAAAATATAATAATCAAATAAATAGTTCATGAAGCTGTTTACAAACAACATTTGATTATATTTTTACAATACAGATCAGAGTACATACAGCAATAATAAATAAATAATGCAGCAGAACAACATGATGCAGCGAAAATAATTTAAATAAATGGTAATAATACAAATCTTTGTCCTCATCCTTCAGAAAAGCAGTCTTCGGTACACTGAAAAGCTCAGACTGACCCGAGCGAATTGAAAAGACAAAACACTCGAGTCAGAACTAAAAGATCTTATGTAAGTTAAATCAACAGTAAATAAATATAAGTGTAACGGCGTTGGAGATGTTTATGGGATTTGACATCTCCTATCCGGTGTCTAACGTGGGTGCAATAACTTAAGAGATGTTCAGGATTACCATCTCCTATGGATCGGTTGAACTATCTACATACATAGTACAATACGCTATTATAATAGTGTCTATAGTAAACTAAAGTATTAAAATAGCATTAAAGTGTTAACTATATCCCCTTAACACATTTTATATATTCACATGGTCTATAAAGTACCGTAATTCCTCCATAAACTGGAGGGCTATCAGAGGGCACTCCATAGATATGGTACAAACCAAACTCGTTGAAGGCGCGATATGACATGTGAACACGACACTCGAGGCAATGACAGGGTAGGATTCTACCATTTGCGGATCAAAGAAGCATGTCGGATCGGAGGAATGACCTCACTTGGCCCGACGTGACTCCTTTTTTAGTCACATCTGAGCTGACTCACGGGAGATAGAGCCACGTAAATACCTCATACAGAATCGTTCGTCAAACTATCCTACTTCATTCTAGAATCTCGACCACGTATACAGCTGTCAAAGTGGTTTTCAGTATTGGCAGAGAGTATGACAATATCCGATCCTGGTCTCTTTAACGACCAAATGCTTATTTCACATTGGATGGTTCATTTACATTTCCAAAATCAATTCGTAATTGATATCAAAATATCGTATTCTCAAAATCACTTTCGAAGTCATATCATGTTTGAAATCCTATCATTTAAAAATCATATTTACTTTCGAAGTCGTACATCCAAAAATAGGTTAAACCCCCGCTTTAAAATCATTATATTTACTTAGAATATGTTACTTCACTAGAAAATATCATTTCAAATCCCAACTTAGATTATGACATCATTTAACCATATATGCCTTTAAATTAATGATTTAAATATAAACATTTCTACTTTACACAATCTGATATTCAGAAAATAGTCTAGATCGTTATAATTAGTTTAAATCGTTAAATAGTTTAAAAATAGTTAAAGTACTCTAAAGTAGTTTAAAAATAGAATAAAAATATTTTAAATGGATTTAAGATAGTTTAAATAGATTTAAAATAGATTAAATAGATTTAAAATAGATTAAATAGATTTAAAATAAATTAAACAGTTTTATAATAGATTAAATAGATTAAAAATAACTTAAATAGTTTTAAATGGTTTAAATAGTTTGAAATAGTTTAAATTGATTAAAAATAGTTATAATAGTTGAAAATAGATTTAAATTAGTTTAATAGTTTAAAACTCTTAAAATAAGGATTTTAAAATATTAAATCTTTAAACAGTTTATATTAAAATAATTAATTGAGAATTAATATCAAAATTAAAATATTTCTTCCATTTCAACACATCTGGACCTTATCCAGCTTTCAATTCAACTAACATAAAACTGGTTTTAAATCCAGAATATCATTAAACCATTTAATAATTATCGATTTCAAATCCATGTTTGAATTATCAATTTAAACCACTTCAAATTAATAGATTTCAAAGTTATATTCAAACAATTTTAATAACTCAATTTCAACAAATTTCATTTATGCTTCAAGAATTCAACTTTGAAATTTCCTTTTCAATTCTTTAAACAATTCATTAAATCAATTCCAAATTTAAACATTTAAAGCTTGGATTTCGAAAATAATTCAGTTTATGCAAATCAAATTTTATCTCAAAATATAGTTTAACCGAATTTAAAATTTTAGGGATTTAAAATCGTTTAAATTAACCAATCCGGTGTCCTTATATAATTCTCTTCCCTATGATCAAGTGATACAGATATTTATACGAATATATATCATTTCAACCTACAATAAATTTAAATTTACACGTATGTAGCATTTCAACCCATAATCCTAAATTTCGAAAATCAATGAAGACCGCTTGGGTTTCATTTCAACCCATAACGATTTTTTCCTAATCTATAGATCGTTCGGTCATGCATCATTTCCACCCATAGTGATTTCTAACAATGAAGTAAGGGAACTTGCAGTGTGATAACAATACATAAAATAAACATAACATCCAGTCATCTAATATCAACAGTTAAACATCCATCACAAATACTATTCAAGTCAACCAACAAATAATAACCATTTAACTAATTGTGATTAACCGGTATTTTAACTGACAATTTAAAATTTCAATATTAAATTAAATGGCGACTAAATTCAATAAAAGTCCGATCTAACTGGAATGGCAATTTAAATATACCAAACATCAACCAATAAATTTCTAATAACATCATAAATTCAGTTTAATTAACATAAGATAATTTTTTAGTTGTGAGTGGGTTAAAACACTCACCTTTGAATTTAGCCCATAAAAATACAAATAGAAGCGCAAAACTCAACAGTCTCCAAATTCAACTAAATCAATTTCATATTGTCCAGAATTTAAATATGAATCCAATAGAAGAAATCGCGTGTGAATCAAAGTTTATATGCAAAAGATATTCATGTTATAGGAAATATTATTAAAATAATAATTATTACGCATTAACAAAAATAAAATTTTTTTAATAGTTACGTTTTTCTCAAGATGAGGCTTAAGGAAGAGACTGAAGAACAACTAAGATGAGGATATGATGTGTATGAAAAATGAAAAAAAAAATCATGTTTCATAAAAGAAAGCTTTTGGATTTGCAAGAATAAGAGCTTTTGAATATGAGACGTAAGGAGAAACAAAATGCAAATGAAGAAATAAGCTACAGGTAATCTATGATTAGGAAATGAAGGTGGGGGGCAAAAATAAATATCACATTTTATTTTGAAATCTCCAGGCATTAATAATGTGTAAGGAAATGTATGTAGGAATGGAAAAGTTTGCAAACCAAAGGAAAGTAAAATTTTGTATACGTAAAAATGAGGTGGCAAGAATTTAATACAACCTAAAAGTCTAGGCTCAAGTATTAAATAGAAGGAGTAATGAACGGATCAATTATTAACAATAAGGTAACTATTTTAATAATAAGGAGAAATGAACAGAAATGAAGGGACCATGTACATCGCACAACCTTTTGAAATTCAATTTGTTTGAAACGTAACCAAATTAACTTCATTAACTCAAATAATATTCAAATTTGAACTTATTTAGATTTTTATCTACGCATAATAAAAAAATTATACTTACCTTAAAATGAAAACATTCAATTTGGTTTTTCCAAAATGATATTTTATTTCCATTAAAACACCCTTTTTGTTTAACACAAAACATACATTTTTTTATTAAATCTATTAATTGCAATCAAAGTTTTCTTTCCTTTTAATTGAAATATTTGAATTACATTAATTGCAATTACTTACAACTTTAAATTTCAAAACAAAAAACAAAAGTGGATGAAAAATAGAACAATTGTTTATTTAAACACGTTTATAAATTTGTTGTCTATACACAAGAGTAATAAATAACTTACTAAAATAGATTATTTTCCTATTCTTGTAATCAAACTTTAAGCTAAATCACAGTTCAAATAAACATATATTTATTCCTTTAAAAATCAATCATTCTATTCTTTATTTTAATGAAATTAAACCTACATTCACAAATGAAACATTCATTTTATTTAATGTAAATGTTCTTTTCATTAAATCAAACTTTCCTTATTTTTCACAGAACATAGCTACTTTTAATTACACCTATTAATTTACAATTTAGTATTCTCTCTTCTATTATTGAAAATTTTCAATTACATTAATTTCAGTTGATTAAGTTTGAAAATGGACTAAGTGAATGTAATGAAAAGTAGAACAATTATTTCCTATCTAATAGTAATTTAAACATAGGGGTTTTTAGGCTTAAGGAAAAAGTTGAAGAAAAATGAAGTTTTAGGGACAAGAAGTTTGATTTTTAGGCTGAAGGACACTTTTTAGTGTAAATCATAGAATGATAGTTGTAACTATTATTTTCAGTTTACACTTAGAAATGTCCTTTAGACTAAAAAACAAACTTTCTGTCCCTGAAACCATATTTTTTGCAACTTCTTCCTTGTGTCTATTTTCCTGTTAAACATATTTATACACTATTGGATACAAACAGTAATTATACATTTTTTACTAAGTAATAGTTTCTCGTCTCTACAATCAATCTTTCAACTACTAAACTATGAGAAATGCGGATTACAGATCTTAAGGCTAGAATTAACACTAGAGGGGGTGAATAGTGTTTTAAGGAATTACTAATTTTTTTTGAGTTTATATTAATTTGAACACAAATGTACGCAATATTCAGACACAGATATGATCACAGAATCAAACACAGATGCAGATATAAAGTAAAAGCAATAAAGGAAATATAACACACCGGATTTTATACTGGTTCGAAGTTACCCTACATCCAGCCCCGCAACACAAGTACGGATTTCCTTTCAAAATCAGTTCTTACAATTACACCCTCGATTTCAAGGCTACGAGGTACACTGCTCCAGATTCATAATCCTCTGGGTAGAGATACTTGATTTTACGGGCAACAGTTCACCCAATTGATTGCCCAGGCTACAATCACACCTTTTCTCGCTTGATTGGTTTTACGGGCTACAATCACACCTTTTCTCACTCAATTAATTACAAAGAAGTCTATAACTCTGAATAGCACTGGGATCTTGTTGAGATGGTGATAGAGAATCAAACCAGAAATGATCTAGCTAGATTCAGTGGTGATTTCGGTAGAGTAATGGTAAAAATGTATGTAAAGAAATATGGAAGAAGAAGAGGAGTGAAATTAGGGAATATATATATATATATATATATATATATAAATTCGTTTAAAACAACCCCTCTTTATAGTAGAACAACAGCCATGTCCATTCGTGAAAGGATATGATGGATAGACAAAACCATCACCCTGTCGACAAGGGTATTTTGGGGTTGTCGACATGCCTAAGTAATTTTTGGTAATTTGTTTTTCTTTGAAAATAACTTCTATCTTGTATTAAAACTATTTTAAACTGTATAAATATACTTAACTATAGTTAAAATACATAAATAAGTATAGAGAATAATATATATATATATAATTTTACTATAGTTTTATATTTAAATCTAAGTATAAATATTAAAAGTTAAATATATTATAATTAAAAGATAGTTTAAAATCAAGGATAATTTGATTTTGAAAATAAAGATAATTTTGAGGCTAAAAGTATTTTAAAACCAGGATAGATGTTTTTGATTCTTCTAAAAGGAAGATTTTGAAATCATTTTGAAAACAAGATATAATTTTAAAATATTTGAATAAAAGTTAGTTGATACAAAACAATGTTCCACTAGATTTTTCATAGGTTCCATCCTACTCAGGGTTCCATCCCCTTAACACACTCGAAGTGGATTCCATTCCACGAATAAAATGGATTTTAAGATGTTAGTACTTTTCTAGGAGTTTTGACAAAATTCCTAATTAAATTACTTATTATTGAAATCTTGAACTCTTGATAATCTTGATACTCATGAGTCTTCAATCTTGATATCTTCAGTCTTGAATCTCTATACTGTACAGTCTTCATTCTTGGCATTTGCATGGTTAAATCCTGCATATGCATATATATGTAAACTATAATGTTAGTATTTATATATTATAACAATTCCTAAAGTTGTTGTCATCAAAACCAACTTCTCAAGGACTAACAATCTCCCCCTTTTTGATGATGACAACCTTTGTTTATAAAATATTACTTCTATCCTAATAACTCCCCCTTAATCTATGCCCAACTATCCTATTTTGTACTTCTCCCCCTTTGTCATCAACAGAAACTAACTCCAAAGTATATAACTCCCCTTTAATCTAATACTACATGACATGTGATTATAATGATAGTGTTATCATAAATAATCAATACTTAATTCTAAAATTAAAATTTAGTCCTTAATTACTAACTATCCTAACTAAGAATCCATATATGATAATACTTATAATAGTGACAATGTGAGAATTCAAATATTAGAACACAAATCTTTTATTAATTATATATTGTTATATTTACATTTGCGTAAAAAACATAAGTAAGATCATATAACGATAAGAAAGAGAGAAAAGAAACTAATGTGTATTTATACATATTATGTTTTGCACACCAATTATCAATCCACACCAAACCAAATAAAATCAAATCAATCCAAACAATCAATTCAAATCGAACAAAGTAATCAATAAAATCAAACATTACGAGGAACTTCCACCTGTCTTTCTTCTCCAAATATAGGGTCTTCTTTAATGCCATCCCAATTTTCATCTTCATTGGTGAGAGAGACTGGAGGATGTGCTTCATTATCATTTTTGTGCATGGAGGAAATCATCCATTATATTGTATCGAAATGCTTTTCTTGCTCCTTGATCATCTTCGTTTGACTCAACTCTAAGTGTCGCTGATTACGAAGAATGAAAGAAAGAATATTTTTGAAAGAATTAAGGGTTTCTTCAAGATTCTTGGTTAAACTACGAATTGGATTGGCCATATTTGAGTTTGTGAGAAGAAATATAGATAAAGTAGATAAGAAATGATTTTGAGTGATGAATTCTGGAAGAAATGTTTATTTATAAGAGTAGAAATTCGTTTGAAATGAATAGACACAAGGTAGTTATTCAAATTTCAAATTTAAAGTGAAAAGTCATATCTGACCAGTACTTGTCGACATGGTCTATGAGGGGTTGTCGACAGGGGTCAGTTAATTTTGATGACTCATTTTGATTTTGTGAATAATTATGTGTGTGTGTGTGTGTATATTTATATAATATACTAACATTTAATATGGAGATAGAATAAGCTAGATAACAGAAAAGTAATTCAATTTCATTTCATAATAGAAAGATACAGTGATTAAACATTAAGACCTACACGAACATTCAAATCAAAACAAACTAAAACCAATACAACATGACATGAAAAGGAAAAACTAGTTAGAGGATGACGAAGATGAAGACAATCCAAGCTTCTTGCTGACTTTGGAGAAAAACCTGTTCATCTTGGATGACATTTTATCAAGTTTCTTACTAACGGACCGTTTAAGTGTCGTTGATTCTCAACAATGATCTTTTGATTTTTGAGTAAGGTTTTATTGGTTGGATTAGAGGGATAGTTAATACTTTCCAAGGATGTTTCACTTTCTTCTTCTTCTGTTTCTATTTCATCCCCTTCTTCTTCTTCCTCTTTCATCTCCTCATGAGCCAAACGCTCTTCCTTTTTGGCAAGAGTCTCATATGGTTGAAAAAGATATGGAATTTTCATAAGAGAAATGTTTGAGTGATTAAAAAAATTTCTTGAAACAAATTCTTCTCCTTTGAAATCTACTCCAAAATAATTAAAAATTCGAGTGAGATAGATTCCATGATACAAAGTGTTTTCACCCATTTCAAAAATTTTGGGACGAAATTCATCTAAAATAACTTGCGCCCAATTAATATCATAATTTCCAAAAATAGCAAAAAGTGCTTTGCAAACTTTTGAAGTTGGATTGTTAAAACTCCTCGATCTTGGGGTCAAAGTATGTTGTAAAAGAAGATTAACAATTCTAGCTTTTGGTCGAAAGTTTCGATTTATGAATTCAAAGATATCGTTTCCTTCGAAAATGTGATGAAATGTCTCACGATCATTTTCATCGATATTAAAACTAGAAAGATCCATCCCTATGCTCTTGCAATTGAGAATGGTACCCAAAAGATCACAATTTAAGATGATTCTAGTGCCTTTGACACTACTCTAAATTTCATCATCATTTCCATTATAAAATCCATGGTTGATATTTGCATAGAAAATTTTAACAAGATTTGGATAATAAACAAAGTCATTTTGTGAAGCATCAACAAGACTAAGAACTTGGTTGTTTGCAAAAAGAGAATCGATTTCTTACGTAGAGAAATCTTGAAATAAAGCAAACTTACCAGGATGGACTTTTCCATAGTTAGCATAGTTGATATATGCTTTTATAGCCTTTGGATCATTGAAAAATTGCTCTTTTATCTTTCTGGAAATTCTCATTGTGGAAGGGTTGCTTGAAGAAGCCATTAGAGTAGAGAGTAGAGAGCTTGATATTTTGAAATAAGAGTTTGAATTTGAAAATGAAAGTGAAAAGTTGTGATAAGAGATAGTAAATAAATAGATTCTCAAGGGATATGTTCTCTGGTCAAAATGTGACTTTTCAAAGTCTTGAATGAAGTGAAAAGATGGAGGAAAATTCAACGTTTGAATTCAAAATTTGAATTTCAAATTTCTGTACCCTTGTCGACAACGTGGGGGGGGGGCCTTGTCGACAGGTGTCTTTGAATTTTCATGATTTATTTCTCTTAAGTATTATAATATATATATATATATTATTTTTAATGTCTATATATATGTGGAATATTACTATAATTATAGTATATTCCATAAAATATTATGATACTATTAAAAAATATAAATAATAGTAAAAATATAATAAAAATAAAAATTTTAAAATTCAAACAACACACCAATTCAAAATCAATCGATCAAGCATCCAATCCTAAGCATGCAATTTCAACCAATGTATTGTAAACATGTACTTTTTTCTGAGTCCGTTTCTTTGAATTCGTCGGAGTCGGAACTGCTGTGAAACACATATTTGAATTATCTGTCTTCTGATCATCATCGTTTGAGGATGAGTCTGAGTCATCTAGAGTAGCAGTAAATGCACGTTTTCGTTTCTTTGCGGAATCATTGTTTATAGGAAGATTTTGCCTATCTGGATGTGGATAGTCTCTTTTGATATGGTCTGGTTCGTCACAGTTGAAACATTTGATATAGTTTGGCACTACATTCTGATTTTCAGAGTTCTTATAGTTGTTTCCCTTGAGATTTTTTATTTTTCTGTATTTCAGAAATTTTCTTAAGTTCTTGGTCATAAAGGCTATCTCTTCATCATTGTCGCTGTTTGAGTCTGATCCATCAGTCAATGCATTGAATGCAACTGATTTCTTTTCAGATGCTTTGCTTTCTCTTCTCCCAATCATTTGGACTTCAAACGATATTAGATTTCCAATAATTCTTCTATCTTTAAGGTACTGATGTCATTTGCCTCTTCGATCGTAAGTGTCTTTTGATCCCATTCTGGAGTAAGAGAATTTAAGATTTTTCTGACTTGATCTTCTTCCGAAAATTCCTTTCCCAAGGATATTAGAGAATGCACAATATTCTGAAATCTACTATACATATCTGAAATAGACCCATTAGAACTCATTTTAAATAATTGAAACTGATTTGTGAGCATGGAAATTTTGGTATGTTTAACTTTGCTTGTTCCTTCGTGAGTAACTTGCAAAGTTTTCCACATTTCATATGCAGACTTACAAACTGACACTCTATTAAATTCATTCCTATCAAGTGAACAAAATAGAATATTCATAGCTTTAGAGTTGTTTTGTACAATAGGCTTTTGCTCAGCAGTCCACTATGCAAAATCAGTTGTGGGTTCAAAATATTTAGTCTGTGTGATATTCCAAGTGTCTAGTCCTACAGATTGTAAATATATTTTCATCCTACATGCCCAATATGCATAGTTACTGCCATTAAAAAGTGATGATCTGACAGTAGACTGACGTTCTACAAACGAACTAGTGATAGGGATAATAGAACCAGTGTTGGTAGTAGTCACCGTACCAATGTTGGTAACCATTTTGAAAATTATTCAAAATTCAGATTATGAAACTTTGAAAACCTTGCTCCGATACCAAATGTGAGAAATGTGGATTACGGATCTTAAGGTTAGAAATAACACTAGAGGGGGGTGAATAGTGTTTTAAGGAACTACTAAATCTTTTTGAGTTTATATTAATTTAAACACAAATGCATGCAATATTCAGACACAGATACGATCACAGAATCAAACACAGATGCAGATATAAAGTAAAAGCAATAAAGGAAATAACACACCAGATTTTATACTGGTTTGGAGTTACCCTACATCCAGCCCCGCAACACAAGTACGGATTTCCTTTCAAAATCAATTCTTACAATTACACCCTCGATTCAAGGCTACGAGGTACACCGCTCCAGATTCACAATCCTCTGGGTAGATATACTTGATTTTACGGGCAACAAGTTCACCCAATTGATTTCTCAGGCTACAATCACACCTTTTCTCGCTTGATTGATTTTACATGCTACAATCACACCTTTTCTCACTTAATTAATTACAAAGAAGTCTATAATTCTGAATAGAACTAGGATTTTGTTGAGATAGTGATAGAGGATCAAACCAGAAATGATCTAGTTAGATTCAATGGTGATTTCGACAGAGTAATGGTAAAAATGTATGTAAAGAAATATGGAAGAAGAAGAGTGAAATCAGAGAAAATATATATATATATTCGTTTAAGACAGCCCCTATTTATAGTAGAACAACAGCCATATCCATTCATGAAAGGATATGACGAATAGACACTTCCTTTGAAATTCAAAATTTTGAAATAAACTGTCACCTTGTCGACAAGGGTATCTTGGGGTTGTCGACAAGCCTAAGTAATTTTTGGTAATTTGTTTCTCTTTGAAAATAACTTCTGTCTTGTATTAAAACTATTTTAAACTTTATAAATATACTTAACTAAGTTAAAATACATAAATAAGTATATAATAATATATATATAATTTTACTATAATTTTATATTTAAATCTAAGTATAAATATTAAAAGTTAAATATATTATAATTAAATGATAGTTTTAAACCAAGTACAATTTGATTTTGAAAATAAAGATTATTTTGAGGCTAAAAGTATTTTAAAACCAGGATAGATGTTTTTGATTCTTTTAAAAGGAAGTTTTTGAAATCATTTTGAAAACAAGATATAATTTTATAAAACATTTGAATAAAAGTTAGTGGATACAAAGCAATATTCCACTAGATTTTTCGTAGGTTCCATCCTATTTAGGGTTCCATTCCTTTAACAAGCTCGAAATGGATTCCATTCCACGAATAAAATGGATTTTAAGATGTCAGTGCTTTTTTAGAAGTTTTAACAAAATTCCTAAATTAAATTACTTATTATTGAAATCTTGAACTCTTTATAATCTTGGTACTCATGAGTCTTCAATCTTGATATCTTCAGTCTTGAATCTCTATATTGTACAGTCTTCGTTCTTTGTACCTGCATGGTTAAATCCTGCATATGCATATATATCTAAACTATAATGTTAATATTTATATTTAAAACAATTCCAAAGCCTGTTGTCATCAAAACCAACTTCTCAGAGACTAACACAAACATTTTAAATAAATAAACATATGTTTACTCCTTTACTAAACTTATTCATTTTTATTCTTTTATTCTGATTTACACTCCTACTATTAAATCAACCAATACTTTATGAAATTATTAATATAGGTTTCTATCTTATTATCCTCATTTTCTACGGTTGACTCCTTTTCTTACATTAACCACAATATTTAATTACATTTAATTCCAATTAATTATATTCTAATTTCAATAAATTGAATTAATTATATTTCAATTTTTTTATTCAATCAATCATTACTTTATGGACATAGTTAACATTGGTTACATCTTATTGCATTAATATTCTACAGTTATCATCTTTACCATATTAGTTGCAATATTTCAATTATATTGAATTTTTATCGATTTTCACATTAATTATAATTTAAAGTCCCACTAAATTCATTTATCTTGGTTTCACTCTTATTATTAAATCAATTATTACCTTATGAATATAATTGACATTTCTATATATTTAATTACATTCACATTTTCAGTTATCGTCTTAACTCATATTAACATAATATTTAATTATAATTGAATTCCAATTTAACTTAACAGATTAAATAAATTGGTAACAAATAACAATTATTTCCTTTTCTAAATATAACAACATTTATAAGTTTATTATCTACAAGCAAATGTTGTAACTACTTACACAACACTGATTTTATCCAATTACAATAAATTACCTATTATTTCACTAATTAATGTAACATTCAGTTTGTTTCCTCATTTATAATTTATAACCAATTATAACTTTTCAATTATTTCAATTACTTGAGATTACATTCAAATAGTCATCCATTACCTTAAATTATCATTACTAAAATTAAATTCTAATTATTTTCTCATTATTAAATCTTAATTTTTTAATTTTTCGCAACATTAAATTGCAAAACTTATCTAATTAATAAATTTGATTATCAAAAAAATAGGTCGTTACACCTTGGAGTTAAACAAACATAGCTCTCGCCATTGAACTAATTAAGGAAAAAATAAAATTGTATAAATTTTATGAACATAGAATGTTAAACTTATATAATAGCTATGTTAATTAAAATATGAAAGTTATATATTAAACAAATAGGCGAAAGTTAATTCCAAATGTTCGAGTTAAAAGTTCGACTATATATGTTGGTCTAAAATAATTATATTTTTAAAACACCTTTATGCAATTACAAATTAAACAATACATTATAAAATGGGAGCAATAGACCAAGTCCACCACTGTCTTAGAGTCAAATTCCATTTTTGGTGCTGATTTGAAGTACTTTTGATTAGTTCTTTGATTTATATATTTGTCACATCAATAAACCCTATTTATTAGAAGAATATATTCATTTGATAAGCCAAATGAAAATTAAGGAATTTTTTGAATTTTGAGTGATTATAACTTTACTTTTAATGTTGATTTAGTCAATAAATTTGAATTAGTATCAGCCTTAAATGGTTAAATGATTTGAACTGTTAAATTTAATTTAAGCTTGTTCTTGTCTAATTGCTTTTGCACCCAGTAAAACGAGTATGGAAAGCGTTTTGATTAAGTTATTACTAACTGTGCGAAGTGATTACTATTGACAAGATTAAGTTATTTCATATCATTGCGTATGTATAATAGTTATAAATATATTTATTTTGATGTGATTTCTTGAATATATTTGAAATAATATTGAACTTTAGGAATCATTATTAACATCTTATAAACTCCTTTAAATTATACACTTCACCATTATCTAATTTTTGGATGCGATCTCATAATAGTTTATGTAACAACCCGCTATTTTGGACTATTCGCATCCGCACATGTCGGACTTGAATAATTCAAAATATCGAATTGTTAATTTAAATTTGGCAAGACTGAGATATCCAGTAAATAAATAATCACAGAATCACAGACACAGAGTAATAATATGCAGGGGAAGCAAAAGATAGTAGTTCATGAAGCTACGATATATATAACAGAGTTAAATAAGTTACAACAGAAGTCTCGAACACAATAGTCAAATACAAGAATCAGAATACATCACTGGAAACAACTGAATATCTAAAAGCTGGATAGATAGCTGGATCTCCAGGCGAAGCTCCAACTCCAAAGGTGACTCTCGAATACTGGTACACTCAGCCTGACCCGAACGTAAAGCAAAACACAAAACACTCGAGTTAGAATTAACATTCTTATATCAGTAAATCCAACTCAAGTGAAATAGCAACTGAAATACAAGTAACTCAAAGGATGTTTGGAATAACCATCCTTTAAGGATCCGTTAAACTATCTACTAGGTAGTAACATGCGCTAAGTAGATAATGTCTATCAGTAATATAAAGTATCAAAATAGTGTTAAGGCATTACCATTATCCCCCTTAACACATTTTTATATAAGCGTCATAGTCTATACAGCATTGTAAACTCCACCGTAAACTAGTGGGATATCAGAGAGTACTCCATAGATATAACACAAAACAAATTCGTAGTGGTCACGTATATAGGGATACAAGTATGACAAGGCACATGAGGCAATATCCAAGGTAGTTAAACTACCGTTTGCCTGATCCGGACTGGTGAGAACGCATCGCCGCAACGATCGCAACACCACGAAACAACACTCCCAAAATTACGAGGGTGCACCAATCAATAACAAGTAATGAGTAGTTTACGAAGAAGTGTGTTCGCTCGAGGTGGCTAACCCCATTTGGCCCGGCATGGCTCATGTTTTAGTCATTTCCAATTTGACACAAGTGTCAAGGCTATCCATTATCGTTCTCTTTCTTCAGTCATCACGTACATCATTCCAACCACTTCATTCTGGATGACACTCCTCGTATAGTTATTAAAGTGGTTTTTGGTTTAGATAGAGAGTATATCCATAACCGATTCCGGCCTTTTTAATAACTTTCGTGATTATTACACCGATTGGTCATTTAATATATTTCAAAACCAAATCAGATTCAATTTCAATTAGAGTTTATAAATCAACATTTCATTTGTCTTTCTAAAACAATTCCTATACTTTAATTTTTAAAACTTCCAAATTACTATTTCAAAATCTTACAATTCAATTTCAATTTTTATTTAAAACAATTCAAATATTGATTCAAGTTCGTACATAAGTTTCATTCCGAAATTGTCAAATTTATTTAATTTATCAATTTTAAATTCATTTATTGATTTCATTCAATATTCGTTAAGCTAATTTATCTTTTAAACAATTTCCATTTAATTTCCAATTCATTAAATCAATCACTTACGTTCAACTTCATTATATCAAAGCTTACAAATTTAATTAAGTTAAATTCATCATATCAAATTCTTTAAATTACAAGCCTTACATTTGTTTCAATAAAATGCATTTATTTCTTGTTAAAGAAATTCAATTTCATATATTTATTTACTTAGTTACAAATTTCAAAATCAGTTAATAAAGAAACTTAGTTTCACTTCTTCAAGAGGTTCAATTTCACTAATTAAAGAATTCAATTTAAATTAAATTATTAAACAATTCAATCTCATTAAATTATCAAATAAATTCGAATCTTAATCATTACTAATTTCAAAACTTAATTATTAATAATTTCAAAACTTAATTATTAATAATTTCAAAACTTAATTATTAATAATTCTAAATTTAATTATTAAATAATTCCAAATTTAATTATTAAATAATTAAATTTTAAATAATGTTCTCTCATTAGTTACTACATTAATATTTTATTTCAAATTTCAAATATTCATATTTTCCTTCCATTAAAATTTATATTCCAATTTTATTTCAAAACCTTATTATTATTCAAATAAAATCTTTATTTTATTTAAATCAAATTATTGACCAATCGGGTTTATTTAATTCTCTATCCTAAGTCAAGTTCATTTGGGTATTATCATTTCAACCTGATTCCATTTCAATTCAAAATCAAAGCATAGCAAAGGGAACTTGCAGTGTGATAACTGGGATGGTGTCAAAGTAAATAAATAAGCAATAACAACAAACAATAAAAATCCAATAATTAATTCCAATAATCCCGAAATAATCGTATTAATTCACATTGTTATTTGTGCAAATTAATATAATTATTTCTAGAATCTACACTATCATTTCATGTAGATTAAAGATTATTCACTTATTATTCTATGCAATTCTACGCTTGACATCAATTATTCAATTTCATACTTCATCAATTACTACGACATAAATTAAATGTTTCAAGAGTAATTAACTATTTTCCACGTGTCAAATAATTAAACATTTAAGGGTCATATTATATAAATTTAACTAATCAAATTCAACACCTAGTTATCCCATATCAAATTCAATTGCATATTATTTATCACTTTAACATTAAAAATTCAACGTCCAATATAAACATCAACAATCAATCAATTATCAGCCAACTATATTATGGTCGCATAAATAATTAACAGATAATAATGTCAGATATCACATGTGAACTGATACAGGTAATAACATATATAACAGTGCAAATAACTACAGCAGCATATTTCAATTGTCGTTTCCATAGAAATCAAATTTAATAAATACAAGAACATTAATCGAGAGTGATTGCTCACCTTTCGAGGCTAGAGATGGACGAGAATAAGATCAGTTAAGAATTCAAGCACGAATTCCAAATCAAAGGAAAATTGGCCCGAATTCGATGAATATAGCTGATAACAGGAATCGATGAACAAATTGAATTAGCTTGATATAAGTTGAAACTAATATATATATATATATATATATATATATATATATATATCTACAAATATTTCAAAATCAAATTTAGAAATATATACTTAAAATAAAATCTCTAAAAAAATTCGAGTAAATCTTTAAACATGGTATATGCATACTTAAAACAATCACAACTTTGTACTTTAAAGATATTAATACAATCCAAGCAAGTATTTCAATAAATTATATACAAACACATGACAACAATTTATGTGTATATAATATAAAATAAATACTTATATAACTTTCATGTGGTTAAATATGTATAGCATAACTAACAGAATATATAATACTAACTCAACTTATATTATAAACTGGCATCTCGTAAAATATATACACAACTTACTTACGTGACATATATTTTTTCAAACAAAAATGGTTTACTTTATATATAAATATACATTATTATATGTCTTAAATAAACATGTTGGCAAATAACAATTATCAATATAGTATATATGCATATGATCAGATACCACTATGCAGCTTATACAAATTCATAACATTTAAAAAAAATCAATAATATAAACTTTCTTTCATTGGTACAAAATAGAAACTGAAACAAAGATATGCAGACCTATTAAAGTATACTTCACAAATACACATACTTATGAAATCATTCGCACGCTACTTATATAATTAACACGCTTAAAAGTTTTATAAAACAAATATCTAGAACTAACTTATATACTTAGAGACAATATATACCTTATATAACTTAATATATATGTATAGGAATATATACGCACCTATATAGATGCACAAAGGAGACCGACAAAAGCCGCTCGATCAGCAGGTGGAGGAGGCACGAATAGTCGGAGGTTGCTGGGCTTGCTTGAGGTGGCGGGTCGGGTTGATGGTGGGTAGAGACGGCTCGGGCTGAAGCTAAGAGGGGAAGAGAGGAGGCCGAGTATGGGGCGAAGGCGGAGGTGATGGCGGCCGTGGAAGATCAACGGAGGGCTTGCGTGAGGGTGTTGTACAGATCTCTGGGTTGTGGCGGCATGGGCTGCGGTGACGAGGCTGTAGTGTTAGCTCACGTGGCGTCTGCCGTGGAGGGCGGCAAGGCTTGGTGAGGGTCGGAGATAGGTTGCGCAGGCGGAGGTGCAAGGGTGGTGAAACTCGGCAGTAGTTTGGCCTCGGTGTCGTGATGCTCAGTTGATGGCTCGAGTAGAGGAGGACGAGGCTATTCACAAATTTTGCAAACGAGAAAACAGCAGGAAACTTGGTATATAGACTTTATATATTTTACTCAAAACCGAATGGACAGAGAAAGCAAAATAAAGTGGAACCATTGGGAATGCCAAAAGTAAACGGTTGCAAATATTAATGGTAGACAGCTTTTCTTTACATGTTGACAACGAAAGGATAAGAAGTCAAAAGGCTGAAATAATAATTGTTGATGGCTGGTGGGTTTATACGGAGGAAAGTTGAATAGTCACAAATTCAAAAGTCAACTTGCGGAACTGATATGGAAGTCGAATTTGACAATCGAATATACCGTAGAGATCAGCACGACGAGACGATCAAAACGGTATGTAGAGATCAGTGGTACAATTGGTTTATAAAAATTCGAATTTTCAAGTAGCGGAAAATGCAAGAAAAACGCAGAAAAATAAGGTCGACGGAGTTAAAGAAGTCCGAATCTGGAAAAACGAAAAATGACGTCTTGCTCAGAAGACGGTTTAGAATTTTTCTATGTAAAAATATTCAAGTTTCGAAAATTATTTATTTTCATTGATTTTTAACTGATTAATTTGAAATAAATTTACGTAGGAAAATAAACTTCATATTTTCGGACGAAAATTTACCCGTTGCTATGTTTAATTAGACACATTCCAAATATTAAATTTTTATTTCAAAATTTTATCGTTTACAATTTCTCAAAATTTCAATTAAAGATAATAAATAAAACAAATAAAAATTATCGAAAATTTTCGGGTCGTGACAGTTTATATACCTTGTATTGATTTAAATCAAATATATTCGATATCATTTTTCCATAAGCACATGTAATCCATTTAATTTAATTGATGTTTTTTGATTTTATATTTAAATTAAATATTAGCATAGAGGTAAAATAAATAACATTAGTCAAGTATTATTTTTTAGTGACTATAGTAAGTGTTAAACTTATGAATCAAAATATATGCGAGTAATGCATATATTAAATTCAATTTAATATGTTAAAATGTTCTAATTATTTATTTAACAATATCAAATTTTAGTTATTAAATATAACTTAATAATAATATTTTATAATGATAAGGACAATGCATTGATATCACCATATTAGACATATAAGCCTTAAAATTCTTCTGCATACGCTAGGCTTATTTACATATGAGAAGATTATTTAACGTGAATCAAACCTAAATCTTACTAACAAAAATCTTATGCATGGGGATTGCATTAAACATTAATAATTTTAGTTTTCATTGTTATATTTTATAATAGGAATGCATTCATCTATAGGGACTATTATTTGGACTATAATACATGTGTGTTCACAGCAATTTTTTACCTTCTTAATGCATCTGTGTGGGAACAAAGAAAGAGGAAAAATTATACTTTACCACATTGTAAAAAATTAATCATTTTTCTTCGGACTTATCTGACACACTGAAAGAGAATCCAAATTTCGAACCGAGTCTTTATTTCTTCAAATGTTCCTCCTTCCTCCTCCTCCTCTCCATCACCAAACTCCAACCCTAATCCAAAAATTCCATCATTTTCACATGCTTCGACTGACCATTTTTAGAAAAAAAATTGTATTTATATTCATTTCCTTTGTATCTATCATATATATTTTCTAATAAATTTTAGCAATTTTTTTAATGTCATGCTCTAATTTTTCGAAATATCGATAAATAAACCCCATGTCAGACACTGTCATTTTACCGGTAAGTTTATATACTTTTCTGCCACTCATGGCGATAAAGTTGGCATTTGGTATACAGAAGTGGTGACTGTTTTCGAGATCATTTATGATTCAATTCTAATGGCATTAAAATTAAAAATAATTAAGACAATCTGAAGCGCAATTGAGATCTTCTACCATAGAGTAAAAAAGGATTATGGGATACAAAGAAGGATTATGTTGATGGAGATGATGACTAGTCACCACTAGAAACTACACTGTTTACCGATGCGGTATTACCAACGCCACATTGGCACCGTTAATAAGGCATCGGTGCAACGTTGGTAAGTGTCGCATTGTTGTATCTACAGAAGACTACCAATGCCTTACTTGCGCCAATAAATTGGCTTCGATGCGATGTCATTAGTGAATCGCTCCAAACCATACTTCATCTGCCGATGCTATCCCCTCCATATAATATTTTGAATCAAAAAAAACCCGCAACCTCCTCCTTCTCCGTGCAATCCGGTCACTGCATCTTCCTTGTCCGCCTTTGCTTCACCACCTCCTTACAACACGACCCCTTGACACCATCGACTCCTTAAAGCTGCCTCCTCCTCTAAGCAACCCAGCCACTGCATTTAATTGCTTCCTCCTTGCAGACACCGCCTCTTCAAGCATGCAGCCACCACCTCTCCTAAGCATCACCCCCCCCCCCTCAAGCACCCTGCCACCACCACAAGCATCGCCTCCTAAGCACCACCCTTCATCGATATCCGATTCAATTTTTATTCAATGCTATAATTTGATTAGGTTTGCATATGACATAGATCTATTGGTTTAAATTCATTAGTATATGATAGTTTGCATAGAATTATTGGTATGATAATTCATACATGATTTGGTCATTGGTATTTTTTTGAATTTTTTCGATAATTCATAGTTATTGATATAGTATCATTAATAAAAACTCTTGGATGTTTAATTTTCCTTCGTTTGATAAGTAGCATATATGATCATTATATAAATATTCGTTTAGTGACAAATATAAAATCAATATTCATCAGATATAGTTTCTATTTGTTTCATCCTAGCATTAGACAAGTTAAAAACATAGTGATATTTATGTTTCGTAAGTCAATATTTCAAATCGAACAATTAACAAAATTGATAGAGTAATGACCCGCCTTTTCGAACCCTAGAAGTCGATACTAATACATCCACGGTATTCACGTGTTGAATAACTAAGTGATGAAAAGACAGATTGTTAGGGGAAAGAAAGAAGATAGGAGATAAAAGAAACTAAATAATCATAGAATCTCACAACGCAACGGAATAATATATATATTTGTCAACATAGCACTTTACAAAGTCATTAACAAAATGATACATCAGAGTCATACTACAACAATTTCTAACCTAGGACAGTTATAACGGTCTGTCCTTACATAATTGATACAAGATACATATAATACTGTGGAAAAAAACTATTAGTGAAGCCACCTACTCCAATCTCCTCCAAAATTCATCCGTATGAAACTTGAACTACTTGGCCACTTGTAAAAATTTGAGCACCTAAGAGATTTAGGGAAAGAAAGTGAAATTCCGGATCGGACATGGGTCTGGTGTGAGTAAACTCAAAGCAACTGAATTATTACTTTTAAAACTCTTTCAAAATTAAAGGTATCTCGTAAGACAACGCCGCAAATAAACACGGACGAGTTTTTACCTTACGATAACCAAAACACTTTTATATAAAAATCCAATGATATTATAATAATGTCTAAAGGTTCAAAGTAAAATATTAAAATAGCCGGAATGCTTGCATCCCACATTCCAACATATTTAGTATACAACTAAAACCATATAGCGCTTATTGGAGAATGGATTCCATACAATGACTAGGCACCGGGGTACCACCTATCATGGTACACGTCTAGAAAATGTTGCGTGGACCTCATCGGATCCCCTGCCAACACAAGACCGGCCTACCCCTTACTAGACAGTATCGAATATGTCATCACCCTGGTTACTTTGCAACCCTTTTTATCGAGATCTCATGCGTAACTAATCCATAAATATATAGATGTATTTAGAAGGGTGACAACATACCCTAATGAGTGCGATCCACTTAGTGTAGACATGGATTTTTCGACGATTTAAGTAAGAATTTAAGGAAGATTTTGAAAAGAAATCATTTTGAAAAGTAAAAATTTGACAACAAAAACTGGATATTTGAGATGCATCCATTTAAATAAGACCAACAAAATTTGTTTCGCATCAATATTCGTATGAAACTCGGACAACACAATTTTTCCGGGTAAATTACCAAATTTTAAAGTATGAATTTTTTTCATAGAAATGATCTAGAAAATTTTCTGATTAAAACGTCAAAGTTCGTTCCATCCAATTCTGACCTTTGTAGCTCTGTTTATCTAGATTTGCCGTTGTCGTTCAATTTCGAAGTAGTAACAGCGGCGACATATGAAATTTTGCTACAAATGTCGTAGCACAGATTTGATTACATCAACGAATTCATCTTGTTGGGCCAATCTCCTTAGTATATTTGGCTCCCGTTGCATAATCGTGCATGGTCATCCTTTCACATTCTTTTCAAACAAAGATTATATTTCCTTTCAACATACATTCCTTATGTGTGCAGGTGTGCTTAATTAATGCTACATTTATTGCTTCCTCCCCATCTCTTTATTTGTATTGCCCTCTATTTATATGCATGCGTTTGTTGCCCTCGCCATTTTCTCTACTGCCTTCTACTTTTGAGTAATATATAATAGTTCACGTGCTGCAACTCTTCTTCCTTTTTTTACTTTTTTTTCCTTTGGCCACTCCACGTCCTTTCCCTACCGAGCGCTCCTCCTACCACCAAAGCAGTTCCAACCACATCTCCTCCACGATCTCACCTACCCCCACCTGTTCTACCTACTAGACGTACCCTGCCACTGCACCTCACAGCTGGTCCTTCAACAGCCAACCCACATGACACAATCATAAATAACCTTGCACCGAGCCGTTCATCCCTCCAACCTCACCCGAAGCATCACCATCGGCCACCACTTCCTCCCCTCGACCCAGCTTCCACAGCCACACCATCTCGCCAGGACCTCATCGCCCTAGCACCACCAAAAAGCCCGCCGAACTCCCCTCCGTTGACGTCCCCTATCCACTGACTGCCTAGTCACCTTCCCACGGTCGAAGTTCCGCCACCTAACTGCCGGCAATGACCCTATCCCGCTCCCTAACTCCGACCTCAACCACCTTCTGAAGGCCACCAGCATCGGCCGAACCGCCTACTCCCCACTGACCTGCTTGTCCCCTTTGCCGTAGCTCATTACCCCAAGCCTCCATGCGACCGAACCATCTCCTTCCCCTCCACCATGTGTGTGCGTTTCTTAGGGGAAAAATAAAAAAGGAACTGCTGTGTGAGAAGGCTCCCTTGCATGACAAGGAGTTTGGGTGTTGTGTTATAAAGTAAGCAACGTGTTTTACAGAAAAAACGAGAGAGAAGAGTGCGTGCATAAGAAGAAAAAAATCAAAGTAGGCTAGTGCCGAAAAAGAGGGGATAGAGCCATCGTCCTTTCGCTCTTGTATGCGCACCCGTATGGCTGTGTCCGTGTTTGTTTTCCAAAGCCGCGAAGGTGAGAAATTTAAGCTCACGATTAAAATGTTCGTATGCAAATATCCTACTATATTATAATTAATTGATTAATGATGATGATCGATATTAGAATTGAAAATCGTTGATAGTTGACGTTGTGATATGTGATTTGGTTGAAATTTTTGATTGGAATCTCAATTACATGAAAACCTCTTAACTATGTCTAATCTTAATATTGGCCGATGATTGATTTGTTGATATGTGTCACTGTTATAAATGTGTTGTGTGCTTTGATTTAGACATTGGAATTGGAACCGGTATATGAGTTGAAATGATAAATATCCAAATTAAATCACTTGGTCTAGGATAGAAAATTAAATAATAAACACGTGTAGGTCGATTGAAATTTATTTTGGATATTCAATATTTAAATTTGAAGGTAAGAAATGATTTGGAAATTTAATATGAAATTTATAATTTAAATTTTACGTTGAATTTTAATACTTAGTTTTAAAATCGGTTAAGCTAATTTAGATTTTGATATAAAAGATTTATTGAACTATCATAAATTAGAAAATTAATTAATAATGATCATGTTAAATATTAATGATTTTTTAAAACTCGTCAAGTTGATTATTTAAAATTTAATGAAGTGTTAATATTACATAAGTAATTAAATTTTAAATGAAAATTTAATTTAACTTTAATTAGATTTGATTGAATAAATATAATGATGAAATTTTAAAATAAAATTTTGAAGAAAAAGAATTTTTAATTGATTTAATTAATTTAAAAATAAAATAATTAAATTGTTTGACTTTAAATTTGATTAGAAATGTTTAAGTAAGTTAATTTTCGAAGTTTAATTAAATTAAATATCTGATTATTTAACTTTTGTACTTAAGACTTAATTAACTCGGTTAATTTGAAAAGTTATTAAATTTTAATAATTTAGTAAAAATGAAACATTTGTTTAAAGGTTGAATCTTTTGTTTTTAAATCCAAATGGTCGAAGTCAAATGATGAGATGTTGTTTGAAAATAAAAGATAATTTGATTTAATAAAATATCCGCTCGATGTGAAAATGACGTAGGTTATTAAAGAGACCGGAGTCGGATATGAACATACTCTCTATCGATACTTGAACTACTTTAATAACTATGTACCTAGAGTGATGATGCAGAACGAAGTGGTTGGATTTGGTGAAAATGGTGAATTGGAAAAAAAAAAGAACGATGATGGATAGACCCCGACACTTGTGCCAATTTGAAATGACTAAAATAGGATGACTTGACAGGGCCAAGTGGGCTAGCTACCCCCGAGTGGACACAGTTCTTCGTTTAAACATATTACCTTGGTTGTTATTGGTGATCACCCTTCGATTATGGGAGTATTGGACATGGTGGGCGGTCATAGCTATGATGCGTTACCACTAGCCCTGCGACCCGAACTCCTACCTTGGGCATTCCCTCACGTGCCTTGTCATACTTTTATCCCTATACGAAACCACTACGATTTTGGTTTAGTGTTGTCGTATCACGAAGCATCACTATCCACTGACCGTTTAACTGGTGTTTTATATGCAAACTGTACGGCAATGCTTAAAAGCGTATTAAAAGGGATCAATGTAAAGCCTTAAAGCTATTTTGATATTTTATATTACTGATAGACACTACATATATGTCGTATTCTATTGTATATGTAAATAGTTTAACAGATCCTTAAGAGATGAGAAATCCGTTAACATCTCTTAAGTTACTTAGACAACTTCACTCGAGTAAAACTACTTACATGAGAACTTCTAGTCCTGACTCGAGTGCACTGTTTACTTTATGCTAAGGTCAGCCCGAGTATTGCAGTGTGTGAGAAGTGCTTATTTTGAGAGCCGACGACTTGGTCAAAGACTCCACTCTATCCAGTATTAGTTATCTGTCTTATTTTGGTTTTTATCAGTAAACTTTTATGTATCTCTTGTATTTTATAATTAAAGCCTGTAACTCTGATGTATTTGGTGTAGTAGCTTCATGAACTACTATGTATATTATTTATTTCTGCTGTGATATTTTGTACTATTATGCGTGTGATTCTGCATCTGATTCTATCTTGAAACCCTAAATTGACAATTTGTCTAATTTGAATGGTTTCAGTTGGGCAAGGATGTCTATTGTCCGCTTAAATTGTTCGAAAAAGACGGGTCATTTCAGTTAATATCAGTGCTTTGGTTTAGTGAATACCTTAGCCTGAGGGGTAAACTCATTAGGAATAGGGTTAGTAATGTCCTAATGAGTGGAACCATTCTTGAGAGAGCGTATATTGAAAATATAAAATGTTTCAAAATCTTAGAAATCTCTATCGATTCAAGTTCATCTTCCATGTAAAAATTCACTTTGGTTAGGATTTCCTTTAGTTCATGCTTTTCCTGGTTCTAATCTACCCTTGACTTATAGGATGAGCAATAGGAGGAACGCTCAAGGTCGAGGTAGAGGAAATGGTCCAGTGCCAGATCCAGTGGCACCAGTTGCACCCGTTGCACCAGTTCTACCGGCTAAGCTCGCTATGCTTTGCAAAGAGTTCACACAGCTTGGTGGTACTAAATTCTCAGGATCTGAAGGAATTATTAAAGCTCAATAATGGCTTAAGAGCTTGGAAAGGATCTTTACATGACTTGAGATTTCTGATGCCCAGATGCGCCAATTAGCTTCATGGTAGTTGTAGGATGCTGCCCAAGATTGGTGGGAATCTGTTACCTCTTGCACCGAGGAAGCAAACATCTCTTGGGCGTAGTTCAAGGAAGTATTCATGACCCAGTAGATGCTTGAGGCCGAAAAATCTCAGCTTTATCGTAGCTTTATGGATCTTAAGCATGGAAGCATGTCATTTTCGGAGTATGAAAGAAAATTGACCAGCTATCCAAGTTTGGACCAGGTTTGATCGATACTCTGCTTAAGAAGTATGAGAAGTTCATAGCCGGCACTCGTCCCGAATATTATGACCATCTAACTGCCCATATTCATGGCACCTTAACTAGTCATATGGATATGGCCCTCGGATATGAGAACTCGAGTTCGAAAGGAGCATTGGTTCTTCTTTCCGCAACTCCTTCAGAAGCTACCAACAATTCCAAGAGGAGAAAGCCTAGCTTTGAGCAGCAAAAGAATTGGCAAAACAAGAGCGGAATTGGACATTCTAGAGGAAGCCTATTGATATCTCCCCTATCACTTTCTTTAAATGCGATCAGAAAGGTCACTATGCCAATAGTTGCCCAGTTTCTGCAAGAGCATATGTCCCACCAGTTCAGATGACCAGGCAAAATCTTTGCCACGTCTGTTTGCAACTAGGATCAAGAGAGATTGTCCCACCCAGAAGAAAGGAACCCCATCCGAAATCTTTGCAGTGATAACTTCTACCTCTAAGGTAGAAGACAACAAAGGTATACTTCAAAGTACTTTTTCATTGCACCATTTTTCCGTTCATGTTTGTTTGAACCGGAGCATCCCACATTTTTATATCTGCCAACTTGTGTGAAAAACTCAACCATATTTTGAAACCCGAACCAGCATCTCAACTTTTATGTGTATCAAACCCTATTGGGGGTCCTACAAACCATGGTATGATCTATAAAAGGGTCAGACTCTTCAAAAACGATAGACATCATTTCACATGGGACTTTTATGTTCTTGGGTTTTTAGGATTCGACATTCTATTAGGTGTAGATTGGATGACCGCATTTGATGCTCATATGGCCTGCAAATCTCGAACAATTTCTTTGGTTGATGATGGTGGAAATCCCTTGGTAGTGGAGTGTAGAATGCCTTTAGATTTTGCCGAAAGTTTTGTTTTCTCTCTTGATGCTTGTCCGAGTGATCTTAGTACCACTCCTATAGTCCGACACTTCCCTGATGTTTTTGGTGAAGTGAATTCTTTGCCACCTCAGCACGAAATTGAATTTCGCATTAATCTTATTCCTAGAGCTAGGCCTATCGTACATGCTCCAAGAAGAATGTCACCTAAAGAGAAAGCTGAATTAAGGATCCAAATCGAAGATTTATTCTCCAAAGGTTTGATTCGTCGTAGTCATTCGGAATGGGTCGCGGCTGTGGTATTTGCTTCTAAATCCGATGGTTCTCAAAGGATGTGTGTAGATTATAGAGAGCTTAATAAGCTTACCCACAAGAACAGATGCCCAATGCCTCGTATCAACGATATGTTTGATCAGCTGCATGGGGCAAAGGTATTTTCTCAGCTTGATCTAGCTTCTGGTTTCCATCAGCTTAGGGTTGCGGAAGACAGTATCCACAAAACTGCTTTCCAAACAGAAGACGGTATCTATGAATGGTTAGTTATGCCTTTCGACTTAACTAATGCACTGGCTTACTTTGTTGACCTCATGAATAGAGTATTCCGAGAAGTTCTAAACAAATTCGTTCTTATTTTTGTTGATGATATTCTTATATTTTCTAAGATCGAGAAGGAACATAAGGAAAACCTTAAATTTGACCTTGAAACTCTAAGAGGTCATCAATCGAAAGCAAAATTTTCTAAATGCCACTTTTGTAGAGAAGAAGTTAGATTTTCTGAGGCATGTGGTTTCAAAGAATGGAATTTCGGTCGATCCAACAAAGATCGCCGTAATCAATGATTGAGAAACTCCTAAAACTCCTACAGATGTCCGCAGCTTCCTAGGATTAGCTGGTTATTACAGGAGATTTATTGAGAACTTCTCTCGAATTTCTTCACTACTTACAGTTTTGACAAGAAAGAATATTAAGTTTGTTTGGGATAATATGTGTAAGGAAGCATTCGAAGAATTAAAGCGTAGGCTAACCTCTGCCCCTATTCTCACTGTCCCGGATGGTAATGAAGGGTTCGCTGTTTATACGGATGCTTGTTGTAAAAGATTGGGTGATGTTCTAATACAGCATGGAAAAGTTATCGCATATGTTAGTCGTTAGTTAAAGACTCATGAGGTTAATTATGCAGCTCATGACCTGGAATTGCTCGCTGTCGTCTTTTCTTTGAAGTTATGGAGAGACCACCATCTTGAAACAAAATTTGAACTCTTTACAGACCACGAATCACTGAAGTATATCTTTATTCAAAAGGATCTGAATCAGAGACAAGTTTGATGGGTTGAATTCTTATCATCATTTGACCTCAACATCAACTATACTTCCGGAAAGGAAAATGTTGTGGCCGACGCTCTGAATAGGAGCAAAGCCATGTTATACCAGCTTGTTGCTTCTCTAGCTCTTATGGATCGCATAACCACTAAACAAGATAAGGACCCAATGCTTATAAGCAAATAAAAGAAAGTGTTCATGGAAGGAAGGATGATACTCAAGGCAAATGGGATATTCTAATAATTAATAATCGGATTTGTGTTCCAAATGTAGATGGTTTGAGGCAAGAAGTGCATAGAGAAAATCACCAATCCAAACTTCCTATTCATCCTGGAGACACAAAGATGTATCAAAATATGAAGAAGTTATATTGGTGAGTGGAATGAATCGGATATTTCCATTCACGTCAGCGGATGTGCCACTTGCTAGCAAGTTAAAACCAATCACCAGAAGACAGCAGGATTATTACAGCCCCTTGAAATTCCGAATTGGAAGTGGGATCAGATTTCAATGGATTTTATTGATGGGCAACCAAGGACTATAAGAGGTAATGATAGTATATGGGTTATTGTTGATAGATTAACAAAGTATGCTCACTTTATTCTGGTGAAGATTACTCAAACTGCCTTGAGTTTAGCTAAGTTTTATATGGAAGAAATTGTCTGCTTAAGTTGTTCAAAAAACAAGGGTCATCTCACTTAGCCTTGCTGCATCTCTCCTGATTTTCAGTCATTCCCTGTATATGAGGCTTGAGGCTATGTTTTACATTTTTGAATAGCAATCCCACTCGGAATGCTAACACTGCCCACTAGGCATCAATGCAATGCTTGCATTCATCCATACAAGTTGTCCAGGATAAGGACAAACCGAAGGCATTACTTCTACTACTTCCATTTTAGAATCACCCTCAGGATTAGTAGCAAGCAACCCGTGCACTTCAATGCTCATCTTTGATTCCACATTCTTCAAGATGCCTTCAGTTCGAAACGCTTGAGTTGGATCAAAGTGGTTTTCGAATAACATATCCGATCCTGCTCTTTTCGAAACAACTTTTGCTAATTTTTGGTAAACTCAACCCTTGTTCTTTAGGAAATAAGCAGATAAAAGATAAGAGCGGAGTTCACCTCCTAACCATTACTTGACAGATTTCCTTATCATTTATCCTTGAAGAACGAAATGAATTTATACCTACAGTATAGCACCACCGACGGTAACTATACCATATAATTTTCATGTTTCTCCTGGATATTTCCAAAGTTGTGTTTTAGTTCAGATTTAATAGGTGGTTATTTAACTATCAAATAAACAAACAACCAAACATTGATTCAATTCCATATGGGATCCTCTAAGTTTTTATTAATTAATCTTTAATTAATAAAATCACTTTATAAAACCTTATCAAAGGATATTTTCTAAAACACTTTTCAAACCCTTACCTCCCTTTTACACGGAAAACAATATAAACATTTACCAAAAAAATTTGGAAAATTCTCTCTTCTTATATTCCATATTAAATGGCCAAACCATTCCCTTTCAAAACATCACCTACTATAGAACTCATTCACTTTATAAAACTTGTTCACTTATTCCTTATAAAAATTCTTTTATAAGTTCACTTCACATTTCAAACCACTTTACAATTTTTCAAACTTAATTTTAAATGTCTTTCAAAAATATCTAAAATGATTTTTAAAATCTCTTTCTATTTTTACAACTATTTAAAAAGCTTCCTTCATAATTCCTTTATAGAATCTCCTTTATAAAATATCATTTTCAAGACATCATTTGTAAATCACTTTAGGTAAAACCTTTTATTTAATAAACCCTTTTTTAAAAACAATATATTATTTAAAAATAACTTTATAAGATAATAATAAAATTTAAAAATCATTTATAACCTTTAAACCCAAATTGATTAAAGAATTAAAGCTAATTCAAAAACATACTTTAGTACTTCAAAAAGAGGCTTAGCAATCCGAATGGCGCTATTTTAAGTTACCATTCAGTTTCCATTTCAATTCACTCAACAGTTATATACATAGATAAACATATTTGTAAATATACTCATATCCAAATCAAGGAATAACATGTCAATATGAACTAACTAGCATATACATATCCAAATAACATAATAGCAGGTGATGATTCGTCCTGCTAAATAGATGTCAAACAATTCAACCAATTCATAACAAAACGGTGATTTATTCTACTAACACATATCCACACAAACAAACAAACAATTTATAGCAGAGTAAGGATTAATTATGCTAGCACATGTCCAAACAACACAACAAACAATCAACCAATTTACAACAGAACAGGGATTTATTCTGCTAACTTATGTCCAAATGACTAAACAAATAAACAATCAATTATAGCAGAACGGGAATTTATTCTGCTAACACATGCCAACAATCTACATTATAACTCATTCACAGTTACATAGTTTCTTAATGGTATCAACACTTGAATCACTTGTATTCAAAACCATCTATGAAAAAGAAGTACCTTTGAACCATTTTACTTTTGAAAACCAAAGGATTTAAAACTTTTAAACCCTTTTAAAAATAATTTATTAAAACTTAAATCCTTAACTAAATCGTAATTAATTTTAACCGAATCTTAACTTAATTAATTAAATAGTTAAACAATAATTAACTATTAATTAAACCTAAATTAATCCTTTATTAATCATTAAATAATTAATTAAACCTTCATTAATAATTAAATGTTAATTAATCCCAATTAATTAATTAAATAATATTAATTAAACTCAAACAATAAATTAAACCTTTAATAAATAATTTATTATAAATTAAAACTTTAATCAAATAATTAAACCCTTAATTAATGATTAATCCTATATTTAATTAATGATAAATTAAATATAAATAATTTACTTAACCCATACTTAATTAACTTAATTAATAATTAATTAAATAAATCTTAACTTTAAAAGATAATTAATTAAGAACTAACCTTTATTTAATTAAAGTTAATAAACCTTGTTAACATTTAATTAATTATAAATTACTAAAACCTAATTAATTAACAATTAATAATTAAATCCTTAACTAAATTTTTATAAAAATTATTATTTAGTTTCTAAAATATTTACAAGACACTTTGAAGTATAAAACTAAACTTTGCACACACAAAAAATCAGATTTTTAAGCGAGTTTCATCCATAACGACTATGGCTATGGATACCTGTAAGCTTTAACTTGTTTCTATCCTTCTTTCGAAAACTTTACGTTAAAGCTCACTAAATTTCTAAAAACAAAAATAAGTATTTAAAACTAAAACAAATTTAAATCTAACTAAATATTTGATTTTTAAAAACTAAAATCATACTTTCTTACACAAGATTCCAAATTCTCCAATACCCTACAAAGGTACCAATTTCTTCTTAGCTTATACACTACATACCCAAATCCAGACATAACCATAACATCCAAGATAACATTATGCCACAAACATAAGTAAGATCTAATCTTTAACCATTTAGACTTCACATTCAAGTCCTATGTCCTTACATACCCAAGCAACAAGTGTGTGCGCGCGTGTGTAATCATCACATGATAAATTAACCAATACTAACCATCACATCACACAGTATATTAACTAAAAAAAAGTAAAAACTTACTCAAAAATTCATAGTTTACTCAATGGAAATCCTTTGAAAACTTGACACACTTGAAATTCGAGAAGCTTGGAAAACCACAAACCCTTCTCGAAAATGGGTCGTTTTGCACTCGACTTATGGACCCTTTCCTCTCAGATTTTGTGAAAAGTGGTCAAAATAAAACTTTTATATTATTCTTTCCTCTATCGTTTAAAAAAAAGAATTACTCAAAAAGGTTAAGTTTTAAGAAAGTTATGGCCTAAACAGTGAATGGTATTTTCGGACGTAAAAATTAAGATTCAAAAACACTTTTGCAAATAAAATGAATTTTTGATGCATCTAAGCTTGAAATCAGAAAAGGTAGTAAACTAAAAGGTTGTAGCCACTGGAAATATACATTGTTTGAGAAAAAGAAATCTTAATTTGGTGAAATTTAGAGCATGTTCTGGCCGAACAAAATAGAGGTAAAAATGGAGGAATTTTGAAATTGAAAAGAGGAGTTTTAAACAAGTTTCTACTATGATTTTAAATGGAAAAGAAAGATTTTTATAACTTAGAATATATAAGAGAAGTTATTAAAATTACCGTAAAGCTTATGAAATTAGAAAATGAAAGAGAGAAAATGAGAAAATGAAAAATGAATTTGAAAAAAAATAGTTTTTATAATATGTAAACAAGTGAGATTAGCAAAATATCGTTGTACTTTACCCTTCTCTCATTACACGCCACCTCACCCATGCATGCATCCATATCTCCTCCTAACACTATATGCATTTGTGAATATAAGTACTTGAGGTTGCCATGATATCATTTTATGTCTCTAATGAAATGACTTTTAATATTTTAATTGCCAATGTGTCACATCAATGATTATCTTAACTTAATTAAATTTGTTAACCTTAGTATATAATTTTAATCCCATATTATATACTTGGTATATACATGAATATATATACAAAAGTGTACACGATATTATAAACAACTTTATATGATGAAATGTCGAAAATTCAGAAAACAGTTTTCGGTCACATTTTCTGTTTTTCATCGAACTATATATTTCTGTAAACAAATTTTAAAAACTATTTCACCAACATAATTTATTATTAAAAAGAGTTTTATATTCATTATAAAACCATTTATTTGAATATTAAAAATTAATTAAATATTTGCAAATCAAAGCAGTGATATTCTGGGTCGTTACAGATAGCACTTCCTTCTTGTTCTCATGTACTATCGTTTGCGCAAGATACGAGTAATAAGGGGAAGTACTGTCATATTTTTGTAAATCGCTCGATTTGAAATGATTTACAAAACGTAAATATCGTTGCGTTTGTAATGGGATATTGGATGGACAACAATTAAAAGCATTGTACAAATCTCTATGTTATTGAAATTAATAATAAAATAAATAATGCTATTTAAAGTAATAATAAACTTAACAATATTATTGAAATTAATAATAAAATTAGTAACATTCTATAAGTTAATAATAAAAGTAATAATGTTATTCGATGTAATAAAAAATTAGTAATGTTATCAACATTAAAAATAAAATTAACATTAATGTTAATATTAATGTTTGGTTTTATAAGATAGGTGATAGTAATGTTATTAATGTTTCGTCTTATAAGACAGATGATAGTAATGTTATTATTAATGTTTGGTTTTGTTAAAAATTTAAGAATAAATACAATTGTATGAAAAGTAATGTAATTTGTTTATATGTGGTGTATAAAAGATGGATTATTTAAACGATGAAACTTGGATGTACGTGAAAGGTAAAAAAGGAGAATGATATCATTGCACTTTAGAAATAGTGTGGATGCATTCATGAAAGTGGCCTCTTGTAATAATACAAATATGAAAGAATTATGATGCTCGTCTTCGAAATGTCATTGCTGAAACTTTTAGAGTATTACACTATGATATTGCATCTACACTAACATGGGTTTATGCCTGACTATCTTGTGTGGATATATCATGGATAAGAATATCACATTGTGCAAGAGGAGATCGCAAATACGGACGTGGATTGTGACGTATCCTTCATTGAAGTAAATGTAAATCTAGAAAATAGAATGACTAAAATGGTTCATGATGTGGTGATCCAAGCATGTAGACCGATGAACCAAAGTTGGAAGTAGTTCTTGACTCGAAAGAAAAAAAGTTTTTCAACTTGTTAGAAGCATCAAAACAACCACTATTTAAAGGTTGTGACACATTTGTCAATGGAATCTAGAATAATCATTGTGTAATCCGAATACAATGCATAAAAAAACCTAATGAACACAATTCTAACTTGTATAAAAAATGCTTCCACCTGACAATGTGTTAGCGAAGAAATGGTATTCCCTTAAAAGAGAGGTCCCTACCTTTGGATTGCAATATGAAAAGGTTGACATGTGTCTAGCGTTAATACCTTGGTTATTGATTTTGATGATAACAACCTTATACAATCATATAAAATATAGATACTAATGTTTTTCCAAGTATATAGTATATGGTATAGAATATTACACATGTGTTGAATCAAAGACTGTACAGTATAAAGACTCAAAAGAAAAACATGACGGCTCATGAATTCAAAGACTATGATATGAGGATCTCATGATTATAGTTTAGTGTATAAAGTCATAGCTTATACTGTTAAAGTCCTTGATAGCAATCTTTGATCTCTATCTCCTATTTTCTATCTTTTATATTTTTTAACAAAATAAATTTTCAAAAAAATATTTTAAAATATTTTATAAAAGTTTTAAAAAGTTCAAAATGTTTATAAACCATCTTACAGTGTATCAAGTTATTTTACAAAGTATAGGATTTTCAAAACATTTTAATAAAAACAAGCTTTCAAAATACACTAGCATATGTCGACATACATACTGCCAAGTGTTTTTTCAAATTTTGAAAGGAAGTGTCTATCCATCGCAACTCTTTACGAATGGACACATATGTTGATTTACTATATAAAGCGGTTCGAGTTCAAATGAATTTTTAAATAACTAATTACTTACTTCTTCCCACTCCCCACTCTCTTGAAAATTTGAAAAATATACCATATTCTATTCAAAATCACATAGAATCTATTCATACTTCATTGTATTGATTCAATGCTACTTTCTTACTATTTTGCAAACACATCGCTCTCAATTCAAAGATTAAAGAACTGTATAAAAGCTTCATGATTCATTGTATCCAAAGTACAAGAATTTGTCTTTGAAAAACCATTAACTCTATTTGTATTTGCTTGGACGTGCTTATAGCCCATTCAAATCATGGGTGTGCGTGTATCTCATTCGAATCATGTAGATGTGCCTAGTAAGTCGAAAATTTAGTGGGTGTGCTTGTAGCCTAGTCAAATCAAGTAAGTCTATCTTGAGCTCGGAAATTCAGGTAGGTGTGCCTCGTAGCCTTAAAAATCGAGATTGTATTTGGGTTTGCCTTCTGCGTGGTTAAAGATTGGCATTTCAAAAGAAATCTATACAAGCAACTGTATGAGACTGGATGTAGGAGAAATCCAAACTAGTATAAAATTCCTGGTGTCATCTCTCTAATTCTTTACTTTACTATTTTTATTTTTATCTATGATTGCATCTATGATTGATTATTAGTATAATTACGTGTTGTTAATTTATGATTTAATATTATTCTTAAAAGAAAATTTAAAAGATTTAGTTAAGTTAGAAAACACTATTCACCTCCATTTATTGTTTAATTAGCCTTAAGATCCATAATTCCGTAACCCACATTTGATATGAGAGCATGGTTTTCAAAAACTCGTAATTTGATTTTTGAAAAGTATAAATGACAAGTAACATTGTTAGTACTCTTTTTAACACTATTATTGGAAAAAAATATGTTATTGGATTAGAAACTAATTATTTTGAAAAGTCACTTCATATTTTGGAAAGGTATAATTTTGAATTGCAGGAAAAAGTATATTATATGGCTGATAGTGAACGGACATTAGAAAGTCATGCATTACAATTCAGAAGGAAAAAAGGATTTTAAACAGCGGATGTTTAAAAGACATGATAGAAGAACAAGGTAAAGGAAGAGCAACAATGCAGATATATATATATATATATATATATATATATATGCTTACCTTTGGATGAACAAACAGTAATATTAGAATAGAGGATGTCACCAATGTCGGAAATCTTGAAACTTTATTTAATTTTTATATTACTTATTAATGATTTCTTTAAGTATAAAGACAGTTTAGTTCTTATTCTATGTTCTAAACAATAAAAATGGTTTAAATAAGAAGAATACAAGTTTTCCCTCTAAATATAACAACTAGTTTTCAAATTGGAAAGACATTTAAATTTTGAAATGCCTAATGATCTTATCTATAGAATATCCTAAATATTTATCTATTAAAAAATTATATTTTTATTGTAATTAATATTATGTATTAAAATTCCAAAAAAAGATTTCAAAGAAAAATATTAATTTTTAAATTTTGTAGAACTTTTATAAAACTGACTATACACTTTGAAAACAGGGCAGAAAATACTGAATGTAGTGGTATTTTTTAAATCTCAAAAAAATTATAAATTAATAATTTTTAAATGAAATTTCTTACACAAGTATAAGATAGATATACGATAGATATACTTAACTCTATAAAAAGTATGGAGCCGAATGTGGATTCTACCTATTTTACTAGTTTTGAATGAACAGACACTTAGTATTTACAACAGCTATATTTCAAGATTTTAGAGCCACAATTTGAATTTTTATGGTCTTCAAATTAAGTCATTTTTCAATCATAAAAATATATTCCAGAAAGAAATTAATATATTTAACTGTATAAATAATAAAAGCATTTTAAATAATTTAATGTTTTTAAATTTTCATACAAAATTGATTGTTCTCTTTCATTGTCGAACATGCATGTTAAATGCAATAATTTCTTGGAAAATCACAGAAATTATAAAATGCTTTTTTTAACGATTTTATATATGACAACTTATACTCTGAACTACTTGTTAAAAAATTTATGTCAAAATTCAAAAGCTAATTATTTAATTATTTTCAAATAAATAGACACTTGGTGGTTACAATAGCAATATTTTTGACGTGGGCCATTGCAATTTTTAACTTTTTATGTCCTTTTACACAAATTTTTTAACATAAAAAAATCATTTTCTAGAATATAATTAGCATATATAACTATATAAATATTCTAAGCATTTTAAATTAATGAAACATTTTCTTTTATTTTTGCTAAATATGAATAGACACTTCAATTGCCAATTTGCGCTTTTCATTTTAAATTTTCTTGACGGCCATGCCTCTTCCCGATTGGCCATACTTCTTCCCTAATGACTTATATAAAGTGTTTACGTTCTAATAACATTCCGCTAATAATTTATTATGATTGTACTAAATAGAATAGCATACATTCTTCAATGATTTCAACTTTTCTAATGATATTTTACTTCTTTCTTACTAAATTTATACTGAGTGACAAGCACCATTGTCCCAGTGGTTAAATGATTCGGCTTTGGTGCGAGAGGTCACAAGTTCGAAACTTGTGTAGCGTGATTCGAACATATATTGACATGGGATTTGAATTATGTTGTCCCGGTGACATGTTGTATCTAAGTACCATTTCAAAAAAAAATTATAATGAGATATTAACTTTATGGCTTCATGAAATTTGATTGAATGTACTTAGAGTATGTGAATAAGGCTCTATTTATAGAATTCCTTCTATCAATGAGAACATGCCACATTATATGACATTTATCATATAAACAAATAGTAATACGTATGCAAAATGACACGTGTCGTTACACTTGTCCCTTAGGAAGATCATTGTATACATGCATGATGCCAGGTATCTTTACACATGTAATTCATTAATATAATTGTAATTTAAATAATGAATGAGACACAAAATACATTATGTTATACATTAAGTCACATTATCTCACACATAATAGTGTTATGAATGAATTTTAGAACTCTACTTGTGTTAAATCAAAATTTGAAAATAAAAGGTTTAGAAGAATATCTCATTTTTATGTTTTTCATTGTATGTAATCATTCATGCTTTTTCATGATTTAAACATTCATGATCACAAACTCTTAAAAATATTATGTTTTTTTTCCTGAAATACTAACCATATGGATCCAATATAGTATGAATACCGGTATAAATATATTATATTCCTTCAGGCATTGCACGAAATAAGTTGAGAAAGATGAAAAATGTCTATAGAGACCTTCTGTATGAGTAATCATATCATGATATTCTCCGAAAAATAAAATTTTCAAGATGATAATGATATTGAAACATATGAACAACCATCTTACTATCATTTCCAAGTTTTTTATTATTAAATTTATATGATTCTTTTTAAGTGATACTTTTAACTTTATATATCTAAATTATACTTTGCATATTAGGGCAAAAACAATTGTTATAAATTATCACGTCTTTCTAAAAATAAACAGTGCCATAAGAATGAAATCATATTTACTTCAAAAGTTTATTAAACATAAATTTGATCATATACATAGTTACACTTATCAAATATTGTGATTAGGCTATGATTAAATTTCCTAATTACTATGCTTTCTTATGTAAATACATGAATTTATGTAATAAATAAAATATATAAATTTCTTTTTAAAATTTGGATGCTTAGGATTATATAGGAATATCATTTATGTCATATTGAACTGTTTTACATACACTCATCATTGAATTTTGATTTCATATATATCATCTAGCTTTATTGTTTTTAATACATTAGGTATTGATTTTGATGTATATATCATCTTACTTAAGAGTATTCCCATTATTATTGGTAATGATTATAGTATTCCACATTCACATTTGGTATTAATTAGATAAATAGTTTAATTTATATCTATTTAATAAAATTTGGTTTGTCATATTTAATGTCTATAATATATATCATCATTCATATATGCCATATAGTTAAATCTATAATACTTAGCATTATAATATAGTTTATAGATATATCATTTATGAGAAGTCGTTGTCTTATGCAGTTCCAAACATCACTACAAAATTTCCATGAATAAACTAGTGGCGGAAAAAAAATCACATAAACAAACTCAACGTTTTTCTTCTTTTGTTGCTTCGGCATGTTTAACTATGCAAATGAATAAGGGAGCCACTAAGGAAAAAGGAAGATAGAGAATTAGGAAGTTACAATATTTAAGGGGATCACATTTAATGGGAGAGCGTTAGAACCGAATTACTAGACCGAACCAATTCATTTGGATCGAACTGGTTTGGTTATAAAATTAAATCAATTCGAATTCGATTTGTAAAGTAACTTATTTTTGATTATCAGTTTAACTTGATTAACCGAACTTTTGTTATGTTATCCAAATTTATATAGTTTTAAACCATTTAATGATTTGTTTTGTGATAAAAAAAACAAAGGTAAAATTTTTCTTTTTTATAAACATAAAAACTTAATCAATACAATCTCCGTAAATAAAAATTTATGTTTTCCTTTGAATAAATAAATCATTTGAGTATAATATACAATAATTTTTCTTACTTTGCTTTTAAATTCGATTAAATTGGTTACCGACCAAATTAATTTAAATAATTCGATTGTTTGGTTCTATTTTAATTTTTTAGGTTTTAATTTGGTTTGACACTTGATTCCATAAAATCGATCGAACCGACCGAACGTTCACTCTGTTCTACTGACCATTGTAATTCCAAAAAGACTGCATTTAATGACATCATTCTGTCCTAAATTAATCCAAATCATAGTTTTCATAACTAAACCACTAGTCGGATCGTGATGACTCAAGGTTTATGGTTTTGACGGTTTAACCGGTCAAACTTTGACGACCTGGATTTTCGCGTTCGAAAATCGACATCCATACTTCATTCGTATTCGAATGTCGTGGATTCAAACGTTCGAATCCAATTCGTCGATGCTTATAACACATTAAGTACAACAACACAGCGGAAGAAATAAATAAATATCGTTGATACACAATTGATACAACATCTGATACAATCGAATATCAATAAAATCAGAGCTAAAAGAAAATAACTGAAGAACAATGCGACAGCAACGGAAAGATAATGTCTTCAAATGCCAAAACTCAAAAGACTCTAATCCAAGAAGCTCGAACCACCATCAAGTTGAACTTGTAGCAAATGCGATCTCAAAATGCTATCGCCAAAATCCAAAGGCTGAAAGCTATCAACTCTATATCTACAAGCTGACTATCTGAAAATCTAACTCTAGGCTGCCCGTGTGGAAAATTGTGGGCACCTAGAGTTTAGGAAGGGAACAATAAACTCCAGATCATTCATCGGATTGGTATGAGCAAACAAAAACAGTTTATCTTTAACAAAAGAAAACATAGGGAAACAAAAGAAATCCGCAATGCTTTTGAGAAATGAAACTAGCATAAGGCCTATCGACACACACACAATGCAATCGCACACTTGGGGGAGATTTCTCCTTATGATAGTCAAACATGCTTGATACGCAAAAACCGTTTTGATATTACTATTAGTGCATAGTGGAAAACGTTTCGAAAGTGTAATATTAATCTTAGCCAGCATAGGTACCATTATATTCTGCCTACTATACCTGCCATTTAAGAATGGCAGGTAATACAACTGTAATCGTAAGGGGCTCGTATTGGAGGATTGGATTTCCAACAATGGTCAGGCTAAGGAACTTCATCACCGTTTGGAACGCCTTAGGAGGGACGCCTCCGAGAACCTACCTGGATCTCTGCCAACACAAGGCTGGGTTACTCCTGCCCGGAAGTAACACCTACAAGTATGCCATCCTCGGTCGTAACCACCTTTATCTAGGGCCCCAACAACGAACAACCACATGAGTAAAGTATCTGGGCTCCATACCATGATACTACTTCAAAAACAACATAAATAAATATCTAGGCTCCATACCATGATACCACTTTTTATCCAGAAGGACATGGACATACCCTAGGGGCGCGATCCCTAAAAACCTTGCTGTAACATTCCTGTTTCGACCATTTCCGGGTTGTGAGGCTCGACAAAGTCTCTTCCACAAAGCTACGCTTTCATAAAAGCCATGCTTCGATCAACATATGATCAACAGCACTTCGTATGCCACATTACCAAATTGGGAATGTATCACTAGTAACCATCAACCAAATAACCTATGAGCTCGTACGTCTCAGAGAAGGTGTTAAGCTAAGAGAATAAATTCTCCGTCACCAAACAGAAATGTATTTGGCAGAAACCAGCTTTACATCTCAAAGTGTAACGTCAGACATACATCCATACAAGTCCGTTCCGGTATCGAACGGAACCGAAGGAACTTCAAAGAAGCCCATGCAAATCCGGATATTCAGTAATCACGTCCGGACTCCCCATCACAAAAGGGTAATATAAATCTCTATATCGAGGATCAGCCAGTGAAGAGACATTCGACAGGTAATTCTTTCGTTTTCGAAAATACCCGGTCTTCACCACCGTCTTCAAATGTTATCCATATCGTCGTATCACTATTCGGAATGTGTTTTATGACACAAGGTCCTCTCTCGGCTAAACCGAATAATGAGCGCTTAATTTAAAAAAAACATATGGATATTGGGATCTTAGTTAAGTCATAACTTAAAGCCCAAAACCTTTCTTTCAAATGGTTTAAACATATTACCATTTTAATCTTTTAGATAAAAGATTCATTTTACAAATTTCACCAATCTTTCACAAAGATTCATTCATAGCTTTCAAAACTATTTCAATTTCAAATCTTTTACAAAAAAGATACACCTTTAGGATCCTCTTTAATTCGAAAACAAAGTTCACAAATCCTTAACAAAGATTCATTCATAGCTTTCAAACTATTTTATTTCAAAACTTGAAATCCTTTCAACACAAATTGGAAATCCTTTCTTTATATGGAACTTATTACTATTTGGAAAACAAAGGTTTTGGTTCCGTAAAAAGCCGATCAAAAATGCACAAGTTATATCCTTTAAAGTATAAACTTGGGATAATTTAAATTCCCAAAATAATACTTTTTAAAATACTTCAAAAAATGGTTTTAAAATCCATATATATATATATATATAACTTGTATAAATCTTTCAAACCAAATTTCCAAAACAATTTCAAATAATATTTTCAAAATAAACTTAAATTTCAAAACTTCCCTTTCGAAAGCTTTCCGTATCCAATTCCATTTCCAAAACCATTTGGATTCAAAATTCATCTTTAAAATCATTTCATAATATTAAATTCAAATATCTGTGACTTAACTAATCTCCTCGTGCAATCCATATTTGTGTGTGTATGGTGTAGTGCTGGGGTTTCACACAATAGTGCAACATCATCAATCATCACAATCCAAACACAGCAATATTGATAAGCGGTATAATCCTATAACGTTTATCTTCATTCATAGATTCATAGATAATAATATAAATTCATCACAGATAAATAAATTACATTTTATCACAGATAAAATTACATTCAGCACAGCTCAAATCAAAACAGAGCATGACACATCAGGGATATCAAACAATTTCAACATTCAATAGAATCTAAACATTCATAAGTAAGATCAATTAATTATCTGATTAATCATATTAATTACTTCTCCTGGTTAATTAACATTAATTAATTACAAACCATAATCATTAATTAACCTTTAATCATTTATTAATTATCCCTTAATAATAAATTAATTAAATTTGAATTATTAATTAATCAACCTTAATTAATAAATGAAACAATCTTTAATTATAAATAATTAACCTTAATTATTTAATAATTCTTAATTAATTCATTACATTAATTAATTACTCCTCAATTAATTATCATCCCATAATCAGCTTCACTAATTAATTGAGCTTTAATAATTATCCTTTAATTGATCACTTGATTAATCTACTTTAATCATCAGTTAATTACTCATAATTACTTTCATTAAGTAATTAATTACCCATTTATTATCAATTCACAAAACTAATTAATTATTCTTTAACTACTATCATTAAGTAATTATCCTTTAATTAATTATCTTTTTAGTTACTGTCATTAATTAATTTCTAATTACTTAAACTTTAATTAAATAAAAGATAAATCATTTATTTTAATTAATCACTTAACTATCATTAAAAACCTTAAATTAATAATCTTGGTAATAAATCATCATGACAAATAAATTAACTTAGATTTTAAAGTTAATTAACAATTAAAACATCTTTTCTTAATTAACTTCTTAACATCATTAAGTTTATTCAAAATAAACTTTTAAAATAAGGGTTATACATATGTTAAAAACGTTTTAAACTAAATTAATTTAGAATAACTTTATTTAAAAACTTTTTTAACCAACTCAAAATTCGGATAAACATTTAACATTACAAAGAATTGGTTTTAACCAAAATTGTTTCAAATAAAACTTGATATGATTTAAAGTTTAAAACTGTTTTTTTATAGACCCGAGTCAAAATTAAAAATACCCGAGCCAATTCCTTTTTCCCCCGAGCATCAACTCGATCAATGTTCCCCCCTTTCTTTTATTTTTTAGAACTTTGTAATAATTTAATACTGGAACCTCACTAGTATGCTAACTCGAGCCAAGACCTTCTCTACCCGAATACAACTTCGAGCCCTCGCTTTCCTCCTTGATCCATAACCCAGATAAACAAATGTGCACCGTGCGTCTACACGAGAACTCCGACCATCTCCAGTCATTGCCACGACCACCCACACAATGATGATCACTCATTCAAACTTCCTGATCACCCAACACCCTCAAACTCGCCAAAATTCAGAGTCAAGCAACTCAATTCTACTGGAACCCAAAAACCCATCAACATAACCCGATCACCATGCCACCTCCGACCACCAGTAGCCTTGCCATCGTGCCTGACGATACATCTGAGTGTCCCCTTACTTTTCCCCTGCCTGCGATTGATCCTAGTTCACCATCGACAGTGCATTATTCCGGAGTCCCAAGTCGAGCATCCCAGGTGATTAAACCCTAATTTGCCAGTGCTAGATCACCACGGTGGTCGAGAAACATTCTAACCATTTTTCCTATAATCCCTGATCTCCCAGTAAACTTTACTCACGACCCTGAGACGACAGGTCCTTACGATCGCTAGAGATTGATAAAATTCCAATTTCCGATCACGTCAATATAACTCGACCCAAACAACTTTAAAAATCGTAATAATATTATCAAAATTCTTCATTTTCAATTTCGAAACAGATTATATAATTAAAACTTATAATTTGGAAACTTGATTTTCTAACTTATAATGATTTTCACTGTAAATTTCCATTTTCTAGATAAATTACTTAATTATTTTACTTGTCTTTATTTTTTGAATTTGTATTATATCAACAAAAACAAATTCCTTTTAAACATCATGTGTTCAAAGAGATCAGGGAAAGTGATATTGAATTTTGAATTTAATCAACCTTGTAAAATTTTAACAGGGGCATGTATATGCCTGGACATAGACATGCATTCAATTTCGTGCATATATATTTTCAGCCATACAAACAAATTTCACACATATTTTCAAATAATCATCCCATACAAACAAATTGTAATAGATTTAAAACCTTATGAAGGGAGTTTACTCACCTTAGAAATGAAAACAGAGATCAAACTTTGAAAATCTGGGGCTAGATTTTAATTTGTTGAAGTTAATCCTTGCATTTGTTTTGCTTAGGCTTTTAGATTTTGATTTTATTTACTTGAGTTGATCATTCTAGGTTGGAAATGGTTGCTTTGCTTTTGAACTAGAATACTTTAATCTTTCCTGTCTTTATTAATAAATATTTATTTGAATTTCAAACCCATAATTCAATTTCGATTATATAATTAAACTGGCATAATTTTTATTTAATTTGAAAAATTCAAATTAATTCATAATTTGATCCAAAAATTTATTTTAATTATCAATTTAAAGTTGGTTCAAAAATGGGATCGTTTTAGATCCCCCCTTAAGAAAATTTCGTCCCCGAAATTTGCTAGACAGGGAGATAACAAAGAACAGATGAACACATCTGAGATAAAGAATTAATTTACTAGATTAAACTGTATATCCATTCTGCATTTGGCTTACCAAATCAGAATATCATCAATAATTATGAGAACGAACTCATTCCATATCTCACAAGATACTCGGGTCATCCAGTCTACGAAATATGCAGGGGCACTGGTTAGTTCGAAGGGATAACTAACCATTTGTCGAACATATCTGGATCCACAAAATAGACAAATAGATTCAATCTTCCACAATTCTCAAACACTAGGTATGGATTCCAAGCTCAAGTCGGAATACCCCAAAGTTTACAACGGCTTGTCCCTCTTTGGACTTTGATCCTCATAAGAAATTACAATAGAATTTCAAATTTGGTTTTAATCGAAATCGTTTTATCGATACGAATCTTCGTATTTTATTCATCAATTCAATGTAAATATAATTTTAAATCATTAAAGTTTAAAAATGAAAAGCTGATAGGTAACTGATGAAGAGAATACGAAGTAGGAATTTAGAACCTTCTCTACAATGATTCACAGGGCCACCATAATGCCATAGCTTCTTCTCAGAGCTGCCATTAAGACATTAAAGAATTGAAGTCGTTTGATGAACAAATGAGATTGAAGAGAAAAGTTGTTTCCGTTGTTGCAGGGTATTGACCATTTGTAGTGGTACTACCCTGCCCCCTATCTCGTCCTCTTCTTGCACTCGTGCACACTATCAATGGATAGTAAGAGAATTTACTGAGGCACCCGAACGGATATCTTAGGGAATATTCATTCTAGGGTATATTTCACCCTATCTCTAATGAGTTACCTAATGTGTTATACTCCAAAAGCTAAAGTTCAACCTTTAGCTCTGATACTAAATGTGATGACCTGGATTTTCGTGTTCGAAATCGACATCCATACTTCACTCATATTTGAATGCCGCAGATTCAAACATTCGAATCCGATTCACTGAAGCTTATAACACATTAGGTGCAACAACACGCGGAAGAAAAAAATGAATATCATTGATATACAATTGAATATCAATACAAATCAGAGCAAGAAGACAATAACTGAAGAATAATGCGGCAGCAACGGAAAGATAATGTCTTTAAATGCCAAAATTCCAAAGACGCCAATCTAATAAGCTCGAACCACCATCAAGTTGAACTTGTAGCAAATGCGATCCTAAAATGCTATCGCCAATATCCAAAGGCTGAAAGCTATCGACTCTATATCTACAAGCTGATTATCTGAAAATCTAACTCTAGGCTGTCCGTATGGAAAATTGTGGACACCCAGAGTTTAGGAAGGGAACAATAAACTCCAGGTTAGCCGTGGGACTGGTATGAGTAAACAAAAACAGTTTATCTTTAATAAAAGAAAACAAATGGAAATAAAAGAAATCCGTAATGCTTTTGGAACATGAAACTACCATAAGGCTTACCGGCGCACACACACAATGCAATCGCTCACTTGGGGGAGATTTCTCCTTATGATAGTCAAACATGCTTGATACGCAAAACCTTTTTTTGATAGTATTATTAGTGCATAGTGGAAAACATTTCGAAAGTATAATATTAATCTTAGCCAGCATAGGTACCATTATATTCTGCCTACTATAGCTACCATTTAAAAATGGCAGGTTATACAACTGCAATCGTATGGGGTTCGTATTGGAGGATTGGATTTCCAACAATGGTCAGGCTAAGGAACTTCCTCGCCGAATGGAACGCCTCAGGAGGGACTCCTCTGAAAACCTACCTGGATCTCTGCCAACACAAGGCCGGGTTATCCCAATCCGAAAGTAACACCTACAAGTATGCCATCCTCGGTCGTAACCAACCTTTATCTAGGGCCCCAATAACCAACAACCACATAAGCAAAGTATTTGGGCTCCATACCATGATACCACTTTCAAAATCAACATTAGTAAATATCTGGGATCCATACCATGATACCACTTTATATTCAGAAGGAAATGGACATACCGTAGGGGAGCGATCCTTAAAAACCTTGCCGTAATATTCATGTTTCGACCATTTTTGGGTTGTGAGGCTCAACAAAGTCTCTTCCACAAAGCTACGCTTTTCATAAAAGCCATGCTTCGATCAACACATGATCAGTAGCACTTCGTATGCCACATTACCAAATTGGGAATGTATCACTAGTAACCGTCAACTACATAACCTTTGAGCTCATACATCTCAGAGAAGGTGTTAAGCTAAGAGAATAAATTCTTTGCCACCAAACAGACATGTATTTGATAGAAACCAGCTTTACATCTCAAAGTGTAACATCAAACATACATCCATACAAGTCCGTTCAGGGATCGAACAGAACCGAAGGCACTTCAAAGAAGCCCTTGCAAATCCAGGTATTAACTAATCTCATCAGTACTCCCTATCACAAAAGAGTAATATAAATCTCTATACCGAGGATCAGCCGGTGTAGAGACATTCGACAGGTAATCCTTTCGTTTTCGAAAATACCCGGTCTTCACCACCATCTTCAAATGCTATCCATATCTCGTATCACTATTCGGAATGGGTTTTACGACACAAGGTCCTCTCTCGGCTAAATCGACTAATGAGCTCTTAATTTAAAAAAACATATGGATATTGAGATCTAAATTAAGTCACAACTTAAAGCCTAAAACCTTTCTTTCAAATGGTTTAAACAAATTACCAATTTAATCTTTTAGATAAAAGATTCATTTTAGAAATTTCACCAATCTTTCACAAAGATTCATTCATAGCTTTCAAAACTATTTTAATTCCAAATCTTTTATACAAAAGATTCACCTTTAAGATCCTCTTCAATTCGAAAACAAAGTTCACCAATCTTTAACAAAGATTCATTCATAGCTTTCACACTATTTTATTTCAAAACTTGAAATGCTTTCAACACAAATTGGAAATCCTTTCTTTATATGAAAGCTATTACTATTTGGAAAACAAGGGTTTTTGTTTCGTAAAAATCTGATCAAATATGCACAAGTTATATCCTTTAAAGTATAAACTTGGGATAATATAAATTCCCAAAATATTGCTTTTTAAAATACTTTAAAAATGGTTTTAAAATCCATATATATATATATAACTTGTATAAATCTTTCAAACCAAATTTCCAAAAAAATTTCAAATAATATTTTCAAACTAAACTTAAATTTCAAAACTTCCCTTTCAAAAGCTTTCCGTATCCAATTCCATTTCCAAAACCATTTGGATTCAAAATTCATCTTTAAAATCATTTCATAAGATTAAATTCAAATATCTGTGACTTAACCAACCTCCTCGTGCAATCCATATTTGTGTGTGTATGGTGTAGTTCGGGGGTTTTACACAATAGTGCAATATCATCAATCATCACAATCCAAACACAGCAATATTAATAAGCGGTATAATCCTATAACGCTTATCTTCATTCATAGATTCATAGATAAATAATATAAATTCATCATAGATAAATAAATTATATTTATCATAGATAAATAAATTACATTCATCACAGCTCAAAACATAACAGCATCACACATCAGGGATATCAAACAATTTCAACATTCAATAGAATCCAAACATCCATAAGTAAGATCAATTAATTATCTGATTAATCGGATTAATTACGTATCCTGGTAAATTAACATTAATTAATTGCAAACCATAATCATTAATTAACCTTTAATCATTTATTAATTATCCTTTAATAATAAATTAATTAACTTTTAATTATTTATTAATCAATCTTAATTAATAAATGAACCAATCTTTAATTATTAATAATTTACCTTAATTATTTAATAATTCTTAATTAATTAATTACATTAATTAATTACTCCTCAATCAATTATCATACCTTAATCACCTTCATTAATTAATTGAGCTTTAATTAATTATCCTTTTATTGATCACTTGATTAATCAACTTTAATCATCAATTAGTTACTCTTAATTAATTTCATTAAGTAATTAATTACCCTTTTATTATCAATTAAGAAAATTAATTAATTAATTATTCTTTAAGTACTATCATTAAGTAATTATCCTTTAATTAATTATCTTTTCAATTACTATCATTAATTAATTTCTAATTACTTAAACTTTAATTAAATAAAAGATAAATCATTTATTTTAATTAATCATTTAATTATCATTAAAAACCTTAAATTAATAACCTTGCTAATAAATCAACATTACAAATAAATTAACTTAGATTTTAAAGTTAATTAACAATTAAAACATCTTTTCTTAATTAACTTCTTAACATCATTAAGTTTATTCAAAATAAACTTTTAAAATAAGGGTTATACAAATGTTAAAAACATTTTAAACTAAATTAATTTAAAATAATTTTATTTAAAAACCTTTTTACCCAACTCAAAACTCGGATAAACATTTAACATTACAAAGAATTGGTTTCAACCAAAATTGTTTCAAATAAAACTTGATATGATATAAAGTTTAAAACTGCTTTTTTTTACAGACCCAAGCCAAAATTAAAAATACCCGAGCCAATTCCTTTTTTCCCTGAGCATCAACTCGATCAATCTTTCCCCCTTTCTTTTATTTTTAAAACTTTGTAATAAATTAAAACTGGAACCTCACTAGTATGCTAACCCAAGCCAAGACCTTCTCTACCCGAATACAACTTTGAGCCCTCGCCTTTCCTCCTCGATCCACAACCCAGATAAACAAATGTGCACTGTGCACCTGCACGACAACTCCAACCATCTTCGATCATTGCCACGACCACCTACACAACAATGATCACTCATTCAAACTTCTTAATCATCCAATACCCTCAAACTCGCCAGAATTCAGAATCGAGCAACTCAATTCTACTGGAACCCAAAAACCCGTCAACAAAACCCGATCACCACGCCACCTCCGACCACTAGTTGCCTCGTCGTCGCGCCTGAAGATACGTTTGAGTCTCCCCTTACTTTCCCCCCACCTGCGATTGATCCTGGTTCACCATCGATAGTGCAATATTCCGGAATCCCAGGTCGACCATCCCAGTTGGTTAAACCCTAATTCGCCAATGCTAGATCACCACGGTGGTCGAGAAACGTTCTAACCATTTTTCCCATAATCCCTGATCTCCTAGTAAACTTCACTAACGACCCCGAAATGACAGGTCCTTGCGATCGCCAAAGATTAATAAAATTCCAATTTCGGATCACCTCAATATAACTCGACCCAAACAACTTTAAAAAGCGTAATAATATGATCAAAATTCTTCATTTTCAATTTCGAAACAGATTATATAATTAAAAATTATAATTTGGAAACTTGATTTTCTAATTTATAATGATTTTCACTGTAAATTTCCAATTTCCAAATAAATTTCTTAATAATTTTACTGGTCTTTATTTTTAGAGTTTGTATTATATCAATACAAACAAATTCCTTTTAAATATCATGTGTTCAAAGTGATTAGTGATACAGATATTGATTTTTTGAATTTAATCAACCCTGTAAAATTTTAATAGGGGCATGTATATGCATGGACACAGACATGCATTCAATTTCTTGCATATATATTTTTAGCCATACAAACAAATTTCACACATATTTTGAAATATACATCCCATACAAACAAGTTATAATAGAATTAAAATCGTATGAAGGGAGTTTACTCACCTTAGAAATAAAGACAAAGACCAGCCTTTGAAAATCTGGGGCTAGATTTTAATCTTTGAAGTTAATCCTTGCATTTGTTTTGCTCAGGCTTTTAGATTTTCATTTTATTTACTTGAGTTGATCATTCCAGGTTGGAAATGGTTGCTTTGCTTTTGAACTAGAATACTTTGATCTTTCCAGGCTTTAACCTCTACCTTGCTTGATCTTCTCTCTGGTTTGTAGTTTGCTTCTTGTAACGACCCGAGATTTTCGAACCCGAAAATTCCAGATAGTTATGAAATAGAAGAAAGAGATAGAAGAAGAAGAAGAACAGAAACACCAAACATCTCACATTCACAGCGGATAAAATATAATAATAAATAATAACAGTTTACAAAAGAATACTATATCTGTCGGTTGCATTTAATATACAGCAGAGTTTCCCATATATATAGTCACTGAATATACAAATCAACAGGTCTCAAAATTTACAATAATATAATACACCGGAAATACTCTACACGTTCCTGCCACCCAACTCGCCTCTTGAGCTCTAGAACGTCCTTACTTGGAAATCTGTAATACTCGGTCTGACCCGAGCATTACATCAAAGTAACACCCGGGTCAGGCTGGAAACCAGCGTGAGTAAACCCAACTAACATGGAATACAAGGTATACAACTCATATAAACCCGGGGTACTTGTATCAATTTCAAATTCATAATTTGTTATAGACATCACTTATTTTATCCATCAATTTCTAAGTACCAAATCTTAGATTAAATGGTCCAATTCACTTAAATCATTCCATTAAAGCATATTGATTACACAAGTCAATTTATAAGAATTCGAAGTGGTTTCGGGTATTAACTAATACCCGACTCCGGTCTCTTCGAATTCCAATGTCATCTCAACCCAAGTTATTCAAGTGATAAAAATTTAAATACTAGATGTCACTTTCTCATAGCAATTTGTCATAGATATCCACATTATCTATGTTCAACCCAACATATCATATTACAAAAACATTTTATTACACAAGCATCACAATCATACATCAGGGATAACAGATAATCTAAGACATTTAAATATTATTCAATCGTTCGTAAGTAAGATAAATAGGTTGACAATTACTAATTTAAATTATATCGATTACTTTAATCATTTTTTTATCTTACTTATATCACAATAATTAATTACAAATCATTAATTAATTAACTTCTAGTTATCCTCTCTAATTACATTCATGTAATTAGCCTTTAATTGATTTTCCGTTTTGATTTACCAACCTTGATTAATCTCATTCAGTAATTACTATTCTTTAATTATTTTACATTGATAAAGATTCTTTTAATTAATCACACTTATAAATTTATTAACCCTTAAATAATTTACTTATTTAATTAATTTAATCCCTTTAATTAATTACATTAAGTAATTGTTATTAAATAATTTCATTGAGTGATTATCCGTAGTAAAATAATCATCTTTAATCAATAACTTAATTAAATAATCATACTAATAAATTATTTCCTTAAATTGATAACACAACTAATTACTAATTCCCTTAATCCATTAAATGAATTATACTTTATTACTATCATAGTTTAAATCATCCTTAAAAACACATAAGGATAAATCTTCTATAAAAAGATTTCTAAACCAACAAATTTTAAACATTTCACTTTGGGAAAAGAAAAGACTTACTTAAAAGTTAACAATACTTTCTAGAACTTTGTTTGTAATTCTTTGAAACTCATTTCCTTTTGATAATCTTTTAATACTTGAATTAATTCATCACTAAGCCTAGTACTAGTACAGATTCGAGCCGACCACTACCCTTACCCGAGTCGTCCATCTCGTCATCATCCCATGTGAACCCATCTCCAACATCACTCGATCAAACTCGAGTTCGATCCCCAGTACAGCACCATCAACCCTGAAGCCACGAAACTCAGAACCCCAACCTACACATGCAGAAACGCGTACACGTGCACAGCTTCCTGACCGACCTCCGACCACGGCCGCCCTCACAGGCAAGTCGTCCACGACCCCTACTCCCTATTCGACCAACCTGAGTACCAATTACTTACTCTAAATCAAAAATGAACATTCAAGTGCAAACTGGAATATAGCTACATCGATAAACTCTCCTTGCCGACGATCACCCCGACCTCCATCACCTATGCCACCAAGGCCTAGGCTTCGTCTAACCATCCTCTACCTTATCCTCCACGACCGATCACGTCCGGTCCCTCAACGACATCGCAGCAGTTCCATTTCTCAATTCGACCAAATTTTGAGACAAAACCCTACTTTGACGAACCTACGCCGCCACAACATTCAAAGACTCCTCTGACCATTTTTGCCGACATCACCCGTTGCCAAGCTACCTTCGACCAAAAACTCAACACCCAATATGCTTTTGATTTCCAGAAAATGATTAAAACATGTTTACTGTTCGACTCCAAACTACTCTTATCACACTAAACTAAAAATCACCATTTTAATCTTAAATATCCTATTTTCTAAAGGAGATTCAGATTATATAATTGAATTAACAATCTGCAACTTTCGAAGTTAACATATATTTAAATCCTACTCCGTCAAACTAAGTTTCTAGCTATTATATTTCATCATCATGCTTAAAACAATTTTTGGATCTTGATTTATGCTTAAAAAAACTTGTTTGTTGTAAACTCTAAGCTTATCAATGCCTTGCTGAAGGTATATTGGATTTTCTTGTTAAATTCCAATTCTGTAGAAAAAAAACAGAGAAGTAACAGGCATTTTCTACTATCATCATGTATATACACAGAGAGTTACAAACTAAAGAGAAACACACCAGCAAAGCACAATATTATCTATGAATCATATATACAGGTTTGTTTATACTTAATCTTAGAATAATATGTTTACTCACCTGGAGAATTTTGTTGAACAAAGAACACTATGATGATTTACAACTCTGCAGTTGAATCTTCCTTGAATTTGCTATCCTGTTCTTGTTTGAGTTAAATATGTTTTTAGTTTGAATTAAATTTGAGTTTGCCTATTTTCTTCTTTCCCTTTTTTTTGTTTCCTGAACGAACTAAACAGAAAAATGGATATATAAATAAGGTAACAAGATGCTTAATGGTAGGTTGTAACTAGTTAGGCTTATTTGCTTTGATCAGATTTTTTTTTTCTTTTTCCTTACTTTGACTCAAACAGTATTTCGGCTGAAAAGAAAAGATTTGCAAACATTTTGAAATGACAAAATGTTAGGCTGAAATGATAGCAAATTAAATGCTTTGTTTCCCAAATATGTTTACATGCTATAATTATGTTTTGCTATGTATGAAGTTTTTGTATGTAAAAGTACACTTGCAGGTAGAACTAGCTTGTAAATGAAGATATTTTAAATGTAAACATTTTGTTATATTTCTTCTAATTTAAATAGTTTATACACATATGTTTCTCTTTTTTTTTGTTGAATTCTATCTTGAACTTCATACACTGTTTTGTGAGGTTATTTTATACTTTGTTTTAATTTCATTTTTTTACCTTGTTTTCATACTTATTTTAGCTTTATAGATTTGTATTTTCAATTTTCAATTTATGTTGTATGTTTACCAAATTACTTAATTCTTGTTTTTCTTTTATTTCTAATTATCAATATCTAAGTTATATCCAATATGGTTTACTTACCTATATTTATATTTATTTTCTATTTGTATTTTAACTATCAATATTTAAATTATATTCATATATTTGACCTATATTTAATATTTATATTTTATTTTGATAGACTTCGATTTTATTTTAAACATTATTATCCATATATATCTATTTACCAAATATTAATAGGATAGAACATTTTAATTCAATTATATACAATAGATTTATTTGTAAATATTATTATGAGATTTATTTTAAATTTCCGAAATCAAATTTCCTTTTCACAAATACAAATCTACACAATAAATGGCAATTATTTCAAAAGTCAAATTCATTTTAAAAATAATTAGTTTACATTTCATTTAAATCAGATTAAATATTTATTAAAATAATAGGGCCAAAATTCAGGGTCGTCACATTCTTCCCCCCTTTGAATCTTTTCGTCCTCGAAAAGGAACGAATTTAGAGTTATTTTATTAATACAAGGCCATTCTCAATTATTTATACTCACCTGGGTTTTGTTTGAAACCCAAACCATTTCATTCAACAACACTTCCATTAGATATTATTCATATGACATCACTTCCCTTATATCCAATTTACTTGCAAATTTCATTAAATATTATTCAAATCACACTTGAATTTTATTTGTAATTCATACCATCACATTTTTCACTCCAACTCTATTTTATTTTACAACATCCCTTCTTTTATTTAATCCATTATCAAACCCAAGTCGAATTCTATTTATAATTCGAATTCATTTCCAAACTCCATTATCAACTTACAATCCCTTTTAGTTAGCCGAGTTAAATTTTATTAACATACTCAATCAAATAATTATTTAGCTGATTAGCTTACTTCCACTTTTAATTTAATATTCGATTTTTTTAATTATAAAGAATCACTTCATCAAATTTTCTCGAGTTTTAAATTTTATTTTATAATTCCAGTTTGGATTCCCTTTGATTTCCAAAATTCCAACTTTCTGTTATAAAATTTTAGAAATGCCTTTAAATTCATATAATATTCTTAAAATAGCTTTTATAAAATATTTCTTATAACTCGATGTCTCAACCAGTCCGTCCTTGTTCTCATAGAAGTTCAGTCATACGTTGATCAGGCGTAAAACTGAAAATCTATAAATACTTGGTAAACCTGTTTTCAACACCTAGAGAAAATACTTGGAAAAATAATTTTTATTGAAATTATAGAAAACAGTTTTTGAAAATAGAGGAAATATCTTTAGTGATAATGCTCTGAAAATCATCACCCCCATCCATGGTCTCAGCCACATACCAGGGTTACGTTGCAATCGCAGCAAAAGTCCATGTAACTGCAGGCTCTCCGCGGCCTCTCAATTACGCCATGGATCCCACAACAGATTACAGTTACATTACAGGGTTACGTTGCAGTCGCAGCAAAAGTCCATGTAACTGCAGGCTCTCAGCGGCCTCTGATTTTCGCTGTCAAAATGAAACTTCTCCACTCCTACATAGGTGCAGTCTACCGAGATAAACTCAAACGCAGATTGTTGGCTCTCCGCGGCACACACGACTTTCGCTATGTTATACCATAGGTCGCAGTCTACCGATATAAAATCAAACGCAGACTGTTAGCTCTCAGCGGCACACACGACTTCCGCTATGGTATACTCTACTCATAATCCTCAGGAACTAGTTTTGTCCGGACTCCTCACAGGATCAACTTTAGAACCCCCTTAGGGCTCAAGGCAGCACCACTCGGTGGCACTCCTGAGAAGTCCATTTCAAGGGAGCGCCTTTTTCCCCAGAGCCATCATCAAAACACTTTATACTATGCACATATAGTATCTTTCAAATCATACACCTAGTATGATCTCATACAAAGCTCCTTTACACAAAATCGATTATCCCAAAATCGACAATTCTCAAAATAGGCTTTCCCAAATTTCAATATTGATTTTACCTAAAAATCATAAGCCTTTCCAAATCCAAAGGTTCCCAAAACCTTTTCCAAAATCCTCATAAGATCGTTTATATATATATATATATTCAGATACATATATTTTTTTTTAAACTTTGGATCACTTCAAACTTGTATAAAACTCCTTTTATACTTCAAACAATTCCGAAATCCTTTTTCTTCCAGCAATAGATTCAACAAGGGAAGATTTATCTTATATAACAAAGATATATAACTTTATTATTTAAAAATCAAATATTCAAATTTGATTACTCTTTCCAATATCAAATTCATCCAAATCCGTACGGTGTACACCTATCATTCGTACGCTATACTAATCAGATCGCTCACTCGATCTCACAATTTCACTTCCGAACTAGTATCATCCACCCAACTTCCTAGTGCGGACACAGATCTGGTTTCTTCGTCAGAAACCGTCATTCTCCTTGCATAGCCATAACTATGATAGAGAATATCCAGAACCAATCAACAATCCATATCCAGGTTTGCCATCGAAAATCGAGTGAAAAAAATCCCAACTCGGATTGATATAACTATCTCGAAATTCTGTGCTCGAATCTGGATCAAATCACTATGCGAATAGAATAATATACATACATCCCACGTATTTAACTTCATTGATTTTTAGCCAAATAAATTTCCTTTCTATTCGCATTTCCCTTAATTCCCATTCACTTATTTACAATTGCTTCAATTCCAATGGATTATCACTTCAATTCCTATCTCAGTTGGGAATTTAATCAATAACAGTTTGAACTCCGACCAGTTTATTTTTAGAAAATAGCTTGAAAATTTTAAAAATAGGTAAGTAGTTGAAAAATTATCAATAGTTTGCAAAATAGCCGTAAAATAGTTGACTAATTGTAAAATAGTTGGAAAATAGTTAAATAGTTATAGAAATCTTAGATAATTTCAAAATAGTTGTAAAATAGTAATTAATTCGTAACTTAGTTGAAAATTAGTAATTAGTTTATAAACAGTTGTAAAATAGTTAAATAGTTCCAAAAGTAGTAGCAAATTCAAGTATAAAATAGTTTGGGGTTTTGAAAAAGAAAGTTGTATAGTAAATAGATAAGAAAATAGATTTAAAACTATTTGTATTTAAACAATTTATATTGAAAATGGTCCAGAGTCGAAACTGTTCACTTTCCCAACAATCTCATTTAAATTTCCACTTTCATTTAAATTGACTCGATCCCAATTTAATTAACTCCAATTTCCATTGGACTTGATTCATTCCCAATTCAAATTGAATTGATCCTCTATTCCTTTCTAACTTCAAATCAAACTCCATTTGATCTTTAAACCTGTACAGCTTTAATTATAATTTCAATTTTTACATCTTCTATTGCTTTTAACTTGGAATTATACTTTTTATTTAGCCAATATATTTTTATTTATTCCATAAACATTTAATCAAGATTCCAGAGTTTAAACAAATTCCCAAAATTTCAATATCACCTTAGAATGCAACTATATCCAAAATTCTTTGGCAAATTCAATTATCCCTTTGAATTTCAAAATCAAACTCAATTCACAAACAATCTCAATTTAAAACAATTTGGTAGCAATTTCTCTTTTAGAAACTCGAAAATAAAAATCGATGATGCTGCAGTCATCACCGACGTTATTTTCCAGTGACCGAAAGAGTTCAATGCTTTTATCTCTTTAAAAACATTTCCAAACATTTTTAATTTCAAATCTTCCAGATTTCAAATTCAACACAAAATTATTTTTTAAATAATACTATTATTTCTCCAAAACCTTTGGAAACCACTTTCAAATCCAAAGGAATTTTAAATTTTCCCAAAAATTCCAAATTCCCAATCCATCCAATTCATATTTAAACATTACTCTGGAATTTCATCTCACTTTATTTTCAAATATTCTCTGGAATTTTATTTCAACTTATAATCTCATTTATTTATGAAATTTATTTCAATTAATAAATTACATTTACAATCTATATTTCAAATTCCTTTTTGATTTTAAACCAATTCCACTTAAAATGACAATTCCAAAATTATTCCAATTACTTTGGACTAATATCCATTCAATTGAACCCACTTCAATTTCAATCATTTTCAATTCAACTCAATTCAAATCTTCCATTTAAAATTTTGAACTTATACATCTTCAATCCCAAATCCAATTAATTCAAATCGGATTCAATTTGAATGAGTTCAATTCCAACTTCAAATTTAAACCATCTCGAATTATATAATTCGAGCTAAATTCTCAACGATTGGTTTAACCCTTTTAAACCAAATTAACTTTGTTCATTTAAAGTTTCAAACAATTCTAATTTCTGAGTTCTAATTCTAGAATTTCATTTTTAATTAATTTAGTTTTAATTTGGTTGTATTATATTACTTCTTAACTTAATTCCAATAATTCAACAACCAATCACCAAAATATTCATCAAAAGAAAATATTGCTTTATATATAAAATATATTCTTATACAATTTCATTTAAAATCTTTATAAGAAAATAACAAGTACGCTCTCATATAATATATACACTCAACTCATCCTAGAGTACTTTGGACTCTAGTTAATGAGAAATCCCCACCAGAGCCAAGGTTCTCGCTTAACCTTTCAGCTCTGATACCAAATGTAACGACCCGAAATTTTCGAACCCGAAAATTCCAGATAGTTATGAAAAAGTAGAAAGAGATAGAAGAAGAAGAACAGAAACACCAAACATCTCACATTCGCAGCGGATAAAATATAATAATAAATAATAATAGTTTACAAAAGAATACTATATCTGTCGGTTGCATTTAATATACAGCAGAGTTTCTTATATATACAGTCATTGAATATACAAATCAACAGGTCTCAAAATTTACAATAATATAATACACCGGAAATACTCTACATGTTCCTGCCACCCAATTCGTCTCCTGAGCTCTAGAACGTCCTTACCTGGAAATCTGTAATACTCGGTCTGACCCGAGCATTACATCAAAGTAACACCCGGGTCAGGCTGGAAACTAGCGTGAGTAAACCCAACTAACATGGAATACAAGGTATACAACTCATATAAACCCGGGGTACTTGTATCAATTTCAAATTCATAATTTGTTATAGACATCACTTATTTTATCCATCAATTTCTAAGTACCAAATCTTAGATTAAATGGTCCAATTCACTTAAATCATTCCATTAAAGCATATTGATTACACAAGTCAATTTATAAGAATTCGAAGTGGTTTCGGGTATTAACTAATACCCGACTCCGGTCTCTTTGAATTCCAATGTCATCTCAACCCAAGTTATTCAAGTGATAAAAATTTAAATACTAGATGTCACTTTCTCACAGCAATTTGTCATAGATATCCACATTATCTCTGTTCAACCCAACATATCATATTACAAAAACATTTTATTACACAAGCATCACAATCATACATCAGGGATAACAGATAATCTAAGACATTTAAATATTATTCAATCGTTCGTAAGTAAGATAAATAGGTTGACAAGTACTAATTCAAATTATATCGATTACTTTAATCATTTTTTTATCTTACTTATATCACAATAATTAATTACAAATCATTAATTAATTAACTTCTAGTTATCCTTTCTAATTACATTCAGGTAATTAGCCTTTAATTGATTTTCCGTTTTGATTAACCAACCTTGATTAATCTCATTCAGTAATTACTATTCTTTAATTATTTTACATTGATAAAGATTCTTTTAATTAATCACACTTATAAATTTATTAACCCTTAAATAATTTACTTATTTAATTAATTTAATCCCTTTAATTAATTACATTAAGTAATTGTTATTAAATAATTTCATTGAGTGATTATCCATGGTAAAATAATCATCTTTAATCAATAACTTAATCAAATAATCATATTAATAAATTATTTCCTTAAATTAATAACACAACTAATTACTAATTCCCTTAATCCATTAAATGGATTATACTTTATTACTATCATAGTTTAAATCACCCTTAAAAACATATAAGGATAAATCTTCTATAAAAAGATTTCTAAACCAACAAATTTTAAACATTTCACTTTGGAAAAAGAAAAGACTTACTTAAAAGTTAACAATGCTTTTTAGAACTTTGTTTGTAATTCTTTGAAACTCATTTCCTTTTGATAATCTTTTAATACTTGAATTAATTCATCACTAAGCCTAGTACTAGTACAGATTCGAGCCTACCACTACCCTTACCCGAGTCCATCTCGTCATCATCCCGTGTGAACCCATCTCCAACATCACTCGATCAAACTCGAGTTCGATCCCCAGTACAGCACCATCAACCCTGAAGCCACGAAACTCAGAACCCCAACCTACACATGCAGAAACGCGTACACGTGCACAGCTACTTGACCGGCCTCCGACCACGGCCGCCCTCACCGGCAAGTCGTCCACGACCCCTACTCCCTATTCGACCAACCTGAGTACCAATTACTTACTCTAAATCAAAAATGAACATTCAAGTGCAAACTGGAATATAGCTACATCGATAAACTCTCCTTGCTGACGATCACCCCGACCTCCATCACCTATGCCACCAAGGCCTAGGCTTCGTCTAACCATCCTCTACCTTATCCTCCACGACCGATCACGTCCGGTCCCTCAACGACATCGCAGCAGTTCCATTTCTCAATTCGACCAAATTTTGAGACAAAACCCTACTTCGACGAACCTACGCCGCCACAACATTCGAAAACTCCTCTGACCATTTTTGCCGACATCACCCATTGCCAAGCTACCTTCGACCAAAAACTCAACACCCAATATGCTTTTGATTGCCAGAAAATGATTAAAACATGTTTACTGTTCGACTCCAAACTACTCTTATCACACTAAACTAAAAATCACCATTTTAATCTTAAAAATCCTATTTTCTAAAGGAGATTCAGATTATATAATTGAATTAACAATCTACAACTTTCGAAGTTAACATATATTTAAATCCTACTCTGTAAAACTAAGTTTCTAGCTATTATATTTCATCATCATGCTTAAAACAATTTTTGGATCTTGATTTATGCTTAAAAAAACTTGTTTGTTGTAAACTCTAAGCTTATCAATGCCTTGCTGAAGGTATATTGGATTTTCTTGTTAAATTCCAATTCTGTAGAAAAAAACAAAGAAGTAACAGGCATTTTCTACTATCATCATGTATATACACAGAGAGTTACAAACTAAAGAGAAACACACCAGCAAAGCATAATATTATCTATGAATCATATATACAGGTTTGTTTATACTTAATCTTAGAATAATATGTTTACTCACCTGGAGAATTTTGTTGAACAAAGAACACTATGATGATTTACAACTCTGCAGTTGAATCTGCCTTGAATTTGCTATCCTGTTCTTGTTTGAGTTAAATATGTTTTTAGTTTGAATTAAATTTGAGTTTGCCTATTTTCTTCTTTCCCTTTTTTTTGTTTCCTGAACGAACTAAACAGAAAAATGGATATATAAATAAGGCAACAGGATGCTTAATGGTAGGTTGTAACTAGTTAGGCTTATTTGTTTTGATCAGATTTTTTTTCTTCTTTTTCCTTACTTTGACTCAAACAGTATTTCGACTGAAAAGAAAAGATTTGCAAACATTTTGAAATGACAAAATGTTAGGCTGAAATGATAGCAAATTAAATGCTTTGTTTCCCAAATATGTTTACATGCTATAATTATGTTTTGCTATGTATAAAGTTTTTGTATGTAAAAGTACACTTGCAGGTAGAACTAGCTTGTAAATGAAGATATTTTAAATGTAAACATTTTGTTATATTTCTTCTAATTTAAATAGTTTATACACATATGTTTCTCTTTTTTTTGTTGAATTCTAGCTTGAACTTCATACACTGTTTTGTCGGGTTATTTTATACTTTGTTTTAATTTCATTTTTTTACCTTGTTTTCATACTTATTTTAGCTTTATACATTTGTATTTTCAATTTTCAATTTATGTTGTATGTTTACCAAATTACTTAATTCTTGTTTTTCTTTTATTTCTAATTATCAATATCTAAGTTATATCCAATATGGTTTACTTACCTATATTTATATTTATTTTCTATTTGTATTTTAACTATCAATATTTAAATTATATTCATATATTTGACCTATTTTTAATATTTCTATTTTATTTTGATAAACTTTGATTTTATTTTAAACATTCTAATCCATATATATCTATTTACCAAATATTAATAAGATAGAACATTTTAATTCAATTATATACGATAGATTAATTTGTAAATATTATTATGAGATTTATTATAAATTTCCAAAATCAAATTTCCTTTTCACAAATACAAATCTACACAATAAATGGCAATTATTTCAAAAGTCAAATTCATTTTAAAAATAATTAGTTTACATTTCATTTAAATCAGATTAAATATTTATTAAAATAATAGGGCCAAAATCCAGGGTCGTCACACTTCTAGATTGAAGCTTTTAAGTTTTTGATTTCTTTTCTTTAGTTTCAGGTCTGTTTTGCTTTTTCAGATTTTTGAAAATGAATGCAAGAGATTTTAGAAACCTGGTTTTCTATTCTTAAAACATGTTATTATAATGTAAATTAAAAGAAATTCTTATTTTGCCACTTGTCTATATTTTTAACACTTGTTAATGATTATTCTTTTTAACTCACACTTGTTAAAAACAAGTAATTTTGTGTTTAAGTCCTTAATCTTTAATTAGTTTATAAATTTTGTTATAAACCCCTTAACTTAACTTAATTTATAAATTTCATTCTAAACCTTATGTCATTATAAATTATGTTTTATATATTTCCTATTTATTCTTGTCTTTATATTCATACATTTTGTATATTTACAAAACATTCCTTTTTATATTAACATATGTTTTATATTTTTAAAAGATTAAATCTTTTTATCAAATTTTATTTTTAGTTAAAACTATTATACTTTATTATATATCATATTATCTTGAACTACTATACTTATTAATAAATATTTATTTGAATTTCAAACCCATAATTCAATTTACAATCTATTATATAATTAAACAGGCACGATTTTTATTTAATTTGAAAAATTCAAATTAATTTACAATTTAATCCAAAAATTTATTTTAATTATCAATTTAAAATTGGTTCAAAAAAGGGATCGTTACACAAACCATCCGAACCGTGGTATTTTTTGGAAAGTTTACACATTTAACCACGAGCTATGTGCAAAAATATTGAAATAAAAATGCTAAGTAGGTGAATTCTAAACAATCTTCAAAATCTGCAACCAAAGTTATGTACTGGTGTAGTGCGCAACTGCACTGGCCTAACTATAGTTGTGTACACATTAACAATGCACAACAACAAAAGTTTAGTGAAGGCAAACTTGATGAAGCTTATAATGGTCTCAGATGAACTTAAAGCGATGAATGATAAAATGATTGTAATGACCAGAATTTCAATCATTTGAATTTGGAATATTTAATTGATTTTAAAATTGAATAGTTAATTTTATAAGTTAAATAACTTGAATTTCAAATATAGAGATTTATTTGATAATTTAATTATTGAATTTAATATTTGGAATTGATTTAAATAATTTAATCTTGAATTTTATGTGAATAAAAATGATTCTGAAAAGTTGATTTAAATTATATTTAAATCGAGATGAAGATAGTAAACTTAAATATATAATACTAAGTGATTTGAATTGTTTTAATAATAATTCGTTTAAATTAACGTGTAAAAATAGCCTTTCGGGGAACTGTCTTGTATTTTGACCAAACCAGTTTCATTAGATCCACAATAGTGTGTATTGTATGCCGATGAGTTTCATGGCGATTGGACATATCGTTTGGTCTTGCGGTTTTGAAACGCTTAGAATTAATTTCGAACATTAATGTAATATAACTGAGTTTGAAAAGAAATCTTCTGTATATGATCGAATTAGGTCTCGAGACTAGTTCCATCATGTTCGGAATAAGGGTATTACATATAGAACGCAGCATGCCTCGATAGAAGTTTGAAATTTCCGGATGCTTAATAGCTTGTTATTTTAAATTAAAATAATTATTACAATATTTTTCCTTTATTCACCATAACCTTGCCCATACCCATGTCATGCTTGCACATCAGTGCATACCCTTCTCCTTTTTTAAAAGCCATTTCCTGTAACGAGAGAAAATAAAAAAATATAACTCAATGACTTTAAAAATAAATTTCTCGTAAAATATTCAATGAAAAATTCCAAACAAAATCCTTTAGCCTAGTCTTACTGAGATCTACGATCTTAGGGTGGTTTCAGGATTGTTTGGCTATGTTGAGGATCGTGGTAGTATAGAAATGGTTCGGCCATGATAGGGTTTATGTTTTTGGGTTATATGGTCAATGGTTTGTGGGAATTGATATGATGGTTAGATTTGTGGCATGGAATGACAACGATGGCCGAAGTCTAGTGAAGTGCGGTCAAAGGAAGGGGTTGCATGGGTTGTACGGATGTGGCATAGTGCGTTCAGTCGCTTTTTTCATGGAGAGGCCGGGGTTGAAATGGATGGGTCGAGGTGGTGGAAATTGTAGAGAGAAGCTCGTCGGATTCGTCGCTTTCGAAAAGCATGGAGAAATGAAGGAGTTTGAAGTGGATAAAGGATTGGCATGGTGGGCTGGAATCAGGCAGGCATAGAAGCCAGGGAAAGAAGGTTAAAAAATGAAATTTGAGATTAATTAGGTAGTTAGTGGATTAAAATTTTATTTAAAACCGATGACTTTAAAACCGAATAACTTTTTTTATACGAGGTCGGATTCGGACGTCGTTTGTTGTGTTGTGCGCGTATGGATGTTAGCTTCGCGATGGAACAAGTTTGGACGAATTTAGAGACAGTTGAAATTTGGGCTAAAATTGGATGTCGTTCAATTTTAATTCCAAAATAGGAATGCCTCGGTGAAAATTGGAATAATGGTGAGTTAAACCCACCTTTTTGGCTAACCAGTAATATTATATAGTTGATAGAAATTATTGATTGGATGTTTGGATGATTTACTGTTTTATCGGTTGGTTTGAATTTACTCCCACCCCTAGAGCGGATGACCTTTTATGTATACCCGCCTAGTAGCGGATGACTCATACTATATAATAATATATTATATGTGCTGTAGGAAAACAGGTTGGAGATATCGAACAAGATTCCTCACCACTCCTGATTTTATTTACATATATATGTGCTGATATATATGAGCTGTGATGCAGGAGGACAGGTTGGAGGGATCCAACAGGATTCCTAGCCACTGTTGATTTTGGTTTCAATAATATTCCTGTCATATGAATTATTGGATATTAAACTTGATTGTTGGAACTTTTGGTTATGACATTGTTATATATTTGAAACTTAAATCCTTAGTGATAGAAAATCAATATCAATATTGGCTGAGCGTTTAGTCGCTATTGGCCTTGAATTAGTATTTTAAAAACACTACAAAATCTCCATTTGAGTTCGAATTGGCTTTTGAGACAGGAAATGATTTTAAATCCAAAATTGGATTTCGAAGATATTTTGTTCTAAAGGATTTTACCTCTATTTTATTCCAAAATTTTTATCCAACTTTTTAAAGGATTATTTATTTATATTCAATAATATTTAATATGTTATTTATTTATATAGAATGTTATTTTAAAGCTATTTATCAATATTTTAATATTTTGAAGGGTTAATCATTTAAGTAATTAATATGGGTTGAAATTAATAATACTGATATACTAATGCTATTTTGAAAGTATATTATTACTGTTTATATTAATGTTGAAATTTTATTATTAGGGTTTAGTTAATAATGTCTTTGAAATTCTTAATTATCATTCTAAGATGTTTTAAAGTAAAAAATTATTATTTATTTACAATGTTTATTATTAATAATAAATTATATAATTGTGTTGAAGTAAATGATTAGAATTTACTTATAAATATTTTTAAGATTTACAAATAGGGTTTTATAATAAACTTGGATTTTATAAGAGAAATTTTATAACATGGTTTGGAAACTTAAGGAAGATTAGTTAAGAGCGAAAGAGTTTTATAAATTGTTTTAGATATTTATAAAAGAATTTTAGAAATGAGTTTATAGATCTATAAAAAGGAGTTTTATAATTAGTTTTATGGATTGATAGAAAGTTAAAAAATGAGTTGAGAAATGATTTAGAGATGTTTATAAATGGTTTGAGATTTATAAAATAGTTGTAAATGGGTTTAGATATTTATAAAGGAATCTATAAATGGTTCTAAAATTGCGTAAGAAGGAAATCTTCCTCTGTTTTGTGAATATACTTATACCGTTGAGATGAGTATATGAATATTTTTTCTAAATATTGAAAATATTGTGGGTATACCTTTGTAAAGGCATTTTATACAAATAATCTACAAAGTGATTTCAATAAATGAAAAGATCAATTTAAGAGGCTAGTGGTTGCTTATGTGCTTAACCAATGTTGGTTTTCCCTTTTGAAATAAATCCCTGAGTTGGATCTGTGTTTGTTGATAGTTAAACAACCACTATCACATGTAGACCCAAAATGTAACTTTCGAAATATCTAGGAGAAATACGTGATTTATATGGCATAGTCATCTTCGATGATGATGTACTATGCGTATAAATCTTGTTTCGCTCTCCTGGGATAAATGATAACAAAATCGTTCCACTAGTGGTTAGGAGGTGATCTTTGCTCTTATCTTTGACTGCTTATTTCCTAATAAACTAGGGTTGAGTTTATCGAAAATTATCGAAAAATTGTTTTTGAAGAGACTGGGATCATATCTGATTAGTGATAAGTTCATGCATGATATGTTATCCGAAAACCACTTCGATCAACCTCAAGCGTTTCGAAGTGAAGACATCTTAGAGATGACGAAATTGAAGACAAAGATCTCAAGAATTTTGTTCAGTCCCAGAATGAACTTTTATGGATGAATGCTGGAATTGCGTTGTTTGCTTGGAGGGCAGTGTTGACATACCAAGTGGAAAGTGTTATATAAAAGATAAACGTAGCCTCAAGCCTCATCAACCAAGAATGATCAAAGTAGGGGAGACGCAGCAGGACTAAGTGGGTTGCTTCCAAGTTGGGTATGATCATCCTTATCTAGAGTCAATATTATCTCTCATTTGTATGCTTCGAGGCGTATTAACCAAGGGGTGATCATACTTGGTACTATCCAGTAAAGGGTAGGTCGGTTCTATGTTGGCAGGGTCGAGACGTTCGAACTCGATGTTAATTTATCTAAAGATGTGCCATGATGGACGGTACACCGATAGCCCAGTCATTATATGGAAGCCATTTGTACAAACTTAGTTGTGCCCAACTATGCTAAAAAGTGAGATGCAAGCATTTCAGCTACATTCATATTTTACTTTGACCCCGAGATATTATTATAATATCAATCGATTTTCATATGAAATGTTTTGGTTATTATAACAAACGTTGATTTTCAACCCTCGAAAATCGACATCAATACGTCCCCTGTATAGCATGCCGAGCAATCGAGTACTGTAAATACCAGATTGTTAGAGGAAAAGAAGAAAGAGGTAGAAGAAGAAACAGAAACAACAACACAGAATCTCACAATCACAGCGGAATACTATATAATAGATATTAACATGCCTTTATACAAAAAGAACTATAACTGTTACTTATACATTACATCATCAGAGTACAATAAATCAAGAACTCAATACTGGACAATTATAATAACTTGTCCTCAGAAATGCTGAATATACAGCATACAATACACAAGGAATATAAACAAATATGCGTGATACATTTTCGTCATCCAGCTCGCCTCCTGAGCTCCATAGCGTCCTATCCTGAATCTATAATACTCGGTCTAACCTGAGCATTATAATAAAATAACACCCGAGTCGGTCTGAAAAACCAGCGTGAGAAAACACACTCAATTTGAATTATTAAAGTTACCAAAATCCTTTGAAAAAAAAAAGGTATTTCGTAAAACCACATCACACATAAACACGATGGGTTTTTACCCTACGATAACCAAAACACTTTATATCAAAATTGTCTGATATTGCAATAGCGTCTAAAAAAGTAAATAGGAAATAGCTGAAATGCTTGCATCTCACGTTTCAGCATAGTTGGGCACAGTAAAAACCGTACGGTGCTTATTAGAGAATGGATTCCATAAAATGACTAGGCACTGGGGCACTACCTATCACGGTACACGTCTAGAAAAAATGTACTGAGGACCTCGCCAGGATCACCAACAACACAAGACTGGCCCTATCCCTAACCTGGATAGAACGGAATATGTTATCACCCCAGTTGTTCCCACCCTTATCGAGACCTCTTTTGCATGCACCACCATATCCATAATAAATAATATATCCGAGGGTATCTAGAATGGGGATAACAAACCCTAATTGGGTATGACCCGCTTAGCCTTGCTTCATATCCCTGGATTTTCAGTTATTCTAGTTGATGAGGCTTGAGCATATGATTACCTTTCAAGAATAGTCTCACTTAGAATGCTCATCGTCCTCCAGTAACGATGTTCTGATAGCATTCGTCCATGCAAGTTGTCTTGGGTCTGGACAAACCAAATAACCGTCTTCACCATCTTCATGATATCCATTCGTAACGCTCAAATCGAATTGAAGTGGTTTTCGAATAATTAAAATCTGATCACGATCTCTTCGAAACGATCAACGAATTTGGCCAAAATTGATAGTCGGTTATTTAATTATCAATAAAACATCCATAAGCAAACATCAGGCCTCATTATAGATTTTTCAAAATTTATTTCAAAATAGCTTTATAAGATATATATTCAAATCTCTTCCAAATTTTCAATATTTGAGACAACTCAAATACTTATATCCATATCAGGATATTTCAAACCATCTCTTATTTCAACACTTAGAAATATATTTGAAAATATATTTTCTAAACTCCTTACTTCCCAACACTTAGGAAAAATTTCACTTATTTCTCTTTTCTCAAATCCTTCACAATTTATATTGTAAATTCCTTAACTCCTTCATAACAAATTCTATAAGTTCCACGTTTCCTTAATTAAGTCTCTTTATTCAAAAGTATATACTTATCTCACCAAAATAGGTATATTCATAAATCATTCCCTTTAAAAAATATTTGAAAACTTTCTAAAATAAACGTGGAAAGCACCATACCGTATCAACCATGGATTCACAGTTCAATGATTACGTCTCTATCCCAGAGAAATCCAAAATTAACTGCAGGCAATCACTGCCTCCGATTTCGCCATGAAAGTATACCATCACTTTCCTAAAACTTATTTAATAATTATCACAAAATAATGCTTATAAAGTTTCTAATAATTTTCCAAGTTTACTTTAGGCAGAAACTCTTAAATAAAAATTATTATACAAAACTATATTAATATTGAATAATTTATCTTTTAAAATAATAATTCTGATTTATTAATAAAACTCTAATAATTTTACAAGAATTTTTTATAAAACCTATAATTCATTTTGGCAACTTGAAAATATTTAAATAACTAACTTTCTGAAATATTTTTATGCTAAATATTTTTAAGTTACGTAGTTTAGTAATTAAAAATCCTCTTTTTAAAACACATTCAATTTCTTATATTTTCCAAATTCCAAATTAGCCAATCTAATATTTATAGATCTCTCTCGATTTATCACCAATTGATTTACGTCCCAATTTCGTAAATCCCCTTTTCACACCTCTAAAAGTAAATCTATCATTTCTTTTAAAACCGATTTACTCATCTTATTATAAATTCTCACCGTGAATTTATATCTTCAATTTACCAAATGATAATCATTTCACCTTATTTATAAGCCTTCTTCATAAGTCTCATAGTCTTATTTCCATTTTATAACTATATCTCTAAATTAAATTCCATTTATAAATCAATTTCTTAAAATAACCCAAGCCATATCCCAATATAAACCAAATCTCCATTCTTCCTCTATTTTGTAATTTAGAAATCTCATTCAAGATCCAATATAACAAATTTTACATTTATTTCCAAATTCACTTCTATTCTCTAAATCTATTTAAAATATTGATTTTAAAACCCTTTAATATTTAAAACCAATATCACTTAGGAATTTTTATTTAAAATCCTTTATATATGTGTGTGTGTGTGTGTGTGTGTGTATCCAAAATCTCTGTTTTCAATATCACAAAATAGTTAAGTACAAATTTAAGGTCAAACCATTTATTTTATCTAAATAATTTTTCTTTAACAAATCCAAATTCTAGGTAAATATTTAACTTTTCAAAAGTTCCTTTTTAAATTTCTTTTCAGATTCAACATATATTTATGGTATTTAGAATACCAGAATCTTGGCTAGCACTACTATAGCATCTAATAAATTCAAATCACACGATAATCTATCGCTAATTATTCAAACAAATCATATATCACTATATATGAAATTAAATTCAACATTTTTGAGGAATCCAGTTGGATCCCTCTAACCTATTTCCCTGCATCCACAGATGTTAACACAACATAAAATACCAATCCCCCTTCAATGCGGGATATTGATGTATATAGAATCATCCGCTATTATGCAGGGCACATAGGATCTCATCCGCTCCAATAGGCGGGAATAGTCAATCCAACTACTAATATATACTACTATATGTATTATAACATTAAACTGATGATAATAATTATCAAATCATCCAATCAACTAATAATTTAAATTTTCAACATTTTAAATTAAACTAGCAAATCAAAAATGAGTGAGATTTACTCACATTGGTTTTTATTGTCGCTTTCGCGTTCTGGTTTCGATTTAATCCGAGCGAGTTTGAATTTATCTGAAAATTAAGCAAGCTCCAAATTCGTCCAAACCATTTCCTATGCATAAATGATGACAATAAGATCCCACCGCAACTTGAGTCGGACCCCGTGTGAGAGAGATATACATTTATAAGTTCATCGATAATTTAATTTAATTAACACAAATATAACATTTCTTTTTAAACCCATACCCAAATTCGACCTGGCCCAAACATGCAAGAACCAACCCACCCACTCCTTCTTCCTCAACCGATACACTGTGCATGCAAAACCCATCCACCAGTGCACGACAAACATTGACATCGAGAATTGCTCCAAGAAATCGAGTTTTGACTTCACCAATGTTTTTCTCATGACGAGGCGCACTCGACCATCACCATTACATCACCTCCACCTCACCAATGTCGAATGCGATATGGAGCTATGTCGTGAAACCCCTATAGCAATTTTAAAAAGCCCACCGAGATCCACCAAAACGCGACCATAGATGCCATTCTTCCTCATGACGATGAATACGATGCCCAAACCAACGATCGAAGCTTAAATCTCAAGTCATAGCTAAACCTAGCTTCGAATGCAAAATGTCCATCACCATAGAACTATGCTGCACCCTCTAATAAGCATACCAAATCGAAGCACGAGATGAAATATGATTTATAAAAAATGTTTCATCATTTTTCGTTGAGTGTATTCAGAGGATTATTTTTTTAAAGCTTGCTATCTCTTTTTTCATTTTATTTTTCTGTGATCGTCTGTGTTTAAAATGGAAGAGAGGGAAGTGGTGGAAGAGAAAGGAGGCATGTAGGGTGTTGTCTACAGTGTTTTGAAATGAAGGGAAAAAGGGTTATTGTGAATATAGTCAATCAATTAAATATTTATATTATTTAAAACTTCAAACCGTCTCGATTACGCAACTCAAAATGTCAACCCCTTTCAAGGCGTGCCACTAGGTGTTCATAATGTTATACCCCTATTTCAAACGCAATGGAAAAGTTTTTGAGTCATAATTCGATCGTATGGAGAAGATAGCTTTTTGGACCCAATTATTATATTGAATTTTCGACATAAATTTCAGCGTGTTTCTACCCATACAACCGAATGATAAATCTAAATGCTATGAAATTTGAAATTCGATAATAATACACTATTACGGATCCAATGGAACTAGTTTTGTCGAATTCCGAGACTGTGCCCAAGAATGCTATTTTTATATGTTAATTCAAACGTGATATTTTTAAAATCGAGTAAATCACTTTTAAATCCAATTTAAAATTTTTATTATCTTTATTCTTACTAATAAAAATTTAATAGACCTTTAAATTATTTTTATCAAGCTAAAAACTAAAAAATCCTCTATTTAACCAAATTTCCATTTATCAAACTCAATAATTAAATTATCCAATAATCATATATTTGAAATTTAAGTTAAAAATTAAATTTTAAATATTTAATATCAATTAAATATTTCAATTTCAAATAACCAAAATTCTGGGTCATTACACTCCTCCCCCTTAAAAGAATTTCGTCTCCGAAATTATCGAGGTAAAAAGAATGGCTCCAAACCCATTAATTTTCTCAATTCCAATCAGTTTAAACAACTTTCCAAAATAAATTTATTGAAACCACATTATCACTTTTAATAATTTCCAATTTCATCCATAGATTCCAACTAATATTATCTATTCAATAATTTCAGATTCTAACTCAAATCCAATTTTAGCTATTAAAAAATTTCTTCAAAATTTCTAACTCCTTAAATTTTTGAAAAATTTCGCCTGCGTCTCCTTTGCATGGCTAGATCCGAACTACTAAAAATAGCCTCTATGGGTCCAAGTCATCAAAAGAAAACAAAAACCAAGGGACTCAATCATAAAATCATCAATTTCGAACAATAATTTAAACATGTACTTTTTTGTCTAGCAATCCAATTTTCTCTTGATTTTAAATGCCTGCATCTTATTTACCAAGAATATCCAATCATATAATTCAAAATCATTTTATTTTTTTTCATTTTCAATTCCTAATATTTATTTCACCAAAACTGGTATGATGTACATATATCATCCATACGCAATATCAAATCTGATCACTCGCTCGATTACATAATTTCACTTCCGAACAGTATCATTCACACAACTCTTTGGTGCGTACTCAAATCTGGTTTCTTGATTAGAAACTGTCATTCTCCTTGCATAGCCATTTACTATGATAGAGAATCCCAGAACGAATCAAAAATCCATATCCAGTGTTGCCGTCGAGAATCAAGCGAAACATTTGCCACATGAGAGGGACATGAGGTGCAAAAGGGAAAGAGAGGGATGGGGTTTCCTCGCTTTTGGCATAGCAGGCCTCCTACTTGGAGGTCCGCACGAAGGGCTATTAGCTTAGTGGTAGAGCGCACCCCTGATAATTGCGTCGTTGTGCCTGGGCTGTGAGGGCTCTCAGCCACACGGATAGTTCAATTCGCTCATCAGTGCCTGACCTGGAGATATGGATCATCCAAGGCACATTAGCATGGCATACTCCTCCTGTTCGAATCGGAGTTTGAAACCAAACTTCTCCTCAGGAGGATAGATGAGGCAATTCAGGTGCTATCCAATTTGGATCGATATAAATTATCCCGAAATTCTATGCTCGAATCTGGATCATATCATTATGCAGATAAAATAATACATGTACAACTTACGTATTTATTCAATTTATTCTTAGCTATATCAAATTCTTTTTATTCACATTTATACTTCACATTCACCTATTTACTTTGTATATCCATTCAATACTAATCCCACTTAAGAATTTCACCATCTAATTTTCTTAAGCCCATTATAACATTTTATACAAATGTTCTTAGATTTGTTTCCACTTCACCACTTAAGTTCATATCAATTTATATTCAAATTAAATTCCAATTTTCGAATTGCACTTTTGATTTTTACCAATCAACATCCTTAATAATATCCAAATAACTAATTGATTCAGTTAGTTCATTTTCCCACATCTCAAGGAATTCCATTTCCAATAATTATTTCATTTATCTACTTAGGCTAAATTTTCAAATTCACTCTTATTTACTTAATTTAAGTTAAATTCCATTCCAAAATCAAATTTCATATTTTTATTACGTATCAAACTTGCTCATATTCCATAAAACATTTTCAATCAAAAATCCAGAGTCTAAACAATTTCTTAAATATCTCAAAATTATTTTTGAAATCATATATACACACATACACAATCCCTTGGTATATCAAAGTATTCCTTTGAATTTCAAAATCAAATAAATTTTACCAAAACAAAAATTTCAATGGTAGCAATTCCTCTCTTGGAAACTTGAAAATAAACGTCGATGATGCTGCACTCATCACCAAAATTATTTTCCAGTGATCGAAGTGAGTTTAGTACTTTTATTCCTTTAAAATTCCTTTTAAATATTTCCAAATCAAAAATATTCTCCAAATAATATCACCATTATTTTCCAAGACTTTGAAAAACATTTCAAAACCAATGGGAATTAAATCCCCAAATTCCCAGCCTTCAAACCCGTTTAATATACCATATTTATAATATACTTTTGGAATTTCATTTCATTTCAATTTATAAATCACATTTACAAAATCCCATTTTGATATATGAAATTATTTTCTTAACTGTTATCTGTAATATCAACTTTTATTCAATCACCACAACAACAAATGATAATAGTAAATATTATCATTCCTAACAACTAAGCACACCATATATAATAATTTCTGAAAAATTATATTTTATATATAAAATATAACCAGGGTAAAATTATTTCATTTACCCAATTCCAAAACAGTACTATGTCGAATTTCTCTATTCAAGAGTTTAGAGATTCCTATCAATAACGTTAATTACTCGTATTGACCAGAATCCGTAAGCCACTCAACAAATCAACCAACGTAATATAAAATAGTTTTTATATCACTAACAAATACGCACTTATATCTACTAATACACTCAAACTCATTCTAGGGCGCTACTGACCCTATCTCTAATGAGTTGCCCCATTAAAGCCAAGGTTCTCGCTTAACCTTCGGCTCTGATACCACATGTAACGAACGCTGATTTTTGACCCTCAAAAATCAAGATCAATACGTCCACTGTATAGCATGCCGAGTGCTGGAAATATCAGATCGTTAGAGGAAAGAAAAAAGGTAGAAGCAGAAACAGAAACAACAACACAGAATCTCACAGTCACAGCGGAAAAATATATAATAGATATTAACATGCCTTTATACAAAAACAACTATAACTGTTACTTATACATTATATCATCAGAGTACAATAAATCAAAAACTCAATACCGGATCGTTGTAATAACTTGTCCTCATAATAGCTGAATATACATCATAAAATACACAGTGGAATATAATCAAGTACGTATGATATGTCTTTGTTATACAACTTATCTCCTGAGCTCCATAGCATCCTATCCTGAATGTATAATACTCGGTTTGATCCGAGCATTATGATAAAATAACACCCGAATCAGTCTAGAAAACCAGCATGAGAAACACACTCAATTTGAATTATTAAAGTTATCAAAATCCTTTGAAAAACAAAGGTATTTTGTAAGACCGCGTCACACATAAACTCGGTGGGATTTTTCCTTACGATAACCAGAACACTTTATATCAAAATCGTTTGATATTATAATAGTGTCTAAACATAGTAAATAGAAAATAGCTGAAATGCTTGCGTCTCACGTTTCAGCATAGTTGGGCACAATCAAAATCATATGGCGCTTATTGAAGAATGGATTCCATACAATAACTAGGCATTGGGGTACCATCTATCATGGTACACGTCTAGAAAAATCTACCGAGGACCTCGCCGGGATCTCCTAAAACACGAGATCGGCCATGTCACTTACCTGGATAGAACCGAATATGTTATCACCCCGGGTATTCTCACCCATATCGAGAGGTCTTTTGCATGCACTACCGTATCCATAATTAATAATATATTCGAGGGTATCAAGAAAGGTGATAACATACTCTAATTGAGTCGAACCACTTAGCCTTGCTGCATATTCCCTCATTTTCAATCATTCCGGTTGATGAGGCTTGAGGATATGATTAGCTTTCAAGAATAGTTTCACTTAGAATGCTCATCGTCCTCCAATAATGATGTTCTGATAGCATTCGTCCATACAAGTGGTCTGGAGTTAGGACAAACTAAATCATCGTCTTCACCATCTTCGCGATATCCATTCGTAACGCTCAAATCGGATCGAAGTGGTTTTCGGAGAATTAAAATCCGATCCCGGTCCCTTCGTAACGATCAATGAATTTGGCCAAAACTGATAGTCGGTTATTTGACTATCAATAAAACATCCACAAACAGAGATCAGGCCTTATTATAGATATTTCAAATTTTATTTCAAAATTCCTTTATAAGATATATATTCAAATCCCTTCCAAATTTTCAATATTTAAGATAATTCAAATGCTTATATCCATATTAGGATATTTCAAACCATCTCTTATTTCAACACTTAGAAAAATATTTAAAAATATATTTTCTAACCCCTTAGTTCCCAACACTAAGGAAAAATTTCACTTAATTCTCTTTTCTCAAAAACCTATCACAATTTATATAGTAAATTCCTTAACTTGTTTATAACGAATTCTATAAGTTCCGGGTTTCCCTAATTATGTCTATTTATTCAAAAGTATATACTTATCTCACCAAAATAAGTATATTCATAAAATTCCCGTTAAAAATATTTGAAACTGTTTAAAATAAATATGGAAAGAGCCATGCGGTATCAACCATGGATTCATAGCTCAATGTTTACGTCTCTGTCCAAAAAAATCCAAACTTAACTGCAAGCTATCTCTACCTCCGATTTCGCCATGAAAGTATACCATTCCTTTCCTAAAACTTATTTAATAATTATCTTAAAATAATGCTTATAAAGTTTCTATAATAATTTTCAAGTTTAATTTAAGCAAAAAGTCTTAAATAAAAGTTATTATAATAACTATATTAATATTGAATAATTTATCTTTTGAAATAATAATACGGATTAATTCTGATTTATTACTAAAATTCTAATCGTTTTACAAGAATTGTTTGTAAATCTTATAAATCTTTTTGACAATTTAAAAATATTTAAATAACTAACTTTCTAAAATATTTTTATGCTAAACATTTTAAAATTACCTAGTTTAATAATTAAAAATCCTCTTTTTAAAACACATTCAATTTCTCGATAAAAATATATTTTCCGAATTCCAAATTAACCAATCTAATATTTATAAATCTCTCTCGATTTATCACCAATTGATTTACGTCCTAAATTCGTAAATCCCCTTTTCACCCCTCTAAAAGCAAATCTGTCATTTCTTTTGAAACCGATTTTCCTATCTTATTATAAATTCTTACCGTTAAATAATATCTTCAATTTACCAAATGATAACCATTTCACTTTATTTATAAGCCTTCTTTATAAGTCACACAGTCACATTTCTAGTTTATAACGGTTGCACATCACTTAAACCTATTTATAAATTTATCTCTAAATTAAATTCCATTTCAGTTTCTTAAAATAACCCAAACCATATTCCAAAATCAACCAAATCTCCATTCTTCTTCTATTTCGTAATTTGGAAATCTCATTCAAGATCCAATATAACAAATTTTACATTTATTTCCAAATCCACTTCTATTCTCTAAATCTATTTAAAATCCGATTTTAAAACCTTTTTATATTTAAAACCTTTTTATATTTAAAACCAGTATCACTTAGGAATTTTTATTTAAAATCCTTTATATATATATTTCCAAAATTTCTATTTTCAATATAACGAAATAGTTAAGTACAAAGTTAAGGTCAAACCATTTATTTTATCCAAATAAATTTTCTTTAACTAACCCAAATTCTAGGTAAATATTTACTTTTCAAAAATCCCTTTTTAAATTTCTTTTCAAATTCAACATATATTTAAGCTATTTTGGAATACCAAAATCTAGGCTAGCACTACTTTAGCATCCAATAAATTCAAATCACACGATAATCTATCATTAATTATTCAAACAAATTATATATCACTATATATGAAATTAAATTCAATATTTTTTAGGAATCCAGTTAGATCCCTCCAACCTGTTTCCCTTCATCCATAGATGTTAGCACAACATAATATACCAATCTCGCTTCGAGGCAGGATATCGCGGTATATAGGGTCATCCGCTATTATGTAGGGCGCATAGAGTCTTATCTGCTCCAATAAGAGGGAATAATCAATCCAAATACTAATATATACTACTATATATATTATAACATCCAACTGATAATAATAATCATCAAATCATCCAATTAACCAATAATTTAATTTTTCAACATTTTAAATTAAACTTGCAATCCAAAAATGAGTGAGATTTACTCACATTGATTTTTACTGTGGCTTTCGCGTTCTGGTTCAAATTTAATCTGAGTGCATTTGAATTTATCTGAAAATTTAGCAAGCTCCAAATTCTTCCAAACTACAGATGATGACAATACGATCCCAACATAACTTGAATCGTCCGAATCAGACCTTGTGTAAGAGAGATATACATTTTATAAGTACATCGATAATTTAATTTAATTAACACAAATGTAAAATTTCTTTTAAAACCCATACCCAAATTCAACCCGGCCCAAACATGCAAGAATCATCCCAGCAACTCCTTCTTCCTCAACTGATACACTGTGCATGCTAAACCAATTCACCCTGTGCGTGGCAAACACTGACACCGAGAATTGCTCCATGAAATCGATTTCCGACTTCACCAACGTTTTCCTCGTGACGAACCGCACTTGACCATCACCCCTAAGTCACCTTCGCCTCACCAATGCCGAACGTGATCTGGAGCTATGTCGTGAAACCCTACAGTGACGTGATTTCAAAAAGCCCACCAAGCTCCACCAAACGCGACCATAGATGCCATTCTTCCTCATGACAATGAATACGACCAATGATCGAAGCTTAAATCTCAAGTTATAGTTAACCCGAGCTTCAAATGTAAAAAGTCCATCACCAGAGAACTATGTCGCACCCTCCAATAAGCACACCAAATCAAAGCATGAGATGAAATATGATTTTCAAAAAAAGTTTCATCATTTTTCGTTGAGTATGTTCAGAGGATTATTTTTTAGAAGCTTGCCATAGCTTTTTTTATTTTTTGTTCTGTGATCGCCTACGTTTAAAAGGAAAGAGAGGAAAATGATGGAAGAGGAAGGAGGCATGTAGGGTGTAACGACCCGTAAATTTTCGATAATTAAAATAGCTAATTTAATAAGATTTCGTGATTTAGTGTTAGAAAAAATTTTTAAGTCGTTTGGAATAATAATAAATGTTGAATCCAATGGGTATAATAGAGTAATTGATTGATAAGTAAAATCTATTTAAATCAAATATTGAATATTGAATAGGTAAATTGTTTAAATTAAATATTTAAAACTTATTGAATAATTGAATAACTGTAAAATGAAATAGTGTTCTAAATTGTGAATTTTAAAAGTTGAATCTTATAAGTTCAATTTCAATATTTCAAAAGATAATGAATTATTGGATAATCAAAATTGTTTAAATTTAATATTTGGAATTTATTGAATAATTTAATAATGGGAATTGAATAACCGTATAATGGAAGTTGTTGTTCTATAATTTTAATTCGTTTCAAAGGTTAAATTTTTAAGTTCGTTTTGAATATCCCAAAAGATAGTGATTCAAGAATAATAAAAATTGTTTAAATTTAATATTACAAAGGTTTGAATAATTAAATTCCGAATTTGATATGATTAATTTGAGGTTGAAATTTAATATATGAAAATAGAGTGAATAATTGAAATTTGATTTAATATGATTCAAATTGGTTTCCAAAGTGAATGTAAGTTATATCGGGATTATAATAGAGTTAATGAGATTTAAAAAAATTGGAATTTATTGGATAATTGAATTACGGGTTTAATATGATAAAAAAATGATTTGTAAAATTTTATTTTATCATATTAAAGTTAGAACGAGGTTGTAGAACTTTTAAAATCGAATTAAAAGTAAATTTGTGAAAATTGAATATTTTAATATTTAATTGACGAGTTAAAATAGCCATTTTTCAAACAGTCTCGGATTTTGACGAAACCAGTTTCATCGAATCTGTAACGTGATATTATTGTAAGATTTCAAATTTCGTGTCAATCGGATTTACCGTTTGTGCGGGGCGAACCAAAACGCATAGAAATCGATTTAATCGATTTAATTTAAAATCGATCGTTTATTTCCGTAACTCTTACAGATGATCGAATTAGCTTCCGAATTCCATTGTGTCCGAAAGTGGGATAAATCCTAGAAACGCCGGTCACCGTGTGTAAACGCCGGTCACCGTGTGTAAATGGTCGGTTTCGAAGCTGTTTTATTTGTTTTCCAAATTACTCAGTTATATAAACCATTTTTGAATACTTAAATTATTTTAATCTATTTTAAATCTACTTAACCCAATTTAAATTATTTTAAACTAATTTATCTATTTTAAATCCATTTTTAGATTTTAAGTATCTTTTACTATTTTAATTATTTAAAACTACTTTTAAACTACTTAACTATTTTCTAAAAATTTCAAGCTGGTTAATAAGGTGAAATGTTTATCCTTAAATCTTGAATTTGAATAGGAATTGGATTAAATGAAGTTGCAACCTAAATTGAAATTCGAAATGATTTTGAAATCGAAATGAGATATTGATGCAAAAATTGATTTTTGAAACGAAATCTTACATTTGAATAGATACGATGATATTTGAAATGGATTTGATTTTTGAAGCGAATATGATATTTTGATATCAATTATGAATCGATTTTAAATGTAAAAGAGCCAACAGTGTAATAATACGTAGTTATTAAAGAGACCGGGATCGGATATGGATATACTCTCTGTCGATACCGAAAACCACTTTAATAACTATTATACGCGGAGTGTTGATCCAGAATGAAGTGGATGGTTTGGTGAACGCGTTGATTGAAGAAAGAGAACGATATTGGATGACCCCTGACATGACTAAAACAGGAGCCGCGCCGGGCCATTGAGGTTCGCCACCTCTAGCGGACACACTTCTTCGATATCATATCTATTACATTTGTGATTCGATTTGGGTGCACCCCTTGATTTGGGAGTGTTGTTTCGCAGTGTTGGGGTAGCTGCTGGCTATGCTCAACATCAGTCCGGATCACGCAACTACTAGTATCCTAGTTGGTATCGCCTCATGTACGTTATCATACTGATTACCATATTCGCGACCACTACGTTATGTTTTGTGTTATACCTATGGGGTACCCTCTGATAACCACCAGTTTACGGTTGGGCTTACGGTGCTGTATAGACTATGGCATTATAAAAATGTGTTAAGGGGGATTATGGTAACGCCTTAACGCTATTTTGATACTTTATATTACTGATAGGAATTATCTACTTAGCGTACATTACTACATAGTAGATAGTTTAACGGATCCTTAAGAGATGGAAAATCCCGTAACATCTCTTGAGTTATTGCACTCACGTTGACACTGGATATGAGATGTCAAACCCCGTAAACATCTCTGACGCCGTTACACTCATATTTATTTACGATTGATTTAACTTTCATAAGGATATTTTAGTCCTGACTCGAGTGTTTTGTCTTTTTATTACGCTCGGGTCAGTCCTGAGATTTTCAGATTTTTGAAGATCTATTCTGGAGGATGAAGATGAAGGTTTGGTATACTATTACTATTATTACCCTTGCATCATGCTATCTGCTGCATTATTTTAATTGTTCTGTTGTATATGTATAACTCTGATAAATATTGTATAAATAATTGTTAAAGTATAGTAAACAGCTTCATGAACTGTTTATTTGACTATTATATTTTATCGTTCCGCTGCGAGATTCTGTGTCGTTTCTTTTCCTTTATTTCTCTTTCTTTTCTTATTTACCCCAATAACCATCTGCCCTTTTGAATGGTTTGGAATCGCCATGTGTATTTGATCGTCGGTTTAAACTGTCCAAAAATGCGGGTCGTTACAGTTGGTATCAGAGCTTTGGTTTAGCGATAACCTTAGCTTTGTGGGGTCTGACTCTTTATAAATAGGGTAGTTATACCCTATGATGAGTCGCTGAGTGTATATATATGAGAGAGCGTATTTGTTAGTGATATAAAATATTTTATATTGTGTCGGTTGATTTATTGAGTGGCTTATGGATTCTGGTCAATACGAGCAATTAACGTCATTGATAGGGATCTCTAAACACTTAAACAGAACAATTCGACATAGTATTGTTTTTAAATTGGGTAAATGAAATAATTTTGCTCTAATTATATTTTGTATATAAGGAAAAAAATTTCAGAAATTATTGTGACTTATCTAGCTTACCTAGTTGTTAGGAATGAAAATATTGGTTATTATCATTAATTGGATATTGTAATTTAATAAATAAGCTGAATTACAAAATAAACAATGATAAAACACTTGTGGAATGTTTTAAGAAAGAAAATCCTATAAGAATATTTTATAAAGCTGACTTATAAATTAAAATAGATTTAAATTGGAAAATATTGAATTTAAGACCCATAGGTTTTAAAATGGTTTTCAAAGCTTTGAAGAAAATATATTGTGATATTAGTTGGAAAATATTTATGAGAAATATTTTGAAAGGATTTTTAAGAAGGAATGAATTCAGTACTCCTCTCTTCTGTCGCTGGAAAATAATTTTGATGATGACTGCACAGCATCATCTACGTTCATTTTCGAGTCTCAAAGTGGGGGAGACTTCTAAGAAGCTTTGCTTTTCTTCGAAATTATTTTGGGTAAATGGGTTTTGGTTTAAACTCTAAAGGTATGATTTGTTATATATAAAAAAGGGATATAAGTGTATATGTTTATTTCAAACGATTTGGAAAGAACCGGGCATTTAAATTTCTAAGTTATGTTAATTAGTAATTTTCAAATGAAATGTGAATAACTAGAATTTATAAAATAAGATGATTAAGATATCTAAGCTTATTGTTTTAGGAAAACTTTAAAGTTGAAAGGTAAAGAGGATTTAAACAAATTAAATTTGTGAACATTAATTAAGTAAAATGAAATTCTATAAATTTGTATAATACCAAAATTACATTCTGATAACATATAACAAGACTTACCAAATGTTAAAAGTTTAAATAATGTTTTGGATATGTAATGAGATATTGTATAAATAAACAGAACCTGAAAGTAATTGAAATATACAAGTAAGAAAAACTCAAAAGGGAATTAAAATGTATATAAATGGAAAATTTTGATTGTGATAAAAATTATATATACTTAAATATAACATGAAATGATGAATGGATAAATGGAACAAGTAAGTGAACTTAAGAATGAAGATAAATGAATCGCATTATATCTTGGTAAATTGGTTATAGAAAATAAATATAAATTGCAAAGGGATTGTAAAAAAAAAATGAATTTGTAACCTTTAAGATAACTGTAAACTAAGAAGAGTCATTTATGAGAGGTTAGACTTTTCTATGATGATTAATAAACTAAAGTGCCGGTCAATAAAATGTTCCACAAATTAATTCGTTATTAACTGAAATTATGAAAATGCAATAAATGTAAACAAAGGAATTTCTTATAGCTAAGAATCAATTGGGAAAAGAAATTGAGTTTAAATTAAATTATATAGAATGTTTAAAATGAATTTAAGTAAGCAAATTCTTTGATATGATGTTTAAGAAAAGATAATGTTAAAGAATATGCTATGTAAAGAAATGAATGTACTAACTGAATAATGGATTGTGAGTAATTAAGTGAAAAAAATAGAAGTCAACAAAATAATTTAGTATAGATAGATTGGATAGAAATCCATTGGAAGGTAATACGTGAGATTGTACGTATATTATTTTATTCGCATAACGATTTGATCCAAATTCGAGCACAAAATTTCGAGATGATTTATATCGATCCAAGTTAGGATTTTTCACTCGATTCTCGACGGCGAACCCCGGATATGGATTTTGATTTGATTCTGGAATTCTCTATCATAGTATATGGCTATGCAAGGAGAGTAACAGTTTCCAATCAAGGAACCAAATCTGAGTCCGCACTAGAGAGTCGTGTGAACGATACTAGTTTGGAAGTGAAATTGTGTGATCGAATAAGCGATTAGATTGATATTGCTCACAGATGATATATGTACGGCTTACGGACTTAATTAAAGTTAATATTGGAAATTTATGATGCCAAATATAAAATGATTCTTTTAAAATTATATGATTTGGTTGTTATATGATTGTTAGTTGATTGTATATAATTCATTGAGTGTTAATGAAATTGAAAGCTATAAATCATTGAAATCAAATTGGAAGTTAAATGAATTTAAATAGAATTTAATTTGATTCAAATTGGAAGTGAACTAATGTAAATATAAATTAGTGAATGTTAATTAATTGAATTGAGAATGAATGTTAGTAAAATCCAACGTTAGTGAATCAACTATGATTAAATTTGAAACCAAGTCAATAAATATTAATGAGAAGTGAATTTATATTGATTGGTTATGGATTTGTTGGATGATAGTTGGATGATAATTGATTTGGTGGATGCATTTGTTGTTTTGTTGCATTTGCTATGTTGGCACATGTAGTTGTTATGTTGTTATATGGTGTATATTGATATTATTTTCATATATGCATGTTTCTCATGATTTGTTGAGTGTTTAGTAGGTACGGATTGCGCTTGCTTCGCATTTGGAGCTCGCTTTCGCGCTATATTAGCTGTATATGCTCGCTAATAATATATAAGGTACATATCTCGGATTACATACCGTACTTTTACACTTTTTTCCCTGCGGGATGCCTCATCACCTGATGAGATGTATATTTGTGATATATATACTGTCATTTTTTTTCCGGATCGAGCCGCGCAAAGGAGACTCTGCCGAAATTTTTCGTAAATCCGGGTGTTAGAAAATTTTCGAGTTTTAAAATTTTATAACTTGTTTTGATAACTAACTTTTAAATTTAGAAAGCCGTTCGGAGTAACTTAATGGAAGCGTAGTTATGACTTTATAAATGGAATTTCTTTGTTTTATAAGTTGGTAACTTAGAATAAAATATATCTAATGTTGAATTCTATACTTAGTTCCTTTTCCCTTCTTTTTCCTTTTCGGGAACGAAAAGTTTTGAGTGGGGGAGAGTGTAACGACCCGTAAATTTTCGATAATTAAAATAGCTAATTTAATAAGATTTCATGATTTAGTGTTAGAAAAAAATTGTAAGTCGTTTGGAATAATAATAAATGTTGAATCCATTGGGTAAAATAGAGTAATTGATTGATAAGTAAAATCTGTTTAAATCAAATATTGAATATTGAACAGGTAAATTGTTTAAATTAAATATTTAAAACTTATTGAATAGTTGAATAACTTTAAATGAAATAGTGTTCTAAATTGTGAATTGGTTTTAAAAGTTGAATCTTATATGTTCAATTTCAATATTTCAAAAGATAATGAATTATTGGATAATCGAAATTGTTTAAATTTAATATTTTTTATTTATTGAATAATTTAATAATGGGAATTGAATAACCGTATAATGGAAGTGGTTGTTCTATAATTTTAATTCGTTTCAAAGGTTAAATTTTTAAGTTCGTTTTGAATATCTTAAAAGATAGTGATTCAAGAATAATAAAAATTATTTAAATTTAATATTACAAATGTTTGAATAATTAAATTCCGAATTTGATATGATTAATTTGATGTTGAAATTTAATATACGAAAATAGAGTGAATAATTGAAATTTGATTTAATATGATTCAAATTGGTTTCCAAAGTGAATGTAAGTTATATCGGGATTATAATAGAGTTAATAAGATTTTAAAAAAATTGAAATCTATTGGATAATTGAATTACGGGTTTAATACGATAAAAAAATGATTTGTAAAATTTTATTTTATCATATTAAAGTTAGAATGAGGTTTTAGAACTTTTAAAATCGAATTAAAAGTAAATTTGTGAAAATTGAATATTTTAATATTTAATTGACGAGTTAAAATAGCGATTTTTCAAACAGTCTCGGATTTCGACGAAACCAGTTTCATCGGATCCATAACGTGATATTATCGTAAGATTTCTAATTTCGTGTCAATCGGATTTACCGTTTGTCCGGGGCGAGCCAAAATGCATAGAAATCGGTTTAATCGATTTTATTTAAAATCGATCGTTTATTTCCGTAACTCGTACAGATGATCAAATTAGCTTTCGAATCATGTTCCATTGTGTCCGGAACGCGGGATAAACCCTAGAAACGTCGGTCATCGCGCGTAAATCGGAGCTCAGATAATCCGGAATGAATAGTGTTTGTCAGAATTTCTATATAAGCTCGATATTATTTCACTTTTGCAAAATTTAGAAAACCCTAGGGTTTTGTACAGCCGCCGCCTCTTATACAATGAATGGCCAGAAAACACTCTTCTTTCCCCTTTGATTTCTTCAAATCCGCTAATCTAATCGAAAATCTTCCAACTGCAAAATGAGAGAGGGAGTTGAGATCTCTAAAGTGAACGGCTGTGATCGTCATCGGAGCATTGATGGAGGCGCGACAGGCCGTGGAAGGTGTCACGAACGGGCACGTTTTTTAAGGGCAAGATGAGGCCGAGCTCCACCATATTTGAGCCGAGTATAGAGTCGGCTATGGGCTACGGAGTGATGGTGTTTGATCGGGTTAAATGTTGAAGATGGTAGTTGTGTGATCAGGGTTAGGGCCGGCTTGTTTGGGTTCTTACGCGATCGAATACTAGGAAGGAAGAAGGGAAATCGGTGGCCTGGATCTAGGGCTTTGAGATGGGCGGTCCAGATGTGGTTTGGGTTAGAAAAGATAATATAAATTGTAAATTTATTATATTATAATTCGAAAAGACTTTAAACTATCATAACTTTTTCGTACGAGGTCCGTTTTGGACGAAACAAGTTGCGTTAGAATCGTATTGACGAGCACTACGCAATGGAACTGGATTGGAATCGTTTGGAGCTAGTGAAAATTTCGAGTAAAATTAAACGCTCGTTTAATTTTATTCGAAATAAAACGTTGGAACTACATTGAAATCAAGGTGAGTGTTTTATAATGCTCACAACGTACTGAATATCTTTATGCTAGTTAAATTTAACATTATGAAGTGTTATGATTTTTATTTGTCATTGTTTGATAAAATTTAATGGTCATATAGATCGTCATTTGAATTAAGCGTTGAAATTTAAATTGAATTTAAAATTAAATTGCGATTAAATTACCTGACATTGATAACTATGAAATTGCCATGAATTGTATTGTCTATTGGATGATGTATTTTGATGGATGTTATTGGTTGATATTTAAATGTTTGGATGTTTATTTGCTTATATATATATCATGTTAGGCATACATATGAAACTGTGATTTGATTTAAGTGATATATATTCATCCCTGACATTTAATTGAAATAAATAATTACTTGGCCATAGGATAGAAAATTATATACGGACACCGAATTGGCTAAATTAATAATTTTTAAAATCGTCGATATGAAATTTATTCAAATATTTTGATTTAAAAGTTATAAATGGAAATCAATTTATAAAAATCGGATTTATCGAAAAATTGAGTTTGGAATGTTGAAATAAATTTTGGTTAAAAGAAATTGTTAAATAATTAAAGTGGAGACTTTGGAATTTAAAATCGGGATATGATTGAATTTCGAAAATTGATTTGTTTAAAGATTTAACCTTAATTCGAGCTTTGAATATTACTAAGTAGAAGTGATATAAAAAAATGATATTTTGAAATCGAGCTTGGAATTGAATCATATTGAAATTTGGTTTTTAAACTTTATATCGATGGAAAATTTTGTTAAGTGTTATAAATGGATATTTTGAAAATCAAGCTCCAAATCGATATAAAATGAAATTGAATTAATTGAAAGCGAATATAAAATTAAATAAATTTGAAGTCAAAGTTGACATTGATGGAATCGAAATCGAAATTGAATTGGTAGAAGGGAAATTGAAATTGTTTTGAATTGGGAAGTTATAATTGAAATGGTCGGTTTCGAAGATGTTTTATTTGTTTTCCAAATTACTCAGTTATATAAACCATTTTTGAATACTTAAATTATTTAAATATATTTTAAATCTACTTAACCCAATTTAAATTATTTTAAACTAATTTATCTATTTTAAATCCATTTTTAGATTTTAAGTATCTTTTACTATTTTAATTATTTAAAACTACTTAACTATTTTCTAAAAATTTCAAGCTGTTTAATAAGGTGAAATGTTTATGTTTAAATCTTGAATTTGAATACGAATTGGATTAAATGAAGTTGCAACCTAAATTGAATCCGAAATGATTTTGAAATCGAAATGAGATATTGATGCAAAAATTGATTTTTGAAACAAAATCTTACATTTGAATAGATACGATGATATTTGAAATGGATTTGATTTTTGAAGCGAATATGATATTTTGATATCAATTATGAATCGATTTGAAATGTAAAAGAGCCAACGGTGTAATAATACGTAGTTATTAAAGAGACCGGGATCGGATATGGACATACTCTATGTCGATACCGAAAACCACTTTAATAACTATTATACACGGAGTGTTGATCCAGAATGAAGTGGATGGTTTGGTGAACGCATTGATTGAAGAAAGAGAACGATATTGGATGACCCCTGACATGACTAAAATAGGAGATGCGCCGTGCCATTGAGGTTCGCCACCTCCAGCGGACACACTTCTTCGATAGCATATCTATTACATTTGTGATTCGATTTGGGTGCACCCCTTGATTTGGGAGTGTTGTTTCGTGGTGTTGGGGTAGCTGCTAGCTATGCTCAACATCAGTCCGGATCACGCAACTACTAGTATCCTAGTTGGTATCGCTTCATGTACCTTGTCATACTGATTATCCTATTCGCGACCACAACGTTATGTTTTGTGTCATAAGATTTATTTGGAGTTATATTGGCAAAGTAATTTAAATTTGTTTACTATAAGCCTAATTGATATGAGATATCTTAAATAAAGTTATTTTATCAATAAGTAATCGAACTTTTATAAATAGTTTATTTATAAATCCTTGGGTTTGAATAAGTGAAGATTACTTGTAATAATTAAGGTGAAATAAATGTTTATGCTTGGAAATAATTCAAGTTCTTAAGTGATATTATATTTTTAATAATTATTAAATTTCACATATGATAATGCGTTATAGAGGAGATGGTTCATGGCAACGGATGATACGCCGTCGTACGTTCCATTGTGAAATTAAATAAGTGAAATTGTATAAGTTTGTATAGATAGGATCTAAATACCAATTGGGAATGAATGCCATTGAATAATTTTACGAACATACTATTGAAATGTTCCCAACTGAATAGTTGTGTTATTTAGATTGTTCAAACTGGTTGACAACTGGACAGCGGAAACAGACACCATTCCGCTGTATAGTTAATCTAAAATGTTGTGGATAGTGTAAGCTATTGATCTGATAATATCTGTATAATTATTTCTAACAATGATAATCTCTTATCTGTTGTTCTTGCATATATCTGTTATGTGCCTGTTAATTATATTTGAGAATATAATGTAAATCGATCTATGGAAGCTGATTGATATGAATATCCGTGTGACTGTGAGTTGTGAATTGTGAATTGATAAGTACCGTTGAGACTAATAAGCCTTGTCTATTTTGATTGATTTTGAAACTAGTTTTGCTTTAAAAATGAATATTCTTTTTAGAAATGTTTTAAAGAAATGGATAAATGTTTTGAGAATATCAAAAGTAGATATTTGCTATTATTTTGGAAATCCTTATAACGGTATTATTTAAACTATTTTCACGTATTTAACTCTTTTGTAATGATCCTTTAAAGATTAAATTTTTATATTTAAGTATATTTTCTTCAATATAAATCTATTTAATATAAATGTTGTTTGAATAATATTTTATAATAACTTTCACAAAGAGTATTTGTTTATTAAAACTTGAAACTAATATTTGAAAATTATATATATATATATATATATGATTTAGAAAAAAATGCTTTGGATATACACATATATATATATATTTCGAATGAAATAAGCTTTCTGAAATCCGTTTGTATTTTAAAGGTAAACAAGGCCTAAAGGTTATAACGAGAAATAACTTGGTTGAATTGATTTTTGATTGTTTAATAGTTAAATAACCGACTATCAATATTGGTCAATGCGCTGATCATTTCGAAGAGACCGGGATCGGGATTTATTTTCTGAAAACCACTTCGATCCGGTTTGAACGTTTTCATGAGGAAGACAAGAGTTTGGATTCGAAGGTGGAGCAGTGAAGTGCAAGGGTTAGTCGCTACTAATCCTGAGGATGATTCCAAAATGGATGTAGTAGGAATAGTGCCTTCGGTTCCGTTCGAACCCGGGACGGACTTGTATGGATGAATGCTTTCATAACGTCGTAAGGTGGACGGTGAGCATTCTAAGGGATATGTTCTAAAAAGGTAACGCTTAGCCTCAAGCCTCATCAACCGGGGATGACTGAAAATCAGGGGTTATGCAGCAAGGCTAAGTGGGTAGCACCCATTAGGGTGAGGTCATCCCTGTCTAGATGTCCCTTTTATTCGGCTTAGTTGTGCGGTTGTTGATACCAACCATGGTGTGATCTTACTCGGGATTATCCAGTAAGGGGTGGTCCCGGTCTTGTGTTGTAGGGGATTGAGAGTAATCCTCGGCACGGTGATCTAGGCCACATACTGTGAGAGATGGTACCTCAGTGCCTAGTCATTAGTTGGAAATCCATTCTCCCTACGCGCATGTACGTTTTGATTGTGCCCAACTATTGCTGAAACGTGAGATGCAAGCATTTCAGCTAGATTCTATTTTACTTTCTATAGACACTATTATAATATCAGAGGATTTTGATAAAATGTTTTGGTTATCGTAAGGTAAAAACCCGACATGTTTATTTTTGGCGTGGTCTTACGAGATGCTTTTGTTTCAAAGAATTTTCTAAATTTAATAATCAAGTTGAGTGTGTTTCCCACGCTGGGTTACCAGACTGACCCAGGCTTGGTGTTTTTGCCATATGCTCGGGTCAGACCGAGCATATATTTCCAGGTTTAACCGGAAGATTGGAAGCTGTTCAGAAGAGGAGATGGATCAGGAATGTATTCTCGTAGATGTTTATATTCAGTCTGTTGGTCGTGTGGTTACGATTGTAAGGACATGATTGATATAACTGTCCGAGTTGTGTGGTAGTAACTCTGATGTAAAGTTGTATATGTTATATTAAGAAACAGTTTTGGTTTCATGTAAAGTTTTGTTCATATTATAATTTATTCGATCCGCTGTGAGATTCTGATTGTTCTCTTTTCTTCTATCTTCATTCTATTTCTACCTTCTTTTTTCTTTCACTATCCGTCTTCCCGTGCGATTTGGCTGACAAGTGTGGTTTAAAGTCGGTTTAAATTGGTACGGAAAAATGGGGCGTGACAGCTGAAGAATCAAATATTGAAGCAAAAAAATATATGATTCACTGGATGCTGCTAAGAAACCTCTTTAGGATGGTTGTAAAAGCGGCACTCAACTATCAATAACCGTAGAATACATTGCCATGAAGTCAAAATACAACACCACCGAAGCCAGATTTACAACCATTGTACAAGCTGCAAAAAGACATATGACGTCCGATAATTTAATTTGTTAAAATCACTATGAAGTAAAAAAAAAACTTATGTCGGCTTTTGGTTTAACTTATCAAAAATAGATATATGTTTAAACGGCTGCATGTTGTTTTGGAAAGAGAAAATCACTCTTAGAAAGTGTAATATGTAACGAGGAAAGGTACAAACCAAGAAAAAAGAAGGGAAAGAAAGTTCCATACAAACATATGCATTATTTGCGCATCACTCTTGGGCTTCAAAGATTATACGCATCTTCAGTAACTGCACCTCATATAAGATGGCATAGTGTGAGAATAGAGGAAGAAGGTACGTCGACACATCCAGCCGATGGAGAAGCGTGGAAACATTTTGACAAAACTTATCCCAATTTTGCAGTGGAGAATCGTAATGTTAGACTTGGATTATGTACGGATGGTTTTTCACCATTTTCTTAATTTGGTGTTAAATATTCATCTTGGCTCATTATCATCACACCTTATAATTTACCTTCACGGAGGTGTATGAAAACACAATATATGTTTCTTATTGTTGTCGTTCCTGGCCTCGACGATCCGACATAAGGAAACGATGATTGTTTACAACCGTTGATTGAGGAGTTAAAAACACTATGGAAGAAAGGAGTAGAAACATACGACGTTTCAAAGAAAAATAATTTTGTACGTTTGCTTCTTTGTTGTGGACTTAAGTGATTTTCCTGCCTATGCAATGCTTTCAGGATGGAGTACATCCGGTCGTCTAGCTTGTTCTTATTGCATGAAAAAAACACGGGCATTTTCTTTACTGAATGGTAAAAAAAATTCATGGTTTGACTGCTATCGATGTTTTCTCCATGTCAATCATACCTTTAGAGGAGATAAAAAAATTAATAACTAATAGAGTAGAAACCAAACAACCACCAACGATATGGTTAAGTTAAGACATACACGAACTTGTAAGGGACTATCCAAAGATATATGAAACTGGAGTGCAAACAGAAATCGTAAGCATATTGACTATTTAAAATTAGTGCAAACAAAGTATATTTTGTGAGTTGCCTTATTGGAAAGATCTTCTACTTCTTCATAATGTTGATGTGATGCACAACGAGAAAAATGTATTTGATAATGTTTTTAACATAAATTTGAATGTTAAGGGGAAGGCTAAGGACGATTTGAAATCAAAACGCGATATATAAGAATTATGTAAATGTCCTGAGCTTCATATAAAACCAAATGGTAGTAAAAAAACCAAATCGTGTTTAGATAGATAATAATCAAGTTAAAGTTGTGTTAAAATCTATGGAAGGATTAAGATTTCATGATGGTGTTTCATCAAATCTTCGTAGATGTGTTGACTTTAAAAACGGTAGATTGAGCAGAATAAAAAGCCACAGCTATCACATAATGATGAAAAAATTATTAGCCATTTTATTTAAAGAACTATTACCCTTAAAGTTTGGAAGGTAAAAATGGAACTTAGTTTGTTTTATAAAGAGTTTTGTTTGACTACATTAAAAGTGCAACGTTTACATAAACTTGAAGAAGATATTCCTATATTGCTCTACAAATTGGAGGAAATATTTCCATTAAGTTTTTTTAATGTATTGAAACATTTACATGTTCATCTCCCATCTAAAGCGTGACTTCGAGGTCCTATGCAATATGGATGGATGTACCCATTCAAGAGGTATAAAATATGTTACCTGTTAATTTAATTACATTCGAAAGTTAAAGTGAATGTAAATTAATTTTGCATAGATACTTAATCAACTGAAGGAAAAAGCAAGGTAAAAATCAGAAGTTGAAGATTCGATATGAAAATCTTACGTCGAAGAGGAAGCTTCGTTCTTTTTCTCTCACTATTTTAGTGACCATGTGAACATATCATTTGAAAGTATTCCATGTAATGATGAAGGCGACGAACAAAAGTCTTCTCAAACAATGTTATCTATTTTTAGACAACATGATCGACCTTCTCAAACACTTATATTCTTCTTTAATGTACTGAGTTGCACCATTGGTTAGGTAATCTGAAATAATAATTTATGATTTATTCATTTCCATAATGCATGCGTGTGTAGAATTTAATGCAATATTTTATTCATATACGCAGTATTTATGAAAGCGAACATCCATATGTAGATTTCAGTAAAGAATTTTCTGATTGATTTTCAAAGTACGTTTATGAACCGATAAATTATGTGGTCGATAAAGGATTGAAACATATTGCTTGGGACCAAAAAGAAATGTCAAGACACATATATTTCGTCAATGGATATAAATTTAACACCAAAGAAAACGATGTAGAAAAATTAACTAATAATATAGGTGTATTTGTTAAAGGTAGTGATGATGTAGAAATCACATAAATGATTTCTATGGCGTTTTAACTCAATTTTTGCAATTGACATATTTCTCACGACCCACGGAGGAGGTGCTTCTGGTTAGATGTAATTGTTTTAGCAATGTTCCAAGTTCTGGAACTAGTGTGCACAAGGATTATAGTCTTATTGAAATAAAGCACACATTGCATTATCATAAGTACGATCCTTTTGTACTAGCCAAACAAGCATTGCAAGTTTATTACACTCCTTATTCGTCTCTAAAAAGAGATAAAGTAGATTGGTCAGCGGTTTTTAAAACAAAGGCAAGATTTGCATTTAATGGGAAGAATATTCCAAACAAATAAGCTTATCAGGTAGATCTTGAGTAAAGCAATGAAATAATAATAACAGACGATCGTACTGATTTTGGACCTATGAACGATGAATCAAACGTTTTAGTAGAAGCATTCGGGATTAGAGAGGAAAATAACATAGAATATGAGACCGAATCTGAATCAGAAGATGATGAGGATTGATAATATTATGTTGAATTCTTATGTATTATGTAACTTATGTAATTGATGAGATTTATTTTGCAAATTATGTAATTTATATCATTTATGAAACTGATTCTTCTTATCGTCATTTATATTATTTATGTCATTACTACTTCCTTCATTTAGTTAGCAATTTATGTTAAAAATGCAATGTATTCTGCTTATTGTCGGAATATGAGACCCAATCTAAATCAGGTATGTTTTGCACATTATGTACTTTATCTCATTTACGTCATTTAACTATAAAATATATTTCATTATTATGTTATTATTCTTATTTAAAATTATGTTCCTGTGATAGGTATCATGCTGTCCAGAACGAGGAGTTCTTTCCATTCTTCAGGAGGCGATGGCAGTGGTCCATCACAGCCACCACAGTGGTCCGTTGTGTATCTAGTACCCAGAGCGGAGGGTTAAGTATTAATTTTTTTTATTTTGTGTACGATATAATAATCTGTATCATATTTAACATAGGGGGTTTGACCTACAACCGTCAGCGCTAGTTATATCTGTTTTGAGAGATCCGTACAAGAGTAGGATGACGGCTTGTTGGCCTAAGTGAGATAATATCCATTTCCACATCTTGGAGTGTATATGGTAGGATTTCATTGTAAGTATAATCTTCTGTTTTCCATTCTTAATTTTTTTTGTCGCTTAGTTATTGTTCACCTTTTATTGTTTAATTATTTATCACTTGTTTATCATGAAATGCTTGTTAGGGACCGAGATGTTGGTTTTGATGACAACAGCCTTTTTAACTTCTCTTTTGTAAAATATTACTAACACTGTTGTCTAGATAGATATGTATATGCAGGATATATATTAATATATATATATATATATATATGCAGGTATTGATTACTGAAGACTGATCAGCATAAAGACTCGAGACTCAAGATTGTCGACTCTAGAGTATCAAGATCAAGATTTCAAGATATGTGTCTAGTTTTTGTTAAAACTTCATAATAACATGGAAATCTTCGTTCCAAATTTCATTTGGGATGGAACTCGTGTCTACCTTCTTAGTGGCTTACAAACCCATGACAAGTAGCTTACAAACCCACGACAAGTGGCTTACAAACCAACGAACATCCTGGCTTTGTACCAGTTCTCGAGTCCTGGTATGATAAGATATTCTGCTGGAAGAAGCTTGCAAAACTACTTCAAAATGGTTTTTCAAAATGATTTTCAAAATTGTTTTTCAAAATATTTTAGCTTAAAAATTATGTTTTCAAATGATTTTCAAAAAGATGTTTTAGCATTAAAATATTCTTTGTTTTTGTTTTTTTAAACTCTTGTTTTAAACTTCGTTTTTACTCCAGAATCATTTTATCTTGTTTTTCTTTCTATACCATTTACGAAACAAATTTTACATTGTTTTTAACATAGGAATGTCAACATTATGGGACACCCCATGTCGACATGGTGGCCGTTGAATTCAAAAGTTTCAATTTTCAAAAGAAGTGCCTATTCGTTTAAGTCTCTTCACGAATGGTTATGACCGTTGGTGCTTTATAAATAGCCTTCACAGACAAATTTTTTAACTAACTAATTTCTTATTTTCTTCACTCCTTCTCCACAAATCCATATTCTAAAATTTTCATATTTTTAAGATCGTGCGGAAATTCTGCCGAATTCTCGAGTAAATCAAATTAGAATCTCATTCTTGTTTGATTCTCTGCCCTCTCTCGAAGATCAAAGTGCTATTAGAGTTATAGGATCAATTTGTAATCAAAAGTTTATTGAGTCTCTCTATAAGGTGTGGTTGTGCTTGGAAATCAATTGTGTGATCTTGTTCCCGTAAATCAAGAGAGTTTGCCATGGACTCGTAAGACAGGAGGGTATCTCAAGGCCTTTAGAAATTGATGATTGTAATCTCAACATTGTTATAATAAAAATATTATGTGGTGTTTGCCTCGGTACATGACTGGATGTAGGGTAACTCTGAACTAGTATAAAATCCGGCGTGTTCTTTCCTTTTTACTGTTTTTTATTTACTTTCTGCATCTATGTTTAATTCTACGATGTTTTATGATTAATTTCTGCATTTGTTTGTTTCATAATTTCAATTTAGTCCATATAAGTCTTAGAATTCATTAAACACAATTCATCCCCCTCCCCTTCTAGTGTTAAATTAGCCTTAAGATCCTTATCCGCTGTCTCTTTCAATTGGTATCAAAGCAAGGTTTTCATAGTTTTCATAATGAGAAACTTGAAAATTGTTTTAAGGGCTACCAACACTGGTAATGTTAAATCTGGCACCAGTTCTGTTACCCCTAACACTAGTTTATTTGTAGAAGGTCAGTCTACTGTCAGACCACTATTTTTCAATGGCAGTAATTATGCATATTGGTCTTGTAGAATGAAAATTTATTTACAATCAGTAGGATTAGACACTTGGAATATCACACAAACTGAGTATGTTGAAATAACCACCAATTTTTTCCAGTGGACTGCTGAGAAAAAGGGTGTTGCACAAAATAACTCAAAGGCCATGAATATATTATTTTGTTCATTAGTAGGAATGAGTTTAATAGAGTGTCTGCTTGTAAGTCTGCATCTGAAATCTGGAAAACTTTGCAAGTTACTCATGAAGGAACAAGCAAAGTTAAACAGATTAAAATTACCATATTAACTAATCAGTTTCAATTATTTAAAATGCACGCAAATGAGTCCATTTCCGACATGTATTGTCGATTTCAATATATTGTTCATTCACTAATTGCAGTGGAAAAAACTTTTTGGAGGAAGACCAAGTCAGAAATTTTTTTAATTCACTCACTCCAGAATGAGATCAAAAGACACTTGCAATCGAAGAAGCAAATGATATCAGTCTAATGAAAATAGAAGAATTGATTGGGATCTGATGTCTTATGAAGTTCAACTGCAAAGAATAAGAGAAAACAAGACTACAAAAAAGAAGTCATTAGCATTCAATGCAACAACTTAAGATTCGGAACCAGACAGTGATGAGGAGATTGCTTTCATGACAAGAAACTTCCGAAAATTCCTAAAATATTGAAAAATGAATAGTTACAAAAGAAATGATCAAAGGAATTTCAAAAATAATATGGAGAACGTCAACAATGATAGATGCTACAATTGCAGTAAAGTCAGGCATCATATAAAAGATTGTCTGTATCCAGATAAACAGTTGTTCCCTCCAAACAATGACTCGTCAAAGAAAAGAAAGAAAGCGTATGCAACAATTCTTGATGACTCGGACTCATCATCCGGTGACGATGAAAAGAAGATGGATAATTTAAATCTGTGTTTCACTGCTATTCATGAATCAGACGACGATGTGTGTATGGATCTAAAAATAGGTACGCATTTACATTATTTTCAATTTTTCTTGTTTGAATGGATGCTTGTTTGTTTGCTTGATTCTTTTAAATTCCTTGAATTTTAAATTCAAATTTATCCCTTGAAATTTGAATTTTAAATTCAAAAATTATATTATTTTAATAATATTTTAAATATTAAATTATTAATGTTTAAGTATTATTATATTTAATGTTATCACAGGAATTATATAATTAGAATGTAGGATATAATATATGCATTTATTAGAAATTAGGAATAGAAACTTGACCTTTGATTCAATAGGCTCATGTCGACATACCCAGATATCCCATGTCGACATGCCCCTCAGAATTTGATTTCAAAATTTGAATTCAAACTTTTGAATTTCCCTCCACCTTTTCACCAACTTCAATGCTCTGGAAAGATGCCTCTTGACCAAAGAACATGTTTATAGAATCTCTATTTAATTCACTCTCTTTATCATTGCTTTTCACTTTTATTTCAAATTTTAAATTTATCTTCATTATCTTCAACTCTTCTCAAACTTCTTCAATGACCTCTTCAAGCACTCCTAACACCATTAGACTTCCAAAATCTGTTAAAAACTTTCTTTTTAATGACCCGGAAGCTATCAAAGCTTACATCAACTATGTAAACTTTGGTAAAATTCATACGGGTAAATTTGCTATTTTTTAAGATTTTCCTTCTTATGAAATTGAAAATCTTTTTCAACAATGTTCAATTCTTAATGTAGTAGATAACAAACAAAATGATTTTGTATGTTACCCAAACTTGTTAAGATGTTTTATGCGAATTTGAATCGTCATTTTTATGATGGGCAAGATGGACAAATTTGGAGTAGTGTTAAAGGAACACAAATTATTTTGGATTGTGAAATTTTAGGAATTATTTTGGGATACAAGTATATCGGAACGAATCTCTTGGAATTTCAAATAAATGAAAATGATCGGGAGACATTTCATCATATCTTTGAAGGGGATGACAATTTTGAATTCAAAAATCGCTATTTTCGTCCAAAAGCAAGAATTGTTAACCTTCTTATTCAACACACTCTTATAGCAAGATCGGGAAACTACAACAACCCGACTTTGAAAGTTTGCAAAGCTCTTTTTGCAATTTTTGGAAATTATGATATTAGTTGGGCCCAAGTTATTTTGGGTGAGCTAAGGCCCAAGAATTTCACTATGGGTGAAAACATATTATATCATGGAATTTATCTCACTCGGATTTTTAATTACTTTGGAGTCGATTTCAAAAGGGAAGAATTTATAACTAAAAAAGTGTTCAACCATGGAAACATTTTCCTTATGCAAATTCCATTAGTGTTTCAACCATATGAAACAATTATGGAAAAAGAAGAAAGGCTTGCTCATGAAGAGATGGAAGAAATGGAGGAAGAAGAAGAAGGAGAAGAGGAAGAGGAAGGAATGGAAATTGAAGAGGAGGAAGATCAAGAAACTTTCTTAGAAAGTATTGAATATCCTACTAATCCCGCTAATCCATCCAATAAGACCATTCTCAATAATAAAAGAATTATAGTGGAAAATCAAAAGACACTTAAAAGATCAATGAGTAAGAAAATAGACAAGATTTCCACTAAAATCGACAAGTTCTTCAGGAAAATTAGTAACAAGCTTGGACTATCATCTTCTTCATTTTCATCTAATTAGTTTTAGTTCATGTTATCTTAGTTCTATCTTTGTATTTCTTTATTTTAGTTAATATTATATTATGTAATGTTGACTAGAATCATTAGTGAAATCTTTCATTTCCTGTTATTCAACTTCACTTGTCTCTGTAATTGCTTGTTTTTATATTATACAAATTTTAGTTGCATAGTTTTGTTCATAATATTCAAAACAAAGCAAATTGTCACTTTAGGCAGAGGCATGTCGACATCTACCATCCCCCCATGTCGACATACAACGGGCAGAAAATAGTTACTCTTACAAATTTTAATTTCATGTAACTAACTTGTGTCTATTCATTTTAAACGACTTTCTACCCCTATTTATATCTATTTCTTCCAAAATAAATTATCAAACTTCATTTCTAGTCACTCCCTTTCATAGTTCTTCCCATTTCTTGAATTATGGCTTCTCCGATTAAGAATCTAAGTGATAATCTTGAAGAAACTCTCACTTCCTTCAAAAATATTCTTATATTCATACTTCATAATTAGCTCCACTTAGAATTCAGTCAAATGCAGATGATCAAGGAGCTAGAGAGACATTTTGACGCCCTTCGTTGGATGATCTCAGCTCTTAACAAGAACGACCTCAAAGGAAATCCATCAGTCACTCTCAACAAAGATAAAGAAGAATGGAATGCCATCAAAGCAGACCCTATCTTTGGAGAAGACGGGTGAGTGGAAGTACCAAGAAATGTCTAGTCATTCTGTATGTTATTTGTTTGATTTGATTAGTGTGTTTTAAACTTGATTGACTTAACTTATTTGGTATGGTTTGTATATATGTTTGGATTGAATAATTACTGTAAATATGATTGGCTGATGATTGAATTACTTTTTGGATTACATTTATGATCACATTTTATACTTATGATCACACTTATTACACTTATATATGGATTACTCTATTTTATTATGGTTGATTATCTTAAATCAAGTTCAGGGAATTTATTAGTTAGAATTTTTTGTTGATGATAAAGGGGGAGAAGTTATAAAATAGTAGTTGGCTTGGAGTAAAGGGGAGTCATGGAGTAAGGGGGAGTTATGGAATATGAGTTATGGTATAAAAAGTATATTTTATAGATACAGGTTTTCATCATCAAAAAGGGGGAGATTGTTAGGAACTGAGATGTTGGTTTTGATGACAATAACCTTTTTAACTTATCTTATTATAAAATATTACTAATACTGTCTAGATAGATATGTATATACATGATATATAGATATGTATATATGTGTGTGTATATATATGCAGGTATTGACTATCGAAGATTAATCGGTATAAAGACTGAAGACTCAAAATTGATGACTCTAGAGTATCAAAATCAAGATTTCAAGATATGTGTCTAGGTTTTGTTAAAACTTCATAATGACACAGAAATATACATTCTAAATTTCATTTGGGATGGAACCCATTTCTACCTTCTTGGTGGCTTACAAAACTACACCAAGCAGCTTACAGACCTACGACAAGTGGCTTACAAACCCACGAACATCCTTGTTTTGTACAAGTACTCGAGTCCGGATGTGATGAGATATTATGCAGAAAGAAGCTTGCAAAACTACTTCAAAATGGTTTTTCAAAATGATTTTCAAACTATTTTTCAAAATATTTTAGTCTTAAAAATTATCTATTCAAATGATTTTCAAAAAGATGTTTTAGCATTAAAATATTCTTTGTTTTTATTTTTTTTAACTCTTGTTTTAAACTTCGTTTCTACTCCAGAATCAATTTATCTTATTTTCCTTTCTATACCATTTACAAAACAAATTTTACATTGTTTTTAACATAGGGATGTCGACATCATGGGATACCCCATGTCGAGATGGGGGCCGTTGAATTCAAAAGTTACAATTTTCAAAAGAAGTGTCTATCGTTTAAATCTCTTCACGAATGGTTATGACCGTTGGTACTTTATAAATAGCCTTCACAAACGAACATTTTAACTAACTAATTTCTTATTTTCTTCACTCCTTCTCCACAAATCCTTATTCTAAATTTTCATATTTTTAAGATCGTGTCGAAATTCTGCCGAATTATCAAGTAAATCAAATTAGAATCTCATTCTTGTTTGTTTATCTGCCTCTCTCGAAAATCAAAGTGCAGTTCAGAGTTATAGGATCAATTTGTAATCAAAAGTTTATCGAGTCTCTCTATAAGGTGTGGTTGTGCCTGGAAATCGGTGATCTTGTGTTCCGTAAATCAGGCGAGTTTTCTCTGGACTCGTGAAACAGGAGCGTACCTCAAGGTCTTTAGAAATTAAGGATTGTAATTTCGACATTGATATATTAAAATCTGTATGAGTTGTTTGCCATGGTACAGGACTGGATGTAGGGTAACTCCAAAGCGGTATAAAATCTAGTGTGTTCTTTCATTTTTACTACTTTTTGTTTACTTTCTGTATCTGTGTTTGATTCTGTGATTGTTTTGTGATTAAATTATGCATTTGTTTGTTTCATAATTTCAATTTAGTCCATATAAGTCTTAGAATCCATTAAACACTATCACCCCCCTCTTGTGTTGAATCAACCTTAAGATCCTTAATCCGCTGTCTCTTTCAATGCAGGCCTCAATTGATGTACAATCAAATGACTTGCATTTGGTACGACACTATTGGATGCAGAAGATGAGGAAGAATTATCAGGATTTCATGTCGGTTGTAAAGCATAAAGGGAAGAAGCCGAACTGAATGGGAACGCGTGTATGGGAAGGGTGGTTGGTACATTGGGATAGTGACGAAGCGAAGGTAAGTGTACTAAACTTTTATTAACTATTTGATTGATATGTAAATATCAAAAAATATTTAGTAAGTAAATAATGTGTTAAATTTAAATGTACAGGCATGGTCGGAAAGAAATTCTGCAAAAAAGAATATAATCTTGTCACTCGTCAAGGAGGGTCCAAGTCGTCCCAACAATATCGTCAGGAGTTGGTAAATTTATTAAATATGAATTGTAAATAGTTATTGTGGTGCATAATTTTGAATATACAATAATAGTACATAATAATCAATTTCAGGAAGTTGAGCACAGGGTCCCATACCATACATGGATGTATTTACCCGTACTCATGCAGTCGAGCATGTAAATCCAGATGGGACAGTTTATATACATGGCATGACGATAAATCGAGAAAGAGCCAAGTAAGCATATTTTGGTTTATATACCAGTAGTAATTTTTTAATCATTAAAGTATAACGAATTAAGATATCATGCTATTAATTTTAACTGTATTTTTATTTGTTCATGCAGGCAAGGTTTATGCAACAACGGTAGAAACTCCCGAATGAAACTGGTCGAAAGCAGCTAACGATGAACGAGGAGGATGTCATTTTTGTGTCAGTTATGGATCCATCTTCACGAAACAGGTGCTACGGCTTTGGCAATCAAGTGGTAATGAATAATATATTAAGATATAACAATTTAGTAATCTTTCAGTTCTAAATAACTTCACATCGTTTTAGTTTCAATAATAAGTTTATAGATATAACAATTAACACATTATGTTGTAGCTTTGATAGTAAGATCATAGTAATTGAAAATTTACAAATTAAATAAGTATTGCAGGCCAAGAGACAGAGGAGAGCCAGCCAAACCAGAGCTTAGATCGATCTAGCAGAGATCGAAGAGTTGAGACCTAGGTAGCGCAGTTGGAGGAGTAGAACCGTCGGTAGGCCATTGAGATGCCACATCTGTTGGACCAGCGTATTGCTGAGTACATGTAGTAGTATGGTGGCCGCTTTTCATCTTCAACTGTTTTCGGAGGATCTAGAGATGATTGACTGGAGTGATAGGTATGTTTTTTGTTTTGCGTCATTTTGTAGTAATTTTTAGTGATACATTAAATTGATGGAGTTGGATTTGAAATGTTGTGTATTTTGTTTAATGATACATTTGATGATAGTAATTTTGACATTTGCGAGTTGATGGTGGCGAGCTGATGAAGGATTGATGTATATTTTGTACAATAAGATGTATGTAAATTATGTTAGCAATGTGTTGGTTTGATTTTATACGAATTATGATTGGTTATTTCTTTATCCAATTTGATTATATTTGTATGGTTTGAATTTATACTGAATATCTAAATTGGATATGTGCTTGTGTGGTGGAATATATTGTGTTTATGGACTATGTATGGAAGGTAAGAATGCAGCAGGAAATTGAGAAAACAGCTTTAGGAAACCGACGGCTTCCGACGGCCTATAGGCATTTTCTAGACGGCTTGCAGCGGCGTAAAACCGACGGCTTCCGACGGCTAGAGACGGTTTTCATCACTTCCGTGATTGTCATGTGTGTTCGAATGTCGTTAGTAACGCCATTGGTAGCTGTCGAAAATGCATCGACGGCTGCCGTCGGAAGCCGTCGGAAATCCTGTTTGTAAAGGCCCACAAATCCGTAACCCTTTCGAGCTGGCAAGATCCCACAACAACTCAGCCTAAAGTGGAACGAACTTATGAGTTTTAGGGTTTAAAGAAGAAAGAGGCAGAAGAAGAAGAAAATAAAGCAATAACAGAATCTCACATTTCGCAGCGGAGCAAATATAATAGATAAATGGATATCTTTAAACAGAATCACTATATCAGTTATTACATTACATCACATTACATTATCAGAGTGTACAACAACAAACAGCGAAAAGAAATATTACATATATAAGTGATACGCCTCGCCATCCATCTCCAACTCCTGTTTTCCACAGCAACTTCTTGACTTTGCTCCCGAATAATGATAACCTGACTCTAGGCTGCCCGTGTGGAAAATTGTGGGCACCCAGAGTTTAGAAAGGGAACAATAAACTCCAGGTCAGTCGTGGGACTGGTGTGAGATCTTAAAACAGTTATTTTCACAAAGAAAATAAAAGGAAATCCGCTATGCTTTTAGGAAACGAAACTAGCATAAGGCCTCCCGCCACACACACGATGCAAACGCAGAATTGGAGGAGATTTCTCCTTATGATAGTCAAACATGCTTAATACGCAAAATCTTTTGATATTATTATTATTAGTGCATAGCGCAGAAAACATTTCGAAAGTATAATATTAATCTTAGCCAGCATACAACCATTATTGTATGCCTATTATAGCTACCATATTCAATAGCAGGTTACCGCCACATTCCATGGCAGGTTATACAACTAAAACCATACAGGGCGCGTATTGTTTCATTGGATTTCCAACAAATGGTCAGGCTAAGGAACTTCCTACTGCCACATGGGAACGCCTCTGGAGGGACGCCCCGAGAACCTACCAGGCTCTCTGCCAACACAAGGCCGGTTACCCCCTTCCCGGGAACTAGAACCTAAGATATGCCACTCCCGGTCGTTTGCGACCTTTATCCGAGGATTCTCTAGACCAACAACCACAAAGAAAAGTATTTGAAGTAACCACGTAGGTTAAATATCAGGGCTCCATACCTGATACCACCCTTTTCCAGAAGGAATGGACATACCCTAGGGGAGCCACCCTTGAAACCTTGTCGCATCTTTCCTGTTTCGACCATTACCGGGGTGCGAGGCTCGATGAGGTCTTCTCCACAAAGCTAACTTTTCACAAAGTCATGCTTTGATCAACAAATGATCAGCAGCACTTCGTGTGCCACATTCAAATTGGGAATGTATCACTAGTAACCATCAACTACATGACCTCTGAGCTCGTACGTCTCAGAGAAGGGTGTTAAGGTATGAGAAAAAATTCTCCGCCACCAACAGAAATGTATTTGATAGAAACCAGCTTTACATTTCAAAGTGCAACGTCAGACACACATCCATACAAGTCCGTTCTGGGATCGAACGGAACCGAAGGCACTTCCAAAGAACCCTTGCAAATCCGGATATTCACTAATCACGTCCGAATCCCCATCACAAAGGTGATAAATCTCTATACCGGAGCAACTTAGTGAAGAGACATTCGACAGGTAATCCTTTCATTTTCAAGAATACCCTGTCTTCAACACCGCCTTCGAATACAATCCCATTTCGTCGTATCGTTATTCGGAATGGGTTTTATGACACAAAGTCCTCTTCCGGCTAATCCGAATAACGAGCGCTTATTTTTAAAATAAGTGTTCATTCAGATTTCAAACAAATCACACCAAATTTACACTTTGATCTTTTAAATAAAAGATCCATCACAATCACAAAGGTTCGATATAGGTTTCGAACATCCACTTGGAATTCGACTCCCGGTCGCATCAAAATTCAAATGCCATTAAAAGGCTAGTATTGATAGTCGGTTATTTAACTATCAATCAACATTCACAATAATTTTCCTAATTATTTATTTTGAAAAATATCTTCTCAAGATAAAATTTTAGCACTTCAACTATTTGAAAACAAATTTCAAATCACTTTTCACTCGCGGAATAAGATTCTCGATATTATTTATTTCCACTGAAAGTCTGCCGAATTAAAATATTTTTAAATAATTCAAATCACTTATCCAAGATATACTTGGAAATATTTAGAATAAAAACTATTTTAAAATACTTGCTTAAATATTAGTTATGAAAACAATATTATACTAATATCGCATATAAAACTTCAAGTCCAAAACTAATTTTTAAAATAAAATTAATAGATAGGATATAACCATTTAAATATCCAATTTCTAAAATAAATATCAATTTAAAACTGTAAATCATCACTTCTATAATGGTTTAAAACATATTTCACTTTAAAGATTTTCAAAATAACATAAGTAAATATATATATTTTTTCCCAAAACATTCTTTCCCTTAAACCATCTTTACAACTTCAATCTATATTTATAAACTATATTGGAAACATTCTCGGCTTTCAGGGAAAATACACATTACATTCTAAAATGGTTCATTCAAATCAATTTATAAATCTTCCTGGATTTATTTTAGATTTACGTCCCAAATATGTAAATTCCTTTTTACACCTTTAAAAATAAACCAACATTTATTTTTAAAACAAAATTCCCTTTCCTTTATAAAATTCTCATTCTGAATTTTAAATTTTCCAAATATCTACTGATATACGATTTTCAAATTGATTTTAAAAATCATTTCCAAACACCAAATCAAGTTTCAAATTGATTTCAAATTGATTTCAAATTTTATCTTAAACACCAAATCAATTTTAATATTGATTTCCTAAAGATTCATTCTTTTAACACCAAATCAATTTCCGAATTCATGTTTAACATAAATTCCTTTATCTCTTTCAAAATTATTTAAAAACCGTATTTTTAAAATTAATTCTTCACCTTTTGAATATTATTACTTGGAATCCATTTATTAGACATTTCCACTATATTTTGGAATTTTATTCAATAGATTTCACTATAGATTTTCTACTTAAATTTAAAAATTCAATTTTATTTATTTCTGATATCTTACGATACCAAAAATATATTCGGCTGAATTTTATCCTTCAACGATTTCAGTCACAGCATAATCACACATAGATTATAAATAAACAAACACACAACATATGAAACAAAATCAAATGTTTTGAGGAATCCAGTTGGATCCCTCCAACCTGTTTCCCTGCATCCACAGATGTTAGTACAACAATTAAATACCAATTCCACTGCGAGGTGGAATATCGCGGTATATGGGATTATCATCCGCTATTATGTGGTGCAATAAGGTCTCCTCCGCTACATAATCCGGGAAATCAACAACTTCAATATATATTATATACTACTATATATATATATATATATATATATCATCCAGTGAATAATTATTATAAATCAATCATCCAAGCACATAGTCAACCAATTTAAATTCTAACTATTCAAAATGTAAATCAGAACAATATTGTTTGAGTGAGAAGATCTCACCTTTGCTTACGCATGCAACCCATTTCAAATCCTGCTTGATCCTCAACGATTCTTAGACCTTGTATAACAATCATATACTTTCATTAATATTCGAACCAATGGAATAATCAATTATTATTTTGATAGTTTAATTAACCGATAATTTTATTTAAACCAATTTCTCCTTTAATAGACTATTTTTAGTAAATTAAAATATGTATATTTATTTTTTTCAAATTGATACTAAAGATAATTTTCTCCGTTTCAAAAACTAATTTTTTTTACATTAACTTTCAATATTTAAAAAATTCATATGTATATTATATAAAAAGAAATCTATCTGCATATTTATTTTCTCTATGGACTGCATATATATAAATGTAAAGTAACTATATAGATTTCCTAAAAATCTAATTTATTAACTTTCAATTGCTTTTTAAAATTCTTATTATTATTATTATATTGTATTATTTTTTTCAATAGTTAATAACTAAATATATAATATTTTTTTGTAAACAGCAGAACAAACCTCTTCTCTGTAAGCATATAAAAAAAAAATTCTTTTCTGCATACATACATTTATATAAAAAAAGCTTATTTAAAACCTTACCTAATTGTCGAAATCGCATCTCCAAAAGAAATCAACCCAGCTACGATTTCCACACATTTGATTTATTCATTTTGGACCTCGTATGCATTTGATATTGGTTAATGAACATTTGATATAATTTAAATTTATTAACTAAAATCAATAACAATTGAAATTAATTACCTTGATTACTTTTAAAATAACACACATAACCAAATCCTGAAACACTCGATGGACACTGCTCCTCTTCTCCAGGTCGTGACACCTTATCGAACCCAGCAAATAAAATCATGAGCATCTCCTCCCTCGAAACCACCAATCACCGATATAACGTAGCTGTATCCTCCACCCTCACCCTCCAATCGCACGCCCGACAACAATCATGCTCAAACCCTAATCGCATGACCGCGAACATTACGTGAAGTCGCCGTCGCACCACCATTTCAAATCGCGACTTCGACAAAACGCCAACCGTTCGCCTTCGGCTCACCTATACCGCCGCACAAATTTTGGGACTTAATCGCAAACCCTAAAAATGCCGCACCAAATCCACGATTCGAAATTTGCACAGTCGCCGAGTCTGCCTCCTCCTTCACCAATTCGCGGCCGAATCGACTTCATCCCTCGCGAGTAGCTCACGATCTCGACACTCATCAAGACTCAACCCTACACGGCGCCTCCACCTGTCGAGTTTGCATCCGACTCTCGATTTAGATTCGAGCTTGCTTCCAAATCGCGAAAACATCGTGCCTTCTTTTTTTTTCTTTTGATAATTTGATTTTGAAAACAAAAGGATGCTGCCATTTTATTTATTTATTTTCACGAAGTCGATCAAACGAGAAGGGGCGGCCATTATCTTTTGATTTTTATGAACTGAGGAAGTAAGAAAGGGGATTGCGTGATTCAAACGAGAAAAGGAGACAAAATCGATTACTAGGGTGGCTTATTTCAGAGGAGGTCGGATGAGGTGAAAGGCTGATAGGAAAGAAAAGCAGCTGACGGGAAGAATGGAAATATATAATTTTAATTCAAATCCCAAACGTCTCGATTTACGTAGCTTAAAATCGTGAACTCTTATTGAGGCATGCCGCTAGGCGTTTATAATGTTATACTCCTATGCCGAACACATTGGAAAAGGTTTCGAGTCCTAATTCGATTGTATGGAGAAGATAACTTTTTAAACCAGTTATTACATTAAGTTTCGATAAAATTTTCAGCGCATTTGCTTATCGTATGGCCAAACGACAACTCCAAACATTACGAAAATTGAAATCCGATAATAAAACAATATTACAGATCCAATGGAACTGGTTTCTTTGAATTCCGAGACTATGCCTCGGAAGGCTATTTTAAAATATCGATTTAAACGATATAAATTCAAAACTGGACAAATCACTTTCAAACCAAATTCTGAAGCTTCTATTATCTTCTGTATTATCAATATAAATTTTCTAAGCCATCAAATTATTTTTAACAGACTTAAAACTAAAGATTCAAATTTTTATCCAACTTTCTATAATTAAATTCAATAATTTAATTGTCAAATCTATAGTAATAATTAAAATTCAAGTTAAACTATTCTCCAAACATTTAAAATCACTTAAATATTTCAATTTCTACTGTTCAAAATTCTAGGTCGTCACATCCTTCACCCCTTAAAAGAGTTTCGTCCTGAAATTACAAGTTAAGAAGAATGAACCTTAACCCATTTACGATTTTCCCACAGCCAAACAATTTTATCTATTTGCCAAAATAAATCTTTTTATTCGAGATTCATTCACTTCAAATAATTTTCATAGTTTTCCATAGTTTCCAATCAACATTGTTTACTTCACAATTCAAATTTGAATTTAAATTCAAGTTTCAAATTTTTAAAATTTTCTCAAAATTTTTCGAACTCCCTAAATTTTCGAAATTTTTTGCCAGCGTCTCCTTTGCGCGGCTAGCTCGGTACGACTACAAAATGGCACCACAGTCCCTCGGATTCAAAAAGAAAACAAAAGGCCAAGTGGCTAGATAAGAAAATCATCAAATCTCATACTGAAATTTACATACATTCCTTTTTATCGAGCAATTTCAAATTTATCTTCGAAAATCAAATCCCAATTCCTTTTGCATTTAATACACATGTATATCCTGCTAACTATAATATCCAATTACAACATTCAAATTTATTTTGCACATTCCTTTACCAAATTTTTGATATATACTTCTTATGCCCTTTTTTACTTCACTATTGAAGTTATATATCCATTTTCATTCAATCTTACATTTCCAATTTCATTTGAATTCAATTCAAAATTTCAATTCAATTTATCTTCTAAATCTGGAATTTTATCGATTACCTTTCATTCACAACTGCACTATTTTAAATTAGTTTCATTTACTAATTCATTATAAATTCCAATTCATTTTATCTCAAACCATTTCTTTATTTCAACTTTATTGTCTTTAGTTCACTTCGAACTAATTTTACAACTCCATTTTATTTCACACAATTCAAATTGGTTTTCAATATTCAGTTTTCAATTCTAGTTTTTATTCTTTTGTTCATTCTCAAAAATTTATTTTCAATTCACTATTCTGGTTTATAACCACTTATATTAAACTGGATTTCCAATTTCCATATAAATTTTAATTTACCTTTCGTTTATAATTATTGAATTTCAATTGATATCAAATCATATTCAATTTCACCATTCCTCTACTTAGTTTTATTTACAAATTTTATTTCAATATTTCACTTTGTTTAATACGATCCAAATTCAATTCCAGTTCCAGTTTTATTGGTTACAAATTCGAAATGAATTTCAACATTCAATTCACTTTCATGTACTTACAATTGCAAATTCATGCATTCATTCACGAATTTATTTTCCATCTTAATAATTTTAGTCCAATCATTTTAGTTTATTAGACTTCTAAAATTCACTTTTATACAAATTAACTCAAGTCAATTTCAGTTTAAATCTGAATTTCCTAAGTTTTCAAACTTTTTATTCCATAACTATTTTTTTAATAAAATTCCAGAGTCTTTCCACCTTTTCCAAAACCATTTTTGAAATCAATTCAAATTATCCTTTTTGAATTCCCAAAACCAAACCCAGTTTTTCAAACAACTTAAATTTAAACAATTTGGCAGTAATCCCTCTTTGGAAACTCGAAAATGAACACCGATGATGTCGCGGTCATCATCGAAATTATTTTCCAACGACCGAAAAGAGTTTAGAGCTTTCATCCCTTCAAAACACTTTTCCAAAACCTTTGAAAACTCATTTTCAAACCAGAAGGGATTTAAACTTTCCAAATACTTCTCTGGAATTCTGTTTCAAATTATAAATCACATTCACAATTTATATGCTCAGATTCCATTTGTACGTGAATTTATTTCTTAACTTTGAAGTTACGATTTCAATTTCCTATTCGAATGATAATAATATTATCACTTCCTAACAATCAAGCAACCATATACTATAATAATTTACAAAGATTACTTCCTTTATCTATGAAAATAGTTTTAGGTAAAATTATTTCATTTACCCTATTTTAAAACAATATCGTGTCGAATTGTTCTGTACTAGTGTTTGGAGATCCCTATCGATAGAGTTGTACAAACTATATTGACCAGAATCCATATACCACTCAACAAACCAATCATCACAATATAAAACAATTTTTATATTCACTAACATATACGCGCTCATATCTATTAATACACTTAAACTCATTTTAGAGTACTACTGACTTTATCTCTAATGAGTAACACCCAACAGAGCCAAGGTTGTCGCTTAACCAAATGCTCTGATACCAAATGTAAATGCCCGCAAATCCATACCCCTTTCGAGCTGGCAAAATCCCACAACAACTCAACCCAAAGAGGAACAAACTTACGAGTCTTTAGGGTTTAAAGAAGAAAGAGGTAGAAGAATAAGAAAAGAAAGAAATAACAGAATCTAACAATTCGCAGCGGAACAAATATAAGAGATGAATTCATATCTTTAAACAGAATCACTATATCAGTTATTACATTACATCTCATTACATTATCAGAGTGTACAACAACAAACAGCAGAAAGAAATATTACATATATAAGTGATACGCCTCGCCATCCAGCTCCAATTCCTGTTTTCCATAGCAACTTCTTGACTTTGCTCCCGAATAATGATAATCTGACTCTAGGCTGCCCGTATGGAAAATTGTGGGCACCCAGAGTTTAGAAAGGGAACAATAAACTCCAGGTCAGTCGTGGGACTGGTGTGAGATCTTAAAACTGTTATTTTCACAAAGAAAATAAAAATAAATCCGCTGTGCTTTTGGAAAATGAAGTTACCATAAGGCCTCCCACCACACACACAATGCAAACGCAAAATTGGAGGAGATTTCTCCCTATGACAGTCAAACATGCTTAATACGCAAAATCTTTTGATATTATTATTATTAGTGCAGTGCAGAAAACATTTCGAAAGTATAATATTAATCTTAGCCAGCATACAACCATTATTGTATGCCTACTATAGCTACCATGTTCAATAGCAGGTTACCGCCACATTCCATGGCAGGATATACAACTAAAACCATACAGGGCGCATATTGTTTCATTGGATTTCCAACAAATGGTCAGGCTAAGGAACTTCGTACTGCCACATGGGAATGCCTCTGGAGGGACGCCTCGAGAACCTACCCAGCTCTCTGCCAACACAAGGCCAGTTACCCCCTTCCCGAGAAGTAGAACCTAAGATATGCCACCTCCGGTCGTTTCCGACATTTATCCGAGGATCCTCTACACTAACAACAACAAAGAAAAGTATTTGCAGTAACCACATAGGTTAAATATCAGGGCTCCATAACTGACACCACCCTTTTTCAGAAGGAATGGACATACCCTAGGGGAGCTACCCTTGAAACCTTGCCGCATCTTTCATGTTTCGACCATTACCGGGGTGTGAGGCTGATGAGGTCTCGTCCACAAAGCTAACTTCTCAGAAAGTCATGCTTTGATCAACAAATGATCAGCAGCACTTCGTGTGCCACATTACCAAACTGGGAATGTATCACTAGTAACCATCAACTACATGACCTCTGAGCTCGTACGTCTTAGAGAAGGGTGTTAAGCTAAGAGAATTGTATTTGATAGAAACCAGCTTTACATCTCAAAGTGTAACGTCGGACACACATCCATATAAGTCCGTTTCGGGACCGAACGGAACCGAAGGCACTTCCAAAGAAGCCCTTGCAAATCTGGATATTCACTAATCACGTCCGGAATCCCCATCACAAAGGTGATAAAATCTCTATACTGGAGCAACTCGGTGCAGAAACATTCGACAGGTAATCCTTTCATTTTCGAAAATACCCGGTCTTCAACACCGTCTTCAAATACAATCTCATTTCGTCGTATCGTTATTCGGAATGGGTTATGACAGAAAGTCCTCTCCCGGCTAATCCGAATAACGAGCGCTTATTTTTAAAATAAGCGTCCATTCAGATTTCAAAAAAATCACAACAAATTTCCACTTTGATCTTTTGAATAAAAGATCCATCACAATCACAAAGGTCCGATGTGGGTTTTGAATATCCACTTGGAATTCGACTCCCGGTCGCATCGAAATTCAAATGCCATTAAAAGGCTAGTATTGATAGTCATTATTTAACTATCAATCACCATTCATAATAATCACTAGGATTTAAATAATTTTCCCAACTGTTTATTTTCAAAAATATCTTCGCAAGATAAAATTTTAGCACTCAACTATTTGAAAACAAATTTCAAATCACTTTTCACTCGCGGAATAAGATTCCCGATATTATTTATTTCCACTGAAAGTCTGCCGAGTTTAAATATTTTAAAATAATTCAAATCACTTATCAAAAATATACTTGGAAATATTTAGAATAAAAACTATTTTAAAATACTTGCTTAAATATTAGTTATGAAAACAATATTATACTAATATCGCATATAAAACTTCAAGTCCAAAACTAATTTTTAAAATAAAATTAATAGATTGGATATAACCATTTAAATATCCAATTTTTAAAATAAATATCAATTTAAAATTTTAAATCATCACTTCTATAATGGTTTAAAACATATTTCACTTTAAATATTTTCAAAATAATATTAGTAAATATATATATATATTTCCCAAAACATTCTTTCCCTTAAACCATCTTTACAACTTCAATCTATATTTATAAACTATATTGAAAACATTCTCGGTTTTCAGGGAAAATACACATTTCATTCTAAAATGGTTCATTCAATTCAATTTATAAATCTTCCTGGATTTATTTTAAATTTACGTCCCAAATATGTAAATTCCTTTTTACACCTTTAAAAATAAACCAACATTTATTTTTAAAACAAAATTCTCTTTCCTTTATAAAATTCCCATTCTGAATTTTAAATTTTCCAAATATCTACTGATATACGATTTTCAAATTGATTTTAAAAATCATTTCCAAACACCAAATCAAGTTTCAAATTGATTTCAAATTTTATCTTAAACACCAAATCAATTTTAATATTGATTTCCTAAAGATTCATTCTTTTAACATCAAATCAATTTCCGAATCCATGTTTAACATAAATTCCTTTATCTCTTTCAAAATTATTTAAAAACCATATTTTTAAAATTAATTCTTCACCTTTTGAATATTATTACTTGGAATCCATTTATTAGACATTTCCACCATATTTTGGAATTTTATTCAATAGATTTCACTATAGATTTTCTACTTAAATTTAAAAATTCAATTTTATTTATTTCTGGTATCTTACGATACCAAAAATATATTCGGCTGAATTTTAGCCTTCAACGATTTCAGTCACAGTATAATCACACACAGATTATAAATAAATAAACACACAACATATGAAACAAAATCAAATGTTTTGAGGAATCCAGTTGGATCCCTCAAAACTGTTTCCCTACATCCACAGATGCTAGTACAACAATTAAATACCAATTCCACTTCGAGGTGGAATATCGCGGTATATGGGATTTGTAAAATATCATCCGCTATTATGCGGTGCAATAGGGTCTCATCCGCTACATAATGCGTGAAATCAACAACTCCAATATATACTATATATATATATATATATATATATATATATATATATATATATATATATATATATATATATATCATCCAGTGAATAATTATTATAAATCAATCATCCAAGCACACAGTCAACCAATTTAAATTCTAACTATTCAAAATTTAAATCAGAACAATATTGATTGAGTGAGAAGATCTCACCTTCGCTTATGTTGCAACCCATTTCAAATCCGGCTTGATCCTCTACGATTCTTAGAGTTTGTATAACAATCATATACTTTCTTTAATATTCGAACCAATGGAATAATCAGTTATTGTTTTGATAATTTAATTAACTGATAATTTTATTTAAACCAATTTCTCCTTTAATAAACTAATTTTAGTAAATTAAAATATATATATTTATTTTTTTCAAATTGAAACTAAAAATAATTTTCTCCGTTTCAAAAACTAATTTTTTTACATTAACTTTCAATATTTAAAAATTCCTATGTATATTATAAAAAAAATCCATCTGCATATTTATTTTCTTTATGGACTGCATATATATATTTTTAAAGTAACCTATATAGATTTCCTAAAAATATAATTTATTAACTTTCAGTTGCTTTTTAAAATTCTTATTCTTATTATTATTATATTGTATTATTTTTTTCAATAGTTAATAACTAAATATATATAAAAAAAATTGTAAACAACAGAACAAACCTCTTCTTTGTAAGTATATAAAAAAAATTCTTTTCTGCACACATACATTTATATATAAAAAATGCTTAATTAAAACATTACCTAATTGTCGAAATCGCATCTCCAAAAGAAATCAACCAAGCTACGAATTCCACACGTTTGATTTATTCATTTTGGACCTCGTATGCATTTCATATTGGTTAATGAACATTTGACATAATTTAAATTTATTAACTGAAATAAGTAACAATTGAAATTAATTACCTTAATTAGTTTTAAAATAACACAAGTAACCAAATCCTGAAACACTTGATGGCCACTGCTCCTCTTCTACAGGTCGTGACACCTTATCGAACCCAGCAAATAAAATCATGAGCATCTCCTCCCTTGAAACCACCAATCACCGATATAACATAGCTGTCTCCTCCACCCTCACCCTCCAATCGCACGCCCGACAACAATCATGCTCAAACCCTAATCGCATGACCGCGAACATCACCTGAAGTCGTCGTCGCACCACCATTTCAAATCGCGACTTTGACAAAACGCCAACCGCTCGCCTTCGGCTCACCTACACTGCCGCACAAGCTTTGGGACTTAATCGCAAACCCTAAAAATGCCGCACCAAGTCCACGATTCGAAATTTGCCCGGTCGCCGAGTCTGCCTCCTCCTTCACCAATTCGCGGCCGAATCGACTTCATCCCTCTCGAGTAGCTCACGACCTCGACACCCATCAAGACTCAACCCTACGCGACACCTCCACCTGTTGAGTTTGCATCCGACTCTCGATTTAGATTCGAGCTTGCTTCCAAATCGCGAAAACATCGCGCCCTCTTTTTTTTTCTTTTGATAATTTGATTTTGAAAACAAAAGGATTCGGCCATTTTATTTATTTATTTTCACGAAGTCGATTGAACGAGAAGGGGCGGCCATTATCTTTTGATTTTTTTGAACCGAGGAAGTAAGAAAGGGGATTGCGTGATTCAAACGAGAAAATGAGACAGAATCGATGACTAGGGTGGCTTATTTTAGAGGAGGTCGGCTGAGGTGAAAGGCTGATGGGAAAGAAAAGCGGCTGACGGGATGAGTGGAAATATATAATTTTAATTCAAATCCAAAACGTCTCGATTTACGTAGCTTAAAATTGTGAACTCTTATTGAGGCATGCCGCTAGGCATTTATAATGTTATACCCCTATTCCGAACGCATTGAAAAAGGTTTCGAGTCCTGATTCGATCATATGGAGAAGATAACTTTTTAAACCAGTTATTATATTAAATTTCGATAAAATTTTCAGCGCGTTTGCTTATCGTATGGCCAAACGATAACTCCAAACATTACGAAAATTGAAATCCGATAATAAAACAATATTACGGATCCAATAGAACTGGTTTCGTTGAATTTCGAGACTGTGACTCGGAAGGCTATTTTTAAATATTGATTTAAACGATATAAATTGAAAACTGGACAAATCACTTTCAAATCAAATTCTGAAGCTTCTATTATCTTCAGTATTATCAATATAAATTTTCTAAGCTATCAAATTATTTTTAACAGGCTTAAAACTAAAGATTCAAATTTTTATCCAACTTTCTATAATTAAATTCAATAATTTAATTGCCAAATCTATAGTAATAATTAAAATTCAAGTTAAACTATCCTCCAAACATTTAAAATCACTCAAATATTTCAATTTCTACTGTTCAAAATTCTGGATCGTCACACTGTTCGACGACGGATTTCTTTGCTACGGCTTTTTCCAACTGTTGCCGACGGGTTCGAGCTGTCGAAAATTGTACTATTTTTTGTAGTGTTATTCGTTCCGCTGTGAAATTCTGTGTTGTTTGTTTTCTTTTTATCTTCCCTCTTCTTTCTTTTTCCTTCTTTCTTCTTCCTTCCCCTAACAATCGGGTTTTTCGATATTTGATTGCTCGGCACGCAATATAGTGGAAATATTAGTGTCGATTTTCGAAGGTCAAAAAATCTCAGTCGTTGCACCAGTGAAGTTTGATGTTTAGATCTTGCTACGTTCATGATTTTTGCAGACTAAATTTATTTAATTTTTTACAAAGTAATATAATGGATGAGAATGAGAGAAAATTACACGGTGAAAAAGTAATAGAAAAATCAAAAAACCGTAGTTAAACCCGATAAAATTGACGATTGTACCGCTGGCTCGAATGTCAAACCTATGTTTTAGTGCGATTGATATCTGATTGAGTTTGGAACTGAAGTATTGTAGGATCATTTGAGGCAGGACAGTGGTTGGTCCAGGAAAATATTGATGCAAATGAAAAAAGAGATCCAAACAGAGGATGAAATTTTGTATAAAGTGTTCAAATTTGCTTTACAAATTGAATGAAATCTACAGCACGCTACTACGTGAATCAGAAGCAGACCAAGAACCTAAACTCAACGGTGGAATACTCTGTTCATTGCTGAACACATCGTACGGATCAATCATTGTCTTAGCCCTAACCAACCTATCATAATTCCCCAAAAAATACTTCTCCGCCCACCTCCTTGCTCCCGCCACCTCATCGCTACACGTTCCACTACCGTTCGCTGCACCCCTGGTTCCCAAATCCAAATCCATGTAGTTTATGTACGCAGCTCTAGGCCCCTTCGATACAAATTGTTCCATAAACTTGTAAAATCCTCGTAGCCACTCAATGTAATACTCGCCCATCATATCGTTCGCAACCGTCCACTCGATCAGATACTGAATCGCGTACATGTTCCCTTTACGGTGAGGGAATGGAAGTTCATCGCTCTGTACTCGCCACATTTCTCCACCGTACGGATCTATGATGACGTATGCTTTGGGCTCCCTCGAAAGATATTTGACGATCGAGATTAAACCTGGCAGTGAAATAGGTGATCTTACGTAGTCAGACTTCGCCTTGAAGTACGTCTTTGCGTGCAACTCGCGGTCTACCAGGTCCGAGACCGAACTTCCCTTTTTCAAACCCGAAAAGAACAACACCGACTCGATCCAGCTTGTTTCATAACACTCTGACTCCCCAAGTCCTATCTCAGGAAATTCGGAGTTTACAATTGTAATCACTTCTCGTGATGATCCGAGAAAAAACCCTTTAAAGGTTGTTGACATTCCGGCATTGTTTGAATCGGGCAAGCTAGCACCGACGAAGCACGACATGTAGAACTCGTCGGGTAAATTCGGCGCGACAAACTGCCACCTATGAACCAATCGTGCAACTTGATCGATCGATCCAGCTCCTCGATTGACGATGAAACTCGTAACCCGTTTTGGTACGGGTCGAAGCCGTAACTTCCAAGCGTACACGGCTCCCCAAGTGCCGCCGCCGCCGCCTCGAATTGCCCAATAGACGTCTTCGCCCATTGTTTCCCGATTCAAAACCCGACCTTGGTAGTCGATGAGTATGGCATCGACTACATTGTCAGCAGCGAGCCCGTACTTTCTGGATAGAAGTCCGAAGCCGCCTCCGGCTATGTGACCGCCGCTACCGACCGTGGGACACGAACCGGCCGACAAGGCTAAGGAATCATTGTATTGGGCCACCGCGTGGTATATCTGGCCTAACGTTGCACCGGACTCGGCCCACACGGTGTCGGACTCAATGTGGATTTTGTTCATGTTCATTAAGTCCAGCACGACGAAGCGGGTATGTTGTCCTGCGATATAGGATAGACCCTCATAGCTGTGGCCCCCGCTTCTGATGCGGATGGCTAGATTTGAGCGGCGGCAACATGCTATGGTGTTCCGAAGGTGCAACTTGGTGTAGGGAAAGATGATTGCACTGGGCCTAGGCAGCGTGGAGTTTGAGAACCTCAGGTTTTGAATTGCGAAGTTGAGGAACTTGGAGTAGGATGAGGTGGCATCATCGGATGAGTAGGCAGTGAAGTTGGTGATGCCGTATTGGATGAGACAGGTGGCGATATTTGATTGGGAGTTGGTGGTAGACGATATTAGCGCTAATGTTGTTAGTAGGAGAGTTAGTTTGAATAAAGATGAAGCCATTAATTGATTAAAATGATGAATAAGAAGGTTGTTTAGAGGTTTATATAATTGAATAATTTAACAATTAGAAATTCTTTGGTAGCTAAAAGACAAAAGGACCCGTCAGAAATGAAAATAAAACGTTCAGGCTGAAGGATAAAATAGATAGAACAAACAAGGTGTTACGATCAAGGTGGCCGGCTTAATATTTACAATAGACGGTAACTATTGAACAACATGAGTCAAAAAGGATTACTATCTGGTCTTCAATCTCAAAACAAGAAAAACCAAATAATTATCCAAGATCGGATGCCAAGGACTCTATTATTAAACGTCATTTTGTAGTCATTTGATATCACCTATTGATTTCTATTTAAATTATTTGTTATTTTTCATTTTGTTACGTAGATTAGATATTTAAATATAAACTTATGCTGGATATCCAAAGCGACCCTAATTAAAGAAGGTTATTCTTTACATAACGTTGAAACATATCTTAAAATTGAGCACTTTACTAGTTTTTCAAATAACCTAATTGAAGGTCCATGCTACAAGGGAAAGTTGAACGATCCTGGCCATCAATTACATTGATCATGCTGTCAAAGATGCTCAATAACTATGGTCCAAGAGTTCCAGAATTAAAAGCGTGATCAAGAGATACAAAATCATGATCCTTTTACACTGTAATAGTGATATAGATAACTAAAAGAGCCAGCGAAAAAAACCTAAATTTTCTATTAAGTCGTTTGATCGTCCTCTTGAACTTGGAGCCTTGCTACGTAATTTGACAGTGACAGAACACATTGCATCAAAAACCATAAAGCTATCAAATTAGATACGGCGCTTATAGATCATAACAGGCCTCGTTTTCTTTAACCGTATGATTTGGTAATCGGCTTGACGTCCCTCTTACTTGATTTCCACCCTTAAACAAACCAGAATTACACGAAAAAAACGGAAGAAATGCAATCGTTGTCAATGTCAATTCAGACTTCTATCTCAATCAGAAAAGATGTTTCGAACTTTGGGTGATCTAAAGTACGTCTTCATTTAGCAAAAGACTTTCAAACCAACTTCTCAATTGCAGAAATTACTTATTTATGGTGACCGTCATTTATGGATTTAACGATAAAAAGCTGTAGAATATATATTTCTCTCATTAATTAAGGTGGATTGCTAAGGGCAATTCATTTTTCTATGACACCATTGTCAAAAAATACCATAAAATTTTACACGGTACTTTTCTTAATACCAGACTTCTTAAGAGACTATCAAAGACATCATTTTCGTCTTTTTTTGCACGGCGAACAACCGTTGATCAACACTATTTTTCACAATACCAATCATCGAACAACAATAACTCGATAGTTGATGGGAATGGAAAATAATGTTGGTCGGCGGTTGTTCATCGTGCAAAATGACCTTACGCGCTAATTGATTACCGTATGAAATGGTTTTGGCATTACGAAGCGCACAAATTGTATTGTGTTTATTCATATTTTCTATGGTAGTAAAAAGAGAGAAACTGGATGGCCTTACCAACACACTTAATAATCATGTAGAATTTTCTTCATTCTCCTTCGTTTTTTCCAAATTCAAATATTTTATTTTAAAAATCATATAATTTTATTGTTTAACAATTATTCTACTAAATTCTCTCAATATTTTACATATTTAAAAGCCTACTTTTTAAAAAAAAAAAACAATCGTTTACAAATCTTTTCTTAGTTCTCTCACAGTATAATACATTAAAGTCCATACATTTAAACTAATTTTAATGATTCCAACTTTAAACTAGTTGACAAACTAAGTCAACTATATATATTAATACGTCAAACACATCCTAAAAGATGTCAATTTTAATATATATAACATAGTCGCATCATTAAATTAGTAAAATTATTTTTTCCATTATGATATAAATATACATAAACCACAGTAAGTGAATTATATGCAATAACGATTTAATTTATAATTTATTTACCTGGATGAATTTACCATACATTAAACTGCAAAAATTTATTAACGTCAAATACATACATTTTATATCTGTCTCTCCTCTTGAAATAAAAGACATTGATTTCAGCATGAATTCCTCTAGCGCTCCAGGTCCTAATGGCTTTAATGCTCATTTCTACAAATTTGCCTGAGAAATTATAGGTTATGATGTCATAAAGATTGTTCAAAATTTTTTTACTCATAATAAAATGCTCTATGGTATTAATGCTTCTAAGCTTGCATTAATCTCCAAGCTTGAACAACCTTCTAGTGTTACTCAATTAGGACCTATTGCGTGTTGCAACGTGATTTATAAAATTATTTCCAAGCTTCTAGCCTCCAGGTTGAAGACTGCTCTTTCTAAAGTTATTTCCCTAAATCAAAGTGCATTTCTTCCCTCTAGAGATATAACTAATAATATTCTTTAATCAAATGAATTGTTAAGAGGATATAATAGAGAAAAAAAAATCTCTCTTGGATGTGCTCTTAAAATTGATATTCAGAAGGCTTATGACACTGTTCAATGGAAAACCATCTTTTACATGTATATCTTCTGCTACATACTCTGTTAGCCTTAATGGTAGCAACTTTGGCTATTTCTCTAGCGCTCAAGGAATTCGTCAAGGTGATCCTCTATCTCCCTACATTATCATTTATGTGATGGAGCTTCTTAACTTTTTATTCAACAAGCCTATGGATTTGAGACAGATTGATGTCCATCCTTTATGTAAGAACCCCAAGAATTTCAACTCTCATGTCTGCAGGTGATATTACACTATTCTTGAAGCCTAATCATAAATCCATCAGTGGAGCTCTTGGGGTGCTTGAATTATTTCATTCTCCCACCGGTCTTTCTATTAACAAGAACAAATCTAAGATTATTATTGCCGGTATGGAGAAAGCAGAGAAAATGGCTTTGACTAGTCTTTCTTCCTTATCTCAATTTGGCAGTTCTAAAATATATCTTGGTGCTCCACTTTCTACTACCAAAATCAGAGCTACCCAATGTCTTCCTTTATATGAAAAAATTGTTGCCAAAATCTCTAATTGGCATGCTGCTAAGTTTTCTACTACTGGAAGACATATTATTGTTAAAGGTATTACCACTTCCATGTGCTTATATTATGCTAGAATTTTCATTCTTCCTCTTAAATTGATCTCCATGATTAATTTTGCACTCAACCATTTTTTACGGCATGGAAATCCCTATTCTCGAAAACTTATTCTTATTTCTTTCAAATTCATTTATTGTCCCTTAAATAAAGGTGGTCTGGGTGTTATGAACATTAAACTGTGGATTGCAACAACTTCTTCTGCTTATAGTAGTAAGCTCATGAGATATGATGATAATATATGGGCAGTTTGGGTTAGAAAGAATTTGATCAAATCTGATCACTTCTGGACTATGATGATTCCCTCTGACGGTAGTTGGGCTTGGAGGCATTTGCTCAGGTCTAAATCTTCCTTTCTTCCTATTTTCCAGAACTCCATGAAAGCAAACTTGCTTTCTTTATGGCCTGATCCTTGGTCAGGGCCTGGTGTCATCCTATCTGCTCTTGTTTACATTAATACCAGGGTTGTTTCTGGTATTTCTGATAATACAAAGGATGCTAATTATTTCACTAATGAATATATATCTCTTCCTCATTCTATTTCCTTCTTAATCAGACAGTTATGGTCTAATATTGAAAAAAGGTGAACGAAGAAGATATTGATTCGTTGGGGTTAGGTAAATCTCACTCTATAAACAGGTTATGCCAATTTTTGCCTGGATTTTCTGCTTTGTCTCCGTTTCCATGGCATTCTCGAATTTGGAATAATTCTTCTTTGCCTAGACAGAATCTCCTTTTATGGAGAATTATCACGAATTCTCTGCACACTCAAGATATGCTTGTATACAGGGGTTTGCTGCAAACTTCTATTTGTTTTCTTTGTGGTCAAGACAGTGAAGATATTAATCATTTGTTCTTCTCTTGTTCATACAGTATGTATGTACGTATGGAAGAAAATTCTGAGAAAGTTTCAGTTGCACATCCCTAATTTGAATTCTGCTATTGAATGGTATAACATTTTTAAAGCTACTCGATGGAAAAATGATAAGGGGGTTCTCTTAATTAGAGTGTTGAAAAAGTTTGCCTACTTGACTTGGATGGAAAGAAATTCAAGACTGTTCCCCGGTAAGCACTGCTCTGAAGAGTCTATGTTTCTCTTGCTTGCAAGATCTCTTTAGGCTTTCCTTTCTGGTTTTGTTAGTGATATGTGTTTGTAATTTTTATGTATTTTTTCCTTTTATTTCTTTTTGATGGATATGCCTGTCCTTCTTTGTATGTCTTGTTTTTCAATAAATGGTAGAGGTCCATTTAACCCTGTTGGCTTTGCCAAAATACATACATTTTAACATTTGTACAATTACTAGCAAATCCTTCTCAATTCTCTCTTATTTTTTTGGTTTAAGAAGTTGATTTAAATAATCATGTATTAATTTAAGTTATTTAAATAAATTCAATTAACTAATATTTATTAACTCTTCTAATAAATCCTAAATATATGTGAATTTCAGTATATATACAGTACTCATATATATGAGAAAAAAATGATAAATATTAATTTTTATTTAAATATAAAGATTTTAAATCGCGTAATAAAAATGTGTATACACAATAATAATAGTTCCCTTAATTTCTAATTCGTATATCTCAAATAATTTATTCTACATAACTTAATTTCATTTTAAAAACTTTTAAAATATAAATTTATATTTTACAACATTGCAATGTGAACGCACAAATTACATTGATAAAAACTATATTATATAAATATTCTCATTTTCAATATGATATTAACCCTTACTAAACTTATAAATCGACCACATGTTATAGAACATTATTTTGTATTTATCAAAGGTTTTTACATGAGTCTTTTACAACAACATGAATTATATAGTTAATTGCAAAGATAAAATCGTTCAAACAAATTTTGACATGTAGATAAACTGGTCATAAGATGCTCTTCTTAGTTACAAATACGTACAAATTGAAGCACTTCTTAGTTTTCTTCAACTTTTTTATATGACTCCTTATATTTAATTAGTTTGATTATTGATTTAAATTATATTTTATAATACAACTATCTAATATTGATTTATAAATCCTTGAAAAATGATAATTCAGTATGTGTAGAACGTTCATATTAACAAAATGAAGAATTAGGCAAAAGGAAAACTTAAAAAAATTAGTATAAAAGATACCAAGTTATATTTTTAGGCTGAAGGAAAAATGCTAGTTACATTTAGTATTATATTCAACTTTTACACTATATATAATACTAGTTATAACTAGCATTATATTTAGTTTTACACTATATAAAATGCTAGTTATAGCTAGCATTGTCTTTCAACCAATAAAATAAACTTGATATCCTTCAACCTAAAAAAATTCTAAGTTTGTGTTTATGTCTAATTTCCTGTTAACGAAAACAGTAAAGTAATGTAGTCAGTTGTACATAAAAAAAATCACATGATCTAAATTTTCTACATATAAAATATTAACAAATTTAATTTATATTTTTGTTTGAGTTGGGATATTATTTATCGTAGAGATACGTATATGTTGAGGATTGAACCCTCAACCTTAAATTGAATCATATGTGATTTAAATTTATAATTCGTGCATCACAATAAATTTATCATATATTACATACAACACTAAAAAATAAACAATATACCTAAGAAGATAATCGGTGACATACCGACGACCTAAGGTGTCTCATCGGTAAGTCGTCGGTAAATTATCATAAAAAAGTCGTCAGTAAATCATTAAAATTTTCAGCAATATACTGACAACTACTTGAAAACAAACATGATATTTCCCCATGTCCTTCGATATGTTGTCTAAAGTTTCGACGACTTACCGATGATGTAACAACCTGCTTTTTGGACGGTTTCAATCGACGATAAACCACACACGTCAGACTTAAACCATTCAAATGGGCAGATTGTTATGGGTAAATAAGAAGAATAAGAAAAAGAAATAAAACAAATACAGAATCTCGTAGCGGAATGATGAAATATAATAATCAAATAAATAGGTCATGAAGCTGTTTACAAATAATCTTTGATTATACTATTACGATACAGATCAGAGTTACATACAACATGCATAAATAATAAATAAATAAATGCAGCAGAACAACATGATGCAGGGGAATAAATATAATAAATAATAATAGTATAAAATCTTCGTCTTCATCTTCTAGAAAGCAGTCTTTGATAACTGAAAAGCTCAGACTGACCTGAGCGAATTGAAAAGACAAAACACTCGAGTCAGAACTAAAAGACCTTATTAAATTAAATTAATAGTTAATAAATATGAGTGTAACGGCGTCAGAGATGTTTACAGGGTTTGGCATCTCCTATCCAATGTCTAACGTGGGTGCAATAACTTAAGAGATGTTCGGGATTTCCACCTCCTAAGGATCCGTTAAACTATCTACTATGTAGTACAATACACTATTATAATAGTGTCCACGGTAAAGTAAAGTATTAAAATAGCGTTAAAGTGTTACCCATATCCCCCTTAACACGTTTTATATAGTGAAAATAAGGGACACATCCCTAAAATCAAACTTAATATACAAAAAGTCATCCTAAAGAAAGATATAAATTACATCCATATTTTCAAATACTACAATTTTCTTTCCTACAGTACCCTTCTCCTCCATTGCAGCAACGTTGATTCTTCACATGTGGATGTTATTCTCACATTCATAATTAAAATTTACACTACATTAATTATCAATCTTTAAAACGCAATAACTTTTTGTAGGAACGACGGATTAACAAACCGTTTTCACCATTAAATCACAAATATTATTATCTTTCTAATGGGTGGCATTGTGCATATGCAAAAACAATTAAAGTAATAGCTTTTTGCAATAATTGCCAAAATGTCTACAATTATACGCAATAATTGCTGAAATGTTTTCAATTATATAGTATGATTGCATGCAATTCAGCAACTATATGCAATTCTTGCAGAAATGTCTACAATTATATGCAATATTTGCAGACAATTCAGCAACTATATGCAATAATGGTAGACATGTCTGCAATTATACGCAACAGTTGTAGAAATATCTGCAATTATATGCAATAGTTAGAAGATATGTGATAAAAACATATCAATACATCTTTATTTTCCAAGGATACTTAACTATATAAAATAATCATGTCCACTTTATTATCACCGTATGTGTGTATGTGTATCCACAGGCGTGTTTGTTGCTATGATCCATTATTCATGTTGCATCTATGGGATACCGTGCATATAAAAACTAAAAGATGTAAGAATTAGAGCTAGGCTCCAACTTTAGAAGTGAAAGTAAGAGCGTCAACGTTGACATGATATTCATTCTGTCTTGAATGATATAAGAATTCATTTTCTGGAATTATTTCCTTCTAGCACAGAACGCATTCAAATAATTTTGTTTATGGCATAATTTCTAATGATAACACTAAATTCAATTGTAGTACCATGGTTGATGGCAGTAAATCCAGTAAACTATGGCCCTCCATGTGAATTATCTTGTGTTGAAGCATTAGCATCAACACTAATCATATATCTATATATAATTATTGTTATTTTCACCTTTCTTTGAGTATCATTCAGATTTAGAGTTATTTGCCATCAGCGGTTATATTATGATTAAGGTGTTTATGCTTGAAGTTCATAATTTAAGCTATATTCTTGCACAAGTTCTTTTTATTTGTTATATTATTTTAGTACTACATTTGCATATAACTCAGCAACTATGTGCAATAATTGCAGACATGTTTGTAAATATAAGCAATAGTTGCGGAAATGTCTACAATTATATGCAGTAGTTGTAGACAATTCAGCAACTATATGAAATAGTTGTAGACATGTCTGCAATTACATGCAATAGTTGTAGAAATGTCTGAAATTGTATGCAATAGTTGCAGACAATTCAGCAACTATATGCATTAGTTATTGACAATTGAAGAAAAATCGATGATACTCAAAATTTGCAGAATTCTCCACATATATATGGAATAAATTGCACTCTTACTATAAATATGCTTTTTTGGTATCAATAATGAATCTCATATTAAAGATCATAAAATTTGTGATTTTTTGGTGAAAACAATATGCTGATCCGATTTTTCTACATAAAGTTATACGCGTTTGAAATGTTAAAAACGTAAAGGGTATTTACGTCTTTTTGCCCGCGTGAATTTGAAAATAGAGACCGAAAATGTAAGTTTAGGTTGGGAAGGATGTTTTCTCTATTTTGAAACTTATGAGGGATGTGAGACAAACTAACCATTTTACATATTCCCATAGTCTATACAGTACTGTAAGCTCCCCCGTGATGTTTACCCATAGGGCACTCCATAGGTATGGTACAAAATAAACTCATAGAAGGCACGATAGGGCATGTGAACATGATACTCGAGGCAATGTCAGGGTAGATATACCAATTGCACACCCGGACTGGTGGTAACGCATAGCAACTACTACCGCAACCTCCGGCACCCTCCCACAATCAAAATCGAGGGGTGGCCACCAAATTAATCACATGGTAATAGTATGGTATCGAAGAAATATGCCCGATCAGAGGTGCGACCTCAATTGGCCTTGTATATCTCATGTTTTAGTCACATCTAAGCTGACTCACGGGAGTTAAGGTCACGTAAATACCTCATACAGAATCGTTTGTCAAACCATCGTACTTCATTTTTGGAACTTCCACCACGTACACGGTTGTTAAAGTGTTTTTGGTATTAGCAGAAAGTATGACAATATCTGATCCCGGTCTCTTTAACAACCAAATTCTTATTTCACATCGGATGGTTCTTTTACATTCAAAACCATTTAATATTGATATCAAAAGATCATATTCAATTCAAACCATATCACTTTCATAATTATAATTACTTTCAAAACCATATTCACTTCATAATCATATTCGCTTTTGAAATTATCAAAGATAGGCTAATTAAATCCTCGTTCCAAAACCATCATATTTACACAAATATGTCATTTCACAAAAAGGTATCAATTTCAAATTTCAAGTTAGGTTGTATCATCATCAAGGATTTAAATACAAATACTTCAACTTTACACAATCTGAAATTTTAGAAAATAGTTTAGATAGTCATACATGGTTTTAATAGTTTAAAAATAGCTTAAATTGATTAAAATAGTTTAAATAGTAAAAATAGATTTAAATTTGATTTAATTAGATTTAAAATGATTTAAATAGATTTTAAATAGATCAAATAGATTTAAATTATATTAAGTAGATTTTAAATAAATTAAATAAATTTAAAATAGATTAAATAGATTTAAATTATATTAAATTGGATTTAATAGGTTATAATATATTTAAATAAATTGAAAATAGTTTAAATTGATTAAAATAGTGTAAATTAATTAAAATAGTTTGAATTAGTTTAAAATAGATTTCAAAGTTATATCCAAACATTTCAATAACTCAATTCCAGTAAATTCATTTATACTTAACACTTTAACTTTGAAATTCCAATTTAAATACTTTGAACAATTATTTAAATCAATTCCAATTTCAATATTAATGCTTATATTTTCGAAAATAATTCAGTTTATATAAATCAATTTCTATTTCAAAATACCAGGTAACTGAATTCAAAATTTAAAGATTTTAAAAAAATCATTTAACTTAACCAAATTCGATGTCCGTATATAATTTTCTACCCTTTGGTCAGTGATATAGATATGTATCATTTCAATCCGTAATTTAAAATTTTATGTTTATATATCATTTCAAACCAAAATTTCGAATTAAATAAAATCCATAAAAAATCACTCGAGTCTATCATTTCAACCCATAATGATTTTTCCCTAATCTATCATATCATTCGGGTATGTATTATTTCAACTCATAGGGAACCTGCAGTGTTGTAACAATATAAAAATATAACATCCAGTCATCCAATATCACAATCAAACATCCATCCAAATCATCATCCAAATCAACCAATAAACATCACTAGATAACTGATTATCATTAATAGGCATTAAATTGACAATTAAATTCAATATTAAATTATATGATGATTAAATACAATAACAGTAGATGCAACTAGAATGACAATTTAAACATACCAAACATCGAACAATTAATTTCTAATCACATCATCAATTTAATTCAACCAACATAAGATAGTTTAGTAGTCGTGAGTGGTTTAAAACACTTGCCTTTGATTTCAAATCGATTTGAAATCCAAACTAGGGTCCAAATTTTAATAGTTTTAGAATTCGTCCAAACTAGTTCCAAAATGTTTGGAATTTCGATACAATCCCAACGAAATAAACTGCCGTGAATTGGACTTCGTTAGCAAAAGTTATGATAATTAGAACATTCGAAATTAAAAAAAAGAAATGTTCACACAACAGAATGTCAATATCTGCTCCCCTCCCTCTTCCAGTTCACGCACCTCACCCAGAGACCCTAACCCACCATCCTATGCACAACCGCCATCCCCATCTGCAAAACACGGCCACCACATACGTCAATGACCAGATCAGAGAGCACCTTCGAACTCCTGACCTCCAGCCGACACCACGCTTTCTTCACCAAGTATTCTGGTCGCCCTATTCCTTACCTCCGCCACCAATGGTCTACGGCCATTTCTGGCAAATCTCGATCGCCTGACGATGAACGGGCGGCAGATCCAAGGACTGCTCAACCCCATCTTTCCAACGACACCTCCCGATCGTCGATCCGACAATGATCCACCGTTGGATCATCCAAAACCTAAAATGGACGGCTGTAGTTCATCCTCGATTTCTGGAAAAATGGTGAATTCGATTGAAAAATGAATCACACCAGTGAATTATACTCATCGAGAGCTTCGAATTGATATATAATTGATAGGCTTTTGAGGAGTTTGATTTTGAAATTGAATTTGGAGATTGAATTGTTGGGTTTGTAACTTAACTGTTTGCTGCCATTGAGAAGAGAGAAGCAGATAAAATTGTACGTACAATAATGAGAAATGAAAGACTGCTAGGGTCTATAAGAATCTATTTATATTAATGAGGCCCGATGATAAACGCATACCGAATTGGTACGAACGACGAATAGCGACCCAAAAAGCCCGTTTCGTTTTCGAAACGATAATGGATCATCCCATATATCAAAATATATGTTTTCAATAATTTTAAACTCAATCGAACTGGTTTCAATACCTAATTCCATCGTATGAAGAAGTTAGCTTAAAATCTGTTTATTTCAAATTTATTTCAATTTAATTAAATTGATTTCTATGCGTTTCGAGTCCGTACGATCAAACGACAAGTCCGATCGCTACAAAACTTAAAATCCTACCAAAATTCACCGTTACGAATCCGATGAAACTGGTTTCATCGAAATCCAAGACAGTGACTAAAGTGGCTATTTTCACGTTAATTAAATAAATGGTTATTGAATTAAATTTATCACTTCTTATATTTAAATTAATTAATCAACCTTTTTTATCATTTTTGATTACATGGACATTTAAAATAATTTAAAACAAATTTACATATCCAATTTAGTGTTAAATATTTCGCTAATTACGGTGTTCAATTTCAACTGTAATTAGATCCGATTAATCATAATTTAATTCTAATAAATTGATTTAATTTGATTTCAATCCTTTTTGTTCAATTATTCATTACTCTATGCATATTTCAACATTGGGTTATACCTTATTACGTTAGTATTCCACACTTACCATCTTTTGTTTATTAATTGCAATTTTCCAATTATATTGAATTTTTGTCGATTTTCACATTAATTATAATTTAAGATCCCAAATAATTTATTTATCTTTGTTTCCCTCTTTTTATTACATCAATTATTTGCCTTGTAAATATAATTAATATTTCTATACATTTTATTACATTCATAATTTGCAGTTATTGTCTTAACTCACATTAACATAACAATTTAATTTCATTTAATTATAATTGATTAAATAAATTAGTCACAATTAACAATTGTCACCATTTTCACATTTAATAACATTTGTAAGTTTATTATTTACAAACAAATGTTATAACAACTTACACTATATTAGTTCTATCCAATTTCAATTTATTACACGTTATCTAATTAATTAATCAACATTTAAATTATTAATTGCTCTTTTAATCCAATTATCAATTAATACACACATTATTACAATTAATTTATAATATATCACCAATTATAACTCTTTAATCATTTCAATTAATTGAGATTACATTTAAAGCAATTATCTAGTACCTTAAATTAATACTATTACATTTCATTCCAATTATATTCTTATTACTAAATCGCAAATTTTTATTTCTTCCAAATCAAATCACGAAACCTTATTAAATTAACTATTTTTAATGATAAAAAATTACCGATCGTTACACTCTCCCCCACTCAAAACTTTTCATCCTCGAAAAGGAAAAAGAAGAGAAAAAAAGGAATTTATATAATCAATATATCTTATTCAAAATATTAAATTTATAAACAATTAATTTACATAACTAAATAATTTAAATAAAATATATTAATTTATAAACAATTAAATCCTTTATATTCAAGTTAATGAAAGTTTGGAAAACATTTCACGGTATTTTTTTAAGTCCAAATTCACAGAAAATTTCGACAGAGTCTCCTTTGTACGGAGAGGTCTGGTAAAAATAATAATATCAATAATAACAATATATATCATATATTTCAAAATAGAATATCCCAGACCACGGGAAAATGATATAACATCGCTAGAAAACCGTAATCCGAGAACATACCTATTTGTCGGACAAACAACGCTTAATTTATGAAACCAAAAGCAGTAGCAATTGCTTTCATAACCTGTATTTCGCTTATATAATCCAAAAGAGTTAATAATCATGTAAAAGAGAAATATTTTAAGTTATTTTCAACTAATAACAAAACAAATCAATACAACATAACAATAATCACTTGCAAACAAACAGTACAAACATCATTTCAATAAAGAAAATAATCATCCATCCATTTCAACCAAAACAAATGGTTCGTTCGGGTTCAGAAACTTTTGATTGTATAAAATGATAAATAAACTACTAAGTATACCATACAGTCAACAGTTTTAAATAAAACTCAATAGATCATTTATACATCCTACACAATAGAAGTATCATTTCCCAACCAATCCATAAGTCAAACAAACAATAATTTCAAATAATATTTAAGTTTTATTCTTATTACCTTTTCTTTTTCACATTATTCACTGTTCATTTTCATTTATTCATACAATGCTTGTTTAATTTCTTTACATTTATCACTTACAAAATTCATTTTCCATTCATTTATACAATACCATTTTCTTTTCATTACTTTACATTCTTGCTTACAAAAGTTATTTCCATTTCAATTATTAGATTATTTATTATTGTGTAAGTCTCTTTACAACTTAATTCACCATTAATAGATTATTTCTTTTTCACATTCATCCTTCCATATATAGTATTATTGAATACTAACTCCATTTCTAAATCATTTCGATGCTTTTTGAAGTTATAAACGTAATACTCATTTTAATTATAAATGGCTTCAACATTAAACTAAGTTTATAATTATCCACTTACAGTGTTCACCTTTTTTTACTTTAATTAGTAGCATTCAAATTATTTACTTAGGTTTGCAATAAGCTTATACATCTTAATTCTCCCTTTAAAACATAATTAAATTGAACATTTTCATTATTTAAGTTTTACTTGTATAATATTTCATTACATATTCTTATTAACATTTCAACTTCTAATATTTTGGTAAGTTATATATATATATATATATATATATATATGTTTTTAGAATGTAATTGAATATTACCCAAGTTTCTCTTATATACTTAGTTAGCAAAATGTTCAATAGTTACCCTTTCTAATTTTCATTTCCTTTTTATTTACATTTTACAAATTTTCAATTTCTCATCTATTTCATTATTCATTTTAACATCAAATTCCTTATTTTCATTTTTGAAGTTTTCAATTATTAATATAGTCAAGATTCCATTCATTACAATTATTTTAATTTCTAATTTACTAAAACCTAAAACTAAACAACCGGGTTCCATTTCAATCCCTTTAAACACAATATATACTCATAACTTATATATATATATATGTATGTATGTATATGTATATCAAATCAAACTTCAGAAATTAAAATACTTCATAAATTAAAATCAAGTTTCGTTTATCGAAACAGATGTGCAGTAAAAACTACTACAGCAATCATCCCATATTGGAACTCGAAAATGAACATCGATGATGCGTGCACTCATCACCGAACTTATTTTCCAACGACAGAGAGGGGAGTCCAGAAATTATTTCCTTAAAAAATTCTTTAAACATTTCTTTCAAATCATGTTGAAATATTTATACCAAAAAACAAATATTTTATTCCAAAATAATGCTAAGATTATGTTCCAAAATCTTTTGAAAGAAATTTCCAAAATCCCAGAACTTAAGTTCTCAAAATTTTCAATTTATATTCATTTTATTTGTAAATCTTATTTTTCAATCAATATTTATAAAATTTCTCTACCTAACAAACAACATATTACATCCAACTATATCATTTGTAAAATTTTATTATTTTATATACAAAATATATAATAAGCAAAATTATTTCATTTACCTATGTTTCAAAACGAATATTGTGTCGGTCTGCCCTATTAAGTTTTTAGAAATCCTATCGATGTCATAGCGTTCTATGTACCGACCAGAATTTATAAACACAAAACAGAACAAATTAACACAATACAAAACCCTTTATAACACTAACAAATACGCTCTCTCATATATTTACACTCAACGACTCATTCTAGGGTATCACTACCCTATCCTGTATGAGTCAGACCCCCAAAGCTAATGTTATCGCTAAACCAAAACTTTGATACCAACTGTAACGACCTGCCTTTTTGGACGGTTTCAATCGACGATAAACCACACACGTCAGACTCAAACCATTCAAATGGGCAGATTGTTATGGGTTAAATAAGAAAAAGAAGAGAAAGAAATAAAATAAATACAGAGTCTCGCAGCGGAATAACAAAATATAATAATCAATTAAATAGTCCATGAAGCTGTTTATAAATAGTCTTTGATTATACCATTACAACACAGATCAAAGTTAAATACAATATGCATAAATAATAAATAAATGCAGCGGAACAATATGATGTAGGGGAATAAATATAATAAATAATAATAGTACAAAATCTTCGTCTTTATCCTCCAGAAAGCAGTCTTCGATAACAGAAAAGCTCAGACTGACCTGAGCGAATTGAAAAGACAAAACACTCGAGTCAGAAGTAAAAGATCTTATGTAAGTTAAATCAACGTTAAATAAATATGAGTGTAACGGCGTCAGAGATGTTTACGGGGCTTGACATCTCCTATCCAGTGTCTAACGTGGGTGTAATAACTTAAGACATGTTCAGGATTTCCACCTCCTAAGGATCCGTTAAACTATCTACTATGTAGTACAATACGCTATTATAATAGTGTCCACGGTAAAGTAAAGTATTAAAATAGCGTTATGGCGTTACATATATCCCCCTTAACATATTTTATATATTCTCATAGTCTATACAGTACCGTAATCTCCTCCGTGAGGTTTACTCAGAAAGCACCCCATAGGTATGGTACAAAAAAACTCATAGGAGGCATGGTAGGGCATGTGAATACGGCACTCGCGGCAATGCCAGGGTAGATATACTAATTGCACTCCCGGACTGGTGGTAACGCATAGCAGCTACTACCGCCCACGTCGGACACACACCCATAATCAAAATCGAGGGGTGGCCACCAAATCAATCACAAAGTAATAGTATGATATCGAAGGTACGTACCAGATCGGAGCTACGACCTCACTTGGCCCGGTATAGCTCTTGTTTTAGTCACATCTAAGCTGACTCACGGGAGTCAGGGTCATGTAAATACCTCACATTGAATCGTTTGCCAAACCATCGTACTTCATTTCTGGAATCTCCACTACATACACAGTTGTTAAACTAGTTTTCGGTTTTGGCGGAGAGTATGACAATATCCGATCCTAATCTCTTATCAACCAAACGTTTATTTCACACCGGATGGTTCTTTTACATTTCAAAACCATTTCATATTGATATCAAAAGATCATGTTCAAACCGTATCACTTTCGAAATCATAATTGCTTTCAAAACCATATTCACTTCAAAATCATATTTGCTTTTGAAATTATCGATACGATAGGCTAATTAAATCCTCGTTCCAAAATCATCATATTTACTCAAATATGTCATTTCACAAAAAGGTATCAATTCCAAATTCCAACTTAGGTTGTATCATCATCAAGGATTTAAATATAAATACTTCAACTTTACACAGTCTGAAATTTTAGAAAATAGTTTAGATATCATACATAGTTTTAATAGTTTAAAATAGCTTAAATAGATTAGAATAGTTTAAATGGTAAAAATCGTTTAAATAGATTTAAACTAGATTTAATTAGATTTAAAATGATTTAAATAGATCAAATAGATTTAAATTATATTATGTAGATTTTAAATATATTAAATAAATTTAAAATAGATTAAAAAGATTTAAATTATATTAAATTGGGTCTAATAGGTTATAAATAGTGTAAATTAATTAAAATAATTTAAAATAGATTTCAAATTTATATCCAAACATTTCAATAACTCAATTCCAGTAAATTCATTTATACTTAACACTTTAACTTTGAAATTCCAATTTAAATCCTTTGAACAATTCATTAAATCAATTCCAATTTCAATATTAACGCTTGGATTTTCGAAAATAATTCAGTTTATATAAATCAATTTCTATTTCAAAATACCAGTTAACTGAATTCAAAATTTTAAAGATTTAAAAAAAAACATTTAATTTAACCAAATCCGGTGTCCGTATATAATTTTCTACCCTATGGTCAAGTGATACGGATATTTATCATTTCAATCCGTAATCTAAAATTTTACGGTTATATATCATTTCAAACCGAAATCTCGAATTAAATAAAATCCATAAAAAATCGTTCGAGTCTATCATTTCAACCCATAACGATTTTTCCATAATCTATCACATCGTTTGGGTATGTATCATTTCAACCCATAGAGAACTTGCAGTGTTGTAACAATATAAAAATACAATATCCAGTCATCCAATATCACAATTAAAAATCCATCAAAATCATCATCCAAATCAATCAATAAACATCAATAGACAACTGATTATCATTAATAGGCATTAAATTGACAATTAAATTCAATATTAAATTATACGATGATTCAATACAATAAAAGTTAGATTCAACTAGAATGACAATTTACACATAACAAACATCGAGTAATTAATTTCAAATCACGTCATAAATTTAATTCAACTAACAAAGATAGTTTAGTAGTCGTGAGTAGGTTAAAACACTCACCTTTGATTTCAAATCGATTTGTAATCCAAACTAGGGTCCAAAATTCAACAGTCTTAGAAATTTTCCAAACTAGTTCCAAAATTCGGAATTTCGATAAAATCCCAATGAAATAAACCGCGAGTGAATTGGACCTCGTTAGAAAGAGTTATCATAATTAGAACATTTAAAATTAAAAAAAAAATTTAAAAAAAATAGAAATGTACACACAACAGCCATGTCAACATCTGCTCTCCTCCCTCTTCCAGTCCACGGGCCTCACCCAGAGACCCTAACCCACCATCGTATGCACAGCCGCCGCACTCATCTGCAAAATGCGGCCACCACATACGTCAATGACCAGATCAGGGAGCACCATCGAACTCCTGACCTCCAACCAACCTCACGCTTCCTTCGCCAAGTATTCCGGTCGCCCTATCCCTTACCTCCGCCATTGATGGTCTACAGCCGTTTCTGGCAAATCTCGATCGCCTGACGATGAATGGACGGCAGATCCAAGGCCTGCTCAACCCCATCTTCCCAACGACACCTCCCGATCGTCGATCGGACAACGATCCACCGTTGGATCGTCTAAAACATAAAATGGACGGTTGTAATTTATCCTCCATTTCTGGAAAAATGGTGAATCCAATTGAAAAATGAATCACACCGATGAATTATGCTCGTCGAGAGCTTCGAATTGATATATAATATGATAGGCTTTTAATCAGTTTGATTTTAAAATTGAATTTTGAGATTGAATTGTAGGGTTTGTTACTTAATTATTTGCTGCCATTGAGAAGAGAGAAGCAGATAAAATTGTACGTACGGTAATGAGGAATGAAAGATTTCTAAGGTCTATAATTATATTAACAAAGCCCAATAAGAAAATAAACGCATACCGAATTGGTACGAACTTCGAATAGCGACCCAAAAAGCCCATTTCCCTTTCGAAACGAAAATGGGTCATCCCATATATCAAAATATATGTTTTCAATAATTTTAAACTCAATGGTACAGGTTTCAAGACCTAATTCCATCGTATGAAGAAGTTAGCTTAAAATCAGCTTATTTAAAATTGATTTCAATTTAATTAAATTGATTTCTACGCGTTTCGAGTCCGTACGATCAAACAACAAGTCTGATCGCTATGAAACTTGAAATCCTACCAAAATTCACCGTTATGAATCCGATGAAACTGGTTTCGTCAAAATCCGAGATAGTGGCTAAAGTGACTATTTTCATGTTAATTAAATAAATGATTATTAAACTAAATTTATCACTTCTTATATTCAAATTATTTAACTAACCATTTTTATCATTTTTGATTACATGGACATTTACAATAATTTAAAACAAATTTACAAATCCAATTCGGTGTTAAATATTTCACTAATTACGGTGTTCAATTTCAACTGTAATTAGATCCAATTAATTGTAATTTAATTCTAATAAATTAATTTGATTTGATTTTAATCCTTTTTGTTCAATTATTCATTACTCTATGCATATTTTAACATTGGGTTATACCTTATTACATTAGTATTCCACAATTACCCTCTTTTATTTATTAATTGCAATTTTCCCATTATATTGAAATTTTGTTGATATCCACATTAATTATAATTTGAAATCCCAATTAATTTATATATCTTTGTTTCACTCTTTTTATTACATCAATTATTGCCCTGTAAATATTATTAACATTTCTATACATTTTATTACATTCACAATTTGTAATTATTGACTTAACTCGCATTAACATAACATTTTAATTTCTTTTATTATAATTGATTAAATAAATTGGTAACAATTAACAATTGTCACCATTTCCATATTTAATAACATTCGTAAGTTTATTATTTACAAACAAATGTTACAACAATTTACACTATACCGATTCTATCTAATTTTAATTTATTACACATTATTTTATTAATTAATCAACACTTAAATTATCAATTGCTCTTTTAATCCAATTATCAATTAATACACATATTTTTATAATTAATTTACAATCTATCACCAATTATAACTCTTTAATCATTTCAATTAATTAGGATTACATTTAAAGCAGTTATCCAGTACCTTAAATTCATACTATTACATTTCATTTCAATTATATTATTATTATTAAATCACAAATTTTTATTTCTTCCAACATTAAATCACAAAACCTTATTAAATTAACTATTTTTAATTATCAAAAATTGTGGGTCGTTACAGATGACTTATTCATTACTATTTTGACCACTCTATATGCTTCCGTTATCATTCTTCTAGACAAAAACAAAAAAAATCAAAATCTCTTAAATAAAATTACCTCCCAACCACGATCGCGGTAGTAACGACCCGATATTTTCAACCATTCGCATCCGCACATGTCGGACTTGAATTGCTCAAAATACCGCGTTGTAAATAAAATTTGGCAAATCTCAGAATATACAGTAAATAAATAATCACAGATCATAGACACAGAGTAAATAATAATGCAGCGAAATTAAACGAGATAGTAGTTCATGAAGCTACTATATAAAAATAAGATACATCAGAGCTAAACAAGATACAACAGAAGATTAATAAGATACATCAGGTACAAATCAGAATACATCACTGAAATCACTGGATACTGAAAGCAAAATGGATGGCTGGATCTTCAAGCAAAGCTCCAACTCCGAAGGTGAATCTTGAATGCTGAATCACCCAGTCTGACTCGAGCGTAAAGCAAAACACTCGAGTCAGGACATAAATACTTATGAACTGTAAATCAACTCAAGTGAACAGTAACAAAAATGCATCAGTAACTTAAAGGATGCTTGGGACCGCCCATCTTTTAAGGATCCGTTAAACTATTTACTATATAGTAATATTGCGCTATTATAATAATGTCTATAGTAAAATAAACTTACTTTAAAATAGCGTTAAGGGGTTACCTATATAGTCCTTAACACGTAGTAGTGCCAATAGTCTATACAGTACCTGCATATCTTCTGATCGGGAGACTATGAGGAGATGCTCCATAGGTAAGACACAAATAGAAAATCGTAGTAAGGCTCGCTATAGTATGCGACACAGCACACGAGGCAATGCCAGGGTAGGTATACCAATTACACACATGGTCTGGTAGTAACGTAGCAGCCACAATGCCCACCTCGGAACATACTCCCAATCAAAATCGAAGGAAGACCATCAAATCAACTACAAGTAAGAGTATAGTATCGAAGAAGTGCGTCCGACCAGAGGAGCTACCCCTTTTGGCCCGAGAATGCTCCTGTTTTATCCACCTTATGCCAACTCACGGGAGTTGGGTCCACGTAATATACCTCAAGAACGTCGCCACCATCCTACTTCATTTTGGAATCTCCACCGCGTAAACGGTTGTTAAAGTGATTTTCGGAGTTGGCAGAGAGTATGACAACTTCCGATCCCGGTCTCTTTAACAACCAAACGTTATTATAACGCCGTGGTTATTTCAAAATAATTTATACTTCAAAATCAAATCATTTCATTTCCAAACTATATTCCTTTCAAAATAGTTTATACTTCGAAACCAAACCATTTTTATTTCAAAACTATATTCGAATCAAAATAGTTTATCATTTCCATTTCAAACATATATTTACCTTTCAAAAAAATCATAATACTTTCAAAGTTATAACTCCGTCGAAACCAAAATACTTGAAATCATTACACTTGGGAAAATCATAACATTTCGAAATCATACATTTGAAATCATGAAACATTCCTTTAATTCTTTACACTTTACAAATTTATTCAATTAACTCAAATTCTTAAATCTCCAATTTAATTCAATTCAAACCATTAGTTCCAATTCAATTCAGTTTCCCAACAAACCATTTCAAATCTTATAAATTTCAAATACAGATTTGATACACGAAAATAAATTATTAAAATTTTAATATATTTCAAAGCTTTAATATACCATATTTCAAAACCAAATTTTTAATTTCACATATCTCAGATTTAACTTCATTATTACATAGTTTTGAAATATTCATTTCATAAATCCAATACTTCCATACAAATATAACTTCAATATTCATATATCAAATAGATCAACATCAAATATCATTCCAAATTCACATTCTTTATCAAAATAAAGATTATGTCATTCAAAACCATTTCAAAATCATTTCCTTTACAAATCCATTATAAATTCATTATCATTCCTTAATTCAAATATTCAATTTAAATATCATTTTAAAATTAGAGATATCATTTAAATATCATTTCAAAATTTCATTCGAAATTCATCTCATTTCATTTCATTCAAATTAACACATAACCAAGTAAACCTTATTTAAATTAAAATTCAATTTAAATTCCTTAAAATTCAAATTTAAATATTAAAATATATTCAAAACTCCTAAAATTTCACAATAATCAATTCCAAAAGTTAAATCGTTTAACACTTTAAAATATAACTCAAACAGTATTAAAATCTATAACATTTCAAAACACTGTCAAATTATAGCAACGACAGCATTTATAAAGTGTTATCGTAGCTTATAGTTTCCAAATAGTTTAGTTCAGAAACAACGGCATTTATAAAATGTCGTAACAGATATTTAGTTATTTCAACATAGTTAAGTTTAAAAACAACAGCACTTAAAAATGCTGTCATAAAACTATAGCATTTTAGAAATGCTATTAATAAAATTCCAGATTTTATTATAACTTTTCAAAAGAAATAAAACTTCAATTTTAGCAAATTTTAAACTTATAAATCATATTTCTAGACTTCAAAATTTCACATTTTAATAATTTTAACATATGATTTATCACAACAAAAATTTTAAAGTCGAATATCTAATTAAAAACTCAATTCATTTGTTAAGTCAAAACTCACTGTTTATTTACTTATTAATTAAATAAACTTAACATTTTAATTCAAATATCATTTCAAACTTTAAATTTAATTTCCATTATTTACTTACATTTTTTAAAAAAAAATTTAAAGTCAAAATCCCATTTACTTCCAATTTACATGCTTAAATTCACAATTTCAAGACTTAATAATTAACTTTCTCAAAACCATAAAATATATATTGTTAAATCAGAATTTCATATTTTAAAAATAAATATATTAAGAAAAATCATTTAAAAATGTACCAAGGGGTCAGTATATAATTTTCTAACCTAGGTCAAGTGATACGGATATATATCATTTCAACCCGCAATTTAAAAAGAAAACTGAGTTCTATCATTTCAAACCCGCAATCCCAAGTCAAATAAAATATAATAAGAATCGCCCAGGCCTATCATTTCAGCCCATAATGAGTTTTCCCTATTTTAAAGTCCGTTCGAGTATGTATCATTTCAACCCATAGTGATTCTATTCTACAGGGAACTTGCAGTGATCATATATATAAACAATGCAAACAATGTCAACGTCACAATATAATGTCATATATCGGATGTCAGGTGATAATTAACAAAGTAAATATGATAATAACATGACATAGCATATCATATAATCATCATTTACTTGCATAAACATTTTTAATTTACTAAACACTTGACATCAATTCGCTATTTCATAAGTAAACATGTCAGAGTGAGAAAGACTCACCTTTTCAAGCTGAAGTTAGCAAATCAAACTACATGAATAAATTCCAGAAAAGCACGATATAGCACGACACAGCACAACAATTGATTCAAGTGAGTGAAGAGACAAAGTGATGATCTTGCAAACAACAAACCAAACAAGACAATGTACACATAAATATTCAACACAAAACAATATTGAAACAATTTGAAATAAAAGCAACAAGGAACAAGATAGTTAGACCTTGCTTTTAACCATCCAAATGCTCGACCAAGGGAATATTTATGCTTGGCTAAGATCATGTTATGCTTGGGTATGACATCAAAACTCACGGCTATGCAAGGAGATGAAGGTGTAGGAGTGTTACACATGAAGAATATCAAAGATAAGGCAAAAGAGGCAAGTTGTTCAACTTTTTGGCTCGGCCATACCATAGATTAGGCTCGGCCATGCTCCATAAATGTCAGGTCAGATCTGGTGATGGGTCATGTTGTGGCCAGAGGTGATGTAGCAGGTGATGATGGTGGCTAAGGGGGTGGCCGAGATGAATAATGAAGGGTAGGGTGGAATTAAGCTTGGTTAGGCAAGGTTTCAAGGGGTTTTATGCAAATTTGAGATGATGGCATCAAATAGAAGTCACGGACACTACCTTGGTCAGAGGAGGAGGAGGAGCTACTGTAGATGGCGGTGGTGGTGGTGAAGGGGTAGTAGCCGAGCAAACTAGGTGGAAGAGGAAGGAAAAAACATCGAAAAATAATGAAAAGAGAAAGGAGATGAAGCCATGACCATTATCTTTTTCCTCCTAGCCTTGAGTTGTGTGATGAGAAGAAATATTTCATGTGAAAGGGTAAATGAAAGTCACAGCTATCGGCAAAGAGATGCACGGCTAAAGATAAAATGAAAATCTAAAAGAGAAATGAAAAGGCAAGGTAAATGAAAAGTCATATGGAAATGAAAGGGCTTTGTCCTTTTGAATTTCTTATTTCTTTTATTCAAATTAAACAAATAAAAAGTAAGTAAAATAAAAATAAAAACTGAACAAAATAAAGTAGAAAAGAAAATAAATAAATATTTTGAGGAAAATATAAAAGTAAATAAAGAAATAGTTATTAAATTGAAACTAGAATTAAAAATATAAACAATATACAATAAACATTTGAAATATATAACTATACTTTTAAAAATGTTTTAAAAATAATATATATATATATATATATAACATGTCATGTTACACATATATATACAATTTAAAATATGAATATGATAAACAAAATATTATTTATACAAATTAGAATAAACAATTTTGTTAAATAAATCAATTTATGCACAATATTGTAAAAAGCATAACTTCCACAATATAAATCGGATTTCAACGAAATGAAAAGTAGTATTCTTGAAATTTAATTTATTTTCATAATAGAAGATAAAATTCAAAAATTAAAATTTTAAAATTTTAAATTTAAAAGTCAAAGTTTGACCATATTGACCAAAATTCATATTTTTGGAAAATATTCTATTTATTCAGGTTTGAAATTATAAGTCACATAAAAATCAAAGTTTATATTTGAAATAACAAAATATACTCATTTTAATAAATAAAATAAAGTTTTTAAATTAAGAATTCAATTTGAATAATTAAATTAAACGATTAAAATAATTACAAAATACAGGATTGTTACAACGATGCTTCAAGTGATCCTCAACTCCACCATGACTCTGTCTTTGCCCAAATCTGCAACCATGACGCTTCAGGCGATCCTCCACTCCATTGCGACTATGATCTGCCCAAATTGTTAAACACACCTCCGCAAATCCACTTCACCGTGATAACTCTAGGTTTCAGATCCGATTGTGGCTCCGAGCTTTAGACCTGTGCAAATATGTCCAACCCAACTATCTTTAGATCCGACCTAGTGTAATGACCCACCTTTTCAACCCTTGAAAGTCGGCACTTAATACATCCATGGTATACAAATGTTGAGCATCCAAGTGCCGAAAAAGCGGATTGTTAGGGTAAAAAGAAAAGAAAAGAACACGGGAAAAACAGAATCTCACCGCAAAATGATATAATATAATATAAGAAAGATGGTGAAAGCTATCACACTAAAGTACATGGTATATCGGAGTTAAAAACAAACCTCTTCGGCCTGGACAGTTATAACTTCCTGACCTTATAATTGCTGATGGGTGTACATAATAATAAAGTGGAAAATAAAAATAGTACGGCAGGTGAACATCCAACCCTCCTCCATGAGTTCCATGTCCCACCAACGATAATCCAAAAAATACTCAGTTTGACATGAGCATTATAATAAAATAACATTCGAATCAGTCTGGAATACCAATGTGAGAAAACTCAAGAAATATAGTGAACGTAACACGGAAAGAGTTTTACTTTACAAGAACAACATCAATACATGAAAGAATGGAAAAAATTAGAACAAAACCCAAACTTGAAATAATGGACATAAACAAGATCAAAATCCAAACTAGCCTCCTTAATCAATCCTTTCATTAATTAAAATCATTTTGTAAATTATTTGTATAAAAATATCTTTACAAAGATATAACCACAAATCCCTATATTTTCAATACTCGAAAAGTATCCATATACTTATCTTAATGGTATAAGTATATTCACAAAACAGAGGAAGATTTCCTTTTTAAAAAATTATAGAAGCATTTTAAATTCTTTTATAAATATCTAAAACTCATTTATAAACTATTTTATAAATCCCTAAAACCTTTTAAATGTCTCTAAATCATTTCTCAAATCATTGATAACTCTTTATAAATCTATAAAACTAAATATAAAACTCCTCTTATAAATTTATAAACTCATTTCTAAAATTTGTTTATATTTATAAAACTCCTTTACCTTGTAAATAATCTTTCTTTAAATCTTTAAACCATTTTTAAAACTCCTCTTATAAATTTATAAACCCAAATCTATTTATAAACTCTATTTATACTCTTGGAGACAATTATAAAAAAAATTATTTACTCCAAAATATTATTATATAATAATAATTATTGACAACAAGCATTTTAAATAAAAAATTGTTTAACTTCACAACATCTTAAAAATAATATTTAATAATTTCAAAACATCAATAAATAAACAGTAATAATTAACCTTTACCATTATTATAAATAGTAATAATTAATTTCCAAAACATTAATAATAAATCATTATTACTAGTTTCAAACCATATTATTAATTATCTTTTCAAAATATTAAAATATTGATAAATAACCTTAAAGCAATGTTAAATGTAAATAAATAACTTTTAAAATGACATTAAATGTAAATAAATAACTTTTATATTTAAATATAAATAGATAATCTTTAAAAAAATATTAAATATGAATAAATATTTTTTTTAAACAAAAAAATTAAATATAAATAGATATTATTTAAACAAACTATTTCCGACAACCCCAAATTTAGATTTTCTCCATCTCGAAAACTAGCTCCAACCCAAACGACAATTTATAGTATTCCAAAATGCTAACTTAAGGCCAATAGCCACTTAACGCTTGACCAACATTGATATTGTATTCTTATTACTACAGGGTTTAAGTTTTGAGCATATAACAATGCCATAACCCATAGTGTCAACAAACAAGTTTGATTTCAAAAATTCATATGAAAGGAATATTATTGAAAACATTTTAACAATAGCAAGGAATCTTGTTGAATCCTTCCAACCTATTTCCCTACATCACCGCTCATATATACCAACACATATATATAAATAAAAATCAGTGGTGAGGAATTCCGTTGGTTCCCTCCAACCTGTCTTCCTATATTACAACTCATATATATATATATAATCATATAATATAGGTTATCTGCTACTATGCTGGTATATATAAAAGGTAATCCGCTTCAGGGGCAAGAATATATCCAAACCAACTAATAAAATAGTAAATCATCCAAACATCTAATCAACAATTTTTATCAACTATATAATATTACCGGTTAGCCAAAAAGGTGAGTTCAACTCAAAATGATTCCAGTTATAGCCAAAGCGCTCCAGTTTGAATTAAACTGAATAGACGCTCAATTTTAACCCAAATTCGTACTAGTTCTGTATGCATACAATCCAATTCCATAATGTAGATTCCATTCATACAAACGCAACGCAACTTGTCATATTTTATTTGGACGTCGTATGGAAAAGTTATGAATTTATAAGCAACTGAAACAATTAATGAAATGACCTGTCTTTTTGAACGTTTTAAGCAGACACATGCGTCAACTTTACCCATACAAAGAGGCAGATTGTTATGGGGTAAATAAGAAAAAGAGAAAAAAATAAAAACAAATACAGAATCTCGCAGCGGAATGACAAAATATAATAATCAAATAACAGTTCATGAAGCTGTTTTACCAATAAATTTTGATTATGCTTATACAATACAGAATCAGAGTTACAGACAACCCGAATAAATAAATAAATGCAGCGGAACAACATGATGCAGTAGAATATAATAAATAATACTAGTACAAATTTTCGTCTTTGTCCTCCAGAAATAAGGTCTTCAACCCTGAAATGCTCAGGCTGACCCGAGCGAATTGAAAAGACAAAACACTCGGGTCAAAACTAAAAGATCTTATGTAAGTTAAATTAATGGTAAATATATGTGTGACGGCGTCAGAGATGTTTACGGAGTTTGACATCTCCTATCCAGTGTCTAATGTGAGTGCAGTAACTTAAGAGATGTTCAGGATTACCATCTCCTAAGGATCCGTTAAACTATGTACTATGTAGGACAATACGCTATTATAATATGTCTACAGCAAAGGAAAAGTATTAAAATAGCGTTAAGGCATTATCCATATCCCCCTTAACACATTTTATATATTCTCATAGTCTATACAGTACCGTAAGCTTCTCCGTAAACTGGAGGTTTAACCAGAGGGCACCCTATAGGTATGGTACAAAACAAACTCGTAGAAGACGCTCTAGGGCATGTGAACACGGCACTCGAGGCAATGCCAGGGTAGATATACCAATTGCAAATCTGGACTGGTGGTAACGCATAGCTGCTACTTCCATCCACCTCGGACACACTCCTAAATCAAGATCAAGGGTGGCCACCAAATCAATCATAAAGTAATAGAATGATATCGAATAAATGTGCCCGATCGTAGGTGCGATCTCACTTGGACCGGCATGGCTTCTGTTTTAGTCACATCTAAGCCGACTCACGGGAGTTAGGGTCACGTCATACTTATACAGAAATCATTCACCAAACCATCCTACTTCATTTCTGGAATCTCCACCATGCACACAATTATTAAAGTGGTTTTCGGTATTGGCAGAGAGTATGACAATATCTGATCCCGGTCTCTTTAACAACCAATCGCTTATTACACACCGGATGGTTCTTTTACATTTCCAAAATCATTTCATATGGATATCAAAATATCATATTCAATTCAAACCATATCGCTTTCGAAATCATATTCACTTTCAAAAATCATATTTTCAAAATAGTTTAAAACCCTCATTTCAAATCTTCGTATTCAAATCAAAAATGTAATTTAAATCCCAACTTAGGTTATAATATCATGTAACCATATTCACTTTAAAATCGAGGATTTAAAACATAAACACATCTACTGTATTTAGTTTGAAATTTAGAAAGATAGTTTAGATAGTTATAAGTAATTTTAAATAGTTATAAATAGTTAAAATACTTAAAAATAATTTAAAAATATATTAAAAATAGTTTTAACTTGATTTAAGATAGTTGAATAGATTTTAAATAGTTTATATACAATTAAAATAGATTAACTAGATTCAAATTAAATTAAACGGTTAAATTAGTTTAAAATGAACTAAATTGGTTTAAAATAGGTTAAAATAATTTATATAGTAAATATAGGTTGATATAGTTTAAAATTTTTGAAATCTTAATAATTAGAAATTTTAAAATAATATATTTTTAAAAAAGTTTATATTAAATATGAATTAAGAATTTATGTAAATTTAACTATGTATTTTATTTAAACTTATCTCGACCATTTCACATTTCTAAATCAAAAAACCCAATTTCAATTTTTCAATTAAAACTCTCAATAAAATTATTAATTTTTATATTGATTTCAATCTTTGGTTGAAATATCAATTTACATTATTCCAATTCCAATACATTACAAAGTTATATTTTAAACAATTCAAATAACTCAAATCTAATAAATTTCGCTTATATTACAAAATCAATTTTGAAATTTTCAATTAAATTCTTTTTAACAATTTCTTTAAACCAATTCCAATTTTAACATAAAATTTGGATTTCAATAATAATTCAATTTATATAAATCAAATTTTATTACAAAATATCATTTAACAGAATTCAGAAATTAAGGATTTAAAATCATTTAATTTAACCAATCTGATGGTCGTATATAATTCTCTATCCTGGGGTCAAGTGATATGGATATTTATCATTTCAATCCGTAATTTAAAATTTTACGGTTATATATCATTTCAAACCGCAATCCCAAATTAATATAAAAATCCATAAAATCGATCGGGTCTATCATTTCAACCCATAATGATTTCTCCCTAGTATATAGATCATTTGGGTATCTATCATTTCAACCCATAACGATTTTCCTAATAATAACTAAGGGATCCTGCAGAGTAATAGCATTTTATAAATCAAATATAGCATCCAATCATCCAATAATAAATTTAAACATCCATCACAATAATCATCTAATTAAACCAATAAATTTCAACAATTAACAGATTATTATGTACAGGAAATTAACTAGCAATTTAAATTCAATAATAAATTAAACGACAATTTAATTCAAAATAAATTCAAATTAACAAAATGGCAATTTAAATATACCAAATAGCTATAGATAAATTTCTAATCACATCATAAATTTAATTTAACTAACATAAGAAATTTTAGAAGTTGTGAGTGGGTCAAAACACTCTCCTTTGAATTCAAATCGATTTGAAATTCAAAATAAGAACCAAATTCAAACAGTCTCAGAATTCGTCCAAACTTATGTTAAAATGTCGAAAATTTCGATACGATCCCAGCAAAACAAACCGTGCGTGAATTGGACCTCGTATGTAAATTTATGTCGATTAGAACGTTTGAAATCAAAATTTAAATAAATATACAAAAAAACACCCCTATATTATGAAGCCACGTCACCGCCTACTTTTCACCTGAACCCTAAATCTCGATTGGCATTACCCTCTACAGCCGCCACTGATTATCACCTAACCACCACTCAACCATGCGCCTCCGACAACATCTGACCCCGCCGCCTTGACCATCATGCCACGCCGCACCCCTACGCTCCCACCTCGCAGGCAAACGCCTCCAGGCCGAGGCAAACTTCGGCCACAATGTCGCCATTTTCTGGCAAGGTCGAGACTCTGTAGCCATGAACGAACCTGAATCTAAGACCTGCTTAACGAGCCCTACCCAACACCGCCTCTCGATCGCCGATCGGACGACGATCCACCATTTGATCGTCAAAACCCTAAAACAAATGGCCGAGGTTCATCCTTAATTTCTGCACGAACGGAGCCAGTGAATTATGCTCGATAAGAGCTTCGAATTGATATATAATTTATTTGGGTTGGAGGAGTTTGAATTTTTTTTTTCATTTGGTTTTGAAACTGAATTGAGGGTTTGGAATTTGGATATGTTCTGCCATTCGAAAAGGGGAGATAGACAGGAAAGTACATATAAACAAATTGAGTTGAGAAATATTAAGGTTTATAATAGGTTATTTATAGGCAGAGCTGAAAATAGAAAGAACGGACAAGATTGATTTAAGAGTGGAACGATAGATGGCCCGAAAAGCCCGTTTCGTTCCTGAAACGAAAATGGTTCATTCCGTATATCAAAATAGATGTTTTTGATAGTTTTAAACTCAATGGAACATGTTTCAAGACCAAATTCCATCGTATGAAGAAGTTATGTAAAATCAGTTTATTTCAAATTGATTTCAATTAAATTGATTTCTATGCATTTCAAACCCGTAGGATCAAACGACAGGTCCGATCAATACGAAACTTGAAATCCTACAATAATTCACTGTTATAGATCCAATGAAACTGGTTTCATCAAAATCTAAGACATTTGCCAAAATAGCGATTTTCACGTTAGTTAATTAAATTAATATTAAATTAATTAAATCAAATTTTCAATTCCAATTTCCATAATTAACCAATTTAATCACTTTTGATTTTTTAAACATTTAAAATAATTTAAACAAATTTAGATATCAATTTAAACTTAATTAATTTACCCTTGACAGTGTTTAATTTCAATTTTAGTAAATTCAGTAATTATAAATTAAAATTCCAATAAATCCATTTATTTGATTTTTGCATCTTATTATTCAAATCAATTATCATCTTACAGATATAATTATCATTGGTTTATATCTTAGTACATTAATATTTTCCAATTCCATCGTAATTTCAATTAATGTAATATTTAATTTCATTTAATTACAATAAATCCATTTATTATAGCTTAAATTCTAATAAATTGATAAATCTTGATTACCATTTTTTTATTCAACCAATTGTCATATTATGAATAAAATTAATATTATTTCCAATTATTACCTTTATTTACATTAACTTAATATTTAATTATATTTATTGCAATTGATTTCCAATTTAATTTAATAGCGTAAATAAATATGTAACATATAATAATTGTCACCGTTTGACTTTTAATCGCATTTAGGTTTATTATTCATAACAAATGTTATAATTGCTTTCGTAACACTAATTTTATTAAATTACCATTAACTATACTAGTTTATTAGTTAATTCAATATCTACATTTGTTTTTCTTATATTCAATTTATAACCAAGTATAACCTTTACATTTATCTCAACTGATTGGAATTTCATTCAGGTTATGAATGATTAACTTAAATTAACCTTGTTACTTTTCAATTTAGTTATTATTTCATTAATATATCACAAAATTTTTATTTCTTCCAACATTAAATACCTAATCTTCTTAAATTAACTATTTTTAATAATCGTAAATTACGGGTCGTTACACTCTCCCCACTCAAAACTTTTCGTCCCCGAAAAGGAAAACTGAGGGAAAAGAAGAGATAAAGCAATCAATATATCTTACTCAAAATATTAAATTTATGAACAAATAAATTTACAAAATTAAATAGTTTAGTTAAAATATATCAATTTATAACCATTAAATCCTTTTATACTCAAGTTAATAAAAGTTTGGAAAACTTTCACAAAATTTTCCAAGTACAAAATTTATGAAAAATTTCGATAGAGTCTCCTTTGTACGGAGAGGTCTGGGAGAAATAATAATATCAATAATAACAATATATATACATATTTTTAAAAAAAATATCCCAACCACGGGAAAATAATACAATGTCGCTAACGTATCTATTTGTCGGGCAAATAATGCTTATTTTATGAAACCGAAAGTAGTGGCAATTGCTTTATAACCTGTATTTCACTTATATAATCCAAAGAGATTAATACTTATATAAGAGAAATATTTGTATTGCTTTAATTTATAACAAATAAATCATAGCAATATTCACTTGCAAACAACACACAACAAGCACTTTCAAACAGAACCATACAATCATCACATGAAATCAAAGAGATAAACCATTCATCCATATGAAGCAAACAAATGGTTTGTTTGGGTTTAGTCACACTAACAGTATAGAATGACAAATAAATTACTAAGTATATCATCTACTCAACGGTCTTAGATAGACTCAATAAATTATTCATACATCCTAAACAATTAGAACTATCTTTACCCAACAACCTATAAATCAAAGCAAACATCAGATTCCGAACATTATTTATCTTTATTCTTATTAATTTCTTTCCACAAGATTTGTTATTCGTTTTTTTATTCATTCAATGATTACTTCCTTTGTAACAACCCGTAAAAATTTAATAAGTTTCAAACGATTTGATTTAACGTATTTAGGTGAAATTTTGGTGAAATTTTAAATAATAATATTTTGAAATAGAATTTAATATTCGGATTACGTATAATTAAATATAAAAAAGGGTAAATTTTCAATTTATTTTATAAAGTTTATTTATTTGATAATTCTATTTAGTTCTAATCAGTCTATAATTGATGATAATAAATTTATTTCCAAACCTAAATATTTTTCCATAGAAAAATTCTAAATCAACTTCTGACTGAGATGTCATCTTTCGTTTTTCAAAATTCGGACTTCTATTACTCCGTTTACCTTATTTCTGGCAAAATAACTGCATTTCTGATACCGATTATCGACTTTTGATCAGATGATCGTACCACCGATATCTATATACCGTTTTGATCGCCTCGTCGTGCTAATCCCAATGGTATATTTATTTCTATATTTTGAAGTCCGTTCATAGCGGAATCCGTGAAACCGGTGACCGTATCGGTACGCGTTTCAAATTTTGAAACGTATAGCCGTTGCTTATAATTTCTGGAATTTAAGAGTGACAATTATTTTTCTCTAAAAACTTTTCAGCTAAATCCAAAGATCTGACCGTTGCTCTTATATTTTGTTATATGTTACCTTTTTCTTGTTTTAGCCGTTCATCCTCATTTCACTCATCGTTTAAATTTAATAATTACCAGCGCGTTTTGGGTCTCTTCATTTTACCATTTTTGATTGATAAGTTATATTATAACGTTAAATATTATAACTTGCCTTAAATACATTCTCTCCTTCCATTTACGTTGAATTCACTTTTCTCTGTTGCCTAAAAAGTTAAACCCATCCTCTCCTCTCCTCCTTTATAAGTCCTGTAGCCCACAAAATTTATCCTCCTTCCCTTCATTTCCAGGCAACAATGCCAAACTTCCACACTCCCCCTCGCTCTCATGCCGATCCTCTTCCTCCACATGAACATCCCGACATTTTCCGCCCCTGCCTCCTCCAGTCGCCACCGTCCCGCTATACTTCCCGATCTCCTCCCTTCCCCTTAGGCCTCGACAGCAACCACCACTCACGGCCGAGCACAACCCGCGGACCCACCAGCCCGCCACCAATCGGCCTCATCTCCTTGCATCGGCTACAACCCCGCAACCCGCAGCCGACCTCACTTCCTCCTACCAGATCCACCACCTCCCACCGGTCCGCCCTTCCCTTCTTCCTCCTGACCGACCTTGGCCATCGTTCTCAGGCCGAAGCCGCACGCCCCAAAACCCGTGCTCCTCCTTTTCACACATGAATAACCCTCCGCTATCCCACGTGTGCCAGCACCCTCCTCAGCCTCGCCAACCCACGCGCCTCCTTCCACTCCTCCTCGTCCTCGCCATGCTTCCCTTTCAACCGCTATTTCTCTGGTTCCCCGGCTCTTCTCTTCGTTTTGTGCAATTTCTTCTACAGCAGATCTGTAGTGTTTTATGTGTATAAGAGGTAAGGTATATATGCTGTTATATTCGTATAATAATATGCTTACTTATTTTAATTATTTATATATATTACTTTACATGTATATAAAAAGGTATAAAGTCTGTTTATTTCCTACGTATAAAAAAACGTACTTCATACATAAGTCTGTGAGTGGGTAAGCAAGTCTCGGTATATAATTTATCTTCTATAAGGATATATTGGTGTTTATACATAGTTTTGGTCAGTTTCGAGAGTAGCTATTTGAATTTTTACATGTGTTGTGTCCTATCATATATATATATTATATATAATCTGGTTTAATTTTTTTTTTACTATGGTAAAGTTTTAAAACCTATAATATGTATAGACTTTTGTTTTAATCGGTTAAGTTTACTTTAGCAAGTATATACGAGTAATAATTGGTTATAGCTAAGTATATCCAGGTTGATAACATGCATTATATAAGTAGTTTATATATATATATATAATATAATATGTTATATTGGTTCGTATATAGATGTTGTTTTACAACCTTCATTACCTTATATTGTTTAAAAATATATAGCCTATATCTATTTTTGCTGGTACTATGTAACAGTCCCAGTTTATATATTAGTACAATTTAAAGTGTATATATATTGAGTTACTTTTGATTTAATTATATTCTATAGTAAAAAAAGTTTGACTTTTGAAAATATATATATACCTCTTTTATATAATATAACACAGTAGTTTCCTTCAGCATTGAGTTTATACCCGCTCTTTGGTTTTGTATAGGTATAATAATATTTATTTTAAAGTATTTGGTCTGCATTTGTAGAGGTATTATTTTGGGTCCATTTAACCTCATTTTATAGGACATATTATAAAACTTAGTCTACATATATATATTAGTATATTAAGGCACACGAATGTACATTTGATCGAATATATGAGTTCACTTTTGCCCATCTATCGTCATCGATACAATTCTGATTTGACTTCGTCAATTCTTTGTCATCAGCTTATCCATCGAATTCTTGCCAATCTTGCTTCACTTTGAACGTGTGTGCCTGGATTCGTAACTCAGCTTCATTGTCTATCTCTCTAACCTCGAAAGGTGAGCAATCACTCACAATTAACGTTCTTTTATTTATTAAATTTGATTTCAATTGAAATGACAATTGAAATACGCTGCTGTGGTTATTTAAATTTGTTATATATGCTATTATCTATAACTGTTCACCTGCGGGATATGACACCATGTCCTGTTGTTTATATTATATTGTTATTGATGATATATGCCTGTTATTTTATTGTATTTTCTGTTATCACTCTGCAAGTTACCTGTAGTTTAGAAATCACTATGGGTTGAAATGATACATACCCGAACGGACTTTAGAATAGGAGAAAATCGTTATGGGTTGAAATGATAAACCCAAGCGATTTTCATTTAATTGAATTTGGGATTTCGGGTTGAAATGATATCCACCCGTATATGTTTAGTGTACGGATTGAAATGATAAATATTCGTAGCACTTGACTATATGATAGGAAATATATACAGACACCGTTGGTCCATATAATTGTTTTGAAAATAATTTCTACAGTTTGAAGAGAAATATATGGGATTTAATAAATATTGGTTCTTAAAATATTATACATATAAATGGAAATTTTATATATAGATTTAATAATAATATTATTAAGATTGATTTAATCCATATTATATGTTTAAGTAGTATTTAAGATTTATGTTTCAAAGTTTACCGTTGTGAAAATTTGAATAATTAAGATTGGAAGATAAATTTGGGTTTATTAAAAATGGTATTTAAATAAGGATTTATTTGATTAAATCAATTTGAAATTATTGAATGGGAAATATAAAGGTATGATTTTATAACTGGATTTTTGATTTAAGAGATTTAATGAATATTTCATCTTTAAATAAATTTAGGAAAACATTGAGTAGAAATGGAATTTAAGGTTACTTAAATAATATTGAATAAAATGAGGAAGTATTTCAAGACTAAATAATATTGAGGTTAAATCAAGATCTATATGAAACTGTTAAATTGAACATTTAAATATTAATGCTTTGAACTATATTGGAATTTAAATGGTTTATTTTGAGATTCGGATCTGTATGAAAAATCAAAATAGTTGAATTGTTATTTAGAAACTAAAATTTGAATTAAAATGAAAATTTTGGTTGAACTAAATTGTATTTATTATGTAGAAAAATAAATTGAATAAAATTTAGTTTGAAACGCTGAATACTTAAAGTTTTGAAATATATTGAAATATAAAGGGGTATTTGCGATTTCAAATCCGAATTGGGATCGATGAAATTTAAGTGGTTAATTTAAGATTTAAATTGAATTTAAATTGATAAATTGAGATTGAATTTAATTTGAATGGGAAGGTCGGGTTGATGTTGAAACGATATGTTAAGTTGAGGAAATTGAATACTTTACTTTATAAATTATTTATTTTATATAAATACTATTTTGGGAAATATAGAGATAATTGAACTAAAATGATATTTGGTTTGAAGTATAAATAATGGGAATGGCCACGGTGTTATAATGTATATTTCTACTTTGTGGATAGTTCCATGGACCCTTGGAGGATGGTTATCCCAAAAATCCTTTAAGTTATTTGTATTTCAGTTGATATTTCACTTGAGTTGGATTTATTGATATAAGAATGTTAATCCTGACTCGAGTGTTTTGTGTTTTGCTTTACGCTCGGGTCAGACTGAGTTGATACAGCATTTAAGACCCACCTTCGAAGTTGGAGCTTTGCTTGAAGATCCAGCTATCCATCCTTCCATTCATCCAGTTGATTGGTTCAAAGAAGTCATCTGCTCGTACTGGAGACTTCACTGCATCTGGGATATTCTGATGTATTTTATTTTTCTAACCCCGATGTATATAGTAGCTTCATGAACTACTATTCTTTATTTATTCCGCTGCATTTTATTACTCTGTGTCTGTGATCTGTGACTGATTTATTTACTGTATATGTTGAGTTTGTCACATTTAAATTAACAACGCGGTATTTTGAATTATTCAAGTCGGACATGTATCGTTTTATCGTCGATTTGAATGGTCCAAAATAGCGGGTCGTTACAAGTTGGTATCAGAGCTTTGGCTCTAGGCAAAACTTAGCATATATGGTAAATTTATTTACAGAATCACTTTCGCTCGAGTTGAATCTCTTTCTTTTGACTCGATTTCCTTTGAGTTTTGGAATGTCCCTCGGTTTCGAAATTCATTCTTGTCTCTTCCTATTTAATTCTTTTGATTTTGGAGTATCCAATGACTCAACTGAATTGATTTGTAAAGGGGGTGAAACTCCTTTACAATTGGCATTGATTCACCGAAGATTTATGTATCCCCCGGTTTAGATGCTACTATCTCCTGTTATTCCGAATTCTATCTCTAGCGATCGAATGTCGAATTGCCTCAGAATTCTACACCGATCTAATTTTAGAATCACGGTTGACAAGTAAAGGTCGCCCGCGATTTATAGAAGTATATCCATCTTATATTTTGTAATTTAATTATCTCATCTTTGTTGAGCCTAGCTTCGAATCAGAATTCTATTTGACTAGAGTCCCTCTAATTTAAATCTCTATCTTTGTTTTGAAATCCATTCTTGAATCACCCTTTGAAAAATCGGGTATGTTTGTATTTTTGAAATTGTTTTATATATCAAAATTATTATTTTGATAACTATGATTTTATTCTATATATAAAAAAAATGTTTTCGATAAGGATTATATACCTATATATAAAACAAATAAGAAATGTTATTCTATATATATAAAAGTTTTGAATGGATTTGAAATTTTGAAAAATTATAAGAAATTGATTTATATAAAAATGATTTATAACTGTAGAGTTAAATTTGAAATTCGAGAATTGAATACCGGTATTTTGAAATCGGTTTTAAGATTTTGGAAAATATATATAAATAATATGATTTAAAAGTATTTTTTCGAATAAGAAATGTTTCAAACGAGTTCAAATGAATTCCAATAATTTTGAAGAAATTTCAAAGAGGTTTTCAAGAAAATAGAAGTCCAGAACTCACTTATGTCGCTGGAGAATAATTTCGGTGATGAGTGCACGCGTCATCGACATTTATTTTCGAGCTTCGGAGTGAGGGAGAGGCCACTTTAATAGCTTCTCTACGCGAGTGATTTTTGTAAAATCGTTTATGATTTCAAATTCCGAGGTATAATTTGATATTTTCGAAAGATATATGTATATATTTGAAACAATTTAAGTGAGACCGGTGTTCAGTCCTCGAGTTTTCGATTTGACTTATAATAACTCTATTTGAATTCCAACTCTTGAATTTGGAAATTTGATTTCCCTAACTATTTTGAATGTTCGAACACTTCCAAATCGAGATTAAATTTTCAAAGCTAAGAAATTTCGAAGAGTATAAAATGTTGATAAAGAATATAAATTTAGTTTTGAAATGTTTTGAAAAAAATATAGTTTTGAATAATGGTTCAGAAAGGTAAATTGGATCTTTCAAATAGAAATAGAAAGTTTTTGGTTTTGAAATTAAATTGAAATTAAAAACCAGTATTTATATGGTGATTTTGAAAATGAATTTTTCGACTTGAATTATTTTAATTTGGAAACTGGGAACTTTGAAATCTAGATATTTAATTTGGAAGAAAATTTGGTGAAATCATATATGATTTTGAAACTGAATTGATATTGAAATGATTTGAAATGATTTGAAATTGAGAACCTTAGATTTCTAAGCACTTGATTTGGGAGTGGTCGAACTTATATAAAATGGATTGTATAAGTATGAAGTTGATTTGAAATCTATTGATTTGAAATCTATTGATTTGAAAGGTACTCAATTTGGAAAGAGTTTTTGTATAATCGAAGTCTATATAAGTATGATTTGATCTACTATTGATTTGGAAAGTATTCGATTTGGGAAAAAATAGAATCCTATATATATGGACTTTATATAAGTACAATATTTGAAAGTGATTTAAAAAGGTACTGTATGATATATATTTTCGAAGTAAAGATATGGAAAGTGCCTTCTGCTTGATATCCGCTTTGTGGCCACATCGTGGATTCATTCTATCGATATTATTCTCTCTGATTTTTGGTTTTCCGGATGTAATACTCGAGTGTTCCCACCATGGCGTAACCCATGGTTTCTTTTTTTGCTCTCGCGAATGCATAGCGCAATTGCCTGGCTGAGTCTTGCCTAGGGGTACGGATTGTTTCCTGGGGGATCCAGGCGTAACCATTGTGTATCCTGCAATCTGTGTAGGTCGCGAATAGTAGCGCAAGTGCCTGGCTGAGTCTTGCCTAGGGGTACGGATTGTTTCCTGAGGGATCCAGGCGTAACCATTGTGTATCCTGCACTCTACTAGTCATCATGGCGTAACTCGCAGGGCTGAGAAAGCTTACGGATATGGATTGTTTCCTAGGGGATCCAGGCGTAACCATTGTGTATCTGCGAACCATGGTTGGACAAAGGTTTTGGTTTGGTTGTTTGTTTGGATTGTACTTTCCATATCTGTTTTTAAAAGGTTTTCCAAGTATTTTCACTGGGTGTTGAAACAGGTCTACTAAGCACTTGAAAAATTCTAGCTTTGCGCCTGATCAACGCATGGCCAGAGTCTGTAAGAACGAGGATAAACTTGTTAAAACATCGAGTTATAAAAGTATTTTCGAAAGGAAAGTTTATTTCGATATAATAGTATTTTATTATTAAAGCATTATTATAAGGGTATTTATTAGAAAGTATTTTTCCCAACAAAGAAATTTTGAATTAATATTTGAAATTTAAATTCTTATGGTTCTAGATTAATTATTCGTGCCCGATGCTATTCCTTGCATCTACCTTATCTGCTCAGTTTAGTTATTCACCTTGATTCTGTTTTCCAAATCAACCTTCCTTGTTGGATATACCCTTTAAAATATTGTTTAATTATATACTACATGGTTTAATAGAAATTTTAGTTTTAAAAAAATGATTTATTAATAATGTTTAAAGTATCAAAAGACAAATTTATAAATTTATGAATTATGGATTTAATGTTTCAATGGCTTCTTTGTAAATATAACTAATAATGTAAATAATTATTTTCAATAGTTTCCATATATTATAAAGGTGTTATTTAAACATATTTAAATTCCAACGAGTTTTGGAAAATTTTTAAAGTATTAAAGATAACAGAACTGCAATTGAAGTTTTCAAATGAATATTTCAAGTAAAATTTATATGGTCTTAAATTAATTGTTTATCTTATCTTTCAATCTATTTATCTTTCTGGTTGTTCTATTCTCCTACCTTCTTCCTTTTCGGGGACGAAAAGTTTTGAGCGGGGGAGAGTGTAACAACCCGTAAAAATTTAATAAGTTTCAAACGGTTTGATTTAACGTATTTAGGTGAAATTTTGGTGAAATTTTAAATAATAATATTTTGAAATAGAATTTAATATTCGGATTACGTATAATTAAATACAACAAACGGTAAATTTTCAATTTATTTTATAAAGTTTATTTATTTTATAATTCTATTTAGTTCTAATCAGTCAATAATTGATGATAATAAATTTATTTCCAAACCTAAATATTTTTCCATAGAAAAATTCTAAATCAACTTCTGACTGAGACGTCATCTTTCGTTTTTCAAAATTCGGACTTCTATTACTCCGTTGACCTTATTTCTGGCAAAATAACTGCATTTCTGATACCGATTATCGACTTTTGATCAGATGATCGTACCACCGATATCTATATACCGTTTTGATCGCCTCGTCGTGCTAATCCCAATGGTATATTTATTTCTGTATTTTGAAGTCCGTTCATAGCGGAATCCGTGAAACCGGTGACCGTATCGGTACGCGTTTCAAATTTTGAAACGTATAGCCGTTGCTTTATAATTTCTGGAATTTAAGAGTGACAATTATTTTTCTCTAATAACTTTTCAGCTAAATCCAAAGATCTGACCGTTGCTCTTATATTTTGTTCTATGTTACCTTTTTCTTGTTTTAGCCGTTCATCCTCATTTCACTCATCGTTTAAATTTATTAATTACCAGCGCGTTTTGGGTCTCTTCATTTTACCATTTTTGATTGATAAGTTATATTATAACGTTAAATATTATAACTTGCCTTAAATACATTCTCTCCTTCTATTTACGTTGAATTCACTTTTCTCTGTTGCCTAAAAAGTTAAACCCATCCTCTCCTCTCCTCCTTTATAAGTCCTGTAGCCCACAAAATTTTTCCTCCTTCCCTTCATTTCCAGGCAACAATGCCAAACTTCCACACTCCCCCTCGCTCTCATGCCGATCCTCTTCCTCCACATGAATATCCCGACATTTTCCGCCCCTGCCTCCTCCAGTCGCCACCGTCCCGCTATACTTCCCGATCTCCTCCCTTCCACTTAGGCCTTGACAGCAACCACCACTCACGGCCGAGAACAACCCGCGGACCCACCAGCCCGCCACCAATCGGCCTCATCTCCTTGCATCGGCTACAAGCCCGCAACCCGCAGCCGACCTCACTTCCTCCTACCAGATCCACCACCTCCCACCGGTCCGCCCTTCCCTTCTTCCTCCTGGCCGACCTTGGCCATCGTTCCCAGGCCGAAGCTGCACACCCAAAACCCGTGCTCCTCCTTTTCACACATGAATAACCCTCCGCTATCCCACGTGTGCCAGCACCCTCCTCAGCCTCGCCAACCCACACGCCTCCTTCCACTCCTCCTCGTCCTGGCCGTGCTTCCCTTTCAACCGCTATTTCTCCGGTTGCCCGGCTCTTCTCTTCGTTTTGTGCAATTTCTTCTACAGCAGATCTGTAGTGTTTTATATGTATAAGAGGTAAGGTATATATGCTGTTATATTCGTATAATAATATGCTTACTTATTTTAATTATTTATATATATTACTTTTCATGTATACAAAAAGGTATAAAGTCTGTTTATTTCCTATGTATAAAAAAACGTACTTCATACATAAGTCTGTGAGTGGGTAAGCAAGTCTCGGTATATAATTTATCTTCTATAAGGATATACTGGTGTTTATACATAGTTTTGGTCAGTTTCGAGAGTAGCTATTTGAATTTTTAAATGTGTTGTGTCCTATCATATATATATATTATATATAATCTGGTTTAATTTTTTTTTACTATGGTAAAGTTTTAAAACCTATAATATGTATAGACTTTTGTTTTAATCGGTTAAGTTTACTTTAGCAAGTATATACGAGTAATAATTGGTTATAGCTAAGTATATCCAGGTTGATAACATGCATTATATAAGTAGTTTATATATATATATATATAATATGTAATATGTTATATTGGTTCGTATATAGATGTTGTTTTACAACCTTCATTACCTTATATTGTTTAAAAATATATAGCCTATATCTATTTTTGCTGGTACTATGTAACAGTCCCAGTTATATATTAGTACAATTTAAAGTGTATATATATTGAGTTACTTTTGATTTAATTATATTCTATAGTAAAAAAAGTTTGACTTTTGAAAACATATGTATACCTCTTTTATATAATATAACACAGTAGTTTCCTTCAGCATTGAGTTTATACCCGCTTTTTGGTTTTGTATAGGTATAATAATATTTATTTTAAAGTATTTGGTCTGCATTTGTAGAGGTATTATTTTGGGTCCATTTAACCTCATTTTATAGGACATATTATAAAACTTAGTCTACATATATATATTAGTATATTAAGGCATACAAATGTACATTTGATCGAATATATGAGTTCACTTTTGCCCATCTATCGTCATCGATACAATTCTGATTTGACTTCATCAATTCTTTGTCATCAGCTTATCCATCGAATTCTTGCCAATCTTGCTTCACTTTGAACGTGTGTGCCTAGATTCGTAACTCAACTTCATTGTCTATCTCTCTAACCTCGAAAGGTGAGCAATCACTCACGATTAACGTTCTTTTATTTATTAAATTTGATTTCAATTGAAATGACAATTGAAATACGCTGCTGTGGTTATTTAAATTTGTTATATATGCTATTATCTATAACTGTTCACCTGGGGCTATATCACCATATCCTGTTGTTTATATTATATTGTTATTGATGATATATGCCTGTTATTTTATTGTATTTTCTGTTATCACTCTGCAAGTTCCCTGTAGTTTAGAAATCACTATGGGTTGAAATGATACATACCCGAATGGACTTTAGAATAGGAGAAAATCGTTATGGGTTGAAATGATAAACCCAAGCGATTTTCATTTAATTGAATTTGAGATTTCGGGTTGAAATGATATATCCACCCGTATATATTTAGTGTACGGATTGAAATGATAAATATCCGTAGCACTTGACTATATGATAGGAAATATATACAGACACCGTTGGTCCATATAATTGTTTTGAAAATAATTTCTACAGTTTGAAGAGAAATATATGGGATTTAATAAATATCGGTTCTTAAAATATTATATATAAATGGAATTTTTTTATATAGATTTAATAATATTATTATTAAGATTGATTTAATCCATATAATATGTTTAAGTAGTATTTAAGATTTATGTTTCAAAGTTTACCGTTGTGAAAATTTGAATAATTAAGATTGGAGGATAAATTTGGGTTTATTAAAAATGGTATTTAAATAAGGATTTATTTGATTAAATCAATTTGAAATTATTGAATGGGAAATATAAAGGTATGATTTTATAACTGGATTTTTGATTTAAGAGATTTAATGAATATTTCATCTTTAAATAAATTTAGGAAAATATTGAGTAGAAATGGAATTTAAGGTTACTTAAATAATATTGAATCAAATGAGGAAGTATTTCAAGACTAAATAATATTGAGGTTAAATCGAGATCTATATAAAACTGTTAAATTGAACATTTAAATATTAATGCTTTGAACTATATTGGAATTTAAATGGTTTATTTTGAGATTCGGATCTGTATGAAAAATCAAAATAGTTGAATTGTTATTTAGAAACTAAAATTTGAATTAAAATGAAAATTTTGGTTGAACTAAATTGTATTTATTATGTAGAAAACTAAATGGAATAAAATTTAGTTTGAAACGCTGAATACTTAAAGTTTTGAAATATATTGAAATATAAAGGGGTATTTGCGATTTCAAATCCGAATTAGGATCGATGAAATTTAAGTGGTTAATTTAAGATTTAAATTGAATTTAAATTGATAAATTGAGATTGAATTTAATTTGAGTGGGAAGGTCGGGTTGATGTTGAAACGATATGTTAAGTTGAGGAAATTGAATACTTTACTTTATAAATTATTTATTTTATATAAATACTATTTTGGGAAATATAGAGATAATTGAAGTAAAATTATATTTGCTTTGAAGTATAGATAATGGGAATGGCCACGGTGTTATAATGTATATTTCTACTTTGTGGATAGTTCCATGGACCCTTAGAGGATGGTTATCTCAAACATCCTTTAAGTTATTTGTATTTCAGTGGATATTTCACTTGAGTTGGATTTATTGATATAAGAATGTTAATCCTGACTCGAGTATTTTGTGTTTTGCTTTACGCTCGGGTCAGACTGAGTTGATACAGCATTTAAGACTCACCTTCGAAGTTGGAGCTTTGCTTGAAGATCCAGCTATCTATCCTTCCGTTCATCCAGTTGATTGGTTCAAAGAAGTCATCTGCTCGTACTGGAGACTTCACAGCTTCTGGGATATTCTGATGTATTTTATTTTTCTAACCCCGATGTATATAGTAGCTTCATGAACTACTATTCTTTATTTATTCCGCTGCATTTTATTACTCTGTGTCTGTGATCTGTGACTGATTTATTTACTGTATATGTTGAGTTTGTCACATTTAAATTAACAACGCGGTATTTTGAATTATTCAAGTCGTACATATATGGTTTTATCGTCGATTTGAATGGTCCAAAATAGCGGGTCGTTACATCCTTTGATTTTACATTTATTTCTTTCAAAATTTTATTCCCATTTATACATTCGGCACTTAATTCCATTTATTTACATTCGTTTATTCACATATGTTATTTACAATTTCTTACATAAGTTACTCATAAATAATTATTTTAAACATATGTAAATCAATTCTTAAAGTACTATATAGGTTTCTTTGTAAATAAATTCACATTCATTCATTCAGTACTTATTTTCATTTACTTTCATTCATTAGAAAACAAATTCATCTTCGTTTATTCATTTAATGAAAATTTCTTTTCATTACTTTATATTCGTATTTTACATAAATTATTTCCATCCAGTTATTTAAAATGATAAATGAATTAATTATTTAAGTTTTACATACCTTTTATTTTAGTTTAGTTTACATTTATTAATTTACATACTAGATTTCCATCAGATTTAATATTCGTTAGTGCAAAAGTTCGTACGTAAGTTTCTTGCCTTTCAATTTACATTCATTTCCTTATGCAGTGTCATTGAATATTAAATCTATTTTCTAAATCATTTCAACTTTCCTGAAGTTATAGTCGTTAACTTAGTGCAATGTTCAATCTACTATTTACTTTAATTATAAATAGCTTCAAACATTAACCTTAGTTTATAATCATTTACTTACAATACTCATTTTTCTATTACATTTTATTTAGTAGCATTTCTATTATAACTTAAGTTTATAACAACTATAATATCAAAATTCTTATTCATAAAATAAATTCCATTGAACACTTTCGTTACTTAAGTTTACCTGTATAATATTCCATCGCATATCCTATTTAAAATTACGTCCTGTAATATTTTGGTAAGTTTTATATTTATGTTTCTAAGAATGTAATTGAAAGTTACACAAGTTTATCTTATTTATTTTAATTATATTAATGTTCAGTAGTTGTCATTTCTCATTTTCATATCCATAAGTTTACAGGTTACAAATTTTAAAATTTCTTACATATTTCATCTATAATTAAACATTTAATTTATTATTTTCAATTTAGAAGTTCCAGTTGGTAAATAGCTAAAATTTTGCTTCATTATAATAACTGAAATCTCTAATTTATGTATTGAAATTTAAGAACTAAATGTCGAATCCATTTCAAATCATTTAAAATTATACACACACACACACACACTGATAACTTTTATATCCAATCATATTAAAATTTGGAATTAATATTTGTTTATCAAAATAAATGTGCAGTTAAACTACTACAAATGGCCTTCCCACTTTGAAACTCGAAAATGAACGTCAACGATGCGTGCACTCATCACTGAAATTATTTTCCAACGATAGAGAGGGGAGTACAAAACTTATTTCTTTCCAAAATTCCTTTAGAACATTTCTTTGAAATCACATTGAAATATTTTTATCCGAAAATACTTTCAATTAATATTAATATTATATTCCAAAATCATTCGAAAGGAGTTTTCAAAAATCCCAAAATTTAAGTTCTAAATTTCCAATTTATATTTACTTTATTTGTAAGTTTTATTTTACAACTAAAATTTATAAAATTCACTACCAAAAACCAACTTCTTACATCATTTTATATCATCTATAAAATCTATTATTTTATATACAAAAATATATAATAGGCAAAATTATTTCATTCACCTATATATAAAACAATATTGTGTCGCTCTGTCCTATTAAGTGTTTAGAAATTCCTATCGATGTCGTAGCGTCCTATGCACCAATCAGAATTTATAAATACAAAACGGAACAAATTAACACAATATAAAATCCTTTTTATAATACTAACAAATACGCTCTCTCATATATACACTCAACGACTCTTTCTAGGGTATTACTACCCTATTTAATATGAGTCAGACCCTACAAATCTAAAGTTATCACTAAACCAAAGCTCTGATACCAACTATAACGACCTGTCTTTTTGGACATCTTAAGCAGGCACACGCATCAACTTAATCCACACAAAGAGGCAGATAGTTATTGGGGTAAATAAGAAAAAGAGAAAGAAATAAAAACAGATACAGAATCTCACAGTGGAATGACAAAATATAATAATAATAAAATAGTTCATGAACCTATTTTACCAATAAATTTTGATTATACTTATATAATACAGAATTAGAGTTACAGACAACATGAAAATAAATAAATGCAGTGGAACAACATGATGTAGTGGAATATAATAAATAATACTAGTACAAATCTTCGTCTTTGTCCTTCAGAAATAAGGTCTTGAATATAAAAATGCTCAAGCTGACCCGAGCGAATTGAAAAGACAAAACACTCAAGTCAGAACTAAAAGATCTTATGTAAGTTAAATCAACGGTAAATATGCGTGTGACGGCGTCAGAGATGTTTATGGGGTTTTACATCTCCTATCTAGTGTCTAAGAGTGTAGTAACTTAAGAGATGTTCGAGATTATCATCTTCTAAGGATCCATTAAACTATCTACTATATAGTGCAAATGCTACTATAATATGTCTACAGTAAAGTAAAAGTATAAAAATAGCGTTAAGGCGTTACCCATATCCCCCTTAACACATTTTATATATTCCCATAGTATATACAGTACCATAAGCTCCTCCGTAAACTGGAGGTTTACCCAGAGGGCACCCCATAAGTATGGTACAAAACAAACTCGTAGAAGGCGCGATAGGGCACGTGAACACGACACTCGAGGCAATGCCAAGGTTGATATAGTAATTGCGGATCCGGATTGGTGGTAACGCATAGCAGCTACTACCGCCCACCTCGGACACACTCCCAAATCAAAATCAAGGGTGGCCACTAAATCAATCACAAAGAAATAGAATGGTATCGAAGAAATGTGCCCGATCGAAGGTGCGGCCTCACTTGGCCCAACATGGCTCCTTTTTTAGTCACATTTAAGCTGACACATGGGAGTTAGGGTCACATCATACCTTATACATAAATCGTTCACCAAACTATCCTACTTCATTTCTGGAATCTCCACCATGTACACAGTTGTTAAAGTGGTTTTCGGTATTGGCAGAGAGTATGACAATATCTGATCTCAGCCTATTTAACAACCAATCGCTTATTACACACCGGATGGTTCTTTTACATTTTCAAAATCATTTTACATGGATATCAAAATATCATATTCAATTCAAACCATATCGCTTTCGAAATCATGTTCACTTTCAAAAATCATATTTTCAAAATAGTTTAAAACCCTCATTTCAAAACTTCATATTCAAATCAAAAATGTAATTTAAATCCCAACTTAGTTTGTAATATCATGTAACTATATTCACCTTAAAATCGAGGATATAAAATATAAATACATCTACTGTATATAGTTTGAAATTTATAAAGATAGTTTAGATAGTTGTAAATAGTTGTAAATAGTTATAAATAGTTAAAATACTCTAAAATAATTTAAAAATATATTGAAGATAGTTTTAACTTGATTTAAGATAGTTGAATATATTTAAAATAGTTTAAATACATAGATTAAATAGCTTTAAAATAGATTAATTAGATTTAAATTAAATTAAATGGTTAAATTAGTTTAAAATGAACTAAATTGGTTTAAAATAGGTTAAAATAATTTATATAGTTGATATAAGTTAAAATAGTTTAAAATTTTTGAAATCTTAATAATTAGAAATTTTGAAATAATATATTTTTAAAACAGTTTATATTAAATATGAATTTGGAATTTACATAAATTTAATTATTTATTTTATTTCAACATATCTGGACCATTTCACATATCCAAATCACAAAACCCAATTTCAATCTTTCAATTCAAACTCTCAATAAAATTAAATTTTATATTGATTTCAATCTGTGTTTGAAATATCAATTTAAATTATTCCAATTTCAATACATTAAAAAGCTATATTTAAAACAATTCAAATAACTCAATTCTAACACTTTCAAGTAAAAGTTAGCTTTATTCCAAATTCAACTTTGAAATTTTCAATTAAATTCTTTTAAGACTTTCTTTAAACCAATTCCAATTTTAACATAAAACTTGAATTTCAATAATAATTCAATTTATATAAATCATATTTTATTTCAAAATATCATTTAACGGGATTCAGAAATTAAGGATTTAAAATCATTTAATTTAACCAATCCGGTGTCCGTATATAATTCTCTACCCTAGGGTCAAGTGATGTGGATATTTACGATTTCAATCCGCAATCTAAAATTTTATGGTTATATATCGTTTCAAACCGCAATCCCGAATTAATATAAAAATCCATAAAATCGCTCGAGTCTATCATTTCAACCCATAACGATTTTTCCCTAATCTATAGATCGTTCGAGTATCTATCATTTCAACCCATTGTGATTTTCCTAATAGTAACTAAACGAGCTTGCAGAGTGATAGAATTTCATAAATCAAATATAGCATCTAATCATCCAATAATAAATTCAAACATCCATCACAATCATCATCAAACTCAACCAATAAATTTCAACAATTAACAGATTATTATATATAGGAAATTAACTGGCAATTTAAATTCAATAATAAATTAAATGAAAATTTAATTCAAATTAACAAAATGGCAATTTAAATATACCAAACAGCCATAAATAAATTCCTAATCACATTATAAATTTAATTTAACTAATATAAGAAATTTTAGAAGTTGTGAGTGGGTCAAAACACTCAATTTTGAATTCAAATCAAATTGAAGTTCAAAATAAGGCCTAAATTCAAATAGTCCCATAATTCGTCCAAACTTGTGTTAAAATATCCGAAATTTCGATACGATCTCGGCAAAACAAACCGCGCTTGAATTGGACCTCGTATGTAAAAGTTATGTCGATTAGAACTTTTGAAATCAAAATTTAAATAAATATATAAAAAAGAACACACCTATACTATGAAGCCACGTCACCGCCTACTGTTCACATGAACCCTAAATCTCAATCGGCATTACCCTTTACAGCCACCACTGATTATCACCTAACCGCCGCTCAACCATCGCCTCCGACCACATCTCATCCCGCCGCCTTGACCACCATGCCACGCCACGCCACACGCTCCCACCTCGCCGGCCGCGTCACAGGCAAATGCCTCCAGGCCGAGGCAAACTTCAGCTACAAAGTCGCCATTTTCTGGCGAGGTCGAGACTCTATAGCCACGAATGAACCTGAATTTGAGGCCTGCTCCACGAGCCCTACACAACGCCGCCTCCCGATCGTCGATCGGACGACGATCCGCCGTTGGATCGTCAAACCCCTAAAAAGAACGGCCGAGGTTCATCCTTAATTTTTGGAAAAACGGTGCATCGAATTGAGAAATGAATTACACCAATGAATTACGCTCGACAAGAGATTTGAATTGATATATAATTTGTTTAGGTTGGAGGAGTTTGAATTTTTTTTTATTTGGTTTTGAAATTGTATTGAGGGTTTGGAATTTGGATATGTTATGCCATTGGAATGGAGGAGATAGACAGAAAAGGTACGTACAGACAAACTGAGTTGAGAAACACTAGGGTTTATAATAGGTTATTTATAGGCAGAGCTGAAAATAGAAAGAGCGGACAAGATTGATTTAAGAGTTGAACGATAGATGGCCCAAAAAGCCCGTTTCGTTCCTGAAACAAAATGGGTCATGCCATATATCAAAATAGATGTTTTCGATAGTTTTAAACTCAATGGAACAGGTTTCAAGTCCAAATTCCATCGTATGAAGAAGTTATATAAAATCAGTTTATTTCAAATTGGTTTCAATTAAATTAATTTCTAGGCGTTTCAAGCCCGTACGATCAAACAACAGGTCCGATCGATACAAACCTTGAAATTCTATAATAATTCATTGTTACAGATCCGTTGAAACTGGTTTCATCGGAATCCGAGACAATTGCCGAAATGGCTATTTTCACGTTAGTTAATTAAATTAATATTAAATTAATGAAACCAAATTGTCAATTCAATTTCCATAATTAACAAATTTTATCACTTTTGATTTCTTAAACATTTACAATAATTTAAACAAATTTAGATATCAATTTAAAGATAATTAATTTACCCATGACAGTGTGTTTAATTTCAGTTTTAGTAAAATTCAGTGATTATAAATTAAAATTCCAATAAATCCATTTATTTGATTTTTGCATCTTGTTATTCACATCAGTTATCATTTTACGGATATAATTATCATTGGTTATATCTTTATACATTAATATTTTCCCATTCCATCTTAATTTCAATTAACGTAATATTTAATTTCATTTAATTACAATAAATCCATTTATTGTAGCTTAAATTCCAATAAATTGATAAATCTTGATTACGGTTCTTTTTATTCAACCAATTGTCATATTATGAATAAAATTAACATTATTTCCAATTATCACCTTAATTTGCATTAACGTAATATTTAATTTACATTAACGTAATATTTAATTATATTTATTGCAATTGATTTCCAATTTAATTTAATAGCCTAAATAAAGAGGTAACATATAATAGTTGTCACCCTTTGACTTTTAATCACATTTAGGTTTATTATTCACAACAAAGGTTACAATTGCTTTCATAACACTAATTTTATTAAGGGGTTTTAAGGCTAAAAGAAAAAGTTAGAGAAAAATTTAGTTTCAGGAACAAGAAGTTTGTTTTTTAGGTTAAAGGACACTTTTTAGTGTAAATCACTAAATGATAGTTGTAACTATCATTTTCAATTTACAATAAAAAGCATCCTTCAGACTAAAAAGCAAACTTGTTGTCTCTGAGACTACATTTTTTGCAACTTCTTCTTTTTGCCTATTTACCTATTTTATTAAATCACCGTTAACTATACTAGTCCATTAATTAATTCAGTATCTACATTTGTTTTTCGTATATTCAATTTATAATTAAGTATAACCTTTACATGATTTCAGTTGATTGGAATTTCATTCGGGCTGTGAATGATTAACTTAAATTAACATTGTTACTTTTCACTTTAGTTATTATTTCATTAATATATCACAAATTTTTTATTTCTTCCAACATTAAATCACAAATCTTCTTAAATTAACTATTTTTAATTATCAAAAATTATGGGTCGTCACAATTAAATTAAAGTTAATTAATTAACTATTAAACCTTAATTACTTTTTTCTCTCATTCTCGTTCATTCATAAAAAATGAAACTCAATCGCGGTTCCTTACATTCGTCGCCCCTGACCTTGCTTTGCCGTATGGTCCCCAACGCCGCCCAAAGCCTCGTTGACAGACCAAATCGAACCCAAATGCTGCCACGAACGCAACAAAAATCCGACCATTACAGCTCTTCATAAAACAATCCAATCATTGAAATCCTTTGTTGCCTCATCTCTACATTTTCCTAGTTATGGTCGAAGGCTGATATCGCCACGATTGGCCCCGACAAACCTTTGTCGTTAGGTTTAGTGATGATTTTTTTTAATTCTGAAACAAGCCACTCAGTCTGGTTTTGAACGCTATTAATAAGGGAAGGAATATGGGTGTGAACATGTACGGGGTATGGATGAAGGTATGGCTTAAGCGTGGAGAATATATGTGTGTGTGTGTGTGTGTGTGTGTGTGTGTATTCAAAAGTATTTAGCTCGATGCAATCAAAAATCTCGAACTCCAAATGAGGCATACCGCCTGGTGTTCTATTTGTAATACCCCTATTTCGAATGCACTGGAACTAATCTCGAGATCTAATTCGGTCGTATACACAAATTAGCTTTGAAAATAAAATTATATTAATTTAAATTCCTTAAATTAATTTCCATGCGTTTTGAACTCTCAAGACCAAACAATACGTCTGATTTCCACGAAATCTGACAGCATATAATAATTTGCCGTTACGAATCCAATAGCACTAGTTTCGTTGAAATTCGAGATAGTACCCTTGAATGCTATTTTCACATGTTAATTAAAACGCATTATTATTTAAAACTAGTTTAATCACTTTTAACTCAAATTCAGAAGTTTACACTCTTCTTTCTTGTTTAAACAGAATTTAAATCAGCTTTTGAACTCATTCTTATGCACATTACATTCAAGATTTGATTACCTAAACAATTACATAAATTCAAATAACCATTATATTTAAAATTTAAATTGTTTAACTTATAAAATTTACTTTTAAATATTTATAATCAATTAAATATTTCAAATTCAAATGATTGAAATTCTAGGTCATTACATCCTTCCTCCGTAAAAAGAATTTCATCCCCGAAATTGCCAAGGTAAGAAAAATGCTTCAAACCCATTAACTTTCCAAAATCAATTAGTTGAAATAGATTACCAAATTCTTTTAAGCCTTTAACTTTCAGAAATCAACTTTTTGAAATGTTGTTATCACTTTTTTCCAAGTCCTTTAAATTTATCCATAATTATTGATCAACACATTCCAAATTATAATATAAAAATCAATTTTTACTTATCAAAAATTTTCAAAAATTTTCTAACTCCTAAATTTACTGAAAATTTCACCAGCGTCCACTTTGCACAATTCGATTGAATTACATCTCATCTTCAAGGACGAGGTATCCCATAGGGAAAAATATAAAATACGGTATGTAATCCGAGACGTGTACCTTTTATTAGCATTCGTAAGCATATACAATCAATATAATGCGAAAGCGAGCTCCAAATGCAAAGAATACGCCATCCACACCTATTAATCACTCAACAACAAATGAGAACAAGTATAAGGAAAGTAATATCAATATATCGCATAGACTACACAATTACCATAGGTAAATATAACAAATGTACCTAGAGAAACCATCAAATAATTTGTATCTATCCAACTTATTCATAACCATATCAATTTGCATTTTCCAATGCCAACATTTAATTTATTAAGGCCATACGATGTACATATACCATCTGTATGCAAGGCCATACCTGATCACTCGCTCGATCATACAATTTCACTTCCGAACTAGTATTGTCCACATGACCACTCTAGTGCGCACCCAGATCTGGTTCCTTGATTTGAAACCACCATTCTCCTTGAATAGCCATATACTATGATAAAGGATCCCACAATCAATCATAAATCCATATCTAGTTTTTGCCATCGAGAATCGAATGAAAAGTTCCAGCTCGAACCGATGTAAATCATTTCGAAATTTTGTACTCGAATCTGAATCAAACGACTACATGAATAAAATAATATACGTACAACTTACGTACTTATTCAAATTGGTCTCTAACTATATCAAATTCTTTAATATGCATCTATATATTCATAATTATTATCCGCGTTGCTTTATTCATTCATTTATTACTTAGTATATTTCTTTCAGTGATAACGTCACTTAAGAACTATTCCATCAAATTTTACTTAATTTTACTACAAACATTTTATACAACCCTTCTCATGTTTATTTTCACTTTATAACTTAAGTTCGTATCTATTTCAAATAAAATTCAATTTCATTTATCTCATTTCATTATTCACTTTATTTACCTTTACTTGAGTCAAATTCACTTTCAAAATTCATTTTGTTAACTTAATTTAAGTTAAATTTCAATTCATAGTTCAATTTCAAATTTACTTTCCTTAACATTTATATTCAACAAATTTAAAATTTTGTTTTAACTTATTATTCCTTAATTTATAAGTTACAAAACTAATTTCTTATAATTTTTGAACAAAATACTTTCATAAAAATTTTCAGAATTTTAAACACTGTTTTATTTCAACTCTTTTTGGAAATAATACATAATATAATATATATATATATATATCTTTTTGTGTAACAATCATTTTGAGATTTAAATCAAAACTTGTTTTATCAAAACAAAACTTCAGTGGTAGCAAATCCTCTCTCGAAAACCGAAAATAAATGTTGATGGTACTACATCCATCGTCGAAATTATTTCCAATGACCGAAGTGAGTTTAGTGCTTTCTTAATACTTTTAAATATCGTTTTAAAATATTTCCATTCAAAATATTAGCCAAATAATATTATTATTCTCGAAAACTTTGAAAAATAATTTTTAAAATCAATGGGATTTAAAATTCTAAAATTCTCAACTTTAAATCCCTTTTTATTCATAAACCATATTTATAATATACTTATATAGTTTCGTTTCCTTTTTATTTACAAATCACATTTATACTTATAATCTCACTTCTTATAAAATATCAATTCAAATGTTGATTATTTTAATTATAATCCATACTCTTTAATTCATATTTACGAATCCACTTTATTACATAACTCATTTTATAATATTTATCTTTGTTTAGATTATAATAATAAAAACTTTTAGTAGAACAAAAATTATAAATAACAAACGATAAAAATCAAATATCCACAAACAATCAAACACACCATATATACTATAATAATTTCTGAAAAAATATTCCTTTATAAAATATAATCAAGGTTAAATTATTTCGTTACCCATATTTCAAAACAATATTACATCGAATTGCTCTGCTTAAGTGTTTAGAGATCCATATCGATAACGTTAATTATTCGTATGACCAGAATCCATAAGCTACTCAACAAATCAATCAACACCATATAAAACATATTTATATCATTAACTAATACGCGCTCACACATACACAACACACGCACACCCAGACTCATTCTAATGTGCTAATGACGCTATCTATAATGAGTACCCTACCAAAGCCAAGGTCCTTTCTTAACCTTGCGCTCCGATACCAAGTGTAACAACTCGGGATTTTTGACCCTCAAAAATCGACACTAATACATCCACTGTATTGCGTGCCAAGCAATAGAATGCTGGAAAACCCGATTGTTAGGGAAAAGAAAGTAGGAAGAAGATTAGAAGGAAAAAATAAACAACATAGAATTCCATAGCAGAACGAATAATCTATACTATACAATAAATCTTTACATAAAGAAGAAATGTAATATATGTACATCAATCAGAGTATACTAACATATTTAAGCCTGGACAGTTATAATAATCTGTCCTCACAATTGCTGGTAAATAAAACCATGAATACAATGGAAAATAACCTTATACGTGAATACATCTTTAGGCCTCCAGCTCGTCTTATAACGACCTAGAATTTTAGTCATTCAAAATTGGAATATTTGATTGATTTTTAATATTCACAAGTTAATTTTATAAGTTGAATAACCTAAATTCTAAATATCTTGATTAATTGGATAACTAAATTGTTAATTTAATATTTGAAATTGCAGAAATAATTTGATTTTGAATTCAGTGTGAATAAAAATGATTTATAAAGTTGATATAAATTCTATTTGAATTAGAATGATGTTAGTAAACTTTTAAAATTGATTTAAAAGTAAATTTATAGAAATTACAAATTTTAATATTTAATTAATGTGTAAAAATAGTCATTATTGACACTGTCTCGGATTTCGACGAAACCAGTTTCATTAGATCCGTAATGTTATATTATTGTAGGATTTCAAATTTCTTGTCAAATGGACTTACGAGTTCGGTCGTACGAAGCTGAAACGCGTAGAAATTTGTTTAAGTAATTTTTAATTTAAATAATTCGATTCGAAAACCTATCTTCCAAGTACGATGGAATTGGCTCCTGATAAATATTCCATTGTGTTCTTAATAGGGGTATAATATTATAAACGCCAAGTGGCATGCATCGATTGGAGTTTGAAAATATTTCGGATGAATAGTGCGTGAAATTTTCTATAAAAGGCCACACTCTCTTCACCTTTGTCAAAACCCTAATTCCCCTAGGGCTAGCTGCCACCTAAAATCTAAAGGCCAAAAATACACCTCATTCATCCTCGATTATTTCCTCATCCATCCACTTTCATCGGAAACCTCTAACATGAAATCGAAGAGCTCGTCGAGATCTACGATATGAACGGTGATGATGGCTTTTAGAGCTATGCATTGGAGATAATTTTCGTTCAAAGGCGCCGCATCTCATGGTCTATTGGGGGTAAATGCTGATGAACGGGGGGACCGTGTTTTGCTTAGAAGGCGAGTAGAGGATGTCATACATAGGGGTGGTCTCTAATAGGATTCTGATCGAGCTTGGGACGTGCGGCCATCAGGAAATCGAACGTGTTGTTGGGTTTGTTGCTTCGTATTTCACATGGTCCAAACGATGAAGAAGAAATTGGAGGAAACGGCCAGATCTGATATCAATTGAAACGTGTGGTTGTGATTAATTGAAGGTTCAAAATAAAAAAGAAATTGAAGTTATATTATATATAAATTTGTATAAACTTCTAGATTGCATAACTTTGTCATACGAGGTCGAAATTGAACGAAACAAGTTGCATTGGGTTCGTATTCATGAACACTGCGTAATGGAGCTAGTTTGGAGTTAATTGAAGCTAGTGAAAACTTTAGGTAAAATTACACGCCTGTTTAATTTTATTCGAAATAAAACGCTGCAACGGTTGTTGGAATCAAAGTGAGTAAAACTCACTCTTTCTGTCTTGCTTATATTTTTATATAAGTGGGAATAAATTTATTTTATGATGATTGATTACTTTTTGGATGAGATATGATATATTATATATATATATATATATATATATATATATATATATTGGTTTGGATATATTCCTACCTATTGGAGCAGATTAGACCCTGTACGTTCCCGTGTATGAGCGGATGACCTTCTATACGCACGTCTGCCTCGAAGCGGACATTGTACATATTTTCTCATATGTATATTTGTTGCAGGTGACAGGTTGGAGGAATCCAACTGAATTCCTCACCGGTGTTAATTGTATTTATAGATATTGTTATATATGCTGTTATCATGTCATATATGATATTTATATGTCATGATTGATGTGATCACCTTATGTAGTGATGTTGTAGCATCAGGCCATATTTTTGGAAAAGTATTAAAGTGATGATTTCAAATTTTAGAAAGAATTTCAAAGTGATTTGGAAAATGTATATGTTTTATTAATTTTTGAATTGCTAAGGAAATGAGTTTATTTTAAATAAATAAAAATTATAATCTTTATATTATTAAAATTATGATTTTTGTGAAATATACTTAAATATGGTTTTTGCAGTTACATAAGTTTTAATAATAAGTTGTAAATTATTAAAAGAAGAAGTTTATTTATAGGGAATCAAAATATGATTTTTTAAATATGGAGTTAACTTTTTTGTAAATTAAGTTAAAGTGAGATTTTGAACTTATTATAAATGGATTATATATATGATTTATAAAATTGACAATTTTATAAATAAAAATAGTGGAATTATAAAGGTAATTTATAAGTTTTAAAATGAAGTTTTAAGTGAATCTTATAAGCAAATAACATTTATAAATTTACGAAGTTATAAAAAAGGAATGAATTCATAATAAATGATTTATAAGTAAATAAACTTATAATTGGATTTTGGCATATAAATGAGATATAAATGGAATTGGTTGATAAAGGTATTTTATAAGTGAAAGTTTTTATTAAAATATAAATTAAATTTATAAACATTGTTTTATAAATTCGAAATCAATTTAATTTGATAAGCTAGATATGAAAGCTTATTAAAGGGATTTTATTCACGATTTTGGACAATGGATAATCCTTTAAATTAAATGTTGTTAGCACCAGAATTAGTCACTAACACCCTTAAGAAAGTTTATGTAGAGAGATAAATGAAGAATGTAAATTAAAACAGAGAATTGTATGCTAAATTAAATGCAAAAACAAGAACATCGGATTTATAGTGGTTTAACGTAACTGCCTATGTCCACTTTGAATCTTGATCTTTATTGCTTTCACAAATGATTGAATACAGATACAATCCGTGCTATAATGGCTTGAATAAAAGTGCTAAGTAAAATAGAATAAGTCTTGAAAGCAGTACAGTCTCCTCAGTGTTCTCGAAAAAAGGTCTCTTTCACTGTGCCCCCGCCCTTCTATTAATAGACGAAGATGGGTTGGACTTCCCTCATGGGCTTAGGAGCAAGATACCTCAGCCCGTAGCAACTGACTTCTACGTGCCGAGCCATAAATGCCGAACGACAATTGCTGAACCACAAATCCAGGCCGAACGGCATTCGTATGCCGATCAAGGAAGGCATACCGAACAGTACCTGTATGCCGAACGAGGCAGTGCGCTGAGTGAAGATTGTAGGCCGAACGAGACCTGTGCTGACCGAGACTTGATGTCGGTCGAGGGGAGATGCCGAGCGAGGCTTCATGCCGAGCGAGGCTTCATGTCGAACGAGGCTCTGTGCCGATCGACCCCTCAATGCTGTGCGAGACTTGATCCCGAGCAAGGGGAGGTGTGCCGAACGATGTTTATGCCGAACGGGGCTTCATGCCAAGCGAGGCTTCATGCTGAGCGAAGCTTTGTTTCAATCGGCCCCTCAATGATGAGCAAGACTTGATGCTGAGCGAGGGGAGGTGTGTTGAATGATGTTTATGCTGAACGGTGTACTTGTCTGGTGATCCTCACGTTACCGGGCCAATTATCCGGGTAACACTTGCCCCCTAAAGTGTGTCATGTGAGGTAACACGACATGCTTTGAGCTAGTATCCAATTCCCTCCTCTCCTTTGTGACATCCTTACGAAAATGTTCCATATGGGCGCCGATCGAGTCGTTCGGCAAATTATATGCCGCTCGGCGTAAGTATGCCGAACCATCGTGACACCTTGACCGGGTCCACCGGTCGATGCCTGTTCAACTTCCCCTTACTCTATATAAGCCACTACTCCTCCTTCTTCTCCCTTTTACTTTTACCTCCACTCTATAGAACTTACGAATTTTCCTTCCACCAGACTTCTGCGAACAATTCACCCATCCCTTTTTTTCTCGAACCTGATACGTTGCTCCACCTCTTTCCCCAACAACGGACCTGACCAGAATCGCGCTTCCTATTCTAGAATCGCCCTAAGTTTCGAGCCATTTCTTAGGTAATGACCTCTCCTTTAAGCACTTCATCTCGACTAGGTAACTTAGCACAAGATTTAAGTTCGTGAATCTTTGTAAAATCGTGGACAGTAGAAACCGCGTGGATGAGGACAATGAATTAAGGTTAGAACATGTCTTAGGACTAGGCGAGTGGTGGATGGAAGAGGGTGCCAGAGGTGTTTAGGACATGAGGGAGTAAGAAGTAGTGAAGTTAGGTGGTGTAAGATAAGTATGGTGTTCGAGTTGGAAGAGGATGTATGGCTGTGGCTCGGTCATGACTTTCACGTGCCGAACGACGAAGAGAGTTAGGAGGAGAGGAACATGGGTCGTGCCAAACGACAAAGAGAGATCATGAGAGAGAGATGAGTGTTGGGTTTAGGAGGATAAGCGATGTGGCTTGGTATTGTCGCGGCTCGGCATGACCCCCGCATGCCGAACGAGGAAGAGGGAAAACAAGAAAGGAGAGAGATGTAGGAGTTGAGGGCAAAGTGCCGAGCGATACGGCTCGGCATGACTTGCCGAATGACCCATCTGTGCCGAGCGGTAGAGAGGGAGCGTAGGAAGGAAGTTGGGGTTGGCTAATTGTGCCGAGCGATGCGGCTCGGCATGGCCGCGGCTCGGCATGACTTGCTGAATGATGAACGGGGGAGTGGGTGTGTAAGAGAGTGGAGCACAACAAGAATAGTCGTGTCTCTACAACGTCGTTCGACATTAAGTTTGATAGTATATTACAACAGTCAGAACCATCCCAACTCGAACATAATGCATGTTGACTTAACTTGTTTTTTATCCCCGAATATATGACAGTGAACAAGCACAAGAACTTAAGTAATTAAGCATATCAGACATCCCAGAATGATAACTCTCCTGTCTTGACAACCATAAACCTGCAATTAATTCGATTAAAATAGATAAACGCCCTCCACATACAGTGTCGTTGTCGAGCTCAAACTCGAAACCATCATACGACAAGCTCTCGGAGATGGTCAGCGATGACAGTCTTCGAAGATGAAAGTCCAAAGCTTAACTTTATTTCATCAACTTATACTTGAACGGTTGCACTAGTTCATACATCACACATGGGGAGTATTTTGTTGTTAAGTCTAATGTCGATTGTTTTTCAAGTATAGTTCAAACGGGTATTTTGTCAAATTCAACATTTACTAGAGATGTCCAGATAGTCTAGTTCTGCCACGGTCTCGGACATACCCGAGTTAAATTCTCAACAAGAAGTAGTCGAAACTTCAAATCCATCAACCATTCCTGTTCAGCATATTCCGAGTCCCATTATCGCATCCGTCGACTTGGCTCCCGATGCCTTGGATGCAGCGATCTTTTTAGATGATCCAATCGATTCTCAGGCCTCAAGAATTAATGAAAGCGCACTTCGTCGTATATACTCGGTACATGGGATTCCTTTCGATGTTGTGTTGGTTCCATCAGGACAAGATCGTCCTCACTTGCCCTCAGCCGGATACGCGGCCTGCAACAGATTTATGTGTTAGGTTGGTAGCGTACCGCCATTCAACTCCTTCCTCCGCACTCTGTTACAGTATATTGAGATCGCTCCATTGAAATTACATCGAAACAGTCACGCGTTCGTGTACGACACGTGCATCCTTTTCATGAGCGTCCTTTTCAGGCTCCCGACTCCTGGCGATATCCGATACATTTATCATTTCAAGAGACGATCAGACGGCCCATCTTTTATATTTCTTGAACCATACAACAAATGTCAAATTTTGACCGAGGCGTAGAGAAAATTCGCCCAATATAAGCTGGAATGGTTCTACATGCGGTGTCCCCCTGGCTTCGAAAGGAGATGGGTAGAAGGAAGTAAGTTTCTTTTCTGGATTAATACTTACATTCAGCGATAATTGCTCCTTTTCTACCTCTTTATCTACTTTTATAGGTATCACCCCACGTTTCGAAGGATCTGGGTACTCTGGTTGTTGAGGCTATTCGAGCTATCCCTGTAGGAGACCGGGACATCAGATCTCTTATTTCGAACAAATCGCTCTCGAAGTTTGGGTTGTTGGCGGCAGCCTGCCATATAAGCCTTCCTCAAGGTGTCACCTTAACAGCATCTACCTTAGGAAAGGTAAAAAGCAAGCTGGGCCTTCAACACGTGACACCCTTGACACACCTAAGGAGGGGGAGATTAAGGAAGCTGAAAGCCCGAAGTACCGAGCGAGAATGTTGGTCCTGGTCTGGTGCTGGTAGTCGACGTGCATGATATCGAAGTTACGCCTCCCCTACGAAGGGAAAGAAAAAGTTGACCTACAAACTGAGGAAGAAGACAATGGGTGGAACTTCTATAGTCACAATCACCTCGGTGGAGAGTGAGCCTTCTCCTCAGCGCTTAGAGAGTTCATTGAAAGGCATGTCGGACCTTACTATTCCCGACGATTTGGTTGACTATGGCTTCAATGATCCTGAAGCGCTCAAACTTCATTCACCCGCACGAGGCGATGCATGCGCTCAAGCCTATGTTCAGGGAGGAAAAACTCCCATAAGTAGAGATAAAGAAACTGGTCCTTTGGGGGGAAACACTAGGACACACATGGACACGCGCACTTCACTTTGCACTTCAATTTTAACCATCACTCTATTCTTTGCTAACTTTTCATTATTCAGATTCCATGCAGGCGATATGGGACACACTCACGGACTCGACCGTCTTCGTGGATCATCTATTTTTCACCACTCTGGCTGGGATTCGGGTTCCGGCAAATGTCGAGATAGAGATGACACCGGCGATCGAGACTACCGCCACCGAGAATCATCCTACAGAAGAAAAACCTATAGCCAGTCTTCCTACCCTCACGATCCTCCTTCTCAGTCAGAGCAAAGCAAAGAGAAGTCCGCACATAAGGGGTCCTAGCCTAAGGTCCATCGAGATCAACATTCCAGTTCATCTAGTACCAGGCAATCCTGGAATCCCTACAAGACACCTATAGTCTCCAGATAGACTCCTCCAGGTCCCGTATCTGATCCATCGGTAGCAGAACGGCTAGCTGAGCTTAAAGCCACGTTCCCAAAGATATTCTTTGATGGCTTGAAATTTCTCCCGGCGATTCATCACATTCCGGGACATGTCAAACGAAGCGCTATTACTTGTACTAACGATGTCCACGTTTAGCATAACGCGTCTGTCCACCTAGCTGAAAAAGTATGGAAGCCTAAATTGAGCATCAACACAAAATTGATCGCTTGAAGCTCAAGGCTATTCATGACAAAGACATTATTAAAGCTCAGGACGAAGAGCTCTCTTCATACAGTCTCAGCTCGAAGCCATCCAAAAAAGCGCTGAAGACTGCAGGGCCTTAGATTTAGACCAAGCGGTCCAACGCTGCAGGGCCTTAGATTTAGAGAAAGATTCCATTCAGAAGGAGAGGGATGCATTCGCACCGTGAGTCAAAGAGTTGAAAGATCTACCCCGCAAAGAGATAGAGAGGAGAAAACTGCTGCTCAGGAAGAGTCGCAACGATATTGCGACGAGATTGTTGCTACACGACTCCTGAAGGAAAAGCTCGACGACGAGCTCTCTAAGGTTGGGATGCTGAAGGATGAAGCCCATGAAGAGAATAGAATCCATGGAGATTGACTCTCGCCTCAAGGCGGCTACGGTGGCTGGCAGGGAGGAGATCAAGTGCTTGTTCGACCCGCTTATAGCAGAATACAACGCCTGTGTCCTTATGCATCGGACTTCACTTTTCTTAGTGAGGGCTACCTCAAATCTCTAGCCGAGGCATGGGAAACTTTAATAAAGATTATAAAAGTAGAGCTGAGCACCGAAGACGTTGATAAGGAGGCTTTGATAAAAGAATTTCTCAAGGGGAACGAGCCTTTGGACTTGTCTGCAGCGCAGGCCCTCTACAACAAAGGTTCCTCCTCATCAAAAGGAAAAGATGAGATCGTCAGTCCGTCTTGAACCGAGTCTCCAGCTCCTCTCCTTACTCAATCGACCGGTCGGCCGGTACATGACCCATTCGAACAACATGTCGGCTATGATCCGGAAGCCCCTAGCCTTGACATTCATGTACTATCTCCCATTCCTAAGCGTGAGACTCCGAGGACAGTTGAGAGCCAACAAGAAGCCGGTAAATAACTCTTGTACTTAAAGTTCAAAGAGCCGTTGTTTTCGGCGTGATTTCATTATATTCTAACATTTATCTCTTGTGGTCTTGCGCCGCCGTTCTGACCCCGAGCCCACTCCAACGAGCGGTGAGGCCAAGGAGAAGAAGGAGAAAGTGAGCGAGGAAATTCAAGCAGGAGACACTCCTGGCCCTAATGCTCAAGTCATTGACGTGCTTGAAGAGGACAAGTCTGAGACTTCGTCTCCCGTCGAAGAAAGTTATGAAGTTGAGATTATGGGCGTCTCTGAAGACACTTTAAAAATGAGCGTGAAGGAGCAACTCGCGGAGGAGAAGAAAAAGAAAGCTAAAACCAAAGTTGAGCCTCGAGTTGTGGATCTTGACGATCCTTTGAACAGGCCTTTGAAGTTCATCCTTCATGGTGGGTTCAGACCACTAGAAGTTCCTCATCCCTCCTCGGATGTTTATTCCCAATCAAGCAAAACATCAAACAAAAACGCATGAGGGAAGAGTCATCTGAGAAAACAAAAGAGGAAAAGAAACCTAAGAAATCGAAAAGGTAGATGTTACACTCGTTTAACGGGAGCTAGCTTAGATTATGTAATTATTTTTATTTATTTTTGTAGTCAATGTAAATAGACTTTTGACTCCGAGTTTTGAAGGAGTCGTAGGAGAACCTCATTTTGGATGAATAGATAAAACTTAGTTCTTTTGTTTTTCAAACAACTTTTACTGTTTAGCTTTCTGTATTATTGTGGTCGAAACCCAAGCTATTGTGAGTTACATAAACCCCCGATTCATTTTCATATAACTCGGAAATTCTTTGAAATTATACATCCTTTATTCCACGCGTCGGGTATTTAGAATATTTTTCATTCCGTACGCTGGGGACTTGATGACTTCAAGTCAGTTGTACTCTAGTCTGCACTCCGGGGACTTAGAGATTTTAAGTTGTTACACTCTAATCCGCACTCAGGGGACTCGGAGTACTCCAGTCCGCACTCAGGGGACTCAGAGTACTCCAGTCCGCACTCAGGGGACTTGGATATTTTAAGTCGTTTATACTCTAGTTCGCCCTCAGGGGACTCAGAGTATTCCAGTCCGCACTCAGCGGACTTGAAGATTTTAAGTCATTTATACTCTAGTCCGCACTCAGGGGACTCGGAGTACTCCAATCCGCACTCAGGGGACTTGGAGATTTTAAGTCGTTTATACTCTATTATGCACTCAGGGGACTTAGAGTACTCTAGTCTGCACACAAGGGGTTTGGAAATTTTAAGTTGTTTATACTCTAGTCTACACTCAAGGGACTCGGAGTACTCAAGTCCGCACTCTGGAGACTTAGAGATTTTAAGTCGTTTGTACTCTAGTCCGCACTCAGGGGACTCAGAGTACTCCAGTCTGCACTCTAGGGACTTGGACATTTTAAGTTGTTTATACTCTAGTCCGCACTCAGGGGACTCAGAGTACTACAGTCCGCACTTTGGGACTTGGATATTTTAAGTCATTTATACTCTAGTCCGCACTCAGGGGACTCAGAGTACTCTAGACCACGCCTTAGGGACTTGGTGATTTTAAGTTGTTTATGCGCATTCGTACGTCAGACAGAATAATATAACTCTAGTTTTCTGCCATATAATTATCATACACAGATACGTTAATAATTCATGAAAAAAATGGCTTCAAGCCTTTATTAATGAAGCAAGCTAAATTGTCTGCTGAAAATTAAGAATTAACGAAATGAAAACACACTGAAAATAATTGCAACAAAGATAGAAAATGAATAGACTAAGTATAGTAATGTCGCAGATGCTCGTTATTCCATACTCGGGGGAGTGTCGCGCCATCAAGGGTCGCTATCTTGAAAGTTCCTTCTACATGCCTCTATTCAATGATTTATGGACCTTCCCATGTAGGATTTAGATGCGATAGGGCTGAAAAAACTCATTTCAAAATGAGGTCTCCTACATCAAAGACTCTTGGCTGGACCTTTTCTTTATCATATCGAGCAACTCGGTGTATATATGCGGCCGCTCTTAAATTAGCTTCTTCACGTTGTTCATCAATGAAGTCCAGTGATTCCACCAAAAGTTCATGATTCGTGTTAGGGTCATAATGAGTTACCCGATGTGACTGAACTTCAAGTTCTACGGGTATAACAGCTTCCGTGCCATATGCCAACGCGAATGGAGTGTGGCCGATCACGGACTTGTGGGTGGTTCTATAATCCCATAGTGCTATTGGAAGTTCATCCACCCACTTGCCTCTGGTATTTTACAAATGATTTTTCAATATTGACTTGATTATTTTGTTCACGATTTCCACTTGTCCATTGGCTTTTGAATGAGAAACTGCTGCAAACCTTTTTCAATGCCATACTTTTGACAAAATTCTTTGAACTCTTTGCTTTCGAATTGAGTTATGTTGTCTGTAATGATAGTCCATGGAAGGCCAAAACGGCATATAATATTTCGTACAACGAAATTAATGACCTTCTTGGTGGTGATCATGGCTAAGGGCTCTGCTTTTTCCCACTTAGTAAAATAATCAACCGCAACTATCGTATATTTTGATCCACCTTTAGATGTGGGTAAGGAACCGATTTTATCGATCCTCCATATTGCAAATGTCCAAGGACTAACCATTTGCATGAGTTCCGTTGACGGAGCTCTCGGGATTTTTGCATACTTCTGGCATTTGTCACATCTCCTTACGTAGTCTGCAGCATCCCGATTTTTGCCAATAGTATCCATAACGGAGGATTTTCTTTGCTAATGTCTGCCTCCCAGTATGGTCACTGCATTCTCCTTTATGGACTTCCTTCAGAACTCATTTTATCTCATCGTGGGCAATGCACCGGAGTAGGGGGTCGAGAATCCTTTTCAATACATTATTCCGTCCTACATTACATATTGTAAAGCCTTACGAATGATTTGTCATCTTTCGGTCCTTCTTTCAGGCAAGATCCCGTGTAGAAAGTATTGTTTGAATGAGTTCATCCATGACTCCTTCTCGATCTCTGTTTCCGACACGAGATCTATCTCCATATTACTCAAAGCATGTAAGGTTTCGACAGGAACCAATCCCATTTGTTGTGCATCGTCGGTGCTCGCAAATTTTGCCAATGAACCGGGTTCTTTTTTTGGTTCACGTGAGACATGCGAAATATCATAATATTTTAGATTTGCTAGTAGCTCTTGAACCCGTGCAAGGTATGGGGAAAGTCTCCGTCCCTTCGCTTGATAGTCCCTCCGCACCTGGTATACCACCAATTGTGAGTCACAAAAGATTTCAACCGATTTTACCCCCAGCTCTCTTATGAGTTTCAAGCCAGCAACCAATGCTTCATACTCGGCCTCATTATTTGTTGCTGGGAATTCGAGCTTCAAGGCGTAACAAACTGATTGGTTTTCGGGAGTCACAAGAACTATGCCAGCTCCCGAGCAACAATCGCTAGATGCCCTGTCGATGTACATCTTCCGTCGAACGGGAAGTATGACATTGTGACCGCTTGATTCGTCTAACATGGTGAATTCAGCAATGAAGTCTGCTAGCGCTTTCCCTTGTATGGCCCTTCATGGCAGGTAGGTAATATCGAACTAACTCAACTCAATATTCCATTTGAACATCCTTCCAGAGTCTTCCGGTTGTTGGAGTACCTGTCTCAAGGGTTGGTCGGTATAAACACTGATTGAGTGTGCTTGAAAGTATGGTCGGAACTTGCATGATGCAATCACCAAGAAATGGGCTAGTTTCTCATTCTTAGGATAATTTCTTTCTGTCCCTGTTAAACGTTTACTGACATAGTACACTGGCTTTTGAACTTGGTCCTCCTGGCGAACCAAAGTCGTACTAATAGCATGCTGGGATACAGCCAAGTACACCTACAACATCTCATGGTCTACCGGTTTCGATAGTACTGGGGGACTTTCTAAATGCCTTACCAGAGCTCGAAACGCTTCCTCACAGTCGGGTGTCCATTCGGAATTCCCCTTCCCTTTCTTTATTACGTCGAAGAAAGTAATACACTTATCTATGGCTCTGGATATGAATCGACTGAGTGCGGTCACCTTTCCATTCAAGCTTTATACCTGTTTATGGTTCTGGAAACTTGTATGTCTCGAATAGCTTGAATCTTCTTCGGATTAGCCTCGATTCCCTGTGCATTCACAATGAAACCCAAATTTCCTTCACGCAACGCCAAAGGAACACTTCAAAGGATTGATCTTCATTCCATAATGCATGAGTGTATCAAACATCTCCGCTAAGTCCCGAATGTGGTCGTTTGACTTCTGTGACTTCACGAGCATGTCATCCACATAGACTTCCATCGTTCTACCAATCTGGTCTTTAAACATTAGATTCACCAGACGCTGATAAGTCGCTCCCGCGTTCTTCAATCCGAAAGGCATCATTACATAACAATATAACCCAGCGTCTGTGACAAAACTGGTGTATTCTTGGTCTAGAATGTGCATCGAAATCTAATTATATACCGAGTATGCATCCATAAATGATAGTAACTCGTGTCCGACCGTTGAGTCAATGAGCTAGCCTATTTTGAGTAAAGGGAAACTATCCTTCGGGCATGCTTTGTTCAAATCAGAGTAATCAACGCAAGTCCGCCACTTCCCATTTTCTTTCCTTACTAGCATAGGGCTAGACACCCATTCAGGGTAAAGGGCATCGCGGACGAACCCATTGGCTTTGAGTTTGTCCACCTCCTCTCTGAGAGCAACGGACCTCTTCGGGTCCATGCCTCCCTTTTTCTATATTACAGGAACGTACTTTGGGTCTATGTTCAACATATGACTTGCAATAGCGGGAGAAATCTCGCACATGTCAGAATGTGTCCAAGCGAAAACATCCAGGTTCGTTCAGAGGAAATCAGTGAGATCCTCGGCCACTGACGGGTCGAGTTGTGATCCAATCTTAAGTAATCGTGATGGGTCATCTAGGCTGAATGGAATATCAATTATTAGTTCAGCCGGTGCTGCTTTTGCTTCCATGGGTTCCCCATCATCATCTCTCGGATCTATGTCTCTATGGGTCCGAGAATGTGGCCCGAGCCAGGGCTCGGGCACTACTTGTCAACTATTAGTATTCCGGATGCGGACGGAGTTGTCTGCAACCTTTCCCTTCTCTCTCCACTGGGCCTCTCTCAGCTCAGCCATATAACATGCGCGACCGGTCACTAATCGCCATGCACAATGCCAACTCCTTTTTCTGTCGGAAATTTCAAAGTCAAACACCATGGGGTCAAAGCTGCCACATACTCTGCCAGGGCCGATCGACCCAGAAACACATTGTATGGAGAATCAACATCCAAAACTATGAAAGGTAGGAGTCGCACCTTCCTACATTCACCTTGTCCCAGTTCAACTGGCAACTCAACATACCCCACTGCATTAGTCGATGCACCATTAATGCCATGGATACGGGCTTTAGATGGCTTTTAAATCCTTCGTCTCCATCTTCATTTAGCCATACGCCTTTTTGAAGATGATGTTAACAGAACTTCCACAATCAATCAAAATTCTCTTCACAAATGCTGGCTCGATTGTCACGGAAATGACCATCGGGTCAATGATAGGGGCCTCCATCTGGTCCGCATCTCTGCTCTTGAAAACTATATCATCCGTCATTGTCCGCTATTGCTAGCTGGGACCCATTTTGAACAACACTCAAAATCTGCATGTCTTAGGGAGTTGGCATACCGCTCCATTTCCTGCCAATTCTTATTTGCAGGGTGAGATCCACCAACTATCGTGTTTATGACCAATCTACCTACGGTTCGAGTAGGTTCTTCTGGTTGGCGTGGAGCCGGCCCGCGTCTGGGGTCTGACTTTCCTTGCCTACCCTTATGTGGGTTCTTGACAAACTCCTACAACTTTTTCTGTCTAATCAGTTTTTCTATGGCATCATAGAGGTGTCTACACTCTTCTGTATTGTGCCCGTAAGTCTCATGGAAGCGACAGTACTTCCCAGTCCGCTTCTGTTCCTCTGTTGACTCCTTTGGGCACGGCTTTTTGTATTGAAAAGTGTTACAAGTTGACAGGTAAATATTCTCAAGAGATGCATTCAGGGGGCTGTATCGTTGTGGGTCAGAATCTTTGGCTTCCATTTCCCTGTTTCTCTTTTCTTTCCAAGATTTCCTCCTCCGAACCCTTTAGATTGCCCAGGCTTCTTCTCTTATCTCGCCTTGTCCACCTGGCTTCTTCTCTTCTTATGAATTGATGAGCCTTTGAATAGAAACGCTCTAGCGTAGTTGTAGGCTTTCCTACCAACCAATCTCCAAACTCTGAATCCGGATCCACTCCTCGCATTACCGCCATCAAAATTGCGTGGTTGTTAGGGTTACTAACTTTAGTAGCCATAACATGAAATCTCTGTAAGGACTCTTTCAATGACTCCCTCGGAGCCTGGATTACACTAGATAAGGACATCAAATCGTTGGGACGAGTGGCATGTACTCTGAACTGTTCCACAAATTTCGACGTCAATTCGTCGAAGCTGGATATAGACCGTGGGGGAAGTCGAGTGAACCACATGGTGGCAATTCCGGATTAAGTAATTGGAAAGCATCTGCACTTGGTCGCGTCATTTTCTCTAGCCGAATCCATCATCCATTCATACCTCATCACATGCTGTCTGGGATCAGTCATTCCTTCGTAGGCTGGGATAGTTGGCATGCTAAACTTCCTAGGGTACTCGGCCTGTAGAATAGCATCTATGAACGAAATATGACTCTTGGATATCCCCCAATCTTCATTGGTCAAGCCTTGATTTTCTCTCATCAACTGTTTGAACATAACTGATAAGTCCGAGGTTTGTATTGAGGATGGAAGATTGGACTCTGTTCTACGAGACTGATCGGGTTAGTGCCTCCTCTGTTGGCAAACTTCCAGATGTGTATCGGGGACTAGCTTCATTTGGGTCTTGGTGAGCCGGACATCCAGTCTAAATACGTGCTCCATCTTCTAAGTTTCCCGTTTCGGCTTGGGTGTGGTCTCCAAGATGTAAGTGATCCCTAGTGGATCGATCAGCGGCACCTGCTTGTGCAGTTTTAGTTTTGCGGCGTCGATGCCTGGGAGGTTCATCAGATCAAGTCGAGCAATCAGATGAAGAGTAAGGAACGGGGCTACCTCTAATATTCTGATGTTGTTGCTGAGTAAGTTGAGTCATGAGGTTAGCGTTAGCTTGAATTTGCTCAGCAAGTTGTCTCCTGCTTTTCATGATTTCTCTCATTTGGTCGTTGAACTCCATCCTAGTAACGACTTCCACCAAGTTATGAGTCCGATAGTCCCTATGTTAGGATTAACTTGTTGATTGCTAGGTCCTATCAGTTGTATGCTAGCAGTCTCGTTGACGTCCGTGTCATAAGAGGCTGATCTAGCATGTGGTCTTCCCATGGTAAAGTTGTTGATAGAAACTCTTAGTAGATTCAACGGACGTCCTGTGAATGACTTAGATGTCTTTCGAGGGATTTAGTCAATCCAGTAGCTACAAAGCAGATCCTAGTAGCCTGAGAATTCGATTTCTCAATGAAAGCACCAAAATGTTAGCACCAGAATTGGTCACTAACACCCTTAAGAAAGTTTATGTAGAGAGATAAATGAAGAAAGTAAATTAAAACAGAGAATTTTATGCTAAATTAAATGCAAAAACAAGAACATCGGATTTATATTGGTTCAGCATTATTGCCTACATCACTTTGAATCTTGATCTTTATTGCTTTTACAAATGATTGAATACTGATACAATCCATAGTATAATGACTTGAATACAAGTGCTAAGTGAAATAGAATAAGTCTTGAAAGCAGTAGAGTCTCCCCAATGTTCTCGAAAAAATGTCCCTTTCGCTATGTCTCTGCCCTTCTATTTATAGACGAAGATGGGTTGGACTTCCCTCATGGGCCTAGAAGCAAGATACCTCGTCCCGTGGTAAGTGACTTCTGCATGCCGAGCCATAAATGTCGAACGGCAATTGCCGAACCACAAATCCAGGCCGAACGGCATTTGTATGCCGATCAAGGAAGTCATGCCGAACGGTACCTATATGCCGAATGAGGCAGTGCGCTGAGTAAAGAATGTAGGCCGAACGAGACCTATGCTGACCGAGACTTGATGTCGGTCGAGGGGAGATGCCGAACGAGGCTTCATGCCAAGCGAGGCTTCATGTCGAGCAAGGCTTCATGCCGAACGGGGCTTCATGCCGAACGAGGCTTCATGCCGAGTGAGGCTCTGTGCCGATCAACCCCTCAATGCCGAACGAGACTTGATGCCGAGCGAGGAGAGGTGTACCGACGATGTTTATGTCGAACGGGGCTTCATGCCGAGCGAGGCTTTATGCCGAGCGAGGCTCTGTGCCGATCGACCACTCAATGTCGAGCGAGACTTGATGCTGAGCGAGGGAAGGTGTGTGGAATGATGTTTATGCCAAACGGTGTACTTGTCTGGTAATCCTCACGTTACCAGGCCAATTACCCGGGTAACAAATGTGTAGAAGCAATGAATTTGGTAAGAGAATTATATTCACGATTTTAGACAGCGAATAACCCTTTTAAATTAAATGGATATTTTTAAGACATGATGTTTTAAAATGGAGTTTGAATGGTTTGAAATTAAAGTAAATTGTGAATTTACTTATTATTAAAATAAGTATATGGGAATGTTTTCCAAATAGTGAAATATCGAAATGATTTTGAGAATATATCTTTTTAAAGATAATTTGAAGTGAATATTTAGAAAGTGATTCAATTAATAAAATATTAATAAAAAGGGCATAGTGGTTGCTTATGGTGCTAGATATTTGTTTGTTGCTTTGATAGTTGAATAATCGACTATCAAATTTGGCCATTTTAGTTCCTCGACTTGATGTGGGAACTATTTAGTCATACACTTAGTACGTAGCCATCTACGTAGGCTTCATTTTCGTTTGTGTTAAGGATATTGATTCAAGCAGTGTGGAGTGATTACTTTTATCTATTGAGCTTCCTTCTTGGCCTAAGAATAGCAAGTTGAAAGTTGGAGACGTGATAAGTCTATAAGACTTAGTTTCTATGTGAGGTTGAGAAACGCTTTTGCGTTGTTGGTGCGATGAGACCAGGATCGGTTTATCTGAATCCACTTCGGACCAATGTATATGCGTTCGATTGGGCAGGTTATTGAAGATATTGATATTTAGGATTTTCACAGTGGAGGACTGCTTGTTGATCATTTAGGGTTAAAATCCCAACATACATCCAGTAGCAGTAGTCTCTTCGTTATGAAATATCTAATGCAAGGACTATTCGCTACTAATCCTATGGATTTTCCGATAGGATGTGGTACTTCTCTTAGCTTAACACCCTCCTTGAGAATGAGCTCAAGGGTTGTATTTTTGTGAAAGGCAATTAGTAGTCAAGCGAAATGGAAATGCAGCATTCACAGTGATGTGATATGTGATATGTGATATGTGAAAGGTAATCGTTACCTTAGGCCTATTAACTAGAAATGACCGAAACAGGGTTGGATGCGGCAAGGCTAAGTGGGTCATTCCAAATTAGGATATGATCATCCTCTTCTAGATATATTTCTTCCCGCTATAACGTTCGAGATGTAAATTAATGTGGTTAGTATGCTATGAGGGTCCTCAGAATGGTCGGCAACGATCGAGGGATGATATGTTCGGTACTACCTAGTTATAGAGGTAGGTCGGTCTTGTGTTGGTAGAGGATCCTTTGTGATGGTCCTCGGTACATTCCTTTAGAGATGTATTGTCGAAAGGCAGTCCCTTCACCTGGTCATTTGTATGGAAATCCAAACTCCACTATGAGCTTACGGTTTTGTTTGTATTGGCATAATGAATAGCTCCAAAATGCTATATGGGTAACTATTTTCGGCTATGATTAATATTATTTGTATACTAGACACTAGTATCATATAAGAGAATTTGACATGAAATGTTTTGGTTGTCGTAAAGTAAAAACATATCCGTGTTTATGTGTGGGCGTGTCTTACGAGATACTTTTGTTTTGAAAGGAAATTTTTTGGTAATCTAATAAATTCAGTTGAGTGTGTTTCTCACACTGGTTTACTAGATTGATCCAGGCGTTCTTCTCTTTCAATGCTCAGGTCAGACCGAGTATATTTACAGGTTTAGATTTGGTGTTTTTGGAGCTTGAATAGGAGGGCAGGAGATCTCCATGTCGTATACACGTATCTGTTTATTTTCCACTGCATTGTTATTTTATATTATCGGCAATTGTAAGGACATTTTGTTATAATTGTCCAGGCTGATGACTGGTGATTGATTGTTGAACCCTTATTAATGTATGTATAAATAGTTTCGGTTTTGTAAAGATCGTTGATATGATATTATATGTTTTCCATGCGATGTGAGATTCTGTATTGTTCTATTTGGTTTTCTCTTCTCTATTTCTTCTCTTTTCTTCTTCTCTCTTCTTTTCTTTCACATGACTTTCTATCGGTCTTTGCTTTTTGGGTCGGACATATGTGGTTTATTGTTGATTCAAAGGGTATGGATTTGTGGGTCGTCACATGTGGTATCAAAGCTTAGATTTAGTATATTCGTAGGCTTTGATGTGTACTCAGTGTAGATAGGGTCGGTAGCAACCTAGATTGAGTCTGAGTGTATTATATAAAAGAAGGCGTATTTGTTAGTGATATATAATGTTTTATATTGTGTTTACTTATTCGTTGAGTGGCTTATGAATTCTGGTCGGTGCGTGGGACGTCATGTTATCGATAGGGATTTCTAAACACTTAAACGAGGCAAGCCGACATAGTATTGTGACACTCGGTCACAAATACAAATGAACCTCTAATACATAAGCAACTGATGAGTCTAAACACAAATGACTGGAATAAACTGAAACAACTAAAAGCTGAATAGATATGATGGTTCTCCAAGTGAAGCTCCAATCTCCAAAGGTGAGTCTCAAATGCTGTGACACTCGGTCTGACACGAGCATAAAGCAAAATACAAAACAATTGAGTCAGGGTTAATATTCTTATATCAGTAAATTCAACTCAAGTGAAATGTCAACTGAAATACAGTAACTTAAAGGATGTTTGGGATTTTCAGCCACGAAGGATCCATGGAACTAACTACTATGTAGTAATATACGCTATTATAATATGTCTATAGTAAAGTAAACTATTAAAATAGCGTTAAGGCGTTACCCATATCCCCCTTAACACATTTCATATAATGTCGTAGTCTATATGAATACTGTAAACTCCACTCGCAAGTGGGCTACCAGGGAGCACTCCATGGGTACGACACAAACCAAACTCGTAGAAGGCACGATAGGGCATGTGACAAGGCAAGCGAGGCAATGCCAAGGTAGATATACCGTTTGCGGATCCGAACTGGTGGTAACGCATAGCAGCTACTACCGTCCCCCTCGAGACACAATCTCAAATCAAAGCTGTACCCAATCAAATCACAAAGTAATAGAATGGTATTAAAGAAATGTGTCTGATAGGAGGAATGACCTCACTTGGCCCGGCATGGCTCCTGTTTTAGTTGTATCAAGCTAACTCACGGGAGTCAGGGCTATGTTAATACCTCATACAGACTCGTCGCCAAACCATCCAACTTCGTATTGGAATCTCCATTATGTTCACAGTTATTAAAGTGGTTTTCGGTATTGGCAGAGGGTATGACAATATCTGATCCGGTCTCTTTAACAACCAAAAGCTTATTTCACACCGTGTTCATTTCATTTCAAATAATTCATACTCCATATCAAAATATCATATTCGTTTCAAACCATATCAAATTGATATCATTATTCACTTTAAATAATATTCATTTCCAGAATCATAACACTTTCAAAATTATAACACTTTTGAAATCGTAGAACTTTCGAAATCATAATGCGTTTCGAAACCATAACATTTTTGAAATCATAACACTTTTTGAAATTATAACAGTTCCATCTTAAATAGTTTAGATATTGAAAATAGTATATATATATTAAAATAGTTATAAATTAAAATAATTTATATATTAAAATAGTTTATATGTATTAAGAATACTTTGTACAATAAAAATAGTTTCCTCTAATTTCATAAATCGATTCAAATCAGCTTAAATTCCAAAATTTAATTTAATAAATCCCTATTCAAAACTTTCAATTAAAAGGGTTAAAGATTCAATTCAAATTCTCAATAAACAATTTCAATTTTCATCGATTTCAAATCCATGTTTGAATCATCATTTCAATTCCAATAAGATAAAAGGTTTAAATATTCAAACAATCTCAATATAAGTTTCATTTATATTTCAACATTTAACCTTAATTTTTTTCAAATTGGAAAATTTTCGCTTAATCATTTTACTAACAATTAAATAAAATCTCAATTTATAAATTTAAACCAATACTAAATATTCAGTCTCAATTTTATTTAGAGTTGAGAATATTCATTTAATCACTTTTTCTCAAATCAAGTTATAAATCATATCTTTTAAAACCTCAAAAATTAATAAGTTTAAGTCAAATTTTTTTATTGAAATTCATTTATTATCCTATTTAAATTCCAAGTCAACATTAATTTATTCTTCCCAACCTCTATTATTAATGTTATAAAAATCTATTTTAAATTATTAATATAAATTTAAATAAATGCTTAAACATATTATATATTAACTAAATTGAATTTTATTAGATTAAATCTTATTATTAAACTGTGTTTTGTATTAATCTTCTTTTATATATTTTTTAAAAATAAATAAAATTTTAAGAAAATCTTAAAAATTATATTTTAAAACTAACTTATAAATTTAAAATTTTCAAAACATATAATTTTGAATAATCTAAATTCTATTCACATATAAAATAGATTCTTTATATTATATTTAAAAATTAATATTCATAAAACTCATATATTTCCTTTCAAACTTTGAAAATCATTTTTTTTCAACATAGATCAACAGTGTCCGTATATAATTTTCTATTATATGGTCAATTGATATGGATATTTATCATTTCAATCCATAATTTAAATATTTATGGATATATATTATTTCAACCCGCAATTCAAAAATTTCAAATAAATGAAAATCACTTGTGTTTATCATTTGAACCCATAACGAATTTCCATTAATCTATAAGATCGTTCGGGTATGTATCATTACAACCCATGGGGAATTTCTAAACTAACAGAGAACCTGCAGAGTGAGAAAAAATATGATAACAAAATGGTTAAATTTTATAGGTTAAAATTTACGTTATAAAACCGTTAAAATTTCGAGTCATTCCAGTCAGTGATAGTGGTTGTTGCCACTAGTGGTAATAGTACCGCTACCACCACTGCTCCAACTACAACTACTTGTTATAACAGCACTACCACGTAAGTCTTTGGGAGTCTCGTTCTATTAATATTACCACACGGTCATGTCATGCAACCAGCTTCAGACTTAAACGAGGAGGCATAGGGAAGATATGGCAGAGCAGAGGAATCAAGTCAAAGAGTCATACCAAATGTTCAGCCAGTAATTTGAAATGCGACACCAGCACCAACACAATCATGAGTTTTTTACATGGACATGATGTATAATGTACATATTTATGAAATTTTTTACTGTATGGATATGTTGTGGTATGGAATGTTATGTATAGACATGATGTGGTGTGGACATGATGTTGTGTATGTATATGTATGTACTATTTTATGAAATTTTTATGGCATTGTTTTACCTTTTTCTTTGATTTTTTACTATTTTTTGTCTTAATATTTAGATAGGATATTATGTTGGTTTGATGTTATATTTTCATGCGTGGCATCGTTGGAATGACTTGTTTTGTGTAGTTGTTTGAGGGAAAAAAGAGCTATAGAAATGCTGAAAATATGGTTTAGCAAGTCGTGAGAAAATCCATATTTATACGTTTTGGGTTAGGTGTCTACAAGTCATCGCAATATAGTCATCAGCAAGTCATTGAGATATTAGTCATAGCTAAGTCATTGGTGTTGTCTAATGGCTGTTGTTGGCAAGTCATTGAAGAGTTTTTTGCCATAAGGTATTTACCGACGATCATTTTGTCATTGGTAAGTCGTCGGTAAACGGTTTACCGACGACTTAATGGCGTCAACAAAACCCTGTATTTCTAGAAGTGGTAGTAGATTTCTATTTTAGGATTATTAAAATATAAATACTAATTTTTTAACAACGTGTGCAATGCACATATTACACACTAGTTAGAGTAAATTTAGAAGAAATACCTAGAGCATGTTTAGTAGATACCTCAAAGGAAACTTTTGTAAAACACAAATTTCAAAATGGATAATTTTATTCATATCCATCTAATCTATTAATTAATCCATGCTACATGTATGGAATAATCCTAATTATATAAGCTTCTGAATTCTTTAAAATCTGTTAATTCAACCACGTTAAATTCCTAACGTATTCCTCACTCTCATTTTTCTTTTTCTTTTTGTAGTCTATTCAATTCAATATCTCAGGTTAAAATTTCCTGCAACCAAGAACAATAAGATGCAGAATGGGCATCTTCTCTTGATATGCATACTCCATACAACTTCCTTCTAATCAGCAACCAATGGTGGATAGATCACTAAATTATTAAATAATGAGTACAACAATTCATATCAGCTAAACTGGTAATCTTATAATTAGCAATTAATGGTGGTGGTTCAAAACTAAAAGGTGGATTTAAATTTATAAATGGTTTTTAAGGAAATGAACAATGTATATTGAGCCCTCTGCATCGCTCTCGTAAGCCAAGACAGTTAGTAAATACAAACATTATTTTACTTAGTTCAGTTTACCTTCATGCTTATGCATCATCTAAGTCTGCTTGATCTTAACTGGATTTGCTTCTATTTTGATTGGAAATGTTGGATGGTATTTACCCTGTTAATCGGTAATTAGGTAGGTCTGTGGTGCGAGATAGCTCGGGTTTTAAAGCACACATGGCAGCAAATAAGACATGAAAGTAGTAGAGAAAGAAAATGAAGAAAATATAATCAAAGGAAAAGAAGATATTATCAAATTCAAGCCTACTGAATCCTTTTTCATTTCACTTCTTTTAGAACCGATACATTTGGATTTACAGGTAGCTAATTCAATAGGTGGCATGATTCTATTTTCTCATGAAATATATAATTCAGAGCACATGATTTGTAATAGAAACAAACGAAATAGAGTTTCTACCATTCTTATCATTAGTGCCTACGATATTTATCCATGCATGAAAAATTGTAATGCTGCTTTAGTTCATGTATCTGGCAGAAATCTTATGTGCATGTTTTGGCCTTTGGGCTTCTGCTTTAAGTGCCTTTATAGAGCTGGTTGCATCATTGCCTCTCCCAAAAAGCTCAACCTTGTCCTTAAGGTCAGTACAAAGGTCCGGTTGGTAAATGATGAAGGTAATGGAGTTAGAGTTTTGCTATGATCGGGACATGGCTTAAGGAACGAGACATGGAAGACAGGGTGAATATGGGCTTTGGATAGTAGAAGGAGCTTTTAAATAGCAGGGCCAATTCATTCGATGATAAGGACTGGTCGCGAAGGGAATGTTGATGGTAAGGTTGAAGTTTAATGAAAACATGAGAGCCAATGGGGAATTCTTTGTCATGATGCTATTGGTTCGCTTGAGATTTCATACGAGATTGGGCCTGTTCCAAGTTGGACTTGATCATTTGTAAAATAGGATCTCGACGTAAGGCCCATTCTTCAACTTCGTATACTTGAGAATTTCCTAAGATGTAGTCGAAAATTATTGGAGGAGAACGACCATAGATGGCTTGAAATGGTGACATTCCAATGGAAGAGTGCATGTATTATACCATCACTCCATCCAAGGTAAACACTTGGCCCATTTAGATGGCGGATCTCCACAAATGGCACATAATAAGTTTTAAAATAACGGTTGACCACTTCCGTTTTTCCATCGCTTTGCGAAGGGTAAGCACTACTCATCTTAAGTTCCATGTCATGAAACTTAATTGGATTTAAAATTTACTTATACAGACGATCTCGATTGGAAACAATCAACCATGGAAACCCACTCAAGCGGACATACTCTTATACAAAATATGAGGCTAGTTGAGTGGCGGAGATGGAAGTGGGAAAAGCACAAAAATGTACATTTTTGGAGAGGCGGTCGACAATAACCCAAATGCAAGTCTTTACCATAGACAGGGGTAGATGAATGATGAAGTCTATTGACATGTCTTCCCCAATTTGATTAGGAACAGAAAGCAGTAGTAGTAAGCCTTTTAGGGAGCAGTTCTATGGTTTACTCCTTAAGCAAATAAAACAATTATTCACAGATTCTTAAATGGACTTGTGAAGTTTAGTCCAGAAGAAATTCCCTGCAATTCTAGACAAGTTGCTTTTAATGCCTGAGTGACCCCCTATTTTAAAACCATGAAATGCACTGATTATATTGTGCTTCGACTTATCGTTATTTGAAACATACAATCTGCTACCATGGAACAGTAAGCCGTGTCGAAAAGTACAATATGGCGAGTTGTTGCATGAGTGGGCCTGCTGAGTAATGACTGCACTGTAGGATCTGTCAACAAGGCAGCGTGGATGTCATTAGTGAATGAGAATGATGGAGTAAGCAGTGCCACTATTACTGCCTCTGATGTCCATCATGATAGACCATCTGCTACTTTTTTCTTCTCAAACTCTTGTTTATATCTGATAGTGAGGTCAAATCCTAATAGCTTCGATAACCACTTTTGTTGGTCCGGTGTCTAAACTGTTTGATACTTCAACTGGCAGAGGCTCTGGTGGATAATGGTCACAAAGAACCGTCGGCCTAATAAATAAGGCCACCACTTTTGCGCCGTCGAGGTCATTGCAAATATCTCATGTGCATAAGTTGATGCGGTTTGAAGGCAATGGGGAAGGTTCTGGCTGTGGAAGGCAATTGGACAATGGTGCTATAAGAGAACGACACCGCAGGCAGATACAGATGCATTTGTGGAGATGTCGAATGGTTGTGAGAAGTCGGGTAAGGTAAGGATGGGGGCCGGTGTAATTGCTGCTTTAAGTGTAGTGAAAGCCTCTTGGGCTTGGATTGTGCAATGAAATGATTCCCTATCTTTATTAGGTTTGTTAACGGGCTAACAGTGTGTGCATAGCAGTGAATAAAACATCAATAGCGTTCCGTGCGACCTTTATATCTGCGAATAGCCGTGAGAGTCTTTGAGGGTAGCCAGTCTAATATAGCTTGCATTTTTGATAGATCTACTTATACTCGATCCTTAAAAATGATGTGGCCCAAGTGAGATAATTGCATCAAACCGAAGGTGCATTTTGATAGATTGGCATAAAATTGATGTTTGGTCAAAATGTCGAGATTTAGGCGTAAGTGGGAGAGGTGAGAGTCTCAAGATTTCCAAAGTATTAGGATATCATCAAAAATATAAGAATGAATTTTCAAAGATAGGCTCGAAATATATCATTCATTATAGTTTGGAATATAGAAGGGGCATTAGTTAATCCATATGGCATTATGAGAAATTTGTTACGTCCTACATATGCTCGAAATGTCGTTTTTGAGACATCAGGTGGATTAGCTCTTATTTAGAAATAGCCACTTCGTAGTCCATTTTTTAAATTTACATGGAACCATGTAATTCGTCCAATAAGTCATCAACGTTAAGTATAAGAAATCTATCTATGATAGTAATAACGTTGTCTTATATTTGACACAAAAACGCCTTGAGCCATTCTTTTTTGACTAAGATTATAGGATAAGAGAATAGGCTTATAGAAGGTTGAATGATGTTGGAATGGAGCATCTCCTTTAGTTGCGATTCTATCTTATTTTGAAAATATATATAACAGTATGGTTTGACGTTGATTATTTAGGAGTTGGCATGGAAAGTGATATGATGATTAAAGTGATGGTTTGGTGGGAGATCGAATGATTTATCAAAATGTGTAGGGTATTGGTTAAGGATCGAGTGAATATCCATGTGTATGTTTGGAGGGAATTTCTGATATGTTGTTGTTGGGATCAGAGTGGTTTGTAAGTGGAGGTAAAAAGAAGTGGAAGGGGTATTGTATAATATCGTTAGTTGGTTCGGGGATATTTCTGTCGGGCTTGAAGTTGTTACCTGGCCCATTAGTAGAATGGACTAGTTATTAAAGGAAAATGCAATGATTAATTTGTGACAATCCAAGGTAACAGGGCTCAATGTTTGGAGCCACTCAATACCAAATATGGCTTCTGCTCCAATAATAGTTACAAAATCCTATGACAAACTCCATCGCAGCATAACCGCTCTCCAGTCCCAATTGTAACCAAAAAGGAAAGACAAACTTCAGCGAGAAGACCTAATAATCCTACAGTTTTAGGGTGTATATAGTTGTGAGTGCTTTCCGAACCGATTAGGATGGAAAGTGTTTTGTTTTTTACATCAGCCAGAAGTCGAATCCATCTTGGATGTGTATAGCCAACCATGGCATGATCGGAGAATTCGGGCTGTGTATCAGTGGTAGTGTCGATCAGATCCAGGGCTGCTTCGGCAGCCGGATCGTCATCATTTCAAAGGAGTAAGAGAATGAGTTTGTTCCAACATTTATGGCCTGGACATTACTTCTCCTTACAACTGAAACAGAGACCTTGTGCCTTGCGGGTATGGATTTTGGATTGGGTAAGTTTTGTGATTAAAAGGTTAGGGTTTGTGGGGTTCTTTGGATTGGGTAATGGCGGTAGAGAGGGACGTGGTGGGTATGGGTTTCGGTTGAGAATGTGCAGTTGCAGACTTGTTTAGATTCCAATTTTTTTTTATTTCGATCAATTTGGCAAGGCTAATGGTTTTGATGAATGTGGTGGGACGAAAGGTTGGGACTTCATTTTTTATTTGGGTTTTCAAAACGAAGATGAAATAATTTAGGATGGCGTAGGTAGGTGGATTTGTTATTCGATTAGATGTGCTTTCGAAGGTAGCTTAGTAATCATCAATGGTAATGGTTTGTTAAAGTTTTAAAAGTGTTGCTTGGTGGTTGATAAAGGGTGAAGAGCCTAAACTGGTTCCAATGGCATGGGTAAAGAATTTCCATGAGGTGAGTTGGTTGTTACGGAACATCCATTGAAACCATGTTAAAGCTTGGCCAATCGTATAAAAACTAGAGAAGTCGATGCATTGTGCATCGGGTGTGGAGTAATAGGAGAAGAATCGTTCTGCTTGTAAAATTTAATTCAAAGGGTTGAACTCATCGAAGTGGGTAAGTTCACATTTAGTTGTTTGGGTAGTGATATGATTATGAAGAGGTGTAACTAGGAGAGGAGGTGGTGGTCGAGGGAGAGGTGTAGGGTTGTTGGAGATGGCATTGTGTAGGATATTGTTAAAGATGATGTGAGTATAGAGGGTGGTGGGGGTATTATAAGAGGTAGTGGAGGTATTATAGGAGGTGGTGGAGGATTTGTTGAGTTAGAAGAGAATTTTGTGGATAAGTCGGCTATGGCTTAGGTTAATTGTTGGATTGTGAGTTGTTGTGAAATGGAGGAGGTTTTGATATCGGGAATGTCGGTGAGGAAGGTTTCTTGTTTGGAAAGGGTGTGCTGATGGAATCAATAATGGTTTGTTAGTTGGTGAGTTACGAGGCTAGTTCATGGAGGTGAGTCATGGTGTGGAATGAGGAATAAGGAAGGGGAGGAAATAAGTGAAAGCACCAATTGATGTCGGATAGCTTTGGTTTTCAAGCACACAAAGTAGCAAAGTAAGACATGAAAATGGTACAGAAGGAAAATGCAGAAAAACTAATCAAAGGAGAAGAAGATATTATCAAACTCCAGCCTACCGAGTCCTTTTCATTTCACTTCTATTATAACCAATACATTTCTATTATAACCAATACATTTTGTTTTACATGTGACTAATTCAACAGGTGGCATGATTCTATATGCTTATGAAAAATATAATTCAGAGCACATGATTTATAATAGAAAACAAACGAAAATAAATTGCTACTATTCTTGTCTTTAGTGCCTGCGATATTTATCCAAGTAAGAAAATTTGTTATGCAGCTTTAGTTCATATATCTACCAGGAATCCTGTGTGCATGTTTTGGCCTCTGTGTTGCTGCTTCATGTGGCTCTATAGGGCTGGATGCATCTTTGCCTCCCCTAAGAAGCTCGACCTTGTCCTTAAGGTCAGTACAAAGGTCTGATTTGGTAAAAGATGAAGGTAATGGAGTTGGAATTGTGTTATTCGGGTTGGGCATAGCTTAAGGACTGAGACATGAAATATGGGGTGAATGCAGGCTTCGGATGGTAGGAGGAGCTTATAAGAAATGGAGAAAATTCATTCGATGATAGGGAATGGTCCATAATATTTTTTGGATAGTTTGTGTTAGGTGGGGCAAAGGGAATGTTGATGGTAAGGTTGAAGTTTAATGAAAACATGAGAGCCGATGGAGAATTCTTTGTCACAGCGATGTTGGTCTACTTGAGATTTCATACGAGATTGGGCCCGTTGCAAGTTAAAATTGATTGTTGTAAAAGAGGATCTAACTTCAACTTCTTGTTCTAGAGAATTTCCTAAGATGTAGTCAGAAATTATTGGAGGAGTGTGTGCATGTATTATACCACTACTCCATCCAAGGTAAACACTTGGCCCATTTAGATGGGTGATCTCCGCTAAAGGCACGTAAATAAGTTTCAAACAATGGTTGATCACTTCTGTTTTCCCATCGCTTTGCAGATGTAAGCACTGCTCATCTTGAGTTCCATGTCATAAAGCTAAAAGTTCTTTCCAAAATTTGCTTATAAAGACACAATCTCGATCGGAAATAATTGACTTGGAAAGCCATGCAAGCAGACGTACACTTGTATGAAATATAATGATAGTGGAGTGGCGGAGATGGAAGTGGGAAATGCACAAAAATGTATGTATTTGAGAGGTGGTTGAAAATGACCCAAATGCAAGTCTTGCCTATAGATGAGGGTAGATGATGATGAAGTCCATTGATATGTCTTCCTAGATTTGGTTGGGAATAGGAAGCAGTTGTAGTAAGCCTTTTGGGGAGCAATTCTCTAGTTTACTCTGTAAGAAAATAGAAATATTCACAAATTCTTGAATAGACTTGTGAAGTTTGGGCCAAAAGAAATTCCCTGCAATTCCTGTTTGAAGTTGTAAAGTTTGGACCAAAAGTAAACAGGGACAATGGTAAATACACCTAAATGGGTTTGTTTCTTATATAATCTTTAAATGGACTTGTGAAGTTTGGCCCAGAAGAAATCCCCTGCAATTCTTGTTTGAACTCGTGAAGTTTGGGCCAAGAGCAAATAGGGACAATGATAAATACACTTAAATGGGTTTGTTTCTTATATAATCTTTGTTTATTCATATCACTTCAAGCGCAACTAGTGTAAGTTTCGTTTGCTTAACAAATGACATCAAATTTGCTAATATGCAGTTGTGACACTGAATTCCAACCTTGTTTTAATTCAAAATTTTGATCTATAAGTGAATTTGGACCAACGGTTATGGTCTGTGCTTTGCACATAATGATAGCACGTGATTATTTTCTAATATTTAACACATTCAAGACATGGTCTATTTTAGGGGTAGTCGATTAGGCCGATGAATAGAGCAACCCATCATGATGGGGCAACCACTATAGAAACTTTGGTAACAATTGACTATTAGAAACTGTAAACAAAATAACTTGCTACTTCGATATTAACGTATTACTTTTTAGATTGGTTGATTGTGATGTGCTGTTTATATTATTGTCATTATTTTACCCTTATTTTTTTACCCTTTTTAAGTATATTTTTTACATATTTTTCCATCGATTGCCTAGGGCAACCAAAGTTATACACCAACCCTAAATTTCAAGAGAAAATAATTTACAAAAATAGTTGACCATATTTTTACATTGAAATCATGCATATTTTGTTTGATTTTTTATTTTAAAGTTGCAATATCTAATTTTTTTTAGTTTGAATTTTTATTTATATTATTAATTGATGAGGAATGAATTTGTTAAAAAGATTATTTTTGATCTTATTTTTGAGTAATAATAAGATGTTAACCAAATTATCAAAGGAGTTTACTACCCAAAAACTCATATCAAAGGGCACAGAATGAGCAATCTCTCATACATGCTAAATTGGATCAACATGGATACATGACTATACATGATCGTATCTAAAACAAAACGTAACTCATTTCGACATAAAACAACCTATATGAGTTTCCCAGACTGAATAACACAATATTGTATTAGAGATACAAATGAAAATGTCACAACTAACAGAATCGAAGTAAATAAAAATGATAAATTTATATCAATCTAATAAATTATTACATATATACAATTCATCTAAAAATACATAACATTGACCAATACAACGACCTCTTAAGATAAATATGAGCAAAGTAAATATCTACTATTGTCATCAGCTCCATCTCCTTATCATAGCTCACAAAGCCAATAGCAGTGTGACATCAAACCTATACAAGAAACTCAGTATGACCCGATGTTATTAAGTAGGGACAGTTTGGCTAAAGTCCCTATTACGTTTCAAAATACACCAAACGTCCTTGCCAAAAAAAGTATGTAAATTAGGTCCCTATAATTAAGTTACTGAATAATTGCATACATTTATACAATTATTCAGTGAATAGTTACATATAATTATGCAATTGTATCCAAAAATTGTAGACATCTCCGCAATTATTCACTAAACTATTGTGGAAATTTCTGCAATTATTCACCAAAAAATTGCGGACATTTCAACACTTTTTTCAAAAAATTGCGGAAATTTCCGCAATTATTAACTGAATAATTGTAGAAATTTATGCAATTTTCGGATATAATTACATAAATGTCTGCAATAATTCACTAAATAATTGCATACATGTATGCAATTATTTAGTAGCTTAATTCTATGGACCTAATTTACAATCTTTTTTTTGGAGGAGTTTTCGTGTATTAAGTTTGATTTTAAGGACCTGAGCCTAATATTCACTATTAAGTACATAGAAAATATCTATACGTACTAGAAATCTAGTTGTGAGTGTAACTGTGCTCAAAACATAACATAATGGGTGTGTCAGATTTAAATTGTTATACAGTATATATATAACACCCCACCTCGATACCCATATTATCAAAGAGTATTACAGAGTAATACTGTTTGATAATACAAAAATGAGGCGAAATTGAGCTTACGCACATGAATATTCCCTTAGGCTAACACTTGTGACTCTCCAAAAATCACACAACAAATATCATAATGTACTCGATATCGGAACAAACCAATACTCACTTGTTGTTTTCAGGATAGAATAATATGTGACATGAAATAAATATACAGAGATTACGGAGTCAAAACGCAGCAATAAAATATAATACATCAAATACACATGTCCATAGTGAGCAACAAAATGGTAGTCCAACACTCACTGTATCGAATATACATATCATCATCTCAATAAATATCATAATACATAAATGAGGCCACAAAAAAAATGGGGTATCTATCATCCTATAATATGTATACTCTATCCTCCTAAAAGTAGTTTGTAGTCAAGCTGGCTACTGAGTGCCTGAGCTTGAAACACCTTGGACTTACCCAAGTATTATGAAATAATACAAGAGTTAGACTATGTCTAAATTCAAATGTCAATAAGTGATGATAATAATAGAATATAACCTAAGTAGTAATTAAATCGGAATATTACATAGTCAAAGTTATAAATCCTATCATAATTAGTATGTGCATGTAAATGAACATTAATACACAGTATACAGTCAAACATCCGATAAATATCCATCACACAAACATACAATAAAAAGGATATGGCAAGCACTCTGCTACACCTAGCTTAGCACTCAACTAAGTATGTATCGATGAGATAGGCATCGGGTAATGATACACAACATACTACTCTCAGTAGTACTAAGGATCTTCCATCTGTTGAAAATACAATCAACATACACATATACGGGTTGATTATCTCATGGAATGTCAGTATCAGAAATAACCCTATCGGCTCTCAGTCGCAATAGAAAAAATCGTAAGAGTGTATGTCTACTACGCAACAACAGTAACCAGACAAAAGACTGATGGCTCTCAGCATGCTCCAGGAGACTTCATCATCCATTCTCAGCGCTACTCCTACAGCCTTAAGTTACCACAACGGCCATCGTGACCCATCGTCCATCTGGTGCAAGACAGTGTTATACAATGGTCATAACTCTGCAAGTGTCTCAGTGGTAACAGACTACTAGCCTATGTGACACTGGGGCAGTGGCTCTTAGGCATACACATCAAAAGATGTGTCACAGAGTTGCAGAGTGAAGCCATAATTAGGCCGCTAGGATCGATACTAGCCTAATCCGATTTTTCCTCCACACCAAATAATAGGAGCATACACAATACATAAATAAACACACTTTTGGCCCTCAAGCTGCCTACCCTTAATTGGCATCACACACACATAGATATACATATAGATATAGATATACATATATATACACACACACACACATGTACATACACACACACACACACAAATATGTATGTGTGGGTGTATCTTTGTGTGTATGGTTATATAACCCCTGTTATTAATATCGTTCGAGTGACGTTTACTTATAGAAAGCAATCGGACAATATCGACACAGGCGTCCCATACCATCCAACGATGTTTACCTATTTTCTTAATGTTGATAAATTACATTCGTCTCCCATATGTATTCTATATAACAAGTCCAGGTAATAATCGGAAAAATAAAACCTAAAGTCTCATACTGGACGGTTTTATTACTTCGTTTATTCAAATCCCTTGCTATACAGAATATAAACACACATCAGCCATAAAAGAAGGGACTCGCTGTAGAAAGCAATTATTACGGAATGTTCTCAAAAAAATATTCGATAAAATAAATATCTTTACTATTTATTTATTTTAAATACTAAAATCGTCTTTATAAAATTACGAAATAATTATATATATATACATCATTCTACTTTATAATTATAGACATCCTAACATACATAAAAATTTCTAAACTTCTAAGTAATAATCATTCACTATTTACAATCACTAATACTCATTTTAATTCACTTACATTATTAAATTATATATCCTTATTCCATTATAAAATAAAAGTTTAAAATATATCATACATGCTTTCTTTACCATTATAACTAACTTGTTTAGTTTCTATATTAGTTTATTTATCTATATTCCATTTTATCTTGTTTATACACACACACACACATATATACATACATATATATATATATGTATGTGTGTATGTATGTGTGTATGTATTTATATGTATATGTATATGTATATGTATATGTATATGTATATGTATATGTATATGTATATGTATATGTATAATTTTTGCCAAATGGCTGACCCCGCCGGTCGAGCTAGTAGTCAATCGATGGCGAAGACCGATGACGTGAAAGCCTGCATGAATTTCAGGCTGCATACTCCTGATTGACTTCTTCTCCGACCATTTCAAGTAAATACCAACATTGGTCAAACTATCTTCATCACAACAACATAAATCCAATTCTAGACATCTAGACAGCATATTAGACATAGTTCGTGGGTTTAGAAACTCAAGTAAAGCTTATTAAGATAAAGCTTGTTCATTGCGACTCCTTCCTACTTTGCTTCTTCTTCACTACAACTATCCAAACGACTCCAAATCTCAATAAAAACACTAACTTCTTCTTGCAAATGGGTGTAGATTGATGTTGAGAAGGCTATATAATTTTTGTAGAATTTATAGAGATGTTTAGCTATTTTAATTTTTGAATTTTACTAAAGAGGGGTTAGGGATTTTCACACTTAAAGTGTTTTTCAGAAAATGGAAATATGATGTTGGTGAATATGAGAATGAAAAATAAGAAGCATAAGGGAGATTCCTTAACTTTTCCAGACTTAGATAAATTAATGAAGATTTTCTCTAAGTCATATTGGGCATTGGGTTTCATTTCCTTTATGTTTTATTTTATTTTCTTTTCATTTCCTCACACTAATCTATTTTTCTTCCTAAGCAACTTAGCCCAAAAATCATATTAGAAATAATAATATTCTTCAAAAATGTTTTACATCTTCTTACAATTTTTCTATAATTATGAACAATTATTTTCTCCATTTAAATAATTATTTCCTTATTTACAATTTAAAGCCCATTTTAAAGTAATTCACCATCTTTTTGTAAATGAAATAAATAAATAAAAACCATTTTCTTTTATAATTATTTTTTTTATCTTATTTACTTTTATTATTAAAATTTCCAAGATTATTTAACAGTGTAATTATGTTTGAGAAATCATTTTAATCTTAAAAATGTCTAAACTTCAATTAAAAAATCTTAATTATTTCACTATTGTATAAATATTTTCCTCCTATAGCTTCTCAAATAGTTCTTATTTCCATATTTAAAATATTGAAATTCCATTTTAATCAAATTAATCTTTATTTTGGTTTCTTCTCAACTTGGGGTAGTTGCAATATAACTCTACTCGGTTATAAAAACAACTTCATCATTGTAGTATACACTCATAAATAATTCCATATAAGCTCTATATTTAAAAATGTTTCAAAATAGATTTTCAAATTCTTTTTCCTCCAAATCATTCCTATAAAATAACTTCAGATTACTTTCATGAAATCACTTTATTCACAAAAATCTCATATATTTAAAAATCATATACCAGATGTCCACTTTGCAAATCGATGTCCAAAATACCAGTTTCGTACACAAATAATTTACCGTAATATTTCTTGATTTGTATAAAACCAATTTTTGCAATATTTTTCTCAAATCGATTTGTAAACCAGTTTATCCAAGACACCTTTCCAAAACATTGTGCAAAATAACACCACCCCTTATTTAAATTGCTACTTTTTAATTTATCAAAACCATTTTCGTAATATCTCCAATTTTCATCAAAACTAGATTTTACGTGTAACGACCCGTAATTTTCAATAATTAAAACTATTAAATTTTATAAGATTTTAGAATTTAATATTGGAAGAAATTAAAATATATGATTTATTCATGAGAAATAATTAGAATATGATTTAATAATGTTGTTTGAATGTTTTTTTAACAACTATTTTAATGTAATCTCAATCAATTGAAATAATTGTAAAGTTAATTTGGTTATAATTTGTAGATAAAGAAATAAATTAAATGTTGTATCTAATGGTGAGATTTTATGTAATCAATTGAAATTGGTTAATATAGAATAGAATCAATATTTGGTGAGTAATTTAATTATTGTAAATCAATTGCAATTTAATGTAATTAAATATGAAATCTAATATGAGTTAAGATGATAACTGTAGAATATGAATGTGATAAAATGTAAACTAATGATAATTATATTCATAACGCAATAGTTGATTCAATTATAAGAATGTAAATCGAAAAAAAAGAATTTGATTGAAATTAAAATATTATTAACTACGATTTTATTTCAGTTGTATTGAACGCTGAAATTAGTGCAATATTTAAATAGTGAATTTAACATGAAAATTTTGTTTTGATAGATTATTAATTTCTATGTAATCAAGAATGATAAAATCGTTAACTTTTAATTTAGAATTTAGAAGTGATTAAATTAACTTAATAATAATTTATTTAATTAACATGTAAAAATAGCCATTTTGGCCACTGTCTCAGATTTTGACGAAACCATTGAGTTTAAAAATACCGAAAACTTATACTTCGATATATTGGACGACATATTTTCATTCGGGAAAGGAAACGGGCTTTTCGGGTTCGAGTAATCGTTTCGACCAATTCGATCTGTACCATCCATTCTTATCCATAGTTGCCTACATATATGCTATTATAAACTCTAGCAGCCTTTTATTTTCTAATGTCTATACGTACGTTTCTTTCTCATCTCCTCCTCCCCAATAGTGACAATTCAAAACCCTAGTTTCAATTTCAAAATCCAAACTGTTCAAACTATATCGAATTATATATCATTGCACAGCACTCGACAAGCGCAATCTAGATCTGCAATTTATTTTTGCAATTGAATCACTGTTTGGCCAGAAATCATCAATTTATCCACATTCGTTCGTTCTAGGGTTGTCGATACAACGGTGGATCGTTGACCATTCGATGATCGGGGAGTAGCGTTTGGAAGAGGAAGGCGAGCAGGTCTCAGATCCGGTTTTCGTTCGTGGCTATAGTCGACAAGTTCGTCGGAATTTGACAAAATAGGCATACGACGACGGAGGCTTTTGGTGAGGCCGGAGTTGGCGAGGTGGGGTCGTAGGGCGTGCCTCGGCCTGGTGATGGCGTTGGTGATGTCAGATGGGGGGCGGCCGCGTGCGTAGCAGGGTGCGGCAAGAGGAGTTGGTGGCGATTGAAAATTGTTCGAGCATCGTACGTAAGTTAGGGTTCGGAGAGAGAGGTGACATGTGCTACCGATTTGCCCCTTTTATTTTTATTTAATTTGAATTTTTAAACTTCTAATTAGCATAAATTTTGCATACGAACTCGGATTTGGACGCGGTTTCCTCCGTTGCAATCGTATCAAAATTTCGAACTATGTGGAACTGGTTTGGTTGAATTCTGAGACTGTTCAAATTTTGGGCTTTGTTTGGATTTTAAATCGACTAAAAATCAAAGGTGAGCGATTTAACCCACTCACAAATACTAAATTATCTTATGTTAGTTAAATTAAATTTATGATGTGATTAGAAATTTATTGATTACTGTTTGGTTTTTTTAAATTGTCATTCAAAATTTAATTTGAATTTATATTGAATTAAATTTCCATTTAAATAACAATGAAATTGAATTGCCAGCTAAATACCTGATTATGATAGCCAATTAATTGTTGTGATTTATTTGTTGAGAATGATGATTGTGATGGATGCTTAATTGTTGACATTTTGGATGATTTGATGTTATGTTTATTTTATTATCACGCTGCAAGTTTCCTTATTTATTGTCAGGAAAATCACTATGGGTTGAAATGATACATACCCGAACGATCTTATAGATTAGGGAAAACTCGTTATGAGTTGAAATGACAAACCTGAGCGATTTTATGGATTTGGAAAAATTGTGATTCAGGATACGGGTTGAAATGATATATATCCGAAAATTTAAATTTTTGCTGGTTGAAATGATATATTTCTGAATCACTTGACCACGTGGTAGAAAATTATATACGGACACCGGATTGGTTAAATTAAATGATTTTAAATCCTTAGCTTTTGAATCTAGTTAAATGATATTATTTTAAATGAAATAAAATTAGATTTATATGAACTGAGTTATTTTCAAAATCCAAGCTTTTAGAATGTTGAAATTGACTGTGGTTTAAATGAATTGTTTAAAGAATTTAAAATTGAAATCTTAAAGTCGAATTTGAAATATAATTGAAATTTATCAAAATTGAGTTATTTTAAACGTTTGAATATTTAAACTTTGAAACCTATTGAATTTAAAGTGGTTTAAATTTGTAGTTCAAACATGGATTTGAAATCGATATAAACTGAAATAGTTTTTAATAAGAATTTGAATTGAAATCTTTAGCATTTTGAATTGAATCGTTGAACTGAGATTGATTTAAATAGAATTTTTGAAATTAAAGTTGATTTATGAAACTGGAAGAAACAATTCTAATTTGAAACTATTTTTGATATAAACTGTTTTAATATACAAACTCTTTTAACATATAAACTATTTTTCTCATATAAACTATTTTAATACATTAACAAATTTTAATACATTAACTATTTTTAATATATAACCTATTTAATGCATAAACTATTTTAATATATATATATATATATATATTATTTTAAATTTATAAACAACTTTTAATACATATTTTAATGTATAAACTATTTTTAATGTATAACTATTCCAATACATAAACTAATTTCAATAATCAAACTATTTAAAGTTGTAACTGTCATGATTTAGATTTAATTGATTTAAATGCGAATATTTTGATATGACGGTTTAACCTATTTTTGTTTTTATGATTTTGAAAATGAATATGATTTAAAGTGTAATGATTTGATAATTACTTAAAGGTTAATTACATTTTACCTAATGTAATTAATTAAAGGTTAATTAATGTAAGTAATTAAAGGATAGTTAATTACTTAATGTGAGTAATTAAAGGATAATTACTTAATGTAATTAAATTAAAGGGTGGTTAATTAATTTCATTTATTAATCAAAGTAATAGCAAATGGTTTGTAATTAATTAATGTTAATTAAGCAGGATTTAAAAGTAATTAATTTAATTTATCTGGAGATTAAATTAAATTAATTAGGTATTGAACAACTAATTAATCTTGCTTATGAATGATTAGATTATATTGAATGACTTGAATTGTTTGATATCTCTGATATGTAATGTTCTGTGATATGAATTGTTTTGGATTGAGCTATGATAAATATAAGTTATTTATATGTGATGTATTGCTGTGTGAATGTAAATTTCTGAATTGAATTAAAATTGTTTGCTTAAACAACTTGGCCTTTAAGACGGCATTTGAATTTCGATGAGACCGGGAATTGGATTCCAAATGGTTATCCGAAAATCACATCGAATCTTAAAGGTGGATATTTAGTTTAAAAGATTAAAAATGGAAATTTTCTTGTAAATGTATCCATATATTTTTAAAATAAGCGCTCATTATTCCGATAAGCCGGGGGAGGACATTATGTCATAAAACCCATTCCGAATAATGATACGACGTTATGGGATTGCATTTGAAGACGGTGATTGAAGACCGTTACAAGTGTAGGATTTTGAAATGATTATGATTCGGAAGAAAATATAATTTTGAAGTAAATAATGATTTCGAAAGTGATATGATTTTAAAGCGAATATGATATTTTGATATGAAGTATTAAGTATTTGAAATGTAAAAGAACCATCCGGTATGTAAAATATAACGATTGGTTGTTAAAAAGACCAAAGCCGACTATTGGCATTTCTTTGTCAATACAGGAACCACTTTGACAACTGTGTACGTTGTACAGAATGCAGAAAGAAGTACGATAGTTTGGCGAACGCTACTTTATGAGGTATGAACGCAGCCCTAACCCCCTCGAGTCAGCTTGAGATGACTAAAACAGGAGTAATTGACGGGCCAAGTGGGGTCGCTCCTCCGATCGGACACACTTCTTTGATACCATATCTGTTACTTTGTGATTGATTTGGTGGCCACCTTCGATTTGATTATGAGAGTGTTGTTTCGAGGTGGACGGTAGCTGTGGCTATGCGTTACCACCAGCACGGAAGTGTAAACGGTAGAATCCTACCCTGGCATTGCCTTGTTATGCCTTGTCATCTGCTTTATCGAGCCCACTACGATATTGGTTTGTGTTGTACCTATGGAGTGCTCCCTGATAGCCCACTAGTTTGGTGGAGTTCACGGTGCTGTATAGACTACAGCATTATATAAAATGTATTAAGGAGGATATGGGTAATGCCTTAATGCTATTTTAACATTTTACTTTACTGTAAACATATTATAATAGTGTATTGTATTATATATATATATAGTTTAACGAATCCTTAGGAGATGGAATCCCGAACATCTCTTAAGTTACCGCACGCACGTTATATACTAGATAGAAGATGTAAAATCCCGTAAACATCTCTTAAGTTACCGCACGCACGTTATATACTGGATAGAAGATGTAAAATCCCGTAAACATCTCTTAAGCCGTTACACTCATATCATTTATATTGATTTAACTTACATAAGATCTTTTAGTTCTGAGTAGAGTGTTTTGTCTTTTCATTACGCTCGGGTCAGTTGAGCTTTTCAGTGTATTGAAGACCGTTTTATTTTGGAGGATGAAGACGGAGCTATTTATTATATTTATTCCACTGCATTATGTTGTTCCGCTGCATTATTTATTTATTTCTGCCCTTTGTATAACTCTGGTATATTGTAAAAAGTATAATCAAATGTTATTTGTAAAACAGCTTCATGAACTATTTATTTGATTATTATATTTTGTCATTCCGCTGTGAGATTCTGTTTTTTTTTCTTTCTATCCTCTTATTTTCTTATTTACCCCATTAACAATCCTCCATTTTGAATGGTTTGAGTTGACATATATGGTTTATTGTCGATTTAAACCGTCCAAAAAGGTGATTCGTTACATTGCAATACAGCGCAGTTTCACAAAATCTAGTACAAAATAACATACGGTAAATGCTAGTCACGCCAAATCAGCTGAATTGAATCCCGAGGAAGGGATTCATTATACCCAACCCAACAATTTAAACTCTACACACAAAGCATTATCTCGAAGCGATACATATCAAAAGCAATCAATATCTGAACGGTTTATAAAACAAGTAACAATCCCTTTTGTAATGGTAAAATCTCTAAAACTATTTCCAAACGGGAAAATGCCCAAAATCAATTTTAATTCTTTCAACTGAGAAATTCTCAGTAGTGGAAAACACTATCAAAATTATTGATTTATTTTCCACAAATCACTTTATTTTACCAAATCAATCTTATTCCATCAAATTCAGCTTCACGATATTTCACACTTTCCAAAATCCAAACTTCACGATAAAAATACCCAAATCCCAATTTCAAGATCAAATACATTTTTAACAATAAACCATATTTCAACAGAGCTATTCGATGTGACTAAATACTAGCAGAACGATGTTTGATTATGCCCTAGTACTAAAATATCGCTATTGTCAAATGTCCATCTCAATTCTAATTACACGGTTCGAAAATACTATAAATAAACACCTTATATTCTCGAATCTATAAGTCAAAAATATTCAAGAATAACCAAATAACATTTTAAATAAAACGATCGTGTTTTCTTCCTCTTAACTAATAAAATGTCGATTTCAATCATCCAATGTAACTAAATTTTAACATCCAGTACAATCAATACTATAATATCAAACATCTCAACCAATTTGAATCATATCAAGCTATTCAATAACCAAGTCTTAGCTTAGCAATTCTATCATCTAGTATCAAAAAACAACCAAATATGCATTAAACTCAAACTAAAACTTGGAAAGAGTGGTTTAAAAGTAGAACATATACTCTCTCATCGAAATAACATTAAAATAAAAACCATATTCATGAAGGTTCACCATATAACTAAAAAATGATTATAGTACTTCCTAAGCTTGAAATCATGTTATTTGATGAAGCAATGGAAACCCTAGTTGACTTTACGATAAAGTTGGTGTTTGATTTCTAGCTTTAGTCTGTGAATGAAGTAAAATGCTAAACGTGGCGATGTTTTTATAGGTTAGGTTGCTTAGCTTACAGTGTAAGCTAAGGATAAGTTTTAGGTGTACCTTAAATAGAATAGTTTAAAATAGAATGATGACGTTTAGGATAAGTATAGGACATAGGTTAAAATATAACGATGACACTTAGAATAAGTATAGAAGATAGGTTTAGATAGAATAATTGTTCTTAAAAAAAACTTTATCTAGGATAAGTTTTTGAATGAGAGTTAAAATAAGGAAATGACAAAATAGAATAAAATTAAAATAGGATGATGGTATATAGGATATGCTAAAATGAATATAAACCTTTATTTTATTTGTTTCTCCTGTACTTTAATAACAATACCGCTAATTGCTATTAAAGCTAACCATCTTTAAATTAACGTTTTACAACCATTAAAAAAACAATTCAATGCATTTTTTTTATGCAGATAAAATTCCAAAATATACTTTAATGGATATATTTTATTTTAATTTCATAGAGAAATGTTACATTTAGTAATATGTCTAAGAGGCGTTTTGAATTTGTAAAAGAAGTTTTTTAATTGTTAGATCTCATTTTTAAATGATATTAACATTAGTAAATGGACATATTTGGTATTAAAATACCAAAGATATTTCAATTATCATTAAAATTTTGTAAAAGATGTTTATTTACTAGATATATTTTTAAATGATATTAACATTTGATAATATTTATAGAGACACGTTTTGAATTCTAAAAGAAAGATTAATTGTTATATACTATTTTTAGGTGATACCACGATTAAGTAATATCAAAATATGGACGTTTTTTATATTTCACACCAACACAGAAAATATGACACCAAAGCCATTACAAAAATGCTGAAAATACTAATATTACCTAACATGGTTTCAGTATAAAACCTGCGGAAATACAAAAAACTCATATAAATATAAAGATAAAAAATAATTTAAATATTCATTTGCACACATAACAAAAATTACTCCATAAAATAGTATATCTTTATTATTGTACTAACGAATTTCCATTTTTTAATTTTCATTGCTTAACACATGCTGACACCAAAGACACGGATAGTCTTTCAGATCTACAAGTATGAAGTGACTCGACCTGCCTAACATCACTAACAAAATGACCAAGGATTAGATACACTACTAGACCTGTCAATGGGTCGGGTTCGGTCCGGGTATTATAAAATCCAGACTCAAGTCCAATAATTAAAACTCAAGTCCGGTCCAAACCCGCATGGTATTTCAACCCAACATCCGGGCCCGGTCCGTCGGACTTTTCAAGCCCATTGGACAATAACCAAATACAACTCAAAATATTTTTGTTAAAACCATATTTCAAAACTGTAACTTTGTTAAAGTTTATACACAAACAATGTTAACATAAATTGAATGATGATGTAGTCAAGCTCACAACAAAAGTATGGAAAAAAACCTACATGTAAACAAACAAAATGTTAAATAAATAACATACACGCTTATGTTTTGATACAACGGAAAACTAATAGTTGAGTCGGACCCTAACCGGATCAGGTTTTGATAAAACCGTACCCGACCCAAGTCGGACCTGAGTAAGGCTCGAGTAGTAAAAGAGAAAACATGTACCCACATAAATAGGATGGGTTCAGACCAAAACACGTACCATTGACGGACCTAGACATTACACAGCTTTAGATAACTGGCTAAATACCAATACTACACATGCACAAGCTTAATCAGTTAATCCTATATTTGATAGATGAAGATTAAGTATGCGTACTTTGAGTATCCAACAATGGACAAATTTAAGAGAACTGGGAGCAACATCAAATTTAAAATAAAATAAAATCCTTAAAACAAGGCTTATAACAAGAACAGTTGCAAGCACAAAGTAGATAAATAACACATTCAATAAGGCAAAACAACAATATCCTTTTATACTTCCAAAACTAAACCTAGCATCATGAAGTTGTAGTGAAGAAACACCAATGAACATGGATAACGAAGAACGCTTCCACATCACTCTTCAGCCATTGTACCCTTTTCACTGACGTAAATACCATCAAGAAATTTACGGATATCCTTGTTCTTCACATGGCATTTCTGTCAATGATGCAACGCAATAATAACATATCAGAATAAGCAATCATGTTATATTACTTACAAAGCAGAAAATAAAGTTACTATCGCCTAATAGTACTAATATTTTATCTGATGCAATGGATAAGCCGTCAAACCACTTGTGTCCAGGAGGCCTATGATATTCTTATCAACCTATAGGAACATATCTAATTCAAGGGAGAACAGGTAACTTTTATCGGCTATGTCAAAAGAAATCAATAATCATGAATGTGTGATCGCACATGCCTAAAAATATTCCCAAAAAGAAAACATATTGAATGACAAATTTTCCATATACTAATTATCTTGGCGTGGAGAAAATTATGCTATAAACAAATAGACAAAAATGTCATAGGAATGTTGCATTCAAATTGAAACAAAAACATTGTTAAATTTAAAATTATTTATCATGTAAATCTTCGACTTTCTAGAAACCAATTGTTTAAAAAAAGTTAAAATATAACAAATTGCTGAAGTGTCGACTTTTAACACGGTTAGTTTGTTTGGTGAATACATATTTTTTTTCATTTGTTACAAGCCAAGCTTTAGAAAGAATAAGATTATGTCCAAAAATATTGTAATATTTTTTTTGTAAAAAAAAACATATTGAACAAAATATTTTAGCCACTGTCGGCATTAGTTAAGAATTGATTGTTTTTTAACATGTTAAAAATAACAAAAATGAGGCACCGTTGGCAGTAGTTAAGAATTGAATTTTTTAACAAATCAAAAATAACAGCAAAAAAATGAACTCAAAAAATGGCAATAAAGAATTAAAATATGTAAATTTCAAGATTACAAAAAATATATCAATATTTTGACAACTAAACATAAGTGCTTGTAATCCAATTTTTCAAGAAATGTAAGATTGAAAACTGCAAAACAAGGATATATCACGAATATACAGCTGGAAGAGGTTGTTTAAATTTTGAATTCTGAATGGAAAAGGGGCTGTTAAAAAATTAAATATTACGCTTATTAAAATTTGGTTCCAAAAATCCAAATTTATGAAAACCAGTTAACCATTTTCAAAAAAATAATGCAGAGGGTAGAAACATAAGTAGAACATGAATGTGAAATAAAAAACATGAAAACCAAGTATTTCAAAAAAGGATTGTAAGCAAGATTCCAAATTCCTGCCGGTACGCTGGAATGCCGATCATTTCGGCCTAGTTCCGACACTGGTCAGGCAGGAATTTGCCATATAATTACCCGGAAACATCATTGATTCGAGCGAGTGAAATAGGGAGTACAAAGAGCAAGCAAGAGAAAAAGCAGGCAAGAAAAGGAGGTAATGATTATTATTTTCCTTCGTCGTTTTCACTTGATGTCAGCAGATTGGTTTGTTAAAGGCAGCAGCCGGCAGCGGTTAGGAACTTAGGACTTGGGAGAAGTATGTCTTGGATTTTGAAAAAATTGGGCTCAAGGTCTCTTTTATCAAAATGCAGCTAGGGTTAGGAACAGGACTTCAGGAGCAGTGTGTTTCTTTTGGTTTTGAAGAACTGAATCTATTGAAAAATAGTGTTTGAATTTTTTTATTAAAATGATTGAGCTTTTTTATTTTTAGATAAATGATTGGGCTTGCACATTTCAGAGAATTTAACTGTTTTTTTATTTTTAAATAAAAATTTATAACATTTATTAATTTATTTTTATATAAAAGGGGGTCGAAAGCGACAACATTCAGACAGGGAGAAACAAAACCAGAATTTACAAAAAGGAACCGGAAATTTGAAATTTTGGAATATTCAAAAAGTAAATGGAAACCGAAAATTTGAATATTTGAAGTGAATGGAAACCAGAATTTCAAAACTTGATTGTATGGGACAATGATATTGATAAAAGATACAAATAACACAAGATATATGATTTTACATTACAATTGGGAATATATTTCCTTTTTACTTCATTGCTTTATTAGTAACTAAATTCTCAAATTAAAACACCAATTTTGAAAGAAAAAAATACAGGAACACTATAAAATGTTTTGAGTTTAAATTAAAAAAAGCGTGAAACCAAAATTATTACAAGTACCATCACATATATTTAAGGAAAATATCCAAATTAGAATGAAACTCATGTGCCATCGCTAATGCCATAGAGAATGGCCGAAGAAAACGTTATCATGCACGGTAAATGCATGATTACAGTATTGTACCACAATATCCATGTTGCATATAATATAGCTTGCTTTTTTATTGGGCATGCTGATTTTTATAGCTTTATATGCCAGTATGCCAATTTACAAGAAATTAAATATCGCAAATGAACAAAATACTTGCATGCTTTTTCAAACAGCGGAACAACCGTGCATATTTTATTTCTTCGGTAAAATTTTGGATATTAGCAAAGGATAGAAGTACAATAGAGTATTCGCCAACCATTTAAAACACGATGTTATTCTTATCTGGGTTAGTAACTAGTTAGAAGGGAGTTTTGTATTGTAATTATAAATACTTTTAACTAAATAATAAAAAGTAAAAAAATTGGGATGATTTAAAAAACAGTTTGTTGAAAGCCAAATCAAACACAATGCTCCAACTCAATATAACTATAGATGAACAAGGAAAACGCTATACTAACCGAAAATAGTACAAAAGAAACCGTGGATCTGGAAATTGACGGTAGGAATTCAGGGAGCCTGTAGAATCTGATGGCTCTTACCCTTTCCACTCAATCCCGCAGTGTATATTTCAGGTAAAGTAGTTCTATCGGATTAACAAAAGTATGGTTTGCTATTTCATCCAATTGGATTTCAGTTAAGGCTACCATCAAAATGGAGGCTCAGTAAAGATAGTAGCGAGCCATAAGTATTTTTATCTTTATACATTGTCTCTAATATAGTTATTTGGAAAGAATGACACACAAAGTTGCAAAACCTCCTGGGAATCTTGGCAGACATGGCAAACAACATGCATCTTCTCATGCAGAAAAATGACATGTGTATTATATAGTATTATAAGAAGCAATTTGCCTCTCCAAGTATTGCTACTAACAAATTCTTCATTCGCTAACACCATTTGTTTAATAAATTTATATCCCCCCACCAAAAAAAGGCAATTCTGTCCTATCATTTATTATTAATTTTATTATTTTACTAATAAATAAAGTGCTGAATTTGAATTGTTTTGAGTTTGGGATAAATAGTCTTGGGCCAGATAAAATTATTTTTAAATAAAATCCATTCGACCAATACATAGTATAATTAATATATCATCCCAGAGCCCAAAACATGCAGCCAAACGCTTCAGTTACAATTGATTTAGCTTCACCTTTCTCTATGATGACAAAGTACATGCACTAATCTGTTTAACAGAAAAGTTTATGTTACAGAATAAAATTTGAATACTCTGTAAAAGATTTTGGTTGACAAATTAGGAAGAATGAATATGTATAGCTTACTTTTAAATTATTCAGCATTAATATAAATCTAAACTTGATTTGAGCAAATAATAATTAATACTTGGAACCATTATTTTACAACCCAAAATAAACAAATTCAGTCCAAATGCTAATATTCTAAAAACATAACATATGATCAATCGTGAAAAAATTGCTTCAGTCGAAAGATGATTTTCTTGATTCTGTGCAGTAAGGATAACTGCTTAGTAGCTCAGTTTGACTAATGAAAAACAAATAAATAACTAATTGGTGTATTTAACTTACAATACATGGCCTAAAACATAGTTAGTGACGCATACATCAAATCAGTTGAAAAATTCTTGGCTGTAATAGTTTAAATAAGCAAACTTGTGTTTGTCAGTTTCCTCTAACAAATCAGCTTATTGAACAATTTTTTGATTCAAGGATTTAACTAGTTGTCAAATACATAAGTTATATAAATAAAAGTTTCCTTGCTCGTCAAGTCAATAGCACCCAGCATTTCAAGTCAATAGCATGAGAAAAAGGTCCCTTTTCCATACTTGAACAGTAAACTTTAAGGTAGAAATAGTGACTAGGAAGCATCAATAGAACTTTCAAAAAGCAAAACAACCAAAATATAACTAAGTACAGCAGCTCTATCACGTATTGACAAGACCAGCAGCATTGGATAGATCAGTGAAATTTGATATAGCCACTTAAAAAACAAGACGCCTACCTGGTTAATCAAGGCACACGAACGAGAAACAAGCTCAATGTCATTTCCATCAACAACAAGCTCATCCTTGACCTTCTCAGAACGTGTAACAGTCACTCCATCAAGCATATCAACCTTTCTCACCTGATAATTACAGGCACAGAAATAAAATGTTATTAAAAAATAACCATAAAAAAGACGTCCAAAGCTTATTGTACTAAAAAGCGTAAACTTATGACCAAAGAGTTTTGTTCGAGCATAGATATAATAATTTTGACAAAATGTACTCACAATTTTGAACATGTTACAAGCAAATAAATGACTCTGGCAGCATTATATAACTAAAGGTTTATGTGGAACATAAGAGTTCAACAAATAATTTCTGAAAATGCATCATTACAGCAGCTCAAACAGCAATTCAAACAATCATTGATAATCAATATTTCTAAAGTATATTTTGCACCTCTTTTTATTGTTATAGATGTGTCATATGTTGAAAATAAGTGATTAGCTAGAAACACATTCTCATCTTCTCCGAAAACAATAAAAGTGCTTAAATAACCTTAAATATTTTATTCATTAGCGGCTCTAAACTAGGTAGAACCCACGCTTTCAAGGTCCGACGCCCACGTCGGTGCTCTATTGAACTGACACAGCTCATACAATGTTAATGTTCTATAGAGTGACGTCACGTCCATACATGTCGTCCTTGCCCATACATGTCACCAACGAGTTTCGAACTTTTTTCTATCGTGGTGTTAGGCTCTGTTACATTTTTTATGAACCGAACTAGTAGAACTCACCCCAAAAACTAGCTTGTAAGGAGGTGTCTAGTTGGTTATATAGTCATCGGCCGTACCGTATCAGGCGATGTGGAACATTTCAAGCTCATATATATCTTGCACGGAAATCCGATGCATACGTGAAACATGCTTATTCATACAAATCAAAATGTAATCCTTGATAAAGAATTTACCTTCTTCTCACCCAAAAAATTCCTGATCTCGATATTTTTACCATCGCCACCAATGCTCGCATTAATAGGAAAATGGGCGTACACGAACCTCATCTTATAACGATAGCCTTTCGTGACACCGGTAATCAAATTCTGCACGTGACTAATTGCAGTTCTGATAGACGCCATTGTCTTCCTCGTTCCAAACCAGGCGTCGACCTTGAGTTTGGTACCGCCCTCAATGATCTGGAAGTCGAGATTGAGATGCTTGAAGTTGCGCGTAAGCTTGCCGCGGGGTCCAGTGACCTCGATCATCTTGGCATTGACCTTGACCGTGACTTCTGGTGGGATGTCCATAGTCTGAGATGAGAGGATTGTCTTCATTTTTTACAAGAAAATGCAATCTAGGGTTTCGGCTTGAATGCGAGTGAGAAAGGAGAAGGCGGCGATGTATTTTACCAAATATGTTATATAGCGCTAGGGTTTTGTGGTACGTAAGGCTGCGGCAGATAATATGGGCCATTATGTTCGGTATTCTGGATCATCAGTGGATATTGGGTCTGCTCGAGCCCAAAATATGGAATACGCACAATAACCTTCGTATATGAATTGGACGCGTACAGGTATTTAACTTTTTTCTATTGAGAAAGAGCTAAAGTATTTTGGTCCGTGAATTTTTGTAAGTGTTTATTTGGAAAAAAAACTAATTTCTTTTCCCCAAATCCATAACATGTCACACACATGTACCTGTCAATGGGCTGGTTTTGGTTCAGGTATTACAAAATCCGGACCCGAATCTGACTACAATGATAAAAATCCGAATCCGGTCCGAATCAGCAGGGTATTTCAGATCAATATCCGAGCCTGATCCGTCTGACATTTTAAACATGCTGGGTAATACCCGTATACCCAACTCAGAATATTTTATGTTCATATTTTAAAAAATTGCAACTTTCGTAAAATTTGTATACAAACAATATTAACATATAAATTAAACAGTGATGCGTTCAAGTTTACAACAAAAATATGCAAAAATATGTACATGTAAACAAACAAAATGGTAAACAAATAATATACACACTTATGTTTTTATATGATGGAAAATTAATAGTCGAATCGAACCTAACCGGGTTGGATTTTGATAAAACCGTACTCGACCCTTATAGTAACCGGTTGGGTCTGAATCGGATTTGGATAGTAAAAGACAAAATCTGTACTCATATTAATATGGTGGGTTTAGACCAGGCTCGAGCCGAAACCCGTACCATTGACAGACCTATATGTGTGTGTAATACACACACACACACACACACACACATATATATATAACAAGTTCAATTCTCAATCTCAACAAAAAAACTCATTATTATTTATTCGTTTCAATATATTTTTCAATTTATGTTGATTAAAACTAAATATAAAAATAAAATATAACAATTTCAAAATGTTATATAACTATGTTGCACATGGCCAAAAAATCTCATAATCATAAACTATCTAAGAGTTGGAAGTTAAATTGAGTAAGTTAACGTAAACAACTAGAAGATAATATGCAAACATATAGACCAGTGTAAGATTTATTACATTTTTATGATAAGGGTAAGAATCGATCAATACAATGTGATCTACGTGTAACCCTTAGTAGTTTTGATATTGATTTACCATAACAATTATATCAAGTGTAACATTTTTTAGACCAAAGAAACAAGTAATCGCGCAAAGAGTAACATCCCCTGTTCTAAAACGAAAAAACATAATTCCAATGTGTTGTAGTCGCCTTTGAATTATCTTTCGGCGATAGAGATGATATCAATTTATATTATATAGTCTTAAGTAAACAGAGTAGCAATCAATATATTACATAACATCATTACCATCGAGTTTTCATGTTTAGATTGTTTTCATAGTCGTTCCCACGCAGAGATCAAAATATAATACAACATAGATAATAATGTTATGTTTAACATATGAAGATATTGCATGGGCATTTAATACACCAGAATGCAAAATCATCTACATCATCTAAGCTACTTGCTTCGTCTTCGGAACTTCTGTCGTCATTGAAAGCAACCTGCCTAAAATCCATAAACTTGGCCTATTCTAGTGAGCACCAATGGGTTTATGGTGAAAACACAATAAAAACACGAGTTGGACATGAATTCTGGTATGAGTAAGATATTACCCTAAACATACATCCATCCATCCATACATACATACATACATATATATATAATATAGTGAGTCCACGCCATTAAAGTGCATAGCTGGTTTTCCCCTCACTATACCGAAACAAACATTGCTCGGTCTTATAAATAAACCGAAGTCATAGGTTCAATATTATGTGACAAAGCAACACCGTGAGGCCCTGACCGGAAGCAATCCCTCAGTTCCTTCTACATAAATACCATTTTACTAAAGTGTAACCGAAATATCCTAGTCTTGAATGCCCTCATGCCTTACACCTTCGGCTAAAGATACATGGTTAAAGTCTTATTGTTCGGCTGCCACTATGGCCTTCTACCTTCATGGTTATTCAATTCTAAAAATTACATTGTTGGTCTCGTATGCCACTTAAGCTTAACTCATTCTATCACACTTCAACTGCCACAGCATGCCTCATGCCAATTTCGTCATCATATTCTGATTGCCATTTTAGGCCTTATAGCAACGCATTCATATTTTAGATGTCAACTTTAGGCCTTATACCAATGCCTTCGTATTTCAATTGCCATTTTAGGTTTTATACTTACTTCGTCCTCGGTTTCTTGACTGCTACACTCAGTATCACGTTTTCCATCATTCCCTTGGTTGTCACCTTAAGCTTATACCGATTGCTTTTCGTAGTCCGAACGGTTGCCACATTAGGCCTTGCACCAACGCTTTCGAATTCATTTGTCACACTAGGCGTTACACCTGCGCTTTCATTTGCGGATGCCACCAAGGCCTTGCTTCTTCACTTTCGATCTCTTGACTACCACCTTATACTTTACATCAACTACCGAATTCACTATTCAACCATTAGTTATTAGGCTATTTTCTTAGCTATACATTCAACGAAGTTAACATTTTAACAACAATGTTCTAAGAATAAGTTTAGGTCATTCTAGGCCCGTAACACAACATTTACTTCAAGAAGATACTAGTTCCAGTTTTAACAACTTGTCGAGAGCTGCACTGCTCTCGGTTTCGTCTAGGGGAAGCATGCCTTTGTTATCTTTAGTGACTTATGAAATAAATTCATTAATTTTCTAAAATCACCTCCTCCACTCAAAATTCAACCTTAGGTGCGAGGGTTTCCTCTACCTAAACTCAACCCTAGGTTTCAACTACACTCTCGGTTAGTGAACCTAGCCTTATATTTAGGTTTTTCTTAGATTCTGACTTAAGTCGTTATACTCAACGTGTTAATTTATTTTACTTGCAGTTCGGCTATACTCCCTTTGGTATCGCCTCTCGGTACATGTTGAGAACTACTATTTGCACTTCTAACACTATCTTTACACGTGTCGCATTCTAATTGGCTAGTTTAGTCTTTTCTTACTGTTATAGAGTACTTTGCTAACATGTTCATCGTTATTTGTGGATCCGGTCTACTGGCCAATTTTAGTCGCTTTATTTAATTAAATTACATTTCGACCACTATTATTTGCCTTCTGACTCTCTGTTATAGGCCTTCATACAAATATAATTTCTTATGGAAATTACTAAATTTATTCCCAGAAAATCACATAAAATATTGGTCATAATTTGTTTCTACACGATTAATCAAACCACTCTTTTCTACTTACTTTTCATGTTATACGACACTTAATTCATATCAATTTATCACTCAAAGGAAAATTCTATAAATTGAAATCCATCTTCAAAAACATATTCTCGACATCATATTAAAATTTCAAATCATTTAAAATACAAAAACCATAAAAATATCCATTATAAACCTAACCGTGAAGGATTTATGAAAGGAAAAGGATTATAGAATATATTACTCATCTAGATTCCTTAGTTAATCAAGTCTCTAGTTTCCTCGGCTTTAAATCTTCTTTCTTCTTCTTCTTGTTTAGGTTGTAAGCACCATTAAAAAGCTCAAGCTTTTATTTTTAGTTCGAGTGAGTAATCAGTTGTATAGGAATGATGATGTCATTTGTATTATAGTCCATTATAGGCCACCAACCCATCATTTTCCCTTCTTAGTTATCCACTCAAGTTATTACTCATTTTTTCATAAGTAATAAGGTAGATTAATCAAAGTTTCTTGGCTTAGCCCAGTTCGGTCCAAGCTGATTGGGTCCAGATCAGCTCGCAAGCCAATTACGGTTGGGGGCAGGTCGACTGGGTTTCCTTGTATGATGATAACCCAAACCTAGCATCTACCTACATCGGCTCCACCAATTGCACATCAGACCTTCTGCTAGCCTAGCCTCCCCGTCCAGTAACCCCGACGACTAGCTCATCCATCAAGACAAGGCGCAAGCCAAGTTCGGCTCATCTCTCATTGGCTGACCAACTCTCTTTGGCCCGCTTGCAACCCGGCTCTAGGCCATCTCGCTTTCTCAAGCATCTCTCCCCTATTTATCTTCTAACCGGCGTAGCTTGAGACTGTCTTGAGGGTGGCCCATTATTTATCTAGCTTCGATATCGCCACTTACGACCTACGGTCAATCTCGTCTCACCCAGCTCTACGTGTCCTTGGTTCTCGCTAGTTTCTCATCCTCCTTATGTCACAGCAGACCGGCTCGGTACATCCTACCACTTAGGCATGTAGGAGCAAAGCAACGAGAAGTATAACCTATTTTCGATAAGAAGTGTAACAATCCTCCTTCATAATACCCAAAAGTCAGTGCCTTACACCAACGCCTGACTTTCGAATACCACAAAAGACAGTTTGTCGAAGTAAAATTAAAACAAAACCCTACTCCAAGACATCAATGAGATCTAACAAATGGAATGATAACATATAATATACTGAACATACATGAACAAAATATTATTAATAATATATAAGTGACCGCACTAGCACAGAAATTGATAAATAAATATTAATGTGGAAAGTCAGAGTTTAATGACTCCCAATAACATCGAGTTCTGAATTATATCTGATAAAACAAGCCTTATATACATAATAACATGTATGTCACGTACTACTAAAATATTAAGTATACATATCCATAATATCGATGTCATGCCTCCAAAATGCTCTAACTGCACATTCTGATAGCATATCCCCAAAAGCACAAACTACTTGATCGAGTACCCGAGGGTTGTCATGACATAAACAGACAAAGACAAAACAAGTTAATCATGAATCCTAGTGTGAGGGAAACTATCTCGAAATACTTTATATCAAAACTACATACAAGTAAAATAGAAAATTGCTAAGGCACAGCCAATCCTCTCGACGAACATGGCTTAGGGATGATTCAGACCGCCCATAAACAAGTACAGTAAATCCATTTAATAGAGAATCATACCATAACATGCTCTTCTCCTGTAATCAATGAGTCAATACAACTAATATAATGTGACCGATATATAAAAAATATTACCATATATAAATGCATGAGTAATATAGTTATCAGAATAGGAATCTATCGTAAAATGCACTATAATACTATCAACTAACTTATAAATTACATGCAACATAACAATATGAGAGAAATAGAGAATATCTACCATCGTCCCGTACTGAATGAAATATTAATGGAGCAACTACACCTTAGTGATTTTTGGGTTTATACATACATTCTTACCCTTTAAGAGTCCATGATCGGAGCCGAGCATCCTCATACGACCTCTTCATTGCTCAGGTGCCCCTTGTACAGACCTAAACCGCTCTCCTGACAATAACGAATACCCCTCTCGCTACAATACTCCCTACCATCTATGTCAATGCTACCGCTACTAGGTACAAGTACCCCTTAAACGTTGCTCTGGACCCTCCTGAAGGCTTGGTCTGAAACCATAAACAATGTATAAATGGACGTGTAGCACTAGAACCACACCACGACCCGAATCTAATCGCCTACTGCATGACAATCTCGTCGTGCACTTGCTTTAATCATAATGGATCACTCAAGCCCAACGACACTTCGATCCATGGAACGTTTACTGACCATCTATTTACACATCTATCTAATCTCATACCGATCGTTGACATCATGAGCTCACACATCAAACTAAGTCTGGAACCGACTCCTTATCGTTATGTACTCCCTCCAATCGTATACACTCATCGTAGTGACCGTGAACTCAATCACCATCCCGATCTCGTATCTAATTGGCTCTTGATCGTTATTCGGATCTCCTAATATTCCCATGCAGGAATAGTCCATGCCATGTGTCCCTCGCCTCGATTGCTTCCTTGACCGCTTCCTCAAATGCCTTAGTAATCATTGCCGACCAGTTATGCTCCTCTTATTTTTGCATATTAATCCCAAGCTTCGCCTTGCATTCCACTTTCCCAAATATCTTGATGCTTCTCTGAAGTTATATCGAAGTCTCACGTCAAGTTGCAACTAGATTCGGGAGAAAATCCCATGTTAATTTGCATTGGCGTAGGCTTACTACCCAGGTCCATGCACCACCAGTGCATCGGTGGTAGCTTATTATTGCGTAAGAAAATGGCACAATACCCCAATATAAAAATGAAAGCACCAAAAATGTAAATCTATCAAAACAAACAAAGATAATAACATGAATTTTATAGTAGTTCAGCAAATTCTCTAGCCTGCGTCCACTCTAATTTTATTATCTTATGTTTTCTCTCTAGAATACAAAATTTACCACTCAAATCCAACATAATCTAGTAAATCTCGAATTTACAAGGGTTTGGGAAAGAAGAAGACAGAAAAAGAAGTCCAAACGGGAAAAGTCCAAAAGTCCTCTCCAAATTGTAGGTAGCTTGCTATTTATAAGTGAAACCTAACATATATCTTACCATCCAGGTTTGAAAATGTCACAACTACGAGATCCGAATGTCTAGGCTCAAGGACTGAGTCGAATTCCACCGTTCCCAAGAAACAGTGCGGTGCTGACTATACTAGTTGGTACCAACCTTTTTTTCCGGCTAATTTTCCAAATCTTTCTTCATAGCTGGAGTACTCTCCCCTCAAGCTTTGCCATGTCATGCTCCAATCATCTTGTTACCGACTAGATCATGTCGATGTCGACATGGTTTTCTTGCTCGAAACTTGTCCAATCTTATCATGCTTCTTTCCTCCATCATTCTTGATGTTTTCCCAAGTCTCTAAACCTACTCCTTTATAATTATGAAGACAATTTCATCTGTTCGAGCCTGTTCAAAGGCTTTAGATAAGTTGATTGTAATACTTGCCCCCCAAAGTATGCCTTATGAATGTAAGGTGTACTTTGCTTAAGAACAAGTACCATGAGTGATCAATCATATGCAGTCGATCTCCCTGGCTATCAATCGATCTAAGCTGTGGTGAATCATCTGGTTTCTTCGAATTAACCTGCAAATTAAAGGTCGTTAAAGACCCTAATAGCTAAGGACTCTAGTCCTAGCTTAAGTGTTAGTTGTAAATCATAATCATTCCATATTCACCCAGAGTTATCATATTGTATACCGTTACCAGAGCCACCTTATTTTTCCCGAGGTTAATTTATCAAATGTCATTATCAAAGCCATCCCGTGTTTGCTCAAGGTTAAGGCTACCATAAATTAGTACTATTCATACTGTGTTCGCCCAGGATTTATCTGTCTTAGGTTAATTATTTATCATGCAATCATGCATTATTATCATAAAGGTGCATTGTCACCGATTGTAACGTTACTTATAAATCGTCCGTTATTGCCTAGCATCCCATTATATGTAAGCCCAACTGAGTCGATGCAATGACATTTTTTAATTAATCAGTGATCATTATCCAATTATAAGGCATTCAAATCCTAAGGTCAAGACTAGATCTCTTCGGATCGCAAAACCAATGTCCAATCTAGGATTTGATCTCTCTAGATCAGACTATCAATATCTAATCTGAGATCTGATTACTTTGGATTATAAATTTGTGCTGAGTCCAGTCTGCTCGCTCTCCAAGGAGGGGACCCAATGTTCAAACAAATCTATTTTCTCATTCTTTGGGTATGGGACTTACTTTCATGTACAAGTGCATCCACTTGCTCTTTGAAAAGCGGACTTGGAGCTTATGGTTCATTCCCTTGCCTCTCCAGTTGGGGAAAACCATATCCAATTAATTTGTATATCAATTATCATATTCAAATGACTTTCAAAATCAAATATTCATTTATGAAAGTCAAATCTAATTAACAAACATACATCCTAAACATCCATCATGTCAACAATTACTCTTAGACATCCAACTCAGAGCGTGCTTAAAGTACAATCGAGTCTCATACACATGTAAGTGGCCTGAAAGTAACATTGCTTTATTTGTTCCAAGTTAAAAATAAAATAAAGGAATCGAACCCGATTCCTATCCATCCCAATCATAGGATAATCATTCTCGACCAAGATCCATGGTCATATCCTGCTGCATTTACCATAGATGGTAGTGGATCTTACTACCCCGTCGTGGCTTGGTTCCTCACGTACTATTGCAGTCAGTTGTTCCAAACCTCCTCTTCTATCAGATCATGAAGATGTCTATAGTCATTCATTTCATGTCCGTCCATCTTATGAAAAGGGAAAAATGTTCAACTCCGTAAGATCCATCGGTGGATCCTTTTACAAAGTAATTTTAAAGTCGGTTTTACTTGTAACTCCAGACACTGCCACCATCAGAACTATCGATAGATCTACATTATGGATTGTAGCAGGTGATATGTTAAATCTAGTTAGATAACTTCTCAGGGTTTCTCTGTCACTTTGCTTCATGCTTGAAAGCATCATCAGGTTCCTTGGTCGAGAAATGTAAACCCTAAACTATCTCAAGATCTATCTACTAATCCGCCCACGTGCTTATGGACACATTCTCTAGCTGTTTGAACCATATTGCAGCCAACTCCATCAAGTATAATGGAAAACGACATTCCATTACTTCCTCAAATGCACCTAACACTTTCATATGTCAGATATATCTCATCAGATGAACGGACGGATTTGTCCTCCAGTTATACAATTTCGGCGCTGGTAGCTTGAAATTTGGTGGATTCCTCGCATATCGAATGTTAGGAGTAAATGGATTTTGGTTCACATCCTCCGAACTATAGTCTAAGGGGTCACCTCTCACAGTCTTTTAATCATTTCAGCTATTTGGTCGCTGTCATCAAGTGGAAGCCTCCGATCCAGAGTTCGTTCTACTATCCGCTCCTAAAGTGAGCTTCTAATTTCAACTCCTGTTGTCGTATATTTGCATTCTGATCTGTATTTCTGGATCCATCATCATCCGCTTTGGGCATCCTAACTCATTCTAAACCAAAATCAACAGTGCCCCTATAAATTCATATAGGTATCGACCTGATTTGTTCATGGAGGCTTTGTTCCAGTTTCCTCCACTCTAACTCTAGATGTTCCTACATTAGATTCGGGCCTTTAATTCTGAATTCCAACTGCTCCACTTATTTATTATTGATGCATCCTTCTGAAAAATCCCTCTAGTGCCGTCGAGCTATCATTTCATTTTGCACCTCTTTCATCGTCCTTTCCATCTCCTCCCTGGTTAGACGGATGGATTTGAACTTGAGGACATCTCCTGCCTGTCATCATGCTCTAGTTGACTTGGTCATGTAATTGCTCTGGTAGAGGGACTTTCATCTCTTCCAAGCTTCGAGTCTTCGATTCTAGTTTGTTCTTGGTGAAAGCAGCAAAAAATTTTAGAGCTCTCTTCCAGTTTTAAAGTGACAACTATACATTTCAAATATATTGTACAAGTTATTTTTGTAGTAACAATAATCTCTAAAGACTGTGATGAACTATTTTGACAAAGTACTCGATGATGAATGAAAGATCGAGTAAAGAAGAGTAGTCACGAGTTGTATGTCCTAGATACACTTGTACAATCCCCTTTAATTATGACATACACACACTATTTTGAAAAGTTTTAAATCAATCATTCTATCTTAGAAAAAGCTTCAAAAATTACTACTGATTCAAACGTCCTAAAATTATTTCAGACGTCTAAATGGATAAACCATTTTTTAAACTATAGTTTCAAATATCTGAAAATGCAAAATAGTCGTCTGAAAAATAATTTAGACGTCTGATTGAAATTCGAACGTCTGTAAAAGCTTTTTTATTTTAACCCTGTATGAATTCATACGTTTGAATTTGAATTCAGACGTCTGAATACTTGTAACGACCAATTTACTTTTAAACAAATAATTTTTTTCTGAAAAGTCATCATCTTCTACCAAGAATTGTATATTCTAATAGTGATTTCTCTTCAATAAAACTTTTCAAACACTATAAATAAGCATGGTTTTTGATCATTTGAAGACAACTTTTCTCATTTTTCTTTCTCTTCTCTGTAATATTTGAGATTCCAAAAGGCATTCAAATTCTACTTTCTACTTCGTAAATTCCACGCATTTAAATAACAATCATCGAAGGAGATCATGGTAAGGGTGTACCTACATTGACTTATCCATGTTGTTAAGAACTCATCAAAGTCAAAATCAAAATTTATTCTGTTTCTGTAAAGTCCAGTTGATGATCTTCAGGTAAGGTGTTGAAGTCATGTTCGGTTGTTCAAGCAATACCGTAGAAACATGTTCCTTTGGGTGAAGTGAGGGTTGTTTAGTAAAATTCTAGACTATTCTTTACTTTACATTATATTATATTCTGATTATCCATATCATTAGATCCTTAGCGAACTTTTATTTGGTATCAGAGCCAGGTAATCACTAAACCATAACAAAGTTTTTGATTTTTTTATATGGATAACACTATTGCAACATGTGCTGAAGGACAATCCACTATGTGACCATCATTGTTCATTGGTTCAAACTATGCATATTGCTCTACTACAATGAGAATATATATATATATATATATATATATATATATATATATATATATATGCAAACCGGTGTTTATGAAATACAAAATATCACACAAGTCAAATATACTACACCTATTATTGAATGTAATACTTGGATTATTCCATAAAAACCGATGTTACTGACAATGCTAAAGTCATGAATGTATTATTTTTTCATTAGATAAAAATGAGTTTATTAAAGTTAGTGTGTGCAAAACTGCATAGAAATATGACATATCTTCAGGGCCGGCCCAAGTAATTTGGTTGCTCTAGCCCAGATTTTAAGTAATATAACCAAAAATATTGCACTTTGCTCGGAATTAAACTTAGGTTGCCCCATTGTGCAAACAATACAATTATCACTCCACCACACACTCAATTATTAACAATCTTCTACAGAATATTTTTATCTTCATAAAATTCTAAACAACCACCACCACCGCCGGTTGCCCCTGCGGGATCCGTTGCCCTAGGCGACCGTCTTGCTCGCCTTGCCCTAGGGCCAGCCCTGCATACCTTGCAAATTACTCATGAAAGAACAAATAATGTTAAAAAAGAAAATTTTACATGCTTAAGAATCAGTTCTTAAATTTTAGAATGAAACTAAATGAATTAGTTACTGATATGTATTCAAGGTTTCAAGACATTACTCATACTCTAATAGCATTAGATGAAAATTATTCGGATTTTGATATAGTATCAAAAATACTCAGCTCTTTAATGTATGAATGGAAAAGAAAAATATTGGCCATCGAAGAAGCCAATGATCTTCCAATACTCAAACAGAAGAGTTGGTTGGAAATCTAATGTCATATGAAATAAATTTGCAAGCAAAACAGATACAAGCTCAAGAAAGGAATACTATAGCCTTTCAAGTTAAAGATGACTCTAATATTGAGGAAGATGATTTTGTTTTTCTTTCCAGAAATTTCAGGAAAATTTTAAAGTATGGCAAGAATAAACGCTTCGACAAAAATAACAACTCATCCTCCATGAAGTGCTATAAATACAATAAAACTGATCATATGAAAAAGGATTGGCCAAATCGTCATAAAGAAAAGAAAAACTTCAAACGAAGAACGACAAATATTTTGGAAAGAAGAAACAAGCTTTTCAACTAACATGAGATGATTCAGACTCATCTTCATCTTTGTCAGATAGTGAAAATGATACCGAGCAAGCCAAGACAGCAACAAATGATGTAAGTCCTTATATCTATTATGATGATCTACTTGAAATTAAAATTGAACTTCTTAAAAAAATTAAATCACTTAAGAAAATAAACAAAGAAATTATAGGAAAACTTAATATAGTAGAATTAGAAATAGGTATGCTAAAAAGATGAGAAAACTATTTTAGAAGGAGGGCTATGAAATTCACAAGTTTCTTGTGATAACTTGACATCTCAAGTTATAATCTAACGATGAACTTCTATCATGTAAAAATGAGAATCTCAAGTTGGCTAAAGAAAATTGTGAACTGAATTCCTCTAATGATGCTCTTATAATGAAATTAAATGCATTAAAAACAACTTTGAAAAACTCTCTTCAAATATTTCAAATTTTAATAAAGGAAGAGAGATCAAAAATTATAAAAGCTTCTAAGTCATGCTATAGTAAAATTGGTTTAGGGGTTAATAAAAATATCAAAAAAATCTTCAAAAATTAGTTTTTGCTGGATTTATAAAATAATATCATATAGTGAAACCTAAGATAGATACTATTAAGACATGGGTACCAAAATCTATAGATAAAGACTCTAAGAATAAATGTATAAAGGGGTTTATATGCGATGTTCATAATAACCATAATTTTATTTTTAAAGGAAAACGAAACTCTCTTGGGTATGGTTTCCTAAGATCTAACCCCTATGACCATAACATAGGAATTGGGTACTAATTTAAATTAATATTATTTGTAATTACCTAACAAAAAAGAAAGAGATGGATTCTTGACAGTGAATGTTCAAAGCACATGACGGAAAACATAAACATGCTTATTAATATCAAATACAAGGATGGAGGCACCGTTACCTTTGGAGATAACTCTAAAGGATATGTCATTGACATTGACGACGTCTGTCATGAGGGTATGTTTATTCTCCTTCAATCACAAATATCCTACTAGTAGAAAATTTGAAACATAATTTACTTAACGTAAGTCAACTTTGCGATAAAGGATTTACAATTTCTTTTGAAAAAGTAAATGTAACATTTTTATTAAACAAAAAATTATTTTTTGAAGGGATAACAAAATGAAAGTGGAAATTAGCCACAAGGGCCTCTTTAGCAAGTGGAATTAGTTTCTAGGACACATAACGAAAACAATTACTTTCAAGGACAAAACGTAAAATAATTAGTTTATAGGGCCAAAAAATCTATGAAATTATGTCCTTGAAAGTAAATGGACTACCGACTTTGTCCTTGAAAGTAATTATTCTACTAATTTTGGCCTTGAAAGTAATTTCTTTGAATGTGTGTCCTAGAAACTAATTGGACTGCGAAGTATGTCCTTCTGGTGAAATGCCCCGAAATGAAATATTTATATTTTGAATATGAAAATTAATAATGGTGATAACATGAGTCTCTTAACCAATGACCATGATCCATGACCATGGCACAAGAGATTTTGTCATATAAATTTCGAATATATTAACAAGCATACTAAAAATGAATTGGTTCAAGGATTACATAGAATGAGCTTTAAAGTTAATAATCTCTGTGATGCTTATAGGAAAATTGACAAAATCGTCTTTTAAGTTAGAAAACACTATTCTACCCTATAACCTTTAGAATTTCTTCATTTAGACCTTTTTGGACCTACTTAACTTAGGTGACTAAATCATAACAAATATGCTTTTGTTATTGCAATGATTTTTCTAGATTTATATGGACCTTATTTTTAAAATATAAAAGTGATTTCTAAATTTTTTACGAAAAGAACTCAAAATTTAAAAAATATGAAAATTAATAATATTAGAAGTGATCATGGTGATGAATTTGAAAATGAAACTTTTAATGATTTTTGTAATAAGAAAGAGATAAGTCATGGTTTTTCCTTTCCTAGAACACCTCAACAAAATAGCGTTGTGAAAGGAAAAATAGAACAATGCAAGAATATACAAGAACATTATTAAGTAATAGTCAATCTCCAAAGAATTTTGGGCTGAAGCTTTGGCTACAACTTGTTATGTTCTAAAATCGTTCTTTTATAAGATCGTTAACTAAACATACTCCATACCAATTATTTAATGGTAGAAAACAAAACGCCTCTTATTTTAAAAAAAAATTGGGTTAAAATATTATATGTTAAATACAAAAGATAATATAGGAAAATTTGATCCAAAACCGATGAAGGCGTCTTTGTCAATATTCAAAAAGAAGTAAAGCTTCTATAATTTGTAATAAAGGATCAAATACAGTAGTAGAAACTCTATATGATTCATTTGACGAAATTTATAAATTAAGTAACGGTGAAGATGAGAATATCTCAATGAATCAACCAAGTTATTTTGAAATTCCTTCTCAAAATGAAAATATCGACAATTCACTAAAACCACCCCCTCGTATATTAAAAGACCATCCTCTCGGTAACATAATAGGAAAGTTAACACAAGTGTTAAAATAAGAGAACAACTAAATCAATTGTGACATGTTGCTTTTTATATCTCATATAAAATCAGAAAATATCAAAGAAGCACCTAAAGATAATTCTTAGATTTCAGTCGTGCAAGAAGAGCTTAATCAATTGAACGGATTGATTTTTAAAAACAAAGTTGATGAAAACGATGACATAATACGCAATAAAGTTGGATTAGTAGCTCGGTGATATAATCAAGAAGAAGGTATTGATTATGAAGAAACTTTTTGTCCCGACCACTAGATTGGAAGTTATTAGAATTCTTTTAGCCTTTGCGTGTCACCCTGATTTTAAACATTTTCAAATGGATGTAAAAAAGTGAATTTCTAAATAAATTTATAAAGAAAACGTATTTGTAGAGCAACCATCTCTTTTTGAACATGAAAATTTTCCAAATCATGATTTTAAACATAAAAAGGCACTTTGTGGCCTTAAACAAGCACCATGTGCTTGGTATAATCTACTGAAAAATTATATTGGAATCCAATTTCAGAATTGGCAAAGTTGATTCTACTTTATTCATTAAAAATCAAAATATTGATATTTTAATAGTACAAATAGATGTCGATGATATTATTTTTGGTTCTGCTAAACAGACTTTGTGTAACGAAGTTTCAAACATTATGAAAAAGGAATTTGAAAGGTCTCAAATGGATGAATTAAATTATTTTCTTGGCTTACAAATTAAAGAATTAAATGTTGAATTTTTGTTATCAAGAAAAATATTGTAATGACATATCAAAGAGATTTGAAATGTATAAAGTTTCCAGTAAGCCAACACCAATGAGCACTATTCTCTATATCAAAAAAGATGAAAATGGCCAAAAAAAAAAAGTCGGCCAAAAAATATGTAGAAGCATGATTGGACCTTTGCTTTATTTAACGGCTAAAGACCTGATATAATGATGAGTGTTTGCTTGTGTGCTAGATTCCAACCAAATCCCAAATAATCACACTTGTGAGCCGTAAAACGAATTCTATGTTATTTAACCAACACTAAAGGCTATGAACCTTTTTATTTGAAAGGATATCTTTTCGAATTGGTGTCTTTTAGCGACGCTCATTTTGGAGAATATATGATGGATCGAAAAAGTACGAGTGGTATTTATCATTTTATCATTTTGTAGGACAATCTATAGTTTTGCAGTTTAGTAAGAAACAAAATTATGTTTCGCTTTTAACATGTGAAGCAGAATATATTTCTATGGCTTTGGCTTGTGTGCAGGTTATATACATATGCAACAAACTCTTCACGATTTTGCTTAAAATTTATCTAGATCATCCATATTTTATGACAATACTAGTGTTATAAATTTATTGAAAAAATCCATTAACCATTCTAGAACAAAACATACAAATATTAGACTAGCGCTGTCAATGGGTCGCGTCGGACAGGGTTCAGATCGGATTCGGGTCAAATTGGGTTCGGGTTAATTTTTAAACGGGTCGAGTCAACCCATTTATTAAACGGATCATATTTTTTGAAACCGAACCCGACCCATTTATAAACGGGTTGACACGACACAACATGTGTAACCCGTTTAATTGAACGAGTCGTGTCAGATCGGGTTTAAACAGATTGACCCGTGTAACCCCATACATGAGCATTTAGGTCATCAAACATAAGAAAATATCAGCAAACATGAACATGTACAAGTACAGCAACATAATTTAAGATGATACAACATTCGAGCATACAAATCTATCTAAATAGTTCCTCCAAATTTGCAAATATTCAATAATCAACATGAAAATGATATTCAAATACAATATGACAACTATAATATGACAACGACATTACGACAACAAACAATCTTGCAAGCAATTAGGCACATATGGTAGAAGCTTCCCTGAATTGATGGCACTTGGCATCAAATGGAACATCTGCGATTCTGCATGCATTGGAAACATTCACATCAATTTCTATGTAACAAATAATGAACTTGAATTAAGATTGAAATCTAACAGTGCATGAATTGAAGCAGTTTTGTGCAGGAAGACCTACAGATTGTCTACTATTTCTGCAGCGAATAATAATTTAATTATCAACCTAATTCTCATATTGTCAATGCAAGTGTAACTGCAGAAAAATAAAGCAAATAAAAAAATTCTATAGCTGATGAAAGCAATGCAAAAAGCAAATGAAGCAATGCCAGTGTAACTGCAGCTGCTCAAGGAAGACGAAGAGGAAGGAACATCAGATCATAGCTCTTTCCATGATTTCATTTGCCGACCTAGAATTATCGGCCAAGATCTATACACCATTCAAAAGTTTGGCCTTGTATAGTATGTATGCATATTTGTTACATTTTGTCTACGGTTTCTTCCTACTTAAGCGAAACAATGTCCTATACATATATATGAAGCGCGGTTGCATTGTCTAATTAAATTTTACAGCCATGTTGCCAAAAAGTACTTTGGTTATAGCTATCTGGAACTTGTAATTTTTTTTATATCACGTGGTGGAGTTGGATTAAAAAAATTGTGAAAAATGGACAAATTCCGCATTTAATTTTCAAATACTAGATGGTCAAATATGGATTGATATCTAATTCCAGACAAATTCAAAATTTTTAAGGTACTCATGTTTGTTATTTAGATAATCACGCATACATAGGAGATCTAAACCAAGATAAAAAGAAAAGAAAAAAAGAGATGCGCAAGCAGTTGCATACAGCAGATAAAAGACTTAAAAGTAAATCCAGATAATGGTAAACCAAAAGTCTCCAGCACTATGAGCTTCTAAATGAAGAAAAAGATTGGCACGGTTACCCTGTTGCGGAAAATGTGGAAAATGCATCCTATGTTATTTCATTGGGTAAAAGATACATTTGGGATGAGAATTGAGTTGTAAAATCAGTCTGCTTGAGTTGAGATTTAAAATGAAAACATGTTATTTTCATGATTTCATATAAGAGAGTTGGACATTGGCTTGAACTGAACAATCAATCCAACCATATATATTAATAATGGACTATAACATGAATTGCAGAAATGTTTGTTAATAAACATTATATTGTGTTGGGGATTTTACGGTTCGAGACGGATTTGATGGCGATAGAGATAATGACAATGCTGTACTTCCGACTTCAAGGATCTATGGAATAGATTCTTCAGACAATGGTTCAACACACCAGGTACAAACGGGTTATCGAATTATCGACTTTCAGGATTCAATGAAGCCCTATAACAGCGTAATCGGATTCAAAGTTTGTACGATTTTGATCCGACCAAAAACACTTCAGAAACTGTATCTGATGATGCAATTTGTAGAGAACAGATTGAAGAGGAAGAAGAGAGCAATTCTGCAACGGTTTCTGAATCTGCAACACCTTGGAGGCGTCGCAAAACAGAGCAACAGTTTCTGGCGTCGTAGAAATGCTCGGGGAAGAAGAAGAAGAATTCAAAACTTCTTTTGCAACTATTTTGGGCGTTGCTATTTATATATGGGAGGAGATGTCCATTCGCGAAGTGTCACGGCCGTTAGCAACGGTTTGCAACTGTTACGGATTCAAAAGCAAACGTCGCGTCCTTTTATATTTGCAACGGTCGCGTCCATTCATTTCGTAACGTTTCAGAAAACGTTACAAATTCCCGCCATCAATTCAAATTCTTAATTTCGGTTCTGGGTCCTTAACGGGCTGAAATCTGGCCCGTTACTGTTCTTATTTTGATCCAAAAATATTTTTGGATCAGAACCCGAAACCCGGTTCGGTCGGACGGCGGCGGCACGCGTGTGGTGTTGCATAACTTCTCTCCTCACAACAAAGCAAACATGTGGGAGTCTCAAGGCCCCATCATCTACTTGAGAAAGCTATATTTATACAAGTATATTGTATAGCTTTCTATAATGTGAGACTTTGATTTCTTCTTCCTTCCTTCTTTCTTTTCTTCTACTCTTCCAAAACAAAAAACTCAAACCCAAAGCATTTTGAAAATTTTACAACATATTGTATATAGGAATGGAATCTTTTTACAAACTCAGAATGGTACTGCAAGAAAGAAACTAAAGAATTATTTGACATTATTGTGTGACAATAGTTATAAAATTTTCATACATATACAAACTTGAAAACCATAAAGTCTGAGCCGGAAATATAAACAAAACGCGCTAGTTGGATAAACAAGGAGTACCAAAACTTTAATAGCCCATTTCTATGTAAACTATTCATGCATGTCACAAAATTCAAATCAAAATTAGATAATAGTTCCCACTACAGTTCTTGTGGGTACCCTTAAATGGACATAGTTTTCCTTACTAACTTTTTTGGATTAATCTTGATGTAAAGAGCTATCTTGCCCCACCCAGAGGTAGAGAAAAACATTTTTATTTGTTTATTTATTTCAGAAAATAAATGAAATTGGAGATGTAACATTTCATATTTTTAAAACGCCACTCATCCCAAAATTTCGCTGGAGGAATAACATTGCTGATATATATTTGATTTTCCTTTACAATATACCAATATGTGGTGTCCTTGATGATAAATAGTTGAATGAATTGTTAACATATATATATATATATATATATATATATATATATATATATATATTTGATTTTCATTTTCAATATATCAATATATGTTGTCCCTGATGATAAATAGTTGAATTAATTGGACAAATAAAAATAGCAATAAAGAAAAGAATAATTGCACTTTGTTTCCTCATTAATAGCTTTGCAGGTAAACAAGCATTTAAATGGTCTTTGTTTGAAAAAGGATTTTGCCCCACACAAAAATTAACCGGTGTTAATTAGTTGGAACAGGAAACCTGTACCTGCACAAATCAGTTATATGTTCCATAGTTTGGAAATGAAATAACATACAAAATTGACTAAGCCTAACAACAATAGCAAATGATGAGTGATTGATATACTTCATCTAATCATTTTAACTTTAAGATTTACTCTCCAGCTTCAGACAAGGCATACCATTTCCATCTTGCTAATATGCAGCCTATCTTACCAATCTAGTGCTGCCAATATTATTATATTAATGCTCCAATCTAGAAGGTTTAATGGTAACAATGCATGTAAACTATTTCATAAATAAATGAGTATTCATGTCTTACCTAATCTAGTCATCATTTACACAAATGCAAAATAAATAAATACTTCTACATATACTATTAGATTGCATTCACTATTTGTCTTCTATATTCACTATTCACGTCTACAGGCAAGTGCAAATAAATAAATAATTCTGCATAAATTCAAAAAACTTTACCTATTATAAAATATGAAGTTTAATAAATCAAGTGATACGTACCTCTTACCAGTTACCAGAGTATGACGGCAGACGCGAGCGATTCGGGCATGACATGAGTGGATGGACGGCACATGACAGGCGCGAGCAGATGGACGGCAGGCGCGAGCGATTAGGGCGCGAGTGGATGGACGGCAGGCGCGACCGATTAAGGGCCAGGGCGCGAGTGGATGTACAGTGGCTGGAGGCCGAGCTGTTGAAAAAAGAGAACGAAGAAATAAAAATTAGAAATGAAAACTGAAAGAAGATAATCCTAGCTGCCTGTAATGCAGAGGAAACGAGGAATGGATAAAACGAAAGTCGCGGGTCAACCCGAAACAGCCAAGTTGCAACAAATAAAAAATAATACAATTTATAATAAACGGGTTTGGCGGACCAAGATCGGTTTCACGGGTCAACCCAAAACCCATCCGTTTATCAAATGGGTTATGGCAGGTTGATCCGAAATTGACTCGTCTGTGTTATCGTGTTATCCAAACCCGTTAATTTTCGTGTCATTTTCAAGTCAATGTTTCGAATCGTGCTGAAAATTGATGGTCCTGTATTAGACATCATTTTTTAAGAGATAATGTATAAAAAGATATTGTATCACTAGATTTTGTAAATTTAGAAAATCAAACTGCTGATATTTTTAACAAACCATTATGCGAAAATACCTTTATAAAACTTAGAAGAGACTTAGATATATGTTTCTTAAAAGATTTTACTTAATTTTGCTAATCCATTTAGAATCTTTAATAAATTTAACTAAGTTGTTTATAAATTTCTATTTTTTGAGTACTCCTTATGCACCTCTCAAATAAAGGAAAAGTATATATATTTAAATCTTCTAGCGATCTATTCATTTAAGCTCCGAACAATTTAATTTTTTTTTTTTTAAAATGACCGCATATCAAAGCTTTTACTCTTTACTTAGAGTTACTTTTTTTCGGATGATACAGGTAGCTATTCACCCCAAAGAAATAAAAGTAAAGAAGAAATTTCTTTTGATGGCTATCTAATCCATCAAAACAACACAAACAAAAGTATTAAGCATTCACATCGCAAATTAATAAAATGACAAGCTAAAATAATCTTATAACAAAAGGAGATTCGATTGGAGCAACAAAGGTAGGAGAAGAAGTTGAATTTTATCGAAAGGACTAACGGCGTTTTGTGGTGCAACACAAACTAATAATATCATCAGCAGCAATCATTCGGTGAACTCAAGACCACTGAAGACATTTGATCCCAAGAAATCTTCTTTGTCCAGTCTAATCCACGACCCCTTCAAGTTATCATGATTGGACGAAGTCTTTCGATAAATAAATTGCTATTTTATGTATTACATATATGGAAGTTTCGGGATAAAACCTGGTAATTTCCAGATGTTTGAAATCTCTTTTAGACATTTGATCGTCTATAGAAATGTCTTTTTGACCAGTCAAAATCGCATCTTTTCAAAGTCTTTCTGATTCAAACCATTTTTTGGTTTCTTTCTCTCCACGCTCCTTCATTATTTTTTCGAAAAACAATTCAAACCCTTGCCTCCAAAATTAATTTTAGACTCCAAAATCTTCTACAGAGAAAAGAAAATTCGGAGAGGCTTATTCTAGTCAACGTTCCAACAGTACTCCGTAACAAATCAAAGAATGGTTTTATCATGGTAAAGGTGCCACTGAAAAATTAGAAAATCTATCTTCTACAAAGATTTTTGTAGGTATTTTCTACAAGCTAAATGATTTTCCCACTTAAAATATTCGAGAATTTACTAACGGGGCTAATATTTTGTTTCTAATTTAATTTAATGTCAACAATGTGGAAATTGATATTTTAACTGTTCAAATCTTCTTGGCAAATTTAAATGGTAAATATGTTAGGCTTCATAATAATGAAGGATGGTTGTGGTCTAGCGTATATGGAAATATTGTCAAATTTCATAGCAGTGATTTTGAAAATAAAATAAAATGCGGCTACAAAGGAATAGATCTTGAAGATATTGAAATAAATGATAGAAAGAGAAATGAAATTAGCTATCATCTTTGGAATAACACTATGTAGAAAGGCAATTCAAAATATTTAAAGCGGAGAACTCATTTGTTAGAAAGAATGAGCATAAACACTTTTATTCCTAGAACGGGATGTTGTGAGCTTATATATGATACAGATTATAAAGCTTTATATGCTATTTTCGGGAATATTGAAGTGAACTGGGCAAGCTTTGTTCACAATGAAATAAGATCTTTGTTTTTCCAAAAGAGAAAAACCATTACTTATGCTCTCCTCATTCACTCGGGAGTACAAGGTTATGAGGACACACTCCTAAGAGTAGGTTATTCAAGAAAAAGGTTTTTTAGCCTAATGCATCTCCCCAAAATAGTTCCTACATATGATTTGTATGAAGTATTTGCTCAAAAAGTAAATGCTCATGTGCCTCTTGAAAGACCCTTTTTTTCCACACCAAAAAATAAAGGAAATAAAAAACTCAAGAAATAGAAGAAGAAGAGTCTAGTGAAGAAAGTGGTGAAGAAGATGAAAATCAATCAAATGAGGCCCCGTCAATAAAGTCATCTCTCCATATTTACCATAATTTAGGTGGAATAAAATCTATCAAACCTTCACTTTAACCTCTTAGTACCAAAAGAAGTTAAAAAAAGGTGACCAGATTATTTAAAACACTTAAAACTAGGATTGAAAAAAATCGAAAAATGTAAGTGGAACAAAATTCTTTTTGGAAAAAAACAGGTGAAAAGTCCAGGTCCCTTGCTTCACCACCTCCCACCGATCCGGATGAAGCCTATTATGCTTAGGAAAATCAAGATGTAAAGGAAAATTGGAGATCGTGGGAATGAGATCCTCAAAATAGTCTCCATGTCCAAATATCTTTGAAGTTGCATATCGGTAGCCCTTATTCATGGTCTACATTATAAGGGCAATTATTGCTTAAAATAATGACCTTTTTAGTTATTTCCTTTTGCTGTCTATCCATATGATGGAACAATATTATGGGGTTAATATCTTTGTGATGTGTAAACATAAAGAATGTTTTGGCTTCATACGTTTGTGTGTTGTTTAGTGACAACCTATGTACCTTGATTACTTATAGCAATATATATGTATAGTTGTTACATTTTTTCTACTACTTCCTTATATATTTTTTCTCTCATATTACTTCTGATGTTGACAAAGGTGGGGAAAACTAGACATATTAATGGAGGAATAAGAATAATTTCATATCTTTATATAAATGTATGGTTGTCAGGTGATGCAGCTAAGGTCAGAGAAGAAATTGTGCAATCTTTAATTCCTGAAAGCATGAGCTTGTGGTGTAGTTTGATGAGTCGTCCACGACTCAATGAAAGATTGAGTCGTTTCCGAGCTAAGGAAGGATGGCCACGATCTAACAAGCCATGGGGGAAGTTAGCCCGAGTTAACAAGGCATCGGAAGTAGGTCGGCAACGACCTAAGGAAAGACTGAAAGAAGGGATAACTGGATACAGAGAGAAAATGGTGCCGAGTCAACGAGTTACGACTCATGATGAGTCGACCTAATTGAGTCGTTAAGGAGTTATGCCGCAATGTGTCTGTGTAGTGTATTTTCTTGAGTCGGTTACTCCATAGGTCGTGAGTCGGCATGAAGTTGAGTGGGTAGAAGGATGTGTGTTTGTAGTTTCTGAGTCGCTTCATGTTAAGTCGGTGCCGACTTAAGAGTTGTCTCAGTTATGTGTATATATGAGTCGGTGTATCTGCTGAGTCGAAGGTCGGCCTGTAGGTGAGTCGGACGAATGTGTGTTAGGGATGAGTCGTGAGTCGGCAACGACTTAAGAAGCTGTGTTGAGAAAAGGCTATAAATAGGGAGTGTGTTGTAACTTTTAGGGGGGACTTTTTGAATAAAATTTCTTGTTGATTGCTTTGTGCTTTCTTCTCCAATTGGTAGTTGAGTGTAATCTCCTATCTCCACTTACGTCATTCGAGTGTGCTCGAATCCACGTTTGTTGAAGCCGATTCACGGAATCTAGTGCGCTAGATCAACGTACGAAGAATCGTAGATCTTTGAACACGGTATAGTGCGCTATCAACGTGTTTGAGATAGCTAGAATTCGGTATCTTCGGATCAACGAATTTGGGCATTTCGGTATCTTCATTCCATCGATCGCTACTTTCACCGATTGAAGTTTGTTTTGATTAATCTGCTGCGTCAGTTTTGGTATCAGAGCTTGTTTTAGCCAATCATAGCTAAATCGGGTCTTGGAGCCAAGTGTTGAAGTTTGAAGTTGTTCATCGTGTTCATATTGAAGTTGCAACAAGAGGGAGAACTTTCGATCCATTCCATTTTGGATCAAAGTGTTGAAAGTGTTTGAATTTGAAGTAGGCCGTGTATACTAGTGAAGTAGCCGAGCCTAGGAAGGATCATTGGAAGTTTGTTTCGAGCTAAGGAGTTAGGCCGAGCCTTGTGAAGTTGTATGTGAAGTTGAAGCATCACTTTGGTATCGATTTGTTGAAATTTTGTGAATTTCAATCATGCCGCCAAGGAGAGCTAACCGCCATCAAAATGTTGAAGCTTTATATTGGAGAGAAGAGGCCGATCAAATGGAACAACGTATGCATGAGAAGATTGATGAAGGCATTGGTAGGTTGGAGAAGCTTATGATTGATATGAATCAAAGTAGAAGAAGAAATTCACCTGAATCCATCCGTGGGGGTAGTAGAGTGTCATCACATTCAGAACGGGAGAGGAGAGAAAGTCAAGAGCCTAGGAGTGTTGATAATTGAAGTAGGAGGAAAGTTGATGATCATGATAGACGGGATGTTGGTAGTAGGAGTGGTGGTAGATATGCTGGAGGGTTTGAAAGGCAACGTTATGCATCAGACTTTGATGAAGAGTTTGACGGTGATAGGGGAAGTGTTCATTACCGAGACAGAGATCAAACACGACGTCAGTATCGAGATGTAGAGGATGATCGTCGTTGGGAATCGGGAATGAAGATGGAGATTCCAGAGTTTAAAGGTGGGATGGTAGCTGAAGAATTCTTAGATTGGTTATCTAATGTGGAGGAAATCTTTGATTTCAAGGAGGTTCCAGAGAATCGAAGGGTGAAGTTAGTTGCTACAAGGCTGAGGGGAAGAGCTTTGGCATGGTGGCAGCAAACTAAACTTACTCGTGAACGAATGGGGAAGTCAAAGATAGAATCTTGGGAGAAGATGAAGAAATTGACGAGGGCTACATTTTTGCCATACAACTATCAATCGCTTATGTACCAGAGGTTGCAGAATCTAAGGCAGGGGACGAAATCAGTAAATGACTATGCAGATGAATTTTACCAACTCATTGCCAGGAACGATATAATGGAGACAGAAGAACAGCTGACTGCTAGGTTTGTTGGAGGGTTGAGAATGCAGATCCAGGATATGGTTAATATGTTCGATCCCATATCTGTAGCGGTGGCACATCAAAAGGCGTTAGCTTGGGAAAAGCATGGAAGGCGTGGAGGTGGTGTGTTTACCAATTCTAACAATCAAGTGAAGGGAGTCGGTGGAAGTTCTAATGTTCCTAAGATTGTTGCCAAACCAGTTGTGAAGGAAGGTGAGAAGGCGAAGGTTAGCAGTGGGTTCAAATGCTACAATTGCCAGGAGATGGGTCATAAAAGCAACGAGTGTCTGAAGCCGAAGAAGAGAACTATGATAGTTGAAGCTGATGATGATGAGGAGGCAGAATGTTCAAATACACCTTATGTTGAGGAGGAAGAAGAATTGTCTGGAGATGAAGGTTGTAATCTTATGATGAGGAGGTCATGTCTTACACCAAAGCAAGAGGAGGATTGTAGTTGGTTGAGAAGCAATATTTTTCAGTCGACATGCACTATTCTGGGAAAAGTTTGCAAGTTCGTTATTGATGCTGGAAGTTGCGATAATATTATTTCTACCGAGGCTGTGAAGAAGTTGAACTTGAAAACTGAGAAACATCCTAAACCGTACAAGCTAGCATGGTTAAGGAAGGGTGGTGAAGTGAAGGTGTGTCGAAGGGCTTGTGTTAATTTTTCTATTGGGAAGAAGTACAAAGATGAAATTTGGTGTGACGTTGTAGACATGGACGTATGTCATCTATTGTTGGGCAGACCGTGGCAGTTTGATAGATCAGTTCAACATGATGGTCGTGCCAATAGTTACAGTTTCATGTTCGAGGGTACTAAAATCACTTTGGTTCCCAAGAAGCAACAACAGAAGGAGAGCAAGCTGGAGGAGATTGAGGAATTGAAAACTCTGTTGACTTTGAAGGAGTTTGTTAAGGAGGTTGAAGAGGAGCCTGAAGTATACTTGTTGATTGGGCATGAGAGCAGTGAAGAGGTTGAAATTCCAGAAGAAGCGAAGCCAGTTTTGCAAGAATTTGAGGATGTATTTCCAGAGGAGTTGCCTAAGGAGTTACCGCCATTGAGAGACATTCAACATCAGATCGATCTTGTTCCGGGAGCAGAATTACCACATAGACCACATTATCGAATGAGTCCGAAGGAACATGAAGAGTTGAGGAGGCAGGTGGAAGAGTTGCTTGAACAAGGGCGAGTGCAGGAGAGTTTGAGTCCATGTGCTGTACCAGCTTTATTGGTACCCAAGAAGGATGGGACGTGGAGGATGTGCACTGACAGTCGAGCATTGAACAAGATTACCGTGAGATATAGATTTCCTATGCCGAGGTTGGATGATTTGCTGGATCAGTTGAGTGGGGCAACTATATTTTCGAAGATTGATTTGAAGAGTGGTTGTCACCAGATTCGAATTAGACCGGGAGACGAATGGAAGACAGCTTTCAAGACGAGAGAGGGGTTATACGAATGGTTGGTTATGCCATTTGGTTTATCAAATGCACCTAGTACATTCATGCGGGTGATGAATCAAATCTTTAGACCATTCATTGGGAAGTTCGTGGTGGTTTATTTCGATGATATTCTGATATATAGCAGGAGTATGGAGGAGCATGTTCTACATTTGAGGGAAGTGTTGATTATTCTTCGTGAAGAACAATTTTATGCTGCTACGAAGAAATGTGTGTTTACGACAAGAAGTGTTTTATTTCTGGGTTATGTTGTTTCAGGAGAAGGTATTCAAGTTGATCAGAATAAAGTTGAAGCAGTCAGGAATTGGCCACAGCCAAAGACAATTACGGAAGTGAGAAGTTTTCATGGGCTAGCGTCATTCTACCGGAGATTCATTCCACACTTCAGTAGCATGATGGCTCCAGTTACTGATTGCGTGAAGGGGAAGCAGTTTGTATGGTCAGAGGAAGCGGGAGTTGCTTTTGAACGAATCAAAGAACTGTTGACGACAGCGCCAATTCTTGTTTTACCTAATTTTCAGTTGTTGTTTGAGCTACACACTGATGCATCAAAGGTTGAGATTGGAGGAGTGTTGAGTCAGCAGGGGAGACCTGTTGCATATTTCAGTGAAAAGTTATCAGGGGCAAAGATGAGATACAATACATATGACGTTGAATTTTACGCTGTTGTGCAAGCTGTTAAGCATTGGAGACACTACCTGTTTCAGAAGGAATTTGTTCTTTATACTGATCATGAAACATTGAAGCATTTACAGGGGCAAGACAAGATTTCAGCGAGACATGCATCATGGATTGCTTATTTACAACAGTTTACTTTTGTTGTCAAACATAAGTCAGGGGTGACGAATCGTGTGGCTGATGCTTTAAGTCGGAGGAGTCATTTGTTGACAACAATGAAAGTGGAAGTGACAGGTTTTGAGCTATTGCCAGAGCTGATTGAAGAAGATCCTTATTTTGTGAAATTTGTTGAAAAGGTAAAGGAAGGAAGTGCTGACGAGTTTATATTGGTGGATGGTTTTCTGTTTAAAGGGAACCGTTTATGCATACCGGATTGTAGCTTGAGATTGAAAATTATCAAGGAGTTACACGAGGAAGGGCATGTGGGCCGTGATCGTATTTTGCAATTGATTTCATAGTCTTACTTTTGGCCTTCGATGAGGAAAGAAGTGGGAAGGTTTGTGGAGCGATGTCATATTTGCCAAGTTTCGAAAGGAACCGCGACCAATGCTGGGTTGTATATACCGTTGCCTGTACCGGCTAGACCATGGGTTGATGTGAGTATGGACTTTGTATTGGGATTGCCGAGAACGCAGCGTAGTAATGATTCTATATATGTAGTGGTCGACAGATTTTCTAAAATGGCACATTTTATTGCTTGCAAGAAGACGACGGATGCTGTTCGTGTTGCTCAGTTATTTTTCAAGGAGATCTATCGACTTCATGGATTGCCAGAGTCTATTGTGTCGGATAGAGATACTCGTTTTCTGAGTCACTTTTGGTTAAGTTTGTGGAAGATGATGGGAATGAAGTTGAACTTTAGCAGCGCGTATCATCCGTAGATAGATGGTCAAACCGAAGTTGTGAACAGATCATTGGGAAATTTGTTGCGATGTTTGGTGAAAGATAATCTGAAAAGTTGGGACATGAAGTTATGCCAGGCAGAGTTTGCTCATAATCATGCAGTGAATCGTAGCACGGGATTCAGTCCATTCCAGATTGTATATTCAAATTTACCCAGGGGACCGCTGGATTTGGCAGTAGTACCACAACTGAAGGGGATGGTTAAACGAGCTGTAGACTTTGTTGACGGGTTGACGGAATGTCATAAGATCGTTCAAGAACGATTAGAAAAGTCAAATGAGAAGTATAAGCGGGCTGCTGATTTGAAACGACGGAGTGTTGAATTTAAGGAAGGTGATTTGGTTTATGCTGTATTGACGAAGGATCGATTTCCAGTGGGTACTTATAACAAGTTGAAGGCGCGAAAAATTGGTCCAATTGAAATTGTGAAGAAAATTAATGAAAATGCTTATAAGTTGAAGCTGCCAGAAGATGTTTACACGTCTGACGTGTTCAATGTTAAACATCTTGTTCCATATTACGGAGGTAAACAATCAGATGAAGAAGAATGTACAAATTCGAGGACGAATTTTTCTCAACCAGGGGAGGATGATGCAGCTAAGGCCAGAGAAGAAATTGTGCAATCTTTAATTCCTGAAAGCATGAGCTTGTGGTGTAGTTTGATGAGTCGTCCACGACTCAATGAAAGATTGAGTCGTTTCCGAGCTAAGTAAGGATGGCCACGATCTAACAAGCCATGGGGGAAGTTAGCCCGAGTTAACAAGGCATTGGAAGTAGGTCGGCAACGACCTAAGGAAAGACTGAAAGAAGGGATAACTGGATACAGAGAGAAAATGGTGCCGAGTCAACGAGTTACGACTCATGATGAGTCGACCTAATTGAGTCGTTAAGGAGTTATGCCGCAATGTGTCTGTGTAGTGTATTTTCTTGAGTCGGTTACTCCATAGGTCGTGAGTCGGCATGAAGTTGAGTCGGTAGAAGGATGTGTGTTTGTAGTTTCTGAGTCGCTTCATGTTAAGTCGGTGCCGACTTAAGAGTTGTCTCGGTTATGTGTATATATGAGTCGGTGTATCTGCTGAGTCGAAGGTCGGCCTGTAGGTGAGTCGGACGAATGTGTGTTAGGGATGAGTCGTGAGTCGGCAACGACTTAAGAAGCTGTGTTGAGAAAAGGCTATAAATAGGGAGTGTGTTGTAACTTTTAGGGGGGACGTTTTGAATAAAATTTCTTGTTGATTGCTTTGTGCTTTCTTCTCCAATTGGTAGTTGAGTGTAATCTCCTATCTCCACTTACGTCATTCGAGTGCGCTCGAATCCACGTTTGTTGAAGCCGATTCACGGAATCTAGTGCGCTAGATCAACGTACGAAGAATCGTAGATCTTTGAACACGGTATAGTGCGCTATCAACGTGTTTGAGATAGCTAGAATTCGGTATCTTCGGATCAACGAATTTGGGCATTTCGGTATCTTCATTCCATCGATCGCTACTTTCACCAATTGAAGTTTGTTTTGATTAATCCGCTGCGTCATCAGGGGAATGTTAGAGCTTTCTCTTCTAGTTTTGAAGTGACAACCATACATTCCAAATATACTATACAAGTTATTTTTGCAGGAACAATAATCTCTAAATGTGAGAAATGCGGAATACGGATCTTAAGGCAAGGATTAACACTAGAGGAGGGGGTGGATAGTGTTTTAAGGAATTACTAAATCTTTTTGATTTTTTGTTAATTTGAACACAAATGTAAGCAATATTCAGACACAGATATGATCACAGAATCAAACACAGATAAGAAATAAAGTAAAAGAAATAAAGTAAAAGAAATAAAGGAAAGAACACACTAGATTTTATACTGGTTCGGAGTTACCCTACATCCAGTCTTGCACACAAGTACGGATTTCCTTTCAAAAGCAATTTACAATTACACCCTCGATTTCAAGGCCACCAGGTACACCACTCCGGATTCACAATCCTTTGGGTAGAGATACTTGATTTCACGGGCAACAAGTCCACCCAATTGATTTTCAAGGCTACAATCACACCTTTTCTCACTTGATTGATTTCACAGGCTACAACCACACCTTTTCTCGCTTAGTTTATTACAAAGATGCCTATAATTCTAAATAGCACTGAGATCTTGTTGAGATAGTGATAGAGAATCAAACCAGAAATGATCTAGTTAGATTCAATGTTGATTTCGGCAGAGTAATGGTAAAAATGTGTATAAAGAAATGTGGTAGAAGAAGAGGAGTGAAATCAAAGAAAATATGAATGAAAATTCGTTTAAAACCGCCCCTATTTATAGTAGAACAACAACCATGTCCATTGGTGAAAGGATATGACGAATAGACACTTCCTTTGAAATTCAAAATTTTGAAATAAAATGCTACCATGTCAACAAGGGGTACTTGAGGATGTCGACATGCCTAAGGTATTTTTGGTAATTTTCTTTTCTTTGAAAATAACTTCTATTTTGTATTAAAACTATTTTAAACTTTATAAGTATACTTAACTATAGTTAAAATACATAAGTAAATATAGAGAATAATATTTTGATATATATACATATATATATTTACTATAATTTTATATTTAAATCTAAGTAAAAATATTAAAAGTTAAATATATTATTATTAAAAGATAATTTAAAATCAAGGATAATCTGATTTTGAAAATAAAGATTATTTTGAGGCTAAAAATATTTAAAATCAGGATAGATATTTTTTGATTCTTTTAAAATGAAGGTTTTGAAATCATTTTGAAAACAAGATATAATTTGGTAAAAAACATTCGAATAAAAGATAGTGGATACAAAACAATGTTCCACTAGATTTTTCGTAGGTTCCATCCTACTTAAGGTTCCATCCCTTTAACATGCTCGAAGTGGATTCCATTCCACGAATAAATTGGATTTTAAGATGCCAGTGCTTTTCTAGGAGTTTTAACGAAATTCCTAATTAAATTACTTATTATTGAAATCTTGAACTCTTGATATTCTTGATATTCATGAGTCTTCAATCTTAATATCTTGAATCTCTATATTGTACAGTCTTCATTTTTTGGTACCTGCATGGTTAGATCATGCATATACATATATATATATATATATAAACTATAATGTTAGTATTTGTATTTTATAATCTTATTCTAAGGTTGTTGTCATAAAAACCATCATCTCAAGGACTAACAATCTCTCCCTCTTTGATGATGACAATCTTTGTTTATAAATTATTACTTCTATCCTAATAACTCCCCTTTAATCTATGCCTAACTATCCTATTTTATATTTCTCCACCTTTGTCATCAACAAAAACCATCCTAAAACCATAAAACTATAAAACTCCCCCTTAAACTAATACTATAATAAAGTATAGTAAATGGAATGTGAAAGACATTAACATAATTATATTATAATTATTCAATACATAAATATGTATAAGTATATTTCAGCACACACATCAAAACCTATCATATCAGACAAGTCAAACAAATTAATCAAGTCAAACAAGTCATCAAGTCAAACAAGTCAATCAAGTCAATCAAGTAAAACAAGTCAATTCAATCAAACAAGTCAATCAAAACATACCAAACAAATCAAAAACTAATAATCCTATATTATAAGACAATACTACAAACTTCTCCTAAATAAAATACACACGTTATGTATACATGTATGCAATATGTAGTTTGTAATGCAGTATGAAATGTATGACATATGCAATGTAGCATGAGATAATATGCAAAATGAAATGCAACTTGTGATGCAAATGATTATGATATTTCATGCATTGTAATTTATGATGTAACATGCAATGAAATGTGATATGAAATAGGATGCATAATGATATGTAATATGAAATAAAATGATAACTAAGTAAAAATAATAATATGCAGAATGATATGATGATATATATCATGATAAGAGATATTCAGATTATAAGATAAACATAAGTGACAAGAAATATCTAATTAACAAGCATATATATATATATATATATATATGTGTGTGTGTGTGTGTGTGTGTGTGTGTGTGTGTGTGTCAAACTATTTATTATAAATCACTTCAACCAAACAACGGAAATACACACCAATTACTAGACTTAGGTTAAGGAAACTAATGAACGGGACAGAAAGAGTAGTAAAGACAAGAGTTTAAAGGTAATAAATGGTATTAAAACTATAACATATTCATGAAAGGTAGTAATCAAATTTAATATCAAAATCAAATCTAAGAAATATGGACTTAAACTATATATGATCAAATATGATTTTTACAAAAATTAATAACCTCTTTTAAAATATTTTTTTTAACTTACCCATTTTTAAGAATCTAAACTTCTATGTCTATAAAATACTTAACTTACTAATTAAAACTATATATTAAATTATTATTGTTTTAAATATTTATAAACATGTTTAAACACTTTTAAGTTAAAAGATATCATAATGAAATATGATATATCAAAGACTGAAAAAAACTAAAATAAACATGTGTTACATTAAGGCTTCTTACATTAAAAAAAATTAATTAATTATTAAAAAATATTTAAACATGAGCTTAATTTTAAAATATTCTAATATAAGTTAGAAAATAACTTTAAAAAGAATAGAGAAAAATACTTAGTGTAAATATCTTTTTTATATAATTTAAAGTTTCAAACAGAAAAGACAGCATTCACAGAATGCTATAAAAGGTTTTATAAAATATATTCAAAACATTATAAAAACAGAATCTGTAGCATCTACCAAATGCTGTAAAAAGTTTTTGAAACATTACAGTGTTTTGAAATACAGAAATGTTATAAAAACGTATTTGCAGCGTAACAGAAGCAAAGCCATCATTTTAGAAATGCTATCTAAAGTTCTGGGCCTGATTTTAACATGATTTTGCATTAATTTTACGACTAGATACTGACATGTAAATAATTGTTTTTTTACTCAATTTTTTATAGTATTTAATTAACATAAAAAATAATGAGAAACATGTGTAAAGACACTTGGCATTATACAAGTAAAAATGTTTTTCTACTTAATATAGTTGTAATAAATTAGTACTAAGATTTTTATTTGAAAGAAAACACATTTTAAAAAACTTTTAAAAAATTTAGACTTATATATCGAAATTTATACTATGATGTGTCGATATATGGACCTATATATCAAAACTTATAAAAGAGATAAATTTCTATACCTAACTAAACACATAAATATATATTCCTAAATGCAATGATAAAGATGAAATAATAGTAAAGCATACCAATTTTTGCATTCCATCTTTCTAACTTTGTTGTTCTTCCATTGTCATTAACCACACATTTATATCTTTCAGAATTTAATGACGAGATCTGTTCTATTGCGATGCGCTCGTTTTTTCTGATCAGCGTAGTATGTTCATTTGCTAAATTTGAAGACCGTATGAGAAAGATACAGATGATTTAGTAGATTGACCAACTTAACGCCAAAACTTTGAATTTGAATTTTGAATAAATGGATACTTCAACCACTATAAATAGGCCCAACAGTCACCACTTTTCATAAAAGTTTCTCTTCTTCTTCTTCTTCTCGTTTTTCTATTTATCTTCAAATTCTAGAAGGCGTATCTCATTCGTTTCTTAACGGAATTGGATGAAACCAGAGGCAAATCGAAGAGGAAGGCAGGAGCCATGCTCCAGTAATTGTTTGGTGATGAATTTGGACAATATTATGGTGCAACAGGTCGAACAGTAAGAGAAATGTAGAAAATCCCGTACACAATTTTTCAGTTTTGGATAGCCAACTTCAAACTGTCATATCTCACTCAATTTTGATCGGAATTTGATGATCCATCCATCAAAACGCCCGTGAAAACAAGAACTACAATCTGAAAAAGGAGTGGGAACAAATACTTTAATTTTTGGATGCAATTCGAAGAATACCATTGACAGTTTTGCTTTCTTTCTCTCTTTGTTCACCAAAGCTTCATTTAATCATAACTTGGTCATTTCTTGATGGATTCGCACGAAACCAGTGACATTGCGAAGTAGATGGAGAGAAGTATAGTATCATATCAAGTTGTAGATGAGAATCAAAAAGTTTGTATTGATCTGGTACCTATTTCATTGTCGGTTGCAATTATATATCCATTTGTTCTTCTTGATTGATGAATGATTATCTGGTATCTTTTAACCAATGGTCATTAGGCATAACTCTTCTCCTGTAAAACAACAAACTTTTTAAAGAATCAAGTGACTTTTCATAATAACTAAATATAGTTTTAAACAACAATATCATGATGATTCTGTGACATATTCATATGAAAATAGTATTAATAATTTTATCAAAAAATTGCCATTTTAAAATTTTTCAAAATTCAGATTATGAAAATTTTAAAAACCTTGCTCTGGTACCAAATGTGAGAAATGCGGAATACGGATCTTAAGGCTAGGATTAACACTAGAGGGGAGGGGGAATAGTGTTTTAAGGAATTACTAAATCTTTTTGATTTTTTGTTAATTTGAACACAAATGTATGCAATATTCAGACACAGATATGATCACAGAATCAAACACAGATGCAAAAATAAAGTAAAAGCAATAAAGAAAAGAACACATCGGATTTTATACTGGTTCGGAGTTACCCTACATCCGGTCCCGCACACAAGTACGAATTTCCTTTCAAAAGCAATTGTACAATTACACCCTCGATTTCATGGCCACGAGGTACACCACTCCAGATTCACAATCCTCTGGGTAGAGATACTTGATTTCATGGGCAACAAGTTCACCCGATTGATTTCCAAGGCTACAATCACATCTTTTCTCACTTAATTGATTTCACATGCTACAATCACACTTTTCTTACTTAGTTTGTTACAAAGATGCCTATAACTCTGAATAGCACTGAGATCTTGTTGAGATAGTGATAAAGAATCAAACCAGAAATGATCTAGTTAGATTCAATGCTGATTTCAGTAGAGTAATGGTAAAGATGTGTATAAAGAAATGTGGAAGAAGAAGAGGAGTGAAATCAGAGAAAATATGAATGAAAGTTCGTTTAAAACTGTCCCTATTTATAGTAGAACAACAACCATGTCCATTTGTGAAAGGATATGACGAATAGACACTTCCTTTGAAATTCAAATTTTTGAAATAAACTGCTACCATGTCGACATGGGGTACTTGAGTATGTTGACATGCCTAAGGTATTTTTAGTAATTTTCTTTTCTTTGAAAATAACTTCTATCTTGTATTAAAACTATTTTAAACTTTATAAATATACTTAACTATAGTTAAAATACATAAGTAAATATAGAGAATAATATTTTGATATATATATATATATATATATATATAATCTTGCCATAATTTTATATTTAAATCTAAGTAAAAATATTAAAAGTTAAACATATTATTATTAAAAGATAGTTTAAAACCAAAGATAATTTGATTTTGAAAATAAAGATTATTTTGAGGCTAAAAATATTTAAAACCAAGATAGATGTTTTTGATTCTTTTAAAAGGAAGGTTTGAAATCATTTTGAAAACAAGATATACTTTTGTAAAAAACATTTGAATAAAAGTTAGTGTATACAAAACAATGTTCCACTAGATTTTTCGTAGGTTCCATCCTAATTAGGGTTTCATCCCTTTAACAGGCTCGAAGTGGATTCCATTCCACGAATAAATTGGATTTTAAGAGGCCAGTGCTTTTCTAGAAGTTTTAACAAAATTCCTAATTAAATTACTTATTATTGAAATCTTGAACTCTTGATTTCTTGATATTCATGAGTCTTCAATCTTGATATCTTGAACCTCTATATTGTACAGTTTTCATTCTTGATGCCTGTATGGTTAGATCATGCATATACATATATATCTAAACTATAATGTTAGTATTTATATTTTATAATCTTATTCTAAGGTTGTTGTCATCAAAACCATCATCTCAAGGACTGACACTAAAGACTATAATGAAGTGCATTGACCAATGTTCGATGAATGAAAGATCGAATAAAGAAGATTAGTTATGAGTTGTAAGTCCTGGATATACTTATACAATCTCCTTTGATAATGATACACACACACATATTATTTTGAAAAAGTTTTAAATCAATCATTATATACTTGGAAAAAGCTTCAAACATTACTACTGATTTTCAAACAAGATCAAACATTTTAAATTTATTTTAGATGTCCAGGTAGCTGTTGAACTATTCATTAAACAATAGTTTTAGACATTTGAAAATTCAAACCAGTCGTTTGAGAAATAATTCAAACATCTGACTGAAAATTCACACGTCTGAACAAGGGTAATTTTGAACTAAATCTTTTTCTTTTAACCCTATATCAATTTAGATGTCTAAATTTGAACTCAGACTCCGAATACCTATAATGTCATTTTCCTTTTAAACAGATAATTTTGTTCTAAAAGTCATCATCTTCTACCAAGAGTTGTATCTATTCCAATAGTGATTTCTCTTCAACAAAACTTTTCAAACACTATAAATAGGCTTGGTTTTTGATCATTTGAAGACAACTTTTCTTGCTTTGCTTTCTCTTTTCTACGATCTTTGAAATTCCAAAAGCATTCAAAAAATACTTTCTACTTCCTATGGTATGCACATTCAGAGCATAATCATTGAAGGAGATTATAGGAAGGGTGTACTTACATTGACTTATCCATGTTATCAAGAACACATCAAAGTCAAAATAAGAATTTATTTTGTTTCAATGTAGTCATGTTGGTGATCTTCAGGCAAGATGTTGAAGTCATGTTTGCTTGTTCAGGCAATGTTGTAGAAACCTATTCCTCCAAGTGAAATGAGGATTATTTACTGAAATTCCAGAAGTAGTCTAGGACATGACTCAGGACGGGAAGTCCAAACTAGTATAAAATCACCGGTGCACTTGTTCTTTCACCATTCTTCAGTTTGCATTATGTTATATATTCTAGTTATCCATATCAATAGATCCTTAGTGAACTTTCAAAAATGTTATGTCAGAAAATGGCACAACAGCTTAATATTAGCTAAAAGTAGTAAAAATGTAAATCTCCTAAAAAACAAAAACATGAATTTTTATTGTGGTTCAGCAATCTCTCTGGCCTATTTCCACTTTAATTTTATTATCTTATATTTTATCTCCGGAATAAAAAGACTGCCACTAAAATTCGACCATAATCCAGTAGATCTCGGATTTACAAGGGTTTTGGAAAGAAGAAGATTAAAAATCCCAAAAGGGAAAAGTCCAAAAGTCCTCTCTAAGTAGATAGCTTGCTATTTATAGGAAAATCTAGTATAGATCTTGCTATCCAGGTTTGAAAGAGAAAAAACAACTTTGTACCAACCTATTTTCTGGCTAATTTTCCAAGTCTTTCTTCATGGCTCGAGCACTCTCCCTTCAAGGCCATCTCATGCTCCAAATCATCTCGGTACCGACTAGATCATGTCGGTAATGACATGATTTGCATATTCAAAACTTATCCAATCTTCTCGTGCTTCTTTCCTCTATCATTCTTTATGTTTTTCCAAGTCTCTAGAGCTAATAATTTATCATTTTAAAGTCCATTTCGTCCGTTCGAGGCAGTTCTATGCCTTTTGATGAATTGGCTATAACCCTACCCCAGGTAGTAAGCCTGAGGCAGATGCCATTCGCCAACAACGGTCATCATATCGGGTGTCATTTCCTTCATTGCTTCGCTCGATGCATCCCCTAGCTTCCCAAACCTGCCTTCACCACATCGGACCTCCTCCGGAGTTCATTGTTTGTTGCTCTGGAAGTGATTTCTTATGCGTTCGAAAATCGATCTCAACACGAAATACACTCTTTGCACACATAGAATACAATGGGCGTCTCTAGTGACTCAGCTTCCTCTAATCATTCCAAAACATGCTCAACCAGCCATCTTATCTCATGTGATGCCTGTGTGTTCCAATACACTCATTTGTGCACATTCACACATGTGTACACAAGCACATTACCCTAATCATGTTTCAAACTTCATCAAAGTGAGTACTCGATTCAGTATACTCTCATGCAACTTAGCACACATGATAGTCACTTTGGCTATGTAAGATGCCCACAATGCACTTATATACATCAAAATATGTGTATATATATATGTATGTATGTATGTTCATGCGATTACACACATATTTTTATACTCACTAACATACACAACAATTCTGATTGCAATATACAAACTATTTTGATATACATACATGCATACATACATACATACATACATACATACATACATACATACATACATACATACATACATACATATATGTTCGAATACACTTACATAATACATTGACCTACATACATATACATACACGTATATTAAAATAAGTGATTCAATTATTACTTATATTTGCTAAACCTTTTCAATAGTAGTCCTGTATCTCTATCAACTGTTTTATAAAATAATTCATTATTTTATAAAATACAAAACTAGCTTGTAAATCATTTTAAGCCTTTATAGGACTTAAATCCTTCATTAAAATCAAGTATCCATCTTATAATTATTATATAAAACCTTATGACCATTTTATAAAATAATTCCTTCTTGCTATTTTATAAATTCTCATACTTTATAAAATATTTCTTTTATGTTATTTTATAAAATCTCATTCATTTTACATCATATAACATTTATACTATTTTATAAAATCTCATTCTATTTTACAAAATATACCATTGAATTATAAAATTATTTATTTACTTAAATAGTATTTATAAGCACAAATTAAGCTTCATTAAGCCTCTAATCACTTTAATAATAGGTGTAGAGCTCATAACTTAATTAGTTTACTAACTTTTCTTAAACTCATTTAAATGATTTAATTAATACTTTCTAATGATACATACATCAATGTATCTCTTAATTAATCACTATTCAAACCATGACATCACACATAATTGTCCAATTAACTCAAAACTCATTTCTTAGCTTACTACAAAAATAGTAATTAAGGTCTTTAATAAATAATGAGTTAATACAATCATGTTTATAACATGAACATAAGCTTAAATCAAATCAAACATTCTCTAAATCATTTCATATAACTCTATAATCATCAACAAACAAATATTGAAGTTTAATAAGTAATTTAGTAGGAGAATCGTCCCACTTACCTTCTTCTTCACCAAATCAAGCTCTAACTGTAAAGTACAGATCCATGCTATCTTTAAAGGTTAGATCTAGCTCTAAACTCCACTTCATAGGAATACATTGATGGGTTATGTGAGGAATTTGATGAGAAGAATTATGGTAATTTTAATTTTAATTTAGAATTTTCATTTAAGCTTGGATTAGTGAATTTACGGTTAGGAGATTAAGAGGAGATTAGGGAAGTAAGTAGAGAGAAGAGGAAATGTAATGTTGAAATTGAAATGAATAAGGAGTTAGCTGCATATAAGCTAACGTGTGGGTATTCTAATGGGCTTCGCCCAAATTCATTTCATCCAAATGAAAATGCTCTAAAAATCCATCGACTTCAAAAATACCTAAGTTTATACTCATTTTTTTAATGACAGAATTGCAGTCTTAACTGCGGGTGCCTTGAGTCTCAATTTATCTGTCTCCTTAAGTATAGCTAGTGTTCTGTGAATTAACGATTAAATATTTAAATTAATCATTTAAATATTCAGTTGTTAATATTGCGGGTTGTTGCATTCTCCTTGCCTTAAAAGAATTTTGTCCTTGAAGTTCATGCGGGTATGAGAAAATAACAGGACTAACTAAAATTACAAAGCCTTAACATTGAAAAATTTCAGCAATACTTCCCTTACGCTGCTAGTATTACGGAAAATATCAAATTAGAATACACCACACAACTAGGATATATGAGATAACCTGCATTACCCACATAAGTCTGAAATCTCCTCACACGACTAAGGTAGCACTTCGAAAAATCTCTCAATCACCTTAAGAATTCGACTAAAGTGCTTACATGTAAGAATAAAGTGAAAAACCCTTTCCTAACCGGTGCAAATCACCTAGAAACTCTACGTTTGAACAAGGGATTAAGAATTGGTATGTGAATTGTATCATCCCATACCTGGAGGCCAAAAGCTAAGTACTACAGACGCTGCAGTCATCTATGGTATTAACTTATGGTGACAAAATACAGTAATGCTAATGGTATCTATAATATCAAAAGCACTTGAACATGAACAAAATCATAGATTTCAAAAACATCATTTTACTAACTACATTTTAAAACAAATTCATATCCAAGTTACATAATCCCTTAACATTTCCCAGGTAATGATCAATTGTAATCATTATAGAAATACGCCAAGAGCGACATATGACGATTCCCCTTTGGTTGATCAGAGTCAGTTTAGTCATATCTGACTTGATATACACAGCGGAATCAAAACATAATAAAACTACAACTTCTAATTAGCTATCCATCAGCCATCTGCTCGTCTCCGAAAGCTTTATTCCTAAAAATTTCTAAAATCTGAAAACCTTAATCCTCAGCCTAATCAAATCTATTTTGAGCACCCAAGAGTTTAAGGGGAAACAAAAAATTCGAATTGGACATAAATCCTGGTGTGAATGATACTGTTACATCTTGGTTTGATGATATTAGAGACCATACTGCTTAGCAGAACGGGTTTCCCTCACTAATATCCTTTTCAAAACATATATTTTGCAAATTTTTCCTGCAACAAAACTGGCTACTCAAACTGATCATAATTATGATAGCAATAATAATAGCAATATTCATTATGCTAAAAACAGGCAATAAGTGGACTATCTATCCGAAATCTGGGCTTACTATCCACAAACTGGACTAATTATCCCTTTGGCTAACTTGGGCCTACCAGATAAAATATTGAATGGTCTAAACATCTGTTAGACAAAACTTTTGGATGGTCTGTCCTTAACTTACTTCTCCAAAGGTCAATCGATCCTAATGGTTTTGCAGGCCAACCAATAACCTATCTCTATACATGATTATTCCTTTCTGTGCGTAACCATCATTTTAGTCTTACCAATGACTAAGCCCTATACACCGGAATTCTGGACTAAATTAGCTAGGGGCTAATAACTAATGAGTATATGATACGACCCTACATAAGCCCTATCTGGTCTTCTAATCTGAGTCATTCTCCGGGGGTTAACCACCCTTCATCTTTTTCCTTGAAAACCTTTTCAAAATGATTTAACCTTTTAAATCACACTTATACAAGGAAAATACATTCTTAGCCTTACTTTAAGCTATTTTTCCAAGTCATATATACTTTACTCAAAATAATGTTGATAAATTTAATAAGGATTGGTTATCCTTTCAAAACAAGTTAAAGCAATTTTTAACTTGAAACTCTTAGGCTATATTGCCTAGTCAATACATTCGAAACCTTTGTTTAAAACTTCTAAATAACTCTTTCGAAACCACTAAAAGACTTTCTTTCAAAAGCTTCAAAACATTAGATATCCTTCTTTAAAACCTTTAAATATTGCCTTTCGAAAACATAGGAAAAACCTTTCCTTTCAACCCTTTCGAAACCTTGGGGAACCATCCCTTTCGATGCCATTCATTAAAACCCTTTAGAACGCATTACAATACTAAACATTTCGAAAGCCGTTAGGTTCAATTTCAAACATGTGGAAACTTTTCAAAACCATTCAAAAAAATTCCCCTTCGAAACCTTTGAAAAATGTTTCGATCGAAACCCTTTAGATTATTTCTTCAAGTAGAGCAAAAGGATCAGAAACCCATTACGGTCGAAAACATTCCTTTCACAATCATTCCAAAGTAAAGAAGCGATGGTGTCGAAACCATACCTTCAAAAGCATTGGAGAAGTGGTAAAGTTTAAAAAGCAAAACTAAACAACCCTTTCGAAACCATTTAAGTCAAAAGGTAGAAAGCGGCAGCCAAAATATTTTGACGTAGTTGAAAGCAGTCATTTAAAATAGAAGTGGAACCCAATCGAAACCATTTCTTTAAATCCAATTGACCTAGTCAAAAGCAAACCAAGTCGAAAGTTACTTAGGCGAAAGCAAGTAGGCGCATTTTCTTTTAAAAGCAAAGTAATGCCTCAACCCCTTTGGAACCCCTGGTTTCAACCCTATAACTTCGACCTACATCCAGTTCACAACGTACTAGTTCTCTAATACCATGTGCTTTAGTTTCGATAGTGTCGGAGGCAAAGGTAAGGAGGCGGAACCTAGTGCTGAAAGCATCAAAATAGTGAAAAACATGTTTATTTATCCTTTTAAAATATTTCTTGTACCTAACTTGTCTTGTTTGTCAAATTGCGATTGATTGCAAGTTTCTCTTTTTTAAAAGTACTGCCTACTTTCTAGAAATAACAATTTGGATTTATTTACAAAGTTCTCCTTCTCCTTTTACAAATATATAAAATATTTAAGTCCAATACCTTAAATAATTTTATATATCCATTAAAACACTTAGGAAAATTCTATAAAAATTCTAGAAATAACTTTTTATATGTTTTCTAACATATATAAATTTCAGACCCAAACCATTAATTATTTAAGCGTACATAATTTTTAACCCAAAATAACCTTTTCTTCACAAGAAAGTTTGCATAAAACCCACATAAATTCAGAAAATTGAAACCCATCTCTAAAACATTATTTCTAGTCTATATAAAAAATCGCAAGGCATTTGGATGTCATTTAATAGGGTTTTCACATTAAAACATATCATAGATCAATATGAACATGCATAAATCACCAATAAGTTTATATAATCATTCCATCGTTCAAAAACATGGGAAAACATTGAAAATAAATTCAGATTCATCTTAAAACCGAAACTAATAAGAAATATGAGAGATAAATATTATTCACCTTCGCATTTGAGATTAAAGAGATTGAGATGTGAATGGATTTGATCTGATTAAGCTTCTTCCTTAGCTTGTCTTAATCTTTTTCCTGTTGTTCCTGTTAATGGTGGTTGGCCTTAAGTTTGAAAAACTTTGACAAATGAGAAATGAACGTGTATGGAGATACACAGCCAAGGGTTCAGGGTATAAGAATGGTCTCTTTCCTATTTTATCCCTCTTCTATTTCATTTTAGCCCTTATTTTAATTCATTGGTTAGGTGGCACGGCTACCCCTTAATAAAATCGAATCTCAATCCCCTAATCAACACATTATTTTATTTTATTTAACTAATTGAATATCCTAAATAGTGTTACCAAAAATATGTAGTGTTACAAACCCTCCTCCTTAAAGGATTTCGTCTTTGAAATTACGATAAGGTACACAACATTTCAATCAAACAGGTAAAACATACCATCAAACTAGTCGGGATAAGTATCTCTAATCCTGCTTTCAGTCTTCCAAGTACAGTCTCTCTGATCGTCACTCCACTGGACTTTCACTAATCTGACTGTCTTGTTTCTAAGCCTCTTCTTATCTCTCACTATAATACGAATCAGCTTTCTCATTATAATCAAGTCCAATTTTACCACTAAGTCATCTGGCGCAGTCGGTGCAACAGTAGTCTCTAATACAATTTTTGAGATGAGAAACATGGAAAAAGTCATGGACTCTTGCCAGACTGCTCGGTAACTCGACTTTATATGCGAGTTTTAGATCCTCTCAACAATAAGAAAAGTCCAATGAATTTCGGTGCCAACTTTCCTGAACTTCCAAATCTGATCACACCTTTTATCGGTAACACCTTAATAAAAACTTGATCTTCAACTGAGAACTCTAAATCTTTCCATCTTTTATTTACATAACTCTTCTGCCTAGACCGAGCCTTCTTCATTCTAGCTCATACGACCTCAATCTTCTCTGACCAAATCTGGACCAAGAACTAACCTATTCCTGGCCTCTAACCAACTAATGGGATATTTGCATGACATTCCATACAAAGCTTCAAACTGTGCCATCCCAATACTAGTCTGATAACCGTTTTTATAAGAAATCTCGACTAAATGCAGATGGTATTCTCATGATCCCTTGAAATTCAATACACAAGCTCTTAACAAATCTTCAAAGATTTTGTAAACTCTTTCCATTTGCCCATATGTCTGTAGACGGTAAACGGTCTCATCTTGAGCTTGGTTCCCAAAACTATTCTTCCAGAACTCGCTAGTGAATAAGGGATTTCTATTACTTACTATACTACTAGAAACTCTATGCAGTCTAACTACAGCTTTCATAAACAACTTTGCTAAAACAGGTATCGTTCTAGTTAATTTAACTAGGATGAAATGGGCACACTTGGTCAGTCTGTCTACTATGACCCTTATACTTTCATTACCTCCGTTCGACCTTGGCAATCCGTCAATAAAATCCATAAAAATAGAATCACATTTCCATACCGGAATATCTAATGGTTGAAGCAATCCACTTGGCTTTTCTGGTGTTCAGCCTTTGCCCGTTGGCAAATGAAGCGTTGCTTTACCCATAAGCTAATATCCCGCTTCATACCTTCCCAGAAGAAACTTCACTTCATATCTTGGCACATCTTAGTTCCTTCCGGTTGAATGGTGAACTTCGAACGATGGCACTCCTCTAAGACTTCTTTCCTCATGTTTCCTACACTTAGAACATATAATCTTCTTTTCTTTCTCAACCAACCATTCTGATCAAGACTGAAACCCTTTAAGTCATCGCTTATGGTTCCACCTCTTAACTTTCTAATCCATTCAGCTAACACTTGATCTTCCTCCTGTTTAGAAGCAATCCTTTCGATCATCACTGGTCAAACTTCCAAATAAGATAACACTACGCTTTTTCCCCTAGACCCAGCCATAGATCTCCACTTCACTTTGGAATCTGCCAATGCTTCCAAATCTTTCCACTCATCAATCATTGCCAATACTGCATTCTGGTGCTTTCTGCAGCTTTGTTGCCTTTCCCTTATGTGTACTCAATCCCAAAATCATAAGCGGTAACAAACTCTAACCACCTCTGTTGTCTCATGTTCAGCTCCTTCTGAGAGAACAAATACTTCATCGACTTATGATTTCTATATAACTCAAATCTCTCTCCTAAATGGTAATGTCTTCACACCTTCAATGCAAAAATCACTGCAGCCAATTTCAAATCGTGCGTTGGATATCTGACCTCATGTGGTCTAAGCTGTCGAGAAGCATAGGCAATCACTTTACCTGTCTACATCAACACAGCTCCTAATCCCGTTCCACTTGCATTTGTATAAACCACCAAATCATGATTCCCTTCTGGATCACCAAAAATGGTGCATGGGTCAATAAGTGTTTCAAACTCTGGAATGCTTCCTCACACTTATTGGTCCATAAAACTTCACATCCTTTCTCATTAGCTTAGTCATCGATGCTGCTATCTACGAAAAATCCTTAATGAACCTTCGATAATAACCAACCAACCAAGGGAAACTCTTTATCTCCTTCACTGTCTCGAGTCTCTTCCAATTATTCACCACTTCAATCTTAGTCGAATCTACAGACAACCCTTTCTATGAGACTACATGACTCATAAACTTCACTTCCTTCTTTCAGAAATGACATTTCAAAAAATTTCCTTCAGTCTCAAGCACCACTTTAAGATGAACCTCATGCTCTCTTTCATCCTTAGAGTATATTAAGATATCATCTATAAAAACCAATACGAACCTATCCAAGTGCTCTCGAAAAGCTCAATTCATCAAATCCATAAAGAATGTCGGTGCATTAGTGAGTCCGAATGGCATAACTAACCATTCATATGACCCATAACTTATTCTAAACGCCGTTAAGGGTATACTATCCTTTACTACTCTAAGCCGATGAAAACCTAAAGCCAAATCCAATGAGAAAATAAATTAGCTCCACTCAGCCGATCGAATAAATCGTCAATTCTGGGCAACGTATATCGATTCTTTATTGTCTTCTCATTCAACTTACGATAATCGATACATAGCCTCAACGATCCGTCTGGCTTTTTAGCAAATAGTACGGCTGCTCCCCAAGGCGAACTACTTGGCCAGATAAAACTCTTCCCTTGTAAATCCACCCACTGCAACATTAACTCCCTCATCTCTATAGTGGTCATCCTGCTTGGCAGCCTACTTACTAGTTTTGCTCCCAGAACCAAATCTATCCGAAACTCAATAACTCGTTTCGATGGCAATCCAACTGCAGACTTAAAAACATCTGTGAATTCTCTAACTAAGAAAACTCGATTCAGCTCTTCTTCCAACTCTATAATACCCAACAAAGCGTTCACCTCACTGTTAGGGTTTTCTATGATATAAACTATGTGATTAGTACAGTATGGGTGTCTAAGTGATATTTTCTATCCTACCAAAATATCCTAGCATAATATTCACTTAACCAACCCATACCAAGAATAATATAACATCCCACCTTTTTGTACACTTTAAATTGACAATAAATCACACATGTCAGACTTAAACCATACAGAAGGACAGATTGTTATTAGGGTGAATAAGAAAAAGCAGAGAAAAAAAAACAGAATCTCACAGCGGAATGTCAAAATATAATAATCAAATAACATTTCATGAAGCTGTTTTACAAAACATTTGATTATACTTATACAACACATATCAAAGGCGCACATGCCAGAGAATAATAAATAATGTAATGGAACAATATGAAGGTAATGGAATAATATAATAAATAATAGTAATACAATCTTCGTCTTCGTCCTCCAGAAATAAAGTCTTCGAATCCTGAAATGCTCAGACTGACCCGAGCGAATTGAAAAGACAAAACACTCGAGTCAGAACTAAAAGATCTTATGTGAGTTAAATCAATAGTAAATAATTGGAGTGAAACGGCGTCAGAGATGTTTACCGGATTTGACATCTCCTATCTAGTGTCTAATGTGTATGTAGTAACTTAAGAGATGCTCGGGATTCACATCTCCTTAGGATCCAGTAAACTATTTACTATGTAGTAATATTTCACTAAATGTCTAATAGTAAAATAAACTTACTTTTAAATAGCGCTAAGGGGTTACCCATATAGCGCTTAATACGTAAATAATGCCAATGGTCTATACAGTATAGTAATACCTCCTGATCGGGAGTCTACCAGAGGATACTCCATAGGTACGACACAAATCAAACTCGTATAAGGCGCGCTAGGGTAGGTGACACGACACAACAGGCAATACCAGCGTAGATATACCAATTACGCTTGCGGGCCGGTGTTAACGCGTAGCACGCAGCTACCGCCCACCTCGAGCTACACCCCAATTCAAAAATCAAAAGTGGCCACCAAATCAATCTCAAAGTAAAAATATAATATCGAAGGGATGTGTTCGACCAAAGGTGTTACCTCATTAGCCCGTCAATCACTCCTGTTTTAGCCACCTTATGCCAACTCACAGGAGTCGGGTTCACATATATACCTCAAAGGAACGTCGCCACCATCCTACTTCATTCTGGAATCTCCACCGCGTGCATGGTTATTAAAGTGGTTTTCGAGGTTGGCAGAGAGTATGATAACTTCCAATCCCGATCTATTTAACAGCCAAACGTTATTATAACACCGCGGTCATTTTCAAAATAGTTTATATTTAAAACAAAATATCATTGCCTTTTCAAAATCGAATAAATACGATATCAATTTCATTTCAAATATATCCTTTTCTAAAATCATAACAGTTTCAATGTTATAACATTTCGAAATCAACACCCTTGAATATAACACTTTCAAATTATATTACCTTGAAACTCATAACTTTGAAACATAACTTCCACCACTTAAATGGTTTAAATATTTAAAATACTTTATATAATAAAATAGCTTCTTCAATTTCACAAATCAAATCCAACCCAACTCGAATCTCCATATTTTATATTTAACCAAATCCCAAATCATAAATTTCAATTCTATTCAGTTTCCAAATAAACCATTTCAAATTATATTGATCTCAAAACCGATTTGATCCACAAAATAAACCATTTCAAATTAAACATATTTCAAACTTTAAGTATTCAACAATTTCAAAACTAAGTTTGGTAATTACGATTCAATAATTAAATTTTCTACTATTAGTTTTGAAATATTTTACGTAATAAATCCATTATCATTTAAATAAAACTCAAATTACAAATAGCTAAATTTTTCCTTCAATTTATTTATACTTGAAATATTCATTTCATTCAACTTAAACCAAAATCAAGTTATAAACGTCATACCTTCTAAAATTTCAAATTTAATAAATTCCACATCAACTTATTTGAGTTTAATTCTTAAATAAATTCAATTTCAAATGAATTTCCAATTTACCTTCCAACCTTAATTTATTTAAATCATTATAAACTCTATATTGAAATATAATTTAAATGCTTGACCATGTTATCTTCAATAAAAATCAACTTATTATTAAGCTCATTCTATATAGAACAAGTTTATACATAGCTTAAAAATCAAGGATAAAATAACATTAATATAATATCTAAAATTTATATTTATATAAAGCCATATAATTCTTTACAAAACCATAGAAATCATTTCAAAAATATTTTATATATAGGCCACGGTGTCTGTATATAATTTTCTATCCTATAGTCAAGTGATACAGATATTTATCATTTCAATCCGTAGTTTAAAATATAAATATGGTTATATATCATTTCAAACCGCAATCTCGAATGAAATAAAAATCCATAACAACTTGCAGTTCATAACAATATAAAATACAACATCCATTCATCCAATATCAATCATCAAACATTTATCACAATCATCATCCAATTCAACCAATAACATCAATGTAGAACAGATAATAAATAACAGGTATTTACTGGCAGTTTATATTCAATAATAAATTAAATAACTATTTTATCCAAATAAATTCAAATAAACTGAGATGACGATTCAAAATATGCCAAACAGCTATAAATAAATTTCTAATCACATCATACATCAATTTAACAAACATAGGAAATTTTAGAAGTTGTGAGTGGGTTAAAACACTCACCTTTTAAATTTAAATTGAATTTAAATCCAGTTTAAATCCATAATTTGAACAGTCTCAAAATTCGTCCAAACCAACGTAAAAATGTCCGGAATTTTGATACGGTCCTAACGCAAGAAACTGTACATGAATTGGACCTCATATGTAAAAGTTATACAATTTAAAACAATTGAAATGCAAATTATAAATTAATTAAGAAATTAAAGTTATTATACCACGTCACCTTGCACAATCAAAGCCAAACCCTAACAAGTACAAAATGCGGCCTCCCTAAGTCCAGCCGCCATTGTTTCGTCCACGAACGTGGCCAACACGTCGATCTTAGGTCAGATCTGAAGTCGCCGCCCACCTCCCTACCTTTGGCCACCTACACGGAGGCCACATGTGACCATCTAGGAGCAATCAAGCACGATGGTTGCCGCCATCTTCAAGCCCTAGATCGAATTAATACGCCACATCTAGTCGTTGATCAAGTATGCGAACAGCACGGATGGACAATGCTCGGCGCCCTCTATAACATCGTACCCATGATTCGTCAATCGGACGACGATCATCGGACGTCAATGGACGGTCGAAATTCGTTCTCCAATTTGTGGACAAATAGAGGTTAAAATTGGAAAACAAATTACAGATCTGAGATGTGCTCGTCGAGAGCTTTAGATCGATATAAAATTTGATATTGCTTGTGGAGTTTGAATAATGAAGTTGAATTTTGAATTGAAATTGAATTGGATAATTCAGGGTTTGTCTGCCATTGAAACGAGGGGGAGCAAATGGAATTGTACGTATAGAAATGAGGAATAATAAATGAATTAGGGTTTTAACAGGGTATTTATAGAAAAAACTGAAAATAGAATAGATGGACAAGATTGACTTACACGTTGAACGATAAAATGGCCCAGAAAGCCCGTTTCAACTCCGGAACGAAATTGGGTCAACCCATATATCAAAATATATGTTTTCAAATATTTTAAAATCAAAGGAACACGTTTCAAGCCCAAATTCCATCGTATGAAGAAGTTATACTAGAATCAGTTTATTTCAAATTGATTTCAATTGATTTCAATTAAATTGATTTCTAGGCGTTTCGATCCCGTACGATCAAACGACAAGTTGAATCGTTACTAAACTTGAAATCCTACAATAATTTACTGTTACAGATCCGATGAAACTGGTTTCATAGAAATCCAAGTCAGTGGCCAAAATGGCTGTTTTTACATTAATTAAATAAATTAACAATTAATTAATTAAATCAAATTTTCAATTTCAATTCTATATTAACAATTTTTATCGTTTTTAAATTTCTTAATCATTTACACTAATTTAAATAAATTTAGATGTCAACTTAGAATTAATTAATTTATCAGTTTCAGTGTTAACCTTAATTTCGTTAAATTCAGAAATTATAAATTTAATTTTCAATAATTCCATTTAATTTACTTTTCATTCTATTATTCAATTCATTGTTTTCAAATGGATGAAATTAACATTGGTTTCATGTTCTATTCCATTACTATTCTCAAATTCCATCTTAATTTCAATTAACGTAATATTTAGATATTTAATTTTAGTTATTAATAATTAGCTTAAATTAATCATTCTTTCCATTCATTTTAGTTATTACATCATCATTAAATTACCAATTTCTATTTCTTTCAATATTTAATTACCAAAATTTATTAAATTAACTATTTTTAATGATCAAAAATTACGGGTTGTTACACTCTCCCCCACTCAAAACTTTTCATCCCCGAAAAGGAAAAAGAAGGGAAAAGAAAGACTTAAGTGGTCAATACATCTTATTCAAAAATATTAATTTTATAAACAAATGATTTACAAAATTTAATAATTTAAGTAAAATATATCAATTTATAACTATTAAATCTTCTTATACTCAAATTAATAAAGTTTAGAAAACATTTTTCAAAAAAAATTCTAAATCCAAAATTTATCGAAAATTTCAGTGGAGTCTCCTTTGTACAGGGAGGCCCGGAAGAAAATATAATATCAAATATAACAATATATCACAATATCTTAAAGTAATATATCCCAACAACGGGAAGAACAATATAATAACGCTATAAAACCGTAATCCGAGAACGTACCTATTTGTCGGGCAATTAACGCTTAATTATGAAACCAAAAGCAGTAGCAATTGTTCCACAACCTGCATTTCATTTATGTAATCCCAAAATGGTTAACAATTATATAAAATGAAATATTTAAAGGTGTTTCAACCACTAACACATAAATCAATAATAATCACTTGCAACCAATATACAATCATCATATAAAATCAACACAAATCAATTATCCCTTCATATCAAACAAAACAAATAGTTGTTCGGGTTTAAAATTTAAATTGTACAGAATGGAAAATAACTACTAAGTGCACCATTTACTCAACGTCTTAGATGAAACTAAATAGATTATTCATACATTCAAACAGATTTAAAGTATCCTTGCCCAAACAATCATAAACCAAACAAAGAACAATTCCAACCAATAGATCAAGTTCAATTTTATCAATTTCATTTCACAACATTTATTGTTTGATTTCCTTTTCGTTCATATAATAATTTTTCTTTTTAATTTACATTTATTTCTTGCAAATTTTTATTTCCATCCATTGATTCAGTGTTTATTCCACTTATCTGCACTTATACTTACATAAATTCATTTTTATCCATTCATATCATATAAATTTTCTTTTTATTGCATTACATTCATTCATTTCTCAATTTCATTTATTTAAGTATTTTATTTATTTATTTATAATACTTACATTTCTATTACATTAAATTAGTAGCATTTCAATCATAACTTAAGTTTATAACCACTATAACATCAAATCCTTATTTATAAAAGTAATTCATTGAACCTTTCTATTATATAAGTCTTATTTGTAAATTTTCCATCACATTTTCTTATCAGACATTTCAACTTTTATATCTTTTGGTAAGTTATATATATGATTTTTAAGAATGCAACTAAAAATTATACAAGTTTATCTTATTTCTTTTAATAAATTTAACGTTCAATAATCTTTTCTTTTGTTTTTATAGGTTACATATTTCAACTTTCTGGAAATTTCATTTATAACCTAGCATTAAATTCTCTTATTTTAATTAGAGGTTCCAATTATTAATTAGTTAGATTCCATTTCACTACCTAACAACCAATATATTACAACCAAATATGACCTTTATAAAATATATTATTTTATATATAAAAATATACAGTAGGCAAAATTATTTCATTTACCTATATTTGAAAACAAATATTGTGTCGGTCTATCCTATTAAGTGTTTAGAAATCCCTGTTGATATCATAGCGTCCTATGCACCAGCCAGAATTTATAAATACAAAACGAAACAAATTAACACAATATCAAAACTTTTTTATAACACTAACAAATACGCTCTCTCATACATATACACTCAACGACTCATCATAGGGTATTACTACCTTATTAATAAGGAGCCAGACCCCCACAAAGCTAAGATTTATTGCTAAACCAAAGATTTGATACCAAATGTAACATCCTACCTTTCTGTACGCTTTAAATCGACGATAAAACACATACGTCACACTTAAACCATACAGAAGGATGGATTGTTATTGGGGTGAATAAGAAAAAGCAAAGAAAGAAAAAAACAAAACAGAATCTCACAGCGGAATGACAAAATATAATAATCAAATAATAGTTCATGAAGCTGTTTTACAAAACATTTTATTATACTTATACAACACATATCAGAGTTACACATACCAGAGAATAAAAAATAATGCAGCGGAATGGTATGAAGATAGTGGAATAATATATAAATAATAGTAATACAACCTTCGTCTTCGTCCTACAGAAATAAAGCCTTCGAATCCTGAAATGCTCAGACTGACCCAAGCGAATTGAAAAGACAAAACACTCGAGTCGGAACTAAAAAATATTATGTGAGTTAAATCAATAGTAAATAATAGGAGTGAAACGACGTCAGAGATGTTTACGATATTTGACATCTTTTATCCAGTGTTTAACATGTATGCAGTAACTTAAGAGATGCTCGGGATTCACATCTCCTAAGGATCCGTTAACTATTTACTATGTAGTAATATTTCGCTATTATAATAATGTCTAATAGTAAAATAAACTTACTTTTAAATAGCATTAAGGGGTTACCCATACAGCCCTTAACACGTAAATAGTGCCAATAGTCTATACAGTACCGTAATACCTCCTGACCGGGAGGCTACCGGAGGATACTCCATAGGTACGACACAAATCAAACTCGTACAAGGAATGCTAGGGTAGGTGACACTGCACAACTAGACAATGTCAGGTTAGATATACCAATTACGCTTGCGGGCCGGTGGTAACGCGTAGCGCGCAGCTACCGCCCACCTCGAGCCACACCCCTAAATCAAAAATCAAAAGTGGTCACCAAATCAATCTCAGAGTCGGAATATAGTATCGAAGGGATGTGTTAGATCAAAGGTGCTACCTTATTAGCCCGTCAATCGCTCCTGTTTTAGCCACCTTTTGCCAACTCACGGGAGTCGGGTCCACGTATATACCTCAAAGGAACGTCGCCACCATCCTACTTCATTCTGGAATCTCCACTGCATACACGGTTATTAAAGTGGTTTTGGGGTTGGCAGAGAGTATGACAACTTCTGATCCCGGTCTTTTTAACAACCAAACGTTATTATAATACCGCAGTCATTTTAAAAATAGTTTATACTTAAAACCAAATGTATCATTTTCTAAAATCATAACACTTTCAAAGTTATAACATTTCAAAATCAACACCCTTGAATATAACACTTTCAAACATATTACCTTGAAACTCATAACTTTGAAACATAACTTCCACTACTTAAATGGTTTAAATATTTAAATACTTTATATAATTTCAAAACTAAGTAAATACGATAACAATTTCATTTCAAATGTATCATTTTCTAAAATCATAACAATTTCAAAGTTATAACATTTCGAAATCAACACCCTTGAATATAACACTTTCAAATTATATTACCTCGAAACTCATAAATTTGAAACATAATTTCCACTACTTAAATAGTTTAAATATTTAAAATACTTTATATAATAAAATAGTTTCTTCAATTTCACATATCAAATCCAACCCAACCCGAATTTCTATATTTTATATTTAACCAAATCAAAATTTCAATTCTATTCAGTTTCCAAATAAAAATTTCAAATTATATTTATTTCAAAACCGATTTAATCCACAAAATAAACCATTTCAAATTTAACATATTTCAAACTTTAAGTATTCAACAATTTTAAAACTAAGTTTGGTAATTACGATTCAACAATTAAATTTTCTATTATTAGTTTTGAAATGTTTTACATAATAAATCCATTATCATTTAAATAAAACTCAAATTATAAATAGCTAAATTTTTCCTTCAATTTATTTATACATGAAATATTCATTTAATTCACGTTAAACCAAAATCAAGTTATAAACATCATACCTTCTAAAATTTCAAATTTAATAAATTCCACATCAACTTATTTGAGTTTAATTCTTAAATAAATTCAACTTCAAATAAATTTTCAATTTACCTTCCAACCTTAATTTATTTAAATCATTATAAACTCAATATTAAAATATAATTTAAATACTTAACCATATCATCTTATGCAAAAATCAACTTATTATTAAGCTCATTCTATATAAAACAAGTTTATACATAGCTTAAAAATCAAGGATAAAATAACATTTATATAATATCTAAAATTAATATTTATATAAAACCGTATATTTCTTTACAAAACCATAGAAATCATTTCAAAAATATTTTATATATAGGCCACGACGTCTGTAATAATTTTATATCCTATGGTCAAGTGATATGGATATTTATCATTTCAATATGTAATTTAAAATATAAATACGGTTATATATCATTTCAAACCGCAATCCCGAATGAAATAAAAATCCATAACAGCTTACAGTTTATAACAATATAAAATACAACATCCATTCATCCAATATCAATCATCAAACATTTGTCACAATCATCATCCAATTCAATCAATAACATCAATATTGAGCAGATAATAAATAACAGGTATTTACTGGCCGTTTATATTTAATAAAAAATTAAATAACTATTTTATCCAAATAAATTCAAATAAACTGAGATGATGATTCAAAATATGCCAAATAGTCATAGATAAATTTCTAATCACATCATACATCAATTTAACCAACATAAGAAATTTTAGAAGTTGTGAGTGGGTTAAAACACTCACCTTTTGAATTTAAATCCAATTTAAATTCAAAATTTGAACAGTCTCGAAATCTGTCCAAAACCAGCGTCAAAATGTCTGTAATTTTGATATGGTCCTAAGCAAGAAACCGTGCGTGAATTGAACCTCGTATGTAAAAGTTATGCAATTTAGAAAAATTGAAATGAAAATTGTAAATTAATTAAGAAATTAAAGTTATTATGCCACGTCACCTTGCACAATCATAGCCGAACCCTAATACGTATAGAACGCGGCTTCCCCAAGTCCAGCCGCCATCGTTTCGTCCATGAACGCCGCCAACACGTCGATCTACGGTCAGATCTGAAGTCGCCTCCCACCTCCCAACCTTCGGCCGCCTACACGGAGGCCACGTGTGACCCTCTCGGAGCGATCGAGCACGATGGCTGCGGCCATCTACATGCCCTAGATCGAATTAATACGCCATATCTAGCCATTGATCAACCAAGCGAACAACACAGATGGACAACACTCGGCGCCCTCTACAACATCGTACCCTTGATTCGTCAATCGGACGACGATCATCGGACGTCAATGAACGGCCGGAATTCGTTCTCCAACTTGTGGACAAACAGAGGTTCAAATTGAAAAACAAATTACAGATCTGAGATATGCTCGTCGAGAGCTTCAGATCGATATAAAATTTGATATTGTTTGTGGTGTTTGAATAATGAAGTTGAATTTTGAATTGAAATTGAATTGGATAATTTAAGGTTTGTCTGCCATTGAAATGAGGAGGCGCAGATGTAATTATACGTACAAAAATGAGGAATAAGAAATGAATTAGGGTTTATAACAGGGTATTTATGGACAAAGCTGAAAATAAAGTAGATGGACAAGATTGACTTACACGTTGAACGATAAAATGGCCCAAAAAGCCCGTTTCGGCTCAAATTGGGTCAACCCATATATCAAAATAAATGTTTTCAAATATTTTAAAATCAAAGGAACATGTTTCAAGCCTAAATTCCATCGTATGAAGAAGTTATACTAGAATCGGTTTATTTCAAATTGATTTCAATTGATTTTTATTAAATTGATTTCCAGGCGTTTCGAGCCCACACGATCAAACGACAAGTTCAATCGTTACGAAACTATAAATCCTACAATAATTCACTATTACGGATTCGATGAAACTGGTTTCATCGAAATTTGAGTCAATGGCCAAAATGGTCATTTTTACATTAATTAAATAAATTAATAATTAATTAATTAAATCAAAATTTCAATTTCAATTTTATAATCGACAATTTTTATCGTTTTTAAATTTCTTAATCATTTACACTAATTTAAATAAATTTAGATGTCAATTTAGAGCTGATTAATTTATCAATTTCAATGTTAACCTCAATTTCATTAAATTCAGAAATTATGAATTTAATTTTCAATAATTCCATTTAGTTTACTTTTCATTCTATTATTCAATTCATTGTTGTCAAATGGATGAAATTAACATTGGATTCATGATCTACTACATTACTATTTTCAAATTCCATCTTAATTTCAATTAACGTAATATTTAGATATTTAATTTCAATTGTTAATAATTAGCTTAAATTAATCATTCTTTCCATTCATTTTAGTTATTACATCATCATTAAACTACCAATTTCTATTTCTTTCAATATTTAATTACCAAAATATTATTAAATTAACTATTTTTAATTATCAAAAATTACGTGTTGTTACAAATAATTTCAAACCCACAAAATCAAACACATGTAAAATGCAAACAAAAGCATGACCTAACAAGTCAGGCTCTAACTAATCACATCTCAACCCTAGAGTTGCATGCCCTCTTATTGGATTCGCAACCCGTAGGGTAGTAACTAAATACGTGGGTTCTAGGTTAAGTTTATCTATCGAACATCCAAATATAAAAGAATGCAATGCGTCAGTATCAAATAGAATGCTAACAGACATACCATGTATCTGAAGCGTACCTCCCAAAACTGCCTTTCCCTTCTCTTGAGATGTTGGCTTTAAAGTAGCAGGCTCCAATGCATACACCTTGCCCTTTCCATCCTTAACAGGCTCCTTACATGGGTTCTTATATTGGCCAATGTGGTCGTAGTTGAAGCACCTGACATTCTTCTTTCTGACAACCTCCTTTGCCATTCCAACATGACACTAATTAGCAAAGTGTCCCTTCTTGTTGCACTTGAAGCAAACAATTTCAGACTTCCCTTTCTTAGCTGCCCCACCATTTTGAGCACCTTTATTAGGAAAGAATAATCTCTTCTGATTTTGCCCAACCTGGACCTCTGAGCCTTACTATTCTCTAGAGAATCAAAAATTTCCTCATGTCTTAAGGTCATCTCCATTATAACACCAGAAGGATCTCTAATATGAGGTAATATAGCCCTAGCTAACTTGGGCTTCAACCTCCTGATGAACTTCTCATTCCTCTTCATCACTGTATCCACTAAAGCATACCCATATCTGGCTAACTCTTTAAACCTTCTGGCATACTCCAGAACAGACATCTCTTCTTGCTCTAACCTAGCAAACTTTCCGATCAGAGCAGACTGTGCCATTACAGACATGAACCTCTCCTGGAGCCTCCTCTTGAAATCTTCCCAAGTCATTGTCTCCTCATCCATTGCCACAGTCACACTATTCCACCAAAACAAAGCTGCTGCCTGAAGGTGTCTTGAAGCAAGCCTGCTCTTCTGCTCATCATTGAGCCCCAAATCTACAAAGATTCTCTCACAATTCAGCAACCAATTTTCCACCTCAATGGCATCTTCTGTTCCAATAGATGGCTTCCCTCCAAGCATAGTATATTCTCCGATCAACTTAGCATACTGGTTAACCATCGGAACTTCCGAAACCTATTCTCCTACAGCATTTCCTCCTAACACTCCGGCTGCAACTCCCGCTTGCATCATATTCATGAAAAACTAATACATAGCTTCCATTCCAACTTGTGGGACTCTGGCACCAACATTCTCTGCTTGTGCATGACCTTGAGGTTGTTAATCCTTAAGATGATGGTTTTGATGACAAAAACCTTAGGAGTTGTTATAAAATATAAATACTAACATTAGAGTTTAGATATATATGTATATGCAAGATATAAACATGCAGGTACGAAGAATGAAGACTATACAGTATAGAGATTCAAGACCGAAGATATCAAGATTGAAGACTCATGAGTATCAAGATATCTAGAGTTCAAGATTTCAAAAATACATGATAATCATTGAGGCTAGAATTATGTTAAAACTTCTTGAAATCACTTACATCTTTATTCGAAATTTATTCGTGGAATGAAATCCACTTCGAGCCTATTAAAGGGATGGAACCCACGATAATATCTAGTGGAACATATAGTGGTCCTATTTTGATATCCACTAGTTTTATGAAAATGCTTTAAAAAAGATATTTCTCTTATTTTAAAAATGTTTACAAAACCTTCTTTTCAAAAAGACATCTCTTTTGTTTGAAATATTTTAGCCTCAAAATTATCTTTATCATTTTTGATTTCATAATTGTCCTTGATTTTAAACTATCTCTTGTTTTAAATATTTATCTTCAAAAAATATTTATATACTCAGATTTTAAATCACTTTATAGATTAAGATTATATATTAAAAATTACTTTTATATGTTTAAATTATATTCAAATATATATTTACAAATTTTAGAAATTGTTTTAACAAATTATAGAAACCAATTTTAGTAAGAAGATCAAAATCACCAATTTTTCCTAAAGCATATCGACATCCTTCAAACCCTCATGTCGACATGGTGCCCGTTAAATTCAAAATTCAAATTTTCAAAAGAAGTGTCTATTCATCGTATCCTTTCACGAATAGATATGGCTGTTGATCTTCTATAAATACCAGTAGTTCTAAACGAATCTTTAATCATATTTCATTTATTTTCCCTCCTCTTCATCTTCCACATTTATTCTAAAGAATCCTAAACTATACTCTGCCGAAATACCAAGTGAATCAAACTTGATTATCTCTTGTTTGAGTCTCTGCCACTCTCTCCATAAGATGTCAGTGCTATTTAAAGTTATAAGATCTTTTGTAAATCAAACAGTTGAGTAAAAGGTGCGGTTGAGCCTTGAAATCAATTGGGTGTGATTGTAGCTCCGAAAATCAATTAGGTGATCTTGTAGCCTGGTTAAATCAAGAGAGTTGTCCTAACTCGAATACAGAAGGGTGTACCTCGTAGCCTTGAAATCGAGGGTGTAATCTGGGATATTATTTTGAAAAGAAATCCATACGCTTGTACAGGACTGGATGTAGGGTAACTCCGAACCAGTATAAAATCTTGGTGTGTTCTTTCCTTTACTGCTTTTATTTGGTATTTGCATTTGTGTCTGATTCTGTGATTATATCTGTGTCTGTGAATTGCATTTGTTGGTGATTAAATTACACAAGTTTCAAAAAGATTTAGAAAATCCACAAAATACTATTCACCTCCCCTCTAGTGTTATTCCAGCCTTAAGATCAGTAATCCACATTTCTCACAATTGGTACCAGAGAAAAGTTTCCATAATTTGAATTTTGAAAAAGTTTTTAAAATGGCTATTTTTGGGGATTTTGTTAGCACTTATTTACAACTATTCAAATCATCATTGTCTCATAAGTCTGCATATAGTTATATAGAAAATCAAGTTATCTACCAAGTTTGTATTCTGTGCAGAAAGGAAAATGTTATATGACCTTCGTAGAATCAACACTCAATGGATAAATTGTGCAAATCCAGAGGAATAAGTGGATACTTGATAGTGGATTTTCAAGACACATGACTGGTAATCTAGATATGCTGAATGATATTATGTATAAAGATAGAGGATTGGTTAATTTTGGAGACAACCCAAAAGGATATGTAATTGGCATCGACAATGTTGGTAACACTAAAATTCCTTCTATTTCAAATGCTTTATTAGTTAAGAATCTAAAACACAATCTGCTTAGCATTAGTCAACTTTGTGATAAAGGATACAAAATTAAATTTGAAAAAGATAAGTGTCACATCGAAGATAATAATTCAAATATTATATTTGAAGGAATAAGGAAGAAAAATATTTATATTCTTAGTATGAAAATCTCAAATGTTAGTCTATATCTTTTGGCTAAGACAAGTGACCCTTGGATTTGGCATAAAAGATTTAGGCATTTGAATTTAAACTCTTCTAGACTTTCTAAACTTGATCTAGTAAGAGGTCTCCCTAGAATGAATTTTAAAATAGATAGTATATGTGATGCTTGTCAATTAGGAAAACTTAGAAAGAGTTCTTTCAAATTAAAAGATATGATTACAACTTCAAAACCTCTGAGTTACTTCATCCATATTTGTTTGGTCCATCTCAAATTCAATCAATAAATCATAGTAAATATGTCTTTGTAATTGTAGATGATTATTCTAGGTTTACATGGACAATTTTTATGAAACATAAAATGATGCTTTTGATTCATTTAAATTCTTTACAAAAATACTTCAAAACCAACTTTCTTTAAAAATTATAACTGTTCGTAATGATCACAGTGGGGAATTTGAAAATGAAAATTTATAGAGATCCTGCAATAAAAAGGAATAACTCATAATTTCTCTTTTCCAAGAACTCTACAACAAAATGGAGGGGTAGGACGTAAAAATAGGACGATTCAAGAGTGTGCTAGAATATATCTTTGCTGCTTTGGCTTGCTCTTCAGTCATATATATGCAACAAACCCTAAAAGATTTTGGATTGACAATTTCAAAATCACCAATTTATTATGATAATACTAGTGTAGTAAATTTATCTAAAAATCCTACTCATCATGCTAGGACTAAACATATTGATATCAGACATCATTTTCTCAGAGATAATATAAGTAAATAGATTATTTCTCTTGAATTTATCAACTCCTGAAAATCAAATTGCTGATGTTTTAACCAAACCCTTATATCAATCTATATTTAATAAGTTAAGAAGGGAACTAGGCATTTGTAACTAAGATATAGAATATAGATATAGTAACATATATTTTAATAAACAGAAATATACACAAAAATCAAATTTTTCATAGGGGTGTCAACATACCCCTACCACCCATGTCAACATACAATGGTAAAATTTGAAAATTTGATTTTCCTTTTAAAGTTTGTTTGGTAGTTATATAAACCTATGTATTTTGAATTTTTCTGTCTTCTCACTTCTCTTTCTCTGTATTAAACTTCTGAAAATTAAAACTAATGGCCTCCTCCACTAAATCAAACCAAAATGACACCATTTCTTTCCCTTCTTCTCATTCTGGTCCAATGCACTACCCTGGCACATGTGATAAATATTGAAGAGTCTATGAAGGATGCCATGCAAATGTTGACTAAACTTCAAGTTGTGAAAATAAGGATGGCAAAAGAACAAGAAAAGCAAGGTAAAATTCTTCGGAATGTGAAAATATTCCTAATGGATAATCATGCAAATCCTATTGTGATTGAAGAAGATTCTCCCAACATTCAAGTGCATAACCCCTTAGAGCACAGCGAAGAGGAAGAAAAAGAAGAGGAAACTTGGAAGAAGACGACAATGTGATCTGCGTAGCCGAAGTCTGTTTTGACAAAAATGAGAATTTGGTTGAACGACGTGGAAACTTTTGTTTTCATTATCCAAATTGTTCGATTCACAAACCTTCAGTCATCGAAAACTCTCGTTAGTAGTATTATTCTATAATTTATGTACTTAAATATATTTGTGAGTTTATGTTCCATATATACATGTAAATATAACATCGTATATAATATAATATTTGTTTCCCTTACTACAATTCCTTATTAGTATTTAGTTTGGTTAGTATTAGATTAAGGGGGAGTTATATCAGTTTAGGATTAGTTTTTGTTGATGACAAAGGGGGAGAAATATAAAATATAGTAGTTAAAGTAGTTAGGCTTAGATTAAGGGGGATTATCAGTTTTAGGGGGAGTTTTTTGTGAAGGAGAAGTATATTTTATAAACATAGGTTGTCATCATAAAAAAGTGGGAGATTGTTAGTCCTTGAGATGATGGTTTTGATGACAACAACTTTAGGACTTGTTATAAAATATAAATTCTAACATTATAGTTTAGACATATATGCATACGTAGGATATAAACATGGAGGTACCAAGAATGAAGACTGTACATTACAAAGATTCAAGATCGAAGATATCAAGATTGAAGACACATGAGTATCAAGATACCAAGAGTTCAAGATTTCAAGAATACAAGATAAGCATTGAGTCTAGAATTATGTTAAAACTTCTTGAAAGCACTTACATCTTTATTCGAAATTTATTCGTGGAAGGGAATCCACTTCGAGCCTGTTAAAGGGATGGAACCCTAGTGGGGTGGAACCCACGACAATATCTAATGGAAGATATAGTGGTCCTATTTTGATATCCACTAATTTTATGAAAATGCTTTTCATAAAAATATATATCTTATTTTAAAAATGTTTTCAAAACCTTATTTTCAAAAAGACATTTCTCTCGTTTGAAATATTTTAGCCCCAAAATTGTCTTTATCGTTTTTGATTTCAAAATTGTCCTTGATTTTAAACTATCTTTTGTTTTAAACATTTCGCTTTAAAAAATATTTATATACTCAGATTTTAAATCACTTTGTAGATTAAGATTATATATTAAAAATTACTTTTATATGTTTAAACTATATTTAAATATATTTAAAAAAGTTTAGAAATTGTTTTAACAAATTATAGAAACCAATTTTAATAAGAAAATCAAAATCACCAATTTTGCCTAGAGCATGTCGATATCGTTCAACCCCCCATGTCGACATGGTGCCCATTAAATTCAAAATTCAAACTTTCAAATGAAGTGTCTATTCATCGTATCCTTTCACGAATAGATATGACTATTGATCTTCTATAAATACCAGTAGTTCTAAACGAATTTTTAATCAGATTTCATTTATTTTCTCTCCTCTTTATCTTCCACATTTATTTTAAAAGAATCCTAAAACTATACTCTGTCGAAATACCAAGTGATTCAAACTTGATCATCTCTTGTTTGATTCTCTGCCACTCTCTCCATAAGATCTCAGTGCTATTTAAAGTTATAGGATCTTTTGTAAATCAAACTGTTGAGTAAAAGGTGCGGTTGGCCTTGAAATCAATTGGATGCGATTGTATCCTCGGAAATCATTTCGGTGATCTTGTAGCCTGGTTAAATCAAGAGAGTCGCTCTGAACTCGAGTACAGGAGGGTGTACCTCGTAGCCTTGAAACGGAGGGTGTAATCTGGGAGATTATTTTGAAAAGAAATCCATACGCTTGTACATGACTAGATGTAGGGTAACTCCGAACTAGTATAAAATTCTGGTGTGTTCTTTCCTTTACTGCTTTTATTTATTATTTGCATCTGTGTCTGATTCTTTGATTATATCTGTGTTTGTGAATTGCATTTGTTGGTGATTAAATTACAAAAGTTTCAAAAAGATTTAAAAAAATCCACAAAACACTATTCACCCCCTCTAGTGTTATTCCAGCCTTAAGATCCGTAAGCTGCATTTCTCACAGGTTTCTCCTCGTATTAGGTATGGCACTCCTCTCGGTGCCCTCCCTACTTGGTTAACTCTTCCTCTTCCACCATCCACACCTGTATTCAAACCTCATGAGATACAGAAAAATAACAGAACAAAGATAGAAGACTAGAGATATGGTGTATACTTATATATAACAAATACAAATATGTTACTATAACGTTATCTCATACCCCAATCTTAGCTCTAATTCCTAAGGATTATGTTTTTCAAAAATCATTTTTAGTTAAGATACTTCATAAATTTATGCTCTGAGACCAAGTAGTAACATCACGTGTCTGGAGGCCAAAAGCTAAGCATTACAGATGCTGCAGTCATCTATAGTATTGACTTCTGGTGAAAAAATACGGTGATGCTAATAGTGTACATAATATCAAAAGCACTTGAATATGAACAAAATCACAAATTTCAAAAACTTCATTTTACTAACTACATTTCAAAACAAATTCATATCCAAGTTACATAATCCCTTAATGTTTCCCAAGTAAAGTTCAATTATAATCATTACAAAAATACGCCAAGAGCGACATATGACGATGCCCCCTTGGTTGATCAGAGTCAATACAGTCATATCTTACTTCATATACACTGCGGAATCAAAACAAAATAAAACTACAACTCCTAATTAGCTATCTATCAGCCTCCTTCTCATCTCCGAAAGCTTTATTCACCAAAATATCTGAAACCTGAAAACCTTAACCCTTAGCCTACTCAAATCAATTTTGAGCACTCGAGAGTCTAAGGGGAAATAAAAACTTCGAGTCAGACATAAAGCTTGGTGTGAATAATATTGTTACATCTCTGTTTACTAATATTAAATAAGACCATGCCGCTTAGCGGAATGAGTTTTCCCTCACTAATATCATTTTCAAAACATATATTTTGCAAATCTTTTCTTGTAACCAAACTGGTTAATCAAACTAATCATAATAATAATAGCAATAATAATAGCAATATCCATTATGCTAAAAACTAGTAATAAATGGACTATCTGTCCAAAGTTTAGGCTAACTACTTGCAAACTAGACTAACTGTCCCTTTGGCTGACTCGGGCCTACCAGATAAAATATCAAATGGTCTAAACATCTGTTAGACAAAACTTTTGGACAGTCTATCCTTACTTCTCCAAGGGTCAACTGATCCTAATGATTTTGCGGGCTTACCAATAACCTATCTCTGTACATGATTATTCCTTTCTGTATGTAACCATCATTTTAGTCTTACCAGTGATTAAGTCCTACACACTGGAAATCTAGACAAAATTATCTAGGGGCTAATAGCTAATGAGTATAGGGCACGACCTACACAAGTCCTATCTGGTCTTCTAATCTGAGTTATTCTCTGAAAGTTAACTACCCTTCATCTTCTTCCTTGGAAACCTTTTCAAAATGATTTAATCTTTTAAATCATACTTATACAAGGAAAATACGTTCTTAGCACTACTCTAAGCTATTTTTCCATGTTATATATACTTTATTCAAAATAATGTTGATGAATTTTAATAAGGATTGGCTATCCTTTCAAAACAAGTTAAAACCCTTTTTAACTTGAAAACACTTAGGCTATATTGCCTAGTTAATACATTCAAAACCTTTGTTTAAAACTTTTAAACAACCCTTTCAAAACCGTTGAAAGTAACTCCCTTCAAAACCATTAAAAGCCTTTCTTTCGAAAGCTGCAAAACATTAGCTATCCTTCTTTAAAACCTTTAAACATTGCCTTTCAAAAATATAGGAAAAACTTTTCCTTTCAACCCTTTCGAAACCCTAGGGAACCACCCTTTTTGAAACCATTCATTAAAACCCTTTCGAAAGCATTAAAATACCAAACCTTTCGAAAGCCTCTAGGTTTAATTTAAGACATGTGGAAACCTTTCGAAACCATTTAAAAATTCACCCTTTTCAAACCTTTGAAAACTATTTCAATCGAAAATCTTTGGATTATGCCTTCAAGTAGAGCAAAAGGATCAAAAACCCATTACAATCGAAAGCATTCCTTTAACAATCATTCTTAAGCAAAGAAGTGATGGTGTCGAAACCATCCCCTCGAAAGCATTAGAGAAGTGGTCAAGTTTAAAAAGCAAAACAAAAAAACAACCGTTTCGTAACCCATTAGAGTTGAAAGGTAGAAAGCGACAGCCAAAAGGTTTCGACTTAGTTGAAAGAAGTCATTTAAAACAGAAGCGTAACCCAATCGAAACCATTTCTCTAAATCCAATTGACCTAGTCGAACGCTAACCAAGTCGACAACAACTTAGGTGAAAGCAAGTAGGCGCATTTTCTTTTAAAAGCAAAGCAATGCCTCAACCCTTTCGGAACCCCTGGTTTCGACCCTATACCTTTCGTCTGCATCTAATTCACTACATACCAGTTCCCTGATACCATGTGCTTTGGTTTCGACACTGTCGGAGACGATGGTAAGGAGGCGGAACCTGGTGTCGAAAGCATCGAAATAGTGAAAGACATGTTTATTTATCCTTTTAAAATATTTCTTTATGCCTAATCTGTCTTGTTTGTCAAATGTGATTGGTTGCAAGTTTCTCTTTTCTAAAAGTACTGCCGACTTTCTAGAAATAACAATTTGAATTTATTTACAAAGAGCCTCATCTCCTTTTATAAGTATACAAAACATTTAAGTCTCATACATTAAATAATTTTATATATCCATTAGAACGCTTAAGAAAATTATACAAAAATTCCAAAGATCACTTTTATATGTTTTCTCACATATATAAATTTCAAACCCAAACCATTAATTATTTAACTGTAAATAATTTTTAACCCAAAATAACCTTTTCTTCACTAGAAAGTTCATATAAAATCCACATAAATTCAAAAAATTGAAACCCATCTCTAAAATTTCTGGTCTATATAAAAAATCGCAAGACATGTGGATGTCGTTTAATAGGGTTTTCACGTTAAAACATATCATAAAATCAATATGAACATGCGTAAATCACCAACAAGTATATAGTCATTCTATGATTCAAAAATATAGCAAAACGTTGAAAATAAATTCGGATTCATCTTAAAACCGAAACCAATAAGAAATATGAGATGTAAACATTATTCACCTTATCTTTTCAGATTAAAGAGATTGAGATGCGAATGGAGTTGATTAAGCTTCTTCCTTAGCTTGTCTTAATCTTTTTCCTATTGTTCTTGTTATTTATGGCCGACCTTAAGTTTGAAATTTTTTGAAAAATGAGAAATAAACGTGTATGGAGATACATGGCTAAGGGTTTAGGGTATAAGAATGGCCTTTTTCCTATTTTACCCCCCCTCTATTTCATTTTAGCCCTCATTTTAATTCATTGGTTAGGTGGCACGGGTACCCCTTAATAAATCAAATCTCAATCCCTTAATCAACACATATTTTATTAAATTTAACTAATTAAATATCCTAAATAATGTTACCAAAAATATGGAGTGTTACATGAATGGATCGATCCTTAGAAAATACCTGTGATTATTCTCATCACCTTTGGTTTACAAACATAAGGAATAACAATTATAACACAAATGACTCTAAACAAATGCCCATAAGTCATTCATCTTGCCTTTGCTCATTATTAGGCATCCGTCAAACCACACTTGGATGCAAATCCAAGTCACGCTTCATCAACCAGCCCCACTCAACTTGAAAACTCATGCATCAAGTTCAAATGGTAGTACTCTAAGTCATTCATCCTAGCTTAGCAACTAAGGTTACACATACAAGGTTTGTCTTTACACAAGAACTTAACTACTGTGAAAGGTGTCAGGTTTAGCATATCTACCAACTAACTAGTGATAGATGAATATATAGCTTAAGAATCGGAATGAAAAAAATAAGTACCTCAAATACCAAGCATAGCTCACCGCATAAGCTCCTTCTACTTTTCCAGAGCAGCAGGCCTGCTAGGACCCGGTAATATCCATAAGACATAAGTCATCATCATTTGTCAATCCCTCTGACACGTAAAATAATTATTCCTCAAAGTGATCAAGCCAATTATAACTGAAGCACTTACGCTTCGCTTTAGATGGATGACATTTCATAGCGAAATAGCCTCATATGCCAAACGAGTGACATGGTAGGTCAGCTTTCTTCTTCACATAAGCTCGATCTTTCCTTGTATCTTGATCTTTGTGCTTCAGTTGGAGCTCCGATTTGCTTTACACTTTCGCTACCTCTAATGGTACTTCAAGAGTGCTAGGAGAAACATCCACCAAGATTTTCAAAAGTGGCCCCTAATAGTCCCTAAGCGATGAATCCCTAACCGATGCTTTAAGACCCTAAGCAAACTCCTTTGCCTACACTAATAGAGTACTGACCATCTCAATCCCCTAATCAAACCAAAAGATTAAATTGATCAACATACCCCAGCTTTGACAAGTTGCTCGACACAAAATAAATGAAATGCTCATGCCACATGCTCTTCTCGACCTTAGAAATGAACTAAGACCCAAAGCGATGCTTAAATTCATTCCAAGTGACGAGCCTGCTTATTAGCCTTCTCTACCATTTTTTCCTACCCAACCAAAGCCTTTGCTCTACAGTTGCCGAGAAACATTTTTCCTTATAAGAACATTCTCCTAAGGAAATCCTGACACAACTTCGAACAGTCTAAAGCTGATGGAGCAAGAAATGCCAGTACTCAAGGGCCAAAACCATGTCTGGCATTGACCACATCTGCGGGAAAGGTTCACGGGCAGTGGGACATCCCTTGTAGTAGCTAAATAGTTTGTGAACTAATAAGGCATCTCAAACTGCAAATTCATAGTTGCTTGAGTACTCCATTTTCTCATACTGATAGCCTAATGAAGTTACCTTAACAACCATCAATATAAATAAATTAAAGTCCAGAAGACGTGTTGTATATGGTATAACATAATAGGAAAAATACAAGTATCCTCTCTCTACCTATCTCCTTCTACCAAGTTGCTTAACTCAAACCAGTCTAAGTGTTGAGCCAAAGCTATGATACTAAATATAACAATCCATCCTTTGTAGCATGCAAAAATCAATGCCTCGCAACAATGCCTAACTTTTGAATACCACAAAATACAGACCATCGGGGTAAATTTAAAACAAAACACTGTATAATACATCGATGGGATCTCACAACGGAATGATAACATATAATATACCAAATATACATGAACATAATAGGATGAACAATATAAGAGACTACACTAGCAGAAGTGACTGATAAATAAATATCAATATAGAAAGTCAGAATATAAAAACTCCCAACAACACGGAGTTCTGAATAATATCTGATACAACGGATCTCATATACATAATAACATATCCATCACATACTACTAAAATATCTAGTACACATATCCATAATATTGATGTCATGCCTCCAAAATGCTCCAGTTGCACATCTTGATAGCATATCACCAAAAGAACCTGACTTTTAAAGTACTCAATCGAGTATCCAAGAGTTTTCATGATATAAACAAATACAAACAAAATGCAGGTTAGAGTTCAAGGTTACTGTGAGGGAAACTACCTCAAAATACTGTATACCAAAACTATATACAAATAAAATAGGAAACTGTGAGGCACAACATGTCCTTTCCATGAACATGGCCAAGGGATAATCCGAACTGCCAATAAACAAGTATAGTAAACCCATATTAAAAATAGGAAATCATACCATAATTTGCTCTTTTTACGTAGTTAACTAGTCAACACAATTAATATAATGTGACTGATATGTAAAAGATATCACCATATACAAATGTAGGGGTAATATAGATATCATAATATAAGTCTATCGTAAAGTGCATTATAATACTATCAACTAACTAATAAATTACACGCAACATAACGACACGAGACAAATAAAGAATATCTACCACCGTCCTGTACTGAACAAAATATCAATGAAGCAATTACACATAATATGACCTTTGGAGTCATATGTACATTCTTACCCTTTGAGATTCCACAAAATGAACTAATCATGCTTATGCGACCTCTTAGGTGTCTCGTACAGACCTACAATGCTCTTCTGGCAATAATGAAAACCCCTACCACTATATTGCTCTTTAATGTCTATATTTAAACTACTACTACCGAGTGCAAGTATCCATTAAGCACTACTTCGAACCCTCTCGAAGGCATGGTCCAAAACTGTAAAACAACATATAAATGAATGCATAATACTGGAACTACACTAGGATCCAAATCTAACCGTTCACTCCATGACTCTCTTGCCAGGCACTTGCTTTGACCCTAATGGATCACTCAAGCACAACAGCACTTTAAATCATGGAACTATGTTGATCATCGTCTACCTGATCTCGTACCAAACGCTGCCATCACGTGCTCATACTCTGAGTCTAGAATCGACTCCTTGCTGTTATGTACTCCCTTTAATTGTAAGGGCTCATCATACGTGACCATGAACTCGATCATCATCCCGATCTCGTATCTGATTAGTATCGATCAATATCTCAATCTCCTACTATTCCTATATAGGAATAGTCCATGACCTGCACCTTTTGCCTCCATCGCTTCCTTGACCGCTTACCCGAATGGTTTAGTGATAATTACCGACCACTTATGCAACTCTTATTTTTGCATCTGAATCCCAAGCTTTGTCTTGCATTCCACTTTCTCAAGTTGTTTGAAGCTTCTCTGAAATAATGCCAAAGTACCACGTCAAGTGGCTTTTGGATCCAAGGGAAAACCTCCGTTAATTGGCATCTGGCCTAGGCTTACTGCCTAGGTCCGTGTACCACTAGTGCATCGGTGGTCTACCATTGGTGGATCAGTGGGCAGGTGTCATCCACCCACAATGGTCATTGTATCATGTGACGTTTCCTCCATTGCTTTACCTGATGCACCACTTAGCTTTCCAAGCCTGCCTTCACCGCATTGGACCTCCTTCGGAGTTCATTGTTTAATGTTTTGTAAGCGGTTCCTTATGTGTACGAAAACCGATTTAGATAGGGAATCCACTCTTTGCACGCGTAGAGTTCAACGGGCACCTCTAACGACATGGCTCCCTCTAATTAGGCCAATAAATACTCAACCGACCATCTTACCTCATGTGATGCCTGCACATGCCAATGCACTCAGTTATGCATATTCATACACATGTATACAAACACACTTCGCTACACAAATCACATTTCAGACTTTTCTGAAGCGATTACTCGACCCGGTGTACTGTTATGCACCTTAGCGCATACGTTAGTCATTATGGCTACATGAGATGTCCATAATGCACTTATATACATCGGTATATATTCATTTATACAATTGCATGCATATTTTTATACACACAAACATACACAACAATTTTAATTACAATATACAAATTGTTTGGATTGTTATGTATCTTCAAATATACGTACATGTATACTTACCCATATACATACACGTATATTTAAATAAGTGATTCCATTATTACTCAATCAAACCTTACTTTTATTTACGAAACCTTTAATATGAGTCCTACATCTCTTTCAACCACTTATAAAATCATTCCATTATTTTATAAAATTCAAAACTAGCTTATAAATCATTTTAAGCCTTTATAATACTTAATTTCTTCATTAAAATCAAGTATTCATCTTATAATTATTTTAGAAAACCTTATGATCAATTTATAATATAATTCCTTCTTACTGTTTTATAAATTATCATACTTTTATGAAATATTTCTTTTATATTATTTTGTTAAATCTCATTCATTTTATAAAATATATCATTTATGCTATTTTATAAAATCTCATTCGTTAAGCCTTTAATCACTTTAACAATAAGTGTAAAGCTCACAACTTACATAATTAGTTTATTAACTTTTCTAAAACTCATTTAAATGGTTTAATCAATACTTTCTAATGATATATGCATTCTGATCTCTATTAATTAATAACCAATCGAATCATGACATCACAAATAATCGTCGAATTAACCCAAACTCATTTCTTAGCTTACTAACTATTTAAGAAGTAGTAAATAATGTCTTTAATAAATAATGAATTAATATATCATGTTTATAACATGAACGTAAGCCTAAATCAAATAAAAATTCTCCAAATCATTTTCTATAATTCCATAATCATAAATAAACAAATATATGAAGTTTGACAAGTAATTTAAGTAGGATAATCATCCCACTCACCTTCTTCTTCACCAAATTAAGCTCTAACTATAAAAAAAGATGAATTCATGCTCTCTTTAAAGGTCAGATCTAGCTCCGAACTCCACTTCTTGGTAATTCCATGATTGATCATGTAAGGAATTTGATGAGAGGAATTACGGTAATTTTAATTTGAATTTATAAATTTCGTTTAAGCTTGAATTAATTGATTTAGGTTATGAGATTAAGAGGAGATTAGAGAAGTAATTAGAGAGAAAAGGAAATGTAACGTTGAAATGAACATGAATGAGGAGTAAGCTACATATAAGCTAACTTGTAGGCAACTAATTGGCTTAGCCCAAATTCATTTCATCCAAATGAAAACACCATTCGCTCTAAAAATTCATCGACTTCGAACGTAGCCAAGTTTATACTCATTTTTCTCATGATGCAATTATTGTCTTAACAATGGTTGCCTTAAGTTCTAATTCATTTTTCTCCAAAAAATTGAGTATAACGGCCTTTCTGTCAACTAACAATTAAATATTTAAATTAATCATTTAAATGTTCAATTATTAAAGTTGTGGGTGTCACATTCCCCCTCCTTAAAAGATTTCATCCTCGAAATTCATGAATACGAGAAAATAATAGGACTAACTAAAATTCTCGAGCCTCAATTGTGGAAAATTTCAGCAATACTTCCCTTATGCTGCTAGTATTATGGAAACTCCCGAATTACAAAGCATTACACAACTAGGAAATATGATATAACCTGCATTATCCCACATATCTCAAAAGCACATACCTCATTTTAAGAAAGATTCTCGCCATTTAAATGCAAACCTAAACAAATAAGCGTTTAAATAGCTTTGTTTCCAGCTCTCAAGTACCTAATTGTACTATACTAAGACGATTAGGCACCGACTCTATAGCAACACCAAATTCAAACATGTATAACCTTAGTGCAGTAATCAACACTACTATAGTCATACATGATAATCAATTGGAGAGTAAGCCTAAGTGAGTCGATATAAAAAATACCACAGACTCCAAGTCACACTAAAAGGCAACAGACCCATATAGATCCCATCTCAACCTGACAATGGGCATGGATGATACGCAATCTATGTTTATATAGCTATTGGTGTCTCTCTCCAAATAGGCTTTAATAGAAAATTATAAGTATCATACAAGCAACAATAATTAACAACAATCAACAAAATAAATAGCAAGTAACCATCAAACAATGATAAGCAATAATAACTAACATGCAAACTATCAAACATGCAAACAATCAACAAGATAGAAAACAATCAAATCAGCAAATAACAAATAGCAACAACAACATTAAATAATAGCATGTAAACATGAATAATGGCAGACAATAGCAAGCAGTATCAACAAATAACAATCAGCATACAATTACCAATACAAATAACTAATCAACAAGCAAAAAAAGCATACAAAACAATTAAATATTCAGAAAGAGTCTACACCATCTTGCATGGTAACAAATCAACAATTAGAATGCGCATGTCAAGCCATCAACCCTATGAGCCTGGTCGATATCCAAGGTGAACAAAATGCTTAAGTGGTGCAACTCCTTTCATAAATACAATACACAAAAGACTATTACACCTCCTGCTATAATGAGGAAAACTTACACTATATTCTGGATCATCTAGTCTCAAAACTCTCGAACAAATCCAACAATCTAAGCCTCAACTTCCATTTTATTTCAAATAGAACTCATTCTCCAAATGAGAAAACTCTTCTAATAAAATTGTCATCAAATGATGATATACTAATGCTTGGATTTGCTTATGTTCAAACTCACTTCAACAGCACATGTTAACGAGAATAATGTACTAAATGTACTACAACGCTTGCCTAGGAAAGTGTCATCTCATCACTTATAAAATTGTCCGAATCGCCATATTACCAATCGAGAAATCCTTGCTTGTACTATCCCAAGAAACCTTAACTATACTATACTTAATTTACAATGTCTAAAGATCACCCAAAATGACACGTTGCCCGTTCCGACCCTTTGTTTGCTCATAAGATTTATTTGTAAAATTAGGGTCGACCACCCGACTCTTCTCAATCAAACTCCGATCTGGTTCCTTGATCTGACTATTGAAATCTCCTCGCACGAATTAATGCCACGCTTCGAAAATCTCTCAGTCACCTCAAGAATTCGACTCAAGTGCTTGCCTATAAGAATCAAGTGAAAACACTTTTCCTAATCAGTGCAAATCACCTAGAAACTCTATGTTCGAACTAGGGATTAAGAAATGGTACGTGAATGGACTAATCCTTAGAAAATACCTTTTCTGCACGTGAGTTTACTCTCACCATCTAAGGTTTACAAAAACAAGGAAAAACAATTATAACACGAATGACTTTAGGAAAACGCCCATAAGTCATTTTCTTGGTCTTTGCTCATTATTGGGAATCCATCAAACCATACTTGGATGCAAATCCAAGTCATACTTTACGACCAACCCCACTCAACTTAAAAGCTTATGCATCCAGTTCAAGTGGAAGTACTCTCGGTCGCTTCACCCTAGGCTAGCATCAAAGGCTACACATGCAAGGGTTGTCTTTACAAAAGAACTTAAATACTATGAAAGGCGTCAAGTTTAGCCTATCTACTAGGTAACTAGTGATAGATGAATAAAAGGTTCAAGTATTGAAAAGAACAAAACCGAGTACCCCAAATACCAAGCATACTTACCACATAAGCTCATTTCACTTTTCCTAAGCAATAGGTCTGCTAGGACTCGATAATGCCCAAAGGCATAAGTCATCATCACTTGCCCACTCCTCTAAAAAGTAGGACAAATTTTCCCCTAGTGATCAAGCCAATATGCTATAGGAGTGACATAGTAGGTTAGCTTTCTTCTTCGTATAACCTCAATCTTTCCTTGTATCTTGGTTTTTGTTCCTCAACTGGACCTTTGATTTTGCTTTTTGCTACCTTCAGTGGTACCTCATGGGTGCTCTCATGGAGGAGAACCATCCAACGAGACTTTCAAAAGTGGCCCCTAATAGAGATAAGACTAAGCAATAAATCCCCAATTGGTGCTTTAAGACCCTAGGAAAACTCCTTTTCCCACACGAATGGAGTATTGACCATTTTAATCCCTTAATCAAATCAAAAGATTGAATTGGTCGACATACTCCTTTGACAAGCTGTCCTGCACAAGATGGATGAAATGCTTAAGCTACATGGCTTTCTCGATCTCAGAAATGAATCAAGACCCAAAGCGATGCCTGAATTATTCCAAGTCATAAGCGCGCTTATCATCCTTTTCTACCATTTTTCCTACCTAGCCGAGCCTCCACTCTCCAGATGTCAAGAAATAATTTTCCTTATGAGAACATTCTCCTAAGTTTGTATTGGCGAAAGTCCCCTTGTGAATGTGTCCATGGTTGTGTCTTAACAATAATCTCAGAACTTGGATGTGGATTTCCTCTAAGGCTAGGGAAATCTTGACACAGCTTCAAACAGTCTAAAGCCAATGGAGCAAGAAATACTAGTGCCCCAAGGGCCAAACCGCGTTTGACACCGATTGCATGTACGAGAAATGTTCATGGGTGGTGGGACATCCCTTGCGGTAGCTAAATAGTCTATGAACTAAATAGGCATCTCAGGCTGCCTATCCGTAGTCGCACGTGTACTCCGTCTGCATATACCGATAGCCCGACGAAGGTACCTTTGCAACTAGCGATATAAATAAATCAAACTCCAAAGGACATGTGGTGTATATGGTATAATATAGTAGGAAAAATACAAGTATGATCTCTTTACATACCTCCTTTTACCAAGTTGCTTAACTCAAACTAGTCTACTTGATCCTAAGTGTTGAGCCAAAGCTATAATACCAGATAAACAACACGTCCCTTGTAATATCCAAAAATCCATGGCTCACATCAGCCTTTGACTTTCGAATACCACAAAATACAGGTTATTAGGGTAAAATTAAAACAAAATACCATACCAAGTCATTGATGAGATCTCACAATGGAATGATAACATATAATATATATAATATACATGAATAGAACATGATGAACAATATAAAGGACCGCACTAGTAGAACTAACTGATAAACAAGTATCAATATAGAAAGTCAGAATATAACAACTCCCAACAACATGGATTTCTAAAAAATAACTAATATAATAGGTATTAAATACATAATACATGTTTGTCATATATTACTAAAATATCAAGTATACATATCCATAATATCGATGTCATGCCTCCAAAATGCTCCAGCTGCACATCCCGATAGCATATCCCCAAAAACACCCGAATCGATTATTCATGACGTAAACAAACAAAGAAAAAATGTGGGTCGGACTTAAAGCGTGCTGTGAGGGGAGCTATCTCAAAATACTGTATATCAAAGCTATATACAAATAAAATAGGAAACTGCTAAGGCACAACTTGTCCTCTCCATGAGAGTGGCTCAAGGATAATCCGAACTGCCAATAAACAAGTGTAAACCCATCTCAAAAATAGGGAATCATGCCATAACCTACTCTTCTCCTATAATAAAAAAGTCAATGCAACTATTATAATGCGACTGATATGTAAAAGATATCACCATATACAAATGCAAGGGTAATATAGATATCTCAATATAAGTTTTTCATAAAATGCACTGTAATACTATGTAAATTACATGCAACATAACGACATGATACAAATAGAGAATATCTACCACCATCCTATACTGAACGAAATATCAATGGAGCGACTACAACGTATGTTATCTTCGGAAATATATACCCATTCTTACCCTTTTAGAGTCCATGAACATAACTGAGTGTCCTTTATATGACCTCTTTGTTGCATAAGTGCCCTCGTACAAACCTAGACTACTCTCTTGGGATTAATTAAAACCCCTACCACTATAGTGCTCCTTAGATCTATATATAAACTACCATTACTGAGCATAAGTACTCATTAAGCGCTGCTCCGAACCCTCCCGAAGGCTTGGTCCAAAACAGTAGAACAACGAACAACTGCATTGTACTGGAACCACACCATAACCCAAATCTAACTAGCTAGTCCATGGCTCTCTTGCTAGGCACTTGCTTTGACCCCAACGGTCACTCAAGCGCAACAACACTTCGAACCATGGGATCTATGTTGACCATCTATCTACATGCCCGCCTGATCTTGTACCAATTGTTGTCATCACATGGTTACACTTCTACCTAAGTCTAGAACTGACTCCTTTCCATTATATACACCCTCTAATCATATAAGCTCCTCACAAATGACCATGATCTTGATCGTCATCTCAATCTTGTATCTGATTGGTTCTCGATTGATATCTCAATCTCCTACTATTCCTGTATAGGAATAGTCCATGTCCTACGTACCTTATGTAACTGTTATCCCATCTTTTGGAAAGGCCGAGATATCAAGGAATTGACTGAAAACCAAGGATTGCCCATCCCGAATGTTGAGTATGCACATGTTTTCTATGGATGTCGATAAATTTTGTCCGAATCCGAATCAGGCAACAATTGACAAGACATATCGAGCAAAGCTATAAAAGCCAACATTCCAAATTTCAAGTCAATCCGAGTTGTATGCTCAAGATATGATCGATACAAGTCAAAGAAATCAGCACAATCGCATCCATCATTTCACATCCCTCAGTTCGCATCCATCAAGTCTTGGCGTCATCTGTTGTTCGCATCGATCCAGATCGCATCATTTCTTATTCATCGGTTGAAGATCCTTGTTCGAATCCATCGAGCAACAGTAGTTCGTATCCATTAGGCGTCACTATTCGTATCCATTAGAGAATCACTATTCGTATCCATCAGAGGATCACTGTTTGTATCCATCAGAGAATCACTGCTCGTATCCACCAAACAGTCACTGTTCGTATCCATCAAACAATCGCTGTTCGTATCCATCAAATAACCACTGTCCGTATCCATTCCATTGCCTATTTATTCGTATCCATCAAGTTGGAACACTTCGGTCGATACAAACAAGGCCACACAATTGATATGAACGGAGCCATATCAATCAATACGAACAGAGCCACATTGATCGATGTGAACAGAGCCACATCAATAGACACGAATGGAACCACTTCCTTCAATACGAACACGGTAGCTGTTGTCGATATGAACGAGGCGAAAGTTTTAGAACGACTCTGTCAACTTGGCGTTGAAAGTGGATCGATCCTTAAATCATGTGCCACGTCATCTCCTGAACACGTGCCCACTATCAATCCGAAGTAATCAATTCGAAAAGCACCAATTCGAACAGAGCAGCATACATGAAACCCAAGTTTGCATCGATCATATCTCACAATCCGCAAGTCCAAATGCTATGAAATTTTCACAGGAGCTTACGTACGACCTAAGGAAGGTCCATGCCAAGATTCGACTCGATTGGGTCGCATCCTGATTGATATGAAATTCGTTCGTATCGATCACGGATCGAGCCGAAACTTCATGGGGTCGATCGCGTGGGCCCACTCACATGACAGAAGAAGTTTTCCGAGATCTGAGCAAGATATCAGCCTCCTACACCTATAAATAGAACCCCAGGGCCTACAAAAGAGGGATCCTTTTGCTCTCCGACGTCTAGACTCTGCCGAATTCGACTTTGCACTCCATAGCTGCTGTTGTACTCGAATTTCAAAACTGTAATTCGCTGTAATCCATCATAATTAATTGTAATCGGCAAGTGAATATCAATAAAGTCATCAAACTTCATAGTGGACGTAGGCATTACGCCGAACCACTCTAAATTGTCATGTTTTTGCGTGTTTTCAATTCTGTTTTTGAAGTGTTTGTTAGATAATCCTCGTTTTACATTTCTATTCTTCGTTTTTATCTCTTCAAATACTTTCGAAGAGTGTTGTTGCCTAATTTTGGTACAAACACTTTGGTGCTTTCACTGAGAAGGACACAGTTTTTCTCCTGCTCCTTGGATCTACTATCGACACCGGATTGCACAAATCCAAGAAGAGATCCAAACCTCAAGTTCAGATTCCTTCCAAACTATTCAGATTTGCATAAAATCTAGGAAAGGAGTTCACTATTAGCCATGGTTAGTACACGAACCACCTCTACAGCTGTAGATCAGGAAGGACGGGATAGACAGAATCCCGCGCAATTGCCTCCATCCAACCAGAACGCAGTCGGACCTTCAAATCCGTCTAACCCTGTCACCCAACAAGAGTTTCAAATGCTTATGCAAGAGCTGACTCAGAGTCGTCAGCAGCTTACTGAACAATTGCGTGCCAACGCAGAGTTGACCAACCAGCTAAACCGTTAAAGGCGTAGGAGATCCAGGAGGGATCATGCCTCTTACTCATCCACCTAGAGTTCAGCCTCATCTGACTATCATTATAGATATACTCGTCCCCAGCTAGACGGGAGTTATATACAAGCCATCGGACATTAACTTACTATGATTGTTGGAAAACAGAGAGTTAACCAATCAACCATCTTCCAGACTTGACCCTCCACCCAGGGAGGTACTGTTCCTCACTACACCACAGACAACCGCGCTATCACCGCTGCTGTTGAACTAGGGGTTGATGAACCAGCCAGATCTGAACCATCATCGGCGTGGACGTACTCCTGAACCATACGTCCTTAAAGACTTGGAAACAAGGAGGCAAGACATGGACCATCGACCGCGTCTAGTCCAGCCTCGCATTGTGGAACCCAACCACACCTTGCTCAACGTGCATAGAATGTCTAGATGCCGGTTATTCCAACTATGATTTGTCAGATGAATCATGAGATTCAGCGTCTTACTAATGACTACTAGGGTATCTCCCAGAGTCATACCCCTTTCACAGATGAAATACTCTATGTTGAACCTCCTCGACGATTCAGAATGCCATCTCTACCAGTTTATGAAAGAAGTTCTGATCCGAATCAGTATATCTTGAAGTTTGAATGGCTAATGAATGCTGCGAGAGCTGATGATGTAGTGAAATGCCGTAGTTTTCCCATTTCTTTAGGGGCATTGCTACTATGTGGTTCACGTGATTGCCACCTCAGTCCATTTCTTGTTTCGATCAATTGGCCACTAAGTTTGTAGAATAATTCCGCATGAATGTTACGAGGCCTAAAGATGTCAATACTCTATCCAACGTCACTTAAGCTCCCAAGGAGACACTCATACCCTACTTAGAGAGGTTTCATGATGCATGTGTAGAGATAAGCAATCCCAATAACAACTCTATCTTGATGGCATTGACTAAGGGATTGATCTTGATTCCGAGTTCAAAAACTGGTTGGCTGGGAAGCCTCCCGCATCGTTGGACCGCTTCTACTCCAAGGCAGCCTAATTCTTGAGGAGGGAGGACGCGAAACAGTCTAGGAAGCAAGATGATGCAGGGCCCAGTGTGGAAGGGATCCAAAATAATGTTGCAGTCAAGCAGTTCGGGGAGAGTACCATAAAGGTTCAGTTGAACATTCAAAACAAGCAATCTCAACAGAGGGATAATGGAAATCAAAACAAAAAATGAGATCAAAACCGAGGTCCGTGACGTAGTGCTCCAATGTTTGATAATTATACTCCACTAAACACATCGCTGGAAAATGTGTATTTGCAGACCTGCAATACTATGCAATACAAGAAGCTTGCTCCGAAGCCATCGTCGGAAAGGCAAATGCAAATAGGGAAATTCTACATATTTCATGAAAGCTACGGCCATAATACGAATGAGTGTCGTCATTTCCAAGATCTCATTAAAAAGCTTATACATGAATGGAAGTTGGATTAGTTTGTGCGGGCGCCGTAGTCAGGAGGTGTGGGCCCATCAACTCAGAATCATGTACCAAACCAGGAAAGACAGGAGGAACCCGCTCATACTGGTGGGAGGTTGGTGACAAATACAATAAGTGACGGTCCTCATCCAACAGACTAAAGCTGGAGGGAAACGGAGTCTCATGCCAGCTCTATCAGACATGCGGACTTCGAGTGTTGTAGTAGTTGTGATGATGGGGTTCTAGCCAAGCAACAGAGGACGATGATCGATGATATCGTGTTTCGAAACAGAGACGCTGATAAGGTCGAAGCTCCCACGATCGACCCACTTGTCATATCTGCCTAGGTAGGTCTTGCTTGGATGAAGAGGATCTTGGTTGACAGTGGGAGCATTGTGAATATTTTGTCTAAGCGAGCTTACGATCAAATGAAAACATAAGCCAAAGATTTGAAACCTTGCCTGTCTCGAATCCACGGATTTAATGGAAGTGCTACTATACCCACTGGAGCGGTGGAGCTACCAATGGAGTTGGGAGTCGGAGAACATCGGAGAGTCCGGATATTGCAGTTTGTTGTGTTGGACATCGACTCCCCTTATAATGCTTTCTTGGGCTGACCGGCTCTTGCTGAATTCAGGGCGGCCATTGCACCAAGGTGCTTGACTCTAAAATTCCCCACCGATCGTGGGGTTGGAGTCGTCCAAGGAGATCATGCTATTGGAAGAGCCTTTTATGTTGCTGAGCTGTGAGGGGCACACCTAAAGGAGAAAGGAAAGGGCGTAGAGGATTCTCTCTGCGTCCGTTTTGCTGATAATTGAGAATTGGTGCCTGTGCCCCAGCCTAGGCACCCTAACCAATTCGAAAGGAACCTTGACCCGAGAGATACTGAAAGAGAAAATGAAACTAAAGACAGTCAAGCTTCCTCGGCTGAACTGACGATTGATGTCCCGATCGATGATGATGATGATTCAAGGATGGTGAAGATTGGGTCTCACTTAAGCCAGTAGACACAGAAGGAATTGGGAATTTCTCCGAGCGAACCTTGACGTATTCGCTTGGACGCATTCTGACATGTGTAGGATCTCGTCGGACATCACGAGCCACCCTTTGAATATTGACCCGTGGTGTATCCTGGTCAAAAAGAAAAGGCACGGTATGGATCTAGAGAGATCTTCCGCCCTTAAAGAAGTGGTCAATAAGTTGAAATCGAATGGGTTTATATGGGATGCCATATACCCGGAGTGGGTCTCCAATCCCGTACTCATCTGAAAGACGAATGGGAAATGGAGGACGTGCGTTGATTATTCTGATTTGAATAAAGCTTGCCCGAAAGACAGTTTTCCACTTCTTCGAATTGATCAGCTCATAGATTCAATGGCTGGGCACGGGTTGTTATCTTTTATGGATGCTTATTCCAGTTACAACTAGATACCCATGCACTTATGCGACCATGAACATACCAGCTTCGTGATCGATCTGGGACTCTACTGTTACAAAGTCGTGCCTTTCGGACTTAAGAACGCTGGGGCAACATACCAGCGACTAGTCAATCGAATGTTTGCCAACCAGATCGGAAAGACCATGGAAGTATATATGGATGACATGCTAGTGAAGTCACGATTTTCCACTAATTAGAGACTTGGAATCAATGTTTAGCAATCTTTGGGAATACAAGATGAAGCTCAATCTATTGATATGTCACTTTGAAGTCGCATCTAGAAAATTCCTTGGGTTCATCGTCAACGCTCGAGGAATCGAAGCAAATCTCGAAAAGATCTAGGCAATCAGAAGCCTTGAAACTTTGAGAACCATAAAGCAAGTCCAAAGCCTCAATGGAAAGGTAGCAGCATTAAGCAGGTTTATTTCAAAATCCACCGACAAGTGCATTCCCTTCTTCGATCTGATCTAAAAAGGGAAACAAAAATTTGAATGGACCACGGAGTGTGAAGGCGCATTCCAAGCACTGATTCAACATCTCTCCGCACCGTCGATTTTTTCAAAGCCTATCGACCACAAGCAATTATAGCTTTACCTGACGGTATCTGAAAACGTAATTAGTGATGCCTTAGTTCGGGAGGAAGATCGAGTGCAGAAACCAGTCTACTATGTTAGTAAACGGTTAACCGGAGCTGAGAAAAATTATCCGAAGCTAGAGAAATTAGCTTATTGTCTTGTTATTGCCTCAAGGAAGCTTCGTCCATATTTCCAAGCTCATCCTATCACTGTTTACACCGACCAGCCGTTACAACAGGTACTTACGCGGCCTGAGACGTCTAGTAGGCTACTTAAGTGGAAGATTGAACTGAGCCAGTTTGATATCACTTATACTCCGAGGAGAGATATTCATGGACACGTCCTAACAGTATTCATAACTGAATTCACCGTCCCAGCGGACTTGTCCGAAACCAGTGAATCTCTCGAATATATCTGGAAGCTGCATACTAATGGTGCATCGAATGATCGGTGCTCGGGTGCTGGAGTAGTACTTGAAACCCCCGAAGGCCGATCCATATGCTATGCCCTAAAATTGAATTTTCGTGTGACCAATAACGAAGCTGGATATGAAGCCTTGCTTGATAAATTGAAACTCGCTCGTGATTTGAGAATTATTGCTGTGGAAATTTATTGTGATTCGCAATTAGTCGTATGCCAAGTTCAGGGTGAATATCAAGCCAAGGATCAAAGACTGGCTACTTATCTAGCACGAGTCCAAGAAATACTTAATCAGTTTGATTATTATGCCATCTTCTACATACCCCGTGAGCGCAATCAAAAGGCCGATTCATTGGCGAATTTATCAAGTACGGGCGAAGCACAGCAAATGGGACTCGTTCCTGTGGAGACATTATCTTCTTCATACATTGACCAGATGGAGACATATGGTGTATTTGAAATCACTCCCAATAAGGATTCGTGGATGACTCCGTACCGAAATTACATCGAGCATGGAACTCTGCATTAGCGCAGAAGTGAGAAGAGACAGATTCTTTGAAAAGCCTCACGGTTCACCATTTAGAATGGAGTCATGTATAGAAGAGTCCTTTACTCCGATGTATCGCCCATGATGAAATTAAATGAGTGTTACATGATGTAGACGAAAGAGAATGTGGCGATCACACCAGGGGCAAGCTCTCGCTAAAAAAGTGCTTCAATACGGGTATTATTGGCCAATTGTAAATCGTGACGCAGCGGACTATGCCAGGAAGTGTGATAAATGTCAAAAGCATGCTTGGATCCCTAGAGCCCTACCTACTGAGATAACCCAAATGGTCAGCAGATGGCCGTTTGTAGTATGGGGCATCGATATCATTGGCTCTTTACCTCTGGCCAAAGGTGGTGTGAAGTACACCATCGTCGCAGTTAATTACTTTACAAAGCGGGCAGAAGCCGAACCCCTTGCTACAATCACGATGAAGAAAGTGATCAAATTTGTAGTGCACAACATTATCTGTCGATTTGGTCTCCCGCACACCATTATTACTGATAATGGGACCCAATTCGATAGTGCCGAATTCAAAGACTTCTGCCAACGATTCCATAATCAGAAAAAATTCTCTGCGGTTGCACACCCTCAAGCGAATGGATAAGTCGAAGCTGCGAACAAAGTTATAAAGTCTATTCTGAAGAAATGACTGGAAAAGGCCAAGGGCAAGTGGGTTGATGAACTTCCAGTGGCTTTGTGGGCTTATCGAACAACCCACAAGTCCACGACCGGACACACTCCATTCTCTCTATCCTATGGTTCAGAAGTCGTTATTGCTGTCGAGATGGAAGTACCTTTTGACCGTGTGACTTATTATGATCCAAAGACAAACGCCATATTACTTGCTGAATCCTTGGATTTGTTAGATGAGAAGCATTGAGAGGATGATTTGAGAGCAGCCGCGTACTGAAGTCGAGTCGCCCGATTATAGAATGCCAAGGTCCGACCACGAACCTTTGAACTCGACGATCTCGTCCTCAAAATAAGCTATCTGGCTCCTTCGCATATGAAACTAACTTGGGAAGGATCATATGTGATTGAACGAAAACTCAGAGATGGCACATTTAAGTTATCGACCGTTGACGGTCTTACATTGCCGAGAGCCTGGAACAGCGAGAGTCTCTGTCGTTACTACACATGATAGGCTTTATTTATCTTAATCTATTTCCCATTTGTAATTTGTTTCTGCATTTTGAAACTTGAATTTATAATAAGGCAACTGACTTTGCCGTATTTTCTCATTTCAGCAATAAAATGCCATCTCTTCGAGCCAGAGCTATGATTTATTGAATGTGACATACAACCATCATGACGCGGGAAGAGCTAAGTTCCATCATACGGTGGAATTTATTCAAATAGGGAGTAACTGTGATATGACCGACCACTTGCTAAGCGAAACCCGAGCTCGGGGCAAGTCACTACACTAAAGCCAAAAAAGGATTGATACCCGACAATCCTTTAACTAACTCCAAACTCCTAGAGTGCGAGTTGGAGTAAAAAATCATAAGTACGGCTTCGTAGAGGGTTGACTCATCCACCTAACTACTTTGGCCGTATCCTAACCAAGTTCGAGGAGGATAGATCGTCCATCTAACGACCTCGCTTGTTAACTCGGGGTGGATGTGAACCGACCATTCACGATCCTGATAAATCCATCATTCCTAGAGTGCGAACAAAATCCTCAAGCCTAAACAGATGTGATTGACCATCTGTCGGTCAACTCCAAATTTCTAGAGTGTGAATTGGAGTATAAACATCAACTCCAAATTCCCAGAGTGCGAATTGGAGTATAAACATAATCTACAAAATCCCAGAGTGCGAGTTAGAATATAAACACTAACTTCGAGTTTCCAGAGTGTGAACCAGAGTACAAATGCCGACTATCCCCGGATACCCAGACTGCGAACCAGGTAGTCAACCACAAATAACTCTGAGTCCCCAGAGTGTGGTCAGAGTTTAAACATAACTCGGGTGTGATTGACCGCTCGTGAAATAACCTAAGTCCCCATAGCGTGGACATATTCTTAAAACTTAAATAGGTGTTATCGACCGCCGAAATTCAATTACAAATCCCAGGAGAGTGGATGTGATCATTGTTAAGTGAGCGAGTGTGATTCGACCACTCAACTCTCGCCTGTATTGGCATCGATTTAACGATGTTAAGCTCAAAGAAATGAAGGTGAAATGCGATTGCTAACCGATCTTTTCAACTCATCCCCGGAACTGAGGGCAGGACTTAAGTGTTAACCATCGACCGAAGCAGTGCAACATCGAAGTTCAACGCAATCCCCAGTCATGACTCGTGTTTGTGACCTCCGGACTTGATAAACAAAAACAAACTTGAATCAAAGGTTGAAACTTCGCAAGTACACTAGGCTGAAACTCAAATGTTAAAACACTTAAGCATAGAAGACAGTGATAGAGTTGAAGCCAAAAACAAAATTTCATTTCGAATAACTATGAATGAAGTTCATGTACAAGTTTTTTCAAAATTCCTACAAGCGGGGGCCGAACCCGCATCTACACACAACCTATGAAAGCAAAACAAATTTCTATCCACTAAAAAATGCGTTGAAGAGGCCTATCTACTCTTTCTTCTTCCTTGGCTTCTTTTTTGGCATAGACCCGTTGGAGCCGCTAGTGATTTTCCACTTTGAGCTCTTGCCTTTTGGCGGGTGGTCTCAAGACAGGAGCATGATCTCAACGTCCTCCTCCGAAATCGAATGCATGAGAATACTTTCCGCGGGTGGAGTCGGAGGAGTTGGATCTATTATAAGGGGTAGAATGGGCACACTGATGTCAACAACTATACCTCCAGGTGATATCATTCTCAGCGGAGCTAGACCAGGCGTTGCCATTCCTCCTCCAGAGCTACCCCCATGAACTTCTGCATCCATTTCGGCGTTAACTTTGGCCAAAATTTCTTCTTCCCGAATCAATTGAGCCTCGCTGGGAGCAGCGGTGGTATGCGTTGAAGAGCCAGAAGCAGGTGCAAGTCCACTTATGACAAATGGTAGGTCCGCAAAGGGGCCACTGTAGCGACTGAGGAGTTCATTCATCATCTGCTCGTCGAAAGAAAGCTTCCCCCTTGCATTCCATCAATTGGTGTAGTCATCGTTATGATAATCGCCTCAATAATAATGGCCTCCTGCGTCTGATGTGATTCTTGAGTTGCAGGAGGCGCTGTCAGTGTAACTCCAGTCACTGGACAAAGAAGAAGAGAGATTGTTAGTAAACGGTTCAAGACAAGTCCCTTATTTCGAATGCACATGAGATATGTTCAGAGTACCTTCCTTAGTTTGGCTCGCGGACGACTAAGTGTCTTCGAAGGTGTGCGCTGTAATAGTGGATAACTGCCGTTGTTCCGGATTATAAGAAGGGACAGACTGAGGCTCAATCGCTGGTATAGGTTCAGATTGAGGTGGAGCAGTAATCTTAAGGCTCGTAGTGTGATGCTCGACACCTGAACCTTCCTCGATCTCCGGGTGTTGGGTGCTGAGTTTCTCCTTTTCATGTGAGATCATTGACTCATGGAGAATCTTCCTTTCATCTTCGTTAGCACACGATTCTCGAGCTCGAACTCGTCGAATGATTCACCCAAATGCACCGCCTTCTCCTCCTCGACCAATTGGCTCTAGGCGTTATAGAGATGTGTCGAATAGTTTTCGAGCCAGGCCAAATTTCTATGTTTCAGTATGTTAGCGTTGTAGGTGACGAGAAGATCTTCTATGTCAGCCTCCAGCCTGGACTCCGCCATCCAAACTTTCTCCTCAACCTCGGATTCCACCACGCGAACCTTAGCCATTGCCGCTTCCCTTTCACCTTGAAGCACCGCGACTTGATCACATGCCTCCCGTGCTGCAATGTTGGCATCGTCCCTCTCTTTAATGATTTCAGAAAGTTTGGACTTTAGCTCGTCAAGCTCTTTGAGGGCCGCATCCCGCTCAACAGTGATGGTGGTGTTTCGATGACCCATTTCCTCTACCAGGACGTAATGTGATTGCCTCATCCTCTCCATGGCCGAGTTGGCCTCGTCGGCTTTTTTAAGGGCCTCCATTTCTGATTTTCGGGAGGATTCGATTTCAGTATTGAGCACCTGGATGATACGGTCCTTCTAAGCAAGCTCCTTCTCTAATGGCAGTGGACCGCTCAAAAGCCACCTTCGATGCTTTTTTCACGGCCTTCCCCCACTCCTTGTATTGAGAGTAAATGTCATGGATGTACTCGTGCATCGTATTCTCAGCCTCTGCTACAATTCTCATTAGGTCCGGGGTGGGGGGGGGAGGGGGGGTTGCGGGGGAATATAACCATCAAAGTTGATATTTGGAAAATCCTTCTTCAACTGGGCAATTTTAATTGCTGCTTCCCCTGTAGGCTCTGTAGGGACCTGCTCTATAATTATGGGAGCCGTTATTTCAGTTCTACGGTGATAAGTTTTAGGCCTCGAAATATGAGAAGACGACTTATGCCGTGAAGCTTCCGAAGGACATGAGACATAAACAAGAGGCTATACAGGGTTCATAGGAGGGTGGGAATGAGATCGGGATCGACAACTGTACTTCCTATCTCTGCCATGACGCTCCTGACTAGTGTATCCATGGTCATTATCCCTATCCGCCTCTCTTCTATCCAGCTCATAATATGTTGAAGATCGACAAGCTTTTCGAAGACTACCTAACATCAGCTTCGGTCGAACATTGTATCTGCAAAGTAAAAGAGGAATGGAGTTAGTAATCTTCCAGAGCAAGCAGCTTATGGTTAGGAATCATGTAGTGTCGTGAAGTGTGCATGTATGTGCAACCCCCCCGACCAATCGGAAGTGTCAGCCACGCTAGTGGAAAGAGACTCGCTTAAGTCTAAAGCGTGTTGAAGCTCCTCCAATCCGACATCATATTGGAAAGACACGTAATCCAGAATTGGAATATCGGTGAGCCCTTCGAAAAGATCTCCCACCTGCGTGGGAGGAGCCTCCGAAATTTTAATCTCATGAACAGGCAGAGACATGACCACAGATTTCCATCTCATGGATTTAGGACGTTTAAAAGCAGCTGCCTTGCCCTTTTTTCCCTTTGGAATCTTGAAAGGTGTCAGAGATCTCGACCTCAAGTTCGCCATCAGTGGGTGTACTTTCTGGATCAACCTCCTTGGTTATGGCAACACCGTGCGTCTTACGTTTCGCTTGTTTCTTCGAGACAGCCCTTAGCGTTCCCTCGAGCCTTATACTCTGGTTTCGCTCAATCAATACAACGATTCTCAAATTTCTATCTGTCAGAACCAACTCGATGTCCCTCTCTTCACTTGAAACTTCTTGAAGAACCTGAACTATCTCTTTGAAATGCGCATCTTCGGGTCGTGGAATTACAGCTGTAAAGGAAAAGGAGATATAAGTTTGGCATCAGTCATGATTATCTTATTAGCTACTTGAGAAGACTACGGTACTTACATCTGAATAACCATCGATTGGAAAATTCTAGGGGGCATCGAACATAAAACCATTCCATTTTGAAGTAACTTAGCCTGGTCCAAGACCCCGTTACTACTTGACAATTTCTGACCGCTTCCAGGAATGTAAAAGAAGGGCTATCTCCCCGGCTCTTGATGTTAAATAAATATCTAATCTTGATCGGTGTCGGGGGTCGAAAGAGATGCTCCATAAATACAATAAATAAGCATTCAAGAGAGCATATCCGTGAGATGGAGCGATTCCCAGAAAAGATAACACTTCCCTAATATATTGGTTGAATGGGGGAAGTGTTCCAGCTACGCACGCATGACGATTGAATGTGGTAATGCCTTTCGGTGGATAGTGCGGTCTATCAGTTGGTCCCGGTAATAGCACATCATCCAGTGACAGGCCGTGGCTTAAACATATTCATCCCAACATGTCTTCAGAAACATCGGACGGTACAGATTCTGGCGGATTACCAATAAACGAGGCGCCCGGCAGCTCGTCCGAAGCTGGATTATGACTTCGGTCGCGATGGACGGTATCTCTATTGTAGGGAGGAGTGAACTCCGAAATTCCTGCTGTGGTGAGCTTGAAGTGCAATGCTATAGATTACTTGAGAAATTTAACAGAGTATGAAAAGACATGAAAGTGACGAGACTTCGAAAATTAGCTGGAGTGACCGTCATTGCTGACCGTCACAACCGTGCCATCCAGACGTTAGCGACCGTTCCGAGTTAAAGGTCGTTAAAGTTTTGTTAAGTTCCAGTTCCATCGGCGAGCTTCGATGAGCAGTCAAATATGCTATTCGACAATTTAGTTCAGTTATGCAGGGCTGAAGCTCGTCGGAATCAAACGTTCGAACCTTCACGAAGTTCGTACCCGTCTGAGTCGATGTTCGGATCGATCATTTCAAAGACCTCAGTTTCGCATTAGTCAGAGACTTCAGAATCATATCGATCAGTCACTAATTCATTTCGTATCGACCCGAAGCCTTCATTTCGTATTGATTGATACACTTTAGGTTTCGTATCGATCGGTACACCTTAGATTTCGAGTCAATCAAGGCACATTGTCTTTACATCTATCGGGTCGCAACAAAGTTCGTGTCGGTACAAAGCTTTCATTTCGTATCGATCAAACACTTTCTAGTTTCGTATCGATCAAAGCCGTGAAGTTCGTATCGATCGCTTGTAACAGGCTTTGTTTCAATTGGAGGCCATCCGACTTTGTATCGATCGACTCCGATCGACACGAGCTATCATTAACCAGACTGATACGAAATTCATCATTTTATCAGTTCACTTTTCATCGATACAAAACTTATCCCCCAAATCGATGCAAAGCAAAGCATTCTCCTTCTTCTCATTGATACAAAATTGAAGTCATACGGTCCTTCATACTTCGTCTTCTCCAAAGTTATGCAAGATTCTCCTCCTTACTCGACCTCATTCCGATCATATCCGGCCACCACTTCATCAGAACTGGTCATGGAGGCAAATGGAACGGCAAAGGATTTCAAATCTCATCGTTTTCAATGCAAATTCATGTTTTAATTACCTAGCTTGAACCATCGGTTAGAAGAGTTAATGGTTTAATCGATTTGGAGAAGAAGGCAATTTTGTTTCTCAGTCTTTCTGATCGATGCGAAGGCAAATGACAATTATGAGAGCGAATAGAAAAATATTTCTAAGTACAAAATGGTATTTATATGATTCGACCCCCTAGACGATGGACGATTTACCTCCCAGTTGTCTCGACTGACTACCACTGGTCCACCATCGAATCGATGCGAATTGGTCTTTTATGTCCCTTCACTTAAAACTATATGATATGAAAAGAACAGCCACATTGGACTGAAGCCGTGTGACACCTTCGATACGAAATGCTCTGTTCGTATCCATCAATATGCGACCTATAAAAACTCGCAAACAATCGGTTTGAATGGTTATTTCGTACCAATCGATGTGCATTATATCGATATAAGAACATCCTTTCAACCTTCCTTTCAACCTTTTACATCGATCCTGGAGAGGATCAATATGAAGGAATATTCCAAAACAACCGTCAAGCGTTGTTGCAACTCGAATTTCACATCATTTCAGGAGAGGATCGATGTGGAATTCAATTCAAGGAAACTGACGATGACTTGTAAACACGCGAACGTTAACAAGAGTTAGGTTAACATATGTGTATGTATGTCAGACTAATTTCAATTTTCAAAATTCATAGGAATTGAATACTCGCTTGATGACAATTACAACAACAATTAGCCGATTGCTATCATACAACAATCGATTACAACAGTACACGGTACAACAGTTGGTAGTCCACAATTCATATTATTGGTAGATCGTTCAGGGATCACAACTTCCAATGGAAGGCAATAATTGTTTAACAATTTAAATGGAACTATTCAGAGTGAAGATTTCAATTTTCAAAGCACGTCATGTTCACACAAGACGTACTTTGGAGGGAAAATGTTATCCCGTCTTTTGGCAAGGCCGAGATATCAAGGAATTGACTGAAAACCAAGGATCACTCATCCCGAATGTTGAGTATGCGTAAGTCTGCTATGGATGTTGATAAATTTTGTCCGAGTCTAGATCAGGCTACATTTGACAAGACATACCAAGCAAAGCTCCAAATTTCAAGTCAATCCGAGTTCGTATGCTTAAGATATGATCGATAGAAGTAAAAGAAATCAGCACAACTGCATCCATCATTTCGCATCCCTCAGTTCGTATCCATAAAGTCTCAGCGTCATCTATTGTTCGCACCGATCCAGAGCGCACCATTTCATATCCATCGGCTGAAGAGACTTGTTCGAATCCATCGAGAACAGTACTTCATATCCATCAGGCGTCGTTGTTCGTATCCATCAGAGAATCACTGTTCGTATCCAATAGAGGATCACTGTTCGTATCCATCAGAGAATCACTATTCGTATTTACCAAACAGTCACTATTCGTATCCATCAAACGGTCACTTTCGTATCCATCAAATAACCGCTGTTTGTATCCATTCCATTGCCTATTTCTTCCTAATCCATCAAGCTGGAACACTTCGATCTATACGAACAAGGCCACACAATTGATATGAACTGAGCCATATCAATCGATATGAATAGAGCCACAATGATTGATGCGAACATAGCCACATCAATCGACACGAATGAAACCACTTCCTTCGATACGAACATGACAACTGCTATAGATACGAATGAGGCGAAAGTTTTGGAACGACTCGATCAACTCGGCGTCGAATGTGGATCGATCCATAAATCACGCGCCACGTCATCTCCTGAACACGTGCCCACTATCAATTCGAAGTAATCGATTCGAAAAGCATCGATTCGAACAAAGCAGCATACGCGAAACCCATGTTTGGATCGATCATATCTCATAATCCACAAGTCCAAATGCTATGAAATTTTCACAGGAGCTTACGTATGACCTAAGCAAGGTCCATGCCAAGTTTTGACTCGATTGGGTCGTATCCTGATCAATACGAAATTTGTTCGTATCGATCACGCATCGAGCCGAAACTTCATAGGATCGATCGCGTGGGCCCACTCACGTGCCAGAAGAAGTCTCCTGAGATCTGAGCGAGATATCAGCCTCCTACGCCTATAAATAAAGCCCCAGGGCCTACAAAAGGGAGATCTTTTCGCTCTCCGATGTCCAGACTCCGCCGAATTCAACTTTGCGCTCCATAGCTGCTGTTGTACTCAAATTTCAGAACAATAATTCATTGTAATCCATCATAATTAATTGTAAACGGCAAGTGAATATCAATAAAGTCATCAAACTTCATAATGGACGTAGGCAATATGCCAAACCACTCTAAATTGCCGTGTTTCTGCGTGTTTTCATTTCTGTTTTCAAAGTGTTTGTTAGATTATCCTCGTTTTACATTTCTATTCTTCATTTTTATCTCTTCAAATACTTCCGAAGAGTGTTGTGTCCAATTTTGGTAGAGACAGTAACGCTCCTAATTTTTTTTAACATTATTCAAGGAAATTGTTAGATAAATTAAATAGAATAATATGAGGTGATCATAAGAATGAGATTTGTTAACTAGTTTGGGTCAGATCTTAATCAATTAATAAGACTGCTTTAAAGATAGAATAAAATGGGATAAATGAGAGGATGCATAATGGGAATAACTCCTTATTTCATTCCCTAAACCCTTCCTCTCTCATTCATTTTCATTTCTTTTTCTAAAAACAAAATAAATTAAATAGAGGCCAGCCATTACCGAGAGGAAAAAAGGAAGAAATCTAAGGAATTCAAAAGGAAAAGCTTAGGGGAATTAATCTACATCAAATCTCAAACTCTCTTATACAATCTAAGGTGAATAATAGTTACTATCTCATTTGTTATATTTTATTTTTGGATTTATGCTTGATATTTGAATTTTTTATGATAATATATTATGTTTGGGTTGATAATATCATTATTGGATTGAATGATGATTTGGTGGGATTTTACGGAATTGTTCTAATGGACTTTAATGGTAAAACCTAAGTTTTTGATCTCCCATAGACTTGAATTTTGTATATATTATTTTGAAGATGATTTTTTAATTTCATAATTTTCCAAGTCCATATGAATATTTTATGAATTACCTAAGAGGAAAATATGTATATTTCGGGTTTTTACTGATTTTTGGGGATTTTCCCTAATTATAATGATTTTCTATGAATTTATTATTCCAGAAAAGTATATAATTAATGAGGGTCAATTATATTAATTATAAAAGGTTTGCAATGTTATTGAGATGGTAGAACGTGATATATCGGTAAATTCTGAAAAGAAAAAGTAAAGTATTTTTTATCCAATGAAAATTTGACAAGAGATAAGATTTAGTTAGAAGTGTTAGCTTTAAAAGGAAACAAATCAGTTTTTAAGCTATTTATAGAAATGCCATTAGCATTAGAACTTAGAGTCTCGACACCTATATATTCATAGAAGCACATTATTATAAGAGCCGACGCATGTGATAAATGCTCGATATCTATGTGATGCATCTGCTTTCATAGGTTCACGACACCTTGTGTTTTAAAGATCTGATACCTATTGGTTCGTAAAAGTTTAATATCCAGGGTTATTTAAAGGTTCGATATCTTATGTTTTATAAAAGTTCAACACCCAATGTTTTGTAGAGGCTCGATAACCTCATGGTTTCGAGACTCAACAACTTCTTCTTGTTAAAAATTGACATCTTCAAGTTTTAAAGGCTCAGACCTCATGTTTTAAGGATTCGACACCCATAAGTTTTTGAAGGTTCAACACCTCATGTCTTTAAGAACTCACACCCTTGTCTTATACTCGATAGCTTCTATATAGATATTCAATAACTATGTTTTAGTGGATTTACAGTCATATGTTTTATAAAGCAAATAACTATGTTTATAGGCTCGACAACATATGTTTTCTAGAAAATCGACGACCATGTTTTAGTGGCATATTAATTGTTTGTTTTCAAACCCAACAGTTGTGTTTTTAAGAATCAACGGCCTTTGTTTTCTAAAAGCTCGACAACCCTGTTTTTTTACAAGTATTTTAAAAGCCATATAAAGATGATATATATTTTAGAGGCTCGATATCCAGTGTTTTCTATAGGGTCGATATCCCGTTTTGTTAGCAATTGTTTTATATGCTATGTAAAGATGATAGTGCTTTGACACAAGAATTTGGCTAAGTGTTTGGGCTATGTTTTACTTATTTTAAGAATGATTTCAATTGTTCATCGATTCTAAACATAAACGTTTCTAAGGAAATGAAATAATAATTTAGCCAAAGGAAAATATTATTGAAGTAATTTTGGTATGTATATGAATATGGTTGAAAATATTTTGATGGATGACGTTATATGTTATTGTTATCATCTAATTAGTTAAATTTGCATAATTTACCATCTGTCATACTCATATTTTCATTACTCAACATTGCACCTTGGAACCTAGGAACAGGGTTACCAGTTAGGTTGTTTCAGTAGTAAGTATGGTCAGACTAAACTCCCGAATAAGTAGAGTTATATCTACGAGATCAGATAGATCAATTGTGTTAGGATGCCTTGAACTGATTAAAGGATGTGACTCGTGGATTTGAATTTTGGTGGGACTAGTGTAGGATCACACCCTATGCTTCAGCTGTTAGCCTTCGGTTGGTAATGGTCCACAATTCCAATGCGTAGGGTTTTGTTATAGTGAGACTAAAAGATATGCATGCACAAAAAGGAACTCGTAGCTCTATATGCTCACTATATTTTTTAATTGGATTTACTCCTAACTGTATTTGGAGACTTTGGGACATTTGGTTGTGTTTTGGCTTGGGTCATCCTGATAGGTTATTAGTTGGCTTGTATAGTAACCCTAGGAAAACTATGATTTGAGACAGACAACCAATTTTATAGGATGGGTAAAACTTTGGGAATGCATAATCCTATAATGACAGACCAGTCACATTTACCCATATTGCATGCATATGACCATATCATGTTTTGTTTTAACCATTATGGTTGTAGGTGCACGATTTATGTTCAAAATGACATATTTTGATGACATACTAGTAATTGGAAAACCCGTTCCATGTCATGGCATGGTCTCACCAGACTTTTTGTCTAACTTGAGTTATTTTTTCCATTAAACTCTTGGGTACTCATTTGAGTAGATTGGAAGTATGGTTTTCAGGTTAGACGAATAAGCTTTCGGAGACGTCCAGAAGGCAAGCTAATATTAGAAGTTTATTTCCGCTATGTTGATTGAAATTTTATTTCGTTTGAATGGATATAATGATAGAATTTATAATTGTCAAATAGTTAGACTTTGATCATCCAAAGGGCATCTTTATATGTCGCTCTTGGAATATATTTATAATCGTTATTTTTTCTCTGAACATGAAACCAATTGGGATTATGTGATGAATGTGAAAGATTGTTAATGAAATGTATTTTGAAATTTTCATACTCATGTGCTCTTGATGTAATAGTTATAATTAACTAATCTCATTTTATCATTGAAAATTAATACCATGGATGATTGCACCATATGTATCACTTAGTTTTAGGCCTCAAAATGGGGAATGTACATCTTGCCTCGATCACTTCCTCGATTGCTTTCCCGAATGGCTTAGTGATATTTTCCGACCACTTATGCACCTCTTATTTTTGCATCCGAATCCAAGCCCTCGTCTTGCATTCCACTTTCCCAAGTTTCCCGAAGCTTCTCTAAAGTCATGCCGAAGTCCCACGTCAAGTTGCATCTGGATCCCCAGGAAGAACCCCATTAATTGGCATCTAGCCTAGACTTATTGCCCAGGTCCGTGCACCATCGATGCACCGGTTGTCTAACACTGGTGGACCGGTGGTAGCTTGTCATAGGGAGTAAGCCTGGGGCAGTTGCATCCACCCACTACAATGACTGTATCATGTGTCATTTCCTCCGTTGCTTTGCTCGATGAGCTACCTAACTTCCTAAGCCTGCTTCACCATATTGGACCTCCTTCGGAGTTTATTAGTTGATGTTTTGGAAGTGGTTCCTTTTGAGTTCGAATATAGATTTAGACATGAAATCCACTCTTTGAACGCGTTGAGTTCAACGGACGTGTCTAGCGACCCGGTACACTCTAATCATGCCAAAACGTACTCAGTCGGCTAGCTTGCCTTAAGTGATGCATACACGTGCCAATACACTCATTTTTGTACATTCACAGACTCGTACACAATCATAATTCACCACACAAATCATGTTCAGACTTCATCGAAGTGATTAGTTGACCAAAGGTACTCCCACATAACTTAGGGCATACGATAGTCGTTATGGCTACATGAGATGCCTACAATGCACTTATGTACATAAATATATATTCATTCACACAATTGCACACATATATTTCTTTCTTACTATTTTATAAATTCTCATACTTTTACAGAATATTTCTTTTATACTATTTTATTAAATCTTATTTATTTTATAAAATATATCATTTATACTATTTTACAAAATCTCATTATACTTTATGAAATACAACATTCACTTATAAAATTATCTTTTAAATAATATTTAGAAGTACTAATTAAGCTTTGTTAAGCCTCTAATCACTTTAATAATAGGTGCAGAGCTCATAACTTACTTAAGTAGCTTACTAACTTTTCTAAAAATCATCCAAATATTTTAATTAATACTTTCTAATGATATGTACATCCTTATATCTCTTAATTAATCACTAATCAAACCATGGTGTCATACATAACCATCCAATTAAACCAAAACTCATTTCTTAGCTTACTCACTATTTCAAAAAATAGTAACTAATGTCTTTAATATATAATGAGTTATTTAATCATGTTCATTACATGAACATCTTTGATTCGTTTCATATAACTCCATAATCATAAACAAACAAATATATGAAGTATAATAAATAATTTAAGTAGGAGAATTATCCTACTCATCTTCTTCTTCACCAAATCAAGCTCTAACTATAAAACCCAAATCCATGCTTTCTTTAAAGTTGAGATCTAACTCCAAACTCCATTTCATGCTAATTCCTTGATGGGTTATGTAAGAAATTTGATGAGAGGAATTATGGCGATTTTAGTTTAAATTTGGAAAAACTATGCTTGGATTAGTGGATTTGGATTATGAGATTAAGAGGAGATGAGAGAAGTAATTAGAGAAGAAGAGGAACAACAACGTTGAAATGAAAATGAATAAGGGGTCAGCTGCATATAAGCTAACTTGTAGCCAAGTTAATGGGTTTAGCCCAAATTCATTTCATCCAAATGAAAATATTATTCACTCTAAATATTCATCAACTTCAAACATAGCCAAGTTTATACTCCTTTTTCTCATGACAGAGTTGCAATCTCAACAGCCGGTGCCTCGAGTCCCAATTCATTTATCTCTGAAAAATCGAGTATAGCAACGTTCTATCATTAACAATTAAATATTTAAATTAATCTTTTAAATATTCAGTTGTTAAAATTGCGGGCTTTTACAAGAAGTATGTTCCATTTTCTACAAGCATACTGGAAGTACAAGCGCATTAAATGCAAAGCATGGTAGAGCAAGCCCTTAGTATAATTCTTCCACTGACCTTCATCTTAACCATGCATTCCTTTCTTTTGCCATTTGTCTCTCATCAAGTTCATTCAACCAAATCAATGGCCAGAGGCGCTTCATGCCTTTTATAACACGATTTTAGTGCCCAAGCACCAGTTCAACTGCTATACGAACCCCATGCATAGCCACTTCAATTGAGTTTTTCCTTGCAAGGTTGCCCTTAAAAGGTTGGGCCTTATAAGGTTGGGACCTGAAAGGTTGGGCCCCAGAAGGTTAGGACCTGGAAGGTTGGAATCCGTAATCCGCCACTTGAATCTCCTGATACAATAGCTACCGGAGAAGTTTAAAGCGTATGTAGGCAGCTTAGCCGAACCACTTCATCTCTTTGATCATTTATATTTAGATGCACTTTCCCTCATTTTCCATCATTAAGCCTAGTGATTAGCAATTAACATTTGCTTTTCACCTAGCGCATTATCGTAACTCCAAGTTTGATGAAAAATATCATCAACACAGGTTAAGCCTTATTTGAAAAGGGATGATAGGTTCTCATTTAATACATTGTAATAAGTAAATGTACATCCAAATGCTTAACACAATATATTGGTTAATTTCATAACTTAACACTTCTGATAACTTATCTGTTAATTTTTTTTTTCAACTAATTATCTATCAATTTATTGGGTGTTATGGCTTCCCGTTAAAAGGAATTATGTTCTCGAGATTCTAATCAAGTATTATAGTAGTTTAGTCATTTCATGTAAGTTACCGAAACCACACACCCTTTCCAAATGTGTATCAATTCAAAGAAAAACCATTCATTATATCATACATAACATGGTTACAACAAAACATAACAACATATATGCTAATCTAAACAAAAAACTAAGTATAAGTCCTCTTGACCTTATCTTCTATTTTCCAAGCCTAATCACCTTGGACCTGATGGAATTAGGTTGGGTCGTAGCAGGTTAAACGGGTGAAAAAAAATCCACTTTAGGTTTTATTGAGCCCATGATGTCTAAATGATTTAGATAATTTTTAAATAAAATATTTATTTTACTTAATTTGTTTATATAAAGATATAAATTTAATTTATATTAGTTTAGGGCCGACTCTTTGATAAAGTTGGAAAAGCAACGACTTTGGGCCACGTAAATTATAGGGCACTATTTTCATCTTCAGCTCTCTTGTATATCAAACATGAAGCCAAAAACGTGCAAAAAAGGAGAAAAAAAAGAAGATCCCTAGACCGCAACCAAAAAAAAAGAAGAAAAATTCGTGATCCATGAGAGCAGCAACACACCTAAGCATAGCACACGAATGACATGAATTCAGACTCCGATAATGGCGATGGCTTGACTACGATGACGACTAGAGAGCATTGCGACAAACTCAAATCAAACGCAATTGGCGACTCCAGTGTACACATCTTCAGTTGTGACTTGGTTACGCCAGCTAGCCTAGCTTGTTGGAAAGGACTGAAAGGTACATAATTTTAGTTTGGAAATTGGCATATTTTAAATTGGAACGGAAATCAAATTAGGGGGACAAATCAGTGCTATTTTTTCCTTTGATTTAAAAAATTTATGGAGGGTTTTTGACATTTTCGAAATCCTGAAAAAAATTTGAGTTTGCAGACAAATTATTGAACCAATGGTTTCCTTTGGGTGCAAACATAACTGTGTAAGAGAGGTTATGTTATATAAAATAGACAAGCAGCATCCATTAATTTTAACTAATGAATTCAAATTTATTTTTCATTGTTCTCTTTAAGTATGTGGTATGTGCGTTAAATTAGACAAAAAATATTTCAAATTTCAAATTTGTTTCAATCTAATGGCAGTTATTAAATTATTTTAGTTCTTTTTTGATTAGGTAGTCACAAACTACTTCCAGTTTATCATTTTTTTTTTAGGATTATGATCACCCCTATTTGTGTAGGGAGCTAAAAAAACTATTTGTGTTCACTATGCTCACGCACCTTAAAATATCAAACGAAAAATAAGTTCTTATCGAGATACATCTACTTGCTACTGCTACTGAGTTGAATAATTTATATTATGGGTCATTGAAGCCAATGGTCCCAAATTAGTCAATATTAAAGTTACACAAGATTGCTGTTAACCATGCACTACTTAATCACTTTTTATAGGACAAATTAGTTGCCATTTACTTTTCATAATTGGTGCAGTGAAAATGCTACGTAAATGACATCATGAGGATATGCGATTATCAGATAAATATGTTGGTGATATAAATGCAAAAAATTACTATATATTTTCAAATAATAAAGCAGGATATATTGTTGTGTGGGAAGATGAAAGATTTGTTGTGTTGGAGATGGTTGAATGTGTAATGCAAAAATGATGTTTACCGAGGCATATCATTTTCTTTACACAACCTACCTGGCTCAATAACTTAGAGTTCAATAATTTATGCTATGGAGAGTTTATACGAGGTAGGATTTATTGAGTTTTTGTATAAGGGCCTTGATTCTACAATTGGCTTTAGATATCAAAACTCTTAGGACCGAACCAGTATAAGTTACAATATATATATATAGATGCATCTAATATACATATGTGTATAATGCACATGCAACATATAGAAAGTGTACATGGTTAACATGCATATATGTAAGTGTTGAGATTTACACCGCAACGGACACATTTATCCATTTGTATATATAAATTGTGATGCCCCACACTGAGACCCACATTAACGAAGAGTATTACTGGGTAATACTGTCTGCTAATGCAAAGAACAGGGCTGGTTAGGAGTGATCATCTATAGTCTTGTCTTAAATATCTATTGAGTACGTCGATTAGTGCTCTATATTTTTTTCCTCTCAAGTGGATCGAAATATCAAATAAATGATTAATACAAAACTAAAGGCGGTTGTAGGATCTATCAGAACAAAATACAACAACTCAAATGCATAACACATCACAAAATAGCAAACACACACACACATATACTGATACATCCCAATACAATACAAATAATACATCATAAGTGCTATGACGACCAAAATATACACACGAGTCAAAACAATATACATATCAGAGTAGCGACAAGAAGACAATACAAAAGCTATATCAAAATGGTGATGGCAAATGAGTCCATGCGGAAGCAGAATACGCTAAGTCCAAATGCACCTTGTTAGAACCTCAATTGTTAGATTTTAATGACAACAACTATACAATTATGTCAAAGAATCTCTAAGCTAATTTGCAGGTACATGAGCATCAAAAAGAGATAATCGAATACGTTCAAAATGAAGATACACAGTACAAAAGGATGAAAGAATGTATATGGAGATACACGAAGAGATATATACGATAGTGACAAGACGAAGGTGACAAACAAAGTTTTATTGGTCATAGAGTGTCATATCTAGAGTTTACAAATGTTAAAATCTTCTCCAAAAGGTATACACACATATGCATTCATATTTTAAATGAAAAATCAAGTTTTCAAAAATTACATGGAGCGAGGCTCGAACCCGGGTCACTAGTTTAAAAGGCAAGTGCTCCAACCAAATGAGCTATGATAACCTTTGTTATAGGCTAAATTCAAACGTCTGAAATACTTTATTCAGATGTCTGAATGCTGAAACAAAATTATTGTTCCACAATATTTAGACGTCTGAATGAAATTATTCAAACAGCTGAATTAGGCCAAAAACAACCTATATCTTTGCTGTTTGCGTTTTAACTTAATTCAGAAGTCTAAATTATTTTATCAGACTTCTGAATATTTCTCAACAGCTTTTTCATGAATAGACACTTCTCTTCATCGAAGAGAAACGTTTTCAAAATCAACAGTTGCGATGTTCTTTTCAATATAACTTTTCATATATGGTTGTAACTCCTTATACACTATAAATAGATTACAGAATTCAACGAACAATAAACCGAAACTGAATTTACTTTTTAGCACTCTTGAATTCTCATCTATTCTCAAGCTTTCAAATTGCATTCAAATTGCTTACATACTTTGATCATTAATCACTTTATCTTCCACAATTCTCAAAGCACACTCACTATATATCACAAAGGAGAAGATTATAGGAAGATTGTATTCAATTGACTTATCAGTGTTATTCAAGAACACACTACAGTCAGATACATTTGTTATTTGTAAAAGAAGTCATGTTCGGTTGCTAAGGCAGTTGAATCCTCTACAGTTGGTTAGGAGGATGAAGTCATGTTCGGTTGTTTAGGTAGTGTAAACCTCCAGGTTAAGTGAGGGTTGTGTTAGTGAAATTCCAAATGGAGTCTAGGAATGGACGTAGAACGGGAAGTTCGAACCGGTATAAAAATTCTTGGTGTGCGTGTTCTATTTTACTTATTCATATTGCTATAGTAACTTAGTTTATTTCCATAATAATTTAATATAATTCGATAAAGCATGATCCACACTGTCTTTTCTTACCTAACCTGAAACACCTCGGTCTGACACATGTATAAAATACACTGGTCAGTCTAGCTAAACATATTATTTTATAAGGATAAACAGTAATAGATGCATAAGGATAAGGGTAATGTCACAAATCCGCATTGTCTTCTTAAAACAATACCGGGTATAAACATGAGTATAAGTATGGTATGGTTACTCTAAGTGATAAGATGATATCACTTACATAAACATATAATCTCAAAAGAGATAAGACAATCCATAAAATGCTAAATATAGCAAGCCTCGTATCATCGGCATATCACAAATCATCAATAGTGGTATAGGGAAAATATAACTCCTAAAAAGGAGAAATCCCAAATCTGCCATCTCGACAAACTCAAAGAAATCTCAAAGAAATCATCATCTCAGAAATACGCCACAAGGCAATCAAATATAACTCTCTAACATAGGAGAATATAATCCCAAATAAATGCCAAAAGGCAAATCTCATGTAACACTAGTGTAAGAAACTCAAGTCTCAAAAGTAGAAATCCCCAGAGTTCAAATTCCCAAAAGGTAATCGCCACAGATATATCGAATGATTCAAAGGACCTATTTCGAAAAGGGGCGTACACTAGGGAAAATAGTCAAATAAATCATCCCAAAAGTATTTGCACGTGCATGTGGCCGAAGCCTTGCCAAGTATTGTTATATCAAATAGGTACCTCGCTCGAAGTCATACGTCACAATGACAAGTACGCCACAATGGAAAATACGTCGCAGTGGAAAATATGCCGCAATGGTAAACGTCTCGCAAACAAATACGTCGCAATGGCAGTGACCCGTAGGTTCAGTACTGGCACGCCGTAATCGAAAATGTGACACAAACTCTTGGATAGGAACCCGAACAGTGTTAACGTGTGTCCTATATCACACGTTCGCACTAAACAGTTTACTAACTGCTAGTAAATTTCACACTCAATGCAGTAAAAAGTTTATCCTATCTCATCGAAAAACTCAACCCAAAGGTTAAAACGATCAAAGAGACAAGTTGGGAATTAACCGATAACATAAACGTATGTGTCCCATACCATATGTTTTACCAAACCGTTTAATTCTCCTTCTTATTCGCTCGAATAGTGCAAAAATGTGTATTTATATATAAAATAATTTACTTGAGAAAATAAGCTTTTAAAACTAATTTCCGAAATTGACTTTGAAAGCCATATTTGAAAATTCCCTTATTATATAGAATAATTAGACTTTATATTTGGAAATACTTTAAAATATTATATAACAATTATTTTTAAATGCTTGTTAATTTTAAAAATCATTTCAAAAAGATTCGGAGAAATCCATGCTCGAAAACAAATAAAAACAAGGAAAATACCACAAAACCGATAATTCGAATTCAATTCGAATTCAATTTAAATTCAACTCAAAATCAATTCAAATTTGAATTTTGAATTCTCGAAACTTAGCTAGCCTATAGATAGGCATCATAGCACTTTATCTCACTCAAATGAATCTTCAAATTCAATCAACAAATGCAAAGAAACAAAGTAGTAAACAAGGCAAGAAGTAATACAAAGGAAGAAGGCAGGAGGCTCAAATGCCTCCCTAGGTCGACATGTAGGTCGACCTCACGGTCACGTATTATTATTATTTTTCCAAGCGATATCGGTTCTGGTTTGATTTTCAAGCATGATTTTGAGATAGCAAATGATGATAGAAATCTATAAAATTTTGCATGCCCATAAAACAATGTCTAAACTATGATCCAGAATTTCATCAAAAGAGCAAGAAGATACAACCACTAGAAGAAGCAATAGAAATAGGATATGAACTATAAATGGAAACATTTCAAAATTTATTTACAATAAGCTATAAATCACCCAGATCTTTGCATTAGCAACATCAATTCTGCTATAAATGTGAGTTAACAAACTCAACTTGCTGTAGAGAAGGTAAAAACTTGAATTTATGTTGGAAAAGGCAAGCTTTAAGGAGATTCTAGCTTCAAAAGAAACTTAGAACAACACATGCAAAAGGAATATACAGTGAATCAGAAAACCCTCTTCTCAAGCAAATATTTTGATGAAATAATGATTTTTTAGAGTGAGATTACCTTATAATTCTCTTTAGATTTGATAATAACACCAATTTATTGAAGAAATTTAAGTTTTTGGAAGCTTGGAATTGAAAAATGGCAAACTTTTCTTTTACTGGCTTCAATTTCTTTTTGGAGAAGATGAGAGGAATGTTTTTACATACAGTACAAAGTTTTCCTCCTTTCTCATTTCTAGGCTAAGTCTAAGTGAGCTTTGGACCCAAGAATTTACAAATAAAATGAAATAAGCCTATGAGAATTAATACAATGCTTAATCAATTATACATAAGTTATAAAATAAATGTCACTTTCTTTCAGTGTTTTTTACACAAACAAAATATGTCAACAAACTTACATATTAAATAAAATATTTTCATCATATAATAAGATTAATTTTTATTTTTAAAGCATTATTATTATTAAAATCCTTTATTTTTCAGAAATACACTATTTACTCAAATAAATGAATAAAACTTTATTTTTAACTTTAAAATTCCACAAAATTTATTTTCTCACTTAGAAAATATTTCAAACCATTTCCAATCATAATTTATGGTCAAAACATATTTTTAACCAATTTCTACATTTTTATTTAAATAAACAACCTTTAAACATCTCATGCTTTTTTTAAAAATTATTAAAAGAAGTAGTTGGCAATACTTAATACAATCATTGCATTTTCTCCAAATAAAACCCATTTTCCAATCATTATTAACCCAAATAAATGAAATAAAGTTCCAAACTTTATTTTTCTTATTTTATTTATCAAAATTCATTGTTTATGCTAAATAAACAACTAAAATTTTCCAATTTTATTTTAATTTACAATATTAAATTATAAGTCCCGTTATAATTTAATATTAACAGGTAATCTCCAAAACCAGAGCTGTTACATAAATATATATTTGTTGTCTATGATTTTGTTTAATATTTATATACATATACATACGCAGATGCATATATGATGATTATAATAATTTTATTTATTTAAAATATTTTAACCAATTCAACATAGTTTGAACTAAAACCAGATCTAGATAAAAATCTATTTTAAATATAAATTCGAATATATATATATATATAATTTTGAAATAAACTTTTAAATTAATTTTATATTTTATTTAAAATGTTTATTTATAAATCATTAATACACACACGTGTGTGTGTGTATTTACATATGAAAAAATGGTTTTTTATTTTAAACTATCGGCTGATAATACTTTTAAGTAAAAGAGTTTTTTAATTAATGCCAAACCAGTATAGGTTTGCATATATTAATTATTTAAAAAGATTTAAAAAATATTTTCACAGTATTAATTATGTTTCGAAATTAAATATATACATATACACATATATAACATTATTTTTTATTCAGTTTGAAATTATTTTATATTAATATATTAGTTCTAAATTTATGTTACATATATTGATTACAAAATTCATATTTCAAAAATTAAAATAGTTAAAATCCATTTTAAATTTCAAAAGTATTTTTTATTTACGAATTGAATATGTAAATTTATATACGTATTCGTTAGGCTAAAGAAACATATAAGCAACATAAATGAAATGGATAATATACATGATTATAGAAATAATAGTGAAACTAAAATCATTACCTAAGAACTATAGCTAGTAAAGTGCACCTAGAATGTTGAATGATCCTCCTTTTGACCAAATCTAAACACCTCTTGAATTTGTAATAAATTAGAGATGAATACCACCCTTGGTTTAAATTGAATTTGATTTGTATTTCGTTTGGAAATGAAGGACTATATTGTAACAATTCATCCTTCACAAACCCTTTGATTTTACATCCCAATCAACATTCAAACCCCTAGACTAGTAAATGACATATTGTTAGGGTAAAATAACGTATAACAATACACAAAGCTATCTACTTACGTCTACACTTTCAGAACTTATAATGGAAGGAAATAAAATATGATTGAAATATAGCATAAATATCTGAAGTGGTCCATAAATCACATATGTCGCAAAAATTGTCTATTAAACATAATACTTCAGATTACATAGTTTACTTTAATATAAAGACTAGATAAATAGATAACTTATGGATAAAAGTCTTATTCACCACCAATGGTTAGTTGCTTCCACTTCACACACAGCTTCTGCTGTCCTGTCAACCCATTATATAGAATAATAGAGTAACATAAAGGAGGTCAAACACAAGCACAGTGAATAAGCATATATATATATATATATATATATATATCTAAATACATGATACTAATATATATACTATAAAGTGTATTTATAGAACATCCTACGATGTTAGTTTAAGGGAAAAATTCACCATTGTTCTTTTTTAGTATATTCATCGTAGCATTTTATTCATATCATTTTTTTAATGACTAAATAACTACCTAAACATTCATACAAACTGATATTTGTGAAATATCAGCAAACCCTAATACCACTAGGCGTACTATTTTAACATGTATATCATTCATGATATATTTCTTTTTTGAACATGTCGCAAGCATATTATTCATGTTATATCTCTCATTTCAGCATATTACACGCATATCACTCCCATTATGTGTCATGTTTCAACATGTTTTAGACATACCATAACTGTTGCGTGTCTCATTTCAACACGTTGTAGACATACCATTTATCGTTGTGTGTCTTGTTTTGAAACCTTATAGACATATTATGACGACCCGTACCTCCAGACACACCGATCCAAAGTCTAGGGTGATTTTCAGACTCGTGCCATGCCGAGAAGGTCAAGCTATCAGGTTTTTGAACAATACGGGGGCTAAAAATATAAGGATAAAATTTACGACATTCTACAATTTTAGATCTCGTAGCAAAGGGTAGGAAAATATAAATACAAAAAATACTCATTTCAGAAAATATCATAGAAAATACAGTCTCAAAACATATGAAGTTATAATCCGGAGTTTACAGAAATACAACATATCGTCTGATAAATACTAAGTATGATAAATAGTCACATGGAGAGTAATGGAAAGTAATAAGAAATGCCAATGCCAAGCTCGCCTATCAATGTACTAGATATGAGCCAATTACATGTTGCCTCATCCTCCTGTGGTAGGGGAAAAAAGGAAAGGAGTAGGTCATAAAAAAAAATTTGGTGAATGAGTTACATTATTAACATATGGTGATCACATGTAGTTGACTTCATTAATACTCTATGTGACATAAAATGTCATACTTGTGTTTGTTAACTACTTACTAAGGTAGGTCTCATTGATCCAAATTATTGTTCTGAATACACCTACACCAAATGTCTTATTAAGGTTTATACTTAAGGTCCAATAAATAATCGAACCTCAAAACAATTATGGATCGTCTAATAACTTTGTAACTCTTTCAATAAAGGATCGCCTATCATGTCAACCTAGGGACTATGTTCCCAAAATTGCCAGTACAAATATCATATTTACATGTTGAGGTGGAGACCGTAATACCGACTCTCGCTAAAGATGTTTTAGGGTTCGCTGCATCCTTGTTCACTCTCAATGGTAACGTAATGCCACTATTTCATAGCGCCAGGCATCCATCAACAACAACATTATCACGTCCTCATCGCTGTGTATACAAGAAACCTCCTGTTAGTGTGGGCCACACACTTCTCTAGGCATCCGCATCAGTGACTGTAGAACCTCCTATGAGTGCAATTTGCGATTGAATCTCCTCTGTTGAATATCGACTATGTCGAATAAAAAATATGTAGATCTTATTGCCCAGGTACACATCTTTTCAATCTCGTAATGTAACTAAGAGTCATAAACCTAGGGAACTAATTTCCCTACTTATAATAACATCCATATATAAATTATATATAAACAAACTTATAACTTGTGCCGTAGGCCGAGGTTGAGACTGCGCCTGTAAACTAATAACCGTTCGACCATTGGCCACTGGAGCGGTCGATCGCTTGCTATTGACCGACTTTAATGAGCCCGTCAAACGGTCGGAATTGTTTTATTTTTGTTATTTTAATTTCTTCATTCTATTGTGTGTGGATTATCGCTCTCTGCAGCTTATCATTCATTGTTAATCACTGCCATCCGACATTTTGACCCAGCTATATTCGAACTGGTTGGACAAGATAGATTCGACTGTCATCAAGGCCAGTGAGTCTAGAGCGATGATTGTAGGGTCAAAAAGTCAAGTATATATGGTAATATGAAGCCGTGATTGAATGGAATTGAGAGATATACAAAGCAGAATGTTCAAAGTATGGAATGTGGTTCAACATGTAGGAGGGATCGGCCATAATCAACCTCCGATATATGGATCAGTATGTTTCAGGAAGCTAGTGCAATTCAAAAGAAAACAATCAATATCTCAAGATTGACAGTCCAATGCATATGAATTTTTTTAGCAAGATGTGCGGACCCTAGAGAGCCTAACCTAGGGATCGTACCTCAAAAAGATGAAATAAGAGGGATTGACCCTCTTTCCTCAATAGGGATCGGTTAAAAACAGAAGAGAATCCACATTGAAGCAAAGTTAAGCAATAAATCAAGTTCTACCAATCCAATTGGCATGAAACTTGGAGGCTAGGAAAACTTCAATATGGGAAAGCCACCATAGGGATAATACCCCCAGATTCCTTAAAAAGAGGGATCAATACCGATCCCTATTCTTTGGGATTTGGGTTATGCGATCCCTCTTAAGGGTCCATGTAGTTTTGGGGATCCTTCTGCTGAATTTTCAGGAAGATATTTTGCCATCTTCGTTTTGTAAATACAGGCTTGGTTATTCATTTTAGGACTTTTGTGCAGCTGGTTACTTTGTGCTCTATTATAACTAAGGATTTTCATCTGATCCCTATTGTATTCAAATTACAAAGTGATTAATAAAGCTTTTTATTCAAAGTGGACGTAAACAAACAACGCGGAACCACTATAAATCGCTGCCTTAATGTTATTGTTTTGATTTGCGGCTATATTATTACTTTTTCGTTTTATATTCTTTATTTATTTCTCTTTAAAACTTCCATTGGATGTTTGTTCCAATTTTTAGTGCAAGCATTTTGGTGCTTTAACTGAGGGCTTGATTCTCAGCTTATTCGGATCCCTTTGTTGCTACTAGATTGCATAAATCCCCAAAGGAGATCCATAATTATTTTCAAGAAACTTGCTTTTTCTATTCAGATTTGCAAAAGTCTAAGTAAAGCTATTAACAATGGTTAAAAACACCAGCTCTACTTCTCTGAACGTCGAAGGAAACGAGAATGCTAGCATCCAGCAAGGAGGCCTGAGCAATCAACCAGTGGATGTGAGTGCTACCAATCCGGTTGATTTCCAGAATCCAGCTGATTCCATTACAAGAGCTGAATTCCAGAATCTGATGAAGCTAGGAGGGACCCTACCACTTATTCGGCGTCGGAGAGTTCTAGTTCATCATATTGTTATAACAGGTGTAGGAATAGCATAATTAACGGATATCACGCAGAAGATTCGGGGAATCAACAAGCAAACTTACCTAGTCTGCCAAGACCGATCGATGGCGACCGCCCCATAGGTATCGGTACTGATCCCTCCTCCAGATGAGGTAACCTACCATTCCATACTGGAGCACAAGGTGGAGCTGCTGCGACCGATGTGGATACTGGATTTCAAACGGATGCTGACTAATTACTTCCCTGAAATGACGATCAAGTGAATGTTCATGATATACATTGAGAGGATGTTGAACCAAGAAGGCATGGAATGGCCCGTCGACATTGACCGAACCATTCATGTGGGGTGGAACACGACCACCGCTTGGCTCCAACAATCCAAACATTGGACTTGTCGGTAATGGTTGGAAAGCTTATGAGAGAGCCAAGGATTGGCCAATGATGATGGGGAGATCTCAAAGAGCCACTCCCCGTTCACCGATAATATGTTACATGTCGAGTACTCAAGGAGGTATATTATGCCGTCAATGCCTGCCTATGAGGAAAATACCTACCCAAGCAGCATATCATGAGATATGAATAGCTGATGGATTCCATGTGAGTGATAATGCAATCAAGTATAAATGTTTTCCTATTACTCTCTCTGGAATAGCAACGATATGGTTTACGCGATTACCCCTATGGTCGATCTCTAGATTTGACGATTTAGCAACAAAGTTTATGGAGCGGTTCTTTATGCATACATTTCACCGCAAAGATGTAATGTCCCTATCCAGCGTGATCCAGGCTCCAAGAGAATCGCTGAAAGATTATTTGGAGAGATTCCATGCAGCTGTCATGGAAATTAGTAATCCCAATGACCATGCAATATTGATGGTGGTAACAAGAGGGAATTTTTGCAATTGGTTAGTTGGGAAGCCACCCGCAATATTAGAATGCTTCTATGCAAAGGTGGCTCAGTATTTGAGGAAAGAGGAAGCCAGATGCTTTAGGGAGAAGAATGTTGTGGGATAAAGTGGAGGAGTACAGAGTAACCTTGTAGTGAAGCAATTTGGTAATAGTTCTAGAAAAGTTCAAGTGAATGTCCAAAATAAACCAAATCAGCAAAAGAAAGGTGGAGATAGGAGCCGGGAGCGAAAGATGGATTCTAGAAGAGGATAGCCTAAGATTCCGATGCATGATACCTACACGCCACTGAATACATCTCTAGAGAAAATCTATTTGTCTGCCTGCAATACCATGTAGTACGAAAGCCGCCTCTGAAAGAATCAACGGAGAAATAGAAACAAACTGGAAAATATTATTGGTTTCACAATGTTATGGTCATAACACAAATGGGTGCAGGCATCTCTAGGATATTATCGAAAAACTGATTACAGAGAGAAAGTTACATCATTTTGTAAAAGTCTACAAGATGGCGGGCATGGGACATTCGACCCCAACCGAGGACAAGCATTGCACACGGCTGAGGAGCCTGCGTTGACTGGTGGAAGATTAGTAATCAATACAATAGTCGGAGGATCGCATTCAGCTGATAAGAGTTGGCATGAGATGGAGCGCTACATTAGCACGATCAAGCATGTGAATTTTGAATGTTGTTCGAATGCAGAAGATGGAGCTCCGACAAAATAGTAGCGTACAATGATATGTGACATTGTGTTCAGAAATAGAGATGAAAATAACGTGGAGGCACCGATGATCAACCCAATGGTCTTTTCGACAATGATCGGTCTTGCTTTAGTAAGGAGGATTTTAATTGATTGTGGAAGCTCCGTAAATATAATTTTCAAAAAATCTTATGATCAGATGAGGATGTAAGCTAAGGACTTAGAATCGTCTAAAGCTCGTATTCATAGCTTTAACAGTGCTGCAACTGAAACTATTAGTTATGTTGAATTGCCTATGGAGTTGGGAGACTGTAGGAGATTGTGGATTTTGCCATTTGTTTTTTGGATGTTGACTTTCTATACAATGTTTTCTGTGCCGACCGGCCCTAGCAAAGTTTCGGGCAGCTCTTGCACCATGGTGTTTGACTTTGAAGTTCCTAACAGATAATGGTGTTGAAGTTGTTCAAGGTGATCACGCGACCGAACGTGCTTGTTGTGTAGCCGAATTAAGGGATGCTCAATGAAAGGAGAAAGGTAAGGATATGGAAAAGTCTCTCCATACCCAAGCCACTGAAGATTGACAACCAGTGCCTGAGCCTTGGCTTGAGTGCCATAGTCGGTTTTATAGAGACATAAATCCGAGGGATAACGAGGAGGAGCCCAAAGAGACCAAGGCTGCACCGACCGAGCTAACGATTGACATCACGGTCAGCCACGACGACCCGACACGGAGCCTAAAGATCAGATTAGAACTCAGCCCCCCGATGTTGAAGTAACTTGCTAGTTTTCTTCGAGCGAATCTCGACGTGTTTTCTTGGAATCACTCTGACATGTGTGGAATCTCACCCGCCATTGTGAGTCATGCATTGAATATCGACCAGAGGCATGTCCCGGTGAAACAAAAAAGGCATGGCATGGATTTGAAGGGATCTGCCTCTCTTAAAGAGAAGGTGGATATGCTCAAAGACAATGGTTTATTTGTGATGCCCTCTACCCTAAGTGGGTATCTAATCCTGTATTTGTGAAAAAGGAAAATGGGGAATGGTAGGCAGGTGTTGCTTACTCGGATTTGAAGAAGGCATGCCTGAAAGATAGTTTTCCCTTTCCAAGGATCGACCAGCTGGTAGACTTAACCACAGGACATGAATTGCTATCTTTCATGGATGTGTGCTCAGGATATAAAAAATCCCAATGCACATTCCCGATCAAGATCATACCAACTTCGTTATTGACATTGGATTGTATTGTTAAGTGGTGATGCCATTTGGACTAAAGAATGATGGAGCAACCTATCAATGTCTAGTCAATAGAGTGTTTAAAGATCAAATCAGAAAGACGATTGAGATATACGTGGATGGTATGCTCATGAAGTCACGACGATCTGGCATCCACATTAGAGACTTGGTAGAAATATTCGATATCCTCCGATAGTACAAAATGAAGATCAATCCTTTGAAGTGTTCTTTTGGAGTTGCATCAGAAAAGTTCTTGGGTGTTATTGTTAATGCCCATGAAATCAAAGTTAATCGCGAGAAGATCTAAGTTATTCGCAAAATCCAAGCACCAAAGACCATCAAACAAGTATGAAGCCTGAATGGGAAGGTTGCTGCCCTGAGTTGATTTATTTCCAGAGCTACCAATAAATGCATTCCTTTCTTTAACTTGATTAAAAGAGGAAAAATGAATTTTAAATGGGCATAGGATTGTAAAGATGCATTCCAAGCTTTGTTGAACCACTTAGAGAGACCTTCCATCTTGTCAAAGCCATAGTTCATGAAGACTTGTATATCTACTTAGCCATTTTGGTACATGCTATAAGTGCCACACTGTTTCGCAAAGAGGGTAGAATCCACAGACCGGTCTATTATGTTAGCAAGAAATTAACAGGAGCTAAAAGGAATTATCCAAAGATAGAGAAATTGGCATACTGTTTGTTAATTGCCTCATGAAAGCTCCGCCCCTATTTTAAGGCTCATTCTATCAACGTTTACATTAACCAGCCGTTACGACAAGTTCTACAACGGCTTGAGCCATCTGGAAGGTTGCTTAAGTGGAGAGCCAATTCGACATCACTTATCTTCCTCCGAGGGCTATTCAGGGATAGGCGCTGGTGGACTTTATAGCAGAATTTACCGCAAAGGAGGATTCATCCTAGAGACGGTGGAACCCCTGCTGTACGGTGGAAGTTGTATAGGGATGGAGCATCTAATGAACGTAATTTTAGAGATGGAATTGTGCTAGAAAGTCTAGAAGATCGGTCAATTTTCTATGCTTGAAAGCTTGATTTCCCTGCAACAAACAACGAAGCTGAGTATGAAGCTATAATTGATGGACTTAAACCTGCCAGAGAACTGGGGATAAAATCTCTTGAAATCTTTTGCGACTTACAATTGGTAGTACACCGAGTCAGGGGAGATTACCAGGCTAAAGGACAACGACTCGCTTTGTACCTTACCCAAGTCCAAGAGCTATTGATTAACTTTGAGTACTATGATATTACGCACATTCCTCGAGATCGAAACAAAGAGGTCGACTCATGGGCAAAGTTTTCTAACACCCGAGATGCACAACAAATGGGCTTGGTCCCAGTCGAAGTACTGAGCACTTCGAGCATAATCCTGATGGAAATCGACTGGGTGCTAGAGACAGAGTTTGAGAAGGAGTCGTGGATGACTCCGATTAAAGACTATTTACTACAGAGAGTTCTTCATGAACGAAGGAATGAAAAACGAAAAGTCCTTCGTAAAGCTTCACGATATATCATTCAGGAAGGAATTATGTATAGAAAAGTTTTTCCATCCCCCTGGTTTGGTGTATCGCTCAAGATGAAATATAACGAGTCCTAAAGGAAGTTTATGAAGGGGAATGCGGCAATCAAACTTGGGGGCAAACCCTAGAAAAGAAAATACTCTGTTATGGGTATTTTTGGCCAGCTATCAATCGAGATGCTACTGATTATGCAAGGCGATGCGACAAGTGCTAGATGTATGCAAAAGTTTCAAGTACCCCGTCAATGAAAATAACACAAATGGTCAGCCCGTGGTCATCTGCCATATGGGGCATAGATATTATTGGTTCCTTGCCATCTCTAAAGGTGGTGCAAAGTATTCCATCGTCGCAGGTGATTAATTCAACAGTTGGGCTGAAGCAGAACCTTTAGCTACGATCACGACAAAGAAAGTAATAAACTTCATCGTCCGAAGCATCATCTGTCATTTCATCTGCTGCAAACTATTGTAACTGATAATGGGACTTAATTCGACAGTGCTGAATTCAAATACTTCTACCGTTGACATCGTATTGAAAAGAGATTTGCGACAGTTGCTCACCCTTAAGCAAAGGGAAAAGTTGAAGCTATAAACAAAATCATATAGTCCATTTTGAGGAAGTGTTTGGAAAAGGCTAGAGGAAAGTAGGTTGATAAACTCTCGACATCACAATGGGCTTATAGGACCACCCATAAGTCCACGACTAGCCATGCTCCATTTTCCCTTGTTTACGGCTCCGAAGCCATAATTCTTGTTGAACTCGAAGTTCCTTCTCATCAAGTGACCTACTACGATCCCAGAATGAATAAAGATCTCTTCTTGGAATCACTCCTACTTTGTAGATGAGAAGCACGAGAAGCTGATTGGAGAGCAGGTTCACATCGACACCAAGTCGTCTGATACTACAACACTAAAGTTAGACCTAGAACCTTTGAAATCGGCGATCTCATCTTGAAACGGGTTTTTCCTGCCTCATCACATATGAATCTTGCTTGCGAAGGACCATGTGTCATTGAACAGAGGCTTGGAGAGGGAACTTTCAAGCTAGCGACTGATGATGGCGTCATGCTCCCAAGAGCTTGGAATGGCGAGCATTTATGATGATATTTCACTTAGTTTATTCTTTTTCATTCCGTTGTATTCAATTTTTGAATTTTCTTTAGCATTTGATTTTTCAAGATATGTAATAAGACAAATTATGTCATTTCTTTCCATTTGGCAAATAAAGTTGAAATTTCCTTCATATTTGTGATTGCTGTAACACTAAATATTAGTTATGATACTTGACTAACGAACATTGATATGTCTGAATAGGTTCCCAGAGTTTGGAGCCAACCTATTACATAAGTTCATAATTGAACTAAACAAAATGAGAATGGTCCGACCATTCATTTGATGATTCACGCTCATACCCGATGGATGGAATAACTAACGGGGAATGGATGTGACTTGACCATCTGATAACCAAATTAATCCTATCAAGTGATGGGGAAAATATGAATCAAAAAGCGATCATGATACGACTGATCGCTCACTAAGTTAAACCTTGGACTTGGTGGCAAACCAATCAATTAAGGAAAGTATAGTCCGATTATTTCCAAAATAACTCTAAGTCCCTATAGCGTGGACTGGAGTATAAACACGAATGGGTATGATTCGACTACTCGCTAACTAACTCTTATCCCCAGGGTGCGGATATGAATATGAAAATATCGATGAGTGCAGTTCGAGCACTCACTATTCTATAAACTCTGGCCTTAAATTGACAGGAGGAGTATAAACTCGCTAATGATGAAGTTCGACCGTCCACTATCTAACTCCACTAACTCGAGATTAGGGGCAGGAGTATAATTACTCAAACTGCTGAATTTGATGGCATAACACTAAGGCTCAATCCTAATGTTTGATACAACTTAAAGCCATGACCATATAGAGGCCTTGATTAAAAACAAATGGACGATTGTCCGAATTAATGAGCAATAAATTACAAGTACATTGAACGGAAAAGTAATAGATCGACCACTTAAACAAAATTCACATAAGACTTCGATAGAAAACAAAGAATTTTTATTTGCATGCTAAATTTCATAATTGTGATACAAGTTTATTCAAAAACGGGGGTCGTACCCACACATTCACGACCAACAAAAGAGAAAAAAAGCTATGCAAACTATATATAAACTAAGCCGGAGTAATGACTATTTCTTCTGCCCTTTCTCCTTTTTGGATTTCTTAGGATTGCCACCACATGAAATTCTGCCCGTCCTTTTCCTTGATCCTTTGCTTCCCACTGTAGGAAAGCTTTCAGAGGTTGGAGGGAGTTCTTGGGAACCTGTGCAGTTAAAGCGCTTGGTAGACTCAATGCGACGAAGGTGCAAAAAGTCATAGCGGGGATACAGCGAGGATATAGCGGGATATAGCGGATGACTCTAAAATAGCATATAAAACTCATCTTTAATGTTTAAAAAAATATATAAATGGTATTTAAATGAAAAATTAACGTTCAATTGAATTATAATTAATACATAAATAATTTTAAATAAAAACATCTGTGAATATACTGTAAATAAACGTAAAACTGTTATATAACATAATTGTATTTAGTAGAATATTAGAGTATTTTCATTTTTGAAAATATATTTTCAATTAAATAAATAAATAGATTTCATAATTTTCATAATGTATAAATGTTATTTTTCAATTCATTTCTTTTAAAGAAGATATAACGAAAATAATGGAATATAAGGGAATAACTGGATATAGTGGAAATAGCGGGGCTTAAAGCGGAAAGGCTATATGAAAAATCATAGCGGTAGAAATTTGCTATGAGATATAGCAAGATTATAGCGGGATAATAGCAGGGCATTAACCGCACATGGAGGAACTGACCCGTTGGGTGGAACTGTGGAATGACTTATAATGGAACGAAATTTGAAACATCAATGTCTACATCGACGGGTTCATGCTTAGATTTTTTCTTCAACAACTCCTCTCTCTCAATGCGTTCTTTGAGGCTAAGCTCATCGGTATATTTGGTGGTGTCAATGATCACAATGTCATCTTATTCATTTGGAAACGGCAGGTCATCGGCTTTTTCATCATCAAGTGCTCCTATAATCTGAGTGTCGGGGCTTGGAATGTCGGTGGCCGTCGGAATTTCAATAGATGTCAATTGTTGCTCCATGGTGGTACCACTTCCTAGAGTCTAGCTAAGACCCGAAAGACTTGTAGATCACGAAAACAAAAGGATAAGCCCATGACTATTGGGCATGGTGAACGAAATCTCTCGATTAATAGAAAATAAAGCGGGATAACTACGTCCGGCTTACTCCCAGTTGTTGCCGGAGCCATCCCTTCTAGAATAGGAGCCATTACCTTAGACTGATAACCAGGTCTGTCCAGATTGTAGCATAGATCCTATTCCAGGCCGAGAGAAACTGATGCTCCGGCTGCTTGAGAAGAGGAAGGGCCCTTGGGATCAGACTCCAAAAACTCAGAAGTGTTTTTCGCCTTGCCAGAGGGTGATAGGATGTCAAAGTATCGGAGTCTCGTAGCAGCAAGGTCAAAAGATTCATGTCCATGAAGAATCTCTCATACCAGCTTCTCTTCATATAAATTAGCTTCACCGAGGGTTTTATTTTTCATTTTGAAAATGTATTCCCAGGCCTCGACGAGCGAATCAAGGTAGCCCTCTCCAAGAAAACTTAGATCACAATAGATAAGGACTTTAGCATTATATTTATGATTGGGGGATCGAACATGTCCTTAATTTCATTTCAACTAGCTTCTTTGGCATCCTATAATCGGGCCTCAATTTTTTCTCTATGCTCATTGCGGCCCGCTTCTCTTGCCTCTTCCTTAAGGACTTCAATTTGAGCGAGATGCTCGTCAAGCTTAATTTTCAGTCCTCGGGTTTCAATGGCCTCGTCGTAATATCTTTGCGAATCCTCCTAAGCTTCGATTTTCTCTTTCCTCTCTTTCTTAAGGAGTTCTTCAAGCTCCTCAATGCTGAGGGAAACAATATTTTTCTCTTTTTGCAAGGTGTCTTTTTTCAAAGCAAGCATACTGCTGTAGTTAAGGGTAGCATCCAGTTCCTTTTTGTGCGCAGCTGCTAGATGACTCATCACCTCAGATATTTCTTTGGCACCTTTTTCTGCCTTAGTTAGCTTCACTGTCAACTCTGAGATCTCATTGTCTTGATGTTTAATTATATCTTTATCATGGATCGCCTCTAGATTGAGATGATCGATTTCATGCTATCCTGCGATAGACACCTCGGAGATCTTTTCGACTATGTGTTGGAATGATTCGTGTTGCACAAAAACATCGTTGACGCATGCGAGGGAACTCGCTTTAGCATTCCCTAGGATTGTATGAATAAAAGGAAGGAACTTAAGCCCGTTGAAGCAAATCTTTGGGAAATTGACCTTATGTTCGGCCAATTTTTCCACCGTGGAAGCCTTAGGAACAACAATCAGTAAAGATGGATTAGAAGTGACGACCGGGAGTTTACTCGACCTTCCTTCACAGGACTGTCTAGAGCTAGATGAACCAGAATACTGCTCGGGCGGTATAGCAACTTGAAGACTATGAAAAGAAGTCTGACCGCCATCGTGTACAGGAAGATTTGGTTGAACTTACTGATGAGATGACTGAACTAGGACTTATGTTTAAAAGATGATGATTCCCTCGAGTGATGACATCTTTCCCGACGTCATCCCTTTCTCTGCGCCTATCTGATTCTGAACCACGGTCGGATCCATACTACGTCGAGGAGCCCTTCAAATGATCAAAAGCGCACGATTAAGACATCACACCTACAAAGCAAACAAAAATATATAAGTGACTATTGAACAGAATATAGATGAAAACCATGCAATGAAGTGCGTGTGATTGTGAATGTCCTAGTGTCCCCCCGACGGATTGGTTATTGCAGCCTCGCTCATAGTAATTTTCTCCCCTTTGTCGATGGGAAGAATTCCGTCACCACTTTTGGTGGGAGAATGGAGCCCTCCCATACTGATGTTAGGGAAGTCATAAATCATGATGTCATCAGGAAATTGGAAGGTCGAGAACCTTCCATCGAGCTTTCTAAATGTTGAGAGGAAGACTCATCGTCGATGGAAGTGATAACAAATTCAGGCTCTTTGGCAGTTTTTCTCCTATGAATTTTATATGCAAGATATTTTCATTTCCTTGCTGGCTAGTGAAGTTGTGCACCTTGTGACGGTTCGACCACATGCATATTGCCCAGACTTGCATCATCATCGCCGGGCTTATTAGCTTCGGCATCCCTAGTTTCACCCTCTTTAACGTCATCCCGAATCCCCTCGATAGGGGCACGATAGGGTTATTGGCATTGCCTTCTTGTTCTACAACATTTCTTGGTGGTGCAGCGCTTCCTGGAAGCCCAATGCTGCGACCTTCTTCAAGCAGCCTAAACAGAGATACCCATTCATTGGTTACAAGGGATATAATGTCCCAGTCTTCAATCGAGGTGGCATGAATGGCAGAAAATACCTTTGAGAAACTATCGCTCTTTGGATGAGGATGGAAGCCTGTAGATTTTCAAAATATTAGTTGGTTTAGGATATGACTTGGACTAAAGAATTTGAAAGTAAAGTGAAGACAACACTTACATCCTTCCAACCATCGCCTCGTGAAGCCATGCGGACATTGGATATAGAACCATTCATGTTTAAAGAGACACAGTTTGTCCCAAGTGGCAGTTAATACTTGGTAGTTGGATGAAGGCTGGAGGAAAGTGTAGGAAAGGCTTCCTGTCCATCGTTTGAAGTTGTAAATAAACCTGATGTCCTCAGGAGGTGGCGGGAAGAACAGAACATTCATGAATAGCAAGAAAGTGCCATGAAGAAGGACATAGCTGTTCGGGTGTAGCTAAGTGAGAGCTATTATGAGATATTTTAGCATTTCCTGGATAAAAGAATTGAAAGGCGGCACACATCTGGCCCAGCACATGAACTTATTGCATGTTGTATACCCCTTCGGAGGCAAATGAGCCATGTCATTCGTCGAAGGAACTGAAACATCTCCAACGGAATTCCATGTCCAGAGGATAGTCTGCGAAGAGCGACATGGCCGAACCTAGAGGCTTGGGAATCCGTCGAATTATCTAAAAATATAGCACTCTCTACGACATCGAGGGCTTGACTTATATTTTCTGCCGAGAGGATGGGAATATTAGAGAAAAACTCGGTTGACGGGACATAAACCTCCAGTTATTCAGCTCGACGATCAGGGGAAAGTCTGCAAGATATAGTTGTCCATTTGTGAAAGGATATGACGAATAGACACTTCCTTTGAAATTCAAAATTTTGAAATAAACTGCTACCATGTCGACATGGGGTACTTGAGTATGTTGACATGCCTAAGGTATTTTTAGTAATTTTCTTTTCTTTGAAAATAACTTCTATCTTGTATTAAAACTATTTTAAACTTTATAAATATACTTAACTATAGTTAAAATACATAAGTAAATATAGAGAATAATATTTTGATATATATATATATATAATTTTACCATAATTTTATATTTAAATCTAAGTAAAAATATTAAATGTTAAACATATTATTATTAAAAGATAGTTTAAAACCAAAGATAACTTGATTTTGAAAATAAAGATTATTTTGAGGCTAAAAATATTTAAAACCAAGATAGATGTTTTTGATTCTTTTAAAAGGAAGGTTTGAAATCATTTTGAAAACAAGATATACTTTTGTAAAAAACATTTGAATAAAAGTTAGTGTATACAAAACAATGTTCCACTAGATTTTTCGTAGGTTCCATCCTAATTAGGGTTTCATCCCTTTAACAGGCTCGAAGTGGATTCCATTCCACGAATAAATTGGATTTTAAGATGCCAGTGCTTTTCTAGAAGTTTTAACAAAATTCCTAATTAAATTACTTATTATTGAAATCTTGAACTCTTGATTTCTTGATATTCATGAGTCTTCAATCTTGATATCTTGAACCTCTATATTGTACAGTTTTCATTCTTGATGCCTGTATGGTTAGATCATGCATATACATATATATCTAAACTATAATGTTAGTATTTATATTTTATAATCTTATTCTAAGGTTGTTGTCATCAAAACCATCATCTCAAGGACTGACACTAAAGACTATAATGAAGTGCATTGACCAATGTTCGATCTATAATGATACACACACACATATTATTTTGAAAAAGTTTTAAATCAATCATTATATACTTGGAAAAAGCTTCAAACATTACTACTGATTTTCAAACAAGATCAAACATTTGAAATTTATTTTAGATGTCCAGGTAGCTGTTGAACTATTTATTAAACAATAGTTTTAGACATTTGAAAATTCAAACCAGTCGTTTGAGAAATAATTCAAACATCTGACTGAAAATTCACACGTCTGAACAAGGGTAATTTTGAACTAAATCTTTTTCTTTTAACCCTATATCAATTTAGATGTCTAAATTTGAACTCAGACTCCGAATACCTATAATGTCATTTTCCTTTTAAACAGATAATTTTGTTCTAAAAGTCATCATCTTCTACCAAGAGTTGTATCTATTCCAATAGTGATTTCTCTTCAACAAAACTTTTCAAACACTATAAATAGGCTTGGTTTTTGATCATTTGAAGACAACTTTTCTTGCTTTGCTTTCTCTTTTCTACGATCTTTGAAATTCCAAAAGCATTCAAAAAATACTTTCTACTTCCTATGGTATGCACATTCAGAGCATAATCATTGAAGAAGATTATAGGAAGGGTGTACTTACATTGACTTATCCATGTTATCAAGAACACATCAAAGTCAAAATAAGAATTTAGTTTGTTTCAATGTAGTCATGTTGGTGATCTTCAGGCAAGATGTTGAAGTCATGTTTGCTTGTTCAGGCAATGTTGTAGAAACCTATTCCTCCAAGTGAAATGAGGATTATTTACTGAAATTCCAGAAGTAGTCTAGGACATGACTCAGGACGGGAAGTCCAAACTAGTATAAAATCACCGGTGCACTTGTTCTTTCACCATTCTTCAGTTTGCATTATGTTATATATTCTAGTTATCCATATCAATAGATCCTTAGTGAACTTTCAAAAATGTTATGTCAGAAAATGGCACAACAGCTTAATATTAGCTAAAAGTAGTAAAAATGTAAATCTCCTAAAAAACAAAAACATGAATTTTTATTGTGGTTCAGCAATCTCTCTGGCCTATTTCCACTTTAATTTTATTATCTTATATTTTATCTCCGGAATAAAAAGATTGCCACTAAAATTCGACCATAATCCAGTAGATCTCGGATTTACAAGGGTTTTGGAAAGAAGAAGATTAAAAATCCCAAAAGGGAAAAGTCCAAAAGTCCTCTCTAAGTAGATAGCTTGCTATTTATAGGAAAATCTAGTATAGATCTTGCTATCCAGGTTTGAAAGAGAAAAAACAACTTTGTACCAACCTGTTTTCTGGCTAATTTTCCAAGTCTTTCTTCATGGCTCGAGCACTCTCCCTTCAAGGCCATCTCATGCTCCAAATCATCTCAGTACCGACTAGATCATGTCGGTAATGACATGATTTGCATATTCAAAACTTATCCAATCTTCTCGTGCTTCTTTCCTCTATCATTCTTTATGTTTTTCCAAGTCTCTAGAGCTAATAATTTATCATTTTAAAGTCCATTTCGTCCGTTCGAGGCAGTTCTATGCCTTTTGATGAATTGGTTATAACCCTACCCCAGGTAGTAAGCCTGAGGCAGATGCCATTCGCCAACAACGGTCGTCATATCGGGTGTCATTTCCTTCATTGCTTCGCTCGATGCATCCCCTAGCTTCCCAAACCTGCCTTCACCACATCGGACCTCCTCCGGAGTTTATTGTTTGTTGCTCTGGAAGTGATTTCTTTTGCGTTCGAAAATCGATCTCAACACGAAATACACTCTTTGCACACATAGAATACAATGGGCGTCTCTAGTGACTCAGCTTCCTCTAATCATTCCAAAACATGCTCAACCAGCCATCTTATCTCATGTGATGCCTGCGTGTTCCAATACACTCATTTGTGCACATTCACACATGTGTACACAAGCACATTACCCTAATCATGTTTCAAACTTCATCAAAGTGAGTACTCGATTCAGTATACTCTCATGCAACTTAGCACACATGATAGTCACTTTGGCTATGTAAGATGCCCACAATGCACTTATACACATCAAAATATGTATATATATATATATATATATATATATGTATGTATGTATGTTCATACGATTACACACATATTTTTATACTCACTAACATACACAACAATTCTGATTGCAATATACAAACTATTTTGATATACATACACACATACATACATACATACATACATACATACATATATATATGTTCGAATACACTTACATAATACATTGACCTACATACATATACATACACGTATATTAAAATAAGTGATTCAATTATTACTTATATTTGCTAAACCTTTTCAATAGTAGTCCTGTATCTCTATCAACTGTTTCATAAAATAATTCATTATTTTATAAAATACAAAACTAGCTTGTAAATCATTTTAAGCCTTTATAGGACTTAAATCCTTCATTAAAATCAAGTATCCATCTTATAATTATTATATAAAACCTTATGACCATTTTATAAAATAATTCCTTCTTGCTATTTTATAAATTCTCATACTTTATAAAATATTTCTTTTATGTTATTTTATAAAATCTCATTCATTTTACATCATATAACATTTATACTACTTTATAAAATCTCATTCTATTTTACAAAATATACCATTCAATTATAAAATTATTTATTTACTTAAATAGTATTTATAAGCACAAATTAAGCTTCATTAAGCCTCTAATCACTTTAATAATAGGTGTAGAGCTCATAACTTAATTAGTTTACTAACTTTTCTTAAACTCATTTAAATGATTTAATTAATACTTTCTAATGATACGTACATCAATGTATCTCTTAATTAATCACTATTCAAACCATGACATCACACATAATTGTCCAATTAACTCAAAACTCATTTCTTAGCTTACTACAAAAATAGTAATTAAGGTCTGTAATAAATAATGAGTTAATACAATCATGTTTATAACATGAACATAAGCTTAAATCAAATCAAACATTCTCTAAATCATTTCATATAACTCTATAATCATCAACAAACAAATATTGAAGTTTAATAAGTAATTTAGTAGGAGAATCGTCCCACTTACCTTCTTCTTCACCAAATCAAGCTCTAACTGTAAAGTACAGATCCATGCTATCTTTAAAGGTTAGATCTAGCTCTAAACTCCACTTCATGGGAATACATTGATGGGTTATGTGAGGAATTTGATGAGAAGAATTATGGTAATTTTAATTTTAATTTAGAATTTTCATTTAAGCTTGGATTAGTGAATTTACGGTTAGGAGATTAAGAGGAGATTAGGGAAGTAAGTAGAGAGAAGAGGAAATGTAATGTTGAAATTGAAATGAATAAGGAGTTAGCTGCATATAAGCTAACGTGTGGGTATTATAATGGGCTTCGCCCAAATTCATTTCATCCAAATGAAAATGCTCTAAAAATCCATCGACTTCAAAAATACCTAAGTTTATACTCATTTTTTTAATGACAGAATTGCAGTCTTAACTGCGGGTGCCTTGAGTCTCAATTTATCTGTCTCCTTAAGTATAGCTAGTGTTCTGTGAATTAACGATTAAATATTTAAATTAATCATTTAAATATTCAGCTGTTAATATTGCGGGTTGTTGCATTCTCCTTGCCTTAAAAGAATTTTGTCCTTGAAGTTCATGCGGGTATGAGAAAATAACAGGACTAACTAAAATTACAAAGCCTTAACATTGAAAAATTTCAGCAATACTTCCCTTACGCTGCTAGTATTACGGAAACTATCAAATTAGAATACACCACACAACTAGGATATATGAGATAACCTGCATTATCCCACATAAGTCTGAAATCTCCTCACACGACTAAGGTAGCACTTCGAAAAATCTCTCAATCACCTTAAGAATTCGACTAAAGTGCTTACATGTAAGAATAAAGTGAAAAACCCTTTCCTAACCGGTGCAAATCACCTAGAAACTCTACGTTTGAACAAGGGATTAAGAATTGGTATGTGAATTGTATCATCCCATACCTGGAGGCCAAAAGCTAAGTACTACAGACGCTGCAGTCATCTATGGTATTAACTTATGGTGACAAAATACAGTAATGCTAATGGTATCTATAATATCAAAAGCACTTGAACATGAACAAAATCATAGATTTCAAAAACATCATTTTACTAACTACATTTTAAAACAAATTCATATCCAAGTTACATAATCCCTTAACATTTCCCAGGTAATGATCAATTGTAATCATTATAGAAATACGCCAAGAGCGACATATGACGATTCCCCTTTGGTTGATCAGAGTCAGTTTAGTCATATCTGACTTGATATACACAGCGGAATCAAAACATAATAAAACTACAACTTCTAATTAGCTATCCATCAGCCATCTGCTCGTCTCCGAAAGCTTTATTCCTAAAAATTTCTAAAATCTGAAAACCTTAATCCTCAGCCTAATCAAATCTATTTTGAGCACCCAAGAGTTTAAGGGGAAACAAAAAATTCGAATTGGACATAAATCCTGGTGTGAATGATACTGTTACATCTTGGTTTGATGATATTAGAGACCATACTGCTTAGCAGAACGGGTTTCCCTCACTAATATCCTTTTCAAAACATATATTTTGCAAATCTTTTCCTGCAACAAAACTGGCTACTCAAACTGATCATAATTATGATAGCAATAATAATAGCAATATTCATTATGCTAAAAACAGGCAATAAGTGGACTATCTATCCGAAATCTGGGCTTACTATCCACAAACTGGACTAATTATCCCTTTGGCTAACTTGGGCCTACCAGATAAAATATTGAATGGTCTAAACATCTGTTAGACAAAACTTTTGGATGGTCTGTCCTTAACTTACTTCTCCAAAGGTCAATCGATCCTAATGGTTTTGCAGGCCAACCAATAACCTATCTCTATACATGATTATTCCTTTCTGTGCGTAACCATCATTTTAGTCTTACCAATGACTAAGCCCTATACACCGGAATTCTGGACTAAATTAGCTAGGGGCTAATAACTAATGAGTATATGATACGACCCTACATAAGCCCTATCTGGTCTTCTAATCTGAGTCATTCTCCGGGGGTTAACCACCCTTCATCTTTTTCCTTGAAAACCTTTTCAAAATGATTTAACCTTTTAAATCACACTTATACAAGGAAAATACATTCTTAGCCTTACTTTAAGCTATTTTTCCAAGTCATATATACTTTACTCAAAATAATGTTGATAAATTTAATAAGGATTGGTTATCCTTTCAAAACAAGTTAAAGCAATTTTTAACTTGAAACTCTTAGGCTATATTGCCTAGTCAATACATTCGAAACCTTTGTTTAAAACTTCTAAATAACTCTTTCGAAACCATTAAAAGACTTTCTTTCAAAAGCTTCAAAACATTAGATATCCTTCTTTAAAACCTTTAAATATTGCCTTTCGAAAACATAGGAAAAACCTTTCCTTTCAACCCTTTCGAAACCTTGGGGAACCATCCCTTTCGATGCCATTCATTAAAACCCTTTAGAACGCATTACAATACTAAACATTTCGAAAGCCGTTAGGTTCAATTTCAAACATGTGGAAACTTTTCAAAACCATTCAAAAAAATTCCCCTTCGAAACCTTTGAAAAATGTTTCGATCGAAACCCTTTAGATTATTCCTTCAAGTAGAGCAAAAGGATCAGAAACCCATTACGGTCGAAAACATTCCTTTCACAATCATTCCAAAGTAAAGAAGCGATGGTGTCGAAACCATACCTTCAAAAGCATTGGAGAAGTGGTAAAGTTTAAAAAGCAAAACTAAACAACCCTTTCGAAACCATTTAAGTCAAAAGGTAGAAAGCGGCAGCCAAAATATTTTGACGTAGTTGAAAGCAGTCATTTAAAATAGAAGTGGAACCCAATCGAAACCATTTCTTTAAATCCAATTGACCTAGTCAAAAGCAAACCAAGTCGAAAGTTACTTAGGCGAAAGCAAGTAGGCGCATTTTCTTTTAAAAGCAAAGTAATGCCTCAACCCCTTTGGAACCCCTGGTTTCAACCCTATAACTTCGACCTACATCCAGTTCACAACGTACTAGTTCTCTAATACCATGTGCTTTAGTTTCGATAGTGTCGGAGGCAAAGGTAAGGAGGCGGAACCTAGTGCTGAAAGCATCAAAATAGTGAAAAACATGTTTATTTATCCTTTTAAAATATTTCTTGTACCTAACTTGTCTTGTTTGTCAAATTGCGATTGATTGCAAGTTTCTCTTTTTTAAAAGTACTGCCTACTTTCTAGAAATAACAATTTGGATTTATTTACAAAGTTCTCCTTCTCCTTTTACAAATATATAAAATATTTAAGTCCAATACCTTAAATAATTTTATATATCCATTAAAACACTTAGGAAAATTCTATAAAAATTCTAGAAATAACTTTTTATATGTTTTCTAACATATATAAATTTCAGACCCAAACCATTAATTATTTAAGCGTACATAATCTTTAACCCAAAATAACCTTTTCTTCACAAGAAAGTTTGCATAAAACCCACATAAATTCAGAAAATTGAAACCCATCTCTAAAGCATTATTTCTAGTCTATATAAAAAATCGCAAGGCATTTGGATGTCATTTAATAGGGTTTTCACATTAAAACATATCATAGATCAATATGAACATGCATAAATCACCAATAAGTTTATATAATCATTCCATCGTTCAAAAACATGGGAAAACATTGAAAATAAATTCGGATTCATCTTAAAACCGAAACTAATAAGAAATATGAGAGATAAATATTATTCACCTTCGCATTTGAGATTAAAGAGATTGATATGTGAATGGATTTGATCTGATTAAGCTTCTTCCTTAGCTTGTCTTAATCTTTTTCCTGTTGTTCCTGTTAATGGTGGTTGGCCTTAAGTTTGAAAAACTTTGACAAATGAGAAATGAACGTGTATGGAGATACACAGCCAAGGGTTCAGGGTATAAGAATGGTCTCTTTCCTATTTTACCCCTCTTCTATTTCATTTTAGCCCTTATTTTAATTCATTGGTTAGGTGGCACGGCTACCCCTTAATAAAATCGAATCTCAATCCCCTAATCAACACATTATTTTATTTTATTTAACTAATTGAATATCCTAAATAGTGTTACCAAAAATATGTAGTGTTACAAACCCTCCTCCTTAAAGGATTTCGTCTTTGAAATTACGATAAGGTACACAACACTTCAATCAAACAGGTAAAACATACCATCAAACTAGTCGGGATAAGTATCTCTAATCCTGCTTTCAGTCTTCCAAGTACAGTCTCTCTGATCGTCACTCCACTGAACTTTCACTAATCTGACTGTCTTGTTTCTAAGCCTCTTCTTATCTCTCACTATAATACGAATCAGCTTTCTCATTATAGTCAAGTCCAATTTTACCACTAAGTCATCTGGCGCAGTCGGTGCAACAGTAGTCTCTAATACAATTTTTGAGATGAGAAACATGGAAAAAGTCATGGACTCTTGCCAAACTGCTCGGTAACTCGACTCTATATGCGAGTTTTAGATCCTCTCAACAATAAGAAAAGTCCAATGAATTTCGGTGCCAACTTTCCTGAACTTCCAAATCTGATCACACCTTTTATCGGTAACACCTTAATAAAAACTTGATCTTCAACTGAGAACTCTAAATCTTTCCATCTTTTATTTACATAACTCTTCTGCCTAGACCGAGCCTTCTTCATTCTAGCTCATACGACCTCAATCTTCTCTGACCAAATCTGGACCAAGAACTAACCTATTCCTGGCCTCTAACCAACTAATGGGATATTTGCATGACATTCCATACAAAGCTTCAAACTGTGCCATCCCAATACTAGTCTGATAACCGTTTTTATAAGAAATCTCGACTAAATGCAGATGGTATTCTCATGATCCTTTGAAATTCAATACACAAGCTCTTAACAAATCTTCAAAGATTTTGTAAACTCTTTCCATTTGCCCATATGTCTGTAGACGGTAAACGGTCTCATCTTGAGCTTGGTTCCCAAAACTATTCTTCCAGAACTCGCTAGTGAATAAGGGATTTCTATTACTTACTATACTACTAGAAACTCTATGCAGTCTAACTACAGCTTTCATAAACAACTTTGCTAAAACAGGTATCGTTCTAGTTAATTTAACTAGGATGAAATGGGCACACTTGGTCAGTCTGTCTACTATGACCCTTATACTTTCATTACCTCCGTTCGACCTTGGCAATCCGTCAATGAAATCCATAAAAATAGAATCACATTTCCATACCGGAATATCTAATGGTTGAAGCAATCCACTTGGCTTTTCTGGTGTTCAGCCTTTGCCCGTTGGCAAATCAAGCGTTGCTTTACCCATAAGCTAATATCCCGCTTCATACCTTCCCAGAAGAAACTTCACTTCATATCTTGGCACATCTTAGTTCCTTCCGGTTGAATGGTGAACTTCGAACGATGGCACTCCTCTAAGACTTCTTTCCTCATGTTTCCTACACTTAGAACATATAATCTTCTTTTCTTTCTCAACCAACCATTCTGATCAAGACTGAAACCCTTTAAGTCATCGCTTATGGTTCCACCTCTTAACTTTCTAATCCATTCAGCTAACACTTGATCTTCCTCCTGTTTAGAAGCAATCCTTTCGATCATCACTGGTCAAACTTCCAAATAAGATAACACTACGCTTTTTCCCCTAGACCCAGCCATAGATCTCCACTTCACTTTGGAATCTGCCAATGCTTCCAAATCTTTCCACTCATCAATCATTGCCAATACTGCATTCTGGTGCTTTCTGCAGCTTTGTTGCCTTTCCCTTATGTGTACTCAATCCCAAAATCATAAGCGGTAACAAACTCTAACCACCTCTGTTGTCTCATGTTCAGCTCCTTCTGAGAGAACAAATACTTCATCGACTTATGATTTCTATATAACTCAAATCTCTCTCCTAAATGGTAATGTCTTCACACCTTCAATGCAAAAATCACTGCAGCCAATTTCAAATCGTGCGTTGGATATCTGACCTCATGTGGTCTAAGCTGTCGAGAAGCATAGGCAATCACTTTACCTGTCTACATCAACACAGCTCCTAATCCCGTTCCACTTGCATTTGTATAAACCACCAAATCATGATTCCCTTCTGGATCACCAAAAATGGTGCATGGGTCAATAAGTGTTTCAAACTCTGGAATGCTTCCTCACACTTATTGGTCCATAAAACTTCACATCCTTTCTCATTAGCTTAGTCATCGATGCTGCTATCTACGAAAAATCCTTAATGAACCTTCGATAATAACCAACCAACCAAGGGAAACTCTTTATCTCCTTCACTGTCTCGAGTCTCTTCCAATTATTCACCACTTCAATCTTAGTCGAATCTACAGACAACCCTTTCTATGAGACTACATGACTCATAAACTTCACTTCCTTCTTTCAGAAATGACATTTCAAAAAATTTCCTTCAGTCTCAAGCACCACTTTAAGATGAACCTCATGCTCTCTTTCATCCTTAGAGTATATTAAGATATCATCTATAAAAACCAATACGAACCTATCCAAGTGCTCTCGAAAAGCTCAATTCATCAAATCCATAAAGAATGTCGGTGCATTAGTGAGTCCGAATGGCATAACTAACCATTCATATGACCCATAACTTATTCTAAACGCCGTTAAGGGTATACTATCCTTTATACTCTAAGCCGATGAAAACCTAAAGCCAAATCCAATGAGAAAATAAATTAGCTCCACTCAGCCGATCGAATAAATCGTCAATTCTGGGCAACGTATATCGATTCTTTATTGTCTTCTCATTCAACTTACGATAATCGATACATAGCCTCAACGATCCGTCTGGCTTTTTAGCAAATAGTATGGATGCTCCCCAAGGCGAACTACTTGGCCAGATAAAACTCTTCCCTTGTAAATCCACCCACTGCAACATTAACTCCCTCATCTCTATAGTGGTCATCCTGCTTGGCAGCCTACTTACTAGTTTTGCTCCCAGAACCAAATCTATCCGAAACTCAATAACTCGTTTCGATGGCAATCCAACTGCAGACTTAAAAACATCTGTGAATTCTCTAACTAAGAAAACTCGGTTCAGCTCTTCTTCCAACTCTATAATACCCAACAAAGCGTTCACCTCACTGTTAGGGTTTTCTATGATATAAACTATGTGATTAGTACAGTATGGGTGTCTAAGTGATATTTTCTATCCTACCAAAATATCCTAGCATAATATTCACTTAACCAACCCATACCAAGAATAATATAACATCCCACCTTTTTGTACGCTTTAAATTGACAATAAATCACACATGTCAGACTTAAACCATACAGAAGGACAGATTGTTATTAGGGTGAATAAGAAAAAGCAGAGAAAAAAAAACAGAATCTCACAGCGGAATGTCAAAATATAATAATCAAATAACATTTCATGAAGCTGTTTTACAAAACATTTGATTATACTTATACAACACATATCAAAGGCACACATGCCAGAGAATAATAAATAATGTAATGGAACAATATGAAGGTAATGGAATAATATAATAAATAATAGTAATACAATCTTCGTCTTCGTCCTCCAGAAATAAAGTCTTCGAATCCTGAAATGCTCAGACTGACCCGAGCGAATTGAAAAGACAAAACACTCGAGTCAGAACTAAAAGATCTTATGTGAGTTAAATCAATAGTAAATAATTGGAGTGAAACGGCGTCAGAGATGTTTACCGGATTTGACATCTCCTATCTAGTGTCTAATGTGTATGTAGTAACTTAAGAGATGCTCGGGATTCACATCTCCTTAGGATCCAGTAAACTATTTACTATGTAGTAATATTTCACTAAATGTCTAATAGTAAAATAAACTTACTTTTAAATAGCGCTAAGGGGTTACCCATATAGCGCTTAATACGTAAATAATGCCAATGGTCTATACAGTATAGTAATACCTCCTGATCGGGAGTCTACCAGAGGATACTCCATAGGTACGACACAAATCAAACTCGTACAAGGCGCGCTAGGGTAGGTGACACGACACAACAGGCAATACCAGCGTAGATATACCAATTACGCTTGCGGGCCGGTGTTAACGCGTAGCACGCAGCTACCGCCCACCTCGAGCTACACCCCAATTCAAAAATCAAAAGTGGCCACCAAATCAATCTCAAAGTAAAAATATAATATCGAAGGGATGTGTTCGACCAAAGGTGTTACCTCATTAGCCCGTCAATCACTCCTGTTTTAGCCACCTTATGCCAACTCACAGGAGTCGGGTTCACGTATATACCTCAAAGGAACGTCGCCACCATCCTACTTCATTCTGGAATCTCCACCGCGTGCATGGTTATTAAAGTGGTTTTCGAGGTTGGCAGAGAGTATGATAACTTCCAATCCCGATCTATTTAACAGCCAAACGTTATTATAACACCGCGGTCATTTTCAAAATAGTTTATATTTAAAACAAAATATCATTGCCTTTTCAAAATCGAATAAATACGATATCAATTTCATTTCAAATATATCCTTTTCTAAAATCATAACAGTTTCAATGTTATAACATTTCGAAATCAACACCCTTGAATATAACACTTTCAAATTATATTACCTTGAAACTCATAACTTTGAAACATAACTTCCACCACTTAAATGGTTTAAATATTTAAAATACTTTATATAATAAAATAGCTTCTTCAATTTCACAAATCAAATCCAACCCAACTCGAATCTCCATATTTTATATTTAACCAAATCCCAAATCATAAATTTCAATTCTATTCAGTTTCCAAATAAACCATTTCAAATTATATTGATCTCAAAACCGATTTGATCCACAAAATAAACCATTTCAAATTAAACATATTTCAAACTTTAAGTATTCAACAATTTCAAAACTAAGTTTGGTAATTACGATTCAATAATTAAATTTTCTACTATTAGTTTTGAAATATTTTACGTAATAAATCCATTATCATTTAAATAAAACTCAAATTACAAATAGCTAAATTTTCCCTTCAATTTATTTATACTTGAAATATTCATTTCATTCAACTTAAACCAAAATCAAGTTATGAACGTCATACCTTCTAAAATTTCAAATTTAATAAATTCCACATCAACTTATTTGAGTTTAATTCTTAAATAAATTCAATTTCAAATGAATTTCCAATTTACCTTCCAACCTTAATTTATTTAAATCATTATAAACTCTATATTGAAATATAATTTAAATGCTTGACCATGTTATCTTCAATAAAAATCAACTTATTATTAAGCTCATTCTATATAGAACAAGTTTATACATAGCTTAAAAATCAAGGATAAAATAACATTAATATAATATCTAAAATTTATATTTATATAAAGCCATATATTTCTTTACAAAACCATAGAAATCATTTCAAAAATATTTTATATATAGGCCACGGTGTCTGTATATAATTTTCTATCCTATAGTCAAGTGATACAGATATTTATCATTTCAATCCGTAGTTTAAAATATAAATATGGTTATATATCATTTCAAACCGCAATCTCGAATGAAATAAAAATCCATAACAACTTGCAGTTCATAACAATATAAAATACAACATCCATTCATCCAGTATCAATCATCAAACATTTATCACAATCATCATCCAATTCAACCAATAACATCAATGTAGAACAGATAATAAATAACAGGTATTTACTGGCAGTTTATATTCAATAATAAATTAAATAACTATTTTATCCAAATAAATTCAAATAAACTGAGATGACGATTCAAAATATGCCAAACAGCTATAAATAAATTTCTAATCACATCATACATCAATTTAACAAACATAGGAAATTTTAGAAGTTGTGAGTGTGTTAAAACACTCACCTTTTAAATTTAAATTGAATTTAAATCCAATTTAAATCCATAATTTGATCAGTCTCAAAATTCGTCCAAACCAACGTAAAAATGTTCGGAATTTTGATACGGTCCTAACGCAAGAAACTGTACATGAATTGGACCTCATATGTAAAAGTTATACAATTTAAAACAATTGAAATGCAAATTATAAATTAATTAAGAAATTAAAGTTATTATACCACGTCACCTTGCACAATCAAAGCCAAACCCTAACAAGTACAAAATGCGGCCTCCCTAAGTCCAGCCGCCATTGTTTCGTCCACGAACGTGGCCAACACGTCGATCTTAGGTCAGATCTGAAGTCGCCGCCCACCTCCCTACCTTTGGCCACCTACACGGAGGCCACATGTGACCATCTAGGAGCAATCAAGCACGATGGTTGCCGCCATCTTCAAGCCCTAGATCGAATTAATACGCCACATCTAGTCGTTGATCAAGTATGCGAACAGCACGGATGGACAATGCTCGGCGCCCTCTATAACATCGTACCCATGATTCGTCAATCGGACGACGATCATCGGACGTAAATGGACGGTCGAAATTCGTTCTCCAATTTGTGGACAAATAGAGGTTAAAATTGGAAAACAAATTACAGATCTGAGATGTGCTCGTCGAGAGCTTTAGATCGATATAAAATTTGATATTGCTTGTGGAGTTTGAATAATGAAGTTGAATTTTGAATTGAAATTGAATTGGATAATTCAGGGTTTGTCTGCCATTGAAACGAGGGGGAGCAAATGGAATTGTACGTATAGAAATGAGGAATAATAAATGAATTAGGGTTTTAACAGGGTATTTATAGAAAAAACTGAAAATAGAATAGATGGACAAGATTGACTTACACGTTGAACGATAAAATGGCCCAGAAAGCCCGTTTCAACTCCGGAACGAAATTGGGTCAACCCATATATCAAAATATATGTTTTCAAATATTTTAAAATCAAAGGAACACGTTTCAAGCCCAAATTCCATCGTATGAAGAAGTTATACTAGAATCAGTTTATTTCAAATTGATTTCAATTGATTTCAATTAAATTGATTTCTAGGCGTTTCGATCCCGTACGATCAAACGACAAGTTGAATCGTTACTAAACTTGAAATCCTACAATAATTTACTGTTACAGATCCGATGAAACTGGTTTCATAGAAATCCAAGTCAGTGGCCAAAATGGCTGTTTTTACATTAATTAAATAAATTAACAATTAATTAATTAAATCAAATTTTCAATTTCAATTCTATATTAACAATTTTTATCGTTTTTAAATTTCTTAATCATTTACACTAATTTAAATAAATTTAGATGTCAACTTAGAATTGATTAATTTATCAGTTTCAGTGTTAACCTTAATTTCGTTAAATCCAGAAATTATAAATTTAATTTTCAATAATTCCATTTAATTTACTTTTCATTCTATTATTCAATTCATTGTTTTCAAATGGATGAAATTAACATTGGTTTCATGTTCTATTCCATTACTATTCTCAAATTCCATCTTAATTTCAATTAACGTAATATTTAGATATTTAATTTTAGTTATTAATAATTAGCTTAAATTAATCATTCTTTCCATTCATTTTAGTTATTACATCATCATTAAATTACCAATTTCTATTTCTTTCAATATTTAATTACCAAAATTTATTAAATTAACTATTTTTAATGATCAAAAATTACGGGTTGTTACACTCTCCCCCACTCAAAACTTTTCATCCCCGAAAAGGAAAAAGAAGGGAAAAGAAAGACTTAAGTGGTCAATACATCTTATTCAAAAATATTAATTTTATAAACAAATGATTTACAAAATTTAATAATTTAAGTAAAATATATCAATTTATAACTATTAAATCTTCTTATACTCAAATTAATAAAGTTTAGAAAACATTTTTCAAAAAAAATTCTAAATCCAAAATTTATCGAAAATTTCAGTGGAGTCTCCTTTGTACAGGGAGGCCCGGAAGAAAATATAATATCAAATATAACAATATATCACAATATCTTAAAGTAATATATCCCAACAACGGGAAGAACAATATAATAACGCTATAAAACCGTAATCCGAGAACGTACCTATTTGTCGGGCAATTAACGCTTAATTATGAAACCAAAAGCAGTAGCAATTGTTCCATAACCTGCATTTCATTTATGTAATCCCAAAATGGTTAACAATTATATAAAATGAAATATTTAAAGGTGTTTCAACCACTAACACATAAATCAATAATAATCACTTGCAACCAATATACAATCATCATATAAAATCAACACAAATCAATTATCCCTTCATATCAAACAAAACAAATAGTTGTTCGGGTTTAAAATTTAAATTGTACAGAATGGAAAATAACTACTAAGTGCACCATTTACTCAACGTCTTAAATGAAACTAAATAGATTATTCATACATTCAAACAGATTTAAAGTATCCTTGCCCAAACAATCATAAACCAAACAAAGAACAATTCCAACCAATAGATCAAGTTCAATTTTATCAATTTCATTTCACAACATTTATTGTTTGATTTCCTTTTCGTTCATATAATAATTTTTCTTTTTAATTTACATTTATTTCTTGCAAATTTTTATTTCCATCCATTGATTCAGTGTTTATTCCACTTATCTGCACTTATACTTACATAAATTCATTTTTATCCATTCATATCATATAAATTTTCTTTTTATTGCATTACATTCATTCATTTCTCAATTTCATTTATTTAAGTATTTTATTTATTTATTTATAATACTTACATTTCTATTACATTAAATTAGTAGCATTTCAATCATAACTTAAGTTTATAACCACTATAACATCAAATCCTTATTTATAAAAGTAATTCATTGAACCTTTCTATTATATAAGTCTTATTTGTAAATTTTCCATCACATTTTCTTATCAGACATTTCAACTTTTATATCTTTTGGTAAGTTATATATATGATTTTTAAGAATGCAACTAAAAATTATACAAGTTTATCTTATTTCTTTTAATAAATTTAACGTTCAATAATCTTTTCTTTTGTTTTTATAGGTTACATATTTCAACTTTCTGGAAATTTCATTTATAACCTAGCATTAAATTCTCTTATTTTAATTAGAGGTTCCAATTATTAATTAGTTAGATTCCATTTCACTACCTAACAACCAATATATTACAACCAAATATGACCTTTATAAAATATATTATTTTATATATAAAAATATACAGTAGGCAAAATTATTTCATTTACCTATATTTGAAAACAAATATTGTGTCGGTCTATCCTATTAAGTGTTTAGAAATCCCTGTTGATATCATAGCGTCCTATGCACCAGCCAGAATTTATAAATACAAAACGAAACAAATTAACACAATATCAAAACTTTTTTATAACACTAACAAATACGCTCTCTCATACATATACACTCAACGACTCATCATAGGGTATTACTACCTTATTAATAAGGAGCCAGACCCCCACAAAGCTAAGATTTATTGCTAAACCAAAGATTTGATACCAAATGTAACATCCTACCTTTCTGTACGCTTTAAATCGACGATAAAACACATACGTCACACTTAAACCATACAGAAGGATGGATTGTTATTGGGGTGAATAAGAAAAAGCAAAGAAGAAAAAAACAAAACAGAATCTCACAGCGGAATGACAAAATATAATAATCAAATAATAGTTCATGAAGCTGTTTTACAAAACATTTTATTATACTTATACAACACATATCAGAGTTACACATACCAGAGAATAAAAAATAATGCAGCGGAACGGTATGAAGATAGTGGAATAATATATAAATAATAGTAATACAACCTTCGTCTTCGTCCTACAGAAATAAAGCCTTCGAATCCTGAAATGCTCAGACTGACCCAAGCGAATTGAAAAGACAAAACACTCGAGTCGGAACTAAAAAATATTATGTGAGTTAAATCAATAGTAAATAATAGGAGTGAAACGACGTCAGAGATGTTTACGATATTTGACATCTTTTATCCAGTGTTTAACATGTATGCAGTAACTTAAGAGATGCTCGGGATTCACATCTCCTAAGGATCCGTTAACTATTTACTATGTAGTAATATTTCGCTATTATAATAATGTCTAATAGTAAAATAAACTTACTTTTAAATAGCATTAAGGGGTTACCCATACAGCCCTTAACACGTAAATAGTGCCAATAGTCTATACAGTACCGTAATACCTCCTGACCGGGAGGCTACCGGAGGATACTCCATAGGTACGACACAAATCAAACTCGTACAAGGAATGCTAGGGTAGGTGACACTGCACAACTAGACAATGTCAGGTTAGATATACCAATTACGCTTGCGGGCCGGTGGTAACGCGTAGCGCGCAGCTACCGCCCACCTCGAGCCACACCCCTAAATCAAAAATCAAAAGTGGTCACCAAATCAATCTCAGAGTCGGAATATAGTATCGAAGGGATGTGTTAGATCAAAGGTGCTACCTTATTAGCCCGTCAATCACTCCTGTTTTAGCCACCTTTTGCCAACTCACGGGAGTCGGGTCCACGTATATACCTCAAAGGAACGTCGCCACCATCCTACTTCATTCTGGAATCTCCACTGCATACACGGTTATTAAAGTGGTTTTGGGGTTGGCAGAGAGTATGACAACTTCTGATCCCGGTCTCTTTAACAACCAAACGTTATTATAATACCGCAGTCATTTTAAAAATAGTTTATACTTAAAACCAAATGTATCATTTTCTAAAATCATAACACTTTCAAAGTTATAACATTTCAAAATCAACACCCTTGAATATAACACTTTCAAACATATTACCTTGAAACTCATAACTTTGAAACATAACTTCCACTACTTAAATGGTTTAAATATTTAAATACTTTATATAATTTCAAAACTAAGTAAATACGATAACAATTTCATTTCAAATGTATCATTTTCTAAAATCATAACACTTTCAAAGTTATAACATTTCGAAATCAACACCCTTGAATATAACACTTTCAAATTATATTACCTCGAAACTCATAAATTTGAAACATAATTTCCACTACTTAAATAGTTTAAATATTTAAAATACTTTATATAATAAAATAGTTTCTTCAATTTCACAAATCAAATCCAACCCAACTCGAATTTCTATATTTTATATTTAACCAAATCAAAATTTCAATTCTATTCAGTTTCCAAATAAACATTTCAAATTATATTTATTTCAAAACCGATTTAATCCACAAAATAAACCATTTCAAATTTAACATATTTCAAACTTTAAGTATTCAACAATTTCAAAACTAAGTTTGGTAATTACGATTCAACAATTAAATTTTCTATTATTAGTTTTGAAATGTTTTACATCATAAATCCATTATCATTTAAATAAAACTCAAATTATAAATAGCTAAATTTTTCCTTCAATTTATTTATACATGAAATATTCATTTAATTCACATTAAACCAAAATCAAGTTATAAACATCATACCTTCTAAAATTTCAAATTTAATAAATTCCACATCAACTTATTTGAGTTTAATTCTTAAATAAATTCAACTTCAAATAAATTTTCAATTTACCTTCCAACCTTAATTTATTTAAATCATTATAAACTCAATATTAAAATATAATTTAAATACTTAACCATATCATCTTATGCAAAAATCAACTTATTATTAAGCTCATTCTATATAAAACAAGTTTATACATAGCTTAAAAATCAAGGATAAAATAACATTTATATAATATCTAAAATTAATATTTATATAAAACCGTATATTTCTTTACAAAACCATAGAAATCATTTCAAAAATATTTTATATATAGGCCACGACGTCTGTAATAATTTTATATCCTATGGTCAAGTGATATGGATATTTATCATTTCAATATGTAATTTAAAATATAAATACGGTTATATATCATTTCAAACCGCAATCCCGAATGAAATAAAAATCCATAACAGCTTACAGTTTATAACAATATAAAATACAACATCCATTCATCCAATATCAATCATCAAACATTTGTCACAATCATCATCCAATTCAATCAATAACATCAATATTGAGCAGATAATAAATAACAGGTATTTACTGGCCGTTTATATTTAATAAAAAATTAAATAACTATTTTATCCAAATAAATTCAAATAAACTGAGATGATGATTCAAAATATGCCAAATAGTCATAGATAAATTTCTAATCACATCATACATCAATTTAACCAACATAAGAAATTTTAGAAGTTGTGAGTGGGTTAAAACACTCACCTTTTGAATTTAAATCCAATTTAAATTCAAAATTTGAACAGTCTCGAAATCTGTCCAAAACCAGCGTCAAAATGTCTGTAATTTTGATATGGTCCTAAGCAAGAAACCGTGCGTGAATTGAACCTCGTATGTAAAAGTTATGCAATTTAGAAAAATTGAAATGAAATTGTAAATTAATTAAGAAATTAAAGTTATTATGCCACGTCACCTTGCACAATCATAGCCGAACCCTAATACGTATAGAACGCGGCTTCCCCAAGTCCAGCCGCCATCGTTTCGTCCACGAACGCCGCCAACACGTCGATCTCCGGTCAGATCTGAAGTCGCCTCCCACCTCCCAACCTTTGGCCGCCTACACGGAGGCCACGTGTGACCCTCTCGGAGCGATCGAGCACGATGGCTGCGGCCATCTACAAGCCCTAGATCGAATTAATACGCCATATCTTGCCATTGATCAACCAAGCGAACAACACAGATGGACAACACTCGGCGCCCTCTACAACATCGTACCCTTGATTCGTCAATCGGACGACGATCATCGGACGTCAATGAACGGCCGGAATTCGTTCTCCAACTTGTGGACAAACAGAGGTTCAAATTGAAAAACAAATTACAGATCTGAGATATGCTCGTCGAGAGCTTCAGATCGATATAAAATTTGATATTGTTTGTGGTGTTTGAATAATGAAGTTGAATTTTGAATTGAAATTGAATTGGATAATTTAAGGTTTGTCTGCCATTGAAATGAGGAGGCGCGGATGTAATTATACGTACAAAAATGAGGAATAAGAAATGAATTAGGGTTTATAACAGGGTATTTATAGACAAAGCTGAAAATAAAATAGATGGACAAGATTGACTTACACGTTGAACGATAAAATGGCCCAAAAAGCCCGTTTCGGCTCAAATTGGGTCAACCCATATATCAAAATATATGTTTTCAAATATTTTAAAATCAAAGGAACATGTTTCAAGCCTAAATTCCATCGTATGAAGAAGTTATACTAGAATCAGTTTATTTCAAATTGATTTCAATTGATTTTTATTAAATTGATTTCCAGGCGTTTCGAGCCCACACGATCAAACAACAAGTTCAATCGTTACGAAACTGTAAATCATACAATAATTCACTGTTACGGATTCGATGAAACTAGTTTCATCGAAATTTGAGTCAATGGCCAAAATGGTCATTTTTACATTAATTAAATAAATTAATAATTAATTAATTAAATCAAAATTTCAATTTCAATTTTATAATCGACAATTTTTATCGTTTTTAAATTTCTTAATCATTTACACTAATTTAAATAAATTTAGATGTCAATTTAGAGCTGATTAATTTATCAATTTCAATGTTAACCTCAATTTCATTAAATTCAGAAATTATGAATTTAATTTTCAATAATTCCATTTAGTTTACTTTTCATTCTATTATTCAATTCATTGTTGTCAAATGGATGAAATTAACATTGGATTCATGATCTACTACATTACTATTTTCAAATTCCATCTTAATTTCAATTAACGTAATATTTAGATATTTAATTTCAATTGTTAATAATTAGCTTAAATTAATCATTCTTTCCATTCATTTTAGTTATTACATCATCATTAAACTACCAATTTCTATTTCTTTCAATATTTAATTACCAAAATATTATTAAATTAACTATTTTTAATTATCAAAAATTACGTGTTGTTACAAATAATTTCAAACCCACAAAATCAAACACATGTAAAATGCAAACAAAAGCATGACCTAACAAGTCAGGCTCTAACTAATCACATCTCAACCCTAGAGTTGCATGCCCTCTTATTGGATTCGCAACCCGTAGGGTAGTAACTAAATACGTGGGTTCTAGGTTAAGTTTATCTATCGAACATCCAAATATAAAAGAATGCAATGCGTCAGTATCAAATAGAATGCTAACAGACATACCATGTATCTGAAGCGTACCTCCCAAAACTGCCTTTCCCTTCTCTTGAGATGTTGGCTTTAAAGTAGCAGGCTCCAATGCATACACCTTGCCCTTTCCATCCTTAACAGGCTCCTTACATGGGTTCTTATATTGGCCAATGTGGTCGTAGTTGAAGCACCTGACATTCTTCTTTCTGACAACCTCCTTTGCCATTCCAACATGACACTAATTAGCAAAGTGTCCCTTCTTGTTGCACTTGAAGCAAACAATTTCAGACTTCCCTTTCTTAGCTGCCCCACCATTTTGAGCACCTTTATTAGGAAAGAACAATCTCTTCTGATTTTGCCCAACCTGGACCTCTGAGCCTTACTATTCTCTAGAGAATCAAAAATTTCCTCATGTCTTAAGGTCATCTCCATTATAACACCAGAAGGATCTCTAATATGAGGTAATATAGCCCTAGCTAACTTGGGCTTCAACCTCCTGATGAACTTCTCATTCCTCTTCATCACTGTATCCACTAAAGCATACCCATATCTGGCTAACTCTTTAAACCTTCTGGCATACTCCAGAACAGACATCTCTTCTTGCTCTAACCTAGCAAACTTTCTGATCAGAGCAGACTGTGCCATTACAGACATGAACCTCTCCTGGAGCCTCCTCTTGAAATCTTCCCAAGTCATTGTCTCCTCATCCATTGCCACAGTCACACTATTCCACCAAAACAAAGCTGCTGCCTGAAGCTGTCTTGAAGCAAGCCTGCTCTTCTGCTCATCATTGAGCCCCAAATCTACAAAGATTCTCTCACAATTCAGCAACCAATTTTCCACCTCAATGGCATCTTCTGTTCCAATAGATGACTTCCCTCCAAGCATAGTATATTCTCCGATCAACTTAGCATACTGGTTAACCATCGGAACTTCCGAAACCTATTCTCCTACAGCATTTCCTCCTAACACTCCGGCTGCAACTCCCGCTTGCATCATATTCATGAAAAACTAATACATAGCTTCCATTCCAACTTGTGGGACTCTGGCACCAACATTCTCTGCTTGTGCATGACCTTGAGGTTGTTAATCCTTAAGATGATGGTTTTGATGACAAAAACCTTAGGAGTTGTTATAAAATATAAATACTAACATTAGAGTTTAGATATATATGTATATGCAAGATATAAACATGCAGGTACGAAGAATGAAGACTATACAGTATAGAGATTCAAGACCGAAGATATCAAGATTGAAGACTCATGAGTATCAAGATATCTAGAGTTCAAGATTTCAAAAATACAGGATAATCATTGAGGCTAGAATTATGTTAAAACTTCTTGAAATCACTTACATCTTTATTCGAAATTTATTCGTGGAATGAAATCCACTTCGAGCCTATTAAAGGGATGGAACCCACGATAATATCTAGTGGAACATATAGTGGTCCTATTTTGATATCCACTAGTTTTATGAAAATGCTTTAAAAAAGATATTTCTCTTATTTTAAAAATGTTTACAAAACCTTCTTTTCAAAAAGACATCTCTTTTGTTTGAAATATTTTAGCCTCAAAATTATCTTTATCATTTTTGATTTCATAATTGTCCTTGATTTTAAACTATCTCTTGTTTTAAATATTTATCTTCAAAAAATATTTATATACTCAGATTTTAAATCACTTTATAGATTAAGATTATATATTAAAAATTACTTTTATATGTTTAAATTATATTCAAATATATATTTACAAAGTTTAGAAATTGTTTTAACAAATTATAGAAACCAATTTTAATAAGAAGATCAAAATCACCAATTTTTCCTAAAGCATATCGACATCCTTCAAACCCTCATGTCGACATGGTGCCCGTTAAATTCAAAATTTAAATTTTCAAAAGAAGTGTCTATTCATCGTATCCTTTCACGAATAGATATGGCTGTTGATCTTCTATAAATACCAGTAGTTCTAAACGAATCATACCAGTAGTTCTAAACGAATCTTTAATCATATTTCATTTATTTTCCCTCCTCTTCATCTTCCACATTTATTCTAAAGAATCCTAAACTATACTCTGCCGAAATACCAAGTGAATCAAACTTGATTATCTCTTGTTTGAGTCTCTGCCACTCTCTCCATAAGATGTCAGTGCTATTTAAAGTTATAAGATCTTTTGTAAATCAAACAGTTGAGTAAAAGGTGCGGTTGAGCCTTGAAATCAATTGGGTGTGATTGTAGCTCCGAAAATCAATTAGGTGATCTTGTAGCCTGGTTAAATCAAGAGAGTTGTCCTAACTCGAATACAGAAGGGTGTACCTCGTAGCCTTGAAATCGAGGGTGTAATCTGGGATATTATTTTGAAAAGAAATCCATACGCTTGTACAGGACTGGATGTAGGGTAACTCCGAACCAGTATAAAATCTTGGCGTGTTCTTTCCTTTACTGCTTTTATTTGGTATTTGCATTTGTGTCTGATTCTGTGATTATATCTGTGTCTGTGAATTGCATTTGTTGGTGATTAAATTACACAAGTTTCAAAAAGATTTAGAAAATCCACAAAATACTATTCACCTCCCCTCTAGTGTTATTCCAGCCTTAAGATCAGTAATCCACATTTCTCACAATTGGTACCAGAGAAGTTTCCATAATTTGAATTTTGAAAAAGTTTTTAAAATGGCTATTTTTGGGGATTTTGTTAGCACTTATTTACAACTATTCAAATCATCATTGTCTCATAAGTCTGCATATAGTTATATAGAAAATCAAGTTTTCTACCAAGTTTGTATTCTGTGCAGAAAGGAAAATGTTATATGACCTTCGTAGAATCAACACTCAATGGACAAATTGTGCAAATCCATAGGAATAAGTGGATACTTGATAATGGATTTTCAAGACACATGACTGGTAATCTAGATATGCTGAATGATATTATGTATAAAGATAGAGGATTGGTTAATTTTGGAGACAACCCAAAAGGATATGTAATTGGCATCGACAATGTTGGTAACACTAAAACTCCTTCTATTTCAAATGCTTTCTTAGTTAAGAATCTAAAACACAATCTGCTTAGCATTAGTCAACTTTGTGATAAAGGATACAAAATTAAATTTGAAAAAGATAAGTGTCACATCGAAGATAATAATTCAAATATTATATTTGAAGGAATAAGGAAGAAAAATATTTATATTCTTAGTATGAAAATCTCAAATGTTAGTCTATATCTTTTGGCTAAGACAAGTGACCCTTGGATTTGGCATAAAAGATTTAGGCATTTGAATTTAAACTCTTCTAGACTTTCTAAACTTGATCTAGTAAGAGGTCTCCCTAGAATGAATTTTAAAATAGATAGTATATGTGATGCTTGTCAATTAGGAAAACTTAGAAAGAGTTCTTTCAAATTAAAAGATATGATTACAACTTCAAAACCTCTTGAGTTACTTCATCCATATTTGTTTGGTCCATCTCAAATTCAATCAATAAATCATAGTAAATATGTCTTTGTAATTGTAGATGATTATTCTAGGTTTACATGGACAATTTTTATGAAACATAAAATGATGCTTTTGATTCATTTAAATTCTTTACAAAAATACTTCAAAACCAACTTTCTTTAAAAATTATAACTGTTCGTAATGATCACAGTGGGGAATTTGAAAATGAAAATTTATAGAGATCCTGCAATAAAAAGGAATAACTCATAATTTCTCTTTTCCAAGAACTCTACAACAAAATGGAGGGGTAGGACGTAAAAATAGGACGATTCAAGAGTGTGCTAGAACAATGCTTTCAGATAGTAATTTACCAAAACATTTTTGGGCTGAAGCAGTCGCTACAGCTTGCTACATTTTGAATAGAATATTAATTAAACCGTTAACTGATAAAACACCTTATGAACTTCTTTACAAGAATAAACCAAAGGTATCTTATTTCAGAATTTTTTGGAAGTAAATGTTTTATTCTAAGTACAAAAGACAATTTGGATAAATTTGATCCTAAATCCGATAAAGGAATCTTTATCGGATATTCTAATAGAAGTAAAGCAATAAAGTTTTCAATTTAAGAACTAATACCATTGAAGAAATAATGCATGTTTTGTTTGATGAAAATTTCAAAGATGTTGAACAAATTAATGATGAAGAACCGAATATACTAGGAGATATTGAATCTGTTTTTAGAACTAGAAATCAACTATTTAACATGTGTAATGTGGCTTTTATATCATCTGTTGAACCTAAAAATCCAAAGGAAGCATCATCTGATGATTCATGGATTCTGGCTATGCAAGAAGAACTGAATCAATTCACCAGAAATAATGTTTAAGAACTTGTTCCTAGACACGAGGATAAAACTATAATAGGAACTAAATGGGTTTATAAAAATAAAATGAATGAACTAGGTGAGGTCGTTAGAAATAAAGCTCGATTAGTCGCACAAGGTTATTGTCAAGAAGGAGGAATAAATTTTGATGAAACTTTTGCATTCGTAGCAAGATTAGAAGCCATTAGAATTCTACTTGCTTTCGCAAACTATAATAATTTCAAATTGTTTCAAATGGATGTTAAAAGTGCTTTTCTAAATGGATTTGTGAAAGAGGAAGTTTATGTTGAACAACCTCCACTCTTTGAAGATGAAAAATTTTCAAACCATGTTTTCAAACTTAAATAAGCTCTATATGGTCTGAAACAAGCTCCTAGAGCATGGTATGACAGATTAAGATCTTTTTTATTACAGTCAAAATTTGAAATTAGTAAAGTAGATAATACTCTTTTCATCAAAAGAAATAAAAATGATATCCAACCAGTACAAGTTTATGTAGATGATATTATTTTGGTTCAACTAATCATGAAATGAATAAAGAATTTTTTGAAATAATTACAAAAGAGTTTGAGATGAGTCATACGGGTGAACTTACTTTCTTCTTAGGTTTACAAATAAAACAATTAGATAATGGTATTTTTATTAGTCAAGAAAAATATGCTAGGGATCTAATTAGTAAATTTGGTATGACTACTGCAAGTGGAAACCCACTCCTATGGAAACCAATGAAGATTTAAATAAAGAAGATCTTTCAAAAAATGCAAATCAAAAACTATATAGGGGAATGATTGAATCACTACTCTATAGTACTACGAGTGGACCTGGTATCATGCATAGTGTTTGTCTTTGTGCAAGATACCAATCTCAACCAAAAGAGACTCACTTAAAAGCGGTGAAACGTATCATAAGATATGTTAAACATACTTTTCACTATGGTTTATTTTACCCAAAAATGATTCATTTGATTTAATCTCTTATTGTGATGTTGACTATGCTGGTTGCAAATATGAAGAAAAAGTACAAGTGGAACTTGTCACTTTTTGGGGCACTCTCTGGTTTCATGGTTTAGTAAAAATCAAAACATTGTTTCTTTATCAACAACTGAAGCAGAATATATCTTTGCTGCTTTGGCTTGCTCTTCAGTCATATATATGCAACAAACCCTAAAAGATTTTGGATTGACAATTTCAAAATCACCAATTTATTATGATAATACTAGTGTAGTAAATTTATCTAAAAATCCTACTCATCATGCTAGGACTAAACATATTGATATCAGACATCATTTTCTCAGAGATAATATAAGTAAATAGATTATTTCTCTTGAATTTATCAACTCCTGAAAATCAAATTGCTGATGTTTTAACCAAACCCTTATATCAATCTATATTTAATAAGTTAAGAAGGGAACTAGGCATTTGTAACTAAGATATAGAATATAGATATAGTAACATATATTTTAATAAACAGAAATATACACAAAAATCAAATTTTTCATAGGGGTGTCAACATACCCCTACCACCCATGTCGACATACAATGGTAAAATTTGAAAATTTGATTTTCCCTTTAAAGTTTGTTTGGTAGTTATATAAACCTATGTATTTTGAATTTTTCTGTCTTCTCACTTCTCTTTCTCTGTATTAAACTTCTGAAAATTAAAACTAATGGCCTCCTCCACTAAATCAAACCAAAATGACACCATTTCTTTCCCTTCTTCTCATTCTGGTCCAATGCACTACCCTGGCACATGTGATAAATATTGAAGAGTCTATGAAGGATGCCATGCAAATGTTGACTAAACTTCAAGTTGTGAAAATAAGGATGGCAAAAGAACAAGAAAAGCAAGGTAAAATTCTTCGGAATGTGAAAATATTCCTAATGGATAATCATGCAAATCCTATTGTGATTGAAGAAGATTCTCCCAACATTCAAGTGCATAACCCCTTAGAGCACAGCGAAGAGGAAGAAAAAGAAGAGGAAACTTGGAAGAAGACGACAATGTGATCTGCGTAGCCGAAGTCTGTTTTGACAAAAATGAGAATTTGGTTGAACGAGGTGGAAACTTTTGTTTTCATTATCCAAATTGTTCGATTCACAAACCTTCAGTCATCAAAAACTCTTGTTAGTAGTATTATTCTATAATTTATGTACTTAAATATATTTGTGAGTTTATGTTCCATATATACATGTAAATATAACATCGTATATAACATAATATTTGTTTCCCTTACTACAATTCCTTATTAGTATTTAGTTTGGTTAGTATTAGATTAAGGGGGAGTTATATCAGTTTAGGATTAGTTTTTGTTGATGACAAAGGGGGAGAAATATAAAATATAGTAGTTAAAGTAGTTAGGCTTAGATTAAGGGGGATTATCAGTTTTAGGGGGAGTTTTTTGTGAAGGAGAAGTATATTTTATAAACATAGGTTGTCATCATAAAAAAGTGGGAGATTGTTAGTCCTTGAGATGATGGTTTTGATGACAACAACTTTAGGACTTGTTATAAAATATAAATTCTAACATTATAGTTTAGACATATATGCATACGTAGGATATAAACATGGAGGTACCAAGAATGAAGACTGTACATTACAAAGATTCAAGATCGAAGATATCAAGATTGAAGACACATGAGTATCAAGATACCAAGAGTTCAAGATTTCAAGAATACAAGATAAGCATTGAGTCTAGAATTATGTTAAAACTTCTTGAAAGCACTTACATCTTTATTCGAAATTTATTCGTGGAAGGGAATCCACTTCGAGCCTGTTAAAAGGATGGAACCCTAGTGGGGTGGAACCCACGACAATATCTAATGGAAGATATAGTGGTCCTATTTTGATATCCACTAATTTTATGAAAATGCTTTTCATAAAAATAAATATCTTATTTTAAAAATGTTTTCAAAACCTTATTTTCAAAAAGACATTTCTCTTGTTTGAATAGCCCCAAAATTGTCTTTATCGTTTTTGATTTCAAAATTGTCCTTGATTTTAAACTACCTTTTGTTTTAAACATTTCGCTTTAAAAAATATTTATATACTCAGATTTTAAATCACTTTGTAGATTAAGATTATATATTAAAAATTACTTTTATATGTTTAAACTATATTTAAATATATTTAAAAAAGTTTAGAAATTGTTTTAACAAATTATAGAAACCAATTTTAATAAGAAAATCAAAATCACCAATTTTGCCTAGAGCATGTCGATATCGTTCAACCCCCCATGTCGACATGGTGCCCATTAAATTCAGAATTCAAACTTTCAAATGAAGTGTCTATTCATCGTATCCTTTCACGAATAGATATGACTATTGATCTTCTATAAATACCAGTAGTTCTAAACGAATTTTTAATCAGATTTCATTTATTTTCTCTCCTCTTTATCTTCCACATTTATTTTAAAAGAATCCTAAAACTATACTCTGTCGAAATACCAAGTGATTCAAACTTGATCATCTCTTGTTTGATTCTCTGCCACTCTCTCCATAAGATCTCAGTGCTATTTAAAGTTATAGGATCTTTTGTAAATCAAACTGTTGAGTAAAAGGTGCGGTTGAGCCTTGAAATCAATTGGATGCGATTGTATCCTCGGAAATCATTTCGGTGATCTTGTAGCCTGGTTAAATCAAGAGAGTTGCTCTGAACTCGAGTACAGGAGGGTGTACCTCGTAGCCTTGAAACGGAGGGTGTAATCTAGGAGATTATTTTGAAAAGAAATCCATACGCTTGTACATGACTAGATGTAGGGTAACTCCGAACTAGTATAAAATTCTGGTGCGTTCTTTCCTTTACTGCTTTTATTTATTATTTGCATCTGTGTCTGATTCTTTGATTATATCTGTGTTTGTGAATTGCATTTGTTGGTGATTAAATTACAAAAGTTTCAAAAAGATTTAAAAAAATCCACAAAACACTATTCACCCCCTCTAGTGTTATTCCAGCCTTAAGATCCGTAAGCTGCATTTCTCACAGGTTTCTCCTCGTATTAGGTATGGCACTCCTCTCGGTGCCCTCCCTACTTGGGTTAACTCTTCCTCTTCCACCATCCACACCTGTATTCAAACCTCATGAGATACAGAAAAATAACAGAACAAAGATAGAAGACTAGAGATATGGTGTATACTTATATATAACAAATACAAATATGTTACTATAACGTTATCTCATACCCCAATCTTAGCTCTAATTCCTAAGGATTATGTTTTTCAAAAATCATTTTTAGTTAAGATACTTCATAAATTTATGCTCTGAGACCAAGTAGTAACATCACGTGTCTAGAGGCCAAAAGCTAAGCATTACAGATGCTGCAGTCATCTATAGTATTGACTTCTGGTGAAAAAATACGGTAATGCTAATAGTGTACATAATATCAAAAGCACTTGAATATGAACAAAATCACAAATTTCAAAAACTTCATTTTACTAACTACATTTCAAAACAAATTCATATCCAAGTTACATAATCCCTTAATATTTCCCAAGTAAAGTTCAATTATAATCATTACAAAAATACGCCAAGAGCGACATATGACGATGCCCCCTTGGTTGATCAGAGTCAATACAGTCATATCTTGCTTCATATACACTGCGGAATCAAAACAAAATAAAACTACAACTCCTAATTAGCTATCTATCAGCCTCCTTCTCATCTCCGAAAGCTTTATTCACCAAAATATCTGAAACCTGAAAACCTTAACCCTTAGCCTACTCAAATCAATTTTGAGCACTCGAGAGTCTAAGGGGAAATAAAAACTTCGAGTCAGACATAAAGCTTGGTGTGAATAATATTGTTACATCTCTGTTTACTAATATTAAATAAGACCATGCCGCTTAGCGGAATGAGTTTTCCCTCACTAATATCATTTTCAAAACATATATTTTGCAAATCTTTTCCTGTAACCAAACTGGTTAATCAAACTAATCATAATAATAATAGCAATAATAATAGCAATATCCATTATGCTAAAAACTAGTAATAAATGGACTATCTGTCCAAAGTTTAGGCTAACTACTTGCAAACTAGACTAACTGTCCCTTTGGCTGACTCGGGCCTACCAGATAAAATATCAAATGGTCTAAACATCTGTTAGACAAAACTTTTGGATAGTCTATCCTTACTTCTCCAAGGGTCAACTGATCCTAATGATTTTGCGGGCTTACCAATAACCTATCTCTGTACATGATTATTCCTTTCTGTATGTAACCATCATTTTAGTCTTACCAGTGATTAAGTCCTACACACTGGAAATCTAGACAAAATTATCTAGGGGCTAATAGCTAATGAGTATAGGGCACGACCTACACAAGTCCTATCTGGTCTTCTAATCTGAGTTATTCTCTGAGAGTTAACTACCCTTCATCTTCTTCCTTGGAAACATTTTCAAAATGATTTAATCTTTTAAATCATACTTATACAAGGAAAATACGTTCTTAGCACTACTCTAAGCTATTTTTCCATGTTATATATACTTTATTCAAAATAATGTTGATGAATTTTAATAAGGATTGGCTATCCTTTCAAAACAAGTTAAAACCCTTTTTAACTTGAAAACACTTAGGCTATATTGCCTAGTTAATACATTCAAAACCTTTGTTTAAAACTTTTAAACAACCCTTTCAAAACCGTTGAAAGTAACTCCCTTCAAAACCATTAAAAGCCTTTCTTTCGAAAGCTGTAAAACATTAACTATCCTTCTTTAAAACCTTTAAACATTGCCTTTCAAAAATATAGGAAAAACTTTTCCTTTCAACCCTTTCGAAACCCTAGGGAACCACCCTTTTTGAAACCATTCATTGAAACCCTTTCGAAAGCATTAAAATACCAAACCTTTCGAAATCCTCTAGGTTTAATTTAAGACATGTGGAAACCTTTCGAAACCATTTAAAAATTCACCCTTTTCAAACCTTTGAAAACTATTTCAATCGAAAATCTTTGGATTATGCCTTCAAGTAGAGCAAAAGGATCAAAAACCCATTACAATCGAAAGCATTCCTTTAACAATCATTCTTAAGCAAAGAAGTGATGGTGTCGAAACCATCCCCTCGAAAGCATTAGAGAAGTGGTCAAGTTTAAAAAGCAAAACAAAAAAACAACCGTTTCGTAACCCATTAGAGTTGAAAGGTAGAAAGCGACAGCCAAAAGGTTTCGACTTAGTTGAAAGCAGTCATTTAAAACAGAAGCGTAACCCAATCGAAACCATTTCTCTAAATCCAATTGACCTAGTCGAACGCTAACCAAGTCGACAACAACTTAGGTGAAAGAAAGTAGGCGCATTTTCTTTTAAAAGCAAAGCAATGCCTCAACCCCTTCGGAACCCCTGGTTTCGACCCTATACCTTTCGTCTGCATCTAATTCACTACATACCAGTTCCCTGATACCATGTGCTTTGGTTTCGACACTGTCGGAGGCGCTGGTAAGGAGGCGGAACCTGGTGCCGAAAGCATCGAAATAGTGAAAGACATGTTTATTTATCCTTTTAAAATATTTCTTTGTGCCTAATCTGTCTTGTTTGTCAAATGTGATTGGTTGCAAGTTTCTCTTTTCTAAAAGTACTGCCGACTTTCTAGAAATAACAATTTGAATTTATTTACAAAGAGCCTCATCTCCTTTTATAAGTATACAAAACATTTAAGTCTCATACATTAAATAATTTTATATATCCATTAGAACGCTTAAGAAAATTATACAAAAATTCCAAAGATCACTTTTATATGTTTTCTCACATATATAAATTTCAAACCCAAACCATTAATTATTTAACTGTAAATAATTTTTAACCCAAAATAACCTTTTCTTCACTAGAAAGTTCATATAAAATCCACATAAATTCAAAAAATTGAAACCCATCTCTAAAATTTCTGGTCTATATAAAAAATCGCAAGACATGTGGATGTCGTTTAATAGGGTTTTCACGTTAAAACATATCATAAAATCAATATGAACATGCGTAAATCACCAACAAGTATATAGTCATTCTATGATTCAAAAATATAGCAAAACGTTGAAAATAAATTCGGATTCATCTTAAAACCGAAACCAATAAGAAATATGAGATGTAAACATTATTCACCTTATCTTTTCAGATTAAAGAGATTGAGATGCGAATGGAGTTGATTAAGCTTCTTCCTTAGCTTGTCTTAATCTTTTTCCTATTGTTCTTGTTATTTATGGCCGACCTTAAGTTTGAAATTTTTTGAAAAATGAGAAATAAACGTGTATGGAGATACATGGCCAAGGGTTTAGGGTATAAGAATGGCCTTTTTCCTATTTTACCCCCCCCCCTCTATTTCATTTTAGCCCTCATTTTAATTCATTGGTTAGGTGGCACGGGTACCCCTTAATAAATCAAATCTCAATCCCTTAATCAACACATATTTTATTAAATTTAACTAATTAAATATCCTAAATAATGTTACCAAAAATATGGAGTGTTACATGAATGGATCGATCCTTAGAAAATACCTGTGATTATTCTCATCACCTTTGGTTTACAAACATAAGGAATAACAATTATAACACAAATGACTCTAAACAAATGCCCATAAGTCATTCATCTTGCCTTTGCTCATTATTAGGCATCCGTCAAACCACACTTGGATGCAAATCCAAGTCACGCTTCATCAACCAGCCCCACTCAACTTGAAAACTCATGGATCAAGTTCAAATGGTAGTACTCTAAGTCATTCATCCTAGCTTAGCAACTAAGGTTACACATACAAGGTTTGTCTTTACACAAGAACTTAACTACTGTGAAAGGTGTCAGGTTTATCATATCTACCAACTAACTAGTGATAGATGAATATATAGCTTAAGAATCGGAATGAAAAAAATAAGTACCTCAAATACCAAGCATAGCTCATCACATAAGCTCCTTCTACTTTTCCAGAGCAGCAGGCCTGCTAGGACCCGGTAATATCCATAAGACATAAGTCATCATCATTTGTCAATCCCTCTGACACGTAAAATAATTATTCCTCAAAGTGATCAAACCAATTATAACTGAAGCACTTACGCTTCGCTTTAGATGGATGACATTCATAGCGAAATAGCCTCGTATGCCAAACGAGTGACATGGTAGGTCAGCTTTCTTCTTCACATAAGCTTGATCTTTCCTTGTATCTTGATCTTTGTGCTTCAGTTGGAGCTCCGATTTGCTTTACACTTTCGCTACCTCTAATGGTACCTTGAGAGTGCTAGGAGAAACATCCACCAAGATTTTCAAAAGTGGCCCCTAATAGTCCCTAAGCGATGAATCCCTAACCGATGCTTTAAGACCCTAAGCAAACTCCTTTGCCTACACTAATAGAGTACTGACCATCTCAATCCCCTAATCAAACCAAAAGATTAAATTGATCAACATACCCCAGCTTTGACAAGTTGCTCGACACAAAATGAATGAAATGCTCATGCCACATGCTCTTCTCGATCTTAGAAATGAACTAAGACCCAAAGCGATGCTTAAATTCATTCCAAGTGACGAGCCTGCTTATTAGCCTTCTCTACCATTTTTTCCTACCCAACCAAAGCCTCTGCTCTCCAGTTGCCGAGAAACAATTTTCCTTATAAGAACATTCTCCTAAGGAAATCCTGACACAACTTCGAACAGTCTAAAGCTGATGGAGCAAGAAATGCCAGTACTCAAGGGCCAAAACCATGTCTGGCATTGACCGCATCTGCGGGAAAGGTTCACGGGCAGTGGGACATCCCTTGTAGTAGCTAAATAGTTTGTGAACTAATCAGGCATCTCAAACTGCAAATTCGTAGTTGCTTGAGTACTCCATTTTCTCATACTGATAGCCTGATGAAGTTACCTTAACAACCATCAATATAAATAAATTAAAGTCCAGAAGACGTGTTGTATATGGTATAACATAATAGGAAAAATACAAGTATCCTCTCTCTACCTATCTCCTTCTACCAAGTTGCTTAACTCAAACCAGTCTAAGTGTTGAGCCAAAGCTATGATACTAAATATAACAATCCATCCTTTGTAGCATGCAAAAATCAATGCCTCGCAACAATGCCTAACTTTTGAATACCACAAAATACAGACCATCGGGGTAAATTTAAAACAAAACACCGTATAATACATCGATGGGATCTCACAACGGAATGATAACATATAATATTCCAAATATACATGAACATAATAGGATGAACAATATAAGAGACTACACTAGCAGAAGTGACTGATAAATAAATATCAATATAGAAAGTCAGAATATAAAAACTCCCAACAACACGGAGTTCTGAATAATATCTGATACAACGGATCTCATATACATAATAACATATCCATCACATACTACTAAAATATCTAGTACACATATCCATAATATTGATGTCATGCCTCCAAAATGCTCCAGTTGCACATCTTGATAGCATATCACCAAAAGAACCTGACTTTTAAAGTACTCAATCGAGTATCCAAGAGTTTTCATGATATAAACAAACACAAACAAAATGCAGGTTAGAGTTCAAGGTTACTGTGAGGGAAACTACCTCAAAATACTGTATACCAAAACTATATACAAATAAAATTGGAAACTGTGAGGCACAACATGTCCTTTCCATGAACATGGCCAAGGGATAATCCGAACTGCCAATAAACAAGTATAGTAAACCCATATTAAAAATAGGAAATCATACCATAATTTGCTCTTTTTACGTAGTTAACTAGTCAACACAATTAATATAATGTGACTGATATGTAAAAGATATCACCATATACAAATGTAGGGGTAATATAGATATCATAATATAAGTCTATCGTAAAGTGCATTATAATACTATCAACTAACTAATAAATTACACGCAACATAACGACACGAGACAAATAAAGAATATCTACCACCGTCCTGTACTGAACAAAATATCAATGAAGCAATTACACATAATATGACCTTTGGAGTCATATGTACATTCTTACCCTTTGAGATTCCACGAAATGAACTAATCATGCTTATGCGACCTCTTAGGTGTCTCGTACAGACCTACAATGCTCTTCTGGCAATAATGAAAACCCCTACCACTATATTGCTCTTTAATGTCTATATTTAAACTACTACTACCGAGTGCAAGTATCCATTAAGCACTACTTCGAACCCTCTCGAAGGCATGGTCCAAAACTGTAAAACAACATATAAATGAATGCATAATACTGGAACTACACTAGGATCCAAATCTAACCGTTTACTCCATGACTCTCTTGCCAGGCACTTGCTTTGACCCTAATGGATCACTCAAGCGCAACAGCACTTTAAATCATGGAACTATGTTGATCATCGTCTACCTGATCTCGTACCAAACGCTGCCATCACGTGCTCATACTCTGAGTCTAGAATCGACTCCTTGCTTTTATGTACTCCCTTTAATTGTAAGGGCTCATCATATGTGACCATGAACTCGATCATCATCCCGATCTCGTATCTGATTAGTATCGATCAATATCTCAATCTCCTACTATTCCTATATAGGAATAGTCCATGACCTGCACCTTTTGCCTCCATCGCTTCCTTGACCGCTTACCCGAATGGTTTAGTGATAATTACCGACCACTTATGCAGCTCTTATTTTTGCATCTGAATCCCAAGCTTTGTCTTGCATTCCACTTTCTCGAGTTGTTTGAAGCTTCTCTGAAATAATGCCAAAGTCCCACGTCAAGTGGCTTTTGGATCCAAGGGAAAACCTCCGTTAATTGGCATCTGGCCTAGGCTTACTGCCCAGGTCCGTGTACCACTAGTGCATCGGTGGTCTACCATTGGTGGATCAGTGGGCAGGTGTCATCCACCCACAATGGTCATTGTATCATGTGACGTTTCCTCCATTGCTTTACCTGATGCACCACTTAGCTTTCCAAGCCTGCCTTCACCGCATTGGACCTCCTTCGGAGTTCATTGTTTAATGTTTTGTAAGCGGTTCCTTATGTGTACGAAAACCGATTTAGACAGGGAATCCACTCTTTGCACGCGTAGAGTTCAACGGGCACCTCTAACGACATGGCTCCCTCTAATTAGGCCAATAAATACTCAACCGACCATCTTACCTCATGTGATGCCTGCACATGCCAATGCACTCAGTTATGCATATTCATACACATGTATACAAACACACTTCGCTACACAAATCACATTTCAGACTTTTCTGAAGCGATTACTCGACCCGGTGTACTGTTATGCACCTTAGCGCATACGTTAGTCATTATGGCTACATAAGATGTCCATAATGCACTTATATACATCGGTATATATTCATTTATACAATTGCATGCATATTTTTATACACAAAAACATACACAACAATTTTAATTACAATATACAAATTGTTTGGATTGTTATGTATCTTCAAATATACGTACATGTATACTTACCCATATACATACACGTATATTTAAATAAGTGATTCCATTATTACTCAATCAAACCTTACTTTTATTTACTAAACCTTTAATATAAGTCCTATATCTCTTTCAACCACTTATAAAATCATTCCATTATTTTATAAAATTCAAAACTAGCTTATAAATCATTTTAAGCCTTTATAATACTTAATTTCTTCATTAAAATCAAGTATTCATCTTATAATTATTTTAGAAAACCTTATGATCAATTTATAATATAATTCCTTCTTACTATTTTATAAATTATCATACTTTTATGAAATATTTCTTTTATATTATTTTGTTAAATCTCATTCATTTTATAAAATATATCATTTATGCTATTTTATAAAATCTCATTCGTTAAGCCTTTAATCACTTTAACAATAAGTGTAAAGCTCACAACTTACATAATTAGTTTATTAACTTTTCTAAAACTCATTTAAATGGTTTAATCAATACTTTCTAATGATATATGCATTCTGATCTCTATTAATTAATAACCAATCGAATCATGACATCACAAATAATCGTCGAATTAACCCAAACTCATTTCTTAGCTTACTAACTATTTAAGAAGTAGTAAATAATGTCTTTAATAAATAATGAATTAATATATCATGTTTATAACATGAACGTAAGCCTAATCAAATAAAAATTCTCCAAATCATTTTCTATAATTCAATAATCATAAATAAACAAATATATGAAGTATGACAAGTAATTTAAGTAGGATAATCATCCCACTCACCTTCTTCTTCACCAAATTAAGCTCTAACTATAAAAAAAGATGAATTCATGCTCTCTTTAAAGGTCAGATCTAGCTCCGAACTCCACTTCGTGGTAATTCCATGATTGATCATGTAAGGAATTTGATGAGAGGAATTACGGTAATTTTAATTTGAATTTATAAATTTCGTTTAAGCTTGAATTAATTGATTTAGGGTTATGAGATTAAGAGGAGATTAGAGAAGTAATTAGAGAGAAAAGGAAATGTAACGTTGAAATGAACATGAATGAGGAGTAAGCTACATATAAGCTAACTTGTAGGCAACTAATTGGCTTAGCCCAAATTCATTTCATCCAAATGAAAACACCATTCGCTCTAAAAATTCATCGACTTCGAACGTAGCCAAGTTTATACTCATTTTTCTCATGATGCAATTATTGTCTTAACAATGGTTGCCTTAAGTTCTAATTCATTTTTCTCCAAAAAATTGAGTATAACGGCCTTTCTGTCAACTAACAATTAAATATTTAAATTAATCATTTAAATGTTCAATTATTAAAGTTGTGGGTGTCACATTCCCCCTCCTTAAAAGATTTCATCCTCGAAATTCATGAATACGAGAAAATAATAGGACTAACTAAAATTCTCGAGCCTCAATTGTGGAAAATTTCAGCAATACTTCCCTTATGCTGCTAGTATTATGGAAACTCCCGAATTACAAAGCAGTACACAACTAGAAATATGATATAACCTGCATTATCCCACATATCTCAAAAGCACATACCTCATTTTAAGAAAGATTCTCGCCATTTAAATGCAAACCTAAACAAATAAGCATTTAAATAGCTTTGTTTCCAGCTCTCAAGTACCTAATTGTACTATACTAAGACGATTAGGCACCGACTCTATAGCAACACCAAATTCAAACATGTATAACCTTAGTGCAGTAATCGATACTACTATAGTCATACATGATAATCAATTGGAGAGTAAGCCTAAGTGAGTCGATATAAAAAATACCACAGACTCCAAGTCACACTAAAAGGCAACGGACCCATATAGATCCCATCTCAACCTGACAATGGGCATGGATGATACGCAATCTATGTTTATATAGCTATTGGTGTCTCTCTCCAAATAGGCTTTAATAGAAAATTATAAGTATCATACAAGCAACAATAATTAACAACAATCAACAAAATAAATAGCAAGTAACCATCAAACAATGATAAGCAATAATAACTAACATGCAAACTATCAAACATGCAAACAATCAACAAGATAGAAAACAATCAAATCAGCAAATAACAAATAGCAACAACAACATTAAATAATAGCATGTAAACATGAATAATGGCAGACAATAGCAAGCAGTATCAACAAATAACAATCAGCATACAATTACCAATACAAATAACTAATCAACAAGCAAAAAAAGCATACAAAACAATTAAATATTCAGAAAGAGTCTACACCGTCTTGCATGGTAACAAATCAACAATTAGAATGCGCATGTCAAGCCATCAACCCTATGAGCCTGGTCGATATCCAAGGTGAACAAAATGCTTAAGTGGTGCAACTCCTTTCATAAATACAATACACAAAACACTATTACACCTCCTGCTATAATGAGGAAAACTTACACTATATTCTGGATCATCTAGTCTCAAAACTCTCGAACAAATCCAACAATCTAAGCCTCAACTTCCATTTTATTTCAAATAGAACTCATTCTCCAAATGAGAAAACTCTTCTAATAAAATTGTCATCAAATGATGATATACTAATGCTTGGATTTGCTTAGGTTCAAACTCACTTCAACAGCACATGTTAAGGAGAATAATGTACTAAATGTACTACAACGCTTGCCTAGGAAAGTGTCATCTCATCACTTATAAAATTGTCCGAATCGCCATATTACCAATCGAGAAATCCTTGCTTGTACTATCCCAAGAAACCTTAACTATACTATACTTAATTTACAATGTCTAAAGATCACCCAAAATGACACGTTGCCCGTTCCGACCCTTTGTTTGCTCATAAGATTTCTTTGTAAAATTAGGGTCGACCACCCGACTCTTCTCAATCAAACTCCGATCTGGTTCCTTGATCTGACTATTGAAATCTCCTCGCACGAATTAATGCCACGCTTCGAAAATATCTCAGTCACCTCAAGAATTCGACTCAAGTGCTTGCCTATAAGAATCAAGTGAAAACACTTTTCCTAATCAGTGCAAATCACCTAGAAACTCTATGTTCGAACTAGGGATTAAGAAATGGTACGTGAATGGACTAATCCTTAGAAAATACCTTTTCTGCACGTGAATTTACTCTCACCATCTAAGGTTTACAAAAACAAGGAAAAACAATTATAACACGAATGACTTTAGGAAAACGCCCATAAGTCATTTTCTTGGTCTTTGCTCATTATTGGGAATCCATCAAACCATACTTGGATGCAAATCCAAGTCATACTTTACGATCAACCCCACTCAACTTAAAAGCTTATGCATCCAGTTCAAGTGGAAGTACTCTCGGTTGCTTCACCCTAGGCTAGCATCAAAGGCTACACATGCAAGGGTTGTCTTTACAAAAGAACTTAAATACTATGAAAGGTGTCAAGTTTAGCCTATCTACTAGGTAACTAGTGATAGATGAATAAAAGGTTCAAGTATTGAAAAGAACAAAACCGAGTACCCCAAATACCAAGCATACTTACCACATAAGCTCATTTCACTTTTCCTAAGCAATAGGTCTGCTAGGACTCGATAGTGCCCAAAGGCATAAGTCATCATCACTTGCCCACTCCTCTAAAAAGTAGGACAAATTTTCCCCTAGTGATCAAGCCAATCATAATTGAAGCACTTATGTTTTACTTTAGTTGGATAAATTTCATAGCGAAATGGCCCTATATGCTATAGGAGTGACATAGTAGGTTAGCTTTCTTCTTCGTATAACCTCAATCTTTCCTTGTATCTTGGTTTTTGTTCCTCAATTGGACCTTTGATTTTGCTTTTTGCTACCTTCAGTGGTACCTCACGGGTGCTCTCATGGAGGAGAACCATCCAACGAGACTTTCAAAAGTGGCCCCTAATAGAGATAAGACTAAGCAATAAATCCCCAATTGGTACTTTAAGACCCTAGGAAAACTCCTTTTCCCACACGAATGGAGTATTGACCATTTTAATCCCTTAATCAAATCAAAAGATTGAATTGGTCGACATACTCCTTTGACAAGCTGTCCTGCACAAGATGGATGAAATGCTTAAGCTACATGGCTTTCTCGATCTCAGAAATGAATCAAGACCCAAAGCGATGCCTGAATTATTCCAAGTCATAAGCGCGCTTATCAGCCTTTTCTACCTTTTTCCTACCTAGCCGAGCCTCCACTCTCCAGATGTCAAGAAATAATTTTCCTTATGAGAACATTCTCCTAAGTTTGTATTGGCGAAAGCCCCCTTGTGAATGTGTCCATGGTTGTGTCTTAACAATAATCTCAGAACTTGGATGTGGATTTCCTCTAAGGCTAGGGAAATCCCGACACAGCTTCAAACAGTCTAAAGCCAATGGAGCAAGAAATACTAGTGCCCCAAGGGCCAAACCGCGTTTGACACCGATTGCATGTACGAGAAATGTTCATGGGTGGTGGGACATCCCTTGCGGTAGCTAAATAGTCTATGAACTAAATAGGCATCTCAGGCTTCCTATCCGTAGTCGCACGTGTACTCCGTCTGCATATACCGATAGCCCGACGAAGGTACCTTTGCAACTAGCGATATAAATAAATCAAACTCCAAAGGACATGTGGTGTATATGGTATAATATAGTAGGAAAAATACAAGTATGATCTCTTTACATACCTCCTTTTACCAAGTTGCTTAACTCAAACTAGTCTACTTGATCCTAAGTGTTGAGCCAAAGCTATAATACCAGATAAACAACACGTCCCTTGTAATATCCAAAAATCCATGGCTCACATCAGCCTTTGACTTTCGAATACCACAAAATACAGGTTATTAGGGTAAAATTAAAACAAAATACCATACCAAGTCATTGATGAGATCTCACAATGTAATGATAACATATAATATATATAATATACATGAATAGAACATGATGAACAATATAAAGGACCGCACTAGTAGAACTAACTGATAAACAAGTATCAATATAGAAAGTCAGAATATAACAACTCCCAACAACATGGATTTCTAAAAAATAACTAATATAATAGGTATTAAATACATAATACATGTTTGTCATATATTACTAAAATATCAAGTATACATATCCATAATATCGATGTCATGCCTCCAAAATGCTCCAGCTGCACATCCCGATAGCATATCCCCAAAAACACCCGAATCGATTATTCATGACGTAAACAAACAAAGAAAAAATGTGGGTCGGACTTAAAGCGTGCTGTGAGGGGAGCTATCTCAAAATACTGTATATCAAAGCTATATACAAATAAAATAGGAAACTGCTAAGGCACAACTTGTCCTCTCCATGAGAGTGGCTCAAGGATAATCCGAACTGCCAATAAACAAGTGTAAACCCATCTCAAAAATAGGGAATCATGCCATAACCTACTCTTCTCCTATAATAAAAAAGTCAATGCAACTATTATAATGCGACTGATATGTAAAAGATATCACCATATACAAATGCAAGGGTAATATAGATATCTCAATATAAGTTTATCATAAAATGCACTGTAATACTATGTAAATTACATGCAACATAATGACATGATACAAATAGAGAATATCTACCACCATCCTATACTGAACGAAATATCAATGGAGCGACTATAACGTATGTTATCTTCGGAAATATATACCCATTCTTACCCTTTTAGAGTCCACGAACATAACTGAGTGTCCTTTATATGACCTCTTTGTTGCATAAGTGCCCTCGTACAAACCTAGACTACTCTCTTGGGATTAATTAAAACCCCTACCACTATAGTGCTCCTTAGATCTATATATAAACTACCATTACTGAGCATAAGTACTCATTAAGCGCTGCTCCGAACCCTCCCGAAGGCTTGGTCCAAAACAGTAGAACAACGAACAACTGCATTGTACTGGAACCACACCATAACCCAAATCTAACTAGCTAGTCCATGGCTCTCTTGCTAGGCACTTGCTTTGACCCCAACGGTCACTCAAGCGCAACAACACTTTGAACCATGGGATCTATGTTGACCATCTATCTACATGCCCGCCTGATCTTGTACCAATTGTTGTCATCACATGGTTACACTTCTACCTAAGTCTAGAACTGACTCCTTTCCATTATATACACCCTCTAATCATATAAGCTCCTCACAAATGACCATGATCTTGATCGTCATCTCAATCTTGTATCTGATTGGTTCTCGATTGATATCTCAATCTCCTACTATTCCTGTATAGGAATAGTCCATGTCCCACGTACCTTATGTAACTGTTATCCCATCTTTTGGAAAGGCCGAGATATCAAGGAATTGACTGAAAACCAAGGATTGCCCATCCCGAATGTTGAGTATGCACATGTTTTCTATGGATGTCGATAAATTTTGTCCGAATCCGAATCAGGCAACAATTGACAAGACATATCGAGCAAAGCTATAAAAGCCAACATTCCAAATTTCAAGTCAATCTGAGTTGTATGCTCAAGATATGATCGATACAAGTCAAAGAAATCAGCACAATCGCATCCATCATTTCACATCCCTCAGTTCGCATCCATCAAGTCTTGGCGTCATCTGTTGTTCGCATCGATCCAGATCGCATCATTTCTTATTCATCGGTTGAAGATCCTTGTTCAAATCCATCGAGCAACAGTAGTTCGTATCCATTAGGCGTCACTATTCGTATCCATTAGAGAATCACTATTCGTATCCATCAGAGGATCACTGTTTGTATCCATCAGAGAATCACTGCTCGTATCCACCAAACAGTCACTGTTCGTATCCATCAAACAATCGCTGTTCGTATCCATCAAATAACCACTGTCCGTATCCATTCCATTGCCTATTTATTCGTATCCATCAAGTTGGAACACTTCGGTCGATACAAACAAGGCCACACAATTGATATGAACTGAGACATATCAATCAATACGAACAGAGCCACATTGATCGATGTGAACAGAGCCACATCAATCGACATGAATGGAACCACTTCCTTCAATACGAACACGGTAGCTGCTGTCGATATGAACGAGGCGAAAGTTTTAGAACGAATCTGTCAACTCGGCGTTGAAAGTGGATCGATCCTTAAATCATGTGCCACGTCATCTCCTGAACACGTGCCCACTATCGATCCGAAGTAATCAATTCGAAAAGCACCAATTCGAACAGAGCAGCATACATGAAACCCAAGTTTGCATCGATCATATCTCGCAATCCGCAAGTCCAAATGCTATGAAATTTTCACAGGAGCTTACGTACGACCTAAGGAAGGTCCATGCCAAGATTCGACTCGATTGGGTCGCATCCTGATTGATATGAAATTCGTTCGTATCGATCACGGATCGAGCCGAAACTTCATGGGGTCGATTGCGTGGGCCCACTCACATGACAGAAGAAGTTTTCCGAGATCTGAGCAAGATATCAGCCTCCTACACCTATAAATAGAACCCCAGGGCCTACAAAAGAGGGATCCTTTTGCTCTCCGACGTCTAGACTCTGCCGAATTCAACTTTGCACTCCATAGCTGCTGTTGTACTCGAATTTCAAAACTGTAATTCGCTGTAATCCATCATAATTAATTGTAATCGGCAAGTGAATATCAATAAAGTCATCAAACTTCATAGTGGACGTAGGCATTACGCCGAACCACTCTAAATTGTCATGTTTTTGCGTGTTTTCAATTCTGTTTTTGAAGTGTTTGTTAGATAATCCTCGTTTTACATTTCTATTCTTCGTTTTTATCTCTTCAAATACTTTCGAAGAGTGTTGTTGCCTAATTTTGGTACAAACACTTTGGTGCTTTCACTGAGAAGGACACAGTTTTTCTCCTGCTCCTTGGATCTACTATCGACACCGGATTGTACAAATCCAAGAAGAGATCCAAACCTCAAGTTCAGATTCCTTCCAAACTATTCAGATTTGCATAAAATCTAGGAAAGGAGTTCACTATTAGCCATGGTTAGTACACGGACCACCTCTACAGCTGTAGATCAGGAAGGACGGGATAGACAGAATCCCGCGCAATTGCCTCCATCCAACCAGAACGCAGTCGGACCTTCAAATCCGTCTAACCCTGTCACCCAACAAGAGTTTCAAATGCTTATGCAAGAGCTGACTCAGAGTCGTCAGCAGCTTACTGAACAATTGCGTGCCAACGCAGAGTTGACCAACCAGCTAAACCGCTAAAGGCGTAGGAGATCCAGGAGGGATCATGCCTCTTACTCATCCACCTAGAGTTCATCCTCATCTGACTATCATTATAGATATACTCATCCCCAGCTAGACGGGAGTTATATACAAGCCATCGGACATTAACTTACTATGATTGTTGGAAAACAGAGAGTTAACCAATCGACCATCTTCCAGACTTGACCCTCCACCCAGGGAGGTACTGTTCCTCACTATACCACAGACAACCGCGCTATCACCGCTGCTGTTGAACTAGGGGTTGATGAACCAGCCAGATCTGAACCACCATCGGCGTGGACGTACTCCTGAACCATACGTCCTTGAAGACTTGGAAACAAGGAGGCAAGACATGGACCATCGACCGCGTCTAGTCCAGCCTCGCATTGTGGAACCCAACCACACCTTGCTCAACGTGCATAGAATGTCTAGATGCCGGTTATTCCAACTATGATTCGTCAGATGATTCATGAGATTCAGGGTCTTACTAATGACTACTAGGGAATCTCCCAGAGTCATACCCCTTTCACAGATGAAATACTCTATGCTGAACCTCCTCGACGATTCAGAATGCCATCTCTACCAGTTTATGAAAGAAGTTCTGATCCGAATCAATATATCTTGAAGTTTGAATGGCTAATGAATGCTGCGAGAGCAGATGATGTAGTGAAATGCCGTAGTTTTCCCATTTCTTTAGGGGCATTGCTACTATGTGGTTCACGTGATTGCCACCTCAGTCCATTTCTTGTTTCGATCAATTGGCCACTAAGTTTGTAGAACAATTCCGCATGAATGTTACGAGGCCTAAAGATGTCAATACTCTATCCAACGTCACTTAATCTTCCAAGGAGACACTCATACGCTACTTAGAGAGGTTTCATGATGCATGTGTAGAGATAAGAAATCCCAATAACAAATCTATCTTGATGGCATTGACTAAGGGATTGATCTTGATTCCGAGTTCAAAAACTGGTTGGCTGGGAAGCCTCCTGCATCGTTGGACCGCTTCTACTCCAAGGCAGCCTAATTTTTGAGGAGGGAGGACGCGAAACAGTCTAGGAAGCAAGATGATGCAGGGCCCAGTGTGGAAGGGATCCAAAATAATGTTGCAGTCAAGCAGTTCGGGGAGAGTACCATAAAGGTTCAGTTGAACATTCAAAACAAGCAATCTCAACAGAGGGATAATGGAAATCAAAACAAAAAATGAGATCAAAACCGAGGTCCGTGACGTAGTGCTCTAATGTTTGATAATTATACTCCACTAAACACATCGCTGGAAAATGTGTATTTGCAGACCTGCAATACTATGCAATACAAGAAGCCTGCTCCGAAGCCATCGTCGGAAAGGCAAATGCAAATAGGGAAATTCTACATATTTCATGAAAGCTACGGCCATAATACGAATGAGTGTCGTCATTTCCAAGATCTCATTAAAAAGCTTATACATGAATGGAAGTTAGATTAGTTTGTGCGGGCGCCGTAGTCAGGAGGTGTGGGCCCATCAACTCAGAATCGTGTACCAAACCAGGAAAGACAGGAGGAACCCGCTCATACTGGTGGGAGGTTGGTGACAAATACAATAAGTGACGGTCCTCATCCAACAGACTAAAGCTGGAGGGAAACGGAGTCGTATGCCATCTCTATCAGACATGCGGACTTCGAGTGTTGTAGTAGTTGTGATGATGGGGTTCTAGCCAAGCAACAGAGGACGATGATCGATGACATCGTGTTTCGAAACAGAGACGCTGATAAGGTCGAAGCTCCCACGATCGACCCACTTGTCATATCTGCCTAGGTAGGTCTTGCTTGGATGAAGAGGATCTTGATTGACAGTGGGAGCATTGTGAATATTTTGTCTAAGCGAGCTTACGATCAAATGAAAACATAAGCCAAAGATTTGAAACCTTGCCTGTCTCGAATCCACGGATTTAATGGAAGTGCTACTATACCCACTGGAGCGGTGGAGCTACCAGTGGAGTTGGGAGTCGGAGAACATCGGAGAGTCCGGATATTGCAGTTTGTTGTGTTGGACATCGACTCCCCTTATAATGCTTTCTTGGGCTGACCGGCTCTTGCTGAATTCAGGGCGGCCATTGCACCAAGGTGCTTGACTCTAAAATTCCCCACCGATCGTGGGGTTGGAGTCGTCCAAGGAGATCATGCTATTGGAAGAGCCTTTTATGTTGCTGAGCTGTGCGGGGCACACCTAAAGGAGAAAGGAAAGGGCGTAGAGGATTCTCTCTGCGTCCGTTTTGCTGATAATTGAGAATTGGTGCCTGTGCCCCAGCCTAGGCACCCTAACCAATTCGAAAGGAACCTTGACCCGAGAGATACTGAAAGCGAAAATGAAACTAAAGACAGTCAAGCTTCCTCGGCTGAACTGACGATTGATGTCCCGATCGATGATGATGATGATTCAAGGATGGTGAAGATTGGGTCTCACTTAAGCCAGTAGACACAGAAGGAATTGGTTGAATTTCTCCGAGCGAACCTCGACGTATTCGCTTGGACGCATTCTGACATGTGTAGGATCTCGTCGGACATCACGAGCCACCCTTTGAATATTGACCCGTGGTGTATCCTGGTCAAAAAGAAAAGGCACGGTATGGATCTAGAGAGATCTTCCGCCCTTAAAGAAGTGGTCAATAAGTTGAAATCGAATGGGTTTATATGGGATGCCATATACCCGGAGTGGGTCTCCAATCCCGTACTCATCTGAAAGACGAATGGGAAATGGAGGACGTGCGTTGATTATTTTGATTTGAATAAAGCTTGCCCGAAAGACAGTTTTCCACTTCTTCGAATTGATCAGCTCATAGATTCAATGGCTGGGCACGGGTTGTTATCTTTTATGGATGCTTATTCCAGTTACAACTAGATACCCATGCACTTATGCGACCATGAACATACCAGCTTCGTGATCGATCTGGGACTCTACTGTTACAAAGTCGTGCCTTTCGGACTTAAGAACGCTGGGGCAACATACCAGCGACTAGTCAATCGAATGTTTGCCAACCAGATCGGAAAGACCATGGAAGTATATATGAATGACATGCTAGTGAAGTCACGATTTTCCACTAATTAGAGACTTGGAATCAATGTTTAGCAATCTTTGAGAATACAAGATGAAGCTCAATCGATTGAAATGTCACTTTGAAGTCGCATCTAGAAAATTCCTTGGGTTCATCGTCAACGCTCGAGGAATCGAAGCAAATCTCGAAAAGATCTAGGCAATCAGAAGCCTTGAAACTTTGAGAACCATAAAGCAAGTCCAGAGCCTCAATGGAAAGGTAGCAGCATTAAGCAGGTTTATTTCAAAATCCACCGACAAGTGCATTCCCTTCTTCGATCTGATCTAAAAAGGGAAACAAAAAATTTGAATGGACCACGGAGTGTGAAGGCGCATTCCAAGCACTGATTCAACATCTCTCCACACCGTCGATTTTGTCAAAGCCTATCGACCACAAGCAATTATAGCTTTACCTGACGGTATCTGAAAACGTAATTAGTGATGCCTTAGTTCGGGAGGAAGATCGAGTGCAGAAACCAGTCTACTATGTTAGTAAACGGTTAACCGGAGTTGAGAAAAATTATCCGAAGCTAGAGAAATTAGCTTATTGTCTTGTTATTGCCTCAAGGAAGCTTCGTCCATATTTCCAAGCTCATCCTATCACTGTTTACACCGATCAGCCGTTACAACAGGTACTTACGCGGCCTGAGACGTCTGGTAGGCTACTCAAGTGGAAGATTGAACTGAGCCAGTTTGATATCACTTATACTCCGAGGAGAGATATTCATGGACACGTCCTAACAGTATTCTTAACTGAATTCACCGTCCCAGCAAACTTGTCCGAAACCAGTGAATCTCTCGAATATATCTGGAAGCTGCATACTAATGGTGCATCGAATGATCGGTGCTCGGGTGCTGGAGTAGTACTTGAAACCCCCGAAGGCCGATCCATATGCTATGCCCTAAAATTGAATTTTCGTGTGACCAATAACGAAGCTGGATATGAAGCCTTGCTTGATAAATTGAAACTCGCTCGTGATTTGAGAATTATTGCTGTGGAAATTTATTGTGATTCGCAATTAGTCGTATGCCAAGTTCAGGGTGAATATCAAGCCAAGGATCAAAGACTGGCTGCTTATCTAGCACGAGTCCAAGAAATACTTAATCAGTTTGATTATTATGCCATCTTCTACATACCCCGTGAGCGCAATCAAAAGGCCGATTCATTGGCGAATTTATCAAGTACGGGCGAAGTACAGCAAATGGGACTCGTTCCTGTGGAGACATTATCTTATCCATACATTGACCAGATGGAGACATATGGTGTATTTGAAATCACTCCCAATAAGGAGTCGTGGATGACTCCGTACCGAAATTACATCGAGCATGGAACTCTGCATTAACGCAGAAGTGAGAAGAGACAGATTCTTTGAAAAGCCTCACGGTTCACCATTTAGAATGGAGTCATGTATAGAAGAGTCCTTTACTCCGATGTACCGCCCATGATGAAATTAAATGAGTGTTACATGATGTAGACGAAAGAGAATGTGGCGATCACACTAGGGGCAAGCTCTCGCTAAGAAAGTGCTTCAATACGGGTATTATTGGCCAATTGTAAATCGTGACGCAGCGGACTATGCCAGGAAGTGTGATAAATGTCAAAAGCATGCTTGGATCCCTAGAGCCCTACCTACTGAGATAACCCAAATGGTCAGCACATGGCCGTTTGTAGTATGGGGCATCGATATCATTGGCTCTTTACCTCTGGCCAAAGGTGGTGTGAAGTACACCATCGTCGCAGTTAATTACTTTACAAAGCGGGCAGAAGCGGAACCCCTTGCTACAATCACGATGAAGAAAGTGATCAAATTTGTAGTGCACAACATTATCTGTCGATTTGGTCTCCCGCACACCATTATTACTGATAATGGGACCCAATTCGATAGTGCCGAATTCAAAGACTTCTGCCAACGATTCCATAATCAGAAAAAATTCTCTGCGGTTGCACACCCTCAAGCGAATGGATAAGTCGAAGCTGCGAACAAAGTTATAAAGTCTATTCTGAAGAAATGACTGGAAAAGGCCAAGGGCAAGTGGGTTGATGAACTTCCAGTGGCTTTGTGGGCTTATCGAACAACCCACAAGTCCACGACCGGATACACTCCATTCTCTCTATCCTATGGTTCAGAAGTCGTTATTGCTATCGAGATGGAAGTACCTTTTGACCGTGTGACTTATTATGATCCAAAGACAAACGCCATATTACTTGCTGAATCCTTGGATTTGTTGGATGAGAAGCATTGAGAGGATGATTTGAGAGCAGCCGCGTACTGAAGTCGAGTCGCCCGATTATAGAATGCCAAGGTCCGACCACGAACCTTTGAACTCGACGATCTCGTCCTCAAAATAAGCTATCTGGCTCCTTCGCATATGAAACTAACTTGGGAAGGATCATATGTGATTGAACGAAAACTCAGAGATGGCACATTTAAGTTATCGACCGTTGATGGTCTTACATTGCCGAGAGCCTGGAACAGCGAGAGTCTCTGTCGTTACTACACATGATAGGCTTTATTTATCTTAATCTATTTCCCATTTGTAATTTGTTTCTGCATTTTGAAACTTGAATTTATAATAAGGCAACTGACTTTGCCGTATTTTCTCATTTCAGCAATAAAATGCCATCTCTTCGAGCCAGAGCTATGATTTATTGAATGTGACATACAACCATCATGACGCGGGAAGAGCTAAGTTCCATCATACGGTGGAATTTATTCAAATAGGGAGTAACTGTGATATGACCGACCACTTGCTAAGCGAAACCCGAGCTCGGGGCAAGTCACTACACTAAAGCCAAAAAAGGATTGATACACGACAATCCTTTAACTAACTCCAAACTCCTAGAGTGCGAGTTGGAGTAAAAACTCATAAATACGGCTTCGTAGAGGGTTGACTCATCCACCTAACTACTTTGGCCGTATCCTAACCAAGTTCGAGGAGGATAGATCGTCCATCTAACGACCTCGCTTGTTAACTCGGGGTGGATGTGAACCGACCATTCACGATCCTGATAAATCCATCGTTCCTAGAGTGCGAACAAAATCCTCAAGCCTAAACAGATGTGATTGACCATCTGTCGGTCAACTCCAAATTTCTAGAGTGTGAATTGGAGTATAAACATCAACTCCAAATTCCCAGAGTGCGAATTGGAGTATAAACATAATCTACAAAATCCCAGAGTGCGAGTTGGAATATAAACACTAACTTCGAGTTTCCAGAGTGTGAACCAGAGTACAAATGCCGACTATCCCCGGATACCCAGACTGCGAACCAGGTAGTCAACCACAAATAACTCTGAGTCCCCAGAGTGTGGTCAGAGTTTAAACATAACTCGGGTGTGATTGACCGCTCGTGAAATAACCTAAGTCCCCATAGCGTGGACATATTCTTAAAACTTAAATAGGTGTTATCGACCGCCGAAATTCAATTACAAATCCCAGGAGAGCGGATGTGATCATTGTTAAGTGAGCGAGTGTGATTCGACCACTCAACTCTCGCCTGTATTGGCATCGATTTAACGATGTTAAGCTCAAAGAAATGAAGGTGAAATGCGATTGCTAACCGATCTTTTCAACTCATCCCCGGAACTGGGGGCAGGACTTAAGTGTTAACCATCGACCGAAGCAGTGCAACATCGAAGTTCAACGCAATCCCCAGTCATGACTCGTGTTTGTGACCTCCGGACTTGATAAACAAAAACAAACTTGAATCAAAGGTTGAAACTTCGCAAGTACACTAGGCTGAAACTCAAATGTTAAAACACTTAAGCATAGAAGACAGTGATAGAGTTGAAGCCAAAAACAAAATTTCATTTCGAATAACTATGAATGAAGTTCATGTACAAGTTTTTTCAAAATTCCTACAAGCGGGGGCCGAACCCGCATCTACACACAACCTATGAAAGCAAAACAAATTTCTATCCACTAAAAAATGCGTTGAAGAGGCCTATCTACTCTTTCTTCTTCCTTGGCTTCTTTTTTGGCATAGACCCGTTGGAGCCGCTAGTGATTTTCCACTTTGAGCTCTTGCCTTTTGGCGGGTGGTCTCAAGACAGGAGCATGATCTCAACGTCCTCCTCCGAAATCGAATGCATGAGAATACTTTCCGCGGGTGGAGTCGGAGGAGTTGGATCTATTATAAGGGGTAGAATGGGCACACTGATGTCAACAACTATACCTCCAGGTGATATCATTCTCAGCGGAGCTAGACCAGGCGCTGCCATTCCTCCTCCAGAGCTACCCCCATGAACTTCTGCATCCATTTCGGCGTTAACTTTGGCCAAAATTTCTTCTTCGCGAATCAATTGAGCCTCGCTGGGAGCAGCGGTGGTATGCGTTGAAGAGCCAGAAGCAGGTGCAAGTCCACTTATGACAAATGGTAGGTCCGCAAAGGGGCCACTGTAGCGACTGAGGAGTTCATTCATCATCTGCTCGTCGAAAGAAAGCTTCCCCCTTGCATTCCATCAATTGGTGTGGTCATCGTTATGATAATCGCCTCAATAATAATGGCCTCCTGCGTCTGATGTGATTCTTGAGTTGCAGGAGGCGCTGTCAGTGTAACTCCAGTCACTGGACAAAGAAGAAGAGAGATTGTTAGTAAACGGTTCAAGACAAGTCCCTTATTTCGAATGCACATGAGATATGTTCAGAGTACCTTCCTTAGTTTGGCTCGCGGACGACTAAGTGTCTTCGAAGGTGTGCGCTGTAATAGTGGATAACTGCCGTTGTTCCGGATTATAAGAAGGGACAGACTGAGGCTCAATCGCTGGTATAGGTTCAGATTGAGGTGGAGCAGTAATCTTAAAGCTCGTAGTGTGATGCTTGACACCTGAACCTTCCTCGATCTCCGGGTGTTGGGTGCTGAGTTTCTCCTTTTCATGTGAGATCATTGACTCATGGAGAATCTTCCTTTCATCTTCGTTAGCACACGATTCTCGAGCTCGAACTCGTCGAATGATTCACCCAAATGCACTGCCTTCTCCTCCTCGACCAATTGGCTCTAGGCGTTATAGAGATGTGTCGAATGGTTTTCGAGCCAGGCCAAATTTCTATGTTTCAGTATGTTAGCGTTGTAGGTGACGAGAAGATCTTCTATGTCAGCCTCCAGCCTGGACTCCTCCATCCAAACTTTCTCCTCAACCTCGGATTCCACCACGCGAACCTTAGCCACTGCCGCTTCCCTTTCACCTTGAAGCACCGCGACTTGATCACATGCCTCCCGTGCTGCAATGTTGGCATCGTCCCTCTCTTTAATGATTTCAGAAAGTTTGGACTTTAGCTCGTCAAGCTCTTTGAGGGCCGCATCCCGCTCAACAGTGATGGTGGTGTTTCGATGACCCATTTCCTCTACCAGGACGTAATGTGATTGCCTCATCCTCTCCATGGCCGAGTTGGCCTCGTCGGCTTTTTTAAGGGCCTCCATTTCTGATTTTCAGGAGGATTCGATTTCAGTATTGAGCACCTGGATGATACGGTCCTTCTAAGCAAGCTCCTTCTCTAATGGCAGTGGACGGCTCAAAAGCCACCTTCGATGCTTTTTTCACGGCCTTCCCCCACTCCTTGTATTGAGAGTAAATGTCATGGATGTACTCGTGCATCGTATTCTCAGCCTCTGCTACAATTCTCATTAGGTCCGGGGTGGGGGGGGGGGGGAGGGGGGGTTGGGGGGGAATATAACCATCAAAGTTGATATTTGGAAAATCCTTCTTCAACTGGGCAATTTTAATTGCTGCTTCCCCTGTAGGCTCGGTAGGGACCTGCTCTATAATTATGGGAGCCGTTATTTCAGTTCTACGGTGATAATTTTTAGGCCTCGAAATATGAGAAGACGACTTATGCCGTGAAGCTTCCGAAGGACATGAGACATAAACAAGAGGCTATACAGGGTTCATAGGAGGGTGGGAATGAGATCGGGATCGACAACTGTACTCCCTATCTCTGCCATGACGCTCCTGACTAGTGTATCCATGGTCATTATCCCTATCCGCCTCTCTTCTATCCAGCTCATAATATGTTGAAGATCGACAAGCTTTTCGAAGACTACCTAACATCAGCTTCGGTCGAACATTGTATCTGCAAAGTAAAAGAGGAATGGAGTTAGTAATCTTCCAGAGCAAGCAGCTTATGGTTAGGAATCATGTAGTGTCGTGAAGTGTGCATGTATGTGCAACCCCCCCGACCAATCGGAAGTGTCAGCCACGCTAGTGGAAAGAGACTCGCTTAAGTCTAAAGCGTGTTGAAGCTCCTCCAATCCGACATCATATTGGAAAGACACGTAATCCAGAATTGGAATATCGGTGAGCCCTTCGAAAAGATCTCCCACCTGCGTGGGAGGAGCCTCCGAAATTTTAATCTCATGAACAGGCAGAGACATGACCACAGATTTCCATCTCATGGATTTAGGACGTTTAAAAGCAGCTGCCTTGCCCTTTTTTCCCTTTGGAATCTTGAAAGGTGTCAGAGATCTCGACCTCAAGTTCGCCATCAGTGGGTGTACTTTCTGGATCAACCTCCTTGGTTATGGCAACACCGTGCGTCTTACGTTTCGCTCGTTTCTTCGAGACAGCCCTTAGCGTTCCCTCGAGCCTTATACTCTGGTTTCGCTCAATCGATACAACGATTCTCAAATTTATATCTGTCAGAACCAACTCGATGTCCCTCTCTTCACTTGAAACTTCTTGAAGAACCTGAACTATCTCTTTGAAATGCGCATCTTCGGGTCGTGGAATTACAGCTGTAAAGGAAAAGGAGATATAAGTTTGGCATCAGTCATGATTATCTTATTAGCTACTTGAGAAGACTACGGTACTTACATCTGAATAACCATCGATTGGAAAATTCTAGGGGGCATCGAACATAAAACCATTCCATTTTGAAGTAACTTAGCCTGGTCCAAGACCCCGTTACTACTTGACAATTTCTGACCGCTTCCAGGAATGTAAAAGAAGGGTTATCTCCCCGGCTCTTGATGTTAAATAAATATCTAATCATGATCGGTGTCGGGGGTCGAAAGAGATGCTCCATAAATACAATAAATAAGCATTCAAGAGAGCATATCCGTGAGATGGAGCGATTCCCAGAAAAGATAACACTTCCCTAATATATTGGTTGAATGGGGGAAGTGTTCCAGCTACGCACGCATGACGATTGAATGTGGTAATGCCTTTCGGTGGATAGTGCGGTCTATCAGTTGGTCCCGGTAATAGCACATCATCCAGTGACAGGCCGTGCCTTAAACATATTCATCCCAACATGTCTTCATAAACATCGGACGGTACAGATTCTGGCGGATTACCAATAAACGAGGCGCCCGGCAGCTCGTCCGAAGCTGGATCTATGACTTCGGTCGCGATGGACGGTATCTCTATTGCAGGGAGGAGTGAACTCCGAAATTCCTGCTGTGGTGAGCTTGAAGTGCAGTGCTATAGATTACTTGAGAAATTTAACAGAGTATGAAAAGACATGAAAGTGACGAGACTTCGAAAATCAGCTGGAGTGACCGTCATTGCTGACCGTCACAACCGTGCCATCCAGACGTTAGCGACCGTTCCGAGTTAAAGGTCGTTAAAGTTTTGTTAAGTTCCAGTTCCATCGGCGAGCTTCGATGAGCAGTCAAATATGCTATTCGACAATTAAGTTCAGTTATGCAGGGCTGAAGCTCGTCGGAATCAAACGTTCGAACCTTCACGAAGTTCGTACCCGTCTGAGTCGATGTTCGGATCGATCATTTCAAAGACCTCAGTTTCGCATTAGTCAGAGACTTCAGAATCATATCGATCAGTCACTAATTCATTTCGTATCGACCCGAAGCCTTCATTTCGTATTGATTGATACACTTTAGGTTTCGTATCGATCGGTACACCTTAGATTTCGAGTCAATCAAGGCACATTGTCTTTACATCTATCGGGTCGCAACAAAGTTCGTGTCGGTACAAAGCTTTCATTTCGTATCGATCAAACACTTTCTAGTTTCGTATCGATCAAAGCCGTGAAGTTCGTATCGATCGCTTGTAACAGGCTTTGTTTCAATTGGAGGCCATCCGACTTCGTATCGATCGACTCCGATCGACACGAGCTATCATGAACCAGACTGATACGAAATTCATCATTTTATCGGTTCACTTTTCATCGATACAAAACTTATCCCCCAAATCGATGCAAAGCAAAGCATTCTCCTTCTTCTCATTGATACAAAATTGAAGTCATACGGTCCTTCATACTTCGTCTTCTCCAAAGTTATGCAAGATTCTCCTCCTTACTCGACCTCATTTCGATCATATCCGGCCACCACTTCATCAGAACTGGTCACGGAGGCAAATGGAACGGCAAAGGATTTCAAATCTCATCGTTTTCAATGCAAATTCATGTTTTAATTACCTAGCTTGAACCATCGGTTAGAAGAGTTAATGGGTTAATCGATTTGGAGAAGAAGGCAATTTTGTTTCTCAGTCTTTCTGATCGATGCGAAGGCAAATGACAGTTATGAGAGCGAAAAGAAAAATATTTCTAAGTACAAAATGGTATTTATATGATTCGACCCCCTAGACAAGGGACGATTTACCTCCCAGTTGTCTCGACTGACTACCACTGGTCCACCATCGAATCAATGCGAATTGGTCTTTTATGTCCCTTCACTTAAAACTATATGATATGAAAAGAACAGCCACATTGGACTGAAGCCGTGTGACACCTTCGATACGAAATGCTCTGTTCGTATCCATCAATATGCGACCCATAAAAACTCGCAAACAATCGGTTTGAACGGTTATTTCGTACCAATCGATGTGCATTATATCGATATAAGAACATCCTTTCAACCTTCCTTTCAACCTTTCACATCGATCCTGGAGAGGATCAATATGAAGGAATATTCCAAAACAACCGTCAAGCGTTGTTGCAACTCGAATTTCACATCATTTCAGGAGAGGATCGATGTGGAATTCAATTCAAGGAAACTGACAATGACTTGTAAACACGCGAACGTTAACAAGAGTTAGGTTAACATATGTGTATGTATGTCAGACTAATTTCAATTTTCAAAATTCATAGAAATTGAATACTCGCTTGATGACAATTACAACAACAATTAGCCGATTGCTATCATACAACAATCGATTACAACAGTACACGGTACAACAGTTGGTAGTCCACAATTCATATTATTGGTAGATCGTTCAAGGATCACAACTTCCAATGGAAGGCAATAACTGTTTAACAAGTTAAATGGAACTATTCAGAGTGAAGATTTCAATTTTCAAAGCACGTCATGTTCACACAAGACGTACTTTGGAGGGAAAATGTTATCCCGTCTTTTGGCAAGGCCGAGATATCAAGGAATTGACTGAAAACCAAGGATCACTCATCCCGAATGTTGAGTATGCGTAAGTCTGCTATGGATGTTGATAAATTTTGTCCGAGTCTAGATCAGGCTACATTTGACAAGACATACCAAGCAAAGCTCCAAATTTCAAGTCAATCCGAGTTCGTATGCTTAAGATATGATCGATAGAAGTAAAAGAAATCAGCACAACTGCATCCATCATTTCGCATCCCTCAATTCGTATCCATAAAGTCTCAGCGTCATCTATTGTTCGCACCGATCCAGAGCGCACCATTTCATATCCATCGGCTGAAGAGACTTGTTCGAATCCATCGAGAGCAGTACTTCATATCCATCAGGCGTCGTTGTTCGTATCCATCAGAGAATCACTGTTCGTATCCAATAGAGGATCACTGTTCGTATCCATCAGAGAATCACTATTCGTATTTACCAAACAGTCACTATTCGTATCCATCAAACGGTCACTTTCTATCCATCAAATAACCGCTGTTTGTATCCATTCCATTGCCTATTTCTTCCTAATCCATCAAGTTGGAACACTTCGATCTATACGAACAAGGCCACACAATTGATATGAACTAAGCCATATCAATCGATATGAATGGAGCCACAATGATCGATGCGAACAGAGCCACATCAATCAACACGAATGAAACCACTTCCTTCGATACGAACATGACAACTGCTATAGATACGAACGAAGCGAAAGTTTTGGAACGACTCGATCAACTCGGTGTCGAATGTGGATCGATCCATAAATCACGCGCCACGTCATCTCCTAAACACGTGCCCACTATCAATTCGAAGTAATCGATTCGAACAAAGCAGCATACGCGAAACCCATGTTTGGATCGATCATATCTCATAATCCACAAGTCCAAATGCTATGAAATTTTCACAGGAGCTTACGTATGACCTAAGCAAGGTCCATGCCAAGTTTTGACTCGATTGGGTCGTATCCTGATCAATACGAAATTCGTTCGTATCGATCACGCATCGAGCCGAAACTTCATAGGATCGATCGCGTGGGCCCACTCGCGTGCCAGAAGAAGTCTCCTGAGATCTGAGCGAGATATCAGCCTCCTACGCCTATAAATAGAGCCCCAGGGCCTACAAAAGGGAGATCTTTTCACTCTCCGATGTCCAGACTCCGCCGAATTCAACTTTGCGCTCCATAGCTGCTGTTGTACTCAAATTTCAGAACAATAATTCATTGTAATCCATCATAATTAATTGTAAACGGCAAGTGAATATCAATAAAGTCATCAAACTTCATAATGGACGTAGGCAATATGCCGAACCACTCTAAATTGCCGTGTTTCTGCGTATTTTCATTTCTGTTTTCAAAGTGTTTGTTAGATTATCCTCGTTTTACATTTCTATTCTTCATTTTTATCTCTTCAAATACTTCCGAAGAGTGTTGTGTCCAATTTTGGTAGAGACAGTAGCGCTCCTAATTTTTTTTAACATTATTCAAGGAAATTGTTAGATAAATTAAATAGAATAATATGAGGTGATCATAAGAATGAGATTTGTTAACTAGTTTGGATCAGATCTTAATCAATTAATAAGACTGCTTTAAAGATAGAATAAAATGGGATAAATGAGAGGATGCATAGTGGGAATAACTCCTTATTTCATTCCCTAAACCCTTCCTCTCTCATTCATTTTCATTTCTTTTTCTAAAAACAAAATAAATTAAATAGAGGCCAGCCATTACCGAGAGGAAAAAAGGAAGAAATCTAAGGAATTCAAAAGGAAAAGCTTAGGGGAATTAATCTACATCAAATCTCAAACTCTCTTATACAATCTAAGGTGAATAATAGTTACTATCTCATTTGTTATATTTTATTTTTGGATTTATGCTTGATATTTGAATTTTTTATGATAATATATTATGTTTGGGTTGATAATATCATTATTGGATTGAATGATGATTTGTTGGGATTTTACGGAATTGTTCTAATGGACTTTAATGGTAAAACCTAAGTTTTTGATCTCCCATAGACTTGAATTTTGTATATATTATTTTGAAGATGATTTTTTAATTTCATAATTTTCCAAGTCCATATGAATATTTTATGAATTACCTAAGAGGAAAATATGTATATTTCGGGTTTTTACTAATTTTTGGGGATTTTTCCTAATTATAATGATTTTCTATGAATTTATTATTCCAGAAAAGTATTTAATTAATGAGGGTCAATTATATTAATTATAAAAGGTTTGCAATGTTATTGAGATGGTAGAACGTGATATATCGGTAAATTCTGAAAAGAAAATGTAAAGTATTTTTTATCCAATGAAAATTTGACAAGAGATAAGATTTAGTTAGAAGTGTTAGCTTTAAAAGGAAACAAATCAGTTTTTAAGCTATTTATAGAAATGCCATTAGCATTAGAACTTAGAGTCTCGACACCTATATATTCATAGAAGCACATTAATTATAAGAGCCGACGCATGTGATAAATGCTCGATATCTATGTGATGCATCTGCTTTCATAGGTTCACGACACCTTGTGTTTTAAAGATCTGATGCCTATTGGTTCGTAAAAGTTTAATATCCAGGGTTATTTAAAGGTTCGATATCTTATGTTTTATAAAAGTTCAACACCCAATGTTTTGTAGAGGCTCGATAACCTCATGGTTTCGAGACTCAACAACTTCTTCTTGTTAAAAATTGACATCTTCAAGTTTTAAAGGCTCAGACCTCATGTTTTAAGGATTCGACATCCATAAGTTTTTGAAGGTTCAACACCTCATGTCTTTAAGAACTCACACCCTTGTCTTATACTCGATAGCTTCTATATAGATATTCAATAACTATGTTTTAGTGGATTTACAGTCATATGTTTTATAAAGCAAATAACTATGTTTATAGGCTCGACAACGTATGTTTTCTAGAAAATCGACGACCATGTTTTAGTGGCATATTAATTGTTTGTTTTCAAACCCAACAGTTGTGTTTTTAAGAATCAACGGCCTTTGTTTTCTAAAAGCTCGACAACCCTGTTTTTTTTACAAGTGTTTTAAAAGCCATATAAAGATGATATATATTTTAGAGGCTCGATATCCAGTGTTTTCTATAGGGTCGATATCCCGTTTTGTTAGCAATTGTTTTATATGCTATGTAAAGATGATAGTGCTTTGACACAAGAATTTGGCTAAGTGTTTGGGCTATGTTTTACTTATTTTAAGAATGATTTCAATTGTTCATCGATTCTAAACATAAACGTTTCTAAGGAAATGAAATAATAATTTAGCCAAAGGAAAATATTATTGAAGTAATTTTGGTATGTATATGAATATGGTTGAAAATATTTTGATGGATGACGTTATATGTTATTGTTATCATCTAATTAGTTAAATTTGCATAATTTACCATCTGTCATACTCATATTTTCATTACTCAACATTGCACCTTGGAACCTAGGAACAGGGTTACCAGTTAGGTTGTTTCAGTAGTAAGTATGGTCAGACTAAACTCCCGAATAAGTAGAGTTATATCTACGAGATCAGATAGATCAATTGTGTTAGGATGCCTTGAACTGATTAAAGGATGTGACTCATGGATTTGAATTTTGGTGGGACTAGTGTAGGATCACACCCTATGCTTCAGCTGTTAGCCTTCGGTTAGTAATGGTCCACAATTCCAATGCGTAGGGTTTTGTTATAGTGAGACTAAAAGATATGCATGCACAAAAAGGAACTCGTAGCTCTATATGCTCACTATATTTTTTAATTGGATTTACTCCTAACTGTATTTGGAGACTTTGGGACATTTGGTTGTGTTTTGGCTTGGGTCATCCTGATAGGTTATTAGTTGGCTTGTATAGTAACCCTAGGAAAACTATGATTTGAGACAGACAACCAATTTTATAGGATGGGTAAAACTTTGGGAATGCATAATCCTATAATGACAGACCAGTCACATTTACCCATATTGCATGCATATGACCATATCATGTTTTGTTTTAACCATTATGGTTGTAGGTGCACGATTTATGTTCAAAATGACATATTTTGATGACATACTAGTAATTGGAAAACCCGTTCCATGTTATGGCATGGTCTCACCAGACTTTTTGTCTAACTTGAGTTATTTTTTCCATTAAACTCTTGGGTACTCATTTGAGTAGATTGGAAGTATGGTTTTCAGGTTAGACGAATAAGCTTTCGGAGACGTCCAGAAGGCAAGCTAATATTAGAAGTTTATTTCCGCTATGTTGATTGAAATTTTATTTCGTTTGAATGGATATAATGATAGAATTTATAATTGTCAAATAGTTAGACTTTGATCATCCAAAGGGCATCTTTATATGTCGCTCTTGGAATATATTTATAATCGTTATTTTTTCTCTGAACATGAAACCAATTGGGATTATGTGATGAATGTGAAAGATTGTTAATGAAATGTATTTTGAAATTTTCATACTCATGTGCTCTTGATGTAATAGTTATAATTAACTAATCTCATTTTATCATTGAAAATTAATACCATGGATGATTGCACCATATGTAGCACTTAGTTTTGGGCCTCAAAATGGGGAATGTACATCTTGCCTCGATCACTTCCTCGATTGCTTTCCCGAATGGCTTAGTGATATTTTCCGACCACTTATGCACCTCTTATTTTTGCATCCGAATCCAAGCCCTCGTCTTGCATTCCACTTTCCCAAGTTTCCCGAAGCTTCTCTAAAGTCATGCCGAAGTCCCACGTCAAGTTGCATCTGGATCCCCAGGAAGAACCCCATTAATTGGCATCTAGCCTAGACTTATTGCCCAGGTCCGTGCACCATCGATGCACTGGTTGTCTAACACTGGTGGACCGGTGGTAGCTTGTCATAGGGAGTAAGCCTGGGGCAGTTGCATCCACCCACTACAATGACTGTATCATGTGTCATTTCCTCTGTTGCTTTGCTCGATGAGCTACCTAACTTCCTAAGCCTGCTTCACCATATTGGACCTCCTTCGGAGTTTATTAGTTGATGTTTTGGAAGTGGTTCCTTTTGAGTTCGAATATAGATTTAGACATGAAATCCACTCTTTGAACGCGTTGAGTTCAACGGACGTGTCTAGCGACCCGGTACACTCTAATCATGCCAAAACGTACTCAGTCGGCTAGCTTGCCTTATGTGATGCCTACACGTGCCAATACACTCATTTTTGTACATTCACAGACTCGTACACAATCATAATTCACCACACAAATCATGTTCAGACTTCATCGAAGTGATTAGTTGACCAAAGGTACTCCCACATAACTTAGGGCATACGATAGTCGTTCTGGCTACATGAGATGCCTACAATGCACTTATGTACATAAATATATATTCATTCACACAATTGCACACATATATTTCTTTCTTACTATTTTATAAATTCTCATACTTTTACAGAATATTTCTTTTATACTATTTTATTAAATCTTATTTATTTTATAAAATATATCATTTATACTATTTTACAAAATCTCATTATACTTTATGAAATACAACATTCACTTATAAAATTATCTTTAAATAATATTTAGAAGTACTAATTAAGCTTTGTTAAGCCTCTAATCACTTTAATAATAGGTGCAGAGCTCATAACTTACTTATTTAGCTTACTAACTTTTCTAAAAATCATCCAAATATTTTAATTAATACTTTCTAATGATATGTACATCCTTATATCTCTTAATTAATCACTAATCAAACCATGGTGTCATACATAACCATCCAATTAAACCAAAACTCATTTCTTAGCTTACTCACTATTTCAAAAAATAGTAACTAATGTCTTTAATATATAATGAGTTATTTAATCATGTTCATTACATGAACATCTTTGATTCGTTTCATATAACTCCATAATCATAAACAAACAAATATATGAAGTATAATAAATAATTTAAGTAGGAGAATTATCCTACTCATCTTCTTCTTCACCAAATCAAGCTCTAACTATAAAACCCAAATCCATGCTTTCTTTAAAGTTGAGATCTAACTCCAAACTCCATTTCATGCTAATTCCTTGATGGGTTATGTAAGAAATTTGATGAGAGGAATTATGGCGATTTTAGTTTAAATTTGGAAAAACTATGCTTGGATTAGTGGATTTGGATTATGAGATTAAGAGGAGATGAGAGAAGTAATTAGAGAAGAAGAGGAACAACAACGTTGAAATGAAAATGAATAAGGGGTCAGCTGCATATAAGCTAACTTGTAGCCAAGTTAATGGGTTTAGCCCAAATTCATTTCATCCAAATGAAAATATTATTCACTCTAAATATTCATCAACTTCAAACATAGCCAAGTTTATACTCCTTTTTCTCATGACAGAGTTGCAATCTCAACAGCCGGTGCCTCGAGTCCCAATTCATTTATCTCTGAAAAATCGAGTATAGCAACGTTCTATCATTAACAATTAAATATTTAAATTAATCTTTTAAATATTCAGTTGTTAAAATTGTGGGCTTTTACAAGAAGTATGTTCCATTTTCTACAAGCATACTGGAAGTACAAGCGCATTAAATGCAAAGCATGGTAGAGCAAGCCCTTAGTATAATTCTTCCACTGACCTTCATCTTAACCATGCATTCCTTTCTTTTGCCATTTGTCTCTCATCAAGTTCATTCAACCAAATCAATGGCCAGAGGCGCTTCATGCCTTTTATAACACGATTTTAGTGCCCAAGCACCAGTTCAACTGCTATACGAACCCCATGCATAGCCACTTCAATTGAGTTTTTCCTTGCAAGGTTGCCCTTAAAAGGTTGGGCCTTATAAGGTTGGGACCTGAAAGGTTGGGCCCCAGAAGGTTAGGACCTGGAAGGTTGGAATCCGTAATCCGCCACTTGAATCTCCTGATACAATAGCTACCGGAGAAGTTTAAAGTGTATGTAGGCAGCTTAGCCGAACCACTTCATCTCTTTGATCATTTATATTTAGATGCACTTTCCCTCATTTTCCATCATTAAGCCTAGTGATTAGCAATTAACATTTGCTTTTCACTTAGCGCATTATCATAACTCCAAGTTTGATGAAAAATATCATCAACACAGGTTAAGCCTTATTTGAAAAGGGATGATAGGTTCTCATTTAATACATTGTAATAAGTAAATGTACATCCAAATGCTTAACACAATATATTGGTTAATTTCATAACTTAACACTTCTGATAACTTATCTGTTAATTTTTTTTTTCAACTAATTATCTATCAATTTATTGGGTGTTATGGCTTCCCGTTAAAAGGAATTATGTTCTCGAGATTCTAATCAAGTATTATAGTAGTTTAGTCATTTCATGTAAGTTACCGAAACCACACACCCTTTCCAAATGTGTATCAATTCAAAGAAAAACCATTCATTATATCATACATAACATGGTTACAACAAAACATAACAACATATATGCTAATCTAAACAAAAAACTAAGTATAAGTCCTCTTGACCTTATCTTCTATTTTCCAAGCCTAATCACCTTGGACCTGATGGAATTAGGTTGGGTCGTAGCAGGTTAAACGGGTGAAAAAAAATCCACTTTAGGTTTTATTGAGCCCATGATGTCTAAATGATTTAGATCCAATCTAAAGTAATTTTTAAATAAAATATTTATTTTACTTAATTTGTTTATATAAAGATATAAATTTAATTTATATTAGTTTAGGGCCGACTCTTTGATAAAGTTGGAAAAGCAACGACTTTGGGCCACGTAAATTATAGGGCACTATTTTCATCTTCAGCTCTCTTGTATATCAAACATGAAGCCAAAAACGTGCAAAAAAGGAGAAAAAAAAGAAGATCCCTAGACCGCAACCAAAAAAAGAAGAAGAAAAATTCGTGATCCATGAGAGCAGCAACACACCTAAGCATAACACACGAATGGCATGAATTCAGACTCCGATAATGGCGATGGCTTGACTACGATGACGACTAGAGAGCATTGCGACAAACTCAAATCAAACGCAATTGGCGACTCCAGTGTACACATCTTCAGTTGTGACTTGGTTACGCCAGCTAGCCTAGCTTGTTGGAAAGGACTGAAAGGTACATAATTTTAGTTTGGAAATTGGCATATTTTAAATTGGAACGGAAATCAAATTAGGGGGACAAATCAGTGCTATTTTTTCCTTTGATTTAAAAAATTTATGGAGGGTTTTTGACATTTTCGAAATCCTGAAAAAAATTTGAGTTTGCAGACAAATTATTGAACCAATGGTTTCCTTTGGGTGCAAACATAACTGTGTAAGAGAGGTTATGTTATATAAAATAGACAAGCATCATCCATTAATTTTAACTAATGAATTCAAATTTATTTTTCATTGTTCTCTTTAAGTATGTGGTATGTGCGTTAAATTAGACAAAAAATATTTCAAATTTCAAATTTGTTTCAATCTAATGGCAGTTATTAAATTATTTTAGTTCTTTTTTGATTAGGTAGTCACAAACTACTTCCAGTTTATCATTTTTTTTTAGGATTATGATCACCCCTATTTGTGTAGGGAGCTAAAAAAACTATTTATGTTCACTATGCTCACGCACCTTAAAATATCAAACGAAAAATAAGTTCTTATCGAGATACATCTACTTGCTACTGCTACTGAGTTGAATAATTTATATTATGGGTCATTGAAGCCAATGGTCCCAAATTAGTCAATATTAAAGTTACACAAGATTGCTGTTAACCATGCACTACTTAATCACTTTTTATAGGACAAATTAGTTGCCATTTACTTTTCATAATTGGTGCAGTGAAAATGCTACGTAAATGACATCATGAAGATATGCGATTATCAGATAAATATGTTGGTGATATAAATGCAAAAAATTACTATATATTTTCAAATAATAAAGCAGGATATATTGTTGTGTGGGAAGATGAAAGATTTGTTGTGTTGGAGATGGTTGAATGTGTAATGCAAAATTGATGTTTACCGAGGCATATCATTTTCTTTACACAACCTACCTGGCTCAATAACTTAGAGTTCAATAATTTATGCTATGGAGAGTTTATACGAGGTAGGATTTATTGAGTTTTTGTATAAGGGCCTTGATTCTACAATTGGCTTTAGATATCAAAACTCTTAGGACCGAACCAGTATAAGTTACAATATATATATAGATGCATCTAATATACATATGTGTATAATGCACATGCAACATATAGAAAGTGTACATGGTTAACATGCATATATGTAAGTGTTGAGATTTACACCGCAACGGACACATTTATCCATTTGTATATATAAATTGTGATGCCCCACACTGAGACCCACATTAATGAAGAGTATTACTGGGTAATACTGTCTGCTAATGCAAAGAACAGGGCTGGTTAGGAGTGATCATCTATAGTCTTGTCTTAAATATCTATTGAGTACGTCGATTAGTGCTCTATATTTTTTTCCTCTCAAGTGGATCGAAATATCAAATAAATGATTAATACAAAACTAAAGGCGGTTGTAGGATCTATCAGAACAAAATACAACAACTTAAATGCATAACACATCACAAAATAGCAAACACACACACACACACATATACTGATACATCCCAATACAATACAAATAATACATCATAAGTGCTATGATGACCAAAATATACACACGAGTCAAAACAATATACATATCAGAGTAGCGACAAAAAGACAATACAAAAGCTATATCAAAATGGTGATGGCAAATGAGTCCATGCGGAAGCAGAATACGCTAAGTCCAAATGCACCTTGTTAGAACCTCAATTGTTAGATTTTAATGACAACAACTATACAATTATGTCAAAGAATCTCTAAGCTAATTTGCAGGTACATGAGCATCAAAAAGAGATAATCGAATACGTTCAAAATGAAGATACACAGTACAAAAGGATGAAAGAATGTATATGGAGATACACGAAGAGATATATACGATAGTGACAAGACGAAGGTGACAAACAAAGTTTTATTGGTCATAGAGTGTCATATCTAGAGTTTACAAATGTTAAAATCTTCTCCAAAAGGTATACATACATATGCATTCATATTTTAAATGAAAAATCAAGTTTTCAAAAATTACATGGAGCGAGGCTCGAACCCGGGTCACTAGTTTAAAAGGCAAGTGCTCCAACCAAATGAGCTATGATAACCTTTGTTATAGGCTAAATTCAAACGTCTGAAATACTTTATTCAGATGTCTGAATGCTGAAACAAAATTATTGTTCCACAATATTTAGACGTCTGAATGAAATTATTCAAACAGCTGAATTAGGCCAAAAACAACCTATATCTTTGCTGTTTGCGTTTTAACTTAATTCAGAAGTCTAAATTATTTTATCAGACTTCTGAATATTTCTCAACAGCTTTTTCATGAATAGACACTTCTCTTCATCGAAGAGAAACGTTTTCAAAATCAACAGTTGCGATGTTCTTTTCAATATAACTTTTCATATATGGTTGTAACTCCTTATACACTATAAATAGATTACAGAATTCAACGAACAATAAACCGAAACTGAATTTACTTTTTAGCACTCTTGAATTCTCATCTATTCTCAAGCTTTCAAATTGCATTCAAATTGCTTACATACTTTGATCATTAATCACTTTATCTTCCACAATTCTCAAAGCACACTCACTATATATCACAAAGGAGAAGATTATAGGAAGATTGTATTCAATTGACTTATCAGTGTTATTCAAGAACACACTACAGTCAGATACATTTGTTATTTGTAAAAGAAGTCATGTTCGGTTGCTAAGGCAGTTGAATCCTCTACAGTTGGTTAGGAGGATGAAGTCATGTTCGGTTGTTTAGGTAGTGTAAACCTCCAGGTTAAGTGAGGGTTGTGTTAGTGAAATTCCAAATGGAGTCTAGGAATGGACGTAGAACGGGAAGTTCGAACCGGTATAAAAATTCTTGGTGTGCGTGTTCTATTTTACTTATTCATATTGCTATAGTAACTTAGTTTATTTCCATAATAATTTAATATAATTCGATAAAGCATGATCCACACTGTCTTTTCTTACCTAACCTGAAACACCTCGGTCTGACACATGTATAAAATACACTGGTCAGTCTAGCTAAACATATTATTTTATAAGGATAAACAGTAATAGATGCATAAGGATAAGGGTAATGTCACAAATCCGCATTGTCTTCTTAAAACAATACCGGGTATAAACATGAGTATAAGTATGGTATGGTTACTCTAAGTGATAAGATGATATCACTTACATAAACATATAATCTCAAAAGAGATAAGACAATCCATAAAATGCTAAATATAGCAAGCCTCGTATCATCGGCATATCACAAATCATCAATAGTGGTATAGGGAAAATATAACTCCTAAAAAGGAGAAATCCCAAATCTGCCATCTCGACAAACTCAAAGAAATCTCAAAGAAATCATCATCTCAGAAATACGCCACAAGGCAATCAAATATAACTCTCTAACATAGGAGAATATAATCCCAAATAAATGCCAAAAGGCAAATCTCATGTAACACTAGTGTAAGAAACTCAAGTCTCAAAAGTAGAAATCCCCAGAGTTCAAATTCCCAAAAGGTAATCGCCACAGATATATCGAATGATTCAAAGGACCTATTTCGAAAAGGGGCGTACACTAGGGAAAATAGTCAAATAAATCATCCCAAAAGTATTTGCACGTGCATGTGGCCGAAGCCTTGCCAAGTATTGTTATATCAAATAGGTACCTCGCTCGAAGGCATACGTCACAATGACAAGTACGCCGCAATGGAAAATACGCCGCAGTGGAAAATATGCCGTAATGGCAAACGTCTCGCAAACAAATACGCCGCAATGGCAGTGACCCGTAGGTTCAGTACCGGCACGCCGTAATCGAAAATGTGACACAAACTCTTGGATAGGAACCCGAACAGTGTTAACGTGTGTCCTATATCACACGTTCGCACTAAACAGTTTACTAACTGCTAGTAAATTTCACACTCAATGCAGTAAAAAGTTTATCCTATCTCATCGAAAAACTCAACCCAAAGGTTAAAACGATCAAAGAGACAAGTTGGGAATTAACCGATAACATAAACGTATGTGTCCCATACCATATGTTTTACCAAACCGTTTAATTCTCCTTCTTATTCGCTCGAATAGTGCAAAAATGTGTATTTATATATAAAATAATTTACTTGAGAAAATAAGCTTTTAAAACTAATTTCCGAAATTGACTTTGAAAGCCATATTTGAAAATTCCCTTATTATATAGAATAATTAGACTTTATATTTGGAAATACTTTAAAATATTATATAACAATTATTTTTAAATGCTTGTTAATTTTAAAAATCATTTCAAAAAGATTCGGAGAAATCCATGCTCGAAAACAAATAAAAACAAGGAAAATACCACAAAACCGATAATTCGAATTCAATTCGAATTCAATTTAAATTCAACTCAAAATCAATTCAAATTTGAATTTTGAATTCTCGAAACTTAGCTAGCCTATAGATAGGCATCATAGCACTTCATCTCACTCAAATGAATCTTCAAATTCAATCAACAAATGCAAAGAAACAAAGTAGTAAACAAGGCAAGAAGTAATACAAAGGAAGAAGGCAGGAGGCTCAAATGCCTCCCTAGGTCGACATGTAGGTCGACCTCACGGTCACATATTATTATTATTTTTCCAAGCGATATCGGTTCTGGTTTGATTTTCAAGCATGATTTTGAGATAGCAAATGATGATAGAAATCTATAAAATTTTGCATGCCCATAAAACAATGTCTAAACTATGATCCAGAATTTCATCAAAAGAGCAAGAAGATACAACCACTAGAAGAAGCAATAGAAATAGGATATGAACTATAAATGGAAACATTTCAAAATTTATTTACAATAAGCTATAAATCACCCAGATCTTTGCATTAGCAACATCAATTCTGCTATAAATGTGAGTTAACAAACTCAACTTGCTGTAGAGAAGGTAAAAACTTGAATTTATGTTGGAAAAGGCAAGCTTTAAGGAGATTCTAGCTTCAAAAGAAACTTAGAACAACACATGCAAAAGGAATATACAGTGAATCAGAAAACCCTCTTCTCAAACAAATATTTTGATGAAATAATGATTTTTTAGAGTGAGATTACCTTATAATTCTCTTTAGATTTGATAAGAACACCAATTTATTGAAGAAATTTAAGTTTTTGGAAGCTTGGAATTGAAAAATGGCAAACTTTTCTTTTACTGGCTTCAATTTCTTTTTGGAGAAGATGAGAGGAATGTTTTTACGTACAGTACAAAGTTTCCCTCCTTTCTCATTTCTAGGCTAAGTCTAAGTGAGCTTTGGACCCAAGAATTTACAAATAAAATGAAATAAGCCTATGAGAATTAATACAATGCTTAATCAATTATACATAAGTTATAAAATAAATGTCACTTTCTTTCAGTGTTTTTTACACAAACAAAATATGTCAACAAACTTACATATTAAATAAAATATTTTCATCATATAATAAGATTAATTTTTATTTTTAAAGCATTATTATTATTAAAATCCTTTATTTTTCAGAAATACACTATTTACTCAAATAAATGAATAAAACTTTATTTTTAACTTTAAAATTCCACAAAATTTATTTTCTCACTTAGAAAATATTTCAAACCATTTCCAATCATAATTTATGGTCAAAACATATTTTTAACCAATTTCTACATTTTTATTTAAATAAACAACCTTTAAACATCTCATGCTTTTTTTAAAAATTATTAAAAGAAGTAGTTGGCAATACTTAATACAATCATTGCATTTTCTCCAAATAAAACCCATTTTCCAATCATTATTAACCCAAATAAATGAAATAAAGTTCCAAACTTTATTTTTCTTATTTTATTTATCAAAATTCATTGTTTATGCTAAATAAACAACTAAAATTTTCCAATTTTATTTTAATTTACAATATTAAATTATAAGTCCCGTTATAATTTAATATTAACAGGTAATCTCCAAAACCAGAGCTGTTACATAAATATATATTTGTTGTCTATGATTTTGTTTAATATTTATATACATATACATACGCAGATGCATATATGATGATTATAATAATTTTATTTATTTAAAATATTTTAACCAATTCAACATAGTTTGAACTAAAATCTAAAATATATTATGATGATTTAGATTTAAAACCAGATCTAGATAAAAATCTATTTTAAATATAAATTCGAATATATATATATATATATATATATATAATTTTGAAATAAACTTTTAAATTAATTTTATATTTTATTTAAAATGTTTATTTATAAATCATTAATACACACACGTGTGTGTGTGTATTTACATATGAAAAAATGGTTTTTAATTTTAAACTATCGGCTGATAATACTTTTAAGTAAAAGAGTTTTTTAATTAATGCCAAACCAGTATAGGTTTGCATATATTAATTATTTAAAAAGATTTAAAAAATATTTTCACAGTATTAATTATGTTTCGAAATTAAATATATACATATACACATATATAACATTATTTTTTATTCAGTTTGAAATTATTTTATATTAATATATTAGTTCTAAATTTATGTTACATATATTGATTACAAAATTCATATTTCAAAAATTAAAATAGTTAAAATCCATTTTAAATTTCAAAAATATTTTTTATTTACGAATTGAATATGTAAATTTATATACGTATTCGTTAGGCTAAAGAAACATATAAGCAACATAAATGAAATGGATAATATACATGATTATAGAAATAATAGTGAAACTAAAATCATTACCTAAGAACTATAGCTAGTAAAGTGCACCTAGAATGTTGAATGATCCTCCTTTTGACCAAATCTAAACACCTCTTGAATTTGTAATAAATTAGAGATGAATACCACTCTTGGTTTAAATTGAATTTGATTTGTATTTCGTTTGGAAATGAAGGACTATATTGTAACAATTCATCCTTCACAAACCCTTTGATTTTACATCCCAATCAACATTCAAACCCCTAGACTAGTAAATGACATATTGTTAGGGTAAAATAACGTATAACAATACACAAAGCTATCTACTTACGTCTACACTTTCAGAACTTATAATGGAAGGAAATAAAATATGATTGAAATATAGCATAAATATCTGAAGTGGTCCATAAATCACATATGTCGCAAAAATTGTCTATTAAACATAATACTTCAGATTACATAGTTTACTTTAATATAAAGACTAGATAAATAGATAACTTATGGATAAAAGTCTTATTCACCACCAATGGTTAGTTGCTTCCACTTCACACACAGCTTCTGCTGTCCTGTCAACCCATTATATAGAATAATAGAGTATCATAAAGGAGGTCAAACACAAGCACAGTGAATGAGCATATATATATCTAAATACATGATACTAATATATATACTATAAAGTGTATTTATAGAACATCCTACGATGTTAGTTTAAGGGAAAAATTCACCATTGTTCTTTTTTAGTATATTCATCGTAGCATTTTATTCATATCATTTTTTTAGTGACTAAATAACTACCTAAACATTCATACAAACTGATATTTGTGAAATATCAGCAAACCCTAATACCACTAGGCGTACTATTTTAACATGTATATCATTCATGCTATATTTCTTTTTTGAACATGTCGCAAGCATATTATTCATGTTATATCTCTCATTTCAGCATATTACACGCATATCACTCCCACTATGTGTCATGTTTCAACATGTTTTAGACATACCATAACTGTTGCGTGTCTTATTTCAACACGTTGTAGACATACCATTTATCGTTGTGTGTCTTGTTTTGAAACCTTATACACATATTATGACGACCCGTACCTCCAGACACACCGATCCAAAGTCTAGGGTGATTTTCAGACTCGTGCCATGCCGAGAAGGTCAAGCTATCAGGTTTTTGAACAATACGGGGGCTAAAAATATAAGGATAAAATTTACGACATTCTACATTTTAGATCTCGTAGCAAAGGGTAGGAAAATATAAATACAAAAAATACTCATTTCAGAAAATATCTTAGAAAATACAGTCTCAAAACATATGAAGTCATAATCCGGAGTTTACAGAAATACAACATATCGTCTGATAAATACTAAGTATGATAAATAGTCACATGGAGAGTAATGGAAAGTAATAAGAAATGCCAATGCCAAGCTCTCCTATCAATGTACTAGATATGATCCAATTACATGTTGCCTCATCCTTCTGTGGTAGGGGAAAAAAGGAAAGGAGTAGGTCATAAAAAAAAAATCTGGTGAATGAGTTACATTATTAACATATGGTGATCACATGTAGTTGACTTCATTAATACTCTATGTGACATAAAATGTCATACTTGTGTTTGTTAACTACTTACTAAGGTAGGTCTCATTGATCCAGATTATTGTTCTGAATACACCTACACCAAATGTCTTATTAAGGTTTATACTTAAGGTCCAATAAATAATCGAACCTCAAAACAATTATGGATCGTCTAATAACTTTGTAACTCTTTCAATAAAGGATCGCCTATCATGTCAACCTAGGGACTATGTTCCCAAAATTGCCAGTACAAATATCATATTTACATGTTGAGGTGGAGACCGTAATACCGACTCTCGCTAAAGATGTTTTAGGGTTCGCTGCATCCTTGTTCACTCTCAATGGTAACGTAATGCCACTATTTCATAGCGCCAGGCATCCATCAACAACAACATTATCACGTCCTCATCGCTGTGTATACAAGAAACCTCCTGTTAGTGTGGGCCACACACTTCTCTAGGCATCCGCATCAGTGACTGTAGAACCTCCTATGAGTGCAATTTGCGATTGAATCTCCTCTGTTGAATATCGACTATGTCGAATAAAAAATATGTAGATCTTATTGCCCAGGTACACATCTTTTCAATCTCGTAATGTAACTAAGAGTCATAAACCTAGGGAACTAATTTCCCTACTTATAATAACATCCATATATAAATTATATATAAACAAACTTATAACTTGTGCCGTAGGCCGAGGTTGAGACTGCGCCTGTAAACTAATAACCGTTCGACCATTGGCCACTGGAGCCGTCGATCGCTTGCTATTGACAAACTTTAATGAGCCCGTCAAACGGTCGGAATTGTTTTATTATTGTTATTTTAATTTCTTCATTCTATTGTGTGTGGATTATCGCTCTCTACAGCTTATCATTCATTGTTAATCACTGCCATCCGACATTTTGACCCGGCTATATTCGAACTGGTTGGACAAGATAGATTCGACTGTCATCAAGGCCAGTGAGTCTAGAGCGATGATTGTAGGGTCAAAAAGTCAAGTATATATGGTAATATGAAGCCGTGATTGAATGGAATTGAGAGATATACAAAGCAGAATGTTCAAAGTATGGAATGTGGTTCAACATGTAGGAGGGATCGGCCATAATCAACCTCCGATATATGGATCAGTATGTTTCAGGAAGCTAGTGCAATTCAAAAGAAAACAATCAATATCTCAAGGTCGACAGTCCAATGCATATGAATTTTTTTAGCAAGATGTGCGGACCCTAGAGAGCCTAACCTAGGGATCGTACCTCAAAAAGATGAAATAAGAGGGATTGACCCTCTTTCCTCAATAGGGATCGGTTAAAAACAGAAGAGAATCCACATTGAAGCAAAGTTAAGCAATAAATCAAGTTCTACCAATCCAATTGGCATGAAACTTGGAGGCTAGGAAAACTTCAATATGGGAAAGGCACCATAGGGATAATACCCCCAGATTCCTTAAAAAGAGGGATCAATACCGATCCCTATTCTTTGGGATTTGGGTTATGCGATCCCTCTTAAAGGTCCATGTAGTTTTGGGGATCCTTCTGCTGAATTTTCAGGAAGATATTTTGCCATCTTCGTTTTGTAAATACAGGCTTGGTTATTCATTTTAGGACTTTTGTGCAGCTGGTTACTTTGTGCTCTATTATAACTAAGGATTTTCATCTGATCCCTATTGTATTCAAATTACAAAGTGGTTAATAAAGCTTTCTATTCAAAGTGGACGTAAACAAACAACGCGGAACCACTATAAATCGCTGTCTTAATGTTATTATTTTGATTTGCGGCTATATTATTACTTTTTTCTTTTTATATTCTTTATTTATTTCTCTTTAAAACTTCCATTGGATGTTTGTTCCAATTTTTAGTGCAAGCATTTTGGTGCTTTAACTGAGGGCTTGATTCTCAGCTTATTCGGATCCCTTTGTTGCTACTAGATTGCATAAATCCCCAAAGGAGATCCATAATTATTTTCAAGAAACTTGCTTTTTCTATTCAGATTTGCAAAAGTCTAAGTAAAGCTATTAACAATGGTTAAAAACACCAGCTCTACTTCTCTGAACGTAGAAGGAAACGAGAATGCTAGCATCCAGCAAGGAGGCCTGAGCAATCAACCAGTGGATGTGAATGCTACCAATCCGGTTGATTTCCTGAATCCAGCTGATTCCATTACAAGAGCTGAATTCCAGAATCTGATGAAGCTAGGAGGGACCCTACCACTTATTCGGCGTCGGAGAGTTCTAGTTCATCATATTGTTATAACAGGTGTAGGAATAGCATAATTAACGGATATCACGCAGAAGATTCGGGGAATCAACAAGCAAACTTACCTAGTCTGCCAAGACCGATCGATGGCGACCGCTCCATAGGTATCGGTACTGATCCCTCCTCCAGATGAGGTAACCTACCATTCCATACTGGAGCACAAGGTGGAGCTGCTGCGACTGATGTGGATACTGGATTTCAAACGGATGCTGACTAATTACTTCCCAGAAATGACGATCAAGTGAATGTTCATGATATACATTGAGAGGATGTTGAACCAAGAAGGCATGGAATGGCCCGTCGACATTGACCGAACCATTCATGTAGGATGGAACACGACCACCGCTTGGCTCCAACAATCCAAACATTGGACTTGTCGGTAATGGTTGGAAAGCTTATGAGAGAGCCAAGGATTGGCCAATGATGATGGGGAGATCTCAAAGAGCCACTCCCCGTTCACCGATAATATGTTACATGTCGAGTACTCAAGGAGGTATATTATGTCGTCAATGCATGCCTATGAGGAAAATACCTACCCAAGCAGCATATCATGAGATATGAATAGCTGATGGATTCCATGTGAGTGATAATGCAATCAAGTATAAATGTTTTCCTATTACTCTCTCTGGAATAGCAACGATATGGTTTACGCGATTACCCCTATGGTCGATCTCTAGATTTGACGATTTAGCAACAAAGTTTGTGGAGCGGTTCTTTATGCATACATTTCACTGCAAAGATGTAATGTCCCTATCCAGCGTGATCCAGGCTCCAAGAGAATCGCTGAAAGATTATTTGGAGAGATTCCATACAGCTGTCATGGAAATTAGTAATCCCAATGACCATGCAATATTGATGGTGGTAACAAGAGGGAATTTTTGCATTGGTTAGTTGGGAAGCCACCCGCAATATTAGAATGCTTCTATGCAAAGGTGGCTCAGTATTTGAGGAAAGAGGAAGCCAGATGCTTTAGGGAGAAGAATGTTGTGGGATAAAGTGGAGGAGTACAGAGTAACCTTGTAGTGAAGCAATTTGGTAATAGTTCTAGAAAAGTTCAAGTGAATGTCCAAAATAAACCAAATAAGCAAAAGAAAGGTGGAGATAGGAGCCGGGAGCGAAAGATGGATTCTAGAAGAGGATAGCCTAAGATTCCGATGTATGATACCTACACGCCACTGAATACATCTCTAGAGAAAATCTATTTGTCTACCTGCAATACCATGTAGTACAGAAGCCGCCTCTGAAAGAATCAACGGAGAAATAGAAACAAACTGGAAAATATTATTGGTTTCACAATGTTATGGTCATAACACAAATGGGTGCAGGCATCTCTAGGATATTATCGAAAAACTGATTACAGAGAGAAAGTTACATCATTTTGTAAAAGTCTACAAGATGGCGGGCATGGGACATTCGACCCCAACCGAGGACAAGCATTGCACACGGCTGAGGAGCCTGCGTTGACTGGTGGAAGATTAGTAATCAATACAATAGTCGGAGGATCGCATTCAGCTGATAAGAGTTGGCATGAGATGGAGCGCTACATTAGCACGATCAAGCATGTGAATTTTGAATGTTGTTCGAATGCAGAAGATGGAGCTCCGACAAAATAGTAGCGTACAATGATATGTGACATTGTGTTCAGAAATAGAGATGAAAATAACGTGGAGGCACCGATGATCAACCCAATGGTCTTTTCGACAATGATCGGTCCTGCTTTAGTAAGAAGGATTTTAATTGATTGTGGAAGCTCCGTAAATATAATTTTCAAAAAATCTTATGATCAGATGAGGATGTAAGCTAAGGACTTAGAATCGTCTAAAGCTCGTATTCATGGCTTTAACAGTGCTGCAACTGAAACTATTAGTTATGTTGAATTGCCTATGGAGTTGGGAGACTGTAGGAGATTGTGGATTTTGCCATTTGTTTTTTGGATGTTGACTTTCTATACAATGCTTTTCTGTGCCGACCGGCCCTAGCAAAGTTTCGGGCAGCTCTTGCACCATGGTGTTTGACTTTGAAGTTCCTAACAGATAATGGTGTTGAAGTTGTTCAAGGTGATCACACGACCGAAGGTGCTTGTTGTGTAGCCGAATTAAGGGATGCTCAATGAAGGGAGAAAGGTAAGGATATGGAAAAGTCTCTCCATACCCAAGCCACTGAAGATTGACAACCAGTGCCTGAGCCTTGGCTTGAGTGCCATAGTCGGTTTTATAGAGACATAAATCCGAGGGATAACGAGGAAGAGCCCAAAGAGACCAAGGCTGCACCGACCGAGCTAACGATTGACATCACGGTCAGCCACGACGACCCGACACGGAGCCTAAAGATCAGATTAGAACTCAGCCCCTCGATGTTGAAGTAACTTGCTAGTTTTCTTCGAGCGAATCTCGACGTGTTTTCTTGGAATCACTCTGACATGTGTGGAATCTCACCCGCCATTGTGAGTCATGCATTGAATATCGACCAGAGGCATGTCCCGGTGAAACAAAAAAGGCATGGCATGGATTTGAAGGGATCTGCCTCTCTTAAAGAGAAGGTGGATATGCTCAAAGACAATGGTTTATTTGTGATGCCCTCTACCCTAAGTGGGTATCTAATCCTGTATTTGTGAAAAAGGAAAATGGGGAATGGTAGGCAGGTGTTGCTTACTCGGATTTGAAGAAGGCATGCCTGAAAGATAGTTTTCCCTTTCCAAGGATCGACCAGCTGGTAGACTTAACCACAGGACATGAATTGCTATCTTTCATGGATGTGTGCTCAGGATATAAAAAATCCCAATGCACATTCCCGATCAAGATCATACCAACTTCGTTATTGACATTGGATTGTATTGTTAAGTGGTGATGCCATTTGGACTAAAGAATGATGGAGCAACCTATCAATGTCTAGTCAATAGAGTGTTTAAAGATCAGATCAGAAAGACGATTGAGATATACGTGGATGGTATGCTCATAAAGTCACGACGATCTGGCATCCACATTAGAGACTTGGTAGAAATATTCGATATCCTCCGATAGTACAAAACGAAGATCAATCCTTTGAAGTGTTCTTTTGGAATTGCATCAGAAAAGTTCTTGGGTGTTATTGTTAATGCCCATGAAATCAAAGTTAATCGCGAGAAGATCTAAGTTATTCGCAAAATCCAAGCACCAAAGACCATCAAACAAGTATGAAGCCTGAATGGGAAGGTTGCTGCCCTGAGTTGATTTATTTCCAGAGCTACCAATAAATGCATTCCTTTCTTTAACTTGATTAAAAGAGGAAAAATGAATTTTAAATGGGCGTAGGATTGTAAAGATGCATTCCAAGCTTTGTTGAACCACTTAGAGAGACCTTCCATCTTGTCAAAGCCATAGATCATGAAGACTTGTATATCTACTTAGCCATTTTGGTACATGCTATAAGTGCCACACTGTTTCGCAAAGAGGGTAGAATCCACAGACCGGTCTATTATGTTAGCAAGAAATTAACAGGAGCTAAAAGGAATTATCCAAAGATAGAGAAATTGGCATACTGTTTGTTAATTGCCTCATGAAAGCTCCGCCCCTATTTTAAGGCTCATTCTATCAACGTTTACATTAACCAGCCGTTACGACAAGTTCTACAACGGCTTGAGCCATCTGGAAGGTTGCTTAAGTGGAATATCGAACCGAGCCAATTCGACATCACTTATCTTCCTCCGAGGGCTATTCAGGGATAGGCGCTGGTGGACTTTATAGCAGAATTTACCGCAAAGGAGGATTCATCCTAGAGACGGTGGAACCCCTACTGTACGGTGGAAGTTGTATAGGGATGGAGCATCTAATGAACGTAATTTTAGAGATGGAATTGTGCTAGAAAGTCTAGAAGATCGGTCAATTTTCTATGCTTGAAAGCTTGATTTCCCTGCAACAAACAACGAAGCTGAGTATGAAGCTATAATTGATGGACTTAAACCTGCCAGAGAACTGGGGATAAAATCTCTTGAAATCTTTTGCGACTTACAATTGGTAGTACACTGAGTCAGGGGAGATTACCAGGCTAAAGGACAACGACTCGCTTTGTACCTTACCCAAGTCCAAGTGCTATTGATTAACTTTGAGTACTATGATATTACGCACATTCCTCGAGATCGAAACAAAGAGGTCGACTCATGGGCAAAGTTTTCTAACACCCGAGATGCACAACAAATGGGCTTGGTCCCAGTCGAAGTACTGAGCACTTCGAGCATAATCCTGATGGAAATCGACTGGGTGCTAGAGACAGAGTTTGAGAAGGAGTCGTGGATGACTCCGATTAAAGACTATTTACTACAGAGAGTTCTTCATGAACGAAGGAATGAAAAACGAAAAGTCCTTCGTAAAGCTTCACGATATATCATTCAGGAAGGAATTATGTATAGAAAAGTTTTTCCATCCCCCTGGTTTGGTGTATCGCTCAAGATGAAATATAACGAGTCCTAAAGGAAGTTTATGAAGGGGAATGCGGCAATCAAACTTGGGGGCAAACCCTAGAAAAGAAAATACTCTGTTATGGGTATTTTTGGCCAGCTATCAATCGAGATGCTACTGATTATGCAAGGCGATGCGACAAGTGCTAGATGTATGCAAAAGTTTCAAGTACCCCGTCAATGAAAATAACACAAATGGTCAGCCCATGGTCATCTGCCATATGGGGCATAGATATTATTGGTTCCTTACCATCTCTAAAGGTGGTGCAAAGTATTCCATCGTCGCAGGTGATTAATTCAACAGTTGGGCTGAAGCAGAACCTTTAGCTACGATCACGACAAAGAAAGTAATAAACTTCATCGTCCGAAGCATCATCTGTCATTTCATCTGCTGCAAACTATTGTAACTGATAATGGGACTTAATTCGATAGTGCTGAATTCAAATACTTCTACCGTTGACATCGTATTGAAAAGAGATTTGCGACAGTTGCTCACCCTTAAGCAAAGGGAAAAGTTGAAGCTATAAACAAAATCATATAGTCCATTTTGAGGAAGTGTTTGGAAAAGGCTAGAGGAAAGTAGGTTGATAAACTCTCGACATCACAATGGGCTTATAGGACCACCCATAAGTCCACGACTAGCCATGCTCCATTTTCCCTTGTTTACGGCTCCGAAGCCATAATTCTTGTTGAACTCGAAGTTCCTTCTCATCAAGTGACCTACTACGATCCCAGAATGAATAAAGATCTCTTCTTGGAATCACTCCTACTTTGTAGATGAGAAGCACGAGAAGCTGATTGGAGAGCAGGTGCACATCGACACCAAGTCGTCCGATACTACAACACTAAAGTTAGACCTAGAACCTTTGAAATCGGCGATCTCATCTTGAAACGGGTTTTTCCTGCCTCATCACATATGAATCTTGCTTGCGAAGGACCATGTGTCATTGAACAGAGGCTTGGAGAGGGAACTTTCAAGCTAGCGACTGATGATGGCGTCATGCTCCCAAGAGCTTGGAATGGCGAGCATTTATGATGATATTTCACTTAGTTTATTCTTTTTCATTCCGTTGTATTCAATTTTTGAATTTTCTTTAGCATTTGATTTTTCAAGATATGTAATAAGACAAATTATGTCATTTCTTTCCATTTGGCTAATAAAGTTGAAATTTCCTTCATATTTGTGATTGCTGTAACACTAAATATTAGTTATGATACTCGAATAACGAACATTGATATGTCCGAATAGGTTCCCAGAGTTTGGAGCCAACCTATTACATAAGTTCATAATTGAACTAAACAAAATGAGAATGGTCCGACCATTCATTTGATGATTCACGCTCATACCCGATGGATGGAATAACTAACGGGGAATGGATGTGACTTGACCATCTGATAACCAAATTAATCCTATCAAGTGATGGGGAAAATATGAATCAAAAAGCGATCATGATACGACTGATCGCTCACTAAGTTAAACCTTGGACTTGGTGGCAAACCAATCAATTAAGGAAAGTATAGTCCGATTATTTCCAAAATAACTCTAAGTCCCTATAGCGTGGACTGGAGTATAAACATGAATGGGTATGATTCGACTACTCGCTAACTAACTCTTATCCCCAGGGTGCGGATATGAATATGAAAATATCGATGAGTGCAGTTCGAGCACTCACTATTCTATAAACTCTGGCCTTAAATTGACAGGAGGAGTATAAACTCGCTAATGATGAAGTTCGACCGTCCACTATCTAACTCCACTAACTCGAGATTAGGGGCAAGAGTATAATTACTCAAACTGCTGAATTTGATGGCATAACACTAAGGCTCAATCCTAATGTTTGATACAACTTAAAGCCATGACCATATAGAGGCCTTGATTAAAAACTAATGGACGATTGTCCGAATTAACGAGCAATAAATTACAAGTACATTGAACGGAAAAGTAATAGATCGACCACTTAAACAAAATTCACATAAGACTTCGATAGAAAACAAAGAATTTTTATTTGCATGCTAAATTTCATAATTGTGATACAAGTTTATTCAAAAACGGGGGTTGTACCCACACATTCACAACCAACAAAAGAGAAAAAAAGCTATGCAAACTATATACAAACTAAGCCGGAGTAATGACTATTTCTTCTGCCCTTTCTCCTTTTTGGATTTCTTAGGATTGCCACCACATGAAATTCTGCCCATCCTTTTCCTTGATCCTTTGCTTCCCACTGTAGGAAAGCTTTCAGAGGTTGGAGGGAGTTCTTGGGAACCTGTGCAGTTAAAGCGCTTGGTAGACTCAATGCGACGAAGGTGCAAAAAGTCATAGCGGGGATACAGCGAGGATATAGCGGGATATAGCGGATGACTCTAAAATAGCATATAAAACTCATCTTTAATGTTTAAAAAAATATATAAATGGTATTTAAATGAAAAATTAACGTTCAATTGAATTATAATTAGTACATAAATAATTTTAAATAAAAACATCTGCGAATATACTGTAAATAAACGTAAAACTGTTATATAACATAATTGTATTTAGTAGAATATTAGAGTATTTTCATTTTTGAAAATATATTTTCAATTAAATAAATAAATAAATTTCATAATTTTCATAATGTATAAATGTTATTTTTCAATTCATTTCTTTTAAAGAAGATATAACGAAAATAATGGAATATAAGGAATAACTGGATATAGTGGAAATAGCGGGGCTTAAAGCGGAAAGGCTATATTTGAGGCTATATGAAAAATCATAGCGGTAGAAATTTGCTATGAGATATAGCAAGATTATAGCGGGATAATAGCAGGGCATTAACCGCACATGGAGGAACTGACCCGTTGGGTGGAACTGTGGAATGACTTATAATGGAACGAAATTTGAAACATCAATGTCTACATCGACGGGTTCATGCTTAGATTTTTTCTTCAACAACTCCTCTCTCTCAATGCGTTCTTTGTGGCTAAGCTCATCGGTATATTTGGTGGTGTCAATGATCACAATGTCATCTTAATCATTTGGAAACGGCAGGTCATCGGCTTTTTCATCATCAAGTGCTCCTATAATCTGAGTGTCGGGGCTTGGAATGTCGGTGGCCGTCGGAATTTCAATAGATGTCAATTGTTGCTCCATGGTGGTACCACTTCCTAGAGTCTAGCTAAGACCCGGAAGACTTGTAGATCACGAAAACGAAAGGATAAGCCCATGACTATTGGGCATGGTGAACGAAATCTCTCGATTAATAGAAAATAAAGCGGGATAACTACGTCCGGCTTACTCCCAGTTGTTGCCGGAGCCATCCCTTCTAGAATAGGAGCCATTACCTCAGACTGATAACCAGGTCTGTCCAGATTGTAGCATAGATCCTATTCCACGCCGAGAGAAACTGATGCTCCGGCTGCTTGAGAAGAGGAAGGGCCCTTGGGATCAGACTCCAAAAACTCAGAAGTGTTTTTCGCCTTGCCAGAGGGTGATAGGATGTCAAAGTATCGGAGTCTCGTAGCAGCAAGGTCAAAAGATTCATGTCCATGAAGAATCTCTCATACCAGCTTCTCTTCATATAAATTAGCTTCACCGAGGGTTTTATTTTTCATTTTGAAAATGTATTCCCAGGCCTCGGCGAGCGAATCAAGGTAGCCCTCTCCAAGAAAACTTAGATCACAATAGATAAGGACTTTAGCATTATATTTATGATTGGGGGATCGAACATGTCCTTAATTTCATTTCAACTAGCTTCTTTGGCATCCTATAATCGGGCCTTAATTTTTTCCCTATGCTCATTGCGGCTCGCTTCTCTTGCCTCTTCCTTAAGGACTTCAATTTGAGCGAGATGCTCGTCAAGCTTAATTTTCAGTCCTCGGGTTTCAATGGCCTCGTCGTAATATCTTTGCGAATCCTCCTAAGCTTCGATTTTCTCTTTCCTCTCTTTCTTAAGGAGTTCTTCAAGCTCCTCAATGCTGAGGGAAACAATATTTTTCTCTTTTTGCAAGGTGTCTTTTTTCAAAGCAAGCATACTGCTGTAGTTAAGGGTAGCATCCAGTTCCTTTTTGTGCGCAGCTGCTAGATGACTCATCACCTCAGATATTTCTTTGGCACCTTTTTCTGCCTTAGTTAGCTTCACTGTCAACTCTGAGATCTCATTGTCTTGATGTTTAATTATATCTTTATCATGGATCGCCTCTAGATTGAGATGATCGATTTCATGCTATCCTGCGATAGACACCTCGGAGATCTTTTCGACTATGTGTTGGAATGATTCGTGTTGCACAAAAACATCGTTGACGCATGCGAGGGAACTCGCTTTATCATTCCCTAGGATTGTATGAATAAAAGGAAGGAACTTAAGCCCGTTGAAGCAAATCTTTGGGAAATTGACCTTATGTTCGGCCAATTTTTCCACCGTGGAAGCCTTAGGAACAACAATCAGTAAAGATGGATTAGAAGTGACGACCGGGAGTTTACTCGACCTACCTTCACAGGACTGTCTAGAGCTAGATGAACCAGAATACTGCTCGGGCGGTATAGCAACTTGAAGACTATGAAAAGAAGTCTGACCGCCATCGTGTACAGGAAGATTTGGTTGAACTTACTGATGAGACGACTGAACTAGGACTTATGTTTAAAAGATGATGATTCCCTCGAGTGATGACATCTTTCCCGACGTCATCCCTTTCTCTGCGCCTATCTGATTCTGAACCACGGTCGGATCCATACTACGTCGAGGAGCCCTTCAAATGATCAAAAGCGCACGATTAAGACATCACACCTACAAAGCAAACAAAAATATATAAGTGACTATTGAACAGAATATAGATGAAAATCATGCAATGAAGTGCGTGTGATTGTGAATGTCCTAGTGTCCCCCCGACGGATTGGTTATTGCAGCCTCGCTCATAGTAATTTTCTCCCCTTTGTCGATGGGAAGAATGCAGTCACCACTTTTGGTGGGAGAATGGAGCCCTCCCATACTGATGTTAGGGAAGTCATAAATCATGATGTCATCAGGAAATTGGAAGGTCGAGAACCCTTCCAACAAGCTTTCTAAATGTTGAGAGGAAGACTCATCGTCGACGGAAGTGATAACAAATTCAGGCTCTTTAGCAGTTTTTCTCCTATGAATTTTATATGCAAGATATTTTCATTTCCTTGCTGGCTAGTGAAGTTGTGCACCTTGTGACGGTTCGACCACATGCATATTGCCCAGACTTGCATCATCATCGCTGGGCTTATTAGCTTCGGCATCCCTAGTTTCACCCTCTTTAACGTCATCCCGAATCCCCTCGATAGGGGCACGATAGGGTTATTGGCATTGCCTTCTTGTTCTACAACATTTCTTAGTGGTGCAGCGCTTCCTGGAAGCCCAATGCTGCGACCTTCTTCAAGCAGCCTAAACAGAGATACCCATTCATTGGTTACAAGGGATATAATGTCCCAGTCTTCAATCGAGGTGGCATGAATGGCAGAAAATACCTTTGAGAAACTATCGCTCTTTGGATGAGGATGGAAGCCTGTAGATTTTCAAAATATTAGTTGGTTTAGGATATGACTTGGACTAAAGAATTTGAAAGTAAAGTGAAGACAACACTTACATCCTTCCAACCATCGCCTCGTGAAGCCATGCGGACATTGGATATAGAACCATTCATGTTTAAAGAGACACAGTTTGTCCCAAGTGGCAGTTAATACTTGGTAGTTGGATGAAGGCTGGAGGAAAGTGTAGGAAAGGCTTCCTGTCCATCGTTTGAAGTTGTAAATAAACCTGATGTCCTCAAGAGGTGGCGGGAAGAACAGAACATTCATGAATAGCAAGAAAGTGCCATGAAGAAGGACATAGCTGTTCGGGTGTAGCTAAGTGAGAGCTATTATGAGATATTTTAGCATTTCCTGGATAAAAGAATTGAAAGGCGGCACAAATCTGGCCCAGCACATGAACTTATTGCATGTTGTATACCCCTTCGGAGGCAAATGAGCCATGTCATTCGTCGAAGGAACTGAAACATCTCCAACGGAATTCCATGTCCAGAGTATAGTCTGCGAAGAGCGACATGGACGAACCTAGAGGCTTGGGAATCCGTCGAATTATCTAAAAATATAGCACTCTCTACGACATCGAGGGCTTGACTTATATTTTCTGCCGAGAGGATGGGAATATTAGAGAAAAACTCGGTTGACGGGACATAAACCTCCAGTTATTCAGCTCGACGATCAGGGGAAAGTCTGCAAGATATAGTTGTGGAACTGGATTTGGTTCCAAGGTTGCTATGTTGTGAGTTGGTCCGAAGGACATTACAGTAGACGCTTTGAACGTTTGGAGTCCATACCAACTAAACTCAATAAATAATCGAGAATAGAAAATTTTACCCGTCCCTCCGTGCTAAGTGCAGTGTCGTGCAATGCAGTGTTGTGCAGTGTGGGGATAATTAGTTCAAAACAAACGGCAAAAGTAAATGACAAGACTTTGGATTCCAACCAGAGTGACTGTCATCGTTGATCATCTCAACTAGCGACTAAATTGATCGATTATGTGAGCTTTGGAATCGATCATCGGCATATCGAAATCCTATTGTTTTTATTGTCATATGTTCAAGTTATTAGAATGAAATCGGTTCTGTTTGTTCAAACAAGTGCGTATGGATTGGTTTTCAAGTTCAATTCGAGGCTTTGGACCGACCAAGTACAAATAGCCAACTCCTAGTTATGTCGATCCCTTCTAAAGCGAGATGACTGATCCCACTCTCCAAATTATTCATGCCGACCCCTTTCCCTGATAACGACCGATCCTCCACCTGTAACACACCAACAAAACCACCGATCCCATTCCTTCACCATACTATTAACCCCTCCATGCAAACCACAAATAACCGAACCCTTTCCTTCAACGTTTTCATGCTTCCCCTCAAGTATTCTGACTGATTCCTACGTCTCCCTTGTCCTATGCTCCTTTCTTCCTTCTTTTATCCTACTTTACCGAACCCTACTCCATCATACGTCTCGTCTCCCCCAAACAATTTCGACCACCACCTCTCTATCGCGACAAACTCCAACCTATCCACCAACGTAATGGAATCCATCATCTTGTCATAAAATTAAATGTTAAAGGCGAGGAAACCTACCTGAGTATGCAGAGAACGGGATGTTCAAGGAGAAGAGTTGGATTACAACTCAAAATGAAGATTAAATAATGATCTGAAGCAAAATTGGAAGGCGAGTTTGTGGATGAAGAAGACGACGTTTGATTTGAAAGGAAGAGGTCGGGTTTTCAAATTAATAGAGGAAGGTTCGGGACCCAGCTTTGAGGATGTAGGAAAGTAAAAGTAAATGGGGAGGAGATGAATAAGTGAGGGTTTAAGGGAAAAAGTGCTAGTTTATATATGGGGAAAAGGGTTCACCCTACATCCAAAATAAAGAAGGGAGGGATCAGCCAGGAAAATGCCGATCTTTATATGCATAAAAATGGGAAAGAAAAGAAGGTAGTGGATATGGGCTTTTTTTCATGAAAACATGGGCATGAAAATTATGCAAAGGATACATGCAAAATGCAATGGAATTACATTTAACTCAATGTAAATTGGTGACAACCCGTGATCATACGTACGTATCCGGGGGCCAACAACCAAAACGCGTACCTCAGCATGCACGTGTATATTTTAAAAGTTTAATTTTTGAAATCGATAGAAGTTAAATTCGAACATGAAGCTTTCAAGTTTGAGAGTGGATTAGATAGCCAAATCTTACTAGTCTCGTAGAACCGGACCAAGCTATTAGCCGACGGAATATAATCCTAGATTTATACTATTGGAAACTGAACAAATGTCATGACGATCAAAGAGAGATATAATGCTTTAAAAAAATGATTCGACGAAAGGATAGCGACTATTCAGAAAACTGGATGGATTTCTTTCTGATGACTCTAACCCATTTCGAATTCAAAGCACGTCATGTTCCGCGCAAGACATACTTTAAAGGGCAAGTGTTATCAGTCATTCTAACCCAGCTATATTCGAACTGGTTAAACATGTTAGACTCGACTGTCGTCAAGGCCAATGAGTCTAGGGCGATGATTGTGGGTCTAGAAGTCAAGTACAGATGGTAATATGAAGCTGTGATTGAATGGAATTGGGAGATATGCAATGCAGAACATTTGAAGTATGGAATATGGTTCAATATATAGGAGGGATCAACTATAATCAACCTCCAACATAGGGATGGGTATGTTTTAGGAAGCTAGTTTAATTCAAAAGAAAACAATTAGCATCTCAAGATCCATATGTCCAATTCATATGAAATTATAGGAGCAAGATCTAGGGACCCTAGGGAGCCTACCTTAGGAATTACACCTCAAAAAGATGATATAAGAGGGATCAATGTACTTCCCTCAATATGAATCAGCTAAAAATCGAAGATAATCTACATTGAAGTAAATATCGAGCAATAACTCAAGTTCTACTAATCCAATTAGCATGAAACTTGGGAGCTAAGCATATTTCAACATGGGGAAGCAACCTTAAGGATCGTACCACCAAATTGCTCAAAAAGAGGGATCGGTACCGAACCCTATTCCTTGGAATTTGGGCCATATGATCCCTCTTATGGGTCCATATGGTTTTGGGGATCCTTCTGCTGAATTTTCAGGAAGGTATTTTGCCATCTTCATCTATAAATACAGACTTGGTTATTCATTTTAGGAACTTTTATTCTGCTGGTTACTTTGTATTGTATTGTAACTAATGATTTTCATCCGATCCCTATTGTATTCAGATTACAAAGTGATTAATAAAGCTTTCTATTCAAAGTCGATGTAGGCAAATAACGTCGAACCACTATAAATCGTCGTCTTTGTGTTATTGCTTTGATTTTCAGCCATTTCATTACTTCTTTTCCTCTGTTTCATTTTATATTCTTCATTTATTTCTCTTTAAAACTTCTATTGGGTTTTTGTGCCAATTTTTGGTGCAGACAATTACAATAAACCCTAGTCTGTAACATATAATTCCTAGTGATCTCAATTTCTAATTATTCCATAATTTTATAACAGTGTTTGTCATCAATTCCAATCAACTTAGGTTTTGAATCAACTGGGTATGGATATATCAATCTATACTCAATTTAACAAAAATAGTGCATTCAACCTAAATTAACTTGTATCCAAGTAATTTTCCTTCAACTAAATTTAGATTAAAAAGGGATCATTTTCATATAGGTTAATTACTATAGAATTCCCAATCCACTAAAGTTATTAGATAAACATTAAATTAAATAATTCTAGATCTAGTAGGGTATAAACAAACTTGATTATATATAAATCATCATTACAGTTATGAACCCACACACCTTTAGAAAGTTGTCGTTTTATAGTTTGCTTGGAATTGCCTCCATTTGGTTTGTAGAGTTCCATTGATTCGATTTGATTTTTCCTCCTTTAATCTTTTGAATTTAATTTAATTATATTTTTGAAGAAAATTGATTTGAAGAGAAAGAGGGTTGATAAAGAGACAGAGTTTTGTCACAATTAGTAATTCTTAGTATGAAGTTAGGTTCTAGTTATAGGGGTTTAGATCATCATCGGCCTTCGATCGATTTATATAAAATCTAGGCCGTTCGGTCAACAAAAACCCGATCGTGAATTCTTCAACCAGTCGACCGTTTGATTTGGACCGGTTGGCTACTAGGGGTTGACCGATCCAAGTTGCGGTGTCCACCAGTGGAGCTTTCTTTATTTAAAATATTGCTTTTCAAATTTTATATTCGATTATTTTCTATTCCTACTTTTCAACGTTAATAACTTTTCCATATGAACTCCGATTACACAACTTGATATGTGAAAATTGTCCAAAAAATCCTTACGAATGCAATGGTGCAAGTAGCGTAGCTAAATTTGAACATTTGTCAAAATTCCGTTTTACATTTTTATATTTAATTTTCGGTTAATCTGTGCGAGGTGTTACATTCTCTCTCCTTTAAAAGGATGTTATCCCTGAAATATCTAAGGATGGAAAATTGCAACTCATATATACAAAAGTTAATACTTATAACCATATACTCATCCATCAACCACTGGCAATTACTATTCATAGTTCAAAATTCTGATACAATATGTACATGTAGGCATGAAATGCATATGGATCTATACTAATGCTAAAATTATGCGGTCTGCTATACTAATGCATGAAATGCCTCCTCTAGTTAACTCGGCTCGACTATAGATGTTGTATTATGTATACACTTCCGTAAGTGTGAGACTTGGAAAAAGTCATCTACTCCCGTTAACTTCTCAGGAAGCTTCACCCTATAAGTTAACTTTCCAACTATACCACTGATCAGAAGAGGCCCTACAAACCTTGGTGCTAACTTCCCCAAACTATCAAAGCTTATGACATGCCTAAGAGGTAAGACCCTTACAAAATCCATGTTGCCCACTACGAACTCAAACTCCATGTGTCTTCTATCAGCGTAAAACTTTTGCATATCTTGCATGGATTTCATCCTTCTACGGATCAAATCTACCTTCTCTGATGTCTCCTCACCATATCTGGTCCATGAATAATCTTATCCTTATATTCCTACCAATAAGACAGTAATCCATAAGGCCTCCCGTATAAGGCCTCAAACAGTGCCATCCCAATACTTGCTCGATAGCTGTTATTACATGTAAATTCCACTACTGGCAAGTGATCCTCCCAAGAGCCTCCGAAATCTAAGATACACTTATGAAGTAAGTCCTCCAATACCCGGTTCACCCTCTTCGTGTATCCATTAGTCTGTGGATAATACGCAGTACTCAAACTCAACTCAGTGACTAAAGCCTCCTAAACACTCCTCCAAAACTCGCTAGTGAAAAGAGATCTCAACCGCTAATGATGCTAGAAGAAAATCCATGTAACCTAACCATCTCCCTCACGTATAGTGTCGTCAAGGACGTAGCAGTCCCCTACAACTAACTGGAACAAAATGAGCGCATTAGGTCAGTCAGTCGACTATAACCTAAATACTTTCATTCCCCTCCAACTCTAAGTAGTCCATTGATGAAATCCATAGAAACACTCCTCCACTTCCACCGTGAAGTACCTAATGGCAGCAAAATTCCTCCACGCTTCTTCTGCTTCGCCTTTACCTTTTGCAAGTCATACATCGAGTAATATACTCTACCACATGCCTCTTCATCTAGACTAATAAAAGACTCTCTTCATATCATGGTACATTTATCTTTGTCGGGATGAATGTCATCCTAGAACGATGAGACTCAGCTTGTACCATGTCAATCAAATCCATAATGAGAGGAACACATAATCTACCATCTCTCCATAAATACCTCTTCAAGTCAATGGTATAGTGCCTTAAATGATTCAACTTCTCTTCTCTACTAAGCTTTTTGAAAATATCCAAAAACTCCTTGTCATGCTTCTAGCTTGATCCAGTGCAGTCCATAAGTATAGGTTGCACATCCAACACTGCTAACAATCCCATAGTGATGTCTGACAATGGTCAGAAACCGAATGTAGAAATAAAATCCAAGTGTTCCACTCTAAGAACATAAGACTTAACATCACATTCTTTTTACTCAAGGCATCAACTACAACATTACCCATGCCTGAAGTATAGGATATATCAAAATCATATGATGCCATAAACCTCATCCATCTCTGTTGCCTTAAATTCAAATCCTTATGGGAGAATAAATATTTCAAAGACTTATGGTCGCATACAGCTCAAACCGCTCTCCTGATAGATAGTGTCTCCATGACTTGAGTGCAAAGGCAATGGCCGCAACTCAAGATCATGGGTATGATAGTTTCTCTGATGGACTTTCATCTGTCGACTAGCATAACTCACCTCTCTCGCTTCCTGCATCAAGACTGCGTCCAACCCCATACCACAAGCATTAGTATACACTTCAAATGCCTTTTTATCATCGGGCAATTCTAGAAAAGGTGCACTAGTCAATGCCTCCTTTAGCTTGATAAAAGCATCCTCACACTTTGAGTCCCACAAGAAATCTAAATTCTTCTTGGTAAGGCGGGTCAGAGTGGTAGAGGTTTTAGCAAAGTCTTTAATGAACTTCTTGTAGTAGCCTACCAAACCAAGGAGACTCCTCACTTCCGTGGCATTCTTCAGCACATGAAAATCCTATATTGTAGTAACTTTACTAGGATCGACCATCAGCCTACTCTTAGAGACAAAAAGTCCCAAGCATAATTTCTTGCCCCAAAAGTAACATTTGGATAACTTTACCTTCAACTTATGCCCATGGAGTGTGTTGAGAACTTCTTCAAGAAGTAAACTATGCTCCTCCTTGCTTTTTAAATAGACTAATATGTCGTCAACAAATACCATCACAAACCTATTAATCAACCCTCTAAAATCAGATCAACAAAGTAGGTAGATGCATTGGTTAGTCATGTAGGCAGATGCATTGGTTAGTCATGTAGGCAGATGCATTGGTCAGTCCAAAGGGCATGACTAACCACTCATAAACTCTATCAGGTGTACAAAAAGCGGTCTTCTGAACACTATCCCTAGCCATATGCAGCTGACGGAATTTGGTAGCTAAGTTAACCAAGAGAACACCTTTGCTCCAACTAACCGATCAAAGGGACAGTCTATATAGGGCAACGAGTAACGATTCTTCTTTGTTAGCTTATTCAGCATGCCATAATCAACGCAAAGGCTTAGAAAAACATCCGCCTTGTTAGCAAAGACAACTGATGATCCCCACCATGAAATACTCCTACTAATAAATCCCTTCTCCAACAGCTCATTTACTTGATAATTCGGTTCGCTTCTTTCTTTAGGAGCCATATGCCTCAAAGGTAAGGCAACAGATCTGGTGTTTTCCACAAGATAATTTCGAAACTTGATCTCCCACTAGCGTGGAAGATCGATAATTTCAGAAGGGACATCTAGATAGTCTCTAACTACCAATAATAAAGCTAACTCATCGTGCAATAGGTCTAAAGAATATTAGTAACTCAACATAACTTAACCTCAGGGATCACAATAAACCTCTAGACTACATCCACTACAAGTACCCAAAATGAACAACCTTCCTATCACAATCTACGATCTCCCCATACATGGTCATCTAGTCCATACCTAATATCAACCTAAACCCAGAAAATCCTAAGATAAAAGAATCGCAATCAAACTCAGCACCCAAAATAAACAATTTCAAACCCCTACATATCATAGATAAATAAGACAATTCTCCAACAGGATTTAATACAAACTCCTAGGTCTGTAACTATGCTAGTGTCTAAGTGTAACTCATTTACAAGTTTACCTATGATAAAAGAGTGTGATGCCTCAGTGTCAAATAAGGTACAAACAAGTAAATCAAATAACGTTAACACACTTTCAGTTATAACCTTTTCCCCTTTTCTGCTACTGGAGGCACACTCGAGTTGGTAACACCATCCAGTGTGTAAGCTGAAACCATTTGGGCAGAGGTCTTCGGTAATGCCGGACACTCCTTCCTCATGTGATCGAATTGATTGCAATTGAAACATTGGATATTTGAAATATCTATCTTGCACTTATTCACAAAATGTCTCCTTTTATCATATCACCTACACTGAAGCTCCTACTTCTTAATCTTCCCTTTGGCCCCTATTCTGCCCTAATTCTAATTCGACTATGGTATCCTTCCTCCTGACTTCTCAGGCCCACTCTTCACTTCCTCTATGGAAATAGTATTCAGTAAGGCCATCTCTACCGAACCCTCGAAAGTCGCACCCATTGGAATTTGACTAAGGGCCAAGTATTAAAGAGGTTGATTCAGCACCTTTGAAAACTTTAAAGCTTTCTTGTGAAGGGTATTAGTCAGATCCATACCAAAACTAGCCAACTCATTGAACCGATTTACATATTCCTTCACGGACATTGATTCTTGCTGCAAATATATGAACTTCTCCAACTGTACTCCCAGCTTTTCTACGGAACGAAACTTCGTCTCAAAATGCCTCCTAAACTCTTCCTAAGTAATCTCCCCATCATTGGTCTCTATCTCTACCACGTCCCATCACTCCAGAGCCCCTCCTTGTAAATACCAGGTGGCAAGCTGTCTCCTAACGTCATCTCCAAGACCCATCAATCCAAAAATGCGCTCACAAGTGCGGATCCATGCCTTCGAGTACACATACGACTTGGTCCCCGCATATGACTTTCCTTCTAGATTCACAAAGTCCTTACATAACTTGGCTATACCGACAGCAGTTTGGTGGGTAGGAACTACACATGGTGCCTGCTCTGTGGGTCCCTTATTAGTGTTAAGCTTGGCTTGTCCTCTCGCTTGCAAATATCGATAAAACCAAATTGGGATGTTCACACTCGGAATCTCAGCTGCATCATCTGAGCTGCAACCAGCAGGATCGTTAATCCTCTCTATCTATAATTTAGGAATTATTAGTAACTTTTCCGCAGATAATATTGGAAATAATAAGTGATAGCTTTTTTGTATTATATTTATATATAAATCCTTTGAAAAACTTTTTATCTATATATACCATTGACACAAAAAATGGCACCAACACCTAAATATCAGATGAAAGCGCCAATTCTAATAAAGTAAAGATAAAAGCAGAAAGGGAGACATAATTTTATAGTTGTTTGGCAAATTCTCCAACATATGTCCACTTTAATCATTGTTATTAGTCATTTTATTTTTGGATTACAGCTAATTTTATCAGATCTGACCACAATCTAGTGGATCTCCAATTTATAATGAAGTTTCTAAAATATATTTGAAGGAGGAGATGAGAGTGAAGAAGATATAGAGTGTGAATCCAAAAGTATTGGAGAGATCTAGAGTCCAAGATCCTCCTTTAGTTGCTATATGACTGGTGTTTATAGAGAAACTCGCCGGTAGACTCAGAAACCCATGTAGAGTAGTGCCTAGATGCAAGTCCACGTGTATAGGAGGTGATAGACTGACCCATTCTGCAATAAAAACCTCTAGGTGTCGAGTAATTTCTTCTAGTTAAAATTCATCTCTTTCATTACTGTGTTCTTCTGTCTCTGGCATAATGTGTTCCAACTCTTTTTTTATGAAAATCAAGCTCCTCTTATGATTCACTCGATATCACTTATTTCAGCCCACTATCGCCAAATGTATGTAACTTGCTACTGAAGATCTACATGTCCCAGCCCACTATCACAAAATCGTATGTTACTTGCTATTGAAGATCTACATGTGTCAACCCAGTATCGCAAAATCATATGTAAATCGCTATTGAAGATCTACGTATCTTAGCCCACTATTGCAAAATTGTATGTATATTATTGAGCTTAAAGCCCCAACTCGTGTACCGCCAACTACGATACTATTTGGCTCAAAGTCCCAACTCACCATCACTAGACGTCATTGATCCCACTGAACTGCACATAACGCCTACCATATACCACACAATTGAGCTCAAAGTCTGAACTCATGTAGTCTGTATGGGACAATGTTTAGGAAATTGTACATGACTGTTGAGGTCAAATCCAAGCTAGATATTCGCCTTAAGGTCTTCGATACTATTAGGATCAAGCGCAAAACACGCCATCACCCCACCATTTATGAAGCTACTGGATTGAGCCCTAAACCGCAAGCACAAAACCATATAAAAAACTTGCTTAACTAGGATGTTTTTCTAAAGTACCTCAAAATACAACAAACAATATATCTAAACGTTCCTCAACTCGCCATAATCCGGTGAAATGAACCGTACGTGAAATGGAGGTCATATATAAGACTTATAAGCATTTAAAGTTCAAGGACATTTTCGTAATTATTTAATTTATAATTTAATTTAAATCTTTTCTTTTGTTAGCAACATAAGAGGAAACCTTCGACGCTCCCCCTCTCAAACCTAGCCACCACCTAAATTCCATTGTCGTTGCCCCTATGAACCCTTTTTGGCCATTTGACATCACTAGCACCCTCTTCGCACCAAGCCAGTCCCGACGCACCCAACTCCATCACCTCTACCGCATTAGAGAATGTCGTCGTCGCTACTGCTATGAGGCCAAATTCTGACCACCATTATCCAATCTGGGATGATCGGGGACCACTACGAGCCTTTATTCTTCCTCCTCTTCATCCCGTTACTTCCTGATCATGATACCATTGTCGCTTCACCATTGGAACGAAATTAATGGTCCATGTTCATCGAACTTTTGAAGCATTTCCCGATCAATCTGTACACCTAATCAATGAACGAACACCAGTAATGGATTTGTGTCATCGAGAACTCCAATTTTGATGTGTAATATGCCTATTTTGGAACATTTTTTATTTATCACTTTAAATTAGAATGAGATTAACTCTCGTTAATTATCGATAAGAATTACTTTTTAATTAATTAGCCATGGCATACTACATCCTAATCAGGTGTGTATATATGATAAATTAGTTTTTAATTATCAATTATGTTATTTATAGTTTGATTTAGGATCATAAGAGGGGAATTATTAAGTCTTACCAATATAAACATAAATATGTAAATCTCGCTCACCGATTAGTTGTGCTTCTTCTCTGATCCGAGGTAAATACTACTCCTGCTTAGCTATCCGAAAATTTCCCACCTTGAAAATGCCAAATTTTTCAATGGCTTTGATTTATTTGTGTTGCCCTCTTTGCAGTGATCGGTTCCATATATTTATTTGTTTAATTTGGATTAGATTTGGTGGAGAATTAATTTACGGATTAGCGATCTATAGGTGGTGGCAGGATTATTAAAAAAAGGAATATGGTTAGAGATTTATTTACAGGTAGAAAAATGTAATATCTAGGCTAAATCTTGTAATCAATATATTACGAAAATGCCACTGGGTTTGACTTCTTCTAATTTCTATTCCGTTTAACCAAATTTGGCAAGTAATATATGTTTCTGTCTATAAACGACATGTTAAACATAATGAATAGGTACCGAAGCCTAATTCTAATTCTTGTAGAAATCTACTATTTTGCCCTTTATGTTAAAATTATGAGTTTACCCTTTTAACTTAATTATTTAATTTCATAAAATTACGTGGTGTTACATCCCCCAACCCCCCCCCCCCCCTCGCGAAAAGAATTTCGTCCCTAAAATTCCAAGGGATGGAAAATGCAACTTGTTTTACATCGTAAAAACATACAAAATCAAACATAGCTACATCCATCTAATGTCCATCATACAGTTCATGTACAACCAAGAGCATATTGTACATATGATTGATAAAATACGATGATATAGTATGAGATAAGTGCAAATGAAACTAAATCGACCTCCTATATGAATATAAATGCAGTAGTGCAACCAATATGTATGCAAACATCCTAATATATACAATTATATATATATGTATGTATATGTATATGTATATGTATATGTGTGTGTGTGTGTGTGTTTGAGTGTGTATATATGTATATATATGCATCCATTCATCCATATGCAACATCCATATCAAAATACAAGTAAAAAACTATGTCCATAAACACAATCAATAAACACATATATATTGGAGTAGTAAATAGCATATATATAATTACCTAGCATAAATTAGAACATCTAACTATGGGTGGTATTTATCACAGGTTGGAATACATACACATACAAGCCAACATGATAAAATCTAAACTAGTATAGCTCAAACAAGGCACCATAGCAGCCAAAACACATCATAAGGACATGCATATAACCAATCCTAAAATCCACACATCCATGCCTATGTCAACATGCTAGAAAAAGCATCCATGCAATAAAGAACAACCTACTGAACACACTAACCAACAAACTAACTAAAAGTGGAACTTATTGGAAGAGAGATCATGATTGAAAAACCAAATTCTCTCCCAGAGAGCCCACATACTCTCATTCAAATCTTTTCTTCATCGTACTTGGACTAACTTCGTTTCCTTATTTTTAAGCCATATCATGTCAAGTCCTATTATGTGAATACACCTACGGAGTATTCTAGTCTCCCTCTTTATATATACCTCATAAGCTAACTAGGCTCTATCGCAACTGTCAAATGATCAACATACATTCGCAGATGGGATGAATAGAAAACATGTGAACACCCGCAAACTTTTTAAGAAAACTACTCAAATATGCTGACTTTCCTACTCTCTATAAAATTGGGAAAGGCCCAACAACATATGGCACTAGCTTTACCACATAATATATCTGGATAACGAGTCCTTCACCTACCTAGATACCCACTGCGAACTCCATATGCATGTCCATCCTACATGGTTTCCATTTCTTAGCATATCACTGAGGTGTCTCTAATTATATAATGCCCAAGTATAGCTTAAATTTAAATAGATTGCACTACTGGCATATCTTCATCGTTGAATACCTTTTGTAACATACTTCGCCACTTGCTTCTTTGTCCTCCACCTAAAGAAACCCTCTTCGTATCATCGGACATACTTAATAAACTCCTTATTTAAGTCCATAGGTAGTGTGGAAACACAGTAACAAATGGTATCTTATATTTAAGTGGACTAAGATGTAGGATTCGTAGGTGAACCCCATACTCCATCACCATTAAATTTATAGATATCACAAATGGACAATGCCTTGATTTCAGTAAGCACAATTGCAATGACCCAGAATTTCAAACACTTTGTATTCGTTATCCAACTTGGAGATCACGCCATATCTTGGCAAGTTATATCATTTAAGTAAAAGGACGATCAAGCACAAGTTTAGTATGATAACTTTTAAACACAATGCCAAACGAGATCAACAGATCAAGCCACCAACTTGCTAAGGTCCCCCTCACTTGCCTACATGCCATGCTAACCTAAAGATCCAAGGCCAATGATCAAAGATGCATGACCAAGTCATAGATTGGTACCGAACCATAATTTTGGCTCTAATTTATCAATGGTTCATGCTGTATGAAGTTAGAGTGCTTATAAGTTAGCATATGCCATATGAGATGGTTCGCTAATTATCCACAACCCAAACGATTGATGGATAAATCAAGTGCTTTCGTCCAACATCGAAACGAAGAATTCAATTGAGTTCAAGATTATATCGATACATTCAGATGTCAAAGATGAAGATACAAGTTAACCAACCATTCTTGAGAGGATAAAGAGAGTCAAAAGTTCAATCTTATAGATCGGTATCAATCCATGAACATCGCTCAGTGTCGATCCTTGAAATTTGATGAGTTAGCCATGATCTTTTGGGAGGGACTCCTTTAGAACATGAGGAACATGGAGGAAGAATGTGATGGAGAGAAATCCATCGACCTTCAGCTATAAGCAGAGGATGATAGGCATTGTTTAAGGATCTTTTGGCTTATATCCAAAATTTCTATACTTCTGTTGTAATTTCTTGATTCAATATCGATCCATAGACCACGGATCCATAAGATCAACTCTATAAAAACTTTGTAGAATCAAAAATAAGTTCAAGTGGACATAAACCAGTGATTAGCCGAGCCACTATAATTATTATGTGTGATTTTCTCTCATTTTTCATTTATTTTCTTCACTTTATTCCTTTCTATAATCTTTTAGGTGTTTGTGCTAACTTTTGGCATAAACATTTTGGTGCTTTCGCTGAGAGCGTATCAAACTCTGGCTATTTGGATCTATTTTCTACTTTTGGATTGCTTTCGTCCACAAGGTAGATCCATTAGTTTCATTCATATCATCCCTGACTATTCATATTTCTGTAAAATCTATCATATTATTAACCAAAGTATTGGCTCCATGAAATACCAGAGAAAAATCTGCCGTTCCAGGCCTGCTAACAATGTTGAGAATGCTGGCTCTCAACATGTTGAAGACGTTGCTCAACCCAACGTTGCTGAAATTCAGATCCCTCAAACATGATAATATGGGTTGAGATGGACAAGATGATAGATGAGTTAAATGAAAAACTATACGAAAGACAGGAAGAAATAAGGAAACAGATGAAGAAAAGTATGGATTTGTTGAACCAGTTATGTTGTAGTCATAGAAGGAACAAAGGGAGCTGTCACCTTCCGATTCAAAAGGCAAAGATAGGTCCTCGTCATCCCGAGAGAAACACAAAGAAGGGAAGCAAAAATTGAATATAAAGGAAATGGAAACCTCAAAATGAAAGTTAGAAAATGTTCAGGGCACAAGAGCATGTATCAATACCGACCCATCCCTAAGGATTAGTACCGAACCTTGTTGTCGTGACTTGGGTGCTGGAGGTATTGTTGGCTAGGATGATGATATTGGTTGTAGAGATGGTCATGTTGCTGATTGCCAAAATGTTGAGATTCGGATGGCTGCTATTGATCCACCATGTAGAAATCATAGGAGCAGATCGAATGGGTGAATGGTCCTCCTAGAGACAGGGGAACCCAAGCACCATATAACGAACTGAGACCATTCGTAGGGCCAAACTCCCAGGGTAGGCCATGATTATCGTCATCCAGTAGATCAAATAGAACTAGAGTCACTGGTAGATATGACAAAGAAGCTGGTAAATTGGAATTAGCATAGAAACAACGATGAATGAGGCTCTTTTCCCAGTATGAAACCATTCATTGAAAAGATATTGTGTGAGGAATACCACCGAAGATTCACATTGCCTATGATGCCATCCTATTATGGAACGACGGATCCAAGGCAGTACTTCTTGAAATATGAATGCATATGGATACAGCAAGGGCAACTGATGCTGCGAGATGTCGATGCTTTTCGATATTTTTAAAGGGTATTGCTACAATGCGGTTCACTCGGCTACTGCCAAGGTCCATTTTCTCATTTGATCAGTTAGCTAAGAGGTTCATCGAGCAGTTTCGGCTGCATAAAGCCTGTCCGAAATGTAACGCCATTATCGCACTTCTTTCAAAATTTCAGAGAACTATTAAAGGATATTTTGAGTATATTTAACACGGCTGTAATGGAGGTGAACAATGCTGAGGAAGACATTGTTTTGTTGGCTTTGATCAGAGGGATACATCCCGACATAGATTTTGATAATTTCTAAAGATGAAACCACCACCAACCATGGAAGAGTTGTACAGAAAGGTGACTCAATTCTTGCGCCTGGAAAAGGCAGATACGACCATGTGGAAATCTGATGGCGGACAATCAGCTAAAGTGATTCAAGGTAATGTGGTTGTGAGGCAATCCAGAGAAGGTTCCAAGGATATCATGGTTACTGTAGGAATAAAAAGTAATAACCAAAAAATAAATAATCAAGGTGATGGGGTAGGAAACATAATTTCAAGAAACGTTTAAGATTTTTGAATTATGAGGATTATATTCCATTGAACAATTCAATTAAGAAAATGTACCTTGCGACACAAAGTACTGACATTACAAAAACCCAGCTCCAAAGGAGTCGATTAAGAGGGAGAAAAGGTCTAGAAAGCATTGTAACTTTCATGAGACCCGTGGATATAACACGAACGAATGTAGACATTTGTGAGACGTGATTGAAGATCTAATCCAGAAAAAGATACTTCAGCGGTATATGAACGCCCCATATGATGGCGAGCAAGGAAGTGCTCAGTCCTAAGGGCAACTGCTCCAACGGAGCCAGGCCAGGCCTAGTGGTGACGAGCCTAGACTGCTTGGGAAAAGACCTATCATCAATACGTTCACTGGTGGACCTCATCCAGCTGGAGGAGTTGCAATGAGATAGAAAGATATGCGAGTTTTTTGGGATATGTTGTATAAGTAAGTTGCTTCGTTGTTAAAGATGGAGCTTTGACAAAGCAACTAAAACCATGAATAATGACATAGTTTTTAGAAATTGAGATGCAGATAGCACCCAGGCTTGGTCCCTGGGTGATATCACCATAATTGGGCCGTCGACTGTGAGGAAAGTTCTTATTGACTGTGGAAGTTCCATTAATATTTTGTTTACAAGCTTACAACCAATGATGATAGATGGCCAGGATCTATAGTTTTACAAATCTTAGATTCAAGGATTTACCAAAGAGGCTATGGAGCCTGTAGGATGTGCGGATTTACCAGTGGTTTTAGGTGAAGGTGACCGCAAAAGGTTGTGGGTTGTGACCTTCACTGTGATGGATGTTTTTTCAATGTGTAATGCTTTCTTGGGATGACCAACCGTCGCTAGCTTCCAAGTGGCCTTGGATCCATGGCGATTGACAATGAAATTCCCCATGGAGAATGTTGTTGGGGTCATTTAAGGTAATCAGACTCTTGGACATGAATGCAACGTCATAGAGCCGAGGGAGGCAAAGCAACGTGAGGAGGGAAACGATGCAGAGAAGACTCTCCGCATCAAATCGAAAGATGCATTGCAACCACCTCTTAAGCCTTGGCTCAGTCGGCATAGCAGGTTTGTAACATCCCCCTACCTGGAGGCCAAAAACTAATGGTTATGGATGTTGCAGTCATCCATAGTTATTAATCCTTGGCGACCAAATATGGTGGTGTTAAATTCATTGATACATAGAAACACGTGAATATGGAAAAAATAAACTTTAAACAAAATCACATTTCATTTCAAAATATTTTCAATTCATTATATAATCTCATATTCGCAAATCGTGTTCAGAAAAATATATTTATTACAACATACGCCAAGTGCGACATATGAAGACGCCCCACTGGATGATAAGAGTATATACAGGCAATATAACATATTTACCATTAAAAACAACACAGTGGAATCAAAACAAAAGAGAACTCTAAATAGCTATCATGCCTCATGCATGTCTCCAGAAGCTTATTCGTCTTAAGAGGTACCTGAAAACCTCAACTCTCACTACTCAAAATCAAATGAGTACCCGAGAGTTTAAGGGGAAAGCATAAACTTCGAGTCATACATAAAGCTTGGTATGAATAATAATTTACCATCTCAAATCATTTAGATATCTAATGAGACCTTGCCGCTTAGCGGAACGGGTTTTCCCCTCATTAGTATCTTAAAACCTTTATAAAACCATATACTGTGCTCCTACATCCACAATAGTTAAAAACATATTCATTTCAAAATATTACAATGATACACAAACATTTCAAAACATACTGGATTCCCTATCCCCTATTTAAAATGACTAACTGTCGTATTTTATAGTTTCTAGGGTCGCCATAAACCTTATAGTTTTCATGGACTTACTAATAACCTTTATTTAATATATATGGACTCCCTGTCCCATTTCATAGTTTTCATGGGTGCACTATGAACTTATTGGCCCCCGCCAATTAACTTAATTAATTCATGGGTTCCCCTGAACCTATTGGTGACTCCAATAACTTCTCTCTTGTCCTAGTTTTTATGGGTTGACTAGGAACCTAGAGACAACTGTCAATAACTTAATTCGGATATAGTTTTCATGGGTGCACGACAAACCAATTGGCCCCTGCCAACCACTCTTTATAACATAGTTTTCATGGGATCACTACAAACCTATTGGTAACTCCAATAACTTTCTGATCATAATTTTCATAGGATCACTATGAAAATGTGAAGCGCTGCCCCTTGCAACTGCTTAGAGGCCAGCCTCCTTTTTTGCCCATCATCCAATCTAGATCAGTAAAGAAGCTCTCATAGTGCAATAACCAATTCTCAACTTCAACATCATCCTCCGTCCCAGAAAATGACTCTCCACCCAAACTGGTGTAATCCCTGCTCAACTTAGCACAGTTATTCCCGACTGGAGCCACAAGATTAGCTCCTCCAACATTACCAGCAACTCCAACTTGCAAAAGATTAGACAACAACTGATACACCATCCCCACATCTACTGGCGGATTTCCAGCACCTACATTGGCTTCAACATTTGGGTTAGCATTAGCCTGCTGACCTTTGTTCCTCCTGATATTAAGTCGAGCATTTCCGTTGGTTGTTGTGCTTCCTCCACCTAGATTTCCTCTTCCATTTCCTGCTTCCCTATCTCTTTCTCGCAAATCTGCATATGAGCCTTAGTAAGGTATAAAAGAACGGTCTAAGAGAGAGGAAACATGTACTTATATATATATACACACACACATCAAATACAAGTACGTTACTATAGCTTTAACCCAAACCCCAATCATATTTTCAAATTCATTAGGTTATGTTTCAAAAACTTTTAGGTTTAACTTTCTTTTTAAAGTTTCATAAACCTATGCTCTGATACCAACTTGTAACACCTCCCTACTCGAAGACCCAAAACTAACGGTTACGGATGCTGCAGTCATCCATAGTTATTGATCATTGAAGACCAAATATGGCGGTGTTAGATTCATTGATATATAGAAACACATGAATGTGGAAAAAAAATTAAACTTCAAACAAAATCACATTTCATTTCAAAACATTTCCAATTCATTACATAATCCCATATTGCAAATCACGTTCAGAGAAAATATATTCATTATAATATACGCCAAGAGCGACAAATGAAGATGCCCATTTGGATGGTTAGAGTATATATAGGCAATATAACAACTTTTCCATTACAAACAACACAGCAGAATCAAAAGAAAAGAGAACTCTAAATACCTAACATGCCTCCTGCACATCTCCGGAAGCTTATTCCTCTTAAGAGGTACCTGAAAACCTCAACTTTCAAACTACTCAAAATCAAATGAGTACCTGAGAGTTTAAGTGGAAAACATAAACATCGAGTTAGACATGAAGCCTAGTATGAATAATAATTTACCATCTCAAATCATTTAGATATTTAGTGAGACCACGCCGCTTAGCGGAATGGGTTTTCCCCTTACTGGTATCTTAAAATCGTTATAAAACCATATAATGTGCTCCTACATCCACAATGGTTAAAACCTATTCATTTCAAAATATTACGATGATATGCAAACATTTTAAAACATACTGGATTCCCCATCCTCTGTTTAAATTGACTTACTATCATATTTTATAGTTTCTAGGGTCATTATTAACCGATTAGTTTTCATGGGCTTACTAATAACCTTTATGTAATATATGGACTCACGAGTGCACTGCAAACCAATTAGCTCCTGCCAACCACTCATTATAACATAGTTTTCATAGGATCACTATGAACCTCTTGGTAACTCCAATAGCTTTCTGATCATAGTTTTCATGGGATCACTATGAACCTTTCTTCCTAACAAATACCATATTTAGGCATCCTATATTCTAGTCTCCCTGACCTCTTGGATGAAATTCTATTCATCCAAGAGTTCCCTTAATTTATATTCACTACTGGATCAACCTAGGTGGTTCTTTTGCCTTTTTCCCCAAAATACAGTTATGGGTCCATTTTATTGTGAATATATTTATATTTGAAGAAGCATGCATAATAACATAATAATAGCATTCTTGCGGTTTTAATATAAAACATGGTTAATCCCTTTACCTATTATTTTATAACGAAAAGCTTCTTCTTAAAACTAAATCAAAACTCCTTTAATTTAGCCATGGGTTTTTCTTTTAAAAATGAGTTTGGGTTATAAAACCTTTAAAATCTTTGAAACCTAGCTTTCGACTTCATAGGATGACCTCCTTCGAAAGCATTAAAATCTATTTTTAAAACATTAGGCTCCTGCCTTTCTAATACTTTAAAACTTTCCTTTCGAAACCTTTCGATTATATCAAAGTATTAACATTTAACTTTAGAAGCATAGCTTCGAAACCAATTGAAAGTACCTCTTTCAACATCATTGGAAGTAACCCTTCCGAAATCATTGAAAGTCTCCCTTTCGAATGCATTGGGTTCATACTTAAAATATTATTTGGATCAAAGTAAACATAGGCGAAAGCATCTCTTTCAAACCCATATTTATCGTACACAAAAATATTGGGAAAACATGATCGCGTCAGCACCACCTCTTCCGAAAGCTTTAAACCATTTAAACAAACATTAAAAGACAGCGTCGAAACCCCTTTCGACACCATTGCCATAAACCCTTGGACCCTTTCGAAAGAATTTAGGAGAAGCTTAAAACATCTTTTTCAAAAAGCACCACCTTTCGAAAAGCATTGATGACTTCAACACCATCGAAAGGCTAAAGAACGACATCAGGGTTTCGACTAGGTCGGAACCACTTCTTTCAAAACATTTTTTCATAAGTAAAGGAACCCATTCGAAAGCAAACTTATGTTACTGGCTACCCTTTCGCAACCTTTTACAATCTCTTTCGAAACCATATGCTTCGACTCCTTCGAAGGGTAAAACAAAACAAAGGCAGGTGTTTCTCTTTTAAAACAAGCCAAGGTAGCGACTCCTTCAGAAGCTATGCTTTCGACACCTAACCTTTCGCCTTTCTCCAATCCACTTCATACCATCTTTGTGGTACCTGTGTATTGGCTTAGGCTTAATAAGTTTCAACTAGGTTGAAGGCGAAAGCCTCTGGGTTGAAAGGTACTTCCCAAAGTAGGCAGAACCAACTTTTCTGAGTAAACCTAGTTTAGTACTACTTAAAGCAAATCATTTTATAACTAACCTACCAGATGTTAATTCCTGATTGGTTGCCTTAACTTTTTCAAATTCTTTTCCAAAATATCTACCGCTAATTTCAGATCTAAACCATGGTTTAGTTAATCAATTAACCCCCTCCATTGTGCAAAATAAATTTTACAAAGAAGTCCCTCTTCTAAAATAATTTAATTTGCATAGAAAATCACTTTGGAAAAATCCCAAAAAATTCACTTTAATCATGTTATCTAACATATCAAAAATATAGACCCAAACTTTTAATATATTTTCCAAAATAAATTTATAAACCCAATTAACCATATTCTCCTTTGAAAATTCATAAGTAATTCCACATGGCTTGGATAATTATATAAACCGAAACCCAACTCCAAAATCATGTTTCTCATAAAATAAAATTTTCCCATGGCATTTAAACATCTTTAAATCTTGGTTTTACCCTAAAACCGTGCATAACTTCTTTTAAACAATCTTGTTTGAACCACATAAATTATAACTCAAGCGTATCATCATCCAATACATCACAAAAACGAATTTACCTTTAAATTCGAAAACATATGATTCAAAATAAAATAGAGATGGAATTATTATTCACCTTGATTTAGATAAGAAGATTGGATTGAGATTTATTTCTCTTAAGCTTGATTCTCTAATTTTTAATCGAATTTCTCTTTTCTTTGATAATGGCTGGCCCTTCTTAATATTCTTGCTTATGTTTTCAAAATGACGTGAATGAGGAATGAATGGTAGGAATGAAAATATATAAGGGTAAGGGTTACGGATGGCAAATTCCCTATATACCCTTATATAATATAATTAACCTAAAACCACATTCTTAAGCCCGTTAATTCTTTTATTAGGCACGACCTTATTTAAATTGATTCAAATCTCAACCTCCTTATCACTATTCGATTTAATTTATCTGATTAAATCTCTTGAATAATGTTATCAAAAATTAGGGGTGTTACAGGCTCCCCTCCTTAAAAAAAATTGTCCTTGAAATTCTTTAAGGACTAAATACAAAACATAGTAATCATCTGCAACGACTCCTAACTATCATACTAGTTTGCCAGAATAGGAATTATCCATACAAATCTAATATAGACATGCCCTCAAATCAGATTGGGATAAGTATCTTGTCTTATGTCTTCCAAGTATAGTCCTTCTCGTTGTCGCTCCACTGAACTTTCACCAACTTGACTATCTTGTTTCATAATTTTTTTCTCATCTCTTGCTACAACCCGGACTGGTTGTCTAACAAAAGTCAAATTAGGCTCTACTACTAGATCTTCCAACCGTTTCGGGGGAATAATAGTCTCTGGAACATGCACATACTTGCGAAGATGAGACACGTGAAATATATTATGGACACCTCCCATACTTCTTGGCAACTCTACTCTGTACGTGAGCTTTCTAATCCTCTCTACAATTTGGAATGGACCAACATATCTCAGTGCCAGTTTCTCTGACTTCCAAAACCATACCACGCCCTTCATCGTGATACCTTAATGAAAACCCTGTCTCCCACTAAAAAATCTAGATCTTTATGCCTCTTATCCGCATAACTCTTCTGTCTGGAATGTGCATTTTTTATCCTTTCTCGGATCAACTCAATCTTCTTTCATGCCTTCCTTACCAAATCTGGACCTAAGACCAATCTGTCTCCAGTCTCCAACCAACATTTCCATACAAAGCTTTAAAAGGCGCCATTGATATACTAGTTTGATAACTATTATTATAGGAAAACTCAAACCAATGCGGGTGATCGTCCCAAGATCCACCAAAGTCCAACACACAAGCTCTTAACAAATCCTCGAGTACCTTATTGGCTCTCTCTGTCTGCCCATCTGTTTATGGATGATATGCAGTACTCATCTTGAGCTTAGTACCTAACACATCCTACAGACTCTTCTAGAATTCGCAAGTGAATAAAGCGTCTATGTCGCTGACTATGCTACTAGGTACTCCATGAAGTATAACTATGTTTTTCATGAACAACATCGCTAAAAAGGTGCCGTCCTGGTCGACTTTACTGGAATGAAATGGGCATTCTTAGTGAACCTGTCCACAATGACCCATATACTCTCATTTACTCTGCTTGACCTTGGCAACCTATCTATAAAATCCATGGATATCAAATCTCATTTCCAAACTGGAATGCCTAAAGGCTGAAGTAACCCACTCGGCTTCTGATGTTCAGCTTTCACATGTTGACATTTTTACACACTGCCTAACCCATAAGCCAACATCCATCTTCATGTCTTCCCAATAGAAGCTCATCTTCATATCCTAATACATCTTAGTCCCTCCAAGATGAATCATAAACTTGGATCGATGACATTCCCCAAGAACTTCTTTCTTCAAGTTCTCGACATCTAGAACACATAATCGCCCCTTCTTTCTCAACCATCTTCTCTAGTCAAGACAAAAATATTTCAAATCATCGACCTCTATCCCAACCTCAAGCCTTCTAATACTCTCGGCTAATAATGGATCCTCCTTCTACTTAGAAGCTATTCTCTCAACCAACACTAGTCGAACTTCTAAACAAGACAACATGACAGTACTCTTACTAGAACTGACAGTCGATCTTAACTGCATACCACAACTGGCCAAAGCTTATGTATCCTTCCATTCTGCTAACATAGCCAACACTACATTCTAATGTCTTCTGCCAAGAGCATCAGCAACTATATTACCTTTCCCTGGTGTATACTCTATACCAAAATCATAAGCAGCCAAAAACTCTAGCACCTCTACTGCCTCATATTCAACTCCTTTTGAAAGAATAAATATCTTAAAGACTTATGATCGGTATACAACTCAAATCTCTCCCCCAAGAGATAATGATTCCAAATTTTCAAGGTAAAAATCACCACTGCCAACTCTAAGCCATGAGTAGGATATCTCACTTCATGCAGTTTAAGCTGTCTAGATGCATAGGCAATGACTTTGCCCCTCTGCATCAACACCTTCTCCCAATCCAGTCCCACATGCATCAGTATCTACCACCAACCTTTGGATTCCATATGGAACTACTAACACTGAATCATTGGTCAACGAATGCTTTAACTTAAGCAATGCTTCTTCACATTTGTTGGACCAAACAAACTTCACTTCCTTCCTAGTAAGCTTAGTCAAAGACGCTGCTATCCGTGAGAAATCCTTGATAATCTCGGGTAATAGCCCGCAAGTCCAAGAAAACTTCTGATCTCAACCACCATCTCTGGTCTCTTCCAATTATTCACAGCTTCGATCTTATCTGGATCATTGACAACCCTTTCTTTGAAACCACATGACCAAGAAACTTAACCTCTTTCTTCCAAAATGACACTTGGAAAACTTCGCCTTTAGCTGATTCTGTCTCAGCGTCTCATGCACCACTCTAAGATGATCTGCATGCTCTTTTTCATCCTTAGAGTATACCGAAATGTCATCTATAAACACTGACACAAACCTGTCCAAATATTCTCGAAATACTCGACTCATCAAATCCACGAAGAAAGAAAGTGCTTTCATCAACCCAAATGACATTACTAACCACTCATATGAACCATATCTTGTTCGAAATGCTGTCAAAGGAATAATGTCCTCTGCCACTCTCAACTGATGGAACCCTATCGCTGTGTCCAATGGAGAAAACACTCTGGCTCCACTCAACTGATCAAATAGATCGTCAATTCTCGGCAAAAGATACTTATTCTTTATTGTCCTTTCGTTTAGCTTACGTTAGTCCATACACATCTTCACTGACCCATCTAGTTTCTTTACGAACACCGTGACCGCTCGCCAATGTAAGCTGTTTGGTCTAATAAAATTCCTTTCTTCTAAATCCACCAACTGCACCTTCAATTCCTTCATCTCAGTCGATGTCAATTTGCTAGGTGGTCTACTCACAGGTTCAGATCCTGACATAAGATCTGTCCAAAACTCAATAGCTCATTTTGGTGGTAGTCCCGTGACTGGCTCAAAACTCTCTTGCTCTTCGAACCTGACTTAGATCTTCTTCCACTTTCATTGCACTTAAAAAAGCACAACTACTCCGGTCCGAATTCTCTACTTGGAATATAATTGGTTGTGACTTTCAGGGTGTCGCAAATATATCTTTCCATCTTGGCAAAATACCCTAGCCTCATACCTCCTCAATCAATCCATACCCAAAATGATTTGGAAATCTACAAAATTTAAAACATACAAACTACATGCAAACTTATGACCTAACAAATCAAATTCTAATTGGTCACATCTCATCCCCAGAGTTACATACCCTCCTACTGGATTTATAACCCTTAAGAAAGTAACAAGATATGTGGGTTCTAAGCATAACCTATCAACCAAACACTGTGATATAAATGAATATGATGGAACGGTATCAAATAGTATCCTAATTGGTATACTTGAATCAAAAACATACTTTCCACCATAGTCTTCCCTTTATCAGCTGTAGTTGGCTTAGCCGATGACCCAACATCAAAAACTTCCCTTTGACCACCCTGACTGGCTCTGGAAACTAGTTCTTGTAATGTCCAATTTGATCACAATTGAAGCACTTCAAATTCTTCTTGTCTACAGCCTTCTTTTCCTTGCCTGTCAGACGCTCATGAGTATAATGACCCTTGCCTGAGGACACCAAATCGGCCTTTGCCTTCTTGACAGCATCCCCTTTCTGGACTTCTTTCTTCTCAAAGAACTTCTTCTTCTTTCCCTAAGGACCTTGGGATTCAGCTGACTTCTCACTAGCACAACCAGCCTGCATCTCTTCATGGCGAATGGCCATTTCCACCACTACATTACAAGGATCATGGATATGGGTCATGGTCATTCTTGCAAGCTCTGGTCTTAGTCCTCGAATGAACATCTCATTCCTTCTGATGTCAGTGTCTATGATAGCATATCCATATCGAGACAACTCATCAAACTTAGTAGCATACTAAATTACCGACATATTACCATGGACTAGATCCACAAACTTCCTCACCAACACCGACTTAGCAGCATCGGATAAAAACTTTTTCTCCAACCTTATTCTGAAATTAGCCCATGTTAGCTCTTCCTCCGAAACTCCGATAGTAACATTATTCCACCAATGAAGCGGTGCCCCTTACAACTTCCTGGAGGCCAGCCTCCTCTTTTGCCCATCATCTAATCCTAGATCAGTAAAGATACTCTCATAGTGCAATAGCCAATTCTCAACTTCAGTATCATCCTCCGTTCTAGAAAATGGCTTTCCACCCAAACTAGTGTAATTCCTGCTCAACTTAGTATAGTTATTCCCAACCGGAGCCACAGGATTAGCTCCTCCAACATTACCAGAAGCTCCAACTTGCAAAAGATTGGCCAACAACTGATACACCATCCCTGCATCTACTGGCAGATTTCCAGCACCTACATTGGCTTTAGCATTTGGTTTAGCATTAGTCTGTTGACCTTGGTTCTTCCTGGTATTAGGTCGAGCATTTACGTTGGCTGTGGTGCTTCCTCCACCTAGGTTTCTTCTTATGTTTCCTACTTTCATATCTTCTTTCTCGTAAATCTACATATGAGCCTTAGTAAGATACAGAAAAATGGTCTAAGAGAGAGGGGAACACATACTTATATATATACAAACACACATCAAATACAAGTACATTACTATAGCGTTAACCCAAACCCCGATCATATTTTCAAATTCATTAGATTATATTTCAAAAAAAATTAGGTTTAACTTTCTTTTAAAGTTTCATAAACCTATGCTCTGATACCAACTTGTAACACCCCCTGATCGGAGGCTTAAAACTAACGGTTATGCATGCTGTAGTCATCTATGGTTAATAATCCTCAATGACCAAATACGGAGGTGTTAGATTTACTGATATATAGAAACACATGAATATGGAAAAAATTCAAACTTCAAACAAAATCACATTTCATTTCAAAACATTTCCAGTTCATTACATAATCCCATATTCACAAATCACGTTCAGAGAAAATATATTTATTACAACATATGCCAAGAGCGATATATAAAGAAGCCCTCTTGATGATTAAAGTATATACAAGCAATATGACAACTTTTCCATTACAAACAACACAGTGCAGTCAAAAGAAAAGAGAACTCTACATAGCTATCATGCCTCCTACACATCTCCGGAAGCTTATTCGTCTTAAGAGGTACCTGAAAACCTCAACTCTCAAACTACTCAAAATCAAATGAGTACCCGAGGTTTAAGGGAAAAACATAAACTTTGAGTCAGATATAAAGCCCAATATGAGTAATAATTTAACATACCAAATCATTTAGATATACAGTGAGACCATGCCACTTAGCGGAATGGGTTTTCCCCTCACTAGTATCTTAAAACTTTTATAAAACCATATACTGTGCTCCTACATCCACAATGGTTAAAAATATATTCATTTCAAAATATTATGATGATATGAAAACATTTTAAAACATATTGGATTCCCCATCCTCTGTTTAAAATGACTAACTGTCATATTTTATAGTTTCTAGGGTCGTTATTAATCTATTAGTTTTCATGGGCTTACTAATAACCTTTATATAATATATGGACTCCATGTCCCATTTCATAGTTTTCATGGGTGCACTATGAACTATTTGCCTCCGCCAATTAGCTTAATTAATTCATGGGTTCCCCTGAACCTATTGGTGGCTCTAATAACTTCTCTTTTATCCTAGTTTTCATGGGTTAACTAGGAACCTAGTGACAACTGTTAATAACTTAATCCAGATATAGTTTACATAGGTGCGCTACAAACCAATTGGCCCCTGCCAACCACTCTTTATAACATATTTTTCATAGGATCACTACGAACTATTGGCAACTCCAATAACTTCCTAATCATAGTCTTCATGGGATCACTATGAACCTATCTCCCTGATTACTACCATATTTAAGCATCCTATATTCTGGTCTCTCTGACCTCTTGGATGCAATTCTACTCATCCAGGAGTTCACTTAATTTATATTCACTACTGGGTCAACCTAGCTAGTTCTTCTTCCCTTTCCCTCAAAATACAGTTATGGGTCCACTTTAACGTGAATATATTTATATTTGAAGAAGCATGCATAGTAACATAACAATAGCACTTCTATGGGTTTAATACAAAACACGGTTAATTCCTTTAACCTATTATTTTATCAAGGAAAGCTTCTTCTTAAAACCAAATCAAAACTCCTTTAGTTTAGCCATTGGGTTTTTCTTTTAAAAATGAGTTTGGGTTATAAAACCATTCGAAACCTTGCTTTCGACTGCATAGGATGACCTCCGTCTAAAGCATTGAAATATATCTTTAAAACATTAGGCTCATGCCTTTCTAATACTTTAAAACCTTCTGTTTGAAACCTTTCGATTGTATTAAAGTATTAACATTTAACTTTAGAAGCATAGCTTTGAAACCAGTTGAAAGTACCCCTTTCGACACCATTGGAAGTAACCCTTCTGAAATCATTGAATGTCCCCCTTTCAAATGCATTGGTTTTATACTTAAAGTACAATTTGGGTCAAAGTGGACATAGGTGAAAGCGTCTCTTTCGAACCCATATTTTATCATACATAAAAATATTAAGGCAACATGATAGCATTGGAACCACCTCTTTCGAAAGCTTTAAACCATTTAGACAAAAATTGAAGGACAGCGTCAAAACCCCTTTTGACACCATTGCCTTCGAAACCATTGGACTCTTCCAAAAGCATTTAGGGAGAAGCTTAAAACATCTTTTAAAAAAAACTACCTTTTGAAAGCATTGATGACTTCAACACCATCGAAAGGCTAAAGAACGACAACAGGGTTTCGACTAAGTTAGAACCTCTTCTTTCAAAATATTCTTTCATAAGTAAAGGAACCCATTCGAAAGAAAACTTATGTTAGTGGCAACCCTTTCGAAACCTTTTAAATCTCTTACGAAACCGTATGCTTCGACTCCTTCGAAGGCTAAAACAAAACAAAGGCAGGCACTTCTCTTTTAAAAACAAACCAAGGTAGCAACTTCTTCAGAAGCTATGCTTTCGACACCTTACCTTTTGCCTTTCTCCAATCCAATATGTACTATCTTTGTGATACCTTGTGTATTATTTTAGGATTAATAGGTTTCGACCAGGTTGAAGGCGAAAGCCTCTGTGTCGAAAGGTACCCAAAGTAGGCGGAAGCAACTTTTCTGAGTAAAGCCGGTTTAATACTACTTAAAGCAAATCTTTTTCTAACTAACCTGCCACATGTCAACACCTGATTGGTTGCCTTAACTTTTTCAAATTCTTTTCCAAAATAACTGCTGCTAATTTCTGATCTAAACCATGGTTAAGTTAATCAATTAACTCCTTCCACTAAGTAAAACCTATAGGATCGATTTCACCCTAGAGGAGGGGTGAATAGGGTGATGCTATTAATTATAAAAATTTAATGCGGAATTTTGTATAAAATTATTTCAACACAGATATATCAGAATAGCAGCACAGATAATAGCAGAATAATAAATGCAGAAATAGAACGGCATAGAATTTATCCAACTTCGGCAAAACCCTACCTACGTGCTGCCCCTAAGGTTTCTACTAGAAATTAAGCAGTCAGACGCTTACACACGTAAACTTACGACATCCGCTATCGACTAGCCTTAACTCTACGCTCAAAACCCTACCACAACTCAGCCACTGAGTTGCGAATTCTCAAACTACGCCACGTAGTTTGTCCCCTAGTCACACGACTAGAAATTACAAATGTTTAAACGAAATTGCAAATTTAAAAACAATTTAAAAACAAATAAACAATAAAACCCTAATTATAAGCCCTAAGTAAAGATGGCCCAAAAATATCTCCCTCTTTATTTTAATATATGCCGGCCCAATTTCTTCTTTGTTTGTGAAAAACAAAGAATGGCTGCTTCGATCTCTTTCCTTTTTTGCTTTGAAATTAGGGCTTTGGCCTCGCGTTCGTTCCTGTGAGATTAGCTAGTGCTTCGGCCTTGTCTTCGCTCCTGTGAGATTTGCTAGGGCTTCGGCCTTGTGAAATTAGGGCTTCGGCTAAAGAAGAACCCGATTGATTGTTGATCGATTACAATTGATCTTCTGATTTGCTTTGGCAATCGATCGTCTCCTTGAGATGCTTTCGGCTGCTTCTTATTTCATTGAGTTCAACTTTTATTCCGGTATGTAATTTATGCTTTTTGCTCTCTGGTTCGAATACTTGAACTTAATGCATTTTGCTGATGATGTTTTAGGGCTTATATAGGAATCAAATTCCTTATTTTTAGTTCGTATATTTCATACGAGTTCGTTTGATAATTTTTGGCTTGCCGTTTGATTTTTCATTGATGATTGTGATGATTTTTGACATTTTCAATTCGTATATTTTTGGCTTGGTTAACACGGCTTCAATTTTGACTTTGCTTGGCCACCACAGCGTCGATTTCTGACTTGTTCAAGTTCGGCACTATCACTGCTTTTGTTTTCTGACACTTTGTTGACTTCGGTCATGGTAATTTTGTGTTGATATTTTTGATTTCGTTTGAAACACTGTTGCTATCGGCCTTGAATTTTAAACTTGATTCTGTCTCGGCCTGTACTTGAGCATTTCATACGCTTTGTGTATTGGCTTCTGCCATTATGTCTCTGACTTGATAATGTCTTCGACCATCACCGTTGCACCGATATTGCTTCTGGTCATTTTACTTGTACCATTCGAATTGTGATATTGGTCTTGACTTTGTTTATTTGAAATTATTCCTGGACATCTGATGTTCCAGCTGAAGCTTGTACACGTGTGTTGTGTACTTCATGGTTCCCTTGACTTTTGCTTCACTTGAATTTTCTCTATGCCTTGTCTGGTTCATTGTTTCAAGTACTTGAATGTGAACTTGTTTGGTTGGTCTCTTGTTTGGTTTAAGTTTTGTATTTATGGTCTTTCACTTCGGCTTGCACCTGAATGTGCAGTCTGGTTGCTTGATGCTTTGTTCAAAGAGCTTCTCTTGTGATATATCTGATTTTGGTTACATGATATTGTATTTTAAAACCAGTTGTCAGTGTATATGTGCCTTGCATATCAGATTCATGTCTGTAGCATATTCACTGATTCATGTTACTTGGTCTTTTGAAGTTTAAACATTAGAATCTTGTTTACTAATATAATTCATATTGTATTGCTTTTGAACTTGTATCCTTGTCTCACTTGCATTGCTTGGCTATATGTATGCATCGAGGTAGTTTACATTTGTGCTGTAGTTGCTGTCCATTTTGGTTTTGCTAGCTGTACTTGTATATGTGAACTTGAATTATTCCTCTTTGTCTTTGTTCAATTTCAGCCTTGACATAGCAAACTATTTGTATGTTCGGTAGCTCTGCCTTTGGCTCGACTTGATACTTGTAGTTGTTTTCACTACACATGTATTTGTTGCACTTATATTTGCAGTGGGTTGCATTCTGGTTTCTCCTACCTTGGCTCTGGTTAGATGTGCACCATTTTGCACTGTCTACTGCCTGGTCGACCATTTCAATTCAGTGGTCTTGGACTTTGTTGTTGTGTGTATTTGTGTGTAGCTTGTTTTCTGGATGCAGTCTTGTTCATGGGTTGATTTCGACCTGTTCATTATGTTGTATCTGTTTTTGCTGGTTTGAGTTTTTGCTGCCTTCATGTACATGCTGAGTCTCATTGACATCGTCTGATATACATTTGCTTGATGGTCTGAATGGGCTGTCTAACCTTTCACTTGAGACTGCATGTAGCTTGCATGGCCTTTGTTTCACTCGAGAATTATTTGCGTTTTAAATTGCTCATGTTTTGAATCCAGCTTTAAAGCTAGGGTTTGACCTTGTGCTTGTGTCGTGATTTTATTTGTATTGCACTTGAGTTGAACCCGGCGTTTCATTTGGGTTTGACATGTGCTCACCTGTCCCTGTAATTTTATCAAGTGTATATATCGGTGTGCACAGCCTTGTGGCATGTACAGTGATACACTGTGCATCTCACAAGCTGTTTATGTATGATGAATTAAAATTTAAATGATGACGAACAACCCAAATAACTAAGGCAAATATTATTTTCAAAATCCATATTTTATTTTATACTGCAAAAATATTTCCTTTTCAATTTTACTGTGTCAATATTAATTTTTGTAGATTGCTCAAATGCTGGATTCAATATGGAATAAAACTGCAGATAAATTATGAGTGAATGAGTGATATGTAGTGAGGTGTATTTGTAAATGATAAATTGTGATGTAATCGAATTTGTATTGTACTTTTATATATATAGAGAGAGCTTGAATTTGTACTATTCAAAAATTGTAACAAATATTTGTTTGAATAAAATATCTGTATGAATTCAAATTCTATGTTATTTATTTTATTCAGCAAATATATATTAATTATGTGAAAAATAATATAGTACATTAACAAATAAATTTAAATGAATATATATATATATATATATGTTTATTATCATCAAATAAAAATCATATACTCACATATTCAATAATCTCCCCCCTTTGATGATAACAAACATATATTTAAGATTTTGAATTTGTTAAATGTATTTGAACATTCAATTTGCTCCCCCTATTTGATGCTTCCTCTCTACACAAAGCTCCCCCTTCATATATGCATGTAAATAAAAATATGCAAATGAGCCTAGATGAAAATAGAAAATATTTGACCTTTATATTTCTTTTATTTGACAAAATCTTAACTTTTCTCTCCCCCTTTTGTTATCAGCAAAAGAGTAATAGTGTTATAAAAGTAGAGATAAAGTGATAGATATTAATACAACATTAAAACTCAATCGAAATAGATATTAAATTTCAATAAAAATCAAACAAAAATCATAACTACTCTGTTAGGCGCATATTACACAATTAAAATGATGGGAATGATGTCATCATATAAAACCATATAGTTGTGTCTATTTGTGGTATATTTATATCGGGAATTTGAATATCTACTAACCATGCGTAACCATTAGGACTTTTAAATGAGATTAGTAGTATTCCAATTTTATTTTAAAAAATGAATTCAAGTATCTTTTAACCACGCATAACCGTGAGGACTTTTCAATGGGATTAGAATCAACTTGTTTATTTAATAAATCAATTTTGATATGCGTTCCATGCATGCATAACCGTGAGAACTTTTAAATGAGCATGGAAGCACATAACAAATTCTAAGTAATTCACCCATGTATAACCGTGAGGACTTTTAAATGAGAGTGAATACTTTGGTTTTTTTTAAAATATATAAAATGAAAAACGAATGATTCCTGTATAAATCACCACATATCGACATGTTATAATGGATTTTGATGAGTGATGGTTGATAGAAATAGAAATGGTCATGGATTTTTTACCAACAAAAAGTTTTATAACTCTTGTTTAAATTTCTAAAGAAATTTACTAATTATACCGTCTCGTGTTATAATATATGATTAATATTAACACTCATCACTTTTTCAATCACTATTCATCTTTTCAATAATCATTAGGGAGTCAGATTAGTCAATGTAATCATTTAAAATCAAATTCAACAATAATTATAAAATCAATTTTTCTAAAATTGACGAATCTGAAACAAGGTCAAAAATGATTTTCTAGAAGGGGTTTTATAAAAAAATGTCTGCAATTTGAAAATTATTTGAAGTGAAAATATGCATATATTTTCTTTGAAAAACGATGCAGTTACTAAATGTCTCATCATATATCACGTTCCACTAGTAATTTTTCTATCAACTAGATTACTAGTGTAATCTGCATCTGAATTTTTCTTTCACTCAAAATTATCATTTGGTTAATGTTATAGACCAGACCGTAAAGTTGCAACAAATTTCTTAAAATCATTTCTAACAGCTTTCACATGAAATTCTCTAAAATTTGAGTTCAAATCGTGAAAATTTACAAACAGTGACCATAATGTCAAGACAAATATATCCACGTGTAATATGAGCAATCAAAGATCAATAAAACACCATCTTTTGACCGAACAAATTTATATGGATTAGTTCAAAGATGAAAATATGATTGGTCATCATTTAAGCACAAATCAAAGTTATAAATAAGAACAAGTCAAAAAATCATATCAATTAAGAATAAGTCAGAACTAAAGTCATCATTCATTTCATCATCACATTACTGGTTGATTTAATTCAGATTGCGGTGCAGATTATCACATTTAACACATCGTTCAAAACAAATATACCATTACCTGTTTTACCTTTACAATATTTTCTCGTTGTTGCCCATTGTGGTTCTGTCACCTTTATACTAGGTTAAGGAACTTTGCTTTGTTCCCCGTTGTGTTTCTGGAATAGCCAAAATCCAGATAACACTGTTGTTATTCCTTAGCCTGCCACTACTCCTACATGATAAAAGATTTTTGTGACCTATTTGTTTTTATAGGTCCATGATTGTTAGTGGAAGAATATTTTGAAAAATAATTTTGTGGAGACCCAAAACTATTTATATATGTTCATTTCGGCACCCAGATTTGTTTAACTTTGAGAGATTTTATATTTGTGCCTTTTAAAACCCAAATTGGTATAGTTTTCACGTTTTTAGGTCTATACCAACAAATATTTGATTGTGTCCAAATTTTCTACAAATTGTGCACATTGAATTTACTTGATTAATCTCATTTCTAACATTTTTAGATTGATTATACCCATGTCCTTGTCTAACTGTATCAACATTTTATTTTCTTAATAGAATGTTCAACGATTTCTCACTTTTTGAAAATTTATCTGAAGTCGTTGACAGTTGTTGGACTTGTGTTTTGAGAGATTCATTTTCGTTTAACAATTTTGTGCACCTTTCAATAAAATTTTCTCTTCTTGTATTTTCACTCTCTTTCAAAATCAGAATTTCATTTTCAAGCGATTTAATTTTGATTTTTGATTTTTTAATCTCTTCTTCGAATGTTGGACACTTATCACACTTAGGGCACTTGTTTTGATAGTTTTTAACTAATTGTTCAAGCTGTTCATTTACTTTTATCAAACTATCTCTTTGTGATTCAATTTTAGCATATTTCTCCCTAAGTCGTTCAAAACAGCCATTTATTTCGTGGAAATATATAAGTAATTCTGAGAGAGTGAGTTTTGATACCTCGTTTGGCTCGTCATCGTCGCAATCAGTTATATTTCCTTGAAGGCACATATCTGCTTTCTCACTCTCACTGCTAGTACTTTTATTATCTTCATCACTTGTATTCCACGTGGCTGCAAAATTTCTCCTTTTTGATTTCTTTTTAAAATCGTGTCGGTTTTGAGGACAATTGGGCTTAATGTGTCCGGGTTGGTTGTACTTATGACAGATGATTTTTTGCTGTTCCGTGTTATCTAAAACTTTGATTATTCTGCTTTTTAATATTTGATTTAGAGCTGGATATCTGTATTTGCGGTTCCACCTTTTTAGTTTCTTTATTACCATTTCCAACTCTGCTGCTCCATCATCGTCATCATCGTCATCACTTTCAGTTGTTCCTTTGAGAGCTATTGATTTCTTTCGAGTATCTCCTCCTTCACGCTCTTCCTTGAATTTCATTTCTAGCTCATAAGTGGTGAGATTTCCGATGAGTTCTTCAACTTTGATTTGTTTTAAATCTTTTGATTCTTGAATGGTAGTCACTTTTGCTTCAAAACTTCGTGGAAGGACTCTGAAGATTTTTCGGACTATTTCCAATTTTGTGTATAATTTTCCGAGAGCTTTTGATTTGTATACGATGTTGGAAAGCTGTCCATACATCTCTTTAACATTTTCTTCCTTGGCCATTGTAAAATTCTCGTATTCGCTACTCAGCATGGCAAGGCGAGATTCCTTGAGTTGAGATGTTTCTTCATGAGTCGCTTCTAGTGTGTGCCATATTTCCTGCGCAGTTAGACAATGTGAGACACGATTAAATTCAAACTGATCTAATGAACAAATAATCGAATTCACAGCTATGGCATTAGTATTCTGTAACTTATTTTCTAGATCTGTCCATTGATCCTTCGGTTTATTTATTTCTTGATTATTTACAATTATAGTTGGTGCTCTACACCCTATCTCAACAATATCCCAAGCGTCAATGGTTTTCAGAAAAATTTCCATCCTATTTTTCCACTAAGCATATTCACCATTGAATATTGGTGGTCTAACTATAGACTGACCCTCCGCAAAAGCATTATTAAAAGAAGCCATTTTAAAAATTCAATTTTTTTTTAAAAAATGGTTTTTAAAAAATCAAACTTTTTCTAAAACAAAAATGGATTTTGTACCTAGCGTTGATACCACTTGTAGGATTAATTTCACCCTAGAGGAGGGGTGAAGAGGGTGATGCTATTAATTATAAAAATTTAATGCGGAAGTTTGTATAAAATTATTTCAACACAGATATATCAGAATAGCAGCACAAATAATAGCAGAATAATAAATGCAGAAATAGAAAGACACAGAATTTACCCTGCTTCGGCAAAACCCTGCCTACGTGCTGCCCCTAAGGTTTCTACTAGAAATTAAGCAGTCAGACGCTTACATACGTAAACTTGCGACACCCGCTATCGACTAGCCTTAACTCTACGCTCAAAACCCTGCCACAACTCAGCCACTGAGTTATGAATTCTCAAACTACGCCACGTAGTTTGTCCCTTAGTCACACGGCTAGAAATTACAAATGTTTAAAAGAAATTGCAAATTTAAAAACAATTTAAAAACAAATAAACAATAAAACCCTAATTATAAGCCCTAAGTAAAGATGGCACAAAAATATCTCCCTCTTTATTTTAATATATGCCGGTCCACTTTCTTCTTTGTTTGTGAAAAACAAAGAATGGCTGCTTCGATGTCTTTCCTCTTTTGATTTGAAATTAAGGCTTTGGCCTCACGTTCACTCCTGTGAGATTAGCTAGTGCTTCGGCCTTATCTTCGCTCCCGTGAGATTGGCTAGGGCTTCAGCTTTGTGAAATTAGGGCTCCAGCTATCGAAGAACCCGATTGATTGTTGATCGATTACAATTGATCTTCTGATTTGCTTTGGCAATCGATCATCTCCTTGAGATGCTTTAGGCTACTTCTTATTTGATTGAGTTCGACTTCTATTCCGGTATGTAATTTATGCTTTTTTCTCTCTGGTTTGAATACTTGAACTCAATGCATTTTGACGATGATGTTTTAGGGCTTCTATAGGAATCGAATTCCTTATTTTTCGTTCGTATATTTCATACGAGTTCGTCTGATAATTTTTGGCTTGCCGTTCGATTTTGCATTGACGACTCTGATGATTTTTGACATTTTCAATTCGTATATTTTTGGCTTGGTTGACACTACTTCGATCTTGACTTTGCTTGGCCACCACGATGTCGATTTCTGACTTGTTCAAGTTCGGCACTATCACTGCTTTTGTTTTCTGGCACTTTGTTGACTTCGGTAATGGTAATTTTGTGTTGATATTTTTGAATTCGTTTGAAACACTATTGCTATCAGCCTTGACTTTTAAACTTGATTCTATCTCGGCTTGTACTTGAGCATTTCATACGCTTTGTGTATTGGCTTCGGCCATTATGTCTCTGACTTGATAATGTCCTCGACCATCACCGTTGCAGCGATATTGCTTCTGGTCATTTTACTTGTACCATTCGAATTGTGATATTGGTCTTGACTTTGTTTATTTGAAATGATTCCTAGACATTTGATATTCCATCTGAAGCTTGTACATGAGTGTTGTGTACTTCATGGTTCCCTTGACTTTTTCTTCACTTGAATTTTCTCTGTGCCTTGTCTGGTTCATTGTTTCAAGTACTTGAATGTGAACTTGTTTGTTTGGTCTCTTGTTTGGTTTAAGTTTTGCATTTATGGTCTTTCACTTCGGCTTGCACCTGAATGTGCAGTCTAGTTGCTTGATGCTTTGTTCAAAGAGCTTCTCATGTGATATATCTGATTTTGGTTACATGATATTGTATTTTAAAACCTATTGTCAGTGTATATGTGCCTTGCATATCAGATTCATGTCTATAGCATATTCACTGATTCATGTTAGTTGATCTTTTGAAGTTAAAACATTAGAATCTTCTTTACTGATATAATTCATATTGTATTGCTTTTGAACTTGTAGCCTTGTCTCATTTGCATTGCTTGGTCATATGTATGCATCGAGGCAGTTTGCATTTGCGTTGTAGCTGCTGTCCATTTTGGTTTTGCTAGCTGTACTTGTATATTTGAACTTGAATTATTCCTCTTTGTCTTTTTTCAATTTCAGCCTTGACATATCAAACTATTTGTATGTTCGGTAGCTCTGCCTTTGGCTCTACTTGATACTTGTAGTTGTTTTCACTGCACATGTATATGCTGCACTTATATTTGCAGTGGGTTGCATTCTGGTTTCTCCTGCCTTGGCTCTGGTTAGATGTGCACCATTTTGCACGGTCTACTGCCTGGTCGACCATTTCAATTCACTGGCCTTGGACTTTGTTGTTGTGTGTATTTTTATGTAGCTTGTTTTCTGGATACAGTCTTGTTCATGGGTTGATTCGACCTGTTCATTATGTGGTATCTGTTTTTGCTGGTTTGAGTTTTTGCTGCCTTCATGTACATGCCGAGTCTCGTTGACATCGTCTGATATGCATTTGCTTGATGGTCTGAATGGACTGTCTAACCTTTCACTTGAGACTGTATGTAGCTTGCATGGCCTTTGTTTCACTTGAGAATTATTTGCATTTTTAATTGCACCTGTGTTGAATCCAGCTTTAAAGCTTGGGTTTGACCTTGCACTTTTGTCAAGATTTTATTTGTATTGCACTTGAGTTGAACCCGGCATTTCATTTGGGTTTGACCTGTGCTCGCCTGTCCCTATAATTTTATCAAGTGTATATATCGGTGCGCACGGCCTTGTGGCATGTACAATGATACACTGTGCATGTCACAAGCTGTTCGTGTATGATGAATTCAAATTTAAATGATGACGAACAACCCAAATAACTGAGGCAAATATTATTTTCAAAATCCACATTTTATTTTATACTGCAAAAATATTTCCTTTTCAATTTATTGCGTCAATATTTAGTTTTGCAGATTGCTCAGATGCTGGATTCAATCTGGAATAAAGTTGTAGATAAATTACAAGTGAATGAGCGATATGTAGTGAGGTGTATTTGTAAATGATAAATTGTGATGTAATCGAATTTGTATTGTATATATATATATATATATAAATACATATATATATATATATATATATATTGAGATCTTGAATTTGTACTATTCAAAAATTGTAACAAATATTTGTTTGAATAAAATATCCGTTTGAATTCAAATTCTGTGTTATTTATTTTATTCAGCAAATATATATTAATTATGTGAAAAATAAAATAGTACATTAAAACATACATTTAAATGAATATATATATATATATATATATGTTTTTTATCATCAAACAAAAATCATATACTCGCATATTCAACAAAACCAATTTTATAAAGAAGTCCCTCTTCTAAAATAATTTAATTTACATAGCAAATCACTTTGGAAAAATCTCCAAAAATTCCAGAAATTCACTTTAATCATGTTATCTAATTTATCAAAATTTAAGACCCAAATTCTTAATATATTTTTCAAAATAAATTTATAAACCCAAATAACCATATTCTCCTTTGAAAATTCATAAGTAATTCCCCACAGCTTGGAAAATTATATAAACTGAAACCGAACTCCAAAATCATGTTTCTCATAACATAAATTTTCCCATGGCATTTAAACATCTTTAAATCTCGGTTTTGCCCTAAAACTGTGCATAACCTCTTTTAAACAATATTTTTTAAACCACATAAGTTATAACTCAAGCATATCATCATTCAATATATCATAAAAATGAATTTACCCTTAAATTTGAAATCATATGATTCAAAACAAATAGAGATGGAATTATTATTCACCTTGATTTAGATAATGAGATTGGTTGCGATTGATTTCCCTTAAGCTTGATTCTCTAGCTTTAATTTGAATTTGTCTTCTCTTTGATAATGACCGGCCCTTCTTAATATTCTTGCTTATGTTTTCAAAATGACGTGTGAGGAATGAATGGTAGGAACGAAAATATATAAGGGTAAGGGTTATGGGTGGAAAATCCCCTATATACCTTAAGTAATTTACTTAACCTAAAACCTCATTCTTAAGCCCATTAATTCTTTTATTAGGCATTGCCTTAATTAAATTGATTCAAATCTCAACCTCCTTATCATTTAACATTTACATTATTATATTTAATTTATCTAATTAAATTTTCTGAATAATGTTATCAAAAAATAGGGGTGTTATAAGATTCCACAAAACTTTAGACCCTAGGAAAGAGCCAGAGGATGAAGGGCGGCCTTGACCAAGTTGACGATCGGCAACCCAGTCAGTCAAGATGATCCTACTTGGGTCTTGAAAATCGGGTCTCAACTCAGTATAAAGATGAAAAAGGAACTAACATGGTTTCTAAAGGTGAACCTAGATGTGTTTTCCTGGAACATTTTGACATGTGTGGAATATCGTTCGAGAAAGCATGTCATACATTGAATGTGAACCCCAGATGTCTTTCTGTGAAGTAGAAGCGACATGGCCTGTTCCGGGGTAATCTACTACGTTGAAAGAAGAGGTGATAAGCTAAAAGCCAATGGCTTCATCCACGATGCTATGTACCAAGAGTGGGTATTCAATCTAGTTTTATTCAAGAAGTCCAACTGGAAATGGAGGACATGCAAATTCAAACTTGAATAAGGAATGACCAAAGGACAATTTCAACAAAGATTGACGAACCGGAGGATTCGACTGCTGGCCATGAATTGTTGTCATTCAGGAACGCTTGCTCTAGCTATAATCAGATTCCAATGCACATCCCAGACCTGGAACATTCCAGCTCCATAATCGACTTAGGATTGTATTGTTACCTAGTCATGCCATTTGGTTTAAAATACACCAAAGCCACCTACCAAAGACTGGTAAATTCCATGTCCATAGACCAAGTCGGACGTTCAATGGAAGTTTAAGTCGATGATATGATGGTAAAGTCGTGACATTCGATGAACCGTTTGGTGACTTGTGGGAAATGTTTGGCGTGCTCCGGAGATACAGAATGAATCTCAAACTGCTGAAATGCTTGTTCGGAGTCACTCAGGGAAGTTCTTGGGTTTTATTGTGAACTCGAGAGGAATTGAGGCCAATCCAAAGAAGATAGAAGTCTTGAGAAATGTTGAAGCGCTAAAGAAAATAAAGGAAATGAAAAGCCTGAATAGGAAAGTAGCCACACCAAGTCGATTCATCTTGAAGGCTATAGAAAAATTTGATGTTCTCAATGTGGGGAAAAGAAACTTTGCCTGGATGCAATAATGTAAGGATGCTTTTCAACCCTTGGTCTCACCTAGAAAGACCATCGGTCTTATCAAAGTCTTTGGAAGGAGAAGATTTTTTTCATTTATTTAGCAGTATCTGTTCATGCTTTGAATGTTGCCCTTGTGCATGAACAAAACAGAATCCAAAGGCCGGTATCTTACATTAGCGAGCAATAAACAGGAGCAGAAAGAAATTACCTAATGTTTGAGAAATTGGCCTATTGCTTGTTGACCGCATCGAGAAAACTCCATACCTACTTCCTAGCTCATCCGATTAAGGTGCTAATTGATCAGCCCTTATGATAGGTCCTACAATGATCTGAGAATACTAAAAGATTATTAAAATGGAACATTAAAATGAGTCGATATGATATATCATATCATCCCAAAAGAGCAATCCAAGGCCAAGCATTGACCGATCTTATCATCGAGTTCACTACTTGACATGATGAGAGAGAAGAGGTTATGAAGAAGAGTACTTAATGGAAACTGATGGAGCATCCAATGAACGTTCCTTGAGGGCAGGAGTGGTTTTGGTGACCCTCGAGGAATGGTCAATTTGTTATGCCCTGAAACTTGAGTTCCCTACAATGAACAACGAGGATGAATCTAAAGCGCTGATAGCGGGACTAAAGATAGCGAAAGAGTTAGGAGTCAAAGCTTTATACATATATAGTGACTCTCAATTGGCCGTCTTCCAGGCGAGGAAAGAATTCCAGGCCATGGGAGCAAGGATGGCCCCCTATCTGATGAAATTTTGGAATTGATCAATGACTTTAAATATTACATGATAACGTACATCCTCAAGAAGGAGAATACAAAAACCGATTCACTAGCCAAGCTAGCTAGTTTAGAGGATGCATAACTCATGTGTTTAGTTCCAGAGGAGTTGTTATAAGCTTCAAGCACCGATCAGATCGATGTCGATTGTAATTTAGAGGCTGAATTTGAGAAAGGATCATGGATTACTCTAATTAAGGAGCATCTATTGAAAGGAACCATTTTAGATAGAAGAAATGAACGAAGAAAATTCCTGTGCCAAGCTCCACGATTCATTATTTAGGAAGGAGTGTAGTATAGAAGAGGGTTACCTATTCCCCTGCTATGGTGTGTCACCAATGAGGAGGCCAAGAAGGTCCTTGGGGATGTTCATGAAGGAGCATGTGGCAATCACACTAGGGGAAAACGTTAGCAAACAAGATTCTTTGCTATGGATATTTTTGGCCAATGGTCAACAAAGATGCAGCCGCTTACACCAAATGGTGTGAACAATGTAAGATTTACAAAAATTCCTAGAGCTCCACTTATACAGATCACACTGTGAACAATGTAAGATTTACAAAAATTCCTAGAGCTCCGCTTATACAGATCACACAAATGGTTAGTCCACTACCATTTATTGTATTAGGAATCGACGTTATTGTGCTAGCAATGTCAAAGGGTGGAGCAAAATATGCCATTGTTGCATGAAGTGGAACCGCTCGCCATGATCACTATAAAAAAGGTGATCAACTTTGTAGCTAGAAACATTATTTGTCAACTAAGGATCCCACAAACAATCATCTTCAACAACGGGACTTAATTTGACAGTGCAAATTCAAGAAATTCTGTAATAAATATCGAATAGAGAAGAGATTTTCGACAGTAATGCATCTGCAGGTGAGTGGTCAGGTAGAAGTAGTGAACAAAATCATCAAGTCCATTTTGAATCAACGATTGACAAAGGCCAAAAGCAAGTGGGTCGATGAACTGCCTTTGGAAGTTTGGGTTTATCAAGCGACCCATAAATCTGCGACTGGTCATACACCGTTTTCTTTGGTCTACGAATCGGACACCATGATTCCAATTGAATTGGAAATGCAATCTCATTGAAAGATCCATTATGATTGCAAAAAGAACGAAGAGCTTCTGCTTGAGTCCCTTGATATGATTGATGAGAAACGCGATGAAGCTTATTTGAGAGCCTCTGCTTACTACAGGCGAGTAGCTCAATATCACAATGCAAAGGTCAGGAACTGGACCTTCAAGATCGGCGATCTTGTTTTAAAAAAAATCTTCCCTGCTTAGTGAACATGGGCCCGACTTGGGAAGGTCTATATGCTATCTAGCATAAGCTTGGTGATGAAACATTCAAGCTAGCGGTTGTTGATGGAATTTCACTTCCGAGGGAGTGGAATAGTGAGCACTTACGATGCTATTTCACTTAAAATTGTTTTTGTACGTACTTTGTTGATTTCAATGTAACAAGGCATTACCTGCTGTTGTTGTGGATATAAAATGAACTGGCTTCGGGATCGATGAATTTGTGTTCTCATTAGCTAAAACTTGTTTTGTGAACAACGATAATGTTAAACAACTTACACTTACATAGTACATATATATACAGGTTCCCAGAGGAAGATATCGATTGGATTTGGCAGTCCATGACTGGACCTAAGGATCATGACTATTCCGAGGCATCCTAAGTTAGATGCCAATTAACTCCTCCAAGTCATGACTTGGGCATTGGAGTATAAAACCAAAGGGATCAAATGAGACTGTCTGCCCTAAGGACTTTTCCCAGAAAAAGACAAAGCATCGAACCATTGTCCGGAGATTTGTAAGCTAACAATCTACGCTCGGACTAAGACAAGACCTTATCCAAACGTTTATGGATAGACTTGCGACACCCAAAGATGGGTATCTTGTTTACTTAGCCCTGTAAGCTAGGAATGGACGACCATAGGATTTAGGCGAGATCTGACACAAACATCGAGAGATAGAAGTTACAATGCCTTGAAGATGGTACCCTGTCAACATAGCTCCACAGATAGGGCATGCACGATCAAAGCCCAGAGCTAGCCAAGATAAGGTACAACGTCTAAGAAATAGACGTCCAAAACACCGCCCAAGGTGAAAAATCTCAGTTGATGCTGGAAGATTTGCAAGACCAAACATGGATGCTTATATATAGTATTGTTTAACGACGAAAAATTCTATTCAATAGAAAATCATTGAAAATATATCGTTATAAAAACCATAAGTACACAACATACAATCATAGCGCGTACGTGCCTACGAGTCGATTCACAGAGAAAAAAGTAAATTCTAAAATTACTCAATCAAATTAGCACAAAAATTAGAGGAGATTTAGCTAAAATTGTGGAAAAATTGAATGTAAAAGTAGAGTAAAAGTGGAATAAAACTATGCAACTAAGGACCAATTTAGAGGTAAATCCACTATCAATCATTCATATAAATCAACACAAAATTTAATCTATAACCTCTTATTTAACTTCAAGTAGAAATGATTGATGTGCCTATTATAAGCATGACCTATTAGTGCTATTAATTATCACAACTTAAACCATCAATCTCCAGCACACCATTCAAACCCACTTCTAGAATATCATGAAAATGATCATAAAATTAAAAATAAAATCTAATTTAATTATGATCTATTTACTATGAACTAGTATCATAGATTGTCAAATTTTGATTCTAGTTTAACTTTCATTAACAAAATCATATTTGTTAAATGATGATGTAACTTGTGTTTATATTTGATTATGCATGGCTTATTTGTTATGAACAACATAGACTATCAAATTCACTAGTCAGCTTATATCAACAACTTAATTCCCATTAAGCGTAAAATAAGAGATTATAAATGGAACCATTCTATGTTGATTCGATATGATTCATGAGAGCTTCATTACCCCTAAATTAAAGGGGTTTGCTTCTTATAATTAAATTCATGTCAACATAAAATGATTTAAACATAAAAAAGAAAAAGAAAAATGAGAGCTAATTAAAGGAAAAGAGAACTAACTACTTGCATAAAATAAATCTAAACTAATTACATAAATTAAAAGAGAGCATAAAATAAAATGACAATAAAAGAATGCATGAAATGAAAATGCATGAAAGTAAAGAACAAAGCTAAGAAGCCATTAAAGATATATTTTATTTAATATTGATTTTTTGCTACAACTTTGGATAAAAGAGAACAGATCATTACATGAAACATAAGGGGTATGTATAAATGCTTAAAACCCTAATTTCATTTTTAAGGGTCTGTCAAAAATACCCTTGAGTTTGTGTAGCCTCCAAGTAATCGTTAGAAATTAATTAATCCACACTAACATGTGCATTTTTCCTTTAAATCTCCACTAACATTTCATGTGCTTTTAATTATAGTCCATTAGGTCATGGGCATGTGGGCTCCTCCATTTGCATGAATTCTTTTATTTCCTACTTTCTTTGGATTTGAACACTTGTGCATGCATATATCCATGAAGCTCCATCCAATTTGCACTCGATTTCCTATAAAATAAAATTAACATGTGCAAATAATTTTTGTCCAATTTAATTTATACATAAATTACCGTTTTGCCCCCAAATGAAGACGAATGAATGATGTTTTGAAAACATTTTACATTTTGTTTAAAACATATAAAACACCTTAATATACTCATTTATTTTAATAAAAGAAGATTAAATATGATAGTATAAATGTACACTTTTACTTGTACATCAATAACTTCATACTTATCTTTTTATTCTTCCTCGAATAAACTAAAACTAGGATAAATCTGTTTTTGTAGGATACACGATTGCATTGAGCATATGCAACAAGCCGTTAAACCTTTAAGTGTCCCTAGTACTCGTGAGAGTTTTCAGTAGATACTACCCACAAAATCCAAATGCGATATGCAAATTATAATGCAACTACATGATTCAAGTTTTCCAAAATATTTACAAATGAAGAATTTGCTTTTAAATTGACACAAGTAAGTTAGATATAGTTTTGGTTATTATCTAGAAATTTTAGTCTTTTTACTCACCAAAACTTCCAACAGAAATTAAGTTGTTATCACAATTGGACTCTAGTTTGGTTAGCTATTTCAGTTGATAACATAGTGCAACTATGAAATGAATCATTTAATTGGTTATCAAAGTTTTGCAAAGTGGAAATTTTATTTCTTTTGTATAAAAAGTCAAATCACTAGTGAGGATAGTGCTCGGGTTTCAATTGCTTGCTCTCTCTATTTTGAAAAATATTATTGTTTACACACCTAACTAAGAAAACTTAGGCCAGATATACTGATCATGCACCACCTTTCGGGCTTACGTGAGAAGAGTACGTAGTGTGGCGAGTGTACACACTTGCTTATGAACACATGACTCTAAGCATTTATTATTATTATTATTTTAATTTATTTACATACACCTAACTCGGACAAACTAAGGCCAGATATACCGATCATGCACTGCCTTTTAGGCTTATGTTAGAATGGTACAGAGTGTGGCGAGTGTACACATTTACGTGTGAACACATGGCTCTAGATGTTTATTGTTATTAATTTGAAAAGAGAAAGTTATGCAAATTCATCTTACCACTGCTTAACTTAGAAGATAAAAAATATTATCACATTTACTTTAAATCAACCCCTCTTTTAAACAATGATTACAATTAGGATATACTTCATAATTATCACATATGAATCTTCCTATATACTAGTTACACCATAATTACTTATAAACAAACCTTTTCTTTTTCATTTTGTTAAGACAAGTAATTTTTCAGAAATTTCAATTTAATAACAAAAAACGTATACTTATTCTGTCGTGTTTCTTCAAAAGTATATCAATATGCTAAAAAAAAAGTTTGCTTGCTTTTTTTGTTTTTGGAAAGAAAATGCAAAAAATAAACCATGAAAAATCAAAATAAACACTAGTGATTCCCCCCATACACTTGATTTTGACTATATCCCACAGTCAATTCATGATATAATGAGTGTAACGGAGAAAAATATTTACATATTTACAAGAGATGGTTAAAAATTTCTTACTAGCCATAGTGTGGTTCATGAAGAATCATGAACTCCTCCTTTCGATCACTCGCCAACTCCAGGTAAGGTTTCAAATTATGACCATTGAATTTAAAAATCGATTCATCCTTAGGGTTTTTTATTTCTATGGCACCATGTGGAAAAACAGTATGTACCACGTATGTTCCTGCCTATCTTGATTTCAATTTCCCAAGGAACAAATGAAGTCGAGAGTCACGCAAAAGAACTCTTTGATTTGGCGAAAATGTTTTTATTAGGATTGACTTGTCACGAAATTTTTTTGATTTTTCTTTATAAATTTTCTTATTTTCATACGCGTCGTTCCTAATTTCCTCTAATTCATTGAGTTGCAATTTTCTATTTTTGCCAGCATTTTAAAGATCAAAGTTTATGTTCTTAATCGCCCACAATGCTTTATGTTCATGTTCGACAGGTAAATGACACGCTTTACCATATACTAACCTAAAAGGAGACATCCCTAGATTAGTTTTGTATGCAGTTCTATAAACCCAATGTGCATCCTCAATTTTTGTGACCAATCTTTTTTATTTTTATTTATAGTTTCTCCAAAATTTGCTTGATTTGACGATTTGAAACATCAACTCGACCTCAAGTTTAAGGATGAAAATGAGTGGATAACTTTTGGGTTATCGAGTATTTCTTCATTAGAGTTTCAAATGATCGATTATAGGAATGGATTCGATTATCGCTTATTATTGTGCGAGGTGTTCCAAACCTCGAAAAGATGTTTTCTTTTATGAATTTCACAACAACTTTATGGTCATTTGTTTTACATGGAATGGATTCAACCCATTTAAAGACGTAATCTACAGCAAGAAGAATGTATAGATTTCCAAAAGAGTAGGGAAAGGTCTCATAAAGTCAATACCCCAAACGTCAAAGATTTTGATCGTAAGAAGAGGTTCAAAGGCATCATGTTTTGTTGAGAGATTTTTCCTAAAATTTGCAGCGATCACAAGTTTTATAGAACTCGGATGCATCTTTGAAAAGTGTAGGCCGGTAAAAACCACATTGAAGCACCTTTTTTGCTGTTTTCTTATGATCGAAATGATCACCACAAGCTTGGTTATGACAAAATGAAAGGACACTCTTAATTTCGCAATTTGGGATGCAAAGTCGAATGATTTGGTTGGAACAATACATAAACAAGCATGGATCATCCCAACAAAAATATTTTACTTGGGAAAGAAATTTGTATTTGTCTCATTTTGACTAAAATGAAGGAGTTTCTTTAGTGACTAAATAGTTCACTATTGGCATACCATGGATCGATGGAAATAAAAAGGAGTTACTCGTTAGGAAAGTTTTCGTTGATCGGTAAAGAAGATGGTGTGTTTAGAAGAAGTGATAGATAATCGGCAATGATATTGTTAGATCCTTTTTTATTGATCGTAAGGTCAAATGCTTGGAGAAAAGGATCTAACGAATCAAACAAGACTTTACATATTTTTTAGCGAAATGGTACCTAAGAGCGGAGTGGTCAATATAAACCATAATGTGTGAGTCAAATAAGGTGAGAACTTTTCAGGTGCAAAGAATACTGCTAGAAGCTCTTTTCAGTGGTCATGTAATTGAGTTGAGCATCGTTTAAAGTCGTACTAGCGTAGTAGATGACATGAAGGATTTTAATGATGCATTGTTCTAGGACAGCACCAACTGCAAAGTTAGAAGCACCACACATTATTCAAAAGGAAGATCCTAATTGGGGGAGCGAATGACCGAAGTAGAAATGATTTCATTCTTAATATGTCCAAAAGAAGAGAGAAAATCAGAATTGAAATCGAAAGGAACATCCTTTCCTAATAGAGTCATCAGAGGTTGAGCAATTTTACTAAAGTCTTTCACTAAGTGTCGATAAAAAACAATGTGTCTTAGCAATGAATGAATGTCCTTGGCAGATTTGGAAGTAGGTAGATTTTCCATTACGTCAACTTTCGCTTTATCTACCTCAATGCCTTTGTTTGAAATGACATACCCAAGGACAATGCCATGTTTGACCATAAAATGGCATTTTTCCCAATTCAAAGTTAAAATATTTCTCTTTACAATGATTTAGAATCAACTCAAGAAGATGTGGGCACTCGGAAAAAGAATCTCAAAAGACAGAGAAGTCGTCCATAAAAACTTATAGAAAACGTTCGATCATGTCAGAAAAGATACCAACCATTCATCGTTGGAAAGTTACAGGGGCGTTACAAAAACCGAATGGCATACATCGGTAAGCTAAGGTTCTGAAAGGATACGTGAAAATCGTTTTTTCTTGATCTTCTGGGGCGATTGGAACTTGGTTATAACCGAAATATCCATTAAGAAAATAATAGAATTCGTGGCCGGCTAATTGTTCAAGCATTTGGTCGATGAAAGAAACAGGGGAATGATCTTTGCGTGTGGCGACATTAATTTTCGATAATCAAAGCAAACAAGCCACATATTTGAGTAGAGTTGAATCAGTTCATTAGCATCACTTGTGATATCTGTTATACCGAACTTTTTAGGCACGACATTAATTGGGCTAACCCATGAACTATCAGAGATGTGATATATGATACCATGATCAAGGAGCTTAAGAATTTCTTCTCGAACCTCATCTTTCGTTTCAGGATTGAACCTTCATTGCGCATCACAAGTGAGTTTGGCTTCTTCGGTTAAATTAATGCGATGATGAACAATTGCAGGGCTAATTCCCTTAATATCGGTAATGGACCATCCAATCGCTTCTTTGTTTTTCGAAAGAATTGAAAGAAGAGACGCTTCTTGGTCAAGAGAAAACTTGGTATATAAATAATGATGGGAAGAGCGTCGTTTTCACTTAAGTATGCATACTTACGGTGAGAAGGAAGAGGTTTGAGCTCTAACCTGGGAGGTTGCTCAAGCAAAGACATCGGTTGAATTTCTGACTCAACCGTACAAGGTTCGAAGGGAAGCGTGTCTTCAATCTCATTTGGAACAGCTTGAAATATTTATTCGTATTCAGCCTCGTGTTTGTTGTTAAGGTCAACAATTTGTTGTCAAAATTTTCTTGAATAGAGCTAACTTCCAACGTTTGATCAAGTGGTTCTTTCGATTGACTTTCGAGATTGAAGATTTTAAGATCCAAAGTCATGTTACCAAAAGAAATTTTCATCAAACTATTTCGACATTTGATTAAGGCATTCAAAGTAACTAAGAAAGGTCGTCCTAGAATAAGTGGAATTTGACTCATTGAATTATTCACAGGCTGTGTCTCTAGGATGAAGAAATTGACAGGGAATATGAATTGACCTATTTTCATGAGTACATCATCGATTTCTCCTATGGGTTTCTTTATCAAACGATCGGAAGATTGAAGAGTTACTTTGAACGATTTTAGTTCATCTAAGCTAAGTTGCTGATAAACTGAATAAGGAATCAAATTGACACTAGCATCCAAGTCTAATAAGCATTTACTGATTGTTTTATCTCCTATTGTACATGAGAACGTCGAACATTCAGGATCTTTGTATTTTACGAGAATTGATTGAGACAAGATTTTGCTAAGACCAACAGCTAAAAATACTTTTTTGGATACATGAGTGTGTTAATTTTGAGTACACAAGTCCTTTACAAACATAGCATAAGTTGAGACTTGTTGAACGATATCAAGGAGGAGGATGTTCACTTTGACTTATTTGAAAATTTCCAACATCTTTTCCATTTGTTCAGAAAGTTTCTTAGGTCGAATTTGATGTGGAAATGGAATTTGGTACTCAGTAGGTCGGTTTACTTGAGTAGAAGAACGATTTGGATTGGAATTTGATTCAATATTTGACTCGATGTTTTGTTCAGAATCGCTTGTGGTTATCGAAGTGTTAAGAGGAGCTTTCGGTAAATCGTTTGGATTGACAACTTGGTTATCGATCAATTTACCAGAACGCAAAGCTGTTATAGCATTTATTTGGTTCATATTACTACCTTGAACAACGTGAGCTTGATTCGAGTTCGTATTTTGATTTCTAAGGTTTAAAACTGGCTTACATGGGAACCGGCCTCATTCACGTTCACTCACAGAAGTGGCTAATTGACTCATTTACATTTCGAGTTTAGCAATTGATTGCTTGTATTTTGCATGTACGAGGTAACAAATTTTGCAAATTGCTATTTGATTGGAGGTTTTGAGTGGTCGCTTTAGCCAAAATTTTAAGAATTTTCTCAAGCACAGTCATTCGTTTATCGTCGTGGGGAGCGAAAGAATGTTGCGATTGATTTTGATACAGAGGCACAATATTTTTTTTTGAAAGTGGTTGGGATGAAAAGGAGGATTCGAAGCATTGCTGTAAATGCTTGAAAATTGGGTCGAACCAAATTCGTGTTAGAGTTATTTTGGTTCCATGCAAAGTTAGGATGATTTCTCCAACCGGGATTGTACGTTGGAGAAAATGGGTCATTCTTAACTTTGTAAAAAGTATTGAGTTGTTCTAACGGCTGAGAACGCTGATCGACGATGTGATTTGGATCGTTACATTTATAACACAATGGTTAGAAAGCTTGATTCATTTGATTAGATGAGAAAATATTGTCGAATTTATTGATCATTGCATTGATTTTAGCTTCCAAAGCCAACGATGATCCTATAAAGTGTACGTTCGATAATAAATAGATGGATTCTCGTTAGAACATTCTCATTGGGATGATTTTTTAGCCAAGTTCTCAAGGAATTGCCAAGCATCGTCAAGATGTTGGGTAAGAAAATTTCCTTGGCACATCGATTCAAACTGGTTCGTGAACTTTCAAGTCCTCCGTGTAAGATTTGGCAAAGAGTCCATTTTTAAAATTATGGTGTGGACATTTTATCAAAAGCTCTTCAAATCTTTCAAAGTATTTTCTAAAAGATTCGCCCCTAAATTGATGAAAGTTTACAATTTCATTTCGTATTTTCGTCGTTTTTTTCCAAGGAGTAGAAATTTTTTAAGAAAACTTTAACCAATTCATCCCAAGTTTTGATTGAATTCGAAGGTAAGCTATACAACCATTTTTTTGCATAATCATAAGGGTGAACGAAGTTAACCTAAGTCTTATTCCATCGTCACATAGTTGTTGAAATTGTTGAAGTATATGGTTATGCAATTGAATTTTGTTAAGATGATGTATGGGTCATCGTGTTCAAAATTGCCAAATTTCAGGAGTGTGGCAATATGATTTGAATGAACTTCGAAGTGATTACCTATTAGGACGGGTAAAGTGATACAAGAAGGAATAGAAACTCCACAGAGAAAGATTTATCCGTGAGAGTTCGAGGAGGGTTTTCATTAGCCATAATTGGAGCTTCGTTCGTTCGAGTTAAACGATTTATCGTTTGCCACGAGTTCAAGTACTCGTGCACAAGTGAAAAAAATCAAGGAGAGAAAGATGTGAAAATCAAGGTAAGAGAATGAAATATGGTTTAGAGAATGAATTTTTTTCTTTTTTTTCTAAAAAAGAAAAATGCTTACTAAAAAGAAATTATTTTGGAAAGGAAGATTTATTTTTGCTTTGTTTTTTTTTGGATTTGATTTTTTTGGAATATTTTTGCTTTTGAAAAGATTTTTCATTTCGATTTTTGTTTTTAAAAAAAAATTAAGTAAAATGCTTGTTTTTGGATTTTTTGTTTTGTTTGATTTTTTTGAAGGAAAATATTTGTTTTGTTCTTTTAATTTTTTTGATTTTTTTTTTAAAACTAAGTTAAGGAAAATGTGACTTTTTTTAATATATGCATGAACTAATGCAACTAAATAAATGCAATGACTTAACTATAAATTTTCCGTCCTTAGTAGCTTCTAACCCAAAATTGTATAATCACACTTTGAATTAATTCAACAAAATAGTTCTCAACCAGGTAACAGACATGAGTTATCAGTGCACTGCGAATTACCGTAGCAATGCAGCCAAAGGTTTAAGTACCTTTAGAGAAACAATCACTATAACATTTATGAATCGCCGTAATATTTATAAATGATTATTGCTCTGTCGTAGCATAGATATAAAGAAATATATTTTTTTAAAAAAAACAACTTGCCAAGGTACAATTTTGCCCTACATGAGCTCGTGACTCTCTTGGTCCAACGTCTAACATTATTATTAGCCAAATTCTAAGATGATATGTAATTCGTGGGTCAAGGAAGGGGTGATGAAATCCCCCATCTTATGTGAAGTTGGATATTGTTTTCTCCTTTTGATTTCCTGCAATTTGCAACCTAAAAAAGTGTTGAACAAGACTTTTGTTCTCTTTTCAGTTTTTTTATGGAGACAAACAAAGCCAAATGAAAACAAAGACAAACAATTTTTTTTTGTAATGTTTTTATTTTAGAAAAGATTGAATTTCCTCCTAAAAAATTCAATGTCACCGACAATCCCTATACCCAAGCCAAAAGAAAACAATTTTTCTTCTTCTTCATTTTTAATACTCAAGGTGCGAACTTAATTAAATACCCAAGCCTAATACCCAACACAATTAAATACCCCTAATTCCTTCTTCTTCGTTCTACTTGTGATGGTTATGAGTTTAGTCGCGAATGATGGAGATGGAGGCAGGTCACGGTTGAGGTTTTGATTCATGAATTGGATGGTTTCGATGGTTGGAGGTGGTGAGGTTGTAGTGATTGTGGCAGTGATGGCTACTTCTATGAACTGTGGTTAGTGCAGTGTGAAGGGGGATTATGGTCGCAGTTCGTTGGTGGTTGAGGCAGACAGAAGGAAATGGTGGAGGTGATTGAAGAAGTGCATGTTGGGCGGGATGAATGAGCAGTTATGTGGCAGTGGGTTGGAGGCAGAGGTATTTGCAGTAGGAAGTGATGTTGTTGGAGAAGTTTGTGGAAGTTTTCGCAATGAGGTTGTAGTGATTGCAATGGGTTTGCTGTTGTTTGGGTTTGTAGTGATCAAAGGCAGTGTAATGATGATGGCAGAAGAAGTATGCAAGGAGATGGAGCTTGCAAATTTGGAGAGGAGTGTTTGGCAGAGGGGAGTTGAATGGTGGAAGGAGGTGACGGTGGTGGGTGGTTCAAGTAGCAGGGAGGAAGGTTATTGTGTGCACTATGATGTGTTTGGGGTGTTGGTTATGTATATGGAGGAGTTTGGAGGGTTCAGGCAGGTTGGTAGCATTGAAGTTGAAAGTGTTTTGTACGATGAGAAGAAAGGAAGTTATGCATAAGCTTGGTTGAATACTGATGATGGACGGTGAGTGTTTGGTTGTGGCAAGAGGAAGGTTTGAGATGGCAAGCGTGGATGAAGGTCGCAGTTTGGTGAAGTTTGAGGGGTGGTCTGGAGTTGAGGAAGTATGCAACGTAAACAGTAATCAAATGTAAAAAACCAAAAAACAGAGAATGTAAGCAGAGAATACAGTGCACAGTTTGGAAGAAATGTAAGGAAAAATGAAATGTAATGAATTATATATATATTATACACACATACATATATACACACAAACGTACATATATATACATATATATATACATGTATACATACATACATATATATATATATATATGTGTGTGTGTGAAAATGAGATGTGAAACAAAAAAAATGCAATGCCCAGAGAATATGATGTAACGGTGAATAGTTTGAAATGCATATGTTTTTTTATACATACGGAAATTAATGCAAATGAAATAAGAGAGGGATAGGTTTCCTAAAAAGTGAAAACAAACAGAAACGAGCGAACAGAAACAACAGCAAGATGGAAATGAATTGCACAGATGGGAACTAAAATAGAAAATTCAAAGATTATCACACATGCACAGTTTTTTCTTTCTTTTTTTGTTTAATAACATCAAATAAAGTAAAACTAAAATAAAATTTCTTTCCTCGGCAATGGCGCCATAAACTTGTTTAACGAAAAAAATTCTTTTGATTAGAAAACATCGAAAATATACCGTTATAAAAACGGCAAGTGCATGACTTACAATCGTAGTACGTATATGAGTATGGATCGATCCATAAGGAAAGAATTAAATTCTAAAATTACTTAATCAAATTAGCCCAAAAATTAAGAGGATATTTAGCTAAAATTATGGAAAAGTTGAAAGTAAAACTAGAGTAAAAGTGGAATAAACTATGAGATTAAGGAGAAATTTATAGTTAAATTCACTTTCAATCATTCATATAAATCAACACAAAATTTAACCTATAATCTCTAATTTAAATTCAAGTAGAAATGATTGATGTGCTTATTATAAGCATGCCCTATTTGTACTATTAATTAGCACAATTTAAACCATCAAACTCTAGCACACCATTCAAACCCACTTCTAGAATCTAGTGAAAATGATTATGGAATTAAAAATGAAATCTATTTTAAGCATGATCGATTTACTATGAACTAATAACATAGATCATCAAAATTTGCTTCTAATTCGACTTTCATTATCAAAATCATATTTGTTAGATGATGATGCAACTTGTATTTATATTTGACTAAGCATAGCTTGTTTGTTATAAACAACATAGACTATCATATTCACTAATAAACTTACATCGGCATCTAAATTTCCATTAAGCACAAAATAAGAGATTATAAATAAAACTATTCTACGTTGATTCAATATGATTCATCAGAGCTTCAATACTCCTAAAGTGAAGGGGTTTAGCTTCTCATAATTGAGTTCATATCAACATAAAATGATTTAAACATTAAAATAACAAGAAAAATGAGAGCCAATTAAAAGAAAAGAGAGCTAACTACTTGCATAAAATAAATCTAAACTAATTTCATGAATTAAAACAGAGAATAAAATAAAATAACAATAAAAGAAAACATGAAATGAAAGTGCATGAAAGTAAAGAACAAGGCTAAGAAGCCACTAAAAACATATTGATTTAATATTGATTTTGTGCTACAATTTTTCATAAAAGAGAAGAGATCATTACATAAAACATAAGAGGTATTTATACATGCATAAAATCCTAATTTCATTTTTAGTAGACTACCAAAAATGCTCTTGAGTTTGTGTAGCCTCCAAGTAATCATTAGGAAATTAATTAATCCTCACTAACATATGTTATTGCCCTTAAACCTCCACTAGCATGTTCATGTGCTTTCAACTATGGTTCACTAGTTAGTGGGCATGTGGGCACCTCCATTTGCATGAATTCTTTTATTTCCTATTTGCATGAATTCTTTTATTTCCTTCTTTCTTTAACTTTGAACACTTGCGCATGCATATATCAATGAAGATTCATCCAATTTCCTACAAAATAAAATTAACATGTGCAAATAAATTTTCTCCAATTTAATTTATACATAAAATTATTTTTTTGTCTCCAAATGAAGATGAATGAATGATGTTTTGAAAATATTTTGCATCTGGTTAAAACAAGTAAAATACCCTAGCATGCTCATTTATTTTAATAAAAAAAGATTAAATATGGGAGTATAAATATATACTCTTACATGTAGATCGGGTATCTAAGCCATAACTCTCTTAGAGCAGAGAGTGATATAAACTCCATTGCTTTCACTAGTCAAATGAAGCTGGGCTAGAGATAAGTAAAGTAAGCTTCTAAGTCATTTAAATAAAAAAAATTCCTCAATACATAAATAGATAGGCACAAGATTCGAAAGGAAACAAATCTATACTTTTATTAACAAACTTTCTTAACAAAAGAGCGGGGGCTGCACCCACACAACAACAGAAAAAATAAGGAAAAATTACAACTAAGTTTTCTTTCTCCACTCCTTCGCCTTCCTTCCTTATCCGGGGGAATTTGTATCGGATTTGTTGGGCTTCCTTCTGCTCATTGCCTTGCTCTTATTATCCTTCGAAAAGTAACCTTTCAGGTCATTTTTTAATCATGTTCGCTTTCTAGAGACTCGGGATTCACGCCCTGAACACCCCAAAAAGTAGGAATGGTAATGGGAGTGAAGATAGATTTCGTAGGAAACAATAAAGATAGGTAGGTGGAATGTAATCAAACTTTTCATTCTTAATCTCCTTGGTCAACATGGCTTGGAATCATTGCATCTCTTGCATAGTAAGTCCTAACAAACGCACCGCGATTCCAGTAATAATGATATCTTCATCTCCCTACCCCCCGGGAAGGCACATCTGACATCCACTTCCAAATCATGAACCATTTCAGCATCGGGGCTAGGAGCAATGCCTATTGGAGGTGCCAGAGTTGGATGAGGAGAAGATACAATGACTGATTCCATTATAGTGGCTTATGTCTCCATTGGCAAGCTTACTTCTGACAAAGGGACAATAATGGGCTGATTTGAAAATTGAAAAATGAAAAAGTAGAGATTAATGACGTAAACCTCTGTTATATGAGCCATTTAAAATACAGGCGAGGTTAACGATATACCTCCAGCAGATATAGACTCGATATTAACCAGAGTGCCACCAAATCCTCCTTCCAAAATAGGAGATAGAATGGGCAACTTCAGAAGCTGATGCTCATCGGGGTTGTATTGAGCATCCAAAGAGGGTGTCGAAACAGTTGAAACCCTAGAGTAGCCCGGTAGTGGAAATATCAATGGAGCTACGAATACGGGTGATGGTTTCAATAATTAGATGCTCCGATGTCAAAGGAGCAGTAATGTTTACTATTGAATCATGAGAGCAGACCCAGAACTCTCACCCCAATCCTTTTGAACCTCAGTAATCAATTCAGGGTGTGAGATAAGCTCACTGAACTTGAGCACTTCTAGGTATTCTTCATCCAAGAGGTCAAGCTTTTGCTTCTCCTCATCGACCTCAACTCCATTGGAGTGATCTCGCTCCTATCTCATGATCTCTTCCTAGGCCATGGCCAAAGCCCAGGGATGTCCCTCGTCCTACCATAACAAGTTACCAAACTTGATAGCATTTGCATTATACCGCATAAGAATAGGCTCAAGTCTAGTTTAACTCTATTCTCCACAGCCTTAACCCGCTCTTCAACACCCTTCACTCAAGGCTCTATGTCATCTCTTGTGTTGCGAGCATTTAATAACTCCTCGCAATAACCCTGGGATTGGGTGAGTCCTTTTCTTTCTTTTCATATGCTCAAATTTGCTATTTCTAAGGCTTGCTCTTCCATAATTTTCTTACATTGTTCATTTTTTAATGATAGAGTGTAGCTCCTATGATGAGCTGTCTTGATTTGCTTTTGCTGGTTCTAATGATCCTCCTCAACAGATTTAGTCAGATCTCATATATTCTTCTTGGCATCAACTAGTGAAGCATTAAGTCCTTCTACCTCCTTGTCAAGAGTGGAGATAATACGCTTGTCATGTTCTTGGATCTGTTTCATTTCCTCAAGCTCTGTTTATCTCCTTAAGAGACCTTAGAAATAGCCTCAACTATTCTCTTTCGCTTTAAATATTTGTCGTAAACATCGTCCAGATCTGCCACGACATCGGATTTAACCCTTGAAGTGATTTCCTTTAGATGAGCACCAAAGTGGACATCATCGAAGCCGATTTTCGAAAAAGCACAATTCATGGCAGCTAAATGAGGATTGGAAACAGCTTCCATTTCTGCGGTACAAGTAGGGATTTGAATTGAACCTTTATCAGACCTCAAGCAAGGAGGATGGGGGAACCAGCCTAGATGATTGCTTGAAACATCGTGGCTTGTGAGAGGATATCGTCGGTTTTGTTGATGAATGAATTGAAACAAGGGCAGTTGATATTTCAATGGGTAGGATAGGATCAGGTCTTTTCGAATCTTTATCCATGCTATGCGGTAAGGGTGAATAAGACCTGCATCATGGAGATGACTCATGAGACTTATAGCCTCTGTCCAAACTCTTATAATACCTGCTCGAGCGCCTTCTCGAATCAAATTCATGAGATGAACTGCTAGAACGGCTAAACGATCCAGCCTTTTCGTATTTACTCCCTTAATTCTAGGCAATGTCATATAAAATCCCGTGCTCCATAGAATCTGTAAATGAAATATGGAAAAGTTAACACCAAAATTGAAATGATAGTGCAAACAAATCAAGAGTGTAGTGTAATGTAAATGTGAATGTGTTCTAGTGTCCCTCCACGGACCGTGGACTTGGAGCTTGCTAACAGGGGTTATTCCCCCGCATGAGTAACAGGCGCTTCATCAGGCAAATGAATAGGAGGTCCAATATCTCCAACGTTGATATTTTCGAGACCAAGGGACCCAATTTCATTTGGGAAACTCTAAAGGACCCAAAGGTATCCCCAAAAGGCGAGATGTGGGTCTCATCTACTACAGTGCTGGTGGAGATTGCACGGACGCCGGAGATGAAATAGTCTTTATTTGGGTTGCTGATTTATGACGATTGATGATCATCATCACATCTGTTACTAGAGGACTCTTGGCCTATGTTGGCATCATCATTGCTTCCGCCATTACTTTCTCTTTCCTCAACGTGCCTGCTCGTTTCTTCTCTACCTTCGGCCCTTTGACTTGTCCAAGGATCTATAAATTGGTTTAGAACAGAGGGTGCCACATGACCTTCATCAACATTCTTGGCAGCATAGTGTTCATGCGAAGAATCGTCGTCGTCGTCTCTAACTTTCAGAACATAGCCAACACTGCAGCCTTCCTCTAAGAGGTTGTAAGCGTGTAAGTTATCATCTGTGAGGAGTGACTTTATTTCCCTTTCCTCAAGTGGGACTTGGTGGAGAGGTGCGTGGGTTGTCGCTAAAATCGCACCGTTGGGCCTTCTTGAATTATTTGCTGATGTAAGCAGTGATAAAGTGAATAGCTGAGACTAAAACACCGTACTAAAAGAGAGGAAGTAAGAATGAGACATATGTCTATATAATCACCTTTGTGCAAAACCAGGCAGGCAACGTATAAAGAAGAATTTATCCTTAAAGCAGCTCGGCTTGTTCCAGAGATCCAACACTATCCGGCAGCCCCTAGCGGGTTCTAAGAAAATGAGTAAAGGAGACCCCTTTTGGCACTTAAAGCCGTATAGATAACGAATCTCCTAAGCGCTATGCTCACAATCCAAATGATGGATGAAAATCATATACCTGTTGTTTGAGAAGGCATAGCTATTTGGGTGTAATTAGCCAGAGCAAGCTTCATAAATTGCAGGATTGTGCGAATAAAATGGTTGAACGGTGGAACATAGTTGGCCATGCACATGTACGGGTTATAGGTTGTATATCCCATTGGTAGAAGATGCTCTCGTTGATAGCGTGTAGGAACCAACACATCTTCCAATGGAATACCATGCTTCTCGCATATTCTCTTAAGAGAAGCTTCATCAACATTCAAAGTTGCACAGATTGGGGGATTATCCACAATAATAGCATCGCCCATATCAATATCGGTGGAAACCCTTACTATAGGCTCTTTAGCCAAAACAGAAGGAACTATTTCTAAAGACTGCGTTGTCCTATGACTGGCTGGATGAGATTATGATGGAGCAAACATTGAGCTAGATTCAGTATTAGATTTGACATATTGTGATGTTGAAGGACCTACGACCATAATCGAGAGACAAGAGGAGCATCTTCAATCCATAACCATCAAAGCTTCCTACGTAAGAGATATGAAGCATACTAAAAGCTGTAATCTCCATGCTAGAAGAAAATCCGGTATTGTATATGTACCAAACCCGATGGATACTAATGTATGTTGATTGATCGGATCTCGTACATCGACGAGGGGATAGTGTGTAGTCCAATTTCTACAGTGCATACAACTAAATCCATGCAATTCAAGTCCATCATTCAATTATAAATTCAACAAGTAGTTCGTTCAGGTGTCTATTTACTTTTAAAGTGACCGTTATCAGAAACCGTCCCAAAAAATCATGAATCATCGACTATGGCTTGACCAACTTTGATTATGGAGTTCCATTTAAAAACTTGTAGGAATGGTTGGAAATTATGCACTAAAAATTTTGGTCGCTAGGAAAAAATTGAGTCTACCATGAGTAGGACTCAAAGTCGACTCAAGTCGAAGATCAGAAAACTCAAGCTCAAGCTATGCTTGAGAAAAACAAACCATGTTTTGAGTAAAACTCAAGTATTATACAAGGCATCCTCTAGTACTTAAGTTTTTAGGCAAAATTCCCAAGTGTAGGATCGGCACGTGTCCATAGGAAGAAAGCAATAGATTCCATCTTTTGGACGTGCAAAGTTGAGGTTCTAATCGGAGATGAACAACGTTAATCAATGCCGCTACCTACCTAGAGTGAAAGGCACTAATGGCTACGAAGAGATCTAGGCTTGAAGTCTAAAACGTTCAAATCGATCGGTATTCGTGGATTAGAGTGAGAGAATGATGTTTCAGATGATCTTGAAGGTGGGAAGAATGGCGATCCAAGGTAGAAGATGGGTCGGCAGTTCGAGCTTTGGTAATGGTAAGCTCTAGGTAAAACAATTTCAAGGCAATAAATTTAATAATAAGTGGAAAATTCCATGTATGGATTCGTGCTTATGTAAATACTGAACCATAAGGATAGGCAGATAAATTGCCTACATTTGAGGTGCCAAGTATCAGTACCGAACCATGGTCTATGGATCGTTACTAAACCATGGAACTATTATATATATAATAAATGTATGTATGCATGCATGAAAATAGACAAGTAGGGTTCCAAGAGAATAATTCCTACTTGGAAAATTAGAGAAAGAAAACTATTGAATTTTTTTCGAAATTGGGATGGCAAAATCGAAGAGCATGCTCCAGTTCTTATACTACGCAAGAGTTGCAAGTTCTAGGCCATTCGAGACAATTCAACGATTTCTAAAAGATACATTGCTTCATGCAAGTAGTTAAGAGGAAAAGTAGATTTTCTCTATGATGATAGTGAGTCCACAGTTTGTCAGGGTCCAGAACATATCTTGTTAAAACAAGATATACTTTAGGGGGAAATGTTATATAGCTTTGTGATCAAGCCATATCTGGGCAAGTTGGATCGATTAAGTTAAAGGATGATCAAGCGTAAGCTCAGAACGATAACTTAGAAACACAAATGCCAAGCAAGATCAACAAATCCAGCCACCAACTTGCTGAGGACCCCCTCATGCCTACATGCTAACCCAACCCAAGGATCAAATGTCAGTAATCAAAGATTCATGACCAAGTCATGGATCAGTATCAAAAAATAATTTTCACTCCAATTCATCAATGGTTCACGCGACATAAAGTTTGAGTGCTTATAAGTTAGCACATTCCATATAAGATGGTTCGCTAGCTATCCATAACCCAAACGATCGATGGGTAAATCAAGTACTTTCTCCAACATTCGACAAAGAGTTTAGTCGAGTTCAAGCTCATATCGATACACCTAGATTTCAAAGACAAAGATACAAGTTAACCAAGCATCCTTGAGAGAATGAAGAGAGTCCAAAGTTCAATCTCGTGGATCGGTATCGACCCATGGGCATCGTTCGGTACCGATCCCTAAAATTTTGTTGAGTTGGCCACTATCTTTCAAGAGTGGCTCATTTAGAACATAGGGAACATGGGAAGGAATGTGGTGGAGAGAAATCTATTTTTGGCTATAAATAGAGGATGAGAAGCACTATTTAAGGATCTTTTGCCTTGTATTCAAAATTTCTATATTTTTGTTGTAATCTCTCGGGTCAATACTGATCCATAGACTATGGATCTATAAGATCAACTCTGTAAAAACTTTATGGAATCATAATGTAAGTTCAAGTGGATGTAGACCATAAGCCAAACCATTATAATTGTTGTGTGTGATTTTCTCCCTTTTTTATTATTTTTCTTCATTGTGTTCTTCTTTACTCTTTTGGGTGTTTGGGCCAACTTTTGGCGTAAACAACATTTAAAAATATGAAATTATTTGAATATGATTAAAGTTATTTGATAACCTTATTAACCCCTTTTAATTAATAGTTAATGATGGAAAAGTTGTTTTTAAGTTTTTTTTACAAAAATAAATAGTTCGTATATCGATAGTGTAATCAAAAATCATTTTATCAATAACAAGCTTTTTACTTGGTAAAAGTTGTTTGAACTTATTGTACTTTCCTAATATATTAATTGGCCATTAATTAACAACTAAAAGCATTTTATTGTTTAGTGCTAATTAATTAGTGATGATGTTATGCATGATGTCTTTGGAAGATATTTTGGGAGAGGGGTAGTTTGGGGAGATTTAAAGGTTATGACGTTATGTAAGGAGAAGTGATGGGATAATATGAAGCATATAGAAAGGGGACTGGGCTTGTGGCTGGTCATAGAAGGTAGGAGGCGGTAGGTAACCTCTTGGTGAAGTCTATATAAACATCCTTAAGGATTAGAAAAATGGTTTGCTAATTTATTAACCATAGAAATCATCCTCTTCTCTCTTCACATAAACATTCTTAGATCTACTTCAGTCTTCACCAAAATTTGGCAAGAGGCTTAAAACAACATAACAACAAGGAATAATAACTTATATCTTGACGAATGGGAGCATAAACCCCCACCCAAAGTTGGGCCGTGGGCAACATTAGCCAGGAAGAGGTGACCAAGTGCAAAAGTAAAGCAAAGGTTAGGTTTTATAACTTGTTTTGGTCAAGGTAGAAAGCGTTCTTAAGGTATAGGTTTACATTTGATGTTAGCTTAGGTTTGGGTGAGATTGCTCACCATTTGATTGTATATGAAGTTGTATAAATTGCTTGTGTAAATATAAAGTTTATTAACCAATTAAATTTATAACTTTTTGGACCCCACTTGCTTTTGAAACCAAATGACAACTATATGCTATGTATAATCCTACCATTACCCTCTAAAAAATGTAACATGGCCTTAATTTTGTATTCACATGTTTGGTTTGGTTGTATGTGCTATTGAAGTGTGTTTGAAAGTGTTTGAAGTGAGAATAGTCGCTGCAAGTGTACTTCACAAATCCCTTGTGAAAGAATATAACTTGGTTGTTATTTACACTATAATGGAGTATGGGACACCAAGGAATTGGTGTGAAAAATTGTGGAAATGATAAAAGTTGTAAATGTTAGAAGCGAGAATTAGTTGCTATAGATGTGCTTGAAATTGCTTTGTGTTCGACGACTTCTAAAATTACCCTGACAGATATCCTTAGGGTTTCATTGCATGGTTATTATATAATATAAGTATAATTCTTACTATAAAAATAATCATACCTTGAGTCTTTCATTTGGATAGAGAAAACTTGTCAAAATTTCGATGTTTTTTCTAAGTGTTCTTTGTCCAAAACTTCTATAGCATTTTTCTGCTGCTGCTGTTGATCTACCGAGACACTTCTAGGCTTAAAGCGCTGTTTTGTTTAATACACATTTTAACTAGTTTGTCATTAATTAAATGGTTTAAAATTTATTATCTTTGTGGAATATTTTTAGGGAAGTCCAACAACATGTTTTAGAGTATGAGAAAAAGATTAAAAGTTTACATATATTTGTAATAATTAAATATGAATTTTTAAAGAAAAAAGGTTTCCTTTGTGGCATTTCAAATAAAAGCTTTTTAGTAAATTTTAAATTTTTATTTTTACAAAATATTTTATATAGATATTTAAAACCTATTTATAAGTATTTTTGAAGTATTTATATAAAAGTTTGGAAAAGTAAGTGAAGTATTTTATGAAAGGATAAGTGGTTTTGGTTATAACAGTTAGTTGTACAAATGAATGATTTTATGGAGTTATGTAAAACTATATTATCTTGTTAATATGTATACTTGGATCTAAAAATAATGTTTAAGGATGATGTTAAGTATAGATGGTTCATGATTTGTAGTGACAATATGTTAAGTAACATTTGTCTTCAACACTTTTGATTAGACTTATGAATATAGTTAGATCTTTACAAAGAATGTTTTGAAGATAATGTTAAGTAATAAATGGTTTTAGGTTTGTAGTCAAAAAGTGTCGGTAAAATTTGTCTTTAACACATTTGAATGTACATTTCAATATAAGTTGATCTTTAAAATGAATGTTTTAAAGATAATGATAAGTGTGAAATGTTTTGGGTTTATATCAAACAATGTTTTATTAACATTTATTTTTACCACTTATAAATATGCTTATTCTTTAAATAGAGTATTTTAAAGATAATTACAAGTACAGAATCTTTTTAAGAAAAAGGATAGAAAAGTAAAGGTTTAATTTATAAAAGAGATAAGGAGTTTATGGTAATAATGCTTAATTAACATTTTTTAACCTCTTTGATTATATTTTAAAGTATGAAATCTTGTTAAGACATTTGTGAATATTTTTATACTTTGAAGATAAGAATATGAATACATTTCTATGTATTAGAAAGAGTAGAAATGAATAGTGAAATACTAGTAAACATGTATATATCTTTTGTAAAAGTGTTTTAAATATATACAAGTATTTACAAAGAATTTTTAGCTAATAAAAGAATTAACTAAATAAAAAAGGGATTAGAAGTCGCTTTTGTGACTTAATCGTGCTTTGTGACTTAATCATGTTTTATATGACTTAATTGTGCTTTGTGTGTTTACTTATATATGGGAAGTATTTAATCCGATACTTGGCAATAACATCCCAAAATATCCATAATAAAATGTCTCAAAAAAACATGTCCAACATCTAGGTACATCTGAATAAATCAAAAACATAGATAAATAGAATAACTTCCACAAATCTTCCACTACCTCCGTCTTCTTCATCAGCATCTTTTTTCCCTAACTTCTGGGTTGTAATGAGGAGGGAGTCAGAACAAAAATGTCCAATGAATGAAAATCTTAAGCTTTACTGTAATAGTATTTGGGCAGTATCATTTAAATAAGTAATATGTCTTATGTATGATATATTGTGTCCTACTAAGTATACCTCTATTGTAAGTCAAAGGCTTTTATAGTCCAACTCCATAATGTATCTTTAACCGTAGGCCAAAAACCCTTTCCAGTCCATCTTTGAAACTACCATAAATCATGTCCTAACGATGTGAGAGAAAGCACTGAGCCACTTAATACCTCTTTGACAGGTATCATGCAGACTCTGACCATTTAATACTTATATTCTAGGAAAATCACTATCATTTAATACATAAACCCAAGGCAGACCCCTCTCTGGTACTTCTAACCGACATCGCAAGAAATCTCATTAGGCCACTTAATACTTCTTTCATGGGAAGAGGCGGACCTTATAATAGCCACATAATACCTTAAACCTAAAATGGATACCTCCCTTTGATTTTCCACTACCGCACCCAAAAGATAATTCCGACCATTTAATACTTTTTAAATGGGAAGGAGGTGGACCCTACAACAACCACTTAATTCCTAAAACCTAAAAGCAGGCCCATACTGGGATATCCATCTTGTGATCCGTAACACAAAATGCAACGTCTTACATTAGTCCGATCATTCACATCTGGTGGTAGCCAAATTAATTGGGCAGGCACAACCTATAAATTTGGACTAACCTCACGTCCGCCGTGAATATTTATCGTAGGAAATGTCTCACATCAGCCCCAAAGTCACACTGTTGGTAACAAGATTAGCTGAGCAGACTTCTGTGTGCTTTTGACGACATCACATCCCTATAACTTAGTCATATTTCTTCTTTCCTAACATACTACCATATACATACACACACATACTATATATATATAATATCACATTGCATTTAGGACTTAAGGCAATATAAGTAAAACTTCTTATTTTAACTTTAATTATGGATTAATTTCCATAATTATCCTTAACTTCCTTCCTATAGGATTTAATGCTAATTACTAACATATTTATTCTATATGATGCAAATTATACGTTACTATTTATATGCTATTTATTATATTTATACGTACACAATATTTTAGCTAACTAAATATTCCAAAGCATGTGTAGAAATATTCCTATTCTAAGATTAACGCTTCATATACTAGTCAAAACTTCCATATCTATATAAGACTAAGTTCCATACAATAATTTACAAAATAACCAATATCCTTAGCTAGAATAAATAGACTTGTGTGTGTATTAGGAAGAATACAAAACTTATTTTGAATTAATATAATAGAATCACCACCCCCATTTCAAGAAAACAAAACTTAAAATTTAAACCTTTTATATTCTATTCAACTTTTACGTATACAACCTTGAAGCAGAAAAAGAGATTCATATTTATCTACATTACGGAAATAGGCGGAGCAAACTAAAAATAGAAAAATCCATACTTTGCATACCATTTCTTAATAATTTTCCTTTTGAACTCTTTTATCGCAATAATAGAAATTTGAAGTGGAAGTTGAATAGAACATAATTCATTCAAAGTGCAGATAACAATTTAAATTCTTCAATATCAACATAAAACAATTGAAATTCTAACCAATCTAAGGATTGACATTTTATTTGGGGGAAGTTTGGGGGTTAGGGTTTTCACGTAAAAAGTTCCCCAAGGTATAAAACAAATTCAAATTGTACTGCACAAGTTTCTTTAGGTTTGATTCATGCACTTGCCTAATTGCTCATTCAAGTTTCTTTTTTTTTGAAATATAAGACAATTTAATTATACATAAATTAGATTCAAAATTCAAAGATTAGGAAAGAACAAAAAAATAGGAAAATGTATAAACCTATTACCTTTTTCCCTTGGATTTGAAATCTTGAATCTAATCGAAGAATTAAGGGCGAATACTGACAAAGTTTCGCTAGCGTTCCAAAAATATTTTATGAACAAAAGTGAGGGGGCTGGCCTTTTATTTTTAATGCTTAGAAGGCATCTGGACTATAGGATTTAAATCGGTTTGAAATAATAAAATATAGGTCGTTCGTGAACTAACCTTACCCTAGCTGCTACACAAGCACTGGTCGACTGGTCTAGTAGAGGCGGTCGACCGATTTCCTACTGCGGTTGAGAATTAATTCTTTCCATTTGATTTTGATTTACTTCCTATATTACTATAACGACCTGGAATTTTCGATCCCGAAAATTCCATATAGTTTGGAAAAGAAGAAAAAAGATAGAAGAAGAAGAAATAGAAAACCAAACTCAGAATCTCACATTCGCAGCGGATGAAATATAATATCAAATAATATTCTTTACACAAAGAAAGCTGTATCAGTCAATTACATTTTAATACATCAAAGTTACAACATTTGACAATCACTGGATAGTTAAAATAAATTGTTCCAGATATACAAGAATATAACACAACGGAAACACTCCATGCATTCCTGCCATCCAGCTCGCCTCTTGAGCTCCAGAACGTCCTTATTTGGAAATCTGTAATATTCGATCTGACCCGAGCATTACATCAACGTAACACCCGGGTCAGGCTGTAATCCAGCGTGAGTAAACCCATCTAACATGGAACACAAAAGCATACAACTTATATAAACCCGGGGTAACTTGTATCAATTTACAACTTCACAAGTCGTTATAGACATCACTTACATCACACATCAATTTCTAAGTACCAAAACTTAGATTAAATGGTCCAATTCACTTAAATCATTCCATTTCAACCTATTGATTCCACATATCAATTTATAAAGAATCGAAGTGGTTTCGAATATTTACTAATACCCGACTTCGGTCTCTTCGAATTCAATGTCATCTTAACCCAAGTTATTCAAGTGAAATACAATTCAATTTTAAATACAACATGTCACTTTTTTACACAGCAATTCATCATCGATAGATAACCACATTATCATTGTCCATCCAAACATATCATATCACAAAACACTTCATATCAGAGATATAAATCAATTCAAGGCATTTAATCATCATTCAATCATTCATAAGCAAGATGGATCATTTCCAAAATCAATTTAATTTATCTCTAATTAAATTAATTACTAATCCTTTAATCACTTAGGTTACCTTTACTTAATCATTAATTAATTACAAATCAATTAATTAATGATCTTTTAATTATCCATCTTAATTAATCATCCTTGATTAATTATTTTCAATTACATAAAGTAATTATCCTTAACCATTTACCGTAATTACTTTCATTGATTACATTAATTAATGACCCTTAATTAATTACTTCCATTAATCAGTCTTAATCAATCATAAACAATAATTAACCATCTTGTAATTACTTTCCTTAATTACTTAACTCCTTAATTAATTACACTAATTAAACCCTAATTACTTCCATTAAGTAATTTTTCTTTTATTAATAACATTCAATGGATTATCCATTTATCACCATCAGTAAGTAGTTATACATTATTAATTACTTCCAGTAATTTTACTTAATCAATTTCATAATTAATCTATTACATAACTATTTTTAACCAACAAATTTTAGACTAATTAAATCTTGAGACTTGTTTAAACCTGTTAAACAACTTACCTGGAACTTGTTATCACTTCCATTTACTTAATGAAATAAGTTACCTAAGTCTTTGCTTTTCTATTTCAAAACTTTGCTTTTCATAAGCCTGTACATTTCTTTAAAAATTTTGAAATCTGGTTACTAAAAAATACAATCCGAGCAAACTTCGAGTCAAAACATTTTAAACTATAAAATTCGTTGATTAAATTTTGAAAACTTGAATTTATTTAAAATACTTTGCTTTGCTTTTAAAACCCGTACCTATTAACTTAAATTTTTTAAGAAAATAGGTTATAGCACCCAAGACTAACCGAGCCAACTTCGAACCTTACCCGAGCAAAACACGAAGTTGCCCCTAGGTCTACTACTTTGAGTTGCCTACGAAATCACTCGAGACATAACCAAGTTACAAGCTTTCTCTCGCAAACAACACAAACAAGAACCCGAGGCCATTATTCATTTTCCCGAGATCTATCCCGAGGCTCTCCCCCCTTCACCCTTACGAAACATCACTGATACACAGCGACCATGTGCACGTGCACTGGTCGACGACGAGGTTTTAGCATCCTCGACCATCACCGACAAGTCGCCTTTGCCAAGCTTGATTATCGCCACTACCCAGAACTCCTCGAAATCCTAGAAATCAAAATCGAGTTGCCTAAAAAACAACTGGAACCCATCATCGGTGCCAAACTTCACCACCGCCCTCGATTCTGACCACCAGAGTCCGTGCGAGCTTGACCAGTGTTACATCGTCAACTTCCATATTGTTTCCCCCACTCGCGATTACTTCCAGATCGCCAACGGTCGCGCAACTATCACTGTTCCATCGTTGATATGAACAAGTAATCGAAGCCTAAATCCTATTCGCATGACCTTCCTGGCCATCAGAAAAATCATCGAGTATTTTTCTTCTGTGCGCCACCATTCATGCCTCCTATGACCTCGATCCCAAGACACCCAACCATCAAGATCACCAGAATTTGACCCATTTTCCGATTCCGATCAACTCAAAAGTCCCATTCAAAAACATCCTTGAAAATTTAAAATTTATTATCAAATTCCTCAATTCTTACGACTAATTCGTTTATGAATTCAATTTATGAAATTTCGAACATTGGGTTTTGACTCATTTATGTTCATCACAGTAAATTCCAAATTTTTAAAATATTTACTAAATAAATATTCTTTTAATCATTTTTAAAATTAGTATTACATCATTATAGTCACTTCCCGTTTAAAGATCGAATTCTAAATTCAAATAGATGCGATGATCTGATTTTTTTCTAGAACAGGTTTCAAACCCTGTTATTATATCAACAGATATATATATAGATATAGATATAGATATAGATATATATCTATGTATACAGTCACATATGAGTATACATATTCATTCCCACTAAAACATATTTTACAACTTTGCTCAACATTGACCCACATGCAAACCATTTATCACAATATTTACTTCACATTTTTACTGCATGCAACAGAGTTTTAAAAAAAACAGATAAGGCTCTGTTTTCTCACCTGATGACGAATGAACAGAGAGATTTGAATCTGGAAAAATACTTGAATGCTTAAGACTGGAAACTTTGAAATGGCTTTTGATCTTGATGTAGGTTGAAGAGTTGTTGAGAAGATTGCTTGATTATTTTGGATTACTCAGGTTTTGAACTTGCTTTGACTTTTGAACTGAAAATCCTTGTTGCTTTTGAAATTACTACTTGTTATTTGAAAATCTAGAATTGCTTGATTTAGATTAATAAGCTGTTTGAATAATTTTCTATTTTAGTGTTATAAAGTTTTGGTTCTTAGTTGAAAATTGTAGATCAGAAAAAAAATGGAAGAGAGGGGAAAAATAGGTTTATGTAACTTAGTTTGATTTATTTTAGGATAAAAAGAAAAATAACGGACACTTGTCCTTTACCTTGTTAATTTGCTAACACATGTTATTTAAAAGGTTTATAACTTAACACATGTAACATTACATGCATAAATAAATTTTTTAAATGTTCATAAAGCCTTGAAAATTAATTTCCTAGTTTATAAATACATATATAAATAAATTCTTTTAAAAATAATAATAATAACACAATTTATGTTCCGAATAAAATTATGAAAATATATTTTAAATCCAAAGTATAATCTAAGATATATATATTTATCCTTTGAATTTCAATTTTCTAATCCAAATTCAAATTCAATTTAAAATTTAATGTAAATTCAACTCACAAATTAAATTTGTAAATAATAATTCTATTTATACCTACATTTAAAACATCACATTATTATTATTGTTTGAAAATAAAAAATTTGTCAATTTTAAATAATTTATAAAGGAGATTATCAAATAAATATTTTCCCAGATATGAATATTAATTATTAGATTTATTTTTTTCAATTTTAACAATCAGTATTTTAATAGTTAGAATCAGTATTTCTTAGTAATTAACCCAATTAATCATCAATCAACAGATATTAAAAATCCGGGTTATCACATTCCTCCCCCCTTTGAATCTTTTTGTCCTCGAAAAGAAACGAAGCTAGAATTTATTTAATACTTAAAATAAGATAAACCACTCTTTTATCATTTTTAAAACAGTTTTAAAAATCTACATTGTATTACAAAAGTAGTTTTATAATAATACTTTTTATAACTCTATGTCCCAACCAGTCCATCCTTTTTCTCACAGAAATTCGGTCATACGTTGATCAGGCGTAAGACTAAAAATCTATAAGTACTTGGTAAACCCGTTTTAACATCCAGTGAAAATACTTGGAAAATAATCTTACTGAAAATATAGAATTTTTTTTTGAAAATAGAGGAGATATCTTTGGTGAGAATGCTCTAGAAATCATCACTCCCATCCATGGTCGGAGTTACATCCTGGGTTATGTTGCCATCACAGCAAAAGTCCATGTAACTGTAGGCACTTGCGCCCCTCGATTACGCCATGGAACCCGCCACTGATCGCAATTACATTCCTGGGTTACGTTGCCATCATAGCAAAAGTCCATGTAACTGTAGGCATCAACGCCCTCAATTTTCGTTGTCAAAAATGAAACTTCTCCACTCCCATATAGGTCGCAGTCTACCGATGTAAAATCAAACGTAGACTGTTGGCTCTCAGCAGCACACACGACTTTCGCTATGTCACCATAGGTCGCAGTCTACCGATATAAAATCAAACGTAGACTATTGGCTCTCGGCGGCACACACGACTTTCGTTATGGTCTGCAGTAGATCCAGTGACATCGAGTTACACTATCATCACAGCATAACCCAAATTTCTCTATAGGCATCAGCTCCCTCGACTTCTGCTACACACTACACATAATCCTCAGGAACTAGTTTTGTCCAGACTCCTCACAGGATCAACTTTACAACCTCCCCCTTTGAGACTCAAGGCAGTACCAACCTATGGTACTCTTGAGAAGTTCATTTCAAAGGAGCGCCTTTTTCCCCAGAGCCATTTTCAAAACACTTTACACTATACACATATAGTATCTTCCAAATCATACACCTAGTATGAATTCCATATAAATCTCTTTTTCTCAAAATCGATTATCCCATAATAGATAATCCTCAAACTAGGCTTTCGAAATTCCAATATTGATTTTACCTAAAAATCAAAAGCCTTTCCAAAATCCATAGGTTCCAAAAACCTTTCCTCCAAAATCATTCTCATAAGATCCTTTATATATAGATATATATAACCTTGAAAAATCTTTGGATCATTTCAAACTTGTATAAAACTCTTTTTATACTTCAAATATTTTCAAAACCCTTTTCTTCTGGTTATAGATTCAACAAAGGGAGTTTATCATATATATAACAAAGATACATAACTTTGTTTATGCCAAATCAAATATTCAAATTTGATTACCCTTTACAAAACCACTTACCATGTTACTTACTTCCATAAAGTAAATTTCTATTATAGAAATATCCAATTACCCCTTTATTTTATCATATATCTCACAAAAAATACTTTTCATTTCAAAAACATTTCACATTTCTTATCCACAAATTCCCACTATCAATTTCATTCAAACCCGTACGATGTATACATATCATCCGTATGCTGTATCAATTTGATCGCTCACTCGATCACACAATTTATCTTCCGAACTAGTATCGTCCACCCGACTTCCTAGTGCAGACTCAGATCTGGTTTCTTGATCAGAAGCTGTCATTCTCCTTGCATAGCCATAACTATGATAGAGAACATCTAGAATCAGTCAACAATCCATATCCAGGTTCGCTGTCGAAAATCGAGTGGAAAATCCCAACTCGATCGATAAACTATCTCGAAATTCTGTGCGCAAATCTGGATCAAATCATTATGTGAGAAGAATAATATACATACATCCAACGTATTTATCCTCATTGGTTATTAGCCAAAACAATCTCCTTTTCTATTCACATTCACTTTAATTTCTATCCACTTATTCACAACTGCTTCAATTCCATTTGGATTATCACTTTAATTCTTATCTCATTTGGTAATTAATCATACGCAGTTTGCACTCTGACCATTTTAAAATTTAAAATAGCTTGAAAAATTAAAAATAAACAAGTAGTTGAAAAATAATTATTAGTTTGTAAAATAGCTGTAAAATAGTTATGTAATTGTAAAATAATTGGAAAGTAGTTAAATAGTTATAAAATTTTAAATAGTTCCAAAATAGTTGTAAAATAGTAATTAGGTACGAGGTAATTGAAAACAGTAATTAGTTTATAAATCAGTTGATTTTTTTTATAGTTTCAAAAATGATTGTAAAACAAGTATAAGGTAGTTTTAGGTTTAAAAAGAAAACTTGTAAAGTAAATAGTTTGGAAAAATAGATTTATATTAAAATAATTTATTTTGAAAATAGTCCAGAGTCGAACTGTTCAATTCCCAACCTCCATTTCCAATCATTTAAATTTAAATTTCCACTTCCATTTATATTAACCCAATTCCAATTTAAGTAAATTCAATTTCCATTGAAATTGATTTAATCCCAATTCAAGTTGAATTAACCTCAATTTCTTTCCAGATTCAAATCAAATTCCATTTAATTTTAAACCTATTCAACTTTAATTACAATTCCAAATTATTCAAATCAATTTGGACTAATTTCAAATTGAACGTACTTCAAATTCAAATCATTTCAATTTCCGTTTGAATTAATCCCAATTCCCATTTGAATTTTTAAACTTATCCATCTTCAATCACAATACCAATTAATTCAAATCAAATTCAATTTGAACTAATTCAATTCAAATTTCAAATTTATATTATTCCGAATTACATGAATCCGAGTTAAATTTTTAAATGTTGATTTAATCCTATAAATCAAATCAACTTATATCTTTAAACCATTTAATTATGAATCCAAATTCCATTTTTAACCTATTTCAAAGTTCAAATAATAACTCAAAACCTTTTTAAACAACTAAATCTTTGAAATTCAATTTATCATCAAATTTTAATTTTGAAACCAAACCTTTGAAATTTTATCTTAAACACTCTAATCCTAAGTCCAAAATGATTCCATTTTATCTTAATAATGGATATATTACCACACCCCATTTCTTCTTTCATTTAAATAAATCTAAATTCAGCTTAAAGATTATTAATAATAACAGGATGGTATCATTCGAATTACTTAAAACATCCATCCATTTTCAATTTCCAGATCTCAAACCCATTTGGAGATCACACAAACTCACCATTCAAATCGACCATTTAACTTCCCAAGTTAAATCCCAATTTCATCTTGAAATTTCCAATTTAGGTTGTTTGTTCTAAACTTATTTAACTTTCCTAAAGTCAAATTCAATTTACTTAATCCAGTCAACCCTACTTAAATTTGAATTCACGCTTCAAAATTCAAAATTCTTTCCCACTTATAAGTTCAAAACTTATATCCCTTTGGGTTTTCAAAACTCATTCAAATAAAAATTTAAAACTCAATATTAGGGTTTATTTTAAATCATCATTGATATTATGTACATTCCCCATATTATTTTAAATCGCCTTTGGTTTTTAATTTAAAACAAATTTCTTTAAATTTTCAAACAACTCTTGTTTGAAATAGGGCCCCTTTCATAAAAATATATTAAATAACATTTCTTTATCTGTTTGAAACAATTTTCAAATTCTGGACCCAGATTTAAAACTTCAAATTTAGATCATTTTCTGTTCCAATTTATAAGTCATACTTACCTAAATATTTTACTTCCCTAAAACATTTCATTTTTCTTACTCATTAATACACATTTTATTATTAAACACAACAATCATTTATGATAATAACCAAGAATATGATATTTGGAAACCACTTCATTATTATCTTATTCTAGAACTCTTCTCCAAATTTAATTTCAGTTTGAATCTATTTCAGACTTATCTTTATTCAATTTCAATTTGGTTGCATTTCTATTACCACTTAATTTAATTCCAATAATTTAACAACCAATTACCTTAATATTTATTATAAAGAAATATTGCTTTATATATCAAAATATATACTTATATAAAATCATTTAAAATCTTTATATAAAAAATAACAAGTACGCTCTCATATATATATATATATATATATATATTCACTCAACTCATTCTAGGGTACCATTGACCCTTCCTTAATGAGTAATCCCACTAGAGCCATGGTTCTCACTTAACCTTTGCTCTGATACCAAACGTAACGACCCGGAATTTTCGATCTCGAAAATTCTGTATAGTTAGGAAAAGAAGAAAAGAGATAGAAGAAGAAGAAATAGAAAACCAAACTCAGAATCTCACATTCGCAGCGGATGAAATATAATATCAAATAATATTCTTTACACAAAGAAAGATGTATCAGTCAATTACATTCGAATAGATCAGAGTTACAACATTTAACAATCACTGGACATTTAAAATAACTTGTTCCAGATATACAACAATATAACACAGCGGAAACATTCCATGCATTCCTGCGATCCAGCTCGCCTCCTGAGCTCCAGAACGTCCTTACCTGGAAATCTGTAATACTCGGTCTGACCCGAGCATTACATCAAAGTAACACCAGGGTCAGGTTAGAAACCAGCGTGAGTAAACCCATCCAACATGGAACACAAAAGCATACAACTTATATAAACCCGAGGTAACTTGTATCAATTTACAACTTAACAAGTCGTTATAGACATCACTTACATCACACATCAATTTCTAAGTACCAAAACTTAGATTAAATGGTCCAATTCACTTAAATCATGTCGTTTCAGCCTGTTGATTCCACATATCGATTTATAAAGAATCAAAGTGGTTTCGGGTATTGTAATGACCCATAAATTTTTAATAACTAAAATTGTTAAATTGATAAAATTTTGGTAATTTAATATGAAGAAAAATAAACTTTGTAATAAAATAAGGAAGGAATGTTAAAGTGGAAATGCATATTTTATTCATAAGGTAACATAAAAAAGAATGAAACTTATTTGAATGAATTTATTTGAGGATTCAATCATAATAAATGTACACATTTAACAAATTGAATATAATTAAGAACAATTGTTTATACAAAGGAAAAAAATTAATTAAATCCATCAGGTCATTGCTTGATTTCTTGCCTTTTTCTACATGGCCTCTTTATTTCTTTCTTTATCCATACAAACTCTTTTCCTAGCCAGATATTTCTCATTTGAAAATCATGTACAAGAAGATTTATTTCTCATTTCAAAACTCCTCATTTTCATTTGCATTTAAGAATAAAACATATATACATTTCTTTCTCCTTAACTTATGCCTTTTATGTTTATTAGCATTTACTCTCACTTTGCTTGCCATCCAAACCATCTATGCGTCAACCCAAAATTTTTAATAAATGTTTTATTTATTTAATTTAGATAATTTTGTTATTTAAAATATAAATTTTGGTGTGGATTAGAATTCCACACATGAATTAATAGAATATTTTCCGAAAATGTAAATTTTGTCAATATGGTCAAACGTTGACTTCTAAATTTAAAAATTTAAAGGTTTTAAAATTTGAATTTTGTCTTTTATTTTGAAAGAGAATAAATTTTTAAGAATACTGCTTTTTATTTCGTTGGAATCTGAATTATAATGTGAAAGTTACGCTTTTTTAACTATTGCATGTAATTTGTTGTATTTAACAAAATTGTTTACTTTAAATTATATAAATAATATTTTATTTGGTCATGTAATGTTCTAATTTATGTTTTCAGGGGTAAAATAACTTTTTTTGTATATATTTTGGTTTTAAAATATATTTAAAAGTGTAATCGGCATTTTCCAGTGTCGGTTGTATTTTGTTTACAATTTCTAATTTCCAACTTCAACTAATTTAAGAAATTCTTTATTTATTTTTATATTTTTCTTAAGAACTTATTTTATTCTCATTCTCACTTTATTTTGTTTCTCAAAGATTTATTTTAAACCATTTTTAAGAAGAGTTGTAATTTCCCAAAGTTAAGTGGATTGTGTTTGCAATTTTCTTAAGCTAGTTTCAATAAATTAAGCTATTTTCTTTATTTATCTTTCTATTTTCCTAAAATATAATTATTTATTTTCTTTTTCACTTTATTTCAGTTTTTTATTTTATTTACTGATTTTTTTATTTGTTTTAAAATGTGATAGAAATTTTTTCAAATCTTTTAATTTAAATGAATATATTCGTACAACATTTTTTCTCACTTTGATTCTTTTAAATTTGGTTATATACCTTTTTAATTAAGAAATTAATATTGGGTAAAAGAAATAAATAAGAAACGAGTAGTTTTAATCACGTTACTTTTATCAATTATTTGAGCGTACGTTTCAATTAAAATTTTGCATCTAGTACACGCTCAAAAATTTCATACCTTAGCTAATAAAATCAAATCTTTTGTATAAAAAAATAAATATGTACAATACTTATTTTGCGGTTGTTTTACTGATATTGGTTGTATACTTTTTAAAGTGAGCAATAAATATTGTGAAAGAAAATAGATTTTACGTATATACATTAGCTTATTTGTTACATGTTAAGTAAATCAAACAAATGTAAACAAATCAAAAGTTAATTTAATAATAGATTTTAAAATTTATAGAGTGTAAATAGGCTATTTAATTTCATGTTTAAATTCATACGTTTATGTCTGTTTTGATTAATTTTTTTGGCATATAAATGGTACGTATTTAATGAATATTCTTTAAACGTATATTGTACTAAATATAGTAGCAAATAAATAAGGAAGCGTATAAATTAGAACGCGTTACTTTTTTTATATATTGGACATATGTTGATTTAATTTATTGCTCTGTAGTACGCATTCCTAATTTTTTTACTTTGGCTATAAATAAATTAATTAATCAGTAGACGTGCATTTCTAAGTGGGAAAAGCCATTCATTTCCGTTTAAAAGTTTGCCCTGAATTCACGTGTAAACGTTACACTTTCCATTGTCTTCAATTGTTTTAAAACTGGTAAGAAATCTTTGATTCCCCCTACCGTTCAAAATTTATTGCTTACCGTTTTCCATTGTTAAATGCACAACTCGCGTATGTGTTTCCTTGACGTTTCAAGTAAATTCATTCCTTGCCTTTATCTAACGCAATTACATAAACTCTAACATCACACAATTTCCTGACCATTTCAAAATTATTTCTTACCTATTCTTTCACCTCAATCAACGCAAGTTTTTATCTTTAAATACTAAACACATTTGCATAAATTCCATCACTTCCTCTCTACTTCTTCGCGTGGGCATGCTCTTTCATCGGGTAATGGCTGGAAGTTTTTTTTCTTTCTTCTTTCTTTCTTTTTCTTTCTTTTGTTTTCTTTGGATCCATATTTTACTGTCCACGTGCTCAATATATCACCACCGTGCTCGACTCAACCACTTTCCTCTCCACCACTTGTGCATGATTTTGGGTCATTATCCCACTGCAGTGATGTGCATGCGTACATGCAATTCAGTTTTTTTAAGAAAAAAAAGAAAGTGGAGTGGTCGAGCCATTTGTGTCAATTTTCTCTAACTCAATCTTGTTTCCAATTTGCTATGATTGTAATTAAATTCGAAAACTTAGTTTATTTATTTATCTTGTTTCAAGGTTGGAATCAGTTTGTCTCATCTTCCAATATTTGATTGTGCCTTCTGTACGTTGTTTCCGGTGTGGTTATCATAGTTTTGAATCTAAATCTTCAGCAACGTAAAGGTGATATTCTCACCAGACAAACGTACTTATAAATCTGTAAATTAATAACTAGTGTAATTGTAGAATATTTATATTTTATTTTTCTTGACTGTGGTATAAATTTATGATGTTAAAAACCCTGTTATTAATTTAACACATCATTAGTCATATTATATACTATTATATTTAAGCTGTTATACTATTTATTTATTTATTTACTGTTTATCACTGCAAGTTCCTTGTAGAATAGAAATTGTTACGGACTGAAATGATAGGCCTGAACGATATTATTTGTTTATTTATTTAACTTGGGATTGCGGGTTTGAAATGATAGAACTCGGGTTTTTCTTTGTAAATTACGGATTGAAATGATATATTATCCGTATCACTTGACCTAGGTTAGAAAATATTATACAGACCCGTGGTTATTATATATAAATATATATCTGGAAATTTTAAGTATTTTAAATATACATAGTTTAATATTTTGATTTAAATTGGGTTAAAATAATTGTTGGTAGTCTTATACAAGTTAAATGTATAAATAAATAAATGGTAAGTTGGAATTTGAAGTAATAAATTCATTTTGGAAATTTTGATAGAATTCAAGCTAAGTATGTAAATGTAATAAATTTTGATGTAAATTGGAATTTAAATAAATTAATAAGGTGTTATTGAATTTTCTATGAATTTAATAGTTAAATAAATAAATACTTAAACATAAAATTTGAAATATATCTTAATTTAGAAATGGAAGTTTGGTTTAAGAATAAAAGGTAAGTTAATAAATAAAGAGGAAATTTAGCTATATTTTGAAATGGTAATTTAACTAAATGGTTAAGAAAATTTTGAATATAGAAAAATATAGAAATTTGGGCATTTAACTTTAATAAGTAAAGCCTTGAGAGGTTGATATTTATTAGTCGAATATACTTCATAAAAATCATAAATTTTTGGGTAGATTTAAATGACTATTTCAAATGGATAATATGATTTTTTTTATAAGTTAATTTAAGTTTAATTATTGATGAATATATTAAATTCTAAAAAAAAAGTTAACTTAAAACTGTTGTAAGGGATATTACCGCACTTTGTAAGTGCCATAGTTGATGCAAATGAACCAAAAGCTAAAAATTAATTAAGGGCTATTGCAGTACTTGGTAAGTGTTGTGGTCGCGAAATTTAAATTAAATCCGAATAAATAAAAAGGTTACAGTAGCACTTGTTAAGTGTTGCAGTGGCTGAAATTAAGATTTTTAGATATTCGATTCGTAAATATAATAACTTCACTTTTAAAAGTTAAAATGAAGTATTTTGATTTAATATTTACTATTTTGGAATTTATAACCATGGGTATTAATAACGTTGGTTGTTAAAGAGACCGGGATCGGATATGGGCATACTCTCTGTCGATACTGAATACCACTTTGACAACCATGTACGCGGTGGAGATTCCAGAATGAAGTAGGATGGTGGTGACGTTCTATTAAGGTACGTACGTGGACCCGACTCCCGTGAGTTGGCATAAGGTGGCTAAAACATGAGTGATCGACGGGTTAAGGAGGTAGCACCTCTTATCAGACGCACTTCTTCGTATGCCATTCTATTACTCTATGATTGTTTGGTGCGCACCTTTGATTTAGGAGTGTTGTTCGAGGTGGGCGGTAGTAGCTGCTACGCGCTACCACCGGTCCGGAAGCGTAATTGGTATATCTACCCTGGCATTGCCTAGTTGTGCCGTGTCACCTACCCTGGCGAGCCTTATACGATTTTGGTTTTGTACCATACCTATGGAGTACCCTCTGACGACGACCAGTACGGGGGAGATTACGGTATTGTATAGACTATGGGAATATATTATGTGTTAAGGAGAATATTGGGTCACTCCTTAACGCTATTTTAACGTAAGTTTATTTTACTAATAGACACTATTATAATAGCGAAATATTACTACATAGTAAATAGTTTAACGGATCCTTAGAGGATGGGCGGTCCCAAGCATCCTTTAAGTTACTTGCCTTCATATTACAGTTCACTTGAATTAGCTTACACTGTATAAGTATGATGTCCTGACTCGAGTGTTTGTGTTTATTTCTTACGCTCGGGTCAGCTTGAGTATCAGTTCAGACTTCGTTCCTTGGAGCTAGGACTACTGAAGACCATCTTTACCAAGCTACTGCCAAATTTCAGTTCAGTTCTTATCCTAGCTTATGAAATCAAGACAAATTGAATATTGAGATTTTTCGTGATTGTTCCAAACTATATTTGGTTTTAAAACTATGTAATTTATACTTATTTTGAGACTTTGTGATAGTGGCTTCATGAACCACTATAGTATTTTAATTCCACTGCGAGTATTCTGGTTTCTATGTCTTTGATTATGTGATTATTCATTTACTGTATATTCTGAGATTTGCCAAATTTTATTTACAACACGGTATTTTGAACAATTCAAGTCCGACAGGTGCGGATGCGAATGGTTGAAAATACCGGGTCGTTATAGGTATTTACTAATACCCGACTCCTGTCTCTTCGAATTCAATGCCATCTTAACCCAAGTTATTCAAGTGAAATACAATTCAATTTTAAATACAACATGTCACTTTTTTACACAGCACAATTCATCATCGATAGATAACCACATTATCATTGTCCATCCAAACATATCATATCACGAAACATTTCATATCAGAGATATAAATCAACTCAAGGCATTTAATCATCATTCAATCATTCATAAGCAAGATGGATCATTTCCAAAATCAATTTAATTTATCTCTAATTACATTAATTACTAATCCTTTAATCACTTAGATTACCTTTACTTAATCATTAATTAATTACAAATCAATTAATTAATGATCTTTTAATTATCCATCTAAATTAATCATCCTTGATTAATTATTTTCACTTACATAAAGTAATTATCCTTAACCATTATAGTAATTAACCTTTAATTACTTTCCTTAATTACATTAATTAATGATCCTTAATTAATTACATCCATTAATCGGTCTTAATCAATCATAAACAGTAATTAGCCATCCTGTAATTACTTTCCTTAATTAATTACATTAATTAAACCCTAATTACTTCCATTAAGTAATTTTCCTTTATTGATAACGTTCAGTAAATTATCCATTTATCACTATCACTAAGTAGTTATACATTATTAATTACTTCCAGTAATTTTACCTAATCAATTTTATAATTAATCTATTATATAACTATTTTTAACCAACAAATTTTAAACTAATTAAACCTTGAGACTTGTTTAAACCTGTTAAACAACTTACCTGGAACTCGTTGTCACTTCCCTTTACTTAGTGAAATAAGTTTTTTAAGTCTTTGCTTTTCTTTTTCAAAACTTTGCTTTTCATAAGCCTGTAAATTTCTTTAAAAATTTTGAAATCTGGTTACTAACAAATACAATCCGAGCGAAGTCCGAGTCAAAACATTTTAAACTATATAATTAGTTGATTAAATTTTGAAAACTTGAATTTATTTAAAATACTTTGCTTTGCTTTTAAAACCCATAACTATTAACTTAAAAATTTTAAGAAAATAGGTTACAGCACCTAAGACTAACCGAGCCAACTTCGAACCTTACCCAGGCAAAACATGAAGTTGCCCCTATGTCTACTACTTCGAGTTGCCCACGAAATCGCTCAAGACATCACTGATGCACAGCGACCATGTGCACGTGCACTAGTCGAGGCGACGTTTCAGCATCCTCGACCATCACCGACAAGTCGCCTTTGCCAAGCTTGATCATCGCCACTACCCAGAACTCCTCGAAATCCCAGAAATCAAAATCGAGCTGCCTAGATGACAATTGGAACCCATCACCGATGCCAAACTTCACCACCGCCCTCGATTCTGATCACTGCAGTCCGTGCGAGCTTGATCAGTGTTACATCATCGACTTCCACATCGTTTCCCACACTCGCGATTACTTCCAGATCGCCAACGGCTGTGCAACTATCACCGTTCCATCGTCGATACAAACAGGTAATCGAACCCTAAATCCCCTTCGCATGACCTTCCTGGCCATTAGAAAAATCATCGAGTATTTTTTCTCGTGTTCACTAGCATTCATGCCTCCTATGACCTTGATCCTGAGACACCCAACCATCGAGATCACCAGAATTTGACCCATTTTCCAATTCCGATCATCACAAAATTCCCATTCAAAGACATCCTTGAAAATTTAAATTTTATTATCAAAATTCCTCAATTCCTACGATTAATTCGTTTATGAATTCAATTTATGAAATTTCAAACATTGGGTTTTGACTCATTTGTGTTCATCACGGTAAGTTCCTAATTTTTAAAATATTTACTAAATAAATATTCTTGTAATCATTTTTAAAATTATTATTACATCATTATAGTCACTTCCCCTTTAAAGATCGAATTCTAAGTTCAAATAGATGTGATGATCCGATTTTTTTTTCTAGAACAGGTTTCAAACCCTGTTATTATATATACAGATCTCTGTGTACACAGTCACATATGAATGTACATATTCAGTCCCACTAAAACATATTTTACAACTTTGCTCAACATTAACCCACATGCAAACCATTTATCACAATATTTACTTCACATTTTTACTGCATGCAACAGAATTTTAAAAAAACAGATAAGGCTCTGTTGACTCACCTGATGATGAATAAACAGAGAGGTTTGAATCTAGAAAAATACTTGAATGCTTAAGACTGGAAACATTGAAATGGCTTTTGATCTTGATGCAGGTTAAAGAGTTGTTGAGAAGATTGCTTGATTATTTTGTATTGCTCAGGTTTTGAATTTGCTTTGACTTTTGAACTGAAAATCCTTGTTGCTTTTGAAATTACTGCTTCTTATTTGAAAATCTAGAATTGCTTGATTTAGATTAATCGGCTATTTGAATAATTTTCTGTTTTAGTGTTATACAATTTTAGTTCTTAGTTGAAAATTGTATATCAGAAGAAAAATGAAAGAGAGGGGGAAAATATGTTTATATAACTTTATTTGATTTATTTTAGGATAAAAAGAAAAATAAAGGACACTTGTCCTTTACCTGGTTAAATTTGCTAACGCATGTTATTTAAAAGGTTTATAACTTAACACATGTAACATTACATGCATAAATATATTTTTTCAACGTTCATAAAGCCTTGAAAATTAATTTCCTAATTTATAAATACATATATAAATAAATTCCTTTTTAAAAAATAATAATAACTAAACAATTTATGTTCCAAATAAAATTATGAAAATATTTTTAAAATCCAAAGTATAATCTAAGATATATATATATATCCTTTGAATTTCAATATTCTAATCCAAATTCAAATTCAATTTAAAATTTAATTTAAATTCAACTCATAAATTAAATTTGTAAATAATAATTCTATTTATACCTACATTTAAAACATCTCATTATTATTATTGTTTGAAAATAATTTTTTTGTCAATTTTAAATAATTTATAAAGGAGATTATCAAATAAATATTTTCCCAGATATGAATATTAATTATCAGATTTATTTGTTTCAATTTTAACAATCAGTATGTTAATGGTTAGAATTAGTATTTCGTATTAATTAGCTCGATTAATTATCAATCAACATATATTAAAAATCCGAGTTATCACAATTGCACACTACCGTTTACGTTTTCCTTCAAGCTAACTTTCCGTTACATTAAAATATCTAATAATGTTTTTAATTTCAAATGTAAATATTAATTAAATTATAATTTTAATTCATTCGAATTATTTTTAATTCGTTTGAATTATTTTTAATTCATTCGAATTATTTTAAAATCGTTCGAATTATTTTTAATTCGTTCGAATTATTTTTAAATTCGTTCTAATAACTTTTCCGTTTGAACTCCGATTGCATAATTTTATACATGAAAGTTGGTCAGAAAATAGCCATGAATGCAGTGGTGCAATATTCGTGGCCAAATTCCGACGTTGCAAAATTTCCATTTTTAGCCTTATTTTTAATTAACCAATTTCTTATTAATTTTTATGGGGTGTTACATTCTCCCCCTCTTAAAAAAGAATTTGACCCGAAATCCCCAAGGGATGGATAGTGTAATGCGCACTCTACAATCATGTTATACAACTAAGTTATCTACACAGTCACCTACTCAACCAAAAATGCAATGAGATTATGTATGCTAACATATTGTAGGTGACCTCAGTTCAAGCGTGAATGCAAGATCATGAATGCAAGATCATGTATGCAAGTGTTCTAAATATGCAAAACATTCTATATGAGTGCAAAAATAACAGTAAAAAGTCAGCCATCCCAACCATCCAATCTAGCAACCATGATGCAACCGAAACCTATACAATACTAAATTTAGGAGAGAAAGTTCGCCAGAGGAAAGCTTAGGATGAGAAGCCTTCATCTTCTATTTGATTTTCCATGTGCTTTCCGTTGGATTGTCACCCTATTGCATTTGGACCAGCCTATTTCTCTTTTATGAAGCTTCGCAACTATGTGCTCCACTATACGTGCAGTGGCACGGATGCTATCGGCTCCATCTTTATATCTGCTAACTGATCAGACTCTACTATGTTAGTTGTGCTATGTAGACATTTCCTCAAGTGTGATATGTGGGAAAATCTATGGGCTACTGCTAGTTTGGCCGGAAGCTATACTCAATATGTAAGTTTCCCCATTCCTTCCAAAATAAGGAAAGGCCCAACAAATCTGAGCGCCGACTTCCTCGATGTACCAAACTTTAAAAACTTCCTAAGGGGGGAAACCTTAGCAAACACGGTGCCTCCAGCTAAAAACTCCATTTCCTTCCTTTTCCTATCAATATAGAACATATGATGGTCTTGTGTGGCCTTCCTTCATCGTCTAATTATCTTTAATTTCTCCGAGGTCTCGGAAATCAAATCTGGTCCAAGTAGAATTTTTTCAATGGTTTCCCACTAACAATTTAGTGATCTACATGGCCTCCTATTTAAGGCTTCAAAGGGAGCCATGCCGATCGTCACTTGGTAACTATTATTATATGCAAACTCTACTAGGGGTAAATGTTGCTCCGATGTCCTCTAAAATTCATGATGTAAGCTCGCAACAAATCTTTCAAAATTACGTTCATCCTTTCGGTCTGACCGTCCATTTGCTCATAGTAAGCGGTGCTAAGATCCAATGTCGTTCCTAAAGCTGAGTGCAAACTCCTTCAAAATTAACTAGTAAATAAGGGGTTTCTATCCTTAACAATGATAACTGGAACCCTATGCAAAGTATTACATTTTTGATATAGATTTGCACCCGAGACACTATAGTCATATTACTCCTTACATGAATAAGGTGGGCACTTGTAGTGAGCCTATCTACTATAACCCAAATAGCCTTATTTCCTCTTTAATTCCTAAGTAAGCTATCTATAAAGTCCATCGATATATACTCCCACTTTCAAGTCGGCACCTCTAACCGTAATAACAATGCTTTGGGCTTCCCTTGTTCTAGTTATATCTTTTGGTACATCAAACATCTAGAGACATACTCCGCTATCATTTTCTTCATCTGTGACCAATAGAAAATTCACTTCATATATCTATACATTTTATCTCCACCGGGGTGAATATTCATCCTAGAACGGTGACATTCCGCTAGCACTTCCCCTAAAAATTCCTCTACTATTGAAACATATAGGCATCCGACTCTCCTCAAACAACCACTTTTATCTATTGCATATCTACTAACATGGGAGAAATGTTCTCCTCTACTTAACTTGTCCAAAATATCTACTATTGCATCTCTTTGTTCTGCTCTCACATGATGAGGTCCATCAATGCTTGCCTTACTTCCATTACTACCAAATAGCCTAGAGTGGATTCTGATGGCGGTTGGAAATTTAAATTTGAGAGGAACTCCAACTGCCTCCACTCGTGTATAACACTAAGAGTGGCATGCCTTCGGCTAAGAGCGTCGGCAATAACATTTCCTTTCCAATGGTATATTGTATCTCAAAGTCATGTAATGCTATAAACTCCATCCACCTCTGCCGCCTAAGATTCAAATATTTTTTGGTAAACAAGCATTTAAGGGATTTTTGATCGATGAATAAATTAAACCTTTCTCCTGAAAGACAGCGCCTTTATATCCTCAAAGAAAAAACGATATCTGGTAACTCTGTGTCTTGAGTGGAATACCTTTTCTTATGGTCTTTCAATTGTCTGCTTGCTCAAGTTATCACCCTGCCTTCTTGCATAAGAATAGCTCTTAGCCTGGTACCACATGCGTCAACGTAAACAATGAAAGGCTTCGTCCCATCCGAAATAGAAAGTACTAGCATGCTAGTCAATAGCTCCTTCCGCTTCTTAAATGCTTCCATGCATTTCCCATTCCATGCAAAATATAAGTTTTTTTCTTAGTTAAGCGATTCGTTGGGAATGCTATCTTTGAAAAGTCCTTGATGAATTTCTTATAGTAACGGCGTTCTTTGGAATCTTTCAGTCTTAAATAGCTTCCACCTTTGCAGGATCAACCAACCCCTTCTCGGAAACAATATGACTGAAAAATCTTACCTCCTTCTTTCAAAAATGGTGCTTCGAGAATTTAGCTTTTAGCCGGTGCCTTCTAAAAATCCCTAGCATCTACCTTAAGTGATTTTCATACTCACCTTCACATTTAGAGAATAGTAGGATATAGTCCACGAACACTATGATGAATTTACTAAGCTGTCCCTTAAAAACTCTACTCATCATATCTACAAAGTATGCAAGACCATTCGTCAACCCAAAGGGCATTACCTCTAAGTCATACAATCCGTCTGGAGTGTGAAAAGTAGTCTTCTGCTTGCTATTCTCGGCTATTATCAATTGGTGAAATCCAATGGCTAAGTCCAACTGAGAATTTTTTTTGGCTCTAATAAGTTGGTCAAGTAAGTCATCTATTCTAGGTAAGGGATACATATTTTCTTGGTTAGCTTGATAAGCTCTCTATAGTCAATCGCATTGCCTTAAAGTGCCATCTTCCTTAGTGACGAAGAAAACAGGTGCTTCCCATTCTAAAGTACTATGGCAAATAAATCCTTTCTATAATAGCTCCAGATTCTGCTTATCCAAATCTTGCCTTTCTTTGGGGGGCATATGCCTTAATGGAAGCACGACAGGTCTAGCTTCCTTCTCCAAATCAATCATAAACTCGATCTTCCTTCGAGGTGTGAGACAAATATCTTCTTCAAAGAAGCCTAGAAAGTCTTGGACTATGGGTACGTATGAGAGTTCATCTTATGATAGGCTAAGAGAATATAAATGGCTTAAGTAACCGAGCTTGGGGTTCTTAAGAAACATCGATATCTTGCCTCTTATAACTTCTTAGCCAAACGATCTTCCTATAATCTAAGACAACCCTGTAGTAAGATAAATCCATCCCTAGGATAATCCATACCCTCCAAAACCTAGGATATGTGTATTACATGTAAAATCAAATTTACATATATCCACGACTAGAAAGGTGTGTCAACCACCTAATAGGATTAGACATGACATTGAGTCGGTGACAGCATGTGTTTTTAGACTCAATGAGTTGACTACATTTCTAGCTATGAATGAATGTGATGCTCCTGAATCAAATAAAAGATGAATAGTATTTCCAAAGATAACAGTTGTACCTTCCAATGTTGCCTTTCCTTTTTCTCGGGGGGGGGGGGGGGGGTCTACTTGAAACATGTATAGCTTCAATAGCATAAGCTTGCCTTTGACCCTCCTTTGCTGGCATCGATTCTTATGGTGCCCATCTTCATGTTAGTGTTAACATATTCCCTTGAATTCTTCCCTTATCAAACTCACTTTATAGTCCATAGCCACATGTCACACTTCCATTTTAAATCTTCCCCTTAGCTTTCTTGTTAGCCCAGAATCCCCTTTTCTTTTCCCCACCTTGATTTTGCGCATGTTCTACCTTCTCCTGTTCCTCAATACCAACGGTTTGAAGCAAGGTCATTTGAACTATCAACTCATAAATGGGACCTATGCATACTTGGGTCAAAAGTAGCTCCCTAAGTGGAGAATTTAGGTCTTTGAAAAACTTTATAGCCTTTTTTTTACAGGATTGTCAATCAAACTCAATCCAAACTTAGCTAATTCTGTGACCTTATTGATATACTCCTTCAATATGGAATTTCCTTGCCTCATAGTTGTATATACTTCTACAATTGCAAACTTACTTCGTCTTTGGACATGAATCGTGACTTGAAGCAAACTTAGAATTCAGACCAAGTAATTCCTTCCTCGAGATTTTCTTCAACTACTATGGTCTACCAATCCAGCGCCGCCCCTTTCAAATGTCATGCAACTGTCCTCCTCTTGATCTGGTCTTTCCATTCCATCTCTCGGAATATACGCTCATAGTCGTTTATCCAAGCATTTGTTTCAAAAAAAATCTCTAGCTATCGTAGACACCCATCCTCCCATATTTAGAAGTTTTTACACATTTTGGGGAAGTCTAGTGGGCAAGATGTTGCTTCAGCAGGCAGATTAGCTGGTGCTGTTGTTGTAGCTTATTAAGAAATGGAAACTTACACCACACGCCGTAGATTTTGGTTGAGCCATTCTTGCGTACTCCATATGGTGAGTATTTCTTGGATGGAGGGGATCCCAGCCTCCGAGCAATTATTTTCAGCCATAATCAACTATCTGTAGTTGTGCTTTTAATCACAACTTCTTAAGCTAGTATTATTTACTGAAATAAAGATTTTCCTAGCGTGTTTGCGTATGTTCATAAAAGTATGTGTGTATATAGTAGGATTTTTGAAAAATACTTGCAAAAATAACATATACGCACTCCTACGTATGCTTATACCCATTGACCGAGTAACCTAAGTTCTGATACCGAATGTAACAACTCCCTCTCTATAATGGGCCTAATTTTCAACCTAATAAAAGTCTATCCAAAACTTAGGTCCATTCCAAAGCTGGTCGTTGGTTGGTAAAATTGATACAATGAACAATATACACAAATATCCATGTATCCTTTCAAAATCTTACAGCAGAGGAGATAAAATATAATAAGAGAAATAAGCAACCATCTCATAATAGTCAAATATTATATATACAACATCCTGAAATATCCATAATACAACGTCTCAAAATAACATGTTGAAATCTAGGTACATCTGAATAAATCAAAAACATAAATAAATAGAATAACTGCCACAAATCTTCACCTTTGCCTCCGTCTTCTTCACCGGCATCGTTTTCCCCTAACTTGTGGGTTGTAATAAGAGGAAGTCAGAACAACAATGACCGGTGAATGAAAATCTCAAGCTTTATCATAATAGTATTTCGACAGTATCATTTAGATAAGTAATATATCTTTTGTATTCTATACTTTATCCTACTAAGTATACCTGCACTATAAGCCAAAGGCTTTCCAATCCAACTCCACAATGTTCCCTTAACTGTAGGCCAAGGGCCCTTTCCACCCCCATCTTTGCAACTACCATAAATCATATCCTAACAATGTGAGAGAAAGCACCACAGCCACCAAATAAATCTTTAGTGGAACCAGACAGACTCTGTCCATTTAATACCTATACCATAGGAAGATCCCCGTCATTTAATACCTAAACTTGTGTAGGCCCCTTTTCGACTGAAATCGTATTGAAATCTCATCAGGCCACTTAACACTTCTTTTATGGGAAGAGGCGGACCTTACAATAGCCACTTAATACCTCAACCTTGAAGCAGACCCCTTCCATAGATTTCTCACTACCGTACCTAAAAGATGACCCCGACCATTTAATACTTCTTGAATGGAAAAGAGGCGGACCCTACAACAACCACTTAATACCTTCAATGTAGAAGTAAGCCCATATTGGGATATCTGTCTTATGACCCGTAACCCAAACCATGACGTCTCACATTAGTCTAACCAATCGTATGTGCTGGTAGGTAGATCAACTGGGTGGGCCTACCGTACAAAATTGGGACTGACCATGTGGCTACCATGGGTACTTATCATAGGAGATGTCTCACATCAGTTCCAAAGTCACACTACTATTAGCCAGATTAGTTGGGAAGACTTTTATGTGCTTTTGGCCGACCACACATCCCTATAACTTAGCCATTTTCCTCCTCACCTAACATACAACCATATATATATATATATATATAATATCTCACTGCATTTATGACTTAAAACCATACAAGGAAAACTCCTTATTTCACTTTTAATTATGGATTTATTTTCATAATTATCCTTAACTTCCTTCCTATAAGATTTAATGCTAATTACAAACCCATTTATTCTGTACAACACGAATTATATGTTACTATTTATACGCTGTTAATTATATTTACATGTACATGATATTTTAGCAAACTAAATATTACTAAGCATGCATACAAATATTCCTATTCTAAGATTAGCACTTCCTATACTAATTGTTAAAACGTCAAAACTTCCATATCCATACAAGCCTAAGTTCCGCACAATAATTTACAAAATAGTTAATATCCTTAGCTAGACAAAACAGACCTATATATATATATATATATATATATATATATTTAAATATGGAATAATACCAAACTTATTTTACATTATAATAGAATCTCCACTTATGTTTCAAGGAACCAAAACTTACAATTTAATTCCTATATATCCTATTCAACTTTTACAAACAACCTTGAAGCGGAAGAATGGATTCATATTTACCTGTATTACGAAAATAGGCGGTGCAAACTACAAATAGAAAAATCCATACTTTGCACTCCATTTCCTAACAATTTTATTTTCGAACCCTTTATCGCAACAATATAAATTAGAGTGGTAACTTGAATAGAACATAAATCATTCAAATTGCAAACAACAATTTAAATTATACCAAATTAACATAAAACAATTGAAATTCGAATTAATCCAAGAACGACGTTTTATTTAGGGGAATTTTATGTGTTTTAGGATTTTCATATACAAAATTCCCCAAGATATAAAACAAATCCAATTTTTTACTACACCAGTTACTAAAATGTGAAAAACAATGATTTCCACCCATATAGTTTTCTTGCTTCATTTGGGCTTTGATTCACGCCTTTGCCTAACTGCTCCTTCAAGTTTCTTCTTTTTGAAAATACAACAATTCAATTATATATAATTTGATTCAGAATTCAAAGACTAAGAAAGGATAAAAATAAAAAAACCGTGTAAACTATTATCTTTTTCCCTTGGATTCGAATTCTTAAATCTAATTGAAGAGTCAAGAAAGAAGACTAATAGAGTTTCGCTAGCATTCCAAATATTTTGTGGGGCCTAACCTAATCCCAGCTGCCACACAAGCACCGGTCGACTGGCCAAGTGGAGGCGGTCGACCAGTCTCCTACTGCGGTTAAGAATTTATTCATGTCGTTTGATTTTGATTTTTTTCCTATATTACGCACCACCATTTACATTTCCCTTCGACTTTAACTTTTTATTAACGTTAAAATATCTATTAACGTTTTTAATTTCAAACGTTCAAATTAATTAAATTTTTGATCAAAAAATCGCCGTGGACGCAGTGGTGCAACTTTTATGGCCGAATTCGAACATTCTGTGAAATTTCCACTTTTAGGCTTACTTTTAATTAATTAATTTCTTGCTAAATTATATGTTGTGTTACATATTTCTTGAGTTTCTCACAACAGATTTATATCCGACTCGTGGTTTTCAATTTTTCCCTTAATTTGGCGGGTGCTCTTTCGAGTAGTTTGGGAAAGACAGGTTTTCGTTGATATTCTTTAGAGCTCCAAGAGACAAGCTGGATGCTTCCATTCGCCTATCTGTGTATTTTATTTCTATTGCATAACTATTATGTATATTTCAGCATTAGTAAGGACAGAATGCTATAACTGCCCAAGCTGGTGATGGTACTTAAGATTGTAACTCTGAAATGCGATGTATCCTAGAGTAGCACTTTGTATTTTCTTTTGATATTATATATTATCGTTCCATTGTGATATTATGATGTCTTGTTCTCTTCTTTCTTGTTCATTTTATTTTTATTTTTATTTTACCCTAACAATCTGTCTTTCCAGCACTTTAGCATTTGACACATGAATATCGTGGATGTATAAGTGTCGACATTTGGAGGTGAAAAGGCGGGCCACTACAAAAATATTACTATAGCAAACTCATAGACTAAGTTGTGCACGTTTCACTTCTTTTCACGTGTATCAAGCACTGAAAATAAGTTATGAACAAATGGTTACTATTTCATAAATTGACTTCGTAAGATAGTTTTTTAAATCCTGGTGATACTGAAAAAACTAATCTTACCTCTTAGTAAATTTTCTTCTAAACCTTGCCTCCCTTAAAATTGCATTTGTACCTTAGTACATGCAAGTCAAGACATCTACTTCATGTCTTGAAATCATAGAAAGATGGATACTTCAAAAATAATATTAACTCCACGTGCTTGTGAAGTCATATAAACTAACATATATCTAAGTACCCTTATGTACATCGTCGTACACCTAAAACACTTTACATAGACAAGACCAATCATCCTCTATCGGAGACTGTCTCATACAACCAATATTCAATTATTCAACCATTTAGGAAACTTTTTACTTAATTACGTTCTTATGCTCCTCACATCTTATATAAGCGTTACCCAGTTCTTAACGTAAAAGTATGTTAATTTCAAACAACATTTAATCACACATCAAAATAATAAATTTGACCTTGTTATTTCCTTCTTAAGTATACATTATCTCAATTTTGTTTATTATAATAAGATTTTTCCTCCATTATCTCAAAACAGTATTGTGTGTGTGTTTAAATCGATGATATACCTCAAAAGTTCCTTGTTTTCATCACATTACCTTAAATAAACCATTTATCTTTATTTAATCCAAAATCAGTATTTTCCATCAATTTCCTTCAAATTAATATTATTACCATTATACTGAAACATCAAAACAGCAACACTCATTTAAACCATTCCGTTTTTCTCAACCACTTTATTATTATATACATGATGCAACAATAATAACATAAATATTAAATTCCAAAAAAAATTACATTGTTATTTACATCCAAAATAGTAATAATTTATTACAAAAGTATTCATGGAAGATATCTCTTTATTAGTATTATATTTCTCAAAATACCTCTTATTTTTATTACTTAAATAATAATAACTTTTCATGAACTCCGTCAAATAGTTATATTATTATTTGCTCTAAATTTAGAAAATCTTTCAAAAATCATATTACTATTTATTAAAATTCCACCGTACTTTATAAATAATAGTAAATTCCAAATTCAAAAAATAATTTTCGTTATTATTTCAAAATTCATAAATATTACCCTCATTAATTTTCAGTACAAATCCCTAAATCACAAATTCGTAATGTTCATTTCTAGTTAGTCCTAAGCACACTGGCATATTGACTATCCTAGTTAGTCCACCTTAACCGATTCAATCTCTATATGATGTGTAGTTCTTTTCTAGCTCCAATCAAATTTCAACAAAAATATAAATAACTTTTCAATTTATTTTTCAAATAAAAATCATTAATCTCAAATCTTATTCTTCACACAATTTGTAAGATTTGAAGATCATAAAAATCCCTGTTACCTATGACCAACGTTAAATTTTGATCATCGTACACTTTTTTTAAAATTAATTCTCTAAATTTTACTTAAACAAACTTTAAAAAAATTTACTTAAACAAATTTTCAGAGAGTTTTACTTTAGATGTTTCATATTTAATTGTTTGATAAGAAATCATAACTCATATTTCTTCCAATTTGATCACTTCATATCTATTCGTATGTCCTCAAAATTAACAATATTATACCTCCAATTTTCAAAGCTAATTTTAGTTTTAATTTTCTTCAACAATTCTTAAAAATATCATACATAAAAACAAATAACTTTCAAAACTCATTATTTATAGTTTAACCAAATTCAATATTAATTAAACAGAATTAATTTCAGAATAACTTCGGTTATTTTTCTAAAATACTCATACCACTCACTTATAACTTTATTTTATACAATTTATAACCACTTTTCATATGTATAAGTATATATCATTTTATTTTATAATTAGCCAATTTCCAACACCTAGATAATGAGTCGCATATATATATATATATATATATATATATATATGAAATTCATTTTTTTCTACTAACTATATTCATATTTTGAAAATAATTTTCAAAATTTTAAACCATTTATTAAAGCATATTTCCAAGAGTTTATATCAAAAATCCTTTAATTTCCATTAAGTAATGCATACATATTGCAATTGAAAATTTCTACAAGTATTAAAATATTATATTTTTTCAATTCAGATTCCAAAATGATTCAAATTTGACTTATAAGAATAACAGATAAAACACTCCATTTGAACTTTACCTTTATAAATTAAAAAATTTCACAAATTTGTAATGAAATGTAATATTCTAATTCAAAACATGACAAAATATTTATAAAATGAAAGGTTTTCAAAAAGATGTGTCTTATTTACCTTTTATTTACCTTTCAAAAGTTTCTTATTATCGAAAGCAAAGTACACATCAAAATATAAGTGTAAAAATATGGCTTACACTAAACTTTTTACAAAATTAAAACCTTTAAAAATATTTTTAGAAAACTTCTTACTAAAATTTCTTATGCCGAGACTTAATATAGGGGTTAATATTTCATTATATTAAACAAACTTCAACTTCTATATTTTCCTAAAATCTTATACATCGTTATTTCTACTTTTTGTTGAAAACATTTAAATTAATTTCAATTAATTTTATTACATTAATTGGAGTAGATCATGGCTTACACAACCTCAGCTAGGTCATACAATCTAAAAAAAGGTTAAGTTCCTTCATTATGCACCATTAACATCACATTATATCCTATGGGCTTAAGGGTACCGCTCTTCTTCTTTTTCAACCTTGGTCCCATAATTTACTCCACCGTTATTACGCATATAAACTCTCTTTTAACAATTCTCTATGGAGTTAATTGCAACAAATGTGATGGATTTATCTTCCATCCCAAACTATTTATTTAACTCGTAGTTTACTTTAATATGAGATAAGTCGGCAACTACCTCTATGAGTCAAAATATATGGAGTGTGACATATAAAAAATTAAAAATACACTATTTCATACACTCTAATTAAGTAGGAATCACCTAACATAAGCTTTGATACCAAATATAACAACCCCTTATTTATGATGCCCTGAGTCATGTTGAAATGTGACACTGGAATCGCTGATGCCATTGATAGCGGATCGTTTTTGAGGTAAAATATAAACAAATCACGGAGCCATCAACAATATTCTACACTTTCTGAAACTCGTTGCTAAAGATATAAAATATAATTGTAATCAATAATACAATCCCAGACAAATAAAGAATCGGTTAAATTCCAACCACAACATCTCTCTCTATACTAAAAATGGAAATAATATAATATCTTAGAATAAATGATATAAAAGCAGTAGATAGCTAATGAATGAATATGTTCTCCATCATACCAACACGCCTCCAAGTCACCACCAGTTCTCTCTATTGACTTATCAAAGTATAACAAAAAATATGAAAATGATAGAGGGGTCAGACATATGTGTGGTGAGTAAAACATCATATACATATATACTACCAATAAGCTAGTAAAACAACACTTATGCTCGAAAATCGTATCTTAACTTGTGTCACATGCACCAAACAAGTTGGCCAAACAAAATATTATACTTTAGCGACATCATATGTTATGGTCTCACTAAAGTAACCCATATTTAATCGTATGAATATGATCTAGCCTAAAGTCCCAACTCGCATGTCAAAAATGTATGTAACTCACTACTGAAGATGTACTTGTCTAAGCCCACTATCGCCAAATGGTATACAACTCGCTATTGAAGATCTACACGTCTTAGCCCACTATTGCAAAATCATATGTGACTCGCTACTGAAGTTCTAGGTGTACCGCCAACTGAGATACTATTAGGCTCAAAGTCTCAACTTTCCGTCTAGACATCACTAGCCCCACCAAAATGCATGAGATGCCTACTATATACTACACTATTGAGCTCAAAGTCTCAAATCATGTCCAAGCTAGACATTCACCTAACGACCTGCGACGCTATTAGGATCAAGCCCAAAACTTATCATTACTCCACCATTTACGAAGCTACCGTATCAAGCCCCAACCTGCAAACAAAAAACTGTATTACAAACTTGTCCAGCTAAGATGATGTTTTAAAGTACCTCAAAACTTAGCAAACAATATACATAAACATTCCTCGTCTCGCCGCAATCCTGATGCAAAGAATTGGACATGAAATGAAGTCATATGTGAGAGTTATAAGCATTTAATGTTCAAAGGCATTTTTGTAATTACTTATTCTATAATTTAACTCAAGAGGAAACCCAGGACTCTTCTCCTCTCAAACTCAGCTACCACTAAATTCCATCGTCATGGCCCCTACGACCCCTTTTCTGACCATTTGCCGTCATCAGCACCCTCCATGCACTAAGCAAGTCCTATCTCACACAATTCCATCACCTCTGCTATATCAAAGAATGTCGCTGCCGCTATTGCTACAAGGCCAAATTCTAGCTACCTCTGTCCAATCTAGGATGATCGAAGACCAACGTGAGCCTCTATTCCTCCTCCTCTACACACCCTTAAATGCCGCCATATCATTGTTGTTTCACTGTTGGATCGAAATGGATGGTCCACGTTCGTTGAACCGTTGAAGCGTTTCCTGATCAATCCATACACCCAATCGATAAACAAATGCCACCAGTGGTTTCATGTCATCGAGAACTACAAGTCTAATATATAGTATGTCTAGTTTGGAACATTTTATATTTCACACTTTTAATTAGAAGGAGATTAACTTTCATTAATTACAAATGATAAAAATTAACTTTTTAAATGATTATCTATGGCATACAACATCCTAGTCATGTATGCATATATATAAAAAATTAGTTTTTAATATTAGTTGCATTATTTATAATTTGATCTAAGATCATAAGAGGTGAATTACTAAGTCCTACCACTATATACACAAATACGATAAATCTTACTCACCGGTTAGCCATCCATCTTCTCCAATCCAAGATGAATCATCTTCCTTCTTCACGTCTAGAAATTTCCCACCTTGAAAACGCTAAATTCTTAATGGCTTGCTTTATTTGTGTATCACTCTTCGCAATGGTCGATTCCATATTTTTTTAATTTGGATTTGATTTGGTGGATTTAGAATTAATTTTAGGATTAGGGATTTATAAGTGGAGGCAAGATTGTCAGAAAAAAATAAATAGGGTTAGAGATCAATTTATAGGCTAAAAAAATATAATATGTAGACTAAAATCTCGTAATCGATGTATTACGAAAATGCCACTGGGCACTTCATCTAGTTTCTAGTCTGTTTAACCAATTCAACAACTTATGGATGTTTACTTACAGTAAACAACATTCCAAATGTAATGAAATAAGCGTTGATGCCTAATTCCAAATCATGTAGAAATTTACTATTTTACCCTTTATGTTAAAATTACGATTTTACCCTTTTAATTTAATTTCAAAAAATTATGGGGCGTTACGTTTAGTTTTGTTGGAAAATGTTATAACAAGATAACTAACAAATACATGTCAAAACTGAGATAATACCTCAGTTATATATCATTTGTTACATTGCAACATCTAATAAAGAGAATAAAAAAGCTATAATTAATCCTCACTATTTTATACATCTAGCTTGCCTGATCATTCTTTATATTTTTAAAAGCCAAGATGTAAGGTAAAAATGTAATAAAAAAATATGAAATTAACAAAAAAATCCGGGGTAAACTTGTACAACAACAACAAAGCCATTATTCCCAAACTAAGTTGGGGTCAGCTAGAGATGGAACCCAAAAACTAAATGACAGAGCTAATTTAAAGGTTATAACAATAATAATAGCAATAATAAAATAAAGTCAAATAAGCAAATTAATAATAATAGTAACTAAGTAAAGTAAAAATAAAGATAAAAATCCATATACATGCAAAAAAAACAAATAAATATATGATGATAATGGTATAAATATTAATAATGGTGCTGATAGTGATATTGATCAAAGACCAAATCCTATGGCTTAGGCTCCTTTTCCCTAGTCCTATAATCTAAAACGTATAAAACTCAAAGCTCATGGTTCTGGTACGTGAATCGCTAACTTCAACGCGCTCCTATCCATTACCAGCTCTTCGGATATATTCCAATCCATCAAGTCCCTTTTTACTACTTTCTCCCATGTCAACCTTGATCAACCTCTACCACTCTTTGAGCATACGACGCGGCCTACAATTCTAACGAGCACAGGTGCTTCAGGCGGCCTTCGTTGGAGATATCCAAACTATCTTAAGTGATATTGAATTAGCTTCTCCTCAATTGGTGCTACTCCAAGTTTTTCACGTATATCATCATTTCTAATTCGGTCTCTCCTTCTATGACCGTAACTCCACCGCAGCATATGCATCTTTGCTATGCTTATCTTCTGGACGTGTTGGTTTTTAGTAGGCCAACATTATGTACCATACAACATCACAGGTCTGATTATCGTTCTGCAGAACTTTCCACTAAGCTTCTGTGGGACTTTCCTGTCATAGAGAATGTCAGATGCTTGTCGCTATTTCACCCATCCCGCACAACGTCGTCGGCAAATAGCATGCACCAAGGAGTCTCCTCTTGTATACCCTTTGTAACCTCGTCCATCGCTAGGGAAAAAATACAGTGGCTCAAAGCTGACTCTCGATGTAATCCTATTCTAATGAAAAAGTCACTAGTTACACCATCGCATGCTCTGACACTAGTCATAACATCATCGTACATATCCTTGATAAATGTAATATACTTTATCGAGAATCTCTTCTTTTCGAGAGCCCACCGCATCACCTTTTGTGGGCTTTGTCATAAGCTTTCTCCAAATCGATAAATACCATGTGTACATCCTTCTTTTGCTCCTTAAACCTCTCCATAAGTTATCTTATCAAGAAAATCGCCTATGTTGTCGACCTCCCAGGCATGAAGCCAAATTGGTTTTTTGAAACGCTTGTCATTCTTCTTAATTGATGTTCAATGACTCTCTCCCAAAGCTTCATCGTATGATTCATAAGCTTGATTCCTTTGTAGTTTGCACAACTTTGGATATCTTCTTTATTCTTAAAAATTGAAACTAATATGCTTCTCATCCACTCATCTGACATCTTGTTTGATTTGAAAATATTATTGAACAACTTATTTAGCCAGGCAATCCCTGCATCTCCAAGGCATCTCATACCTCAATGAAAATGCCATCAGAACCCAATGTCTTGCATGCTTTCATCGTTTTAGCGCCTCCTTTACCTCAGATTCTTGAATTCTCTGAATGCCTACTGGTGTCATCAAAAGTCATCTACCTCGATCATAATGTCATCACTTACTTCATTAAATAGCTTGTCGAACTAATCTCTCCATCTATTTTTTATCTCATCGTCCTTCATCAAAAGCCTATTATTGTCATTCTTGATGCATTTAACTTGGTTGAAGTCTCTTGTCTTCCTCTCATGAAGCTTAGCTATCCTATATACTTCCTTTACACTCTCCTTCATACCTAACTTATGATACAGGTCTTCATATGCCCGACCCCTTGCTTTACTCACCGCCCTCTTTGCGTTCTTCTTTACCACTTTATATCTTTGCATGTTGTCCTTGTCCCTATGATGATGCAAGCAACAGCCTTCCTTCTTCTCTTTGATAGCCTTTTGCACATCACTGGGGTAAACTTGTAAGGGAAAGAATAATACATGAATTAGAATGTAGAAAGACCCCATTGCAAATCAACCAACTACACGAATAATAACAATACTTGCAAAAAAAATCTATGTTAGTTGTCAATAATGTTGATTAAGTGGAAAAGTTTAAAGAACAATACATGAATTCCCTACTGATTGCACATGACTAAGAACATTAGCATTGGTTAACTGGTTTACTATTAAAAAGTTTAACCGAAAATGTTACCACATGTTGCTAGTTTATCTATTGTGGTCCCATTACAGTAGCATCAAAAATGGGTAGTGCTAACTTTGTGAATTCGTGCAGTGAATAAAACCAAAAAGAAAATAATAAGTGAACCAAATTTTTTTAAACATCACAACCAAACAATCATTATTTATCTCTTCATCCGATTATCATCTTTTTTATCCTAGCACAAATACCATAAATTCAGACGGTATCTCCACAACTGAAACTATCATTATTAGCTTACCGTAAAACAACATCTTCCTATTTAAACACAAATCATCAATTCACGCAATACCCTTATCTCCACAATTCAACATAAACACAAAATTACTCGCTAACAAAGCAATAACAAGACTGACTCTCCAATATCAACATCAGTCTGACCAGATAATCAGTAATTATAACTGACATCATCAAAATCACAACTTATAGTTTAATTGCTTAAATAAACTCACAGGATCTATAAATTTTCTTTCATTTCATTCACTTTGATGGAGAAGATCAAAATATTTAATAAATGTTTATCAAATTGCTCAAGTGATATCATATTCCTCATATTATAAAAAAAATATACTTTTAAAGAAAGGGTTGTTACAGCACGAGTGACAATATATAGTGCAGCTACAGCTGCTGCAAAATGTGTATTGCAATAACATGTCAGTTATCTCAATAATATCAAATAAATTGCTAATAAGGAGAAATGTACCTTCTGCTGTGAATCCTATATCATAGCTACATTTTAGCAATTAGAACCCCAAGAATACTTAACTTCATGTATAAAGAAAAAAACACATATAAATTAAAAATAAATTATACACAAATTGGACTAGATGTTACAAAAAGTGACCATTATGGATCATAAGTATTTAATCACTAACTTCTAGAAAAGAAGGTGCAGATAGGCTCATCAAGGTACTTACAAATACTTGTAGTTCATTAAAAAGTGATTATATGAGTATATCGATTAACTTTTTGTAGCTTCTAAACATAATGCAATGTCACTTACCTATTAAAATACTCAACCTAATGCATTGATTTAGCATAAAACATGCTAAGCATACAAAAAAGCAATGTATAAAGGGAAGATATATCAATATCGATAAACAAATAAAAGGGTGAATATAATCTATGGGTTACCATCTGTAAAGAAAACCTTACTCGTGCTCAATAAGCTGTTATAAGTAACATTTTAACAGCTAAGAAAATCTTTATATTAGCTTAAGAAATTTGATTTAATTTTTTTAATGAGATAATCATGGGATGGGATGATACAAAGTAGCATTGCATATTAGTCTTCCATGCAATAGAGCAAATCAACGGGCCAATGATTTAATTCATCAACTTTTTTATAAATTCAGAGGAGAGGTTTTCAAAGATCGATTTTTTGCCTGTATGCTAACCGATCATAGTATGTTTCGGTTCTTTCATCAAGCCTTTACCCAATAGTTGGGATTGGTTTGATAAGAGAAGTCGTGGTAATAAAATTCAACAATAGCACTTAGATGACGTAACTATTAAAATCGGTACATATCCTTCTCATTCTCGAGACATAAGTTGGTTTAACTAGTCATGTAATTGGTCAAACTACATTTTGGTGCCCGTAAAGATATTAACTTTTGTTGAAGAGAAAAGGAGGCGGATGATAAATAGTGAAAAGAAATACTAATATAGTAGTGTATTGTGTATAGCATAACATAAAACAATATATGATCAAGTAGACTTGTTAACTATAGACATGCACTATTTGTTATGGATGGGTGAGATATTCTATACAATGAAATAGTATCATGTCACTTTAGACTCATGAGTATTCTTAAAGTGAAGGAGCGCAAGCAAAGTGAATACTTACATCACCAAATTGCATTTACATGATTATATCAATGAGAGATGGGAATAATATAACTTTTATTTTATTTGGAATTACGTTCATTATAGTTAAATCAGAACCAAACTCTTTAAGAATTTGAAATTTTCCTCAATGAAGTTCTTTTGAAGTTCCTATGATGACTAATTTGTTGTATGCTCCACTGCGGGCATTTAATACAGTTGTTATATAATAAACAATTATATGACAAATATGTGCTTGGGAAAAAATTCACTAGTATTTAAGGTTAAACATGGTTGGACACAAAGGTTACGTTTAACACTTTGATCTATTCACTACAAGAACAACAGTATATTCCGACAGTAGGTACCGACGGCTTTCAACGGCTAGTATATTTTGTTACGAATAAAATAACTAGCCGTAGAAAGCCTTTAGAATATTGTCATTTACGACCGCTGGTAGCCATCGAAAAATCACGATTATCTTCTTTCCCATACCAAACCAAAAACATTTCAATTGCTCCTAAAATACCAAACCTTCTTCCACCATTGCCATCTCCACCGTCAATGCCCGAAATTTTGCCGAAATCGCCCCTTCTTCGTCAGTTCGCAATGTCATCTCCTTCAAACCCCTAATCTACTCTACTTTAGGTATTATTCATAAACCCTAGTTTCATGAGTTTGTTAATTTAAGGTTAATTTGTTAGTTTAATTGTTTATATTGTCTTATTGATTGTGTAGTATAGTTTATTGAATGTCAATTACTGTTATTATCCTATAAGTGTTGAATACTAACTTGTTTAGTTTGTACGATAAGAAATTAATGTGCATTAGTTGAATAATTTAGTGTTGTTACGCCTTACTTAGGTTATTTGGTGTGAACGAGCATAATTTAGGTTATGCGTCTTCTAAAACGTCGAAAACGATAATTAATATTATATAATGTACGGTTAGTTAATTGTAGTTTTAAACATGTGCGTAAATGAAAAACGATCGTCTACGGTAGTTTAACTTAAATATTAATCAATTTAATTTAAACATCGAAAGCCCATTTTTTTTTAAAATATGAAATATATAGTACTTTATTCATAAAATCCTTAGTGTGTTTTTTGGTCCCACCTGATAAGCATTGTATATGATCATTATGTGGATATTCGTTTTTTGCAACAAAAGGACATCTATAGTCAGCATATACATTGTTGGATTTGTCCCTGTATTGGATAGGTTACAAACACAGTAACGTAATTATATCTCGTAAATTATTTCATTTTAAATGGTTCGCATAATTTCGACAGTGCTTCCTTTATGTTTCCTATGTACACGCAATTGTGTATGACTCAACGAACAAAATGGAAGTGCTGCCAAAATTTTATCGAATCGTTTAAAATGAAATGATTTACGAGATTTAATCACGTTACTGTATTTGTAATGGAAAGTAGGATGACTTAACAATAAAGTGTTAATGATCATTTAATATAAAACATTAAACCGTAAAATTGAATTGAAAAATAAATTGTCAATGTGGTTTTAATTTATATCGTATTTTTTAATTAGTAGGAGAGATGATCAATTATTTTATTGATCGAAGCTAGATGTATCAACAACGAAGGAAAATTGCAGGCTCAATATGTGAACATTTTAACAATGGTGTACACATATTTATTGATTTCGCTTTAAGTAATAATGGAAACGACGAAGAAATCCGTTGTCCATATAGTAGGTGCGAATTATTGAAGCATTTGATACCAGAAATGTTAGAGTTCATTTGCGTCAGTTTTGTGCCGAACTATTTGGTATGAGATCGTCATGGAGAACTTTTAGCACCTAATCATGTACAGTCAAAGGAGGTAGTAAGTAATGAAATTGTTCAGACGAATCTCGTAAAACATATGGTTGAAGATGCAGCACGTTCAATGTTTCATACTGCTTAATTTGTTGATGACGATGTTAATGTTGAAGAAGAACCAAATATTGAAGCAATTTTTTATGATTTATTGGATTCCGCGAAGAAACCTTTGGGAAGGCTGTACAAGCGGCACCTAATTATTAGTAACTATAGAATACATTGCGATGAAATCTAAATAAAACTTCACAGAAGCTGGATTTACAACTGTTGTACAAGCTGCAAAGCGGCATATATGCCTCCCAATAATGTAATGTGTGAAAATCATTATGAATTGAAAAAATTTATGTCGACTTTTGGTTTACCGTATCAAAAAATAGATACATGTTTAAATGGTTGCATGTTGTTTTGGAAAGAAGATATCAATCTTAGGAATTGTAAAATATGTAATCAAAAGAGGTACAAACCAAGAAAGAAGAAGGGAAAAAAGTCCCATATAACCGTATGCATTATTTACCTATTACTCCTAAGCTTCAAAGGTTATATGCATCTTCTGTAACCGCTCATCATATGAGATGACACGGTGTTAGAACACAAGAAGAAGGTACATTAACACGCCTTGCTGATGGGGAAGCATGAAAGCATTTTGATCAGAACTATCCCGATTTGCAGCGAAGGGCCGTAATCTTAGACTTGGTTTATGTACAGATGGATTTTCACCATTTTCTCAATTTGGTTCTAAATATTCATCTTGAACTATAATCGTTACACTTTATAACTTACCTCCATGGATGTGTATGGAAACTCCATATATGTTTCTCAAAATTATGATCATCGGCCCTAACGATCCGACACAAGCAATCGATGTTTATTTACAGCCGTTGATTGAAGAGTTGAAAATACTGTGGTACAAAGGAGTTGAAACATACGACATCTGAAAAAAAAGAATTTTCATATGTTGCTTCTTTGTTGTGAACTATTAGCGATTTTCCTGCGTATGTAATGCTTTCAGGTTGGAGTACGACCGGTCACCTAGCTTGTCCTTATTACATGAAGGAAACACGAGCATTTTCTTTACCACATGAAAGGAAAATTTCGTAGTTTGATTGTCATCGTTGTTTTCTCCATATTAATCATCCTTTTAGAAGAGACAAAAAAGCTTTACGGCTAATAGACACGAGCCTCATCAACCACCAACGGTTTGGTCAAGCGAAGATATATATGAAATTGTAAAGGTTTTCCAAAGATACATGAAATCGAAGAACAATTAAAGTTCAAGGTAAATCAAAGATTCATAATTGGTACAAACAAAGTATATTTTGGGAGTTGCCTTATTGGAAAAATCTACTACTTTGTTACAATATTGACGTGATGCACAACAAGAAAACGTGTCTGACAACGTTTTTAATACAATTTTGAATGTTAAGGGGAAGATGAAGGATAATTTGAAATCAAGACGCAGCATCGAAGCAATATGTAATCGTCTGAGCTTCATATCAAGCCAAATGAGACAAAAAAACCAAAAGCATGCTACGAGCTAGACAATAACCAAGTTAAAATACTTTTAAAATGCGTGGAAGGATTAAATTTTTCTGATGGTATTTCTTCCAATATTCATAGATGTGTCGACTATAAGAACAACAGATTTAGTGGAACGAAAATCCGTGATTGTCATATTATGATGGAAAATTTGTTATTCGTTGTTTTAAAGAACTGTTATCCATAAAAGTTTGGACGGTTGTAGCAGAACTTAGTTTGTTTTATAAGGAGTTTTGTTCCACTAAGTTAAAATTTGATCTTCTACGTAAACTTGAGGAAGAATTCCATATACTACTCTACAAAGTAGAGAAAATATTTCCTTCAGATTTATTTAATGTAATGGAGCATTTACATGTTCATCTTCCATCTAAAGCACGTCTACGAGGGCTTGTGCAATATGGATAGATGTATCCATTTGAGAGGTATTATTGTTTAGTATGTTAAATATTAGTTTAATTTCATGTATAAATAAATTTTAATTTGAAATAATTCTTAATAGGTACTTAAATCATCTAAAAAAAGTGAGACAGAAAGCACGAGTTGTAGGTTCGATTTTGCAAATTATATATCAAAGAAGAAGCTTCGTTTTCTCTCTCTCATTATTTTAGTGATCATGTGAACTTATTGTTTGAAAGTGCTACGCGTAATGATGAAGGTATTAATCAAGAAGATTGTCAAACGACTTTATCTATTTTTAAAAAACACGGTCGGCCTGCTGGTAAATGTATGGAATTATGGTTGGGTGATAGAGATTACCATATAGCACACACATGTATTCTTCTCAGTTGTGCTGAAGCTGCACCATTTGTTAGGTAATATATGTATATTCTTCTTAATGCATTATATCATTTATATATGCGTATATACACATATGCACATGTGTGTGTTAATTATAATGCAATATTTCTTCCATAACTGTAGTGTTTATGGATCATAACATCCAAATGGCGATATCGGCGCAGATTTCACTACTTAGTTTTCAAAATACGTTTACCACATGACAAATTGTGTGGTCGACGAAGGATTGAAACATTTAGCTATGAGACCAAAAAGGAAAGTAAAGACCTATCTAATATTCTTCGCTAAAGGATATAAATTTAAAATATGGTGCTGAAAAATTAACTAACAATACCGATGTATTTGTTAAAAGTAGCGATGATCCAAATGATCATGTAAATGATTTTTACGACGTGTTAACCCAGATTTGCAATTGACATATTTCACAAGACCTGTAGAAGAATTTTTTTGTTTAAATGCAACTGGTTCAGCAATGTTCCAGATTCTGGAATCAACGTGCACCCAAAGTATAATCTTATAGAAATAAAGCATACCTTGCGTTATTATAAGTACGATCCTTTTATACTTGCCAAACAAGCTCGTCAAGTTTATTATGTTCCATGCCCATCTCTACAAAGAGATAAAGAAAATTAATCGGCTATTTTAAAACAAAGGCAAGATTTACATTTGATGTACAGAATATTCCAAACAAGCTTATCAAGCAAATATCGAGGAAAATACTGAAATAACAATAACCGACGATCGAATCGATTTTGGACCTCTAAACGACGAGTCAAATGCATTAATAGAAGCATTTGAGACTATGGAGGAACAAAACATAGAGTACAAAACAGAGTCTGAATCAGAAAACGACGATGACTGATTAATAATCTACAGTTCATGAGAAAGTAATTTCTATGTTTATTTATGTTACATTTCTCATTAAAAATGATGTGTTCTGCTAATGATATGTTTACTCGTAATCTGTTTCACATAATCCTTTTATGTTCTTCCATAATGCATATTTTACATAATTAAATGATATATTTCTCATATATGATATGTCTATAATATGTACTATATATATGTCTTTTTTTTGTAGATGTAGCTCTTCACATATAGGATCTCCCTCTTCTTCACAGAGAGGGACTTTTGCACCTCCAACTGGTGATGGTAGTGGCCCATCACAGAAGGTAGCTCTTCCTGCTATCTGATTGCAGGCTAAAGCTGATGGATCGTAAGAATTAAATTTATTTCAGTATTAACAATATTTTTCTGTACGATTTATTATATATTAGTCTTGCTTTATTAAATGTTTGTTTCTTTTCTACACAATCGCTTCGAGCTTGAGCCATCATCTATAGTGCTCTCCATATCCAGACAGACATATAAATGCAGGATGACTGCCTGCTGGCCCAAATGGACCAAGATACCCGATGATCTTAGAGAAAGCTTTTGGCAGAACTTCCTGGTAAGTGTAAATTTATATTTTGCACTTTTTATTTGATCCTACTTCACTTTATATATTATAGACTATTTATAAAAATGTATAACTTTCATTTTCTCAAAGTGTAGGATTCGATGGACTTACAAGAGACTGATATTTTCCCAGTGCAGCGTCATTGGAACAGTAAAATTGCCAAAAATTATAAGGATACAGCGTCAGTTATGAGATGAGCAGGAAAAAAACCGAACTGGATGAGTGCTAGCTTGTGGGAGGCCTAGGTCGCATGGTGGAACAATAAGGAGTTTTAGGTAAGTTTACCACATATTAATTACTTTAAATTGTTGTGTGTACTCAATACATAATTTAGAACTGTAAAATGTTATTTTCAATTCAAATTTGCAGAGGGAGTCAGATAGGAACTCCACAAAAAGAAACAAGAATCCCATCACACATCGCGGCGGTTTCAAGTCATTGCAGCATCATCGCGAGAATTTGGTAAATTTTTACACTCACGTTTTTATATTTTAAGTTATAAGTTGTTAATAGATAGTTAATAAAACAATAATATATATATATACACACACACAAACACATATATTCATATTTCAGGAAAGAGCGCGTGGAGGTGTTGTGTCATATTTGGATGTTTTTTCTCATAGTCATGCCCTGAAGCAGACCGACGATTCGGGCACAGTTGTATACTCATGGGAGCATGATGATAAAGCAACTACTGCCTATGTAAGTATATTATAATTAGTATAACGATTAGTCCAACTTTTTATATTTTAAGTTATAAGTGTTATTTATACCAGTGACCATTCCAACATTTTGTTATTTAGTATAGCGATTAGTCAACTTAGTATTATTTTAATTACTGTTATTTATACTCAATTGTACTTTGCATTACAGCAAAAGTTCTAGGCAGCATGGGCACAGCTGCTGGCTGAGACGGGACGGGATGGGTTGACTGCTGATGAGAAGTACGCTATTTTCGAGTTTGTATGGATCCACCATCCCACAGCAGACGCTATGGATATGGGAATCAAGTGGTAATTTTCAAAAAATAACTAAATTCAAATATTACATATTTTTCAATTAAAGTTATGTAAATTACGTTTATGATGTTGGAGGCATTATAACAATTTGTTTTTATTCGTAGACTAGGACATCTTAGAAGGCATAAAAGATGGCTCAAGACAAAGAAGAAATTACAAAGCTACGAGCCCAGATCGCTGAGCTGCAAGAGCATGATCACCGTCGTGCTGTGCAGATGGAGCAGCTGAACCAGCGCTTGGCGGAGTATATGGAGCAGCACGGGAGATTTCCTTCGTCGGGTGGTTCTATATGGGATGATGAGTGATGGTAGGTAATTTTTATTATGTTTTCTTGTCAGCATATTTACGCTTCGAGTAGGTGAGGATGTGTTTGATACATTTTGATGGATTGTATATTATCTTATGTGGATTTAGATGTTGATTTTTGGGATTGTGTTAGATTTGGATATGGATTTTTTGTATTTTGTTAAATTTGGATATGGATTTTTTGGTTTGAATATTATGTTTAGTTATTTATATGATTAGTAGTTTATACATGCTCGAAATGGAGCTGTTATGTGTATTGACGAATGTGCAATGGCTGGAAGGGAGCAGGCTTAAAAATAGAAGAAAAAAAATACATCTAGATTTCCGACGGCTTCAAACGTTTCCGATGGCATATTGGTCATCATATTCCAACAGTTTCATACAGCTCTCTACTGCAAATTTCAACCATTTTCGACAGCTTCGGACGACAATTTGGTCATTCTGATTTGCCATGTGTCCAACATGGCCGTTGAAAATCATCCCAAAATGCCGTTGGTAGCCGTTGAAAAATAGCAACCGATGACGTCGGAAAGCATTACTAAACGTGATTCGTATTCCAATGGCCTTACGTACGGTTTCCGACGGCCTACCGACGACCGCCGACAGCTTTTAGCTGTCGGAAATCATTGTTGTTCTTGTAGTGATTTTTCTTTCGTTCATATAATTCTAGTCCATCCATAGATGATAAAAATAAAAGATTGAACAAACTTTGTTGTAATAAGCCCTAAATTTCACTTTTAAAGAAAATAATCTTTATCTCAAAAAATGATTCCATGCAAGAAATTTTGTTGACGGAAGACATTATTGCGAGTTAGTTTATTTAAGATAAATTTCTATCTTAAATTTTTTTAAAGAAATGTTGTAAAACAAAATAGATCATGGTTCTACTTATGACAAAGTTATATTAAACACTTTGAACTAATGGACTTCGGTATTAAAAGTTATGCATAAGTACCATGCATGTGCTAGGAGTAGCCGAGTAGGGTACGTAATACGTTTTCGAAAAGTTAACAACACACAAGCATTAAATAATATTTTTGAAAAAGAAAAGGAACAACAAAAGATAATGACACCAACTAAGTATCATACTTTAAACCTTGTTTTGGAAATAATACTTTAGATGAATAAAAACTTAACATTTGAGTGCAAGTCACAATTTTTGTTCGTAATTGCTAAAGAGTAAAGAGTTGTATCATGTACATAATTAAATATGATACTGGCTAAATCTAAATATAAAGCTGAAAGGAAAAATGGCTCAAAACTAAAAAACATAAAGGACAATGATGAAGAATAGACTTCATAAATATTTCATATTTCCGCATTTATCGTTAAGTTTACTAAAGCAGAAAAACAATTGGGAATGCTGATTCTATACAAGTCCCTTTTTTCATTTTATAACAAGGTATATTGGTTGCAAAATCTTTGTAATTTTGAATCATGAACAGTTTTCATTTTATAAGAGAGTCATCCACCAGAACATAACAATAAGTCCTTATTCCAGCCAAACTTAAAAATTTCATCACTAGTTATCATTTTCAATTAGTGTAAGCCACCAAATAGATAATGTGTGCGTTTCAGGTACATTTTATTGAATATCGACAGATAAGATACATTAAGTTGTGTAATTTGTATTGGATATTTGTGACCTGAGTTAAAGTATATTTACTTCAAAGGATTATAATGGAGATGTAGATGTCGTTTTTAATTGTAAAGTAGAATTGTCGGTTTTGCTCGATGTAGTTTTGCGTTGAGTAGTCATATGTCTATTACCATATTAGATTGCACCAGACTGATATTCATGTACCGATATAAATTGTTAGAACATTCAAGAAAGATTAACAAAGTCTTAATAGCCTATAGCTTATTTTATCAAATATTATGTTCTAATTATGTAAAAAAAATCCCACTTGTAAATTATTAGAGCCTAAACTAGTTTATATCGTGCTTGAAAATCCAACCTAAGGTCCATCTAAAGAAAAAATAGTTTAAGGTTGTAGAAAAAGTGGTGCAACCTCTAACGCTTTGCACACTGCCATTACAAAGATAACAACATTCATACTCGGTCTATGCTTTTTTCCCTTTATTTATTAGTAATTTGATATGTTGTTATAATATCAGTATCTGATGATCGACTTTCTTATAATAAAACATGTTCATAGAAAACCATGCAAGTTTGTAGTTGGATTTGTTAGATTAAATTTTGTTGTGGGCACATGTGTTAAAATGTATAATGCTATTGTACATTGGGGTGTAAATAAGTGGTATTTACAATTTGTTGAGGGGCCAAATCGTAAATATTAGATAACTGTTTTTAGTCCGTTATAAAACGGTTGCTCCCCGAGAAACAGTACGTACTTTTGTTTTCTCTTCTTCCCCGTCAGAGAGAAACGCAGACAGAAAGTAGAAACTGTATTCTCGGAAGAAAATTAATTCAATGGATTCCGGTACGCTTTCGCTAATCTCGATTTGTTTATAGTTTTGATCTCTCTTGAATTGATTAAGGCTAAATTGAATATTCAACAACTGCTATCAGAGCATCCCTAAATTAATTCTAGAGGATTTACTATGATAGTGAACTGAATTTCCAAAAATTTTCGTTCGGATCTGTTTGATAAATCGTGAAAATCTGTTTGAATAATTTATGCTTGTCCTCTTTCTGGGTTAATTAAATTGGTACATATTTATGGATGATGTGGTTGAGTGGTTGTACATAAATTATTCATCGCATTATTATTTTTTTCTTTTGCTGTCTCATCAAATGATGGCTACAGTATAAACTATAAAGTATGTTTCCAATGTCATAAAAAGCAACAGGCTAGCATAAAACCATTGTATTTATTAATCTATTTTGCATAAAACTAAAGTACGGGCATTATCCATTGTCTTTGCTGAATAGAAAGTGACATAACAATTGTCAATATCAATGTTAGAAAAGTCAAACTAGAAACATGTAAAATAGTAAATTATGTTAGTAGGTGACTGTAGTTGATGGAATGACTAACAAGAGTAATGCAAAAAGGTATTGTCCAGCATGCACATATGTATTATATGTGATATATAACAAAAGGATGTAAAAATAGAATGCTTATCTACACGTTTTGCCTGTAAAGAATTCAACCAAATGCAATTTTTGTTATAACAAATGTAATGTTGGTTATGGCTTTGTTAACACAGAAGTGACATATAAACAAATGCAATGTTTATATAATTTTTTGTCAATATATATCGCATATGAACAATAGTTTCAGGCATTGTTTGGATATTATATGATTTGTTCAAATAAACTTCTACATAAAATTGTAGAATTGCGGCACTTGAAATGAACAAATTTAAAGTTTGGCTATCAACATAGTTCAAACAAGGCTGCACCTAAAATTATGTGTAGTTTCATGAAACTATGTAGACTAAAAAGAAGGAAAAAAAAAGTTAAAAATAAAATTCAAATATGGTTTCTGATTTTCTTAAGCATATTTTATATTTTAAATAGTTTAATTGAAACAAAATATCGCCAAAGCGATCACTTCTGTGTAGATTATTCTAATTAAAATATTAAAATAATTGTGTGTATGTAGTTCATGCATTTATTAACGAGGCCAAAGGTGAATTAATATTTGGCTGAATTTCATACATACTTATGGTGGTAAATATGTAACAATTATAAGGTATTTTATGTGACCAATATGACAGTCCAAAGATTGCATATGGTTTGACATAATTCATTGTCAACGTTTGATTGCTACAACAAGAGTACCGCTTACAATTAATATTACTGTCCAAAGACTTGATATTAATGATGTGTTTGGTATCTTGAGATGTGATTAACCATTATTTGAATTTATTGTTTTATATGAAGTCGTTAAAGGCATGTAATTTATATAATTTTATTCGTTTTCTGTTTCAGTCGTTGCTACTGTATCTGCTAACCTTAATTCAGTACCGGTCCTTAATGGTAATAACTTTAAGGACTGGAAAGAGAACATATTAATTGTTCTTGGTTGCATGGATCTGGAACTTGCATTAAGGATGGATCGACATGCTTCTCTTACAGATGCTAGTACCCCCGAGGAAAGGAGAATTTTTGAGAAATGGGACCGTTCAAATCGCATGAGTCTTATGATCATTAAATAGGGCATACCTGAGGCTTTTAGGGGTGCGGTATCTGAAGAGATTACCGATGCCACAGATTTCCTTGCTGAGATTGAGAAACGCTTTGCCAAAAGCGATAAGGCGGAAACAAGTACTCTTTTGAAGAAACTTATTTCCATGAGGTTCAAAGCCAAGGAAAACATAAGGGAGTACATTATGGAAATGTCTCACATTGCTTCAAAATTAAAGACACTAAAGCTTGAGCTTTCGGATGACTTGCTTGTGCATTTAGTGCTTATCTCGCTTCCTCCACAATTCAGTCAATTTAAGGTCAGTTACAACTGTCAAAAGGAGAAGTGGACTCTCAATGAGCTCATTTCATATTGTGTACAAGAGGAAGAAAGACTGAAGCAAGATAAGACTGAGAGTGCTCATCTGGCCAGCACCTCTAAAGCAAAAGGCAAGAAAAGAACATTTAAAAATGAAGCTGCTAAGGATCCAGATCAAAAGAAACAAAAAAGGAAAAAGACGGTTGTTTCTTTTGTCACAAACCTGGGCATATGAAGAAGGAATGTACCAAATATCATGCATGGCGTGAAAAGAAAGGTATGTTTGTTACTTTGGTCTGTTCTGAAGTTAATTTATCTTCAGTACCTAGAAACACTTGATGGATAGATTCTGGTGCTACCACTCACATAAGTGTTTCTATGCAGGGTTGCCTGAGCTACCGAAAGCCATGTGATGGTGAAAGACACATCTTTGTGGGCGATGGACAATCGGTAGAAGTGGAAGCGATTGGACATTTTAGATTGTTGTTAAGAACTAGTTTTTATTTGGATTTAAAAGACACTTTTGTTGTACCGTCATTTAGACGGAATTTGGTTTCTGTTTCTGTGTTGGACAAATTTGGATATTGTTGTTCATTTGGAAACAATCAGTTTAATTTGTCTTTGAATTCAAATGTTGTTGGAACTGGTTATTTAAATGCGTATGACAATCTTTATTTGTTGGAAACAGTTGCATCCTATAATGAAACCTTGCATGTAGTATCGCGTGGTACTAAACGTAAATTAAATAAAGAAAATTTAGCATCTTTATGGCATAAGCGCTTAGGTCATATTTCAAAAGGTAGAGTTGAGCGCTTAGTATCTGATGGTATTTTAGAATCTCTTGACTTCACAAACTTTGACGTTTGTGTAGATTGCATCAAGGGAAAACAGACCAAAACTAAAAGATTAGGTGCAAATAGATCTTCAGACGTCTTAGAATTAATTCATACAGATATCTGTGGACCTTTCCCTACGACATCTTGGAATGGTCAACAATATTTCATATCATTCATAGACGATTACTCACGTTATGGCTACCTATATCTAATTCATGAAAAATCACAGTCGCTGGATGTGTTCAAAGCTTATAAGTTGGAGTTGAAAATCAACTCAACAACAGAATTAAAAGTGTCAGATCTGATCGTGGTGGTGAGTACTACGGTCGATATGATGGTTCAGGCGAACAACGTCCGGGACCGTTTGCTAGATTCCTAGATGAATGTGGTATTGTCCCACAGTACACCATGCCAGGATCACCTAGCATGAATGGTGTTGCTGAAAGACGAAACCGAACTCTTAAGGATATGGTAAGGAGTATGATTGCTCATTCCACCTTACCTGATTCTCTCTGGGGAGAAGCATTAAAGACGACAACTTATATTCTCAATAGAGTACCAACTAAAGCAGCTGCAAAAACACCTTATGAACTTTGGACAGGTCGAAATCCTAGTCTAAAGCACTTTCACATTTGGGATTGTCCAGCTGAGGCAAGGCCTTATAGGCCACATGAAAAGAAGCTGGATTCCAAAACAGTGAGTAGATACTTTATTGGTTATTCTGAGCGTTCTAGGGGCTATAAGTTTTATGATCCCATAGCTAAGAATATTTTTGAGACGGGAAATGCAGTATTCTTTGAGGATATTGAGTTTGGGGGGATAAATAAAGTTAAAGACATTTCTTTTGAGGAGGAATTGGATTCAAACCCAGTTCCTATTATCACTTTTGACAATGTTATACAGTTGCCTACACTTATCATTGATCAAGAAGTGATTCCGGAACCTCAACAAGAAAATGTTATACAACCCCTTATTCAAAATGAAGCTATTGTTCCAGAAGAACAAACTCAACAACCTCAAGAACTAGTGCCATTAAGGAGGTCCATGAGAGAAAGGAGAAGTGTTATTTCAGATGATTATGTTGTATTTCTCCAAGAACAAGAGAATGATACTGGAATGATGGAAGATGATCCAATCAACTTTCATCATGCCATGAAAAGTGCTAACTCTCAAAAGTGGATAGATGCCATGAACGAGGAGTATAAGTCCATGCAAGACAATAGAGTTTGGGAACTTGTCCCATTACCAGAAGGTGCAAAACCAATTGGTTGTAAATGAATATTTAAAACCAAGAGGGATGCAAAAGGTAATGTGGAGAGGTATAAAGCACGTCTTGTAGCAAAAGGCTATACTCAGAAAGAAGGCATTGATTTTATAGAGACTTTCTCTCCAGTTTCATCGAAAGACTCTTTTAGAACAATTATGGCACTTGTTGCTCATTTTGATCTTGAGTTACATCAGATGGACGTTAAGACGGCGTTTCTCAATGGAGACATTGATGAGACAATTTATATGGTACAACCAGAAAACTTTGTGTCGGGAGATCCAAAGAATATGGTTTGCAAATTAACAAAATTCATCTATGGACTTAAGCAAGCTTCTCGTCAATGGTACCACAAATTCCATCAAGTAATCATCTCGTTTGGATTCGAGACGAATATTGTTGATGATTGTGTGTATCACAAGTTCAGTGGGAGTAAACATATATTCCTAGTTCTATATGTCGATGACATCTTGCTTGCCACTAACGATATTGGCTTATTGCACGAAACCAAGAAATTTCTATCTAAACATTTTGAGATGAAAGATCTTGGGGACGCCTCTTTTGTATTGGGTATTCAGATACTTCGAGATCGATCTCGAGGTATTCTTGGATTATCACAAAAGAGCTATATTGATAAAGTACTCAAAAGGTTTGGCATGCAAGATTGTAGACCAGGAGATACCCCTGTTGCTAAAGGAGATAAATTCAGTCTTAGTCAGTGCCCTAAAAGCAATCTTGAAATCCAAGAAATGCAAAAGATTCCCTATGCTTCAGCCGTTGGGAGTCTAATGTATGCTCAAGTATGTACACGTTCAAATATTGCATACATTGTTGGGATGTTAGGCAGATACTTAAGCAACCCTGGTATAGACCATTGGAAAGTAGCCAAGAGGGTTATGAGATATCTTCAGAGAACAAAAGATTACATGCTCACTTATAGAAGATCAGATCATTTGGAGGTCGTAGGGTATTCTGATTTTGCTGGATGCCAAGATAGCAGAAAGTCTACATCAGGATATATTTATCTATTGGCTGGAGGAGCTATATCTTGGAAAAGTGTTAAACAAACACTTGTAACTTCTTCCACTATGGAAGCAAAATTTGTAGCGTGTTATGAGGCATCAAACCATGTAATATGGCTACGCAACTTTATCATTGGGCTGCGCATTTTGGAAAATGTAGAAAGACCACTGAAGTTATATTGTGATAATAAGTCAGCGGTGCTATATTCTAATAATAACAAAAGCTCAACCAAGTCAAAGCATATTGACATAAAATTCTTAGTTGTGAAAGAAAGAGTGCAGAGTGGATATATATCTATAGAGCATATTGGAACAAACTTCATGATAGCGGATCCGCTCACAAACGGTTAGCACACTGCTCATATGGGTGTTGTATTACTGGAGGATGTTATGGTTTAGTGGGAGTTTGTATTTTATATGCTTTATATTTGTCTTGAAACATATATTTGGTTTTCTGATCAGAATAAAGTATTCAGTTCATTTCAGTTCATTCACTTTGTCTACTATTTTGATTCTGACCTCACTTAAGTTTAAAGAGGACCAGTTGAAAATAAACATGTTTTGTTCACATTACATGTAATTTTCATGCTATGTATTCATGATTGATCTATGTCATTTGCCTATATATATGTATGTGACCATTGATGGGTTTAGTCATGATTAATATAGCAAAGACCACTATGATCCTATATAGATATGGTTGATGGACAAGATTGTTAAAGATTACCTTTATTTAATAGCAGATTTTGAGCTCATAAGGTTGTACATTTATAAAGAAACATATGTTGCCCAAGTGGGAGATTGTTAGATTAAATTTTGTTGTGGGCACATATGTTAAAGTGTATGATGCTATTGTACATTCGGGTGTAAATAAGTGGTATTTACAATTTGTTGAGGGGCCAAATTGTAAATATTAGATAACTGTTTTTAGTCCGTTATAAAACGGTTGGTCCCCGAGAAACAGTAAGTACTTTTGTTTTCTCTTCTTCCCCGTCAGAGAGAAACGCAGACAGAAAGTAGAAACTGTATTCTCGGAAGATCAGAATCTTCATACAAATTAATTCAATGGATTCCGATACGCTTCCGCTAATCTCGGTTTGTTTATAGTTTTGATCTCTCTTGAATTGATTAGGGCTAAATTGAATATTCAACAGGATTCACACTATAACAAATCTAATTCAAGATATTTTGATTATTGAATTCACTGAAGAGATTTTATACTTTATGTATAATTACCAGATTCGCCACGATAATCAAAGTGTACAAAGTTGGTTACCTTATCAATAATGAGACCATAAAATGAAGATGAAATGATAACTAGGTCAAATCTACATAATTAGTAGTAGCATCTAAAGTAGTTGCACCTCCACTATCAGTCCAAGCGATTGGAATAGTTTAACGATCAGTAGTGTCGTAACGAAGGAGAGCGGTAGTGTTTTCCCTATAAAATGTCATAGATAATAGAGAATTAGAGGCCTCATCAAGGAACAAATAGGAAGGTAAAAACATGGCGATTTCCAGAACTGTCGAGCGAAGATGAAGCAAAATGGCTCCGAGATGGGAGGCTATAACCACCGACTTGAGGAAGGAAGGGATCAGACATGTCCTAAAAGGGAAGAGAAGAAAGTTAGGGGAGCTGCAACATGTGAATTAGGAAAAAGGAGCGAAGGCAAAAAATTTAGATCCATATCTCGTTGCCATAGGAAGAGGAAGAAGAGCGGGGCATTAAAGATTTATGTATTGTTTGTTTAAAAGGTTGAATGCTGAATACTGAATGTTGAACAATGAATGCTGAATACTGATTGTTTAATGCTGATGGCTGAATACTTAAAATATTGTTTGTTTAGAAATTTTTTCTTTGAACACAACTTACTACTTTGACAATTATATCCCTTAAAATTTAAATTAATTATCCTTCAATGTAAATGTCATACAAAACATACTAAATCATCTTATATTATATCTTATATTTTATACACAAACAAAAACCAACTAAGAAACAAACATTCTTATGTATAAGCACTACCAAATCTACAAAACATGTTGAAAATAGAAAAGTCGATAACGTAGATATATTTTATATATGTTTGCTCGAGAAGAAAATATTTTATTATAATAAATTTATATGTGTGTTCAATGTATTGGAACAAATTATTATAAAAATATCAGATGATTTTGTCCAACTTTTCATTATTATTTAAAATGTTGAGTTTCCATTAATGTATTACAGATTTTAGTTTAAGTTTTCATTTATCTAAAGGTAAATCTCGATGTTGTTCAGCATGTCGAAATTATTTATTTATAATATTTTTCACATCTACATTAGATGTTTCAAATTTTTTTCCATTTTCACTCTTATTAAACAATTTATAAACTATCATATTTTAACTTCAAATTATATGTAAATATTGCTAAATTGTCGTCAATTTTTTTATTACTAGTTTGTAGTGTATTTCTATTGACTGAAAACTACATTATAATTACATTCAAATCAAAAAAGGTGGAATCCAGTGCACGAGGTTTCCGCAAGGTAACGGACTTTGGGAAGGTCAATAATGTACGCAGCACTTTCCTCACACTGTGAAGATGCTGTTATCGAAATCGAACCTTGATGGCCATATCACCATGCGGGTGACCTAACCATTGCTTTAAGGCTCCATCTTTTAAAATCAAAACAAAAGAAGAAAAAATTACCTCGCCATAGAAGGGGATACACTACTAGAAAAAAGCGAAATAGCGACGGCTGGGGGCGACGGCTTCCGACGGCGAATTTCCGACGGCTTCCGACGGGCCGTCGGCGGCCGTCGGAAGCCGTCGGAAATTCGCGAATACCTGCAGCCGGCCGAGCCTTTCTTCCTCATTTTCCAGCTTCCCCCAATCTCACCAAAAACCCCCAAATTCACATTTTCCACCTCCATTCGCCAATTTCGTGATTTTTTCTCCTTCCACACTGCTGATTCAACACCTCTTTCTCTCAATCTCAGGTATAATCTCTTATTTTTCTGAAAATTTCAGTTTTTATCCTAATTTTAGATTTGCATAAATTGATAAATTAGGGCGAATTAGCGATTGAAATTGTTTGCATTAGCGTAACAATGGTTTATAGCATCACATGACATACATATTTCATCTTTTATCGTGAAATTGTGAAAAATACGTATACTTTGTGGTTGTTCATGTATATGTAAATTGTTGTATATGTCCTGATTCGACGATTGTATACGTTATTTGGCATACGATAAAATGATTGAATGAACTAGGAGTATTATATTGTGCACGTATTTACTTATGAAACAAAAAAATGCATTACTCTAAATTATAATTGTGCGTATTAAAAAAAAGACAAAAATGTTAAACCAGCCTTTTTGATGCGTAATACGTCGAATAACTGTGTTAAATTTTTATATATTTTTGTAAATGTGAACAGTGAGTAAAACTGTATTTTTGAGTAAAATGCGCGCATGTTAACCGACAAATGTCCCTTAGAGAGTTTTTGGCCCCGTCTGACGAGTGTTGTACATGATCGTTGTATAAATAGTCGTTTTTTTCGAAAAACGACCATTTATATTCATCTGGTACAATGTTTGTCGGATTTGTCCCTGTATTGGACAAGTTATGAACACAGTAAGAATTTACATTTTGTATACTACTTCGTCTCAAACGGTTCATAAAATTTCGCCCTAACTTTTCTTTTTTGAATTCTTGATGTATTATGAAATTGATGTAACTATGAAACTAAATCCGTTTACTATTGTTTTATGTTATTTCAATTTGTCATTTATTTAGCAATTTTTATTAAAAATGCAATGAACTCTGCTTATCGTAGGAAGAGTACACCCATCATGAATCAGGTATAACAAACTTACATGTCTATTTACATTTCAGTCATTATAATTAAGCAATTTATACCATTGATGTCATGTTCATATGAAATATATTTCATTATCATGTTTTTATTCTCTTATATAATGATGTGTAAACGTCACAGGTTTATCATTATGTCACATAGAGGGAGGAGCTCTTCCCGTTCTTCAGGAGGCGATGGCAGTGGCCCATCGCAAGCGCCACACCGTCCAGTTGTTACGTTAGCCCCCAAAGCAGATGGGTAAAAATTAAATCTTATTCATCATCTTATTTTTTCTATACTATACGTATGTACTTATCTGTATCGTACTTAAAAACAGGGGGTTCGAGCTACTACCCACTAAGGTAGTGTTGGACGTCTCCAGAGCAGCATATCGTAGTAGGATGAGTGCGTGCTGGCCAAAGTGGGATACCATCCCTCCGCACATCATAGAGTGCATATGGCAGGATGTCCTAGTATGTGTAATTTTTATGTTTTCCATTTTTAATTCGTTTTTGTCGTTTTTCTACCGTTTATCGTTTAAAGTGTAATCTTTTTTTAACACAGGCTGAGATAGACATCCAGACAGATGATATGCAGCTGGCACGAGCATACTGGATGAGGAAGATGCGAAAGAACTACAGAGACACGATATCTGAGGTTAAGAAATCCGGGAAGAGACCACGGTGGATGGGGGAGAGCGTGTGGCAAGCTTGGTTGAGCTACTGGGAGACGGACGAGGCGAAGGCAAGTATACTAATTTTTTTTCAATTATTAATTTAACGTGATTGAAAAATAATGTATCAAATTTTGAATGTACAGGCAGAGTCAGATAGAAACTCTGCAAATAGAAATAAGAATCCCGTTACTCATCGCGGAGGATCGAAGTCGTTTCAGCAGTATCGGCAGGAGTTGGTAAATTTAATTACTGAATAATAAATGTAAATAGTTTATGCTATATGATTTTAAATGTATAATAATTGTATGTAACAATCAACTTCAGGAAGCCGAGGCACATGGTCCTGTCAGCTATATGGACGTGTTCACCCGTACGCATGCTGTTGAGCATGTTAATCCAGACGGGACTGTTTCGTACACATGGCAGGACGATAAATCCAGTAAAAGCCATGTAAGCATATTTCATTTTATTCAGTATTAGTAATTGTTTTAGTTGTCAAATTATTATGAAATAAGATATGATATTATTAATTTGTCAATGCAGGAGATGTTTATGGAGCAGCGACAGAAACTCCTTTCTGATACGGGTCGAGAGCAGCTGACGACCGATGAAGAGGACATTATTTTTGAGTCCGTTATGAGTCCACCAGAGCATGGTCGACGATACGGATTTGGCAATTTAGCGGTAAATAATTTAATTTTTCTTAAAATACTTAAAATATGATATTCTTACCTTTTCAAAACAATAAACTTTGATTTTATTTATTTTTCAATTATTGCAGTCCAGTAGTCAGAGTAGGAGACGGCGGAGTAGACCTCAGAGCGAGCTAGCAAGTATAGAAGAATTACAGACTAGAGTTCAGCAGTTGGAGGAGCAGAACCGCCAACAGGCCATGCAGACGGCACAGTTATTTGAGTACATGCAGCAGTTTGGTGGCCGCTTCCCTTCATCGGCTGGCTCTGGATCTGGGGCAGATTGATTCATTGCTTTCTAATTCGTTCGTGCAGGTATGTTTAGTTTTAGTTTACAATGATTTGGTAGAAGGAACAATTAATTGTTGATATGTATAATTATGTATAATACACTTGGTTCTGTAGCTGTATCAGGATATGCATGATTAGAACAGTTATTGTTAGTATTATTGTTAATGTTGGAATGTTATGTATATTTTGTATTTTATTTTTATTCTAATTTAGTTTATTTCTGTGTCTATTGAATATTTTGGAGTATTGGTTTGCATGTTTGGTTGGATTATTGTTTATTTGATTGTGCAGTATTGATATTGTAGTGTTTGGAAGAGAAATGTGGTTGGAAGGCTCTATTTGCAGCAGATTTTAAAAAAAAACAACAGGTTTCCGACGGCTTCCGACGGCTTCCGACGGCTTACTGGTCGAAATTTTCCGGCGGTTTCCGACGGGTTCCGACGGCTTATTGGCCTGATTTCCGACGGTTTCCGACGGTTTCCGACGGCCGTCGGAAGCCGTCGGAAACCGCCGGAAACCGCCGGAAACCGTCGATAATGTATACGGCATCACCCGTCGGTAGCCGTCGGAAATACTGCTTCCCGACGCCTTCATTTCCGACGGCTTTTTCCGACGGCCGCCGACGGCTTCCGACGGCCGCCGACGGTTTTCAGCCGTCGGAAATCCCCCCTCCCCTTGTAGTGATAGAACTGGAAACAAAATTAATTTATATGTGAACTTTTCTACATGTTTGAAATAATTAGAAAAAACTTCATAAAATAATTATATGTTATGTTAGATATGTATATAAGCGGAAAATGTAGTGCAATAAGTGATCAGCACTTACAATAAGCATTAAAATTCTACTTATTCAATTAAGTGAATAAAAAACTGAATGAAAACAGCTTTTTGAAAACAAACAACTTAACAAGCTCTTATCACTTATTCAGTTAAGCATTAAGCCATTTTTCCTCAAAATAAACGCAGCCTTAGGTTTGGAGATGTAGCCATGGACGATTTGAGATTTGGGGTTGCGTATCGTGAAAATACTTTTAAGCCATCAATGTAGGCCAGTAAATGGATTTTCGAATGCGGATAGTGTCACATCCGCATTCGCATTCTAAATGATTTTCAGATATCGAATATCCGCATCCGCGGATAAAGACGGATATCGAATAATTATCTTATCCGCTGACGACCGATAAATCAAGAAATATAAATATAAATTTTAAGTCTAACATACCTTGTTTTTTAACACAATTGATTATAAAAGTGTTAAAAATAAATAAATATGGCGATAATAAATAGTTTTGAGTTGTTAATAGACCTAATATAAACTATAACTTAATAAAACAATAATAAATATCTTTCATTATACTAAAATACATATAATTTATACTATAATCTTGACAAAAACTGGATGGATAATTTTCGGATGTCTATGTTTTCGTATTCGCATCCGCATCCCTTCTTTCGAACATCGTATATTATTTGCTTTTCGAATACGGATGCGGACAGATTTTAGATTTTTCAGGTATCCATTGACAGCCCTAGTGAATGACATTAATAGAGGGAAATTATGGGGCTTGTAAATTTATTGAACAGTGGATATGGAAGCGTTATCATCATATGTTTCAGTTTTTTCTGTTGGATTGACATTAGCAGTTAGCATTCAAATACCACGATTCAGTGCTACTAAAAATAATTATTATCATGATATGTGACGTTTAGTGCTTGATTGGAGATTTGGATAGTCTGAAATTAGGTGGTGGAAGAACAATTATAGTGGATCAATTTGGTAGTAGCGGTTGTTTGATTTTGGAAGAAATAGAACTTCTAGAATGCTGGTTGTTAACAACTTTTCCTTAAAAGTGGTTAGACAATCATTTACAACTTTTCCTTAAAAGTGGTTAGACAATCATTTACAACTTTGTCAACTTATGAGTAACACAGCCATAGATAGAGATTGTTATAAATTAATATTTACAGTAAGAATTGAAAGTTGCTAAAGACCCTTATTATCACTGCAAAATGCAAAAAGTTGTTATAAACATCTTTACTACTACTTTCCGACAAAAATAGTTGTTAAAAACTTTTATTACAGCTTTCTTGGAGTGAACGTGGTAAATGTAAGTTGTAGTGTGGTCATTTTGTTGTAGTATAATTTATTACTAGTTAATTATTAGTTTATAATTATTAATTTACAAACTATAATTTACTAATGATTATTTATCATCTTATAATTATTCATTTAAACATTCTATATTATTTATTATTGACCATATGTTATAATTTATTAATTACTAAGTCTAATATATCAACTTTAGTTATAGTTATTGATTAGTAATTTATAATTTAAATAGTTATTAATTAATTAAAGTGTCGATGGTCCAAATCCATTAAATTACCATCCACCCACTGAACTCTTGTTCACAAATGGAAAGTATCATGGCCGTGTAATTTTATGGTCGTCTTGGCTATATGATAAGGTTATGAGTGCATATGAGACTGTTATGTAGTTTATTTTTTAACAGTAACTCATATGTAAATATTACATCAATCACTCAAGATAAGATTTTCCTTTTTGGTCTCATTTCTATTAATACGGATTTATATATAGGCAGAAACTACCAAATGATAATGGGGCGTTGATAGACCCTAAGCTTTGAGCTTGCTGTAAATAGTTAGAGAAGTAATATAATTAGAAGAAAAAGAAGAAGAGAGGCCATGAAGAAAGAGAAAGCTTATCAAATTTCTGCATATCTTATTCCATTTATTTCTATCATTCTTATACAAGGTATTTCTAACAATCTTTCGACATATGGATCAATAAAAACAAGGAGTTATTTCTAGTCATTCCCTTAGTTCTAAGATAGGATAAGTTATAACTTCTTATATCCATAGCTTTTTAAATTTCCTGCATTTCTTATTTCGAGGAAGTGCTAAAATAGAGAATCCAAGGTTTTCTTAATCCATGAAACCAGCCGGCCTTGTGATGGTGCGATGTGGAAGGGTGGTTGAGCTATATGAAAGCATAGAGTCTTCTATATCATTGTCGTATCATTAACATCCATTCGAAAATTGACCTTTTCCTCAAGGTCGAAATTATCTTCTATATCGAATATACTATTGGGATTGAAGATATATTTTTACTCTATTTTCATGTTCGATGGGGTCTCATCATTTCTATATTCTAGTCATTTCTATATTCTAGTCCGAATGCAGCCCCACATCCTAAAGGCATATATATGCACCCACAAGCTTGGATACGTGCGCCAACAAGCCGAAAAGGGTGAAGTCGGGTTGGTCGACTGCGAAGGTGAATGAGGCGAACGTGTCGATGTTGTGGTTACAGAGGACCTTATTGCCAACGGTGATGGGGATGGCTTTGGTCTTAAAAATAAAAGGTTGGATGTTGGCGGTGAACCATGAGAGGGAAGTTTAGGGTCATTTATGGATGGAATAAAAGCATTGGTGACGTTGATGATGAACTCATTGTGAGAGTCGAAGAAGGTGGTTGGAGTTGCATTGCTTAATAAGTGAGAAAGGAGTCGTGGTTAAGACTGAAGGAAGATGGAGGTAAGGAGCAACAACGATAAAGATAAGAGGTGGCTTAGACGAAGGAGGACGAATTCATAGGAGTGGTAGATATCGGAGTTGGAGGAACTAGAGAAAGGGAGAGACGGTGATAATGTGGTTTGAAGGTCATACTACACCAAATCAGCAATTTTGTAAGGCTAATTTTTTACAAATTGCAACAGTTATTTTCCTGATAAAGTACCAATGCTTGTTTTCATTAGCAAAGCATTGCCGCGATTGCTAGCGCGATGAAAATTAATGCCGGGGCAAATTAGTTGAATTGCGGAGGATGAGTTTGTAATTTTATTTTTGACCTCCATTGCACGCGGTTCCTAACGCCAAGAGCGCTTTATTCTTTTCATTGACGCTAGGGTTTTTCTTCATTCAGCCCCAATCCATTTTACAAATTCCTACTTTCAGATTCAAATCCATTCTCCTAATGTCCTTGCTACCCAAATTTCAAGCTGAATCCTGGCTATCTTTCGAATCTGAAGCATCGTTTAAATTCTAGCTATCTGTCGAATCTGAAGCATCGTTTAAATCCTAGCTATCCGGCGAATCTCGAGCATCGTCTGAATTTCGGGTAATTTCTTATTCGATTGAATATCAACTGAATTCACTCTTTCTTCGTTTCTTTTCTCTACTTATTTGTAAGATTAGATTTAATAATTATTAGCTCTGGGATACCACCATTACAATGGAATGCCTACTGCAGAAATTATAAATTGTGTTCCCACCGTTACTACTATATTATTTTTGAAGCAATGAAGAACCTGAATCGGTATTATGTATTCATAGATATACATTTTAGAATTTTGTCACTGATTAAAAATCTCTATTACGACCATTGAAAGTATGAAAAGAAAGAAAACAAATATTCTGAAATATTTTCTGAAATATAAAAAACACATTGATCATATTGCAATTAGGGCGTAAAATAATTACCGATCCATTTCTCATAAGATAAAATGTGGAAATAAGTATAATTCCTTTTTCAGTCATAAATTATTACTAATAACAAGTACAAGCTCTCCCTTTGTCCTTTACATGGTTTTTAAATTCTCTCTAGATAAGTCACTTCCTTTATTCTTTCTGTTATCTTTTTAATTATCGATCTTTAAATTATTACTATTATTGAAATTATTTTGTTAAAAAAAGATTGATGTTATCGTAAAGTTATGTTAATGTGAACGCCATAAAAAAAATAAAAAGAAGCATTTACTAATCTTTTTGTTGTGTTTATGTTAGTATAACTTTCTGATTTTGGTAGTTCTATGATATGTCTGTAAAGTGTTAAATGGATATGATATACGGTACACAATGTTACAGATATGCACACTCATGTTGTATGAAACTAATTCAAGAATCTACAGCTTTTCAAAACTCAAGGAAAATATAGTTACAAACTGAGGAATCTTTCAAGATTTTCTATCAAGTGAAGTTTTCACAACTTGTAACTTAGGCTTATGAAAAGATCAGAAGCAGTACATTATACTGGTTTTGTGACCAATCAGGCTGGCATATTCTATGTTGGTTAATACATTTTTTGGTCAAGGGGAAAGAAATGAATAATCTACACTTTATTTAGGTCAAGTATAATCTTATCTCCAGATGACAAAAAGTTTCCAATATTAAAAGGTTTAGTGGTTATAAAAACTTCTACTTCTTAGCTGTCACGGACATGGGGCATTAAATACTTCCGCGTCTAGTTTATTGATGCATAAAATGCGTAATTTCTTTTTGTTATAGCATTGTTTTGATAACGTGATTATGTAATTTTCACTTTTTTGTTCATTCAGTTTCCATTTTAGTTTTGTAATTTTAACCTTTTTCGTTTCTTCTGTTGGCTCATTTTGTCAAAATTTACTATCAATTTTTATGTGGGCAGTCGAGACCTAACAAAAGAAGTAAACCAGAAGTGTCGCGAAACAATGTTTCCCGTCCTCATTTCAATTTTAGGGATTGTTTTATTTATGCGTTTGATTGGTAATATGTAAGTAACTAACAGCTTGATCTTATCTTAAAATATTCTATGTTAGACTTCTAATGTCCATTTCTTAAATTTGTTTTTATATTTACATAAGTCTAAATGTAATATTGCTCAAAACATTGCATTAGACATTGTCTTCTAGAAATGTGCGATAAATTTGTGTTATCCTCTATGACACCAGTCATGGCGCATAAATTCTGAAGCACTTAACAAGACAATTGCATTGAATATTATGATAAGCTATAAATACGGTATTTGATTTTTGCTATCTTTTCATTTCTTCTACTATTACTATATGTTGAATGATAGTTTTTTATTACTCATTTTACATCATTACACAAATATTACAAAGTTTTTATCCACTTTTTGATTGAACTAAAATTACTGTCCTTTTGTGCCGTAGACTCATATATGTATATAACTTTCATGTATGCTGAGCTAGTTGGACCATTTTAAAGATGTTTATAGTACTTTTTAATTAAAAAGGGTGCTAAATAAATTTTAGAAGATATAAGCTTTGGATTATCCCAAATATATAAATTGATTATACCGCTAATACAATAAGAAAGTAATTGTTTAGGATATATTAAAGTAAATAGTTTGAATGTACTTTGGATTACTTGGGCAACAAGCCAAAATCACAACATGGATATTGAATGTGATTGATGTCATTTATAAATTTAATGAAAACACAAATATTTAATGGAAGCATAGATATTTAATGACAACGTGGATTTTTATTCGTCAGTAATCTAAGGATGATGTTTTTGAATTTACGTATATGTCTTACTAATCAAAACACGGATACCTGAGATATTTAGGATATTTTTAAATGTGCTAGCTGTCATTAAATGATTATGCTTTTTGACATTTTTTTGTTTCTTAAGTAGTAAACGTTTTTTGTAATTGATAATAAATTTTACATTATAAACATAACCGCTTAAAAATTCTCATTTTAAATAATACAGATAACACTAATCAAAATCCAATAGTTACAGTTGTTCATAATAGAATACACCTTCTTTGAGAATGAAACCTTCATCCAATAAAAACAATATAGTAAATTTTATAATAATCGTTATACAACGCGTCGTACTCTTTATGTAACAATCAGTATTTTTAACTATTTTAAATTATTAAATATAGCCTAATTAATGAATAAAAATGGTTAAATTTTTTTTTTTAATGATTTAATAATATAACTATTGAATATGAACTTGAACAACATTTTAAATTAAATAAATTTCGAAGATTTAAGTAATAACAAGTATCGAAAGAAAATGCTATGTATTGAATGTGTTTACAATCAATAGTTGAATTGAATAATAAATGTCGAATTCATTAGATGTAAATAAAGTAATTGGTTGATAACTAAAATTCATGTGAAAGTTAATATTGAAATTGATTGAAGATTGGACAATTAAATTGTTTTTTTTTTTTTGAAAAATAGGTTAATATTAAAACTTTAGTTGGGCTGTGCGGCACAAAACCTTTACAACATTCGATAATGGTCGGTTTTTACAAGACAGAACTGGAACAAACTAAAAAGCCTAAAACATTCCTTTTTTAGGGCTCATGGCAGCTTCCAATTCGCTTCTCGAGTTGATTCGATTGACTTCTTCAACTTCAACATCTCCAATTGTCATTCTTCTTGTGCCGTTGCAGTGGTAAGTATGCTCCTCGGAATCTGATCGATTAGTGAGCTAATGTCTCTGTTGATTTGTTTCGTAATTACTAATACGTCTTTTTGTCTATTGTTGAAAGCCCGATTGTTCCTTTCCCTCCAGATGTGCCACAAAGAGGGTGTGAGACCAACTTTTCCAATCTCTTGCATCAGCTTCGTGAGGCCGCTTCCAACGTTCAGGTATTCTACTTCCTTCTTTAGATTTCGGGCAATGTTATTTTGTATGCATCTTATTTTTTGTATACGCCACACCCTTTTACTGTACTCGCACTCAAAAAATAGGTGTTCATGGGTTTCCTCAGAATTATTACAGAAGTAACATGTTGTATTCTTCACGATTCTCCATTTGTAAAGTCTGTATTTGGTTGGTAGTTTTTTGAGTAAAGCTTTGTACAAGGTATGAGCCATTTTTGGGCTGTTAGACATGCTTCAAACCACTTTTGTCCAGTTAGTCATAGGGTATTTGGTCCTAGAGTCCATATGCAAGTATCTTCCACTCCATCTGTCTTAATGTTTTTGCATTGAATTTCCTTTTGTAGTTTAAACTAAGCAAATTTCTGTCACAATGCCATTCACTGTTATCTATGATTTCATTCACTTTGCGTGTAGGAGCTCCATATGCTGAAAATGCCTCCCAGCCTAGCCTATTAATAAAACTTTGTGAGTTCAACCAAGGATCTTTCCATAAGTCTGTATTATTTCCAGCAGCAATCTCTCTGTCTATATGACTGTAATTCATTTTTGGTTTTAAGGATATTTTTCCATATGATAGAGGCATTGTTATTGATTTTTATAGTTCATAAATTGTCTTTTAAATATCTCGATCTCATCCAGCCAGCCCACAGATTTTTTGATGTTATAACATTGCATGCTAGTTTCAATCCATAAACTTTCTTAAGCTTATATAAATTTTTAAGCCCCACACCTCCTCCTTTTTCCTGCACAGGTCTGAGTACTTTATTTTGTGCATTCCCCTTTTCCATAAAAAGTCTACACAAGCTGAGTTTATTTTGGCAATAGAACAGTCAGGAATTTGAAAAGATTGCAGCCAAAATCTTACTTTAGAGGTGATAACAGTGTGGACTAATTCAACTCTACCCGTAAATGACAGCAATTTGGATCTTCATCCTTGTAATTTGTCCCTGATGGTAAACTAGTTTACCACATTTCAGATCTGTAATTGTATTATCTGAGAGTGGTACCTTCAAATATTTAACTGGAAGGTGTCCTTCTGAAACCCTCGAATTTTCTACCATAACCTGCTTTTGTTTGAATAGAATTTATTGGCTAACCTCTAGGTCAGCGAATATTGATTTGACCTTGTCAATGGCCTTTGTTTTGCCCTTTATCACCACTAATAAATCAACTGCATAAATTAAGTGAGTAACCTGTGGGAAGATATTATAAATAGGCTGGATGATTTTGTGATAACATGTCAGCTCCATTTGAAGAGAAAACTATGGAGAGAGAGGGCCACCTTGCCTAATCCCACGATCACTATGTATATAACCTTTAGGAACTCCCTTTATAATGACAGAAATGGTAGGTGTTTCTAGAGCGAACTTAATAAGTTTAATAGCTTTAAAGAAACCCTCATAGACTCAAGCATGTGTATAATGAATCCTCTATTGATCCTTGTCATATGCCTTTTGAATGTCAACTTTGATGCATATTTTGTCAGCCCTCTGTTTGTTAAAACCCCTTATTAACTCATGTGCCATTAGAGAGTTTTCAGAAATTATCATACATTTGATAAAGTCACTTTGGCATTGTGAAATTAAATTTTGGAGAACTCTATTCAGTTTCATAAATATAATCTTGCTAAAAATCTTATATATGACATTACAGTAGGCATTAGGTCTGTAGTCATCAATTCTCTCTGGAGTCTTAGATTATGGAAATAGTGATATAAAAGTGTGATTGATTTCTTGTACAAATTCTCCAGTCTCTACAGCTTCATTATAAGCTTTGAGCATGCAATCTTTCAGGTGTACCCAGTTCATTTTGAAGAAGGCTGCCCCCATATCATCAGAGCTAGGGGAGAAGTCACTGTAAATTTAGCAGATGACTTTTTTTCAATTCCCCTTTCAGAACCCGAGTTGTCAACATGTCACCACCAGCAGAGGAGATTTTCTTCCTACAGTTGATGCGAGGTAAGAGATTGTAATTTTCTCCATTGTACAGCTTGGTGAAATAAGAGATAGCTTGCTCTTCTATGTGTTTAATATGTCTAGAAGCATTTCCCTGTTCATTTAAATAATTGTTAAGATTGTTATGATGTTGTCTTAAAGACATCTTAGTATGGAAAAATTTATTGCATTCATCTCCCTGTTGTAACCATTTCTCTTTGGCTTTCTGTTTCAACTCTATTGTCTGCTTATTAAGTTCAACTTTGAGTTGTTTTTGAAGTTTGTAGAAGTCAGTATTTAGGCCTTCATGTAAGGGTTCATTATCCAGTTGATTATGAATATCTCCTAAATGTTGTTGGATTGTTGTGATGGTGTCAGTGGTTTTTTGTCTGTATTTGTTTCAACGTTTAAGTCTGTTTTTCATGATTTTAATGAGCATTACAAGTCGGTACATGTGATTGTCTAGAGGAATTCTAACTGTACTAAAGTTCACTACTATTTCGAAGCCTTCAATCAAGAGCCAATGATTTGCATATCGGAAAGGTTTTTCTTTATGTATCTCATCATCATTGAATTGTATCAGGAGGGGACAATGATTACTTGTAGAACAAGGTAGAAGAGTTACATTAAAATTTGGGATTTTGTTAAAAAGTTCAGTGTACCGAGCGCTCTGTAGTCTTGAAGTAATTTTCTTAGCCTCACCACTTTTTCATGTGAGTTTCAGACCTGAGTGGGGTGCTTCCACAAGACCACTGGCAAGAACACATTTGTTGAATTCTGCAACCTGTGCAACTTTCAGTGTAAGGCCTCCCTTCATTTCACCCGTGCATAAGACCGCGTTAAAGTCACCTATGACCACCCAGGGAATATTAATGTTTTTAGAGTTAGATGTTATTTGTTTCACATTACAGCTCTTTCAGATGTCAGGTTTTTTGCATAAACAAAGGTGAGTACTATCTCCATACCACCAGCATTATGGAATTTTATTGTTATTTGCTGCTCGTTCATATTCATTATCGTATCATTCCAGTAGTTGCTTTTTCAACCAACTAGAATTTTGCTTTTTGTATGTGTAGTTGAATTATGTGCAAAAGTTCAATGATTCTTCATTTGATATTTGAACACCTCTATATTATTATTAAATTTATTTTTAGAGAGAACTAAAATAGTAGGCCTGTATTTGGCCTTAATGTTGTGGAGGCCTAATTGCCTTATATCATTATTTAGACCTCTCACATTCCGGCATAATATGGACATTTATAATTTTTTTGGTTGCTTTGCTCCGAGTAACTGGAGCAGAATCTACCACGACCGATCTATTAGTCCTTTTCTTATCTTCAATAATGAATTTTTTCTCATATTCCATATTACTTTCAGTGTACTTGCTAATATCCTCTAACACATCTTCATCATTCTCATTCTCAGATAAATCCAAATCAATGCCCATCTTGTGGGCATCAGATAGGGAACTTGGCATCTACTTCTCATTCTCATTATGATTAGTAGTTGGTGGGTTCAGAACAGGTGGAGCCACTGGAGTTGCAATTGGATGAAAGCTATCTTTGGAGTGATCTGAGACAGGTGGAACCAATGAATCGACAAGTGGGCGAGGACTACCTTCCAAATGGTTCACTAAACAAGGTGTCTTCTTTGACTGAGCATGAGATTAACGAAATTCTTGCCTTGATCCGCAGTCCAATTCCATAGAATTCAGGTGTGATGGTGACTAGAAGGGGATGTGTAATGTATATTATTTTTTATGATCTCCTCATCATTTTTTGACTTACTCGACTCATGTAAATCAGTAGTAGGTTGTGTTGTGTGATCTTTCTTACCCAAATTTGCTTTGTCTTGTCTGTTCTGATATTTTGGCATTGTTGGTTTATGTGACCAAAACACATGCATTCTCCACATCTGGGTGGGACAAACTCATATTCCACCTCTTGAATGTATTCATTACCTTGTTTGTCTATAGCTTTGACTGTTTTTGGCAGTACAATTTTGGTAGAAATCTCCACCAAAATTCTAGCATATTTAATGCGTTTAACCTTTCTCACGTTTTCATCAATATCAATATGTTTACCTATCAGGCTCGCTAGTTTACTTATGCATCTCATATTCCATAACGCTAAATCTAGATTATTAAGTTTGATCCATATACGGTAAGTTGTTAATATAGCCCGTCCAAAATTGAAATCAGCCTTCCATTGACGCATGAAAAATTAGCTTGCTGTCCATAAACCATGGACCACCCTTAAAAATTCGATTATAATCTTCCTTTAGTTCAAACTTGATAAGATAAAATCTATTATCACGAGGAAACACATCTCATGACCCTTTAGGGTTCCAAGCTCTCTTGATATAAGCATTAAAGTGAATGTAATATGGGCATTTACCTGCCATATATGCATAGATTGAGTATTGCCACAACCGCTTGGATTTAGCATAGTCTTCCTCATCAATCAACTGATATAGGTCTTCTTCGTTCGATTGCGGTTCAAAGTAACTTGCGAAGCCTTTTGAGTTCAATTTTGTTGCCTACAGCTTCTACCCACGTTTCGCCTTTGGAATATTTGTTTTAGGGCTATGTTTGATTACATCCACGAATGATTTCTTTAAGGCCAAACACAGGCCTACTATTTTAGCTCTCTTAGAAAATAAATTTAATAATAATAATATAGAGGTGTTCAAATATCAAATGGAGAATCAGTGGACTTTTGCACATAATTCAACTACACATACAAAAGGCAGAATTCTAGTTGGTTGGGAAAGCAACTATTGGAATGGTACAATAATGAATATGAACGAGCAACAAATAACAATAAAGTTTCATAATGCTGGTGGCACGGAGATGGTAGTCACCTTTGTTTGTGCAAAAAACCTGACTCTGAAAGAATTGTATTGTTGAAACAAATAACAGCTAACTCTAAAACATTAATATTCCCTGGGTGGTCATAGGTGATTTTAACGCAGTCTTGTGCACGAGTGAAAAAAAAGGAGGCCTTACACTGAAAGTTGCACAGGTTGCAGAATTCAACAAATGTGTTCTTGCCAGTGGTCTTGTGGAAGCACCCCATTTAGGCCTGAAATTCAGATGGAAAAGTGGTCAGGCTAAGAAAATTACTTCAAGACTAGACAGAGCGCTCGGTAGCACTGAACTTTTTAACAAAATCCCAAATTTTAAGTAACTATTCTACCTTATTCTACAAGTGATCATTGTCCCCTCCCGATACAATTCAATGATGATGATGATGAAATACATAAAAGAAAACCTTTCCGATATGCAAATCATTGGCCCTTGATTGAAGGCTTCGATGCAGTAATTAACTTTAATACAGTTAGAATTCCTCTAGGCAATCATATGTACTGACTTGTAATGCTTATCAAAATCATGAAAAACAGACTTAAAGACTAAAACAAGTGCATACCAAAAACCACCGGCACCATCATAACAATCCAACAACAGTTAGGACATATTCAGAATCAACTGGATAACGACCTTCTACATGAAGGTCTAAATGCTGACTTCTACAAACTTCAAAAACAACTCAAAGTTGAACTTAATAAGCAGACAAAAGAGTTGAAATAGAAAGCCAAAAAGAAATGCTTACAACATGGAGATGAATGCAATAAATTTTTCTATACTAAGATGTTTTTAAGACAACATTATAACATTCTTAACAATTATTTAAATGAACAGGAAAATGTTTGTAGACATATTAAACACATAAAAGAGCAAGCTATCTCTTATTTCACCAACCTGTACACTGGAGAAAGTTATCCCTGACCTCACATCAACTGTAGGAAGAAAATCCCCTCTGCTGGTGCGACATGTTGACAACTCGAGTTTTGGAAGGGGAATTGAAGAAAGTCATCTGCTCCATTCATAGTGACTCCTCCCTTGGCCCTGATGGCATGGGGACAACCTTCTTCAAAATAAACTAGGTACACCTGAAAGATTACATGCTCAAAGCTTATAATAAAACCTTAGAGACTGGATAATTTGTACAAGAAATCAAAAACACATTTATATTACTTATTCCAAAATCTAAGACACCAGAGAGAATTGAGGACTACAAAGCTATTGCCTGCTATAATGTCACATATAAGATTCTTAGCAAGATTATATGTATGAGATTGAATAGAGTTCCCCTAAATTTAATTTCACAATGCCAAAGAGCCTTTATCAAAGGTAGGATAATTTTTGAAAACTCTCTAATGACACATGAGTTAATAAAGGATTTGAACAAACAGGAGGCCGACAAAATATGCATCAAAGTTGACCTTCAAAAGGCATATGACAGGGTCAACAGAGGATTAATTATACACATGCTTGAGTCTGCTAGGGCTCCTTTAAAGATATTAAAACTTATTAAGTTCGCTCTAGAAACACCTACCTTTTCTGTCATGATAATTTGAGTTCCTAAATGTTATATATATATATATATATATATATATATAAATCGTGAGATTAGGCAAGGTGACCCGCTCTCTCCATATTTATTTGTTGTAGCTATCGAATGGTTTTCTCTTCAAATGGAGCTGACATGTTATCACAAAATCATCCACCCTATTTATAATATCTTACTACAGGTTACTCACTTAATTTATGCTGATGATTTATTAGTGGTGATAAAGGGCAATACTGTAACATCCCGCCTTTTTGCACGATTTAAACAGACACACGTGCCAATTCAAACCATACGTAAAAGGGCGGATTGTTATGTGATAAATAAGAAAACAGAGAAAGAAACAGAATCTCATAGCGGAAGGATAAAATATAATAATCAAATATACAGTTCATAAATCTGTTTACAAAAACCTTTGATTTATTTATACAATACATATCAGAGTACACATACCATATAACAATGCAGCGGAACAATATGAGTGTAGTGAAACCATATTATCTATAGTAATAATAATAAAATCTTCGTCTTCTTCCTCCGGAAATAAAATCTTCAATCCTGAAACGCTCGGACTGACCCGAGCAAATTTGGAAAGACAAAAACACTCGAGTCAGAACTAAAAGATTTATGTGAGTTACATCAACAGAAATAAATATGAGTGCAGTAACTCAAGAGATGCTCGGGATTTACATCTCCTAAGGATCCGTTAAACTATTTACTATGTAGTATATTGCGCTATTATAATAGTGTCTAATTGTAAAATAAACTTACTTTTAAATAGCGTTAAGGCTTTACATTTTCCACCTTAACACATTTGTATATTCTCATAGTCTATATAGTACCGTAATCTTCCCCGTACTGGGCGTCGTCAGAGGGCACTCCATAGGTATGGTACAAAACAAAATCGTATAAGGCGCGCTAGGGTAGGTGACATGGCACAACTAGGCAATGCCAGGGTAGATATACCAATTGTTATCCGGGCTGATGGAAACGCGTAGCCGCAGCTACCGCCGACCTCGAAACAAACTCCCCCAAAAATCAAAGTAAAAGTGGCCATTGAATCAATCCAAAGTCAAAATATAATGTCGAAGAGGAGTGTCCGATCAGAGGAATGACATCACTGGCCCGAGAATCACTCCTGTTTTAGCCACCTTATGCCAACTCACGGGAGTCGGGTCCACGTATTTACCTTGCAGGAAACGCCGCCACCAACCTACTTCATTCTGGAATCTCCACCGCGTACACGGTTGTTAAAGTGGTTTTCGGAGTTGGTAGAGAGTATGACAACTTCCGATCCCGGTCTCTTCAACAACCAAACGTTATTATAACACCGCGGTCATTTAAAATAATTATACTTTAAAACCAAAACAAAATCCATTTTAAACCCATATAAATACGATATCGTTTATATTTTTAAAACCCCAAATCAATACGATATCATTTAGGCCCAAACCCATATAATGTCATTTTATTTTCCAATATATATATTCTTTCCAAACTCATAGGGTTTTCAAAGTAAAATATTTAGAAATCAAAACTCTGGAATATAATATTTCCAAATTATACTACCTTGACAATCATAACTTTGAAACAAGTTTCCATCTCTCAAGTGGTTAAATATCAAACTACTTTTATAAAACAAAATAGCTTCTTTAGATTTCACAAATCAAATTCAAATATCGATTTAAACTACCAAATACCATTTCAATTCTTATGTTTCAAAACTTTAAATATTTCATCATTTCAAAAACAAACTCATTTGACAAACCCATATATATCAAATTCAATTACTTATTATTTAGACTTGAAATGTTTACTTAATGAATTCAATATAATTTAAGTAAAACCTTTAACTTCACATGATTAGAAAATCTTTCAATTTATTAAACTTGATATATTCATTTAAATCAACCTGATATTCATTTAAATCACTTTACACAAAAATCAAGTTATAAAAATCATATCCTTTAAAATTTTTAATTTTTATTAAATTTCAATTTAACTTAATATTCATCTTCCAAATCTTATTCTCATTTAAGTCATAAAAACTCCAGAAATTAGATTTTAAATAAATGCTTAATCGTATTTGATCTTAAAATCAAACTTATTTTATACTTCAAATCAAATTTATACAAAGCTTAAAAACCGGAAATTACTATATATATATATTTATATATATATATATATATATATATAATAGCCTTTATCAATAACCAAATCAATATCTCATAAACTATATATATAACTTTACAAAACCATAGAAAAACATTTCAAAAATAATTTTATATGTTTACCGCGGTGCATGTATATAATTTTCTATCCTATGGTCAAGTGATACGGATGTTTATCATTTAAATCCGCAATTTAAAATGAAAAAAAAATACGGTTATATATCATTTCAAACCGCAATCCCGAATGAATGAAATGCATAACAACTTGCAATTAATAAAATTAATCATCCATTCATCCATCAAATCATACATCCATTTATCACAGTCATCATCAAATTTCAAACAATCATCAATACATAACAGGTGATAAATAATGGAATCAATTATCAGTTTATACTCAAAATAAATTTAATAACTGTTAATTGGCAGTTTATATGCAAAAATAAACGTAAATTTAACTGGCAGTTAATATGAAATAAAAATTTAACATAACCATGACTGGCAGTTAATATGCAATTAGATAAATTCTAACTGTCAAATTTATATGCAATAAATAAATAAATTTACAGTTATATTAAATAAATGCGTTTAAACAGAAATAGTGAATAAAACATGCCAAACAGTCATAAAAAAATTTCTACGCATATCTAAAATTAATTTAACAAACACAAGAAATTTTAGAAATTGTGAGTGGGTTAAAACACTCACCTTTTGAATTTAAATCGAATTTAAATTCAATTTAAACTCAAAAATTCGACGGTCTCCGAATTGGTCCAAACCAGCGTCAACAGATCTGGAATTTAATGACGATCCTAACAAAAAAAATCTCGCGTGAATCGGACTACGTATGAGAAAGTTATTCGAAAATTTCGATTGAAACAAAAATTAAATAAAACAAATATATCCCATCACCATGCCACGTCACAGGCCATGTCCTTCTTCTCAAATTCGAGCACGCTACAGCACCAATCAAAAAAAGGGACAGTACCAACAGATTACGCTCTTCGAGAATTATGACATATAATTTTTCTGAAATTTTTAGAGGAGTTTGAAATATTTTTATTTTTTTATTTTTTTAATTTTTATTTTGGACTGTAATTGGATTTAGAAATTTTGCAGCCATTGGAAGAGAAGAAGTTGAAGAATATTTTATATTAATTAGATACGTTACGGATTAGTAAATAAATTAATTTCTTCCTCAGACATTTATATTGAATTTTAAACGTATTTACAAATGTAAATTTAGATGCTTCATTTATAAGTTTCAATATAAATTCACAATTTCATTAAATTTCAAATTCATAGATAAGTTTCCATTTTCAACTAAATTTCTAAATTACCGTAATAATTATCTTAGATTTTTATTCATTCTGAATAGATTTAACTATTGTAAATTGACTAAGTTTTCATACTATAAAATCCACATTTCTTTGTATATATACATTTGATTCCCTACTAAAATATTTTATTTATATTTCGCAATTACTTCTAATCCATTTTTTTGGCATCGCACTGTTACTTAAATAAATAGCCTATACCAACACTAATTATCATTAATTTGAAAACGGGCTACCAAATTTTGGATTTTATTAGTAATTATTATTTATTACTTCATTGTTTATTCAAATTTAGACAATTTAAGATGTTTCTTAAATGCTGAGTACATTATTAACTTCAGCGTAAAACTTCAATTTTATTTTATCTACAAATTATAAATTAACTTTGCAGAAATCCTTTAGTTGACCTTTCATTTAATTATCCTATCTATTGGTATCCCATAGATGGGAATTTCTAAAACATCTCCGAATTCCAACTTTAATTTCAATCACATAAAATGTTCTATTCAGTTTCCAATAAATTCAATAAATTCAAATTATCATGTTCTAAATCCAAATGAATCCATATATCCTGCCTTTCATTCTTTTAATCTAACTAATTATCATATTCTGAATAAAGTTTACGTTATTTCCACCTATAAGCTACAAATAACAAAGAATGTTGCATTTGATTGAGATTCTAAATAAATTGATGGATAATAGTTAATAATTCTCACTATTGCCCGATTTATTACCATTCATGCTTAAATTACCACCAACAATCATTAAATTTACCTATCTTTTATTGATTCCATAAAATCTATTTGCCCTGAGTTAGTTACTGCATTTATCAAATTCCAATTTCGCAATCACCTTAAATACATAAATTGGTATTGCATTAACATTTAAATTTATTAGCTTATGTCAACACTATTAACATTAATTGCAATGTATTACCAATTTTAGTCACTTTCCTAACTACTAACTCATATTAACCTACATTATTCCTAAGAATTTCATTGGTTTTTCTTATATTAAATTTATCAACCATATTAATTAAGGTTTTTTTAAAAACAATTAATAAAATTCCCTTTAATATATACAACTTAGCAATCTATTAAGCATGGTATTATATTTTACGTAAATGTACATTTAATTACATTTATTACAATGTTACCCAAATAAATTGAATGATCTAAGTATATAACTCCTAATATCCACCCATCTTGCCTTAATCCCAAATAACATACAAATTAAACTACCCTTAATTTCAATTAGCCCTATCATTACTTTTTATATTCCAAACAAATAAATTAATAATAGGTTAATTGAATCAGATTTACAATCCAACTTTAATTATTTGCACATTTTGTCAGTTTGGACCACTTGGTAAATTCAGAATCCTTTAACAACTTCCTACATTAATTTATTTTTGAATAATCCCAAAAATTTTAATATTAAAGTACAAATCCAATTTATCAAAAATTAAAACTTAAATTTCAAGGAATTTATTTATTTAGGTTTAAATCCCGTTATTCACTAAAATTGGTTGGTATTTATTCCATTCGCCTCTTTAATTGTACATAAATTTCTCATAAATACACCTAAAATTTCATTTAATTCCAACTGCTTCCTAATTTCCATTTCTACGTCTTAACACACACTCTATATTAAACTTCTAGACATTGTATTACTTATCATATTAATGTAATCTTTATTTAGTGTATTAACATTTATTTCAATTCAAATTCTATCAACCAATTAAATATGTAACCTATTACTATTGCTTACAAATCAAAATATTGCATCCATTGTCATCTTCTGAATGGAATTAGTCTTTATTTCAAAACTTATATAAATTTACATTGAGACCATATTCAATCCTCTTCGATAATATTAATCCTCAATTTATTAAATGGAATCAATATATCTTACATAACATGTTTTACGCATAAATTTTTAATTAATATTATTTCAACTTATTTCCCATATTCTCAATAATTATCTAACATAAATCTACGCTTATTTTATTCTACGTTCACACTTCCGTTACTCTCAAATCAATAAGTAACTTTCATAAATGTTATGTTAGTTTCCTATTTATTGCGATATTTTATTTATTTATTACTGCATAACTTTACTTATTTTCTTCCCAACACTTTAAAATTAATCGTTAAAGTAACGCTTATCAATACGCATCAAATTATTTACCAAATTAAAAGGTTTTGATTTTTTTAACAAATTAATTGACAGATTAATTAGGTAATGTATACGAATTGTTATTATACCCATAAATTTACACTTAACTAATTAAATGTCTTACCTATATTCTCTATCTTCCCATTATATTCAGGTACAATACTTACACCAATTTTTATTGAAAAATTTATTTATATTACAAACAAAGGCTTAAATTACCATTGTTAAATTAGCGTTCAGTATATATTTATCACCTTTTATTATTTCTACTAAATTTTTATTACAAAAATCTATTAAATAAATTAAATCGTCGAAATTTACGGGTCGTTACACTCTACCCCACTCAAAACTTTTCGTCCCCGAAAAGGAAAAAGAAGGGAGAAGAAGGATTTAGAATCTACATATCTTATTCAAAACATTACCTTATAAACAATTAAATTTACAATACCTGTTACTTTTCTTAAAATATACAAATTTACAACATTATCTTTTTACAATTAAATTTATTAGAGTTTGGAGAACATTTCAAAATATTTCTAAGTCCAAAATTTAAATATCTAAGTAGTTCCAATCACTAATCATCCAAATTAATACAACAACCATCAATTTCCTCGAACAGCATACATACAATTACAAAACAACCATACAATCACACAATCAAATAGTTGTTTGGGTTCAAACTTGAAATTGTACGGAATGAAAAATAACTATCAAGTGCATCATTTACTCAACAGTCTTAGATGAAACAAAATAGATTATTTATTCATCCAACAACTTCAAATTTTCTTACCCAACCAACCATAAATCAAACATTAACAATTCAAACCAGCAACCAAACTAACTTATTATAAATTTCATGCTTTAGTTGTTTGATTTCCCTTTTTGTTTATATAGTGATTTTTTTCTCATTCACATTTACTTATCAAAGGTTTGCTCATTCATTTTTACTTATTACTTACAATTATTCAATTCCATTAACTCGGGTCATGCTGGTTCCTTATATTTTGTTATAATTATTCATTCATTTATAATAGCATGTCCTTATTTATTTACTTTAATTCCTTAAGTTTTATAATCATCTATCTATCATGCTTACCTTTATTTATATTTACTTGGTAAAATTTCAATTATATCTTAAGTTATTGAATATAGCAAATTCATTGAATGCTTCATTACCTACTATTACTTGTACAAATTTCTACTACATTTCTTATTAAACATTTCAACTTTTTATATTCGGCAAGTTATATATGTTAAAGAAAATGCAAATGAACTTATACAAGTTTTATCTCATCTTAAATTTAATGTTCAACAATATTACTCTTTATCTCATATGTTACAAATTTCAAATTTCCCTTTATAACTTTGCATTAAATCTCTTAACTAAATTAAAGGTTTCAATTTATTAATCACTTACCTTTTATTTCGCTACAATAATTTAAACAATTAATTAATGGAAATTTAAGAATTAAATACCGGGTTAAATTTCAAATTATTTTGAAATATTAGATAAATATATTCTTCTAACTTATATACCTCTAATTTTATTTAAAACAATTAAAAATTTATATCTTTTTCGAAAATGAATCTGCAGTAGAACTACTACAGTGGCCTTTCCCCTTCGAAACTCGAAAATGAAAGTCGATGATGCGGCCGCCATCACCGAAATTATTTTCCAACGACAGAGAGGAAGGTACAAAACTTATTTTCTCAAAAATCTTCTTTAAAACGATTCTTTCGAATTATGTTAAATATTTATATCAGAAAATACTTATAAACAAAATTATTAATATATTTCAAAATCATTCAAAAGAAAAACCCCGGACTTAAGTTCTAAATTTCCAAATTTCATTTATCTTATTTTTCAATCTTATTTCTATTATTATTTACACTTTATTGCCTAACAATCAATCTACTGCAGCCAAATATAAATATCAATTGAATTTTTTTATTTTATATATAAAAATATAATAGGCAAAATATTTTCATTCACCTATATTAAAAACAAATATTATGTCGGTCTGTCCTATTAAGTTTTTAGAAATCCCTATTGATGTCATAGCGTCCCATGCATCAACCAGAATTTATAAATACGAAACGGAACAAATTAACACAATATTAAAACCTTTTTATAACACTAACAAATACGCTCTCTCATATATACCCTCAGTGACCCCCATAGGGTATTACTACCCTATTAATAAAGAGTAAAACCCCACAAAGCCAAGATTTATCGCTAAACCAAAGCTCTGATATCAACTGTATCATCCCGCCTTTTTGCACGATTTAAACAGACACACATGCCAATTCAAACCATACGTAAGGGCGGATTGTTATGGGATAAATAAGAAAACAGAGAAAGAAACAGAATCTCACAGCGGAAGGATAAAATATAATAATCAAATATACAGTTCATAAATCTGTTTACAAAAACCTTTGATTTATTTATACAATACATATCAGAGTACACATACCATATAACAATGCAGCGTAACAATATGAGTGTAGTGAAACCATATTATCTATAGTAATAATAATAAAATCTTCGTCTTCTTCCTCCGGAAATAAAATCTTCAATCCTGAAACGCTCGGACTGACCCGAGCAAATTTGAAAAGACAAAAACACTCGAGTCAGAACTAAAAGATCTTATGTGAGTTACATTAACAGAAATAAATATGAGTGCAGTAACTCAAGAGATGCTCGGGATTTACATCTCCTAAGGATCCGTTAAACTATTTACTATGTAGTATATTGCGCTATTATAATAGCGTCTAATTGTAAAATAAACTTACTTTTAAATAGCGTTAAGGCTTTACATTTTCCACCTTAACACATTTATATATTCCCATAGTCTATACAGTACCGTAATCTCCTCCGTACTGGGCGTCGTCAGAGGGCACTCCATAGGTATGGTACAAAACAAAATCGTATAAGGCGCGCTAGGGTAGGTGACACGGCACAACTAGGCAATGCCAGGGTAGATATACCAATTGCTATCCGGGCTGATGGAAACGCGTAGCCGCAGCTACCGCCGACCTCGAAACAAACTCCTCCAAAAATCAAAGTAAAAGTGGCCACTGAATCAATCCAAAGTCAAAATATAATATCGAAGAGGAGTGTCCGATCAGAGGAATGACCTCATTGGCCCGAGAATCGCTCCTGTTTTAGCCACCTTATGCCAACTTACGGGAGTCGGGTCCACGTATTTACCTTGCAGGAAACGCCGCCACCAACCTACTTCATTCTGGAATCTCCACCGCGTACACGGTTGTTAAAGTGGTTTTCGGAGTTGGCAGAGAGTATGACAACTTCCGATCCCGGTCTCTTCAACAACCAAACGTTATTATAACACCGCGGTCATTTAAAATAATTATACTTTAAAACCAAAACAAAATCCATTTTAAACCCATATAAATACGATATCGTTTATATTTTTAAAACCCCAAATCAATACGATATCATTTAGGCCCAAACCCATATAATGTCATTTTATTTTCCAATATATATATTCTTTCCAAACTCATAGGGTTTTCAAAATAAAATATTTAGAAATCAAAACTCTGGAATATAATATTTCCAAATTATACTACCTTGACAATCATAACTTTGAAACAAGTTTCCATCTCTCAAGTGGTTAAATATCAAACTACTTTTATAAAACAAAATAGCTTCTTTAGATTTCACAAATCAAATTCAAATATCGATTTAAACTACCAAATACCATTTCAATTCTTATGTTTCAAAGCTTTAAATATTTCATCATTTCAAAAACAAACTCATTTGACAAACCCATATATATCAAATTCAATTACTTATTATTTAGACTTGAAATGTTTACTTCATGAATTCAATATAATTTAAGTAAAACCTTTAACTTCACATAATTGAAAAATCTTTCAATTTATTAAACTTGATATATTCATTTAAATCAACCTGATATTCATTTAAATCACTTTACACAAAAATCAAGTTATAAAAATCATATCATTTAAAATTTTTAATTTTTATTATATTTCAATTTAACTTAATATTCATCTTCCAAATCTTATTCTCATTTAAGTCATAAAAACTCCAGAAATTAGATTTTAAATAAATGCTTAATCGTATTTGATCTTAAAATCAAACTTATTTTATACTTCAAATCAAATTTATACAAAGCTTAAAAACCGGAAATTACTATATATATATATATATATATAATAGCCTTTATCAATAACCAAATCAATATCTCATAAACCATATATATATAACTTTACAAAACCATAGAAAAACATTTCAAAAATAATTTTATATATTTACCGCGGTGCCTGTATATAATTTTCTATCCTATGGTCAAGTGATACAGATGTTTATCATTTCAATCCGCAATTTAAAATGAAAAAAAAATGCGGTTATATATCATTTCAAACCGCAATCCCGAATGAATGAAATGCATAACAACTTACAATTAATAAAATTAATCATCCATTCATCCATCAAATCATACGTCCATTTATCACAGTCATCATCAAATTTCAAACAATCATCAATACATAACAGGTGATAAATAATGGTATCAATTATCAATTTATACTCAAAATAAATTTAATAACTGTTAATTGGTAGTTTATATGCAAAAATAAACGTAAATTTAACTGGCAGTTAATATGAAATAAAAATTTAACATAACTATGACTGGCAGTTAATATGCAATTAAATAAATTCTAACTGTCAAATTTATATGCAATAAATAAATAAATTTACAGTTATATTAAATAAATGCGTTTAAACAGAAATATTGAATAAAACATGCCAAACAGTCAAAAAATTTCTACCCATATCTAAAATTAATTTAACAAACACAAGAAATTTTAGAAATTATGAGTGGGTTAAAACACTCACCTTTTGAATTTAAATCGAATTTAAATTCAATTTAAACTCAAAAATTCGACGGTCTCCGAATTGGTCCAAACCAGCGTCAGCAGATCTGGAATTTAATTACGATCCTAACAAAAAAAATCTCACGTGAATCGGACTACGTATGAGAAAGTTATTCGAAAATTTCGATTGAAACAAAAATTAAATAAAACAAATATACCCCATCACAGGCCACGTTCTTCTTCTCAAATTGAGCACGCTACAGCACCAATCAAAAAATGGACAGTACCAACAGATTACGCTCTTCGAGAATTATGACATATAATTTTTCTAGAATTTTTAGAGGAGTTTGAAATATTTTTATTTTTTTTATTTTTTTATTTTTATTTTGGACTGTAATTGGATCTAGAAATTTTACAGCCATTGGAAGAGAAGAAGTTGAAGAAAGGAACACACGGAGAGAAATGAAGATAAATGGAGGCTAGGGTTTACACAGCCTATAAATAGACAAAGTGAAATAGGATAGGTGGGCACGAATCATAAACGCGCAAAACGGTTGTTGGCCCACCAGAATATTTTATATTAATTGGATACGTTACGGATTAGTAAATAAATTAATTTCTTTCTCAGACATTTATATTGAATTTTAAACGTATTTACAAATGTAAATTTAGATGCTTCATTTATAGGTTTCAATATAAATTCACAATTTCATTAAATTCCAAATTCATAGATAAGTTTCCATTTTCAACTAAATTTCTAAATTACCGTAATAATTATCTTAGATTTTTATTCATTCTCAATAGATTTAACTATTGTAAATTGACTAAGTTTTCATACTATAAAATCCACATTTCTATGTATATATACATTTGAATTCCCTACTAAAATATTTTATTTATGTTTCGCAATTACTTCCAATCCATTTTTTTGGCATCGCACTGTTACTTAAATAAATTGCCTATACCAACACTAATTATCATTAATTTGAAAACGGGTAACCAAATTTTGGATTTTATTAATAATTATTATTTATTACTTCATTGTTTATTCAAATTTAGACAATTTAAGATGTTTCTTAAATGCTGAGTACATTATTAACTTCAACGTAAAACTTCAATTTTATTTTATCTACAAATTATAAATTAACTTTGCAGAAATCCTTTAGTTGAAATTTCATTTAATTATCCTATCTATTGGTATCTCATAGATGGGAATTCCTAAAACATCTCCGAATTCCAACTTTAATTTCAATCACATAAAATGTTCTATTCAGTTTCCAATAAATTCAATAAATTCAAATTATCATGTTCTAAATCCAAATGAATCCATATATCCTGCCTTCCATTCTTTTAATCTAACAATTATCATATTCTGAATAAAGTTTACGTTATTTCCACCTATAAGCTACAAATAACAACGAATGTTGCATTTGATTTAGATTTTAAATAAATTGATGGATAATAATTAATAATTCTCACTATTGTTCGATTTATTCCCATTCATGCTTAAATTACCACCAACAATCATTAAATTTACCTATCTTTTATTGATTCCATAAAATCTATTTGCCCTGAGTTAGTTACTGCATTTATCAAATTCCAATTTCGCAATCACCTTAAATACATAAATTGGTATTGCATTAACATTTAAATTTATTAGCTTATGTCAACACTATTAACATTAATTGCGATGTATTACCAATTTTAGTCACTATCCTAATTACTAACTCATATTAACCTACATTATTCCTAAGAATTTCATTGGTTTTTCTTATATTAAATTTATCAACCATATTAATTAAGGTATTTTAAAAACAATTAATAAAATTCCCTTTAATATATACAACTTAGCAATCTATTAAGCATGGTATTATATTTCACGTAAATGTACATTTAATTACATTTATTACAATGTTATCCAAATAAATTGAATGATCTAAGTATATAACTCCTAATATCCACCCATCTTGCCTTAATCCCAAATAACATACAAATTAAACTACCCTTAATTTCAATTAACCCTGTCATTACTTTTTATATTCCAAACAAATAAATTAATAATAGGTTAATTGAATCAGATTTACAATCCAACTTTAATTATTTGCAAATTTTGTCAGTTTGGACCACTTGGTAAATTCAGAATCCTTTAACAACTTCCTTCATTAATTTATTTTTGAATAATTCCAAAATTTTCAATATTAAAGTACAAATCCAATTTATCAAAAATTAAAACTTAAATTTCAAGGAATTTATTTATTTAGGTTTAGATCCCGTTATTCACTAAAATTGGTTGGTATTTATTTCATTCGCCTCTTTAATTGTACGTAAATTTCTCATAAATACACCTAAAATTTCATTTAATTCCAACTGCTTCCTAATTTCCATTTCTACATCTTAACACACTCTATATTAAACTTCTAGACATTGTATTACTTATCATATTAATGTAACGTTTATTTAGTGTATTAACATTTATTTCAATTCAAATTCTATCAACCAATTAAACATGTAACCTATTACTATTGCTTACAAATCAAAATATTGCATCCATTGTCATCTTCTGAATGGAATTAGTCTTTATTTCAAAACTTATATAAATTTACATTGAGACCATATTTAATCCTCTTCGATAATATTAATACTCAATTTATTAAATGGAATCAATATATCTTACATAACATGTTTTACGCATAAATTTTTAATTAATATTATTTCAACTTATTTCCCATATTCTCAATAATTATCTAACATAAATCTACGCTTATTTTATTCTACGTTCACAATTCCATTACTCTCAAATCAATAAGTAACGTTCATAAATGTTATGTCAGTTTCCTATTTATTGCGATATTTTATTTATTTATTACTGCATAACTTTACTTATTTTCTTCCCATCACTTTAAAATTAATCGTTAAAGTAACGCTTATCAATACGCATCAAATTATTTACCAAATTAAAAGGTTTTGATTTTTTTAACAAATTAATTGACAGATTAATTAGGTAATGTATACGAATTGTTATTATACCCATAAATTTACACTTAACTAATTAAATGCCTTACCTATATTCTCTATGTTCCCATTATATTCAGGTACAAACTTACACCAATTTTTATTGAAAAATTTATTCATATTACAAATAAAGGCTTAAATTACCATTGTTAAATTAGCGTTCAATATATATTTATCACCTTTTATTATTTCTACTAAATTTTTATTACAAAATTCTATTAAATAAATTAAATCGTCGAAATTTACGGGTCGTTACAAATACAAAGGCTATTGACAAGGTCAAATCAATATTCACTGACCTAGAGAGGTTAGCTGGTCTCAAACTGAACGAACTTAAAACCAAGTGTTATTTCAATAAATTCTGTTCAAACAAGTAGGCTATGCTAGAAAATTTAGGGGTTTCAAAAGGGCACCTTCCAGTTAAATATCTGAGGGTACCACTCTCAAATAATACAATTACAGATATGGAATGTGGTAAACTAGTTGATGCCATCAGGGACAAACTACAAGGATGGAGATCCAAATTGCTGTCATTTGCGGGTAGTTGAATTAGTTCACACTGTTATCACCTCTAAAGTAAGATTTTGGCTACAATCTTTCCAAATTCCTGATTGTTCTATTGTCAAAATAAACTCAGCTTGTGCAGACTTTATATGGAAATGAGGAATGCACAAAATAAAACACTCAGACCCGTGTAGAAAAAAGGAGGAAGGATGTGTGGGGCTTAAAAATTTATATGAGCTTAAGAAAGTTTATGGATTGAAACTAGCCTGGAATGTTATAACATCGAAAAATCTATGGGCTTGCCGGATGAGATCGAGATATTTAAAAGACAATTTCTAGACTATAAAAATCGATAAGAATGTCTCTGTCATATGAAAAAATATCCTTAAAACCAGAAATGAATTACATTCTTATCTAGACAGAGAGATTGCTACTGAAAATAATACAGACTTATGGAAAGATCCTTGGTTGGACTCACAAAGTTTCATTGATAGGTTAGGCTGGGAAGCATTTTCAGCATATGAAGCTCCTACGTGCAAAGTGAATGAAATCATAGATAACGGTGAATGACGCTGACAGAAATTTGCCTAGTTTAAACTACAAAGAGAAAATTCAATGCAATAACATTAAGACAGATGGAGTGGAAGATACTTGAATATGGAAGAACAGTTCAGATGGTCAGTTCAAATTTAGTGGAGTTTGGGAGGACTGTAGAACCAAATACCCTCTGACTAACTGGACAAAAGTTGTTTGGAGCAGGTCTAATAGCCCAAAAATGGCTCATACCTTGTTCAAAGCTTTACTAAAAAAACTACCAAGTAAAGACAGACTTTACAAATGGGGAATCGTGGAGAATACATGTTACTTCTCTAATACTTCTGAGGAAACCCATGAACACCTATTTTTTGAGTGCGAGTACAGTAAAATTCTTTAAAATTTAATATTGAAAATTATATAAATAACTGAATCCTAAATTAAATATGAACGAAACGATTTCAAAAGTTGATTTAGATGTTACTTAAGTATGGATGAAGATTGTCAACACTTAAAATTTGAATTTAAGTGATTAATTTAAAATTTGAAAATTTTATATTTTAATTGACGAGTAAATATAGCCTTTCGGGGTACAATCTCGGATTTCGACTAAACCATTGGATCAAGTAATAGTGTATTATTATTGGATTTCAAATTTCGTAACGTTTGAAGTTACCATTTGGTCGACGGGATGAAAACGTGTTGAATTTAATATCGAAAATTTAATATAATAATTGAGTCCAAAAACTATCTTCTCCATATGATCGAATTGAGACTCGAAACTTGTTTAATTGAGTTCGGAATAGGTGTATAACATTATGAACGCCTAGTGACACGTCTCGATCGGGGTTCGAAATTAATATCTAGATATTTTAAATTTTAAATAATTTATTTTCATCAAATTGTCTAGGCAGCCTCCATTCTTTCATCTCAACCTTTCCATCAACCACCTTACCTATCTATACATCAGCCACACTACTATCGTACCTACCTTCTGCTTCGTTCGGGTATATTGTTGTAGGGTGCAGCCATGGTTGCTCGAAATCGTGTACAGTAGCAGTCTTAAAACTAGGGTTGGGAGAATTTGTTGATTGGGTGCTCGATTCGAGTTTTAAGTGTCGTTTTTGGATTCGAAGGGTAGAATATCATCTGCAGCCATAAAATCGTGAAGGCCGATCGGTATTTGGGTTTCGCGTCACCATGGCGTTCGAACGGAGAAGTGGCAGATCGCAAATTGGAGGAGGGTTTTTCGTGCGTGGTGCTTGGGTCGAGTACGTGGGGAATTGGAAGAGGAGTTCGTCGGCCTGCTCGGTTTTGAATTTCATTGCCTTAAGCTCTGTATCATTGCTTTTCGTGCACGACTATTTGGATAAGGAGCATGTTCATGTACATGCGAGTGAAAAATGAATGGAGAAGAAGATAGGAGCAGGTCGGGTTCTTTTTGCTTCGTGCGCCTTGGACCGTTCAAAGGGGAAAAAAAGATAAAGGAGAAAAGAAGAAAGGGGCTGGGCCCTGGAAGTTAGTGGGTAAGGATATATAAATGGTAATTGATTTATATAAAACTTATTTAATAAAATTTCAATCATTATAAAAATTCATAATTCGTTCGTTTTGGGTCCAAATACAACGACGTCAGTCGCGTTGGGTTTTTGTTAACGAGATTTTTGCTATGGGATCAAATTGGTTGAATTTTAAGCTTGTTGAATTTTTGGTTAAATTCGAACGTTAATCGAAACCAGAACGCAGAAGGAACAACAGAAAATAAAGGTGAGTGTTTTTAATGCTCACGATGTACTATAATATTTTTATGTACGTTAAAACTGAATCGTGAAGTTATCAAATTTTATTGACTGTTATTTAAAAATGAAACTGACTGTAGGTATTAAAATTGATAGTTAAATTTGAAACTAGAATTTAATTGCCAATAAACTACCAGATATTGATAACTATGAAATTATTGTGAATTATTTCAACTGCGTGGATGATTGATTGTGATGGATGCGATTGATTGATATTTGGATGATTGAATGTTTATTTATTTTTACGAGTATACATGCACGTTCAGATGGAGCTACATTTAATCACAACATGCATGTGTTTGTAGTTGCACTTATAGAAATGGATATGATAGTACCATTGCTAGCATAAAATGAACCCGAAGCAATGATCGAGACAATTGAAGAATATCCACAGTACTAATAATTTGAAAGCATTCATAGTTATCTTTCATTTCTTTTGTTTTGGCTTATTTTATACTAATGGAAATGGAAATAACATTTATGTTTTTGCATGCATATGCTCTTTTAGTTAATGCGAGTTGTAAGCAAAACGGAGACAAAGACCCAAATATTAATAATTAAATGCTAAGCACAACTTCAAATAAAGCATTCCACGAACAATTAAAAATTCACATCAAACTCTACTTGAGCTAGAGCCTTTCAAATGTATATAGTAATCAAGTTAAAAATAAAGTGGTATGATGGTTTTTTTTTGTGATAATACATTGAAATAATGTTAAAATACCTTGAAAATAAAAAAGCAATGTTAAATGGCATAAATATCTAATGGATATAATTGCCAGTTTATTTCAGCACCACTTATCAACATCATATGGAAGCATGAGTGTAAGTAATGTTATGACAACCCAAATTTGCACAATTTTATCAGTCCAAGGTCATTATAATTTCACTACGAAAATAATTTATCCCTTTGAACTTTGTCAACATTCTCTTAGTTCACTTGTGGTGTGTGTCAGTCCAAACATAATTTAATTTGATCCGTGTCATCCAACTTCAATTTCAATCACATTTCAGACTCCATAAACTTGAGAATAGACCTATCAACGGACACTTTCGGATATGGATAGTGTCGTATCCGCGTCCGCATATCCATTCAAAAATTATTTTTGGTTATCGATATCTGCATCCATGAATATAGACGGATATTGAATTGTTATACTATCCACTAATGATCGATAAACTAAGAAACAATAAATAGAAAATTTTAGTTTAACGTAAGTTTTTTTCAATCCCATTGATTATTGAAGTGTTAAAAATAAACAAATATAATAATAATACATAGTTTTGAGCAGTTAATATGGATTTAGTGTGTATAATATAAACGTTCAACTTAATAAAATAATAATATCTTTTATTATACTAAAATACACATAATTTAAACTATAATCTTACAAAAAACCGGATGGATAATTTTTCAGATTCGAATGTCCTTGTATCCGTATCCACATTCTTTTTTGTGGATATCAAATTTTTATCCACTTCTTGGATACAGATACGAACAGATTTTGGATTTTTTGATTATCCACTGGCAGCCCTACTTTAGAATCAATTGAAAACTGAGAATGAAGCTAAGACGGTGGGAAAATTTGCACAAATGCACCCCAAAGTTAATCAAAGAGTTACTTCAAAAACGGAACATAAGCTAGCAAGTTAGAAGAATGAGAACATCCACCAAAACAAAGCTAGCATGTTTGATTGAAAATGGACTATAAAGATGATTTAAATAAAAAAAATAAAAAATATGGGAAATTCATATATTTATTTTATACATAAAAGCTGCATAGACATATAAATTGTGTTACATTGAATATCAATGTCAACCAAATAAGAAATTCATTTATGTTAGTTGCCTAACGAACATATGTTTACATGATAGATGATTCATTATGATAGTAGTTGTTGCTATAAAACCTAAAGGATCAATAGAAATTCAATTTAAGCATGGAAATGTATCTTTGTAAACAATCATTATCTTAGTTTCTAATGTTTTATGCAAGGTTTTGAATATCGGATTTCGGTCATGTTTCGTGTCGGAATTTTTACATATGTTATCTCGTATCGGGGGAGATCTCGGACGAGATGAATACATATCAGATGTACATCTCGGATTGACATCTCGGGTCTTATAATGCATCTCGGGAATATCTCGGATGTACTTATGTGTCTAAAATTGATGTGTCAAAAATTTATTTAAAGGTTATAACTTTCTTAGTAAAAATAAAAATGGTAACATACTTGATTTACATAGAACAAGGAATATTTTTAGAAGAGTGGTAACTTGATTAACTTAATTGATTTGGTAATGATTGAATAATATCTTTTTATTTGAACATAATAAAGAAGTGAAACCTTTCGCTATGACTAATTATGATAAAAAGTAAAGAATATGTTCAAGGAGTTGTAAATTATAATTGGACTTAGTAGTTTCTTTTAAATCAATATGAAAATAAAAAATATTATGCAAAATAAGAAAAATGTATGATTTCGGGTGAGATCTCGAATTGAGATTTTGATCCATATTTCGGGTGAGATTTGAATATCTCGGACGAGATGAGTGTCGAGGGAGATATGAAGGAAATTTGATGTCTTGTCTCGTTTAAGTGTGAAAAGGAGATCTCGAAGGAGATCTCGGGCGATATATAGGAGATTTAAAATCATGGTTTTATGAAATTCACATAAATCAATATAGCCTTGTCGATTTTTATAAATAATAATTGGGTATTCGATCTTCCAAAATGTAATCGTAGATGGGAAGTATGTACATGGTGAAATGTATTTTTTGAAATATTGTTTATTACAACTTATATAAATAGGGCTATACACCGTGGTTTGTATAAGTTAGCTTATGTTATATATTACGTACACATTTCTGGTTATATTTTTAAAAACATTTTTTCGTTATCAGCAAATTACTGATTGATAATTTGAACATTTTTAAATGTTAAAATTGAAATTTTTATGACTTTACTTATTCAAAATTTTAATTTGAGGTTTTAAAGAATTAGCGGGTTATAATATATATTGTGTAGCCAGAACTCCACTGTATTGTTTGATTGGAATTTGCAGAGGAGTTGTAATTTGAAAAGAGTTGATGAATAGAAGACAGGAAAATTTATAGATTTGTGTTTATATCAGTACTGCAGACTAACACATAGTAAGTCATTGAAGACTATAAAAAAGTTCCTTTGAAATGAACTGAATATTGGAAAAAAACTAACACGTTGCAAGCCATTATCGGCAATAAAAAAAGGTTCTCTTGAAATGATTTGAATTTGTACATTGTGCTTTAACATCAAATACGGGACAAAATTCTATTCATTTCCTTGAAACGATTTGAAATTTGTACCCACTAAGCCATATTGCCCTTGTACATTTCTGATACAAAATTCTATTCCTTTCTAAATTTACGAATTAGTGTACGATTAAAATTAAATATGAAACAGTGAACTATGGTCCTAAACAAAATAGGTAGTTTACAAAACAACATTTGAACTGAAAACACAAAAACCAATAGTTGATCACATATGTATGTGTATGGAAACTAAATATATTACCAAACTCGGTTGTGACAGCTCATCTGTTAACGGCTCTTTAAAATCCTGAGATGTATTTTCCAATCCTAATATGTTGGGATAGTGAGATTGTTGCGGTGGAGATAACAGAAGTCGAAAAAAGAATCTAACCGATTTCTAGTAGTTCCGAACAGAATTAAGATCATATGGAAGAAGGGGATTGTAGTTTGGACTGAGTAGATAGCATACGCCATAGTTTTGGGATTACTACAGGGAGTTTTTCCGGTGAATGTAATGCACAGGTGGACCGTGGGCTGCGATCTAGAAGGAGGACGATGGTGATGAGATTTCTGATCGATTTCGATGGTAACGGAGCCGTGGATTCAATCTAGGATTTTAGAAACAATGCGACGTGGATAGAGGACAGAGCGATGATGAAGGAGTTTGGATCTAACAGTCGAGTAGCTTCTGATTTAGGGTTTCATAAGAACTAACCATATTTTGGACTAAAGGGTACTTTGGGCAATTCAAAAAGACACGGTTGAAATTAGTTTATGGAATTCTCATTATAAGCAGTAAAGATATATATTCTGTTATCACTTGGAAAATTATTTACAATATATAAAACTGTAAATTGAATTATTTCGAATAAATCAAGAAATATGCTGAAATGATATATACCTATGACATTTATTTTGGAATGAAATGATATATAACCATCCTTCAAATTAAATTGAAATAAATGATCCACTTGGCCATATGATAGAAAATTATATACGGACACCAGATTGGTTAAATTAAATGATTTTAAAATTTTTGATTTGAAATTATTTAAATGATTTTGATTTAAAGAAATAAACATCGAATTTATGGAAATCGAATTATTTCTGAAATCGAGCTTGAAATGTAATTAAAATTTGTTAAACGAAATTGTTTAAATGATCGCATTTGAGATTTTGAAGTTATAATTGAAATATGATTTAAGTTCAGAAATTGATTTGTTTTAAAAGATTTGGATTTTTTTTCGAACTTTGAAATATTGCTAAGTAAACGTAATTTAAATCGATATTTCAAAATTGATCTTGGAATTAAATTATTTTAAGGATTTGAATCTTAAATTGAATATCGAAGGTTAATATAATTTAAGTGATTTAAATCGATATTTTGAAAATCGAACTCGAATTTATATAATTCAAATTGGTTTAAAATTTAGAATTGAAATTAATTCAAATTGGAATTGAATTAATTGGAATCGAAATCGAAATCGAATTAATTTGGAATCAAAGGAAATTGATTTGAATTAAAATTGGGATCAGAGTTAATTTGTATTGAAATCGGAAGTGAATCGATGTGAATGGAAATAGAATTTGATATTGATTTGACTTTGGTAGATTTAGAATTGAATCGGTTTGACTTTGAAACTATTTTCAAATAAATTATTTGAGTATAAACTATTAATAATCCATCTTTCTAAATATTCAAATTATTTTGATTTTCCAAACTAATTTACTATATAAACCATTCTCAATACTCCAACTATTTTCTATTAAACCATTTTAACTATGTAACTACTATAAAACTATTCAAACTAGTTTTTCTAAAATTCAAACCGGTCAAAGGCTGGAAGGTTTAAATTTAAATCATGGATTTAAATACAAACTGGGTTAAATTGAAGATATAATCCAAAAGGGAATTCGAAGCAATATTGAATTGGAACTGAAATCGAGATATTAAGGCGAAAATGATTTTGAAATGAAATGATATATTTTGAGTAAATATGATGATCTCAAAATGAATTTGATTTTGAAGTGAATATGATATTTTGATATCAAGTGCGAGTTGTTTTCGAAACTTAAAAAATACCAACCGGTGTGTAAAACGACGTTTGGTTGTTAAAGAAACCGGGACCTATTATTGGCATACTCTCTGTTAATATTGGAACTAATTTGATAAATGTGTACATGGAGTGATGATCCAGAACAAAGTGGTTGAATTTGGTGTCGCTTGTTGGATTTGAAGAAAGAGAACGATGATGGATTAGCCTGGTACTTGTGCCAAATTAAAATGACTAAAACAGGAGCCGTACCGGCCAAGCGGGCTAGCTACCTTGAGCGGACACACTTATTCGTATTACCATCATTTACATTGTGATTGATTGGTGTGCACTCTCGAATTATGGGAGCGTTGGACGCGGTGGACGATCATGGCTATGATGCGTTACCACCAGCCGAGAGGGTAAACTAGTAGTATCCTATCTTGGACATTGCCTCACGTGCCTTGTCGTACTTTTATCCTTATACAAGATTCTACGATTTTGATTTAGTGTTGTCGTATGTAGAACTGTCAAAATATGACTCAACCCATTAAGCCAATCATTTACCCAGCTTTTAAATGGGCTGGGTCAACCAATTTATGAATTTTATTAAATGGGTTATGGATTGGGTTGATCCATTTTTAAAAGGGTTATAAGTAGGTAACCCATTTATCCATTTATTAAAAACATTAAATTTTAATATAAATTTGAAAAATAAGAATTTTGAACTTACAATGTTGTTTTCATGAAGACTGACAGTTGTATTTAGAAAATAACAGGTATCGCATCCTCATGTTTGAACTTCATCTAGTGCAGAAGCCGCTTTTTTTGTTCATACTGCAATAACTTCTTCATAAACTAACTCGGACTCAGACGAGACTTCAACCGATTAGCTCCCACCTAAATTACGGACAATATGAAACACTTGAATACTTAATCTTATGAACACATACTGTAGTTCTTCAAGGGACTGACAGTTGTACGTAGAAAATAACAGACCATGACATCCCCATATTTGAAATCCACCTAGTGCAGAAGCCGTTACTTTTTTTTAAAACCGCAATAACTTCTTTATATTGACTCAGAATCAAGCGAGACTTCGACCGATTAACCCTCACCTAAATTACGGACAGTATGCAACACTCAGATACTTCATCGTGTGAACACACACTGTAGTTCTCCAAGGGACTGACAACTGTACTTGGAAAATAACAGGCTACTACATCCTCATTTATGAACTACGCATAGTGCAGAAACTGCTATTTTTTTGTTAAGGCTGCAATAACTTCTTCATACTGGCTCGGAATCAGGAGAGATTTCAACCGATTGACTCCCACCTAAATTATGGACAGTATGCAACACTAAGATATTTCATCGTATGAATGCACATTGTAGTTCTCCAAGAGGACTGTCAGTTTTACTTAGAAAATTATAGGCTACGACATCCCCGTATATGAACTCCGCTTAGTGGAGAAGCCGCTAATTTTTTGTTTAGACTTAAATAACTTCTTCATACTGACTCGGAATCATGCGAGACTTCAACCGATTAACTCCCACCTAAATTACGGACAGTATGCAATACTCGGATATTTCATCGTATGAACGCGCACTGTAGTTCTTCAAGGGGACTGGCAGTTTTGGAAAATAACAGGCTACGACATCCCCATATATGAACTCCGCCTATTGTAGAAGCTGCTATTTTTTTGTTCAGACTGCAATAACTTCTCCATACTAACTCGGAATTAGATAAGACTTCGACCGATGGACTCCCACCTAAATTACGGGCAGTACATAACACTCGGATATTTCATCTTGTGAACGCACACTGTAGTTCTCCAAGGGACTAACAGTTGTATTTAGAAAATAACAAGTTATCACATTCCCATATTTGAATTTTGATAAAAGTTAGAAGTGAAATTTCAAATTTTTATTGGAATTCAAAACATAAAAATTAGAATTAGAATTATTTTATATTCATTTGTTTTTATTAGTCAAATCAAATTCAAATCTTTAAATGGGTTAAATGGGTAACCTATTTATTCAACGGATTGAGCCATAAATGGGTAGGGTTATAAGTGGGTAAAAAAGAATGGGTCATAAATGAGTTGGATCAAACTCGACCTAACCTAACCCGTTTGACAGGCCTAGTCGTATCATGACGCATCCCTATCCACCGATGGGTGTTTTATATGCAAATTGTACGGCATTGCTTAAAAACGTGTTAATGGATCAATGTAAAGCCGTAACGTTATTTTGGTATTTATTTTACTAATTAGACATTATATATAGCATATTCTACTACATATAAATATTTTGACGGATTCTTAAGAGATACAAAATCCCGTAACATCTCTTGAGTTATTGCACGCTTCTCATACACTGGATACTAGATATGAAACCCCGTAAACATCTCTGACGCCACGACGCTCGTGTTATATGTGATAACGATTTGACTCACCTAAGAATATTTTAATCCTGACTCGAGTGTTTTGTCTTTTCATTATGCTTGGGTCATACCTGAGTTTTCAGCTTATCGAAGATTTATTCTTGAGGACCAAGACGAACATTTGATATATTATTACTATTATTATTTCTGCATCATGTTGTCTGCTGCATTATATTTTGTTCTGCTGTATATGTATAACTCTGATAAAAATTATAATCAAATGTATAGTAAATTTTTTTATGAACTGTTAATTTGATTATTATATTTTATCATTCCGCTGCGAGATTCTGTATTTGCTTTTTTTTTCTTCTTATTTTTCTTAATTAATCCCATTATTTATCTATGTTCCGGATTGTTTAAGTCGGACGTGTGTGGATTATTGTCGATTTAAACTTTCCGATATGTGGGTTACGACACCTTATCCTCAACTAATTGAAGCGTACTTTACAAGATAAAGCAAGTAGAGATGAAAAAATAAAAACCAAAAACAAAAGCACATCCACCAAATTATAATAAAAAACATAACCCCCTATTGGCATACCCAATTCAGTTGGTTGAACATCTATAAATCATGCAGTCGTCAAATTATAAACATCAAGTAGTGAAACAAATATTGACGATGCATTTTTGGTAAATGTCTTTTCATACCAAATAAACGTTGTACTGGTCCATCGCACAGAAGAGTAGCAATAGTAAAGTCATGATATTAAACTATGTGTAAAGGTTGAACAGCATGGCCGAGAACAGTGCTATAACAATCATGTCTTGTAATTACAACCTGTGCTTTATCGTTGTGATCTTTGTTTGTTTATTGTGTTATATATGCTTTTTGGTGACTCCGTAGTGTTAGGTACCATACCCCTTGTACTACTCACTAATGGATTATGAGAATTGAACTGAGCAATATAAGACCATCCCAATAAGTTAATAATTTGCCTTTGAATTAATTTCTTGCTTGCTTCTCTATTCCCCGTTAACAATCTTCATGTGTGCGCGCATTACTATCGAAATTTAATGTCCAGGTTTTTTTTACTGTTACAATACATGTTATGCATCTATGTGGCTCACAAAGAATCCGGTTATACAAATTTCCACCCAAGTTTAATTGCATATGCATGCTTCATACCATCTAATTTTCTCAGTCCCAATCCATCTTCATTCTTTGGTTTTTATAGCAAAGACTAATTTATTTTGTGGGATTTGCCCTGTCATAAACAGTTCGCTCATAAATAAAAAGACTAATTCTTATAAAGCCTTGAATGACATAAAATTTCAGAAGGATATTTGAAACGAAAAAAAAACAGTCTGGAACATACCATTTAGTAAAAGTATACTATGAAGGCATAAGAAATTTATTTGTTATGGGTAACATGGTACATAATGGTATATAATAAAGACACATGGAATTTAATATAATCTGGAACGTGCTTTAACTTCTGCTCTGATATCTCGCTCCTACTGAACCAGAGGACGTAATTGCTACATCGAAGCCATTATTACAGTACCTCCTACAGCTATATTAAAAGTACTTGCTTTGGTACCAATGCCTTTCCAATGCATAATTACGTATAAATTAATTTACTATTAAATTCAGTTTCCACTGATTGAGTTCAGTTTCCATTGATCGAGTCCACATAAAAGTTTACAAAAGTTGGTCAAGTGAAAGGTATAGCCAGGAAAAGGTAATCAATACAGTTCCATTTCCGGGTTTAAAATTTTCAAGTTAATATTCATTAGTTAGTACTATTTTGGTTTGTACTATTTGTTTTCCATGTTCCTCTTTTGATCTTCAAGTCTGTTGTTTATAAAGAGGCTTTTGTAAAGTCTATCAAGTCTTTGATATTTATTACTATTGGGCATTGCTATCTTCAGTTGTTGCCATGTCAGTTCAATGTAGTAATTTTCATTAGTTTATCCAATGTGGCTATGTATTGCTCGTAAGGGCTGAATTTATTTCTTGAAATACAAAAGTAGTTTAAAAAAGAAATTTTACATATATAGGCCAGTTTTGAAAAGATATAACAAGTATAGATCAGTTTCAAAAGTATTTACAAGTATAGACCAGTTTTCGTTTTGCTGGTCTATAGCGTTGGCGATTTTTGAAAAATCGCCAACGTGCGATTTTTCAAAAATCGCTCAGGTAGAATAAATTGTTTTGCTTTGGGCGATTTTTGAAAAATCGCCAACGGACGATTTTTCAAAAATCGCGCAGATCGAAATAACCACAGACAGCCCTCCCTTTCTCTCTCACTTCCACCATTTCCTTAAAACAAAAAAAAATCTTTAGTGGCGGGTCTGTTCTGAAATCTTTCTTCATATTCTTTAAAACTTTGATTCAGTATTAAATCTGTAGAATGACGAGAAATATGATTCCTACGCTTTGCTACTACGACGGCGAACTACTTGTCGATGATCAAAGGAATGGTAAATATGTTGGGGGTATTTGTAAACCAGGAAGAGTGCGAAAATGTTGCAAATTGACAGAATTAAAAGATGCTGTGTACAGAACGACGAAGATTAATAAAGAAGAATTTGAACTTGAGCTAGTGGTTAACTGGCCTACGGATTCGGGTTCCAAAGCAATAGCATTGGCGGACGATGACGATGTAGAAGTAATGTTTTCTGCTGTTGCAAAATCTATTGAGTTATACGTAGAGAAAGTAGCAAAGCAACAACAAGAACAGCATGTGGCATCTCCCGTTGTGAGTACTGGAATTGGATACTATACGCAGATGTTGGGGACCGCGGATCCATTTACTGACTACGTATCTCCTAGCTATAGCAATCCTCCATCTATGTATTATGGATTTACGCCGTACGAAGACGCGCAACAGTTTACGCAAGAAAACAACATTTATTGCCACCCGCCTAGGTATGCAAATACGATTCCAAGGTAAAAAAAAATTGTGGTGAAGTTGTAGATGTACTATTATGTAGTTAATTTTTCTTATGTTATGCCATAATTTAAACAGCTTCCAACAACAAGACATTCAGCATGACGAAAGCGATGGTCATGTTAATGCAAATATGTCGCAGTCAATGTATCCTAATCCATGCGAACTATATGATACGAGTCAAAGGTATGTTTGCAGATTGGGCTATATTTTTCGTCTCATTTGGTTTCTATTGTCGTTTAGTTGACTTCTATATATGAATTAGGTATACGACACTTGATTCCGGTGCGCAATGGAGTGTTGGACCATCCACTCATTCTCCGCATGCAAATTTTGACAATGATATGGATGTTGGTGGGAATGCAGCCGTGGATGAAGAACGTCATGTAGATAGCATGGTCGTTGCTTCTATAAATGTTAACAAAGACTCTTGGATACAAAGAATGCAAGTTAACAACGAGCCGTTGAATTATGACTTCCCTACAGCAGATGACAATGATGCAGATAGTGATGAAGCAGAGATGGAAGTGCCTTTGGATGATGATCTTTGCACCTCTCAAATGTTGGCAAGATCTGTTGCAGGTAATCTTCAATTTTCCGGTGAACGATTTTCGACCTCTTGCGTTCAAGCTGGTTTCAGTGTTGGAATGGTTTTTGAGACAAAAGAGAAGTTTCTTCAACAGTTAACGGAATGGTCAATTTTGCATGCCGTTTCATACAAACCAATAAAGTCGAACAAAACACAATATACCGCTATATGCACCGTTGAAGGTAATTGTCCGTGGAGAATACATGCCATAGTTTCGAAAAAATCCGAGTCGGGATGGTGGGAAATTAGGAAGTATCCAAGCAAACACACTTGTGTCAACTCAATAGTTAATTCCAACCATAAGCAAACAACTTCGAAATTTCTTGTGACAAAAATCATGTCTTTTGTCAAAGCCGATTTGGATATTTCAGCTGGTACAGCCCAAGTGCTTGTGCACGATCAATTGTTCATCAACATAAGTTACATGAAAGCGTGGCGAGCATTAAGCAAAGCAATAGAGAGTATTTATGGCGATTGGGCAGAATCGTACTCAACTTTACCGCAGTTCTTTGACGAGATAAAAAGAACGAACCCTGGCTCTATAGGTCACGTGACACATGATGAAGTGGGAGTGTTCGATCGAGCTTTTTGGGCATTTGGGCCTTGCATTACAGGTTTTGCGCATTGTCGGCCGTTGTTATGTATTGACGGTACGCACTTGTACGGTAAATACAAAGGCACATTGCTTGTTGCAACCGCGATAGATGCAGATGATTGTCTTTATCCTTTGGCATACGCAGTAGTTGAATCGGAGTCATGTGATTCTTGGGGTTGGTTTTTTTCCTACATGCTAGAGTTCATACATAGTGTTCGCGGTCGTTGTATTACTTTCATATCCGATAGAATGAAAGGAATTCCAAAAGCTTTACACAGAAAATGGCGACAACCACACAAGCATTGTTATTGTGCAAGACATATAAAAGCCAACTTTCAAGCGGCAGGATTCAGAGATAAGCGTTTGATAGGATTATTTTATTCGGCGGCGTGCGCGTCTGAGGTAGTGGAGTACATGAAAATTATAAAAGAGATAAAAGCAATATGTAGGCGTGCGCATGAGTGGATTGAGCGTAGTCTGGGAAATTTTGAAGAAAACTGGGCTTTGTGCAAAGACGATGGATGACGCTTTCATGTAATGACAACTAATGCTTCTGAAAGTTTTAACGGTGTATTGAAAGGTGCTAGATCGCTACCTATAAAGGCCTTGGTTGCACGAACATTCTATCGCTCAGTTGAATATTTCTGCAAGCGTCGCCAAATTGCAGATGAACTAGCGACACGCTTGACTCCAAAGTGGGAAGCCAAAATAGCAGAAAGAGCCAGTGAAGCACGTCGCTGTAAACTAGTACGATTTAGTCAAACCGAATGGCAGGTAATTCACTACTTTGGTGATGAATACAAAGTTATAATCGACGGCACCAACTGCTCGTGCACATGCAACATTCCGATACTGCAGAAGATACCATGCTGTCATGTAATGGCAGCTTGTTCGGCGCAAACAAGTGGGGCTAATAGAGCACATCATGACTTAGCGTCAAGCTAGTACTCCGTTGACAGCTACAAAGCCGCTTATAAGCCGGAGTTTCATCCCGTGCGTGATCGGAGGTTTTGGGGCACATATAATGGTCCTCACATATTACCGCCGACTGTGAGACGGCAACCGGGAAGGCCACGGTCGACAAGGATGAAAGGTGTGATGGATGAAGGCCAGTCGTCAAAATCGAGTAGATGTACCAAATGCGGTGGGCTAGGCCATAACCGTAAGCGATGTGTTACTGCCGTGTAGATGTGTTTGTATTATTTGACTTCTATGTAATTGAACTCTACTGTTTACTTAATATGTCATGTTGTTTGCTGCTGTAAGAAAATTTGTCAAATGCTATATATTGCAGGTCCTTACTTTGTTTGTTATATATGAAACAAGCTGCTCCTGTTTGGCAGTTGCAGCACAAAAAGTGCGATTTTTGAAAAATCGCACAAGGCGATTTATTTTTCAAAAATCGCCTTCAACAATCTGCTGCTAACAAACAACAACAATTATACCATAATAATGCATGCAAATATCACGGTCTTTTCCATCCCATAAAAAAAGATCAGTAGTAGCCATATCCAATCAAGTCACAAAAGCATGTTCATACCATACACAATTATACCGTACACAATACCGTTCAAATTACGTAGCCATATCCAATCAGTGCACAAAAGTATGTTCATACCATACACAATTATACCGTACACAACACCGTTCAACTAACATAGCCATATCCAATATAATGCACGTATCATCTACGCAAGCGACGAAGTTACATAGGAATTTACAGCACCCCACTTCACCATGATTCATCATGTCATCTTCGTAAGAAGCACAACCGTAAAATCTTCGTCCAGCGTTGGTTTCAGTTTTGGCTACGACAACCACGCATTCATCGCCGCATCGGCAAACTAGATATGCACCGGATGACAATGTAGGCCCTACAGGATTACAAGGACTAAGTACTTTACCTTCAAAAGAAATTTGCTTGCCCGGTCTTTGGTTCGCTACAACTTCACGTAAGCGAGTGTTGAGAGATGATGTTCCCGAATGGAACTTTTGACGTATTGGCCCAAATTGCGTTTCCGGAACAAATTCAACATCACTTAGATGCGTACTGTCCCTTCGCGCTTCAAACTCATCGTAACATTTCGACATCGTCTCGTCGTCTATCTTCCAATCTTCCACGTTTGTTTCAGCTGCGAGTACGTCAACAATGGTTAGAATACACAACAACTCCGAATTAGGATTTTAGTAAGCGTAAATCGATATACATTACCCTGTACCGAAGATTACACTTACTTGTTCAGAAGCTTTGATTGTATCTTGTGAGAATCGGACTTTTTTTTGGGTTTTCTATGAAGTAGGGTTTGCAAACTTTCAGGAATTTGATGATAAGTTTGGTAAAGTTGATGGTGAAAGAAGATGGTAGGTGGCTGGTTGGATTTATAGCAGGGTTTCTGCTGGCGATTTTTCAAAAATCGCCCAAAGCAAAACAATTTATTCTACCTGGGCGATTTTTGAAAAATCACACGTTGGCGATTTTCGAAAAATCGCCAACGCTATAGACCAACAAAACGAAAACTGGTCTATATTTGTAAATACTTTTGAAAGTGGCCTATACTTGTTATATCTTTTCAAAACTGGCCTATATATGTAAAATTTCCTTTAAAAATACTCAATCCATACATATAATCTGTGTGCACTTTATTCAAGTTTTACTAAATGAAACTATAAATCTTGAATCATAAGGCCACCGTTCCTTCTTAAATCTAATAAACATAAATTATTACGTCATCGTTAATTTGTGGTTTGGAAGAAGACAAATCATTACATCAAAATGTATCTGTGCATATGAATCGATATCATAAATCTGACATTGCTACTACCACTGTTATCCGGTACAAATGTCAGGTAAAACAAATGATATCATACATTAACATTCATTTTGAATCAATATCAAGTCAAATACAAAAAGAAGTAGATACCCTGATATAGCATCTTATAGTATCAACGCTGAGGGTTTTGGATAACCCTCAAATGGAATTCTATTCGACAACAATCCAAGTCACATCACACTCCGAATAGTGCATAAACAATATGCATATATAAGCCCAAAATTGGTGACACTGTCTGGGCAGGTATAGCAGAAGGCTACTCTGATAGAGACTTTGGGGAGCAACCCAACTGTTAGTCCATCATACGACATCTCTTCCTTCAAAATTTATAATCAATACCATCAAAAATACTAAACCTATCCCGGTGACTGGAATTAATCAGATTTCCAGATCAAACAATGAAGTAGCTGAATATACTACATTAAATTACCCTATATCAATAAAGATCTCATGTCATAGATCAAGGGTAAAATTCAATATTAGACCATTTATGTGTCTAAATATGCTACACCTATATATGCTACACCTTAATAGCTTCAAAATAATCAGTATAATGTGTCTGAATCAAGGTTCGAAGCTTCGATTTTCGTTTCCGTTCCGGTCATATGAAAAATTAAAAATTTCGGTCCCGTTTCGGGATTTTCGGAAATTCCGTTTCAAATCCGGTTTGTGAATTTCAGTACATTTTTACTATAAATACGCAAATAAATATGCAACACTGATAGTCAGTTACACTAAATTATTCAAGTGACATAGAAGTTACAAAACATGCAACATAAAAATTTAATATCAAAAGCTATTTCTCAGGGCATCATATAAATTTTGTCCATCAATCTCTTCATCTTGTGTCGGGTTATAATATGTTAGAAAAGCATATTGCCGTATCTAATCCGAACTTAAAAATGTCGTCATCATATTATAAAAGGGTGAGGGTTCATCTTGGCTACTTGATGGCTCAGCAACATACAGTTGATTTAACCCATAATACGGATAACCTCCGGTATAGTCAGATATAAAATACCTAAAACTGGAGACAATGTTAGAAGTATATCTGTCATCATACTCTCCTTGATCTTCATGTACAACGTTTAAATTTCTATCTCTTCGTCGACTATAGTCATCTGCTTCATAATTTTGGATATCTTTGAGACTCATCAAAAGCGGAAACAACGCCATAACCACTAGAACCAATACCGTCACCACCAGCATTACCTGAATCATCATTTGATGAACTATCATTTTCAGTATTTTCTGCAGATACATTATCATTGTCCGACCAAGGATTATCGCTTGCATTATCAAGTAGTGAATTCTCAGCTTCTCTAGTCCATTCTGCAAGTGGATTCTACTCATGAAAGATGTAATCTAAATCAATAAGTTGGTCGGTTGTTTGTTGGCGTTTAGCATGTCGTACTCTTAATCACATATTATAATGTACAAATACCAATTTTTCTAAGTTCTCCATTTTTATTCTGTTTCTTAACTTCATGTGAATCATTGCAAATGTTGTCTAATTTCTTTCACAATTTGAAGAATAAACTGTTTGGCTAAGAATACGCATAGCTATGCGTGTTAAATTTGGAGCAGCTTCCCTACTAATTATTGACCACACATAGCTGGAAGACACGACTTAACTGCATGTTTGGCTTTTGCAGAACCAAATACATCAAGTTTCGTTTTATATTTTTCAACCTACGAATTATTCATAATAAACCAAGTTATTCTTTGCGCTAAACATTAAGTTTAATAATTTGTTTATTAGCTCTTTTGAAATTTCAATTTGCATAGCAATATCAGACAACGTTTTCTCAAGAACATTTGTCCATCCATTTAAAACCTCATCATCGTTTGTTGCATTATCTCCATATTATATACGAGGATTGAGAAAATAACCTAAAACAATTTGATAGTTCAAAGAAATATTGACATGATATGTACTTTTATAATTGTGCAATAATTAAAAAAATACTTGCTGCATGAATAGGTCGATGCAATTGTCTTTTCCATCTTTTATCGATTATATTTCACCACTTTTGACATTGTTTTACACCAACATTTTTCTTAATTGATTCCTTCGCTCGATTCATTAATTCATATAGATATCTCATCTCTGCTTTATCATCATTGTCCACTATTCTTAAAACTTTTACAAGTGGACCAAATACGAGAATAATAGCAGCAACGTTGGTTCAAAATTTATCACTGTGGATCAAATTATAGACAAGAATTGCAGTTTTTTATGTTTATGACCGAGTTTAGGAACCTTTGTGCTCCACTCCCTCGAAGAAATCATTCTTCTTAGATTCTCTTTATGTATGTATATGGATTCCAATGCAATAAAGTGAGTAGCAAACCTGGTTACTGTTGGAAGAATCGGCTCTTTATTATTGGTTTTTTTCTCTCATTATGGTAAGCAACCAACCGTGATTGTATTTGAATTCTGTTATTGGTTGACAATTTAAAATTATCGATTTTACCTCGGTTTCTTTTGAAATATCTTCAAGAATCAAATCAATACAATGTGCTGCGCATGATGTCCAATATAGTTTTCATCTTTTTTCCATCAGTAGTTGACCAACAGCTTTGTAATTTGCTCCATTGTCAGTTACTATTTGCACAATTATATCTTCTCCAATAAAATTAACAACATTATCCATTAGACCACAAATATACTCAGCATTTTAAAATTTGTTGGTAGCATCTACAGATTTAAGAAAGACAGTTTCTTGGGTAGAATACACAAGTAAATTTATAATTTTTCTTCTATTTTGTGTGCTCCAACCTTCGTACATCAACGTACAACCATACTCATCCCAAAAGTTGGAGTAAATGTCGATGTGTTGTTTGATTTTAATGCACTCTAAATCTAAATATGTTTTGATAATTCATGTGCCATGGGTCCTTTAGTTCTAGGACCAGCTTCTTGAATGACCTCTATCATAGTTTCATAGTAAGGACTATTAGCAGCATTGTGTGGGATATGATTAAAGTAAAAAAAAATTGATATTGCACGACCTATGTGTTTTTTGGCATCTTTAATGTCTTTATTACAGTTCTAATAGAAGGTTGAGTTCTACCTCTTCGTTTTTGTACATATGGATCAATACTTCCAACTGTCCGTGTTGCTAAATCGTCATCTATTCTGATTGATTTAGAACCGTCATTGCGCTTTCATCCGCTAGATCGTATACGTGTTCCACTAGATCCTACACCTGAGTTAATATAACTTTGTTTACTTTCTTGTAAGGCGCATCTTAGCTCTCTGTCATCTTCACCTCCATCACTGTCGGTATCTTCATTTTGTTGTTCGAGCATGCTCATTAGCTCTTCCTGCACACGTTGTTTTTCGAGCTTCCCTTAATTTCGCTCACTTCTTTTTTTATTCAGATGTTCTCGTATAAGTTTCCCGACTTTCCTGGGAACAGTCGGACATACTGCCACGTCGGCTATTTGTCCTGCTAAATGTTCTTTCATACATATTGTACTACCACCAGAAATTATTATGACAATAATTACATTTGTTTTTTCTTTTTTTCACCAATAACGGTCGTACAATAATTCCAAACGATATCACGATTTGACATAATCAACCACCTAAATAAGAAACAAAATAATTTAATGTTTAATTACTTAGCACTAATACATTTTAGTGCAAACTAAACAATATATTATTTGCATTAGAGAACTTCCAGTCATAGTTGTTCAATTATCAAATTAAAGTATATATGTATATGCAGAATAAATGTTAACCTTCACAATTCAATTTGACATAAATATTAAATATATAAACATGAATTATTTGTTAAAAACTTAAAACTATACTATATGATATTTTTTTGTAGATTTGGATCTGGGATTTGGTCATGCATATCAATAATGCAATTAAATCGACCCATTGAAACAATTTGTTTTTAAATTCCAGTGTACATTTAAACCTAAATCATTCACAACTGGCCTATTATCTATCTCCCCTCTTCATATGCAAATCAAATAGAAACAGATCGAGATCGAGCAAATCAAAATCGATGCAGTAAATCAAATTGGGTGGAAAAAAACCTGGTCGCCGCTTGTTGAAGCAGATCGAGCTCGAGCAAGGATCTCTGCTGCCGCGAAGAGGTGCTGCTGCGAAGTGGTGCTGCCGGTGTCACCGTTCGTTTCTGCCACGAGCCGAGAAGATAAGTTTTACTGCGTATATTGATTGAATCGTCTGATTTTATAGAGCATAAATTGATTCACTTGTATATGGCAGACGAAGTTTTGATTCACGTGAATAAATTTTTGATTGAATTTGTCTCTGATTTTACAGCATAAATTGATTCACGTGAATAAAATTTTGTTTTGTCGCTTTGCTTCACATGCGATTGTTCTCCTCTGTAATTTTTTTTAAGACGAAACCGGTTTTATTTCATTGTTTCGGTCCGGTCCACGCCGGAATCGGACCGAGATGGCCAGAACTCCGGCGTGCCGGTCGGACTTTGATACCTTGGTCTGAATATATATACTTAATATACCATACACATTTATCAAACAATGGATTTTAATTCAAACGTCAACAAAATGGATATAATACACAAGTATAATGAAGATACGCTAATGCAGATTGCCCATACAATCATGTTAGAAGAATATCTAACAAATAAGATATAAATATACCATTGATACAAACCGCCTCTACCAAGGTATCAAAATTCGGCCTTCTCGGCCTGGTTTCGGCGTGGACCGGACCGAAACAATGAAATAAAACCGGTTTCGTCTTAAAAAAAATTTGCAGAGGAGAACAATCGCATGTGAAGAAAGCAACAAAAACAAAACTTTGTTCACGTGAATCAATTTATGTTGTAAAATCAGAGATAAATTCAATCAAAAATTTATTCACGTGAATCAAAACTTTGTCTGCCATATACAGGTGAATCAATTTATGCTCTTTAAAACCAGACGATTCAATCAATATACGCAGTAAAACTTATCTCCTCAGCTCGCTGCAGAAACGAACGGCGACACTGGCAGCACCTCTTCGCGGTAGTAGAGATCCTTGCTCGAGCTCGATCTCCTTCAACAAGCGGCGACCAGGTTTTTTTTTTTCTACCCAATTGATTTACCGCGTCGATTTTGATTTGCTCGAGCTCGATCTGTTTCGTCTTTTTGATTTGCGTATGAAGATGGGAGATAGATAATGGGCTAGTTGTGAATGATTTAGGTTTAAATGTACACTGAAATTTAAAAACAAATTGTTTTAATGGGCCGGTTTAATTGCATTATTGATACACATGACCAAATCTCAGATCCAAATCTACAAAAGAATATAATATAGTATAGTTTTAAGTTTTTAACAAGTAATTCGTGTTTATATATATTATTTATGTCAAATTGAATTGTGAAGGTTAACATTGATTCTGCATATGCATATATACTTTAATTTGATAATTGAACAACCATGACTGGAAGTTCTATAATGCAAATAATATATTGTTTAGTTTGCATTAAAATGTATTAGCGTTAAGTAATTAAACATTAAATTATTTTGTTTCTTATTTAGGTGGCTGATTATGACAAATCGTGATATCGTTTGGAATTATTGTACGGCCGTTATTGGTGAAAAAAGAAAAACAAATGTAATTATTGTCATAAAATAATTTCTGGTGGTGGTATTACACGTATGAAAGAAAATTTAGCAGGACAAACATGCGACGTGGCAGTATGTCCGACTGTTTCTAGAGAAGTCAGGAAATTTATACGAGAACATCTGAATAAAAGAGAAGTGAGAGAAATCAAGGGAAGCTCGAAAAATAACGTGTGCAAGAAGAGCTAATGAACATGCCTAAACAACACAATAAAAATACCGACAGTGATGAAGGTGAAGATGATAGAGAGCTAAGACTCGCCTTGTAAGAAAGTAAAGAAAGTTATATGAACTCGGGTGTAGGATCTAGTGGAACAGGTATATGATCTAGCGGACTAAAGCGCAACGATCGTTCTAAATCAATCAGAATAGATGACGATTTAGCAACACTGGAAGATTGATCCCTATGTCCAAAAACGAGGAGGTAGAACTCAACCTTCTATTAGAACTACAATAAAAGACATTAAAGATGCCAAAAAACACATAAGTCGTGCAATACCAATTTTTTTTACTTTAGTCATATCCCACACAATGCTACTAATAGTCCTTACTATGAAACTATGGTAGATGCCAAGTTGGTCCTGGAATTAAAGGACCCAAATCACATGAATTATCAAAAACATATTTAGATTTAAAGTGCACTGAAATCAAATAACACATCGATACTTACTCCAACTTTTGGAATGAGTACGGTTGTACGCTGATGTGCGACTGTTGGAGCACACAAAATAGAAGAAAAATCATAATTTTCTTGTGTATTCTATCCAAGGAACCATCTTTCTTAAATTTGTAGATGCTAGCTACAAATTTCAAAGTGCTGAGTATATTTGTGGTCTAATGGATAATGTTGTTAATTTTATTGAAGAAGATAGAATTATGCAAATAATAACCGACAATGGAGCAAATTACAAAGTTGCTGGTCAACTACTGATGGAAAAAAGAAGAAAACTATATTGGACACCATGCGCAGCATATTGTATCGATTTGATTCTTGAAGATATTTCAAAAGAAACCGAGGTAAAATCGATAATTTTAAATTGTCAAGCAATAACAGGATTCATATACAATCATAGTTGGTTGCTTAGCATAATGAGAAAAGAAACCAATAATAAAGAGCTGATTTGGCCACCAGGTTTGCTATTCACTTTATTGCATTGGAATCCATGTACACATAAAGAGAATCTAAAAAGAATGATTTTTTCGACGGAGTGGAGCGCAAAGATTCCTGAACTCGGTCCTAAAGATAAAAAAACTGCAATTTTTATCTATAATTTGATCCACAGTGATAAATTTTGGGCCAACATTGCTGCTATTATTCTCGTATTTGGTCCACTTGTAAAAGTTTTAAGAATGGTGGACAATGATGATAAAACAGAGATGTGATATCTATATGAAGCAATGGATCGAGCGAAGCAATCAATTGGGAAAAATATTGGCGTAAGACTGTCAAAAGTGGGATATAATTGATAAAAGATGAGAAAGACAATTGCATCGATCTATTCATGCAGCAGGTATTTTTTTAATCATTGCACAATTATAAAAGTACGTATCATGTCAATATTTTTTTGAACTATCAAATTGTTTTAGGTTATTTTCTCAATCCTCATATACAATACGGAGATAATGCAACATACGATGATGAAGTTTTAAATGGATGGACATATTCTTGAAAAAATGGTACCTGATATTGCCATGCAAATTGAAATTTCAAAAGAGGTAATAAAAAAATTATTCGTAGGTTGAAAAATATAGAATGAAACTTGATGTATTTGGTTCTGCAAAAGCGAAACGTGCAGTTAAGTCGTGTCTTCCAGGTATGTGGTGGTCAATAATTGGTAGGGAAGCTACTCCAAATTTAACACGCATAGCTATGCGTATTCTTAGCCAAACAGTTTATTCTTCAAATTGTGAAAGAAATTGGACAACATTTGCAATGATTCACACGAAGTTAAAAAACATAATAAAAATGAAGAACTTAGAAAAATTGATATTTGTACATTATAATATGCGATTAAGAGCACGACATGCTAAACGCCAACAAACAACCTACCAACTTATTGATTTAGATTACATCTTTAATGAGGAGGATCCACTTGCAGAATGAACTAGAAAAGCTGATAATCCACTACTTGATAATGCAAACGATAATCCTTGGTCGGATAATGATAATTTATCTGCAAAAAATACTGAAAATGATAGTTCATCAAATGATGATTTAGCTAATGCTGATAGTGACGGTATTGATTCTAGTGGTTATGGCGTTGGTTCCACTTTTGATGAGTCTCAAAGACATATTCAAAATTATGAATCAGATGACTATAGCCTACGAAGAGATAGAAATTTGAACGTTGTACATGAAGATCAAGGGGATTATGATGACATATATATTTCTAACAATGTTTTCAGTTTTAAGTATTCTACATCTGACTACACCGGAGGTTATTCGTATTGTGGGTTAAATCAACCGTATGCTGCTGAGCCATCAAGTAGCCAAGATGAACCTTCACCCTTTGATAATATGATGACGACATTTTTAAGTTCGGATCATATACATCAGTATGCTTTTCCAGCATATTATAACCCGACATAGATGAAGAGATCGATGGACAAAATTTATATGACACTCAGGATAATAGCTTTTGGTATTAAATTTTTGTGTTGTATATTTTGTAACTTCTATCTCACTTGAATAATTTAGTGTGATTGACTATCAGTGTTGCATATTTATAAAAAAATGTACCGGGTTTAAAATGGAATTTCCGGAAATCGCTAAAAGGGACCGAAAGTTTGAATTTTTCATATGACTGGAACGGAAACGGAAACCAGAACTTCGAATCTTGGCCTGCCATATCAATAATATCTTTAATAATAGTTGTATCTTTGGTATCACACTTATTTGTTATCAACATGAACTACCAAAAATGTCCCTCTACAAATATTATTAAATATTAATATCCCTTAAGAATGGGATGTAACAAATAATTTTTTTTACCAATTCAAAACGCCCCTATCTTAATATCACTTAAAAATAGAAACCAACAAATAAACTTTTTTTAAAGTCTTTTTTTATTAATTAAAAACAAGAATAAAAATTCAAACTAATAAAAAATTAAATTCATGCTTTAGTGACTAATAATATAAATAAAAATTCAAACTAACAAAAAATTAAATGGTACAATTTAGAAAGAAAAATTAAGGTTAACTGTATATCATTTCAATACAAAAATATGATTAAATATTTGTGCAAATCTTATTTCTTTCGAACGAGTTAAACATATACATACAAATGCGATTCATTATCACGCGCGAAGCGCGTGCTGTAACTCTCGTATTTATAAATAACTATGTATTATACCCATCCATACCACACAATCCATTTAATAATTGATGTCCGTTTCCAAATTATCGATTCCGATATTTTACTCAATTATAAACAAATATCTTTACCATCTTTTCTAATTAAAAGTTTCAGTTCTCCATGATGTGCGGTAGCAATCATTCATTGTGAACGGTGACCCGCAAAAGATTCTAGAAGAGACATACCTAGTGCTGCTTCTTCAAGTGGATTTATCCCCATACCAATCAAAATAAAAGAATCACAGGTTGATACTTCATTTTTTTTCAGTTATAAGGAGTTTAAAACCTATTTGAATCCTAAATAAATAGGATGCTAGCAAGTTGCAGTAAATAAATCATTCTGAACAAAAATCATGATTAACAGTAGATATTGTTGATATTAGTTTTCTATTTTATCCTTAATTTCATTTTTTTTCCTTGCATATTCCGTTCTGTGTGGTAATAGCATGGATGATGGGAAAGCCATTGGATTTGAACTTTCATCCTTTTGAAACTTCCTCGCTCTTCATCACAGTATTGGTTGTTGCATTTATGCTTCAGTTACTGGCTTCTTTATATTATGTATTTGCAGTAGCATGCCGTAGATGTCATGAACCATTTATCCAACATAAATCTAATTGATAATGTCAGAAGTGACTCACGAAATGCAAGTTTTCATTGTCAGTTTTTAACTATTATTTAGCATAGATATCACTGACATGGTGTATTTTGAGCTTTATAATACATTGATTAGTTAATTGGATGAATTAGAGTTTGTGTTTTGTGGGTAAATTATTTTCTATTGTGGTTAGTTAATAATTTGATGTGCATATCAACTACATTGTTCATGACCCAATTTATAACTAACGTACATATTAAACCGTCCAAGTTATTAAGAAAAAAAAATGCTGTCCATGTATCTCAGTATTTGTATATTGGAATAGAAGATAGGTTTTTCTGGATATATACTCATGCGATAATAGTCCAAGTTATTAAGAAAAAAAAATGCTGTCCATGTATCTCAGTATTTGTATATTGGAATAGAAGATAGGTTTTTCTGGATATATACTCATGCGATAATAGTTATAATAAACTGTTATATGTTTTTTTATTTAAGAATTATACGTGTGACTACAATGATTTTACTACTTTCAGTTTGAAAACTACGAGTGTAAATTTATATATACCTATGTTGTGTCTGTCAAAACAAAAGATGCATAATATACTGTATGAAATTTCATTCAAATTGCACTGTTACACGTGGTGGGTAAGAAAACAAACAAAATCTGCTGCTACTTAGTTTCAAGCAGAACCAGTTGCAAATATAGCTTGATTTCTACTTCGTCAGCATTAAAGCGGTAATTTTTTTAGGCAACATATTATAGAGGCAGTTGTTCCACAATTTTTATACTGCATCCATTGGAAACCATAACCGTGTCAGTGTAAAACACACTAGTGCTATCATGGTAAAAGTCAGTCTACAATCTCAAATAGCTTGAAAGCTTACCTAAGAATGCAGTAAAATTTGAAAGGTAGTCTAAACAAATTAAAGAATCAATTAAATAATATACACGTATGCATACAAATTAAAATAAATATACTTTGTGTGCTCTAGTAGTTGCTTCATGTTCAGTTTATATTTATACGGGTTCTTCAATAAGATATTTTTTTATTTTTTTATTATTGGCATGCCCAGTGCGAACGCTTGCCCACTTTAAAACAAAGTATAAAGTTATGTATTTGGCTCATATGCATAAAAGAATGGAACTAGTGTTTTTTTCTTTCTACTGAATACTCAGTTTAGTTATTCTAAGCAGCCATTCTTAAATGAATTTACCTGCATAGCTTAAAGATTTATTTATCAACCGTCAAACATTCATTAAAATGTGAATATTTGTGTACATACATAGGTATGAATATATAAGCATTTAGCTTTGATATGTCGTCGGCTATTTCACTAATGTGCGAGCGGAAAAATTGGTGCGAATATCTCCTCAATAAACATATTTATACATCTAGGTTCTTTGTGATTTCAGGAGCCTAAACACTCACGCTCATTATAAAGTAGAACTTAATTATCTTTTTCATTATTGGTAAATGCTTTAAACTGTAAGATCATGAATGACTTGTACTCCCATTATTGTCAACTGCAAGATTATGTGCTTGGTTATGTAATTTTTGGCATATGAACAATTTGTTTATTTAGCAACCTTTGATGACTATGTACGCTTGACTGGTAGATATATTGTAGGAAAAGTTTGTTGATATTGAGCATACCAATGAAAAGATGAAGCAATGTAAAGAAATGCAAAAAACAAAACAAAATGTCCAATCACTCACACTCTAGAAAAAACCTTACCATAGAGTGCATGATGAGATGGTATTGAAAATATCTTTTCTAAATAGTTGTTGATTATAAAATGTTACGTTAATTATGTGTTAACTTTGTTCTTTCCTGCAGGTCTTAGCAAACTCAGAAAGAAAAATTTCAAGAGCGATGGTATACTATGTATTGATAACTTAATTGGTTTTAATATGGAATTGGTAAACTATGCATTGATAACTTAATTATGTACTGAACTTCTCTTTTGTTAATTGATACACTTTTATTACTGATTATGAATATTGTTTATTGATATTGATTGGATTATAATTTGCTAAATTAATATAATATTTCATATTAAATATAATCTACATTATATCTTTTAACATTTAAACCATTATGTCTTTCAACATTCATATTACTGATAAGTGTATTTATTTATAATGCTTATAAGCGTTGCAAGATATTTTTTCTTAATGCTTGTAAACGTTGGAAGATATTTTTCCCAATGCTTATAAGCATTGGAAGATATTATTTCCCAACGCTTATAAGCATTGGTGAAAAAATCCTTCCAATGCTTATAAGCGTTGCAAATAAACACCCATGCTCCTATAGCAACATATATAAGTGTCAGTGAAATTTTTGACAACGCTTATACTTGTTGGGGATGTTCTGTTTTGGTGTAGTGTTGAGTTTTGTGGTGTTCTCAGATAAGGAGTGGATGATTTGATTAATGGAGGTTCGAATGTCGACGATGGTGGTTCTGATGTTGAAATGTTGTTTTGTTGAGTGCCAATAATAGTTTGATGGTAGGCGTGGATGGTTAGAATGGTATTGATGGTGGTTTGGTGTCGATAAAGGGATTCTTTAAGTTGTCGGTTGTGGATAGTGGTTGTCTCGACCATGGTGAAGGAGAATATATGGTGGGGGGAGGTGGAGTTGGAGTGAAAGCAATAATTGGTAGAGCCTAAGCCTTGAACTTGCTGTAAATAATTAGTGAACTTGCTGTAAATAATTAGTGAAGTAATATAATTAGAAGAAGAAGAGAGGACATGGAGAAAAAGAAGGTTTGTCCAATTTATGCATTTCTCATTCCATTCATTTTTGCCATTTTTATACAAAAATTTTCTAACAATCTTTTGACACATGGACCAATAAAAACAAGGAGCTATTTCTAGACATTCATTTAGTGCTAAGATAGGACAAAATTAGTTATAATTTACATCCATAGCTTTTAGTATTTCCTATGTATCTTATTTCTAGAAAGTGTTGAAATAGAGAATCCAAGGTTTTCTCAGTCCATGAAATCAGTTTACCGTGTGATGGTGCAATATGGATGGGCAGTTGAGCCATACGCACGCATATGGTCTTCATATCATTGCTGTATTAGGTGTTAGCTTTAAATTTGCTTGGGAGAATATAAGGTACAAGCATACCGTTTTTGATAGAGTTAGTAGTACGCTCTAGGAGAAATTATGTAATTGTTGCATATATCTAACTCGATAACCAATCTTGTTCAGAATGAAAGGTGTTTTTTCTATTATATACTTGATATAATATGTTATATTAATTAACTAATTAATTAAAAGTGTATTTAATAAAAAAAATCTATAAATGGTATGTTTTGTGATAGTAGTTACAATGTATTGTAACCGTAGGTGATTATCACTATAAAATAAACATATCGTTTTAAACATTCTTAGTCAAGACGTTTCAAGGCTGGATATCGATACATCTGTTGAGACTGGAGTATGTAACACTCAAAATGATGAGCAGTGTATTACTTATGGCTACCGGGGGCACCAAGTGGTTATGCACAACTAGTTATTGGATAATTATGGAATAACATACTCGACAGTTTTATGTTGGTTAATATAACTAAGGTTAAAAAAAACATTGATGTGATAATTTTACATAATTTCCTCGACTTGAGAATAATGTCGAACTTCAATATGAAAACTCCGCTTTGATTGTAGTTAAATTGTGGCACTACGTCCATTGAACAATATATTTGGGATGAGTGAAGCATTGAAAGTGAGACACTATTCAAGAGATAATTTGTCTCCTCGATCGATTATATAAGGTTAGTATCACGGTCAACTGAAGTCAATTCAAAGTATCTGGCCAGAGTAGTTCGGTTAATAATAATTGTTATTATTGAAACAAAGACATTGTGTTTGGACTGTAGAGTTGAATATGGATGATATTGGACATTTTAACAATTACCAAATTCCATAAGTCTAAAGTGGTATAGTTTTAACAAAGAGAATTTATGTAAATAATTCTCTCTACCGGGTAACGTTTAATAATGTAAAATTGGATTTTACCAATGCCAAGTAACCAATAAACTTGACCATAATGTCACACCGCCTGCTAAGTGACATATGAACGTTAATATTTGAATTGTTCGATATTAATGCTAATCAAATTTACACCTAAGAGTCACATAACTGAAATGTTAAATTATCATTGTATTTAGTTGATCTATTTATTGTTATAAATTAATTAATATTTATGAGATATTATTTATAAAATTATATTTCATGTGTATTGAGTAATATTAAATAGTGTTCATATATAAGTTATATAAACTAATCGATATAAGATATCGATAAACTTTCAAATTATGCAACAAATCAAATTTAAAGTCGGTTCGATCGTTGGTTTTAAAACTGTTTAGGAACAAGCAACTTCTGGATTTGGAATTGGATTCAAGGAGTCTAGATTCAATGTTGTAAGGTGCGCTATCTAGGCAATAGGTAGAGTTATATTCTCATTTATAATTACATATATTATATATATTAATCATTATGCCATATATGCTTTAGTTATAAATTAAATATCACGAATCTACATATGTACACACCCTCACCTCTATACCCATTCTATCCAAGAGTATCACTAAGTAATGCTATCAGATAACATGAAGAATGAGATGATATGGAGTACACGCATAAATATTCCATTGGGCTAACATTGGTATGTACTTAAACATCGAATAAATAGCTCACATATAGGCACACAATATTGGCACAAAGCAATAAACATGTACGCCTCCAGGATAGAACAATACACCTTATAATAAATAATAGAGATCATAGAGTCAATCACAACGATAATATACAATATATAATACATCATAAAAAGGAAACAAACCATCTCAAATGATGCCTGTCTCACTATAATGTAATAAATAATCAACATATAACTCAATATCATATATATACAATGAATCAATGTCATGCAGTATCATTATCACAATCCTAACATAAATATCCTCTAAGCCTAATAAAAACATGTTGGTTATGTCATCCATGTACCTAAAATATCTCAGACTGACTTGAGTATTACATAAATAACACATGGATCAGACTGTATCTAGGGATAATAATATGATAGCATTACCAAAGATACTAAAATCATCAATCAACGTGTCAATATATATATATATATATGGAAATATATGCATGGAATATTTATATAGTACCATGGTTAATCATCCAAACAATGCCTCACATGAATAACTCAAAACCATATGAAGCAATCAACTTTGATATCAAAAATGTCATCTTCCATATAGAAACACATCAAATCAGAAATTACAGTATCTACATAAATGGGTGAATCATACATATCTTGAAATCATCGTTTAAATCCAGAAAATGTAAATAAGAGAGATATCACAATGTATAATCAAGCTAGCATAGAGCTTTTTCCAAATACAACACTCAATCTTAATGGAAAGAACATCATTATCAATATTTAATAACAACGTAAATAATAAAATGAGAATCCCCTGTACTTTGGTTATCTATTATAAGTATAATCTCATCTTCTCATGTATGAACTAACAGAAAGTATCGTGATGGGAAACGACTGTACGACAGGAACAGAGTCCCAAGTAGAGCCATCTATAAATAAGCGACTGTTTATGGTATATTTAACCCATATCTACACATAAGCGAGGTGTATCGATAGTATATGCCAATCTACTACTCTGTTAGTACCAAAAGGGAGACTAATAACACTAATCTACCTCCAGAGTCACGAAGTCTCTGCAATCCTAGTTACCATCACGATATCATGACATGTCTCCACCAATATGCTCGTCAACGTGAGGACTCGTTAGTCACGACCCGACTCTAGCCCCTATATGTAACAAATTGCTGGCCTAGGTGACACAAGGGCAAACACGCATATAGAGATAACACATAGCTATATAAATATAGTTTTTCATGGATCTGGGGTACGACTCCAAGATCAGGCTGCTAGGGTGGATTCTAGCTATCTGTTTCTCTCCAATGCAAATAAAAGAAGTACATCATAATAGTGACATCTAGATAGAATATTAACGGACAAGATATCATTCTCATCATAAGGCACAATGCCATACTCGCAGACTATAAGCATCAAGCTATACTCATTACTACGGGTACCACCTCGCACTCATAACACTATTCCTGTCATGCGAGCATCCTGCAGTTATAATGAATAATCGAATAAATATCACAACAACATCCCATACCATTGTGTGATACTTAAACATTTACCCACTGCTTATAAACTACACTCTATCTGCATAATATTCTATATAACGAGCCCAAAGAATAACCAAAAAAATATTACCGAATTCCCCATCCTAAATGGTATTATAACTCTATTTATCAGATTTCTTATCATACATAATTAAATACAATAAAATTATATCAAGGATGCCATCGCCGTATCATATTAAATCACCAATCAAATCGACATCAATGACGAATCACTTATAACATCAAAATCAGTGTTGAAAAGATGAGAAATCAAAACACTCTGAAAATGATATATAAATATTTTTATATCACACATCAATAATTTATAAATAATTATACTAATATATAAAAATACACTTTAAAATATGAAAAACATTAATCACATAATATTTCATATTTTCCATAACACAATAGTTTTTATATAATTAATTAAACCAAATATAAATTTCACTTCAATAGTTTATTAATTTCACAACCTTTTATACATTCAGATATTAATTTAATATGCATCAATATACTCAGTAAACATATATACTGCTTTTGAAACCCCAAAAAGATTATAAAGCTAAGCATTTCATATAATAATTATTCCATAATTTTCTATAACCAAATATTATTTTTAAATAACTTTAAAATATCTAACTCAATTCAATATATTCATACTCGAATAAACATCTTTTTGAAAAATTGAATTATACATATATTAGAATTTCATAACCATACTTTGGAAAACCTTAATTAATCATAATTATTTATTTCCAAATAACATATATATTTATCTTTTAAATGGAACAATCTAAACTAAAATATATTTCTTTAAATGGATTAATAACTTCTAAATGATAGAAAATTATATTCCAACATTGGAATAAAACGTTACTTCATAAACATGTACATCTAAATTATCCACACAACCAATATTTAATAATACAGAGAGAACATCAAACTGAATAATAATCAGCTTTTAGAATTTAACTGAATATTTGCGTAAGTTTAAAATACATAAAAACACCAATAATTAAGTAATAAAATTCCAATTAAATTTATTAACTATTTAATTTACTTTGGAAACACTTAAGATATTAATTTGATTACATTTTTTATTTTATAGAATATTCATACAATTTTTAAATAATATTAAGAAAAAATATCTATTTTATACTTTAATTAATTAATTAATTGAAACTAAAAATATCACATTTATAAATTCTTAGATAAACTTTTCAACACATTCTATAATTTAATTTTATATAACAGGTTATATGTTTATTTATCATTATATTTATTTTGCCTTATTTATTTTATTTATTTATTATTTTCTATAATAAACACTGTCATTGGTCGACCACTAATCGATCGGTCATGATCAAACGGTAGACCCTATAGGTAGACTGTTCAACGACGAATTTTTTATTGGTTAGAAAATCGTCGAAAAATTATATCGTTACAAACCGCAAGTGCATGACGTACAATTGTAGTACGTATGCGAATATGGGTTGATCTGTAGAGAAGTTAATTAAACTCTAATAATACTCAATCAAATTAATCCAAATTTTCAAGTTCATTTTGAATTAAGAAAAATAGCAAAAATTAAACTAGAGAAAATGAGAACAATTTAAAGGCAAATCCACCTTCAAATATTCACATAAATCAACATAAAATTCACTTGCAACCTCTTTTTAAAAATATTAAGTAGAAATGATTAATGTGCTTATTATAAGTATGGTTTGTTTGAGCTATTAATTAGCATAATTTAAACCATAATGCATCATTCAAACCACTTATCAACTCTCATGATCATGACATGAAATTAAAAATAAAAGCTATCGTAAGTATCATCTCTTTACTATTAATTAGTAATATAGACCATCAAATTTTGATTCTAGCGTAACATTCATTCATTATCAAGACAAGCACCATTGTCCTAGTGGTTAACTAATTCGACTTTGGTGTGAGAGGTCACAAGTTCGAATAACATGATTCCAACATTTATTGACGCATGATTTATGACTTGTTGTCCCAATGACATTTTGTATCTAAGTACCATTTCAAAAAGAAAACCTTCATTATCAATAATACTTAGGCAAATGAACAAATATCTTATGTTTACAAATGAATAAGCATAGCCTATTTGAGATGTCAACATAGGCTATCAAAATTCTATAAAATAAAAATATAAACCACCATCATTCATATTTTCCATTAAGAAAAATAAGAGAGATCACAAATGAAATACTATGTTCATTTAATATGTTTCATGAGGGCTTCATCACCCCTAAATTGAAGGGGTTTAGCTACTTATATTCGAAACATTTTAACATAAAGTAATTCAACATAAACATAAATGAAGAGAAGTGCTGATTAAAAGAAGAAGGAACTAACTACCTGCGTAAAATACATATAAACTAATTTCATCAATTAAAAGAGAGCATAAGAGAACAAAAGATCATAAAAGAAAGCATAAATAAAATTGCATTAAAGTAAAAACAAGGCTAAGAAGCCATGAAAACAAACTGTTATTTATCTTTGATGTTGTGGTTACAACTTGCATGAAAAGTAAGAAGATAATTACATAAGACATACGGGGTATTTATACATGCTTAAAATCCTAATTCATTTTAGGGACTACCTAAAATTAGGAAGGTTAACCTTTAAATAATCATAGGGGAATTAATTATCCCCATTAACATGCCTTTAAACCTCCATTAATATGTGCATGTGCTTTTAATTGTGGACCATATGGTAGTGTTTAGTGGGATCCTCCATGTTGCATGAATTCATTTATTTCTAATCTTCATTTGCCTTCAACATATGTGCATGCATTTATCCATAAAAGCTTCTTCATATTTTCTCTCCATTTCCTACAATTAAAATAAAATGTGCAAAAAACATTTCTCAATTTAAACCATGCACAAATTTATCATTTTATCTCCAAATGAAGATAAATAAATGATGATTCGAAAATAGTTTAAATTTTGGTTTAACATGTAAAATATCCTAATATGCTCATTTATTTAAATAAAAGTAGATTAAATATGAAATAAAAAATATGCATATTTACATGCATATCAAATACCATCACACTTATCTTTTTATTCATTCTTAAATAAACTAAAACTAAGATAAACTCGTTTTCGTAGGAAACACGATTGCATTGAGCGTATGCAACAAGCTGTTAAACCTCTAGATGTGCCTAGTAGGACGAGTGTTGTCTCATGAGGGTTTTCAATAGATACTACCCACAAAATCCAAATGTGATATGCAGATTTTAATGCGACTATATGATGCAAGTTTTTGAAAATATTTACAAATGAGGAATTTACTTTTAAATTGACATGAGTAAGTTAAGTACAAGTTTTGGTCAATATAAAGAAATTTAATTCCTTTTACTCGTCAAAACTTCTAACAAAAATTAAGTTATCATCACACTTAGACTCTAGTTTGGCTAGTTGTTTCAGTTGATAACATAGTGCAACTATGAAATTGATTCTTAGTTGATTAGCAAAGTTTTTCAAAGTGGTATTTTTATTTCTCTTGAATAACAAGTCGAATCAAATAAGTGAACATAATGCTTGGATTTCAATTGCTTGCTCTCTCTATTTTTTGAAAAGTATTAACATTATTATTATTTACACACCTAAATCAAATAAACCGAGGTCGGATATACTGATCATGCACTACCTTTCGGGCTTACGTGAGAAGAGTATAGAATGTGGCGAGTGTACACACTTACGTATAAACACATGACTCTAAATGGTTATTTTTATTAAATCTATTTACATACACCCAACTCAGATAAACTAATGTCAGATAAACCAATCATGCACTGCATTTCGGGCCTACGTGAGAAGGTACAGAGCATGACGAGTGTACCCACTTGCGTATGAACACATGACTCTAGGTGTTTCATATTTTCATAGAACCATTTTCTTTAGTTTTTAATTATTTTCTTTTCTTTTTTTTTTAAAGAGAGAGAGTTTCGCAAAATCAACTTAGTACTACTTAACTTAGAAGATTGAAAATGTTATCGCCTTTACTTTAAATCAACCACTCTTTTAAACAAAAATTACAATTAGTATATACACTACACCAAAATAGGGATTTCGCAATATTTTATGTTCTTAATTTTCAACACTTTTTAATGTTACAAACTACCAAAGTAAAATAGTGCGAGGATAGTTAAAAGAGTGTTAGTAAAATTAAACAATTTTGTTTATAAATATTGCAATGCAAAAAAGTGTAAGAATACTTGGAAAAATTGTAAATAAGTCAGACTCAAGGAGACTGTCTTCAAATTTCAACCATGGTTCGACATTCCACCCGACACTCCCGATTTTCGGTCGTTCCGTTCCGTTTCCGTCACTGCTCGAGTCGGAATACACTCAGTTTTTCGATTCCAGATCAAGGTTAAAAAAACAAAATTTTTAAATAAGAAGAATCACATAATACTAGCTCAAATATGCGAAAAGAAGATGCTTCAATGCATGTTAAAGCAACGAAAAAAACCTGAAAAGTATAATTTGAGGCTTCGAGCACGGAAATGATGAGTTTTCGAACAAAACCAACAATGTCTAGTGTGAACGAGTAGTGCATTAAATCATAAAATCAAATCAAAATTTTGAAATAGTTTTAGGGTTTTGAGTTTGGAGGCGGCTACTACAAGAGTTTAGTCGTTATATTTGACAATAAAATAAAATGTGCTAATTGGGCTATATGCAGAAAGGCTGATGCATTAATTGGGCATTTGAAATTTGTTTTGTTACATACGAATAAAGAACACCGAGTACAATGGATTGGATTTGATATATATTGATCATGATAGAAATGAAAGTAGATGCTAAAAAATATAAAATTAGAAATCGAATTTTTAACAAAATTTTTCTAAGTTCCGAAACGGAACCGAAATCTATATAATTTCAAATGAACGAAATGGAAACGAAACCTGAAAATTGGATCCTTGATTTCAACACATTTTCTCATTTCCAACGTTACCTCATCTGTTTCCACTTCAGGCCGATCTTTTTTTCGTTTCGTCAAATCTTTAGGGTTTCTTGGCCCACATCAACCTCTTCGCCTCTTCTGACATCTTGCTCTTCGCCTCTGACCCACTCAAACTCCCTCCTCCGACTTCCTTTGCTTTGCAATATCGACCTTCTCAACGCATCCTCGACTTATTCAACATCAAACATCCCAACACACGTTTCTAGATCTAAGTGACGAGACATACGCAAAATGAACCTAAATCAGGCAAGCAGCTCGTATGATTTTTTTCTAGATTATAGATAGATTTTATTGCAAACACTAAATCAAGGCAAATAACTCAAATGAGCATGAATTTGAGGATTCTAGGGAATTTGGTATTTTTGGTTCTGATATGTATTGAACTAGTGTGTAGCATTAATTATTATGAGAGATATTGTCTTGCAATTTTGGTTGGAGTTGTATTATCATATTAACATAATTAAAATATATGGGATGTATTTATGATTTTATATAAGTTTGCATTTTTATGGAAATTTTATGAATTAAAATAGTGGATTTTAAATGGAAAGAGGGATTTCTACCATGAATGTTGGGAATAAGGTAAGAACAATGACATTTGGAACCAGTCATCTCTCAGTTTATATGCATATACATTAATACGTAATTAAAATAAATTTTCTTTTTTTATAAATAAATTGGAAATCAAACTAAAATTTGTTAAAACTTGGTTTTTATTTATGACACAAAGCTATCACTACAACATACAGATTTGACGACTGCTACGATAAAAAGAGAACATATATTACAAGGAGACAAGACCTCAAAACCGGTGCATCAATTATATTATTTTATTTTTAAGTCTTAGGTTAATTTTGTTAAAATCTCTCTCCGTTTATGTATATATTAATCATCTTATTAATGTTATATATATAAGCATATAAAATATATAGAAGTGTTTAAAGTTATATATGTTACTATACCTGTGTAAACTGTCACGATCCAAATTCCAACGTTTGAAAATCGACATTCGTACTCCACTTGTACTTGAATGCCGCAGATTCAATCATTGAAATTCGAATTGTGCCAGAGCTTATAACACAATTAAGTAAAACAACATAGCGGAAGAAAAAGAAATGAATATCATATACAACTAATGATACAATATCCATAATGATACAACAATGATATATATATGATACAAGAAATATCAGAGACAAGATAACAATGCTACAGCGGAAAAAAACAATATGATATAGCAGCGGAAAACGAATAGCCAAGAGATAACTCCAATCTAATGCTCCAAAGCTAAGGCTCCAAACCACAAGCTCGAACCACCATCACATTTCACCAAGACAAGCAGGACTGGTGTGAATCCAAATACTCCAATATCCAGGATCTCCAAAGAATTACAAGGAGAAAGCTGAAAGCTACCGAATCGATATCTACTATCTATTATCTGAAAAACCCAACTCTAGACTGCCCGTGTGGAAAATAGTGGGCACCCAGAGTTTAGGAATGTAACAATAAACTCCGGGTCAGTCATGGGACTGGTATGAGCAAACAAAACATTTTGGTTTTTAAAACAAACAAAAGAATTTAAATTTTGAAATCCGCAACGCTTTTAAGAAAATGAAACTACCATAAGGCCTCCCGCCACACACACAATGCAAACGCAGACTTGGAGGAGATTTCTCCTTATGACAGTCAAACATGCTTACTACGCAAAATTCTCTTTTGATATTATTATTAGTGCATAGTGGAAAACATTTTCAAAAGTATAATATTAATCTTAGCCAGCATAGGTACCATTATATTATGCCAACTATAGCTATCATGTTAAATGGCAGGTTCTACAACTAAAACTGTACTGGGTTCATATTGGTAATTTGATTTCCAACAAATGGTCAGGCTAAGAAACTTCCTGGGCCATATGGGTACGCCTCTGGAGGGACGCCCCGAGAACCTAACCGGATCTCTGCCAACACAAGGCCGGGTTACTTCTGTAACTAGGTAACTACTGACACGAGTATGCCATCCCCGGTCGTAACCAACCTTTATCCGAGCGCTCGATACCAACAACCACAAAGTAATGTATTTGCAGTAACCACATAGGTTAAATATCTGGGCTCCATACCATGATATCACCTCTATCCAGAAGGAAATGAACATACCCTCAGGGAGCGCTACCCCCAAATAACCTTGCTGCATTCTTCCTGTTTCGACCATTCCGGGTTGTGAAGTTCGACGAAGTCTCGTTCACAAAGCCTTGCTTTGATCAAAAAATGATCAGCAGCACTTCGTATGCCACATTACCAAATTGGGAATGTATTACTGGAAACCATCAATTACACAACCTCTAAGCTCGTACGTCTCAGAGAAGGGTGTTAAGCTAAGAGAATAAATCTCCGCCTCCAAACAGAAATGTATTTGATAGAAAACGGTTTTACATCTCAAAGTGTAGTGTCAGACACACATCCATACAAGTCTGTTCCGAGTTCGAACAGAACCGAAGGCACTTCCGAAGAAGCCCTTGCAAATCCGAGAATCCACAATCCCGATCGGACTACCCATCACTTAGGGAATCTCTATACGTAGCTACTCGGTGTAGAGACAATCTATAGGTCATCCTATCATTCTCGCAAATACCCGGTCTTCACCACCGGTCTTCAAATGCTATCCATAATGTCGTATCACTATTCGAAATGGGTTTTATGATACAAGGTCCTCTCCCGGCTAAACCGAATAGTGAGCGCAATATTTTTAAAAAAACATATGGATATGGGATTTCAGTTAACTCACAACTTTAAAAATCCAAAACTTTTCTTTTCAAATGGTTTAAAAAAATTACTATTTCAAATCTTTTAAATAAAAAGGTTCACTTCACAATGTTCACCCATTTTCATAAAGATCCATTAATGAATTTCAAAACAATTTCCATTTAAATTTGGGTTAACTCATTCAATCTTTAAATCAAAGATTTAACTTGTAGCTTTCAATACCCATTTCCAAAGATTCATTCATAACTTGGAAAACCATTTACATTTCAAACTTGAGAAAATCCCTTTAACACAAATTGGAAATTCATATCATATACGAAAACTTTTGTTATTTAAAACAAATAGTTTTTGTTTCGGAAAAACCCGATTCCATTTACACAAGTTAAATCTTGGGGATAAATTCAAAGTCCCAAAACAACACTTTTTTTTAAATGGTTTAAATCCATATAATCACATTTATAACTTGTATAACATTTTAAACCATAATTTCAAACGCAGGATTCCATTTCAAACCTTGAACTTAAATTCAGTCAAGTTATTTAAATTTCAAACTTTATTAAGTTACTCAAAGTAACTTTTATCTTTAAATTCTTTTTCAAAATCTTTTCACGTTTAACCCAAATCCATTTCGAAAATCAATTGAAATTAAAATTAAATTTCAAAAAAACATTAAATTTAAATCATCTGTGACTTAACCAATTTCCATGTGAAATCCATATTGGTGTGTGTAAAAGTGTAGTCTAGGGGTTTTACACAATAGTGCAACACCACAAATCATCATAGATTCAAGCATATCAAAATCGATAAGCGGTATATTCCAGTAACGCTTATCTTCCATACATAGATTCACAGATAAATAGTATACATTTGTCACAGATAAAATAAATCACATTCATCACAGCTCGAACTAAAAACAATTCAAAATCACAATGCATCACACAGTAGAGAATAACAAACAATCCACAGCATTCAATAGAATACAAACATGCATAAGTGAAACCAATTAAGTTATCAGATAAATCTAGATCATTTGCCTTTAAATAAATTTCCTAATGGTTAATTAAAAATCAACTAATTACAAACATTTAATTTATTATTCTTTAAATTAATCATTAATGTACCTTTAATTAATATCTAATCCTCTAATTAATTATTCTTAATTAATTACAAAAAATTAATTAAGAATTATTTCTTAATCCCTTTAGTTAATGATTAACCTTTAAATAAATAAATTAAGCAAATATTTTTGAATTATTTGAGTAATTATAAATCATTTATCTTGATTGGTCATTTAATCATTATCAAATTTATGATTTATCATTATTAACACATTAATTTATTCAAGGAATTAAGGTAAATCAAAAACATCATTTATCTTAATTAGTTACGTTATTCTTTCAAAGTGATAAATAAATAATGTCACAAATTGTATAAATTAAAACTTAATTAATTTTAAGTATCATTCTTCTTAAATCCTTTACAAAGTTTAAACCAAAACAATTGTTTAAAATATAGGTGCTAACCTGTTTTAAAATTGATTCAAAATTAAAAAACTGTTCCCTTTGTATGTCTACCCCCGTCCTGCTTCCAGCATCACCTGAGAAAAACATACCTTGCTTCGAGCTTTCCTCATAACCCACCCGTGTACATATTTTTTTTCCTGAAAATTTAGTTAAGTGTTAAACCCTGTATAACTTAAATGTACTTCGAATCAACACAAGAGCCAACATCGAAAATCCCCGGAAACGACTTCGAGTTATCTTCCAACGCAACCACCCCAACCCCACTAATACCAAAACTTCATCGTGCACCTGCATCAGTGCCGGAGTCCTCTCCGACCTCCGATGAACCCTCCGCCACATCATCGTATGTCGCAGCGACTCACTCCAATCATCCAATCGTTGTCACGTGCCTCAAATCCAAATCTACCCATTCGAATGAAATCGAAAAATCCATCACCATGGCCAAACCTCTCGAATCACACCGCTGACCATCGTAATCCCTGAAACTACTGCCACAACTCCACGATCCTCCCACGAAGCTATCGCCAGAGCCCGACATGACTCGATCAACCAGGGGACTCGCATTGCCTCAGTTTCCAGGTCCGACCAAATTATGTTTAGAAACACAAATCGACTCGCCGACGACGCCTCGATGATCAGACGATCCACCGATCATTTTTCCAAGACTCCCCATTCATTCTTCCACCTCCTGACGATACCCCGAGGCCTAATCTTCTAACGATCACCAGTAATCCCCTCGAAAACAATCTCCAGTCATCTAAGAATTTCATAAGAAATACTAAACTAAATTTTATGATTTTTATCTTAAAATTCATCTTTTCCAAAGGTGTTTCAAGTTATAAAATTAGATTGTAAATTTTTAACACTTGATTTTACCATGTTATCAAGAATTGCCACTGTTTTTCCAAATACTAGCAATTTCCAAACTTAAAATGTTTGTTCATATTTTTATGTCTTAGATTGTGTTTTAAACTTAACTAGTCTATTTGAATGCAAGGTTTTTCAATGACCAGATACAAAGATTTGGGATTTTAAACGTACATTTTTTAAGCCTGTGTAAAGAACAGAGAAGAAACAAGCATTCCCAGGCATGCATTGTTCTTGAAGGTTTCCAGTGAAACTCTCAAACTTTTTTTTACTTAAATAAATTTTAAAACTTACTTTATCAATACACAAACAAGTTTTGTTTAAATGCCAAATCCTATCAGTGAATTGATCAATAGAAATTGAACTTTGAAAAAACTTGACCCTGGAAACATAAAGACAGGGAGGGATCTTTGATAAAACAAACTTGCACATACACCTATATGTACATAAATATATATGAAGAAAAATGTATATATAACAATCATACTTATTTCAGATTTTAGTCAGGCAACCAATTTACCAACTTAAGATTTTTTTTTATTTTAAAAAAAACTATTACTCATTGATGTAAAAGGTATGGGTTCAGAGGTTATGCTCTCTGTAAATAAGATTTTTTTTTCAAAAAATATACAGAAAAAATTCTTATTTTTTTTCTTTTAAATTTGTATCACATCATTATCATAAATTTCCCTTTAAACATCATACTTTATAAAATTTTTGATAGGGAGATAAAAGTTATTTTTGAGCAATCATGACCCTGTCAACAGAAGTATACAGATGTATACAACCATGTACGCATACATTCAGTGATAAAAGGGATTTGCATACCCAAATAAAATAGAACATTTCAAATCATCCATCATCATAGACTTAAGGGGATAAAGAAAATCAAGTTTCAAGAGGTTGAAGTTTGCTCACCTGAGATTCCTAGAAAACAGAGACAATGTTTTTGTGTTTGAACTTGATGCTTTAATCTCTGCTTTGATTTAATTCTGAGTTGAATTAGTTTGATTTTTAATTGCCACTTGATTGCTTCCAGATTTTCTTTCAGATCCTTTAGTTTGTTCCAGAACTAGATATCAAGTTGCCATCTGCATGCTTGAACTTTTGCTTTGCTTATTTGTTGAAGCTGATTCTTTATTGTTATTTTGTTTTATGTGTTTCAAAATGAGACTGATTTTCAGAGAAACTTCCAGGTTGCAGATTTTTATTTTTCCAGGCTTGGAAACTTGATGTTGATCTGCTATTTATTCTCAACTTTGATTTCCAGGCTTCTTGGTTTTGAATTTAAACTTGCTTCTTGCTCTGAATTTCACTACATGCCTCAATTCCGGTTGATCTTGATTTATGTCTGAGATGAATTCAAGTTGTTTTAATTTACTGGTTTAGAGCTTTGTTTTGCAGTTTTGTCTCAGGTTTGAGAAAATAGAAAATAGCCTGTGTATATTTTCTTTTCATATATGTTAAAAAAAATTAATTTCAAAAGAAAATTTAAATGCCACTTGTAACATTCATTTACACTAGTATTAATTCTTGACAACAATGTTTACAAATGTAGATTGTTATTGTAAAAATGCTCACACATGTAATTTTTTTGTATATTTATGTTTATGTCCTTTGTTCAATAAATTTTAAAATTTAGTTTTAAATCCTTGCTTCATTTTATTTTTACAAATCATGTTCGTGTTTTATTATTTATTATTTTAGAAGATATATATAAATATTTTAAACTTTGTATTAATTCTTTTTACATACATATACACCTTCTAATTTTGGATCTAAGTTTTAAGTTTTTATTTTTAATCTTTTTCTATAAAACACATATTTTATTTACAATTTAATAACATATGATTTGAAATCAAATTATAAAATCCTATTCAAGATGAACTATTATGTTTTAATGTTTTAAATTCCTTTACAAACCTTTATTCAAATGTATATTTTTTTTTTAAAGAAACAACATTAAACCTTTTTGTTAAACTTAGATATTGTATATATATACATGTAAATTATACTTGCATAATCTTTCAAAAGAAAATTTTATTTAAAATAAAATTATACATTGATAAATAAACCACTAATTTATCACTCTAATAAATTTACCTTTAATTAATTTCATAAATTAATTATTTTGAAATTAAGTAATAATTTTTAATTACTTCAATCCAATTATTAAAACAATTCAAAGATAATTTAACTTTAAGCATTTTAAATCTTCTTGTAAATACTTATCCTTAAATTTCAAATTAAAGTCTATTTATAATCCAATTTATTTATTTATTCTAGGATTTTCAAATTAATTCATAATTAAATTCATAATTTAATTTTCAAAATTAAATAAATTGTGAAATTAAACTTGTTCAAAATTCAAGAATGTTACAGATTACCCCCCTTAGAAAATTTCATCCTCAAAATTTAAAAGAAAGAGACAACAAAGGATGGATACACAAAGATAGAGAAACAGTTTTCAAAACAATATGGGTATCTATTCTGCATTTGGCTCACCAAATCAGAATATCAATAATGGATACAAGAACAGATCAGGATACTTGAGTCACCAGATTGACAAATATATAGAGGTATCGATTAGTTCAAAGGAATAACTAACCACTCGTAGAATATATCGAGACCCAAAAGAATAGATAGATATATGGATACAATCCAAATCTTTTAGTTTAAACAACCAAAATATATCTATCAACTATAACAACCAAAGCAAACAATTCATCGAAACAAACAATTCTGACCCATCTGGAGTTTTTGTCCCATGCAAATATATCAAAACTACTTCCTGGAACTGCCAAGACCATTAAAGAATTGAAAAGACGAATCAAAGAACATTGATAGAGAAAGTTGTTTTCGCTATTGCAGGATATCGACCATTTGTAGTCGTACTCCCCTGTCCCCTATCTCTCCCTCTTCTTGCACTCATACGTACTATCAGTGGATAACAAGAGAATTAACTGAGCTATTCGAACGGATATCTTAGGAATATACTCATTCTAGGGTATACTTCATTTATCTCTAACGAGTTACTTAATGTGTTATACTCCTGAGCTAAAGTTTCAACCTTCAGCTCTGATACCAAAATGTCACGATCCAAATTCCAACATTTGAAAATCGACATCCGTACTCCATTGTACTTGAATGCCGCAGATTCAATCGTTGAAATTCGAATTGTGCCGGAGCTTATAACACAATTAAGTAAAACAACACAGCGGAAGAAAAAGAAATGTATATCATATACAACCAATGATACAATATCCATAATGATACAACAATGATATATATATATATATATATATATATATATATATATATATATGATACAAGAAATATCAGAGACAAGATAACAATGCTACAGCGAAAAAAACAATATGATATAGCAACGGAATACGAATAGCCAAGAGATTACTCCAATCCAATGCTCCAAAGCTAAGGCTCCAAACCACAAGCTCGAACCACCATCACATTTCACCAAGACAAGCAGGACTGGTGTGAATCCAAAGACTCCAATATCCAGGATCTCCAAAGAATTACAAGGAGAAAGATGAAAGCTACCGAATCGATATCTACTATCTACTATCTGAAAAACCCAACTCTAGACCTCCCGTGTGGAAAATAATGGGCACCCAGAGTTTAGGAAGGGAACAATAAACTCCGGGTCACTCCTGGGACTGGTATAAGCAAACAAAACATTTTGGTTTTTAAAACAAACAAAAGAATTTAAATTCTGAAATCCGCAATGCTTTTAAGAAAATGAAACTACCATAAGGCCTCCGGCCACACACAATACACACGCAGAATTAGAGGAGATTTCTTCTTATGATAGTCAAACATGCTTACTACGCAAAATTCTCTTTTGATATTATTATTAGTGCATAGTGGAAAACATTTTCAAAAGTATAATATTAATCTTAGCCAGCATAGGTACCATTATATTATGCCAGCTATAGCTACCATGTTAAATGGCAGGTTCTACAACTAAAACCGTAATGGGTTCGTATTGGTAATTTGATTTCCAACGAATGGTCAGGCTAAGGAACTTCCTGAGACATATGAGTACGCCTCTGTAGGGACGCCCCGAGAACCTAACCGAATCTCTGCCAACACAAGGCCGGGTTACCTCTGTAACTAGGTAACTACTGACACGAGTATGCCATCCCCTGGTCGTAACCAACCTTTATCCGAGCGCTCGATACCAACAACCACAAAGTAATGTATTTGCAGTAACCACATAGGTTAAATATCTGGGCTCCATACCATGATATCACCTCTATCCAGAAGGAAATGAACACACCCTCAGGGGGAGCTACCCCCAAATAACCTTGTTGCATTCTTCCTGTTTCGACCATTCCGGGTTGTGAAGTTCGACGAAGTCTCGTCCACAAAGCTACGCTTTTTTACAAAGCCTTGTTTTGATCAACAAATGATCAGCAGCACTTCGTATGCCACATTACCAAATTGGGTATGTATTACTGGTAACCATCAATTACATAACCTCTGAGCTCGTACGTCTCAGAGAAGGATGTTAATCTAAGAGAATAAATCTCCGCCACCAAACAGAAATGTATTTGATAGAAACCGGTTTTACATCTCAAAGTGTAGTGTCAGACAAACATCCATACAAGTCTGTTCCGGGTTCGAACAGAACCGAAGGCACTTCCGAAGAAGCCCTTGCAAATCCGGGAATCCACCATCCCGATCGGACTTTCCATCACTTAGGGAATCTCTATACCGTAGCTACTCGGTGCAGAGACAATCGATAGGTCATCCTATCTTCTTGCAAATACCCGGTCTTCACTACCGGTCTTCAAATGCTATCCATAACGTCGTATCACTATTCGGAATGGGTTTTATGACACAAGGTCCTCTTCCGGCTAAACCGAATAGTGAGCGCAATATTTTAAAACAAACATATGGATATGAGATTTCAGTTAAGTCACAACTTTAAAATCCAAAACTTTTCTTTTCAAATGGTTTAAACAAATTACTATTTCAAATCTTTTAAATAAAAAGGTTCACTTCACAATGTTCACCCATTTTCACAAAGATCCATTAACGAATTTCAATACAATTTCCATTTAAATTTGGGTTAACTCATTCAATCTTTAAATCAAAGATTTAACTTGTAGCCTTCAAAACCCGTTTCCAAAGATTTATTCATAACTTGGAAAACCATTTACATTTCAAACTTGAGAAAATCCCTTTAACACAAATTAAAAATTCATATCATATATGAAAACTTTTGTTATTTAAAACAAATAGTTTTTGTTTCGGAAAAACCCGATTCCATTTAGACAAGTTAAATCTTGGGGATAAATTCAAAGTCCCAAAACAACACTTTTTTTTTAAAATGGTTTAAATCCATATAATCACATTTATAACTTGTATAACATTTTAAACCATAATTTCAAACGCAGGATTCCATTTCAAACCTTGAATTTAAATTCAGTCAAGTTATTTAAATTTCAAACTTTATTAAGTTACTCAAAATTACTTTTTATCTTTAAATTCTTTTTCAAAATCTTTTCAAGTTTAACCCAAATCCATTTCGAAAATCAATTGAAACTAAAATTAAAATTTCAAAAAAACATTAAATTTAAATCATCTGTGACTTAACCAATTTCCACGTGAAATCCATATTGGCGTGTATAAAAGTGTAGTCTAGGGGTTTTACACAATAGTGCAACACCACAAATCATCATAGAATCAAGCATATCAAAATCGATATGCGGTATATTCCAATAACGCTTATCTTCCATACACATATTCACAGATAAATAGTATACATTTGTCACAGATAAAATAAATCACATTCATCACAGCTTGAACTAAAAACAATTCAAAATCACAACGCATCACACAGTAGAGAATAACAAACAATCCACAGCATTCAATAGAATACAAACATCCATAAGGGAAACCAATTAAGTTATCAGATAAATCTAGATCATTTGCCTTTAAATAAATTTCCTAATGGTTAATTAAAAATGAAATAATTACAAACATTTAATTTATTATTCTTTAAATTAATCATTAATTTACCTTTAATTTATACCTAATCCTCTAATTAATTATTCTTAATTAATTACAAAAATTAATTAAGAATTATTCCTTAATCCCTTTAGTTAATTGATTAACCTTTAAATAAATAAATTAAGCAATTATTTTTGAATTATTTGAGTAATTATAAATCATTTATCTTGATTGGTCATTTAATCATTATCAAATTTATGATTTACCATTATTAACACATTAATTTATTCAAGGAATTAAGGTAAATCAAAAACATCATTTATCTTAATTAGTTATGTTATTCTTTTAAAGTGATAAATAAATAATGTCACAAATTGTATAAATTAAAACTTAATTAATTTTAATTATAATTCTTCTTAAATCCTTTACAAAGTTTAAACCAAAACAATTGTTTAAAATATAGGTGCTAACCTGTTTTAAAATTGGTTCAAAATTAAAAAACTGTTCCCTTTGTATGTCTACCCCCGTCCTGCTTCCAGCATCACCCGAGAAAACACACACCTTGCTTCGAGCTTTCCTCACAACCCACCTGTGTACATTTTTTTTCTTCTGAAAATTTGGTTAAGTGTTAAATCCTGTATAACTTAAATGTACTTCGAATCAACACAAGAGCCAACATCGAAAATCCCCGGAAACGACTTCGAGTTATCTTCCAACGCAACCACCCCAACCCCACTAATACCAAAACTTCATCGTGCACCTGCACCAGTGCCGGAGTCCTCTCCGACCTCCTACGAACCCTCAGCCACATCACCGTACGTCGCAGCGACTCACTCCAATCATCCAATCGTTGTCACGTGCCTCAAATCCAAATCGACCCATTCGAATGAAACCAGAAAACCCATCACCATGGACAAACCTCTCGAAACACGTCGCCGACCATCGTAACCCCTGAAACTACTGCCACACCTCCACGATCCTCCCACGAAGCTATCGCCAGAGCCCGACCCGACTCGATCAACCAGGGAACTCGCATTGCCTCAGTTTCCAGGTCCGACCAAATTATGTTTAGAAACACAAATCGACTCGCCGACGACGCCTCGATGATCAGACGATCCACCGATCATTTTTCCAAGACTCCCCATTCATTCTTCCACCTCCTGACGATACCCCGAGGCCTAATCTTCTAACGATCACCAGTAATCCCCTCGAAAACAATCTCCAGTCATCTAAGAATTTCATAAGAAATACTAAACTAAATTTTATGATTTTTATCTTAAAATTCATCTTTTCCAAAGGTGTTTCAAGTTATAAAATTAGATTGTAAATTTTTAACACTTGATTTTACCATGTTATCAAGAATTGCCACTGTTTTTCCAAATACTAGCAATTTCCAAACTTAAAATGTTTGTTCATATTTTTATGTCTTAGATTGTGTTTTAAACTTAACTAGTCTATTTGAATGCAAGGTTTTTCAATGACCAGATACAAAGATTTGGGATTTTAAACGTACATTTTTTAAGCCTGTGTAAAGAACAGAGAAGAAACAAGCATTCCCAGGCATGCATTGTTCTTGAAGGTTTCCAGTGAAACTCTCAAACTTTTTTTTACTTAAATAAATTTTAAAACTTACTTTATCAATACACAAACAAGTTTTGTTTAAATGCCAAATCCTATCAGTGAATTGATCAATAGAAATTGAACTTTGAAAAAACTTGACCCTGGAAACATAAAGACAGGGAGGGATCTTTGATAAAACAAACTTGCACATACACCTATATGTACATAAATATATATGAAGAAAAATGTATATATAACAATCATACTTATTTCAGATTTTAGTCAGGCAACCAATTTACCAACTTAAGATTTTTTTTTATTTTAAAAAAAACTATTACTCATTGATGTAAAAGGTATGGGTTCAGAGGTTATGCTCTCTGTAAATAAGATTTTTTTTTCAAAAAAATATACAAAAAAAATTCTTATTTTTTTTCTTTTAAATTTGTATCACATCATTATCATAAATTTCCCTTTAAACATCATACTTTATAAAGATTTTGATGGGGAGATAAAAGTTATTTTTTAGCAACCATGACCCCGTCAACAGAAGTATACAGATGTATACAACCATGTATGCATACATTCAGTGATAAAAGGGATTTGCATACCCATACAAAACAGAACATTTCAATCTTCCATCATCATAGACTTAAGGAGATAAAGAAAATCAAGTTTCAAGAGGTTGAAGTTTGCTCACCTGAGATTCCTAGAAAACAGAGACAATGTTTTTGTGTTTGAACTTAATGCTTTAATCTTTGCTTTGATTTAATTCCGAGTTGAATTAGTTTGATTTTGAATTGCCACTTGATTGCTTCCAGATTTTCTTTCAGATTTGAAAATTACTTCGCATTTGATATTCCGATCCTTTAGTTTGATTCCAGAACTAGATGTCAATTTGCCATCTGCATGCTTGAACTTTTGCTTTGCTTATTTGTTGAAGCTGATTCTGGTATTGTTATTTTGTTTTATGCGTTTCAAACTGAGACTGATTTTTCAAAGAAACTTCCAGGTTGCAGATTTTTATTTTTCCAGGATTGAAAACTTGATGTTGATCTGCTATTTATTCTCAACTTTGATTTCCAGGCTTCTTGGTTTTGAATTTAAACTTGCTTCTTGCTCTGAATTTCACTGCATGCCTCAATTCAGGTTGATCTTGATTTATGTTTGAGATGAATTCAAGTTGTTTTAATTTACTGGTTTGGAGCTTTGTTTTGCAGTTTTGTCTCAGGTTTGAGAAAACAGAAAATAGCCTGTGTATATTTTCTTTTCATATATGTTAATAAAAAATCAATTTCAAAAGAAAATTTTAATGCCACTTGTAACATTCATTTACACTTGTATTAATTCTTGACAACAATGTTTACAAATATAGATTGTTATTGTAAAAATGCTCACACATGTAATTTTTTTTGTATATTTATGTTTATGTCCTTTGTTCAATAAATTTAAAAATTTAGTTTTAAATCCTTGCTTCATTTTATTTTTACAAATCATGTTCATGTTTTACTATTTATTATTTTAAAAGATATATATAAATATTTTAAACTTTGTATTAATTCTTTTTACATGCATATACACCTTCTAATTTTGGATCTAAGTTTTAAGTTTTTATTTTTAATCTTTTTTTATAAAACACATATTTTATTTACAATTTAATAACACATGATTTAAAATCAAATTATCAAATCCTATTCAAGATGAACTATTATTTTTTAATGTTTTAAATACATTCACAAACCTTTATTCAAATGTATATATATTTTTTAAAAGAAACAACATTAAACCTTTTTGTTAAACTTAGATATTGTGTGTATATATATATATACATGTAAATTATACTTGCATAATCTTTCAAAAGAAAATTTTATTTAAAATAAAATTATACATTGATAAATAAACCTCTAATTTATCACTCTAATAAATTTACCTTTAATTAATTTCATAAATTAATTATTTTGAAATTAAGTAATAATTTTTAATTACTTACAATCCAATTATTAAAACAATTCAAAGATATTTAACTTTGAGCATTTTAAATCTTCTTGTAAATACTTATTCTTAAATTTCAAATTGAATTCTATTTATAATCCAATCTATTTATTTATTCTTGAATTGTGAAATTAATTCATAATTAAATTCACAATTTAATTTTCAAAATTAAATAAATTGTCAAATTAAACTTGTTCAAAATTCGGGAATGTTACATAAACTGTGCAAATTGCACAGATTTTACTAGGTCAGTCGACTGACCCAGAGGTTCGGTCGACTGACCCTGAGAATTCTGTGCAACGTGGTGCATAGATATATATTTAAAAAATTGTTCGGATATTCAGTCGACTGACCTTGAGAATTCTGTGCAATGTGGTGCACAGATATATATTTAAAATTTTATTCGGATATTCAGTCGACTGACCCATAGGTTTAGTTGATTGAATTTCTACAACAGCTACTTTTGAAAAGACACGACTATTTGTGAAGAGTTACGAACCTCTACGAAAAGATTTGAATGTAACACTTCGATCGAAACTCTTCACCAACAATCGCTACTCATTAACCTCTTTAAATACATATCTAACTTGATTCCAAATCACCGAATTTTCCGATCTTTCTGATCTAACTCTCTGGAATCTATTTGCTACTATACTTTCAATTGTTCTACATTAAAGCAATATTATGCCTTTCTATTCTTTGTAAACTTCAAATATATATATATATATATATATATATATATATATATATATATGTAGACACACTCGAGGAGAAGATTGTAGGAAGAGTGTACTATAAGTGGCAGATCCGTGTTATTAGAACACATAAAAAGTCAAAACAATCTTTTGTATTTGTTGAAGTCCTCTGCTGCTCAGACATGTGAAGTCTTCTTCGGCTGCTGAGGCGAAATCCTGTTCTACTGCTCAGGTCCCTATTAGGCTTCTCAAGGGTTGTATAGACCTGTTCCTACAGGTTAAATGAGGGTTGTTGTTTTAGTGAAATTCCAAAAGGAGTCTGAGACTGGACGTAGGACGGAGCTCCGAACCAGCATAAAAATTCCTATTGTCATCTTACTTTACTGCTTTTATATTTCGCATTATTTACCGTATAACTATCATTACTATTCTCTGTATCGTTGTATATTAATATTACACGATCCGTAGCACACTTTCATTTGGTACCAGAGCCTACAATTCTATCGGTCGTCACAACATCATAGAATAATGGCCATAAAACGTTCCAGTTGAAATACAACAGGCAAAATCCCTATCAAAGCCACCGGTGAGGACTACAAAAAGGTACTTTCTGATTTACAAATTTCAGTAAAAGATAATAATGAATTAGTTAGTATAAACGATAAGATTTCAAAGATATTTTATTATTTTAGAAAAGATGAAATCTGTAGAACGTGAAAATGAGAAATTGAAAAATGAGAAGTTGAATTTGGAAAATCAACTTGGCGCTTTAAAGAATAATTTTATAAGTGTTAAAGATTTTCTAGATGAAAAAAACACCATGTTTGAAAAAGAGAGAAATTTTCAAAAGAAATTTTTGATTTGAAAAGGCAAAATGATTTATCACAATCCTCTTTAGATAATTTGGAATCTCAAAATTTTCTACTCAAAAATGAGAACTGTACATTAAAAAAGAAGAATTCTGAATTAAATGAGAAAATTGATATTTTTAAAACAGTAATATTCTTTTGAAAATAATAATTGTGACTTTAAAGCTAGATTTTATAAACTCAACACTAAAGTCATAAAATTTAATAAAGGTCAAAATGATTTAAACATGATTTTATCTAGTTCTAGACCTTTATATGATTAAAGTGGTTTAGGGTATAATAAAACTAATCGTCGAAATAGCATTAGATACGCATTCATGTATAGTAAAAATGTTAGTGCTACCACTAAATTTATAGTAAAATCTAAATCCAATTTTTATAGAAATTCAAATATTGTTATGACCAATAATGTCTATAATTTCTCTAGAAGTACAAAATCATTGACGGGAAATATGAATAAAAATTATCTAGGTATTTGGGTTCCCGTTAATTGGAAAAATAGAGAAAAATACATTGATAATTATTTTGATATGGTAGATAATAATGAAAATTATATTTTTAAAGGTTCAACCACACCCAAATGGTTTGGTTTTCTAAAAATTAGAAAATTATAAGAACCTTAAGCATCACATGTTTTAAATGTTAATTTTTTTGATACCTTACATTATAAGTAGTAATTATTTTATATTGTTCTATGTTAACACTTATATGGAATATAATTTATGTCATCATATAAACTCTCTTTTTTTGATGATAAAGGGGAAGAAAGATATTGCTCTAACACTATTTATAGGAATAAACGATGCAAGCACAGATTAAGGGAAGAAAAGATTAATTACTTGCAGGAATATATAGCATAGATTCAGGGGTATGCATATAATAGAGTAAGTTGTTGCTTATCTTAGTATTTGCCTCTTATATTCTACAAACATTAGTCTTTTATTTCAAAACATTACAACATGGGTTGTATTAAATAGCCAATGTTTTCGTATTATTTCAAGACTCTTGTTTATGATATTTTAATGTATGATGATCGATTCTTTCATAATATCTATCAATGCTTCATACTTTTTTATTCCTTATTCCTTTTTGTCGATGACAAAGGGGGAGAAATATCATTACTACGTTGATAATGCAGGATATAGAATGTCAAAGATTCAGGGAGAGTAAGTATTTATATTATACATATAGTTGAAATCTATATCCATTTATAGGTTGTCATCAGTCAAAAAGTGAGAGAATGTTGAGACTTGGTTTTGAGTCATGACACAAATCTATCACTACGACATACACATTTGACGGCTGATATGACAAAAAGAGAATATATACTACAAGGAGAAAAGAATGGTGCATCAATTGTATAATTTTATTTTTAAGTCTTAGATCAATTTTGTTAAAATCTCTTCTCGTTTACGTATATATTAGCTTATATATTTAATCATATTATTCCCAAATATTTGATACATATATAAGCATATAAATATATAAAAGTGTTTAAAGTTATATATATTCCCATACCTGTGTAAACTGTGCAAATTGCACAGATTTTACCAGGTTCAGTCGACTGACCCTGTGTATTCAGTGCAATATGGTGCACAGATATACAAATATATGTTTAAAAATTCGTTTGAATATTCAGTCAACTGACCTAAAGGTTCAGTTGACTGAATTTCTACAACGGCTACTTTTTGGAAAGACATGACTATTTGTGAAGAGTTACGAACCTCTACAAAAAGATTTGGACGTAACACTTCAGTCGAAACTCTTTACCAACAATCGCTGCTCTTTAACCTCTATAAATACATACTCTAACTTGATTCCAAATCATCGAATTTTCCGATCTTTCTAATCCAACTCTCTGAAATCTATTTGCTATTATACTTTCAATTATTCCACATTAAAGCAAAATTATACCTTCTCATTCTTCATAAACTTCAACTATATATATTTATACTCGAGGAGAAGATTATAGGAGAGTGTACTATAAGTGACAAATCCGTGTTATTAGAACACACAAAAAGTCAAAACAATCTTTTGTATTTGTTGAAGTCCTCTGCTACTTAGGCTTGTGATGTCCTCTTTGGCCGTTGCGGCGAAATCCTGTTCTGCTGCTTAAGTCCCTGTTAGGCTGCTCAGGGGTTGTATAGACCTGTTCCTTCGGGTTAAGTGAGGGTTGTTGTTTTAGTGACATTCCAGAAGGAGTCTGAGACTGGACGTAGGATGGAGCTCCGAACCAGTATAAAAATTTCTGGTGTCATTTTACTTTGCTGCTTTTATATTCCGCATTATTTACCATATAACTATCATCACTATACTATGTATCATTGTATATCCATATTACACAATCCATAGCACACTTTTAAAATTTTTGCTTTAAAATTTTTCTTTTACCAAAGAATTAAATATGATATTTCATAAAAGATGAAGTTACTTAAAATATATTGTTTTATCTTTTTTACAATAAAATTTACATTTATAAAAATAGGTATTATGCAGCATAATAATATGTGATATTTTGAACAATAAAAATTTACACAGTAATATTTTTGTTTCCTTACTTTGTAATTTAAAAATGTGAATGTAGGTAATATAACATAATATTACTCAATGAAAATAATTTATCATATTAGAGTATTGCCTCCTCATTTTGCACTGGTAAGTTGAACTTATAATCTTGATGTTTGGTACTTGTTGAATTGTATGCATGTGAATTACTGAAGCTTTATTTCTTTGTGTAAAAAGGAAGAGGTAGGCAACATCATGTTTTGGCTGTAACTTATGGTGAAGCTATGGGAAAGTAGTTCCATTGTAAAGATTGCTTCAAAATGTTAGCTCAGTCTCCAATTAGTGATAGAATGGATGAAGACATTAAAGGTGAAACCTTTGTTGCTACGATGATTATTTTATTCACTCTAGCAAATATGTAATGGTGAAGGACTACAAAATGACATTAATGTTTAAAAATGTAGTATCTTCTCATGAAAATTTTATCTTTAGATCCATGCACTACTGCACATATTTTTTATCTGGCATTTAACTTTATATTTATTGTCTAGATCATTAACAAAAAATTTGTATCACTTTCAGTTATCATTTATTGAAGAAATTAAAATGTGGTGAGATTATGTCAATAAAACTATGTTTTCGTGGTTGACTACAGGTGAACAGATTTCTTATTCTCAGAAGCAATAGGTGAATCACTAGAGAGAGAACAAGCAAGAATAATGATCACCTCTTCCTAGTTTGTTTTAAATAAAAGCGTAACCAAGATGCTCATAATTGCAAAATCGCATTTCATGACTATCCATTTGATCGAAGCCTCAACAAGGAGTTTGAAAAACTACAGATCTAACTCAAAAATTTGCGTACAAGTTGTAGCACGTATGCAAAAATAAATTGATTAATCATTAATTCGTTTCATAATTCTGCAAACTGTTATCAGCGAAGGTGAAATTAAAGCAAGTATTTATTCGATAAGTGAATATTCAAGCCCATGATTGGTTAGGTGATCCTTTTTTTACTACACTGGCATGAATTAAAGTCAGATTTATATCATGCTATAAATAGTTCATATTAGCAAGGGAAAATTATGAAGGGAATAAAGCATACATATTACAAATTTTAAAAATCAAAAGCAAAGCAAAGTTGATGACCATGGATTTTTGTTAAAATAGAGAAAGAAGAAAACATTAGTAAACAAAATCAGTAAATAATATACTCAAACACAAAGATTTGTTACTTGTCCATCTTTTTTCAATAAATAATTGGAAATTGAAGGATTATTCTAAAAATAATAGCATATGTGATCCTTGAATTTACGCCAAAAGTACCTTTTCACTATATTCTGTCATATAAGCAATTCAATATTTCACTGTTTGTATTCTCATTCCTCGATATGATCTCAAGTCATGTGCTCATTTCTCATTTAGTTATGGACTTTTGATTTTTTGTCGTTTTATTTGTTTATGATTTTTTTAAACATTGATTTTGTGACAGATTTTTTTTTTGAAAGAAAAGACTTTTTGTTCACTTAGAAATGGATGAAAATTTAAAACTGAACAGGACGTAATAACATTTATCTTAGTGGGTGATGATACACATTTCTAAGATTAAAAAATGTTCAATATTTTATTTTATATGCCTTGCCAATATGTTTTTTTTTATTAATAACTTTTTATAGATTCATAAGTTCTGTTCCTCCTTATCCCTAGTATAATTAAAATAACTTTTCTTGGATGCAATCATGCAATGGCGCATATCATATTGTTAGCAGTTATATGGAAGATATCAAATCAGAGCAGTGAAAAATTAAAATACTTTTAAGTTGGCTATAATGTAGAACTGATTATTTGATATATCATGTAGCTTGAATGATTTTTTTGTTACATTTTCCATTTAAGTCCCGATGAACGGTCAGGCTGAATAATGGTCTCGTTTGTCTCTATTTTTTAATGGACCCAAGTTATAAGTAAATAGCACTTTTAATATTTTTAACTTCTTACTGGGGCAGGTTATTCTTTTTCCAAATTAAGCACATAACTTGCCTTTTACTCATATAAATATAGATGGCATACCTTGTGGTGCCAGTCATTTCATTACTTGGTATTATATCAATTTTAGCATAAAATTATACTTTATACTTTTATGTGTTCAGTTTCTTGATAAAATATATAGATACAGAAATGAAGAAAGAACGAGAAGGAAACTATGCTGCTATAAAATAGGATTGAAGAAAGGGCCATGGACTGTTGACGAAGATAAAAAAGCTTGCAGGTTTTTAAATTCACTAATTCATCTTAATTTATCCATTTCTGTTCTGATTTTTGCTATTGTATTCATTATCACATTATTCTTATTTTTTGGGTCCCCTACTTGTTAAATTTTCTTTGCATATGCTTCAATCTTGATGGAAATTGTTCTTATGTTGAGGTTTCATGCAATGGAGTTTTAATTTTTGCATTTCTAAGATTATTTATGTACTATGATTTTTGGAGAATATGTTGGCGAATCAGAAATTTTAATGCATAATTTGATAGGCAGTTTATATTGAAATTTATTTAAAATTTGTTATTGTACTTATTTGGGAAATTTTTATATAGCATCTGATCAAAAGTAAAGTAAAATAAAAATTTAATATCAAATCAAAGATTCTGAATAATTGGGTTTGATTTTGATTGCAGTATCTTACTTTATGGTAATGGGATAATGCTAAATTTCTATTTATTCTAGTGACAAAATCTAAACTTTTTTTTGCCATTTTAGTACAAAAAATATGGTAACAACAAATATGAGATATTCACTATCTGAACATTACAAACTTCTAACAAAAACAGGTAAATCCATGTTGTTTAAAACTATTTGAACTGAAGTTGAAACTAAAAAAATTTGATGAAATACACATGGTTTCTGGGATCGTATAAAATCAGATCATAAAGGTTCAATTTTCAAATTTAAGTTTCACTATAAAAGGTGTTAAAATCCATGATACGATGTTATGAATGGCACCCACTAAGCAGCACACCAAAGTGCAAAACCTTTCTAGTGTTTTAGCACACGACACAACGAATAACATGTGTGGGTATTATTGTTGCACTATTTTGGTAATTTATTTTGTATTGCATATTTTATTTTATAATTGTTTGTAGTTTTCGATATATTTATCAAACTACAATATATAATACTACAATCTAGATCATTCTCTGTATGCTTGTTTACAAAATTTACATGCATGTGTGAGTAACTGCAGTATAATTCCTACCAAAACTATCCTACCAATGTCACGGTTAATGTTTGCACCATTTCCATTTAGTGCATAAAAAGATTAGGAACGCCACATTAAAAAAGAATAATAACTATTCAATCCTAATATTATTATTAATATAACATTACCAGGGACTGAACCATATTAACATACTGGAGAAAATTAAAATGGCCATGTAAAGAGTTTTTAGCTGTGATTTTCTTTGCCTAATAGGTTACTCTTGCATTTTCTTTCTCTAATGTTCATTGCTATGGCGAGTTATATAGTGATGTGCTCTTTACTTTGTTTGAATACTCGTACTTTTGATCTATTTATGAAGGCAATAGAAGCTTGAGTGCATAATTTATATGAATATAAGTGCATTGATGGTGGACATTTATGTATATACCTATGCATCCAAATATACCTATGCGTCCATTTATGATCTTGCATCTACTGCTTTGTACTTTTACATATGTACAATTAGATGTGAGTTTTTTTTGTATGGGTTGTGTGCTTTGCTGCCTTGTGTTTGTTTTTGTCTGTTACGTTATTTTGATCTTCTTTTGTCTTTTTTTCTTCTATACATATGTTATCTCCTCTCCTTACATATGAGAACTCCTGCACATTATTTTGAAGATGGAAGCGCCGAAGTATCAAAGAAGATGCTTGACATTCGTAGAGACTTTCATACAACAAATACCTCTCAGTTTCATAATTTTCATTACAGGTACGGATGACTGTTTTTAAAAGATTGTAGATAACTTCTATTATTGTTTGATCTATGTTAGCATTTTGATGAGTAAAGTTTGAACTGCAGTGAATATGTACTGCTGGATCATTCTTCAAACATCATCAGCCATGTTTTATCAAACAAGGTAATTTGCATGTTATAAATCATGTAATTATATTTTATATTTTTTCAGGCTATGATCCAAATCTCATACCAAACTTTGCTGCTTAAATCGATTTATACAAGAATACTTTCCATCTTCATCAATGAATCAAACTATTCAATTGGTCAAAGATAAGCTTGATAAGGTGAACCGACGCTCAAACATCTTCCAAATTTAAAATCACAAACTTTATAAATCATTTTCTGCTTTTCTTATTGGTTATTATTTTGCAGACAAATTCTAGTGCCGATAATTCACAAGCAATACCGACTTCTAAAAAAGCACGATCAGACAATTGAAGAAGAATATAATATTATGAGAACATCAATACTCACCTTAGGTAATTCTTATTGAGGCATTTTCCTACAATAACGATTTGTCTTTTTGATAAAGTGTTACCATCTTAATTGTAGTATTTATAAATTATCGATCAGTTAGGCATTAATATAATAAATAAATGGTTTTTGTTCTCTTTTTTGTTGTACAACACACAAACAGGTTACTTCCATGCCTTTTTTAAGGTCCTGTAATAGTAAATTTTATGGTTTCATCTGCTTCCATTCTTTGTTCCTCATTATCTCTTCTTCGTACACTGCCAGATTATCCTTTATACAGTGATCAATGTATAATTTTGTTTTCCATCTATGTTTCTCACTTCAATAGGTTGTTAATCGTTCTCTATTTTTTCCAGCAGCAACTTCCAAGCTGCTTATGCACGTTAATCATCACTTGCACTTGAATACTACTTTAGAACTATAATTTTTTGGCATTTCCAGACAAATTTTCCATTTTTATGCAATTTCATTGGAGAAAGACAATGATAGGAGATTTGGGTATACATTTACTTGTGCAACAATAGGGTTGTCCCTGAAAGCTTATAATTTTAAAAGTTCCGGTCATTTAGTGATTATAGTTTAATTTAAACATGTTGTTCATTATTGGATTAAAAATAGGTTGAAAACCGCATATCGAAAAAAGAGATATTGGTTAGTATTTAAAAAAGCGATAGCATAATTTCAAATAATGTATATTAAAATTCAATTTATAGCAAATGTTTATAGTCTAGGATGGTACATTTTCAACTTTTTATAAAAGTCATATCAGTTAATATATTGAGAGAACACTCATTCTGAATAGGAGTATTTAGGGATCAATGACTTGTTGTGTACGCTCATGTAATTCTATTTAATATCTGAATTATATTCTAGTCTAGTGGCTTTTACTCGAGGACGTCGGTCTTTTGTGCATATTTGATGTACACCTCAATTCACATTATTTACTGCTCATTTTGGGTTTTTTCTGTACAAAAATTATAATACAAGGTAGCATGGAATTTCAAGAATGGCTAAGATATATTAGGATAAAGTAAAAAAGGGCCCATGTTAAATCTTGTTTAGTTATTGACATGCTCAAAATACAGAATCACTGTCTTATAATGCTGAAAGACCGTGACTTGGGTATATTTTCAATACATAAAATGGTACTTTAAATTAATACTCATCCGCTTTGTTATGTAATCAAAATTCGGATTTATTGTATACACAATAAAAAAAAACAATCAGCTTTTAGCATGTTTGGTTAATATATCTTTAGCTATTATGATTTTATCCTTAGTAGGAGGAAACAGTTAGTTGAATTATAAAATGATTTTTCATGAAATGTTTTAGATAAGATATAAAAAGTCAGTTTGATTAACAGGACTATAATGTATTTTTTCTAAATATCGATTAAATTCATTTTCTTAGTTGAAACATTTTTTTATGTTTTTATGTGTAATTTTTTCATAAGAAGGCATGTCAATTGCAAACAGTGTAATAACTCTATTTTATTTCTAAAATTTTATAATTTATTGAATGCAATTTAATAAACATTTTGATATTGAATGTTATAGAAATGTAATATATAAGATAGTTTCTAGCCTTTCTGATCAAATTTGAAATGGAAAGTTCATCCATATAACTCTAGTTTCTTATGTATTTTATTTCTTGATTACTAATGAAGTATTTTGTAATGTTACAGTAGGTTCTATTTCTATTTTCATATTAAGAATGGTGTTAAAACATCTGAGCTTTATGCTGTTCTATTCTTAGTAGACCAAACAAGTATCAAATGAAATTTTGTAGGTGATTTTTTTCCTCCGGCAAATTGAACGATGTGTCATCATTCCACGCTGCTTTTGTTATCCAATGGAACAATTTCTTCACCATTTGTAGTGTCTGTAAATTATAGTAGAAGACAAGAAAAACTTTTGTTAGAAGTGAGTTTTCTCCTTTTATTAGAAATCTATGTGATAAGATAGTATCAAGCCCAATCAGAACATAGACAAACGGGTTTACTAATTTTGGAAAATGTATATTCATAAAGTTTTTCATTTTTTTCCATGTCCAGATTTAAGCTAGTTAAAGCATCATCCTCTTTTGACGCATTAGCTTCCTTTTATATTCTTTCTGCTATTCCTAGTTATGTTATAGACATTTTGTAAGATAACAAACAGTTTGAACCTTATAAATGCTCCTCGAAATCATATGTGGTTTCAAATACTATTTATCTTCCAATAAGCAGATTTGAACAATATGATATTAGTTTGACCAAAGATTAAAACTTTGACTCAACTACAGTATTATTATCTTGGTGTATTGTAGAGATGTAGAAAAATTGTGGGCTGCCATGAATAAAAAATGGATGAGAAATTATCCCAAGGTTAAAAACAAGTTCAGTCCAAAACTGTATTATTCCCACTGTACATATCTTGGGTTTCTGAGCTCACAACCCAGTGCATGTATGGCTATGTGGTAAGTTCCCTTAGTCTAGTTTTGTCTTAGTTGTGTTTCTTTGACTTATTAGTTGTTCATTTGGGTTTGTATATGCCCGTGTATTTGCTATTTAGTTACTGAGCATTTAGTGTTGTTTTGAGTGTGTGCTGTATATGTTCAATTATATGGATGAGTGGAGTATGTATGGCTATCCATGTGTTTGGGTACTACGTATATTTGATCTGGCTAATTTTTCTTTTTGACTTGGCCAAGACAGCTGCAATTTTGGTAGGGGCAATAGCTGTCATTAGAATTCATCCCACCCTCAACATGGTTGGCTCTTGCAGCATGAAAGTCCAAGACATATGCAACATACTCTTTACCTCATCAGTCACTATTTTGTATGATTAATTGTGGACCGGCATATGTGCTTTTGGTCCATGGTCAGTAGCCTGTCATAGGCAATAATTGAATCTAATAATTCATTGATACCTTAGATTATACTTTAGACCTGATTATAATTGATTAAACCAATCTATACTTAACCTGCACATACATGAATAGTTGAGTTGGAAATGCACCATTGTTCTATATTTTTTTACAATGAAATCTAAGTCTCAATTAATAGTAATTTTGATGTTTGAATTCTCATTTGACATATTGAATGTAGGCACTTGTGGAGGAAGGGGAAGAAAAACAGAAGTTGGAATGTAGCGGCAACGAGAAAGCAAACACATATGACCTTGACAATGATCCCATCTCTAAAATTTTTGGCTCCGATAGAATGATATTGTGGTATTGAATATGATATTTGGTATTTGGATATGATATTGTAATTTGGATATGATATTGTGGTATTTTGAAATTGGAAAGCTTTTAGCTCATATTATAATATTATCTAAATATGACATTATTTCATTTGAGATATGGAAGCATTTTAGACTTCAAATTGAATTGATATGATGAATTATATATGTGATGTTCACATCATCATTTATGAGATACTATATTCATTTGTTTTAAGAAGTTTATATGTATTATGCATAAAATAGGGTAAAAACATAATTTCAATTAGTAACACATATAAGTGTTACCAATATTTTGGATAATAATGCTTATCTGCGCTACAAACCTAAATGATAAGCAAAGCAATTTATGTGTAGCAACACATATATGTGTTGTTAAATAATCATTTTTCAACACTTATAAGCGTTACCGTGTATTTCTATACCAACACTTATAAGTGTTACCGTATATTTCTGTACCAACACTTCTAACCGTTACCGTATATTTAGGTACCAACACTTATAAGTGTTAGTAATACATATGTTCGTAACACTTATAAGTGTTAAAAATTTGACCGCTCCATTCCTCACAGTCCGTTAGTGACACCTAAAAAATGTTATTAAATTTATTTGTAACACTTATAAATGTTAGGATTTGCCTATTTTGGTGTAGTGATACTTCACAATAATCACCCATTAACCTTCCTATATGCTAGTTAAACCATTATTACTTGTAATCAAACTTTATTTTTTGTTGTCGAGACAGATAAATTTTCAAAAATTTCAATTTAGTAACCAAAAACATATACTTATCCTAAAGTGTTTCTTCAAAAGTAAATCAATACGCTAAAAAGAAAATTTGTTTTGAATTTCTTTTTGTACTTTCGTTTTTTTTCGTTTTTTTGGGAAAAGACAATGCAAAAAAATAAACCATGGAAAATCAAAAATGAATATAAGAATCCCCATCCCCACCCCCACTTAATTTTGACTCTATCCCCACATTCAATTATGATATAATGAGTGTAATGGGAAAAAATGTGTATATACTTATAAGAGAAGGTTAACATTTCTTACTAGATGTATTATGGCTCATGAAGAGTCATGAGCTCCTCCTCTCGATCACTCGGAAATTCAAGTTAGGATTTATATGATAACCCTTGACTTTAAAAATCGATCCATCCCTAGGGTTTTCTATTTCAATGGCACTGTGTGGAAAAATAGTATGTACAATATATGGTCCTATCCACCTTGATTTTAACTTCCTTAGGAACAAACAGAGTCGAGAGTTATATAAAAGAACTTTTTGATTTGGCAAAAATGTTTTCTTTAGAATTAACTTGTCATGAAAAACTTTCATTCTTTCTTTGAAAATTTTCTCGTTTTCATACGTGTCGTTCTTAATCTCCTCTAACTCATTGAGTTGCAATTTTTGATTTCACTAGCTTTTTCAAGATCAAAATTTATGCTCTTAATTGCTCAAAATGCTTTATGTTCAATTTCATGGGTAAATGGCATGCTTTACCATATACAAGCATAAAAGGAGACATCCCAAGATTGGATTTATATGCAGTTCTATAAGCCCAAAGCACATCTGTCAATTTTGTAACCAATTTTTTCAATTTTTACATGCAGTTTTCTCCAAGATTTGTTTGATTTGACGATTTGAAAGTTTAACTTAGCCGCAAATTTAAGATTGATACAAAGTAGATAACTTGTGGGTTATCAAATATTTCTTCATTAGAGTTTCAAATGAACGGTTAAAGAAATGAGTTCCATTATTGCTTATTATTGTGCGAGGTGTTCCAAACCTCAAAATGTTGTTTTCTTTTATGAATTTCACAAAAATGTTGTGGTCGTTTGTTTTACAAGGAATGGCCTAACCCATTTCCAGACATAATCAACAACAAGAAGAATCTATAGATTTCTAAAAGAATTGGGAAATGGTCCCATAAAGTTAATATCCTGAACATCAATGATTTCGATCGTAAGAATAGGGTCAAAGGAATCATGTTTCGTCGAGAGATTCTTCCTAATATTTGACAGCAACCGCAAGTTTTACAAAACTCAAATGCATCTTTGAAAAGCGTAGGCCAGTGAAAACCACATTGAAGCGCTTTTTCTACGGTTTTCTTCGAAACGAAGTGACTACCACAAGCTTTGTCATGAAAAAAATGAAAGAACACTCTTGATTTCATAATCTAGAATGCAACGTCGAATGATTTGGTTGGAACAGTACTAAAACAAGTATGGATCATCCCAATGGAAGTACTTGACTTGGGAAAGAAATTTATATTTATCTTGTTTTGACAAAAATGAAGGAGTTTCCTTAGTGATTAGATAGTTCACTATGTCGGCAAATCATGGATTGATAGAAAAAGAAAGGAGTTGTTCGTCTGGAATGTTGTCATTGATCACTAAAGAAGATGGTGCGACTTTGGAAGACGCGACAAATGATCAGCAATGACATTGTCAGATCCTTTTTTTGTCTTTGATCGTAAGGTCGAATTCTTAGAGTAAAAGGATCTAGGGGACCAAACGAGACTTAGCATTCTTTTTAGTAAAAAGGTATCTAAGAGCAGAATGATTAGTGTACACAGTAATGTGTAAGCCAATTAAATAAGGTCAGAATTTTTCGAGTGGAAAGACTATTGCTAAAAGCTCTTTTCAGTGGTCGTGTAATTGAATTGAGAATCGTTTAGAGTCATACTAGCGTAATAGATGATGTGAAGAATTTTATTGATGCATTGTCCTTAGCCAACACCAACTACGAAGTTTGAAGTGTCGCACAATATTTCGAAAGGAAGATCCTAATTAGGTGAAAAAATGATGGGAGAAGAAATGAGTTCCTTTTCGAGACGTTCGAAAGCATAAACATAGTTATAGTTAAAGTCGAATGGAACGTGTTTTCTAAGAAGAATCGTAAGAGTCAAGCAATTTTACTAAAGTCCTTCACAAAGCGTCGATAGAAACCTGCATGTCCAATAAAGGAACGAATGTCTTTGACAGATCGAGAATAGGTAGATTCACAATTATGTCAACTTTCGCTTTATCTACCTCAATGCCTTTGTTTGAAATGACATGCCCAAGGACAATGACGTGTTTGACTATGAAATAGCATTTTTCCCAATTTAACGTTAAGTGTTTGCCCTTGTAATTTTTAAGAACCAACTCAAGATTGTGTAAGCACTCAGAAAAAGAGTTTCTAAAGATCGAAAAATCGTCGATAAGCACTTCTAGAAAGCATTCGATCATATCGAAAAATATGCTTACCATGCATCTTTGAAAATAGCAGGAGTGTTGCAAAGGCCAAATGGCATATGTCGATGCGCAAAAGTGCCAAAGGGACACGTGAAAGTCATTTTTTCTTGATCTTCAGGAGCGATTGAAATTTGGTTATAGCCGGAATGACCATCAAGAAAGCAATATAATTCATGGACGGCTAAATGTTCAAGCATTTGGTCGATAAAAGGAAGAGGGAAGTAATTTTTACATGTTGCAACATTTAGTTTTCGATAATCAATGCAAACACACTAGCCCGTATTAGTACGAGCTGAAATGAGTTCGTTTGAGTCATTCTTGATAATGGTAAGTTCAGACTTTTTAGGAACAACGGGAATTGAGCTAATCCATGAACTTTCGAAAATGGGATATTTGATTCCGTTATTGAGGCACTTAAGAATTTCATTATGAACTGCATCCTTCATTTTTAGTTTAAGCCTTCGTTGCATGTCACGAATAAGCTTGACATCGTCAACTAAATGGATAGGATGTCGAACGAGAGCGAGACTAATTCCCTTTATATCGATGATTGACCATCCAATTGCTTCTTTGTTCTTCGATAGAATTGAAAGTAAGAAAGTTTCTTGATCAAGAGAGAGAGAGAGAATTGAAGGGATTTTGATAGGAAACATTTCATATGCGCACTTAAGGTGACCAGGAAGGGGTTAGAGGTCCAACCTTGGGGGTTGCTCAATCAAAGATATATGTGGATGTTCTGATTCAATAGTAAGGGGTTTAAACAGAAGCACATTTTTAATTTCATTAGGATCATCTTGAAATAGTTGTTTGTATTCGGTCCCATATTTGTGGTTTAGGTTAACTGTTTCGTTATCAAAATTTTCTTGAATGAAGCTAACTTCCAGCAAAGTGTCACATGGTTCAGTTGACTGATTTTCAAGATTGAAGATGTTAAGATCAAAAGTCATGTTTTGAAAAGAAATTTTCATCAAACGATTTTGATAATTGATTAGAGCATTTTAAGTAGCCAAGAAAGGTCAGCCTAAAATCAATGAAATTTGACTTATTGGATTATTCACGGGTTGAGTCTCTAAAATGATGAAATCGATGAGTAATATGAATTGACCGATTTGATGAGTACATCCTCGATTTCTCCTACGGGTTTCTTTATTGAACGATCGACAAATTAAAGAGTTGCTTTCATCGGTTTTTGTAATATTCCTGAAAATTAACCAAGATAATTTGATAATTAATTTAGTTTTTGAAATTCATTTGTGAATTTATTCATGAATTAATTAGAGATTTCTAGAATAGACTTAAAATTTTAAGTTATAAGTAGCAATTTGATTTGAAATTTGAAGTTAAGTATTTTACAAATAAATATTGGATTTAAAAATAAAGTAGAATTTAAAAGCTTTAAAAGTTAATGATAGTTTGTTTTCTAAATTTTTAATTATATTAATATTTGGAAGATGTAATAAATTTGAAAAGATTATTTTTAAGATTTAATCCTCTTATATATATACATATATGAATAGAAGTGATTATTTGTTAATATGTAATTTTTAAATCATTCTTTTCTTTTTAAAAGTTGTACAAAAATAAATGATAAAAAATGTATGAATGTAAATGTACAAAAATATACATGTATATGAATATATTGAACTAAATTAACGATTTAATGTGAAATACAATGGAGATAGAGATTTTATTTGTGTAAATATAAATATAAAAGAAAACATAAACATTTTAAAAATGTAAACATAGGTTGTACATGAAATTACATTTACATTAAGGGTTAAAAGCAAATTGACAAAAATAATGTGAATGAAGGGTATAAACACAATTTAGTTTACTTAGGACATTCGTAAGAAAATTTAGATATGTAAATTACAAGTGTAATAGATGTGGACAAGTGGCGAAGAAAGTTTATTTTCTTTTGAATTAAAACTGAAAGAATGCATAAGAAAAAAAGAGAGTTAGAAGCCAGGCTACTCTTTTCTCAAGCTTGAGAAATAAATAAAGAAATTTCAAAACTTTCTTCAATCTCAAGGACAAGAAAACCCAAACCTGTAGAAAAATCAAAATAACCTGAGATCAGAAAAATAAAAGAAAATAAATTCAACCCGAAGCAATCAAATTGAAGCAAGTAAACATCAAAGTAGTTTCAACCAGATCAAAAAAATCATCATCTCAAGAATATCAAGCATGCAGCAGACAATCTTTAATAAGTTCAACTAAGATAGCAAGCTAAGGATCATGCAATTGCAGTTTAAAAAATTAAAGCATCTCAGCCAAGCAAGTTAGAGATTAGATTTGACTCAGCAAGCAACAGATATGAAATCAAGCAAAAGAATTAAAGAAATTTTTTTCCCTGTTCAATCAAAAGTTCCAGACTCTGTTCTTCCAGAAGCTAGGTGAGTAAACCCTTAAGAATCTAAAGCTTTAAGTGTTGTTTTGTGACGACGTTTGAAATTAATTGTGAAATATTAACATGCATGCAAACTTGTATATGGTTATATGTTGAGGAAAATATGCATGTTCAAGCTACAGGCACATTTGCCTCTGTCCGTTCCCAGGTTGCTAAAACCTGTTAAAATTTCAATTCCTCTTTATTTGATCCTTATTTGACTTTATGATCTGAACAAAATTTGTTTGTTTAGCCTTGGGTTGAAGTTTTAAAATATATTTGAGTGTATTTAAGGTAAGTTTTTCTGGAAATGTTAAAAACAACAGGTAAACCCAAATTATGTTGAAATTTGCTTATCATAATTCTTGTTTCCAATTATATGATTTGAAACATTTCTAAAATCCATGATTTTTATAAGCAAAAATCGGAATTTTTAATAATGTATCCGTGGTGAAACTCGAGGATGAACGACATTGTAATTTTTGCGAAATTCTGATGATCGAGGAAACGTTAATTCTCGAGATTGATGTTGGAGCATGGTTGGAGGTTGGAGATCACCTGAAAAATACCCAATGATTTTATAAATTGTTAAGGTGGCCTGATGAGATCGAAATAGGGTTCAAGGACACATTTGGTGATGGTCGGAAGTCTCATCGCTGCGTCACCGTCGATAGACCGGAAGGTTGCGCATCAGTGGCGACCGAATCTAGGGAGGTTGGCGAAGCTCTGACAAAGTTTTCGTGGCCTCCGATGGCCTAGGGCGGTGGTGCGAGACGATTGCGTGTCGATCATTTTTTTGCTTGTCTAGACCTGATAGTGCATTTGCGAACTCGTCGCCATTGATAGTGTATGGGTGGTCTGGTGGATTAGGGAAGTTGTAGTCGGCGCGAGGATGGTCGTAGCGTCGACCAGTGGCGATCGGAATGCTGTACAACGTGCACGAGTTCCCGGGCGTATCAATGGAAGTGTTTATGGGAAGAGGGGGGAAACTCGAAGGCATACTCGGGGGATCAGGTTAATGGCTCGAGTCTTGGCTCGAGAAGATTCATTCATGCGCCAGGTTAAATACTTAAACAAAAATTTGAATTGAAAATTTAAGCACTCGGGTCGATTTTCGAAAAATATCGAAGCAAGTGGTGTTTTATGTCGGGGAAGACCCGAAGTGGTCTCAGGGTTGATGTGCAAAATAGTTTACTTTAAAAAAAATGGATTCAGCTTTTAAACATTTTAAAAATCCATGTTGTTAAAGGATAATCTTGATTTAAATTAGACTAACTAAGGTTTAAGTAAGACATTCTTAAAGTAATTAAATATAATTTAAATTTTATTATATTATTTTATAAAATTTCCTGTATTAATCAAATAATGTAATTTAAAAGGACAATTAAGGTAAAAAGTTATTTAAACTACCTTAACCTTTTAAAGCACCTAATGTATAAGTATGATGATTAACAAGGTTTATAAGATAAACAAAAGTGATTAATAAAGATAAAAAGATTTATCTTTTAAGTTTATCAAATAATTATGGTTTGCTAATATAATTACTTAAAAGGTAATATTTAAATTAATTACTTAATATTAGAGATTTAATTAAACATGGTAAATTAATGTGAAATTAATTATTAATTAATTAAGAAGTAATTAATTAATAAAAGTAATTAAGAGTTAATTAATTAAAAATTAAGGATAAATTAATTAAGATAATTAATTAAGAAATAATTAATTAATGAAGGTGATTAAGACTTAATCAATAGTAATTAATGATAATTAATCATTGATTAAAGATAACTAATGAAAGTAATTATGTGGTTAATTAATTTAAACCACATGATTTATTCATCTTAATTGAAGATGTTTGATGGTTATTGAGTGCTGTGTATTGGATTGATATCTCTATTATGTGATTGTGATGCTATGTAATATGAATTGCTTTGTGCTGAGCTGTGATATCTGTGATGAATATACTTCTGTGTGAATGTGAAAACCCTTTGGGCCCGTAAAACTATATTTGAATTTCGATGCGACTGGGAGTTGGATTCCAGTTGGTTATCCGGAACCCACATCGAATCGTAATGATGAATCTTTGTGATTGATAAGTTGACTTTATCTGTGAATCTGTGAATGAAGATAAGCGTTATGGATTATACCGCTTATCGATATCGATATGATTGAATCTGTGACGATTGAATGATGTCGCACTATTGTGTTAAACCCCTGTACTACACCATGCACACACAAATATGGATTTCATGAGGAAATCAATTAAGTCACAGATTTTCGAAACAGTTTAAAAAAAATAGAAAATTTGAATTCAAATGGTTTGGAAATGGAATTTGGTTAAATATAAAAAGGTTTTTAAAGGAGTTTTAAAGATAAAAGATATTTTGAATATCTTGATAAAGTTTTGAAATCTAAATAATTTAATTTGAATTTAAATTCAAGATTTGAAATTGAATTCCATGTTTGGAAATTATGGTTTAAAGATGTTATACAAAGTTATTAATGTGTTTATATGAATTTAAACCATTTTAAAAGTATGGTTTTGAGAATTTGAATTTAAGTTAAGGACTTTAACTTGTATAAATGAATCAGATATTTCCGAAATGAAAACTATTTGTTTTCAAATAATAGAAGCTTTCATATAAGGAATGAATTTTCAATTTGTGTTAAAAGGATTTCAAGTTTAAAATGAAAATGGTTTTCCAAGTTATGGATAAATCTTTATGAAAGATTGTTGAACTTTGTTTTGAAATTGGAAAGGCGTATCTTTTGTATAAAAGATTGAACTGGAAATGGTTTTGAAAGCTATGAATTAAATCTTTGATTTAAAGATTGGACGAGTTAATCCAATTTGAAAAGGAAAATTGTTTTGAAAGAATGTGAATGAACCTATGTGAAAATGGGTGAACTTTGTGAGGTGAATCTTTTTGTTTAAAAATTTGGAAATAGTAATTTGTTTAAACCATTTGAAAAAATATATTTTGGGTTTTAAGTTGTTACTTGACTGAAATCCCATATCCATATGATTTAAATATTGCGCTCATTATTTGGTTTAGCCGGGAGAGGACCTTGTGTCATATAACCCATGCCGAATAGTGATACGACATTACGGATAGTATTTGAAGACCGGTGGTGAAGACCGGGTATTTGCGAGAACGATAGGATGACCTATCGATTGTCTTTACACTGAGTAGCTACGGTATAGAGATTCCCTAAGTGATGGGGTGTCCGATCGGGATTGTGAATACTCGGATTGCAAGAGCTTCTTTGGAAGTGCCTTTGGTTCCGTTCTAACCCGGAACAGACTTGTATGGATGTGTGTCCGACATTACACTTTGAGATGTAAAGATGGTTTCTATCAAATACATTTCTGTTTGGTGGCAGAGATTTATTCTTTTAGCTTAACATCCTTCTCTGAGACGTACGAGCTCAGAGGTTATGTAGTTGGTGATTACTAGTGAAACATTCCCAATTTGGTAATGTGGCATACGAAGTGCTGCTGATCATTTGTTGATCAAAGCATGACTTTGTGAAAAAAGTGTAGCTTTGTGGATAAGACCTCATCGAGCCTCACAACCCGGTAATGGTCGAAACAGGAAAGATGCGGCAAGGTTTCAGGGGTCGCACCCCTAGGGTATGTCCATTCCTTCTGAAAAAGGGTGGTATCATGGTATGGAGCCCAGATACTTACTCGTGTGGACACTGTATATTTATTACTGTGTGATGTTTTTGGTGTTGAGAGCTCTCGGATAAAGGTCGCAAATGACCGGGGGTGGCATGTCTTAGGTGTTACTCCCGGGAAGGGAGTACACCGGCCTTGTGTTGGCAGAGAGCTCGGTAAGTTATCAGGACGTCCCTCCAGAGGCATTCCCATGTACCAATAGGAAGTTTCTTAGCCTGACCATTTGTTGGAAATCCAATCATCAAATACGAGCCCTTTACGATTGCAGCTGTTATACCTGCCACCTCAGGTGGTAGCTATAGTAGGCATAGTATAATGGTACCTATGATGGCTACGATTAATATTATACTTTTGAAATGTTTTCCACTATGCACTAATAATAATATCAAAAAGGATTTTTACGTAGTAAGCATGTTTGAATATCATAAGGAGAAATCTCCCCCGAGTGTGCGATTGCATGATGTGTGTGCCGGGAGGCCTTATGGTAGTTTCATTTTCCAAAAAGCATTGCGGATTTCAAATAAAATTCTTTTGTTTGTTTTTAAAATAAATTGTTTTTGTTTGCTCATACCAGTCCCATGACTGACCTGGAGTTTATTGTTCCGTTCCTAAACTCTGGGTGCCCATAATTTTCCACACGGCCAGTCTAGAGTTTGTTTTTTCAGATAGTCAGATAGTAGATATCGATTTGGTAGCCCTCAGCTTTCTATTTGGTATTCTTTGGAGTATTTGGAGTGCATGACTGACCTTGCTTAGCTTAGTGCAATGTGGAGATTCGAGCTTGGAGTTTTAGAGCTTTGGCTTTGGAGTTTTGGTTTGAGGTTGCAGTATTTGATTCTGTTGAAAACTCATCTCATATTGTGTCGTGTTCCGCTGTATTTTGTGTTGTATATTCTATGATGTTGATGATTATCACTGTATCAAATTGATGTATCAGATATTGTATTCATGTTGTATCAATGATATCATCTTTTGTTTCCACTGTGTTATTTATCATCTAATGTTGTTGCAAGCTCCGACGATACGGATTCGATGTTATTTGTCGGACATTGAGTTCGGGTCGTCACATGTGGTATCAGAGCTAAAGGTTGAGTAAGAACTTTAGCTACGGAGTGTAACACATTAGATGGCTCATTAGGAATAGGGTGAAGTGTACCCTAGAATGAGTACAACCAGTGAAACGGAAACCCAACTTTCTTAGTCTATTTTTTTAACTGTTGTCATTCACTAAGATATCGCGTCTGAATGCCTAAATCGGTTTTCTTACTATTTATAGATAGTAAGAATGAGTGGAAGAAGAGGACGAGATAGGGGACAGGAAAGTACCATTTTGGCTAGTCAGGTCCCTGCAACAGCAGCTATTCCGGTTCAATCTCAACCAAATCTGGCTGATTTATATCTAAGCTTTTCTAAACTTAGGGGAAAGCCATTCACAGGCAAGGAAACCGTTATCGAAGCGCAAGCCTGGATTCGATCGTGCGAAGGAATTTTCAAAGGATTAAAGTTGGAAGATGATCAGATGCGATTGATCGCTTCCTGGTAACTCTAGGAAGAGGCTTTAGCATGGTGGGAAACAGTTACATTGGATAAGCCGGCGGATGAATTTACTTGGAGTCGTTTCAAGGAAGTGTTCGAGCAGCGATATATGTCGTCTGCTGGTTTCTCTAGAATGTACCAGGAGTTCACGGATTTGAAGAAAGGAAGCTTATCATTTGAGGATTACTTGAACACTCTAACTCTTCCATAAATATATTTAATTTGCAACATATATTTTTCCACATCAATAATCAAATTCAAAATAATTTCAAACAAGACTTGAAAAGTACTTGTAATTAGACTCTTCATCGATGGCTATTTACAAATAGCTATCTCCCTCACCCATTCATTACTATTATGGACTTTGAGTCTTACACAACTCATTTAGGAGATACAAAACTACTCAAAAGCCAAAAAAAAAAAATCAAATTCATTTCTCAAAATTTTCTAAGTGTTAATTTTTTTTGGAAAATTCGACGGAGTCTCCTTTGTACGGAGGGTCGTTTACAATATTGCAAAATGATTTATAATATACATCGACCGTTAGGTCGGAAACACAATATATATCAACATTTAACACTTAAAAAAAATTAATCCGAAAACATACCTTTCTTTTTAGCATTTTAAAGCCATTTTGCATACTCTTATATATAGTCTTTTAGGCTCAAAATATAGTCCAACCATCCTTTTTCACCTGTACTTAACTCAAATAGATGGTATTAGTTCATGCTCATAAATAAGAAGTGCTAACTTAACCATTAAGGGAAAATAAATCAATTTAATTCCAGACCTGCTATAAAGAAGACCTGTTTTCACCCAGCAAAACACAAAATCTGAAGAAGTTTATAAAATAAAAGTTGTTATACTCAGTCTATGATTTCCAAAAATATAAAGATCATCAAAATCGGATTTAAGGTTTGAAAGTTATGTTAAATTTACTTTCAGCTTAATTTGAGAGAATTTTGTAATAGGACAGAACTGCCTATCAACATTCAAACTTATTACAGACACAGCAAAGTGCAAAATCTTTAAATGTGGTAAAAAGAAACTTTATACCTTACTGAAAGTTCTTTCATTTGCAAAAAGTTTAAGCTCATTTGGGTTTATAAATCTCTAGTTATCACTATTTTAGCACAACACTTTTCAAAATAAAATTTCAGCTTTCAAATCAATTTGAAATTTGAAATTTTTCCCCAAACCATTTTAATTCTAAACTACATTTTCAAACAGGATTTTCGCTAAATCATTTATTAAATGAGCTTCTTTTTCCTGAAAAGCTAAGACATACAAAATTATGATCAACTCTATGTAATCATCTTTTAAAAGAAAAAATTCTCTAATTGGAAACACCTTTGTCACTTTACAAAAACAAGTTTTTTTTTTCAACAACTAGCAATTGAAGACTCATTTTGTAAGAGATAACTAACGTCTTTCATTGCCAAAAAATAATTATCCATCTAAAATAAATTCTGAATTTACATATTAATTTTTAAACTGTTCTCACAATTTAAAATGGTTTCATCACATGACTTATTCATTTGTTGAATCTTGCATCTCTTAATATAGCATTTTAAAATAAACAAACCATTCAAATTCATACTTCCTCTTGTCACAAAATTACTGGATGTAATTAATTAAAGATGATTTAAGAATGGAAATAATTTGGACTAAATTACTTGGTAATTAATCAAGGGATTAATTGAGATAATTAATTAAGGAGTAATTAATCTATTGAATGAGTAATTAAGGGTAGATAATTACTGAATAAGATTAATCAAAAGTGATTAATAATTGTGGTCTAATTAAGATTAATTACTTAATGTAATTAATTTAAATAAAATAATTAATTAAAATGTAATTAGGGATCATCAATTAATTTAATTAATGATGTAACTAAGGGTTGATTAATTAAGATTAATTAATCAATGATAAGTGATTAAAGGGTAATTAATTAATGTAATTAATTAAGGATCAGCATAATTAATTATAGTTAATTAATTAAGGAAGTGGTTAAGAATAAATAATTTGTGAAATTAATTAAAGGATAATTACTTGAATGTAATTAAAGGATAATTAATCAAGGGAGATTAATTTAGGTGATTAATTAGAGGATGTTTAATTAATTGATTTGTAATTAATTAATGGTTAAGTAAGCAAGATTTATGATAATGAAGTAATTAATTTAATTCACTCTAAATTAATTAGAAACGGAAGTAATTGATTTAATTCATTTAAATTAATTATAGATAATGTGATTAAGTAAGTCATTGCTTATGTATGAATGGATGATAACTGATTTCCTTGAATAGTTTGAGATCTTAGATATGAGATAAGTGTTGCTGTGTGGTATGGATGCTTTGGTTGCATTGGGATGATAATATAGATTATCTTTTTATAATGATAATATGGATTACTGTTTATGATGATAATGTTGATTTTCTTTTGTGATGATGTGAATTATCTATTTGTGTATATAGATAATAAAATTGAATTGTTTTAAACTTTAAAACAACTTGGACCTTAAAAGACACGTTTTGGATTTCAATGAGACCGGGATCGGGTTTCCAGATTTGGATATCCGAAAACCACATCGATCCAAATTAACGATAGGTCAAGAATCTCAAGTGAAGATGAAGATTCAGAGTGCAAGGGTTATCGTTGTTAACTCTGAGGGTGATTTCAAAATGAGTGTAACGAGATAATGCCTTCGGTTTCGTTCGAACCCGGAACGAACTTGTATGGATTGAATGCTTTCAGAACATCGTCAGGTGGACGATGAGCATTCTAAGTGATGTGTTCTGATAAGGTAATCGTAGCCTCAAGCCTCATCAACCGGGAATGGCTAAAACAGCGGAGGTGCATCAAGGCTAAGTGGGTCATGCCCAAGTAGGACAAGATTTACCTCTGTCTAGATGTCCCTTTTATTTCGGCTGTATGGTGCGGTTGTTGATCATAACTGCGGGGTGGTCTTGTTCGGAACTGTTCAGTAAGGAATGGTTCCGGCTTTGTGTTGCAAGGGATAAGGAGTAATCCTCGGTACGGTGATCTAGGCCCTGTACTGTGACGGGCGGTACCCCAGTAGCCCTGCCACTGTATGGAATCCAAAATCCAATAAGTGCCATCGGTTTTGATTGTATTACCCACTTTTGTGGCTAGTAGCTGGAATTTAATAGATGTAACAATTTCGGCTATTTTCTATTTACTAAAACCCTAGACCTATTATAATATCACTGGATTTCCTATCAAATGTTTTGGTTAGCGTAAGGTAAAAACTTTTCCATGTTTATGTGTGGGAAGTCTTACGTGATACCTTTCTTTTCAAATGTTCTTCAAAAGTTAAGCAACTTTAACCTGTTACTCACACCAGACCCATGTCTGACCCGGAGTTTATTTCTGTTTTCTTAAACTCTTGGATACTCCAATTTTTACGAGTAGCCAAGGGATTCAGGTTAGCTTTGACGAATTGTGGAGGAGCAATGGAGCAGGAGGCTTCTGCGTTGTAGATATTTAGTGTTCCGCTGTGTTGGTATCTCTGAGTGGTTTATCTGGATTGTGTTTCGGGTTGTAATAACTAGACAGGTGTTTATAACTGTCTAGTATGTGATGTATAACCTGTGTAACTCTGATAGTTGTTGTATACTATGTAATACTTATGTTATCAATATAATTTATTCGTTCCGCTGTTGAGATTCTGATGTTGTTTCTTCTTTCTCTTCTCTTTTCTATCCCTTTTTTTCTTAAAGATGATGCAACTTTCTGGTCGTTTCAGTTTTTTGAAATTATTTTGAATTTGATTATTAATGTGGAAAAATATATGTTACAAATTAAATATATTTATGGAAGAGTTAGAGAATAAATAACTTAAATTTTATTTACCCTAAATAAAGAGTAATGAGTTTAAATTTAAATTTGAATAAGAGTTTTGTAAATTTTCAAGTATTGAAAATTGGGATTATGATTATAAAGATAATGAGTTTTGAAACTCTAAGAATTTTTGGATGTAAATTAATAAATATATAAATATATATTTTGGTTCCTTTTATTTATCTTGCAATTGTCTAACGACTTGCAGTTATGCTGTCATCCGAGTTTGGTGACATTTGAAAAACCATCTCTCATCGAGTTTTCTTACCTCTATTGCCATCGAGCTAAAATCAGTGTGGCTCTTTCCATAGTGATACACAAAAAGTCATGTCAACAATGATCTTGTTGATTGGAGTCTGAGATAAAATGATACTAAAATCCGGACACTATTCAGAAGCTTCTGAGAAATCAATCTCACTCGATCGATCTTTTGTGTAGCATTCAAATTTTTGTTCTTGTTTCGAAGGTAAGACGCCTTCAAAATAATAATGTATTGCTCGAAGAAATTCAATGGTCTACTAATCCCAGTAATTATACTTGGGAAATCATAGAATTTATTGATCAATTTTATCTTGGTCTTTTATCATCTTGAGTTGAGTGAGAAATTTTAATCTCATGCTGGTCTACCCTTCTTTTGATTGATGAAATAGATGAGTTGAATATAAACACTTCTCTAGAAATTGCGAGGATGCAATTTTGCTAAGGGGTGAGTCTGTAACAACCCTGGTTTTGGAGATTACCTGTAAATATTAAATTATAACGGTAGTTACGATTTAATATTGTGAATTAATATAAAATTTTTAATTTTGAATTGTTCATTTAGAACAAAACAATGAATTTTTTTGAAACAAAATGAGAAAATAAAGTTTGGAACTTTATTTTATTTTGTTTGAGTTAATAATGAATGGAAAATGGTTTTTATTTGGAGAAAATGCAGTAATTTTGTTAATTATTGCTAATTACTTCTTTTAATAATTTTAAAGGAAGTATTTGATTTTTAAAGATTGTTTATTCAAAAAAAAAGGATGGAATTTGATTTAAAAATGAGTTTTGGTAATGAAATTAAGTTTTAAATGCTTTGTCATATTTTTCTAAACAAGAAAAATATTTTAGTAGAATTTTTGGAGTTAAAATATGGAGGTATGCATTTATTAGTGTAAAATTGTGTATTTATGTAAAATAAGGGTTTTAATAATAAAAATGTTTTTAAAATTAAAATTAAACTTTTTACATGATGTAATTTTTTTTATTTTTATAAGTTTACATATTTTATTTGTGTAGAAACTTGAAAGAAAATGCATTGTTTTATTATAACATAGTGTAAAAATGTGCATATTGATTTAGGTGTGAATTAAAACCTTGGGCTAATTAATTTATTATCTGTTTGAGTCCAATAGCCCATTAGCCTACAACCAGAAGACAAAGAAATGAGAAAATATTTCCTGTACGCACGGAAAACTATTCTCATCTTCTTCCTCTAGCCGTAAACAAAAGATAGAAACCCTATTCAATCTATGGCCTTCAATCCCTTAATTTCTTCATGGATTTATTGTTTCAATCAATTAAAAGCTAATTTCAAATAGGTAATCTACTTCAAATCAGAGAGAATTCATCAAATTTCAATTTTGTTTTTAGGTTGTCTGCTAATTACTTGTTCTTCTTCTTTGCATGTTCTATTTCTAAATTTCTACAGGTAGCTGAAGCTTTCTATTGCCAAAAGCCTTCATCTTACTTCAGTCTGGCCAAATTTATTTATGTTAATCTCCATGAATTGCAAGGTGAGTATAAAAACTCACATATTCTAGCTTTGATTGAGATTTTAAGGTAAGAAAACTCAAATTTTTGTTGTTGTTGCATGTTCAATCATAAATCGCTGTCAGTAAATTGTGTATTTCTCTTTCGTTTTACATCGGAATTCGATTTTTTTTGAAGCTCTAAAAATCCTGAAAAGAATGTGACAACTTTCATGTTGAACACTTTTGAAAATTTTGAGCATAAAGGGTCGAAAAACCCAATACAAACTCGCTGCTTTATCACTGTAAAATTTTGAGCATAGAGGGTCGAAAGTTCATTCTAGTATCGCTGTCCCGAAACTAAGACGACAGCTGTAGTGAACTTCATATCTGATATTTGTTTTGGCCATATCTTTCATGTTCCTTATCCAAATTTAATAATTTAGGATGTTCCGGAAAGCTTAGATTTTGTGCTAGAAGTTTCATGTTTTGAGGTTTTTTGAAATTTCGAAGTTAGCATGGTAAAAATTGCATTTGTTTGTTGCTGTCTCGAGAGTAAAACGACAGCAATAACAATCATTGAACTGAGAATTGTATTGTCTTATTTTTGCTCTCATTCTTGTTCGATTTTGATGTTTTTTTTGAGATGTTTTGTGAGTTATGATGCCTATCAATAGGCTAGCTATATTTAGAGAATTTGAAATCCAAATTTAAATAGAATTTGAATTTACTTTGCGTTAAATTTGAATTGAATTCGTATTGAATTCAAGTTATCGGTCTTGAGTAATCTTTCTTGTTTTTCATTGTTTTCGAGCACAGTTTTCACTAAATCATTTGAAGTGATTTTTTTGAAATAAATGGAAATTTTGAATTATTATTATATTGTATTTTTAAAATTATTTTTTCTTTCTAATATAAAAATCTATTTATTTCCTGTAATAAAAGAATTTCAAATACTGGTTTTATTAATCATTTCGAGAAAAGTTTTAAAAGCTTGTTTTCGCTATTAAACTATTTTAAATGTAAAATATACACTTTTGCACTATTCAAATGTATGAGAAAGAGAATTAACGATTTAGTAAAACACGTGGTATTGGACATGTGCGTTTACTATTTCGGTCAATTCTGGACTTGTACGATCGAAACTATCCGGGTTATGATTTCTTAGTTACTTAGCCAATTTATGGCGAGTTTTTGAGATTATAATTCCTATATTAGGAATTATCTAGGAAAGACAATATTTGACGAGTTTTATGGTTTGAGATTTCTACTTTGAGATTTATGGTTTATGAAGAACCATCATGATGTTTTCACTTTTCGATGAGACGAGACGAGTTACGATGCCATTTAATACTTGTCGATGAGATGAGACAAGTATGGCGTCTCTTTATCACTTGCCAATGAGATGAGGCGAGATTTGATTTTATGAGTTTTATGATGTTCATAGTGTGGCATCGACTAGCGGTTAGTAAATAGTTAAGTACGAACGTGTGGTATGGGACAAACATTAACACTTTTAGAGTTCCTATCCATGAGTTTGTGACACATTCACGATATTTACCAAACAGAACTGCTTTGAGAGGTGTTAGCGACCTAGTCATGAGGACGAACTGCTTTGGGAGGTGTTAGGGACCTTGTTAGGGCTGACAAAATAGCTTGGAGAGGCGTCAACGACCTATTCATGAGGATCAACTGCTTTGAGAGGTGTTAGCGACCTTGTCACAGGCTTCAGCCGTTTGAGTTTAGCACGTGCAGCATTTCTTCGGCATTGCAATCGAGGATTTGGCCATTCCGGATTTTTTTTTGGGTTTCCTTTTTTATTATAATTTCACCATTTGAAGATGTTTCATTACATCAATAGCCTAGTGCTATATAAGATGTTATATATGTGGTGATTTCATTTATGATGTTTTGAACTATTATTGAGTTCCTTGAGCCATGAGTTTGGATGATTTCATGATTTTATAGGTTATTCTAGGTTTTTTTCCATTTTGGCGAGTTGAGATTGAGATTTTTATACATTTATACCAATGAGATGAGGTATAATTGAATTTGGAGATTCCTCTTTATTTGAGTTTTGGATCATCCTATTTGAGAATGTTTTATATTTGCCATTTTAGCGAGAGTTTGTATTGATGTTTCTCCTTTTGAGGAGATATGGTTCATGAAAACCATATAGACATTTTGGGATGTCGCTGATGATATGAGGCGAATATTTATATTTGTGATGTCCCGGAAATTTAGGCAATAATTATTTAATAATTTCTTTAATAATTATTTTAAAAAGGTGAAATATTTATTTAATAAATTAATTCAAACAGGAATTCTCTTTTGAAAATTAATAATTATTTAGTTTGTTAAATGATATTCTTTTCAAATGTTAAAAATATTTAAGTAATAAATTATCTTTCTAAACTGATTTAAAAATATTTTATTTATGATGTATAAATGTTTATACATTGTAAATAGAGGATTTGGTTTTAATTTTAATTTATATTAAATAAAGGATATTTTCTAATTACTATATAAATATATAATTTGTAAATTGATTTAATTTGATTTAAATTAGCATTGTAAACTTTTCAAAGGGTTTGTTTTAAAAAAATCTTTCTTATGTTTTTATAGAAATATAAGTGAGCATTTATTTTGTTTATAAGAATAAGTATAATTTAAATTTTGTTTTATAATAAAATTTTGTTTTGTTTTATTTTAAAGGAAATTGTTTTTCTTTGAAATAAGATTTAATTCATTTTTGTTAAAGTATAACATTTGATTTAAACTGTTGAATAAAATTTAATTCAACACTTCTTTTCTTTTGAAATTTAGTTACATAAAGAATATTATTTTAAAAATAATTAAACAAACATTAAAATATAAATGTATAGTTTTATAAAGAAGTGTATATGTATTTAATTAAAGGCTAATGTTAATAAATCATTTGAAACTTGCTAAAACAAATTAGAAATGGTTTTAAGATAATTCAAATACCTTTATAAATTTAGAATTTTCTTTTAAATATTGAAATGAATATGTGTTAAAATCTTAAAACATAAGTGAACACTTGTAAAACATTTAACATGATAACATAACAAGTGGCATGTTGTTTATTTTTGAAATTTAATTTATTTACAATAAAACATAACAAAAGCATTTGGATTAAAACACATTCTCTTCAAAAATGAAAATCTGAAAATCAAAAGAAAATCTGAAAATCCAAAATCCAATTTCTAACTCATGATTCAAGAATCAAAATATAAATCAGTTTCTTCAAATCTGCAAATAACAAACTACAAATCAAATCTGAAATCTTTCTCTTCAAAATGTCAACTGCAAATTGAAGAACAGCTTCAAATCTGTGCATTTGAGAATGGAGTCTGCATGCAATCTTCATCAACAAGTAATAGCATCAGGAAACTCAGCAATCAAAATACAAGTAAAGCAACTTCAATTTCAAATTTGCACCCTGATTTCAAAATGCATCTTCAATATGCAGGGTCTTGAAATCTACACCTAAATTTGTTTCTGCATCATCAAATTAAAAGGCGAGTAAGCTTTTATGTTTTAAAAACAGTTTTTCTTTATAAACTAAAGCTAAACATGATCTACAGAACTCAGATCCTAATTCATAAAAAATATATAAGTCAAAATCTGTTATATATATAATTGTTCTGTTTTCTGTTCTAAAAAAAAAAGAATTGAGTAACTTCATCATGCAAGAAGCCTGTGATCTCTGTGCATATAAATTAGTAGAAAAAATATATGTTGTGACGGTTGCCTATTGATGACTGTTATATGTGAATATATATGAATATGTATTTATGTAGCTGCAGATCTAATTTGCTTGTAAAATTAAGATATTCTTAAGTAGGAAATTCTTTATCACTTGAATGGTTTCAGCTAGAAACTTTTGTGTAAGCATAAATATGTTGTATGGAATAGATGGAGATTTATAAAATATAATTTAGATTAAATTAAAAATCTACTGCCTCTGTAACAACAAGAACCAATCATCATTAAAATGAAACAAATACAAAATAGCTTAAATCAATTAAATAGTTTTGTAATCTGAATTCATGTTTAAAACATGAATTTTTAAACAAAATTTATATTTTTAAAATTTGCTGGGGTAGGAGCAATTCTGTTTTGAAAAGAATTGGGAAAATTGGTCCTATCTAACTTTTAGTGTTTGTGGGAAGTTGTTGATCTATCTGGAGGTAGAGAATTGAATGGAGAGTGAGAGGAATATGGTCAGCAGTTGTGTTAGTAGGGGGTGGTGATGGAAATCTTGATTTCCAGGTTTATGTCCTGAAGTTGATTGGTCGGGTTTTGATTGCCTCTGGTTATCTTTGTGTTGCATCAAATGAGGAGAGGTTTTGGTGGTTGGAAGAGGGGTTGTAGATGGTGCGATGGCCGGAATCATAGGTGCTCAGATGGTCGGAATGGATCGTCGAGGTGGTTGACAGGTTTGGCAGTTTAAGTGCTACAGTGTTTCCAGGTTGACATGTATAACTAAATTTTTTATTTGGTATTACAGTGGGGTTTTATGGAGGTTGTAGTCAGATGAGGAGTTGGTCGGAGACTTGGTGGAGTTGGTCAGGGTGTCTGGTGATGGCCAGAGTGCCGGTGCATATGCACCGTGCACATTTGAAACTCTGGTGAACTTTGTGGAGTGTGCAGGGTATTTTGACTCGAAGCAATCCTCGGGTTTTTGTGCTTCTGACTCGAAGCAGATGGATTTGAAACTCGAAGTAAATCATGGATTTCTCGGGTATAGGTTACAGGTTTTAAACCTGAGAGATTTTGCAGTTTTTAAAATTTTGAATGAATTCATTTTTTTAAGTTAGAATCTGATACAAATGGAAGTTGAATCTACATTCAAACGAAGTTTGAAATTCAAAGTTTTTTTAAAACGAAATCTTAAATTTAAACAAGATTTAAACTCTGTTTTGAAATCAAGTTTAAAAAAAAAACAGTTTCAGGTTTTAAACCTGAGAGTTATTTTGCAGTTTTTTTAAAATGTTGAATGAAATTCAATTTAGTGCAGGAGTTGATTCAAGTGTAACTTGAATCTGAATTCAAATGTAATTTTGTATTCAATGTTTTTAAAAATGTAAATCTTAAATTTAAACAAGATTTAAATATGGGTTTAAGTAAAGATTTAAACAGTTTTCAGGTTTATCTTTAAAACCCAGATTTTTGATTCAAACAAGTATTTGTAAGTTTTAATTTTGAACAGATTTAAAAGTTTAGGCAAGATTTAAATTATTTTGAAATCAACTTAAAACTGTTTTCAAGTTTCTTTGGAAAGCAGATTTGATTTCAAAACAGTTTGTAAACATAAAAAAAATGAAAAAAATTGAATAAACATATTCAAATGTTTAAAAATAGATTTGAAAATGAAATTTGATTTCAAATAAGATTTAAAACTTGAAAGAATTTATTTCTTTTAATATTTGAAAAGTGTTAATTTAAATTTGAAAATTGAAAATAATCAATTTATTTTTCAAAGATTAATTTATTTAAATCAAGTAAATTTGTTTTAAATCTTTCTTTATATTTATGTAATGAATGTGCTTTAAACATTCATTTTATTTTAAGAATTTTACTTATTTAAAATTTGGATCAATGTTTAAATAGTTAAACAAATTAAATATCAATTTTTTTAAATGGAATTTGAATTTAAATTTAGAAATATATTGTTTTAATATATTTTGAATATAAAGGAGTCATTTGATTAGTTATTTAATTATTTTGAAAAATATTTAAGATAATTGAGGATTTACTTAATTATTTGGCATTAATTAATGGTTTAGATTAATATTAACTAGAAATGATTATTGATAATTATTCTAAGATAAATTTTTCTCGAGTATGTAATTATTGAAATATTGTTAATTAATAAATGATGACAATTATCTAAGGATAATTTAGTAATTAATTAATGAAATTTATTTTGATAATTAACTAGATTGGTTAATTGAATCTAATTAATTGAAATTTGTTAAGTATAATTAATGGTTAAAGTAATTAAGGAATTAATTACTTATTGTAATTAATTTTAATATTGTGATTTATTGAAGTTAATTAATTTAGTTTAATTAATTTTAATAAATCATTTGATGATTTTATAAGAGTGTAATTACTTAATGTAATTAGTGGAGCAGGATGACTTAAAGAAGTAAAAATGATATTTACTGAAATGTAATTAGTGGAAGGTGATTTATTTTAATAAAGTAATTTAGATAATTACTTTTGTAATTAATTAAGGAATTAATTAATGATTAATGATTTGTTAATTAAAGATAGTTGATTACTTAATTTAATATTAATCAAGGTGATTAATAATTAGATTAATTACTAAATGCAATTAATTTTAATTACGTAATTTATTTAAATATTAAAGATCATACTAATATTAATGATGTATTAAGGATTGTTTAATTAAGTAATAATTAATTAAGAGATTAATTAATTGTAATTAATTGAGGATAAATATAATTAATTATAATTAATAAATGAGTAATTAAATGTTAATTACTTATGATTAAGGTTAATTAATTAAAGACTGATTACTTATTGTAATTAGTGAATGATTAATCAAAGTTGTTTGATCAAGTTAAATACTTAGTCAATAATTAATTAACTGGATTAATTAATTAATGGATGTTAAGCAGGATTTAAATGAGTAATTAATTTAATTTATTTTAAATTAATTAGAGATGATTGTAATTAATTTAATTCATTTTAAATTAATTATAGTTGTTGGTTAATAAATCATTGCTTATGGATGTTATTGATTGAATGGTTGTGATCTCAGAAATGAGATGAGTCGTATCTATATGATATGAAGGTTTGGTTTAAGTATGATGGATTATTTGGTTGTGATGATTATCTGTTTATGGATGATACAGATTATCTGTTTATGATATGAATGTGATTATCTATTGTGAGATGTAGTTTATCTATCTATGTGAATTAGATAACAATGAAATAAGTTAATTATTTAAAACCCTTAAGTACAACTTGGACATTAAGATGGCGTTTGGTTTCGGTGAGACCGGGATCGGGTTTCCATATTTGGATATCCCAAAACCACATCGATTCCAAATAAACGTTAGGTCGTTAATCCAAGTGGAGCAAGTGAAGACTCGAGGTGTAAGGGCTATACGTCAGTATAACTCTGTGGGTGATTCCGTAATGAGTTTGACGGAATAGTACCTATAGATTCGAGATGGTGATTTAGAGTGCAAGGGTTATCGTCGTTAACTCTGTGGGTGATTCCGTAATGAGTGTAACGAGATAATGCCTTCGGTTTCGTTCGAACCCGGAACGAACTTGTATGGATTGAATGCTTTCAGAACATCGTCGGGTGGACGATGAGCATTCTAAGAGATGTGTCCTCTAAAGGTAATCGTAGCCTCAAGCCTCATCAACCGGGAATGGCTAAAACAGGGGAGGTGCAGCAAGGTTTCGTAGGTAGCACCCACTGGAGAGCAAGATTGATCCCTGTCTAGAGGTCCCTTTTTATTCGGCTTAGTGGGCAGTTGTTAGTGTACACCAACTGCGGGATTGTCTCGTTCGGAACTGTTCAGTAAGGAATGGTTCCGGCTTTGTGTTGCAGGGGATTGGGAGTAATCCTCGGTACGTTGATCTAGGCCACGTACTGTGACGAGCGGTACCCCAGTAGCCCTGCCATTGATGGAATCCATAATCCAATAAGTGCCTGTACGGTTTTAATTGTGCCCAACTATGTTGGAACGTGAGATGTAGCATTCCAGCTATTTCTGTATTTTATTTTGAAAACCCTAGACATTATTATAATATCACTGGATTTCCTATCAAATGTTTTGGTTAGCGTAAGGTAAAAACTTTTCCATGTTTATGTGTGGGAAGTCTTACGTGATACCTTTTGTCTTCAAAGGATTTTCTAAAGTTAAGCAACTTTTATCCCCGTTTACTCACACTAGACCCATGTCTGACCTGAGTGTTTATTTTCTGTTTTATTAAACTCTTGGGTACTCATATTACGTATGAGTAGTCAAGTGTTTCAGGATTGTTTTGATCGAGTTCTGGAGGAGATAATGGAGCAGGAGGCTTCAGCGTGTAGATATATGTAGTGGTTCCGCTGTGTTTGAGTTGTATCTATTCTCTCTGATGTATTTGAATTGTAATTGCTAGACAGATGTTTATAACTATCTAGTTTGTGTTGTATTAGCTGTTTAACTCTGATGTATATGATACTATGTAAGATTTTAAGTGATATATTATAATTTATTCGTTTCCGCTGTGAGATTCTGATGTTGTCTGTTCTTTCTTTCCTTTCTTTTCTCTTTCTATCCCTTTCTTTCTTCTTAGCGATACGACTTCCTGGTATTTGGAAGTTGGGTCGTTACAGTATTATTTGAGTATTATTATTGAATTTACCTCTTTTGAGGTCTTTGTACACTTAATTGACCTTAGTTCACTTAAGTCATGGGTTGTATTCTTTCTATTGCCTTTTCTCATTCGAAAAGAATTATCACCTTGTGTCTTATGCTTTATATTATCGTCTATCCTCATTAACTGATTGTTTTAGCTAGACCGACCCGTGTATTTTGTACTCGGGTCATATTGAGTTGTATCAGGTTAGCTATCAGTTATGGGACTTAGCTTTGATGCATCTGCTTGGATATAAGCCTAGCACTGTTGTGTAATTTATATTTCTTTCTGCTTGACTCTAATATGTATTTGGTTAGATGTATATAGTTTGGTCTCCGTACCACTTTTGTGTATCAGTTTGTATTATACTTGGATGTATCTGCGTATATATATTTATATGTATGATGATTACTGTTCTGTGATGTGATATGCATTGTGTTATTATATTTTGTTCTGATAGATCCATTAGCCACCTATAGTTTTGTATTAAGCATTTATTGGATATGTCGGTCCACTTGAAATAGAAAAAAAATATAGAGCATTTATCGACGTATGCAGTAAATGTTTAAGGCAAGATTATAGATGGTCGCTCCTAACCAGCCCTATTCTCCGCAATAACAGACATAATTACCCTGTAATTCTCTTTATTAATGTGGGTCTAGGGGTGGGGCGTCACAACTCGAATTATCTCGGTTTGGTCCAGAATCGGTGAATACACCGTTAAAGAAGAATGAAAAGTTTATTCGGGGAATGAACAAGATGTTTCAGGAGAGAATGACTACTCACGTAAAGGAATCGTTTTTTGAATTGATTGATATGGGTTATAGATACGATACTTTGGATAAGCAGGGAATTCCGGAGGAAAAAGGGGATACAAGCAATCTAAATTGTAGGAAAAGAAAGTTTGGTGGAAGAAACCGAGGAAAGATAAAGGAAAGAAGAAAAAGGTGAAAGATGTTACTTGTCTCAATTGCTTGGAGAAAGGTCATTACTCGGACAAATTTAAGAACCCTTGGAAGCAAGGAATGAGAGAGCCATTTATGAGGCCAGATCATGAATCTAGGGAATGCTATTACTGCCGCAAGCCGGGACATAGGATCAAGAATTGCCCAGCACAGAAGCAAGCTCTAGTAGCGAGGGTGTATGCAATCAAAGACAATTCTTCAATCTCAAAGGCTGATAAAGGAAAAGAGATTTTAGAAGGTAACCTCCTCGTTTATGATAAAAAATTTCAAGTTTGTTCGACATAGGAGCTATACATAGTTTTATTTCTCAACAAATCGTAATTAAGTTAAATCCTGAATCTGAAATCATAGTCGAATCTATTTTTGTCTGTTTCATTGGGTTTCGATATATTCTACGAACAGTTAGTTATCCCTTCGAACTAACCAATACCCCTGTATATTTCGTCGAGCAGATATCCCAATTGTTTCGTAATTGTATGAGTTGATTCTCATATTTGTTGATATTCTGATTTGGTAAACCGAATGCGGAATAAAAATTCGATTTGATCTGATCAATCATTTCTCTATCTTTCATATGTTCTTTGTTATCTCCTTGGAAAATTTCGAGGAAGAAATTTTCTTAAGGGGGAAATCTGTAACATTCCAGAAAGTTAACCAAGATAATTTGACGATTAATTTAGTTTTTGAAATTCATTTGTGAATTTATTCATGAATTAATTAGAGATTTCTAGAATAAACTTAAAATTTTAGGTTATAAGTAGAAATTTGATTTGAAATTTGAAGATAAGTATTTTACAAATGAATATTGGATTTAAAAATAAAGTAGAATTTAAAAGCTTTAAAAGTTAATGATAGTTTGTTTTCTAAATTTTTAATTATATTAATATTTGGAAGATGTAATAAATTTCAAAAGATTATTTTTAAGATTTAATCCTCTTATATATACATATATGAATAAAAGTGATTATTTGTTAATATATAATTTTTAAATCATTCTTTTCTTTTTAAAAGTTGTATAAAAATAAATGATAAGAAATTTATGAGTGCAAATGTATAAAAATATATATGTATATAAATATATTGAACTAAATTAAAGATTGAATGTGAAAAACAATGGAGATAGAGATTTTATTTGTGTAAATATAAATATAAAAGAAAACATAAACATTTTAAAAATGTAAACATAGGTTGTACATGAAATTATATTTACATTAAGGGTTAAAAACAAATTGACAAAAATAATTTAAATGAAGGGTATAAACACAATTTAGTTTATTTAGGGCATTTGTAAGAAAATATAGATATGTAAATTACAAGTGTAATAGATGTGGACAAGTGGAAAAGAAAGTTTATTTTCTTTTGAATTAAAACTGAAAGCATGCATAAGAAAAAAAAAGAGTTAGAAGCCAGGCTACTCTTTTCTCAAGCCTGAGAAATAAAGAAAGGAATTTTAAAACTTTCTTCGATCTCAAAGACAAGAAAACCCAAACCCGTAGAAAAATCAAAATAACCTGAGATTAGAAAAATAAAAGAAAATAAATTCAACCCGAAGCAATCAAATTGAAGCAAGTAAACTTCAAAGTGGATTCAACCAGATCAAAACAATCATCATCTCAGGAATATCAAGCATGCAGCAGACAATCTTTAATAAGTTCAACTAAGATAGCAAGCTAAGGACCAAGAAATTGCAGTTTAAAAAATTAAAGCATCTTACCCAAGCAAGCTAGAGATCAGATTCGACTTAGCAAGTAACAGATCTGAAATCAAGTCAAAAGAATTAAAGAATGTTTTTCCTTGTTCAATCAAAAGTTCTAGGCTCTATTTTTCTACAAGCCAGGTGAGTATACCCTTAAGAATCTGAAGCTTTAAGTGTTATTTTGTGATGAGGTTTGAAATTAATTGTGAAATATTATCATGCATGCAAATCTGTATATGGTTATATGTTGAGAAAAATATGGATGTTCAAGCTACAGGCACATTTTCCTTTGTTCGTTCCTAGGTTGCTAAAACCTGTTAAAATTTCAATTCCTCTTTATTTGATCCTTATTTGACTTAATGATTTGAGCAAAATTTGTTTGTTTAGCCTTGGGTTGAAGTTTTAATATATATTTGAGTGCATTTATGGTAAGTTTTTTTGAAAATGTTAAAAGCAACAGGCAAACCCAAATTGGGAGGATTCGAATCATTGTTTGGAAATGCTTGAAAATTAGGACGAACCAAAATCGTGTTGGAAATATTTTCATTCCAAGCAAAGCTCGGATGATTTCTCCAACCAGGGTTGTACGTTGGAGGAAACGGGTCAACCTTGTTGAAAGCATTGAGTTGTTTAATCAAGTTAGGGCACTGATCGACGATGTGATTTGAATCATTGCATTTGTAGTACATTGGTTGGGAAGCTTGGTTCATTTGGTTGGACGAGAAAATGTTGTCGAATTTATTGGCATTGCTTCGATTTTAGCTTCCAAAGCCAAAGACGATTCTATCGAGTGTGCGCTAGATCGAGAATAGATTGCTTTTCATTAGAACGTTCCCATTGGAATGACTTTTCGGTTAAGTTTTTAAGAAATTGCCAAGCATCATCGTGATGTTGGGCGAGAAAATTGCCTTGGCACATCGATTCAAACATTGTTCGGGAGCTATTTTCAAGTCCATCGTATAAGATTTGGCAAAGAGTTCATTTTTCAAAATTATGGTATGGCATTTTATCAAAAGTTCTTTAAATCTTTCAAAATATTTTCGAAAGGCTCACCCAAAATTGATGAAAATTTACAGTTTCATTTAATATTTTGGTTGTTTTTTCCAAGATGTGGTACTTTTTTAAGAAAACTTTAACAAATTCTTCCCAAGTTCTAAGCTATACAACTATTTTTCAGCTAATCAGTAAGAGAAAATGGAATTAGCTAGAGTTTGTTTCCCTCATCATAAAATTGTTGGAGTTTAATGGTTGCGCAACTTGTTCGAATTTTGTTCGGAAAATGTATGGGCCATCTTGTTCAAAATTGCCAAATTTCAAAAGCATGGCAATATGATTGCAATGAATTTAGAAATGGTTACACGTTGGGGGAAGGTAATGTGATACAATAAGGAATAGAAATTCTATCGAGAAAGATTTATCAATGAGAATTTGTGGGACATTTTCGTTTGCCATCGCTGGAGGGTTGTTCATCTGAGTTAAACGATTTGTTGTTGTGTCACGAGTCCAAGTACTCATGCACAAGAAAAAGTTAAGGAGAGAAAGAAGTTAGGATCAAGTTAAGAGAATGAAACTGAGTTTAGAAAATGAAGTGAAATCTTTTTTCTTTTATGTTTTTTTAAAAAGGAAAAATATTAACCAAAAAGTTAATTTTTAAAAGCGAGATTTGCTTTTTATTTTTTTAGTTTGTTTTTTGAAAAGTCATTTATTTATTTTTTTTCTAAAAAAACTAACTCAAGTGAATGCTTGTTTTTTGAATTTTTGATTTTGTTTGAGTCTTTTTTCTTTTTTTAAGGAAAAGATTTAAAAAGATTTTTTTAGAAAAGAACAAGTTAAGTAAAATGTACCCTTTTTTTTGGGATTTTGTTGTTTTTTTAAATATGCATAAACTAATGCAATAAATGAATGCAGGAACTTAATTATAAATTTTCTGTCCTTAGTTGCTCCTAACCAAAATTGCATAATCACACTTTTTCTTAATTCACCAAAATAGTTCTTAGCCAGGTAACGGACAAGGGTTATCAGTGTACCACGAATCACCATAGCAACGCAGCCGAATGTTTAAGTATCTTTAGAGAAAATCACTATAATATTTACGAATAACTTTAATATTTATATATGATTATTGCTCTGCCGTAACCTAGAGACTAAGAAATTGGATTGTCGAAAGAAGACAACTTGTCAAGATACAATTAAGCCCTAGATGAGCTCGCGACACCCTTAAGTCCAATGTCTAATCGTAATTATTAGTAAATTCTACGATGATATGCAATTTTTGGGCCAAAAAGGGGTAATGAAATCCCTCACCATATATGGATTTTGGGTGTTGCCCTTAGAAAATAAAAACAAGATGAAATGAATGTAAAACAGAAATTAAACGTGCATTAATAATGCAACTACATATGAAATTTGATTTTGTTTTTGGATTTTTAAAATGCAAGCAAAAAACAATGCAAGGAAAACAAAAACATGATATTAGGTAACGATAGCAGAGCGTGCAGAATTATTAGCGATTTATTTTAAAAGCAGCGATTTTTTAGCGTAAAATTTAGCAAGCAGAGCAGCGCAATTGGTTTAGCAAGCAATTTCTTTTCCTTTTGCAATCTACAACATGTAAAAGACCGTTAAACAAGAAAGTTATTTATTTGTTTTTTAAGAGAAGAAAACTACAGAATTATCTCAATCAAAGTTATGAAATACAACCCAAAATACATAACATAAGCCTACAAACCCATACTAAAGCTTCACCCAAAAAAAGAAATTCACACCAAAAATAACTAAAACTTCGACGTTCACAAAAGCACTGCCTAATTACACACCCAAACATATTTTCTTAGTCGCCTAATTTCATTTTCCCTCTTCTACATTGAAAACACGATTTAGAAGGAAAAAAAATGCGGAATCATAAAAAGAAAGGCAATTTGAATTCGGGATTCGATTTGAGATTCGGGAATGGGTGATTCAGGGAGACAAAGTGGGTTGCGGTGGTGTCAGTTTGCGCGTAAGGATGAGTAACGAACCGTTTTTCCATACCCTTTGAATCGACGATAAACTACACATGTCCAGCTCAAATTGCACGAATAAGCGGATCATTAAGGGTAGAAAGAAAAATAAAGACAGAATAGAACCTCATGCGAATGGAATAACATATATTATTTCAATAATAATCTTTACAGTGGAAATTTTAAAATACAATATCAGAGTCTAACCTAGATTCATCCTGGACGGTTATAAACTTGTATACTTACAAATGTTGAAAATAACAAACAAATGCAATAGATATGGCGGATAATAGAATACGTCCATACGATGATGACGATCTCCAGGTCTCCTCTGAAAACTCCAACTGTCTTCAACTAAACCTGAAACAACTCAGATCTGATCCGAGTATTAAAAATATATGGATCAAGCTTGATAAACCAGCGTCAGATACTCCAAATTTGAAATTTATAGATCATGACGATGTTATCAAAGCCTTTGAAAAGAAGAGTATCTCATGAGACCATGCCCACACATAAACACGGACGTGTTTTTACCTTATGATAACTAAAACACTTTTAGGCCAAAATACACTTGATATTATTTTTAATGACATTATTTTAAAACACTTTTCAAATAAACTTATTCAAATAAGGTTTCGATACCCACTGGATTGGGTCAATGTAATATACCTAATGAAAAGATACCAGAAGGGGTAGCTGAAATGTTTGCAAAGCATTACAGCTATTTTGGAACTACAATCAAAACCGTAAATCTTTATTAGAATTGGATTTCCAATATGACAGGAAACTAGTGGAAAGATCAATCTGTATCCACAGCTTACGTCCAAGACTCAGACACCGTTATACTATACCACAAATGGCTAAAATAGGATACAATCTGTGGATAACATCCAAGGACTCAGACTTCGCGCATCTCTACCATGAGGCCCAGACGTATCTAGTACCTAGGGCTTAGAACATCTGATAACCCTAATCACTACTATCCGAAATGCAAGCATACATCTGACCACATGGAATCCCACCATAATCGGGGTGTGAGACTCGTGAGGCTACGATCAATTTATTCAAAGCCATACTTTTCATACAAAACCACACTTTGATTATAACAGATTCCACTTTGAATGCCACATTGGGTTCCATGTGACATGATCGATTTCCAGAAAAGTATAACTTTTTGAGCTCGTATGTCTCGGGAAAGGGTGTTAAGCTAAAAGAAGTTGCCTTCTCCGCCACCGGCTAATTTACATTTATAAAAACCACTCAAATGTGATTTAGAATGCAACGTCAGACAAACATCCATACAAGTTCATTCTAGGACAGAATGAAACAGAAGGAACTCTCCTACTACCACTAGTAGCGAGTAGTCCTTGCAATCCGAAAAATCTCCAGAACGAGGAGATCACTGCTATAAATAACTCTACAATGGGAGCAACCCAGAGCATGTCAATAAGCAGGCCTCACGCTATAAAGATCCACGGTCTTCAATAAGCATCATCTTCAACATGTCTCCACTTTCGAACGTATACATTGGTTTCAAGTGATTTTCGGATAGGTGTTGCCCAAATCCGACTCTGGTCCTTTCGAAGCCAATCATCGCTTTAAAAGATTTAAATTATTAACTAGATATCAATAAATCAATCAATTACTTCATCTTTTGTTTAAATTAAATATCTTTCTTATATATATTCTTTTCAATTTGTTCCATTTTCTTTTCAGGGTATATGGAATCATTAAGCCTAATTTATCAAATCATTTGGTTTATTTAAACCTTTTTTAAATCTTGAAGTAATTCCAAATCTTTTACTTAGAAAAACCTTTCCAAATCATTCTTTTAATCTTAATCAAATATTTCTTATATTCAAGCTATAACTTTAAAGTTAGGAAAAACATTCCCAAATCATTCATTAAATCTTAATCAAAGATTTCTTTCTTAACTTCAAATCATATTCTTGCAAATCGAAAGTTTTCATAATAGATCACTACTGCCACCTTAAATGTGGTAAATTTCACCTCCAAGGAATAGAGGTAAGTAGATCTACATCATGAATATTTTTGTCTTCAATATGTTTTATTTCGATAATTAGTTTGAAGGGGTTTTTGGATAGGAATCAACCAAATATGATCCCGGTTTTCCGGACAGGAATCATCGAAGTCTGATCTCGGTTCCTTCATGCTAATCATCGATTAAAAGATGTTAAGTTCATATGGGTTTTGAGAATTAGTTTGAAGTGATTTTCAGATAGGAATCACCAAAATCCAATCTCGGTTCTTTGGATAGGAATCACCCAAATCTGATCCCAGTTCCTTTGTTCCAATCATCGAACAATTAAGTGGTTAATTAACATTCTAAGAATTTGTTTCTTTTCTTTTATTTTGGAAAAAATTAAATATACCTTTTAGAGCATCTGGGCTTTCCTTTCGATCTATTCCATCCCTCGTCTAAAATGAGAAAACATAGACCAGGTAAGTTCAGGGCACTAGTTGCTCCATCCCTAACCTTAGTAAACACCTTGTTTTATCTTTCCAAATCTCACAGGTGGGACAAATGTACTGGTCGTTTCTGCTTACTCAATTATCAACTTTATTTTGGAACCGATTATAAAGATTCCAAATTATCTTTTAAATGCTCAATTTTCCTTTTAAAAACATTCATAATTGATTCCAGGAAAAACCGTTACATTTGAACTCGTATTCAAAAGGTTATAGAACTCGTAGCATAAAAGTGGTGCGAAAAGTGCTATATAAGCTTATTTGATTTAAACAACTTTTTAATATTTGAAAATTCATATTTTCCATTCCAAATCCTTTTTAAACCTTTTTAATAGATTATCAGTTTATTTCATATTTTTAATTATTTAAAAATATCATTTATAAAAAAATCCCTCTTCGGATTCCGAACCGCAAAACCGTGATGTTTTTAGAAAATTGTTTTGGACATGTTTTGAAATATACTTGATGAAATCTTGATTTTATATCTTAGTTGGAAAATTACCATCATTGTGGACCAAAGAATTTTTATTTCAAAGAAATCCGACTTATAAATCATTCTCTACGTTAATTCAAAGTTACAGGTCGAAATTAACGAGCTACCACTACGCGACGAGCTCGATTTTGACCTGTTTTGTGAATTGCTTTGAAACTTGTCCGAAATACTTCAAATTTGTTTTGAACAATATTTAAACTATTTTAAATAATTTAAATTAATATTTTCATTATTTCAAATACATTTTTCATTTCATATTTTAATATTATATTAATATAATATCTTTCTCAATCTTTTAAGTTAGTTTGAAATCATTAAGAGGCTAAATAATTTCCATACACACATTTATTTAGATTTAATTTCCATTGAATTAACTATTCTTATTAACCTCTCTTATCATTTATCAAACTAAGTTATCATCCATTCACAAACATATAATCTAACATAATATCAACCAAGTTATCATCCATTAAATCATCCAAAATATAATAAACTTTTTGTATAATTAACTTGAAATACTTTTTTAAGAATTAGTAACTTAAAATATGAGTACTCACCTTTAACCAAAAGATTAACTTCCTACTAACAATCTTTTTTTAAACAACACTTCACTAAATTATCTTAACTTCACCAAACCATCACCTAAATAACATCATCTCACTTTCTAGCGCACGACCATCACTTTACTTCCACTTGCTTTCGACCATAAGTCTTTCCCTCTTCTTTGCTCTCGGCCAAACCTTTAAACAACACCACTACGTAACGAGCTTGAAAAAGGAAGAAGCAGAAGTGTAAAAAAGTGAGAAAGTGGATGCTTATTTGTAGAAAATTTTTTAGATTAAAATAATATTTTGTAAAAAGACCAAAATACTCTTTACTTACTTTTTAGGCAATCTTATCTTTTCTATACTTAACACCACATTTCAAATCATTACCTTATGTCATTTTCACTTAAGTATTAAGTAATAAATATAATAATTATTTTTGGTTTGATTTGATGTTTACTTTTTTGCTTTGAAATGACATGTTTGTCTTTTTGTGCTTACTTTTTCTAAATTATATTCTAAATTTTTTTAAGTATGTTTAGTAAAATTAAGTTTTATTAGTGAATTACTTAGTACCTATACTATTTGAATACATGTTACTATATAAGAAAATAAAGATGCGATGACGTTGCGACAATTTTAGTTGACAAAACGTTGATTTTCGATAAAATGTTTTACGGTCACATTTTAATATTTTAGTTAAACTATTTGTTTATGTAAAACAAATTTAAAAATAATTTTTTATCTTTCTATTTAAAAATATAAACGGTCATAAATAAATTAAAATAATTTATTTAACCATTGAAACATACTTTCGAAAATCAGCATTTTGTCACCTTTGTCGATATAGGCAAATGTTACTATTTTTGTGTATACTTTTCTTTCAAATCCTATATAATATTATTTGAATCATATAACGTTACCTATTTTATATTTAAAATCACTTTAAATAGTATATTTTAAAGTGGTCAAATTCTTGGTCGTTACATTCTTCCCTACTTAAAAGAATTTCGTCCTCGAAATTACCCAAAACAAAAGGTTGCCCAAAACATTTATATTTAAACTTAATTCCATATAATATACATAGATCATCCATATGAAATATCTTATTCGATCTTCTATTCGAAACACAACTTTACTTCCAAACTAGTATCGATCCCCCGATCCTCTAATGCAGACTCTGATCAGGCTCTTTGCTCAGAAACCATTACTTTCCTTACATAGCTCTCAACCATGATAAAAAACTAAAATATCTAACTATAAACCCTCATCAATGTTCATCGTCAAGGATCGAGTGATAAATCCTTTTTCAGACCAGTGTAAACATCTCAAAATTTCAAACTCGAATCTTAGATCAAAATTTGTGCGATGCATTGATCTACATATAATATATGTATTTATTAACCCTCAATACTTTCCTACTTTATCTTAAGTTTAAACATTTTATAGAGGTGCTTCTTTATATAATCCCTTTTATTATTTATTTGAAAATATTTTTATTAAAGGAAAATATTCTAAAGAAACAATTTTTCACTCAAAAGATTATTTATCTTTATAAAAAAATATTCCCACAATCTTTTAACTCAGTATATTTCCTTTAACACTGATATTGTTTATGAATCATTTCGTAATACTATTACCTAAGTTTATTTCATCTTATAACTCATATAAATCAATCACATTTTAAATACTTCAGTCCAATTCCGTAATCAATGCTAGAATTCGTTAATAAAAAAATTTCTAGGTTATAATCACCTTCTTAAAGAGTCATTATTTTACTTAAGCGTATAGATAGTTCATGGCTTAAATCTATATTTATATGATATACCTTTACATACAAAGAGTATATACAAATCCCAAATTTCAAATTGATTTTACTTAAATTTAGGTGTTTAACAAAAATTAATAAGTTATAAAACTTAATCCTTAGTTTTATTTATCTAAGCTCTTAATTTTGCTAATATTATTTATCTTATCCATATATTAATAAGACAACTTTACTAAGTGTAAATCTTTTGCTTACTAATCTTATGATTATCAACTTAATTTATTTACTTATCCATTTCTAAAATAAATTTCTTAACCTTAAATCCATCAAATACGTTATAGTCAAATTGTGAAACTTAATTCATATGGTATTTGTTATTTACCTTTTTCATCCAACAATCAGACTACTATCCATATTATTCAAAAATATTTACTTCTAATCTTACTTCATTTTGAATTACAAATGTTACCCTGAATATATCACTAATTCAAAGTTTTATATTAGGATGATATTTCTTATCTCTTTTATTCCTAAGTTTCACTTTGATTTTAACCAAATCAAAGAGTCTAAATTTAAAATTATCTTATCTCCTTTAAGTTATAGAACTTATCCTTTTATATCATGTTTACCCAAAGTCTCAATTTAGGCTTATCTTTTTCTATCTTATTGATAAGAATTTTTTCCTAAGTGTGCACTTCTTTTTTACTTTCTCTAATTACTACTTGTAGCCTCAATATTATCATAAAATATCTTATAGTAAAATTGTGAATTTTACTTCACAATATATTTGTACTTAGTTTTTAAATCCATCCATTATGATAATCACATAATCATTATTATTTCTTAATACTAGTTATCTAAGGGTATATGATTAAAGTTCTAAATTTTAGCTTTCAACTAATTGATTCTATAAGGAATATCTTATAGTCAAATCGTGCATTTCTAATCACAAGATATTCATATTTTAATTTTACTAGGCTAAATTACATCAATTCTTAATTTCTAACCTAAAAATAATAATATCCCTTTTTATATTAAAATATAAACCCAAGGAAACATATTTCATTTACCAACTTCTTTACAACAAAACCTTTTTTTATAAAATTAACAAATACGCGCTCGTATCTATAATACTCTCATAACACATTCTAGGGTCTTACTAACCCTATCTCTAATGAGTTACTCATCCTATCTCTGATGAGACTTACCCATATCAGGCTTTGTTGACCAAATGCTCTGATACCAAATGTCAAGGCCCATTTTCCTGTACCCTTTAAGTTGACAATAAACCACACATGTCCAACTCAAATAACACGAATAAGCGGATCATTAAGGGTAGAAAGAAAAACAAAGACAGAATAGAATCTCACACGAATGAAATAATATATATTATTTCAATAATAAACTTTGCTGCGGAAAATTTTAAAATACAATATCAGAGTCTAGCCTAGACGCAGCCTGGATAGTTATAAACTTATGTACTTACAAATGCTGAAAGCAACAAAAAAATGCAATAAATATTATGGATAATAGAATACATCCATACGATGATGAAGATCTCCAGCTCTCCTCTGAAAATTCCAACCATTTTCAACTCAACCTAAAACTACTCGGGTCTGACCCGAGTATTAAAAATACCCAGATCAGGCTTGATAAACCAGCGTGAGATACTCGAAATTTAAAATGTATAGATCATGACGACATTACCAAAACCTTTGAAAAGAAGGGTATCTCATAAGACCTTGCCCACACATAAACACGGACGAGTTTTTATGTTATGATAACCAAAAACACTTTTATACCAAAATGGACTTGATATTATTTTTAATGAAATTCTTTAAAAAACAGTTTTCAAATGAACTTATTCAAATAAGGTATCAATACCCGGACTAAGTCTGAGGTAATATATCCGAACTGGGTCAACGTAATATACCTAACGAAATATAAGATACCAGAACGGGTAGCTGAAATGTTTGCAAAGCGTTACAACTATTTTGGGACTACAATCAAAACCGTTAATCTCGTATTGTATTTGGATTTCCAACATGATAGAAAACTGGTGGAAAGATCAATCTTTATCCACAGCTTACGTCCAAGACTCAGACGCTGTTATACAACAACACAAATGTCTAAAAGGGGATACAATCTACGAAACATCCAAGGACTCAAACTTTGCGCATCCCTGCCATGAGGCCCATATGTATCTGGTACCTAGGGTTCAAAACATCTAATAACCGAAATCACTACTATCTGAATGCAAGCATACATCTGACCACATGGAATCCCATCATAATCGGGGTGTGAGGCTTGCAAGGCTACAATCAATTTCTTCAAATCCATGTTTTCATACAAAACCACGCTTTGATTATAGCAGGTTCCACTTTGAATGCCACATTGTCGTTCTATGTCACATGACTGATTTCTAGAAAAGTGTAACTTCCTGAGCTCGTATGTCTCAGGAAAGGGTGTTAAGTTAAAAGAAGTTGCCTTCTCTGCCACCGACTAATATACGTTTATAGAAACCACTCAAATATGATTTAGAATACAATGTCAGACAAACATTCATACAAGTTCATTTTGAGACTGAACAAAACTGAAGGTACTCTCCTACTACCATTAGTAGCGAGTAGTCCTTGCAATCCAAAAAATTTCCACAATGATGAGACCACTTCTATAAATAAATTTATAATGGAAGCGATGTAGAGCATGTCAATAAGCAGTTCTCACGCTATAAAGATCCACGGTCTTCAATAATCGCCATCTTCAACATGTCTTCATTTTCGAACGTATACATTGGTTCGAAGTGGTTTTCAGATAGGAGTCACCCAAATCCGATTCTGGTTCCTTCGAAGCCAATCACCACTTTAAAAGATGTTATGTTCTTAGGTAGATATTAATCATCAATCAATTACTTCATCTTTTATTTAAATTAAATATCTTTCTTAGATACTCTTTTCAATATATTCCATTTTCTTTTGAAGGGTATATGGAATCATTAAGCCTCATTTAACGAATCATTTGAATTATTTAACCTTTCTTAAATCCTGAAATAATTCCAAACCATTTTCTCTTTTACTTAGGAAAACCTTTCCAAATTATTCTTTTAATCTTAAGATATCTCATATTCAAGCTATAACTTTTAACTTAGGGAAAATATTCCTAAATCATTCATTAAATCTTAATCAAAGTTTGTTTCTTAACTTCAAATCATATTCTTACAAATCGAAGGTTTTCATAACAGAGCACTACTGCAACCTTAAATATAGTAAATTTCACCTCTAAGGAATATTGGTAAGTAGACCTACATCATGAAGATCTTTATCTTCAATATGTTTTATTTTGATAATTAGCTTGGAGAGGTTTTTCGATAGGAATCACCCAATTCTGATCCCGGTTCCTTCATGCTAATCGTCGATAAAAAGATGTTAAGTTCATATGGGGTTTCGAAAATTAGTTTGAAGTGATTTACGGATAGGAATCACCCATATCCATTCTCAGTTCTTCAGATAGGAATCACCCAAATCCAATCCCAGTTCCTTCGTACCAATCATCTAAAAAAAGATGTTAAGTGGTCAATTAACATTCTAAGAATTTGTTTCTTTTCTTTTATTTTGTAAAAACTTAATTATAATCTTTTAGAGTATCCGGCCTTTCCTTTCGATCTATTCCACCCCTGCCTAAAAAGAGAAAACATAGGACATGTATGTTTAGGGCACTAGTTGCCCCATCTCTAACCTTAGTTAAGTACCTTGTTTTATCTTTCCAGATCTCACAAGCGGGAAAATGTACTAGTCGTTTCCGCATACTCTGTTATCAACTTTATTTTTGAATTGATTATAAAGATTCCAAATTATCTTTTAAATGCTCAATTTTCTTTTTAAAAACATTCATAATTGATTCTAGGAAAAACCGTTACGTTTAAACTCATATTCAAATGGTTAAAGAATTCGCAGCAAAAAAGTCCTACGAAAAATGCCATATAAGCTTATTTGATTTAAACAACTTTTTAATATTTGAAAATTCATATTTTCCATTCCAAATCTCTTTTAAAATATTTTAATAGATTTATCAAATTTATTTCATATTTTTAATCATTTGAAAAATATCATTTATAAATAAATTCCTTTTTGGATTTCGAACTGCAAAACCGCGTTGTTTTTAGAAATTTTTTTGGACGTATTTTAAAATATACCTGAGAAATCTTGATTTTCTTTCTTCGTTGGAAAACTATTATTATTGTGGATCAAAGAATTTTTATTTTGAAAAATCGGACTTATAAATCATTTCCTACGTTAATTTGAAGTTACGGGTCGAAATTTACGAACTACTGCTATGTGACGAGCTCGATTTTGACTAATTTTATGAATTGCTTTGGAACTTGACCAAAACACTTTGAATTTGTTTTAAACTATATTTAAACTTTTAAGCTTATTTAAAACAATATTTTCATCATTTCAAACTCATTTTTCATCTCATTTCATATTATAATATTATATTATTATAAAATCTTTTTCAATCTTTTTAGATATAATGAAATCATTAAGAGGCTAAATAATTTCCACACACACATTTGTATGAATTTAATTTCCATTGCTTACTAACCATTTCTCTTACCATTTATCAGACTAAGTCATCATCCATATCACAAACATATAATCAACCATAATATCAACCAAGTTATCATCTATTAAATCATCCAAAATAAAACAAACTTTTCATATAATTAACTTGAAATAATTTTTTAAGAATTAGAAACTTAAAATATGAGTACTCCCCTTTAACCAAAAGATTAACTTCCTACCAACATTCTTTTTTTAAATAACACTTCACTAAATCATCTTAACTTCACCAAACCATCACCTAAACAACTTCACCTCACTTTCTAGTGCATGACCATTACTTTACTTCCACTTGCTCTCGACCACAAGTATTTCCCTCTTCTTTGATCTCGGCCAAACCTTTCAACAACACCAATAGGCTCGGCCTCTCTTTGATCCTCCCCTTCCTTCGTTATTTCTTCACTTCTTAGATGCTAAACCATGTTTTGGTGATATTCTATGTATTTAGCAAAGTTTGGTGGAGTTTTGAATTTATTTATTATTGTTTTGAAAAAGTTAGTAAGAAAATAGAAGAGAAGAAGCCAATAGAGAGTGGAAGAAAAGCTTGTAAAAGGAAGAAGCAGAAGTGTAAAAAAGTGAGAAAGTGGATGCTTATTTGTAGAAAAAGTTTTAGATTAAAATAATATTTTGTAAAAAGACCAAAACACCCTTTACTTACTTTTTAGGCAACCTTATTTTTCAACACTTGACATTATATTTCAAATCATTACTTTATGTCATTTTCACTTAAATATTAAGTAAGAAATATAATAATTATTTTTGGTTTGATTTGATGTTTACCTTTTTCTTTGAAATGATATGTTTGCCTTTTTGTACTTACTTTTGCTAAGTTATATTCTGGAATTTTCTAAGTATGTTTAGTAAAAGTAAAATTGATTAGTGAATTAACTAGTGCTTATACTATTTGAATATATGTTGCTATATAAGAAAATAAAGGTGCGACGACGTTATGATAAATTTTAATCGACAAAACGTTGATTTTCGACAAAATATTTTACGGTCACATTTTAATGTTTCAGTTAAACTATTTATTTATGTAAACCAAATTTAAAAATAAATTTTTATATTGCTATTTAAAAATATAAACACTCATAAATAAATTAAAATAATTTATTTAACCTTTGAAACATACTTTTCTGAAATCAGCATTTTGTCACCTTTGTCGATATAGGCAAATGTTACTATTTTTGTGTATACTTTTCTTTCCAAATCCTATCTAGTACTGTTTAAATCATATAACCTTACCTATTTAATATTTAAAATCACTTTAAGAAGTATATTTTAAATTAGTCAAATTTTGGGTCATTTATATGGTGATTCTAATCGTAAGTGGATATGAGTGAAGATAGATTTTTGTATTGGTGGATGCGACTCAATTTTGATTCAGGCTAGAGGATGTTTGGTTAGGGATTTGTTGAGAAGGAGGTGGTGTTTTTTAGTTCAGGAATATTGAATTTCACGAGCTGGTGGATTGAAGTTTAATTTCCATTGAGGCGAGGAGGTGCTGCTGGAAGGGTTGATGGCAGGGGGATTTGTTGGGTTTTTGATTGAGGGGGTAGCGGTTCAATAAGTGGAGTTGTGAGGTAATGAGCGTTTGGAGTTGAAGGAGAAATAGGGTTGTTGGAAATGTTGGAGATAGTTTACGGTTGTAGACATGGATGTGCAAGTTGATGCAGGCAGTTTTGATGGGTTGTTTGATGTAGGAGAGTAGTGAAGGTGAATGGGTGGTGAAGTAGAAGTTGTATGTAGAGTTGTAGTGATGGATTTTGGGCAGAGGATAGTCTTAGTTGTGGTGAAGGTGGCGGCTATTGAAGGAAGTGTCGTGGGATGGCTGTAGTTTAGAGGATGGTGGCTGCAGTATTGATGGAAATGATGTTGATGAAGTTGTAGTGCAGAGGTGGATGTAGGGAAGAGGAGGTGAACTAGCTTGAGGTATGCAAGTGGTATTGTTGTGATTGTGGTTAGTTTGGTGATGATGAAGTGGGTTTGTTATGCTGGTTATGGATGATGGAGGAGTGTTGCAGTGCTGGAGTTGTGTTTGTGATGGTATCTGGTATTTGAAGTGATGGATGGTTTTTTTTGTTGGAAGATGTAATGAGGCAGAGAATGAAATAAAGCAGAGGTGATGTAGTTAAGGCAGGGTTATGTGCATAGAAATGCACAGTGTTGCTTGTAATGGGATAGGAAGGCGAATGGTTGGTTGTTAAAGGGAGATGCTAGCAGAAAATGGTGGTGAAATGTGGAGCAGGGTGCTGAAGTATTAAAGTATGGTGCAGTTTGTGAAATGATTGTTGCTATAATGCAGGGAAGTGTTGTAATGGTTTGCAATAATCGAGAGGAGGAGCTCACGACTCTTTATGAGTTGCACTACGTCCAGTAAGAAATGTTAACCCTCTCTTGTAAATATGTACATATTTTTTCATGTTACACTCATTATATCATGCACTGACTATGGGGACACATTCAAAATTAAGTGTGTGGGGGAGTCTCATGTTTTTGATGTTGGCAGTGTGACAGTGGATGGTTGGAAGTGTGTACATGTTGATGGCGAAGTATGTTGCTGTGATGTTCTTCAAGGAGGAGAAGGAGAAGTGTGGTGAAGGAAGTGTATGAAGATAGTTTGGTATAGGTTGATGACAATAACAACCATTCACAATCGGTGTGGTTTCAAGGAGGAGATGAGGTGATAGAGGAGTTTGATTCAGGTGAAGGATGATGGGCTCTTGTGGAGTGGGTTGCTAATTGTTGTTCAGCGGATTGTGGATCGCTAAGAGGAGACTGGAGGGTAGTGGCAGAGGAATTGTGGCAGTTTGAAACAATAGTGAGGTTGGTATTGAGTTTGAAGAAGGGAGGTGTGCAACACACAGAAAAGTTCAAAAAAGAAGCCAAAAAATTGCACAGAGAAAATAGAAATGGCAAATTGTGGTTTGTAATTGTAATATAGTGAATGCAACATTAAATTGCAATATAGAAAATGAGAATTTGTACATTGTTATGTAAATGAAACAAAATATTTCTGTTTTGTTTTAAAATGCAATTGTGTATATTTTTCTATATTGCGAATGCAAATAGAAATAGAAAGAACATGCAAAGCACAAAATATTTTTAAATGCAAATTAACACACAAAATGAACACACAATAAATCAAACAAAAACAACTCGAAGATTAGAATTAAAATCAAATTGCGATTCCCCAGTAACGGTGCCAAAAACTTGTTCGACGATGAATTTTCAGTCTATTAGAAAATCATCGAAAAATTAAACCGCAAGCGTGTGACATATAACTGTTGTACGTATGCGAATACAGGTCGATCCATAGGAAAATGAATTTATCTCTAGTAATACTCAATCAAATTAACCTAATTTTTCAAGTTTGTTTTAAACTAAGGAAAATAGCAAAAATTGAACTAGAGCAAAGGTGAGTAACTATGATAAAAAGAACATTTTAGTGGCAAATCCATTTTCAATCATTCACATAAATCAACACAAAATTCACTTGTAACCTCTCTTTGAAAATATTAAGTAGAAATGATTAATGTGCTTATTAGAAGTATGGTTTATTGAGTTATTAATAAGCTCAACTTAAACCATCAAACTTTAGCACATCATTCAAACCACTTATCAACTCCCATGATCATTACATGAAATTAAAAATAAAATCTATTTTAAGTATGATCTATTTACTATTAATTAGTAACATAGACCATCAAATTTTTATTCTAGCTTAACTTTCATTATCAAAACCACTTAGCCAAATGAACAAATTGCTTATGTTTACAAATGAATAAGCATAGCCTATTTGAGATGTCAATATAGGCTATCAAAATTCAATAAAATAGAAACATAAACCACCATCATTTATATTTTCCATTAAGAAAAATAAGAGAGATCACTAATAAAATCATTATGTTAATTTAATACTTTTCATGAGAGCTTCATCACCCCTAAATTTAAGGGGTTTAGCTACTCATATTTGAAAACATTTTAATATAAAGCGATTTCAACATAAATATAAATGAAGACAAGTGCTAATTAAAAGAAGACGAAACTAACTACTTGCGTAAAATAAATCTAAACTAATTGCATCAATTAATAGAGAGAATAAGAGAATAAAAGAGCATAAAAGAAAGCATAAATAAAATTGCATTAAAGTAAAAATGGGGCTAAGATGCCATGAAAGAAACTTTTATTTATCTTTGATTTTGTGGTTATAACTTGCATGAAAAGTAACAAGATAATTACGTAGGGCATAAAGGGTATCTATACATGCTTAAAACCCTAATTCATTTTTAAGGGACTACCAAAAATTCCCTTTAGGAAGTGTAACCTTCAAATAACCATTAGGGAATTAATTAATCCCCACTAACAATCCTTTAAACCTCCATTAACGTGTGTTGTGCTTTTAATTGTGGACCATATGGTAGTAGGTTAGTGGGCTCCTCCCTGTTGCATGAATTCATTTATTTCCAATCTTCATTTTCCTTAAACATATGTGCACGAATTTATCCATGAAGGCTTCTTCATATTTTCTCTCCATTTCCTACAATTAAAAACAAAAATTTAAAGATAATTTTTCTCAAATTAAATCATACACAAATTTATCATCTTACCCCTCCAAATGAAGATGAATAAATGATGATTTAAAAACAATTTAAATTTTGGTTTAAACATGTAAAATACCCTAATATGTTCATTTATATAAGTAAAAGTAGATTAAATAAGGAAGTAAAAATATTCACTTTACGTGCATATCATAGACTGGTGCCTGAAGCTATTTCAGGCAATATCGACCAAATTTCGATCGAATTCAATCCAATTCCTACTTTAATCACTCCAATTTGATGCTAATGTCATACCCATCGATGGTAGCGATCAAAACATAAAATATATATACAAATTGACTAGAATTAGGTGTAGATTTATGAGCATGGAAGTCACCACTGAGCTGCATTCATCATCTTCTTCCTCTCCTTCCATCCATGACCGCACGCACACATCACACCATCGCCACAACGAAACTCGATTCCCCTCTCACCATAGATGCAGGTTAATATAATAAATCGCATATTCAAGTTAGGGGATTTATAAAAAATTTCTTGATTTATTTTCAAATGTCAAAGAAAAGAGAGTTTAGTTGGTTTTCTTGTTTTAGGAGAATCATTAACAAGAGATAGCAGTGTAAAGAGAAAATAAGTGAACGAAGAAAAATTAAAGAGTGAGTATTCTGGAAATGAATATGGATTGAAACATGGGCTTGGGTACAAAATATGAAACAAGTAATTATATAAATTTTATTTCTTTTACTTTTAAAATTTAATTCTATTTAAGTTACAAAAATACAAATTCCTATATAAAAATTATTTCTTTTTGCAATTAACATTTTATTTCAGTTACATTACTTTTAAAATTTATTTTCCACATTTTAACTAATTTTAAATTTTAATTATCATTTTTTCACAACTAAAATTCTTTTATTAAATAATTTCAAAACTAATTGATGAAATAAATTTCAAAATTCTATCTTATTCAACTAAATTGCTATTTATAACTTTAGTTAATTTCTATTTAAAATTTGGGTTATTACAACATATATTAGTGCTATCACCATAGGATGGTTTGTGTATATATATACGTTTACTTAAAATAAATTGTATATGTGTATGTATGTATCATAAAGCTCACGACCGGATTTCAAAAAAAATATTTATTTATTACTAAATTGTTTTTAAAGAATGGATAAATTAATGTAATATCAATACATACATAATGTAGGTTTTTATTTCATAAATATTCACATAAAAGTACGTATAGTATTCAGATTTATTAAAAAATTATATGATATTTGAATCCTATTATTTAAATTAGATATTTAAATAAATTTATATATGAATATATATATATATATATGAAATGAATACTTTTGAAATTATATATCATATTTTTAATTACTGTAATATGAAGTCTAATCACATAAAACTATTTAGGTTTTAAAATTGTTTTTTAGTTTTATTCATATAATTTCGCACAGAATTTGATACAAAAAATTTTAAAATTATATATAACCTAGTGTGGCCGAGAGTAATTTTTAATAAAAAAATTATTTACTAAATATAATCACATTATTTATTTATGGTATGTATATAAATCATTTAAACATTATTATGTATATATATCTTACTTTATAATTTCAAGATATTATATGTATGTATATATATTATATGTATATATATATATCAAAATTAATTTGTTGTAGTAAACTTAGAATTGTTTTAAAAGTACATATGAACATGTTAAATTAATTTAATCATATGAAATTATGTTAATTAATCTATGCATACATGCATACGTACATATATATATATATATATAATTTTATAATACTTTATATTTTACAGTAAATATTTATTACATATAAAATTATATGTACACACGCACGCACTTTGCATACATACACACACAAACACAGACAAGCACACACACACACACATACATTCACAACACTTATGTATACATATATGCTAACATGTCCGTTGCGGTGTAAATCTCAACATATATATGTATATATATAGGCATGTTAAACCATGTACACCTTATTATGTTACATGTGCACGTACACATATATGTAACGACCCATAATTTCTATCATTCGAATTTGGAATTTTAATCGATTTTAAATATTCAAAAGCTAATTTTGTAAGTTAAATAACTCATGTTTCGAATATAGTGATTTATTTGGATAATTAAATTGTATAATTTAATATTTAAAACTGTTAAAATAATTGAATCTTGGATTTAAATGAACGAGAATGATTTGTAATGCTGATTTTAAATTCTATTTGAATTAGAATGAAGTTAGCAAACTTTTAATTTTAATTTAAAAGTGAGAAAACAGAAATTGGAAATTTTATGATTTAATTAACGTGCAAAATAGTCATTTTGGACACTGTCTCAGATTTCGACGAAAGCAGTTACATTTGATTCGTAATAGTGAATTATAGTATACTGTTGAATTTCATGTCGATTGGACTTACAGTTTGATCATGCGAGTTCGAAACGCACAGAAATTAATTAATGGAATTTAATTAAAATAAGCGAATATTAGGCTCAAGTCCCTAATAAGTTCACAATACACAAAACCCCAGCAAAAAAATATGTAAATTAGGACCCTAGAATTAAGTTACTAAGTAATTGGACATAGTTATGCAATTATTCACTGAATAATTGCAAACATTTATGCAACTATATCAAAAAGTTGCATAAATTTATGTAATTTTTTGATGAATAATTGCGGAATTTTCCGCAATTTTGTCGAAAAAATTGGGGAAATTTCTGCAATTTTTCAGTGATTGATTGTAGAAATGACTGTAATTTTTTGATATAATTGCATAAATGTATGCAATTATTCACTGGATATTTGCATAAGTGTGTGTCATTATTCAGTAATTTAATTCTAGGAACCTAATTTACAAATTTTTTTACTGAGGTTTTTGGGTATTTTAAAACTTATTAGAGACCTGTGCCAAACTATCCCTTAAAATAATTCGATTTCAAAAACCTATGTTCTGTATATGATGGAATTGGCCTCCAATTTATGTTCCATTATGTTCGGAATAGGGGTAAAACGTTAGGAATGCCAGGCCCACGCTTCGTTTGAATTTCGAAAAATATTCGCATGAATAATGTTTAGATATTTTTCCTATAAAAGGACCTTTGCGCTTCATTTTTTGCAAAACCTAATTTACTTAACCCTAGCGCCATTTCCCTCTTCCTCAAATCTAACGGCCTCTATTTCTCCTGTAAATCCACATGTTTTTAGGCCTCGATTTCTCCACGAAACTTGTAGCCCTCATTATCACGAGTTTATCCATACCAGCCGGTCGTCGAATCGATGCTCGAGGTGGCCGCAATCGGCCCGCATTCATGTATAGAAAATTTGGGATCTCGCAGCTTTCGTTGAGGTGGAGGGCGCGAGGCAGCTCGCTGAGGTTTGTAGGCGGCGGTTGACGCTGGCGAGGGTGGCGTTCATCGAGGTGCGCGAGCGATTTAATAGAAAAAAATAAAAGAGTCGTGCCTGGGTTCTTCACACGTGAGGAGGGAGAAGGATTAGGTTTAAATTTTAAACTTATTTTAATTTGTTAATTAATTTTAATGATAATTGAATGTTTGAAAAAAATGCATAACTATTTCATACGAGGTCCTTTTGCACGAAACAGGCGGCGTTGGATTCGTATCAATGAATACTACATTCCAGAGCTAGTTTGGAAGGACTTGGGGCTGTTGAAAATTTTATTAAAATCAAACACTTACTTAATTTTAATCGAAATAAACGCTGCAACAACGAATGTAACAAAAGTGAGTAAACACACCTCTCTGGCTTGCTTATATTTTTATGTAAATGAGAACAAATATTTATTATGATGATTAATGCTTGTTCGGATGATATATATATATATATATATATATATAGTAGTTGGTTTGGATATATTCCCGCATGTTGAAGCGGATGAGACCCTATACGTTTCCGCGTATGAGCGGATGATTCTTTGTACGCGTGTTTGCCTCAAAGCAGACATTGTGCATATTCTCATGTGCATATTTATTGCAGGTCATAGGTTGGAGGGATTCAACTAGATTCCTCATCACTATTTATTTTTGTTTACAGATATATATGTCGTATCATGTGATGTGTGATGATTTGGATGTCATGATTGATGTTATTGATATGCATCACATTATTTAGTGCTGTAGTAGCATCGAGCCATATTTTTGGAATTTTGAAATATTAATATGACAATTTTGATTTAAAATGGATTACAAAGTGAATTTGGAAACATGTACGTTTTATTGGTTTTGAATTATTTAAAACAGAAGAAATATATTTTAAATAAATAGAAATGTGATTTTTGATGTTATTAATTTTATAGTTTGGTGAAATACTTTAAATGGAGGTTTCAAATGGTTTTATAAAAATATATTTTTATAAATGGGATATGGTTCCAAATGGTGTTTTATAAACATACATACATACATACATACATACATACATACATACATACATACATATGTATGTATGTGTATATATAAACGGATTTGAAACTGAAGTTTTTAAATCGATTTATAATAGGATTGGAAACCAATATTTTATTTTGGATTTGAGGTCAATATTTTATATAAATAGATTTTTATAAATAAATTAGATTTTTATGAAAAGTGTTTATAAATGGATTTTTATAACAAATGAGATTTAGGAAAGAATGCGTTTATAAAATATAATTTTATAAATATAAGTGTTGAACAAAATGTTATAAAATAGAAATCGGATTCATAATATTGTTTTATAAAGACGAAATCAATTTAATTTGATAAGCTAAATATGAAAGTTTATAAAGGAACTATATTCACGTTTTTAAAGTGAATAATCTATTAAGAAAATGGTTTGAAGGTGATATGTTGAAAATGGAGTTAAATGGTTTTGAAAAGTGATTTGAAATGGGATAAGTATCGAAAAGATAGATTTCAACGTTTTTGGTTGAAATAGACATTCTCATGAAAAATCAGGAAGACATGAACTGTAACACTATTGTTATAGTATATGATTTCCAAAGTGAAGTATTTTATATAGTTATGGGTTTTATTTATATATCCTATATTTGGCATTGATATTCGAGATGATAACTTCTATCGGTTTTGAGGTTAAGAATGTGGTTCACACAAGGTCCGAGAGGTAATGATACCCCAGCTTGATTGGCTTCGTTGTTAACTAATAAATAGTTGAAGTTTGATTTTGAAGACTAATATTGAATATTGTCTGTTGAATCCCTATACTAGCATTTTTGGATTGTTGTAACGATGTTTTACACAGCATTCGTTTTGACCCAAATAAAGTATGTTTTGAAGAATGTTTCTCCTTAAAGAGATTTGCATATGTACTTAATCATCGAATTAAGTATATGAAATATATTATAAGTGCTGAAAATAAAGTGATTTGTGAATATACTTATTATTAAAATCAGTATATGGGAATGTTTTTCAAATATTGAAACGGTTTTGGAAATATATCTTTTTAAAGATAGTTTGAAGTAAATATTGGAAATTTATTTAATTAATAAGTATTAATTAAATGGCCCTAGTGATTGTTTATGGTGCTAGATTTGTTTGTTTTCTTTGATAGTTAAATAACCAACTATCAAATATTTGGCCTATTTATCGTTGTTAGTTCGAAGAGATCGGGGTTGGATTTATTTGGGAACCACTTCGGACCTATTTGTGCGTTCGAAAGTGCGTGTTTATGATTATGATTTTGAAGACGGCGATCTTCATGATGCAGGGCTACTTGCCACTAGTCCCTCAACGTGAAATTTAACATATCATATATTTATGGTGGCAGTAATGCTTTGTTATGAAAATCGACTATATGCAAGGACTTCTCGCTACTAATTCTAGGGGTAATTCCCGATAGGATGTGGTAGAAGAGTACCTTCGGTTTGTCTTGTTCCTGGAAAAATTGTATGGACGGATGTCTGACATTGCATTTTTGAGATTGTTTGTTAATTTTCATAAACGTATATCTGTTTGGTGGCGGAGAAGGAAACTTCTCTTAGCTGAACACCCTTCTCTGAGATGTATGAGCTCAGAGGTTATATGTTTATGAAAGTCAACAGTGATCGAAGGAATGGTTGTTTGGAATTCAAAGTGGAATGTGCTATTTTAAAGGTAAACATGACCTTATGCCTCATCACCCGAAAATAACAGAAAATGATAGGAGCAAAAGTGCTATATGGGTCGCACCCATATGGATATGATCATCACCTTTCTAGATTTCCCTATATATTCTAGTGTTGTATGCTATGGCCACGAATAGGTCGGGAACGACCGAGGTGATGTCTTATTCGGTACTATCCAGATGGAAGGGGTAGGCTGGTTCTGTGCTGGTTTAGGAGTTCAGTATCTTGACCCTAGGTGCATTTTTCTAGAGATGTACTGTACGAAAGGTAGTCCTTTACCTTGTCATTTATACGGAATCCAATCTCCAATGCGCCATTATGTTTGTAGTGCCTATTATGACGGAATTTAATAATGGCAATAATTTTGACTATTTGAATTATTATTTGTATACTAGACATTAGTGTAATATCAGATGATTTGATATGAAATATCTTGGTTATCATAAGGTGAAAACCCGCTTATGTTTATGTGTGGGCGTGTCATATGAGATACCTTTATTTTGATAAAAGAATGCTTTTATAAGTTTAAAATAAGTTCAGTTGAGATTTATTTTCTCACGCTGGTTTATCTGACTGATTCAGACGTTCTTCCCTTTCAATGCTTCGGTCAGACCGAGTATATTTACATATAGATTTGGATACTTTGGAGCTTCAGCAGGTGGATGTTTTTGTGTCGTATTCTATATATATGTTTATTTTCCACTGCATTGTTGTTTAAATTATCAACAATTGTATGGACATGTTATTATAATTGTCAAACCTGAAGATTAGTGATTGATTGTTGTACTCTGATTGATATATGCATATATATCATAATTTCTGCTTGTAAAGATCATTGATATGATATTATATGTTTTTCCGCTACGGTTGTGAGATTCTGTAACAACCCATAAATTTAATAAATATTTTAATTCAATTTATCTGAAAATGTTGATTTTTAATCATTTAAAAATTGAAATTTTGGAATTTTCCAGTGTAAGTTTGGATTTTGTTTATAATTTATTTCCCAAATACAATATTCTAATTTTTTTATATTTTGGTCAACTTTGGTCAAACTTTGACTCTCAGTTGAAATTTTTAAATTTGAATTTTAAATTTCTAATCTTTTTCTTTAAAGCTGAATTTGATTCTAATATTTGTTCTGCTTTTCATTTCGTCAAATTCTGTTTTATACTTTTTAAATTAGATAAATTTCAGCATTTTACATGCGATTATTTTCAGTATTTTTATTGTTCATTTTTCTATTCTATATCTTCTATTTCATTTCTATTTTATTTTGTCTGGCTTGATCTTTTTATTTGATTTTTATTGGATTTTGGACTTGTTTGCTAATGGGCTTTGGAAATTCAAGAGACATAAGTTTCTTTTCTTTAATGTGAAGTGAGGCCTTTTCCTTTTCTTGGCCATTCAAAACTCTCCATTTCCCTAGCCGTACAAAATTTTCACCTCCTTCTCATTTCGCGTTCATAAACTTCTCATCTCATCTCTCTTTCTCATTTCACTTCCTGAACAAAATATTTACAGTAAGCATTTTTCCCCTTCCCCTTCTTTTTCTTTTTCCTTTCTCTTTTGTTCCAAGCATAGTTCGGCCTCCATCATCACCATGCTCCTTGCCGACCCCATCTCTCCACTTCTACACCACCTATGACCGACCATCTGCATCGCTTCATCTCCACCATAACCAGGCCGTGAACCATAGACCCAAACCCCATCTCCAATTGCCTTGAAAACCCTAGCCGTGCACCACATCATCACCTTCCTCTTCACTAGCCTCGACCACCACTAATTCCACCTCCTTTGCCTTGATTTTCCATGATCACACCCACTCCTAGCCATGACCAGATCTGATCCAAGCCAAGCCACTTTGTACCACGGCCGAACCATTTGTGCATGTCCTTTCATGTTGCTTTGACCTTTAGCCTTCCAAGTACCTTTTGCCTTACCAAGACATCATTCTAACCCATAGCCGTGCCTTATTTCAAACCATAGCCGAGTATAGATGCTTCAAAGCATCATGGTTGAGCCATTTTCCAAGGTGATCAAGCCTATAGCCAAAGTGGCCGAGCCTTCTAGGTCATGTTTAACCTTTTTGCTTTGTTTAATTCATATTTTTATGTGTTGTACATATATTTATATATGTTGTATTTTGTTGTGCACAAGATCTGAATCTTGGCTTTCCATCTACTTGAATCTAGTTCGTGCTTTGTCATGCTTTTCGAAGTTTAATGTGTGTAACAACTCGTAAAATTTGGATAATTAAATTTGTTAATTTAATAAGATTTTGGTAATTAAATATGGAATAAATAAGAATTTGTAATTTGTTAATGAATTTATAACGGGAATGAAATGTAAGAATGTTAACGCAAGTTAATAAATAACTAATTTAGTGCAATCCCAATAAATTGAACAATTGTAAGGTATAATGGATGGTAATTTGTAAACTAGAAATAATGTAGATGTTATACTTAGCTGCAAATTGAATATAAGAAAAAATATGTAAGCATTGAATTAATTAATGAATTTAAATTATAATAAATGATAATTAAATAAAATCAATGTTCTGGAAGAAATTATAATATTGTTTGAAAGTAATAAATTTAAAGGTAATTTAAGTTTAATGGTAATAATTGTTATAAGTTACCTATTTGTTTAGTTCAAAGAAATTTAATGTGAAATCAATTGTAGTTAATTGACTTAATTTGTGCAGTTAGGGTAGATTTAATTTGTCATTGAAGATTGTTAATTCAACAAGAAGTAACCAACGTAAACTATATCCATAATATAGCAATTGATTGAACGAAAACAATTGAAATCCATGTTTGATTAATTTATTAGACTTTGAGCTGTAATAAATGGATTATTAAAATTAAATGAAATGAAATATTACGTTAATGGGAATTAATATGAAATGAAACATACATTAATGAAATGAAAAATAAATCAATGTTAATTATGTGAGAAATACGGATTACGGATCTTAAGGCTAAGATTAACACTAGAGGGGGGGTGAATAGTGTTAATAAAGAATTACTAAATCTTTTTAATTTATGTTAATTTAGACACAAAAGTATGCAATATACTGACACAGATTTGATCACAGAAACAATCACAGATGCAGAAATAAAATAAAAGCAGTAAAGGAATGAACACACTGGATTTTGTACTTGTTCGGAGTTACCCTACATCCAGTCCCGCAACATAAGTACGGATTTCCTTTCAAAGCAATTGTACAATTATACCCTCGGTTTCAAGGCTACGAGGTACACCCTCCAGAATTTCGATCCTCTGGGTAGAGATACTTGATTTCCGGGCCATAACTTTACCTAATTGATTTAACAAGGCTACAATCACACCTTTTTCCTTTTGATTGATTTCCAAGACTACAATCACACCTTTTCTCGCTTAATAGATTACAAAGAAGTCTATAACTCTGAATAGCACTGAGAATCTTGTAGAGATAGTGACAGAGAATCAACTAGAAGTAATCGAGTATGATTCAATGTTGATTTCGGCAGAGTAATGATAATAATATGTATTAAGAAATGAGGAAGAAGAACAGGAGTGAAAACCAGAAAAATATGATTAAAAATTCGTTGAAACTGACCCCTATTTATTGAAGAACAACAACCATGGTCATTCATGAAGAGTTATGGCGAATAGATACTTCTTTTGAAATTTGAATTTTTGAATCAAACTGTCACCATGTCGACATGGTCATGATAGGCATGTCGACATCCCAAAGGATTTTTTTGGTGTTTTTGATTTTCTTTGAAAATAACCTTTATCTTATATAAAAACTATTTTAAACTTTATAAATATACTTGACTGTGGTTAAAATTCATAAGTAATATAAAGAATAATATATATAGATTTTTACTATAATTTTATATTTAGATCAAGTATAAATAGTTAAAAGTTAAATATATTATTTAAAAAGATAGTTTAAAATTAGGAGTAATTTGACTTTGAAAATAAAGATGTTTTTGAGGCTAAAATTATTTAAAATCAGGATCGAGGGTTTTGAATCTTATAAAAGGAAAGTTTTGAAAACATTTTGAAAATAGGATATAATTTTGAAAAATCATTTTGAATAAAAGTTAGCGGATACAAAACAATGTTCCACTAGATTTTTCGTAGGTTCCATCCTACTTAGGGTTCCATCCCTTTAACGGGCTCGAAGTGGATTCCATTCCACGAATAAATTGGATTTTAAGATGCCAGTGTTTTTCTACGAGTTTTAACAAAAATTCCTAATAATAAAAAAATACTTATTCTTGAAATCTTGAACTCTTGATAGTCTCGATACTCATGAGTCTTCTATCTTGATATTTTATCTTGATATCTTGAATCTCTATACTGTGCAGTCTTCATTCTTAGTACCTGCATGGTTAAATCCTGCATATATATATATATCTAAACTTATAATGTTAGTATTTATATTTTATAATCTATTCTAAGGTTGTTGTCGTCAAAACCATCATCTCACAGACCAGCAATCTCCCCCTTTCTGATGATGACAACCTTTGTTTATAAAATATTATTTCTATTCTAATAACTTCCCCTAAAACTAACAATTCGCCCTTAATCTATACCTAACTACCCTATTTTATATTTCTCCCCCTTTGCCATCAACAAAAAATTACCCCCCCCCTCATTCTTGGACTTCAGTACCTGCATTGATAAACTATACAACGGAATATATAGAGTAGGAAATAATTATACTTCTAAGCATGATAACTAATTTAAAGATTATATACATTTTAATATATATATATCTGTATGTGTTTTACACACAAATCTTCAAATCAATAAGAAATCAATCCAAACAAAGCATCAATTCAAACCAAATCAATTCAAACAAATCAAACAAAGTAAATAAAAAATCAAACGTTACGTGGAACTTCCACCCATCCTTCTTCTCCAAAAATTGGATCTGCCTTAATAGCATCCCAATTATCATTGTCATTGGTGAGAGAGACATGAGGATGTGCTTCGTTATCATCATTGTGCAGAGAGGAGATCATCCATCGTATCGCATCGAAGTGCCTTTCTTGCTCCTTTATCATCTTCATTTGACTTAATTCTAAATGACGTTGGTTTCATAGAATAAATAAGAGAATATTCTTGAATGAGTTAAGAGTTTCTTCAAGATTTTCGGATAAATTGTAAATAGGATTAGCCATAGTTGAATTTATGAAAGAAATGGAGGATATAAATGATAAGAAATAAATTTTAGTGAAGAATTCTGGAAGAAACGGGTATATATAGGTGTAGAAATTCGTTTGAATTGAATAGACATGTGGTAGTTATTCAAATTTCAAATTCAAAATCAATTGCCATTTCTGACCAGTACATATCGACATGGTCACATAGGGGATGTCGACATGGGTTAGTGAAATGTTATGACTAATTTGATTTTGTGAATAATTGTGTGTGTGTATATATATATATATATATATATATAATATACTAACATTTATTCTAGAGATAAGATAAGGTAGATAACAGAAAGAAAATTTCATTTCATTGCATACTACGATAATACAAAGATTAAGCACACAACAAACTACATGAACATTCGAAATAAAGAAAACTAAAACAAATACAACAAGATACGAAAAGATAAAACTAGTTAGAGGTTGAAGATGATGAAGATAGTCCAAGTTTCTTGCTGACTTTGGAAAAGAACTTGTTCATCTTCGAAGAAATGTTATCCAACTTTTTAGTGACGGATCGTTTTAGAATCCATTGACTCAAACAATTATCTTTTGGTTTTTGAGAAGGGTTTTGTTGGATGGATTGGAAGGATATTCAATGCTTTCCAAAGACGTTTCACCTTCTTCTTCTTCAATTTCCATTTCATCCCCTTCTTCTTCTTCAAATCCCTCTTCCTTCATTTCCTCATGAGCCAAACGCTCTTCCTTTTCGGTAAGTGTCTCATAAGGTTGAAAAACACATGGAATTTTCATAAGAGAAATGATGGAATGATTGAAAACTTTTCTAGAAACAAATTCTTCGCGTTTGAAATCCACTCCAAAATAGTTAAAAATCCGAGTGAGATAAATTCCATGGTATAAAGTATTCTTACCCATTTCAAGATTTTTAGGACGAAGTTTATCCAAAATAACTTGCGCCCAATTTATGTCATAATTTCCAAAAATAGCAAAAAGAGCTTTGCAAACTTTTGAAGTAGGATTGTTAAAATTTCCCAATCTTGGGGTCAAAGTATGTTGCAAAAGAAGATTAACAACTCTTGCTTTTGGTCGAAAATTTCTATTTTTAAAATCAAAATCGTCATCTCTTTCGAAAATGTGATGAAATGTCTCACGATCATGTTCATCGATTTTAAAGTTAGAAAGATCCATTCCCGAATTCTTGCAATTAAGAATGGTACCCAAAAGATCACAATTCAAAACAATTCGAGTGCCTTTGACACTACTCCAAATTTCATCTTCATTTCCAGCATAAAATCCGTGATTTAAATTCGCATAGAATATTTTGGCAAGATTAGGATAGCAAACAAAATCATTTTGAGAAGCATCAATAAGACTAAGAACACCATTGTTCGTAAAAAGAGAATCAATTTCATAAGAAGAAAAATCTTGAAAAATAGCAAATTTTCCCGGATGGACTTTGGCATAGTTAGCATAATTGATGTATGCTTTAATTGCCTCCGGATCATTGAATAATTGCTCTTTGATTTTTCTGGGAATTCTCATGGTTGATGGGTTGTTTGAAGAAGACATTAGAGTAGAGAGTAGAGAGTTTGAAGTTATGAGAAGAGAGTATGAATTTGATTATGAAAGTGAAAAGATATGATAAAAGATAGTGAATAAATAGATTCTTAAAGGACATATTCTCTGGTCAAAAGGTATCTTTTCAGAGAATTGAATGAAGTGAAAAGGTGGAGGGAAATCAAACATTTGAATTCAAATTTTGAAATTCAAATTCAGGTAGCCATGTCAACATCATGGTAGGGACCATGTCGACACATGCTTTTGAATTTTCATGAATTGATTTTTCCTAAGATCTCTAATATATATATATTATTAATGTCTATTATATATTTCTGAAATATTATTATAGTTATAATATATTTCAGAAAGTATTAAAAATAATAATAAAAATAATAAAAAATAGAAAATAAATTTTAAAATTCAAACAATACACCAATTCAAAATCAATCAATCAAACAATCAAGCAACTAATCTAAAGCAAGCAATTTCAACCAATTGTATTGTAAACGTGTACCTTTTTCTGAGTCCGTTTCTCTGAATTCGTCGGAGTCGTGAACAGCTGTGTAACACAAATTCGAATTATCCGTCTTCTGATCATCATCACTTGAGGATGAGTCTGAGTCATCTAGAGAAGCAGTAAATGCACGCTTCCGTTTCTTTGCTGGTTCATTGTTCATAGGAGGATTCTGCCTTTTTGGATACAGACAGACTCTTTGGAAGTGGCCTGGTTTATCACAATTGTAACACTTGTCATTATCTGGCACTATATTCTGATTTCTAGAATTCTTATAGTTGTTTCTCTTGAGATTATTCATCTTTCTGTATTTCAGGAATCTCCTAAAATTTCTGGTCATAAAGGCTATCTCTTCATCATTATCGCTGTTTGAGTCTGATCCACCGGTCAATGCATTGAATGCCAATGATTTCTTTTTAGATGCTTTACTTTCTCTTCTCCCGATCATTTTAACTTCATACGACATTAGATTTCCAACTAATTCTTCTATCTTCAAAATATTGATGTCATTTGCCTCTTCGATCGCAAGTGTCTTTTGATCCCATTCTGGAGTTAGAGAATTTAAAATTTTTCTGACTTGATCTTCTTAAGAAAATTCCTTTCCCAAGGATATTAGAGAATGCACAATATCCTAAAATCTACTATACATATCTGAAATAGACTCAGTAGCATTCATTTTAAATAATTGAAACTGATTTGTGAGCATGGAAATTTTAGTCTGTTTAACTTTGCTTATTCTTCGTGAGTAACTTGCAAAGTTTTCCAAATTTCATATGCAGACTTACAAACTGACACTCTATTGAATTCATTTCTATCTAGTGAACAAAACAGAATATTGATTGCCTTAGAATTATTTTATGCAACAGTCTTTTGCTCAGCAGTCCACTGTGCAAAATTAATTGTGGGTTCAGAATATTCAGTTTGTGTAATATTCCAAGTGTCTAATCCTATACATTGTAAATATATTTTCATCCTACATGCCCAATATGCATATATACTACCATTAAAAAGTGGTGGTCTGACAGTAGACTGACCCTCTACAAATGAACTAGTGACAGGGATAATGGTGTTAATAATAGTACCAATGTTGGTAGCCATTTTGAAAACTTTTCAAAAATCAGATTATTAAAGTTTGAAAACCTTGCTCTGATACCAATTGTGAGAAATGCGGACTACGGATCTTAAGGCTAAGATTAACACTAAAGGGGGGGTGAATAGTGTTAATAAAGAATTACTAAATCTTTTTAGTTTATGTTAATTTAGACACAAAAGTATGCAATATACAAACACAAACATGATCACAGAAACAATCACAGATGTAGAAATAAAATAAAAGCTGTAAAGGAAAGAACACACCGGATTTTATACTGGTTCGGAGTTACCCTACATCCAGGTTCGCAACACAAGTAAGGATTTCCTTTCACAAGCAATTGTACAATTACACCCTCGGTTTCAAGGCTACGAGGTACACCCTCCAGAATTTCGATCCTCTGGGTAGAGATACTTGATTTTTGAGCCACAAGTTTACCCAATTGATTTACCAAGGCTACAATAACACCTTTTCCCTTTTGATTGATTTTCAAGGCTACAATCACACCTTTTCTTGCTTAATAGATTACAAAGAAGTCTATAGCTTTGAATAGCACTGAGAATCTTGTAGAGATAGTGATAGAGAATCAAACTAGAAGTAATCGAGTATGATTCAATGTTAATTTCGACAGAGTAATGATAAGAATATGTATTAAAAATGATGAAGAAGAAGAGGAGAGAAAACCATAAAAATATGATTAAAAATTCGTTGAAACTGACCCCTATTTATAGAAGAACAACAGCTATGACCATTCATGAAGAGTTATGGCGAATAGACACTTCTTTTGAAATTTGAATTTTTGAATCAATTATCACCATGTCGACATGGTAATGCTAGGCATGTCGACATCCTAAAGGATTTTTTGGTGTTTTTGATTTTCTTTGAAAATAACCTTTATCTTATATAAAAACTATTTTAAACTTTATAAATATACTTGACTATAGTTAAAATTCATAAGTAAATATAAAGAATAATATATATAGATTTTACTATAATTTTATACTTAAATCTAAGTATAAATACTTAAAAGTTAAATATATTATTTAAAAAGATAGTTTAAAATCAGGAGTAGTTTGACTTTGAAAATAAAGATGTTTTTTAGGCTAAAATTATTTAAAATCAGGATCGAGGGTTTTGAATCTTTTAAAAGGAAAGTTTTGAAAACAGGATATAATTTTGAAAAATCATTTTGAATAAAAGTTAGCAGATACAAAATAATGTTCCACTAGATTTTTTGTAGGTTCCATCCTACTTAGGGTTCCATCCCTTTAACGGGCTCGAAGTGGATTCCATTCCACGAATAAATTGGATTTTAAGATGTCAATGCTTTTCTACGAGTTTTAACAAAAATTCCTAATAATAAAAAAAATACTTATCCTTGAAATCTTGAACTCTTGATAGTCTTGATACTTATGAGTTTTCTATCTTGAATTTTTATCTTGATATCTTGAATCTCTATACTGTACGGTCTTCATTCTTAGTGTCTGCGTGGTTAAATCCTGCATATACATATATATCTAAACTTATAATGTTAGTATTTATATTTTATAATCTATTCTAAGGTTGTTGTCATCACACGGACTAACAAATTATACCCTTAAGATGTTAATTTATTGAATAGCAAGATTTTAAATCTAAATGGATTTATTGAGATTTCAATTGATAATTGATAAATTTATTTAAAATTGAAACTAAATACTGTAATGGGTAAATTTGTTAACTTTAAATTGATATCTGAATTGCTTAAAGGGTTGTAATGGTGTAGGAAATCAAAAATGATAAAATTTGTAAATTTTGAAATTGGAATTTAAGATTTGATTTTATTAATTTAATATTTATTTAATTAATTAACTGGAAAATAGCCATTTTGGCCACTGACTCGGATGTTGACAAAACTAGTTTCATCAGATCCGTAACGGTGAGTTATTATAGGATTTCAAGTTTCGTATTGATCGGACTTGTCTTTTGATCGTATGGCCATGAAACGCCTTGAAATCAATTAAATTGAAATCAATCTGAAATAACTTGATTTTAGCATAACTTCTTCATACGATAGAATTTGGACTTAAAACATATTCCATTGATTTTAAAATACTCCAAAACATCTATTACGATATATGGGTTGACCCAATTTCGTTTCGGAGTCAGAACGGGCTTTTCAGGCCATTTATCGTTCAATTGTCGATCCAAATCATTCCGGTCCATTCTAATTTCAGCTTCGCCTATATATATCCAGTTTTCAACCCTAGCATCCTTTTATTCCTCATTCATGTATGTTCAATTCCATTAGCTTCTCCCCCTTTCTAATGGCTGCAAACCCTAATTCCAATTGCAATTTCGAATAAAATTTAAGGCTAAACATTCAAACTCTTCAAACTATATCATATTTTATATAAATCTAAAGCTCTCGAACAACATAATCTTCTGGTATGATTCATTTTTCGAATCGTTACACCTTTTTCCCACAATTTGCGAATAAATTACGGCCGTTCATATTGTATTCTGGACGATCCAACGGCGGATCTGTAGCCGATCGACGATCGGGTAGTGCCATTGCAGAGGTAGTGTGGAGCAGAGCGTAGGGTAGTGATCGCTTGTCGTAACTCATTCTGGATTGCCAAAAATCAAGGTTTTGTGGCAGATGTTCGTCCTCGGCCTGGGGACGTGCGCCGGCACCGTGGTGGTATGGTCAATGGTTTGGGGGGCGGCGTAACGAGGCCTTCATTGTGGCACAGTCTGATCGTAGTGAAAGTGATCGTGGGGGCGGCGTTATCTGATGGTTAGTGGCGGCTTGGTTCACGGCTACAAAAGAAACGAGGGTACGCGATTTGTTCTAGAGCAAGAAGCAACGTGATGTGGCGCAGAGGTTGTGGTTCGTTTCTTTTTTATTTTTAATTTTGATTTCAAATGTTCTAACCTTGATAACTTGCGCATACGAGGTCCTTTTCATGCGTGGTTATCTCCGCTAGATTAGTATTGGAATTCCAGACGTTTTGGCGCTGGTCTGGATGAATTCTGAGACTGTTTAATTTTTGGGTTTAAATTGGATTTAAATTCAATTTAAATGCAAAAGGTGAGTGTTTTAACCCACTCACAACTTCTAAAATTTCTCATGTGTGTTAAATTAATTTCTGATGTGATTAGAAATTTATTTATGACTGTTTGACATATTTTTAATCATCATCTCAGTTAAATTGAATATATCGAATTAAATTGTTATTTAACTTATTTTTGTATATAAATTGCCAGTTAAATTGTTATTTAATTTATTATTGAATATAAACTGCCAGTAAATACCTGTTGTTTATTTATCTGTTTATGTTGATGTTATTACTTTAATTGGATGATGATTGTGATAAATGATTGATGATTGATATTGGATGAGTGGATGTTGTATGCTATATTGTTATAAACTGGAAGTTGTATGGATTTTTTTTTTATTCGGGATTGCGGTTTGAAATGATTTATAAGCATATTTTTATTTTAAATTATGAATTTAAATGATAAATATCTGTATCACTTGACCATAGGGTTGAAAATTTTATACAGACACCGTGGTCTATATCTAAAATATTTTGGAAATGATTTCTATGGTTTGGAAAGAAATATATGGTTTAATGCATATTGGTTTTTGATATTATATAAATATTATTTTTATATATAGTTAAATTCTTGAATTTAAGCTATGCATAAGTTTGTTAAATAAAAATTAAGGTTAATGATAAAGTTTGATTTTTATTAAATAAATGTAAGTAAGCAATTAAATTTTAGTTTAATATAGAGTGTATAATGATTTAAATAAATTAAGGTTGGAAGATAAATTAGAGATTTATTTAGAATTAAATTTATTTAAGAATTAAACTCAACAAGGGTTGATGTGAAATTTGTTAAATTTGAAATTTTAAAAGGTATAATTATTATAACTTGATTTTGAGGTCAAGCTGAATTTAAATGATTATTTCAAGTATAAATGAATTGAAAGAAATATTTAGTTACTTGTAATTTGAGTTTTATTTAAATGATAAGGGATTTATTATGTAAAATATTTAAAAACTAAATAATAGAAAATTTAATTGTTGAATTGAAATTATCAAATTTAGTTTTGAAATTTTGGAATATTTAAAGCCTTGAAATATATCGAAATTGAAATGTTTCGAATTATGAATTTCAAAGTATTATGTTTTTAAAAGTGATATAATTTCAAATGTTTGGTTTCGAAGTGTATAAATTTGAAAGTGCTATGATTTTGGAAAAGGGATATATTTGAAATAAAAATGATACTACATTGATTGGGTTTTAATAAAAATGATATCATATTGATTTGGTTTTTGAAATGGAAATGATATCGTATTTATATGGTTTTGAAATGGATATTATATTCTAGTTTGAAGTATAAATTATTTTGAAGAGACCGCGGTGTTATAATAACGTTTGGATGTTAAAGAGACCAGGATCGGAAGTTGTCATACTCTCTGTCAACTCCGAAAACCACTTTAATAACCGTGTACGCGGTGGAGATTCCAGAATGAAGTAGGTTGGCGGCGGCGTTCCTTTGAGGTATATACGTGGACCTGACTCCCATGAGTTTGCATAAGGTGGCTAAAATAGGAGCGATCGACGAGTTAAGAAGGTAGCACCTTTTATTGAACACATCCATTCGATATTATACTCTGACTTTTGGATTGATTCGGTGGCCACTTTTGATTTTTTTGATTTGGGGGTGTGGCTCGAGGTGGGCGGTAGCTGCGCGCTACGCGTTACCACCGGCCCAGAAGCGTAATTGATATATCTACCTTAGCATTGCCTAGTTGTACCGTGTCACCTACCCTAGTGCGCCTTGTACGATTTTGGATTTCTCCCGTAGCCCGTGGAGTATTTAGAGTAGTCTCCCGATCTGGAGATGCGCTGATACTGGATGGACTACTGGGACTATTATGGCGTTAAGGGGAATATTGGGTCACTCCTTAACGCTATTTAAAAGTAAGTTTATTTTACTGTAAACTTTGTTATAATATCGAAATATTACTACATAGTAAATAGTTTAACGGATCCTTAGGAGATGTGAATCCCGAGCATCTCTTAAGTTATTGCACTCACGTTGACAGTGGATAGGAGATGTCAAATCCCGTAAACATCTCTACACCGTTCCATTCATATTATTTGCTGTTGATTTAACTTACATAAGATCTTTTAGTTTTAACTCGAGTGTGACGACCCGGAATTTTGAGCAATATCAATTTAATAATCTTTGATAATAATTCAATTGATTTGATTATTTTATATTATAAATTGAGAGGTTAAATTTATTTTAAAGGTTAATGATAACAATTTGTTAATATTTATTTATATTTTTCTTAACAATATAAATAGGCAAGATTAAATTCTTTTGAAGTTTATAATAATTGATTTTTGAAATATTTATTTTGGTAAATAAGAAGTTTTTAATGTAATAAAACTTTATATTCATATTGTAATATATATGAATGTATATATTGTGATTTGAGATTCGTTTTAAAATTTAATACAGTAATTTTCAAATTTAATGATAAATTGCTTTTCTATTTGAAATGTGTATACATATTTGTATATATATGTTTGAAATAGGAATTTTATTAACCTGAATTTAATAAGTGTTTTCAAACTTTAATATATATAATTTGTGATTTGAAAAATTAATTTGATTTAATGTTTATAAAATGATAATTGAAATTTAAATTTTAATAACAAAGTTAATTCCTTATTTATGATAAATATGTACTTTAAGCTTTTAAATAAGATTTAAAATAAAAGTTCATTTGTTTTAATAATCTTTCAATTTTAATTTTAACATAAGATAAATTGTTTTAATTTTTTTTATAAAAAGTTAAAATCAATTTCTCAAGTTTTAATATATAATACCATTACAATTTAATTCAAATGCATAAATAAAGTTATAATTGTTAACATGAATTCACTTTTATATATGTATTGAAATCCAAAGCTTATTTTTATAAAATAAATACACCTTATAATTCATATGAATATTACATAAATATATGTATATAAGGCTTAAATAAATTATTAAAGATAAAATAACATTTAAAAGAAAACATTAATAAAACAATAAAACACTTGTAAACTTTTTTAATGTATATTAGAGACATATGTAAGCTAATTAGAACATATAAGGAACAAATGTCAATCCTCTTGATATCTTAATTTAAAATTTAAATTTGTAAAACAAGAAGAAGAGTTTATTTTCAGCTAAAATATGTTTTTCTTCATCTTCATCCCAAAACAAAATGAATGCAAATCAAAAAGGAAATCAGTGAAAAGAAAAAAATAAGAAGAAGTTACAGTAAATCTGGAAAATGCAAATGCAAGATTTTCAAATAGCATAGTAGAAAACTGGGAATTCAAATAGAGGCAATGCAAATTCATTTTCAAATACAATCAAACAAGCAATTCAGAAGATATATCAGCAAGCAACAGATTCAAAAACATGCAAAGTGAATATCTGAACCTGGAAAGGAAAATGCAGTTCCGTCTTCCATATAATCAAGTGATTAAACGAATCTTAAAAAAAGTTTTAAACCTGAATTTCATCTTGCTTTTGAATGTTGTCTTGATATCTGAAATATTTGATTTGAAGTGAATGCATGTTTTAGGAAGTATGAATAGTGGAATGCCTGTGAATTGAAACCTCTGCTCTGTCCTCTGTTTAATCAAGTGAGTAAATGAATTTAAAAACAGTTTAAACCCTGGATTTCAAATTGTTTTTGTGAATGAATATTGTGATATTACCTGAATACCTCAGTTAAAGTTGAATGCATGTTGGATTTATGATTTTTGATTACCTGTATAATGCTTCTTTAGTGTCTGTAAAAGAACAGGTTTACAATTTCATAAATAAAATTCAATAACTTGACTTTGAATTCGAATTAGACTTTGAGTGCAAATAGAAGTTGATTGTAAGCAAGTAATCTATCTCTAAAAAATATTTATAGATTTTTAAAGTGCATAAGTAACTGGGTAATTTGAGTTTACAGTAAAACTTTTAATTTGGGTCAAATTTTTATTATTTCAATCTTAAGTTTTGATCTTAACTAGATTACATATTGGAAATCATGATTTTTAATGAATATATCATGATTTTTAGATTAGTTTTTAGTGTGAATTTAGGATTTTGCTATTTTGGGCGTATTGATCAATTTACGGCCAACCACGGTGAATTGGTCATCGGCGTTGATCAGGAAGGTGGAGGGGATAATGGTGGTCATCAGAAAAATATTGGTGTATTTTATTGAGGTGTGTGGTGATCGTTGTTTGAGGTAGTAGGGCTTTGGGTGCTGTTTTTATCGTGAGTGTTTCCAGGGGATTCGCGACGTCATAAGGCTGTCGGAGTTGACCGCTCGTGTGCCATAGGATCTGGGGGTTGTGGAGGAGCTAGGAAAGTAGCGGCTGGGTTTTAGTGAGGGGGATGGCCGGTGGTGGTCGAGAATGATGGTATGGGTTTCGAACTGTTTTTGGTTGGAAGGCTAAATTTTGATACTCGATCGACATAACCTTTCTGGGTGGTGCAATTGGTGGTAGGGGTTGAGGGCGACTTGGGGATGGTCGGTATGGAGATCGCCAGCGTCCACCGGCGCTGTGCACGTTAACGTGCACGGTGACTTATTTTGGTTTTGGGTTATAGGGAGATGAAGGGGTAGAACTCGAAGAATGCATCGTGTATTTGACGTTCCGACTCGAAGCAAGGTAAGGTTAGTGGAACTCGGGGTAAACGAGAGTGTTACTCGTGTTTTAGGGGGGGTTTACTCTGGTATTAGGTATTCAGGCTTTAGATCTAGGTGTTTAAGTTGTTAATACAAAGGAGATTTGATTTTAGGAATTAAGCTTTTAAAACAATTGTTAAACGAGTTTTGTTTTAAACTAAATTTGTTTTCAAGTTTTGATTCAAACAAGTTTATATATAATAAATATGAAAGTTTTAAAAATAAATAAGTAATTTTTGAATAAAGTTTGTATTAAATTTTATTAAAGGTCTTTGGAAAGGTTTTAAAGATTTAAAAGTTCAATTTAAAATGTGTTTAATTATAATTGATTTCAAATTGTTATATTTTATTTTAAACAAAGTATAATGATTAAGAATTTTATAATCAATTAATGAAGATTTATATTATTAGAATTTTATTTATCTAAAGATAAATAATTGTGATAATTCAATTATTATTCATAATTAATTGTTATTGATTAATATAAATGATCTAAATAAGATGATGTTTTCTTAATTAAGAATTTTTATAATATAAGAATTTAAGAATCATTTAATTAAATTTAAATGATTAAGTTAAATAATTAATTAAATAATTAATTTGTGATTAATTTAAGATAATCACTTATGGGTTAATCTTATATAATTAGTTGGGGAAAATAATTAAAGTAATTAAGTGGTTAAGTACTAGATGTTATTAAGTAAGAGTTAATTACTTTATGAAATGTAATTAAGTAATGTGATTAAGGATTAATCACCTTAATTATTAAATTAAAGAATTAATTAATAATTAGTTAAAGGTTTAAATTATTTGATTAATGATTAATTAATAAAAGGAATTAAGAGTAATTAATTAAGTAATTAATTACTTGTTAAAGTAATTAATTAAGAAAGAAATTTAATTAATGAAGTAATCATTAATTAATGGAAATAATTAATTAATTATTAATTAATAATTTAAGAATAATTAATTTATAATTTAGTTTTAATTACTAAATGTAATTAAAGTAATTAATCAAAGGTGATTAATTAAAAGTAATTGATTAAATATGATTAATTAAAAGTAATTAATCAAGTGTGATTAATTAAAAGTGATTAATCAGGTATAATTAAAGGATAATTAAGGAATAATTATCAGAATAATTAAAGAATAGTTAATCAAGTATGATTAATTTTAAAGGGGTAATTAAGAGGTAATTACTTAGTGTAATTTAGAAGTAATTAATCAGGATGATTAATTAATATGGTAATTAAGTAAGAATTACTTAAAGTAATTAAGTGATAATTAATCAGGGAGGATTAATGGATAATTAAGTGATGTTAGTTAATTAATATGTAATTGATTAATGAATAGTAAAATGGATTGAAGGTAATCCAAGTGTTTAAGTAAAGATTAATTAAATTAATCAAGTTTGAATCAAACTTGTTTATGATTAATGATTGGATGATATATATCATTGGATGAGTTAATGATATTGGTTGTTGTTGGATGACATTGATTGATGGGTGATGATGTGAATATGCTACATCTGAATGTGATATATATCCTGCTTTGTGATATAGATGCATGTGATAATAAATGCTTATCTATCTGTGTAATATGATATATGCATTTATGTTAAGTGATATTTTCTGAAATATCTATTGTTTAAATCCCTTAAGTATAACTTGGACATTAAAATGGCGTTGGGATCGGGTTTCCATATTTGGATATCCGAAAACCACATCGATTCCAATTAAACATTAGGTCGTCAATCCAAGTGGAGCAAGTGAAGACTCGAGGTGTAAGGGCTATACGTCAGTATAACTCTGTGGGTGATTCCGTAATGAGTTTGACGGAATAGTGCTTATAGGTTCGAGATGGTAGTTTTAGAGTGCAAGGGCTATGGTCGTTGACTCTGAGGGTGATTCCAAAATGAGTGCAACTAGATAGTGCCTTCGGTTTCGTTTGAACCCGGAACGAGCTTGTATGGATAGAATGCTTTCAGCACATCGTATGGTGGACGATGAGCATTCTAAGATAATTGGTCCTATAAAGGTAATCGCAGCCTCAAGCCTCATCAACCGGGAATGGCTAAAACAGGGGAGGTGCAACATGGCTTCGTGGGTAGCTCCCAATAGAGAGCAAGATACATCCCTGTCTAGAAGTCCCTTTATATTTCGGCTGTGTGGGCAGTTGGTCTGCAGCCAACTGCGGGGTGGTCTTGTTCGGGACTGTTCAGTAAGGAATGGTCCCGGCCTTGCGTTGCACGGGAGTTAGGGTGGCTCCTCGGTACGGTGATCTAGAATACGTACTGTGACGGGCGGTACCCCAGTAGCCCTGCCATTGATGGAATCCAAAATCCAATAAGTGCCTGTACGGTTTTGATTGTGCCCACCTATGTTGGAACGTGAGATGTAAGCATTCCAGCTATTTCTGTATTTTATTTGGAAAACCCTAGACACTATTATAATATCACTGGATTTCCTATCAAATGTTTTGGTTAGCGTAAGGTAAAAACTTTTCCATGTTTATGTGTGGGAAGTCTTACGTGATACCTTTTCTTTTCAAAGGTTTTTCTAAAGTTAAGCAATCTTAAACCGTTTACTCACACCAGACCCCTGTCTGACCCGAGTGTTTATTTTCTGTTTTATTAAACTCTTGGGTACTCATATTATATATGAGTAGTCAAGTGATTCAGGTTATCTTTGACGAATTTTGGAGGAGCTTTGGAGCAGGAGGCTTCAGCGTGTAGATATAGTTAGAGTTTTCGCTGTGTTGTTATTCTGTGTTGATGTTCTTGTATTATATTAGACAGAAATGTTATAACTGTCTAAATTTGAGTTGTTTAGTTGTGTACTCTGATGTATATGTGTGACGCCCCACCTCTATACCCACGCTAGCCAAGAACACTACGGAGTAATGCTGTCGACTAGCACGGAGAATAAGGCTGTTGAGGAGCGACCATCCGTGTAATTGCTTTACGCGAGCACCGATATGTCAGATAGTATAACATGCATTTTATTTCAAGAGGAAATCCGACATACCGATACAAACACAAAGCTACTACACAGTGGTTATAATAATCTTTGGAAACAAATATAGAAACAAGCATAACACAAATCAGTCACAGATAATTCATATCACAAAGGCGGAAGAAGATATGAATATATAACTAACACATGAAAGTGTATAACAGAGTGGTGGTCAAAAAGATCCTCCATAATACAAAAGGATAGCAACACGTGCTATGCAAAAGAATACAACTATGAGTCTATATCTCAAGTATATACAACAAAATAAACTACTAATCTAAGTAGTTTGCCAAAAGTCAGAGTAATGAATCCCTGGGGAGAAGTCAAGCAGAAGCACCTGTAACATCTCGGTCTGACCCGAGTATTATTTAATAAGAAAATAATAAACGGATCAGTCCAACTATAAATATCAGATGAAACGATATAGAATAAGAGATATGACTAAACACATAATAATCACAATGCCAAGCTGTGATATATATAAGTAGTTGAAAATCACCAAGGGATTATTCAATGTCACAAAATCTACTCAAGAATCAAAGAAACGTCATACTCCTAATTTCGTTCACCAAACCATAAATATTGACGATAATATCAATGTCAATCACAAAAGTCAATGACACACAAATTCCAGAATTCAACACACGAAATCCAGAAATCACAAAAGTCAATGACGCACAAATTCACCAATGCACAAATATCGATAAAGCTTATCAATGGAAATCACGAAAATTGGTGAAGCACAAATTCTAGAAATCATCTCAAGAAATTCAGAAATCACAAAGGGGGGAAAGGCCTATCACAAACGGGAGCACTAGGCTCACCAACACGTGTATCAAAAACGGAATGCTAATTCCATGGTTTCTAACCATCACAAATTGAGCCGAAGCTCCACAAACGGCCCGAAGACCATGGGTTGCTACCCCACCAATTTGAGTCGAAACTCCACAAAACGAGGTTTAGTCTCCCTCGCAGACAAAGAGACATCGCACATTGCTAGTCTAAATCACAAAGATGATCGTCATGATCAACGAGAAGTGTCAATTACACTAAGCTAGTAAATATATGAGTTTAGCTTCATGTCCCATAACCACTTGCTTAACTTAAATATTTACGAACAAACTGTAGATTTCCACTAGAAAATTGTCACAAGAGATTCAATCGAACAAGTCCAAGAATCAACCGACGAAATAAACGCAAGCGTTTCATACCACCTGTTTTACTAAGCCGTTTAATCAGATTTCTCATACGAGTGAGGTAAATGTTTGTATATACTAATAGATTGGAAAACGGTTTTATAAACGAATTTGGTATTGAAAATAGAGTTGAAATCGTTTTGAGGAAAGAGTTTTGATATTTACTACTAGTATTGAAACCTTTATATTTTTAAGGTGACAAATCACAAAGATGATAGTAGAACAATCGATCATCAAAATTCACATTCGAAGACGTGAATAAAATCCAAAGAAATCGATACCGAATCCATCAAAATGGATATTTCCAAAAATCCCAAAAATAGGAGTCATTAAAGTCGTAGCAACAACAAGTGGGAAATAACACGAATCGATTAAATTTGGAAACACAAAAGAAATAGACCAAAATATGCATAATAGGCATTTTAGAGCAGGTCAGTCGACTGACTCAAAGGTCCAGTCGACTGAACCAGAAGCAGGGAAAAATAATTCCCTGCAGTCAGTCGACTGACCTAAAAATTCAGTCGACTGAATGCAGGGAAACAGAGGACCCGAGCCTCTGTTAGTTTCCTTCGGAATGCCTATGCTATACAGCCAGTCGACTGACTCAAGGGTCCAGTCGACTGACTGGCACCAAGGCTGTTTTCCAGCCTATGAAATGAAGATGCTATCTTCTTCAAAAATGCAATCGGGCGAGCACGGTCACTAGGGGTTTATGCAAATCGACTACCCGGCCCTATAAGCTCTTCGATGCATCACCAAAACAAGTTCAAACAATAAAGCTATGATTTTTGAAGATTTGAACTCAAAACACTAAAAATTTGGAATGTTCACAAAACCTATCCAAATCAAAATCAAATACACATGAATAAGTATTAGGAATTCATACCTAAAAATCAAAGATAATCATAGACCTAGATGTGAGATTAAAAATCTCACCTTTGAACCCAAACGATTGAAGAAGATGCTTGAAATCAATGGAGAATCAACCACTCTTCAAATCCAACTCAAGAAGCTTGATTCTAAGCTTTAAAAGAAGAACATTCCCTAAGTTAGGTTTAGAAAATTTCTGAATTTTGATTAGAGAATGAGTTGGAGAAGAAGAAGAGAAGCTTACCAATGGGTTCTTCTATTAGTTTGGAGCTAGAGTTGATTTGCAAGAGAAAACTAGGGTTTTGGAGTTTTAATTTCCAATCTCTCCCACCATTGATGCTTTAGCTTGAGTATTAGGAATTGGAAATGAAGTAAATGAGGAGGAGAAGGGTTGGGACTGAATATATAAGTGGGCTCAGCCCAAACCAAAAACCTAAGTGAAAAAGTAACAAAAAATCAACCTTCTCCAAACATATCGAAGCTTATACTCAAAAAGGCCGCAAACGGTATTTTAAACTCAATGGGAGTGGTCGCAAGTCCTAATTCGACCGTAGGCAAAAAGTAGCTTTTCGGACAAAATTCCGAGTATCGATAAAATATTATAATAAAATATTTAAATATAAAATCGACAAATATGCGGGTTGTTACAGACTCCCCTCCTTAAAGAAATTGCGTCCTCGCAATATTTAAGAAGAAGATATATAGTAACAACCATAAAAGCATATTCAACACAAAAGAAGTTTGAAATAAGAAGTTCACTTTAAAGAGCACGGGAAAGTAAGTCCGGATGTGTTCGCTCGATGAACTCTCTAGATTCCCAAGAACAATCCTTAGGATATGAAGACCATTGAACTTTAACAAGCGGAACATCTTTATTTCGAAGACGTTTGACTTCTGAAGCAATGATACGAACAGGATGCTGCTCAAAAGTTAAATTCGGTGAAACTTCAATCTCTTCCACAACACCGGGCTCAAGAGTAGAATCGGAATCTCGAAGACACTTCCGAAGTTGAGAAACGTGAAACACGTCATGGATAGCTGAAAATTGAGCCGGTAATAAAAGGCGATAAGCCATGGAACCAATACGTTCAGTGATAGGAAATGGCCCAATATATCGAGGCGCTAACTTTCCCGGTCGACTGAAACGTACCACACCTTTCATAGGTGACACACGAATGAACACAAGATCTCCCTCAGAAAATTCTAACTTCCTTCTCCGATTATCGGCATAGGATTTTTGTCTACTCTGGGCTTCTTTCATCCTATGACGAATAAGGTCAATCTTTTCTGTGGAATCACGAATAAAATCTGGATCTAAAACCATCTTCTCACCGACCTCAAGCCAACAAGAAGGAGATCGGCATGGCCTTCCATAGAGTGCCTCGAAAGGTGCCATACCAATACTAGATTGGAAGCTATTATTGTAGGAAAATTCGACAAGAGAAATATGATCTTCCCAACTTCCACCAAAATCAAGAACACATGCACGAAGAAGATCTTCAAGAGTTTGATTCACACGCTCAGTTTGTCCATCGGACTGAGGATGATAAGCGGTGCTAAAATTAAGCTTTGTTCCCAAAGCTTTTTGAAGACTCTTCCAAAATCCACTAGTAAACAATGGATCACGGTCGCTAACAATAGAAGTAGGAACTCCATGCAATTTAACAATCTCTTTAACAAAGAGCTTGGCCAAAAGAGGAACGGTTCGGTTAGACCGAACGGGAATAAAATGGGCAGATTTAGTAAGCCTATCAACAATCACCCATAAGCTATCATGACCCGAACGAGAACGGGGAAGGCCATCTATAAAATCCATGGAAATTTGGTCCCACTTTCAAATTGGAATTTCTAAAGGTTGCAATAACCCACCTGGCCTTTGATGCTCGGCCTTAACGAGTTAGCAAGTCATGCAACGCTTAACGAAGTTAGCGATGTCAAGTTTCATTCCCTCCCAATAATAAAGTCGCTTCATATCCGCGTACATTTTGCTACTACCGGGATGAATGGTAAATTTAGAACGATGGGAATCTTCTAAAATATCTTTACGAAGATCACCAATATTTGGTACGATAAGTCTACCAAATTTTCGAATGCCGCCACGAGAATCGATATCAAAGTCTTTCAAACTTTCAATATCAATTTTATCCTTAATATTTTGGCCAAGAAGAGCCAATTCAGGATCTAGCCTTCGAGCTTCAAGAATGCTGTCTAGAAGAGAAGGATGAGCCTCAAGGCTACATAAAACAAGAGATGAATATAAATCGGAAATACGGTCTCGAATTTCACAAGTGGATAAAATCTCGAGATCGTTCCATTCTGATATCATCATAGAAACAACAGCTTGTTGTTTACGGCTAAGAGCATCAACGACACGATTACCCTTACCGGGAGTATAAAGAATATCAAGATCATATGGTGCAAGAAATTCGAGCCAACGTTGTTGACGCAAATTAAGTTCCTTTTGAGAGAATAAATACTTCAAGGACTTATGATCAGTATAAAGAACAAATTTCTCTCCTAAAAGATAATGACGCCAAATACGAAGGGCGAAAACAATAGCCGCGAGCTCTAAATCATGAGTGGCATATCTAGTCTCAGCAGGCTTCAATTGCCTAGAAGCATAAGCAATAGCACATTCTCTTTGCATAAGAACGACACCCAAACCAACGCGACTAGCATTGGTATAAACAACGAAATCTTGATTCCCCTCGAGGATAACAAGAATAGGAGCATCTGAAAGGAGTTCTTTCAGTTTCTGAAAAGAAGTTTCACATTTGTCCGACCAAATGTATTTAATACCTTTCTTCGTTAAGCTAGTGAGAGGCACGTCAATCTTAGAAAAGTCTTTAATAAAACGACGGTAATAGCCCGCCAATCCGAGAAAGCTGCGGATTTCAGTCACACTCTCAGGTTTCTTCCAACTTTGAATCGCTTCAATCTTTGAAGGATCCACGGAAATTCCGGATTCGGAAATAATATGACCGAGAAACTTCACCCGAGATTGCCAAAAATGACATTTAGAAAATTTTGCTTTCAATTGATTACTCCTAAGAGTTTCCAACACAATTCGAAGATGCTTCTCATGTTCCTCCTCAGTTTTCGAATACACAAAAATATCATCAATAAAGATGAGAACAAATCGATCGAGGAAGTCTTTGAAAACTCTATTCACAAGATCAACGAAATAAGCCGGAGCATTCGTTAAACCAAATGGCATAACAAGACATTCATAAGATCCATAATGAGTTCGGAACGATGTCAAAGGAATGCTATCCTCTGCAATACGAAGCTGATGAAATCCAGTAGCTAAGTCTAATTGTGAAAAGACCCTAGCACCACTAAGTTGATCGAACAGATCATCAGTCCGAGGTAAAGGATATTTATTTTTGATAGTAAGATCATTAAGCTTGCGGTAGTCAACGCAAAGCCTAAGTGTATCATCATATTTCTTCACAAAAATAGCTGAAGCTCCCCAAGGTGAGAAACTAGAGCGAATAAATTGCTTCGTTTCCAAATCAGATAATTGTATGCGCGTCTCCTCATTTTCTTTATTGGACAAACGATAAGGAGGACGAGTGATAGGTTGAGCTTCAGGAATAAGATTAATTCTGAACTCAATTGCTCGCTTAGGTGGTAATCCTAAAACGGGCTCGAATATGTCGAAAACTTCATGAACGACGTGAATAAGAGAAATAATACCACCCTCATCATCATCATCGTCATCACGAGGATTTAAAGAACATAAAGATGCGACCAAGCTGGAATCTGAATCTTTAAGATTAATAGAAATCTGCTAAACAGATTGAGGACGTCGAAGATGAATAGTCCGCTCAGGACATAGGATATGAGCTTCATAACGGTTAAGCCAATCCATTCCCAAAATCATTCCAAAGCCTAAATAACGCATGACATGCAAATCGGATCGGAAATAAAAATCACACAAAATAATCTCGACATCTTTACACAATAAACTGATTGTCGTGGATCCACCAACTGGATTCGCAATTCTCAAAGAAGTCATTAAACACAAAACATCCAAAGAAAAAGTATCAACAAGTTCTTTTGATATAAAAGAATGGGACGCATCCGTATCGAAAAGAACTCGAATAGGATGATCACGAAATAAAATAATTCCATCAAGGATAGAATGAGAAATACCTTGATTTCGAGATGTGTTGTCAGGTGCTTGAGCAACGTTCAAATTTCCCTCCTTCTTACCCTGAAGCTTGGGACATGAAGATATAACATGACCGGGACCTTTGCAGTAGCGACAAGAGAGAGACTCTGGACACTTGTTCGCGTAATGGTCCTTCGAACCACAATTATAGCATTCCCCGCGACCAAAGGAAGAAGTCTTTGCCACGGAGGTTGCTTGCTTCCCTTTCTTATTGCGATAAGGACTTTTGAATTTACTAGGCCTTTTCTTTTTGTTGTTGAAGTTTGGTTTGGAACCCACCACTTCAACATCATTCTTCCTATCCGCCTCTTCAAGACGAAGAGCGATATCAATGAGTTGGTCGAAAGAAACTTCTAACTTTAGAAGTAATGGCTTCTTGAGATTTCTGTTTAAGCCATAGACGAACCTCTGGTTCTTCTTTAAAGGGGTGTTGATGTATTCAACCCCATATTTGGAAAGCGGCTCGAAGGAGGCGACGTAATCAGTCACGGAGGACTCACCTTGAACAAGGTCTATAAATCGTCGAGCCAAAGTCACTTTCTCTGCTTCTGGTACAAATTTCAACTCGAATCTTTCCCAGAATTGCTCCTAAGTGAGATCCGCTTCAACGATTTCGGAAATTAGGATCTCATACCAATCTAACGCTCTTTCTTGGAGCATGCTAGAAGCCACTTGGACTCGATGAAGGTCAATAAGGTTCATGCGAGAAAAGATGCGATCGCATGATTTGAGCCAAGCTTGAATTTCTATAACACTCTCGGATCCCCTGAATGGCCTTCCATCCAAATCGGTATAGTCTCTGCACAAGCGTGCAAAACCGGATCTAGGATGAGTAGGCTCTGGAATGGGTCCTGCAGCTTGAGCATTCTTCACGAGATCTAAAAGCTGCTGAGCAGACATGAATACTCCATCCTGAGGAGTAGCACTAGATTGACCGGCGCTGGGACGGCATGGTCTAACCATTTCTCTTCTTTAAGAAAGAAAGAAAGAAAGAAGAGGAAAAAGTTATTCTCAAAATAAATATCAAGCAATTTGATAGATAAACAAAGAATCAAAAGAAAAATAGGATGAATCGGTACGAAGACTCGGATTAAATCCTAAAGCACGACTCCTAAGATGGACTTAGGACGATGATCCTTGTTATAATATTCCATATTGTTCCGAAGTTTGGCTCTGATACCAAACTGTGACGCCCCACCTCTATACCCACGCTAGCCAAGAACACTACGGAGTAATGCTGTCGACTAGCATGGAGAATAAGGCTGTTGAGGAGCGACCATCCGTGTAATTGCTTTGCGTGAGCACCGATATGTCAGATAGTATAACATGCATTTTATTTCAAGAGGAAATCCGACATACCGATACAAACACAAAGCTACTACACAGTGGCTATAATAATCTTCGGAAACAAATATAGAAACAAGCATAACACAAATCAGTCACAGATAATTCATATCACAAAGGCGGAAGAAGATATGAATATATAACTAACACATGAAAGTGTATATCAAAGTGGTGGTCAAAAAGATCCTCCATAATACAAAAGGATAGCAACACGTGCTATACAAAAGAATACAACTATGAGTCTATATCTCAAGTGTATACAACAAAATAAACTACTAATCTAAGTAGTTTGCCAAAAGTCAGAGTAATGAATCCCTGAGGAGAAGTCAAGCAGAAGCACCTGTAACATCTCGGTCTGACTCGAGTATTATTTAATAAGAAAATAATAAACGGATCAGTCTAACTATAAATATCAGATGAAACGATATAGAATAAGAGATATGACTAAACACATAATAATCACAATGCCAAGCTGTGATATATATAAGTAGTTGAAAATCACCAAGGGATTATTCAATGTCACAAAATCTACACAAGAATCAAAGAAACGTCATACTCCTAATTTCGTTCACCAAACCATAAATATTGACGATAATATCAATGTCAATCACAAAAGCCAATGACACACAACTTTCAGAATTCAACACACGAAATCCAGAAATCACAAAAGTCAATGACGCACAAATTCACCAATGCACAAATATCGATAAAGCTTATCAATGGAAATCACGAAAATTGGTGAAGCACAAATTCTAGAAATCATCTCAAGAAATCCAGAAATCACAAAGGGGGGAAAGGCCTATCACAAACGGGAGCACTAGGCTCACCAACACGTGTATCACAAACGAAATGCTAATTCAATGGTTGCTAACCATCACAAATTGAGCGGAAGCTCCACAAACGGCCCGAAGACCATGGGTTGCTACCCCACCAATTTGAGTCGAAACTCCACAAAACGGGGTTTAGTCTCCCTCGCAGACAAAGAGACATCGCACATTGCTAGTCTAAATCACAAAGATGATCGTCATGATCAACGAGAAGTGTCAATTACACTAAGCTAGTAAATATATGAGTTTAGCTTCATGTCCCATAACCACTTGCTTAACTTAAATATTTACGAACAAACTGTAGATTTCCACTAGAAAATTATCACAAGAGATTCAATCGAACAAGTCCAAGAATCAACCGACGAAATAAACGCAAGCGTTTCATACCACCTGTTTTACTAAGCCGTTTAATTAGATTTCTCATACGAGTGAGGTAAAGGTTTGTATATACTAATAGATTGGAAAACGGTTTTATAAACAAATTTGGTATTGAAAATAGAGTTGAAATCGTTTTGAGGAAAGAGTTTTGATATTTACTACTAGTATTGAAACCTTTATATTTTTAAAGTGACAAATCACAAAGATGATAGTAGAACAACCGATCATCAAAATTCACATTCGAAGACGTGAATAAAATCCAAAGAAATCGATACCTAATCCATCAAAATGGATATTTCCAAAAATCCCAAAAATAGGAGTCATTAAAGTCGTAGCAACAACAAGTGGGAAATAACACGAATCGATTAAATTTGGAAACACAAAAGAAATAGACCAAAATATGCGTAATAGGCATTTTAGAGCAGGTCAGTCGACTGACTCAAAGGTCCAGTCGACTGAACCAGAAGCAGGGAAAAATAATTTCGTGCAGTCAGTCGACTGACCTAAAAATTCAGTCGACCGAATGCAGGGAAACAGAGGACCGGAGCCTCTGTTAGTTGCCTTCGGAATGCCTATGTGCTACAGCCAGTCGACTGACTCAAGGGTCCAGTCAACTGACTGGCACCAAGGCTGTTTTCCAGCCTATGAAATGAAGATGCTATCTTCTTCAAAAATGCAATCGGGCGAGCACGGTCACTAGGGGTTTATGCAAATCGACTACCCGGCCCTATAAGCTCTTCGATGCATCACCAAAACAAGTTCAAACAACAAAGCTATGATTTTTGAAGATTTGAACTCAAAACACTAAAAATTTGGAATGTTCACAAAACCTATCCAAATCAAAATCAAATACACATGAATAAGTATTAGGAATTCATATCTAAAAATCAAAGATAATCATAGACCTAGATGTGAGGTTAAAAATCTCACCTTTGAACCCAAACGATTGAAGAAGATGCTTGAAATCAATGGAGAATCAACCACTCTTCAAATCCAACTCAAGAAGCTTGATTCTAAGCTTTAAAAGAAGAACATTCCCTAAGTTAGGTTTAGGAAATTTATGAATTTTGATTAGAGAATGAGTTGGAGAAGAAGAAGAGAAGCTTACCAATGGGTTCTTCTATTAGTTTGGAGCTAGAGTTGATTTGCAAGAGAAAACTAGGGTTTTGGAGTTTTAATTTCCAATCTCTCCCACCATTGATGCTTTAGCTTGAGTATTAGGAATTGGAAATGAAGTAAATGAGGAGGAGAGGGGTTGGGACTGAATACATAAGTGGGCTCAGCCCAAACCAAAACCCTAAGTGAAAAAGTAGCAAAAAATCAACCTTCTCCAAACATATCGAAGCTTATACTCAAAAAGGCCGCAAACAGCATTTTAAACTCAATGGGAGTGGTCCCGAGTCCTAATTCGACCGTAGGCAAAAAGTAGTTTTTCGGACAAAATTCCGAGTATCGATAAAATATTTTAGTAAAATATTTAAATATAAAATCGACAAATATGCGGGTTGTTACAATATGATACTATGTATAATGATACTATGTATATGTTCTATATTATATTTAAATCGTTCCGCTGTGAGATTCTGATGTGTTGTTTTCTCTTTCTTCTCCTTCTTTTCTTCTTCTATCCCTTTCTTTCTTAATTAGTGATGCGATTTTCTGGTAATAGAAAGTCGGGTCGCTACATCGAGTGTTTTGTCTTTTCAGTTCCCTCGGGTCAGCCTGTGCATTTCAGGATTTGGAAGACCGTATTTTGGAGAACGAAGATGGAGATAATTATTATTTGTTATATTATTCCACTACATTATACTGTTATGTTGCATTATTTATTGTTCTCTGGTATGTGTAACTCTGATATGTATTGTATAAGTAAAATCAAATGTTTTGTAAACTGCTTCATGAACTATTTATTTGATTATTATATTTTATCGTTCCACTACAAGATTCTATTTTGTTTTTTCTTTCTTTCTTTACTTTTTCTTATTTACCCCATAACAATCCACCCTTCTGTATGGTTTAAGTCTGACGTATGTGGTTTATCGTCGATTTAAAGCGTACAAAAGGCGGGATGTTACATCTGGTATCTGAGCTTTGGTTTAGCGAAAAAACTTAGCTTTATGGGGTCTGACTCTTTATTAATAGGGTAGTGATACCCTTTGATGAGTCACTGAATGTATACATATGAGAGAGCGTATTTGTTAGTGCTATAAAAGAGTTTTGATATAGTGTTGATTTGTTCCGTTTTGTGTTTATAAATTCTGGTTGGTGCATAGGACGCTATGACATCAACAGGGATTTCTAAACACTTAATAAGACAGACCGACACAATATTTGTTTTGAATATAGGTGAATGAAATAATTTTGCCTATTATATTTTCTGTATATGAAGTAATAAATTTCATAAAGGTTATATTTGGTTGTAATGTATTGGTAGTTAGGTAATGAAATTTATAAATATTGATTGGAAATAAGATTTAAAATAAAATAAATGAAAATTGAAAACTTAGAATCTTAGTTCCGGGATTTTGAAATTTGCTTTCAAAGGATTTTGGAATATAATAATATTTTTATATGTAGTTTCTAATATATATATATATATATATTTCAATATGATTTGAAATAATTGTTTTAAAGAAATTTTGGAAGAAATAAGTTATGTACTCCCCTCTTTGACGCTGGAAAATAATTTCGGTGATGAGTGCACGCATCATCGACATTCATTTTTGAGCTTCGAAGTCGAAGGCCACTTTAGTAGTTTGCTACTGATTCATTTTGATAAATAAATAAATATAAATTTTAATTGTTATAAATATAATTGGATATATAAATTGTAAGTATATACATTTATCTATTATTTTAAATGATTTGAAACTTAACCCGATATTTAGTTCTTAAGTTTCCATTAATTAATAGTTTCAATTATTATAGTGAAATGGGTTGTAACTAACTAATAATTGAAATCTCTAATTAAAACAAGAGATTAAATGCTAGGTTATAAATGAAATTTCCAGAGTTGAAATTAGTAAGCTATAAACAAATGATATGATTAGTGAACATTAAATTTATTAAAAGAAATGAGAAAAACTTGTATAACTTTTAATTACATCCTTAAGAGTATATATATATATAACTTACTAAATGTTAAAAGTTGTAATGTTTAATAAGAAAATGTAATGGAAATTGTACAAGTAAACTTATGAATGAAAGTGTTCAATGATTTTCTTTTGTAGATAAGAATTAAATGTTGTAGTTGTTATAAACTTAAGTAAAATTGAAAGGCTACTAATTAAGTAAATGGTAAGGTAAGTATTATAAATAAATGAATAAACTAAATTAAGTAATAAATGAATGAAAATAAATGAAATTGAGAAATGAATGAATGTAATGCAATGAAAAGAAAATTTATCTGATATGAATAAATAAAAATGAATTTTTGTAAGTATAAGTGTAAATAAGTGAAATAAACACTGAGTCAATGGATGGAAATGAAAATTTGCAAGAAATAAATGTAAAATAAAAAGATAAATCATTATATGAAGAAAAGAAATCAAATAACAAATAGTATGAATTGAAATTAATAAGAATGAAAAATTTATTATTTGAATTTGTTGTTTGTTTTGATTTATGGTTGTTTGGGTAAGGATACTTTAAATTTATTTGGTTGTATGAATAACCTATTTAGTTTCATCTAAGACTGTCGAGTAAATGGTGCACTTAATAGTTTACTCTCCATTCTGTACGATTTAAAGTTTTTAAACCCAAACAACTATTGTTTTGTCTTGCTTGAATGGTTGATTCGTATATGATGTGTATGTTGTTGGTTGCGTATGACTGTTGTTTATATTGATTTGTTTGTTAGTGATTGAAACAACTTAAATATTTCATTTTATATAATTGTTAACTCTTTTTGGATTACATAAGGGAAATAAAGGTTATTGAAACAATTGCTATTGCTCTTAGTTTCATAAAATAAGCGTTAGTTGCCTGATGAATAGGTACGTTTTCGGATTACGGTTTTATAGCGCTATTATATTGTTTTCCCGTGTTGGAATATATTATTTTGGAAAATATATGTTGTACATTGTTATATTTGATATTATATTTTCTCCCGAGCCTCTCCGTACAAAGGAGACTCTACCGAAATTTTCTACAAATTTTGGACTTAGAAATTTTTCGAAAATGGTTCCAAACTTTATTAATTTGAGTGTAAAAAGATCTAATGGTTATAAATTGGTATATTTTATTTAAATTAATTAATTTTATAAATTTATCTGTTTATAAATTTAATGTTTAAGTAAGATATATTGATTTCTTATTTCTTCTTTTCCTTTCTTTTTCCTTTTTGGGGACGAAAAGTTTTGAGTGGGGGAGAGTGTAACGACCCGTAAAATTCCGATAATGAAATTTGTTAATTTAATAAGATTTTGGTAATTAAATCTGGAATAAATAAGAATTTATAATTTGTTAATGAATTTATAACGGGAATGAAATGTAAGAATGTTAACGCAAGTTAATAAATAACTAATTCAGCGCAATCCCAATAAATTGAACAATTGTAAGGTATAATGGATGGTAATTTGTAAATTGTAAATAATGTAGGTGTTATACTTGGCTGCAAATTGAATATAAGAAAAAAATGTAAGCATTGAATTAATTAATGAATTTAAATTATAATAAATGATAATTGAATAAAACCAATGTTCTGGAAGAAAATATAATATTTGTTTGAAAGTAATAAACTTAAAGGTAATTTAAGTTTAATGGTAACAACTGTTATAAGTTGCCTATTTTTTTAGTTCAAATAAATTTAATGTGAAATCAATTGTAGTTAATTGACTTAATTTGTGCAGTTAGGGTAGATTTAATTTATCATCGAGGATTATTAATTCAACAAGAAGTAACCAACGTAAACTCTATCCATAATATGGCAATTGATTGAATGAAAACAACTGAAATCCATGTTTGGTTAATTTATTGGACTTTGAGCTGTAATAAATGGATTATTGAAATTAAATGAAATAAAATATTACGTTAATGGGAATTAATATGAAATGAAACATACATTAATGAAATGTAATATGAATCAATGTTAATTATACCCGCAAGATGTCAATTTATTGAATAGCAAGATTTTAAATCAAATAAATGGATTTATTGAGATTTCAATTGATAATTAATAAATTTATTTAAAATTGAAACTGAATACAGTAACGGGTAAATTTATTAACTTTAAATTGATATTTGAATTGTTTAAAGGGCTGTGATGGTGTAGGAAACCAAAAACGATAAAATTTGTAAATTTTGGAATTGGAATTTAAGATTTGATTTTATTAATTTAATATTTATTTAATTAATTAACTGAAAAACAGCCATTTTGGCAACTGACTTGGATTTCAACGAAACCAGTTTCATCGGATCCGTAACGGTGAATTATTGTAGAATGTCAAGTATCGTATCGATCAGATTTGTTGTTTGATCGTATGGGCTTGAAACGCCTTGAAATCAATTAAATTGAAATCATTTGAAATCAATTTGTAACTTGATTTTAGCATAACTTCTTCATACGATAGAATTTGGACTTGAGACCTGTTCCATTGATTTTAAAATATTCCAAAACATCTATTATGATATATGGGTTGACCCAATTTCGTCCCGGAGTCAGAATGGGCTTTCCGGGCCATTTATCGTTCAACTGTCGATCCAAATCATTCCGGTCCACTCTAATTTCAGCTTCGCCTGTATATATCCAGTTATAAACCCTAGCAACATTTTATTCCTTAATTCTGTATGTTCAATTCCATTAGCACCTCCCCCTTTACAATGGCTGCAAACCCTAATTCCAGTTGCAATTTCAAATAAAATTTAATGTTAAAAATTCAACTCTTCAAACTATATCATATTTTATATCAGTCTGAAGCTCTCGAAGAGCGTAATCTTCTAGTGTGATTCATTTTTCAATCGGTGCACTGTTTGCCCAGAATTCGTGAATAAATTCCAGCCATTCATATTGGATTCTGGACATTCCAACAGCGGATCTGTAGCCGATCGACGATCGGGTAGTGTCGTTGCAGAGGTAGTGCGGAGCAGAGCATAGGGTGGTGATCGCTCGTCGTAATTCGGTCTGGATTCGCCAGAAATTGAGGTTTGGTGGCAGATGTTCGTCCTCGGCCTGGAGACGCACGTTGGTGGCGGCTTGGTTCACGACTACAAGAGAAACGAGGGTGCGTGATTTATTCTGGAGCGAGAAGCAATGTGACGTGGTGCAGAGGTTGTGGTTCGTTTCTTTTTATATATTTTAATTTTAGTTTTGATTTCAAATGATCTAACCTCAGTAACTTTCGCACACGAGGTCCGTTTCACGCGCGGTTTTCTCCGTTGGGTTCGTATTCGAATTCGGGAGATTTTGGCTCTAGTTTAGACAGATTCTGAGACTGTTCAATTTTTGGGTTTAAATTGGATTTAAATTCAAAAGGTGAGTGTTTTAGCCCACTCACAACTTCTAAAATTTCTTATGTGTGTTAAGTTAATTTCTTATGTGATTAAAAATTTATTTATGTCTGTTTGGCATGTTTTTAATCGTCATCTCAGTTAAATTGAATATATTGAATTAAATTGTTATTTAACTTATTTTGCATATAAACTGCCAGTTAAATTGTTATTTAATTTATTATTGAATATAAACTGCCAGTAAATACCTGTTATTTATTTATTTGTTTATATTGATATTATTGATTTAATTGGAAGATGATTGTGATAAATGGTTGATGATTGATATTGGATGAATGGATGTTGTATGTTGTATGTTATATTGTTACAAACTGCAAGTTGTATGGATTTTTTTTCATTCGGGATTGTGGTTTGAAATGACATATAACCGTATTTTTGTTTTAAATTACGGATTGAAATGATAAGTATCCGTATCACTTGACCATAGGGTAGAAAATTTTATACAGGCACCGTGGTCCATAAAATATTTTGAAAATGATTTCTACGGTTTTGGAAAGAAATATATGGTTTAATGAATATTGGTTTTTGATATTATATAAATATTATTTTTATATATAGTTAAATGCTTGAATTTAAGCTATGCATAAGTTTGTTAAATAAGAATTAAGTTTAATGATAAAGTTTGATTTTTATTAAATAAATGCAAGTAAGCATTTAAATTTTATTTTAATATAGAGTGTATAATGATTTAAATAAATTAAGGTTGGGAGATAAATGGGAGATTTATTTAGAATCAAATTTATTTAAGAATTAAACTCAACAAGGGTTGATGTGAAATTTATTAAATTGGAAATTTTAAAAGGTATAATTATTATAACTTGATTTTAGGGTCAAGGTGAATTAAATGATTATTTCAAGTATAAATGAATTGAAGGAAATATTTAGTTACTTGTAATTTGAGTTTTATTTAAATGATAAGGGATTTATTATGTAAAATATTTCAAAACTAAATAATAGAAAATTTAATTGTTGAATCGAAATTATCAAATTTAGTTGAAATTTTAGAATATTTAAAGCCTTGAAATATATTGAAATTTAAATATTTTATCGAAATTAAAATGTTTCAAAGTTATGAATTTCAAAGTATTATGTTTTTAAAAGTGTTATAATTTCAAATGTTTGGTTTCGAAGTGTATAAATTTGAAAGTGCTATGATTTTGGAAAAGGGATGTATTTGAAATAAAAATGATACTATATTGATTGGGTTTTAACAAAAATGATATCATATTGATTTGGTTTTTGAAATGGAAATGATATCGTATTTATATGATTTTGAAATGGATATTATATTCTGGTTTGAAGTATAAATTATTTTGAAGAGACTGCGGTGTTATAATAACGTTTGGTTGTTAAAGAGACCGGGATCGGAAGTTGTCATACTCTCTACCAACTCCGAAAACCACTTTAACAACCGTGTACGCGGTGGGAATTCCACAATGACATAGGATGGTGGCAGTGTTCCTTTGAGGTATATACGTGGACCCAACTCCCATGAGTTGGCATAAGGTGGCTAAAACAGGAGCGATCGACGGGCTAAGAAGGTAGCACCTTTTATCGAACACATCCCTTTGATATTATACGCCGACTTTTGGATTGATTCGGTGGCCACTTTTGATTTTTTTTATTTGGAGGTATGGCTCGAGGTGGGCGGTAGCTGCACGCTACGCGTTACCACCGTCCCGAAAGCGTAATTGGTATATCTACCCTGGCATTGCCTTGTTGTGCCGTGTCATCTATCCTAGCGCGTCTTGTACGATTTTGGGTTTCTCCCGTAGCCCGTGGAGTATTTAGGATAGCCTCTCGATCTAGAGATGCACTGATACTGGATGGACTACTAGGACTATTATGGTGTTAAGGGGGATATTGGGTCACTCCTTAACTCTATTTAAAAGTAAGTTTATTTATTGTAAACATTATTATAATAGCGAAATATTACTACATAGTAAATATTTTAATGGATCCTTAGGAGATGTGAATTGTGACGACCCGCCCTTCTACTATCAGAAAGACGTATCATCATTAAGAAAGAAAGGGATGAGAAAATAGAAAAGAAAGAAGAAGGAAGAACAACAACATCAGAATCTCACAGCGGAACGGGGACAAAATATAATATATCACTTAAATATTTAAAAGTTTTACATATATCAGAGTTATACAGATAATACATCAATACTAGACAATTATAACACCTGTCTAGTTAATACAACTCAATACAATACAACTCAAAAAATATGACTCATAGATACCAACACAACAGAACTATATATATATCCACAACGCTGAAGCCTCCTGCTCCATTGCTCCTCCAGAATTCGTCAAAGCTAACCTGAATCCCTTGGCTACCCGTAAAAATTTGGGTACCCGAGAGTTTATGAAAACAAAAATAAACTCCGGGTCAGACATGGGTCTGGTATGAGTAAACGGGTTAAAGTTGCTTAACTTTGAAAAGCATTTGAAAATAAAGGTATCACGTAAGACTTCCCACAAATAAATACGGGTAAGTTTTTACCTTACGCTAACCAAAACATTTCATAGGAAATCCAGTGATATTATAATAGTGTATAGGGTTTTCAAGTAAATAGAAAATAGCCGAAATTGTTACATCTATTAAATTCCAGCTACTAGCCACAAAAGTGGGTAATACAAATCAAAACCGTAAGGTCTCGTAGGGAAAATGGATTTCCAACAATGACAGGGCTACTGGGGTACCGCCCGTCACAGTACGGGGCCTAGATCACCGTACCGAGGATTACTCCCTTCATCCCCTGCAACACAAGGCCGGAACCATTCCTTACTGAACAGTCCCGAACAAGATAAACCCCGCGGTTCTAGCTAGCAAACCGCCCACACAGCCGAAATAAAAAGGGACATCTAGACAGGGGTAATATCTTGTCCTGCTTGGGCATGACCCACCTAACCTTGCTGCATCTCCTCTGTTTTAGCCATTCCCGGTTGATGAGGCTTGAGGCTGCGATTACCTTTATAGAACATATCTTAGAATGCTCATCGTCCGCCTGACGATGTGTTGAAAGCATTCAATCCATACAAGTTCGTTCTGGGTTCGAACGAAACCGAAGGCATTATCTCGTCACACTCATTTTGGAATCACCCTCAAAGTCAACGACGATAACCCTTGCATTCTGAAAACACCATCTCGATCTTCATTTCAGGATTCACGACCTAACGTTTAAATTGGATTGATGTGGTTTTCGGAGAATCAAATTTGATTCTTCCGATCCCGGTCTCATCGAATCCAGACGCCATTTTAAGGGCCAAGTTTTCTAATTAACTTAACAGTTCAAATAATTTAAATTCAACAATTGAATTAATATAGCATTTATCACAAATGAAACATATACAAACATCATAGATATATCACAGCATATCACAGGGTAACATAGGATATCATCACATAAATATCCAAATCAGACATTCAACCACAACAGTCCATAAGCAATCACCTTTTAAATCTTATTTGTAATTAATCAAATTTTGAATTAATTACCTGAGAGTTAACCACTTAACTCTATTTAATTAATCATTAACTAACAATTAATTACCTATTTCATTTCAAAACATGTAATCGAAGACTTCTTAATTTATTCTTAAGTCTTAATTTTATTTCAGAATATTACTTAATTACTTCCTTAATCAAGTTATTTAACTTTAATTAACCATTCCTCTATCATTAATCAATAACTTTAATTGTTATTTAATAAACTTAATTGCCATTTATTTATTTACTAATTTCTAAATTAATCATTATTAATTCTTAATTAAATCACTTGATTTATTAACCGTCACCCATTCATAAATTAACTTAAATAGTTGATTACAAATTCAAATTATAATCCATCACCAACTATAATCAAAATCCATTATTCTTAATTACTTCCTGAAAATAATCAATTTACCTTAATTACTCAACTTATTGACATTTTTAAAAGAAATCTTCTTAAATAAGTCTGTCTCTAATTGCAAACTTGTGTTAATCAGATTTATTCTTTTCTTATATTACCTACCTAATTTGAATAATAATTATGAGCTACCAAGTTTGCAGTATTTAGAATTGAATGAGAATTTTCTGCTTACACTACCCTTAGAAAAACAATACCATAGTTGACAACCCGAGGCTTCCCTATACTAACTCAAGAACTATTTCGAGTTTCACACTAGAACTTCCCGTGTTTCCCCCCGAATCTCTTCTTCTTCTTTTTTTCTTACAGTAAGTTAAAAGTTAAAACACGATTTGAACAACAGTTTCTAAATATAGACACGCGAACAACTCGAAACACTAGCGCCATTCTCACGCGCGTGACCCAAAGCGACACTCCCTGACAGCCCAGATCACCTCCAACGCCACCGTGCACGTGCACGGTGGCTCGCGAGTCATTGATGATCTTCCAAGATCATCTACATGTCGCAATTTCCATGAAAACACAAAATCCAACCTCACATCATCTTCAAAGATTTCAAATAGAAATTTGATCACTTGGGTCGAAAACTGCAACTCACACGGTCGGCAAAACAAGTCCGCTACCGCCGCCAAGGCCACCTGAGACTCTCCACCTCCGGCCACCCCACGACAACACGGTTCTCTGCCATCCCCTTGAACATCGTGGAGTTCGATCATGTGTGGATGCCCAAAATCAATTTTTACAGAGCCTAGAAAAACATAAGCACTAAACCCTACTTTAATCCCAATCCCATAATCTATGTATTCGAAAAATAATTCGACATTTTTCTGGTGTAAAAAGAGTTACAATCTTGCTTTCTATCAATTGACAATGATTAAAAGTAACTCCATCATTCAAAATTGATGAAAACCCATTACAGCTCCTCTTTAAAACTGCTCTAAATATCTTTGCTTAAAAATCAAAAGTGTTATGTTAAAAATCCAAATTATGTATATGAAATCAAATCATGTTATTAAATTTACAAATTTAAACATTCAAAGTTTTGACTTTGATTCTCTGTTTCCTGATACTTGTATAAACAATATTGATAAATACTGTTAAACCTCAAAACAAAATTGTAGGCCTATGATTTGTATAACAACTTAAGTTTGCATCAATATCCAGGTTTTAAAACATCTACATGAAGAAGTATTTGAAATTTCTTAGCTTTACCCTGGATAGTTATTCAAAGCTCCTGAAGCACAACTTCATATATTACAGAACAACAGGAAGAACTCGAGACATCTTATTTAAGGCAATCATCCAAGCACAAAACTTTGTGAGTTAAATATAAAGTTTTAAATTGAAAATGATAAGTTTACTCACCTGCCTGTAAACAGAAAGTATAGATGTTTTGAAACTTGGTTGCTTGGAGTTTAAAACTGCAACTTTGAATCTATTTTTGTTTGAATTTAATTTGAGTTTGCTCTCCTTTTTCAGCTTAGTTTTCTCAAGTTTATGGTTATGTGTTTTATTCAACAAACTAGAACTAACAAGCAACTGTATATATATAAGATCACAGTGGCATGAAGGAGTATTATCTGGACAAGCCTTATTTGTTTTGACCAAATATCACTTTGCATTAATTTACTGAAATATGACATTTCGGCTAGAACATTAATTTGTTACCTGAAATGACAAATTGTGTACTTAGCATTAATGAATATGTCTTTAATTATGTTAACATACTTATTATGTTCACCTGTACACAAATATTGTATGCAGTTCATAAATTTCCAGGCAATTACTTGGCTTGCACATGAAGCCTTATTTGTATGTAAGTGTATAAATCTTGCAGGTACATACTTGGCTTATGTATGAAGCTTAAATTATGAAGATATTTTGTTTTGTCACTAAATTATGTTTTTCTTAACTTTAAGTCTGGACTGTAGCATACATATTTGTATGGGTATATGCATTTTATGATTCATGAGTTTACTTATTTGTTTATATTTATATTTTTGACTTACATAAATATTAATATTTTGTAATGAACATTGTCATCAATTTATATTTTATATCTTATATTTTCTATTTTAGCCATTAATATTTGAATTAGAGTCATACGTTATATTTACACTTATCCTCATTTTTATGATTCATTTGTATTTATTTACATTTATATTTTATATTGCTAGAATTAAATTTTAAATTTCAAACATTATTATCTATGTGTATTATTTCATACTAAATATAAATAATGTAAAGTATTTTAAGTAATTTTATAAGATAGATTTTTATGGTGAATATTATTGAAATGCTTATTCCAATTTCCAAATCAATCTCTTATTAAAATACAGTTTATATAAATAGATGGCAATATTTCCAAAATCATATTTATTTTAAAATGACCAGTTCACCTTCCATTTAATCAGATTAAATAACAAGACCAAAATCCAGGGTCGTTACATGAATCCCGGGCATCTCTTAAGTTATTGCACTCACATTGACACTAGATAGGAGATGTCAAATCCCGTAAACATATTTGATGCCGTTCCACTCATATTATTTATTGTTGATTTAACTTACATAAGTTCTTTTAGTTCTACCTCGAGTGTTTTGTCTTTTCAGTTCGCTCGGGCAGGCTGATCATTTCAGGATTTGGAAGACCATATTCTAGAGAACGAAGACGAAGATTTATTATTATTTAGTATTGTATTCCACTACATTCATACTGTTCCGCTGCATTATTTATTGTTCTCTGATATGTGTAACTCTAATATGTATTGTATAAGTAAAATCAAATGATTTGTAAACAACTTCATGAACTGTTTATTTGATTATTATATTTTATCATTCCGCTGCAAGATTCTATTTATTTTTTTCTTTATTTCTCTGTTTTTCATATTTACCCCATAACAATCTTCCATTCTGTATAGTTTAAGTCTGACATGGTTTATCGTCGATTTAAAGCGTAAAAAAGGAGGGATGTTACTGTGTGTGTCTCGTATTGTCATTCTATCTTTAGAAGGTGAGTTGATCACTCTCGACATTCGTACTTATATAGTTGTGAAACAATGACATGTGAATTGTAGTAATTAACATGCTATGTTGATAGTAGTTCATACACGCCCGTGATATGATATTTCATGATGTTATAACCTGATTTTATATTTGCTACACACCTGATATGATATGCTATGCTATACTGTTTATTATTTATTGTTCTCACACTGTAAGTTCCCTGTAAGTATAGAATCACTATGAGTTGAAATGATACATACACGAATGGACTTTAGAATAGGGAAAAATCGTTATGAGCTGAAATGATAGGCTCAAACGATTTTTATTTTATTTAACTTGGAATTGCGGGTTTGAAATGATGGAACCCAGAATTTTATAAATTATGTATTGAAATGATACATATCTGTATCACTTGATCTAGGTTAGAAAATATTATACAGACCCATGGTTAATTTTAAATAATAGTTTTCTAAAAATTATTAAGTATTTTAAATCTTTAAATATATGAAATTTTAATTTAAAATTTTATCTAATGATTTTTAAATATAATGATATATTGAAATTTTATAAGTAAATAATTGGTTTAAAACTAAATTAATGATTTTATCTGTGATAAATAATTTAATAATTTAAAATTGATTTAATATGGAATTTTTAATTCTAACCTAATAATAATAGATTTTACTTATGAAATAGATATGTTTTATATACAAAAACTATGATAAAATACAATTATTCAGAAGTTAGGTATGTAATTGGATAATATACAAAATAAAATGATGTTAAAGGAATTTATAAACTTGAGTAGTTATGATAAAAGTAAATATACTTAATATTTGTGATAGGATATGTTAAGTGGAATAAATTTAATAATAATTTAGGATAAAGAGGAAGATGAGAGAAGCTTGCTCCATGGTTTGTTGGTCCTTTTCGTATCTTGGAGGGGATTGGTTCTTTAGCGTATCGTTTGGATCTGCCTGAGAAGTTTTTTGGAGTACATAATGTATTCCATGTGTTGCATCTTCGTCAATATCTGCATGATCCATCTTTGATTGTCCAGCCTTCTACTCTCGAGAGTTTGGATATTGAGCCTAATCTTACGGTCAAGAGGAAGCCACTTCGTATTTTCGATAGAGGTATGAAGCAACTGAGAAGGAAATATGTCAACTTGGTCAAAGTGCAGTGGAGTACAGATGATCGGGATTGTACCTTGGAGACGGAGGAGAGCACGCGTGCTTCAAATTCGGAATTCTTTGTTTCAAATACTATTTGATTTTCTATCTTATCTTTCCTTCTTTTGTGTCTCGTTCCTTTTCAAGGACAAAATGTTTTGAGTGGGGGAGAGTGTAACAACCCATAAATTTGACAAATATTTTAATTCAATTTATTTGAAAACTTTGATTTTTAATCATTTAAAAATTGAAACTTTGGAATTTTCTAGTGTAAGTTTGATTTTGTTTATAATTATTTCCCAAATATATAAAATAAAGATTTTCTAAAAATTTTATATTTTGGTCAGCTTTGGTCAAACTTTGAATCTCAGTTGAAATTTTAAATTTGAATTTTAAATTTCCAATCTTTTTGTTTAAAGCTGAATTTGATTCTAATATTCGTTCTGCTTTTTGTTTCGTCAAATTCTGTTTTATACTTTTTAAATTAGATAAATTTCAGCGTTTTACACGCGATTATTTTCAGTATTTTTATTGTTCATTTTTCTGTTCTATATCTTCTATTTCATTTCTATTTTATTTTGCTTGGGCTTTGATCTTTTCATTTGATTTTTATTTGGATTTTGGACTTGTTTGCTAATGGCTTTGGGAATTCAAGAGACATAAGTTTCTTTTCTTTAATGTGAAGTGAGGCCTTTTCCTTTTCTTAACCGTTCAAAACTCACCATTCCGCTGGCCATACAAAACTTCTCACCTCCTTCTCATTTCACATTCAAAACTTCTCATCTCATCTCTCTTTCTCATTTCACTTCCTGAATAAAATATTTACATTAAGCATTTTCTCCTTCTCCTTCGTTTTCTTTTTCCTTTCTCTTTTGTTCCAAGCATAGTTCAGCTTGCACCATCACCATGCTCCTTTCTGTCCCCATCCCTCCACTTCTACAACACCTATGACCGTACACCTCCATCACTTCATCTCCACCATAACTAGGCCGTGAACTATTGACCCAAACCCCATTTCCAATTGCCCTGAAAACCCCCGCCGTGCACCACATCATCACCTTCCTCTTCACTAGCCTCGGCCACCACTAATTCCACCTCCTTTGCCTTGCTTTTCCATGACCACATCCACTCCTAGCCGCGAGCAGATCTGATCCAAGCCAAGCACCCAAGCCGTGCCAATTTGCACCATGGCCAAACCATTTGTGCATGTCCCTTCATGTTGCCTTGACCTTTAGCTTTCCAAGTACCTTTTGCCTTACCACCACTTCATTCTAACCCCTAGCCATGCCTCATTTCAAACCATAGCCGAGCATAGATGCCCCAAAGCATCATGGCTGAGCCATGTTCTAAGGTGGTCAAGCCTATAGTCAAAGTGGCCGAGCCCACTAGGTCTTGTTTAACCTTTTTGCTTCATTTAATTCATATTTTTATGTGTTGTATATATATTTATATATGTTGTATTTTGTTGTGCCCAAGATCTGAATCTTGGCTCACCATCTACTCGAATCTAGTTCATGCTTTGTCGTGCTTTTTGGAGTTTGGTTGTTTGTCTCGTATGGTCATCTTTAGCTTTAGACGGTGAGTTTATCACTCTCGACATTCGTACTTATATAGTTATGAAGCAATGATATGTGAGTTGTAGTAATTGATATGCTATATTGATAGTGGTTCACACATGCCTGTGATATGATATTTCATAATGTTATAACCTGATTACATATTTGCTACATCACCTAATATGATATGCTATGCTATACTGTTTATTATTTATTGTTTCTCACATTGCAAGTTCTCTGTTAGTATAGAATCACTATGGGTTGAAATAATACATACCCGAACGGACTTTAGAATAGGGAAAAATTGTTATAAGCTGAAATGATAGGCTCAAGAGATTTTTATTTTATTTAACTTGGAATTGCGGGTTTGAAATGATGGAACCCGGAATTTTATAAATTACGGACTGAAATGATACATATCTGTATCACTTGACCTAGGTTAGAAAATATTATACAAATCCATGGTTAGTTTTAAATAATAGTTTTCTAAAAACTATTAAGTATTTTGAATCTATAAATACATGAAATTTTAATTTAAAATTTGATTTAATGATTTTTAAATATAATGATATATTGGAATTTTATAAGTAAATAATTGGTTTAAAATCAAATTAAAGATTTTATCTATGATAGATAATTTAATAATTTAAAATTGATTTAATATGGAATTTTTAATTCTAACCTAATAATAATAATAAATTTTATTTATGAAATAGATATGTTTTGTATAAATAAAACTATGATAAAAATTGAAATAGTATGTTTTAAACATGTTATAGTAGTATTCGTAGCATTTTTAAAATGCTATGGTATTTTAGTTATGTTTTTTTAAAAATGATGATCTATAAAAAGATAACATTTTTGAAATGCTATTAAATATAAGGATCAAAATTTTCAAGTATTATGATTTCTAAAAGATAACATTTTTAAAATGCTATAATAAGTGTATGGTTTTGAAAGTGTTATGATTTCTAAATTATTACATTTTCGAAATGCTATAACTAATATATATGGATTTGAAATATTACCAATTTTTGAAAATGGACATTATTTTGTAAAGAGTAATAGCATTGATTTTAAATGGTTTCGGAATAGATATGTTTTGAAATAAATAACCAAGGGTTACAATAACGTTTGGTTGTTAAAGAGATCGGGATCGGAAGTTGTCATTCTCTCTGCCAACTCCAAAAACCACTTTAAAAACCGTGTATGCGATGGAGATTTCAGAATGAAGTAGGATGGTGGCGACGTTCTATTGAGGTATATAAGTGGACTCGACTCCCATGAGTTGGCATAAGGTGGCTGAAACCGGAGCGATTCCGGGCCAATGAGGTAGCTCCTCTTATCGGGCACTTCTTCGTATGTCATTCTATTACTTTGCGATTGATCTGGTGCACGCCTTTGATTTGGGTGTGTGGATCGAGGTGGGCAGTGACTGCTATGAGTTACCACCAGTCCGGATGCGTAATTGGTATATCTACCCCGGCATTGCCTAGTTGTGCCGTGTCATCTACCCTAGCGCGCCTTATACGAGTTTTGATTTGTGTCGTACCTATGGAGTATTTGTGGTAGCCTTCCGATCTGGAGGTACGACGGTATTGTATAGACTATTGACACTATGTATGTGTCAAGGTGGAAAATGTAAAGCTTTAACGCTATTTTTAAGTAAGTTTATTTTACTTTAGACATTATTATAATAGCGTATATTACTACATAATAAATAGTTTAATGGATCCTTAAAGGATGGGCGGTTCCAAGCATCCTTTATGTTATTTATGCATTTCTATTATAGTTCACTTGAGTTGGTTTATATTGTATAAGTATGTATGTCCTGACTCAAGCGTTTGTGTTTTTTGTTCTTTATGCTAGGGTCAGCCTGAGTATTTCAGCTTTGGATTCACCTTCTGGAGCTAGGATTTGCAGGAGATTATCTATCTATCCAGTTGTTATCTATTTCCATTCAGTATTTCTATTTAGCTTATGTATTAGTGGACATTTATGTATTGGGGTTTCTATTGTATTTACTTTCGGACTTTGGTATTTTGTACTTGTTTTGTGACTGTGTTTGTATCAGCTTCATGAACTATTATGGTTATTTTTATTTCCGCTGTGAGTTATTCTGATTTATCTGTGTTTATGATTCTGTGATTGGTTTTATTTGCTCCATATTATATTACAGTCTACTGGTTTGAATTATTCAAGTCCGACATGTGTGGTTTTATTGTCAATTTGAATGGTCCAAAATAGTGGGTCGTTACAGATTCTATAATTGTTTTTTGTTTCTTTTGCTTTGTCTTTTGTTTCTTTTTATCTTTTCTTTTCTTCTTTCTCTCGTCTTCTTCTCTTCTCTCATCTTCTTCTCTTCTCTCATCTTCTCTTTGTTCTCTTCTTTATTTCTTATAAAGGTCTATTTTTCCATTCAGTTTGGGTATATGTGTTTTATTATCAGCTCGAACTGGGTGCATTTTCGAGCCTTTACATGTGGTATCAGAGCTTACGTTAGCGAACAATTAAGCTTTAGTTGGGTATTGAGTATAGATAGGGTCAGTAGAAACCTAGAATGAGTTTAAGTGTATTATATATATAAGCACATATTTGTTAGTGATTATAAAATGTTTAATATTGTGCCTTACTTATCCATTGATTTGTTTATGAATTCTAGTCGATGCGTGGGACGTCATGTGATTGAGAGGGGTTTCTAAATGCATAAACGAGGCAAGTTGACATAATATTGTTTTAACATGAGATAAATAAAATAATTTTTCCTAAATTATATTTTATATATAGAGGAATAATTATTTAGGAAATATTATAGTTATATATGAATGTTTGGTTGCTAGTTGATAGTAATATTTGATTATTATCATTTGTTGTTTGTGATTTAATAAAAGAAGTTATTATCATAAATATAAAAAAAGATAAATAAGAAAAGGCTTTATATAACCCAATGTGAAAAAATGAATTATATGAATGTGATTTATAAATAGAAAAAGGAATTTAAAAGAAATAAATAGCACTAAACTCGCTTTAGTCAATGTGAAATAATTTGGGTGATGACTGCAGCATCATCAGTATTTATTTTCGAGTCTTTAAGTGATAAATGGTTTCCACTAATAATTTTTATTGATGTTATGTTTTGATAAAATAAGTTTTGTTTTGATAAAATAAGTTTTGATTATAAATATTCAAAGTCTGATTTAATGAATGTATGAAAAATAAGTTTTTGAACTTATGAATTGGAAATAGTATAAATAAGAAATAAGTTTGTAACTTATGAATTTGAAATGAATTAGATAAAACGGTGAAATAAAATTTTAGGTAAATATATCTGTATAACTTGTGGATTTGAATAATGTTAAGCTAAAAACAAATATATAATTTGTTGAATCTGAATATTAAGAAGAATAGAAATCTAATTTTGAATTTGAATTATAAATAGTGAAATTTAATTTAAAGTCAAGTAAAGTGGGATGAAAGAAAGTTGAATTTGTAGTAAATTAATGAAATGAGTTAAATGAATTAGAATTTTGAAATGAAGATGAACATAATTTATAAATGCACTTCAACTTTAATTGTAAAAAGAAGTAAATAAGTTTTAGAATGTTGTTTGATAGAAAATGAAAGTGAATGTTAGGGGAAGTGAATTTAGTAATGGAACTATGAATGGTAGTTTACATAAGTATTGAAGTAAAAATAAACATAAGAATTGTTGTATAAATGTTTATAAACTTAAGCAAATAATTTTATGGAATGGTTATTAAATATTGTTAATATTAAAAAGAAGACATACTAAGTAAATTATATATGGAATGAAATGTTGTTAAACATAAATTAGAATTTGAAGTGAATATTAATAAGTGAATATTAATGAATTGAATGTAAGTGAAATTAACATGAATAATTGAAAATTGATTTTAAAGTGAACTTATATAAAAGAAATTATTTATAAATATGATTTGTAAATAAATGGATTTAAAAGCTAAAAGTTTGAGAATTTATATCCCGTTGATTTTGAAATTATCATTTTCAAATGATTTGAAATAATAAGAATTGGATGTTTTGTTGAAAAAAAATAAGTTTCATAACTTATAATTTTGAGAACAGTGAGTTAAAACAAAATCTGAATTTGTTGAATATGATGTTAAAAAAATTATTTTGATAAAAGAAAATTTGAAATTGAATTGAGAAATGAAATTCGACTTAAGTAAAGTTAAACGAAAATAAAATTGAATTTGATTTCTAATAATTAATGGAATGAATACGAACTTAAGTAATGCTTTATAAATGACAATAGCACTAAGGAAAATGCTTATGAACTTAAAGAGGAATTTATAAAATGATTTCTAAATGAATTTAACATGGAGTGTGTTTTGTAATTGTTGTTAAACATGGATAGAATTTAAAGCTACATTAAATGAATTGAATGAGCTAAGTAAAATAATTAGAATAAATATGAACTTGAGTTAATAAATGGAATTCAACTTAGGTATAAAAATGAATTGGAATGAATGTAAATTAGTAGAATGTGAACTAATTAAATATGAAGGAATGAGTGCAAACTACTTAGACGAGAATCAGATTAAAATAAAATGAGAATGAATTTAATAAAATGATTGTTAGTTAACTTGAATGTGAATTAGTTGGATGAAAACTGAATAGTAATCGAATGAATTGGTTTGTTGGATGTTAGTTGTTTGATGATTGCTTATGTTGCATGTGTTTCATTTTCATATGATTATTATATAGTATATGTTATACATTGATATCATATGCATGTTTCTCAATTGGTTGTTGAGTGTTTAGTGGGTACGGATGGCGTATGCTTCGCATTTGGAGCTCACTTTCGTGCTGTAATAGTTGTATATGCTCGCTAATAAAAATACAAAAGGTACATATCTCGAATTACATATCGAACTTTTACATTTTTTTCCCCACGGGATGCCTTATCCTTGAAGATGAGATGTATATCTGTGATATATATATATATATATATATATATATATATATATATATATATATGTTTCGATCCTACTACGGTTGAACCGCACAAAGGAGATGTTGGTGAAATTTTTCGTAAATTTAAGGCGTTAGAAAATTTTGAAAATTTTAGGAGATTTTTTGATAACTAAGGCTTTGGCTTGATTTTGAGTTTTAAGTTGAAACGATATTAGTTGGTTTTGAAAAGATAATTCAAATTTAGTTTTAATTTGAAATGGTGTTAGTAAGTAATTGATAATGAATTTGAAAACTTAGGAAATCTTTTATAAGAAGTTTTAACTAAATGATTTTGAAAGTTAAAAGGTTTGAAAAAATTTGGTAATCTAGTTTGAACTAATTGTTTTGGAAAGTTAATGAGTTTTGTGGCATTTTTCTTACTTGGTAATTTCGGGGACGAAATTCTTTTAAGGGGGAAGTCTTTAATGACCCAGAATTTCTATCATTCAAATTTGGAATATTTAATTGATTTTAAATATTCAAAAGTTAATTTTGTAACTTAAATAACTCATATTTCGAATATAATGATTTATTTTAATAATTAAATTTGAAATTTAATATTTGAAATTGTTAAAATAATTGAATCTTGGATTTAAAATGAATGAGAATGATTTGTAATGTTGATTTTAAATTCTGTTTGAATTAGAATGAAGTCGTAAACTTTGATTTAAAAGTGAATAAATAGAAATTGAAAATTTTATGATTTAATTAACGTGAAAAAATAGTCATTTTTGACACTATCCTGGATTTCGACGAAACAGTTTCATGGATCAGCAACAGTGAAATATAGTATACTGTTTGTGTCGATTGGACTTACCGTTTGATCGTGCGAGTTCATGACGCACATAAATTAATTAAAGGAATTTAATTAAAATAATTCGATTTCGAAAATCTATCTTCTATATATGATGGAATTGGCCTCCGATATATATTCCATTGTGTTCGGAATAGGGATAAAACATTAGGAACGCCGGGCGGCACACTTCGTTTGGAGTTCGAAAAATATTCGCGTGAATAGTGTTTAGATATTTTTCTTATAAAAGGACATTTGCTCTTCATTTTTCCAAAACCTAATCTACTTAACCCTAGCCACCATTTCCCTCTTCCTCAAATCTAACGGCCTCGATTTATCCGATAAATCCACATGTTTTTGGGCCTCGACTTCTACACGAAACTTGTAGCCCTCGTCATCGCAAGTTCAACCATAACCCCCGGTCGTTGAATCAATGCTCGAGGTGGTGGCAATTGGCCTGCGTTCGCGTACAACAAACTTGAGATTTCTCAGCTTTCTCCGAGGTGGAGGGCGCAGTATGTGCGCGGTAGTTCGTTGGGGGTTGCAATCGGCGATCGACACTGGCAATGGTGGTCTGGTTGTGGTCGATGGTGGCATTCATCGAGTTGCGCGAGCGATTTAATAGAAAAAAACAAAAGAGTCGGGCCTAGGTTCTCCACACGCGAGGATGTAGATGGATTAGGTTTAAATTCTAAACCTAGTTTAATTTGTTAATTAATTTTAATGATAATCGAATGTTTAAAATAATGCATAAAAATTTACGAGGTCCGTTTCGCACGAAACAAGCGGCGTTGGATTGATATCAGCGAATATTACATTCTAGAGCAAGTTTGGATGGATTTGGAGCTGTTGAAACTTTTGGTTAAAGTTAAACGCTCATTTAATTTTAATCAAATAAACGTTGCAATGACGAATGCAACCAAAGTGAGTAAACGTACCTCTCTGGCTCGCTTATGTTTTTATATAAGTGAGAATAAATTGATTTATGATGATTGATGCTTGTTTGGATGATATATGATATTTTATATATATATATATATATCTGTGTGTGTGTGTGTGTGTGTGTGTGTGTGTATATATATATATTAGTTGGTTAGGATATATTACCGCCTAGTGGAGCGGATGAGACCTTATACGTTCTCGCATATGAGCAGATGACCCTTTATACGCGCATCTGCCTTAAAGCAGACATTGTACATATTCTCGTATGCATATTTTTTGCAGGTTGTGGGTTGGAGGGATTTAACTAAATTTCTCACCACTGTTGATTTTTGTTTAGAGATATTCATATATATGCCATATCATGTGATGTGTGATGACTTCGATGCCATGATTGATGTTATTGATATGAATCACCTTATTTAGTGCTGTAGTAGTATCAAGCCATATTTATGGAATTTTGAAATATTAAAATGATGATTTAGATTTAAAATGGATTTCAAAGTGAATTTGGAAATATGTACGTTTCACTGGTTTTGAATTATTTAAAGCAGAAGAAATTTATTTTAAATAAATAGAAATGTTCTTTTTGGTGCTATTAAATTTATAGTTTGGTGAAATACTTAAAATGGAGATTTCAAATGGTTTTATAAAAATATATTTTTATAAATGGCATAATGATTTTAAATGTTGTTTTATAAACATATGTGTGTGTGTGTGTATGTATATGTATACAGATTTGAATTTGAAGTCTGTAAATAGATTATAATTGGATTTGAACCAGTATTTTATATTAGATATGAAGTCAATATTTTATACAAATAGATTTCAATATATAAATTAGATCTTTGTGAAAAGTTTATAAATGGATTTTATAACAAATGAGATTTAGAAAAGAATGGGTTTATAAAGTAGAATTTTATAAATATAAGTTTTGAACAAAATGGAAGTTCTATAAAATAGGTATCAGATTTATAACATTGTTTTATAATAGCAAAATCAATTTAATTTTATAAGCTAAATATGGAAGTTTATAAAGGAATTATATTAACGTTTTTAAAGTGAATAATCTATTAAGAAAATGGGTTAAAGGTGATATTTTGAAAATGGAGTTAAATGGTTTTGAAAAGTGATTTGAAATGGGATAAGTATCAAAAACATTGATTTCAATGTTTATGGTTGAAATAGACGTTTTCATGAAAAGTAAGGAAGGCACGGACTGTAACACTATTGTTATAGTATATGATTTCCAAAGGGAATAGTTATGGGATTTATTTATATATCTTATATTTGGCATTGATATTCAAGATGATAACTTCTATCGGTTTTGAGGTTAAGAATGTTGTTCATTCAAGGTCCGAGAGTTAATGACACCCTAACTTGATTGGTTTTATTGTTAACTAATAAATAGTAGAAGTTTGATTTTGAAGACTAATGTTAATTATCGTCCATTGAATCCCTATACTAGCATTTTTGGGTTGTCGTAACGATGTTTTACACAACATTCATTTTGACCCAAATAGAGTATGTTTTGAAGAATGTTTTTCCTTAAAGATATTTGCATATATACTTAATCATCGAATTAAGTATATGAAATGCATACTAAGTGCTGAAAATAAAGAGATTTGTGAATATACTTGTTATTAAAATAAGTATACATGAATGTTTTCCAAATATTGAAATGTTTTTGGGTATATATGTCTTTTTAAAGGTAGTTTGAAGTAAATATTTGAAAATATATTTAATCAATAAAGATTAATTAAATGGGTCTACCGATTGCTTATGGTGCTAGATATGTTCATTTTCTTTGATAATTAAACAACCGGCTATCAAATATTTGGCCTATCTATCATTGTTGGTTCGAAGAGACTGAGGTTGGATTTATTTGAGAACCACTTAGGACCTATTTGTGTGTTCAAAAATGCAGGTTTATGATTATGATTTTGAAGATGGTGATCTTCATGATGCAGTGCTACTTTCCACTAGTCTCTCGAGGTGAAATTTATCATATAATATATTTATGGTAGTAGTAGTGCTCTGTTAAGAAAATCTACGGTATGCAAGGACTTCTCGCTACTAATTTTAGGGGTAATTCCCGAGAGGATGTGGTAGGAGAGCACCTTCGATTTGTCCTATTTTTGGACAACTTGTATGGATGGATGTCTGACATTGCATTTTTGAGATTGTTTGTTGATTTTTTTAAACGTACATCTGTTTGGTGGCAGAGAAGGCAACTTCTCTTAGCTTAACACCCTTCTCTGAGGCATATGATCTCGAAGGTTGTATGTTTATGAAAGTCAACAGTGATCGAAGGAATGACATTGTGACATTCAAAGTGGAATGTGGTGTATGAAAGATAATCGTGACCTTAAGCCTCATAATCCGAAAATGATAGAAACATGATAGGAGTAGCAGTGCTATATGGGTCATACCCATAAGGATATCGTCATCAACTTTCTATTTTACCCTATAAATTTGAGTGTTGTATGGTGTGGCCACGGATAGGTCAGGAACGACCTTGGTGATGTCATATTCGGTACTATCTAGATGGAAGGGGTAGGCCGGTTCTTTCATGGTTTTGGAGTTCGGTATCTGGACCCTAGGTGCATTTTTCTAGAGATGTATTGTATGGGTGGTAGTCCCTTACCTTGTCATTTGTATGGAATCCAATCTCCAATACGTGCCTGCCATTTTGTTTGTAGGGCTTAGTATGCTGGAATTTAATAATGGTAACAATTTTGGGTATTTGAATTATTATTTGTATACTAGACACTAGTATAACATCAGATGATTTGATATGAAATATTTTGGTTATTGTAATGCAAAAAACCTGTTCGTGTTTATGTGTGGGTGTGCCTTATGAGATACCTTTCTTTTGATAAATGAACGCTTTTATAACTTTAAAATAAGTTCAGTTGAGATGTGTTTTCTCGCGCTGGTTTACCAGACTGATCTGGACGTTCTTCCCTTTCAATGCTTTGTTCAGACTAAGTATATTTACAGATATAGATTTGGATGCTTTGGAGCTTCAGCGGGAGAGCTGGATGTCTTCGTGTCGTATTCCACATGTATGTTTTTTTTCGCTGCATTGTTATTTGAATTATCAGCAATTATAAGGACATGTAATTATAACTATCCAAGCCAATGATTAGTGATTGATTGTTGTATTCTGATTGATGTATGTGTGTGTGTGTGTGTATATGTTAAAATTCATGTTTTGTTAAGATAATTAATATGATACTATATGTTTTTCCACTGCGATTGTGAGATTCTGTAATTGTTTTTAGTTTCTTCTACTTTATCTTCTGTTTCTTCTTCTCTTTTCTTTTCTTCTTTCTCTCTTCTTCTTCTCTTCTCTCTTCTTCTCTTTCTTCTCTTCTTTCTTTCCCATAAAGATCTGGTTTTCTATTCAATTTGGGTTGGACATGTGTGGTTTATTGTCAACTCGAATTGGGCAGATTTCCGGGCCTTTACAATATATGTGTATAAGATACATAATAACTAAAACTTTAATTATAAATTAAATAAATATTGATTTATTTAAAAGAAATTTTAGAATAGTTCTAAATAAATTTAGACTTCATAGACCTAATAAGATCCTAAATGGAATAATTTTTTAAAATTGACCAATTAACTTGTTGCATGTGGTCTAAATTAGCTATTTGAGTCAAATAGCTTATGCAGTCTAAATTAGCTATTTTAGTGCTAACTTATTAAAGCCTACCCATATAGTAGTGTTTCTAGAAAAGTAGTCTTTAAGCTTGGGTTTGGATAATCAAGCATTCTGCCCTACCTGGCTATTGACCTGGTCTGAAAGGATTAGGTAAGCCGAAAGGTTATCCTTAATAGGAAGTGCACAATTTTATTTGGGCCTTGAGCCAATTTCAAAATTGTTTTGAAATTAAAATAAAAGTTTTAAATTTAAAATAAGAAAAATATTATAGATGCTGTAACATAGGTTTTCAATTTGTTTTGAACAATAAAATAAAAGTTTTAAATTTAGAAGTTAAATATAAGATAAAACACATATTACAAAAGTTATAATAGAATTTTTTAGAATATTTAAAAATGTTATAAATTAAATTTCAAAAATATTGTTTATTACTAAGATTAATAAATTTATGAATTAATGAAATAAGTTAATTAATTAAATATATGTGCATGTATAATAATATATATTATGATATTATGTTGTCTTGAATTGTTTAAGGCAATATGAGTACATGTGTGTTTATAAAAGAATTTTCGAAATATTAAAATTTAATTAAAATTATTTAACTAAATAATTAATTAAAAGTTGATTAATAAATTAAAATTCATACACACACACATATATCTATATATATAAATAAGATATATACATATTACTATAAAGGTTATAGTGTGTGTGTGTGTATTCAATATAATATGTTGTAACTGAATAATATTATAATTAATTAAAGTGTTAATTTATTAAATTGATTAAATAAGATTTAATTAATATAATGTTATGCATAAAATATTATATAAGTAAATAAAGTAAACAAGTTATATAATAATAAAACTTATATAATATAAATGTACAAACTATAGGCGAAATCTAAAAAACACTATATAGATTTAAGGAATAAATACATATGTAAAAGTACATATACTGTGATTTCTAATGTGTCCATAAGTCGATATCACTCAATTATATATTGAAGATTATGAATTTTTAATATAAGGGTTGTCCTCTACAATTTATATCTAAAAAAATTACTTGCATACTCTTTGTTTGCTGTGCAAACTCAAGTTAGAGATCTTATGTCTAGTATTATTAATTTATTGACTAGACAAGATAAGATAACTATATGTATTTGTTGAGCGAACTCAAGCTACATGTACTATACTTAGGCCATCATGAAATGGTAGGCATGAGTGAATATTTTCTTCTGATTTAATGATCAAACTCAAGGTCAAAATGAGATTAGGACAACGAACCAAGGGTTGTTAGTTGTATATGATACAAACGATAAAGAGTTATCAATCATTTGTGGGGCTATGACTTGTTGAGCAAACTCAAGGTCAGAATCCGAAGATAAATGAGTCCTAACACTCACTAATGAAGTCGAAAGACTTCTATGTTTTTTCAAAGGGTTTTCAAAAGCATAAAAATCTAGTGGGAGTCTTATTAGTAAAATAATCTGGCAACATTTCATCTTTCTAATATTACAAGAATCTACATGTAAAGTTAAAATAATCTGCATTGATAAATTTGTGCAACTAATAAAATTGTTAAAATTTTTATCAACTAAATTATACAAATGAACCGAATAGATATTGAAAATAGAAATATAAAAATATACTTACCAAAAATACTTTTGCATGTTAAGCCATGAAAGTGCCTAATTATACAACTACTAAATATGTTTACAACTTGGTTACTTACGTGTTTATATGCCCGAGACTATGCATTGTCTTCTATGAGTTTCAAATTGTAAATGTAGTATAAGAATATGGATATTTGATCTATATATGATCACATATAAATATTATATAGTGAACAATCATAATTCATAATGTACGAAACCTGATGAGATTAATTCATTTAAATAAGCAAGTAAATTATAGTGTGAGATCGTGTATTTAATATGATTGATTATAACAAAGGTCTTGTTGTATTAAATGTGAAACTGGACTAAATGCTACAAGGTAGATCTAAGAATTTGATCACTAAAATTTCTATTCGATCAGTTAACATAAAGTGCAATTTATTTGATATTCTTAAAAGTTAGGATGACTAAATGCACTTTTGTAAAGAGTTTGTTATGATATTTAGTAAGGATTTGTTTTGAATGATTCGACCCTTTAGAACGGAAACCGAATTTATAAGAGTTGATGTAACCTAAGGCACAGTTGGAATGACAAGAGTGAATAGTCGTTTCTGCCTCGTAAAGAAATTCAAATGTAAGAATTGTAAAATAATAATAGACACTTAACATTGGAATGAGAAACATGATTTCTATTCCAAAAGTATTTTTCACATAGAAAATTGTTTTCTATGATATTTATTTCTTTGAATTTAAGGCACTTCATCTGAAAAATCTTGACTGTAAACCCGTTATAGTAAATGAAATAAATAATTTATATTAAGTGGTTAAATGGACCTTCATATTTTATACGTTATTGTAGTAATGGAAGAACAAGTATGAGCATGCCGTCTAACACTTATTACTCACATCAAGTTACAAAAAGTGTTTTCGTAAAAATACCAAACATCATTTATGAAATAATAAACGTATTTTAGTGTTGACTAAAAAATAGATAGTTTTTATCAGCACGAATATTATGAATATTCGTTATAAAGTGAAACTATGATGTGGTATTTGTTTCCATAACAAATATGATGCATTGGAAGATACAGAAGTATACATAATTATTTGCAATTATTTTGGAATTATATACTAATCCGTAGTTTTGAGAAATAATTTTTGATCATATGATTATGAATCATAGGATACTAGTTAATTATATCTCAAACAATCAACTGTAAAAACCCATTCAATGGAGATCGTAAGAATTGATGAACTCTTCAAACTGATAATATAGATGTATGCAATTGTAAGTCTATAAATACCAAAATGGTTCCACCTTTTCGTTATATTCACCGATGAGTTACCACAAACATGAACATGTATATTTGATATGCATGTAGTATGTCTATGATAATTTCAAAGAATATAAAATAGAAGTAAATAAAATAATATGCAACAGAAGTTAGAATGATTTAATTTGATCGAATAATTGAGTATATTAGAAAGAGTTCTGAACGTACCAAAAAATGAATAAAGATTCAATCTCAAAAGTCACTCCTCCCTATGATACGTAATGATATATCGATAAGGAGTAATCAAACTTTTTCGAACAATGTATGATTAATAGTGAGTGAAGTTGTGTTACATTTTTCTATAAGGTTGTATAATTAATAGTAGTACACAAAGTTAAAATTAGTTTCATTTAAAGAATAATTTACCAAATCATACAAGCTAAGGGTTTATAAGAAACCCCAATATATCCTAGGCCAAGGAGTTGGCAGGTTGTGCAAGTCGAAAGAATGGACGTAATAATTGAACGTGAGGGATCTTGTATGAGTCGTCCCAAATGAAGTTTGAGACTGATAGTCATTAGATGACCGATTTATGTAATGAACATAAGTATTGTAAACAAAAACCAAATCAGTTATATATATATAAGGTAATTTATAAGGTTATTATGAATACCTATTACATTGCACTGAGAAAAAAATGTTGTTTCAAAAAATACCAATTTCGTAGTGAAGGGATTTCTATTAGAAATCATTGATGGCAAAATAACTTTGGATATGATCCAAGGATAAAACTGATTACGAGGGATGAAATGAAATTTGAAGTGACCTAGGATTTTTGGCCCTTAAAAATCGACATCAATACATTCATTGTATATCATGCTAAATATTCAAGTGCCGAAAATACCGATTTTCTAGCGGTGAAGAAGAAAAGGTAGAAGAAAAATAGAAATAATCAACATAGAATCTCACAATCATAGCGGAAAAAAATATAATATATATCAATAGATTTTTATACAATAGAATCTGTAACTATTTTATCCTTACAATCATTAGAGTACAACAATCAATACATCAATCTGGATAGTTATAATAACTTGCCATCACACAACGGAAATATAAACCAAGTACGAAGATACATCTCTGTCGTCCAGCTCGTCTCCTGAGCTCCATAGCATTCTATCCTGAATATATATATATGCTCATTCTGACCCGAGCATTGTAATAAAATAACACCCGAGTCAGTCTGGAAAACCAGCATGAGAAAATACACTCAATTTGAATTATTAAAGCTATCAAAATCCTTTAAAAACAAAGGTATCTCGTAAGACTGCGTTACACACAAACATGACGGGTTTTTCCCTTACGATAACCAAAACATTTTATAGAAGATCCAGTGATATTGTAATAGTTTCTAAGTATAGATACTTATTAAAATAGCCAAAAAATTTACATTAATTAAATTCCAGCATACTACGCTCTATAAAAAAACCGTAAAGGCTAGTAGTGGTAAATGGATTCCATACAATGACTTGGCTACTAGGATACCTCCCGTCACAGTACACTTCTAGAAAAATGTACCGAGGATCTCGCTAGGCTCCCTGCAAACACAAGACCGATCCACCCCTAACCTGGATAGTACCGAATATGCTATCACCCCTGGTGTTCCCACCCTTAATCGAGCACTCACTTTTCCATGAACAACCATATCCATAATTTTTGATATCCGAGAGAATATAGAAAGGTGATAAACATACCTTAATTGGACGCGACCCACTTAGCCTTGCTGCATCTCCTCTGTTTTAGTCATTTTCGTTTGATGAGGCTTGAGGCTAACATTTATCTTTTAGAATAGCATTCATTCTTGGAATGCTAACACTGCCTTCCAGGCAACGATGCAATGGTAGCATTCATCCATACAAGTTGTTCTAGGTCTTGACAAACTGAATCATCGTCTTGCTGTCTTTACGATATCCATTCGTAACGCTCAAAGCAGATCGAAGTGGTTTTTGGATAACTAGATAAGATTCTGGTCTCTTCGAAGTGATCAATAATATTGGCCAATATTTGATAGTTGGTTATTTAACTATCAATATAACATCCATAAGCAGTCACTAGGCCCATATTATATTCTTTCAAAATTTATTTTCAAATTATCTTTATAAGATATATTCAAATTTCTTCCAATATTTCAATATTTGAAAACAATTCAAATACCTATCTCCATAAAAGGATATTTTCAAACCATCCCAGCACTTAGAAATATTCAAAATTCCATTAATAATTCATTACTTAGGAAGATATTTCTATACAAGTCATCTTGTTGCTAAAATATTTCTAAAATCTTCCATTTCAATACTTAGGAAAATATTGCAAGTTTATTTTCAAAATCATTTCTAATATCGACTCTTATGAAATATTTTATAACTTATCTCACAAATCTCAAGGATTTTATTATAATTTTTTCTTTTACAATTTTCGAAATTCGATTATACTTATTTATAATCCCATCTAATAAATTATATCTTCTTTTATGAGTTCAGATTCATTTTTGAAGTTCCCGTCTTTAAAACATTTTGGAAAATTTTCAAGTTTCTAGAAACCCGTTATAACATTCCTCTTACATAACCATCTACATTTACTAACTTGATTTACAAATCTCGAGGGTATTTATAATCACTTCAATCACTTACCTTTAAAACACATACATACATACATGCATACATACATATATATAATATATTTTTAAAAAATAATAATGTATTTTTAAAACATGTTCAAGTAATTATCTAAAATATCGAAACACTTTTTATAAACATCAATAACTCATTTTTAGATTAAAAAAATTGATTTACAAGCCGATCATAAAAATTAGAATTTGATTTCAATAAATATCAGGTATTTGAAAAATTCACTTTCGAAGTATCTCGGTACTAAACCAATTTTTAAATTTCATAGTTTAATAAATAAAAATTTCCTTTTTAAAAAAAATTAACTTCTCGATAAAAATATATTTTTAAAATTCCAATGTCCAATTTAAATTTATATATCCCTCTTGATTCACTACACACTGATTTCATTTTCGTTTCTTTAACTATTCTCACATTTCAAAAATAGAATCCACTATTTTTCCTCAAACTGATTTCCATATTCTGATATAAACTCGCCCTATGAATTTGTATCCCCAATATATCAACTGATGTTGTTTTGCCCTTATTTATAAACGTCGTTTATAAATTTATAAACTCCCTTGAGTTTTCACTTGTTTACAAAACAAATTTCATTTATAAAATCCTATTTTTGAAATCCATTTCTTAATAAATTCCATTTATTCCACAAATCTATTTTTAATATCGATTTCAACTCCTCTTCATATTATTCAGAAATATCATTTAAAAATCAATCATATAAAAATCTTCTATGCAAATTATTTTTAAATCTCTGTTTAAAATATATTTTCCCAAATAGTATGTACAACCCAAAAATCAATTTATCGTTTTATCCAAATCAGTTTCTTTTAAAATAATCCAAACTTCGACATACATATTTTATATTCAAAATCTCCTTTTAAATTCTTCAGATTGAAAAATAATATTTATGGTATTCAAACTACCAAAATTTAGTCCAGTGCTACTATAGCATCCTATAATTCACATCACAACAATAATCTATAACAGATTATTCTGACACATTATATATTACTATATATGAAAAACAATCAATATAAATTTAAGGAATCAAGTGAGATCCCTCCAACCTATTTTCCTGCATCCATAGGTGTTAGATAACATAAAATACTAATCTCACTTCGAGGGGAATATTGTGGTATAAGGGTTTATCCGCTATTATGCGGGCGCGCAGGGTCTCATCCGCTCCAACGGCGGAAAAAATATCCAACTACTAATATATATAATACTATGTATATATAATATAACATTCAAGAGATAAATATTTATAAATTCAACCAAGCATCCAATAATTAATTTTAGTTATTTTAATTTAACTCTAATAATCCAAAAAGAGTGGGATTTACTCACCTTTATTTTTCTTTGAAATTACCACTCGTTCCGAATCCAAATTTATTCCATTGCATAGCCTATGTCATTACGAATCCAACGTGACTGATTCTATAAATTTTGGTCCTCTTATGATACATCGAGATAATTTAATTAATTAAATTAAGATTAACTAAAAATTTAAACAAATTAAATTACCTTTATTAACAACATTAATCCGTCTCTATGCTTCTTCAATGATAACGCGAATGGACTTCGCCGTATAACTCCATACCAAAATCTCCCTACTATCCTCACCATCTCGAACAACTCGAATGATCACACAAGAAGAATGATCGAGGCCATCCTCCTATCGACCCATTAGGTCACGAATGCCAATTTCGACCAAATCATCCAAAACCACTGAAGCTCGCCTAGGCTGCCTCCTCTAGTTTGCTCGCGTGTGACTCCTCACCTGAACACGTTAAATCGCGATCCCTCCCCATGTCATCATCGTGCTGCCGCTCCGCCTCGACCCCCCACCTTCAGTTTTCCTTGGTCGAACCCAAAAGACCCAAAAACTCGAACCCTATGTTGACTTGCTGCCTTCAATAGCTCATCCAAACATGGCCTTTACACGCGCTACTCGACATCGCGACTATCAATATCCGCGCCTCCGCTTCTCACTGAGCTCACGAAGTTTGCTGCGATTCTATTACTTTTTTTTTTCAAATTCGAGTTTGAGTTGATTTGCCCTCCTTTTTTTCCTCTTCTGCTTTGATTTCAACTGAAGGAGATGAAGGGGGATGCAATTTAAAAGTGGAGTAGGTGGCTCGTATCAGAGTAGATCAGCCTAATATAAGCTAGGATGGCTAAGTCTAACTTTGATTTTATATATATATATATATATATATATATATATATATATATATCCAAAATGTCTCGTTTTGTATAAAGGGAACTCTTGAATTCCTATTGAGGTGTGCCACTTGACGCTTCTAATGTTATACCTCTATTTCGAACTCGATGGAATAAGTTTCGGATCCTAATTTGATCGTACGGAAAAAATAGCTTTTTAGATCTACTATTTAAATTAAATTGAATTATTTTAGGCGTTTTTAGATTGCGCGACCAAATGGTAAATGCAAAGGTTACGGAATTTGAAATCCGTTAATAATAAATTATTAAGGATCCAATGAAAGTGGTTCATTGAATTTCGAGACTCTGTCGCGGATCACTATTTTAATGCGTCTGTTAAATCGACAATTTCAAAAATTGACAAAATCAGTTGAAATATCAGTTATAAAATCTTGCTAACAAAATTATAATCCCAAATACAATACTTGAACCATTTAAATATTCAAAATTAAATGACAGAAGAATACGGGTTGTTACATTCCTCCCCCCTTAAAAGAATTTTGTCCTCGAATTTTGCTAAGGCAGAAAAACACTACAAACTCATTAACTTAACAAAACCCACTTAGTTAAAATTCAACATTCCACTTTGTAATATTTTAGTTCTAACCAAAAAATTAGCTTTACATTTCCAACCCAAAACCTTTTATTTCAATTGCAATTTAAATCAACCGTTTTAGATAACACAATTTTCAAAAAAATTTCTAACACCCTAAATTTCCGTAAAATTTTGGCAGAGTTTCCCTTGTACGGAGGGCTTTTTGCAATATGGCAAGAGAGATAAAAAAAATATATAAATTGACCCATACGGTCGAAAAACAAAAAATATATATATTTATCAATATTTATATAATTTACGGTATTTAATACGAAAATATACCTTAATTTAGCGTTTATAAGTGAGCGACTTATTTTATGTGCAATTTTGCAGACCAGTTCTATCCCAATAGCCTCCGGGTACCTATACATACTCAATTTAAACCATGTAACTAACAAAACATCAAATTCAATAACATTTCACTTATTTCACTAGTAAAACACAATATTTCATAACCAAACATGTTAAAATATATTTATAAGAAAATTATATGGTTTCGATACTAATTTAATTACTTTCAATCGATCCATATATCATATCATTCAATTTGAATGATTTACAACCAAATTATTTGCATTCAATCTATTTTTATACCAAACAAACTCATATCTATTCCAAATTGATTTAGAAATCAATTTATTCACTTTCCAATTATTTGTAGAATTTTATTTACTTCCTTTTTCGTCTGCAAATTGGACGATATTCATTTAATAAAATAATCACTTTAGCTTATAGATATTTTAAATTGATTCCAATCAATTTATATTTAATTTCATTCTATTTCACTTTGATTCTTTGTCCTTTCATTTACGTTCCATTCATATCCACTTTCGTTATATCCAAGCCCATTTTATTAAACTTGAAATCATTCCATGCTAATTTATTTAAACCAAGGTTTCATTCAAAATATTTACTTAAGTTAATCCGTTTGTTTAAATTATTTCAACTATATAACTTAAGTTTATTTTTATTTTAATTAAATTCCATTTCAATTTTAGATTGATTCTTGCTCAGTCAAATTCTATTCCATTTACTAATTACTTTAATTAGTTCCTTCATTTAATCTACTTCAAAACTTAACTTCATACTCAAATTCATTTGATTAATATCCAAAGTCATATTCAATTTATTTGCGCTTAAATTATTTATAACTCAAGTCATTGCTATTTCAATTCAATTCTATTTTATTTGACGATATTTTCAGTTATATTAAATTCGTTTATAATTAAATCGAATTTTTATTGATAAATCAAATTCCTTATTCAATATTCACTTTAATCCACAAACCAATTTTTTCAACCAAGTTAAGTTCCATTGCTATATTCAATTTACAAATTTATTTATCTAATTGGTGCACTTCCCATTTATAATTCATTATTTGATTTTTATTTCAAAAATCACTTTATTTATTTTACTTGAGTTCAAATTCATTTTATAATTCAAGTCTGGATTTTATTTCTTCACTTTAAAATATCACACATTTTATTTTGGTTGTTCTATTTCACTTTTCAATTTTATAAGTTACATAACATCTTTTTCCAAAATTACTTCATTTATTTTGACTTAAATCCAATTCGATTTTGTGATTTTAATTCGAACTTTTATTCCCAGAATCACTAAACTTAACTCGACTTGAGTTAATCTCCTTTTTAAAATTTATAACTTATAGTTATAAAAATCAGTTAACAACTCAAATTTTGTACTTACTTCAATTTGACTTTATTTTCAATCCAATTCAAATTTATTTAACTTATCTCAAGTTAAATTTCGATTCATACAATTCTAAGTTAAAACTCAATTCCAAATTTCAATTTCACATTTTATTTAGATGAAATCCCCGAATTTAAACACCTGTTTTCATTTCAGATCATTTTGAAATCATAAATATCCCAAATCACACTATATTTTCTTTCTTTTTTTAAAAGTAAATCTAAACCAAACCTGGTTTTTATCCAAAAAAATTCCCTTCAGAATATCCAAAACAACCCTTGTTTACCAACCGAAAATCTCCATGTTAAATTACTATGGTAGCAATTCGTTACTTAGAAACTCGAAAATAAACATTGATGATGCGGTCGTCATCACTAAAATTATTTTCCAATGACTGAAGTGAGTTCGGTGCCTTTATTTTTCAAAATCTAGTCAAAACAATTTTACTTTAAAAATAATTCACAATAATATTACCATTCAAAAATATTTTCAAAATAACATCAATTTCATATCCATAACTTTCTGAAAATATTTTCCAAACCTACCAGGGTTTAAATTTATGAATTCTAGTTTAAATCCATTTTTAGTTATAACTCACATGTATAATTCATACTTGTATAGTATAATTTGGTTTTTATAAAACATTTCCATATTTATAATTTTATTTTGATTATATAATAACAACTAAACACATCAATCAACTATAATAATTTCCAAAAATTATTTCTTTTATATCAAAATATAATTTTGATAAAATTATTTGATTTACGTGCTTCAGAATAATATTGTGTCATTTTACTATACTTAAGTGTTTAGAAACTCCTATCGATTTAGTGGCGTCCCACTACTTGACCAAAATGTATATGCCACTCAACTGATAAATCAGTACAATATAAAACCATTTTATATTCACTAACAAATACGCGTTCATATCCGTTAATACTCATAACTCATTCTAGGGTACTAGTGGACCTATCTCTAATGAGTAATCCCCACAAAAGTTAAGGTTCTCGCTTAACATTTAGCTTTGATACCAACTGTAGCGACCCGGGATTTTCAACCCTCGAAAATCAATATCAATACGTCCACTGTATATCATGCCGAATATTGAAGTGTCAGAAATACCGATTTGCTCGGGGTGAAGAAGAAAAGGTAGACGAAAAATAGAAATAATCAACACAAAATCTCACAATCGCAGCGGAACAAAATATAATATATATAGTATAACATTCAATAGGTAGATATTTATAAATTCAACCAAGAATCCAATAATTAACTTTAATTAGTTTAAATTAATTCCTACAATCCAAAAAGAGCGATATTTACTCACCTTTATTTTTCTTTGAAATTGCCAATCGTTCCAAATCCAAATTTGTTCCATTGCATAACCTGTGCCATTAAGAACCCAATGCGACTGATTCCATAAATTTTGGACCTCGTATGAATGAATTACGAATTTATTAACATCGAGATAGTTTAATTAATTAAATTAAGATTGAGTAAAAATTTAAAATGTTTAAACAAGTTAAATTAATTTCATTAACAACATAAATCCATCTCTATGCTTCTTCAACAATAACTCGAACAGACTTCGCCGTAAAACTCCACTCAAAAATCTCCTGCTATCTTCACCGTCTCGAGTAACTTGAACGATCACAGAAGCAAAATGGCTGAGACCATCCTCCTATCGACCTCTCAGGTCACGAATGCCAATCTCGACCAACTCATTCAAAACCGCAGAAGCTCGTCTAAGCTGCCACCTTTAGTTCGCTTGTGCGTGCCCCCTCCTTTGTAGACACGCGCATATTCGCAAGATAAGACGCGACCCAGTAAATCGTGATTTTTTCGAATCGTGATCCCTCACCATGTCATCATCGTGCCGCCGCTCCACCTCAACCCTCCACCTCCAATTCGCCTTGGTCAAACACAGAGGACCCCAAAACTTGAACCCTACGTTGACGTGCCGCCTTCAATCGCTCGCCAAAACATGGCCATCGCTTGCGCCACTCGAAGTTCGTGACTATCACTATCGACGCCTCTGTTTCTAGACTAGCTCGTGAAGCTTGTTGTAATTCTATTACTTTTTTTTCAATTTCGAGTTTGAATTCATTTTCCCTATTTTTTTCTCTTCTGCTTTGATTTCTATTGAAGGAGATGAAAGGGGGACGCAATTTAAAAGTAAAGTACGTGGCTCATATTAGAGTAGGTTGGCCTAATATAGGCTAGGACGACTAAGTCTAACTTTGAATAGATTTATATATATATATATATTATTTCAAAATATCTCATTTTATATACAGGAAAATCTCGAACTCCTATTGAGGCGTGTGGCCTGGTGTTTCTAATGATATACCACTATTCCGAACTCAATGGAATAAGTTTCAGAACCTAATTTGATCATATGGAGAAGATTAATTTTTAAATCGACTATTTAAATTAAATTATTTTAGGTGTTTTCAGATCGCACGACCATACGGAAAATCCAAACATTACGAAATTTGAAATCCGACATTATTACGGATCCAATGGGACTGGTTTCGTTGAACTTCAAGACTATGTCCGGGATCGCTATTTTAACGCGTCAGTTAAATCAACATTTCAAAAATTGACAAAATCAGTTGAAATATCAATTTTTAAATCTTACTAACAAAACTGTAATCTCAAATCCAATATTTAAACCATTTAAATATTCAAAATTAAATGACAGAAAAATCCGAATCGTTATAAAATTAGTTGAACCTAAATGAACACAAGCATTAGAATGTCTAATAAGTATTCTTACACATTGAAAAGAAACTATAGTTTCTTATCAAAGTCGAGAATAGTAATCCTTAATTAACAATTAAACCATTGGGAGTATTGACTGTACAACATGATATGATGTGTAAATCCAAAATGGAATCCAGTTGTAGTATCAAAATATGATTTTGATATTTGCATCTGAAGGGATATAATCCATCAACCATTGCAAATATGTCTTCAAGAGAAAGACTAATGCAGTTGGAATATTATGAGCCATATTTTAAAAATAATATTGAAAATGCAATTGTAAAAATTGATGTAATAGATTCACTATTTGATGTGCTCAAGATAATTCGAATTTTATTTAGAAAATTATCGCTCGGTATGACTTTGTGGTTTAGTATATATGTGTTGAAATGGAAAATTCTATATAATGATTTAGAAGAGACCCTTTGCACATTGCAACAAAAGTGTCTCGAAGTCAGTGGGAGGGATATTGAGATTGTGGGTATTGTTGGAATCTCGATTTTACATCGTTTTGATTGTGACAAACTATATAAATAAATATTTGTACGCACTAATCACTTATGTAGGAGATTTGATGCAGATTCATGTTCGAATATTTTGAAGCTGATAGTCCTTTGTCTAGAGTCTTTATATTATTTATAAATTTGTTAAAATCTCTCCTGAAATGATATATATATATATATATATATATATTTGTGCGTGTGTGTGTGTATAAACATATACACACATGCACCAACAAGCAAAAGAGCTTGAAAACAACCGGCTGAATGCATTCATTCAGCCGTCTGACTGCTGAAACATTTTTGTAGTTTCGCAATATTCAGCTGGCTGAATGAGTTTATTCAATTGGCTGTTTTAGGCCAAAATTAGCCTATTTCATTACTGTTTATGATTTTATCAAATTCAGAAGGCTGAATAAACTATTTCAGTTTCAGCCGGCTGAATATTTTCAACGGCTATTTTATGAAAAGACACTTCTCTTCATTAAAGACAAACATCTTCAAAACCAACAGTTACACCTGTTTCTTTTCAACATTGTCTTTCATCGATGGTTGCAATTTTTTAATCTCTATAAATAGATTTCAGAATTAAACAAACAATTAACTTAACTGATTTTAATATTCTTGAATTCTTATCTCTCAATATATTTTCAATTTACACGCTAACTGCATACAAATTTTGATCGTTGATCACTTCATCTTCCACATTTCTTAAGCATATTCACTATAAATCATAAGGGAGAAGATTATAGGAAGATTGTACTTAATTGACTTATTAGTGATACTGAAAGAGCATATTACAGTCAGATACATTTGTTATTTGTAAAGAAGTCTTATTCGGTTGCTCAGGCAGTAGAAGTCCTATTCGGTTGCTTAGGCGGTAGAAGTTCTATTCGGTTGCTCAAGTGGTATAAACCTATTCCTCCGAATTAAGTGTGGGTTGCTAGTACAATTCCAGAAGGAGTTTAGGATTGGACGTAGAATGGGAGTTCTAACTAATATAAAAGTCTTTGGTGTCATTTTCTTTACTGCTTTAATTATTTACTTATTCCGCACAAGTAGTTTATCCATATCACACGATCTTATAGCATAGTAACTTTCAGGTATTTCAGATATGATCCAAAAAATGATATGAAAATATCATTCTGTAAGCATCAGAATTGAATAAGTATTTTGATAGAAATATCGAATAGTTCGATTTTTAGTCAAAATATAAAGGAAGCGTGTGTCCATAAGAAAGAACCACTAAAAGATATATAGATATTTCTAGACTATAAATAAACAACATACTACTGATTGTTAACGATGTACTTATATTAAATCAGTAATGGATTGTTTGTTTAATACTTGTTATTGCATTTGTAAATTATATCTTCTATAATAACTATAAAATATGTTGGGAGATCCTCAAACGATATGCAAAGAAACCTTATTAAAATGTTTAATATGAAACATGTAAGATGGATTCCTTATGTATCGACAATAGGAATTTTCATACATGTAGATGGAACATGTAAGATAGATTCCTTATGTATCGGCATTATCATACATGTAGTATTGTCTATAATATCATATTTTGCTTATATATTTGATGCATGAAGCAAATATCAAATCCAAATTAAGATCACTAAATGGTAGTTTATAGTGCTCTAGATTATTTAGGAAATTCTAAAGAAATGTTTACAGAAACAACGAATTCCTTCTGAAGAAGTATTCAGATTCAAACTTCATAGTTGCTACCGAGTATAAATTTGTCAGTATTAAATTCACGTTCAAACCTTAACAAAGAAGCTTTAAGTTGGAAATGTGCTAAACAACACATTGTAGATGATTCAATGAAAAGGTTAAGTGCATGGTCTTGAATAGCTCCATAATAAAAGCAATATATAAATATAAATGCATAAATTTATAAGAAAACTAGGGGTGATTCCAAGTATTGAGCATATTACATTGTTATATGATAACACTGCAATGATAAGAGCTCAGTAGAAGTCAAGAGACATACTCTAACTAGTTCCATGTGATAAAGGTTGTTTATCAACATCCGAGAGAGTTGATTAACATAGTTGATAATTAAAACAACATAGCAGATCTATTCACAAAGGGTCTAACTTGATCAATTTTCATCAGATTGATCGAATGGATGGGATAGAGATTTCATAATAGGCTCCGAGTGCAAGTGGAAGATTGATAAAGTTAGGGGTATATCCTAGGGGCAATTACGTAATTTTTACACATATCTAACTTGATAACCAATCTTGTTTGAAATAAAAGGTGTTTCTTTATATTATATACTTGATAAAATATGTCGTATTAATTAATCAATTGATTAAAATCCTATTTAATAGAAAATCCATAAATGGTATGTTTTGTGATGGTAGTCACAATGTGTTATAACCATAAGTGATTTATTTCAATAAAATAAATATATGATTTTAAATATTCCAAGTCATGATGTTTCGAGACAGGATATCTATATATCCTTTGAGACTAGAGAACATAACACTCTTCAAATGTTGGGCCGTATATTACTTATGGCTTCTGGGGGACAACAAGGTGTTACGTATTGATAATTATTGGATAACTACGTATTGATTCAATCAATAGTTTTCTGTTGGTTAATATAACTAAGGTCAAATAGAAAATATCGATGTGTCAATTTTACACAATTCCCTTGAGAATACTATCGAGCTTCAATGTCTTCGCTTCGATTATAGTTAAATCGTGGCAAGACATCCATCAAACAATTATAATTGGATCTAGTGGAAACATTGAAAGTGAGACACTATTTAAGAGAAAATTCATCTCTTTGGTTATATGGTGTTAGTATTACGATCAATTAAAGTCTACTCAAAGTCTCTGGCCGGAGCAGTACAGTTAGTAATAATTGTTATTACTGAACCAAGGATTTGTTTTTGGACTATGGAGTTGAATTTGAACAATATTGGAATTTTTGGCCATTACCAAATTTCATAAGTCCAAAGTGATATAGTTTTGACGAATATAATTGGTGTAAATAATTCTCACTATCGGGTAATGCTTAATAATGTAAAATTGAATTTACCAAAGTCGGGTAAACGTTAAATTTGATCATAATGCCACACTACATACTAAGTGAAGTGTGTATGTTAACATTCGAATTGTTCAATATTAATCACCGGCCAAAGTTACACCTAAGAGTCACACAATCGAAATGTTGAATTCTCCTAATTACCAATAGATTTAATTAATTTATATGAAATATTAATTATAAAATTTTATTTGATGTGCATTGAACAATAGTAAATAGTGTGCATACAATACTTATATAAACATTAATCGATATACGATATCGATACGCGTTTAAATTGGATTTAAATACAACAAATATTGTTAGAATTTCAAATGGTTTTAAGGCCCATTAGGGGCTTGCATAAGTCGGCTATAGAGCAACAAATAGAATATAGCTATTTGATGGCTTAAGTAAAAGATTTTAAACGGTTAAAAGGAGAGATTAAGTAAGACAAACAAGGATCTAGATCCTACTTTTTCTCTCTTATCTCTCCTTTATATAAACCATCTTATCCTCACTTGAATATTTGATTTTTTTTCTCCTATTTGGTACAAACTAAGGCCAGTCACACCCCTTTTAAAGCCCTAAAATTCAAACATTAAAATATGAAATTAAAAGTCGATTCGATCATAGGTGGTAAAGTTGTTTGAAAGTTAGCAACTTCAGGATTTGGAATTGGATTCAATGAGTTCGGATTCAATATTGCAAGGTGTGTTATCTAGCAGTAGGCAGAGGTATATCCTCATTTATGATTTTATATATTGTATAAATTAAACATTATTCAATATATGCTTTAGTTAGAAATTAAGCATCATGAATCTGCATAGATTAATGTTGTCACCATTAGATGGTTTGCATATGTATATATGTTTGCCTAAAATTATAAATATATATGTGTGTGTGTATATATATGTACCATAAAGCTTACAGCCAGATTAAAAAAACCAACTATCTATTTATTATATTATTAAATTATTTTCAAGAATGGAAAAATCAATACAAATAAATAAATACATAAAGAATGGATAAATATGCATAGTATTCGGATTTGAAAATAATTTTTTATATAATATTTAAATCTGAGTATTAAAATAGATAAATTCATTACTTTATTTAAATAATTTACATATATATATATATGAAATAAATATATTTGAAATTATGTAATATATTTTTACTTACTTTAATATAAAGTGTAATCACTTGAAACCATTTTTAGATTTTCAAATTATATTTGTAATTTTATTTATATAATTCCACACGAAATTATAAAAAAAAATTAAAATGATATATATATATATATATATATATATATGACTTGGTATAGCCTGGAGCAATTTTTATAAAAAGATTTCTTTACTAAATATAATTACATGTATTTATGTATGTTATATATATAAACTATTTAATATATATATATATATCTTTGTGTAAATAATATATATATATAATAGTCTATAATTTTGAAATATTATATATATATATATTTCAAAGCTTATTTATTGCAGTAAACTTAGAATTGTTTAAAAAATACATATATACATTTAAAATTAATTTTATTATATTAAGGTTTATTAAGTAATGTGTGTATATATATTTATAATATTTTATATTTACACTTAATATTTATTGCATATAAAATTTTCTATACACACACACGTGCACTTTACACACTCATGCACACTTTACACACTCACACATAGACGTGCACACACACATGCGTTGACAGCATTTATATATATGAAGGGCTAGCTTGTCCATTATGGTGTAAATCCCAACATTTATATACAAGCAGTTAAACCATGTACACCTTATTATGTTGCACGTGCATGCACGCATATATGTGTATATGATACACATATCATGTGATATATATTCAATAATAAATAAAACTTAATTTATAAATTAAAAACAATATTGATTTTATTTAAAAGAAAATTTAGAAAAGTTCTAAATAAGTATAGACTTCATATTCCCAATAAGATCCTAATTGGAATAATTTTTATGAAATTTATCCATTTACCTACTCATGTTAGCCCAGTTCCAACGGTTTTCCATGGTGCACATGTGTGTGTGTGTGTATAAGAGCAAATGTGCCCTAAAAATGGCCATTTATGCTTCACTATCAAGATGATGTGGCGATGTTGACTCAACTTCTTGTGCTATAATCAAACAAAATTCAGAGACCATTTATACATAATTCATGAGTATACATAATATATACAACGTGCAATCAGAGATAACTTCAGATAAATTGTTCCAGCAGCAATATAATTAACAAATCCAATCAACTACTAACTGATAATTATAATAGCAGCAAAGCATACAAAGATATGGTTAATCTTGATATTACTTGTGTGATTTGGCACGTATGAAAGGAGTGCACTAATAAAGGCTTCCATGTAATATAAATGCCCAAACAACTTCGATGAAAGATGATTATTCTGGATAGTAAAATTTTAACATGAAAATAAAATTGTAAATAATGAATATGAAAGGACAAGATTATCTTCCAACAATTTAGTATTCATGAGACTGTTATGGGTGGATCATCTTCATTACAAAAGTTGGACTACAAACCGATCAATGAAGCAACGAAGTAAGTCGGGACGCAAGTGTGACGACCCACCTCTATACCCACGCTAGCCAAGAACACTACGGTGTAGTGCTGTCAACTCGCACGGAGAATAAGGCTGTTGAGGAGCGACCATCAATAGTTAGGCCTTATACTAGTATTGGTTATCTCAATGTGAGTGGTTTATAAATATATTTTCTTTCATTTTTCATCTCTGATTTATTTTCTCCCATCGACATACCCCAATTCCAGTATAAAACGAACTACGATGGTTCGTAATAGTTTAGAACAGTAAATATAAAATATCACACAGATAATATAACGCGGAACACAAATCAAACAGAAAGTCCCATATATACAATAACTGATGTAAGTTACAATACATTTGATACAATACATATGACACGGTACATATGATACAACTACAACAGTCGACTAAGGAAGTTACATATTCAAGTACATTAACTTATTTAATATACATGAATACATATCTTCCTATACAATTTTACGGACTACTACAAATGACGACGACTACTCCAAAAGATATGAAAGAACTTCATAGCTCTAGCAGCAACCCAAAGCAGAATATCTACAACCTGAAATACTCGGTCTGACCCGAGTATTAAATTTAAAAGAAAATAATACTCGGGTCAGTCTAATTCAAACTCAGTTATTAGTGCACAGAAGCAATAATAATTAAATAATGAATAGACGACAGTAATTAAACCAAATCAGAATGCAATTCAGAATATTGAATTGAAATAAACAAAACAGTTCAAACCATTGGAATATCAATTAAAATATTAATTCAAGTAGGGCTGCAGTACACGCACGCGTGCACTGCCTCGCCACTACTGAATATGGTGTACGCAAAAAGATCCATAAGTCAAAACAAATAGAATATCATACACGCCATACCGTGTGGCTGCAGTTCACGCTTGCGTGCACTGCCTTGCCACTACAGTAATGATGTACACAATCGGCCCAACCCTCAAGTTCAAGCATGAAGTACACATGTAATGCACATGCCAACAGTCAAAGACAAGCACCAGTGTACCAAGCCACCACATAAAAAAAAACAATCTACTGTGCAACAGCCCTGATATGCAACTCACTAAAATAATGGAGTACATAACAACATGAAGCCCATCAGCAATGAATATCAAAAATGCAGACTTGAACACACATGTGATAAACTTTAGGTAGAAAATATGCACCAACACATGTGCTCAAGCGTCTGCATATTAAATATGCAATCAAAAGTTGTAATGAAACAACAAAATGCCCAAGTATCTGCATATAAGATATGCAAAACGAAAGTGGCAGTGAAACATCAAAGAAATGCGCAAAGATAAGGCAACGCAGCAGCGACACACCAAGGTATATTTGCATATTAATTACGCAAACAAAAGTTGTAGTGCAATACATCATTATCAAGTATATTTATAATGAAATTTCAACTCAAAACAGTGAGCTACTGAACAAATATGCTCATGAATAATACAAGTGAATGACAACACTGCAACAGAAAAACAGTGAATCTAATATCACACAGATTCAAATGATCTGGTTCGCTACAATTTAACTTCAACAAGATTACATGCATCCTGGAAATGGGGTTGATACAAGCAACTGAGCAGTGTCAGTCACCAAGGTAATCAACAGAGGTGAACCAGGCAAACAGAGCTTCAACCACTCAAAGCTCAAACATGGGGACTAAAATGAAACAGAGGTGGCTGCAAAGAGTTGCAGACCAACCAAGGGACAAATATGAGTACAACTCGATATATAACTAAGGTTGTAGAGAAAACTACAGCAGCATTTGTTGACCAACCAACAACAGAACGAAATGCAACAGAAATGCCAATAGGTCAGAGACAGTGCAAGTGAACCAACAGTGAATCGAAGTCAGTGAGAACCCTGACTCAAACTCGGGACCAATTACAACAAAACCAGTTAAAGATACAGAGACAGTAATAACTGCGAATTCCAAATCAGTACGCATAACTACAGATTTCATGTTCAAGTGCAAGCCAAAGTGAAAGTCCAAAACTTTTAAACTTAAACCAACAAGAATACAAGTAAACAGGTACACATTCCAGTACTTGAACCACTGACCAAATTCCAAACAACACCCGTGCATGAATATGAAAATACAACATAATTAATATCAGTGGGCATAAATAATCACTGAACAAAGGAGCATCCTCAAAGGCTAGATGAACAAGTCCGGATGTAATGCATACAAATGCACAAGAACAAGGTTGAAAATTATCACTTAAACGAAGACAGTAAAACAGGCGTGCAAAGAGAATAAGCAACAGGTAAGGGACGAAGCATTGTCAAACATTTTTAAAAGCCGTGGTTATAAAAAAAAATTCAAATCAATGCTTCAGGATTGATTACAAAGATGGCCAGAGACGAACCTCACAGGGGCCATAAAATCAAAGCTCTAAGGATCGGTGATGCTAGAAATTCACGAAATCAAAATACAGTTTAACCAAAGATGTCAAAACCGTGAGCATCAATTAGTTATCCATAGAAAAGCACGAACTAGAACAACACAGAAATCAAATGTCACAAAAATGCCAAAGTCGACATTAAACAAGTCAGTGCCTAAGAATCGAACCAAAAACAGTCGAACACGAGAGGAATTAGATGTGAGTGAAGGGGACCACTCACCTTGTCGACGAATTGAAGCATCACGGAGACGAGCGAAGCCAGAACGAAACCCTAATTTGGGAAGAAGGGGTAGGACGAGAGAGACCGCCATTATTATTTCTTCGTTCGATTTTTCTTTTTTTTTAGGGTTCGTGAATGGGAAGTATGAAAGAAAAAGGGGGGAACGGGTTACTTTATTAAATTTTCACGGCCCAAATAAAAACTCATGGACCATTTATTTTATTTTTAAAAAAAATCAAAGCCCCTCAAACTTAATAACCATTTGTAATTTAAATTTTAATTTAAATTTTAAAAACTTCAAAATGGCAATTGACAAAAATATAAATCGTTTTAACGTCAAAATTATGAATTGACGCGAATATCGGGTTGTTACAGACTCCCCTCCTTAAAGAAATTGCGTCCTCGCAATCATAAGGAATAAATGGCCAAAAGGTTACAACCATAAGAGCAAGAAAGAGTAAGCTTGAACGTGTTTGCTCAATGAATTCTCTGGATTCAAAAATGAAATCCATAGGATTTGAGAACCACTAAGCTTTCACGAGATAAACATCTTTATTTCGAGGATGCTGAACCTCCGAAGCAATGATGTGAATAGAAGGTAGCTCGAGAATAAGATTAAGGATCGGAAATCCCAAAGGCATTTCCGTAATTGGAAGACGTGGGAAACGTCATAAATAGCAGAAAATTGAGCCGGTACACTGGCGTAGTTCAATATAAACGCCAAAGAAATCTTTTAATTTCATAAAAGAAATTCACAAATTCTCAACAAAATTTGGTTATCAAATAGATAATCAGAATACAGAAATCACGAAACAGCAATATCTAATCATCGATTCGATAATTTGAAGACAGCAAAAATTTTAATTATCAACAAAGATAATTAGAAAACACGAGTCATAAACATCTAACTATCAAAAACGATAATCAGGAATTACCACAACGGTAATCAAATTTCAAATCAATAGGTATTCAATTGTCAAAACGATAATTCAAATCTTAGTCACAAATATTTAATTATCGCAATCGATAATTAAATCTCAAATATCTAATTATCACAAACGATAATTAGAAATAATAAATATCTGATAATCAAAAACGATAATCAGAAATCACAAATCAACGAATATTTAATTATCACAACTGATAATCAAATCTTAAATCGCAAATGTTTAATTATCACAAACGATAATTAGAAACAATAAATATCTGATTATCAAAAACGATAAATCAGAAATCATAAACATCCAATTATCAAAACGATAATCAGAAATTACCACAACGGTAATCAAATTTCAAATCAAAAATATTTAATTATCACAATTGATAATCAAATCTCAAATCGCAAATGTTTAATTATCACAAACGATAATTAAATCTCAAATATCTGATTATCACAAGCGATAATCAGAAACAGCAAATATCTGATTATCACAAACGATAATCAGAAATCACAAATTTTCAATTAACGAGTCCGAAATTAACCGAAATAGCAAACACACATGACCCATAACCACGAGTTTTACTAAATCGTTTAATTCACTTCATCGTTTCCTTGAAAGTGCAAAATTGTGTATTTTAAATAAATAACATTTTACGTTCTCAAACGGACAAGTCCGGAATTAAGCGAATCAGTAAAAGAAAGGGGTCATAGTCCTCGATTTTTCTGAAACGTTTAATTCGCTTCCTCATTCTTTTGAAAGCGCAAATCGTAAAAATTTTGAAAACAATTTTGATTTATATTTTGAAATATTTTTTTTTTAAACACGTGATTAAAACAGCGACATCAGTAGCAACTTCGATAAGTGGATTTTCATTCATCAAAAGTGTCACAAGAATCTTCTCAAAGATAGAAAGGGATATCATACCCTAAACTTGTATTCATAACAAGTCAATAACACACGAATTCACCAATGCACAAGAATTGATAAAACTTATCAATAGAAATCACGAAAATTGGTGAAGCACAAATTCTAGAAATCTACACAAGAAATCCAGAAATCACAAGATAAGAGTATAAGAACTCGAACGGGAGCATGAAAACTCGAACGGAGTATGAAAACTCGAACGGAGAATGAAAACTCGAACGGAGTATGAAAACTCGAATGGGAATATGACATAGAATAAAAGATATGGCATAACATAAAATATCCATAATGACATACTACTATAAGTATGTAAATAATGATCAACAGGAGATCAACTGATAAGAGGTATGGCATAAATATGAAATACCCATACTGACATACAACTATAAGTATGCAAATAATGATCAACTGGAGATCAACCGATAAGAGATAATCAATATCACAAGAATCTTCTCAAAGATCCAAAGAGGTATCATACCCCAAATTTGTACTCATGACAAATCAATAACATATGAATTCACCAATGCACAAAAATAGGTGAAGCATAAATTTTCCAGAAATCAACATAAGGAATCTAGAAATCACAGAAAAAGGGAAAGAGGCCTATCACATGACGGTCCGAAGACCAAGGGGAGCTACCCCACATGTGTGAATGGAATCACACAGATTGAGGTCAAGACTAACCAAAAAGCAGAAAGGTATGTGTGAATGGAATCACACAAGTGGTGTCTAGTCTGACAATCAGAACGATCATCATGATCAACGAGGAGTGTCAATTACACTAAGCATGTGTGAATGGAATCACACAGATTGAGGTCAAGACTAACCAAAAAGCAAAAAGGTATGCGTGAGTGGAATCACACAAGTGGTGTCTAGTCTAACCTTGCAATGAAAGAGACATCGCGCAATTGCTAGTCTAATTCATAAAGCGATCATCAAGATCAACGAGAAGTGTCAATTACACTAAGCTAGTGAATATAAAAGTTTAGCTTCATGTCCCATAACCACTAGCTTAACTTAAATATTTACGAACAAATTGTAGATCTTCACTAGAAAAATGTCACAAGTGGTTCAATCGAACAAGTCCAAAAATTAACCGACGAAGTAAACGCAAGCGTTTCATACCACTTGTTTTGCTAAGCCTTTTAATTAGATTTCTCATACGAGTGAAATAAAGGTTTGTATATACTAATAGATTGGAAAACGGTTTAGGAAAAGATTTTGATATTGAAAATAGAGTTGTAAACATTTTGATAAAAGAGTTTTGATATTTACTACTAGTATTGAAACATTTATATTTTTAAAGTGACAAATCACAAAAATGATTGTAGAAACAATCAATCACAAGAATTCACATACGAAGATGTGAATAGAATCCAAAGAAATCGATACCGAATTCATCGAAGGGCATGTTCACAAAAATCCCGAAGAAATGGTCATCAAAGTTGCTAATAAATGATAGCAACAAATTGGGAAATAATCAAAAATCGATTAAATTTGGAAACCAAATCAATTCACTAAAATTCACATTCGAAGATGTGAATAAAATCCAAAGAATTCGATTCTAAATCCATCAAATTAGGAATATCCAAAAATTCCAGAAATAGAAGTTTTCAAGGTCGACAAAGATGACAACAACTAATCGGAAGAGAAGAATCGATTGACAAATGGAATAACGAAACAAAACGAGCATAAATGCATAAATGCATAAATGATTTCAACAAAAATAAAAATCAAGTCAATGCCGAAGTCAACAATTAATGGCCATAATAGAGTACAAAACGATTCAACATCATCATCAAAGGACTCAACGGCAAACCAAGTCAGAGTCTTGGAAATCAAGAATTTAGAAATTTCTCAAAACAAAGTGACCGAAGTCGAATGGAAATCAATCCGAGGAAAACATAAAATATCAAGTTCGCAATCGCTGAGATTCGAAAAAAATCAATCATCGGCTAAATCAAATCAAAGCCGAAAACACAAGAATCAAAATCAAATGCATATGAATAGGCGTTAGGAAATCATACCTAACAATCAAAGACAATCATATGCAAATATGAGAGATAAAACGTCAACAAATAGTTGTAACATATGTACTATCTAAGTTATGTTTTATATTTGTTCTAAACCCCAGGCTCTAATACCAAGCTGTGACGCCCCACCTCTATACCCACGCTAGCCAAGAACACTACGGTGTAGTGCTGTCAACTCGCACGGAGAATAAGGTTGTTGAGGAGCGACCATTAATAGTTAGGCCTTATACTAGTATTGGTTATCTCAATGTGAGTGGTTTATAAATATATTTTCTTTCATTTTTCATCTCTGATTTATTTTCTCCCATCGACATACCCCAATTCCAGTATAAAACGAACTACGATGGTTCGTAATAGTTTAGAACAGTAAATATAAAATATCACACAGATAATATAATGCGGAACACAAATCAAACAGAAAGTCCCATATATACAATAACTGATGTCAGTTACAATACATTTGATACAATACATATGACACGGTACATATGATACAACTACAACAGTCAACTAAGGAAGTTACATATACAAGTACATTAACGTATTTAATATACATGAATACATATCTTCCTATACAATTTTACGGACTAATACAAATGACGACGACTACTCCAAAAGATATGAAAGAACTTCATAGCTCTAGCAGCAACCCAAAGCAGAATATCTACAACCTGAAATACTCGGTCTGACCCGAGTATTAAATTTAAAAGAAAATAATACTCGGGTCAGTCTAATTCAAACTCAGTTATTAGTGCACAGAAGCAATAATAATTAAATAATGAATAGACGACAGTAATTAAACCAAATCAGAATGCAATTCAGAATATTGAGTTGAAATAAACAAAACAGTTCAAACCATTGGAATATCAATTAAAATATTAATTCAAGTAGGGCTGCAGTACACGCACGCGTGCACTGCCTCGCCACTACTGAATATGGTGTACGCAAAAAGATCCATAAGTCAAAACAAATAGAATATCATACACGCCATACCGTGTGGCTGCAGTTCACGCTTGCGTGCACTGCCTTGCCACTACAGTAATGATGTACACAATCGGCCCAACCCTCAAGTTCAAGCATGAAGTACACATGTAATGCACATGCCAACAGTCAAAGACATGCACCAGTGTACCAAGCCACCACATAAAAAAAAAACAATCTACTGTGCAACAGCCCTGATATGCAACTCACTAAAATAATGGAGTACATAACAACATGAAGCCCATCGGCAATGAATATCAAAAATGCAGACTTGAACACACATGTGATAAACTTTAGGTAGAAAATATGCACCAACACATATGCTCAAGCGTCTGCATATTAAATATGCAATCAAAAGTTGTAATGAAACAATAAAATGCCCAAGTATCTGCATATAAGATATGCAAAACGAAAGTGGCAGTGAAACATCAAAGAAATGCGCAAAGATAAGGCAACGCAGCAGCGACACACCAAGGTATATTTGCATATTAATTACGCAAACAAAAGTTGTAGTGCAATACATCATTATCAAGTATATTTATAATGAAATTTCAACTCAAAACAGTGAGCTACTGTACAAATATGCTCATGAATAATACAAGTGAATGACAACACTGCAACAGAAAAACAGTGAATCTAATATCACACAGATTCAAATGATCTGGTTCGCTACAATTTAACTTCAACAAGATTACATGCATCCTGGAAATGGGGTTGATACAAGCAACTGAGCAGTGTCAGTCACCAAGGTAATCAACAGAGGTGAACCAGGCAAACAGAGCTTCAACCACTCAAAGCTCAAACATGGGGACTAAAATGAAACAGAGGTGGCTGCAAAGAGTTGCAGACCAACCAAGGGACAAATATGAGTACAACTCGATATATAACTAAGGTTGTAGAGAAAACTACAGCAGCATTTGTTGACCAACCAACAACAGAACGAAATGCAACAGAAATGCCAATAGGTCAGAGACAGTGCAAGTGAACCAACAGTGAATCGAAGTCAGTGAGAACCCTGACTCAAACTCGGGACCAATTACAACAAAACCAGTTAAAGATACAGAGACAGTAATAACTGCGAATTCCAAATCAGTACGCATAACTACAGATTTCACGTTCAAGTGCAAGCCAAAGTGAAAGTCCAAAACTTTTAAACTTAAACCAACAAGAATACAAGTAAACAGGTGCACATTCCAGTACTTGAACCACTGACCAAATTCCAAACAACACCCGTGCATGAATATGAAAATACAACATAATTAATATCAGTGGGCATAAATAATCACTGAACAAAGGAGCATCCTCAAAGACTAGATGAACAAGTCCGGATGTAATGCATACAAATGCACAAGAACAAGGTTGAAAATTATCACTTAAACGAAGACAGTAAAACAGGCGTGCACAGAGAATAAGCAACAGGTAAGGGACGAAGCATTGTCAAACATTTTTAAAAGCCGTGGTTATAAAAAAAAAATTCAAATCAATGCTTCAGGATTGATTACAAAGATGGCCAGATACGAACCTCACAGGGGCCATAAAATCAAAGCTCTAAGGATCGGTGATGCTAGAAATTCACGAAATCAAAATACAGTTTAACCAAAGATGTCAAAACCGTGAGCATCAATTAGTTATCCATAGAAAAGCACGAACTAGAACAACACAGAAATCAAATGTCACAAAAATGCCAAAGTCGACATTAAACAAGTCAGTGCCTAAGAATCGAACCAAAAACAGTCGAACACGAGAGGAATTAGATGTGAGTGAAGGGGACCACTCACCTTGTCGACGAATTGAAGCATCACGGAGACGAGCGAAGCCAGAACGAACGAAACCCTAATTTGGGAAGAAGGGGTAGGACGAGAGAGACCGCCATTATTATTTCTTCGTTCGATTTTTCTTTTTTTTTTTAGGGTTCGTGAATGGGAAGTATGAAAGAAAAAGGGGGGAACGGGTTACTTTATTAAATTTTCACGGCCCAAATAAAAACTCGTGGACCATTTATTTTTTAAAAAAAAATCAAAGCCCTCAAACTTAATAACCATTTGTAATTTAAATTTTAAAAACTTCAAAATGGCAATTGACGAAAATATATATCGTTTTAACGTCGATTATGAATTGACGCGAATATCGGGTTGTTACAGCAAGGTTGGACTTTTTTAAGAATATGGAAACTAATATAGTTAATAAAGCCTGTAATTTGGATCTGTGAATTGCAATTACTAAGGTTTGAATTCTCTTTGTAATTTTCACTGCTATTAGAGCAGAACCAACAATGCCTTATTCAGAGGAAAAATGCAGTAAACTAGTCATAACACAACCGAGTATGACTTATTCACTTGCTTATGGATAGTTCAATTCGACTTTGTAGTTAGTGAACCGAACAGGTGGTAGATAATATGGTAAAGAGTTTGCTGTTTTATAGAAAACTAAATAAAATGGCAAAGACTTTGTCGTTTTATTTAATTTTTACAACTGTTTTATTTGTTTGTAAATTTTAAAAAAACTGGTTTCATAGTTAGTTTTCCTTCTCCTAGTTGCACAGCTCGTTCGTTCTGTTTAAATTAAGAGAGGAGTAAGTGAATAGTTTTGTTGTTGGTAATCCTCTTAATTTTCTTTAGGAAGAGAATAATTAGAGAAACGAAAGAAGTGGCATGTGGGTTGGCATGGAAAAAGAAGGGATGAATCAGTGCAATTTTTTTTTTAGGACCAGCACCACTATCCTAGTGGCTAAGCGTTCGACTTTGGTGCGAGAGATCACAAGTTTGAAACTTGCTTAGCGTGATTCAAACTATATTAACGTGTAGTATGTTGTATACTACCTAGTAATAATATATACTACCATCTAAATACCCAATTTCAAAAAAAAAACCCTAAGGTACATTTTATTTTTCTTTGTCATGTATGAGAGTATGTGTCTACAATTGTAGAAACACTAAAAGTAGATAAAGTACCCTTTTAATTCAAAAAAATATGGATTTATATCAGTAAGCAAATCTTTATTTACCATATAATACATATTTATAGGAACAATTGTAACATGACATGTGGATAAGTATCCCGTAAATTTCTGAAGACACGGATATAATGAGGACTAGGCACTACTGTATTAGATAGGTTGGTGTATACAATTGTGACGACCCGGAATTTTTAACAATTTAAATTGGAATAATTAATTGATTTTAAATATTTAATAGTTAATTTTTAACTTGGATTCAAATATTATTATTATTTAGAAATTGAGTTATTGGATTTAATAAACTGAAATTGGGTGAATTATTGAATCTTCAGGTTTAAGCTTGTTAAAAATAATTTGAAGGCTTGTAAAATTTATAATGATGTTACTGAAGGTAATAGAATGGTTGGAATTTAATTTAAAGGTGATTTGTTCAGTTTTAATAATATATCGATTAAATTGAATTTAAAAATACCTTTCGAGGCACAGTCTCAGAATTTGACGAAACCAGTTTCATTGGATCCGTAATAGTTAGTTATTATTGAATTTCAAATTCGTAGCAATCGGAGTTGTCGTTTGACCCTGTCAGCTCAAAACGCATAGAAACTATTTTAATCGATTTAATTTAAAATTGATCATTTATTTCCGTAACTTGCATATATGATCGAATTAGCCTTCGAAACCTTTTCCATTGCATTCGAAATAGTGGTACAACATTAAGAACGCCAGGCAATACACCTCAGTAGAAGAGCGAGATTTCCCTGCATATTGTAACGATCGCGATTTTTCGTTGCCGAAAAACCGAACCGCTAGGGTTTAAGAAGAAGAAAGAGGTAGAAGAAGAGAGAAAAGAGAGAAGAAACAGAAACAAACAACAGAAACATGAAGACAATATCAGAATCTCACAATCGCAGCGGAACAACATATAATAAATAAATGAATGTTCATTAAAACAAAAGAACTATACATTTTATACATTACATCACATCATCAGAGTGTACAACAATAAAACAGCGGAAAAGAATACTATATACAATAGATAATAGACTATGCTATCCAAGCTCGCCTCCAAATCTGCACAGCAACTCCCGAATCCAGAATAACCTGATAACCTAACTCTAGACTGCCCGTGTGGAAAATAGTGGGCACCCAGAGTTTAGGAAAGGAACAATAAACTCCAGGTCAGTCATGAGACTGGTGTGAGAACTCAAAACAGTTTATCTTTAAACAAGCAACAAGAAAATTTAAATTTTGAAATACGCAATGCTTTTTGGAAAATGAAACTACCACAAGGCCTCCCGCACACACACACAATGCAAACGCAGAATCGAAGGAGATTTCTCCTTATGATAGTCAAAGATGCTTACTACGCAAAAATCAAATCATTTTTGATATTATTATTAGTGCATAGTGTAGAAAACAATTTCGAAAGTAGAATATAAATCATAGCCAGCATACAACTCTTCGCTGTATGCCTACTATAGCTACCATGTTCAATAGCAGGTTACCGCCACATTCCATGGCAGGTTATATAACTAAAACCGTACAGGGCGCGTATTGTTTTGAATGGATTTCCAACAAATGGTCAGGCTAAGGAACTTCCTACTGCCACATGGGATCGCCTCTGGCGGGACGTCCCGAGAAACTAACGTTACGGTTAGATCTCTGCCAACACAAGGCCGGGTTACCTCTGTAACTAGGTAACTACTACACGAATATGTCATCCCCCGGTCCTTTGGGACCTTTATCCGAGCGCTCGATACCAACAACACCACACAGTAATAGATATAGTGTATCAACATGAGTAAATATCTGGGCTCCATACCATGATACCACCCTTTTCCAGAAGGGAATGACATACCCTAAAGGGCGTGACCCTCATAACCTTGCCACATATTCCTGTTTCGACCATTTCCGGGGAGTGAGGTTTGACGAAGTCTCGTCCACAAAGCTACGCTCTGTGCAACAAAGCCATGCTTTGGGTCAACAGATGACCAAAGCAATGATCACAAAGATAAATGATCAAACAAATGATCATATCACAAATGACCAACCAATGATCATCACACATCAGCACTCAGCATGTCACATTACCAGATTGGGAATATATCGCTGATAACCTTCAACTACATAACCTCTGAGCTCGTACGTCTCAGAGAAGGGTGTTAAGCTAAGAGAATAAATTATCCGCCACCAACAGAAATGTATTTGAAAGAAATCTGCTCTATATCTCAAAATGTAATGTCAGACATGTAACCATACAAGTCTGTTCTGGGTTCGAACAGAACCGAAGGCACTTCCAAAGAAGCCCTTGCAATCCGGGTATTCATAATCCCGATAAAATTTCCCATCACAAAGGAAATCCTCCCCATACCGTAGCTAACGACGCAGAGACAATCGATAGGTCGTCCTATCGTTTTCACAAATACCCGGTCTTCAACACCGGTCTTCAAATGCTATCCATAACGACGTATCACATATTCGGAATGGGATATATGACACAAAGGTCCTCTCCCGGCTAAACCGAATAGCGAGCGCTTATTTTAAAATAAGTGTAGCATTCAATCTCAAACAAACACAACAGATACCATCCAAGGGTAAATACTGATAGTCGGTTATTTAACTATCAATAAAGATGCGCCACATCATCAGATTCCAAATAATTTTCCAAAATTATTTAATCCCAAAAATATCTTCATAAGATATATATATATATACACACCTTCCAAATAATTGCCCAAATTATTTGTTTTACCAAAATATCTTTACACGATATAATTTCCACACTTCAACCATTTGAAAACCAATTTTCAAATTACTTTTCATCCTTTATACCCTTTGAAAACAAATTTCAAATCATCAAATAAATCTTTACCGATTTATTTTAAACTTACGTTCCAAATTTGTAAATTCATTTCCATACTTCAAAATAAATCAATATTTATTTTTAAACAAATTTCCCCTCTTTATAAATTCCATAGTGAATTTCAAATTTCCCAAAATATATACTAGAATACGATTTTCAAATCAATTTCGAATTATTCGCTTCCATTTTACCTTTAAAAGATAAATTCTCAAAAACGTTTCATTTCATATTGGAAAAACATTTCCATACTTATTTAAAAATAAGTAATTCACAAGTTTATTTATTTTCAACAATCTGAAAATATTCTATATACTTAAACCATAGTTAAGAATATATTTCACCCTTATAAGGAAAACAATCTTTATTTCACTTTTACTTGGGTCAAAACGAATGTTGTGTAAAACATCGTTACGACAACCCAAAACCACTAGTATAGGGATTCGGAATTAAAATAGATATATAAATCCCAATACTATATAAAATATTTCCTTTTGGAAACCATTTACTATAACAACAGTGTTATAGTCCACCATTCCCTTATTTTCTCGAAAACGCCTACTTCAACAATGAATGTTGAAATCTATGTATTCATTTCCTTCTATTTCTCGAAAACGTCTATTTCAACAATAAATGTTGAAATCTATGGTTTCGATACTTACTGCCTCTTAAAGCATCTTTAAATCGTTTTAAGTTCCATTTAAAACATTTTTTTTCAAAGCATGACCATTTAATATAATAGTATATTCACCGTTCAAAAATAGTGAATATAACCCCTTTAACAAACTTCCATATTCAATTTATCAAATTCAATTGATTTCCAATTTATAAACAACGTTTATAAATTCCATTTCTATTAATAACTTCGGTTTAGAAAACTCTTTTATCCGTCCAATTCAATTTATAAACCCAATTTCTATACCAAAGGTTCGTATTATAAGTTAAGAGCTTATAATCCATTTATTTACTTAACCGTTCTTTTAAAACTTCACAAATTTTTAGATCTTATCACTGATAAGATTCCTTTACATTTTATAATAGTTTTCAACTTATAAAAACCTCCTTTATTAACAATTTCTATAAATATCCCCTTTAAATGGCCAAAATCCATCTTATAAGTTAATTACTTATAAAAATTTTATCTTCAACATCAATTCATTTCATAACTTTCACAATTTATAAAACTATAGTTTAAATGAAATCCATTTTTATACTTCATTTTAACACTTAATAAACTCGTTTCATAATTCCAATAATTTTAAATTTATAGATATCAATTTATAAAATCTTTTATGTAAACTGTTTATAACAATTATTCAAAAATCCCAATTTAACTATTTTATAAATCTATTTATTTTAAAATTTTCCTTTTGGTTATATTTCATAAAAATATTAATTCTTATAACATAAAATTTTATACGTTCATTTATTTTAAAATGAATCAATCCAAAAATTTAATAAAACGTATACTTTGGAAAATCACTTTAAAAACCCTTTTTAAATTCAAAATCGTTATTTTTAACTTTAAAAATGAATCCGATGATGCAACAGCATCAAATGGTCAATCACGGGAATAAACATCATATATCGATATGATAGTTAACAATCAACACAATATTTATAAACAAATAAATATTTGCGAGGAATCCAGTTGGATCCCTCCAACCTGTTTCCCTACATCCACAGACGTTAGCACAATACCAATTCCACTTCAAGGTGGAATATCGCGGTATATGGGATTTATAAAATATTATCCGCTTAATAGGCGGCGCAATAGGGTCTCATCCGCTATACGAGGCGGGAAATCAAATCCAATATATACATATGCCAATATATATATATTGCTATATATAGTATATATCCTACTATATCTACTACCACAATCAAACAGCAATCATCAATCAACAATAACTATTTAAAATTTTAAACCAAACGGTTTGATTGAGTGAGGAGTTCTCACCTTGGTTTTATTTCCGATTTCAGCGTTCGTTTCGAATAAAATTAAACGAACGTTTAATTTTACCCGAAATTCACACGAGCTCCAATTGACTCCAAACTGGTTGCATCGCGAAGTGCTCGACGATACGATTCCAATGCAACTGGTTTCGTGCAATTCCGACCTCGCATGAACAAGATATTGCATTTTAAACATTTACACGATTTAATATATAATTAATTTACAATTTTTATTTGCAATACTCTACAAACCTAATCCTGGCCGCACATCACCCTCCTTCTCCATCTCTCTCGTGCGCGAGTTTTTGCTCCCAGGTTAATGAAACACGCAACAAACCCAACAAGGCCGATACTAGGGTTCCATATCGCGACTCCATTCCTCATCTATTCGTTGATCAAGAGATGCCATTCAAACGAGCTTCACGAGCTCCACCCATGGTCGAAGACCGGCCAAACTCGGTGGTCCCCAGCCCCCTAAAAACGCATGCAACTTACCTATGAATGCGGGCCCCTAACGGCCACTCTGCTGCCCCAAATCCGATCACCACCGTTGGATATGTCAATCACACAGCCCTCTACGAATCTCCAGCTGGTAATTTCTTCAATTGAAACATGGATTGATCGATAAGTGGAGATGAAGTTAAGAGGATTTCGGCCATTAAACATATAGGAGGCGGCTGGTGAATATCTTGTTAGGGTTTAGAAAGAAAAATTAATATATATATATATATATATATATATATATGTTATTAATATTATTTTAATAATAAAATTTCCAATTTAACAACTTATGCAAACGACCTCCAATCTACGCGTTCCGACAGGCGATCTTGGGGTTTTTCCACGTTCCGGACACAATGGAATAGGTTTCGTAAGCTAATTCCGTCGTATGTGTGAGATACGGCAATAAACGCTCGATTTAAAATTAAACCGATTTAAACGATTTCTAGACGTTTTGGCTTGTACCGGACAAACGGTAAATCCGATTGACTTGAAAATTGAAATCTTACAATAATATCATATTATGGATCCGATGAAAATAGTTTCGTCGAAATCCGAGACCGTTTGAAAAATGGCTATTTTAACTTGCTAAATTAATATTAAAACGATTTCGATGCGTTTCGAGCTGCCACGGTCAAACGACACCTCCGATTGCTACGAAAATTGAAATCCGATAGTAACTAACTATTACGGATCCAATGGAACTTATTTCGTTCAATTCTGAGACTGTTCAAAAATTGGCTATTTTTCAGTCGATAATTAAATATTAAAATAATCAATTTTCTCAGATTAACTCCAAATTCAATTTTAAAAGTTCTAAAATATTTCTATAACTCCAGTATGATTAAATAAAATTTTCCAAATCATTTTCAATCATATTTAACCACAATATTTAATTATTTCTGGAATTACAATTATTAAATTATCGATTTAATTGTCCAATTAAATCCAAATATTCGATAAATAAATTGTTCGACTTAAAAATTCCACTTATTAATATTTAAAATTAATTAAATACTCAAAATTAAATTATCAAAAATTCTGAGTCTTTACAATCTTCCCCCCTTAAAAGAATTTCGTCCTCGAAATTGCAAGTTAAGGAGAATGATCCTTAATCCGTCTATTATTTTTCCAATACTAATAGTTTTATCAACTTTCTAACCTAAATCTTTTTATTAAAGATTTACTATCTTTTTATTAAGTATTTAACTTATAATATCATTTCAATTAGCTTTCTAACTCCAATTATAGGTTTCAAACAACATTTTTTACTTAACAATTCAAATTTAAATTTAAATTCAAATTTTAAACTTTCAAAATTTTCTCAAAATTTTTCTAACACTCGAAATTTTAAAAAATTTCGCCAGCGTCTCCTTTGCGCGGCTACCTCGGTACAACTACAAAATGGCACTACGGCCCCTCAGAATCAAAAAGAAAAGAGAAAGCCAAGTGGCTGGAGAAGGAAATCATCAAATCTCATACTAAAATCGAAATACGTACCTTTTTGTCGAGCAATTCAATTTTTTTACTTCAAAATCAAAATCCCAATTCCATTATATACCTGTATATCCTGCTAGTAGTAGTATCCAATTCCAATATTCAAGCTATTTTGCCAATTCAATTACAAAATTTCGATACTTACTTTTTATCCCAATTTTAGCTTTACTATTGAAGTTACATATTCATCTTCATTCGTTTCCAATTAGTTTACATTCACTAATTAAATTCACATTGGTTCACTTTCAACTCAAATCCAATTCAATTCTATTCAAATTCAATTACATAGCTTTCAATTGCGCTAATTCAATTTCATTAACACTTACTGAATTTACATACAATCAACTAACAAACAAGTTAACAACCAATGTATTTTTTTTCAACACAACTAAAATATCAAATTTATCTGCAACATTCAGTTTTGGTTCAACATTTTTGATTTCAATTGGTTTGACATTAATTTGGTTTTCATTCAATTATTCAACTAGCCTCAAATGAATTTACACTTACATACATCATTTCATATCAACTTATTTACATCCGATTGAATAACACTCAATTCTTTAATTCAATTGCTAATATTTTTACATATAAAAATTGAATTTCATTTATATAACTCAAGTTCACATCATTTAATTCACTTGATTATTTTACTTCGATACAAAATCAATTTTTATTTAATTTCACTTAGGTTATACTCCATTAAACATCATTTGTTCAAATAAACCTAAGTTCCCACTTGTCAATCCAATTCGGATTTCAATTCTAAAGTAAATCCTATTTAACCTTTACTTAAGTCGAATTCATATCAACATTCAAATTCATATTACATTTTACTTAACTTAATTGTTTAACCACTTCAATAATTGGTTTTACTTACCTTTTCCCATTCTATAAGTTATACAACTTATTATTCAACTTCCAACTCACATTATAAGTTCAAAACCCTTTTTCACTTATATTTATCAACTTCAAGTTGAATTTTAATTTCAAATTTGTTTATTACAACAAAACCTCAATTTTAAATTCATTATTGTAGCAAATCCATCACATAGAAACTCGAAAATGATACCGATGATGCTGCAGTCATCATCCTTATTATTTCCCAGTGACAATAGTGAAATCAGTGCTAAATATTCTTTCAAAAAGTTTTCTTTTATTTATAAATTACATTTATAAATCTTACTTATAAAATTTCACTTCTTATATATAAGATCATGTTACAATTGTAAATCATTCTAATTATAACTTCATACTTATAATTCATTGGCTTATACAATTATTCTTTTACATTAAGTTTTATTTAACTTATTCAAACAACTTTGATTGTCTTATATATATTTACTTTTTTTTCAACAATCAAGCAATCAATTCAAATACACCTTAATAATTCTTGGAAAATTATTTCCTTTATATATAATATATAATCGAGGTAAAATTATTTCATTTACCCAATTTAAAACAATATCGTGTCGAATTGTTCTGTATAAGTGTTTAGAGATCCCTATCGATAGAGTTGTACAGACTATACCGACCAGAATCCATATACCACTCAACAAACCAATCACCATAATACAAAACAATTTTAATATTCACTAACAAATACGCGCCATATCTATTATTACGCTCACACTCATTCTAGAGTACTACTGACTCTATCTCTAATGAGTGATACCCAACAGAGCCATGGTTGTCGCTTAACCACATGCTCTGATACCAAAATGTAACGATCGCGATTTTTCGTTGCCGAAAAACCAAACCGCTAGGGTTTAAGAAGAAGAAAGAGGTAGAAGAAGAGAGAAAAAAGAGAAGAAACAGAAACAAACAACAGAAACATGAAGACAATATCAGAATCTCACAATCGCAGCGGAACAACATATAATAGATAAATGAATATTCATTAAAACAAAAGAACTATACATTTTATACATTACATCACATCATCAGAGTGTACAACAATAAAACAGCGGAAAAGAATACTATATACAATAGATAATAGACAACGCTATCCAAGCTCGCCTCCAAATCTGCACAGCAACTCCCGAATCCAGAATAACCTGATAACCTAACTCTAGACTGCCCGTGTGGAAAATAGTGGGCACCCAGAGTTTAGGAAAGGAACAATAAACTCCAGGTCATTCATGGGACTGGTGTGAGAACTCAAAACAGTTTATCTTTAAACAAGCAACAAGAAAATTCAAATTTTGAAATACGCAATGCTTTTTGGAAAATAAAACTACCATAAGGCCTCCCGCATACACACACAATGCAAACGCAGAATCGGAGGAGATTTCTCCTTATGATAGTCAAAGATGCTTACTACGCAAAAATCAAATCATTTTTGATATTATTATTAGTGCATAGTGTAGAAAACAATTTCAAAAGTAGAATATAAATCCTAGCCAGCATACAACTCTTCGCCGTATGCCTACTATAGCTACCATGTTGAATAGCAGGTTACCACCACATTCCATAGCAGGTTATACAACTAAAACCGTATAGGGCGCGTATTGTTTTGAATGGATTTCCAACAAATGGTCAGGCTAAGGAATTTCCTACTGCCACAAGGGATCGCCTCTGGCGGGACGTCCCGAGAAACTAACGTTACGGTTAGATCTCTGCCAACACAAGGCCGGGTTACCTCTGTAACTAGGTAACTACTACACGAATATGTCATCCCCCGGTCCTTTGGGACCTTTATCCGAGCGCTCGATACCAACAACACCACACAGTAATAGATATAGTGTATCAACATGAGTAAATATCTGGGCTCCATACCATGATACCACCCTTTTCTAGAAGGGAATGACATACCCTAAAGGGCGCGACCCTCATAACCTTGCCGCATATTCCTGTTTTGACCATTTCCGGGGAGTGAGGTCTGACGAAGTCTCGTCCACAAAGCTACGCTTTGTGCAACAAAGCCATGCTTTGGGTCAACAGATGACCAAAGCAATGATCACAAAGATAAATGATCATATCACAAATGACCAACCAATGATCATCACACAACAGCACTCAGCATGTCACATTACCAGATTGGGAATATATCGCTGATAACCTTCAACTACATAACCTCTGAGCTCGTACGTCTCAGAGAAGGGTGTTAAGCTAAGAGAATAAATTCTCCGCCACCAACAAAAATATATTTGAAAGAAATCTGCTCTATATCTCAAAATGTAATGTCAGACATGTAACCATACAAGTCTGTTCCGGGTTCGAACAGAACCGAAGGCACTTCCAAAGAAGCCCTTGCAATCCGGGTATTCATAATCCCGATAAAATTTCCCATCACAAAGGAAATCTCCATACCGTAGCTAACGATGCAGAGACAATCGATAGGTCATCCTATCGTTTTCACAAATACCCGGTCTTCAACACCGGTCTTCAAATGCTATCCATAACGACGTATCACATATTCGGAATGGGATATACGACACAAAGGTCCTCTCCCGGCTAAACCGAATAGCGAGCGCTTATTTTAAAATAAGTGCAGCATTCAATCTCAAACAAACACAACAGATACCATCCAAGGGTAAATACTGATAGTCGATTATTTAACTATCAATAAAGTTGCGCCACATCATCAGATTTCAAATAATTTTCCAAAATTATTTAATCCCAAAAATATCTTCACAATATATATATATACACACACACCTTCCAAATAATTGCCCAAATTATTTGTTTTACCAAAATATCTTTACACGATATAATTTCCACACTTCAACCATTTGAAAACCAATTTTCAAATTACTTTTCATCCTTTATACCCTTTGAAAACAAATTTCAAATCATCAAATAAATCTTTACCGATTTATTTTAACTTACGTTCCAAATTTGTAAATTCATTTCCATAACTTCAAAATAAATCAATATTTATTTTTAAACAAATTTCCCCTCTTTATAAATTCCATAGTGAATTTCAAATTTCCCAAAATATATACTAGAATACGATTTTCAAATCGATTTCGAATTATTCGCTTCCATTTTACCTTTAAAAGATAAATTCTCAAAAACGTTTCATTTCATATTGGAAAAACATTTCCATACTTATTTAAAAATAAGTAATTCACAAGTTTATTTATTTTCAACAATTTGAAAATATTCTATATACTTAAACCATAGTTAAGAATATATTTCACTCTTATAAGGAAAACATTCTTTATTTCACTTTTACTTGGGTCAAAACGAATGTTGCGTAAAACATCGTTACGACAACCCAAAACCACTAGTATAGGGATTCGGAATTAAAATAGATATATAAATCCCAATACTATATAAAATATTTCTTTTTGGAAACCATTTACTATAACAACAGTGTTATATTCCACCATTCCCTTATTTTCTCGAAAACGCCTACTTCAACAATGAATGTTGAAATCTATGTATTCATTTCCTTCTATTTCTCGAAAACGTCTATTTCAACAATAAATGTTGAAATCTATGGTTTCGATACTTAATGCCTCTTAAAGCATCTTTAAATCGATTTAAGTTCCATTTAATTTTTTTTTTTTCAAAGCATGACCATTTAATATAATAGTATATTCACCGTTCAAAAATAGTGAATATAACCCCTTTAACAAACTTCCATATTCAATTTATCAAATTCAATTGATTTCCAATTTATAAACAACGTTTATAAATTCCATTTCTATTAATAACTTCGGTTTAGAAAACTATTTTTTCCTTCAAATTCAGGTTATAAACCCAATTTCTATACCAAAGTTTCGTATTATAGGTTAAGAGCTTATAATCCATTTATTTACTTAACCGTTCTTTTAAAACTTCACAAATTTTTAGATCTTATCACTGATAAGATTCCTTTACATTTTATAATAGTATTCAACTTATAAAAACCTCCTTTATTAACAATTTCTATAAATATCCCCTTTAAATGGCCAAAATCCATCTTATAAGTTAATTACTTATAAAACTTTTATTTTCAACATCAATTCATTTCATAACTTTCACAATTTATTAAACTATAGTTTAAATGAAATCCATTTTTATACTTCATTTTAACACTTAATAAACTCGTATCATAATTCCAATAATTTTAAATTTATAGATATCAATTTATAAAATCTTTTATGTAAACTGTTTATAATAATTATTCAAAAATCCCAATTTAACTATTTTATAAATCTATTTATTTTAAATTTTTCCTTTTGGTTATTTTTCATAAAAATATTAATTCTTATAACATAAAATTTTATACGTTCATTTATTTTAAAATGAATCAATCCAAAAATTTAATAAAACGTATACTTTGGAAAATCACTTTAAAAACCCTTTTTAAATTCAAAATCGTCATTTTTAACTTTAAAAATGAATCCGATGATGCAACAGCATCAAATGGTCAATCACGGGAATAAACATCATATATCGATATGATAGTTAACAATCAACACAATATTTATAAACAAATAAATATTTGCGAGGAACCCAGTTGGATCCCTCCAACCTGTTTCCCTGCATCCACAGATGTTAGCACAATACCAATTCCACTTCAAGGTGGAATATCGCGGTATATGAGATTTATAAAATATTATCCGCTTAATAGGCAGTGCAATAGGGTCTCATCCGCTATACGAGGCGGGAAATCAAATCCAATATATACATATGCCAATATATATATATATATATTGCTATATATAGTATATATCCTACTATATCTACTACCACAATCAAACAGCAATCATCAATCAACAATAACTATTTAAAATTTTAAACCAAACGGTTTGATTGAGTGAGGAGTCCTCACCTTGGTTTTATTTTCGATTTCAGCGTTCGTTTCGAATAAAATTAAACGAACGTTTAATTTTACCCGAAATTCACACGAGCTCCAATTGACTCCAAACTGGTTGCATCGCGAATTGCTCGACGATACGATTCCAACGCAACTGGTTTCGTGCAATTCCGACCTCGCATGAACAAGATATTGCATTTTAAACATTTACACGATTTAATATATAATTAATTTACAATTTTTATTTGCAATACTCTACAAACCTAATCCTGGCCGCACATCACCCTCCTCCATCTCTCTCGTGCGCGAGTTTTTGCTCCCAGGTTAATGAAACACGCAACAAACCCAACAAGGCCGATACTAGGGTTCCATATCGCGACACCATTCCTCATCTATTCGTTGATCAAGAGATGCCATTCAAACGAGCTTCACGAGCTCCACCCATGGTCGAAGACCGGCCAAACTCGGTGGTCCCCAGCCCCCTAAAAACACATGCAACTTACCTACGAATGCGGGCCCCTAACGGCCACTTTGCTGCCCCAGATCCGATCACCACCGTTGGATATGTCAATCACACAGCCCTCTACGAATCTCCAGCTGGTAATTTCTTCAATTGAAACATGGATTGATCGATAAGTGGAGATGAAGTTAAGAGGATTTCGGCCATTAAACATATAGGATGCGGCTGGTGAATATCTCGTTAGGGTTTAGAAAGAAAAATTAATATATATATATATATGTGTGTGTGTGTGTGTGTGTGTGTGTGTGTGTGTGTGTGTGTGTGTGTGTGTGTATGTTATTAATATTATTTTAATAATAAAATTTCCAATTTAACAACTTATGCAAACGACCTCCAATCTACGCGTTCTGACAGGCGATCTTGGGGTTTTTCCATGTTCCGGACACAATAGAACAGGTTTCGTAAGCTAATTCCATCGTATGTGTGAGATACGGCAATAAACGCTCGATTTAAAATTAAACCGATTTAAACGATTTCTAGACGTTTTGGCTTGTACCGGACAAACGGTAAATCCGATTGACTTGAAATTTGAAATCTTACAATAATATCATATTACGGATCCGATGAAACTAGTTTCGTCGAAATCGGAGACCGTTTGAAAAATGGCTATTTTAACTTGCTAAATTAATATTAAAACGATTTCGATGCGTTTCGAGCTGCCATGGTCAAACGACAACTCCGATTGCTACGAAAATTAAAATCCGATAGTAACTAACTATTACGGATCCAATGGAACTTGTTTCGTTCAATTCTGAGACTGTTCAAAAATTGGCTATTTTTCAGTCGATAATTAAATATTAAAATAATCAATTTTCTCAGATTAACTCCAAATTCAATTTTAAAAGTTCTAAAATATTTCTATAACTCCAGTATGATTAAATAAAATTTTCCAAATCATTTTCAATCATATTTAACCACAATATTTAATTATTTCTGCAATTCCAATTATTAAATTATCGATTTAATTGTCCAATTAAATCCAAATATTCGATAAATAAATTGTTCGACTTAAAAATTCCACTTATTAATATTTAAAATTAATTAAATACTCAAATTTAATTTATCAAAAATTCTGGGTCGTTACACATATCATATGAGATATTTTGAATATAAAAAATATATAATAAAAGGTCTAAGCCTATAACGTCTCCATCAGCCACCCTACGCGTATAATGTCGCCCTTCTTCAACTCTATATCGCGATTTCCAGTTCTCGAAAGAAAAAAGAAAATAGGAAACTTGATTTCTAGATCTTGAAAAAAATGGCCGAACTCATTTTATATATAAAAAAATCAAAATCAAAATCAACAGCCACGTGAAATCGAAAATCGAATCCTCCTTTTCTCTTCGTGCTTGATCGAACAAACTATGGGATCGACGAGTCGCGTTCACCCAAGATGACTCGAGTTTGAATCGTGGGTAGGAGAGCCGTCTCGAGGTCGTCGCGCTAGTGTTGGTTGTCGCGAGTTCGTTGGGTGCTGGGCAATGTCGTGGAGGGACTCGCATGGCTAGGTAGTAGGTTTTCTATATTTTCAATAAAATTATTTTCCCAAGTATTTTCACTGGATGTTCAAAATGGGTCTGCTAAGTACTTATAGATTTTCAGTCCTACGCCTGATCAACATATGACCGAATTTCTGTGAGAACAAGGATGGACTGGTTGAGACATCGAGCTATAAGAAGTATTTTTTTATAAAGAGTTATTTAATAGTATGATGTGAATTTAAAAGCATTTCTAAAATTTTAAAATAGTGTTGGAAATTTGGAAAAATGAAAGAAAATCCAAATTGGAATTATGAAAAAAAAATTGAACTCAAGAAATTTAATAAAGTGATTCTTTTGTAATAAAATCGAATATTGATTTAAAAGTTGGAAGTAAGCTAATTAGCTAAATAATTATTTGATAGAGTATGTTAATAAAATTTAACTCGGTTAAATAAAATGGATTGTAAGTTAATAATGAAGTTTGAAAATAAATTCAAATTATAAATAGAATTCGATTTGGATTGATGATGAATTAAAAATGAGTGGATATGTTGTAAAAAAAAACAAAATGAAAGTGAATTATAATAGAAATGGTTTGAGTTGCAATCAAAACCCGGGTGAGTAAAAATAAATTGAGAATGGCTTTGTATTAATAAAATAATTTCGAAAATGAATTAAGCAAGTGAATTAAAAATATAAAATGGGGTGAATAATCGGGTTAATTGAATTAAATAATAAATGGATGAAGTCTGATTGGATAAAAATTAAATCAAAGTTTTAATTGGAATTGGGTTATCAGAACGAACTTGAGTTATGAGGCATATTAATTTGAAGTAAAATTACTTAAGTCAATAAAGGTTTGGTTTCGAGTAGGAATGGAAGACCATTAAATAAAAGTTTGGGTTAAATTTATTTGGAAATAAAATATGATATTAATATAAGCATCGAACTTTATCAGGCTCAATGAAATAGTTTTAAAATGAAACCAGTGCGGAGATGAAATGAAATGCAAATGTATGGTTGGTGAATAAATTAGAAATGAAATGGAATTAAATACAAAATGAGTTGAAATTAATTTGAAGTAGTTATAAACAAAAATGGATACTCTATTAAGCAAATATCGCCGAATTTACATAAAAACAGTTGTCATTTGACGTAAAAAAAAGTAATTAAAATTCTATGAGTTGATATAGATTAAATAAATTGATTTTAGGATCAATTGAATATGAGCTTGTTTGGAATTAAAAATAAATTGAATGTAAGAAATTGAGTTGTAAACCATTAAAATTGAATGAAAAGGCATATTAATTGGTTGGAAGCAATTGAATTAGCTTTAAATCATATAAATCGCTTATGGAAAGCGTTTGGTGCTTGTTGCTTATGATATGCATGTGTCTAGCTATTGAAAGTAAGTGAAATGCTGATAGATTTTCTATATGGCACTTACATATTTAAATTGAGTAAGTACAAGTACCTAAAGGCGGTTTGGCTGGATTTGGTTGCACTAATTGCTAAAATAATAAGCCGCTTGCTTAAAATGCTAAATAAAGGTATGCCTACGTAGTAAAAATAGGAAATATGAACTTTTTTGTTTTTCCGACCGTGTGGGTTGATGTATATATATTTATATCTCTTGTCAAATTGCAAAAGCTCCTACGTACAAAGGAGACTCTGCCAAAATTTTCGAAAATTTTGGGAGTTAGAAAATTTTTGGAAAAATTGAAAAAAAAAATTGTTAGCGACAAAACATTTTTAAATTGGAAATTGAAATAAATTAGTGAATGAAACTAATTTTAGATAATGATATGAATCGGATATAAATGGAAGATAAAAATTAAATATTTAGAGATAAAGATAAATTGAATTCATATGGAAACAAAAAAACTAATCCGAATAAAGGTAGATATGAAACTTCTGTAAGGAAACGTATAAAATGATTCTAAAAGCTATGATTGGATATTATTGCTAAGTAGGATATACAGGCATTATAAAGGGAAAGGAAAATTGGTTTTGATTTCAGAAGATAATTTGAATTGCCCGACTAAAAAGGTATGTATTTAAATTTTTGTACGAAATTTGATTGGGTTTTTGATCCAGCCACTTGGCTTTTTGTTTTCTTTTGGAATTTGGGAGCTCGTAGAGGCATTTTTGTAGTTGTACCGAGCTAGCCGCGCAAATGAGACGCTGGCGAAATTTTTTGGAAATTTAGAGAGTTAGAAAATTTTGATAATTCAAAATTTGGTTTTAAATTGAAATTTGAATGATTGAGAAAAATGGTATTGTTTGAAAACTGTGAGAGAGTTTGGGAAGTTAGTAAGAATGATATGGGGTCTTTTATAAAAGATAGTTGGTAGGATGTTGAACTGTTGGTTTGGGGGGAAAAGTAAACGGGTATTGGACCATTCTTCCTAACTTATAATTTTGGGGACGAAATTCTTTTAAGGGGGGAGGAATGTGACGACCCAGAATTTTTAACAATTTAAATTGAAATAACTAATCTATTTTAAATATTTAAAAACTTTTAACTCGAATTCAAATATTATTATTATTAGAAATTGAGTTATTGGATTTAATAAACTAAAATTGGGTGAATTATTGAATCTTCAGGTTTAAGCTCGTTAAAAATAATTTGAAGGCTTGTAAAATTTATAATGATGTTACTGAAGATAATAAAATGGTTGGAATTTAGGTCAAAGGTGATTTGTTCAGTTTTAATAATATATCGTTTAAATTGAATTTAAAAATAGCCTTCCGAGGCACAGTCTCGGAATTTGACGAAACTAGTTCCATTGGATCCGTAATAGTTAGTTATTATCGGATTTCAATTTTTGTAGCAATCGGAGTTGACGTTTGATCCTAGCAGCTCAAAACGCATAGAAACTATTTTAATCGATTTAATTTAACATTGATCGTTTATTTCCGTAACTTGCGCATATGATCGAATTAGCATTCGAAACCTTTTCCCTTGCGTTCGAAATAGCGGTATAACATTAAGAATGCCAGGTGATACACCTCAGTAGGAGAGCGAGATTTCCTTACATATCATATGAGATATTTTGAATATAAAAAAAATATAATAAAAGGTCTAAGCCTATAACGTCTCCATGAGCCACCCTACGCATACAAAGCCACCCTTCTCCAACTCTATATCGCGATTTCCAGTTCTCGAAAGAAAAAAGAAAATATGAAACTTGATTTCCAGATCTCGAAAAAAAATGGCCGAACTCACTTGATAAAAAAAATCAAAATCAAAATCAACAGCCACGTGAAATCAAAAATCGAATCCTCCTTTTCTCTTCGTGCTTGATCGAATAAACTATGGGATCGACGAGTCACGTTCACCCAAGATGACTCGAGTTCGAATCGTAGGTAGGAGAGCCGTCTCGAGGTCGTCGCGCTAGTGCTGGTTGTCGCGAGTTCGTTGGGTGCTGGGCGATGTCGTAGAGGGGCTCGCATGGCTAGGTGGTAGGCGATTGATTTGGGCGATTACAGTAGGTTGCACGAGCTCGAGATTTGATCGATGTTGGCTGCAAGGCAGGTCGAGGCTAGGGTTTGGTTTCACGCGATGGTGGAGGCGTCGGCAGTGTGGCAATATCATGATGGCGCTGCAGCTAGGGTTTTGGTCGCGAGGGGAGTTTGAGCACGATAGTGGCTCGAGCATGGCGATGGCGTGAGGTATCTTCGGTCTTTTCCTCTTTTCTTGATTTCTATTAATTTAAATTATACATATATATACAATAGAAGAAAGTTAATTAACAGTGAGGTATTTGATAATTTGATTGTAAATTAAATTAAATGTATCTAGATATATGTATATAATTTTACAGTAAGATAAAAGAATTGTGAATAAATTGTTTGATTTTTGGAATGTTAAGCAATTTATTTACAAAAAGGGCATTTATATAATTAGAGTTTTGAAAATCTATAAAGAATATTTTTATAAGTATATTTATGTGTATAAATAATTTCAAAGGAAAATAAAAATACAAATTCACATCTTTTAACCGACCAGGTATTTTAAAAATATGTATTTAGGGTTATTGATTTATTTAATAAGCTTATTTAGCTATTTAGTTGATAAAAATATTTTATCAAAAGGAAAATTAATTTAAAACTAAAATTTTTGGTTTGGATTAAAATAAATAATAATTGATTGTTGGACCAATTAGAATATTAATAAAATCATCTAATTCTTTTACAAGGTCCAATTGTGGAGAAATTAATCGTGATGGGAATGGATTGCAAAACCAAAATCAAAGGCGAGTTAACCTCACTCAACTGGATTTTTATTTAAATATAAATGGTTAAATTCAAATGATTGGTTGAATGGTTGGATTGAATTGATGTGCTATATTATATAGTAATATATAGTATATATTGGAGTGATTGATATTCTGTGATGGGTATTATTGGTAATTGGAATATTGAATGTTGTGGTTTATTTGAATATTTCGGTACCCTGAGTTATCAAAATATATAAAATTGGATTTTTGAAAGGAATATAAGGGTGAATTTTGAACGTGAAATAATTATTGAATAAAAATAAAATGAATTGGAAAGAAATGAAAGTATTATTTAAAAAATGAAGTTAAATTGTAAAGTAGAGATTTAAACAAGTTTTAAATCAGAGTTAAATCAAGAATTCAAGAGTGAATCTGGGTTTTCATACAAATAAGTTTTAAAATTTGATTATTTTAACAACTTGGACGTTAACGTGCATTTTTAAATTGATTTGAATTTAAAAATGAATTTGGTTTTAAATTCCTTTAAACTGCTATTTTAAAACGAGTAATTAATTTTTTTAATGAAGTAAATAAAAAGGTATATAATTACAGGATGAGATAAATCAAGAGTCATTAATATTTATGGTTTAATTAATGATTAATTATTTAATGAAATTAAATTAGATTAGGCTAAATTGAAATGCAAATGAGAAATCATTAATTTATATAATCAATGATGTAAATAAAGGTTGATTAATTAAGATAAATTAATCAATAATAAGTGATTTATGAGAAATTAATTAATAAGTAATTAAGAATTAATGTAATTAATTATAGTTAATTAATTTGTGAAGTAATTAAAGAATTAATTATTATTTTTGGTTAAGAATAATTAATTTATGTAACTAATTAAAGATAATAGCTTGGATGTAACTGAATCTAGGGTGATTAATTAAGATGGATAACTAAGGGATGATTAATTAATTTATTTGGAATTAATTAATGTTAAGTGAAGGAATTTAAGTGATTGAGGTTAGTAATTCAATTAGAATTAATTAAATTAATTTGGAAGTGATCAAGTTTGCTTATGGATGATGAATGATATTGGATGCCTTGAATGGGACTCGAAGTGACCGGGGTCAGATATTAGAAAATCCCCGAAACCACTTCGAATTTTTATAGATTGATATGTGAAATCTATAGGCTGGAATGAAATGATTTAAGTGAATTGGACTATTTAATCTAAATTTTGGTAATTAGAAAATTGATGGTGAAATAAGTGATGTCTATAACAAATTGTGGATTTGTGAATTGAAACGAGTTACCCCGGGTTTTATATAAGTTGTATGCTTTGTATTCCATGATTAGATGGGTTTATTCACGCTGGTTTCCAGCCTGACCTAGATGTTACTTTGATGTAATGCTCGGGTCAGACCGAGTATTACAGATTTTCAGGTAAGGACGTTCTGCAGCTCAAAAGGCGAGCTGGATGGCAAGAACGTATGGAGTGTGCGCTCTGTTATATTGTTGTATATATGAGACATGATGATTGTGTATATCCAGTGTCTGTATATATGTGTAACTATGATGTATTAAAATGTAATCAACGGATACAGAATGCTTTTGTAAACTGTTATTATTTGATATTATATTTTATCCGCTATGAATGTGAGATGTTGGTGTTTCTGATCTTCTATTTCTTCTATCTCTTTCTTCTTTTCTTCCTAACTATCTGGAATTTTCGGGATTCAAAATTTCGGGTCGTTACAACAGTCCTGGCCCAAGGAGTAGTCAAATGAGCCCGTCGACTAGGACAACTAATTTGATAAAGGCAACAACTATAAATTATTCGTATGTAAATAGTTTTTAGCAATGTTATCATAACCGGACTATGAGTCATACCATTATGACTCAAGGTTTAAGGTTCCGAGTGTACGACCGATCGGGCGTCAAAACCGTGCATGTTATTTTTTATCAAAATTTGTAAAGTAAACGTTCAATGTATATATTAGTAATACAAAGAAATATCACAAATCACAACATACTGTATTAATTCATAACCAATATACATAAATTCTAATTTCAAAAACTAATTATAGCGGTACACATGATATGAAATGAAAACAGTTTCACATAATATCACTTACATTAAATAATAGTTCTTAATACATGATAGTTTATAGTTTATGACACAACAACACATATCCAATGTGGCAACACAACACATTTAAACTTATCTCTACTATTAACAATGATAATTTATTGAATAGGAATTCAACCGTGTCTTTTAAAATACCCAAAATACCCTCCTCTTTTCACGTTATTTTTCTACGCATTTGTCCCGTCTCACTTTGCTATATAGAAAAACCTAAATCGGCTCTCACCTCTAATGAAGATTTTCTACTAACAGTTTAGCACAAGGATCGATTTTCGTAAGATTCCACACTCGGGTTATTATTTGCTGATATTCCTATGATTTTGATTAGTACCCTTTCTACGTTCTGTTTCCCCGTATTCATCCAAATATAATATTGATACAATCTTCCTTTTATTTTTCCACTTGCTATAGGAAAAATAAAAACCCTAAATCAGCGATCTTGCCTCTAATGGCCATTATTGACCAACATGTAAAGAGTAAGCTCAAGCATTGCTCCTCAATATCCGTCAGACTTCAGACTCGGGTAATTACTTGCTGATTTTCATTATTTTTTTTATTATGATTAGAGTGATAGTCGATTAGAATATGCAATGGCAATCAGACGATTAAGCAAGAACTACTTAAAATTTTGAGTAATATCTATCACAGATCTGATATCCTTCACTCACACCGTCTATGAATATATGTGTGTGTGTGTGTCTATATATATATATATATATATATATATATATATATATATATGTATAGGGCATTAGATAGCTTCATAAAATTTAAGAGGTATTAGTAATTATGAACCTGTAGAATATTATTCTTGAGGCTTATGGCCGGTAGATCTCTTAAAAAATATAAGAAGCTCCTTGTAAAAATATGATTGCACTAAACAAATTCATTAATATTATTTATTTTCATGTAAAGATCCTTGATCATTTCCTTTCGATAAGTAGAATAACCTTCACATTAATTTTCATAGCTATGTTTTCCATGTATTGGTGGTATATAACTTTGTTTTATCATCTTTTTCACCCCCACTCCACTAGCTCAACACGTTCGCGGTTTCCATTTGCTTATACAATCCTTTCCTTCCTCACATTTTCCTACTCCATTTCCTCATGTTACTATCAGAACCTAAAAAAAGGAGAAAAAAATACATTAAAACTGAGAATTTCATATCCTATATTGATGTTGGTAATTAATTAATAGATCGACTTTGGTTGTTCTCTCCTTTTTCAGAGTTTGAAAGCTGTTTCTTATGGCATAGTCTGTCTCCTCATAATGAATAGACGATCTGAAGGTAATCTTTTTTTTTTCACTTTCTTTTTTTAATTTTTTTCATTTATTGAAATGGTATAAGTACTCCCGATTTGAAATGTAATATTTTCCCCTTATATTCTCTTTTGTTTATTAGGATATATGTTTGTTTCATGCGTCTCAAAGCTATTCATTATTTATTTGTGTAGTGAACGATTTGAGAAATGAAATGTTGCATAAATATTCATATATTTAGAATGATAAAGTATGTTTGAAGTTTAGGCAAGATGGACAACTCAATAACTTATCCTCTATTACCACTATGATTTTTGTTATTCTTCTTCTTTCCTGCAGCTTTCTAGAAGAAAGAATAAGTCCATTATGCTTGAGATTTTTGAGTTGTTTAATGTAAGTACTTACCATTCTCTCTTTCATTTTATATATTACAAAGGTATATTACTTTTAACAACTGGATGCTAATGAATAAATACCAAATTTTTAATTTTTAATTTACTGTTATATATTTTGCACGTGTATGTAAGTATTTAGTTTGAATCAAATTTACAATTTTTTTGAGTTGTTAGTAGCCCGATATTTTCAATTTTGATCGTATAATATGTATATGTTTCTAGGTTTAAGCCATTGTTCCACTTTTATGTAATACAATATCATAGAAGAGCAGCTACAGTTCTCTTTAATGATATTACAACCATTCTTTTATAGTAATTGATTCATTTCCAATGGTATGTATTACATTGGTCCACGCCGTAAGTATAGTCTGATCACTACAAAACACCTTTGGTTAAGATTTACTTATTACAGCCGTTAATTTAGTACATATGCAGTAGAGAGTTACAAGTATCCGAATAATTTATTCGGTGACTAATCTCTATAAAACACCTTCTGTTGAAATTTTTTTATTGGTTGGAATCATTTTAAATAGGTATACTACATGACCATCTTCATGGGAACCTTCAACCACCCATTTCAACCTGGAAAAAGAGATTCACTATAGCATATGAAACAACAGAAGGGTTAGCTTACTTGCGCTCATTTGCAGTTCCTCTGATTTACTACAGGGACGTAAAATCAAGCAACATTTTACTAGACGATAAATTCAATGCAAAAGTGTCAGATTTTGGGCTTTCTAGACTGGTCAAGCCAGGACTCAGCCAAGTGTCAACGGGTGCATAGGGGACGCTTGGGTACCTCAATTCAGAGTTTTATAGGAATTACTAGCTGACTAATAAGAGCGATGTGTACAATTATGGAGTGGTGCTTTTGGAGCTGCTGACTTTTAAGATGGTGATTGATTTTGGGAGGGGATGGATGATGTGAATTTGGCAGTATACATAGGGAGGAGAGTGGAGGCGGATGGATTAATGGATGTTGTTTATGGATAGTTGAAGGAAGGGGTGACTATGATATGTACATACCTATTTAAGTGTGTACACATATATATGTGTACTTAATATGAAGCAAAACCTTTGATAATTCAATCAAAATGAATTCTTTTTACACACTGAAAACAAATGCTGATTGTATGTGTGCATACTGTAAAATATCTACTTGGAAGTTTCATTTTGTCAGATCCAATTAAATGTAAATTAGAAAACTAGCAATGTCTTCTCCTAATATGTTACGCAATTGGCTCTTTTTTTCAATTTTCTATATTTTCATCACATTGAAAACAAATGTACTTTCATTTGCATAGCCCATAGAAATGAACACACAACCTGATGCAATGGTTCCTATGTTGAGGTTCTTAAAAGATACATAAATCTTTGACGTATTGTTTAGTTCTGCATTATTGACCATGAGAAGCATGGTGAAGATTAAGTCATGACTTTCTTCTTATGTATTCAAATTGTGACTTAAAACCGCTGCTTACCGTACATGCTGCTGTTGCTTATTCAGATATTATGAACTATAAGTTTATTATCCAAAGTTATTACTAATAGAATTATTACTATAATGCAAACTGGTGCTTCATATTGAAAAGATTGATGAGTATTATTGTACAATATATGAATTATAAATTACTATTCGAATTATTAATGTAAGTATTACCGTACAAAGTGATACTTCGTATTGAGTTTAATTTGTGAAAAGAAAATTATTACTATACGTATGCATCTACGGACAAAAGATGTATGAGTCTTACTATACAATATGTGGATCATAAGTTTATTTGTCACTATCTTTAATATGATTTTTGTACTCAAAAACGTTTTTACTATTATAAAAATGATTTTCTCACTAGCTCTACACAAGCTTTAACTGTCTTTTGACTAATTATCGTTTACAGTTGTGCTATTCAAATATGTAATCCTATCTCACTAATAGCTCAGGCTTTACAAGATAGATAAATGCGTATATGATACCTTCCTCTTTCAGTTTAGTTCATGCATGTACACACATAAAAAATTGCAACATTACATAGACGTCAAAGTCATTTTGTAAATTCAAAAAAATCTTACAAATAGCATTTTTAATATCAGTTCCTTCTGTACACGTGCATCACACGTGCCAAGGTACTCGTCCAAATAATCGTTCTTAATACACTAACTATGCTGGACATATCCAATGTGCACAACACATCACATATCCAAATAATACTTCCTCACACACATGCACTTCACAACACTACACTTCCTCACACGCATATGCACTTCCTCAGTACACCACACAACATCAAAATTTCACTAACATAACCTTTCCTCACACACACATGCACTACATAACACACTTACAAGCACATGCACTTCACAACATAGCACCTGCATTACTTCACAACAAAACACCACCTTCACCACACGCTCACACAAAACTACACCTAACACAACAAAACTGCACCTGCACTTCTTTAGATCACAAGACACATGCACTTCTTCACACAATACATCACAATTTCACTCACATGTTCACTGTCCATAGTGATAGTCGCCTATTGTTAACTTTGGCCTCTTTAGCTACTTGTAACATTTTGGTGTGAAATTAGAGGATCAAAGTTAAATGTTTCTACACCGTTTTTTATTTCTTGTAAACCTGCTCCATTTTCAACATCATCATTAACACCCACTCCGTTATCTTCATTGCGAATGATATCGGCTTCCATATCTTCTAACTGAACTTCTAAACCATTGTTACTTAATTGTGTATTCATATTAAAAATTAACGCATAGAAAAGTACAAATAATTAGCAATTTTGTCAATATATTGAAACCAAGAAAATGAATAATCTAACAAACGAATTAAAAAAATAACCTTCTTCATTATACAAAGCATTAATCTCATCAACCATCAATAACTCCTCCATCATAAATTAGACGAGTTCATGAACTGTTATTAGCAAGTAAACCAAGTATCAAGTAAATAACCAAGGCATTCATGAAGAGTAACAACTTACTTTTGTCAAAGTCGAAGATTATAATATACGAAAACCAAATCATTCAACTTTTGATGTCTTAATATAATCTTTTTATCGAACGGATGTGTTAAAAAACACTCCAGTTTCTCTCACATCTGGAGGAGCTGCAAGTTTCTCAAGACTCCAATTGTGTATTGGTTCTATAAATCGACTACCGCTCATCTACATTTGAATAATTATATTATTAAATATTTACTAGACAAAGGTTTTTTAATTATAATAATTTGATTCAAAATATTTAGATATTCACCTGGAAGCATATGATAACGATTATTTATAGCCGAGCTCCTACCAATATCACCCTCCGCATTCTTATAATATTTCATCTCTTTTGTAAGATCTTTAGTCAAATCTAGATCCTATTCGCATATTTTTCAATGACATCTAAAATAGCCGAATGACAAGAGTAATGCTTCTCAATCATCTCAACATTCTATTGATACTCTGAATTAAACCAAAAACCAGCACAGTTTAGATTTTTATGCAGTTGCCTATCCCAACGATTATCGACGATATTGATAAAAGGCATTAGAGGCACGCTCAAGTTTTCTAATATAACTAAACATTTAATTCAGGCAATGAGCGGCACATGGGGACTATGAAATGGTAGGAAATTCTGCTTGAATCAGCCTCCCAACAGCTACATAGTTTGTTGCATTGTCGGTTAATACTTGCATTATGTTTTTTGTTCCTATTAGCAAAATAACTTCTTTAAATATGTCAAAAGCATTAAGGCGGTTTTAGAAGCAGCCGATGCATTAACAGATTTAAAAAACAACGTAATAGAAAAGGAATATAATCAAAAAATACTTTAAAACATATGAGATTGTGAATAATGATGAATTAAAAGATTATATACCTTTAGTAGAATAAACCAAGAAGGTAATCAAACTTTTTCCATTTTGATCCGACTATAGTTTTTTTTTTTGAAAAAAGGGGTTAATGGGCCAGGCCCAAATTCGAAGTACAAGACGGGTAAAACGAACCCGAACCAACAAACACAAACAACCAGCAAACCCTATAGAGAGCCGACTCTAACAACACAAAAAGCACGATCAAAAAGAAATAACAGCAGGAGGGAGATGGCGATGAATCCCTTCAAGTCCATCAAAAGATGGAAAAATCTCTGGAACATGCTTCATGGAGGCTCTTTGATTACGGAACCAGCTGGATCTATGAGCTTGAGAACAATCCAGCTGGATCTATGAGCTTGAGTACAAATCTGGATTATGGAGGGTTCCATATTCTCGATTTCTTCGTAGAGATGTTCTCTGAGTTCTTAGCGACTGCTCTATTATTATAGTTGATAGATCCATCTTTCTCTTGAGTCAAGTTGCCATTGTTGTAGCTGATGCGCTTATTTGGGTCATTCCGACAGTCGGCTTTGTAAAAAAACTTGCTTTTGCCATTTATAATGCCGTTCCTGCTGCTTTCGCCTCTTTCCCAAACAGATATGTGATAAGTGTTGCCATTCAGCTTGCTTATATAGCTATGTTCTCCAGTTCTATGCAGAGAATGATCAGAATTAATTGTTATATTTTGATGCAGGAGGGGTTCCAGCTTCGTTGCTTCTTCCTTGGAAGTGCGGTAATTCCTGCTAATATCAGGTAAAAAAATTTTGGTGAGAGAGTTTCTATTATCTTTCATTGTGCAATTATTAAAGTAATGTCCCTGTATACTTCCCTTGCAGGAGCTACTCTTGGTATTAGGAGAGTAATGGCCGCCTCCTGTAGTTGAAGTGGTGACGATGCAGGCTTCTCTCCTCTGGGTACCATAGATTCGAAGATTATCGAACTGAGGGTAACAACTTTGGGGAAATTCATTATTTGTTTTCCCCCTTTGTAAGTATAATTCCATACTGGCAGCAACTTCATCCTGCTCATTGTGCTCTTCAAGGAGCTGGTAAAATGGAGATTTGTTTTTGCTTGCTTTCTGACTCAGAATGTGGAAATCTATTTCTATGTTTTTCCAGATTTTAATGACATCTGTTTTCTTGTTCGAATGTTGCCTAGCATTTCTTTCTTTCCATATGTGATATATGGCAGTAGTTAACATTATGCTAGCTTTATTAAATTTCACTGATTTGAAATTGAAGCTTTCCTGAATGTATTGTATACTGTCTTTAATGTTTTGCATTGGCTTGCTTTGACTGAAAAAGAGTTTATTCTTTGCAATGAACCAAATGTGCCTTGAAAAAATGCAATCAAAAAATAAGTGATCAGCTGATTCTCTTTCCATATTGCAAAGAAGGCAATTGGTATCAAAAAAATTGTTTTTGCTCCATTTTTTGCATCTATCTCTGTTTGGTAATTTATTTAACAGTGCAAAGTAAGCACAATGCGCCATTTTTGGACAGTTTGCTTTATTCCAAATAACACTGCACCATTCCATATTTGTTTCAAATCCTTTTAAATAATCCCAAGTAGATTTGAAGGAAAATTTCTCTTTTTTTGAAAGCTTCCACTCCCAGCAATCTGCTGCTAAATTTGGATCAATTTCAATTTTTTCAATGGCATTTTTAAAAATAGAAGAAGCTGGATGCTTGTTAGGATTCCACATATGATTTTCAATAATACTATCCACTTTTAAATTGGCTCCTCCAAAGTATATAAGGTTAGTCCAACCAAGCAAACTGATTAATGATTTACCATTTATCCATGGGTCAAACCAAAGGCTTGTTTTCTTCCCATCCTTGAATTTTCTATCCAATAAATTGATGCCTTTATTTCTGCTATTTAAGATGGATTTCCAGGTGTGTGAATGGTGATTTTCAGCTGGCATTGTCCAGAAATTTTTGTTTTTGGCATATTTGCAAATCATCCATTTAGCCCATAGTGATTTGCCTTCTATCAATTTCCAAAAAAGCTTCATACTACAGGCTTCTTTTATATCATTGATGTTTCTTAAACCCAAACCACCTGCCTCTTTTGGTTTACAAACTGTGTCCCATGAAATTTTATGATTTTTCCCTTTCCATAGAAAATTTGCACAAATTCTTTCTATATTGCAAATAGCTGATTTGGGGATATTGTGAGTTTGAATCCAATACATGATGATAGCTGTGATGACAGTGTGTACAAGCTCTAACCTTCCAGCAATAGATAGAAGTCTGCTAGACCAATTTTCTATTTTATTTTGAATGATGTCAATTAGTTTAGAGCAATCCCTGGCTGAAAGTTGATTGGTGCTGAGAGGAAGACCCAAATATTTGACAGGCAATTGACCTTCATTTATTTTTAATATTTGAAGAATTTCCCCTTTATTAGCACAATTTTTACTAAAATAAGCTTTGCTTTTACTCTCATTGATTTGGAGGCCAGCAATATTTTCCATTTTTTCCAAGATTTTAGCTAAAGATTGGGCACTGTTGATATATTCTTTAACTAAATCACAAATTTTTTTATGAAATCCCATTTGCCTCATCATATAGATGATAAAATGCCTATTAATCTTGTCAAAAGCTTTGTGTATATCAATTTTGATGCAGACTTTATTCTTACAGCCCCTATTAAAGTTTCTGATAAGTTCATGAGCCAAAAGAGAATTCTCAATGATTTGTCTACCTGGAATGAAAGCACATTGATTTTCAGAAATCAGATATTTAAGAAATTTTTTTATTCTATTACTTAAAATAGAAGCTATAATTTTGTAAATAAAGTTACAACAGGCAATGGGCCTGTAATCTCCTAAACCTGAGGGAATTTTAACCTTAGGAACTAAAGTAATAAAAGTATGATTAAAGCTTTTGAGAAGTTTTCCAGATGAAAAAAAATTCTTTTATAACTTCATGAATAATATTTTTGAAATCATCCCAGTGTGTAAAATTTTGCCCCAAAACCATCAGGCCCTGGGCTTTTATCTATATTGGAACCAAAAATAATTTTTTTAACTTCTTCCAACTCAACAGGGGCAAGAAGAATATCACTGCTACTTTCATTGAGTAAAAATTTAGCTTCAATATTTGGGAAATCATTCTTATAATCATTGGAATTATAGAGGTCAGAAAAATAATTGATAGCCATATTTTCTAAACTGGAGACATCATTCAAAGTAGCACCATTAGAGTCAAGTATTTTTCCAATATCATTGATTTTTTTCCTTGATGTCATCTTGGCATAGAAAAATTTACTAGATTCATCACCTTTAGTAAGCCATTCTACTTTGGCTTGCTGCCTCATGTTAATCACTTGTACATGCAGACTATGTCTTAATTTATTTTGGAGTTGAAAAAATTGGTTAATTCTAGATTTGTCTGAGCTATCAAAATCAATGTTGTTTTGGGCGAACTCACATTCTTCCCTAATAATTTTAATATTGTCTCTGTTCCTATTTTTATTCCAGTTTTTTAAGTTAACTTTGGTGTTCTTGAGAATGCTTTTAAATTTGCTTTGGGCAGTGCCACTATTTGTAGAAATAATGCTGTTTTTGACCGTATCTTTATAACTTTTATCATAGGTCCACCCATTAACAAATCTAAAAGGAATATTTCTTCTAATATTATCATGACCAAGGAAGTTTATAAGCAGGGGGGTATGGTCACTAGTAGCTTGAGGGAGAGTATAGCAATTGTAATTAGGGAAAGTATTTGCAAATAAATGATTGATAAGTATTCTGTCAAGTTTACAATGAATGTTCCTATAAACACCAGATTTCCAAGTGAATTGATTCCCATTGATAATGGGTTCAATTAGACCTGTTTCCAGAAAAAAGTTGTTAATAAATTCTAACTTACTAAAAGGAATGGGAACTCCACCCCTTTTTTCAGAAGAGTGAAACACAGTGTTAAAATCACCTATTATAATCCAGGGTTTAGACATATTGGAGTTTAAAGATTTAAGATCATTCCATAATAAACTTCTTTCTTTTTCACTGTTTGAAGCATAAATAAAAGAGATTTCAATTTGGAATCCCCCTTTATTAAGTAATTTACAATGTATAAATTGGAAATTAGTAAAATATTGTCTAAGACTCCAAATATTTGGGTCCCATATTACCATTATTCTACCATTTCCCCCCATATTATTATTGTTAATAACATCCCAATTTTTCAAATATCTTTCATGTAAATTGCTAATATTAGAATCATCAAGCTTATGTTCAAGGATACCAACAATGCTTGGCTTTTTGGTGAAAATTAGATTAGTCAGATCTAATTTTCTTTCAGGGGAATTTAACCCTCTTACATTCCAAGTAATCATAGACATATGATAATAATATATTAATATGAATGATTAGGATACATAAAGGATATCACTGCTTCATATTGAAAGACTGAGATTGTGATCCTCCAGCTTTCCTTTGTCTCTTTTATCTTCTATGCATTCTAAATTTTTATGCCCATTTCTTTTTAATGGTTTTTTATTTTGAATTTTCAGATAATCAGACCACCTTGGATTTTTCTTAACATATTTTTCCTGAAATTCATCTTTTCCAGAGTTTTCTTCTATCTCTTGAGAAAGAATATCTCGTAGGTTTTTTATTTTGTTTTTCTTCCTTTCTTTTTTCTTCTTTTTTGATGGAGGAGATGTATTTGGAATTAGTTTTATGGCTTTTTGGACTAAATCTTCTGTGATTTCTTTATGAAAGTTTTTAGAACCAATTTCCCTGACTGCATCACCAGCAGTTGTTACTTTTGGAATTGTTCTTTTTGCCAATGGAATTATTTCACTTGCATTTTTGGCTTCATCAGGTGAGTGCACTGCACCATGATCTGAGTTTGAATCCAAATTAGTAGGAGATATATCATTTTCCTTAACCTGATTTGATAGTTCTTCAGAGATTTCAGCCATTATTTGATCTGGAACTATCTGCTGGTTTGAAACATCAGAAACATTCACATTTGTAGACATATCCATTATGCAGTCTTTATTATTAAAATTTTCAAAGAACTTTATTTTCCCAGTTAATGAATTATCAGGGACACAGGATTCTTGTATCTTTTCTTGCTGTCTGCCATAAGAAATTGTATCCATGATGATTTCTTGGTTATTTTCTGATAACAAGGCCTTTTCTTTGATGATTGAAGAATCTTTCTGCTTTTCTTTCCAAATCATTTTAGAAGAACAGCTTTCAGTTAAATGTCCAAAACATTTGCAAATTGAACATATTGGTGGAATCCATTCATATTCAATATTTTGAACTAATGTTTCTCCATCATGCATTGTTATATGGGCTTCATCAGGAAATTCTGTATTTGCATTGATTTCAACAAGGATTCTTGCATAACTTAATCTTGTTTCCTTTGCTGTTGGTTCATCAAGTTTTAGAGGGATTCCCACAACACTTGCTATTGCCTCAAAGGCTTCTTTATCCCACAATTTTAAACTTAATTCTGGCAAACGAATCCACACTGGAATAGTGGATAGTAAATCTCTGTCAAAAGCAATTTTACTGCTCCACTTTTTTAAAATGATTAACTTTCCATTGATGAAATATGGACCCCCATTGATAGCTTTTTCACAGTCACACTCAACCGTAAATTTGATCACAAAGAAACCATTATTTCTTGAAAAAATTTCAAAGTTGCTCACTGGATTCCATGTTCTTTGAACAAATGCTTTAAAATGATGATAGGAAGGTCTATTACCGTATACGTAAGCTATTACCGAGCAGCCCCACTTTGTCTCTATTCTTTTACTGACACCTTCTTTCATAACAACAATTTTCTTTTTGTTAATGGTTAGAGGTGCTTGGTATTTCAGATCGAAATCAGGTCTGAAACCCCCTTCTCTGATTAAATCTGCCCATGAAGATGCTTTATTTGAGGAAGACCCTTTGCTGCTATACTGCATTGAATTTGCGCCTATGCTGTCTTGCTTCTTTTGAATTGTGGCTGCATAATTTGGTGCAGTATGCGAATACTGATTAGCATTGGATTTAGAATTGTTGAATCTTGTATTCCTGTTGCCATTGCTAGACTGATTCGCAAGATTTTTATTGAGGTTCTTTGCTGGAAATTGTTGGTGAAGGGTCTTTCCTCTGTAGCGGCGGTTTCTCACAAGTTGAAATCCCTCATTGTCGATTTCAGGTTGCACCTCCTTGAGGGAAGAAGAAGAAGGGGGAAAAAGAGGAGGAGGCTCGGGTGTGATAGACTTGCTGACCTTTGTGATCTGATTAAGGCTATTATCCATAAGAATTTGATACTATCTTGTATTTCTTGATTTTTTTTTTTTTTGCCTAATTGAAGAGTTTCGTAGATGGTACAATTTGATAGTATATAATTCGGTGAAATAAAAATTTGATCCGACTATAATTTCCTTCCATGAATCTCGATTTTTTTTGACTTGATCATTCACTTGTTCAATGCAACTCTTTAACAACTTACCACACAATGCATGAAAGTTTGGTCCTTCATAACCTTTTCCATAACTAAAAAATGGTTTTGATCACTGGTTGATATCAAACTGAATTCATAGCATTGAAAGAAATTGATGCATCATAAAATCACTTTGCTACAGCTAAGTCCACTACATCCTTTTACTACCTGATCTTGAAGTACGCTTCTTATTGTTGGTTGAGTGTCTATTCCTGACATAAAAGTAGGACTCAAGAGATTGCAAGAATCAGAAGGTTGTATGCTACTAGATGCAAATCTTTTCCCAGAATTATGAAGGTACAACATCATGCTCATTTTGAAAAGAAATATCTTTGGACTTTTAATTGCAATATTCTTCTTCAAATTTCACCACTTTCAATATTCAACTTCATAGCACTTCATTGCTTACATGATACAGGGTGCACGTCCTCTCCAAATAAACTAGAAATATGATATTTAAAGCGACAAATTCCACCACCTTTAAATACTTTGCAAAACATACACTTTATCTCTGAATGTTCATTAGCTATTGTTTCGACGCAATACTGCCATGTCGGATCGGTCTTAGGTCTGTTTGATTGACATTTGGTGCTTTTAGTGCTAGAATTAGATGCTTCTCCAGAACTTCGATTTGAGGCCATTATGTGAGTAATTATTTAGAGGTACGATATCATAATATCAAATGGTCATTAAACAGGAAATTAAAATTGAAACACCATAAAACCGCAATCATCATAAGTTGAAAAATGCTAAGATTTTAACTATCTACTTAGCATGCTTTGGCCGATGAAAGAATTTATATTATAGTTTCATATCTATCCACTTCACATGCTTTAATTAGTCAAATGAATTGTGTGGAAAAAATAATACTTGCAGCCATGAATTGCGCGAGAAAATAATGCTGCAGCCATTTGTGCGGTCAAAGTAGAGAAATTGATTTTTATTGTTTCAAAGTATTCATATATAAGGTTGAGAAATCTTCAATCCAAAATTAAGGTCAATTCTTTTCTAATTTGAGGACTCAAAGACCCGAGGTTTGTAATAATCAACGTCATAATAAAACATCAGTAACCCGTGAAATAAAATAAAAATTCCTAAAAGTTGTTATGTCTATAGTCAATGCGTAAAACCTGCTTTAACACTGTGTGAAAGAACCACACATTAATACAAAATCAACTATCAATGTGAAAAACGGGGTTTTAGTATTTATATAAGATTTATTTTATTAATTGTCCGATGTGGACTAATCTCAACAGAATTGACCCAGGGTGCTTAGCGACTAATATCATGAGGGGCTTTGCACCGAAGGTCTCTATTTTCGACGTTGCTGTAAGAAAAGTATCTATGATAATAAGTATGTAAATTAAGTCCCTGTTTTTTATAAATCAGAAAACGCAAACTATCTTGCGCTTTTCTTATAAAAGCGCAAGTTAACTTGCACTTTTCAAAAATTTAAATATTTTTGAAAATTTCAAAATAAAAAAACGCAAACTAGTTTGCGCTTTTCTGATAAAAGTTGCAAGTCAGTTTGCATTTTCTGTCAGAAAAGTGCAAAGCACCTTGCGTTTTCTATTTTAAAAAAAATAGAGACTAAATTTACATGCTTATATATACAAGGACTTTTCTTGTAACAACATAAAAAACAGGGACATGTATCTCATTTCTTCTGACCTTTTGTTTAGAGAGACTAAAAATTACATGTATATAGATAGTTGTGAAATGAAAGAGAACGAATCATTAAAGTGTTTCTATACGTTATTGTTTCTGAGATAATAGAATATCTCATGCAAGGGTGTCTATTAGTTTCTTAACTTGAAGGTGGGTTTTAGCAGTCATTTACTGCATGCTGTATTCACAGCATCGACTCTGATTTTGCTATTCCCGTTGTTAGATATGATTAGATTATTTGAAACATGATTTGTCTCTCTCTTGATGCGAATGGATGAAGAATGCTCCTAAACTCGGTTACTGCGTGTTGTATTCATGATTATACGTTGTATTTTTTCCATATTGGTTTTTAATAAAATTAAATTTATTTGGAAGTTATTTTAACCAGCTACAGCTTCGGTACTTACCATCTTGCAAAATCATTTGATTTACTAGTCCAAACTTTAAGAATAAACTAAGATATGTTTTATCCAAGGTCATTCAGAAGCCCCTCAGATCCAATGACCATTGCCTTAAGTTTACATAATACTTTGGGTAGGACCATGTCTGCTTGAAATTCATCCTAAAAAAATGTACCTGTGGTGCTGAGTTGTTATTTTAAAATAGTGACCATGGTTGGTCCATCTGAACCTATGAACGGGGATGGCTTTTTCCCCGCAATTTAATTTTGCAAGAATTCACAGCAATAGCTAAAGCATAGCACCTCTCCACCTGCTTTACACACACATATGTATGTGCACCGTAATACACATGTATGCAGCTCAATTTCTCTGTTCCCAATTTCACTATCTTCGTGTATCCAATTAAATTTCAATCGCACATCATATGCTTTAATTTTCAAATGGATCCCATCGTGCAATTTATAGAGTAAGCAGACATGTCAAAATTGATGATTAAGATAAATTTGACACGGGAGAAATGAGGACAGAGAAATTAAACTTGTATGTAGGACATATACATGCACGAAACTCTAGATTTATCATCATTACTAACACTACTGGAAAGGAGCTACTTTCGACGGAGGTTTCCAACGGCCTTCGGCGCTCCGTTGTTCAATTCTCGACGACTTCCAAAGACTGCTTATTTTATTTAATTAAATTTATTACATTATTATAATGTATTAGTTATATAAGTTTGAAATTTGTTAAAAAAACCAATTTAAATCCTAAAAATTAAAAAACTATCTTTATTCAATTATTCAAATTTATGATAATTTGTGATTAATTAAATTAGCGTTGTTAATAATCTTTTGTTGTATAATTATATTCGATATTTAAATTTATTGAAAATCAAACACATACAATCATTTTATGCAACTTTCAGTCCGTCAATTATACAAATTCGGTGGAGGTTATGACACGTAATAGTTTTATGAATTTAAATATATTGTTTAACCATTGTGTAATTATAGTTAAGTTTTTTAAAATTAATTTGGAAACGCCAGTAGGAGGTTGTAATCATTAATATTGATCTCATATTCATTGATAACTAATACAAACTATTCAATTTTTGCAACAAATTAAAATTTTCTAACAAACTAATTTACATTAAATTTATTTTAAAACGAGTGAAAGTTTAATTAAATATATAAATTAACCATGGGTAGCCGTCGCTAATAAAAGCCGACGACGACCGTCGAAAGTCATTGAAAAATCGTGATCATACAACAGCCTAGGTCGAAACATTTTCATTATCTTCTTTCTCCCCTTAAAACCTAGTTTCTTCCTCGAATTCAACCATCACAATTGTCGGCCGCTGCACTCCGTCCCCATCCGGCGAAATTTTCACCAACTTGCGATCTTCAACTCTCTACATCTTTAATTCCCCTAAATTAATTAATCCAAATTATGATGAAATTAGTATTATTCTGAGGTTGTATTTGTTGATAATAGCCCATTGATTGTTTACAATTGTATATTGGTTGACTGAGATATGTCAGTGTGACGACCCATCACCTCGACCCTCAAAAATCAACACTAATACATACAAGGTATTCACGTGCCGAAAATCCAAGTGCTGGAGAGGCAGATTATCAATAGTGTAAAAGAAAATGAAGATAGAAGATAACACAATAATAGAATCTCTCATCGCATTCAACATTTTAATTATACATAAATGATCAGAGTTAAATACAGCGAGATAGTTATAACTGTCTATCCGTATATATGCTGGAAAATACATACTACATAACACAGCGGAATATAGGTAGATGTCTACATAAGGTACTTTAGCTTCATAGCTCCAAAAGACTTCTCCAAAATGCTCCCCAACATGCTTCAGAATGCTCCTAAGGTATCATAACTATACGGCTGCCCGAAAAATAGGGCACCCAGAGTTTAAAGCGAAAAACAAACTCCGGATCAGTCATTTAACTGGTGTGAAAAACTCAAAGTACGATGTTTCGAAAACAAAAAGGTATCTCATAAGACCACGCCGCACATAAACACGGAACAAGTTCTTACCTTATGATAACTAAAACTCTTTATTACGTAAAATTTGAGGATATTATTTTTAGTAACTTTCTTTGAAAACATAGCCGAAATTGTTACATTGATTAAATTCCAACATAATAGTTTTACAATCAAGTCCAAAGGTTCTTATTGAAGAATGGATTTACATACAAATGACCAGGTGAAGGGATTACCTTCCGATGGGTACACCTCTAGATGGATGTCCCGAGGAACCATCACAAAACTCCTCTACTAACACAAGACCGGCCTATCTCCATAACCAGATAGTACCGAATATGTCATCCCCCGGTCATTATCGACCTTTATCTGAGAGCTCTCTTCGCATACATCCACATTAATTTACATTCCGAACATCATAGCAGAAAGAAATATATCTAGAAGGGGATGATCATACCCTACTTGGGAATGACCCACTTAGCCTTGCTGCTGCATCTAACCCTGTTTTGGTCGTTTTCGATTGATGAGACTTGAGGCAACGATTACCTTTTCACATAACACATCTTCTTTCACTTTGAATGCCACATTTCCATGCCACATTCACACGACTAATTTCTATAAACGTATAACTTCTTGAGCTCGTATGTATCGAGAAAGGGTGTTAAGCTAAGAGAATGTGTTTTTTCGGCCACCGATTGATATACTTTTATAAAGATCACTCATTGTGATTTGGAATGAAAGGTCAGACATTCATCCATACAATTCGTTCTGGGACCTAACGAAATCGAAGGCACTTTCCCCAACCATTACTAGACGAGAAGCCCTTATGTTTTTGAGGTTTTTTATAACAAAGAGATCACCGCTACAATATAGTGAATCGGGAGTATCCCCAATTAATCAACAAGTAGTCCATCATTATTATTCGTCTCAATATCTCCGTCTTCAAAAATCTTCAATCTTTGAACACGTAAATTGGTTCTAAGTGGTTTTCGGATAGGAATCACCAAAATCTGACCCTGGTTCCTTCAAAATTCAATCATCGATAAAAATGATGTAATTAGGTGATTGTTTTTTCGATTCATTTTTTTCCTATACCAAAATATCTTTGAGAGATATATATTTTCAAAATATTCTTTTAGTGAATACGGAATCATATAAACCTCTTTTTGAATATTTCTCAAATCATTTTTAAAGAGTATCTTTGAGAGAATAGGATTATAGAAATCATTCTACTTTTATTCGAAATCAACCCCCCTATTCGACGAGTGCTATGGACGGAATAACGGTGAGATCACCTTTTAAATTCCACGAATATGATAAGTTTCCTCTTCGGATTTTAATAATGAATATAAGAAGATTATTTTTATAAAATCCAAGTTGAGCATCCAGGCTTTCCTTTCGGTATGTTCCACCCACGTCTAAAAGAGAAAACTGAGGACAGGTAAGTTTAGGGCACCGGTTGCTCCATCCATAACCTTAGTTACACATCTTGTTTTCACTTTTAGATCTCATAGGCAAGACAAATGTACTAGTCGTTTCCGCATACTAATTTTTTTCTTTTTAAATCACTTAACTATTTGTTAACCATCTTTGAAATAATGTTAAATTATTCAAATTTCTTTTAAAGTACTTTATTATTTACTTAAAAATATTTACTAAGAATTTTGGAAAGAATAGTTAAGTTTCAACCTTTGTTTCAAAAATTATTGAAAAACGTTGCAAAAAGTAGTACAAATAATGTTACAAAAAATGCTCTAAAAGATATATTCTTCAAACGACTTTTATATCATTTAGAAAAACGTATTTTCAACTTAAATCACTTTTAAAATATTTCAAAAAAATTTTAGAATTTATTTCGTAGTATTAAAACGATTATTTTATCAATTTTCAAGTTTGGTCATTCAGTGCAAAAACTAGATTTTTCTTCAAAATTGATTTTGCCATATTTTAAAATATACAAGATGAAATCTTGATTTTCTTTTTTTATATGAAAGATATGCATATAATGATTTGGAAAATTCTTACCTCGAAAAATTCCGAACTATATTCCACTTCGTATGTTAATTTGAACTTTTGACGCGGAAACACAAACTACCATTATGCGACGCATCAAATTTTAGGCATATTTTGATATTCATACCCAAACTTTGCCGAGACAAGTTTAAACACTTAGAAATCATTTCTAAAGCATATTCAAATATTTTTCAAATATATAAATGATTCCATATCACATTTCATTTATTTTGAAAAGTGATTTCCATATGATTATACGTCGTGTAAATCCGTGACTTGTTTCAATATTTTTATGCAGTAAACGACATATGAAAATCAATATCATAACCAAACATTCAAACAAACATATCACAACATCCCAACCAAATATATACATATAAATTAAGAGTTCTCACATTGTTTGATTTTGACGAACAGAAAATCGGCTGTAGCTTCGCTACACACGTTTTTAGCTTATGATCCCTTAAACGCTTAGACTTGGATGGCTCGACATGGCTTGGGGAAGGCTAGGAGCGCTCGGCCAAATGGAGGAAGGGGGCATGAGCAATAAAAGAGGGAAGGAGGCGTTTTGAACTGGTTCGGATGGAGTTTTGTCGATATTTTTCTTTGTTTTAATTTTGGGAATATTTTAGCATAACTTTGTTAAGGTTGGAAGCCATTAAAAGAATGTGAAAAAGCTTGAAAAAGTAGAGAAGAAATGGTACAAAAATGAAGAAGAAGTGGATGGGTATTTATATAAAATATTTGAGATTAAAATTTAGATTTGTGTTTTTACTTAAATAATCTTCCTTAAGAATTAAGTAAACTTATTTAATTCAACACTTATCATCCACATCACATCACACTTTTAAAATTCAAACATTTAAGAGTTAAGTAAAGAATAAGAATGACTATTTTACTTTATGTCATATTTCTTTACTTTATGTCAAATGTGATGTGACATGTGTTTTGTCATTTTTAGTTTACTTTTGCTAATTATTTTCTAGAGTTTTCTAATTGTGATTATAAAAAGTAACCTTATTTTGTTATTGTTAACTATCTTTATATGTTAACGTATTTATTAACTGTGTACATAAAGGTGCAACAACATTGCGACAACTTTAAATCGACAAAATGTTGATTTTTAACAAAATATTTTATGGTCATATTTTGACATTTTAGTTAAACTATTTATTTACGTAAACCAAATTTAAAAATAAATTTTTATAATGTTATTTAAAAATATAAACACTCATAAATGAATTAAAATAATTAATTAAACCATTTAAACTTACCTTTTTAAAGTTAGGATTGTGTCACTTTTGTCGATATAAGCAAATGTTACTATTTTAGTGTATATTTATATTTTCAAATCCTATCTAATATTGTTTGAATCATATAAGCTTTTATATTTTATATATAAGATCACTTTAAATATTATATTTTGAAGTGGTTAAATTTAGGGTCGTTACAGTCAGTTACGATTATTAGTGTTTAAATTCGAAAATTAAAGTATAAATAGGGCGAATTTGGGTTGATTAGTATATGTGCTTACTAGTGTGACATAATTTAATGTTAATTAGTGTATGTGTTAGCTAAAATGTCAACAAATATAATTTATTTACATATTCCTTAATTAGTTTATACCTTTAATTATGTATAAATCTAGTTTATGTGTATGTGTATATAGTAAATAAACAAATTAGTCTTAGCCAAATGTTGAGAATAATAATTTTTATTTACTTTTTAATTGTTACGAATTCAAATAATGAATTAGTGTGTATAATGCTAATACAAATAATATTAGTGTATAATGTACTTTATTTTTTAAATGTAATATTAAATTCATAATATGATAAAATTTAAAATATATAAGATTTTGTAAAAAAAGTAAAAAACAGTATATAATTAATAAAATTTTAAAATATTTAAAAATTAGTATATAATGCAATGTCAAGACCACATTTTTGATCGAAGAAATTGTGTGGTCGATGAAGAACTAAAACATATTGCTTTGGGACCAAAAAGAAATGTCAAGACATATCCAATATTCTTCGTCAATAGATTTAAATTCAACACCAAAGAATATGGTGCTGAAAGATTAACTAACAATACCGGTGTATTTGTTAAAAGTAGTGATGATCTAGATGACCATATAAATGATTTTTATGGCGTATTAACCTAGGTTTTGGAATTGACATATTATACGACCTGTAGAGATTTTTTTATTAGATGCAATTGGTTCGGCAATGTTCTATGTGCTGGAATCAATGTGCACAAAGATTATAATCTTATTGAAATAAAAAAATTGGCTAAAAATAAGCGAAGCTGGGACTCAACATTAATGGATTGAGAGATAAGCTCATGCCTTTACTACTGAACTAAGCAAGCTTTTGGAAATTATACAGATTAAATCGACTAAAATCCTTGCTTGGTCGACTGAACCAGCCTAAATCGACTAACTTATAAAAACAGCCTAAAGAATCCAGTCGTGCTCTCTGGACCAAAATTGGCCACTTTCAACCGGTTGAATTTGGTCCTCGGTCGACCGAGCTAGTACAAAAACGGCTATTTTTTTTGAATTGGTGCCTTCATGTCTCTTCGCTCCAGAAGTTGCATCTCTTAGCTCCTATAGCCACTTCTCTTCATCAATGGTGAATTTGGAAGGTTGCAGCTCAACTTGGCATCCCTATAGCAAATATATAATCCCCTAACCATTCCTAAATCACTACACATTGAAACACAACTCCATGCTTTGATTTCCACTCCTAAACTCTCAATTCCTAAAGCAATTCTCCAAGTTTCAAGAAATTTATTCGATTCGGAGATTTCGACTAGTTTGCTTCATCTCTACATCTCATACTCTAGTAGAATAAACTCCTTAGCCTCTACATCTCCAATCAATATCATTTGGTTTGGTTATAGGAGTCATTGTACATTAAATTGACATTTTGTATCTCAAGATACATTGTGTCAGAGAGTAACGTTTTTGTTACACTACTTGTAATTGTTGTTGAAATCCTGTTCGATTGTTTAGGTAGAGTCTGTAAACCCGTTTCTATGGGTAAAGTGGGTGTGTTGGTAGTGAAATACTGAAGGGGAGCTTCGGGACTAGACGTAGGACGGGAGGTAAGAACCTATGTAAAATCGACTGTATGATCTATTATACTATTCCACTGCATTTACATTGTTTATTATTGTTGGCCATCTTCGATCCAGTGTATAACAATTAACAAGTGGTATCGAAGCATGAAATTCTATCGTATGTCACAACATCATAGAATAATGGCTAGAAAGAGAAGATCCAGTCAGAGTTCAAAGACAGTCGAGAGAAATAAAATTTCTTGAAGCAAGCAACAATCTACAGAATCAAGGTACATGTGCTGTGTGGCTAGTCTCGGATCAAAATTGGTACGTTTAGTTTCTATATATAGCAATCTTTTACAAATGCATGAGAAATCATTAAAAGATTTTAAAGTGTCACAAAAGGTCAATTTTATTGCTTTAGCTAAATTAGATGATTGTGAGCGTAAAATTAGTATTTTAACGGAAGAAAATAAGTGTCTAGTAAAACAAACTGAAAATTTTGAAAATACGATGAAAGAAATTATTCTACAAAATGATTTTCTATTCAAAGACAACAAGAGTTTAAATGATAAAAATACCGATCTTCTAAAGGAAATCAAAGTTTTGCAAAATAAAAATACATTTTTGGAAAATTCTTTATATGATTCTTTAATTCAAAACTTTTGACTCTTGAAAAAGAGAATAGGGCTTTAACTGATAAGAATCCAGAATTAATTAAAGAATGTGAGTTTTAAAAGATAATAATATTATGTTGGAAAAAGTGGATTCCAAAGCTTTTTCTGAAAAATTAAATGAGAAAATCACAAATTTTAATCGGGAAAATGGTGATTTATCTTCCTTAACTACTAATATCAAAACTCACAATAATAAAACTAGTTTGATTATAAACAAGATAATTGTAGAAAAGTACTAGAAATGCATTCTTGTACACACATTTTGATGCCAGTACTAAAAGTAGAGATAGTTCCAAAACCAATCTATGTCATAATTTTATTATGCTTAGAAATAGAAAAAATCCTTTGCATACTGTAACGACCCGAAATTTTCACACTCGAAAATTCCAGACAGTTATGAAAAAGAAGAAAGAGATAGAAGAAGAAGAACAGAAACACCAAACATCTCACATTCGCAGCGGATAAAATATAATAAATAATAACAGTTTACAAAAGAATATTATATCTATCGATTACATTTAATATACATCAGAGTTTCACATTATATACAGTCGCTGAATATTTACAATTATCAAATCTCAGATTAATAATAATACAAATACAGCGGAATACTCTATACGATATTGCCATCCAGCTCGCCTCCTGAGCTCCAGAACATCCTAACCTGGAAATCTGTAATACTCGGTCTGACCCGAGCGTTACATCAAAGTAACACCCGGGTCAGGCTGGAAACCAGCGTGAGTAAACCCATCTAACATGGAATACTAAAGTAAACAACTCATATAAACCCGGGGTAACTTATATTAATTCACAAGTTGTAATGGACAACACTTATTTCACATATAAATTTCTAAGTACCGAACATAGATGAAATAATCCAATTCAATTAAAACATTTCATTCCTATCTATTTCTTTCCCAAAGCAATTTATAAAATTCGAAGTGGTTTCGGGTATTTCCCAATACCCGACCCCTGTCTCTTCGAGTCTCATGCCATCCTATTTAAAGATATCCAAGTGGAGAACACAACATTTCATATCATAGGTATCGACTCATTTAAAACACCCAATACCATTCAGTCATCCATAAGCAATGCTTAATCTCATACAATTTAATTCATTTTATTCTAATTTAATTTCTAACCACAGTCATTTAGATTCCTTCATTCAATATTAATTATTTCCAAATCAATTAATTAATCAACCCTTCACTATTCATCTTGATTAATCACCCTGGATTATTTAATGTTCAATTACAATCAAATAATTATCTTAAGTTAACTTCATAATATAAATCAGTCTCAACCAATATCATTAAGAAATCTTAATTACTTCATGAATAAATTAATTATTTAATTACATTAGTCCTCCATTTCTTATACTAATTAATTTCCCATAAGTCACTTATTACTGGTTATTTCATCTTAATTAATCGATCTTCAATTACATCTTTAATTACATTAATTAATTATTTCCAGTTATATTTTACAAATTTCATTAAGTAGTTGATTACCAAACCATCCAACGATTATTCTGAATTACTTACACTTAACTAATTAAATTAAACTTAATTAATCAATTAAGTCCAAACATTAATTACTAAATTCATTAACCCAAATTAATACTTAATTGAATTAATTAATTATTTGTTTAATTACTTTACCATTTTAATGGATCACAATTCACTAAGCTGTTATTAACTAAAAAATAAAATAGTTTCTTAATCATGGGTTAAGTTTAAACAACTTAAACCCCAGTATTCGAGTCAAACCACAACTAACTCGAGAATCATCCAAAACAAAATATCATCAGGGTACATCCAATTTACTTAATCATTCAACCCATTATTGAACTTTCCCTATTTGAATTTAAATAAAAGAAAAACCCAACAGAGTGAAATTTACTCACCCTTTGTTTTCTTTTTAATTTTCAATCCACCCAAACCAGCTTGTTTCCATCAGAAATTAAACCTCGAATAGTATTAAATGATTTTGTTAATATTGAATCTATCGAACGATTAAATTCCCATTTGATAGATGTAATTAACTAACTACCTTAGTTCCAACTAGTCTTCCTTATCGATTTATAAAAAGAAATTAAATAAGTTGATTAATTAATTTAAACGTTCTCACTGAATTATAAATTATTACATCAAGCCTGGTAATTAAATCTTATTATTTTATATATATTGTTTTTTTTATCTTATTATTTTATATATATTTTTTAAATCTTATTATTTTATATTTTCCTTTTTAAATCACTAGCAGATATAAAATTTAAACTTGCTGTCCTCATAAGTTTGGAACTAAATTTTCCAGATTCTAGTTACATTTGATACGAATCCTAAGAGTACTCACCAATATGCTGACGACATCCACAAGTTCAAATGCCTCCATCTGCGACAACCCATAGCCGCGAGTCACCCTGACTTCGATCGATCAAGTTGCCGCTATCACCAGCATGATCGAGCATACGACCTGAACGCCAGCTGCCCACTGCTCTACGAACCATACCACTATTGTGCCTGAACTTCCCCTCGCGACTCGCTTCTTCGCTCACGAAGACGATGCCAGCACCCAAAATCGACATGTCTCCCAAAACTGAACGTCGCATCCGACCCCATGATGTAAAACTCACCCTCGTTATCACATCGAAGCCCTAGCCAAACAATATGAACGCGGCCGCCACTTCTCCAAAATTGAAGACAAATCACATCGCCCCTCCACCAAATCTAGCTCGCGAGCCTTCCCAAAAGTTAGAATCGAACACCCACCTCGCGAGATCAACCCCTCTGTTTAAAACGAATCGAACTCTGTTCGATTACGCGACCGTGGATACAAACGTTCGGTCTCCCCCCTTTTTTTCTTTTTTGTTTTTTTTTATACGAGATCGATTTGAAAATAATGGAGACGCATGGGCACGGCTTTGATTTGTTAGCAGCTTAGAGAGTAGATGAAGAATAAATATCGGCTGGAACTTATAGCTTCTTGAGTACGCTTTATATTATAATTAAATATTAAATATCACGTGATCTATAACGTGCAATACCGAACTCCGAATCAGACATGCCGACAGACGTTTATAGGGTTTTACCCACGTTCCGATCACAATGGAACGTGTCTCAGAGGCTAATTTGAAAGTATGCGCGAGTTACGGAATTAAACGATCAATTTAAAATTAAATTGATTAAAATAGTTTGAAGCGTTTTGAGCTGCCACGGTCAAACGACAACTCCGATTGCTTTGAAAATTGAAATCTGATAATAACTAACTATTACGGATCCAATGGAACTGGTTTCGTCAAATTCTGAGACTGTGCCTCGGAAGGCTATTTTTAAATTCAATTTAAACGATATATTATTAAAATTGAACTAATTACCTTTAAATTAAATTTCAACCATTCTATTATCTTCAGTATCCTCGTTATAGATTTTATAAGCCTTCAAATTATTTGAAACAGGCTTAGAATCTCAGATTCAACAATTTACCCAATTTCAATTATAAAAATTCAATATTTAAGTTATACAATTAAATGATTTCATTATCAAGTAAATGTTGATATCTTAAATTCAAATTAAAAAAAAAATTAACTTTTAAATATTAAAACCAATTATCTATTCAAATTTACACTGCTAGAAATTCCGGGTCATCACATTCCTCCCTCCTTAAAAGAATTTCGTCCCCGAAATTACTAATTAGGAAGAATTGACCAATACCTGTTTATCCTTTCCAAAATTCACATTTCAACATCCTACCAACTATCTTTTTAATAAAAACTTATTATCAAATCAACTAACTTCTCAAAACCTTTCATAGTTTCAAATCATATCCTTTTACTCAATTATCTAAATTCTAATTTTAAATCAAAATTTGAATTACCAAAATTTTCTCAAAAATTTTCTAACTCTCTAAATTTCCGAAAATTTTTGCCAGCGTCTCCTTTGCGCGGCTAGCTCGGTACTACTACAAAAGGCCTCTACGGGCTCCCAAATTCCAAAAAGAAAACAAAAGCCAAGTGGCTACATCAAAAATCCAATCCAATTTCATACAGAATTTTAAATACATACCTTTTTGTCGGGCAATTTACATTTATCTTCTGATATCAAATCTAATTCCCTTTTCCTTATAATCCCTGCATCTCTTATTTAACAATAATATCATATCATAGCCCTTTCAAATCTTTACATACTTATCCTTATAGAAGTTTTCATATCCTTTCCTATTCAAACTAGTTTCCCCACTTTATACGAATTCAATTTACTTTAAATCTTGAATGTTAAATTTTATCTTTCAAGTATATCTGATTCGTATCAGTTTCATATACTAATTTACTTTAATTTCCAATTTGAAATCGTTTTGTTGTTAACAAAAATTTCCTAACTCCCAAAATTTTCGGAAAATTTTGGCAGAGTCTCCTTTGTACGGAGGAGCTTTTGCAATTTGACAAAAGATATAAATATATATGCATCGACCCACACGGTCGGAAAAAGCAAAAACAGTTCATATTTCCTATTTGTATTGCGTAGGCGTACCTTATTTAGCATTTTAAGCATGCGGCTTATTTATTTTAGCAATTAGTGCAATCCAAATCCAGCCAAACGGCTTTCAGGTACCTGTACTTACTCAATTTGAATATGTAAGTGCCATATAAATAAAATCTATTAGCATATCACTTATTTTCAATAGCTACGCATAAATATCATAAGCAACAAGCACCAAAACCTTTCCATAAGCGATTTATATAATCATAAAGCTAATTCAATTGCTTTCATCCAATTTATAAACCATTTTATTCAATTACTATGGTTTGCAACTCAATTTCTTACATTCCATTGATTTTTAACCCAAACAAGCTCATATTCACTTCAAATGTTTCAACATCAATTTCATTAAATCTCTATCAACTCATAGTATTTTAATTTCTTTGGTTTACGCCAAACAACAATTATTGTTATGCAATCTCGACGATATTCATTTGATAGAGTATCTATTTTAGTTTATAACTACCTCAAATTACTTTTCAACTCATCCAGTAATTAATTCCACTTTATTTCTAATTTATTCACCAACCATCATTGCATTTCATTTTATTCCTGCATTAGATTCAAGCAAAACAATTTATTAAGCTTGGCACATTCCATTCTTATAAATTAATGACCATTTCCAAACTAATTTAACCCAAGATTCTATTTAATGGGCTTTCACTCTTATTCAATGCCAAAGTTCCATAAAATTTAAACTTAAGTGAATTTACTTTAGTTTATTCCAACATCAAACTTAAGTTTACTTCTATTTGATTCTCATTTAATCAAATTCCATTAAATTCGGTAAGCCGATCCATTTAAATCTTAATTTTTTTTAATTTATCTTCTCAATTTATCAAAATAATATCCCAAATTATTATACCACCAAATTAAGTTCAGTCTGATAATCCAATTCCAATCACAATTTTGATTTTGTTTTTATTCCATCAGACTTCATCCATTTATTATTTAACTCAATTATCCCGTTTTAAAATTTTAATTTACCTACTTAATTCGTTATCGAATTTATTTTATTAATACAAGGCCACTCTCAATTTATTTCTATTCACTTGGTTTTGTTTTGCAACTCAAAACATTGCTATTATAATCACTTTCCTTATATCCAATTTTTCTTGCAAATTTCATTAAACATTATTCAAATCACCCTTGAATTTTATTTTTAATTCAAACCATCACATTTTCAATCCAACTCTATTTTATTTTCATTTTACAACATCCCTTCTTATTTAATTCATTATCAAATGTTATTAATTTACAATCCATTTGTTTACCCAACTTAAATTTTATTAACATACACTATAAATAATTTATTTAGCTGATTGGTTTACTTTCACTTTTAATTTAATATTCGATTTCCTTTAATTATAAAGAATCACTTCATTAAATTTTCCCGAGTTTTAATTTTATAATTTCAGTTTGGATTTCCTTTGATTTTCCCAAAATCCCATCACCTTAATTTCAAAATTTTAGAAAAACCTTTAAAGCCACATAATACTATTAAAATGACTCTTTATAAAAAAATACTTTTTAAATAACTCGATGTCTCAACCAGTCCATCCTTGTTCTCATAGAAATTCAGTCATGCGTTGATCAGGCGTAGGACCGAAAATCTATAAGTACTTGGCAAACTCGTTTCAACATCCAGTGAAAATACTTGGAAAATAATTTTATTGAAAATATAGAAAACTGTTTTTTTTTTTGAAAATAAAGGAAATATCTTTGCTGAGGATGCTCTGAAAATCATCATCCCCATTCCATGGTCACAGTTACATACCAGGGTTACGTTGCAGTCGCAACAAAAGTCCATGTAACTGCAGGCTCTCCGCGGCACTCTCGATTACGCCATGGAACCCACACAATAGATCACAGTTACATCCAGAGTTACGTTGCAGTCACAACAAAAGTCCATGTAACTGCAGGCTCTCCGCGGCCTCTGATATCGCTAAAAATGAAACTTCTCCACTCTTACATAGGTCGCAGTCTATCGAGATAAACTCAAACGCAGACCGTTGGCTCTCAGCGGCACACACGACTTTCGCTATGTTATACCATAGGTCGTAGTCTACCGATATAGAATCAAACGTAAATTGTTTGCTCTCCGCGGCACACACGACTTCCGCTATGGTATACACTACTCGTAATCCCCAGGAACTAGTTTTGTCCGGACTCCTCACAGGATCAACTTTAGAACCCCCTCGGGCTCCAGGCAGCACCACCCAGTGGCACTCCTAAGAAGTTCATTTCAAGGGGACGCCTTTTTCCCCAGAGCCATCATCAAAATATTTTATACTATACACATATAGTATCTTCAAATCATACACCTAGTATGATATCATACAAAGCTCTTTTACGCAAAATCGATTATCCCAAAATTGATAATTCTCAAAATAGGCTTTCCAAAACGTAATATTGATTTTTCCCAAAAATCAAAAGCCTTTCCCAAAATCCTCATAAGATCCTTTATATATATTCATATATATATATATATATATATAAATTTTTAAAACTTTGGATCCTTACATTCTTGTATAAAACCCTTTTATACTCCAAACACTCTCAAAAACCATAGAAATATCCAATTTCCATCTTTATTCATATATTATTTCAATTCAAAAGAACCATTTCACATTCCTTATTCACCTTTACATTAATCCCCATTTGGATTATTACTTCAATCCTTATCTTAGTTGGGTACTTTAATCAATAACAGTTTGAACTCCGACCAGTTTTAAAAAAAATAGCTTGAAAATTTTAAAAATAGGTAAGTAGTTGAAAAATAATTATTAGTTGCAAAATAATTGTAAAATAGTTAACTAATTGTAAAATAGTCGAAAAATAGTTGAATAGTTCCAGAGATTTTTAGACAGTTGAAAGATAGTAATTTATTTGTAAAGTAGTGGAAAAATAATATATAGTTTAGGAAACAATTGAAAAAATATTTAAATAGCTCCAAAAATAATGGTAAACAAATATAATAAATTAGCTTTAAAAAGAAAGGCTGTATATATTTAATAGCTTAGAAAATAAGTTTATATCAAAACAATTTATATTGAAAATAGTCAAGAGCCAACTGTTCACCTCCTCAAAAATTCAATTTAAATCTCCATTTAAAGTGACCCAATTCCAATCCAAATAACTTCAAATTCCATTGGACTTGATTAATTCCCAATCCAAGTTGAATCAATCTCGATTCCTTCCCAAATTTAAATCAAATTCTAATTGATTTTAATCCTGTTCAATTTTAACTATAATTTCATAGTATTCCAATCAATTTGAATTATTATCAATTTAATTTCAGAATCCAAACCACTTCAATTTAATCCATTCCAATTTCCCATTTAAAATTTTTAAACTTATATATTTTCAATCACCAATCCAATTACTTCAACCCAAATTAAATTTTGAACTAATTCAATTTCAATCTTGAATTTTAAACTACCTCGAATTGTATAAATTCGAGTTAAATTCTCAAAGGTTGATTTAACCTTTTAAACCAAATTATCTTTTCTTTTAAGTTTTTAAACAATCTCAAATTTCTGAGTCCAATTCTTCATTTCAACTTATCTCTACTTATATTTTTTTATTATTATTCCATAAACATTTTATCAAGATTCCAGAATTTCAAATCCAAACCCAGTTCACAAACAATTCCAATTAAAAACATTTTGGTAGCAATTTCTCTTTTAGAAACTTGAAAATAAACATCGATGATGCTGCAGTCATTACCGACGTTATTTTCCGGTGACCGAAAGAGTTCAATGCTTTTATTTCTTTAAAAACATTTCCAAATATTTTTAATTTCAAATCTTCCAGATTTCCAATTCAACACCAAAAATATTTACGAAATAATACTATTATTTCTCCAAAACCTTTGGAAACCACTTCCAAATCCAAAGGAATTCTAAATTTTTCCCAAAAATTCCAAATTCCCAATCCAATTCATAATTAAACATTACTCTGGAATTTCATCTTACTTTATTTTCAAATATTCTCCAGAATTCTATTTCAACTTATAATCTCGTTTATTTATGAAGTTTATTTCAATTTATAAATTACATTTACATTCTATATTTCAAATTCCTTTTTGATTTTAAACCAATTCCACTTCAATTTCAATCTTTACAATTCTATCCAAATCTTCCATTTAAATTTTTGAACTTATACATCTTCAATTCCAAATTCAATTTATTCAAATCGGGTTCAATTTGAATGAATTTAATTCCAACTTCAAATTTAAACCATCTCGAATTATATAATTCGAGCTAAATTCTCAAGGATTGGTTTAATCTTTTTAAACCAAATTAACTTTGTTTATTTTAAAGTTTCAAACAATTCTAATTTCTGAGTTCTAATTCTAGAGTTTCACTTTTAATTAATTTAGTTTAATTCTTAATTCCAAAAATTTAACAACCAATCACCTAAATATTTCATTAGAAGAGAATATTTTTTATATATCAAAATATACTTTTATATAAATTCATTTAAAACCTTTATATAAGAAAATAAGAAGTACGCGCTCATATATATATATATATAAACACACTCAACTCATTCTAGAGTACTACGGACTCTAGTTAATGAGAAATCCCCACCAGAGCCAAGGTTCTCGCTTAACCTCGCTCTGATACCAAATGTAACGACCCGGAATTTTCACACTCGAAAATTCCAGACAGTTATTAAAAAGAATAAAGAGATAGAAGAAGAAGAACAGAAACACCAAACATCTCACATTCGCAGCGGATAAAATATAATAAATAATAACAGTTTACAAAAGAATACTATATCCATCGATTACATTTAATATACATCAGAGTTTCACATTATATACAGTCGCTGAATATTTACAATTATCAAATCTCAGATTAATAATAATATAAATACAGCGGAATACTCTATACGATATTGCCATCCAGCTCGCCCCTTGAGCTCCAGAACATCCTAACCTGGAAATCTGTAATACTCGGTCTGACCCGAGCATTACATCAAAGTAACACCCGGGTCAGGCTGGAAACCAGCATGAGTAAACCCATCTAACATGGAATACTAAAGTAAACAACTCATATAAACCCGGGGTAACTTATATTAATTCACAAGTTGCTATGGACAACACTTATTTCACATATAAATTTCTAAGTACCGAACTTAGATGAAATAATCCAATTCAATTAAAACATTTCATTCCTGTCTATTTCTTTCCCAAAGCAATTTATAAAGATTCGAAGTGGTTTCGGGTATTTCCCAATACCCGACCCCTGTCTCTTCGAGTCTCATGCCATCCTATTTAAAGATATCCAAGTGGAGAACACAACATTTCATATCATAGGTATCGACTCATTTAAAACACCCAATACCATTCAGTCATCCATAAGCAATGCTTAATCTCATACAATTTAATTCATTTTATTCTAATTTAATTTCTAACCATAGTCATTTAGATTCCTTCATTCAATATTAATTATTTCCAAATAAATTAATTAATCAACCCTTCACTATTCATCTTGATTAATCACCCTGGATTATTTAATGTTCAATTACAATCAAATAATTATCTTAAGTTAACTTCATAATATAAATCAGTCTCAACCAATATCATTAAGAAATCTTAATTACTTCATGAATAAATTAATTATTTAATTACATTAGTCCTCCATTTCTTATACTAATTAATTTCCCATAAGTCACTTATTACTGGTTATTTCATCTTAATTAATCGATCTTCAATTACATCTTTAATTACATTAATTAATTATTTCCAGTTATATTTTACAAATTTCATTAAGTATTTGATTACCAAACCATCCAACGATTATTCTGAATTACTTACACTTGACTAATTAAATTAAACTTAATTAATCAATTAAGTCCAAACATTAATTACTAAATTAATTAACCCAAATTAATACTTAATTGAATTAATTAATTATTTGTTTAATTACTTTACCATTTTAATGAATCACAATTCACTAAGCTGTTATTAACTAAAAAATAAAACAGTTTCTTAATCATGGGTTAAGTTTAAACAACTTAAACCCCAGTATTCGAGTCAAACCACAACTAACTCGAGAATCATCCAAAACAAAATATCATTAGGGTACATCCAATTTACTTAATCATTCAACCCATTATTGAACTTTCCCTATTTGAATTTAAATAAAAGAAAAACCCAACAGAGTGAAATTTATTCACCCTTTGTTTTTCTTTTTAATTTTCAATCCACCCAAACCAGCTTGTTTCCATCAGAAATTAAACCTCGAATAGTATTAAATGATTTTGTTAATATTGAATATATCGAACGATTAAATTCCCATTTGATAGATGTAATTAACTAACTACCTTAGTTCCAACTAGTCTTCCTTATCGATTTATAAAAAGAAATTAAATAAGTTGATTAATTAATTTAAACGTTCTCATTGAATTATAAATTATTACATCAAGCCTGGTAATTAAATCTTATTATTTTATATATATTGTTATTTTTTATCTTATTATTATATATATATTTTTTAAATCTTATTATTTTATATATATATATATTTTTTAAAAATCACTAGCAGATATAAAATTTAAACTTGCTGTCCTCATAAGTTTGGAACTATATTTTCCAGATTCTAGTTACATTTGATACAAATCCTAAGAGTACTCACCAATATGCTGACGACATCCACAAGTTCAAATGCCTCCATCTGCGACAACCCATAGCCACGAGTCACCCTGACTTCGATCGATCATGTTGCCGCTATCACCAGCGTGATCGAGCATGCGACCTGAACGCCAGCTGCCCATCTACGAACCATACCACTGTTGTGCCTGAACTTCCCCTCGCGACTCGCTTCTTCGCTCACGAAGACGATGCCAGCACCCAAAATCGACATGTCTCCCAAAACTGAACGTCGCAACCGACCCCATGATGTAAAACTCACCCTCGTTATCACATTGAAGCCCTAGCCAAACAATATGAACGCGGCCGCCCCTTCTCCAAAATTGAAGACAAATCACATCGCCCCTCCACCAAATCTAGCTCGCGAGCCTTCCCAAAAGTTAGAATCGAACACCCACCTCGCGAGATCAACCCCTCTGTTTAAAACGAATCAAACTCTGTTCGATTACGCGACCGTGGATACAAACGTTCGGTCTCCCCCCTTTTTTTTCTTTTTTTCTTTTTTTTATATGAGATCGATTTGAAAATAATGGAGAGGCATGGGCACGGCTTTGATTTGTTAGCAGCTTAGAGAGTAGATGAAGAATAAATATCGGCTGGAACTTATAGCTTCTTGAGTACGCTTTATATTATAATTAAATATTAAATATCACGTGATCTATAACGTGCAATACCGAACTCCGAATCAGACATGCCGACAGACGTTTATAGGGTTTTACCCACGTTCCAATCACAATGGAACGTGTTTCAGAGGCTAATTTGAAAGTATGCGCGAGTTACGGAATTAAACGATCAATTTAAAATTAAATTGATTAAAATAGTTTGAAGCGTTTTGAGCTGCCACGGTCAAACGACAACTCCGATTGCTTTGAGAATCGAAATCCGATAATAATTAACTATTACGGATCCAATGGAACTGGTTTCGTCAAATTCCGAGATTGTGCCTCGGAAGGCTATTTTTAAATTCAATTTAAACGATATATTATTAAAATTGAACAAATTACCTTTAAATTAAATTTCAACCATTCTATTATCTTCAGTATTCTCATTATAGATTTTATAAGCCTTCAAATTATTTGAAACAGGCTTAGAATCTCAGATTCAACAATTTACCCAATTTCAATTATAAAAATTCAATATTTAAGTTATACAATTAAATGATTTCATTATCAAGTAAATGTTGATATCTTAGATTCAAATTAAAAAAAATTAACTTTTAAATATTTAAAACCAATTATCTATTCAAATTTACACTGCTAGAAATTCCGGGTCATCACACATACTAAACCAATTATAATTAATGTTGGTATATGTGTTCCTGCTAATTTAACTGATTATGATAGACAATCATACATTAGCAATTATTGCAACAATGTGATTAATAGTGGAAAATATAATTTTAAGAGATCTACCACATCCAACTGGATATGGATTTCTAAGTTGTAAACCTTATATCTATTGCAAAATAAGTATCATTTTGCTTACATTTGACATATCTATTGGATACTCATCACTTTGGATTAATGTAAAAATTATTTATTTTTGACTTTTCTATTGTATCCCCCTTTTATTTTTAATTTTATCATACTTTTTGTTAAATACAAAAAAGGGAGTAATAATGAGCATATTGATAGGGGAAGTACATAGTCAACGTTAAAGAGAAAAATTATACTTAAGGGGAGTTTTTATCATATAGTACATCAATGCTCTTGTTATCCTGCATTTTGGTCAAAGCCAGGATATCAAAAAAGTGCCAAAAAGGATGGATATCAAGATTGGAGATCGATTGGAATCAAGGCTACGATCGACACTGTCAAAATTGGACCGAGCTCTAATCGAGGCAAGATCGATAAGGAAATGATAAATAAGGCTCGATGCAGCTAGGTTTCAAATTTCAGGTCAAACGGAGTTCATATGCTTAAGTTATGGATGGATCGATATTTATGGGAATCCAGTTTGTATCGGTACTTTCATATCGGTCAAGATAGACATGGTTGCTTACTTCGGTTTGATGCATTCGTTTTGATACAGGCGTATCGATTAGATGGATACAGAAGACAAATAAAGAACTTGGTGATGTGCAACTCAACATTATACTCAGGATGGATACGAAGCAGTGGTTATAGAGGCTTGGAAGTGTACTTCATATTGATCACTTATCGATCGATATGAAAGATGCATACGGGGGAAGCTATGCTGGATGGATACGAAAATATTGAGTAGCACATCTCAAACCCAAAAGGGAGCAATTGCACTAAGAACCATGTTTCGTATCGATCATGTTTGTATCGATCAATACGAAAAAAGCGGTCAAGATGGAGCATAAAATATGGATCGCAGTGCAAGACTCGGATGGATGATAATATGATGGATATGAGATGATGGATACAAGATGATGGATACGAAATCATCAGCCTACACTTGCAAACTCGAACTTAGATCGATCATATCTCACCATCCACACGTTGGAACTTCATGAAATCTAGAGAGCAAGGACTTTGCTCTATCATCTTTCACTATGATCGATCTTAGCTAATTCTTACATAGGGATTATCAATACGAAGGACTTGTTGATCGGTCCCAAAGCATGGAGGTGGGCCCTACCGATCCGCATACGGTCCCACATGAACCAAGGGACTTCCCTGCTTAATTTTCAGCAAGATCTCTGCAGATCTCCACCTATGAATAGAGAGAGCATGGCTTAAGAAAAGGGATTTTTTTTCGGCTCCTCTTTGTCTTCAAGCTTGGCTAGACTCTGCCATTTCAGCTATTGAATAGCACTCCATTGTAACTGTAATCATAGTATAAAGGGATATAAAGAAAACTCTTGAAATGGACGTAGGTCGGAGATAGTCGAGCCATTATAAACTTCCTGTGTTCTTTACTTACTTGCTTTCCTTTTCATTTGTTGTTTCTTCGCTTTATTACTCTTTATATATAACTATCATAAGATCTGTGATTGGATCTACTTGGATATTGGTGCTTTTACACATTTGGAGTTAGTGACCATTTTTGCCACTAACACTTTTGCGCTTTCGCTAAGAACTCCAGCACTCGCTACTTTGGAAAAGGATTGGATCTGAAGCTATGGTTAGGAAATCGGCTAGAAGGACTTTACTAAAAAGGAGCCATCGAGAGGGAAGTCAAAGGGCTTCCTTTGGAGCTGGAGCAGATCAGGCTTCCATCTACATCACAAGGATTGAGATGCAGACAATGATGGATTCCATGCAGGAGAGATTATTAAAGAGCCAACAGGAGATGATGCAGAATCTCTTCAAGCAAATAGGCATAGTTGGAAACTAGAACCCAAGAAATGGAGCAACCGCGTCTGCCAGCAATATAGAACAGGGAGTCGGAGCTGTAGAAATCTTTGAAGGTCAGATCTAGCACCAAAATGGAGAATGTGAAAGGAATCAGCAAAGGCCTAGGGGCAGACCCTCAGGATCGAATATTGGAAGGCCCGTGAATGAAGCTCAGCAAACTAGGGCCAATGCAAATGTAAATGAGCAACATGAAGAGTACTGCCTAGAATACCCTCCAGGACAAGGGGCATGATGGAAACGTATATAGAAGGCCACTCCTGCATAGAGGTAAGCAATGGCTGGATTAATAAGAAGCATTATGAGAGGAGGGCTACCGAGCAGAGGCTTGGAGGAAGTTAGTCGAAGTCCGTTCACTCTGAATATCAAAAACGCAAGGAACCCTCTAAAATTCAAACCAGCAATGCTAGAGGCCTATGATGGAAAATCAGACCCAACTATGCAAGTAACTCGATATATAAGCCATACGGAAGTGCCGGGGGCATCTGAGGACGTTATGACAAGATGTTTCCCTTTATACTTGGCAAATTTGGCTGCGCTCTGGTTCAGGTAGCTAGAGAATAGATCGATCAGAACATAGGGCAAACTAGTGGAACACTTCATGGGACAATTCAAGGTCCAAGTTACACGACCCAAGGGCATAATAACATTGTCATCAATGAAGCAAAGGACATGAGAGTCCATAAGGAATTTTCTAGCGCGGTTCAATGCAGCCGTGGTTTCGGTGGATCGCCTAGATCTATCAATGATTTTGATGGTGGCGGTGGTAGGAATTGCAGAAGGCACTGAGTTCAAAGATTCATTGGTATGGGATCCACTACAAGATCTCGAAGAGTTTTACCATGAGGTGGAAAGGTTTACACGATCAGATGATGCACGCGCTGAAGGGCATGAGGTGAATGCCGTGTAAGGCAAAGTAACGTCTGGAGAAGGACATAGGATAGATAAAGGAAAGGAAAGAAGGATGATGGATATGATGGTTCTAACAAACAAAGGAGAGACTAGGAACCCAAATTCACCACATACACAGACTTGACGGAGAATCTGGAATGAATTTGCTTGGAAACACGGAGGCAACTCCCTTATTGAAAACCACCCATAAGGAATCCTATAGAGTAGGAGTGCATAAGCAGGAGGTACCGTCTATTCCATGAGCTGGAGAGGCATAACACAGATAAATGCCGCCACTTGAAGGACATGGTGGAATAACACATCAGGAGTGGTAGAATGCCACAATATGTGAGGAACCGAACAACAGCGGTAGGACACGAGCAGCTACCGCCTGCACCAAACAGGAATGACCTCGGATCGGGGTCACGACTTGTCATTAGCTGAACGTGATGGCAAGGGCTTGGTTCAGGATTTGAACTTCGGTCATCGAATAATCTTTCTGGTTTTGTTTCTAAAGTAAAGCGACTATGCCACTTACACATGTAAGGGAACAGAGCGATTCCTAGGCATTCTCTGAGATGGTAGTAAACCATTCTGCCCAAAGAGGCAGCATTTTGTTTTTTTGTTTTTTCATTGAACATTTGGAATTTGGATTTAATAAATGGATTTGGATTTTATGAAAAAATCCCCTTACCGAAGATTAAGGGATGGATACTGGAAGTCAGTTAGAAATTGATCGCTTTATGCCCCTAATCGAAAAGGCAGGGACCGGAGTGCAGGAAGTGATTCGCTTCGCCGAGAGTGATAGGATCGACTCACTTGACGTTTTCCCCATTCACCGGAGAGTGATTGGATCGAGGTTTAGTAAGAGCCCAAAGTGGTTGTAATCGATCTAGGACTTAACCATGGCATCGCTTAATGTTTAAGGATACTGAACCAGAGTGCAAGGAGTGACGCTGCTTCATTGAAGAGCAACAGGATTGGCTCGCTCGACGTTGTTTCCCCTTCACCAAAGAGTGATAGGATGGGATCCAACAAGAGCCCAAAGGGGCTATGATCAGTCTAGGAGGACCAGGACATCACTATATTCCCCCACCGAGGCCGGAGTGCAAGGAATACGTTGCTTCGTCGGAGTGCGATAGGGTCTGCCTATTCAATCATTAAGTTTGGATCGAGCTTAACAAGGGTCCAGAGAGGCCTGTAGAGATCATAGGATTCGATTACTCTAATATACGAAATGGATATTGACTCATCTTTGAATGGCTTAGGATTGGATATGGACCTAGAGAAGTCTTGGATTCGGTTAAAGACCCAGAGCAGTCTCAGATTTGCATATTGACCCGAAGAGGTCACGGATTTGGTTATTGGTTACTAGATATGGATGGATTATTACCCGCTTGTTTAGTTTAGATGGAATTGCTTGGTGATGGATTGGATTATGGATTGGATGATATGGATATCAGTGGAGCATGGATTTTGGACATCAGATTTAAAGCTATTCAAAACACGGCTTCCTACCACAAGACATGTTTTGGGAGGCAACTGTTATCTCGCTTTTTGGTCAAAGCCTGGATATCAACAAACTGGCTAAAAAGGATTAATATTAGGATTGGAGATTGATTGTAATCAAGGCTACGATCGATACCATCAAAATTGAATCGAGTTCCAATCAAAGCGAGATCGATAAGGAATGATAAACAAGGCCTGGTGAGGCTACGTTTTGAATTCCATGTCAAATGGAATTTATATACTCAAGTTATGGATGGATCGATATTTATGGGAAACTATTCATATCGATACTTTCATATCGATCGAGATGGACATGGCTGTGTACTTCGGATCGATACATTCGTATCGATACAGGCATATCGATTGGATGGATATGGAAGACAAATAGGGAACTCGGTGATGTGCAGCTCAATGCTATACTCAGGATGGATACGAAGCAATGGTTACGGAGGCTTGGAAGTGTATTTCGTATCGATCACTTATCGATCGATACGAAAGACGCATATAGAGGAAGCTATGCTGGATGGATACGAAAGTATCAACCAACATATCTCAAACCCAGAAAGGAGAAATTGCACTAAGAACCATGTTTCGTATCAATCGATATGAAAGAAGTGGTCAAGATGGAGCATAAAGTACGGATAGTAGCGCAAGACTCGAATGGATGGTAATCTGATTGATACGAGATGATGGACACAAAAACATCAGCCTACACTTGCAAACACGAACTTGGATCGATCATATCTCACAATATACAGTTGGAACTTCATGAAATTTGGAGAGCAAGGACTTTTTATTGTCATCTTTCAACATGATCGATCTCAGCTAAGTCTAACATGGGGATTATCGATACGAAGGATGATCGATCCCAAAGCATGGAAGCGGACCCCACCGATATGCACACGGGCCCACATGGACCAAGAGACTTCCCTGCCTAAATTTCAGCAAGATCTTTGCAAATCTCCACCTATTAATAGAAAGAGCATGGCTCAAGAAAATGGATTCTTTTTCTCTCAGCTCCACTTTATCTTGAAGCTTGGCTAGACTCTGCCATTTTCGCTATTGAATAGCACTCCATTGTAACTGTAATCACAGTGTAAAGGAATGTAAAGAAAACTCTTGAAGTGGACGTAGGCCGAAGATAGCCGGACCACTATAAACTTCTTGTGTTTTTTACGTACTTGCTTTCATTTTCATTTGTTTTTTCGCTTTATTACTCTCTACATGTAACTATCATAAGATTTATGATTGGATCTACCTGGATATTGGTGCTTTCACGCATTTGGGGTTAGTGACCATTTTTGCCATTAATAGCTCTTATACCTTTTAGCTGATGACAAAGGGGGAGAAAAACGTGTGTTTTACCTATTTGTATTGGCATTGATACGAAGTTGTGGGAATTAAACTTACATAACATATATCTAGGGGGAGCTATTATTTTATATTAAAGTTGTGTGGTTGTCATCATCAAAAGGGGGGAGAATGAAAGAACCATATATATGGTGTTTTGATGATAATAACCATACAATAATGCTACTAATATGTTTATTGAGTTATTTCAGGTCAAAAAGATGATAGAAAATTTGAAAAATAATTTGGCTAAAAATATGTGAATCTGGCACTCAAACTCTGATGGGATGATGGATCAGCTCATGCCTTTACCACCGAACGCTTTTCAAAATTATATTGATTCAGTCGACTAAATCTTTACTCAGTTGACTAAACCAGCCTAAGTCGACTAACTTATAAAAAAATAGCCGTTAACTAGGTTTTTAACCTACTAGAATTCAAATGGAACTTGAACATCTACGATAAGTCAAAATATCTCAAGGATTGACCATGAAGACCAGCAGGAAAGGTAAAGAAAGACCGAAGAAGAAAAATGCCAAAATATGCTAAGCGATAAATCCCTGGCGATCCATAACCTATGGATCACAAGCGATTCATAAAGCTTGCCCGTGGATCCTCCGGTCCTTTTGCATCATGATCTAGTATGTTACCTAGAGATGCTTGCCAAGTTTCATGACATTCCAAACAATCTATCTTGAGAAGTAAAGTCTCACCTGATTCAAGCCGTTTGACCAAAAAACTATAGAACTCATATAAAGTCGGATTGACTTGAAATTTCAGGAGAATATTTAAAAAACATAGAAGAAGGCTAAAAAAGATATCATTTGGAGTTAATTTGATGGATCGCTAGCGACCTAGCTAGATGGATCGCTAGCGACCCATCTAAAGTAGGCCACACCATCTCAAATTTTTATGGTGGGTCCTTGACACCCCCTCGAGTGTTCCTGCAAAGTTTCCTTCAGTTTTGTTAAGGTTTGAGAGAGTTATGGATGATTCTTATGGACCGGATGATCCATGAAGATGGATGACCAAACTAAACTCTAAACAACTTGATATTTGGATAAGGCACTTAAATACAAGATAGGAAGACAACCAAACAGAGGTCACATAGAATATGCTAAGTGGATGGATAGCTAGCGATCCATCATCTATGGATAGCGATCGATCCATCAAGATAAGTCGGATTGTCCTCAAACTTTTTGAGCTCCTTCATAGCACTAAGTAAAGGCTTCTGGTAGGAAAATATGTTAAGTTGATGGATAGCCAGTGATCCATCTTCTGTGGATAGCTAGCAATCTATAGAAATGACTCCGATTGATTTGAGATTTTCGATGGTGACTTGGCGTTACAACTGGACTCTTCTACACTTGGACTTCTAGCCCAACACTCATTGAATTACCCTATAAATACTCACCTCCCTGCAACTAGAGTGAATCTTTTCCGAGGAGAGAGCCGCCATTACTCTATTGGAATTCCTTCACTTCTTCTACTTACTTCTCCCTCACAATAGTCATCAAGGGGGTTACTGTGATTCTCTATCCAAACCTTGTACCTGTGACTTATTCTAACTCATTGTAACTTAGATCTAGGGACTAACTAGTTGATATCCAGAGAGATTCAACTAGTATAATCATAATAAAATTGATTAAAAGTGGACGTAGGCTAGAGTCAACTGAACCACTATAAAAATTCTGTGTCCCTTTTCTTACTTCTTATTTTTATTTATTATTTATCTGAGATTATTGTTGTTGATTATCTGCACTGGTCCTTTCACATTTGATCTAGGATGTTTATCCATTTGTTGGGTTAACATTTTAGTGCTTTCACTGAGAACAAAGGTAGATCCAAAAACTTGATGTTTAAATCTATGATTAGGGGATAAATGAAGAGGCCGAAGACTAGATCTAAAACTTGAGCAAGTCAATCATAACCAAGGGGTAGTCAGGAAGTATCCATAAGTTCTCATAAATCCAACTATGTAGCTAGAAAAGAAATGAAAAGGCCAATGAAGGAGATGCATGATGGAATCTTGGCTATGCAACAAGTGATGTTGTAGGGATTCTTCCAAAGAATGAGACAACAAGGTACTACAGGAGCTACAGAAATTCAGACCTTAGGAAATAATACAGGAGCTGCTAGAGTCGGACTAGAACGAGCTGGAACATTGCCTCCATGCCTAGAGCAACCGATACTTGGGGACAACACAAGAGTCAACATGGAAATCAACATCAATGATGGGATCAGTATTGGAGCTGGCACCGAAAGGGCCAACAATGGAGCGACTATTGAAACTCTGGGAAATGGTGGTAAGGGTGCTAATCCGAATACTAGATTACAACCGGAAGAGGAATTTCTGCTAGGGCTACCCCAGAGGTGCGGTGTACAGAATGAGAGTAGGAGAGTAGGGCGGAACACTAGTGTGAAACCAGTGGAGTATGCATCGTATTTTCCTTTCTAAGGTTGGGGACCGAACATCGCTTCGGACGAAGAATTTCATTGAATGGTGAAAATCAAATTGCTTAATTAGTAAGAAGGTTGGCTAGAGGAGGACCCAAAGATCAAGATTTGGAAGATGTGAACAGAAACCCATATGCTTCTAATCCCGAAATGCGAGAAATCCTCCTGATTTAAAGCTTCCCGCATTGGAAATGTACAATGGAAAGACCGATCCAATTATTCATCTAATGAGATATATCTAACATATAGAAATGTTGGGTGCTTCTGAGGAAGTAGTGGGGCGGTGCTTCCCATTATACTTAACGGGTTTGGCGGCAATGTGGTTTAGACAGTTGGAGAATAGGTCCATTAGCACGTGGACCGAGTTAGTGGACAGATTTTTAAGACAATTCCAAAATCACATCTCACAACCGAAGAATGTGATGACATTAAAAAATATGAAACAAAGGCCCGAGGAGATCTTGAGAAGTTATTTAACAAGATTCAATGTAGCGGTAGCTGCGATTAGTAGGCCACACCCATTAGTGATTTTGATGGCGGCAGTGTCTGGAGTTGCAAGCAAGACGGACTTCAGAGCTGCACTTAAGATGGATCTACCAACGGATCTTGTTGAGTTTTACTATAAAGCTGAGAGATATTTATGTCATGAATATGCTGACATTGAAGATGAAGCTGAAGACACCGAAATTTATGCCGTGGATGGTGAGGGGTTCTCTGGAGTAGGACTTGGAAAAGGGAAAGGTAAAAGAGAAGCTAATGATGATTCTAGGAAACCGAAACGACGAAGAAGGAAGCCCAAATTCTCCTCCTATTCTGAAATGACTGAAACCCTGTAAAGGATATACCTAGTGTTAGTCCATGAGATGATGGTTTTGATGACAACAACCTTAGACTAGATTATAAAATATAAATACTAACGTTATAAGTTTATATATATATATATATATATATATGTATGTATATGCAGGATTTAACCATGTAGGTACCAAGAATGAAGACTGTACAGTGTAGAGATTCAAGATATCAAGACTGAAGACTCATGAATATCATGATTATCAAGAGTTCAAGAATTCAAGTAATTTATTCTTTAATTAGAAAATTTTGTTAAAACTCCTAGAAAAGCACTGGCATCTTAAAATCCAATTTATTCGTGGAATGGAATCCACTTCGAGCCTGATAAAATGATGGAACCCTAAGAGGATGGAACCTACGAAAAATTTAGTGGAACATTGTTTTGTATCCGCTAACCTTTTATTCAAAATGATTTTTTTTCAAAATTATATCTTGTTTTCAAAATGATTTCAAAACCTTCCTTTTAAAAGCATCAAAAACATCTATCCTGATTTTAAATAATTTTATCCTCAAAATCATCTTTAATTTCAAAGTCAAATTATTCCTGATTTTAAACTATCTTCTAATATAATATATTTAACTTTTAAAATACTTATACTTAGATTTAAATATAAAATTATAGTTAAATTCTATATATATTATTATCTATATTTACTTATGAATTTTAACTATAGTCAAGTATATTTATAAAGTTTAAAATAGTTCTAATATAAGATAAAGGTTATTTTCAAAGAAAATCAAATCATCAAAAAATGGTTTGGGATGTCGACGTACTCATGCTGACCATGTCGACATGGTGTCTGCTGAGTTCAAAATTTCAATTTCAAAAGAAGTGTCTATTCGCCATAACTCTTCACGAATGGACAAGACGGTTGTTCTACTATAAATAGGGGTCAGTTTCAATGAATTTTACATTAGATTTTCTGGTTTTTCGCTCCTCTTCTTCTTCCACTTTTCTTAATAAAAATTCTTATCATTACTCTGCCAAAATCAACATTGAATTGAACTCGATCATTCGTAGTTTGATTCTCTATCACTATCTCAACAAGATCCTCAGTGCAATTCAGAGTTATAGGGCTTTTGTAATCAACTTAGCGAGAAAAGGTGTGATTGTAGCCTTGAAAATCAATCAACGTGATATGGTGTGATTGTAGCCTTGGGAAATCAATTGGATGAACTTGTTGCCTGTAAAATCAAGTGGGTGAACTTGTAGACCGGAAAATCAAGTATCTCTACCCAGAGGATTGTGATTCTGGAGGGTTTACCTCGTAGCCTTGAAATCGAGGGTGTAATTGTAAAGATTTCTTTTAAAAGGAAATCCGTACTTGTGTTGCGGGACTAGATGTAGGATAACTCCGAACCAGTATAAAATCCGCTGTGTTCTTTCCTTTACTGCTTTTTATTTTATTTCTACATCCGTGTTTGTTTCTGTGATCATATCTGTGTCTGTATATTGCACACATCTGTGTTTAAATTGACATAAACTCAAAAAGATTTAGTAATTCTTTATAAACACTATTCACCCCCCCTCTAGTGTTAATTCTAGCCTTATGGTCCGTAATCCGCATTTCTCACAATTGGTATGAGGGCGAGGTTTTCAAAGTTTGATAATCTTATTTTTGAATTTTTTTCAAAATGGCTATATTTGTTAATACTAGTTTAGAAATATTCAAATCATCATTGTTTCATGAGTCTGCATATAATCAATATTCAAATTCAAGTTATCTACCAAAATTATTTGATGTGCAGGAATCATGCTTTATGGCTGTTGAGGAATCAATCCACAACGGACAAATTGTGCAGATCAGAAAGAACAAATGGATACTTGATATTGAATGTTCTAGACACATGACTGGCAATCTAGATATACTGAATGATATTATATACGTTAATTTTGGAGACAATTCAAAAGTATATGTGATTGGCATTGGCAAAGTCGATGATTCTAAAACTCCTACTATTACTAATGCTTTGCTAGTTAAGAATCTGAAACATAATCTGCTAGGTATAAGTCAACTATGCGATAAAGGATATAAAATTAAATTTGAAAAGGATAAATGTCACATTGAAGATAATAATTCAACCATTATATTTGAGGGAGTCAGGAAAAAGAATATTTATATTCTTAGTATGATAGTTTCAAATGACAACCTGTGTCTGTTGGCAAATACAAGTGACCCTTGGATTTGGCATAAGAGATTTAGGCATTTAAATTTCAAACCCTTATCTAGATTGTCAAAACATGATCTAGTAAGAGGGATTCCTAAAATGAATTTTAAAGTAGATAGTCTATGTGATGCTTGTCAATTAAGAAAACTTAGAAAAAGTTCTTTTAAATTAAAAGATATGATTTCAACTTTAAAACCTCTTGAATTACTTCATCTTGATTTATTTGGTCCATCTCAAATTCTGTCAATAAATCATAGTAAATATGTTTTTGTAATTGTAGATGATTATTCTAGATTTACATGGACAATATTTTCGAAACATAAAAGTGATACTTTTGAATGTTTTAAGACCTTTTCAAAAAGAATTCAAAATCAATTTTCTCTAAAAATTATAACTATTCGAAATGATCATGGTGGTGAATTTGAAAATGAAAAGTTTGAGGAATTCTGCAATAAAAAGGGAATAACTCACAATTTTTCATTTCCAAGAACTCCACAACAAAACGGAGTAGTAGAACGTAAAAATAGGTCGATTCAAGAGTATGCGAGAACTATGCCCAAAGAAATTTTAGGCAGAAGCAGTTGCTACCTCCTATTATATTTTAAATAGAATTTTAATTAGACTTTTAACTGATAAGACATCTTATGAACTTCTTTATTCAAAGAAACCTAAGGTATCTTATTTCAGAACTTGTGGAAGTAAATGCTTTATTTTAAATACAAAAGATAATTTAGATAAATTTGATCGTAAATCTGACAAAGGAATCTTTATCGGATACTCTAATAGAAGTAAAGCATGTAGAGTGTTTAATTTAAAAACTAACACCATCGAAGAAACAATGCATATTTCATTTGATGAAAATTTCAAAAAATTTGAAGATACAAATGATGAAGAGGATTTAATCACTCAAAATCAAGAATCAATTGAAACTAATATTGAAATTAATCATCCTAATAAAAAGGACTAAACTTTTAAAAGATCATCCTATAGAAAATATACTGGGAGATATGCAATCTGTTGTTAAAACTAGAAATCAACTAAGTCAAATGAGTAATGTAGCTTTTATATCAACCATTGGACCCAAAAATCCAAAAGAAGCATCAACTGATGATTCATGGATTTTGGCTATGCAGGAAGAATTAAATCAATTTACTAGAAATAATGTTTGGGAACTTGTTCCTAGACCTGAAAATAAAACTATAACTGGAACTAAATGGGTCTATAAAAATAAAATGAATGAACAAAGAAAGGTTGTTAGAAATAAAGCTCGATTAGTATTGTCAAGAAGAAGTAATAGATTTTGATGAAACCTTTTCTCCCGTAGCAAGATTAGAAGCCATTAGGATTCTACTTGCTTTCGCAAATCACAATAATTTCAAATTATTTCAAATGGATGTTAAAAGTGCATTTTTAAATGGATTTGTAAAAGAAGAAGTATATGTTGAACAACCACCACTTTTTGAAAATGATAAATTACCAAATCATGTTTACAAACTTAAGAAAGCTTTATATGGTCTAAAACAAGTTCTTAGAGCCTGGTATGATAGTATTACAATCAAATTTTGAAATTGGTAAAGTAGAAAATACTCTTTTTATTCAAAGAAATAAAAATGATATTCAACTAGTACAAGTTTACGTAGATGATATCATTTTTGGATCAACTAATTTTGAAATGAATAAAGAATTTTCTGAAATAATGACAAAAGAGTTTGAGATGAGTCATATGGGTGAATTAAATTTCTTTTTAGGATTATAAATAAAACAATTAGATAGTGGTAGCTTTATTAATCAACAAAAATATGCTAAAGACCTAATTAGTAAATTTGGTTTGACTACTGCAAGTGGAAAACCCACTCCCATGGCAACCAATGTGTACCTTAGTAAAGAAGATCTCTCGAAAGATGTAGATCAAAAATTATATAGAGGAATGATTGGATCACTACTCTATATTACTGCTAGTAGACCTGATATCATGCATAGTGTTTGTCTCGTGCCAGATATCAATCCCAACCTAAAGAGACCCACTTAAAAGCCGTAAAACGAATCATAAGATATGTTAAACACACATCCGATTATGGTTTATTTTACCCTAAAAATGATTCTTTTGACTTAATATCTTACTGTGATGTTGATTATGCTGGTTGTAAATCAGACCGAAAAAGTACAAATGGGACTTGTCACTTTTTGGGGCATCTCTGGTTTCCTGGTTTAGTAAAAAGAAAAACAAATTTCTTTATCAACAACTGAAGTAGAGTATATTCTGCTGCTTTGGCTTGTTCTCAAAATATATATGCAACAAACTTTAAAAGATTATGGTTTAAATATCTTGAAATCACCAATTTATTGTGATAATATTAGTGTGACAAATTTATCCAGAAATACTACTCATCATGCTCGAACTAAACATATTGATATCAGACATCATTTTCTCAGAGATAATATAAGTAAGGAAGTAGTTGCTCTCGATTATAACAATTCTGAGAACCAAATTGCTGATATTTTAACAAAACCCTTAAATGAATCAATATTTACTAAATTAAGAAGAGAATTAGGTATTTGTTAAATAACTGAAATATAAAATATAAATATCTATTATAACAAATAATTAATACTAAAATAAATCAAATAGTAGAAATATAAAGGAGCATGTCGACATCCCCCATATACCCGTGTCGACATACAACGTTTTTATTTTTTTAAAAATATTTCCCACCAAAATTAAAAAAAATTGGTTATATATTCTTCTTATTTTCGAATTTTTGATCATTCTCTCTGTCCTCTTTCTATTCTATCTTCTGAAACAAATAAAATCATGGCATCATCTTCCAAATCAAACATAAAATCAACATTTTCGTTCCCCTCTCCTACTTCTGGTCCATTTCAACGTACTACTCTCGCTCGTGTAAAAAAATAGAGGAGTCTCTGAAGGATGCACTTCAGATGATTACTGAAATTCAAGTGATTCAACTCCGTATGGCAACGGAACAAAAGAGACAAGGCAAGATTTTTAGGAATTTGCAAAAATTTCTAATGGATAATCAAGCCAATCTTATCTTGATTGATGAAGATTCTTCACTCAATCAAGAACAAGAGGCCAGCGAAGACGAAGAAGAAGAAGAATCCATGGAAGAAGCACAAGTGGAGGATGACGACAAAGTTGTGTGCGTTGGAGAAGTGTGTTTTGATAAAGATGGGAATCTTGTCGAACAACGTGGAAATTTCTATTTCCATTATCCAAACTGTTCGATTCACAAATCTCCTTTGTTCAAAAACACACATTAATTTCTTCTCTTTCTTTACCTTTGTTGTTTATTCCTTCTTACATTTACAACAAAAATGTAAATATAATTATATGATTAATAAATTGTGTTCTTATACGTGTTCCTCCTTATTAATGAATATAACTATATGGTTATCATATACTTAGAATAGTTAGTAGTTTAGGATTAAGATTATCTAAGTGTTGATTATTTATGATAACACTATCTTTATAATCACATATCATAGGGTACTAGATTTAAGGGAAGTTATATATTTTGGAGCTATAAAGTTTAGAGTTTGTTTTTTTGTTGATGGCAAAGGGGGAGAATTATAAAATAGGGTAGTTAGACATAGATTAAGGGGGAGTTATTAGTTTTAGGAGGAGTTATTAGATAGAAGTAATATTTTTTAAACAAAGGTTGTCATATCAAAAGGGGGGAGATTGCTAGTCTATAAGATGATGGTTTTGATGACAACAACCTTAGAATATATTATAAAATATAAATATTAACATTATAAGTTTAGATATATATATGTATATGCATGATTTAACCATGCAGGTACCAAGAATGAAGACTGTACAGTATAAAGATTCAAGATATCAAGACTGAAGACTCATGAGTATCAAGATTATCAAGAGTTCAAGAATTCAAGTAATTTATTCTTTAATTAGAAAATTTTGTTAAAACTCCTAGAAAAGCACTGGCATCTTAAAATCCATTTTATTCGTGGAATGGAATCCACTTCGAGCCTGTTAAAGGGATGAAACCCTAAGTAGGATGAAACCTACAAAAAATCTAGTGGAACATTGTTTTGTATCCGCTAACCTTTTATTCAAAATGATTTTTTTCAAAATTATATCTTGTTTTCAAAATGATTTCAAAACCTTCCTTTTAAAAGCATCAAAAACATCTATCCTGATTTTAAATAACTTTAGCCTCAAAATCATCTTTAATTTCAAAGTCAAATTACTCCTGATTTTAAACTATCTTTTAATATAATATATTTAGCTTTTAAAATATTTATGCTTAGATTTAAATATAAAATTATAGTTAAATTCTATATATATTATTATCTATATTTACTTATGAATTTTAACTATAGTCAAGTGTATTTATAAAGTTTAAAATAGTTTAATATAAGATAATGGTTATTTTCAAAGAAAATAAAATCATCAAAAAATGCTTTGGGATGTCGACATACTCATGCTGACCATGCCGACATGGTGTCAGTTGAGTTCAAAATTTCAATTTCAAAAGAAGTGTCTATTCGCCATAACTCTTCACGAATGGACATGACTGTTGTTCTACTATAAATAGGGGTCAGTTTCAACGAATTTTACATCAGATTTTCTGGTTTTCACTCCTCTTCTTCTTCCACTTTTCTTAATAAAAATTCTTTTCATTACTCTGCCGAAATCTACATTGAATTGAACTCGATCATTCGTAGTTTGATTCTCTATCACTATCTAAACAAGATCCTCGGTGCTATTCAAAGTTATAGGGCTTTTGTAATCAACTTAGCGAGAAAAGGTGTGATTATAGCCTTGAAAATCAATCAAGCATGATAAGGTGTGATTGTAGCCTCGGAAATCAATTGGGTGAACTTGTTGCCCATAAAATCAAGTGGGTGAACTTGTAGCCCAGAAATCAAGTATCTCTACCCAGAGGATTGTGATTCTGGAGGGTGTAGCCTTGAAATCGAGGGTGTAATTGTAAAGATTGCTTTTGAAAGGAAATCCGTACTTGCGTTGTGGGAGTGGATGTAGGGTAACTCCGAACCTGTATAAAATCCGGTGCGTTCTTTCCTTTACTGCATTTTATTTTATTTCTGCGTCTGTGTTTGTTTCTGTGATCATATCTATGTCTGTATATTGCACACATCTGTGTTTAAATTAACATAAACTCAAAAAGATTTAGTAATTCTTTATAAACACTATTTACCCCCCTCTAATGTTAATTCTAGCCTTAAGATCCGTAATCCACATTTCTCACACCTAGACACCAGGAAGTAAGTTCCCTATCGAAAGCCACGAAGAAGAAACCCCACTGATCGAGAGAATGGATCTAGAAAGTTTTGCATCTTTCTTGAGCTGGACATACATGAAACGAATGATCCCCGACACCTTCGTGATCTGATAGAAAACTGGTTCAAAACAACCAGCTTCGCAATACATGAGGAGCAGAGCTACGATAGCACAGCTGGAGCGGCCACCACCTACAATAGACGCTTTAAGAAATGCCCAAGGATCTGGGCCGAGGTAGATAATCCTATAAATGGGATGGATGGGAAGTTAGATCTGGTTGCTACTCTTTGCTTTGGTTTCTTTTTTTGTACTTTTCTTTTCGTATATTAGCGGTAAAAACAATATTGACCTCAATTTGCTTAGACGTGTGTTGAACCTAGATTGGTTCCTAGTCGCGCTCTGAGTCGGATATCTTAGGATAATAATTTCAGACCGCTTGGACATGCACAAAACCAAGATTGGTCCCTTGCCACGTTCTGAGTCGGATGTCTGGGGAAAATATTCAGGATTTCTGCTTATTTAATTTCTATTTGTTTGCTTTGGTTTGAAATTTGAATTTTTTAAAATCCATATCTAATATGATGAGTGATTTTGAATGCTATAAATTCCCGACCGGAGAGACTGGCCGGAGTGTAAGGTGCAAGTCCCCTTGCCAAAGAGCGAGTGGATGGACTTGTACGATATTGAACGCCATAGAGTCCTGATCAGAGAGACGGGACTGGAGTGCAAGAAGTAAGTCTCCTTACCAAAAAGTGAGCAAATAAGCTTACTTAATTCCCCTTAAGTTAATAAGCAACTGATCTGGAGAGATCATCCCCCTGAAACGAAATAATAAACGATCTGGAGAGATCGTCCCCTCAACTTAAAACATTAAATGATTCGGAGATATCGCACAATAAAATAAACATTAAACAATCCGAAGAGACCATGCATTAAACTTAAACGGTCCAAAGAGATCAAAGCATAAAACAAATTTGATTTTGCATAAAGGATTTGAATGCCTTATAAATAGAATAAAATGGATAAATCCTGGATGAACATAGGATGACTTTGATATATGATGTATAATGTGATTTTGATATATGATGTGATGTAATTTTGATATATGAAATTATATATGTGAATTAAATCTGAGCGGTAATGATGTAAATCTTGGATGAACATGGGAGGATTAGAGATATGTAATGTAATCAGAGACATGTGATGTAATAACTTCGAATGAAACCAAAATGATTATGATCTATAGGTTGTAGTTAGGTAGAGTTTAGAGTCTTAGGATATAATAGGTTTGGAATGACTTGTAATTAACGAAAGAATCCAAAGGAATTGGATGGTTTTCCAAGGCTAAAGCCGTAGGAAAGCTCAACAATCAAAGATTTGTTATTGGAACATATTTTGGAGCAAAGCACACCTTTGATTCAAGTGGAGTACTTTGGGAGGCAAGATTTAAATGGGTTTTTAACCCAATAGTATTCAAAGGGAACTAGAACATCTACAATAAGTCAAAATACCTTAAGGATCAACCAGGAAGACTAGAAGAAAAAGAAGAGAAAGACCAAGGAAGTAAAATGCCAAAATAATCTAAGGTGATGAATCGCTAGCAATCCATAAAGCTTGACTATGGATGCTCCAGTCCACTTGCATCATGATCTAATATGTCCCTAAGGACACTTGCTAAGTTTCATAGCATGTCAAACAGTTTTGCTTGAGAAGTGAAGAATCACCAAATTCAAGCTGTTTGACTAAAAACAGCTAACTTAAAATAAGCCTATAGAACTCATATGAAGTCAGATTGACTTGAAATTTTAGGAGACATTTATAAAATATAGAAGAAGGCTCACAAAAAAATGAGATGATTTGGTGTTGATTTGATGGATCGCTAGTGACCTAATTAGATAATTGCTAGCGACCCATATAGATTGGGAACAACCACCTCAAATTTTTATGGTAGGTCCCTAACATACCCTAGAGTGTTCCTGCAAAGTTTCTTTCAATTTCGTTAAAATTTGAGCAAGTTATGGATGATTCTTTAGACCATATGATGTTTGGAACTGAGATGTTGGTTTTGATGACAACCTCCTTTTTAACTCATCTTATTATAAACTATATACTAACACTGTTGTCTAGATAAATATGTATATGCAGGATATATGGATATGGACATGTATATGCAGGTATTGATTATTGAAGACTGATCAGTATAAAGATTGAAGACTCAAGAGTATCAAGATCAAGATTTCAAGCTATGTGTCTAGTTTTTGTTAAAACTTCATAATAGCATGGAAATCTTCATTCTGAATTTCATTTGGGATGGAACCCATTTCTACCTTATTAGTGGCTTACGAACCAACGACATGTAGCTTACAAACCTACGACAAGTGGCTTACAAACCCACGAACATACTGGTTTTGCATAAGTTCTCGAGTCTTGATGTGATGAGATATTCTGCAGGAAGAAGCTTGCAAAACTTCTTCAAAATAGTTTTCTAAAATGATTTTCAAAACCGCTTTTCAAAATATTTTAGCCTTAAAATTATCTTTTCAAATGTTTTTCCAAAAAGATGTTTTAGCCTTAAAATATTATTTGTTTTTATTTCAAAATAAACCCTTGTTTTAAATTTTATTTTCAAAAACAAATTTTACATTGTTTTTTACATATGGATGTCGACGTCATGGGATATCCCTGTCGACATGATGGTCGTTGAATTCAAAGTTTCAATTTTCAAAAGAAGTGTCTATTCGATTAAATCTCTTCACGAATGGTTCTGACCATTGGTGCTTTATAAACAGCCTTCACAAACGAATTTTTATCTATCTATTTTCATATTTTATTCTCTTCTTCTTCTCCACAAATTCATATTCTATAATTTTCATATTTTTAAGATCATGTCGAAATTCTGTCAAATTCTCAAGTGAATCAAATTAGAATCTCATTCTTGTTTGATTCTTTTCCCTCTCTCGAAGATCAAAGTGCTATTCAAAGTTATAGGATCAATTTATAATCAAAAGTTTATTGAGTCTCTCTATAAGGTGTGGTTGTGCCTGGAAATCAATTGGGTAATCTTATGGCTCGTAAATCAAGAGAATTTGCCTCCGACTCGTGAGACAGGAGGGTACCTCAAGGCCTTTAGAAATTAAGGAATGTAATCTCGACATTGGTATAATAAAAATCTGTATGAGGTGGTTTGCCTTGGTATTGCCTTGTTACAGGACCAGATGTAGGATAACTCCGAACCAGTATAAAATCCGGTGTGTTCTTTCCTTTTACTGCTTTTAATTTACTTTCTGCATCTGTGTTTGATTTAGTAATTGTTCTGTTATTAAGTTCTGCATTTGCTTGTGTCATAATTTCTAAGTAGTTCATATAAGTCATAGAATCCATTAAACACTATTCACCCCCCTCTAGGGTTAAATTAGCCTTAAGATCCTTAATCCGCTGTCCCTTTCAATTGGTATCGGAGCATTGATTTTCATAGTTTTCGTAATCTGAAACTTGAAAATTGTTTTAATGGCTACTAACACTGGTAGTGTCTACTCTGGCACTAGTTCTATTATCACTAACACTAGCTCATCTGTAGAAGGTCAGCCTACAGTCAGACCACCATTTTTGCAATGGCAGTAATTATGCATATTGGCTTGTAGAAAGAAAATTTATTTGCAATCTGTAGGATTAAATACTTGGAATATCACACAAACTAAGCATATTGAACCAACTACCAATTTTGCCCAGTGGACTGCTGAGCAAAAGGGTGTTGCACAAAATAACTCAAAGGCCATGAATATATTATTTTGTTCACTAGATAGGGATGAGTTTAATAGAGTGTCTTTTTGTAAGTCTATATTTGAAATGTGAAAAACTTTGCAAGTTACTTATGAAGGAACAAGCGAAGTTAAAAAGACTAAAATTTCCATATTAACTAATCAGTTTCAATTGTTTAAAATGCATGCAAATGAGTCCATTTCCAACATGTATTGTCAATTTCAAGATATTATTCATTCACTAATTGCACTGGAAAAAAGCTTTTCGGAGGAAGACCAAGTCAGAAAAATTCTAAATTCACTCACTCCAGAAGGGGTTAAAAAACACTTGCAACCGAAGAAGCAAATGATATCGGTCTCATGCAAATAGAAGAATTGATTGAAATTTGATGTCTTATGATGTTCAACTGCAAGAAAGAAGAGAAAATAAGGCTACAGAAAAGAAGTCATTAGCATTCAATGCAACAACTGAAGATTCGAAACTAGACGGTGATGAAGAGATTACCTCATGACAAGAAACTTTCAAAAATTCCTAAAATATAGAAAGATGACTAATTACAAAAGAAATGATCAAAGGAATTCCAGAAATAATACGGAGAATATCTACAATGATAGATGCTACAATTGCAATAAGGTCGGGCATTATAGAAAAGATTTTCTATATCCAGATAAACAGTTGTTCCCTCCAAACAATGAATCGTCAAGAAAAAGAAAGAAAGCATTCATAGCAACTCTTGATGACTCAGACTCATCATCCAGTGACGATGAAAAGAAAACGGATAATTCAAATCTGTGTTTTACTTCAATTCATGAATCAGATGACGATGTGAGTATGGATCTAAAACTAGGTACGCATTTACTTTATTTTTAATTTTTCTTATTTGAATAGATGCTTGTTTGTTTGCTTGATTATTTTAAAATTCCTTGAATTTTTAGATTTAAATTTATCCCTTGAAATTTGAATTTTAAATTAAAAATAATATTCTTTTAGTTATACTTTAATATTAAATTATTAATATTTAAGTATTATTATATTTAATGTTATCATAGGAATTATATAATTAGAATATAGAATATAATATATATATATATATATATATATTAGGAATTAGGAATAGAAACTTGTCTTTTGATTCAATAGGCACATGTCGACATACCAGGATACCCCATGTCGACATGCCCCTCATAATTTGATTTTAAAATTTGAATTCAGACTTTTGAATTTCCCTCCATCTTTTCACCAACTTCAATGCTCTGGAAAGATGCCTCTTGACCAAAGAACATGTCTATAGGATCTCTATTTATCCCACTCTCTTTATCATCACTTTTCAAACTTATCTTCATTATCTTCAACACCTCTCAAACTTCTTCAATAGCCTCTTCATGCACTCCTAACACCATTAGACTTCCAAAATCTATCAAAAACTTTCTTTTTAATGACCTAGAAGCTATCAAAGCTTACAGCAACTATGTACACTTTTGTAAAATTCATACGTAAAAATTTGCTATTTTTGAAGATTTTCCTTCTTATGAAATTGAAAATCTTTTTCAACAATGTTATATTCTTACTTTAGTTGATAATAAACAAAATGATTTTGTATGTTATCCAAATCTTGTTAAGATGTTTTATCCGAATTTGAATCGTGGTTTTTATGATGGGGAAGAAGGACAAAAAATTGGAGTAGTGTTAAAGGAGCACAAATTGTTTTGAATTGTGAAATTTTGGGAAATATTTTGGGATGTAAGTATACCGGAATGAATCTCTTGGAATTTCAAATCAATGAAAATGATCGAGAGACATTTCATCACATCTTTGAAGGGATGACAATTTCAAATTCAAAAATCGTTATTTTCGTTCAAAAGCAAGAATTGTTAATCTTTTTATCTAACACACTCTTATACCAAGATTGGGAAACTACAACAACCCGACTTTAAAAATTTGCAAAGCTCTTTTTGAAATTTTTGGAAATTATGATATTAATTGGGCTCAAGTTATTTTGAATGAGCTAAGACCCAAGAATTTTACTATGGGTGAAAACACAACATATCATGGAATTTGTCTCATCGGGATTTTTAATTGCTTTGGAGCTGATTTCAAAAGGGAAGAATTTATAACAAGAAGAGTGATCAACCATGGAAACATTTCCCTAATGCAAATTCCATTAGTGTTTCAACCATATGAAATGCTTACGAAAAAAGAAGAGAACTTGCTCATGAAGAGATGAAAGAAACGGAAGAAGAAGAAGAAGAAGAGGAAGAAGAAGGAATAGAAATTGAAGAGGCGGAAGTGGAAGATCAAGAAACCTCCTTAGAAAGTATCGAATATTCCACTAATCCTGCTAATCCATCCAATAAGACCATTCTCAATAATCAACGAATTATAGTGGAAAATCAAAAGACATTTAAAAGATCTGAGTAAGAAAGTGGATAAGATTTTCACTAAAATCGACAAGTTCTTCGGGAAATTTAGTAGAAAGCTTGGACTATCATCTTCTTCGTCTTCATCTAACTAGCTTTAGTTCATGTTATCTTAAGCTCTATCTTCGTATTTTCTTTATTTCAATTAATATTATATTATCTTATATAACGTTGACTAGAATTATTAATGAAATCTTTCATTTCTTGTTATTCAACTTCACTTGCCTCTATAATTGCTTGTTTTTATGTTATACAAATTTTAGTTTAATAGATTTGTTCATAACATTCAAAATAAAGCAAAATGTCATTTTAAGCAGAGGCATGTCGACATACACCATCCTCCCATGTCGACGTCCAACGGGCAGAGAATAGTTACACTTTCAAATTTTATTTTCATGTAACTGACTTGTGTCTATTCATTTCAAACGACTTTCTACCCCTATTTATATCTGTTTCTTTCAGAATTAATTGTCAAACTTTATCTCTAATCACTCTCTTTCATAGTTCTTCCTATTTCTTGAATTATGACTTCTCCGATTAAGAATCTAAGTGATAATCTTGAAGAAACTCTCACTTCCTTCAAGAATATTTTTACATTCACACTTCTTAACCAACGTCACTTAGAATTGAGTCAAGTACAGATGATCAAGGAGCAAGAGAGACATTTCGACGCTCTTCGTTGGATGATCTCAGCCTTTGACAAGGACGATCTCGAAGGAAATCCACCAATCACTCTCGTCAAAGACAAAGAAGAATGGGATTCCATCAAAGCAGATCCTATCTTTGGAGAAGATGGATGGGTGGAAGTATCAAGGAATGTCTAGTCACTCTGTATGTTATTTGGTTGATTTGATTGGTGTGTTTCAAACTTGATTGACTTAATTTATGATTTGAATATATGTTTGGATTGAATAATTACCGTACACATGATTGGCTGATGATTGATTTATTTTTTTACACTTATGATCACACTTAGAACTTATTACACTTATATATGGATTACTCTATTTTATTATGGTTGATTATCTTGTATCAAGTTCAGGGAATTTTTTGTTGATGACAAAAGGGGTGAAGTTATAAAGTAATAGTTGGCTTGGAGTAAGGGGGAGTTATGGAGTAAAGGAGAATTATGATAGGAGTTATGGTATGATAAGTATATTTTATAAATACAAGTTGTCATCATCAAAAAGGGGAAGATAGTTAGGAACTGAGATGTTGATTTTGATGACAACAACCTTTTTAACTTATCTTATTATAAAATATATACTAACACTATTGTCTAGGTAGATATGTATATGCAGGATATATAGATATGTATATGCATGTATTGATTAATGAAGACCGAACAGTATAAAGACTCAAGACTCAAGATTGAAGACTCTAGAGTATCAAGATCAAGATTTCAAGATATGTGTCTAGTTTTTGTTAAAACTTCATAAAAGCATGGAAATCTTCATTCCGAAATTCATTTGGGATGGAAACCATTTCTACCTTCTTAGTGGCTTACAAATCCACGACAAGTAGCTTACAAACGTACAACAAGTGGCTTACAAACTCATGAACATCCTGGTTTTGTACAAGTTCTCGAGCCCTGATGTGATGAGATATTCTACAGGAAGAAGCTGCAAAACTACTTCAAAATGGTTTTTTAAAATGATTTTCAAAACTGCTTTTCAAAATATTTTAGCCTTAAAATTTTCTTTTCAAATGATTTTTCAAAAGATGTTTTAGCCTTAAAATATTATTTGTTTTTGTTTTAAAATAAACTCTTATTTTAAACTTCATTTTCAAAAACAAATTTTATATTGTTTTTTACATAGTGAAGTCGACATCATGGGATACCCTATGTCGACATGGTGACCATTGAATTCAAAAGTTTCAATTTTCAAAAGAAGTGTCTATTCGTTTAAATCTTTTTACGAATGGTTATAACTGTTGGTGCTTTATAAATAACCTTCTCAAATGAATTTTTTATCTACTTATTTTCATATTTTGTTCACTTCCTCTTCTCCACAAATCCATATTCTATCATTTTCATATTTTTAAGATCGTGCCAAAATTTTGTCAAATTCTCAAGTGAATCAAATTAGAATCTCATTCTTGTTTGATTCTCTGCCCTCTCTCAAAGATCATATTTCTATTCAGAGTTATAGGATCAATTTGTAAATAAAAGTTTATCGAGTCTCTCTATAAGGTGTGGTTGTGCTTGGAAATCAATTCGGTAATCTTGTGGCCTGTAAATCAAGAGAGTTTTCCCCAGACTCGTGAGACAGGAGGGTACCTCAAGGCCTTTAGAAATTGAGGAATGTAATCTCGACATTGGTATAATAAAAATCTGTATGAGGCGGTTTGCTTTGGTACAGGACTGGATGTAGGGTAACTCCGAACCAGTATAAAATCCTATGTGTTCTTTCCTTTAACTACTTTTTATTTACTTTCTGCATCCGTGTTTGATTCTGTAATTGTTCTGTAATTAAGTTCTACATTTATTTGTGCCATAAATTTTAAGTTACTTCCTATAATTCTTCGAATCCACTAAACACTATTCACCCCTCTCTGGTGTTAAATTAGCCTTAAGATCCTTAATCCGCTGTCTCTTTCAGATGACCCATGAAGATGGATGATCAAACTAACTCCAAAAGACTTAATATTCTGACAGCCACTTAAATAGAAGATAGAAAGACATCGAAACAAAGATCACCCAAAAATATGCTAAGTGACTTGATAGCTAGCGATCTATTTTTATGGACAGCTAGCGATTCATCCTCTATGGATAGCTAGCGATCCATCCTCTATGGATAGCTAGCGATCCATCAAGATAGGTTGGATTGCCTTCGAATTTTCCGAGCACCTTCACAGCACTAAGTAAAGGCTTCTGGTAGGAAAATATACTAAGTTGATGGATAGCTGTAACAACTGTGATTTTATTACCGTCATAATAAAAATTTAAAATAGAAATTTAAATTGAGTTTCGAAAAAAAAATATAAAATGAAATCCATTTCTAGATCAGTTGCATATTTTTGTGAGAGCACAATGGAAGTAAATAACAAAGTTGTGTTATTTTTCAATTGGCCTTCACGTGTAAGTGGAATTGGGTCTAGTTCAAAAGCAAAGTGGAATCTATTTGTTTTTTGTGCTATCATATTCTTTTTTATGCAAGTGTGAACATAATTTGGGTTTGCTGTCACAAAGTTTTAAAAGCAAAGGTTGATCACATTATTCATCATCATCGTATAGTTGCAGCGAGTCCTTTTTTATACTTTATGCATGTTGCCTTAAATGCATTGTACCAAAATATGGCCAACACACTCTTTCTCATTGACTTGTTCACAATTCGAAAAGAGGTATAGCTGCATCATTTTTTGGTTTATTCTTCTTCCAGTGGACTGCATCACTTTTGGTTGTTCATTTCTTCCAGTAGCTCTGAAAAACTTTTTAATGGCAGCTTCAAAATTCTTGCTTCCTTGAATCTTTGGAGCTAACTGATATTTTGAAGCAAATATTTTGGTGAGTTTTATACTCACATTTCTAATATATTCAGGTCAGTGATATTCTTGGTTTACTTCAAAAAAATTTGTGTGTGCAAGTAAACTGTGCATGCGTGTAATTGCTGTATGCACGTGTATACTACCCCAAACTATATTTTGTTCGTGCGTGCACTTTAAGTTTTCAGACATTTTAAAGTGTTACTTGAAAACCAGGTCAATTTCATAATTTTTTAACTTATGTGTATGAAAACAGGGTCCAGGTTGCTTAAACTGGCATTGTTTTTGAGTATGCCTGAACTTGTAAATGCATACGTACGTTGCTGCTTGTTATTTTTGGCTTTTTTTTTCTATTTTCTTTCTTTTAGTTCATTTAATTTATTTTCATGCATTATGAAGTTTACCAAGTCCGAGTTAATTGACTTAGCATATTGTGCGTTGCCTGGTTGCTAAAAATTTTTTGTAACTCATTTTTTTTGTATTCATGCATTATACGAAGCCAAGGTCGGCGATTTTTGGGTCAAGTGCATTTGCTTGTGAAACTTGGGCCATCATTTTTTTCAAATAAAACACGAAAGTAAGTTAGGTCATTTTGTTAATGCTCGCATATAAATGAGTTACGTGTTATATGTTTTGCTTACTCATTTTAGGCCAAGTTAAGTGCATAAGGTAATTCCAGTTATTGAAAGATATTGTAATACTATATGCACGAAACAATCAGGCAAGTATGCATGTAACGCACAAAAGCTAAATCTTGGTTGTTTCTTTTGTATTGACGTGTCTGCACGCAAGTAGCCAGGCCCTATCTCATTTTTACGTGTAATATAGTGTAGCATACGAAAATGAGTTCCAAGTCAAATATTTATGTTAATTTCATCATTTCCGTGTGTTAATACTTGTGCACGAAAATAATGCATATATGTGTTAGCATGTGGTAGTATTGTCCAGACCCTTTTATATTTTTCATGCATGCTTAAAATTTATACCCTGGTCATGCTATGTTGCCAATTATCCTTCGTTTGTGCATTTGAAATTTGCTATGGCCTGAGTCATTTGGTCACATGCATGCATGCATTTGGTTGAAATCTATTTCGTGTACATTAAACTCAAGTCCTGTTGGTGCCAATTTTGTTGTATACGTAGTAGTGCAATCTACTGACAAATTTATGTTGAACCGGTGTTTCCATTTAAAACGAATTTTGTTGCCGTTATTTTATAACGGAATTTTTACTCCGGTGTTATATTTTTGAAGCATGTTGTTTTGATGAGCATTTGACGAACAAAAATTACTGTTGTTTTGACTTCAGTAACCGTCAATTTAGAGTGAATTTTCAAGCGGCTTCCCTGCAACATCGATTTGATATCCGTTTTTACGGTGTTTTGTGAAGCACAATTTCCTCGTCGAAATTGCTATAGTTGTTGCTGTTCTAATCACGTGTTTTAAAAATCTTTTTAAAATAAAAATTGTTTCCAAAATTTTTACTGTCTGTGCTTTCAAAAGAATGAGAAAGTGATTTAAATGCTTCAGCAAAATTGAGGACTATGAACCCTTACTTTTACTGATTTGATTAATTCCGGACTTGTCCATTTGAGAACGTAAATTTTATTTATACAAAATACACAATTTTGCACTTTCAAGGAAACGATGAAGAGATTTAAACGATTTAGCAAAAGTGTGGAATATGGAACCACGCTTTTACTAATTCTGTTAATTCTGGACTCGTTAATTGAAATATTCGTTGTGGATTTGTTATTTGATGATTTTTATTGGGTTTTCGAGCCACTATGATGGACCTTCGGGTCAATTACCAGTACTAGACCTTTGGATCATATGTTGGACCTTCGGGTCATTTGTTGGGCGTTAAAAATTATGACGACAGTACTTGGTAGGCTTCGGCCATATGTTGATGCACGTGCGGCGTAGCTTAGACTGATGGGATCGATCCACTTTTATGCTGATTCTTCTAGTTATCTATTTTTGATTTCTAGATTTTGTGAATTGCTGTTTTGAATTCAATTGTGAATTTGAAAGTTGATCTTGATGGAGTTTGATGTGATTTCTTCATTTAAACTATGTTGATTTCTTATGTTGGATAGTCTCATTCGAGACTATTATTATTTTGTTTGATGTTGTTTATGATGCATTCACTTCTAAGATTAAATTAGACTAATCCGTTTATTATTTTCTTTTAAATAATACTCGGGTCAGACCGAGTTATTTCAGGATAGTCGCTATCTCTGATTCTGTTGCCGCTTCAACATTTGGGATTTTACTTCATCTTTTGTCTAGTCTTCGAGGAGTACTTTTGGTATATTGACTCTCGTCTCATGTATGTATTGATGGATATGTATATGTACATTTGGTTCTTGTAAACTATCGATGGTTGTAGCATGTATTCCAAACTTATCTTCCGCTATATATCTGATATTTCTGTTCTGATGTGATTATACTTATCAATGTTGTTGTTATTATGAGTTGTTCTGGATTTTTCTTTAGCCACTGTAGTTTCGTTTTAGATTTGGATGGAATTTATATCTTTTGGAGTAATTTACACAACTCTTATCGATGTAATCAATACTCGTCTGAGGCATAACTTACGGATGGTTGCTTCTAACAAGCCTTATTCTTTGCAGTAGCAGATGTTATTCCTTATAATAATCTTTTCTATTGTGAGCATAGGGGTAGGGTGTCACAGCTTGGTGTCAGGGCGAGGTTTCAGAACAAGTTATAATAAACATAGAACAGAAGCAGAATTGAACATGTGTTACAACTATTCAAGGGTTTTATTCGCATCTTTCTAATCTATTGCTTCCACTTTAACATATGGAGTATGTCTAGGAATAAATTTTACATTCCTTAGTATTCCATTTGTTAAAAAATTTATCAATCTCGTATTGTTTTAACTAATCCTTACCTTCTCTTGTCTCTCAGCCTATGGCTGGAAGAGGTAGAGGGAAGCATTCTTCTACAGGCCCGTCTAGTGGTTCGCATCGGACAGAGTTTATATGGCAGCCGATCAATTTATAGAGCTATTTCAAGGTACTCAGCCTTCTGTTACTACTCCCGCAGCTCCTACTCATAAGTCTGCCTTCGCTCGCATATGTAGTGACTATTCCCACCTTGGAGGCAAGCCTTTCAAGGGATTGGAAAGTGTATTGGAGGTTCAGACTTGGTTGCTCGCTTGTGAGCGCATATTTTCTCGGATGGATCTTTTTGATCATCATCGCGTTCTCGTGACATCTAGCATGTTGCAAGAGCATGCGCTTGATTGGTATGAGCTTTTTATTGCGGAAGTTGATGAGTCCTCTTTCTCATGGATTCAGTTTAAGAAACGATTCAAACTTAAGCTCATTCCTGAATCAGAAAAGGATGATCTTGCTCGTAGTTTCCTTGAGTTGAAGCAAGGAAAGTCCTCTGTTTCTGATTATGTTGCATCTTTCGAGGCCTTGTCCAAATACGGAGTTGAGTTCATTAACACTCCGCGTAAGAAGAATCTTCGTTTTGTTGATGGTTTGAAGAAGTATTTGAAAAAAGTTCTTTTGCTTCAGCTTAAGCTCACTTTTGAGGAGCTTGTTGATTCGGCCGTTTGCCTTGAAACTGTTGAAAAGGAACGTGATAGTTGTGATGAGGTTGAGGTTTCTAAGAACCCCAATAAGAAGAGGTTTCCATTTCATAGGCCTAATTTTTCTTCCAACAAGAAGAAGAAGCAAGCTACCTCTAATTCTCAGCCTAGTAGTGCACTTTCTATTCAGAGGGCGTTCTATAATTGTGGTTCTTTGGATCATTTTCTCCGTAGCTATCCTAAGCCTCGCATTTGTCGCTATTGCAAGAAAGAGGGTCATTGGGTTTCTGATTGCCCTACTGCTCCTAAGGGTTTCAAATCTGGAAAGCTTAATGTTGCTAAAGCTTCTGGTGATTCTTCTAAGCCCAAAGGTATTACTCCTTCTATTTTGGAAGGTTTTATTTTATTTCATGGCCGTTCTATTAGAGTTCTTTTCGATACGGGTGCATCGCATTCATTCGTGTCAAAGGAGCTTGTTGATATTATTCCTTTGGATGTAATTACTCTTCGCGACCCTTTGAGGATTGTGAATCCTGTTGGTGGATCCGCTACTCTTGGTTTGTTATGTGTTGATGTTAAGATTATTCTATATGGTTTCTCCTTTCATGCAAATCTGCATGTTAAGGATCATCTTGGTTTTGATATGATTTTGGGTATGGATTGGCTCGTCCGTTATGAAGTTCAAATCCTATGTCCCGAAAGAACATTATATCTCAGGCATCCCAATGCTATCAAGCAGTTATCTATTATATTTCGAAGCATGGATCATACTTCGAATGCTTTCATTTCTTCCTTCGAATCGGAGGATCTCATAGATAATATTCCAGTTGTTTGTGATTTTTCTAATTTTTTTAAGCCTAGTTCGAGATTGCCACCGAAGAGGGCAATTGAGTTCCGTATTGATCTTATCTCTGCTGCTTATCTTGTCAGTCGTCCTCCCACGAGGATGTCTGTTAAGGAAAATGAGGAACTCAAGGAACAATTATCTGAGTTGGAAGCCAAGCATTTTATTCGTTCTAGCTCAACTCCTTGGGGTTCCGCCGTTGTTTTTGTTAAGAAGCCAGATGGTACTCTTAGGCTTTGCATTGATTATCGCAAGCTTAATGAGCTCACCATCAAATATAGGTATCCATTACCTAGGATCGATGACATGTGTGATCAGTTAAGTGGCGCTAAGCTCTTCTCCCAACTCGATCTTGCCACCGGATTTCATCAGTTACGAGTTGCGAAAGACAACATTCCTCTTACCGCATTCGTTATGGTCCTTACGAATGGCTTGTTATGCTGTTCGGTTTGACGAACACTCCAGCGTACTTTGTTGATCTTATGAATCAAATATTCCGGGAATATCTCGATAAGTTTGTCGTGGTTTTCATTGATGATATTCTTATTTATTCCAAATCTGAAGCCGATCACATTCAGCATTTGGAGATTGTTTTGAGCATTCTTCGTCAGCATCAGCTTTATGCCAAATTCTCCAAGTGTCACCTCTGGGAGAATAAGGTGAAGTTTCTCGGTCATATTGTTTGTTTCAATGGTATCTCTGTCGATCCTTCCAAGATTGAATCTATTCAGAATTAGAAAAGGCCCGAGACCGTTACTGAGATCCGTAGTTTTCTTGGATTGGCGAGTTATTATCACCGGTTTATTAAGGATTTTTCTCGTATTGCTTTACCGCTTACCACTCTCATGAGAAAATCTGTTCCTTTTATTTGGTCTGATAAGTGTGAGGCTTCTTTCTTGAAGTTAAAAGATCTCCTTACTCATGCTCCTATCTTAGTGGTTCTCGAAGGGAATCATGATCTTGTTGTTTATACCGATGCCTGTGGTTATGGACTCGGTGCTGTTCTCATGCAAAAAGATAGAGTAGTTTCCTATGCTTCTAGACAACTAAAGCCTAACAAGATTGGTTATGCTACCCATGATTTGGAGTTAGCCGCCATAGTCTTTGCTCTAAAGATTTGGCGACATTATTTATTGGACGAGCGTTTTATTCTCTTCACTATTCATAAATCTCTGAAATATTTATTCACTCAGAAAGAACTTAATATGAGGCAACAACGTTGGCTCGAATTTCTTGCTTCATACGATTTCGATATTCAGTATACCCTTGGTAAGGGTAATCAAGTTGCTAATGTGCTTAGTCGCAAGCAACAAGTTGTTGTTTCCATGATGCTAACAGAGTGGAATATTTTGGAAGCTTTATCTCATTACGGTATTAGAGACCGTCCTTCAGTTTTTGATTCTCCTGTGCTTTTATTTAGCATGGAAGCTCGTCCTAGTTTATTGGATCGTATTGCCGATTCCCAGAAACAAGATCCAGATCTTGCTTATCTTATTCAGAGTTGTAAATCGAAATCCCGAAGTGATGATCTAAAGGATTTCTATATTGATGTTCATGGTTGTATTAGGAAGAAGGGTAGGTCGATCGTACCTAATGTTTCTAATCTTAGAAATGACATTCTTGAGGACTGTCATCGTTCTAAGTATACTATTCATCCGGGCAGTAGTAAGATGTATGTTGATATGAAACGCTTATACTAATGGAAGGGTATGAAGTGTGATGTTGCAAGTTATGTAAGTCGTTGCATGACTTTTCAACTTATTAAAACAGAACATCAACGTCCCAGTGGTCTATTGCAGCCTCTTGAGATTCCATTATGGAAATGGGATCGGATTTCCATTCATTGATGGTCTACCTCGTTCGAGGTAGGGCCATACTAGTATTTGGGTGATTGTTGACAGATTGACCAAACCAGCCCATTTTATTCCTATCAAGTCCAATTGGACTGCTCCTTTGTTGGATAAGCTATTTATTAAAGAAGTCGTTCGACTTCATGGGGTGCCTAGTTCTACTGTTAGTGACAAAGATCCGTTTTTTACTAGTGGTTTCTGGCAGAGCCTTCAGAAAGCTTTAGGCACTAAGCTTAATCTCAGTACATCTTATCATCCACAGTCCGATGGTCAGACTGAAAGGGTGAATCAAGTCTTAGAAGATCTCCTACGAGCTTGCATTCTTGATTTTGGTGGTTGTTGGGAAGACTACTTATCTCTTGTTGAATTTTCTTATAACAACAGTTTTCAATCCAGTATCGGTATGGCCCCTATCGAAGCTCTTTACAGAAGACCGTGTCGATCACCATCTTGTTGGTTAGAATCGGGGGAAAAGTTAGTTCTCGGCCCTGATTATATTCGTGAATCTTCTGATAGGATTGATATTATTAGACAGAGAATGAAAGAGGCTCAGAATAGGTAGAAATCTTATGTCGATCATCGTAGAAAGCCTTTGGAATTTTCTGTTGGCAATCTTGTATTCATTCAAGTTTCTCCGATGAAGGGTGTGGTGCGTTTTAGTAGCTCCGGGAAATTGGCTCCTCGATATATTGGACTGTTTCCTATTACGAAACACATTGACCCTGTTGCTTATCGTGTATCGCTACCTATCCAATTTTTAGGAATTCATGACGTATTTCATATATCCCAGCTTCGTCGATTCCTTCGAGATTTGGATTCTATTATTGATCCTCATGTGTTACAAGATCTTGAGATCTCACCCGACTTGTCTATTGTGCAAAATCCTATTCGTGTACTAGCTTCGGAGGTTAAACGCCTTCGGAATAAAGAAGTTCAGCTTGTGAAAATTCAATGGTCCGTAAACCACAAAGATTGCACTTGGGAAACCAGAGAATTCATCGAGCGTTCTTATCCGGGTTTTCTCTCCTCTTCGTGTGGGGGTGAGCATTCTTGATCTATCTTTTCTTTTTTAATCTTTTCTGAGATAAATAATTGGTGTTATAAACAACTTCTAGTATGAAAATTACGGGGATGCAATTTTTATAAGGGGGAGTTTGTAACAACCGTGATTTTATTACCGTCGTAATAAAAATTTAAAATAGAAATTTTCAATTGAATTTCGAAAAAAAGTTATAAAATGAAATCCATTTCTAAATCAGTTGCATATTTTTGTGATAGCACAATGGAAGTAAATAACAAAGTTGTGTTATTTTTCAATTGGCCTTCACGTGCTAGTGGAATTGGGTCTAATTCAAAAGCAAAGTCGAATCTATTTGTTTGTTGTGCTGTCACATTCTTTTTTATGCAAGTGTGAACATAATTTGCATTTGCTGTCATGAAGTTTTAAAAGCAAAGGTTGATCACATTATTCATCATCATCATATAGTTGCTGTGAGTCCTTTTTTTTTACTTTATGCACGTTGCCTTAAATGCATTGTACCAAAATATGGCCAGAACACACTTTCTCGTTGACTTGTTCACAATTCGAAAAGAGGTATAGTTGCATCATTTTTTGGTTCATTCTTCTTCCACTGGACTGCATCACTTTTGGTTGTCATTTCTTCCAGTAGCTCTGAAAAACTTTTTAATGGTAGCTTCAAAAGTCTTGCTTCCTTGAATCTTTAGAGCTAACTGATATTTGGAAGAAAATATTTCGGTGAGTTTTATACTCACGCTTCTAATATATTCAGGTCAGTGATATTCTTGGTTTAATTCAAAAAAAAAAAATTGTGTGTGCAAGTAAAATGTGCATACGTGGAATTGCTGTGTGCACGTGTATACTACCCCAAACTATATTTTGTTCGTGCGTGCACTTCAATTTTTCAGGCATTTTAAAGTTTTACTTGAAAACCAGGTCAACTACGTAATTTTTTAACGTGAGTATGTGTATGTAAACAGGTTCCAGGTCGCTTAAACTTGCATTGTTTTTTGAGTATGCCTGAAGTTGTAAATGCATACGTACGTTGCTGCTTGTTATTTTTGGCTTTTTTTTTTCTTTTTTCTTTCTTTTAGTTCATTTACTTTATTTTCATGCATTATGAAGTTTAGCAAGTCCGAGTTAATTGACTTAGCATATTGCGCGTTGCCTGGTTGCTAAAATTTTTCTGTAACTCATTTTTTTGTATTTATGCATTATACGAAGCCAAGGTCGGGCGATTTTTGGGTCTAGTGAAATTGCTTGTGAAACATGGGCCATCCTTTTTCTTAAATAAAACACGAAAGTAGGTCAGGTCGTTTTGTTAATGTTTGCATATAAAAGAGTTACTTGTTATATGTTTTGCTTATTCATTTTAGGCCAAGTTAAGTGCATAAGGTAATTCTAGTTATTGAAAGATATTGTAATACTATATGCATGAAACAATCAGGCAAGTATGCATGTAAGGCACTAAAGCTAAATCCAGGTTGTTTCTTTTGTATTGACGTGCCTGCACGCAAGTAGCTAGGCCCTATCTCATTTTTACGTGTAATATAGTGTAGCATACGAAAATGTGTTCCAAGTCAAATATTTATGTTAATTTCATCATTTCCGTGTGTTAATACTTGTGCACGAAAATATTGCATATATGTGTTAGCATGTGGTAGTATTGTCCAGACCCTTTTATATTTTTCGTGCGTACTTAAAATTTATACCCTGGTCAAGCTATGTTGCCAATTATCCTTCGTATGTGCATTGGAAATTTGCTATGGCCTGAGTAATTTGCTCACGTGCCTGCATGCATTTAGTTGAAATCTATTTCGTGTACATTAAACTCAAGTCCAAGTAGTGCCAATTTTGTTGTATACGTAGTAGTGCAATCTACTGACTAATTTACGCCGAACCGGTGTTTCCTTTTAAAACGAATTTTGTTGCCGTTATTTTATAACGGAATTTTTACTCCGGTGTTATATTTTTGAAGCATGTTGTTTTGATGAGTTTTTGACGAACAAAAATTACTGTTGTTTTGACTTCAGTAACCGTCAATTTAGAGTGAATTTTCAAGCGGCTATCCCGCAACGCTGATTTGATATCCATTTTTACGGTGTTTTGTGAAGCGCAATTTCCTCGTCGAAATTGCTATAATTGTTGCTGTTTTAATCACGTGTTTTAAAATAAAAATTGTTTTCAAAATTTTTACAGTTTGCGCTTTCAAAAGAATGAAGAAGCGATTTAAACGCTTCAGCAAAATTGAGGACTATGAACCCTTACTTTTACTGATTCGCTTAATTCCGGACTTGTCCATTTGAGAACGTAAATTTTATTTATACAAAATACACAATTTTGCACTTTCAAGGAAACGATGAAGAGATTTAAACGATTTAGCAAAAGTGCGGAATATGGAACCACGCTTTTACTAATTCTGTTAATTCCGGACTCGTTAACTGAGATATTCGTTGTGGATTTGTTATTTAATGATTTTGATGATTTTTGTTGGGCTTTCGAGCCACTATGATGGACCTTCGGGTCAATTACAAATACTAGACCTTTTGGTCATATGTTGGACCTTCGGGTCATTTGTTGGGTGCCAAAAATTATGATGACAGTAGTTGGTGGGCTTCGGACATATGTTGATGCACGTGCGGCATAGCTTAGACTCGCCATATGATGGAATCGATCTACTTTTATGCTTATTTTTCTAGTTATCTATTTTTGATTTCTAGATTTTGTGAATTTCTGTTTTGAATTCAATTGTAAATTTGGAAGTTGATCTTGATGGAGTTTGATATGATTTCTTCATTTAAACTATATTGATTTCTTATATTGGATAGTCTCATTCGAGACTATTATTATTTTGCTTGATGTTGTTTATGATGCATTAACTTCTAATATTAAATTAGACTGATCCGTTTATTATTTTCTTTTAAATAATACTCGGGTCAAACCGAGTTATTTCAGGATAGTCGCTATCTCTGATTCTTTTGCCGCTTCAGCTTTTGGGATTTCACTTCATCTTTTATCTATTCTTCGAGGAGTACTTTTGGTATATTGACTCTCGTCTCATGTATGTATTGATGGATATGTATATGTACATTTGGTTCATGTGAACTATCGATGGTTGTAGCATGTATTCCAGGCTTATCTTCCGCTATATACCTGATATTTCTGTTCTGATGTGATTATACTTATTAGTGTTGTTGTTATTATGAGTTGTTCTGGATTTTTCTTTTGCCACTGTAATTTCTTTTAGATTTGGATTGAATTTATATCTTTTGGAGTAATTTACACAACTCCTATCGATGTAATCAATGCTCGTCTAAGGCATAACTTACGGATGGTCGCTTCTAACAAGCTTTATTCTTCGCAATAGCAGACGTTATTCCTTAAAATAACCTTTGTTATTGTGAGCATAGAGGTGGGGCGTCACAATAGCTAGCTATCCGTTCCCAATGGATATCTAGCGACCCAAAGAAATGACTTAGATTGATTTGAGATTTCAGGTTATGACTTGCGTAATAACCAGAGTCATCTGCACTTGGACTTCTAGCCCAACGCTCATTGAATTCCCCTAAAAATACTCACCCCTACAACTAGAGATGAATCTTTTTTGGGGAGAAAGCCGCCATTACTTTACTGGAATTCCTTCACTTCTTCTACTTTCTTCTCCTCATAATAGTCATCAATGGGGTTACTGTGATTCTCCAATCAACCCTTGTACCTATGACTTATTCTAACTCATTGTAACTTAGATCTGTGGACTAATTAGTTGATATCTAGAGATTCAACTAGTATAATCATAATAAATATAGATTAAAGTGAATGTAGGCCAAACACATCCGAACCACTATAAATTTTTTGTCTCTTTTCTTACTTCTGCTTTTTATTTGTTGTTTATCTGAGATTTGTGCTGTTGATTATTTGCACTGGTGCTTTCGAACTTGATTTAAGGCATTGATCCATTTTTTGGGTTAACAACAGCCTAATGAATCAAGCCATGCTCTTTTGACCAAAATTGGCCACTTTTAGTCGACTGAATTTGGTCATCAGTCGACTAAGCTAGTACGAAAACGACTATTTTTTTGAATTGGTGCATTTATGTCTCTTCGCTCCAAAAGTTACATCTCTTCGCTCCTGTAGTCACTTCTCTTCATTAATGGCGAATTTAGATAGTTGCACCCCTACACTGGCATCCCTGTAACAACTATATGTTCCTATAACCATTCCTGAATCACTACACATTGAAATATAACTCTATGCTTTGATTTTCATTATTAAACCCTCAATTCCTAAAGCAATTCTCCAAATTCTAGGAAATTCATCCGATTCAGAGATTTCAACTAGTTTGCTTCATCTCCACATCCCATACCCTAGTCGAATAAACTTCTTAGCCTCTACACCTCCACTTAATATCGTTTGATTTAGTTATATGAGTCATTGTACATCAAACTAACATTTTGTATATCAAGATACGATGTGTTAGAGAGTAATAGTTTTATTACACTACTTGTAATTGTTATTGAAATCATGTTCAGCTGTTCATGCAAAGTCTGTAAACCCATTTCTTTGGATGAAATGAGGGTGTTGATAGTGAAATACCGAAGTGAAGCTTCATGACTGGACGTAGGATGGGAGGCATGAGCCAATATAAAATCGACTGTGAGAACTACTATACTATTCTGCTGCATTTACATTGTTTATTACTATTGGTTATCTTCGATCAAGTGCATAGCGATTAACATATTATGCTCTGTATCCATCTCTAAAATGAGATAAAGCAGATTGGTCAGCAGTTTTTAAAACAAAGGTAAGATTTATGTTTGATGGAAAGAATATTATAAATGAACAAACTTGAAAAATACATCTTGAGCAAAATAATTGAACGATGATAACCGATGACCATACCAACTATGGGTCTCTAAACGATGAATCAAATTTTTTAGTAGAAGCATTTGAGAGTATAGAGGAAAATGACATAAATACGAGGCAAAGTCCGGATTAGAAAATGATGAAAATTGATTATTAACGTATATTTTGATAGAAGGTAATTTATGTGATCATTAACATTACATTTTTCTCATAAAAAAATGATGTGTTTTTCCATAATTAACTGATATGTTCTTCCATAATAAAATGATATGTTTGTGATTGATATTATGTTTCGAGGTAGGAGATCTTCCCATTCATCATGTTCCCCCTCTTTTAGTCAAAGAGTGACCAATGCGGGAATCGATGGTGGCGGCCCGTCAATGTAGGCAAAGTGTCCCATAGTAACATTAGTAGTTAAAGCGAGTGGATAAGTACAGAATTTATTGTAACATCATAAATATTTTGTGTATAATATATTATTCATGATTTATTAAAGGTCGATATAATATTTAATACATGGACTTTAGCTGGAGCCCTCAGAAGTTGTTCTCGATGTTTCCAAGGCTGCTTATAAGAGCAGAATGACCACGTGCTGGCCTAGGTAGGATAATATTCCACCCAACTTCTAAGAGTGTATTTGGTAGGATTTCATCATAAGTATAAATATATATTTCATTTTATATATAACCATTGTAAAATTTGTTGACTAAGTATAAATGTATAACTTATTTTTTTCAAATTAAAGGGACGGTAGACTTATAGAAACGTGACCTTCTCCTTTGCAGAAATTACTGGATGAAAAAAATGAGGAAAAATTACTGCGATATGGTATCGACCGTAAAAAAAGGGAGAAAAATGTCCGATTGGATGAGTTGAATCGTATGGAAAGCTTGGAATAATTTCTGGAAAAGCACACAGCGAAGGTAAGTTTACTAATCTCGTATATTTATTAAAAATTTAGTAGGATTAATATGATAATTCCATCAATTTACAAATATGAAATATATTGTTCATTTTAAATTTACAAGCAGAGTCAGAGAGGAACTCTGCAAATAGAAATAAAAATCCAATCATACACCGCGGGTTACGAAGTCATTCTCAACCTTACCGTTAGGAGTTGATGAATTTATCAATTGTGATTATAAATAGTTATTACATTGTGTTATATATATATATATATATATATATATATATATATATATATATATATATATATATATTAATACATAATAGTTATTTCAAAAAAAGTGCGTAGTCATCTTGTCTCCTGCATGGATGCGTTTGCTCATGCCATTGAGCATGAAAATGAAAATGACACAGTAACATACACATAGCTTGACTCGAAATCGCAACATATCATGGTAAACATATTTTAAATTATATGTCATTATAATCACTTTAAATAATAAGTTATAATAACTAAAACAATATAGTACAAATTTTAATTGTACTTTTGTTTAGGAATCGCTGGAAAAATTCATCTAAGATTGAGAGAAACTGCTCGAGGGAACGGGGTGGGAAGAGAAAACCACTAATGAGGAGGACTAGATCTTTGACGCTATCATGTAGCCGATAACGCGGAATAAGCGTTATGGTTATGGAAACAAGAGGTAATGTTTATGTATAATATATTTATGAATAACGTATAATATATTGATTTCATTAATCACACTATGTGAAACTCATACTCTTTGTTAAATAATGTTACAAGCATGATGCAGGCAAAGCGGCTATAAAAAAGCTCATGACAATGCGTAGATTGCCTAGTTGAGAGCTAGGATTGCTGAGTTGGAGAAACAAGATAGATGTTGGTATGTGGAGATGACCCGGTTGTTGGATGAGCGCATTGCTGCGTATATGCATGAGCATGACACATTTCCTTCATCACGGGGATGCATTGCTGCGTATATGCATGAGCATGACATATTTCCTTCATCATCGGGATTTAAGAGGCGATGTTCAAGATTGGGAGGTATGATTTTTCTGTATGTGTTGGGACATTGTACATAAATGCACTTTGATATGGGTGAAATAGTTTGAATTTATTGCTATGGTGATTTAGAGTCACGTATACTATTTAAGATGGGTAAGGTTGATGTGATTTGATATGTCTGATACAATTTTAAATTTGGATGTATGAGGTTGATTTGAGTTGTTTTGAGGTGTTATTGGATATGTTTGATACATTTTGGAACGTATTTTCACATGTTGATTGATTTGAGTTTGGTTTATCGTATATTGTTGAATGTTTGAGTATATTATGGGTTGTTTGAGTTTGTTTATTGTAAATATTAATGTTATTTTATTGATGTTATATATATGATTTGGGCTTTGATATATATGATTTATATATGTAAATTGAGCTGCGATATATTTATGTGTGTGTGTTGTTAGCGTTGAAAGACTGCTGAAATATAAAAGACCTCCGTATTTTCAACGGCTTCCGACGGCTTTATGGTACCAGTTTACCAGCGGCTTTTGACTGCGCTATATTCCAACAGCTTGCACCATCAAATTGAGTAAACCATATCCTCCCACGTGTACAAGACGGGTCGTCGTAAACTGTCGAAAAATTCATCGAAAACCGTCGAAAGTAGATCGAGGGAGTCATCGGAATGACAGATTTTGACGACTTTTATTCCAGCGTTTTTTTCGGATGGCTTCTGACGGCTTTCGACAGCCGCCGAAGCTACCGTCGTTTCTCGCAGAATAAGCACGAGTTACGACCTCTTATTTAGGCTGCTAATCGTTCAAACCTGAATGAGGTATGCTAAAAGATTCAAGCGAAGATATCCATCAACCAACAACGTGCAAAACTGCAAACTTCTCATCATTGCCCATATGAATGATCACAATTAGTTGCCGACATCAACGTATTGTATAAACCAAAAATGAGACAGACCACATGATGCAAATGAATTGGATAGTGCACAAATTTAGAGAACTTGCAATGATTCACTGGAAGTGGTAGTAGGCCATCCTATTGTTGTTTGTTAGTTGTCTATTTGAAAATGATATGAGAATGAATGATTAATCTTTAATCATCACCCTTCGTTTTTGTTTTTATTTATGCAAGAATGCACACATTAAAAGCAACTATATGATTAAAACTTCAAATAACATAGACATCACTTTCTATTTTGAGAATCATATGCTCTAAATTTAGGATTTTTCTGTACATACTTTTTATCTCGTTGTTTACAAAAGATGAGATGGAATCACCACAGTTAGATACACTACTTCTAGAGTTAGATAAATGAGGTATACTGCTGATGATCCATTTACTGTTCTTTCGGAATAAAATTTATTTATTGCTCTCTAAAATACTATATAATCGAGATCAAATATTTTTGAGCCCACTGGAAAAAAAGGAAGAAGAAAAAAATAAAAATAAAAATAAAAATAGAGAGTGTGTGTGTGTAATTGTGAGAAACTAATGAGGAATATTTTTTCATCTAGATATCCTTGAAAGGACCTACTTATATATACCCTCACTAAATCCATACCTCCCTCATTAATATATTTCCATTCTCCTCTCACATCTTTTTTGTTTTCTATCTCTGTAATAAATCAACTTTTTTATTATACAAGCTAAAATAAAGAAGAAAAAATCGCCTTATTATAGTTTTATAACATGAAACGTTGTATATTCTTCATGCTCATCCTCTTCTTCCTATTCAAAACAACAATCTCCAGCAAAAACCAAGTCGACATAATTCAAGAAACATGCAAAATAAGTGCATCAAATGACCCCAACGTAAACCTCACTCTTTGCTTGAATTCATTCAACTTCATACCAAAAGCTCACAACTCAACTCTTAAGGAGCTTGGCGTCATAGCAACAACGATATCCAAATGCAGCGCAACGCCTATAAGAACTAAAATCAAGAAAATCCTCAAAAGCAAAACTCTCATAAATGATGATCACAGGTACTTGAAATCATGCCTAGAGACATGTCTAGAGCTATACTCCGATGCGATCCTGAACCTGAAGAAATCGAGCAAAGCTATTAAAAGTGGAAGGTATGACGATGCTAGTATTATGTTAAGTTCGGTTGTGGATGCGCCGATAACATGTGAAGATGGGTTTAGTGAAGGAGGTATTGAGTCCACGTTGAAGAATGAGAATGATGACTTTTTTAAGCATTCGGTTATTGCTCTTAGTATTGTTGCCATTTTACATGGCCTTCATGGTTAAGTACTGTATCTGTGTGCATATGTGATGTTTGTTTATGGTACTGCGTGAAATTATGGTACTGTGTGAAATGAAAGGATATTTACTTTTAAAAACAAAAGACAGTGTATTCCTTTAAATTTACTTATGTTAAAATGAAAAAATTACTACTGCAGCATAATTTCGATATTATGAAGATTGGAATGCAATTTTTCGCTTTGTTCCCATATTTCAAACAAACCCAAGAGGGATTGGGGAAAAAAAACGTGGAGAGAGAATCAATATTTCAAGAGTGGGTTTATAAATTTATAGCCCCTGCTTTTTTTTGTTGGAGTAGCCGTACAATAAATGCTTATTTGGGACTATGACAGACTATTCGATGCTAACTTTGATACGTATAGATACAAGTTTAGCACCATATAAGCTTTTCTTTGCGATAGAAATGTGCGTACTTCTCAAGCAGTCATCGCTACCATGAAAATACAATACAAGAAAATCTCATCTTTGTTGAAAATCCTGATCAAACTGGTGGCCTCCCAAGGAGCGGGAACTGCCATTCTAACCCTTCTTGGGGGATTCCATCCACAAACGCAAAGTTCTTCTCCTTCTAATTCTCCTCCCTTGTCAAATCATAATCCTCGTTCATAGCAAAATCAGAAATTTGTTGATATTAATGAAGTTGGTTTTAAAAGGTTCGGAACCGAAGAAAAAACAACCGGATTGATCGAATATATGGTTATCAACGTGATAATTTTTATCAATCTGGATCTGTTTCTCTTAGATCCAGCTCTAAAGCAAGATATGCTTCAAGAAGCAATTACTCTCAATCGAGAAATGCTTTCAGGCCTGCTTTTGAAGCAAAAAAGGCACCAAAAAGTAACCAAACTCGCCTAGAACACATTTAATTTAATCAGAATAAAACTTCGTCATAGGCAGAGATGATTAAAAAAGACGGATTAATTTCTGATTTAGATCTCAATTTTTTTCCTCTAATCAATATCAACAAAAAGAGAATCGTCATTGTGAAAGAAGAGGTCGATAAAAGGACAAAGAATAAATGGAGCTTTTCAGTTGTTGCTTATGTTTTCGATAATAGGCCTCCTTATTGTTGAATTTGGCCTGCAATATATGGAGAAATTGAAGTGGTCGGAATTAGGTTGATGACGGAGAAGACGGTTTGCAAGTTGGAGCTCGGATACAGAAGTTACGGCGAAGAGAAGGAAGTGCCGCTTGGACAAGCAGTACGAACGTCTGTCGTGGATCTACAGACGTCTATTGCTTCAGGATTTGGAACCCGAGGCTTGGGACACACGTTTGTCACTTTGTGACTGACGTCTATGGTTTCGGGGAATGTTTTCTTGAAACTTATGATAGACGTCTGTCCAAATGTGACAGATGTCTATGACGACTTTCAACCTGTTTTTGGACCCGAGCTTGGTGTGATGATTTGTGATGTTCGAAGAGGCAATTTTGAAATTTTTTCTAGATTTTCTATTCTTCTATATAAGCTATTTTTTGGTTTGAAAGTTGATCACTCCAAGGGTTTAATTAAGGGTTTCATCATCCACTAACTAGAGTTTAGCAAACCCTAGTTTCTTCAATTCTAATCTCCATAAATTTATATTCTAGAGTGATTATTATGATCATTGTAATTAATCTCTTGGACTCTTCTCATTGGTATTAATAAAAGCTCTCTTTCAAAGTGGATGTACACTAATACGACGTTAGTGGAACCATTATAAATCGATGTGTGATTTATTTTTCGTTATTGCTTTGTTTCTCTGTTGCTTGTTTGATGATTGTGATTGTGATTGATATTGGATTGGTTGGGTTTAGATTGAAATATCGATTGGTTATTTTTGCATTATTTACCACAATCTTTGTTTTCCGCTGTGCTTCGGGTTTTAATTTAAGTGGTCTTGAGTCGAAAAGGCCACAACATTTGGTATCTGAGCTTTAGTGTTGGTAAGCGGTCATAGAAATGTCGGAATTGGATAATAACTCTAGTAGTCCTTCAATGGCTAGTCCAAGTGGCATAGTGCCTATGTTCATGAATCGTATGCGGCTTCGCGGTCACAATTGGTTATTGACAAGTGGAATGACGATAATGATTTTGAAAAGTGGAAATGAAAGATGAAAGCATTTCTTAGGAGGATCGGGTAGTGTTTGACATATTTGTTGCCGACAGACATCTCGGATGTGGAGAGAGAGGAAATGGAAGAGTGAGCATTCACTACACTTCAATTTGCTATGGAAGAGAATGTGATCTCCAAAATTAGTAGTGAGACTGCCACCAAGAGAATTTGGAACAAATTGGAGGAGTTGTATACGAAGAAGTCGCTACTAATCATTTGATCTCGTTGCAGACATTTTTTACCTATAAGATGAATGAAGAAACTTCGCTAAAGGTGCACTTAAATGTGTTTGATGATTTGTTAGTGAAGATGAAGGCGGTAGATTTGAAGATTGAATAAGAGCAAAAGGCAATGTTATTGTCGTGTTCATTGCCAGACCATTATACGAGTTTCTCAAATAGTTTGATCTATGGTCGTGATACATTGATGTTGGATGATGTCAAGATGGGTCTAGTGAAGAATTGTGAGATCAAATAAAGGAGTTAAGTGTTGGGAGTAATGGTCAAATTTTATTTGTGGATAAGGAGAGATGTGCGAAGAAGGAGAACCATGGGTGTTCTAAATCAAGGAACCCCGGTTGGAAAGGGAAGTTGAAGGAAAGAAAAGGAAAGTGTTATAATTGTAAGAAGCATGTTCATTGGAAGAATGAGTGTCCAGACAAGGAGAAGGGAAAGAAGGAAATAACGTCTTTATTGGTTGCGGTGGAGAGTGGTGTTGGTGAGGGAGACGTAGACGTATTAACGGCAGTAGAATCGGATGTTTCAAATAGCGGTCAGGTGCTCGATTCGGGCATGCTTTATCATATGACGTCAAATAGGAATAAATTTTCTTCTTATGTTGATAAAGTGAGAAATTCAATTGTTATGGAAAATGGTGCTATATGTAAGTCAAATGGCATTGGTTCCCTGCAAATTCGAATGTTTAACGGAGTAGTTCATACACACTAATGTGCACTATGTACTGGGGCTTTGGAAGCCTCTTATCTTCTTAGGGCAGCTGAATTCTCTAGGCTGTAAGATCACTGTTGAAAGTGACAACTTGCAGGTCTCGAAGGGTGCGCTTGTGATGATGAAGGGTGCTAGGACTCATGGTGTTTATTTGCTTCATAGACTTACTATAGAAGATGAAACTTGTGTGGGAGATGATAGGTCTCATGGCTTGGATGTGACTAGGTTGTGGCATTTGAGGTTAGGTCATTTTTCAGAGAGGGGTTTGGATATTCTTTGGAAGCGGAAGATGATCGATGGAGAGAGTTTCAACAAACTAGAGTTTTGTTAGGAATGTATCATGGGTTGTAACAACCCGAATCCCCGCGAGTCTGATTTTTTCGCAAAAATGCTAAAATCCAAGCCTACTGAAACCTGAGTTGGGTATTTGGTATCCTGCAAAATAGGAAAAGATAAATATATCAGAGCTCGAAATATCTCGCAGCGGAACTGACTAAAATATAATAGTAAGTAAATACTCACCAATAAGATAACACTTTCTAAACAAGTGTCTCAAAGCTGGAAAGTCTCTGCCGTCTACCTAAACTGTAGGATGTTATGAGCAGGGGGTCAGAACTAGAGTTCTGGTGAATGGACAAATTATACATTTCTATGTTTAATTCTACATATACCGTTTTATTTCCATGTACTGTTATATTAAGTTTATTGGGTTTATAACACTCTCGCCTCAGTGCGTTAATCGTGCCCATCTACTCCCTAGTAGATTAAAACCTAATATTTGATATATATATATAGTTATATGCCCCATGACCGCATCGGTCTTAGATAGTACCCATATTACCTTCTGTATCCTCCTCGTAAAGGACTCCATCATTTTGCTACTATGGCGTTCTATGACTACATCTATAAAGGATTGTCTCATGAGGATGTAATACAGATGTTCCGCCGTCTACTATGAAAACATAAAACTATACTAATGCTCGGACATCCATAATGTACCACCTAGTGCGTACCTTGAGGACTATATGTAATTGTTCTGTCTACTCACTGAATCCCGCTTAACAAGGTCTATCTTGTATAGAACTCAGTCGGGGATTTTATATTTCTGTAAAGGGCTGCCCTGTTAGGCCTACAAAAAAGATATTATATTTGGTCCGTCTCTTTTCTTATCGTGGCTATGGCCCCACACAGCCACCCCTCAACTAATCGAAAGACCTCTAAAGAGCTAAGTAGCTACACCCTACTACAAACAATCTAAACATCCAACTGGCTACGCCCCTCATCCAATGTCTCGATAGTTAAAGTTTCATTAGACTGATGGTTTAACTCTAATCTTTCCCGAACTTGCTTATTGGTTTTGATGCTAACCCGATGTCCACATGCGACTATCCTTTTGGGTCTTGCCCATTAAAACTTACTTACAAGTACTGGGACATACAAATATCCTATTCCAAACATCAAACTCTTTTGACAGCTTACAATGGTCCTGCCATGCAAAAAGCAGTCAAGACATATTCTTTTGATGGAACACCTACAGACCTGCCCCTAGAGGACTGCTCCGCTACACCTACCCGAGAGGGCCATCCTTGAGTATCCTCACTTCCCGTCGAAGTTTTGTACTTCCTTCTAGCCCAAAATAACTAAGTTGGACGTGCTTCTTCTATGCTGAAATCTATAATGAACTGCTTCGTTAGGCTCTTCTTCCTTTGGGTTGCTTCAAACGCATCTCGCTCTTTTATTAGACCTTTAATCTTTTATGCGTTCAGTGAAAAATATTTTGTTGGCTACTTATTTACCCTAATTAGCATAATTTTGTCCCAACCTCACCTAATTTTTGTGAGACCATCAATTTCTGACTGAAAGGGAATGTTGTTGGTACGAGCCACTTCTATTATCATGCTTATTAAATTAATTTAAGTCTTAAGTTTATTAAAATAAGATGCTCCTATTATTTCTGCTATATTTGCTTATTAACTTAATTTAAGTCTTAAATAAGCATTTTCTGTTCTTTCTACTTAATTACAACCTATGTTATAATTTTATTTGTAATTGTCACTTTTATTTTCTTTTATAATGTGTACATTATAAATATAATTACAAGCGTCTCTTTTCTATTCTAGTATGTCTTCTTTTATTATGATAATGAATTATCTTTAATTTTCTTATATTACATGACAATCTTGGCTTGGGACTATGTTCGACTGTCACAAATTTACTTATCATAATATCTGCATTGCTTTTTATTCTATTACATGCACAGTAAATGCAGATCTATGTATATTTCTGTTCATTGCTTCTAGTCTTTGTCTAATAATTAACTTGATTTATCCTTTACTTATTTTAATTCTTCACTTTATTTTCTTATATTCTAGGAAATAGTTCTATTCTCTTTGGTTGGTTACAAAAAAAACTGTGCTAAAAATACATTTCCATGTTTTAATACTAAATAATGCTATAACCAATAATTTGTAACTGCAAGATATTTCTTTACTTATTGGATAGTGCAAAATACAATAATTTCTCTATTTTACACTAATTTCCTTTTTCTTTCTTTTTATTCTTGCAATTACGTTTATCGTCATCTTTTAAATATTAAACTCTAGAAATGTATTCTCTTTTTTAAACCAATCAATTAATCTATCATCAACTTTCCTATCAAGTCACTAAATTTTCTTTAATTTATTGCTCCTATCTTAGCATAATTCCTACAAATATCTATCTTTCTCTTTTTATTTCAGTTTTCTTATTTTACATCTAATTTCTGTAATTCTAGTGTTCTTTAATTTTAGTCTGTATTTACGAATTCTTTTCTTTACTATTTTATTCGTGTAAAAAGGAATAAAAAGAAGCTAACATTTACAGGCTAAATTTCAACTTTAAAATAATTGTAAATAACTAAAATTTTCTTACTTTTAGGCTTACGTCTTTCTTTAACTGCCAAGCCTAATATTAATTAAATATAAGCCTTCTTATACAATTTATAGTCTTAGTATAACTAACTAACATAATTAATTATTGAAATAAATACTAAATAAAATTATTTAATGGGAACGTAACGATAATATATCATAAACGTAAAAGATATATAATTAAGTCCATTCACCTGTCGTCCTTAGCTGTTCTCATGCTCAGCTTGGCTCAATGGTCCTTCTGGATCCCCTTCTAAGGCGTAAAATATTTTTATTGAGAAGATCACCTCCCTAGAAATATTTTTCTCTTTAGGGTCCAGCCTCAGGCATTGAGCCCGTTGAGAGAAAATTTGATTGTGAGAAAGTAGCTAGGCTTAGGGTTCTATTTATAGTGGAGTTTGGAGATCTCAAACCGTTGGATTCTTGGATTAAATCTGGAGCCATCATGTCACAGGGCCCTTCAGAGCCGTCAGATGTATTGGCTCGAATTGAATAAAAATCTGTTTTATTTCGTTTGGCACGTACCTGGATGTAATTACGTCCAGGTGGCAACGTGGGTCGACCCTAGCGTCGACCTCTGTTCTCCATAGGTCCACCTGGCGGTCGACCTAGGAGTGCTCTAGGCCGACCTATGGGCCGACCCATATACTTATTTATTTTTTCCGTTTTCTTGATTTTTGTTTCCTTCGTAACTTCTCCGTATTAACTCGGATTTTGACAAGTTATATATGGAAATTGATCAGAAAATCGCCACGAACATAGTGATATAAGTTTTGAGGCCATCTTCTGAAAATTTTAAAAATATTTATTTTCACTATTCATCATTATTTGATTATTTAATTATATAAAAATACAGGGTGTTACATTCTCCCACCCTTTAGGAAATTTCGTCCCCAGAATTCGACAAGGGTAAAATTATGTAATTCCTTGCATCAATTACATCCATTTTGTGTACATCCAATTTTGCGATCATTCGTGTTATTGTGCAAAAGTGTTATTCAATACAAAATATATGCATGTACGTGAATTTCTGAGCAGTACCTCCTATGTGAATGCTTTTCCACTTCAAAATTTCATTTTAAAATATGATGCACACATCCTAAATATACTTGCAAATTCTATATGAATGCAATTATTTTGAAAACTCAAAACATTTTTCATCTAATTTTCCCGCTGAATAGGGGTGTAGTTCAACGAAATTTTCATCCAAACCCTACTGCACAACTTTTAACATTCGAATTTCAAAAGATTCTAATTTTCTGAACTCAATTTCTTATGTCAAAAAGAAGGTAGAAAATGAAAAAACTCCACATTTCTCTATTTTACTTTTGTGTACTTCTCTCTTCATACTTGGAACTTATGTCGCTATCCTATAAAATCTCTATTTTCTTTCCCAAGCACGGTTACATAAGAAAGATTTTTTTCCTTTCAAATCTTTTCCCAAGTGTAATTTATGGGAAAGATGTATTTTTCTTTTGTAATTTTCTTATATTTCTATTGATGTTTCCGTTGCTTTCTTTAGATCTTACTGTTTTTTTCTTTAGTTACTTTTTATTTTCTTTTACTCTTCTTTTAATATAGCAACTAAACACATCTATCATCTAGGGCTAGGAGGTCTAGGACCATGTCCACTCTGACATAGAAAAGTCATATTCTAGGAATCCAAGTAACTCATGTGCTCCTATTACCGCCTATTACTTGTTACCAACTTACGCTGTGTTACTCATGACGAATAAGATCTATTCATCTCTTCCATTCATGCTCAAAAAACGAATAACTAAGTCTCATTTACTGCAATGGATAAGAGTTTCAATCTGTGCAATATCTATCTAAAAAGGCAACTAAGTTTGGAGAAATTTTCTCTTTACCTTTCGTTTTTCCTCAACTAAGGTTTACTTTTCCCAACCACGTGTGTCTTACTATCTTACCAATATCATTTCACTATTCTTCTATAGTCTACACATGAAGCAATATTTCTAGGTTTTCATTAGTGTCCTATACATCTTACGGGAACTTTTATTATTACTACTAGGAGTAATTAATGCTATAGCCTTACACTTTTTCCATTCACCTAGGAAATGATTCTTATCTACTCCAAATTTAAAAGTTTGGTTTGGTTTGGCATTTATCATTTTACTTTAAATATTAAAGCTTCTAAAATTTTGAAACATCTAATCCTAAAATTCTTTCCTTTGAAGGGTTATTTCGAAGTTTTTATTAAATTCAAAGGTACTTGGTTACTTAAAATTTATCTTTCCAAAAATTTACTTTTCCACCAAACTATCTTTCTTTAAAACATGTCTTGCTTGTTCTTAAAACATTTTTTTGTCTTGACTTCAAAAAAAATGTCCTCACATGTTTTCAAAATATCTTCTTTTCATAGCTTTTCTAATTTACTAAAACTGGAGTAGATAAGAACAATTATTTTATCAAAAATCTCTTAACTTTTCTACTCTTCCAATTACTTTACCTTGAAAGAGTTTCTAACTTACTACACTTCATGGTTTAATACCTTAATGTATTGGAATTACTTTCTCTTATGAAAAACCATTAACGCTAAAAGCTTCAATGAATCCTTTAAAGGAGGATTTCATGTTTATGTGAAATTATAAGGAATTTATTTTATATTTTATTGAAATAGACTATATAAAATATGGTGCTTTTCATACCTTGTACATCTCTTTCACGTATTCCTTATAACTTGCATAAAAATCTTTATTTGCGATTCATAGAAAATTATATCATTGTTCATTTCATTCCAATAGACTAAAGTATGTTTACTCTATATTCACTTATATAAGATATTTCCTACTAAATTTATTAATTTAATGTACATTACTTTTCAAAACAACTCATTTTTCAAAACTGCTTTAATATTTTCATAACTAGAAAATACTCTCATATAGTTATTTAAATAATAAGTGTACATGCACATTACTTTAGAAATTACCTTCTAAACTCATTTGGGTCAAAACAGATGTGGCGCAAAAACACCGTTACTACAACCAAAAATACTAGTTTATGGATTCAATTAAAATAAATATTAATAAATCTCATATGCAATGTAAAAACATTTCCTTTGGTAGTCACCTACTCTAACAATAGTGACATAGTCTATGCTTCCTTTTTATACCGAAAACATCTATTACAACAATAAATGTTGTAACCTACGTTTTCGATACTTAACACACTCTAGATTTTTATATTTATATCTTTTTTTATCTATAAAGAAACTAGCGAGCTATACAAGTTATATAATTCTTCAAAAAGAACTTCATTTTTAACAAAATTTACATCATATAAAAACCAATTTAAATTTCGTACCACTTATTCTTTTTCAAAAACCTAATATTTACTTCCTTAAAATTTATTAACAATTATACTTTTCAACTTTTCAATTCCAAAAGTTTCATTTTATTGGGTAAGACATATAGTGGATTTTCTTCTTACTAAAATCTCTTATTCCTTCCAAAATAAAAACACTCTCTCAACTACCCCTAAGGTACTTATTCCCTTCCTATAACATATGGATACCAATCTTCACTCAAAACATGGCTTATTTGTATGCTATAAATCGGTAATTAACATAGGGCTCAACATACTTGGGTCATCCCAAACCCAACTAGCAAACTATCTAAAAACTTTCCATATTTTCAAATCCATAATTGGAGAGTATTTGGATTTAGTACATAATATATTTATATTTTATTCAAAAATACAAATACGTTCACTCACTATCTACTAGGAATCCTAAACCTAGGCTCTGATACCAAATGTAACAACTCGAATCCCAGTGAGTCTGAATTTTTTGCAAAAATGCTAAAATTAAATCCCACCGAAACTCGAGTTGGATACTTGGTATCCTGCAAAATAGGCAATGATTAATATATCAGAGCTTAGAAAATTATCTCACAGGGGAACTGACTAAAATATAATAGTAAGTAAATACTCATCAATAAAATAACACTTTCTAAACAAGTGTCTCAAAGCTAGAAAGTCTCCGCCATCTACTAAAACTATAGGATGTTATGAGGAGGGGGTCAGAACTAAAGTTCTGATAAATGGAAAAATCATACACTTCTAAGCTTAATTCTACATATACTATTTTATTTCCCTTTACTACTATATTAGGTTCATTGGGTTTATAGTACTCTTGTCTCAGTGTGTGAATCGTGCCCATCTACTCCCTAGTTGATTAAAACCTAATATCTAATATATATAGCTATATGCCCCTTGATCGCATCGGTCTTAGATACTACCCATAATACCTTCCATATCCTCCTCGTAAAATACTCCATCGTCTTGCTACTATGGCATTCTAGGACTACATCTATAAAGGACTGCCTCATAAGGCCTATAATACAGATGTTTCAACGTCTACTATGAAAACGTAAAACTGCATCCATACTAGTCTATACTAATGCTCGAACATACACAATGTACCACCCAGTGTGTACCTTAAGGACTATACGTAATCGTTCTGTCTACTCCCTGAATTCCGCTTAACAAAGGTCAACCTTGTATGGAACTCAGTCGAGGATTTTCTATTTCTGTAAAGAACTGCCTTGTTAGGCCTACAATACAGATATTCTATTTGGTCCGTCTCTTTTCTTATCGTGGCTATGGCCCTACGCAGCCACCCTTCAACTAATCGAAAGACCTCTAAAGAGCTAAGTGGCCATGCCCTACTACAAACAATCTAAACATCCAATTGGCTGCGCCCCTCAACCAATGTCTCGATAATGAAAGGTTCATTGGACTGCTAGTTTAACTCCAGTCCTTTCCGAACTCGCTTCTTGGTTTTGTTGTTGGCCCGATATCCACATGCGACTATCCTTTTGGATCCTTTCCACTAAAACTTACTTGCAAGTACTAGGACATACGAATATCCTATTCCAAACATTAACATCGCTTGACTTCCTACAATGGTCCTGCCATGCAAAAAGTAGTTAAAGCATGCTCTTTTGATGGAACACCTACAGACTTGCCTCTAGAGGACTGCTCCACTACGCCTACCCTGGAGGGCCATCCTAGAGTAATCTCACGTCCCGTTGAAGTCTCGTACTTCCTTCTAGCCCAAAATAACTATGTTGTACGTGCTTCTTCTATGCTGAAATCTATGATAAACTGCTTCGTTAGGCTCTTCACCCTTTAGGCTACTTCAACCGCATCTCACTCTTTTATTGGACCCTAAGTCTAATATTTTATTTTGCATTTAGTTTACTTTTCTTATTTTCTTGGCTACTTATTTATCCTGAATAGCATAATCTTATCCTAGCCTCACCTGACTATTGTGAGACCATCAATTTCTGACTGAAAGGGAATGTTGTTGGTATGGGCTACTTCTATTATCTTGCTTATTGACTTAATTTAAGTCTTAAGTTTATAAAAATAAGCTGTTTCTATTATTTCTGCTCTATTTTCTTATTTACTTAATTTAAGTCTTAAATAAGCCTTTTCTGTTCTTTTTACTTAATTACAACCTATGTTATAATTTTACTTGTAATTGTCACTTTTATTTTCTTTTGTAATCTGTACATTATAAATATAATCACAAGCGTCTCTTTTCTATTCTAGTCTGTCTTCTTTTGTTATGATATTGAATTCTCTTTAATTTTCTTATATTAATAACAATCTTGGCTTGGGATTACGTTCGACTGTTACAAATTTAATTATCATAATAATTGCTTTGCTTTTTATTCTATTATCTACACAGTAAATGCATGTCTAGGTATATTTCTATTTATTGCTTCTAGTCTTTGTCGAATAATTAACTTGATTTCTCCTTTACGTATTTTAATTCTTTACTTTATTTTCTTACATTCTAGGAAGTAGTTCTATTCTATTTGATTAGTTACAAAAAAATGTGCTAAAAATCCATTTCCATGTTTTATTACTAAATAATGCTATAAATAATAATTCGTAACTGCGAGATATTTTTTTATTATTTCTTTACTTATTGGATAGTGTAAAATACAGAAATTTCTCTATTTTACACTAATTCCGTTTTTCTTTCCTTTTATTCTTGTAATTACGTTTATCGTCATCTTTTAAATATTAAACTATAGAAATGTATTCTCTTTTCTAAACCAACCAATTAATCTATCACTAATTTTCCTACCAAATTATTAAATTTTCTTTAATTTATTACTCCCGTCATAGCATAATTACTACAAATATATATCCTTCTCCTTTTATTTCCGCTTTTCTTATATTACATCTAATTTCTGTAAATCTAGTCTTCTTTAATTTTTGTCTGTATTTGCAAAATCTTTTATTTACTATTTTATTCATGTAAAAAGGAATAAAAAGAAGCAAACATTTACAGACTAAATTTCAACTTTAAAATAGATGAAAATAACTATAATTTTCTTACTGTTAGGCTTACGCCTTTCTTTAACCGTCAAGCCTAATATTAATTAAATATAAGCACTCTTATACAATTTACAGTCTTAGCATAACTAATTAACAGAATTAATCACTGAAATAAATACTAAATAAAATTATTTAACGGGAATTTAATGATAATATATCATAAACATAAAAGGTATACAATTAAATCCATTCACCTATCGTCCTTAGCTTTGCTTATGCTCAACTTGGCTCAATGGTCCTTTTGGATCCCTTTCTAAGGCCTAAAATATTTTTATTTAGAAGATCCCCTCCCTAGAAATATTTTCTTTTTAGGGTCCAGTCTCAGGCAATGAGCCCATTGGGAGAAAATTTGATTGTGACAAAGTTGCTAGGCCTAGGGTTCTATTTATAGTGGAGTTTGGGGATCTCAGACCGTTGGATTCTTGAATTGAATCTGAAGCCACCACGTCATAAGGTCGTTCAGAGCCAACAGATGCATCAACGTATGGCTCGAATTGAATAAAAATCGATTTTATTTTGTTCGACACATACCTGGATGAAATTACATCCATGTGGCAACATGGATCGACCATAGGGTCGACCTCTGTTCTCTATGGGTCGACCTAGGAGTGTTCTGGGTCGACCTATAGATAGGTCGACCCATATATTTATTTATTTATTTCATTTCTCTTGATTTTTGTTTCCTTTGTATCTTCTCTGTATTAACTCGGATTTTGATAAGTTATATATGGAAGTTGATCATAAAATTGCCATGAACACAAAGGTATAAGTTTCGAGGCCATATCGTGAAAATTTCAAAACTGTTTAATTTCGCTATTCATCGTTATTTGATTATATAAAAATGCAGGGTGTTACATGGTTAAGCAAACTAAAGTTTCATTCGGTGAAGGAAAATATGATTCGAGAAGGGTTCTTGAGTATGTTCACACGGATTTTTGGGGACAGGCACCAATAGCTTCTTTGGCAGGAGCTCGCTATTATATTTCTTTTATTGATGACTATTCTCAAACAGTATGGGTGTATGTAATGAAGGCCAAGTCGGAGGCATTTGCAAAGTTCAAAGCATGGAAAGCTCTTGTTGAGAATGAGAGTGGCAAGTCTTTGAAGATTTTAAGTTTCGATAATGGCAAAGAGTATGCTTCTAGAGAGTTTCTGGAGTTTCGCAAGCATCGTGGCATTTGGAGGCATTTGACTACACTAAGAGATCCACAGTCAAATGGTGTTGTAGAGAGGATGAACCATACTGTACTAGAGAAAGCTTGATGCTTGAGATTGACATCAGATTTGTCTATGGGATTTTAGGCAGAAGCTCTAACAACCGCGGTGCATATTATGAAACGAATTCCGTGCTCGGCTATTGGTAACAAAATCCCAAAGGATGTGTGGAAGGGAAAGAGCATGGACTTGAGTTATCTTCGTGTGTTTGGTATTTCGGTTAATGTGCATGATCTGGAAATGATAAGCTTGATCCTACGGTTTTAAGGGTTTTGTTTAGCTATACGAACGATGTAAAAGGTTATCAGATATGGAATCCGGAAACGAAGAAGATATCATCATGTTACTTTTGATGAGTCGGCGTTCTTCAAAGAGAATGAGAGCTCATCGGATGTTGTAACGACCCTAATTTTGGTTAACACTATTTAAGACATTTAATTAGTTAATTTAAATGAAATGTTGAAATGGTTAGGGGATTAAGATTTATGTTAATAGGCGTAGCCATTCAAACTTAAACTAATGAACTAAAAGGGGATTTAAAATGAAATACATAAGGGAAATCAGTTAAGGGGCAAAGCAGGAACAAAGTATATTCTTATACCCCAAAACCTTAAACCACGGTCGTTTTACACATTCAAAACAAAAACTAAATAGAAGCGAGGTCGGCCATCATTAAGGAAAATCAAGTAGAAGATAAACCTAGAATTAAGAGGAAGCTTCATCAACTAAATCCAAGATTAAACCTCAACTCCTTAATCACAAAGCTAAGGTGAATAATGACTAAATATCAATTTTTTGATTGTTTTCGGTTTTAGATTAGATCCAAACAATTTTGCAAGGTTTTTCCATGTTTTTGATTGCTAAATTGAATATATATGTTTGTTGATGATTTATGCTAATTCATATGAATTATATGATATGTTTAATATGAAGTACCCTATTAAATGACGTCCAAATGCCTTGCTATTTTATAATAAGATTAGAAATAATATTTTAGAGATGAGTTTCAATTTTTATAAATTTTTGAATTTATGTGGATTTAATATTAATTTTCTAGTGAAGAAAATGGTCATTTAGGTTCAAAATTAAATGCAGCTAATATATGTATATTTTGAGTCGGAAATTAATATACATTAGAAAATATATGAAAAATGATTTATGAGAATTTTTGTAGGATTTTCCTAAGTGATATAATAGATATATAAAATTATTTAAGGTATGAGACTTAAATGTTTTATATATTTACAAAAGGAGAAGGGGCACTTTGTAAATAATTTGATTTGTTTATTTCTGAAATTTAGGCTGTGCTTTTAGAAAAGAAATCAGCAACCAATCATATCTTGACAAACAATGCAAATTAGTTGAAAAGAATTACTTTAAAAAGTTAAAAGTCAGGTTTTACATGCCTTTTACATGTTTTGCCACTTTCGGCACCTAGCATTCGACACCTTACTTCTGCCTCCGTCTCCATCGAAACCAATACACATGATATCAAAAGCTTTGGTACGTAGTGGATTGGGCATAGGCAAAAGGTATAGAGTCGAAACAAGGGGTTCCAAAGAGGTCAAAGCCTTACTTTATTTTTAAATGAAAATACACTTGCTTTGATTTCGAAAGAAACGCTTTCATTAACTTTTAATTAGGTCAAATTGTTTTAAAGGAATGGATTTGAAAGAGGTTGTGATTTTTGTTTTAAGTAAATGCTTTCGAAAGGATCGAAACCCCTTGCAACTACTCTCTACCTTCTGCAACAAATGGTTTCAAAAGAACTACTTTGTTTGCAAAACTAAGCCTCTTCTCCAATGCTTTCAAAGGGTTGATCTCAACACCATCAGTACTTTACTTAGAAAATATCTTTCAAAATAGCGCTTTCGACTTAGTTTTTTTATGACCCTTTTTCTATTTAAAGTTGAACCCAAAAGGTTTTGAAAGGAATAGTTTCTAATGGTTTCGAAAGGTTACTCCACATGTTTTACTTAAACTCAAGTGCTTTCGAAAGTTTTGAATTTATGAAAAGGATTTAGTGTTTTGAAAGGTTTGAGATGAAGGTTTCGAAGGGGTGATTCCCCAATGGTTTCGAAAGGTTTTAAGTGGAAGGTTCCAATGTCTTCCAAAGGCAATGTTTATAGTGTTTTGATAAGAGGATGTCTAAGGTTATAAAGCTTTCAAAATAAAGGTTTTATAAAGTTTTTGAAAGGTTTGTTAAGAATGGTTTTGAAAGGTATGTTTTGCCCTTTCGGCCTAAGGTTATAAAGCAAAGTAGTTACTTGGTTTTGAAAGGGATACTTCAAAGGTTTCGAAAGGGTAGTTTTAAATGTTTAATGTTTTCATCAACAAAGTTTTTGGTAAAGTATATAAAACATGACAAGGTGATTTGAGTAAATCATAGAGTATATTTTTCTTGTTTAAAGTATGATTTAAAGGTTTCGATCAATTTGAGAGAAAAAAATTTTAAGTAAAATTTTATGGGCAGATGACCCTAAGTAAATGACTCGGATATTAGAATACTAGATGTGACTGGTATGGGGTCGCGCCCTATACTTTGGCCAATAGCCCCTAGCTAATATAAGTCCAAAATTCTAGTGTGTAGGGTTTTGTCACAGGTAAGACTAAAATGATGTTACGCATAAAAAGGAATATATAGAGTGAGGATAAGTTATTGGTGAGCCTACAAAACCATTTGGATCAGGTTACTTTGGGAGAACTAACTTAGGAATAGACCATCCAGAAGAGGATTATCTAACAGAAGTTAGATTATTTGTTTATTTTGTCTGGTAGGCACGAGTCAGGCAAAGGTTTGTAGTTAGACAAAAAAAACTGTAGTGCTTGGAGAGAGATAGTCCATTTGTTACCTGATTTGTATGCATACATGATATTGCTTTATTGTTTTAACCAGTTTTGGTTTTAGGATTATGATTTGCCAAATATATATTTTAAAATGATATTAGTGAGGGAAAACTCATTCTACTAAGTGACATGGTCTCACTTAATATCATATAACCAAGACGTATAGTATTATTCATAACAGGCTTTATGTTTGAATCGAAGTTTATGTTTTTCTCCTTAAACTCTCGGGTGCTCAAAATTGATTTGAATATGTTGAGGGTTGTGGATTTACAGGTTTTAGTAGGTGGACAAATAATGCGTCCAAAGATGAGTAGGAGGCTGAAGTTAGCTATTTAGGAGTTGTTATGTTTTATTTTCGCTTTGTTGTATTAAATCTGTTATGATTATTTAGTATTCTGGTCATCTAAAGGGGCATCTTCATATGTCGCTCTTGGCGTATTTTGTAGTAATTATATTTGATCAGAATTTGGAAAACGTTTGGGATTGTGTAACTTTGATATGAAAAGTTTTTTTGAAATGTAATAAGAAAAGTGTTTTAATCTATGACTATTTTATTTCATATTTAAGTGCTTCTGATATTATGGATACCATTAATATTACCGTATTTAGTCACCGGAAGTTAATACTATGGATGACTACAGCATCTGTAGCGCTTAGCTTTGTGCCTCCAAATATGGGATATTACAGCTTAGTATCAGAGCATAGGTTTGTGAAAAACTTTAAACTAAAATGATTTTGGAAAACATATTCCTAAGGAATTAGGGATAAGATCGAGGATGGGATAGCGTTATAGTAACGTACTTGTATTTCCTATATATAAGTATACCCTATATCTCTATTCTCCTACATCTCTTAGGCTATTCTTATGTGTCTTATGTGGCTTGAATATAGATATGGATGCAAGAAGTGAAAGAGTTAACATTGGAGGGAGAAGCACCATGACTAATGGAAATTCCATACCTAATACCAGGAGAAACCAAGGTTAGGCACAAGCTGGAAATATGAGTGCTGGAGTCCTGCAAGTAGACAAGGGAGCAATGTATCAGTTCTTTGTCAACATGATGCAGGCGGGAATTGATGCTGGAGTGGTGAGAGGTAATATTGGAGGAGGGAACCAAGAAGCTCCGATGGTGAATAACTACGCTATTCTGATAGAGATTGCGCTCGGTTGGGAGAAAAGCCAATTATTAGTACTGAAGACGCAATCGAAGTAGAGAATTGGCTAGTTCATTATGAGAGGATTTTTGCTGACTTAAGGCTCAATGATGAGAAAAAGAGAATGCTTGCTTCTAGACAGCTTCAAGGAGCAGTGCTATACTAGTGGAACAGTGTTAAGATCAGAGTTAATGAGGAGACAATGACACGGGCCGAGTTTAAGAGGAGGTTTGAGGAGAGGTTGTTTGAGATTGGAAATCCCTCACTACTCAGAAAGTTTGTTGAGTTGGAGCAGGGAGAGATGACTTGTTGGAGTATGCTACAAGATTTGAGGAGTTGGTGAGGTATGTGTATGCTACTGTTGATACTATGATTAAGAGAAATGAAAAGTTCATTAGGATGTTGAAACCTGAGCCGTCAAAGGCAACATTAACTCATATCAGGGATCCTTGTGATGTTGTAGTAGATATGGCTTTAAGAAATGACGAGATGCTTGCTTTTCTAGAGAGAAATTAGGCAAAGGAAGTCCAAGTGGGGCAGAGTCAGAAAAGGAAATTCTTCCATAAGGAAGGAGCTCAAAAGGGTGGAGCTGCGAAGAAGGGGAAGTCGAAGGTTGTCTTCTACAAGTGTGATAAGAAAGGGCATTTTGCAAATAAATGTTGCTTTGGTGATGGAAAGAAGGTGGTTGATAAGAAGAACATCAGATGCTTCAACTATGATCGAATTGGACATTATATGAACTAGTGCAAAGAGCTAGTTAAGGATGGCAAAGGAAAGGTGTTTGCATTGGGGCCTGCTATCTCGAGGCCAATAGAAGAGGAAAAAGAAAAAGCTGTGTTGGGAGGTACACTTCTGATTCATGGTATGTCAGTTAGAGTTCTTTTGATACTGATGCATCACATTCTTTTATATCTTGTTGTTTGGTAGAAATCTTAAACAAGAACTCTCACACTTAGTTACATCCTTAAGGGTTGCAAATCTGATAGGAGGGTATGTGACACTTGGGACGAAGTGTGACTACCTAGAGTTTGATTTATTAGGTCATACCTTTGTTTGCAGTTTGCATGTGTTTGATTTTGTAGGGTTTGGAATTATTTTAGGTATGGATTTTTTAAGTAAATACGATGCTAAGATATTTTTCCATGATAGGTAATATCACTTAGACACCATGATTGTTGTGACCGGATAGTATATTCCATAGAAAACCCTAACTTTGAGGTCAATACATTATTGGGTATTGTGGTGGCAAATGAAAAGTTGAGTCGAGTTTCGGTGTTAAAGAGTTCGTGGATGTTTTTGAACCCATTGTAGGATTGCCACTGAAACAAGCTATTGAGTTTCAAATAGACTTAGTACTTGGAGTAGAACCAATAAGTAGACCGCCATGCAGAATTACTCCTACTGAGATGAGGGAGTTGAGGGGAAGTTGGTGGATTTGGAAGGCAAGAATTTTATTAAGCCAAGTAGTTCACCTTAGGAGCAGCCACAGTGTTTGCTAAGAAGCCAAATGGATAGTTAAGGTTATGTACGATTATCGTAAGTTGAATGAGAAGACGATAAAGAATCGATATCTGTTGCCTAGATTTGACAATTTATTTGGTTAGTTGAGTAGGGATAAAGTATTTTCCCAATTGGATTTGGCAATAGGTTTCCATCAGCTTAGAGTAGCAGATGATATATTCCATTGACGGTGTTTAGAACTAGGTCTGAATCATACGAATGGTTAGTAATGCCGTTTAGACCAACTAACGCGCCAACATTCTTTATGGATTTGATGAATCGAGTTTTTCGAGATTACTTGGATATGTTTATGTTGTTATTTATAGATGATATTTTGATATACTCTAAGGAAGAAAGGGAGCATGGAGTTCATCTTCGAGTGGTGCTTGAGACGCTGAGGCAGAATCAACTAAATGTGAAGTTTTCAAAGTGTCATTTCTGGAAGTAGGAAGTGAAATTTCTTGGTCATGTAGTCTCAGAGAAAGGGTTGTCTGTAAATCCAACTAAGATCGAAGCGGTGAATAATTGGAAGAGACCCGAGATAGTAACTAAGATAAAGACTTTTCTTGGATTAGCTGGGTATTATTAGAGGTTCATAAAGGATTTCTCATGAATAACAGCACCAATGACCAAGCTAACGTAAAAGGATATGAATTTTGTGTGGACCGATAGGTGTTAGGAAGCATTCCAGAGCTTTAAATACTTATTGAGTAATGCACCTATGTTAGTTGTTTCGGAAGGGAATCTGGACTTAGTAGTGTATACAGATGCTTGTGGAACTGGGTTAGGAGCTGTGTTAATGCAAAGAGGTAAAGTGATTGCCTATGCTTCTTAGCAGCTTAGACCGCATGAGGTGAGATACCCGACGCACAATTTAGAATCAGCTGCAGTGATTTTTACATTGGGGGTGTGGAGACATTATCTTTTGGCAGAAAGATTCGAGTTATACATGGACCATAAGTCGCTAAAGTATTTATTCTCTCAGAAGGACTTGAATACGAGACAATAGAGGTGGTTAAAGTTTTTAGCCGCTTATAACTTTGGAATTGAGTGCACACCAGGAAAGGTAATTAGGCTGCTGATGCACTTAGCAGAAAACATCAGAATGCAGTGCTAGCGATGATAGCTAAGTGGAAGGGTTTGGAAACATTGACACACAGAGTACAGTGGAGATCTAGGATTAGTTCTAGTACTGAAACTACTATGTTGTCATGTTTAGAAAATTGACCAGTTATGATTGAAAGGATTGCCTCTAAGGAAGGAGAGGATCCAGTGTTAGCTGAGTGGACCAAGAAGTTAAGAAATGGAACAGAGATCGATGACTTGAAGGATTTCAGTCTTGACTAGAATGGGTGGTTAAGAAATAAAGGAAGATTGTGTGTTTCGAATATAGGAAGCATTATGAAAAAAGTTCTTAAAGAATGTCATCGTTTGAAGTTCACTATTCATCTGGGAGGAACTAAGATGAATCATGACATGAAGAGAAGTTTCTTCTAGGAAGGAATAAAGAGGGATGTAGGCTTATGGTTGAAGTAGTGTTTGTACTGTCAACAGGTAAAAGCCAAACATTTGAAACCGAGTAGGTTACTTCAGCCATTAGATATTCCAGTATGGAAATGAGATTCAATTTCTATGGATTTTATAGATGGGTAGCCAAGATCTAATAAAGGAAACAAAAGTATATGGGTCGTAGTGGACAAGTTAACCCAGAGTTCCCATTTCATTCCCGTTAAGTCAACTAGGATGGTAGCTGTTTTGGCTAAGTTATTTCTGAAGAATGTAGTTAGACTTCATAGAACTCCTAATAGTATAGTAAGCAATAGAGATTCCTTGTTCACTAGTGAGTTCTGGAAGATTTTATAGGATATTTTAGGTACCAAGCTTAAGATGAGTACCGGTTACCATCCGCAGACTGATGGAAAAATAGAAAGAGTTAACAAAGTCTTAGAAGATTTGTTGCGATCTTATATGCAAGATTTTGGGGGATCATGGAAAGTCCGTCTACACTTAGTCGAGTTTTCGTATAACAACGGTTATCAGGCTAGTATATGGATGACACCATTTGAAGCTTTGTACGAAAGGCCATACAAATCTCCAGTTTGTTGCTTAGAGACCAGTGATAGGATGATTCTTGTTCTGGATTTAGTTAGAGAAGCCGCAAAAAAGATTGAGTTGATTTGGGCTAGGACAAAAGAAGCTTATTCTAGGCAGAAGAGTTATGCTGATAGAAGACGGAAGGACTTAGAGTTCTCAGTAGAAGATCATGTTTTCGTCAAGATATCACTAATGGAAGATGTAATCAGATTTGGAAGGTCAAGGAAATTGACACCGAGATACGTTGGACCATTTTCTATTATTGAAGGGATCGGGAAATTCGCTTATAGGGTTGAATTACCAAACAGTTTAGTAGATGTCCATGATGTATTCCATATTTCTCATCTAAGAAGGTGTATTATATATCCGGAGACTACTATAGCACCGACTGTGTTAGAGGACTTAGTAGTAGAGCCGAATTTGACTATAGCTAGAAAATAAGTTTGTATAGTCGCGAGAGATGAGAAGAGGCTAAGGAACAAGATAGTCAGATTAGTTAAAATCCAGTGGAGTGAAGATGAGAGAGATTGTACTTGGAAGAATGAGAGCAGGACTAGAGACACTTGCCCTGATTTATTTGATGGTATGTTTTTTCTTTTTAATTGATTTGTTTAGTACCTTTCATAATTTCAAGGACGAAATTCTTTAAGGAGGGGAGTCGGTAATGATCCTAATTTTGGTTAATATTATATAAGATATTTAATTAGTTAATTAAATGAAATGATGAAATGGTTAGAGGATTGAGATTTATGTTATTCGGGGGTAGCCATGCTAACTTAAACTAATGAACTAAAATGGGATTTAAAATGAAATATATAAGGGAAGTTAGGCAAGGGCAAAGTAGGATGAAGTATGTTCTTATAACCTAAATCCTTAAACCACATTCATTTTGCACAAAACAAAAATTAAAAAGAAGAGAGGACGGCTACCATTAAGGAAAATCAGGTAAGAGATAAAGCAAGAAATAATAGGAAGCTTAATTAACTTAAACCAAGATAAAATCTCAACTCCTTAATAACAAAACTAAGGTGAATAATGACTACAATTCATGTTTTTTATTGCTTTTGGTTTTAGATTAAATTTGAACTATTTTCCAAGGTTTTGCAATGTTTTTTGTTATTAAATTGAATATATATGCTTATTGATGGTTTATGCTAATTCATATGAATTATATGATATGTTTTAATTGAAAACCTTATTAAATTACATCCAAATGCCTCGCGATTTTAGAATAAGATCCGAAATGATATTTTAGAGATAGGTTTCAATTTTCATAATTTTCTAAATTAATGAAGATTTAATATCAATTTTCTAATGAAGAAAATGGTTATTTGGGTTTAAAATTAATTACGGCTAATATATGTATGTTTTGGGTCAGAAATTAATATATGTTAGGAAACATATTAAAAATGATTTATAGAAATTTCTATACGATTTTCCTAAGTGTTTTAATAGATATATAAAATAATTTAAGGTATGAGACTTAAATGTTTTATACATTTATAAAAGGAGAAGGGGCACTTTGTAAATAATTTAATTTATTTATTTCTAAAATTTAGCCAGTACTCTTAGAAAAGAAATCAGCAACCAAACCAACAAGGCAGGTTAGTTGAAAAGAATTACTTTAAAAGGTTAAAAATCTGATTTGCATGCTTTATATATGTTTTGCCACTTTCGGCACCTAGCCATCGACACCTTACTTCCGCCTCTGTCTCCATTGAAACCAATACACATGATATCAAAAGCTTTGGTACGTAGTCGATTGGGAATAGGTGAAAAATATAGAGTCAAAACAAAGGGTTCCGAAGGGTTCGAAGCCTTACTCTATTTTTAAATCAAAATGCACCTGCTTTGCTTTCAAAAGGAATGCTTTCGACTTGGTTAGCTTTCGATTGGTTAAATTGTTCTAAAGGAATGGTTTTTGTTACCCGGTTGCTTGGCTTGACTATGAGAGGCAAACTATTGAGTGCTGTTCAGAATGCAAGTGCCGTTTGGTTTAGACACGTTCGGAATGCAAGTGTCGTTCGGCCTGGACGAGTCGTTCGAAATGCAAGTGCCGGTCGGCCTAAGTGCATAGCTCGGCATCCTTTATTTGAACTCCATCGCTCGGCATCCTCTGTTCGACCATCATCGCTCGGCTAAAGGAAAGAGGCAGAAGGAGCATAGTGCATGTCGCTCGGCACAGAAGGGGTCGGCCCAAATGAACATGGCAGAGTATTCCAGAATGCACCGCTCGGTCAAGGGAGTGAAGCCATACAACAAAATCCACCGTTCGACATGACTTCAATAAAGTGAACGAAGTGAGGTGCTCAACATAACCTCGCTTCGAGTCAACTACCCAAGGTCCACCGTTCGGTCTACTCACCTAGTTCGGCTTGGTATATTTGCATGGGTCGGTCTGCTTATCTGGTTCGGTGCCAGCTGTTGGTTCGACCGTGAAGAATAAGTGAACGATGGCTCGGCCAATGTCGCTCGGCAAGTAGGTCTGGTCATTGCAGGTCGGCATGCCTAGTTCGGTGAATGCTAGAGGGGTTAGCAGGTTATCAGGCCTACAACAAAGTGAGGAAATCGACATGACTTCGCTTCGAGTCAACCCGCTATTTGCTTCGGGTCTCCTGAGGTTTTACTTCGAGTCACTGGATAATCAACCGGAGATTTCTCGACCGGCATTTCTTGTATAGCATGTATCGTTCGGCATGCCTGGCTCGGTGCGCAGAAGTAACCTACTATGGGCCGAGATATCTTGTTCCTGGGCCCGTGAAGGAAGCCCAGCCTATCCTCGCCTATAAATAGAGGGACACGGGCGTAGTGAAAAGGGACTTTTTTTCGTGAACTCCGAGGAGACATTGCCTTTTTCAAGACTTATTTCTTTCCTGTTAGAACTTGTATTCAAGTTGTTGGTATACAGATTGTATCTGTATTCAATTATTTGAAAAAGCAATAAAGATTAAACTCAAAGTGGAAGTAGGCGGTTATGTCAAACCACTATAAATCTGATGTTCTAGTTTTTGCAGTTAATTTTGCATACATTCCTCTATTTTAATTTTCTATCTTCATTAATCCCCCTACAGAAATCTTTCTTTAGGTGTCGGTGACCAATTTTGATGCTAACCTTTTGGTGCTTTCACTGAGAATACCAGTCTCAGATTATTCGGATCTACTTTGTAGTTACTGGATTGAAGAAATCCTCCAAAGGAGATCCAAGTCATTTATAGGAAGTCCGTTGATTCTACTCAGTGTTCCTACCAATAACTCTACAATGGAAATGCCTCATACCAGATCAGCCTCACACAACACAGATGTCAATGAGACTGTTAGCATCCAGCAAGTATGACCCAACAATCAACAAGTTAATCCAGGCGTAAGGACTGTCACCACCCAAAACCAAATGGAAGTTGTCACTAGAACAGAATTCAACGAGCCGATGAGAGAACTCATGGAAAGCAGGAGACAACTTAACGAACATATTCAAGCTAACGTCAACCTCATGACTCAGCTTACTCAACAATAGCATTTGAATGCTCTAGGAAATCCCTCTTCCTACTCCTCATCCGAAAGCTCTGCTTCGTTTGATGAACCTCCTTGGCGTAGACGCCATAGGACTAAAACAATGCAAACAGGTGTTGTTGATCGATCAACTAGGGATGGTCTAGGTTTCCTACCTGGAGCCAGGGACCCTCACTTACACCAAGGAGATCACACCTAAATTCGAACAAGAAACTTAGGATATGGAGCACGAGTGGAAGCTGGACGGTCGGCTCACCAAGGTCCTAATGAAGCTGGTCCCCTGGATACACATTTTGTAGATCGCCAACAGAGGAGACACTAACCAGAACGGTCTCGTATGATGGATTCCAACCTACCATCTTTCATACAAACGCCAGACCAATCGATTATGGTCTGACAACCGATGAGAGAAAATCAAGGCTTGACTAATGATGATTGAGGGATATTTAGGGGTCATACTCCATTCACAGATACTATCTTACATGCCGAGTGCCTCAAGAAGTTTAACATGCCAACTATCCCGGCCTACGAAGGGAAGACTGATCCCCGAAAGCATGTGATGAGATATGAATGGATGATGGATTCAGCTAGAGCAAATGATGCAACTAAGTGTAGATCTTCCCAATAACTTTATCTAAAATCACTACCATGTGGTTCACCCGACTTCGTTCGCGGTCTATCTCCAATTTTGATGAATTAGCGACGAAATTTGTAGAACAGTTCAAGATTCAAGCCACTTGTCCCAAGGACGTGATGTCCTTGTCCCGTGTGATTCAGGCTCCAAGGGAGTCGTTAAAAGAGTACTTACAAAGATTTCACGTTGTGGCTATTGAAGCTAGCAACCCAAATGACCATGCCATTTTGATGGTCGTGATGCGAGGAGTAGATCCGAATTCGAAGTTTGGTGATTGGCTGGCGGGAAAGCCTCCGACTACACTGGAACATTTTTATTCAAAGGCGCATCAATTCATAAGAAGAGAGGAACCCAAGTGGATGAGGCGAGACAATTCACTAGGGCCTGGCAAGGAGAATGTGAAGAGAAACACTGCTGTAAAACAATTTGGTGATAACTCTGAGAAGGTCCAGGTCAATGTCCAGAACAAGCCAGTGCAATCTAAAGGATCCGGAGGAGGAAATCCTAGAAAGAAAAGGGAAGCAGGAAAATGGAAACCAAGGATTCCAACTTACAACGAATACACTCCTTTGAATGCATTTTTGGAAAATATTTACCTATTGAATTGTAATACTTTTCAATATCGAAAGCCACACCCAAAAGATTCCACTGAGGAACAAAAGAGGACTAGAAAGTATTGCCGCTTCCATGAGACTTGTGGGCACGATATCGGGGATCGTAGGCACCTCCACGATGCTATAGAAAAGATGATTTGATAGAAAAAGTTGCAGGAGTTTGTCAAGAACACACAGGAAGGTAGACAAGAAACATAAGACCCCGGTCGTGGGCAAGCTCCATGCCATCCAAGGGAACCTACTCGAACTGTAGGTAGACCAGTCATAAATACAATAGTTGGTGGGCCACACCCTATAGATAAGAATTGGCAAAAAATGGAGCGTTATGCTAATTCCCTAAGGCATGCAGATATTGAATGTTGTTCAAACATGGAGGATGGAACCGCAGCTAAGCAGCAGCGAAAGATGGCCGATGATATAGTGTTTAGGGGCAGAGATGCTGATCAAATGGAGGCGCCCACCATTGATCCGATGGTCATCTATGCCACTATTGGGCCAGCATTTGTGAGAAGAATACTAATTGACTGTGGAATTTTTGTTAACATTATCTTCAAAAAAGCATATGAAAGATGAAATTGGAGACAAAGGATCTAAAACCATCTAAAACTCGTATTCATGGCTTTAATGGTGCAGCTACCGATGCAGTGGGTTTTGTTGAATTGCCAATTGAACTTGGAGAAGGCGAACGTAGGAGGGTGTGGATCCTACTGTTCGTCCTTTTGGATGTTGAATCTCCGGATAATGTGTTTCTGGGTCCCTCATGGTGTTTAACATTGAAATTTCCGATCGATAAAGGAGTTGGTGTTGTGCATGGCGATCAGGCGACTGGCCGTGCATGTTATGTGGCTGAGCTAAGAGATGCTCGGCGAAAAGAGAAAGGAAAGGTTGCGGATAGCTCCGTACGTATCTGTGTCACTAAAGATTGACAAGTAATGCCCGAGCCTTGGCTGGCAACATAATCAGATCTATAGAGACAGATCCAAGAGATGATGATGAGGAACCCAGGGAGGCAAAAGCAGCACCAGCTAAATTGACGATTGACATTCCAGTCAGCCATGATGACCCATCACGAGTACTTAAGATTGGATCACAACTCAACCCCTTGATGATCGAGAATCTCACTGATTTCCTCCAAGCGAATCTGGATGTTTTTGCTTGGACACATTTCGATACGTGGCCGATTTCTCGTGCCATTGCGAGTCATATGTTGAACATAAACCTGAGGTACATACCAGTAAAACAAAAAAGGAGAGGCATGGACCCGAAGAGGTCCGTTGCTCTAAGAGAGGAGGTGGACAAACTCAAAGCCAATGGGTGCATCCGCAACGCCCTCTACCCTGAATGGGTGTCTAACCCCGTGCTAGTGAGAAAAGAAAATGGAAAATGGAGAACCTACGTAGATTACTCCGATATGAACAAAGCATGCCCTAAGGATAGTTTCCCTTTACCCAGAATTGACCAGCTAGTCGACTCAATGGCAGGCTGGTCGACTCAACGGTAGGACACGAGTTATTGTCATTTATGGATGTGTACTCGGGATATAATCAAATCCCGTTGCACATTCCAGACCAAGAATACACTAGTTTTGTTATAGATGTTGGGCTGTATTGTTATGTAGATGCCTTTCGAATTGAAAAATGCGGAAGCAACTTATCAGCGTCTGGTGAATCAGATGTTTAAAGACAAGATTGGTAGGATAATGAAAGTCTATGTGGATGACATGCTCGTGAAGTCATGGCAGTCAAATGACCACATTCAAGACTTGGTGGAAATGTTTGATATTCTTAGATATAATAGAATGAAAATCAATCTTCTAAAGTGTTCCTTTGGCATTTCGTCAGGGAAGTTTTTGGGTTTCATTGTTAATGCATAGGGAATTGAAGCTAACCTAGAAAAGACTCAAGCTATTCGAGATATACAAGTGCCCATAACTATAAAGCAAGTACAAAGCCTAAACGGAAAAGTGGTCGCGCTGAGTCGATTCATATCCAGAGCAACGGATAAGTGCATTCCCTTCTTCGATGTAATAAAGAAAGGAAAGAGAAATTTTGAATGGATGTCGAACTGTGAGGATGCATTTCGAGATCTGGTAAGGCATTTGGAAAGTCCCTCGGTGCCGTCGAAGCCTGTAGACCATGAAGTGTTGTATGTATACTTGGCTGTATCTCAACATGCCATCAGTATGGCTTTGGTTCGCGTGGAGGACCGAGTTCAAAAGCCAGTGTACTATGTCAATAAACGTTTAATAAGGGAAAAAAGAAACTATCCTAAAATTGAGAAGCTGGCCTACTGCTTGATGATTGCATCACGCAAGCTTCGTCCGTACTTTTAGGCACACTCGATCAGTGTTTATACCAATCAACCCTTGCGACAGGTACTTCAATGACTAGAAACCTCAGGAAGGATGTTAAAATGGAATATCGAGTTGATTCGGTTCGATATTACCTACCTCTCACGAAGGGCCATACAAGGGCAACCGCTAGCAGACTTCATTGCAAAATTCACCGTATCATACGAACCAAACAGTCATAATATTATTCCCCATGTTCGATGGAAACTGTACACCGATGGGGCATCCAATGACCATTGTTCTAGGGTTAGTATAATTCTTGTGACTCTCAAAAACCGATCAATTTGTTACTCTTTGAAGCCCAATTTCCCAGCTACAAATAATGAAGCTGAGTATGGAGCATTGATTGCTGGCTTGCAAATTATCAGGGAACTTTGAGTGAAGTCGGTTGAAATTTTTTGCGACTCACAATTGATGGTGTACCAGGTGTAGGGAGATTATCAAGCAAAGGGGCAGATGCTTGCTCCGTACCTTTCCTGGGTTCATGAACTATTGGCAGACCTTGAATATTACGATATTTCGCATGTTCTGCGTGAACGAAACAGAGAAGCCGATTCATTGGCAAAATTTGCAAGTGCTTGCGATGCACAGCAAATGGGATTGGTTCCCGTCGAAATCTTGCATGCTTCGAGTATAAATGAGATGGAGGTGGATTTCGTATTAGAAACAGAAATCATGGAGTCATGGATAACCCCTTTCAAGAAATACCTGCTACACGGGGTTTTGGCCAAAAAAAGAACGAACGACGACAAGTCATTTGCAAAGCTTTACGATATATAATGCGGGACGGGATAATGTATCGAAAGGGATTCTCGGCCCCTTTACTTCGGTGCATTGCCCATGGTGAGATAAAGCGAGTCCTGAAGGAAATTCATGAAGGAGAATGTGGTGACCATATTGGGGGGGCAAACATTAGCAAAAAAGTTACTCCGCTATGGATACTATTGGCCAACTATAAATCGGGATGCTGCGGATTACATAAGGAGATGTAAAAATTTTCAAAAGTATGCGAAAATCCCAACAGCCCCGCCAATGGAACTTACACAAATGGTTAGTCCCTAACCGTTTGAAATATGGGGGATCGATATAATCAGTTCCTTGCCTATTTCCAAGGTGGTGCAAAATACGCAATTATTGTGGTCAATTACTTTACCAAGTGGGCGGAAGCAGAGCCCTTAGCTACAATCACAGCCAAAAAGGTTATTAGTTTCGTTGTGTGAAACATCATATGCCATTTTGGCCTCCCGCGAACTATCATTACGGACATTGGAACCCAGTTTGAAAGTAGGGAGTTCAAAGAATTATGTTAAAAGTATGACATTGAGAAAAGGTTTGCAGCAATTGCTCATCCAAAAGCCAATGGACAAGTAGAAGCCATGAACAAAATAATCAAATCCATATTGAAAAAACATCTGGAAAAGGCTAGAGCCAAGTGGGTGGATGAGCTTCCAACAACACTTTGGGCTTGCAAAACAACCTACAAGTCCGCGACTGACCGCACTCCATTCACATTGGCATATGGCACGAAAGCCGTTATACCCGTGGAACTTGAAGTTCCTTCACATCGAGTCACTCATTATGACCCTAAAACGAATCAGGATCTCTTGCTAGAATCGCTGGACTTTGTTGACGAAAAACGTGAAGAAGCTGATTTAAAGGCGGCTGTATATATGCATCGAGTCACGCGATATTATAATGAAAAAGTCTGACCAAGAATCATTGATGTGGGCGATCTCGTTCTGAAGCGATTTTTCCCGATCCCATCGCATATGAATCCCACATGGGAAGGTCCTTATGTCATTGAACGGAGGCTTAGAGAGGGAACTTTCATGCTAGCGATTGTTGATGGCGCAACACTCCCCTAGCATGGAATAGCGAGCATCTGCGACATTATTATACTTAGTCTATTTCTTTCACATTTTAGTTGCAATTATTTCCAGTATATCTTTATTTCGTTGATTCTTAGTTTTCGGCATGCAATAAGACAGTTCAATTCGTTTTCATTAATAAAAGCTTGAAGCCATCTTTTCCATGAACTATTGATGTTCCCTGTGTTATAATTCTATGGAAAAAATTGTAGTTACATTATTCTGTCTGGCGTATGAATGCGCACAACGACTTAAAAATCTCCAAATCCCCAGTGTGCGGACTGGAGTACTCTGAGTCCCCACTGTGCGGATTAGAGTATAAATGACTTAAAAATCTCTAAGTCCCCAGAGTGCGGACTGGAATACTCTGAGTCCCCAAAGTGTGGACTAGAGTATAAACTATTCAAAAATCTCTAAGTCCCCAGAGTGCAGACTAGAGTACTCTGAGTCCCCAGAGTGCGGATTAGACTATAAACGAATTAAAAATCTCTAAGTTCCCAAAGTGCAAACTTGAGTACTCCGAGTCCCCATAGTGTAGACTAGAGTATAAACGACTTAAAATCTCCGAGTCTCCAAAGTGCGAATTGGAATACTCTAAATCCCAGAGTGCGGACTAGAGTATAAAAGACTTAAAAATCTCCAAGTCCTCAGAGTGCGGACTGTAGTACTCTGAGTCCCCAAAGTGCGAACTAGAGTATAAATGACTTAAAAATCTCCAAGTCCCCAGAGTGCAGACTGGAGTACTCTGAGTCCCCAGATTATGGACTAGAGTATAAACGACTTAAAAATCTTCCAGTCCCCAGAGTGCGGACTGGAGTACTCTGAGTCCCCAGAGTGTGGACTAAAGTATAGGCTAAAAAATCTCGAAGTCCCCAAAGTGCAGACTGGAATACCCTGAGTGCCCAAAGTGTGGACTAGAGTATAAACGACTTAAAAATATCTATGTCCCCAAAGTACGGACTAGAATATAAAGGACTTAAAAAATCCCCAAGTCCCCAGAGTGCGGACTGTAGTACTCCGAGTCCCCAGAGTGCGGGCTAGAGTGTAAACGACCTAAAAATCTCTGAGTCCCCAGAGTGCAGATTGGAGTACTTTGAGTCCCCAGAGGGCAGACTAGAGTATAAGTGACTTTAAAATCTCCAATTCCCCAGAGTGCGAACTGGAGTACTCTGAGTCCCCAGAGTGTGGACTAGAGTATAAACGACTTAAAAATCTCTAAGTCCCCAGAGTGTGGGCTGGAGTACTCTGAGTCCCCAGAGTGCGAACAAGAGTGTAAATGACTTAAAAGTCTCCAAGTCCCCAGAGTGCGGTAAATGACTCAAAAATCTCCAAGTCCTCATAGTGCTGACTAAAAGTATTCTAAGTACCCAAAGCGTGGAATAGAGGATCCACGATTTCAAAAATTCCAAGTCATATGAAAGTGAACTGGAGGCTTAGGTAATTCACAAGATTTCGGATTTCGACTACAAGTTATATAGTAAGCTGAAAAACCAAAATCATTGAAAGCAAAAGAACCAAGTTTTATTCATTAATGAAAAATAAAGTTACACTACAACTTCTCCTGAACTCAGAGCAAAAAGTCTATCTACAACGACTATGAAAATAAATAGAAATAATTACATAATCCGGGCTGATTCTCGTTGAACGAGCATGATAGCTACTTCTTTGACTTCTTCTCCTTCCTCGGTTTCTCAGATGACTACTCCCCTATGCGTTTTCTCTTAGACACCTTGCTTTCTAGGGAAGTGGTGTTCGAGGAAGGAGGAGGAACTTCCAGTGGCCTGTCCCATCGGGAAGAATAACCTTCAGAGGTCTGTTTAGAGGGTCGTCAAGTTCAACCACTTAAGGCTCAGCCTTAATTTTAGTTTTCTTCTTCCTCTTCTTGATGATTTGTTCCTCCATGATCAGCTTTGAAGTATGTTCGGAGGCGCATGTAATTTCAACTTCGTCATGTTCTTCGACGAGAGATGGATTTTCAAATTTGTCTTCGTTAAGTGCCTCGATCACTTGAGCGTCAGATCCGAGAGTCTCTCCCGTTTGAATTGCCTATACTGTTTTCCCCTCCTTCTCCATGGAGACAATGATCCTTGGAGATGGCTCGAGATCAGAGTGGCCAGCATGAAATCATAAGAGACAAGTGTTAGAATACATTTACTACTCGCCAAAAACGATGGCCCTTTAAACTCAAGGAAGAAAAGTTATGTACCAGTATCCTGCTGACTCTCAACTATTCGGGAGTTTCACCCTCAAGAATAAGAGCTAGAACATGAATATTAAGACCAGGACCTTCTGGGTCGTAGCCAATGTGCTGCCCGAATGGGTCAAGTGATGGGCTACCAGTCGGCTGAATAAAAGGAGGTGCTGGAGACTCAGTTCCGAAAGAACCGGTGATGTCATTTTTTCCTTTTGTTGAGTAGGAGTCTCTTCTATAAAGAGCCTTCGTTGAAGACAAGTCCGAAGGCTCAGCGAAGGCTCATTCCCCCGAAGAAATTCCTTCATTAAAGCTTCTTCGTCAACCTCTTCGGTTTCCGACTCAACCTTTTTGATTTTTATTAAAGTGTCCCATGCTTTGGCCAAATATTCGAGGTAACCCTCGTCAAGAAATGTTAGGTCGCGATGCATGAGAACTCGAGCATTATACTTGGCTATGAGCGGATCAAACATGCACTTGATTTCCTCCCTACCAACCTCAATAGCTGCCTCAAGGCGAGAATTAATTTTCGTGAGCGCTGTTCTTTTGCCCTCTTCACAGGATTCATCCTTTAGCGCTTCAGCCTTGGAGAGTTCTTCATCAAGCTTTGTTTTGAGGAGTCGTGTAGCAACAATCTCGTCAAAATATCATTGCGACTCCTCCTGAGCGGTAGTCTTTTCTTTCTTTTCTTTGAAAAGTAGCTCTTCCAGCTCTTTGACCCGTTGAGCGAGCACATCTCTCTCCTTTTGAACGGAGTCTTTCTCTAAAGCTAAGGCAACACAGCGTTGAACCGCTTCATCAATTTCCCTTTTGTGCGTGGCTTCTAGACTATTAAATGCCTCAGCTGTGTCTTTAGCATTTTTCTGAGCAACATCAAGCTGAGACTTATATGAGGAATGCTTTTCATCCTGGGCTTTAATAATGTCTTTGTCATGGATGACTTCAAGTTTCAAATGATCAATTTCATGCTAGCGTTCAGTAGAAACTTCTGAAATTTTTTCTGCTAAATGAACAAATACATCGTGTTGGACGTAGATATCATTGTTGCAAGCAATGTCACTATGTTTAACATGCCCCGGAACAGGAAAAATCATTGGAAGAAACTTCAGACCATCGAAACATATTTTTAGGAATGTGGCCTTAAGCTCGGTTAGCTTTTCCGCTATCGACGGATCATGTGCAGAAGCAGAAGAAGTTTGTCTAGAGACTACAGATTTTTTGTGAGGTTCCCGTGATTGCCTAGTACTAGATGAACCGGAGTATTGGTTGTGGTGAGTCTCAGACTGGGACCCCTTATGAGCAGATTTCTCTATGCCTTACTCTGGTTGAGAGGGAAGATCGTGAGGGTATGAAGAGTGACTGTATTTTTTCATTCGAGACGATGAATCTATGGGGCAATAGTCTCTATCTTTGGTGTCTTCTTTATCTCAGTGTTTTTCGGACCTCGAGTCTCGGCTGGAAGCATGGAAGATAGAAGAGCCGCAAAGGCGGTCGAATCCGTGAGAGCGTCCCATTTCACCTGCTCATAAATTAAGTGAGCACGAGTCAGCAAGAATAGCATGATGGCTGAAGTCTAAGTGCAAGGTGAGGTGTAAGTGTTAGTGTTTTACCTCAACAGACCAATTTCTTTAGCTTTACTTATTGAAGTTTTTTCTCCTTGATTATAGGCTTGAACGCCTTCATCGCCTCTCATGGGCGAATGGTGTTTTAGGGCTTCTGGATCGTTGAAGCCATAATTGAGCAAGTCGTCAGGAATAGTGAGGTCAAATAAGCCTTTCAATGAACCCTCTAAGTGTTGTGGAGACGGCTCTTTCTCCATTGGAGTAATTGTGACCTTTGAGGTTCCGCCCACTGTCTTTTCCTAGCCAGTTTCTTTTTTCCCTTTGAAGGGGGAGGCGGTTCATCAGTGCCATATGCCTCAACCACTGGTTTCGGAGCAAGGCTTACATTCTCACCCGGTGCTTCTGATACTCTAGTTTCTCTATTCTCGCCCTCCTCGGGTGTGTCGGGGTCACCACGTGTAGGAGGCATTGAAGGTCCGGCCTGTCTTTTACCCTTCTTCGATGCGGGTCCGATTACAGTGACACCGAGTGGAAGATTTGTTTGGCGACCTTTCGCCAACAACCCGAACTTTAAGAGTGACTCATTGGAAATGACAAGTTTGATCTCCCGGTCTTCTACGGGACTAGCTCGAATGGCCACAATGGCCTCGAAGTACCCGGTGCTTTTGGGACGTGGGCTGATACTTGTAAAAATCAGAAGAAGTTTAGAAACAATCCATTTCTTGCTTTAGACAAGTATTGAACCGAGAATGGAACTTACTCCTTTCCAGCCATTTCTCGCAAAGCCTGGGGGACAGCGTACGTAAAACCATTCCTACTTGTATTGGGTGAATTTACTCCATGCCTCTATTAGAATCTGACACCGATAATGTGGCTCAAGCAATATGAATGATTGAATGTCAGACCATCGCTTGAAGCGATAGATGTAACTGATGTCACCAAGAGTGGGGAGCCTGGATAGGATACTCATAAAGAGAATACAAGTGCCATAGATAAATGCATGACTATTGGGATGCTGCTGTGACGGGGCGATCTCGATATATTGTAGCACTTCATGGAGAAAGGAGTTGAATGGTGGCATGCTATCGACCCAGCACATGAATTTGTTGTAGGCAGTATATCCAGCCGAGGGCAGGTGAGGACGATCTTGTCCCGATGGAACTAGTACGTCGTCAAAAGGAATTCCATGGATTGAGCATAGTCGGCGAAGAGCGTTTTCATTGATTCTCGAAGCTTGAGAATCAACCGGATTGTCTAGGATAATTGCTCCATCTATGGCATCAGGAGCCAAGTCAATAGTCGCGGTCGTTGAACTTGGGATATTCTGTGCAGGAGTAGTTGATGGATTAGAAGTACCCACTACTTCCTGTTGAAAACTCGGTTTAGGTTTATCCGAAACTGTGGTGGAGCTCGACTTTCTAGACGTCCTCAATGAGCGCCAAATTTGGGTAAACACCTGTTTGAACTATACGTGAAAGACAATCGATATTAGAAATAACGAAAAAGATTTTTCCCCACAAGGTGTGTGAGCTAGAGTGATGGTTCGTGTAAAGAATATAAATAAATTAGGTTTCTGAAAAGTAAAGTGTAGCACAGTAAGCTTTAAGTTGTCCTCTTTACAAAATTTTAAGTTCATGTTTATTATGGTTTCAAACGTGAAGTTATTAGTCTTAATCAGTTCCATGTGCTTTTGGACTTAGATTTGTGTCATGGATTTACTGGTACATGAATAATTATGGAATTAAGCAGCTATGTTATGTTCTACGAATTGGGGTATGGTAAGTATGGTAAGTATGTCAATGCCGATCCCTATACTTAAGACCGGTCGTCTATTCCAGTGCATATATGCCGAACCGTGACGCCTCGCTCGGTGCCTATCCTCAAAGCCTATCCCACTTCCCCTTTCCCTTTTCTACTCATCGACCTACTTAGGCACTAAACATCAACTTAGACCAAATACGACGACCCGGTCAAATGAGAGTTGTAGACCTACACACTCATTCCTTCTCCTTAATCACCGAACTAGACCCACTCTCTCTCTCTCTCTCCTTAGACTGAACGTCACACCATCCCTCTACCTCCCTAACATTACTCTCACATGAAGAATGCCGAGCCATCGACTTCGTAGTTGACCGGCTTCCATCCAAAATACAAATGCCAACCCGTTCACACTCTCTTCTATCTCGCTCCTTGGTTACCGAACGACCTCAATCACCAATTTAGTTCCACTTCAACAACCTAACAACCACATTCCCTCACTCGGTGACCCAACGGAGCCTACGACCTAGAAACTGTAGGATCTAGATTAACCCTAGAGGGGGGGGTGAATAGGGTTACAGCAAATTTTCTCGATTTAAACACAGAAACAAACTGCAGAAATAAATATGCTGAAAAGTAAATCACACACAAAATTAACCTAGCTTCGGCAACCTCTGCCTACTGCTGCATTCCCAGATTTCTATTAGAATTAAACAGTATCCCGCTTACAAACACTCTAACAGACTCGCAAACCCTTGCTCCCGCTCACAAACACTCTACTAGACTCGCACCCCCTGCTCCGCCTATAGAGCTTTGCAAACTCGCAAACTCTGCTCCCACCTATAGAGTTTTGCAAACACGCACACCGTGCTCACTGAACTAATTCTAACTAGACAATCTGACACTACCTACAACCTAGGTGGTGATTTACCAATACTTTGACTCGAAAAGAAAAAATAGACTTCAAAAATAAATGCAGGAGCAAAAATTAAAATACAAACTTGAATCCATAATTTTTGCTCAAATAAAAAACACCCCTTTAATAAAATAAACCCTAAATAAAACAAAATCCCCTTTGTAATAATAAAGGCCGGCTCTTGTGTTTTCTTCCACCCGATCCACTTCTCTTGCTTGTGAAATAATTGCAGCCGATCTACTATCTGAAATTAGGGTTTCGGCTCTTGCGATCCAAATTGGGATTTTTTTCCAAATCAATTCTCTGGTTTGCTCGCGCTCGTTCTCTGATAATCAATTCTCTGAAGATAGGCTGCTTCGTTGACTTCGAGATTGCGTTGCTCCTCTGTTGATCGAGTTCGTTGTTTGATTCGGTGTGTAATTTCTTTTGTTGCTGGTTTTTTTGATTTCTTCAATTTAACTCGATGTCGATGATGAGTTTTGGGTTTAGTATGTATATGAATTCGAGACACTTGTTTGCTCGTTTCAATTCGATACTTTCCAAAACTTCAATTGCTTGATGCGCACGGCTTTCCTGATATAATTTTTGTCTTGTTACTCACGGCTTTGATTTTCAAACGTTTGATTTATCCTTGATTGATACGGCAAAAACTTTCCTTTTTCACTTTCTGACTTTTTCAAAGATATGCACCTGAATTTTAACTTCGGTTTGATTTGTATTTTTATACTGCGTTGATTTCTTGTATACCACTCCACAACTCTGCATTATTTTCGGCCATCACTATTTTCATTCCTGTGAGCTTCGTCTCTTATCATTGTTACATTTAATCTTGATCACCTTGATGCTGTAACCATACTTTTGGCATGATTGTTCTGGTCTTGTTTTTGCATGTTGCTATTCTCTGTTGCACTTGCTCATTGCTCCATTCATTTTGCATACTGGATTGACTGTTGCATGTGTGTACTTCATATACATGTGTGTCTGACATTGATACTGCCATTCCTTGCTTGTATCAGTTCTCGGACACACTATTTTCATTGCTATGCCTTGAAGTTGACTGTTTGGTTTGAGCTTTGCCTCCATGTGTTTTGCATTTGTCAATTCTGCATTTGTTTCACTGGTATCATACATGTGAGTTGTTGTTTGCTTTTGATGTTCACTGCCCTTGTGTACATGTTGCTGGTTCATTGTGATGTCTAGTCGACACACTTGAAGTAGTCTTCATTGTTGCTGCTTATGTTGGTGGCAATGTTCGACAAATTTTTTCTGCACTGTGTATATTCTCGAGTTGCACACTTTGATTTACTTCATATTTGCATACATGTTGTGGTCTGGACATTTGCTTGGTCTCTGTTCTTTGTTCATTGGTCATTGTTCTGGTCATTGCTTGTTCTGATCATTGCACTGGCTGTTGTTGAGTTGATATACTTGTGGTGCTTTTGTAGTCGAGTTGCAGACCAGAATCTGTTGTATTTCAGGCTGCATTTATATCACTTGATATTGTTTGTGATTGTTTCCACTGTGTTGCATTGAGTAGCTGTCGTCTATACTTGGTGCATTGAGCATTTCTTTGTGGTCTGCCTTGTTGCTTGACCTGTTTGGTTCATCTTGTTGCACTTTGGTCTGCTGTCATGTTGCTTGTGCACTTGCTTGAGTTTCACTGCCATACTTGTCATTGTGTACCGATTCTTGATGGCTTGCATGATGGTGTTTATGTCTGTACTGTCTTATGAGACTGTCTCTGGACATTTTGTTATGACATCCATGTTGCAACTGGTTTGGACTTTGAATGCATTCATGTTAATTTTTGAAATTTTACTTTAGTTGAATCCATTTTCAAAAAATTCGGGTTTGACCTTGTGCTCGTGTCGTGATTTTAAATATATTACACGTGAGTTGAACCCGACTTTTCATTTGGGTTTGACCTGTGCTCATCTGTCCCTGTAGCATTATCAAGTGTATATCGATGTACACGGCCTTGTGGCATGTATAGTGATACACTGTGCATGTCACACTGTTCGTGTGTGATGAATTCAGATGTGAATGATGACAAACAACCCAAATAACTGAGGCAAATCATATTTTCAAAAATCATATTTCATTTTATATTGCAAAAATATTTCTTTTTCAATTTTACTGCGTTAGTGAATATTTTTGCAGATTGCTCAGATGCTGGATTCAAACTGGAATGAAGTTGAATATAAAATTACGAGTGTGAGTGATATGTAGTGAGGAATTTATGTAAACTGAATTGTGATGTAATTGTGATGTAATCAAAAATGTATATGTATAGTGAGAGCTTGAATTTGTACTATTCAAGATTGTAATAAATATTTGTTTGAATAAAATTTCTGTTTGAATTCAAATTCCATTCAAATTCTGTGTAATTTATTTTATTCAACAAATATTTATTTAATCTATGAAAAATAAAATAGTACATTAACAAATACATTTAAACGAATATATATATGTTTATTATCATCAAACAAAAATCATATACTCGTATATTCCACAATCTCCCCCTTTTGATGATAACAAACATATATTTAAGATTTTGACCGTGTTAAATGTATTTGAACAATGATATACGCTAATTGCTCCCCCTATTTAAATGCTTCCTCTCTACATGATGCTCCCTCTACCTATATGCATAGAAATAAAAATATACAATTGAGCCTAGATGCAAATGGTAAATTATTTGACCTTTGCTTGATTTTATTTGACAAAATCTTAACTTTTCTCTCCCCCTTTTGTTATCAGCAAAAGAATAATAGTGTTAGAGAAAATAGAGATAAAGTGATCAATATTAATCAAACATTAAACTCAAATTGAATATAAATATTAAATTTCAATAAAAATCAAAAAAAAATCATAACTACCCTTGTTAGGCGCATATTCCACTTTTAGAAATAATGGAAATGATGTTCTAATATAAAATCATACAATTGTATCAACTTGTGGTACATTTATATCAGGAATTTGAATATCTACTAATCATGCATAACTGTTAGGACTTTTAAATGAGATTAGTAGTATTCCAATTTAATTTTAAAAAATGAAATCAAGTATCTTCTAACCACGCATGACCGTGAGGACTTTTAAATGGGATTAGAATCAACTTGTCTATTTAATCAATTAATTTTGATATGCGTTCCATACATGCATAACCGTAAGGACTTTTAAATGAGCATGGAAGCACATAATCAAAAATCCAAGTAATTCACCCATGCATAACCGTGAGGACTTTTAAATGAGAGTGAATACTTTGGATATTTATTTATTTTTAAGAAAAATGTGAAAAACAAATGATCCCTGATTATAGTACCACATATCGACAAACTATATTTAAGATTTGATAAACAATGGTCGATAGAAATATGATATAGAAATGGTCATGAAATCTTTACCCAAAAAGGTTTATAACTCTTGTTTGAATTCCTAAAGAAATTTTCCAAATATACTCTCTTGAGTAATGTATGTTAAATATCAACACTTATCACCTTTTCAATCACTATTTATCTTTTTGATAATTAGTAGGGAGTCGGATTAGTCAAAAATTTGTCATTTAAAATTAAATAAAAATGACTAATCTGAAAATATGGTCAACAATGATTTTCTTGAAGGGGTTATATGAGAAAAAAAAATTCTGCTATTTGAAAATTATTTGTAATGAAAAATATGCAGATATTTTCTTTGAAAAACGATGCAGTAACTAAATATCTCAAAAATCACGTTCAACTAGTAATTTTTCTATCAACTAGATTACCATTGTAATCCGCGTCTGAATTTCTTTTTCACTTAAAATTATCATTAATCGAATTTGATTGACCAGACCATGAAGTATGCAACAAAATATCTCAAAATCAAATTTAACAGCTTTTCAAATGACATTCTCTTGAATTTGAAATGAAGCCGTGTAAATAGAGTTAGCCAAATTATAACCAAATATATTAATATCCAACAAAATGCTATTTTTGATCCAACCTAATATAATCAAAAAATTTAGAGAATTTTATTGTGTTTTTGGCATAAATATAATCGGCCAACCCTGCTGAACAAGTCAGAATTAAAATAATCATAACTTCACCATCTCAATATTGGCTGATTTTAATTCAGACTATGGTGCGGATCATCACATTTAATGTATCGTTCAAATAAATATACCATTACCTGTTTTACCTTTACGATATTTTTCGTTGTTTATCCATTGTGATCCTGTCACCTTTATAATAGGCTAAGGAACTTTGCTTTGACACCCGTTGTGTCTCTGGAACAGCCAAAAATCCAGAAAATGCTGTTGTTGTTCCTTAGCCTGCCACCACACCTACACGGGAAAAGATTTATGTGAACTATTTGTTTTTATAGGTCCATGGTTGTTAGTGGCAGAAGATTTAGAAAAATAATTTTGTGGAGACCCAAAACTATTTATATATGTTTCTTTTGGCACCCAAATTTGTTTAACTTTGAGAGATTTTATATTCGTGCCTTTTGGAACCCAAATTGGTATGGTTTTCACATGTTTGGGTCTGTACCAACAATTATTGTGATCGTGTCCATATTTTCTACAAATTGTGCACATGGAATTTTCTTGATTAATATCTCTTTCAACATTTTCAGATTGATTCTATCCAAGTCCTTGTCTAGCTGTATTAACAGTTTGCTTCCCTAATAGCAGATTCAACGATTTCTCACTTTTTGAAAATTTATCTAAAGTTATTGACAATTGTTGGACTTGTATTTTGAGAGATTCATTTTCGTTCAATAATTGTGTGCACTTTTTGATAGAATTTTCTCTCCTAGTATTTTCGTTCTCTTTCAAAATCAGAATTTCATTTTCAAGTGATTTTATATTAATTTCTGATTTTTTAATTTCTTCTTCGAATGTTGGACATATATCACATTTAGGGATCTTACTTTGATAGGTTTTAACTAATTTTTCGAGTTGTTCATTTAATTCTAACAAAGTATCTTTTTGTGATTCAAGTTTGGCATACTTCTCCTTAAGTCGTTCAAAACAGCCATTCACTTCGTGGAAATAAATAAGTAATTCAGAGTGAGTGAGTTTTGATACCTCGCTTGGCTTCATATTGTGCTCTCTGTTTTTTAATTTTTGATTTAGAACTGGATTTCCGTATTTGCGGTTCCTTCTTTTGAATTTCTTCACTGGTAATGCCAGCTCGGCTGCTCCATCATCATCATCCTCATCACAACTGCTATTTACCAGTCCTGTTAAGCACATTTCTTTAACTGAGTCGGTTGTGGAGGACATCTCATTACTGTTGACTTTTGCACCATATATTGCATCCAAAGTATTCCAGATTTTCTGTGCATTTTCACAATAAGAGACGAAATAAAAATTATCACGATTAATATGAGAATATAATATAGCATAGCAAGAGCATTAATCGAGATAATTTCCTTATGTGTTATATCACACCCATTTTCAATAATATCCCAACATTTAATATTAACAGATTTTAAATAAAATTCCATTTTCAATTTCCAATTAGCATAATCATTCCCATTAAACATGGGTGGCCTAGCAATAGATTGCCCCTCAGAAAAAGCATTACTTGATGGATTCATGACTCTAGAGTTAAAGAAAAATACCTTACTTTGATACCACTTGTAGGATCTAGATTAACCCTAGAGGGGGGGTGAATAGGGTTATAGAAAATTTTCTCGATTTAAACACAGAAACAAACTGCAGAAATAAATATGCTGAAAAGTAAATCACACACAAAATTTACCCAGCTTCGGCAACCCCCGCCTACTGCTGCATTCCCAGATTTCTATTAGAATTAAACAGTATCCCGCTTACAAACACTCTAACAGACTCGCAAACCCTTGCTCCTACTCACAAACACTCTATTAGACTCGCACCCCCTGCTCCGCCTATAGAGCTTTGCAAACTCGCAAACTCTGCTCCCGCCTATAGAGTTTTACAAACTCGCACACCCTGCTCACTGAACTAATTCTAACTAGACAATCTGACACTACCTACAACCTAGGTGGTGATTTACCAATACTTTGACTCGAAAAGAAAAAACAGACTTCAAAAATAAATGCAGGAGCAAAAATTAAAATACAAACTTGAATCCATAATTTTTGCTCAAATATAAAACCCCCATTTAATAAAATAAACCCTAAATAAAACAAAATCCCCTTTGTAATAATAAAGGCCGGCTCTTGTGTTTCCTTCCACCCGATCCACTTCTCTTGCTTGTGAAATAATTGCGGCAGATCTACTATCTGAAATTAGGGTTTCGGCTCTTGCGATCCAAATTGGGATTTTTTCCAAATCAATTCTCTGGTTTGCTCGCGCTCGTTCTCTGATAATCAATTCTCTGAAGATAGGCTGCTTGGTTGACTTCGTGATTGCGTTGCTCCTCTGTTGATCAAGTTCGTTGTTTGATTCGGCGTGTAATTTCTTTTGTTGCTGGTTTTTTTGATTTCTTCAATTTAACTCGATGCCGATGATGAGTTTGGGGTTTAGTATTTATATGAATTTGAGACACTTGTTTGCTCGTTTCAATTCGATACTTTCCAAAACTTCAATTGCCTGATGCGCACGGCTTTCCTGATATAATTTTTGTCTTGTTACACACGGCTTTGATTTTCAAACGTTTGATTTATCCTTGATTGATACGGCAAAAACTTTCCTTTTTCACTTTCTGACTTTTTCAAAGATATGCACCTGAATTTTGACTTCGGTTTGATTTGTATTTTTATGCTGCGTTGATTTCTTGTATACCACTCCACAACTCTGCATTATTTTCGGCCATCACTGTTTTCATTCCTATGAGCTTCGTCTCTGATCATTGTTACATTTAATCTTGATCACCATGATGCTGTAACCATACTTTTGGCATGATTGTTCTGGTCTTGTTTTTGCATGTTGCTATTCTCTGTTGCACTTGCTCATTGCTCCATTCATTTTGCATACTGGGTTGACTGTTGCACGTGTGTACTTCATGTACATGTGTTCCTGACATTGATACTGCCATTCCTTGCTTGTATCAGTTCTCGACCACACTATTTTCATTGCTATGCCTTGAAGTTGACTGTTTGGTTTGAGCTTTGCCTCCATGTGTTTTGTATTTGTCAATTCTGCATTTGTTTCACTGGTATCATACATGTAAGTTGTTGTTTTCTTTTGATGTTCACTGCCCTTGTGTACATGTTGCTGGTTCATTGTGATGTCTAGTCGACACACTTCAAGTAGTCTTCATTTTTGCTGCTTATGTTGGTGGCAATGTTCGACAAATTTGTTCTGCACTGTGTATATTCTCGAGTTGCACACTTTGATTTACTTCATATTTGCATACATGTTGTGGTCTGGACATTTGCTTAGTCTCTTTTCTTTGTTTATTGGTCATTGTTCTGGTCATTGCTTGTTCTGATCATTGCACTGGCTGTTGTTGAGTTGATATACTTGTGGCGCTTTTGTAGTTGAGTTGCAGACCAGAATCTGTTGTATTTCAGGCTGCATTTATATCACTTGATATTGTTTGTGATTGTTTCCACTGTATTGCATTGAGTAGCTGTCGTCTGTACTTGGTGCATTGAGCATTTCTTTGTGGTCTGCCTTATTGCTTTACCTGTCCGGTTCATCTTGTTGCACTTTGGTCTGCTGTCATGTTGCTTGTGCACTTGCTTGAGTTTCACTGCCATACTTGTCATTGTGTACCGATTCTTGATGGCTTGCATGATGGTGTTTATGTCTGTACTGTCTTATGAGACTGTCTCTGGACATTTTGTTATGACATCCATGTTGCAACTGGTTTGGACTTTGAATGCATTCATGTTGATTTTTGAAATTTTACTTGAGTTGAATCCAGTTTCAAACAACTCGGGTTTGACCTTGTGCTCGTTGTCGTGATTTTAAATATATTGCACGTGAGTTGAACCCGGCTTTTCATTTGGGTTTGACCTGTGCTCACCTATCCCTGTAGCATTATCAAGTGTATATCGATGTACACGGCCTTGTGGCATGTACAGTGATACACTGTGCATGTCACACTGTTCGCGTGTGATGAATTCAGATGTGAATGATGACGAACAACCCAAATAACTGAGGAAAATCATATTTTCAAAAATCATATTTCATTTTATATTGCAAAAATATTTCTTTTTCAATTTTACTGCGTTAGTGAATATTTTTGCAGATTGCTTAGATGCTGGATTCAAACTGGAATGAAATTGAATATAAAATTACGAGTGTGATTGATATGTAGTGAGGAATTTATGTAAACTGAATTGTGATGTAATCAAAAATGTATATGTATAGTGAGAGCTTGATTTTGTACTATTCAAGATTGTAATAAATATTTGTTTGAATAAAATTTCTGTTTGAATTCAAATTCCATTCAAATTCTGTGTAATTTATTTTATTCAACAAATATTTATTTAATCTATGAAAAATAAAATACATTAACAAATACATTTAAATGTATATATATATATATGTTTATTATCATCAAACAAAAATCATATACTCGTATATTCCACAGAAACCACCGGTATCCCTTTCCTTCCTCCTCCCCATCTCACCAGCCCAAGTTCTTGCCCTAAAACATGTTTTAACTTCAAATTCATCTTCCTCATCTACGCGACCCCTACCGCCGTAATCTGAAGAAAATTCTCGAATTCGAATTTCCTGCAAAACTTCCTAATTTGGGAAAAAATTTGAATGAGAAATTCATATCTAAGGGGATGATTGATGCTTAGGGAACTGTTAGGTTGGGGATTAAAAGTCGTTTAAACTCGAAATATGGAGGAGCTGTAGGGAAAACTTACTGGATTCAGGGTAAGAAAGGAAGGTTGAAGAGGTAGTCAAAGTTCAAGGGAAGGTAAGCTATGAGTTCCTGTAGAGTCGAAGTGAAAGTAAAGAAATGATGAAGAGAAGTCTCGGCTTTTATATGTGAAGAAGGGGAGGTGAACAGGCATCAACCAGTAGACCCCGGTCAAGTGTCTAAGTGGTTCAGTGAGAAATTACACCAAGCAACGGTGATCTTGCCGAACAAGTGGTTTAGTGCACGAACATCGACCAAACCGCGTCAAAGATATGGCACGATAAAGAAACGGATTCCGCCGATGGGAGGAGAAGAGTGGGAAGCATGGTTTGCTTATGATTCAAAGCGCATCATGATTGACTCTCGTGATACGCTTTGGGAGGCAAATGTTACGCGGTTGCCTGGCTCGACTATGATAGACAAACTATTGAGAGCCATTTGGAATGCAAGTGTTGTTCGGCTTAGATATGTCATTGGAATGCAAGTGCCATTCAGCTTGGACACGTTGTTAGAAATGCAAGTGTCGTTCGGCCTAAGTGCTTCGCTCGGCATCCTTCATTCAAACATCGTCGCTCGGCATCCTTTGTTCGACCATCATCGCTCGATGAAAGGAAAGAAGCTGAAGGAGTATAGTGCATGTCGCTCGGCACAGAAGGGGTCGACCCAAATGAACATGACAGAGCATTTCAGAACGCACCGCTCGGTCAAGGGAGTGAAGCCTTAAACGAAATCCACCGTTCCGCATGACTTCAATAAAGTAAACGAAGTGAGGAACTCGGCATGACCTCGCTTCGAGTCTACTACCTAAGGTCCACCATTCGATCTACTCACTTGGTTTGGATCTGTATATTTTCATGGGTTAGTCTACTTACCTAGTTCGGTGCCAGGTGTTGGTTCGATCAAGAAGAACAAGTGGATGATGGCTCGGCCAATGTCGCTCGGAAACTAGGCCCGGTCATTGTAGGTTGGCATGCCTGGTTCGGTGCATGCTAGAGGGGTTAGCAAGTAATCAGGCCTACAACAAAGTGAGGCGATCGGCATGATTTCGCTTCGATTCAACCCGCTATTTGCTTCGGGTCTCCTAAGGGTTTACTTCAAGTCACTTGATAATCGACCAAACATTTCTCGACCGGCATTTCTCATTCGTCTTGTATCATTCGATATGCCGGACTCGGTGCGCAGAAGTCACCTACTGTGGGCCAAGATACCTTGTTCTTGGGCCCGTGAAGGAAGCCCAGCCTATCTTCGCCTATAAATAGAGGGGCAGGGGAGCAGTGAAAAGGGACTTTTTCGTGAACTCCGGGAAGACTCTGCCATTTTCAAGACTTATTTATTTCCTGTTAGAACTTGTATTCAAGTTGTTGGTGTACAGATTATATCTGTATTCAATTATTTGAAAAAGCAATAAAGATTAAACTCAAAGTGGACGTAGGCAGTTACGCCGAACCACTATAAATCTGGTGTTCTAGTTTTTGCAGTTAATTTTGCATACATTCCTCTATTTTAATTTTGTATCTTCATTAATCTCTCTATACATATATTTCATTGGGTGTTTGTAAACAATTTTGGTGCTTAAATTTTTGCAAGAGGTCGTGCCTTTAAGGGGTCGAAACCCCTTGCTGCCTCTCTCTACCTTTCGAAACAAATGGTTTCAAAAGGGTTACTTTATTTTTAAAACTTAGCTGCTTCTTTAATAATCTCGAAAGGTTGGTTTCGACACCATCACTAATTTACTTAGGAAATAGCTTTTGGAAGAGTGCTTTCGACTTAGTTGTTTTATGACCCTTTGTTTTATTTAAAGTTAAGCCTAAAAGGTGTTGAAAGGAATAGTTCCTAATGGTTTTGAAAGGTTATTCCAAATGTTTTACTTAAACCCAAATGATTTTGGAAGGTTTGATTTTATGAAAAGGATTTAGTGCTTTCGAAAGGTTTAAGATAAAGGTTTAGAAGGGGTGGTTCCCCAATGGTTTTGAATTTTTTTAAATGGAAGGTTCCAATGTTTTTAAAAGGCAATGTTTATTATGTTTTGATATCTAAGTTTTAATGCTTTCGAAATAAAGGTTTTTCATTTTTTTTAAAGGTTTATTAAGAATGATTTCGAAAGGTATGTTTTGGCCTTTCGATCTAAGGATATAAAGCAAAGTGGTTACTTGGTTTCGAAAGGGGCACTTTCAATGGTTACGAAAGGGGTCTTTCAAAGGTTTAAATGTTTTCATCAACAAAGTTTTTTTAAAGTATATATAACATGGCAAGGTGATTTGAGTAAAGCATAGAGTGTATTTCCTTGTTTAAAGTATGATTTAAATGTTTAAATCAATTTGAGAGAAAATGTTTTCAAGGATAATTTTACGGGCATATGACCCTAAATAAAATGATCAGATATTAGAATAGCAGATGAGACTAGTATGGGGTTGCACCCTATACTTTAGCTACTAGACCCTAGCTAATATAAGTCCCAAATTCCAGTGTGTAGTGCTTTGTCACAGGTAAGGCTAAAATGATATTACATACAAAAAGGAATATACAGAGTAAGTATAGGTTACTGGTGAGCCCGTAAAAGCATTAGGACCAATTGACCCAGGGAGAATTAACTTTGGGATAGACCATCCACAAGAGGAGTATCTTACAGAAGTTAGATTATTTATTTATTTTGTCTGGTAGGCCCAAGTCAGCTAAAGGTTCGTAGTTAGCCAAACAAAACTATAATGCTCGGATTAATATTCCATTTGTTACCTGATTTGCAAGCATACATGATATTGCTTTATAGTTTTAGCCAGTTTTGGGTGCAGGATTACGATTTGCAAAAGATATGTTTTAAAAGGGTATTGGTGAGGGGGAACCCATTCCGCTAAGCGGCGTGGTCTCACTTAATATCATATAACCGAGATGTATAGCATTATTCACACTAGGCTTTATGTCTGACTCGAAGTTTATGTTTTTTCCCTTAAACTCTCGGGTGCTCAAAATTGATTTGAGTAGGCTGAGGGTTGATGATTTACATGTTTTAGTAGGTAGATGAATAAAGCTTTCGAAAACGAGTAGGAAGCTGAAGTTAGCTATTTAGGTTTTGTTATGTTTTATTTCTACTGTGTTGTAGTAAGTCTATAATGACTATTTGGTATATTGGTCATCCAAGGGGGCATCTTCATAGTCGTTCTTGGCATCTTTTGTAATAATTATATTTGATCTGAACCTAGGAAATGCTTGGGATTATGTAACTTAGATATGGAAAGTTGTTTTGAAATGTAATCAGAAAAGTGTTTTAGTCTATGATGATTTTATTTCATAGTCAAGTGCTTCTGATATTATGGATACCATTAACATTACCGTATTTGGTCATCGAAAATTAATACTATGGATGATTGCAGTATTTGTATCGCTTAGCGTTGGGCCTCCAAATAGGGGATGTTACAGATGTTCCAAATTTGCTTTATGGTGAATCAAAGGAGAAGGAAGTTATTTCCATATTTTTTCCAAGTAGCAGAGAGAGTAGAGTAGTTAAAGATACATGTGAGGAGGAAGCGAGTGATGTGACATCGCATAGTCCATATGTTGTCTCTAGTAGTGTTGGTGATGTACATGATTCTTGAGAGGATTCGTTTCAAGGTGGAGCCGAAAGTAGTTTGGATGATGGTATTGCTACTCCAATTGGTCGTCAGTGCTATAAGGCCACCTAAAAATATGGTGATTGGAACCATCTTAGCTTTTGTGACAAGTTAGACTATGCTCTTCATGTGGTCCAAGATGAGCTGGTGGACCTTGATGACGCCATGGAGACGAGTGATAGCTCGAGTGGATTTGTGCCATGGAGGAAGAGATGTGTTAACAAGATTTCTTGTCAACACCCTAAAATTATGCTAAGGAATGTAAATATTATCCTTTAATCAAGTAGAGCAAAAGAGAACAAGTGAATCCTTTTAGAATTTCCTCTAGATTAGACCTTAGGAAGTTAGAATTATCGAAACAGACCTTTCAACTGTATCAAAAGTGTTAGGTTTCATGCTTGGTGGCCTTTCGGCTTTGTTGGGTTGGAATAACCTTCCCTTTGAAGGTTTTTCTCTATAATTTGTAGAAGTATCTTAGAAAGCTTTCCTTTAAAAGGTTTTGTCCTATCAAAAGCCTTGTGGGTTGTATAGCTAGGACTTATTCCAAGAATCTAATATTGAGGTTTCGACCTTATTGAAAGTGTGGTTACCTTGATGATAAAACTTGTATCAAGAAAATTGGTCTGAGCTCCGATCTTGTCGAGAACTTTGGGATTTAGAGTAGTTTAGGCTTTGGATTGGGATCTTAGGTGGGGGTTACGATCTGGTTGAAAGTTGTGGATATAACCTCCTTGGGTTTGAATTAATAATTTCAGGCTTCAGTTTTTAAAGGATGGGCTTCTACCTTGTTGAGGGTTTTAGCTTAGAAAGAAGATTGCTTTGAATTAGTTACAGAAGTTATTAAAACTAATATGGGTTTCGACTATGTCGATAATAGCCCATCGATAAAGGTCAAACCTGAAATATAAAGGTAACTCCAACAAAATCTTTAGTGGAACAGTAAAGTAGATTAAAGTATTTGAAACTTTCCTTTATTCATCTATAAAGACTTTATTTTTTCTTAATCCTAAATTGATTTACAAATTAGGGTTACAAGACTTTACTTAAGAGTATATTAATTGAGAATGAGAGGAATCAACTCCCCAAAACGTGACCCCTTGGGTCTAATTTATAGATGCGGGTCAGCACCTTTCGACCCTGAAGATTTCGACCGGGTCAAAAGGTGGCTTCTAAAAGACTTGATAATGTTGTTGCCTTCGTAGAAAGGTATGGTGGCGCTTCACTGTCTCGTAAGTGTTTTCGACTTTGTCGACAGCCCCCGTTCATTGATTTCGATGATGTTGGCATTGGTTTCAACCATTTCGTTTCTTTTGAAGGGGTTGCTCAAGATAATATGGCTTCCTAGCAGTTTGAATAAAGGTGAAACCATTGGTTTCGAATGGTCTGGCGTATATTCAAGGAGTAATTCTTCGTTGTCTTCGGAAGGTGTGTCATCGACTTGATCGAAAGGTCTTTATCTAGTTGAAAGGTTGTTATGAAGGCGGAAGGTTGCTCTCTACTCCTTTATCCTCTTCGAAAGGTAAAAATCCTTTGGATATTTGTTGGAGAAACCTTACGATACCTTCAAAAGGTCTTGAAGCTTTCAGTTTTGACGGTAGCATCCCTTCGACTCCTTCGAAAGGTTTGGCTGGAACTCTTCTCACTTGTTCTTTATTTAAAGTGGTTCCGACTCAGTCGAAAGGTGGTTTTAGGAGCAACATTTTCCCCCCTTGCGAAGAGATGCGCTTGACTTTTCAAGTCAACCTTGTCGAAATCTATAAGCTTCCCACCTCTTGGCCTTTCCGCGTGGATCTGGGCCGTCTGTTCAAATCTTATCCAGCGGTTGATAATCTGGGCGACTATTCTTATAAATTACACCTTTCTTCTTGTACCTCTTTTACTTTTTCTGCAATCAAAATCAAAGTGCGAGTAAACTAGTTCCAAAAATCCTCAAATTTCCAGTTTACTTTCAAAAACCCAAGCAATCATCAAATCTCATCTGTATGTTTAAATTTAACTTTATTTTGCTTGTTTCAATCGAACTTCACTTTTCCAAATTTCATATTTGAAATTTGATTTTTAAAAGTCTGACTATCGGTTTTTTGGAGGTTGATTTGGTTTGATTTTCTAAGAAGCTTTTCTAAATTCTATTTTAGGAATTAATAGAGTTTATTTCTTGTTCATAATTTAAAAATTAATAGTTGGGAATATTGAATTTCGTCTCCTTATCGGGTTTAAATTTTCAATATGAAGATTATTGTTTTTGTCCACCGTCAATAAATCTGACATTCCAATTTGATAATCATTTTTATACTTTTGAAATCAAGATAGATCGATTTTTGATTTACTTGCTCTTTAAGAAATTTTTGAAAACTTAGAATTGTAATATAGTTTAGGGAAGATGGCGGAACATGTTTTCTTCTCCCGAAAGTTTCAAACGTACGGACGAAAAATTAGTGCCACAAAATGACTTTTCTATCCCTTCGAAAGAGATTGAGCCGGCAATATTGGTTTTTCTTCCTTAGCCCCTTTAGATGGGGTCGAAAGGTGTTGTAATGCAGATTAGGTCATCCTTGTCAAAAGGTTATGCTATTAAGTGGAGAGTAGGAACTCATTAGATAGCAAATTGTTTCGACTTAGTCGAGAGCCTTTGTTTTGATTGCAAACCATTTTCCTTAATAAATTTTTGGTATTATCAAACCCCTTCAACCCCCTTCGACACCACCTTTATTTACTAGGTCGAAACCCCATAGAACTGTTTTTGTCCAGCTTTATCAAAACGTCCTAAATGCATATGAGTTTAACTTAGACACTTTCAACTTCAATGAATATGTTAGGTTTCGATAACGTAAATATTTTCGTCAAGAACCTAAGTAATTTGTTTTGATGGTGTCGAAGGGTCTTGTTACTTGGTTTATTGAATGTTTGTAGTGTATATTTTGGTTTAAAATTTTGACTTGATCTTATCTATCTCCCTTTAACAATTTGATTCCTTTGAAGCTTTAGACACTGTCGAAAAGTGTTAATTAAACAAATGTTTTGTCATATTTTTCGACCTTGTCGATAGCTCAAAGAGGCTTTTATTTAGGCTTTCGACAATGTTAAGATGTACTTTGTTAAGTGTCGATGTTCTTTTTTCCTTTCTAATTCATCGAAAGTCCAATGACTTTGATTTTTAAATTAAAATTTTACTTAAATTTGAAGTTTTGTATTTTTTATGTTTGATTATCTAAGTAGGTTCCATTAACTAGTTCTTGAGGGTATGCTAAATTCATAATTAATCAAAAAAGTTAATTGATATGCTTTCACCTAGCAAAGTTATGAGTTCCCCAAAGAAAGCTGAAACTATCTCCAAGCACTCCCTAATATCTAGTCAAGATGAAGTAGTTGCGGTCCTTAATGACTTTGGCATTACTATATCGAAGCCATTCCCCCAAAAGAGACTGAAACTGTCAACAACCCTCTTGAAGGGTTTTTTCCTATACTTCCATCCACATATGGCATATTGGATTCTTTCCCTTCCTAGAATTCTTATCTACATTCCTCTCTCATGTCGAGATTTCTCCAATCCAGTTGTCACCGAATGTCTATACTTATCTCTTATCTTTAGAAATGATAGCATTGGAATCCGACCTTCTATCTCTTAACGCCAAAGTATTGAATTACGGCACGGTTGGTCAACTTGAGTAATCATAATAATCAAATATACAGAGCCAACCCTTTGAAAAAGTTGAGTTTAGGGACCAGAAAAACTAGTTCTTCTTCTTCAAGTGCTCTTCTAATATCCGCGGGACTTTCGCTTTTCCCTGTAAGTCTTGATTTATGTTGCTTTTCCATACTCGATGTTTTTGTCGCCTAATCTCTGCTTTTATCAGGTGTACCTGCTAAAGAACTTAACGATGACGATGAGAAAACAATCAACTCTCTAATTGCAGCTTCAAGACAAGTTAGAAGTAGACTGACGTTGTTGACTCCCAATCTATGAAAACACCCTCTTCTGCCAGCAGGCTAGAAGGTTTTAGGAACTCTTCCATCTATCCAACACACTTCTCATGGCAAATGCTTTCTCTCCCTTGGAGACCCATCAAAAAAAAATTGCTACATCACCAATTTGCGCTGATCACTCTAGTATGTTATAGGTCAAATATTTGATTTCCATCCCTGGCATTCTCTGAATTATTTGGCTGACTTCTTAATCTGTTTGAACTTGTTTCGGCTTCTACTCAAGTCACAGTGCTCGTCAATATTGTTGTCCTTCTTCCTCTAACTTTTGGAGTGTCGTCAGTTATAGAATCACTTGCTATATCCAAGACAGCTTTTAAAAGAAAGTTGAGCCCTAAGAAAGTTGCTAAAGTTGTAGATGTGAAGAAAGAGGAGGAGCGCTTATCTCTTGAAAAGTTTCTGAAGAGCCTGATTGTGGAGGCTCCCAAAGACAAGCCAGCGCAAACCCAGTTGCAGTTGATCCTACTACTCATATTTCTATTTCAGATTCGCTAGCAGCTCTTGCCCAAATGTAGCTGGCCTTGAATATGCCTCTTACACCAAGGCATGCTTCTACTCTGTCGGAATCTTCTTCTCCTTCCACCATTAATTTTGAAGAGATGGTTGAGTCTATCCTTCACCCAGAATCTTTCATTTCTATTCACCCACCTTCTTTTGCTACAGTTTTGGAAGGGCACCTTTTCTCTTTAATGGAGCAACAACTTTTGGTAAGCTCTTCTTCAATTGGCCTTTTCACCATTAGCTTTCTCTTAAATCACTAACTTATGTTACGTTTTTCTTTCAGATTTCTAAGAGTTGGTTAGTTTTGAATGAACATGTTTCAAAGTCCTCTGCCTAATCCTCCAAACTTCAGGAGGAAAATTCCCAGCTCAAAAATCAAGTGACTTCTCTGTCTGCTGGAAAAAATGTTGCTTCCATTGAGTTGGAACGAGTTAAAACATCTCTTTCCTAAGCTAAGATTGATGTACAAAAGGAAAGGCAGACACATCAACTACTTACCGATGAGAAACTTTTCATGGAGTTCACTTTTAAAGATTCTAAAGACGAGAAAGCTCGCTTGGTCATAAAGAACAATACTCCGAAGGAAAAAATCAAGAAGACCGGAGCTTCGTTAAAACTTGTTGTCCATACCATCACCGATGTCAAGCAGCAAGTGTCCCAATTTGAAAAACCCATCTAGGGCAAATGACGCTGAAGATTTATGTAGACGCTCTTATGCGTACATCGATAATTACAAGAAATGCCTAGACTTTGGCTTTCCTTCACTTGATACTGCCTTAGTCCATAGAATGATGGGCAAGATTAATCAAATGAAGTAGAGGATTGAGCCTACAAATGAAGACGAAATTAATGCTTATGAGATTCTTTCTTTTGATGTTCCCTCTTTCGAAATCTAATCAGCCTCTGAAGAGGAGGGTGACAAAGATGACGCCGCTGAGGAAAAAGGTAATGATGATGGTGATGGTAGTGACGGCAATAATGATGACGATGATGATGATAACCTTGCCGGAGGCCAAGGTTTTGACGGAGATAAATGGGGTTCTTCTGGAACTTCTGAAAAGGATGGTGGCGACAATGCTGAGCCTCCTGAAAAAGAGCCATCTCCTTAGACATCTGCATCCCTGGACCTTCTACTGCTCTAGAGAATGAGCCTGCTCCTATTCACGCTGAGGATCCAAAAGCGAAGGAGTAGGCCTCCCAAGGCTCCATCCCAAATTCATAGGTATAGGATTCTCCATTTTAATATCTTTTACTTCAAAAATAATAACTAGTGCAAAATCATTTATCTTAGGTGAGGAAGAAGTCCACCCTTCCCTTTAGGACAAAACTTGAAAGAAAACAAGCCGAAATTAACAAGTTATCAGTATAAGAAAAATGATTATTATAACGCTAATAGATAACGCATTATTCCATAGCGTTATTGTTTCGTTAATTTGTTTTATTTATAGCAGAAATTATCTACGTAACACTTACTACCCCAATTAATTTGGATGGCCGCTAATTACTCAAAAATTACTTCACTCTTCCCTCTTTATTTTTTTTTCATTCCATTATTTTCCACTTCTCAAACTGAAGAAACTTTAATTCCCTCTCTAACAAATCCTTAATCCACTCTGCTTCGCCAGCCAATCCACGCTCTATGTCATTCTGATCAGCCGTTGCTTTTGCTCTGCGTAGCCGCACCACATCCCTCGCGAGTCAAGCATCTCACAATAGAATATTGACCGCATCAAAGCAGGTAATGACCACAACAACGATTTAATATCAAGATCTATATTTTTGAAAGGTAAATCGATTCAATTAGATATGCTCCATAATTGCTTGAGACATTAGTTATACGTATATGAAAAAATTAAATACAATAGAACTCCCATTTGTTTACCTATCTCATAAAGTTAGTTTGCTATTTGAATGGAGATCATCAGTATGATGGTAGCTAAGATATTTGATGTTGGATTCCTATATATGATCTATGTCGAGAATAATATGTTCTATGGTCAAAATATATAGTCAATACATGCACTTTATATTAATTATCTGCTGTGATAACAGATGAATTTTTTATAAACATCCATATGTTCATGGTAAAAAAAATATAGCTGGTCTGGTACAAGAAGCACAACACTAACAACTTGCAATCAACTGCTTTGAAAAACAAAATTGTATCTAGGCCCAAAACTAATAGAGTTAAGTGGTAAATTCATTATTCAAGTATTTCTGACACACTTTTCAAGTTACATACGTATATATATTCTTAAAAGCAAGCTATATATATAGTTGTAAAACTAGCATTGGCATTTTGATTTAAGTGATAGAGTAAATTGTTGTAAAAATGACAGAGTTAAATAGCAACAAAAGATGCATTGGCATTTGACTTCTATATTTGTTCTTACCTCTAAAGAGTTTAGTTTAGTATGCATCAATTTTTAACCATTTCAATCATTATTTGTAGTGTCAAATGTGTATATTTTTGGTTTTTAAGTCTTATTCAAGTTTAGGCTTCGAATTGCTTCATATCCGTTGGTTGAAATCAATTGCAATCTGATTTTTTATTTATATAGACATTTGCGTCTAATAAGTCAACTAAATAAACCGTGCAAGTTTTTCATGAGCCTTCATATTTGGTTGTATGCTAAGTGCATAACTTCGTTTAGTGAAATTTGAATTTTGAAGCACTAAACATATACCAGTTTGTTGTGTAATTTTTTCTAATCTTGCAGGAAAATCTACAGCAGGGAGCATGCTTATAAATTTTGTGGATAAAGACTAGCTGCTTTTCATCTAGATATACTAGAGATTACACTAGTATTTCTTTTAGGGGTGCTTATAGAAATGAGGTATAATTTCTATTATAAAGGTTTGATCTTTGTAAGTGTTCATTGTTTGGATGGATTTGTCATAGAGACTTTTGTTAATTGTTTGGTACAGTTTTGGTAAAAATTGCGTTTGAAGAATATAGTAGAAATTTTATTATTTAGAAAGAAATGATTTGTCCATACTTGGACTTATTATAGGCAACATTCACATACTAGTTCAGATATTTAAAAAGATTCAGATTCGAACATATACTGATATTTGTTGAGAAATTAGAAGAAGGACATTCTCAACTGAAATATTGTTAACAAGATGAAACATGAAATATTTATTATTGCTTTCCAGACGTACAAGTCCAAAGTACATGTCAACCAATTTATGTTTGTAATAAGTGGTTATCGCTGAACAGAAACACTTGAATAAGGGGTTAGGGATGAATTATGAGCATATTTGGCAAGTACTTGGAAGTAGTTAAAACGACTGTAAGATGCATATATTACCGTTTCTATGTTTGCCACAATTTATGAGGTGGTAAAATAAGTTGCTTTGAAGTTGGTGAGTTATAAGATAAGTCGCTAGCAACAAATATTTACTTATGGCTCATTTTAACTTTTACGGCTGAAATCTATCCTAATTTCAACTTATTTTCCTAATTACTTTTACCTTTTAATTCTTGTTACTTAAAAGTTAAAAAATCATTTTTCAAAACTACTTTTATGTAGTTATAAATGAAGTTCCCATACGGTAACAAAACAGTGTGTTAAGCACTTTACACTTATTGATAACTTAATGCCAAGGTTCATGAGACATTTCTACAATTTAATACGAAATTTCTCTTTTAGCTTTCTTTATTTTTCATTTGATAATATCAAAATAATAATTAATATGTATGCATTAAAGGTTGCTTAACCATTCAGGAGTGAATATTACATGGTCATCAGAAAAATTTTGTCCGTTCATGGTGCAACTGGAAGTGGCTTTGATTCCAATTAGTTGCGGTACAAAAAAGAGAGAAGGCATGTAGCTAAATTGCAATAGTTCAGGGCAAAAGCTGTTTTATATTTTTATTAAATCCAGATTTTTTTGTTAGGATAAATTTTATTGCATATTTTAATCCATATGGGAGTCCACTATTGATAAATTTTATAGCATATTTGAATTCATATGGGAATCCTCAGTCAATAGATTAATTTCGCTTTAAAAAATATGTTAAATTTATATTCAGATACTGATATTAAGTAATGTTACTACAATAACCAGGAATATATAAACTATTATTGCTTCTCATCCATGTAATAAGATAGTTCAGCTACCATTTTTTGCTTTTGAGAATATGTTGATTTTAGAAAGGAGTGTTTAAGCATCAACTTGAATGCCATAAATATGTTTTCCAAATACATGTTCTATAGTATCGTTTCAATATTTTTATGTAAATTAATTAATAGTGAATGGGAAATAAATTCTATTTTTATAGACTGTTCGATTCTCTTAACAAATAATATGTTTCTTTACATGTGGACATTATATTATATCGATCAATTAGTATAAATGAAACCCAAAGCTTCTCCTACTTCTACTGCTTGTATAATTGAAATCCAAAGCTTTATTTTCTCCTGCTTGTATAATCGAAACCCAAAGATTTATTTTCAGTTAAGCTAGATTCAACAAGTAATTGTTAAATGCTCCAATTTGATAAAATAGGATTGGTAAGCCTCCTTCTTATCACTTGGACTAGACAATTACTTGTATAGAAACTTCTGCAAATTTTTTCACTTTCCTTTTTATTCATTTATATCATCTAACCGCTTGGGATTCTAATAAAGCTAGAAATTTGTGAATTATCTTGTGAAGTCCAAACTTCCAAATCTATACCTTGACCATATTTGTATTACGTTAATCTTCATTTCTATGCAAACAAACCAAGTTTATAAAGATAATACTAACAATAATGACGATGGTCATAATAATAACAATAACAATAAACAAACCAAGTTTATAAAGTTTAACTAAGTTTAATAATAGCTCACTAAGTTTATAATAATAATAACAAATTTTAAAGTAATGACCAAGTTAACCAAGTTTTATAAAAATTAACTAAGCGCATAATAATAATATATCAACTTTATGTTTTATAAAAATTAACTAAGTTAATAATAATAATAATAATAGATTATATAATATTAACCAAATTAACTAAGTTTTATAAAAATTATCTAAACTTATATAATAATTATCATTATTAATAAATCATAAAATATTAACCAAGTTAAGTAAATTTTAAAAAATTAACTATATATATAAACAACAACGGTAATAAATTAACTAATTTTATAAAATTTAACTTTGTTTATACAAACTAATAAATTATTAACCAAGTTAACTAAGTTTTAAGTTTTAACTAAATTTGTAAAAATTTAATTAAGACTGATAAAGTTAACTAAATTTTGAATAATAATAATACATTATAAAATATCAACCAAGTTAACTATTCTATAAAAATTAAATAATTTTGTTATTTTTCATAAAATTTATTGTTTATATAATGTTTTATAATAATAATAATTCAACTAATGTTTATGATAAATAAGCTTTTAAAAATTAATTAATACCTATAATAATAATAATTAAATTCTTCGATTATGTTTTGTAAAAATAAAAAATTACAAAAATTAACCAATTTTATAACAATAATAATTGTAATAATTCATCTAATGCTTATGATAAATCACTAAATTGATAGTATAGTAATTTTACTAATGTTTTTGAAAATTAACTATAATAATAATATTACTAATAATAATAACAAAACCCTAATAGAAATATTAACAACTAATAAACTAAGTTTTTAAAAAAAATATAAGTTTCATACAAATTAACTAAGTTTATAATAATATTTTTACATACCATATTATAGTACAATCCCATGACACCAGTTCTATCAGTCTTGTGTACTGCCAATTCTGTTCATGAAGTTTAGGCTAGAGTATATAGTACACCTGGCAACAACATCATTCAATAAAAAAACGTTCATGCTTCGCATTATATTCGATTTCAATTAGCATTCTTTTATGGCTCGCAGTGATAGTCACACATGTTCTATTGCAAGTTATTCTTCTCCTTTACGATGTTAATATTTAGTCTGCAACAAATAATTCAGCTTCACATATTAGTCTTCCCACTCTATAATTCAGCCTATATTTCAAACCCACTTTTGTTTAGTAGCATTTTTTCGTTGGCATGCAAAAGTAGTCAAGTTTGTTATATAGTCCGGTGAGTTAATATTTATGGGATGAACATTGTTTTGATGTGGTACATGGCTAGCAAATTTGATAAGTAACATAGTTTTCTATGTAATGCTAGCAATCATTCTTTTTGGTAGTCTTTAAATTTCTTTTATAGTATTGTATATACAAAGATAATTAATTTACATGCAATATTTTTGTATTTAGAATGAGAAATGACAAGAGATAAAATTAGTATTAAACGTTTAAAAGAAAAATAACCCTATACCCCAGCCACCTCCCAAAATCGAATGAATATACTCAAGTAGATTAAGATGTTGTATTGTAGTCGATACATACGATCTTTCTATGGTTTGATGTTCTTTTGAAGGTCATTTATCTATAATTCATTCGGTATGAAGACGCTAGCAGCGTAAATGTTCATGGGATGATGGAAATGATTGAAAGAATGTTGCACTTTAGGTCGGATAACACAAATATAGTTTCTTCAACCACTGTTGCATTTGTAATAATTCTTGTAATAAGCCATTTAAATTCCTTTGTTGGCCAAATTTTCAAAGTAAATCTTTTTAAATGAACTGACAGGGTCTGGATCGAGTAAAGGTAGAACTGGGCTCGATCTTGTGGCTGTCTTAGGTGTCAGTGGGTGCATGAGCGAAGAGCAAAGATTAACCAAATTGCAAAGGGCGATGTGATTCCTTATTATAAAACTAAGCCCTTAGTCATTTGTCCATTATTTCTTTCATACGGCAAAAAGACGATGTCGATTACGTCAGATAACTGAAGATTCTAAACAACAAATCGAAGGCATAGTCAACAGTTTAGAAGCTAAAGGGGGAATAAACATTCTAGCTGGCATTTCAGAGGCCTTAGATATAATTAATCACTACTGGAATTATGAATATTTGAGGCAAACAAGTAGAGGCAAAATATAACTTATGCCCCTACTAATAATCAATTACGGGCAGAAAAAACTAACGCCTCTAATACTGTCAGTAAAGTCACATGAAACAGTCTTTATTATTATTCCAAGAAATTAGCTTAATTTGAAAAATAAAGGACACGTCACCACCCATATTAGGGGCAAAAGGATATTAACTCTCCGGTTAAAATAAAAAGTGCCTATTCAAACGCCTCCACTTCTTCTCGGATTGAAATTAAATTAAAAAATACGGCTGGTGGAAAGTGGCGATAGATCAGCGATGGAGTTCGTGCTTTTCATTTTCCTCCTTCCCCGCCATATTCATATCATCTCGTCGTTCATTTGCAATCATTCCGGAGACAAAACCCTAGATAGCATATCAACAGGTGCTTTATAAGGTAAATTTTACCTTTATTTTTTAATCCTATTCGCAATTGAAATTTGTTTTTTCACCGTACAGTTATTTCATCAAAGTTTTTTATTGATTAAATTTTCTTCATTTTTTTTTGTTTTCCATTGTTTGATGTCTTCCTAAATTTCCATGTAGATTTGTAGTGGTTAAAGTGGTTAAAATTCACTGTGGATGCACAAATCAGAAGAAAATAATAATAATAATCGATAATGGGACATCTTAACTTCTGTAGTGTATTCATGTAGGCGGTAGGGACAGTTCGGTAGGGGATAGGTGTTATAATTCGGTGTAAATTATGGTTTTTTACAGTTTGTAGTAAGAAGAAGGCGCAGATAAAAATATACTTTAAGATCATAACCTGTAAAAAATACAACCTGTGCTCTCTTTGTTTGCAAATGTTTATTATGAAATCAAAATGTATCTACTGTCAAGAAGTTACTTTGTTATCACTTTGCTAGAAAAGGCCTATTATAAAATCAAATCCTGACTTTGTAGTAAGCAGGTTCTCTTTTCTTCTATAGATAGAACATATATAATCAGAAAAAAGCTCCATGGCATGCTTTGAGTGTATGATAATATCTGATTGAATATTTTTGATCTTATCTTTGATGTAGTAGTAGTCATTATTTGTTAGTGCACAGTGCTTGTATAGTCTGGTTTATGTAACTGAAGTTTTGAGGATTATCTCAGTTTTGTTTGAAATGTAAACACTTACTCCTATATTGATTGAACTAGACAAAAGTTTTTTTAATTATTTGGTTCAATCTTGATTACAATTACTGGCTGCTTGCAGTGGCATTATCAGTATTACAAATTACAGAGTCGTGGCACTGAAAATCATAACCCAGATGACAGTTATATATGATCTTAAATGCTAAAGCCTGTTGATTTTTCATAACAATTCATCACAAAAAAAGGAAAGAAAAATGAATGAAAGGGGAGTATAATCTGATGTAAAAGAACAATTTAAGACCAAAAGTTGTTTAATCACAACCCAAAATTTGCTTAATTATAACACACCTCATGGCGTAAAAGTGCACTTTTAGCTCCTAATGATGCAACTATTGCACTGATAGCGGCATCGTCTCCATGGTTTCGAAGTGCAAACGGAGCTGCATATCTCTCATACATGCTCTCCTTCTCATTCAAGAGTATTTCTCTGGTAAAGAAAATAAGTTTCATGAATGGTTACATGATAACTTTCCAGTTCTCGATGTCCATTACGTATTAGTTGAAATTAAAACAATGAAGCATTAAAACCTCATAACTAATACAATGAATACGTTGTATTCATGGCATTGTACCTAAGTTGATCTACTGAGGAGCAGCATGAAGAAGGCATAGCTGGATCAACAGACAAAAAAGGAGAATTTCCTAGAGAATTTGTCCCATCACCGTTGTCACTGATGTTTTTTTGTTCCTTGATTCGTCTAAGAGCTAATTCACATGTTTCTTTAACTTCTTGAGCAGGATCGGTTAGTATGCTCTGCTCCAATATGGGAATGTTATCATCTAAGCCAATTGCTCCTATAGCTTCAGCTGCCTATTAAAATTTTAATGTGCACGAAACTGTTAGATATGTTTACATATTTAACAAACATAGGGTGATAGTCAGGTGAAGAAAGATTACCACATAGTGTTTGCACGTCTGTCTACCTTTTTTAGCTGCTTGTGTAAAAATTCATTATATAATGTCTATTTGAGAACTAATGAGTAAAATCTCATGTTACTCATTGTATGCTTTTAGTAAAACAACATAGTAAAACCTCATGGTATTATATGCTTTTAGTACGATGCAGTTCAATGCTCGGAAAGTTCGATGTATGAATTTGACGCCGCTGTGGATTAAATTATTAAAAAAAAAGGAAAGAATAGATACCTAAAATCATATTATAGAAATTTAAATTCTTTTGGATAATTAGAGAAATTTAGGCCATAAAACTTTTCGTAGTTACCGATTTCGTATGAAATTTTTTTGTATTCCTGATATACGCCATGGCTAAAACAAGTTTCCTAACGAACCATTATATATAGTTGAAATTGGTCTGACTTTTCATCATTTTAAAGAGACGAAATGATTTAATGAAAAATTAGGGATAATTTATTCATATTGTTCCATATTAATTTTCCAGTAAAATAATCTTGTGTGTTAATTTGAATTTACAGTTGACGAACATTAGGGAAAATCATGTGTTAGTTTAAAAAGTATTAATGGTTTTGTGGCATATCATACATTGTTGTGCATCTACGCTGGGGAGCGGTTTGTATCACTACGTAAGTGCTGAGTGAGGAGGTGAATAACAGCTGCTAATTTTATTATTGGACTATTTATTTCAAATCGTCACTTTTGTGCATATACAAACATACCATACACTTCATCTATCTTCTTCCACAAGTTCTTGCATTTAATATAAACACCCAATAAAAACTTTTAACTTCAAAATCAAGAGGTTGAAAACTTAGTTACAACTCAAGCCTACTTTTTTTGTACTCATGAATTCGTAAAACTTTGTTTGCGCATATGAACCAAGTTTACAAACTTTGCTAGCATTTGCAAACTCAGTTTGCATTAGTTTGGAAAACTGAGCCTGCAGACTCAATTTTGCAAATTAAGCATCGAAGCTCGGTTTGCGAAATTGAGTCTGCGAACTCTGTTTGCAGAACTGAGTGCAAACTCAGTTTTGCAAGTTTGAGTTTGCAAACTCAGTTTTGCAAAACCGAGTGTTGCAAAATCGAGCATGCACTTGCACAGTCGGTTTGCAAACCAAGTTTGAACTCGTTTGCTAAATCAAGTTTGCAAAGTCAGTTGGAGCACAGTTTGATACATTTTTTGCTCAGCTTATATATTTCGTGCCCGCTTCCATATGTAGTAAATATTGTTTAACATGACAATCATATTCATGTAACAGGGAAAGTTGTTTATTAACTTTGAAATGCAGTCTAAAAAATTAATAGTATCGTAAAGAAAGATGGTTTAGGAAAGTTTCATATTGAAATTGTTATCATTTTATTAAAATTATTTTTAATAATAGTATTGTATTAAAATCATAAAATTTTGTTTAAAGATTTCTTTGCTATGTTATTGTGGCAGTTGGTATTATATAATGGACAAAAGTTGGGTAAATTTGGATCGGAATTCAAATGAGTATAAAAAAAGGATGGAACTATTTTTGGACAAGGCCTTTTCCACATCCGCACGTCAGAATAAGATCATATGTCCTTGTAAAAAATGTTGCAATCGTTATTTTAATGATAGAGTTAATGTTGGTGGTCATCTTCTTTGGTACGGAATGGATCCCTTATATATGACAGCTCGTTGGACACATCATGGTGAAACTTATCTTGATGAGTCTTATGTAGAAGGCGAAACTCATGTCAGTTCGGTTAATAATACACCGGTCGATATTAATGATGAAAGAGAGGGATGTGACATGTATGATTTTCTTAGTGAAACATTTATGCAACATACACAAAGTGCCGATTCATCATCACATCCTTTTACTTGTGTAGGACAAACACCCGAGGCAGAAAGCTTTTACAAGTTGTTAGATGAAGCAAATAAGAGGTTATATGTTGGAAGCAAGTATAAAAAATTGGATGCGGTGGTAAAATTGTACCAGATCAAGTGTTTGGGGAATATAAGTAACTCGACCTTCTCTCTGCTTTTAGAAGCATTCAAAGATATGTTACCCGAAGATAATTGTTTACCGAAATCACATGCTCAAGCAAAAAAAATTATTAATGAACTTGGTCTAAATTATGAAAAGATTGACGCTTGTATAAATGATTGCATGTTATACTGGAAAGAAACATCAAACTTGGATGCTTGCTCTCGCTGTGGGGTCTCAAGATACAAAGTAGGCACTGAAGGTAAAAATAATGGAAAGAAAGTATCAGCTAAGGTGCTTCGTTATTTTCCTTTAATTCCTAGATTGAAAAGGTTGTACATGTCTAAGCATACGGCAGAACATATGATATGGCATTCAGTTGGTATTTCAAATGATGGTTTTATGAGACATCCAGTAGATTCTCCAGCTTGGAAGCATCTAGATTCTCTATACCCTGATTTTGGCTCTGAAGTTCGGAATGTTCGACTAGGACTTGCAAGTGATGGGTTCAACCCATTTTCACACATGAACAGTAAACATAGCACTTGGCCAGTTATCATATCTATTTATAATTTACCTCCATGGTTGTGTATGAAGCAACCTTATCTTTTTATGTCACTGCTAATTCCTGGACCTCACGAACCTGGAAAGGACATTGATGTATATATGCAACCATTAATAGATGAGTTAAAAGAGTTATGGGAAGTTGGTACCAAAACATATGATGTTTTAACCAAACAAACATTCAATATGAGAGCAGCTGTTTTATGGACTATAAATGATTTACCTGCTTATGCTAATTTATCAGGATGGAGTACATCTGGAAAACTTGCATGTCCACATTGTAACCACGAAACATGTTCAGTGCGCTTACCAAATAGTAAAAAGCAAGGCTATTTAGGAAGTCGAAGATTTTTGCCTGTAACACATAGGTTTCGATTTGATGTACACTCATTTAATGGGAAGCGTGAGAATGATCTTGCACCTAAACCATTAACCGGAATTGAATGTTTGATACAACTATCCAATTTAAAATTTACATTCGGTAAAACGCCAATACATGAGCAGATTATTGGAAAAAAACAACGAAGGATAATCAATTCCACCAGGGAATCAAGAGTTATTGGACCATGGAAGAAAAAAAGCATATTTTTTACCTTACCTTACTGGCAACATCTTCTAATGCGACATAACATAGATGTTATGCATTTGGAGAAAAATGTAAGCGAAAATATTTTGGGGACATTACTTGGTGTACCAAAAAAAAGGAAAGGATGGACTTCAAGCTCGAGCTGACTTGGAAAGTTTAAATATAAGAAAATCTCTTCAGCCTATTCGTGAAGGAAATAAGACATATATACCTCCAGCGATATTTTTCACAACCAATGAGGAAAAAATATTGTTTTGTAAAGTTCTTTCAAATGTACGCGTCCCTGATGGATATTCTACTAACATTGCACGTTGTGTAGATGTAAAGGAGAAAAAGTTACATGGCTTGAAAAGTCATGATCATCATATAATTATGCAACATTTACTTCCACTTGCAATTAGACGAGTTTTGCCTAGACCACTCATTCTTGTTTTGCTCGAGTTATCTGCAATATTTAGACAACTATGTAGTAAAAAGAAACATGCTTCATCAATTAGTCAACTTAAATGTAGGGTTGCATTAGTCCTATGCATGATGGAGAAAATGTTCCCTCCTTCCTTCTTCACCATATCTATTCACCTAATTATTCATTTAGCGGATGAAGCTGCAATTGCTGGACCAGTGCATTATCGTTGGATGTACCCTATTGAAAGGTAGTATCAAAGCATAATTCACATATTTAAAATATACGTCATAAAATTATGTTTTTACAAAAACTAAAAAGATATTTGTAAACATTGTAAATACCCTTTAAGAATTATCTTTTGTTGTCTTTCATAGATATTTGCAGACACTGAAAAGATATGTTCGCAACAAGAGTAATCCAGAAGGAAGTATTGCTGTTGGATACCTTGCGGAAGAGTGTGTGTCGTTTTGTTCGATGTATTTGGCAGGTATTGAAACTCGTCATAATCGACGTGGTCGGAATGCTGATACATCATTGCCGCGCAATATCGAAGGGGGTCTATCAATTTTTGCAAACTCTGGTCATCATTTAGGCAAATGTACAGAAGTTAATTTGGAAAAAAACGTTTGGGAACAATGCCACACTTGTGTCTTATTCAACTGTAGCGAAGTGGGATTTTTTCTAGAGTAAGATCACATTCATTAATATCAAATATGTACTTCAATTTTAGCAATGAATGACCGACTCTTTTTTTCTTCTTGGCTTCTGTTTTGACAGTAAGAGGTTGAGGGAATTGCGTAGAATTCATCAACGTAGAACGATTCGAGAAGTGGAGAGTTTGAGAAACAAAGAATTTACTACTTGGTTTCGACATCACGTAAATATCTTTCTCAATTTATACACCGTATTTTAAAATTATTGTTAATATAATATTATTATATTTATAGGTAAATAATCTTTATGCTATGGGAGATTCCTCAATATCAAAAGATTTGCTTCGACTAGCGAATGGTCCAAATATGACCGTTAAGGAATATAAGAAATATGTTATAAATGGTTACAGGTTTCGAACTAAATCTATGGATGATAGATATAAAAATCAAAATTGTGGCGTCTTTGTGAATGCTGAAACTTCAAGTTATTCGAGCTTAAGAGATTGTAGCCCAATCACTGGTAATGTCGATTATTATGGGGTTTTAAAGAAGATTTATGAGCTTGATTATAGATTTCCAGGTGAAAGTGATGATCAAGCATGCAAAGTTATTTTATTCGAATCTGACTGGGTAAATAATTCAGGGAAAAAAAAAGATATTTATGGATTTAACTTAGTGAACTTTAATCGAGTGGCACAAAATAAGGATAAATTCATTTTGGCATCACAAGCCATCCAAGTGTTTTATGTTGCTGATCCAAAAGAGCCAGATTGGAGTGTTGTGGTTAAAACAAAGCCGAGAGATTTCTATGATTTAATAGAAGATAATGATGAAGTAGACATAGACGACTACTATGCCACACCAAATCTTGATGATCCGAATTTAGATAATGAAGAGCTCCAGATAAGGACGGATGTTCATGGTGTTTATGTTAACAAAGTTTTACCAACGATCACAGTAGATGCTTCCACATTTGAAGAGGATGCCTCTAACGAAGGAGAGACTGAAAACGAGAGTGAGGACGAAATATAATAATCGAATTCATGTTTAAATTTATGATATGCTTTCTTATGTTAGTTTTCGTCAAACTTGGAATTCATTATTACTATTTATGACATGTTGTTCATTTTAATTTGCATATGCATTGTGTGTTTATTCCTTTTTCCTGCGAATTGTTATAGTTTCAGTGTGAATGTTTAGAATTTTCCAATTTAATGGTACATGATTTTGCTATACAAATATATTATTAACTAATAGATGAGCACCTATGGACATTCTAATTTTGATGATGACATACAAGAAAATGATGGCTCTCAAAATGGCGGTATGATTTTGCAACTTATAATTAATTATTTTTTATGCCTACATGTACTGATTACTACTCATACACTGATGTACCCTATCTTCTACTTAACAGGATTAATAAAGCGAAAAGGACGTGGCTACAACAAACCTAAATGGGGCAAATCAGGGAAAGAGAGCATCGAGTTCACAAAGGATGGATTGTGTGTGGTACCAAAAGATGCTCAGTTAGGAAGGTACTTGGGTAGTTTGGCGAGAAATTATAATCTTCTTCCCCTATCACCAACAGACTGGAGAGCATATGATGATGCATATATGGACAAACTATGGAAAGTAATATCGGTAAGTTGGTGTAACTTGAAATTTCATGCTAATTTAAAATGAAACCAGATGTTACTGTCAATTTTAATTACTGTAAGAGTATAATTCTTGCTTTAATATGCAACTATAACTGATAAATGTAACACAATTTATGTTTGTTTCAAGGATACTATTAATTGGCGTCCTGAAGATATCCCTCACATTCCTAAAATTCGTCATTCACTGCTAAAGAGATTGTCCAAAAGAGTACGCAACAACCGAGCCAACTTAAAAGATAAGTATTACACTCCACATATTGGGTCACCATCACGTTTTACATGTGGAGATGATCGTGTAGACAACGATCAGTGGAAGGAAATGGTAAACTATTGGGATAATGATTCCAAAAATAAAGTAAGAGACATATATCCCTTTTAAATTCATATGTACACATAAAGATATATAATTTTTATGATCAATATTGTTAATAATATCAGATAAGGGTTGAAAGAAACACTGACAATCGTAAGAAACTGAAAATGAGTCACACAGGTGGATCAAAGTGCTTCGTGCGACACTATGCTGGATTTGTAAGTAATCGTGTTTGCTGCATTCTTTTTATCATTCTAATGAGCTAGTCATATTATTTTCATATGAACAGGTGGTTTACTCTTTTTTTAATTATTGCAGATATCTCTTGTTGTGATCATTTTAGGTTGTTTACTTAACAAACTAAAAATAATTGTATATGAACTTTTAACCTTTTTATTACAAAAATAGAATACCCATAACTTATTCTAGGGAAAAGTATTTTCCAATTTTTCTAATAAATGCAACAGCATTATGTTCGCCGAATACTCAGTTTTGTTCTCTCTGTGTCGAAGAATAAGTTCTATTACAAGTCACATATCTAATATATAATTGTTCTACATAACTTATGAATCTTAAGCTTTCATTATAAAACCTGGGTTTTTCTTGGATTAATTTTTTTTTTCACCATGCAGTTTTTATTGCTGGTTGATGTATATTTTGTCAAAACAGGAAAAAGAGCATGGCCACGAACCCGATCCAATTGAGGCGTATGAATTAGTTCATAAGAGAAAGGATGAGCAAAGAAGTTGGGTCGATGATGCTTCTGAGCAAATGGGGGTACGTATGATATCCTTTGAGGTTAAATTTGTTGTTTCTTAAAATACTATTCATCTTTTTCCAGATTATGCTAATTGCTATATATATCGCGTCATTTTTATATAGCAAGTCAATCAAAAGATCAACCACTACAATTTTTTAAATTACCGTTATAAAGCAAAGTTGTCTGTTTAATGTTTCCTAGAATGCTATTGGTACTGCTGTGCGGTCTGCAATTGAACAATAATTCATGGATTTTATCAAGTAGGTTCATGCGTCTCTTAGTTTAGCATATAAAAATTTAGTTGAACTGCAGTAAAGACCAATATTTTTATAGTGTAAGGTATAATATTTTGTTTACAAATGAATTGATATCTAATTTCAAATGTATTACAAATACTTGTGACAGACTCTCGAAGGAGGCATTATAAGCTTTGTAGGTGTTATGGTTAGCTTAGCATTTAAAACATACTAAAGCCAAAATTTACCTTTGCAAATTTAACAAGCAGATCTTCGTTATCATGTCCGTAGAAAAATGCTTCCTTGCGGAATATCTGCAAAACAAATGATTAGTTAATTAGAAGGTTAATATTTTTTCTCAACTGTTTTTCCGGCAAACAATTATCTATATTTTAAAATAACATTTTTTTTTTCTATAGAAAAGATAAAGATATCATTACAGTACGAGATCTGGCATTATTTTTCCAGCAAATAATTATATTTATCCTTAGTTAAAATACACACTCAACTGTATTATCCTTAGTTAAAAGTACTTGCTTTACATGAAATCTGGTAACAAAAGGAAAATAAGTAGAAGGCCTTTGTATTGAGGTAAAGTACACAGTGATGGTGTTAATACTTACGTGTAATATTTGAATTTGATCTGATACATGGTTAAGGTTTTGTTGTAAACAAGGAAGGCAATAAGGGAAAACTCTGAAAATATTGTTTCACCCTTGGTATGCTCATAAGCATTTTTAGAGTTTTGATAATATTTTTTACTCATTATATTGTTTTTTAAAACTGTCTTATATAAATCCTTTTCCAGGTAACATCAGTATATCAACTATTTGATTTTTTTTTACCAGCTAATCAAATATACAATCTGATGATAAAATTTTCAACGGTTTTTTATGATTAGTTGTTTGTAACATCATAATGTTGAACTTGATTCACTGCGTTTCCAGAATTCTCAGCTTTCTGTTTGTTAAACATTTTGCTTTTGAAAACCATATTGCAATGCAATACAATACAAAAACAGAGTTAGTGCCAGCTCAATAATTAAGACGTGCCTATCTTGAATCAATACTGTTTCATTTCCTGTACCTCACGAATACTGTTTCAAAGATAATTATGATTAGCTGTTTTTCCAGAGTAAGTCCCAAAATTTTAAGATACTAAATGATATATTTTTAATGGCATTCAATAGCTTCTTTTGAATATATATTCAATTTATTCACTTTCATACTGAATGAAATATCTCAATGTTGGTAAATATCATTAGTTAGCTCATAGGGTGAATCGAATTGATGCAATTAATATGAAAATAATGTTTCATACTTCCATACAATTTTGTATTTTCTTTTGAAGTTCCTTAATTTTTTTCCTGTATGGACAATAACTCTTATTAAAAGGTAGCATATGATTAGATTCAGACCCCAGCACTCTATGTTTAATGGTCTGATAGTTCCTAAGATGACTATTTGATAGTATTATTCATCTTTATCCTAGTAGTAATTTTGGCTTGTTGGTCCGTGTATTTGGCCACATGTATTATTCCATACTGCAAATTTGAGAATCTCTTAGCTAAGCATTTTTGAAGCATTTTTGGTGGATAGACACGCAATGTTCATTCCAAAAGAACATGAAATTAGCTGTTGCAAGGGGTCATTGCATTTTCGTTTTATATATCCATGGCTACAAATTTTACGTTTACATTTTGTAAAATATCATAACTAATTAGAGTTATTTAACTAAGACTTTATGTAAAGCTGGCAGTAGCTATCTCAATGTTAGTTTGAACTGTATATTTGATAGAGAAGGGCCGTCCCTGCACATTCTTGTACTTTGTCAGTAACTTTTGCTGCAGTATAGGCATCATCACTAGCAATGAGCATATTGATATACCAGCAGATTATTCTTTTCATAGTATTATATTATATATTCATGAATGATGAAAGTGAATTTACTTTTGTGCTGATGCAATATTTTGTAGGCACTCATATCACAGAAGTTGGTTGAACTAAGTGATATTAATGGAGAGGTTACACCAGAGGTAAGGCTACAAGCATATGTATCAGCAAGGGGAGTTGAGACCGGGGGCAGAGTTCGCGGTTACGGAGAAGTTGTAACGCCAGACATGGTTCCTTGGGTTCAAGAAACTCAACCTGCATCAATGGTTCATAGATCACGCAGAGGTCGAGCTTACGCTTTACTACAATCTGAATGCTTGAGTCTAAAAGAAATGTATGAAAAACAACAAATGATCAATGAGAAACAAGAGAAGGAGATAGAAGAGCTACGACATATGATACAGTCTTCTCAAAATTTGTCATCACATCCTCGATCCTCACCTGAACAACCATCATCGGCACAAGAAGAGTCACTTCACACAAGTCAGCACCTAGTAAACCAGCATCAACCACCCAATCAACAACAATCATCCTCCCAACAACCACTCTTCCAACAAAATTTATCGTATCCACCGTTTGGACCTATCTATTATGCGCATCCGTATCATCCATCATTGTATGCTCAAGTGTCTCAACCTACAAGAGACTTTACAGCAACCCTTAATGATATGGATTTTCTACAATTCATGGCTCAAGGATCAACTTCAGATAAGTAATTGGTTTAAAAGATTTGACGGTTATATATGTCTCCTTTTTTTTGGAATGTTTGTTTTCATGTATCTTTAAGAATACTTTTTTTTTCTTTTCTAGTTTGTGTTTGAATAAGGCTGCAGTTTGCAGCTTAATGCTAGTTTGTCTTGTTTAAGGATGAAACTATATTACTTTAATTTAATAGACAGTGCTCTTTTGTTAGTTTATGGCATGTGAATTATGTCTTTTACCACATTCCTCTATTGCATATGAACTGGTTTGTATCTGCATAAATGTAAAATGTTATGTGTATATTATTTTCCATTTGTATTCCTTGTGCTCAGCAAACTCATGATTAGAAGTATATTGTGTGGACCTGTGACAATAATATCTGATAATTATTAGAGGTGGTTTGTTTTGCTATCACCATAAATTATTATAAATTATTGTACTGAGTTGTAGAGGCTTTTTTATTTGTCTTTAGTGCAATTATTTAAGGCAATAGTTGATGCCTGCTTTTAGATTTGAGTATATATCCACGTCATAATATGACTCAGTAACAGAGGCAAGTTAAAAATATTATTTGCCCTTATATGTTTTTAGAGGCAACACTTTTAGGGACAATCATTAATTTGCCTCTCATACTTTTGCAGGCAATTTGATTATTGTTTTAGCCTCTATTATCAATATTAAGGGCTTTAGGAAAATGCCTTTACAAGTTCCATTTCTGGTAGTGAATGCATGCTGGTACATAGGTCATATCACAACAATCATGGTTATGTCCAATGGTGAAACCACTGATAAAACCATTGAAGAAAAATATTACTATATTTCTAAACTTCAGATGAAAGAGGTACCCCTTTTCACATTCGGCTTTGGCAATGGCGATGATTCCATGGTAAGTTCAACATCAATTCATCAATATATATGTATGTATGTATGATGTGTGTAATGCCACTAAACTTAACGTACATATGTATGAACAGATGCTGAACAAGATTGCAAAAGGCAGGAAGCGAGCCACCTATTCGGATGTTCAGAACACGAGTATGCTGAGCCTTGCATTTTCACAGTGTTTAGCAGGGCTTCTAATTGTAGTTGTTGAGGATTTGACGCTAATAGTGGCACCATTTACTGTGCCACCATTGCAGCCGACAATGATTAAGAATGTTAACATTGGCTATCATCCAATGTCTAAGGACCTCAATGTGGAGGCAATGTAACTGTTTCCTTTGGAGATCTGTGCGACAAAAAAGTATGCAAGGTCCTGGTAGAACTTCTTCTTCCTAAAGTGAACAGTCAGATTGGCATGGATTTCCTTCGAGTTTGTATTTCATATAAGTATAACTAACTTCCTCTTTTAATTATTTAACTTGATGTTCACTTGGCTATTCTGAAACTGAAGAAGAAATGGTAATGCATGTGCAGGTCAAAAGGATAGAAACTGGATGCACCTCCTATATTGGAAATAGTGACGAGAACCATACATTTTGCCTATTGATTCATTTAAATTATTGAATAGGTGTAGGTGAGATGTTGTGTGTGCTTGTGCAAGTTTGGGTGTATGTGCAGTTTGGTGCATGTGTGTATGTGCACTTGTATTATTAAGAAAGAACAAACACGGGCTGTTGTAATGCAACATGCAATAAGACATTATCCTCTTCCATCTAAGAAAATTTTGATGTTTAGAAAAGTTATATAAATATTCATTCATCTAATAATAGAAGCTAATACGAATAACCTGTAATTTTCATCATAGTTTTATATAATTATTTTCAAAATGTTCTGAATTTTCAGGAAAAGTACTCCTAATGACTAAAGACATGCATGAAGAAAGGATTTGAGCAATTCAAGTTCTTAATGATGCATTTGGTATTAGTAGACATTAACTTTGAACTATGTTGTCTTTTGTTATCATGAATATGTACTGAATTTGGTAACTCATGTATTGAACCTATTTTTTGTTAGTTGATACTTTATTTTATTATCGTGAATATGCGTTACGTTTGCTGATTATTATATTTTTTTCGTTCACACATTGTTCAAATTGTTATCTATTTAAATAAAATTCATTTTGATTGTTATTACTAAAATATAATAGTGGGGTACATCAAATATATAGTAAAATAAATCATAGCTCCTAAAAAGCTTTATAACTATATGACATAAGTGTTATAAAATGATGATACAAGGTATGAGGTTACCGTCAAAGGATAGCAGTAAATAGGCATTATTGTCACATTTTATAGCGGTATATATATGCTGTAAATGGATCTAGAATATACTATAAACGTGTTGATATATAGCGCGAAATAGGCGCTATAGAATAACTATTTTATAGTGGCTATTTTATGCTATGAAATCATGCTCTTTTATAGCGGTTTTTTGTGTTATAAATGTGCAATTCTTTTTGTATAACATGTCGGTATACAACGTTTATCAAACTGCTATAGTTGTGTTTGACAACAGCTATATGCCACTATAAAAGACTGTTTTTCTTATAATGTATATAGGGGATTAGACAAATAGATAACGGAACATAATGTACTCTCCGAAAAGAATTATAATCTAGACAGGAGTGCCTTAGCACTGGCATATTTAAACATCATAGGGCTTCCACCTTATTAAAGAGAGTGCGCCTCCGATACGACGCTTTCTTAATGGAGAACAGAGAGTTTCTTACTTTATTTGGATGCTGATTAAAGAGAGAGACATCTTAGTTAACTTTTTGTATAAAACTTTTTATAGACATTTGATTATTGACTTTTCGTACTTAGGTGAATTCAATGGGGGTCTACTTAGACGTTTCCACAAAACATACTTAGATGAATTCGGATCTGACCCGCATCTTAGAGCTTGTTGGAATTTACCACAAGTCAGGTCGATTCTTCAAAATCTCCTGGCTGAAAAGCTTAAGTATTACAAAGATAAATTTGTATCATAATTATTTTCTAAATCTATATTGTATGAACCAGATGAATAGTTGTAAAGAAATGTTATGATGTATCGATTTACAATTTTTTGCTTTAGTTTCACTTTTTATGCTTAGCCCCACTTTATTATTATTTCAAAGTGTATGTTCATTAAGTCACCTTGTCTCTAGAGACCATTTAAGCCAATATGTCAATTTGAGACGATTTTATTTCAAAAGGGCGTCAATTTTAAAATCTTTAGAATTAGCAAGATACTGCTTCCTTGGAATTTACAAAAACTTCATTTGGAGTATCCTTGACTCTGATTTGATTTTCTTAGTGATGAGAAAGAGACTTTCCTTAAAGTTATTAGGACATTTCACATAAAATTAATTTGCGATTGTGATAGTCCTCCACCTGAAAATTGGGATTATTACAAATATCCCCTAGTATTAACCCCGGAGGGACTAAATATTCCTTTTGATTCTGCAGTTAATCTTTCTACTAATTCATTAAACAAAGTTAAAAATGTAGTTTCTAAGCCTTAGATGTCAATCAGTTGTTTATTGTATTTTTTGACTTCGTTGTTATTTGAATTGTAATTCTTTGTGTAATAATAAAGAAATTTTACTTTTTGATTTTGATTCTATTTCATTTCTTTTGCTTAAATAGGAGCTACAGTTATCTACAACTCCTCTTCCTAATAATTCGTCATCACATGTTGATGCTCTTAGAGAGAAGCAGTTACAAAGAAGTGGAGGGATTATGCTTAGCGACGATATTTTATTAGAATGCTTTAGCGGTAGTATCGAGGCTGTGAAATGACACAAAATATACGTTATTCAAAAAATCATCACTAGCGGCCAAAAAGATCACATCACCCATCTTGGGGCTGAAATTAAAAGTAAATATGAAACGATTGTCGTGCTTAAGCGACGAGTGAAGACAAATCCCTCAATTGACTTTAATCACAAGATGTCGGAGCTTATTCAACAAATAAGTGACTTGAAGCTAAAATTAAAGGATAGTCAGACACAGTGTGCTGCTCTGGAATTCATTATGAGGGACAAAGTTTCATGTACTCGGTCCCTCACCCTATTCCTAGGGCTGCTAAACCCATAAGGCGAAGCTTCTTTTGGCCTAAAAAATCCCTACCAAGCTCAACCCTCCCCCGGGCTTAGACGTGAACGCCGTGGGCAACTGGTTCAGGAGAGTCAAGTTTGAAATAGCCACATATTTTGATGAGCAATAGAAAGTCAAATATTCCTAGACTATCAATGATTATGCTGCTAAAAATCAAGAGCTTGAATGCGATAAATATTCCCTTCTGAAGCGCATCGCAAAGTTAGAAAGGGACAGCAATACTTAGGGCTGCTAACAGAGCTTTTAGCCATGCTCTGAGGACTAACATTGATGCAATCGATGATGAAAACAGATCTAGGAAGAAGGAAAAGAAACTCAAGGAGGCTCTCAGCGCTGCGATTAGTCATGTGGTGGATTCTTTCAACCGTTGAGACTCTTAACAAGGCTGCTACTGACTTGTAATTTATTTGTATATTTGATTTGAAATAAACTTATTTTGTATAAAGATGTTATTATCTTCACTATCTCAACTTATATAAATTATATAAATTTGGAAAATATCACCCGATTTGCTATCCTTTTCTATGATGTCATTTCTAAAGTGCTTTTTGATAGCTCATTCATTATTTCCGAATTTTCCGAATCTTTCATTTCTGCTTGCTGTATTGACTTTCTTGTAAAGTATGAAGAAAACAATATCTCTAATTGTTAGCTTAAAATTGAAATACCAGTCTATGTATATTATTTGCTTAAATTAACAAATCATCTTATCAATTGCATGAAAGATAATCTACATCAAACATTTTAACCCCATCTTCAATTTGATGGGAAATGATCGAGAAATTAACTTCAACCATTTGGCTGGAATATTTGAAATTTTTTGATAGAAAATCTTGCCTTATTACAAGGGCATAAAATGCTGGAATGTAACCTTTAAGATATATTTAATAAAGAACTAAATTCAAAAATCGCCATATGAATTTTGAAAGTAGAAATCCTTCAATACATTCCTTGACATTAATGGGATTTGGTAAATTACAAATCCAAAACTCAGTTTTAGAAACTCTTTACAGTTGTCTTCATGACAATAGTCCTTGACCCAGATTTGGGCATTTATGATAGAAAATAGAATTCCATTATTGAAATTTCACACTCAGATTAGAGTTCAAATAAGTAATTGTCTCAATATCCAGATTCAGGTATATTAAGATAAACAATGGTCGTTAGGAACTCAAAACCTAGATTTGTTTATTAATAATTAACATTTAGAAATGAAAGACCCAAAACCGAGATTCGGGTATTAATAGATGAATTTCCAGTATGAGAGACCTGAGGCCCATGTTTGCGTATTAGCAGATGATGTTTATAAATGTAAATCCCGAAACCCAGATTCAGGTATTTATAAGTGGAGTTCAGTTCTACTCCTTTGACATGGGGACCCTTCAGGTCTTGTATAGAAGTAATTTGTTTAGTTGCCTCTTGAGCTTGGATGTCTTAGTCCATGATTTGATGAGCCTCTTCTCGGGTTTATATATTTTAGTCTATTATTGAATGTGTCTCCTTTTGGGCTTAGACGTCTTAGTCCATTATACAATGTGCCTCTACTTGGGCTTGGACATCTTAGTCCATTGTATAGCAGGCCTCTTCTTAGGCCTAGACGTCTTAGTCCATTATTGTTTGATGATCTTGATTATCTCATCTTAGAAATTGGAACCAAGGAATTACCCACATCCCTCCAAGAAGCGCCCTACCCTAGCCCTTTTGTGACGCGGACAGGGGCTTGTTGGTGCTCTTCCCTGGCCATCTTATGGCATAGATAAAGGCTTTCTCCGTCCTCCCTCTAGGAGGTGGCTTACCCTGGCCCTTTTGCTACGCGGATAAGGGCTTGTTCGGTGCTTTACCCTGGCCATCTTATGGCGGGATAAAGGCTTACTCCACCTTCCCTCTAGGAGGTGCTCTGCCCTGGCCATCTTGGCGTGGATAGAGGCTTTTCTACCATCTTATGTAGACAACAATCTTAGGTAGTATCCAAAAATAAGGAGCATTTTACTCCCAACCATGTAGACTTTTCTTTGAAAAGCAACTCTTTATTGATTCTTTCTCAAATTTTCTTTAAATATTCTTTGATCTTTCTTGTCGAAGTATGATCATCCCCTCCAAGGCTCTACAATAGTTAATCTCATGACCATTCATCATGTGGTAATGATGATAGGATCCTCCCTAGTTTCTTCCATGTTTTGACATCCTTTTCTGTGATGTCCAGTTTTTAAGCTCATCCTTTGTAAGCAAGTAGACATTCTCTATAGAAGTTGTCAAGTTACACTCTTTTAGAAGTCTAGAGTTGAAACTCGATTCCTGTGGATGGCCTTTTGACTTTTTATTCCTTGTCCTTATTATTTCACACTCTTCGATTGCTTTTCTGTTTACCACCCTCTGAATTTATTGAGTTGGAAGTGCTTTTTTTATAGTTAATTGCCACTTATATGCAAAGGCAGGTAATCATCCATAATCTCTTTCTCAAAGATGGTGCCTTTGGAACAATCTTGGATAGTTTTTCTCATTTGATTGAAGATATTGTCACTTCCATTAGTTTTCCTTCCTATTGCAAAGATGGGGGTGGGGCCAACATGAAAAGGATTTAGACCTCATTTCTCAGGATCTAAGATTCCTCTTTTTTCTCATTTATAATTCTAAGAGTTTCTAGACTTAATCTTTTTCGTCTTGTTTGGAATCCTTGATGAACATTGCGGGAAATCTTTCTAAGTGCGGTTTAGATGACCCTTGTTTATATCTTCTTATCCTTATGGCCATGATCAAACCAAAGTAGATGAAATTAAGATAGGGCTGAGAATAGTAGAGTTGGGCGCTTAACCAAATCAGAGGTTCGAACCCTCCTTCTAGCGCCAAAAATGTTAACAAGATTTCTTGTCAGCACCCTAAAATTATGCTAAGGAATGTAAATTATCCTTTAGTCAAGTAGAGTAAAAGAGAAGGAGTGAATCCTTTAGAATTTCCTCTTGATTAGACTTTAGCAAGTTAGAATTATCCAAAGTGACCTTTCAACTGTGCTGAAAGGGGTAGGTTCCATGCTTGGTGACCTTTTGGCTTTGCTGGGTTGGATTGACCTTCCCTTTGAAGGCTTTTCTTTCTAATTGGTAGAAGTATCTTAGAAAGTTTTCCTTTAAAATATTTCGTCCCTATCAAAAGCCTTGTGGGTTGTATAGCTAGGACTTATTCCAAGAATCTAATATTGAGGTTTTGACCCCATCGGAAACGTGGTAACCTTGATGACAAAACTTGAATCAAGAAAATTGGTCTGAGCTCCGACCTCATCAAGAAATTTGGAATTTAGAGTAGATTTGGCTTTGGATTGGGATCTTAGGTGGGGTTTTCGATCTGGTCAAAAGCTGTTGATATTACCTCCTTGGGTTTGAACCAGTAATTTTGGCCTTCAGTGCTTAGAGGATGGGCTTCGACCTTGTTAAAGGCATTAGCTCGGTAAGAAGATTGCTCTGAATTGGTTACGATAGTTATTATAACTTATAGGGGTTTCGACTAGTAGCCCTTCTATGAATGTCAAGACTGAAATATAAAGGTAAATCCAACAAATTTTTTAATGGAAGAGTAAAGTAGGTTAAAGTATTCGAAACTTCCCTTTATTCTGCTATAAAGACTTTATTTCTTCATACTCCCAAATTGATTTACAAATTAGTGTTACAGGACTTTACTTAAGAGTATACAAGTTGAGAATGATATGAATCACCTTCCTAAAATGTGACCCCTTGGGTCTTATTTATAGATGCAGGTCAGCACCATTCGACCCTAAAGCTCTCAACTGGGTCAGATGGTGGCTGCCAAAAGACTTGAGCATGTTGCCGCCTTTGTTGAAAGGTGTGGTGACTTCTCTTCTTTGAGTTGTCTCGTAAGTGCTTTTGACTTCGTCGATAGCCCCTGTTCATTGGTTTTGATGATGTTGGGTATCCCCATGCTCTTGTTTCTGATCTGATGTGGAACCCTTCTTAGGCCAAATTGGTTTCAACCAATTCGAAAGGCTTACTATAGCTTTTGAAGGGGTTGTTCAAGATAATACTTACTTCCCAGCAGTTTGAATGCAGGCGAAACCATTGGTTTCGAATGGTTTAGCGTATATTAAAAGAGCTATTCTTCATTGTCATTGGAAGCTGTGGCTTCGACTTGATCGAAAGGTCTTTATCTAATTGAAAGGTTGCTAATGAAGGCGGAAGATTGCTCTAGATTCATTTATCCTCTTTGAAAGGTAATAACCCTTTGGATATTAGTTGGAGAAACCTTGTGACACCTTCGAAAGGTCTTGAAGTTTCCAGTTTTGATGGCAACTTCCCTACGACTCCTTCGAAAGGTTCTGCTGGAACTCTTCTCACTTGTTCTTTGCTTAAAGAGGTTTCGACTCAGTCAAAAGGTGATTTTTGGAGTAACAATATGCAATCGTTTATGAAAAATTAAACTTGGGATTTGGTTCCACTTCCTAAAGGAAATCATGCTATTGGGTGCAAATGGATATATAAGATGAAGGACGATGGGAGACACAAAGCTGGGCTAGTGGCTAAGGGGTTTGTACAAAGGAAGGGAAAGGAGTATGATGAGATATTCACTCCGGTTGTACTCCATACTTCTATCCAGATGATGCTTTTCATAGTTGCTATTCATGACTTGGAGTTGGAGCAACTTGATGTGAAAACCGACTTCTTGTATCGTGACTTGGATGAAGACATTTACATGGAGCAACCGCAAGGGTTTGTAGTAGATGGTAAATCAAATTTGGTTTGTAAGCTAAAGAAATCACTATATGGTTTAAAGCAATTACCTAGACAATGGTACAAGAGATTTGATCATTTTTGCCTGAAAACAGTTTTAATAGAAGCATCAAGGACGCTTGTGTATATTTCAAGAGGTTAGAAAATAAGTGTTGTGTGTATTTACTCCTGTATGTGGACGACATGGTCATTGCTTCTAAGGATAAAATTGAAATCATCAAGTTAAAATTGAGTTTAAAATAGGAATTCGAAGTAAAGGATATTGGAGAGCCAAGAAGGATATTGGGCATGGAAATAGAAAGGGATCAAAAGCATTTGGAGTTAAAATAGACTTAAAAGGAATACATTGGGAAAATTAAGAGCTTCATCTTCAAGATATCTTCAATTTGAAATGCATTCGTTGGATCGAAGTGATTTTTGCATAACATAGCCGATACCGATCTCTTCGAAACAACTTTTCTATAATTCCCGGTAAATTCAACCCAGTTCTTTAGGAAATAAACCGACAAAGATAAGAGCGAAGATCACCTTCTAACCATTGGTGAACGGATTTCTTTACCATTATCATGGAGAATGAAACGAGATTTATACGCATAGTACAACATCATCGGAGTTGACTTTGCTATATAACTCACATATTGCTCCTCGATATTTTCAAAATTACATTTAGGGTCTATTTTCGATAGTCGGTTATTTAACTATCGAATAACAAACATTCAATCAGACATTTAATTCCATAGTGAAACCCAACATTAGTTAAGCACCAAACAACACTACAACAAATTCTTCAGTTAACTCAAATCATTTTGTACCAAAATACTTTTATAAAGATATACATATATACCCACAAATCCCTATGTCTCAATATCTAAATAAAATATCCATATACTTGTCTCAACGTTATAAGTATATTCACCAACATTTGGGAAGATTTCCCCTTTTTATTCAATTCTAAAATCATTCATAACTCCATTATAAATCCGCAAAACAATTTTTTTATAAATCTGTAAACCCACTTCTAAAATTCTTTTATAAATATCTAAAATCATTTATAAAACCTTTTTATCATTTAACCAACCTTCCTTTACATTTTTCAAAACATATTAAAAGATTCCTCTTATAATCCACATTTGTCTGTAGAACCCTAATTATAAATCTAAAAAATATTTAAATTAAAATTCTAGTCTTTTGCTTAAAACACTATTATATAATACTAAACAATTTAAATAAATAAATATTAAGTTTAAAACATCTTTAAATAATAATTAATAAATTCCAAAACATTATTAAATAAATAATAATAATTCATCTTCTACATTATTATAGATAATATTCAAAGCCTTATTGATAAATAATTTAAATTAATTTCAAACCACATCAATTATTTAGATAATTACTCTTCAAAATACTTAAAATATCGACAAACAACTTTAAAACAATATTAAAATAAAAAACTTTTAAAGCATAATTATATTTCCTTGATAAAAGTCCATAATCAATTTTCCATATAATCATTTCCATATTTATAAACTATACTTTTAAATCTCTTCTATTTTGTGAAACTTCCTTTCATAAAAATTCTTTATTTATGAACCCAATTTATAACTCCATTCCTTTATAAATCTCACTTATTCATAAAGTCCAATTGCAAACATAATTTTAACCATTTTAACCTTGCTTTCGTAGATATGAATTTTTTATATAAATTTCTTTCAATTTATAGAATATCGTTTAACAATCCCAATTTTATCCTCACTTTCAATTTCCAAAATAGAGTCAACTATTTTCTAAACGGCATTCCACATCGTATTATAAATCTACCATTTGATTTATTTTTTCCAATCTATCCCATGATAATAATTTCCTTTTATTTATAAACACCATCTATAAATCTATACTTATTCTAACAAAATTACGATTTTGCAAATCTCCACTTCTTTTGTAAAATATTACTTTTATAACTTATCACATTTATAAATTCCATTTTAATATATGTACTTATATAAATATATATTACTTTATACAAAATGGTTAATAAATATTTATATAAAAATATTTCTATTTTCTTTTTAAAAATCATATCCTTTATTATAAAAGTGGACTTATCTTAAGATTTTACAAATCTTTATTTTACAATTCGAAAATCTCTATTCAAAATATTTTGTAAAACTATTAAATTATAGTATCCAAAAATTGTACCTTTGATTTTAAAATAAACTACTTAGAACTTTTATAATTTCCAAAATCACTTGAGTTCTTTTTTTAAAGTTTATCACTTTTTTATGATATTTTAAAATACCAAAATATAAGGCCCAATGCTACTAAAGCACTAAATAAGCAAAATCATATCCATGTCATCAATTATAACATCCAACATATCATATATCAATTTATATAAAAATAGATCAACAGTGTGAGGAATCTCGATGAATCCCACCAACCTGTACTCCTGCATCATATATAGTATATAATCATAAAAATATAAATCAACCGCTTCGAGGCGGGATTCATATACAAAAGATCATTCGCTCTTATACGGAAACGTAATAGGGCCTCATCTACTCTAATAGGTGGGAATTTATCCAATCCAACAAATAATAACCAGTAAATTATCCAAACAGTCAACAACAATCAACAATAAAATAATCACACATCCAAAAAACAAATTCCATTGACTGTATAATATTCTAGTTAACCAAAAAGGTGAGATGAACTCACACTAATTTTAGTAGTCCCCAAATCATTTTGTTTTTAATTAAAATTGAACGGATGTTCAATTTAACTAAAATTTTCACTAGCTTCGAATCCAATCATTCCGACTCCATAGTGTAACCTTCATTGATACGATCGCATGTCGACTCATCGCGTTCAATTTGGACCTCGTATGAGTTTGATGCGAATTTATTAACATTTGAAATAATTAAACTTAACAATTAACTTAATTTAAATAAAATTAAAACCTAAACCTTTCTTCCTCACGCGCGATTTCCAAGTGTTGCTTCTCTTTTTTCATTTTTTTATCCAAACAAACATGCCATCGAGCAACCACGTAGCCGACCACCACACCACTGATCGTCATGTCACCCTCATGTGCCTCTCCTCTACCTCCACGCCTCGCCAGCAGCTTGGGTGCACATAATCGTGCACAAAACCCAAAACTGCACCAACTTGGAACACCAAACGCCGCCACCTTGATGAACTCCATGCTTATCTAACCGATCGTTGGCCACATCTCACCGAGCTCTACAAGTTTTCCGTTGACATCGAGGCATGATTTGGCTTGGATTGGCTTCGGCGATCAGGAGACATCGTATAGGCCATGTTTTATTTGAAAGTTTAAAACAGAGAACGTTATTCTCTGATTGGGTGCGTTTTTATATTGAAAGAGTAGGCATGGTTCTAATAGTGAAGGCATGGGAGAAAACTGTGGCTGAAAGTATGGGCAAAGTTATGGATTTATATGTGTGTATATATATAATTTAAATCAGAAAATGTTTTAGCTTTTAAACGTTCAAAATTCTCAAACTCCAAATGAAGCGTGCCGCTTGACATTTTTTATGTAATACCCATATTCCAAACACAATGGTACTAGCCTCGAGACTCAATTCGATCATATGCAAAAGATAGATTTTCAAACCCAATTATAATGTAAATTCCTAAATTGATTTCTATGCTTTTCGATCTCGCTTGTCCAAAGGATAAGTCTAATCACCATGAAATTGGACAAAATATAATAATTCATTATCACGGATCCAATGAAACTGGTTTTGTTCCCGCAAAGCTATTTTTTTACATGTTAATTAAAATGAGTAATTACCAAAATCACTCTAAACACTTAAATCAAATTTGAAAGTTTACTATCTTCCTTCTTGTTCGAGTAGATTTAAAATCAACTTTCAAAATCACTTTCATTCATATTAAATTCAAGATTCGATTATTTTAAATTATTAAATTCAACAATTTAACTATCAAATAAATCGCTATATTTGAATCCCAAGTAATTTAACTTATAAAATTAACTCTCCAATATTTAAAACAAATTAAATATACCAAATTAAAATAACTAAAATTCTAGATCGTTATAATTTTTATATAGTAATTATTAAGAAATGATGTTGATTGGACTATTTTTACTTGAATTGGTCAATATTTTCCTGGTGGTACTGAAAATTTTCACACACAATCAATAAAAAATGGATATATGTTTAATATGACTAAGAATTACTACTGTTTGTTCTAGGATGGGTTGTGGTTTTAGGGTTCATGCTTCTAAGTCTGTAAATAAGTCAGGGTTCTATACTAAAATATCAACTTGATCATTCTTAGTGCTGGTATTTTTCTTATAAATCATCTTCTTTTTTCTAATAAGTTTATTAGGATATTGGTATATGATCATTTTTGGGCTAACGCTTTAATGAGGATTAAAGATGTTACTAATCTTTTTCGAAACGAGTATAGTATTGTATTGAATTAGCATTGTGCTTATAGTAGTAAGATGTTAGCTCTTGGAGAATTACATGGTTCTGATATGTTGAGATCTTATCATCATTTAAAGTCTTATTTTGAGGCAATAGTCAAATCTAATGTTGGTAGTAAAGTTGTTTTGGAGCAAAATTCTAAAACTCGTCAATTTGAAAGGATTTTTATTGGATTGAAAGCATGTATTCATGGATTGAAGTTTTATCAGCTGCTAATATTTTTGGATGATACATTTATGAGAGGTAGAGCTCAATTGTAATAACCCGGATTTTTGGACGTCTGTTAATCGGAAAATTAACTGCTTTTGTTTATCAAAATTTTAATATCAACTAATCAAACAAATGAATTGGAATATACATGTGAATTTGGAACTAAAATAAGTATTGAATTACAAACTATATTAGATGTTTAATTTTTTTAAAATCTCTGGGTATGATAAATCCTAAAAAAATTTGGATATATACAAGTAATTGATATGGAAAGATGTATAGTACAAAACAAATGGATATACACATAATTCATGTAAACAAAAGAGGGGACAAGCATTTGAGTATAGCATACAAATATTAGGTCATAGCAAATCAAAAAGAAAAAGAAAAAAAAATCCTCAGCTGTACAAATTTGCAGCCACACCATGGCTTGCTTAATACACTTCCTCCTATCCTATATAAATATAACCACTAATTCCTGCCTGGTTCACTCGAATACAATAAAGAAAAGTTCTTTTATTTAAATCAAGAAGCAAGTTCGAATCAAACAGCAGTACATCTCAGTTTTAAAAACAAGCAAATTCAGTTCATATTCAGAGAACAAATTCCAGTTCATAGCTTTCTGTTCAGACATTTGAACTGTGAGTAAACTATTCTCAGATCTAACTTCCCTTATATAATGTTTGAGTATAGTTAAAAGGGAAAGTATTTGACTTTATAAATATGTTTGTGCATGTATATATGTGGGTAAAAGACCTGTGGAAATTCTTATGCTTTTGTTCTTTCTCTGGACAGGGTCAAACTTAAAAAAATATATTCAAGCACTCTTAATTTAAACAATATTAGATTGTGATGTTTGAATGAGATAGGTATGTATTTGGGTATATTTACTTTTAGAAATAATTTCATAAACAAAATAATAAGCAATGGCCCTGAAAGGAAGATATACAGTAAAAAGAATTTTTTTATAAGAAATCAACTAGTTCAATTTGTGTTTACACCTATACGAATGAATTCGTCATGGAAAATAGGATTTTTAGTGTTTATAATGTGATTTTTAGATAAGGGATGAAGTAGAAAGGGAAGTTGATCGAAATTTGGGGTTTTTGTCGACTGCTGGTGATCGCGAGACCCTGAAGCCTCGTGATTGTGACCGGAGTAGGATCGAAGGTAGGAGGTCACGAGAAAAATGGGAACACATTTTTCTGTTAGTCGTAACATTAAGGTGAAGAGGGTTTAGGGTTTGGGCAGATTTTCTAGACGAGGTTGTTTCGTTGATCTTCGCGGCGACGTGATGACACAAGGAGGTTGCACGCGTAGGGGGATCAATGCAGTAGGGGAAGGCGAGTCTTCTAATGAAGTTGGAGGGTCTACGGTGGTAGGTTGGTCGGAGCGAGAGCATTATTGTATTTCTGTTCTTCCAACAGAGCAGTGAGTCAAAGCTTGTTTCGAACAGGGTGGTTAGTCGAAGCTTTGGAGGGGGTTTAATGGAATGAGACGACAGTGTGAGATTGGTATCGATGATCGGCGACAGGGCATGACCATCGGAGAGAGCATGCACGGATACGTGCACGTCTTGTGTCAATCTTGTAGCTTTGAACTGATGTGCCGAAGGAAGAAGGAGTAGGGGTGTTTCGTGTAGCATGGGTTTTGGGCTCGAAGCTGAAGGATGTTGGGCTCGAAAATGAATCAAGTTTCTTTTCTTCTTGTTAGAGCTGTGAAGTGTGTAAGGGAATTATGTATTGACCAAACGTTAGAAATGGTAAACTTTTGGTCTAGCTGATTCAATAAAATAGCCAACGGATTTAAAAGCAAGTCTCCATGATTTAAAATATTAAGGTAAATGCCTTTGAAATTAAATTGTCTTTGGTTGGAATAATTATACAAGGAAATTAACTTGTAAGATTTATTAAATATAATTAATGATTTAAATTTATTAATGTGATTAACTACGGGTTAATTAATTAAATTTTTTAAGGATAATAAATCAAGTGATAGTTATTTAATAATTAAATAAGTATAATTATTTAGGGTAGTCAAAGGATAATTACTTAATGGAAGTAAATAAAAAAGGATTAATTACTTAAGGTAATTAATATAAATAATTAATTAAAATGTGATTTGTTAAAGGATAGTTAATTCCTGAATATGATTAGGTAATGAGTAATGAATGAATGAGACTAATGGAAGTAATTAAGGATGGGTAATTACTTAATGTAATTTACGAGGTGTAATTACTTAGTGAAGTAATTAATGAATTACTGGATGTAATTAGTGGAATGGTATTAGTTTTGGGTTTAATTACTTTGTGTAATTAATATGAAGGATAATTACTTAGTTAAAGTAATTAAGAATTAATTACTTAATGTAATTAATTTAAGACTTAATTAATTAATAAAATTTATTAGAAGTTAATTAAGTAATGTAATTAATTAAGGGTAATTAACTACTAAATGTAATTAATCAAGTTGATTAATGAATAAAGATTTGATTAATTAGAACAATAATTAATTAAAGAATTAACTAAGGATTAATGTAATTAATTAATAGGAGTAATTAAAGGTTAATTACTATCATTGTTTGGGAATAATTAATTAATTAGGGATAATTACATAATGTAATTAGAGAATTGATTAATCAAGGATGATTAATCGAGATGAATAATTAAGGGATGATTAATACATTGAACAATTTAATTAATGTTAAATAAGCAAGATTTATAAGTAATAAAGTAATTAATTAATTCATTGGTAGTTAATTAAATTAATCAGAAATGTATGACTAATTTATCTTGCTTATGAATGATTGAATGGTGTTGGATGCCTTGAATGAGTTGATATCTCTGATATGAAATGTTTTTTTGGTAACATATGTATGGCAGACAGGATATTGTGGTTATCTATCGATGATGAATTGTTGTGTAAAGGGACATCCTGTATTTAAAGTTTGAAGTGCATTTCATTTGGATAACTAGGGTTAGGATGACATGAGACTCGAAGAGACCGGGTTTCGGGTACCCAAAACCACTTCGAAATTTTTATAGATTGATATGTGGAATCAATAGGCTGGAATGACATGATTTAAGTGAATTGGACAATTTAATCTAAATTTTGGTACTTAGAAAATTGATTTGTGAAATAAGTGATGCCTATAACAAATTGTGAATTTGTAAATTGATACGATTACCCCGGGTTTTATATAAGTTGTATGCTTTGTATTCCATGTTAGATGGGTTTACTCACGCTGGTTTCCAGCCTGACCCGGGTGTTACTTTGAATGTAATGCTCGGGTCAGACCGAGTATTACAGATTTTCAGGTAAAGACGTTCTGGAGCTCAGGAGGCGAGCTGGATGGCAAGAATGTATGGAGTGTTTCCGCCGTATTATATTGTTGTATATCGGGGACATGATGATTGTGTATATCCAATGTCTGTATATATGTATAACCCTGATGTATTAAAGTGAAATTTGACAAGTACAGTTTTCCTTTGTATAACTGTTATTATTTGTTATTATATTTTATCCGCTGCGAATGTGAGATGTTGGTGATTCTGTTCTTCTTATTCTTTTCTCTTTCTTCTTTTTCCTAACTTTTTGAAATTTTCGGGATCGAAAATTCCAGATCGTTACATCAATGTTGTTTAATAGCAGCTACTAATATGGTAACGAAGGTAATTTTTTTAATTTTTCATTTAATTCCTTTTGAATGTAAGACTAAAAAATTTGTTGTTTTGCAAATATTTGCAGCTTATACTTCAAATATTTGCAGTTTATACTACAAATGTTATTATTTTGCATGTTATTGATATATTATATTTCTATACATTTTTTAATTCTTGTTCTCTTATATTTTCTATTGCTTCTGGTGAGGATGGATTCAATTAGGTTTCATTTTGGGAACAACTTAGAGATATGTTTTCAAATAATGTTAGATCTTACACATTTATATCAGATCGTCCTCCTGGTCTTCTTATTGTTTTTCATTGTTTTTCCCTAATTCGTTTCAAAGTTCCTATTTTTATTCTTTGAATAATATTTTTAAAAGTTCTCTTAAAGTTATTTTCCTAAAGGTAAGAAAAAATGGTTGATTGTTCTTTTTTCTCCTGTTGCATATACTTCTAATTTGAGTGATTTTTTGTCTGCACTTGCTGAATTTAGGAAAGTGGTGGTGCTTTTTGAATGGTATTCCATCTGATAAATTTTGTAATGTCTTTTTTCATGATAATAGATATGGAGAAATGACTTCCAACCATGCCGAAAGTTTAATAAATGGATTCTTGAAGAGAGATATCTTATCATTATTGCTTGTCTAGATAAAATTAGATCAAATTTAATGAATCTAATGTCTCATCGTCGACATTTAGCTCCTAAACGGAACAATTTCTAAGTCCTATTAGTGAAGATCATTTGAGACAACTATATTTGGAGGGATCTAGATGACAAGGTGTCAAGTAGTGTGAATATATTTTTTATCTTCATTTCTAGCCCGGCCCATAGGTTATATTGCCCCAGCCCAAAACAAAAAGTACAATTCACTTTATAATCTAAGCCCAAACAAAAATAATTAATTTTAACCTGGAATTAATTCACATGCAAGATGAACCTAGTTCAAATGTTAAGTACATAAGATAAATTATCAGTACACTATAACTACACATACTTAAAAGTATATTCATTTTCTTAATGATATAATTTATATGATATATTCTTTTAGATGCTGCCCTTGGCGTGGGAGATTTCCCTAGCCCGTGGGCTGCCTTCTGGACTGGCCCTAGGTTCATTCTTCCATTAGGAAATTTTTTTATCTTTCTACTCGATGTTGCTCTTATAATATGTGGTCTACTAATGACTTTCTTGGTCTCATGATGTTACAGTCATTATTAGTTGTGACCATTCGAATGTTTATGACTTTGTTGATGATTACTTCAAAGTGTAATATTTTTGTTCCGCTTTTTCTCATTCTATTAAATCTTTTTCTTTTTAATGTGGAAGTTTCTATTGTTAAAGATATTTATATTGCTCCTCCAGAATAAAGAAAAATGGTTGGTCGACCTTCTGCTCGAAATAAAATCAAGTCTATTGGAGAAATCAATAAGACAATTAGATGTAGTTTGTGTAAGAAACTGGACCATAAAAAATTACTTATATTATGAAAAATATCTAGTGTTGTCAGTAATGAAATTGAAATTTTATTTAGTATTGAATGTAATGATGAAAGCATCCAGGAAAATATATGGAAACATGGTTAGACGACAAAGATTGTTACGTAGAAAAAACATATGTACTTCTTAATTGCGTTGAAGTTGCGTCGTTTGGTAGTTATTGTTACTTAATACTCAATATGTGAACTTTTAAATTTACATTTATTTCAAGCATACTTAAAGTATATGTGAAATATATAATTTTTTTCAGTATTTACGAATCACAACATCCATGCAGTGGTCTCAGTATAGAATTCGCTGATTGGTTTTCAAACATGTTAATGATCAGAGAAATTTTGCAGTCAACGAAGGATTGAAACATCTTTTGTTGGGACCAAATAGAAATATCAAGACATATCCAATATTATTTGTTAATGAAATTAAATTTAACACCAAAAAAATGGTGCTGAAAAATTAACTAACAATACCAGTGTATTTTTTAAAGGTAATGATGATCCAGATGATCATATAATGATTTTTACAGTGTGTTCACCTAGGTTTTGGATTTAATATATTTTGGTGTGTTTGCGACGAATGGAAACGAGTTATTTGAGTAGGAAAGATTAGTGAATAGAGAATGCGTTTGCGGCTATGAATGGTGTATTTGAGCAGGGCATTTAAGTTGTGATTTTTAATTTAATCGATTTGTAGTTAATTAATTATTTTTTTGTTGTGTTATATGAGTCTAATTAAATGAAATAACAGTAAAGAAATTGAAATACATCTAAATTAATTAAAATTTGTTAAAAAATACACTGCTGAAATGCATAAATAATACAAAAGAAATACAATTATAGTAAAAATCATATTTGTTGCCACCACCTTGGTTTAGAAGTTAAGTTTTGTAGTTTGCAAAAAGATGTTCGGCTATAACAACTGATATCAACAATCTTTTGCTAAGTCGTCATTAAGAGCATTGAATAAATCTTTATTATTGAGCTACATAATGATTACCATCGCTTCTCCAAAATTAAATTCTCCTTCTACTCCAGGACCTTTAACACGAGCAGCGATATCATGTAGTTTATAGAATTTCCTATTGAGTCTACGCTGTTTAAGTTTTGGACTATCTGAAGTCGTACGAGATTTTTTCATCTGTCTCTCGTGTATTACATCAATGATGTTGCACATCTTCTTATCGGCTTCTCAAAAATGTCTTCTCGAACTACTACAAGCACCAGAAGATAAACTGATGACTTGAGGTTGTTGGAATGGAGCTTGTTGCAATGGAGTTTGTTGTAGTGAAGGATAGGTTGGTGAATTCAAATTTGGAATTTTCCTACCCTGTGTGTTATCCATTTAATTATAAAACGCTTCAAAACCCCTTGTTCTATCAAACTGGGTCTATTTAGAAGGAGGAGTGCTTTGTTGCGGTGCTTCTTGGATAGCAGCAAGTGTATAGGATGTTTGTCCAGTTGCATTAGTCCCTTGAAAATGTTGTTACATCAACTCCAAATTCTCAAGCGGCCATTTTCAATATTTCACAATACCGGGACCAAATCCCTGTAAATAAAAAAAATCAATAAAAGATTACAAAAAAAGCATATATGAAAATTACCTTTACATGATCACACCACCATTCTTCACTTCCAGTAATAGTTTATCAACTCTCATCCCAGCCAGCACCAGTTCTGTTGCACAAACTTTTCCATTTAACCCATTCTCTTCTAAAACTAACATATTTATGTCGGATTTTGACTTCGTCTATCGGCTGAATTCTCGGACTGTTTTCTATAGTTCGGTTCAACTTTTTGACTATAACTTGTGCACTCCTTTTTTATTACTATCGCATGCAGAATATGCTTCTACGGCAAATTTAAGCATAATCTGAGTAGCTACGGACCACCACTAATGTAGAGCCTTTCTGGTTGACATTTTGAATTGAAAAGTTCTAAATAAATATAGAATGTAGATAGGAAAAAATATAGACAGCAGTATAAAATTATACCTAAATATCCTTTCTGATCGAAAGAAATAAGATAGAAGGGGAGGGTTTGACGTGTGAGATGTGGGAGTGAGGGGAGGTGAATTATGTAGAAGGAGGAGAAATACAAGCATTGTAGGTAAAATTAATGTTGGCGTCCGACGGGTCAGACGCATCGAACGCCAACGTTAGTTTTACCTCTAATAGCTCAAATGGGCTTGGTTGGAGAATTTTAATGTTGGAGCATCCAACTCATCATCAATAGTAACATGATAAAAATTGACCGTGAACGCTACCTTTATATGACCTACAGAGAATTTTTTATTTAGATGCAATTAGTTCAGGAATGTTCCAGGCACTGTAATCAACATGCATAAAAACTATAATTTTATTGAAATAAAACATAATTTGTGTTACCATAGGTATGATCCTTTCGTACTAGTAAACAAGTACCATAAGTTTATTATTGCCATATCCATCATTAAAAAGAGATAAAGCAAATTGGTCTGCAGTTTTTAAAACAGAGGTAAGATTTACATTTGATGAAATGAATATTCCAAACGAACAAACCTATTATGTGGTCTTGAGAAAAATAATGAAATAATAATTGATGATGATTATATTCATTCCAGGCCACTAAATGATGAATTAAATGTTTTAGAAGAAGCATTTAAGACTGCAGAGGAAAACGACATAAAGTACGAGACTAAGTCCGAATTAGAAAATGACGAAGACTGATTATTAATGTACATTTTGATAGAAGGTAATTTATATGATTATTAATTTTACATTTTTCTCATAAAAAATAGTATGTTTTCCCATAATTAAATTATATGTTTGTAAATTATATGTCTGTGACACGCATTATATTTCGAGGTCGGAGATCTTTCCATTCATCAGGTTCCCGACTGTTCTAGTCAAAGTGTAACGACCCAGAATTTTGGTAATTTAAAAGTGGAATATTTAATTGATTTTAAATATCTAAAGGTTAATTTTTAACTTGAAATTCAAATATAACCATTTATTGGATAATTTAATTATTGAATTAAATAATAGGAAATTGGGTAAAATATTGAATCTGGAGTTTTAAGCTTGTTAAAAATAATTCAAAGGTTACAAATTTATATTAATAATACTGAAGGTAATAAAAAATTTTAAATTGAATTTAAAAACTGATTTGTTCAGTTTTAAAAATATATCGTTTAGACTAACATTTAAAATAGCCTTTCAAGGCATAGTCTCGAAATTCAATAGAACCAGTTCCATTGGATCTGTAATAGTGAATTATTATTGGATTTCAAATTTCGGAACGTTTGGAGTTATCATTTAGTCGTACGGTATGTAAACGCGTAGAAATATATATCGAAAATTTAATATAATAATTGGGTCCAAAAAAGTATCTTCTCCATACGATTGAATTAGAACTCCAAAGCTTTTCCATTTCGTTCGGAATAAGGGTATAACATAATAAACGCCTAGTGGCACTTCTTAATAGGAGGTAGAGATTTTAAGCCACGAAATCAAGATGATTTAAATTAGAATAATATATATATATATATATATATATATATATATATATATATATATATATTCATTGACTTGACAAAAATATTCACATCCGCCCATCCATTCTTTCACTCAAATCACCAAACATTCGTCCTACCCATACACAGTTGCGTCTCATATTCGTATGCAAGAAAGGCATTTTTGTCTCCTCCTCAGTACCATTTATGCGACATGATAGAGATTTAAAACAGAGAAAGCAAAACACCCTTTCACTTCGTGTCCATCTCCACTTTCTTACCTTCATTCCTGGTTAGCGGTAAAGGAAAACACACCACTATCCTCCTCTTAAAAATTGAAATCATTTCAATATCTTAACCAAAAACGATAAATTTTGGATCTTTGTGCTCTTTTAATGATGTTCTTCAAATCTATACCCATATTTGCGTGTGCGATATGGTTTTGGGCGGTGGCCATTATTCTCGAGTTGAATATGGGTTACCCAGTTGGTCGCCTAGCAGATGACGAAGGAGGCGTGGCTTAGTTCTTTGTCTTCCTGGTGGTGAGGAGTGTCTGTTAGCAGCGTATGGTGAAGTGCGACTGGGTTTTTTCAACTAGATCCTGGAAATCAAGTTTGACTAGAGAAGTTCGGGCGTGGCGAGATGGGGTCAGGCGAGTCGAGTGGGAGAGGAGGGAGCTAATGGTGTTGTCGGAGTTCGAGCATATGAGAATGTGCACTTCAAAGCTTGTGCAGATTTCTAATATACTGTAGCTCTCATTGTATGCATGAATATCTAGAAGGTGTATATGTTTAGGAAGGATCGGCTGCAAAAATTGGAAAGTTGTCGTATTTAGTCAAAAGTTTAGGTAGACAGGGTTCAAAGATGGGAGCTTTGAGGTTGAAGTTGAGCTTTGCGGTGGTTACAATGGAATGGTGGCGATGAGGAGCAGCATTTTCCGGGTTGTGAAAAGTCTAGACTGGTAATGGGCAGTGCATCCTTATGGGTTCGAAACAAGTTGAAGGGAGGGTATATTTCTGCCTTTGTCATTCTTGGTGAGGTGGGGTAAATGGTGGGGCTTAGGTATATGGTATATGCGCGCAGTTGTGCACTATGAAGCCAAGTATATGGTATAGGGTCTCATTCTTGGAGAAGTGCACAGTTGTGCACTATGTGCAGGTAGTAGGAGGATTGAACCGAGGAAGGTGTATGGTAATTTGTTTTAATTAAATTTAATAGAAGTAAAATTTGTAAGTATATAAAAAAAATTGTCAACTTATATGATCCTTAAAATTTTCATGCGAGGTTTACAATTGCAAACGCATGGAAATTTAATCGGAACGAAACATGAAAGCAACAATAAAAATCAAGGTGAGTTAATCTCACTCAATTTTGGATTACTAAAATTAATTTTAAATAATTAAAATTAATTATTGATGGATTGATTGAATTGATAATATTTCCAGTTGAGTGATGTTATGTATAGTAGTATATATATATTGGAGTGATTGATATGCCTACGTATATATAGCGGATGAGACCCTCTGTGCCACAAATAATAGCGGATGACTCTATATATATATACATCGCGATATCCCCCTCAAAGCGGGATTGGTATTTTTATATTTTATTAACATCTATGGATGCAGGTAAAACATGTTGGTGGGATCCGACTGGATTCCTCAAAAATATTGAATTTAATTCCATATATATTAATATATGATATGTTTAAGTGATATGTGGTAGATTATAGTGCAATTTGAATCTATTGGATGCTATAGTAGTATTTACCTGTACTTTGGTATTTTTAAAGGTCAATAATAAATGTTTTGAAGTTAAAAGGAAATTAAAAGGGAAAATTGAAAGTAAAAATATTAATAGTGAAATTTTACATTTATTTAAAGAAATGAATATTTGGTAAAATAAATAGTTTGATTTCTATATTTTACCCAGTTGATAATTAAAAATCTTCCCTTTTAAAAACCTACTTAACTTCTCAATAAAGTATACCTTTCAATTCAATTTCATTATAGCCTGTTAACATTTAAAAATCCCTCTCGATTTATTCCAAATTTGGTTTACGTCCCAATTCCGTAAATTCCCTTTCCACATTTCTAAAAATAAATTTACTATTTATTTTTAAACCGATTTACACGTCTCCTTATAAAGATCCATCTCCACTTTCTAACCTTCATTCCATGTTAGCAATAAAGGAAAACACACCGCTGTCCTCCTCCTAAAAATTGAAATTAATTCAATAGCTTAACCAAAAACGATAACCAGGAATGAAGGTAAGAAAGTGGAGATGGATCTTTATAAGGTGTTGTGTAAATTAGTTTAAAAATAAATAGTAAATTTATTTTTAGAAATGTGGAAAGGGAATTTACGGAATTGGGACGTAAACCAAATTTGGAATAAATCGAGAGGGATTTTTAAATGTTAACTGGCTATAGTGAAATTGAATTGAAAGGTATATTTTATTGAGAAGTTAAGTAGGTTTTTAAGAGGGAAGATTTTTAATTATCAATTGGGTAAAATTTAAAAGTGTTAAATAATATTTCAGGAAAAATTAAATTAATTATTTAATTGTTTAAAGTATATTTAAATGTTAGTTCAACTAGCTTATAGTAAGTCAATTTTTATTTAAGAATTAATCAGTATTATTATTTTCATGGATAAACTATTAAATATTAATATTTTATATAATTTCTTTTATTTAAAAAGTAGTTTGCCTAGAGTAACTTGGAAAATTATTATAGAAATTTCATAAGTATTACTTTGAAAATTTTTAAAAAAAGTTTTCAGGAAGTGTTGGTGTACTCACATGGCGAAATCGAAGGCAGTAAGCGCCTGTAGTTAAGTCTTGAATTTCTTTGGGATAGAGACATAACCATTAAGCTATGAATCCATGGTTTGATAACGCAGTGGTAATTTCCAAATTATTTTAAAGGTTTTCCAAATATATTTGAAAGAATAGTTTTGGTGAATTTACTTAACTCGATAAGATAAGTATATATATTTGGATATAGAGATTTAATTTATTAAAATTAAATTAAAGGGAGTTTGGGAGTTATTCAGTGGAAAAATGGAATATTTGGTTGAATGAGTTTTTATTTGATAGTTAAATAACCAACTATCAAAATTTGGAGTCAAAATATAACTTTGGGAATATCAAGGAGAAATACGGGAATTATATGGTACAGTTACTGTTCGAGGTGCTATACTATACGTATAAACTTGTTTCATTCTTCTAGGACATTTATAAGAAAATCCTTCCACTAATGGTTAGGAGGTGTTCTCCGATCTTATTTTGTCTGTTTATTTCCTAAAGAACCGGGGTAGAATTTACTGAAAAATATCGAACGTTGTTCGAAGAGACCGGGATCGGAATTTTTATTCGAAAACCACTTCAATCCAACAAATACGTTTTCGATCCGAAAACAAGAGTATGAATTCGAAGATAGAACAGTGAAGTGCAAGGGAAAATCGCTACTAATAATAAGGATTATTCCAAAATGGATGTAGCAGGAGTAGTGCCTTCGGTTTTGTTCGGTAGTCGTAGTCTCTAGCCTCATCAACTGGGAATGATTGAAAAGCAGGGGAGATACTGCAAGACTAAGTGGGTAGCATCCAATTAGGGTATGTTATCACCTTTCTAGATACTCTCGAATATTATTACTACGATTCGTGGAAGAAGCCCGGAAAAGGGTGGGAACACTTAGGGTGATAGCATATTCGGTTTATCCAGGTTTAGGATAATCTGGTCTTGTGTTGCAGGGAATCCCAGCATGATCCTTGGTACGCTGTTCTAGACATGTACTGTGACAGGTAATACCTAGTGCCTAGTTATTCGTATGGAATCCATTCTCCAATACGTGCCTTTACGATTTTGATTGTAGAGCCTAGAATGCTGGAATTTAATTAATGTAACAATTTCAACTATTTGAGTAAGTATTTGTGCTTAGACACTATTATAATATCAGAGTATTTGATATGAAATGTTTTGTTTATCATAAGGTAAAAACCCATCATATTTATTTGTGGCGTGGTTTTACGAGATACCTTTGATTTTCAAAGAATTTTGATAACTTAAATAATTCAAATTTAGTGTGTTTTCTCATGTTGGTTTTTTAGACTGACTCGGATGTTATTTTATTATAATGCTTGGGTTAGACCAAGCATTACAAATTCCGGATAGGATGCTATGAAGCTCAGGAGATGAGTTGGATGACAAAGATGTATTAGACATATTTTATTTATTCCGTTGTGTATGGTATGTTGTATATTCAGCATTTGTGAGGACAAGTTGCATAACAGTCCAATATTGAGCTATTGATGTATTGTACTCTGATGATGTAATATGATAATAACAATTATAGTTCTTTTTGTATAAAGACCTATTGTTATCTATTATATATTGTCCCACTGTGATTGTGAGATTCTACCTGGTTAGAAATAAAGGAAAACACATCGTTGTCCTCCTCTTAAAAATTGACATTAATTCAATAGCTTATCCAAAAATGATAAATTTTGGATTTTTATGCTCGTTTAATGATGTTCTTCAAATCTATACCCATATTTTCATGTGCGATATGGTATTAGGTGGTGGACGTTAGTCTCCAATCGAATTAGTGTTGCCCAGTTGGTCGGTTAGGGGATGACTGTAACAACCCGACTTTTTGGACAGTTTAAACCGACGATCAAATACACATGTCGATTCCAAACCATTCAAAAGGGCAGATAGTTATTGGGGTAAATAAGAAAAGAAAAGAAAAGAAATAAAGGAAATGAAACAACACAGAATCTCGCAGCGGAACGATAAAATATAATAGTCAAATAAACAGTTCATGAAGCTGCTTACTATACTTTGACAATTATTTATACAACATTTATCAGAGTTATACATATACAACAGAACAATTAAAATAATGCAGCAGATAGCATGATGCAAGGGTAATAATAGTAATAGTATACCAAATCTTCGTCTTCATCCTCCAGAATAGATCTTCAAAAATCTGAAAAACTCAGGACTGACCCGAGCGTAATGAAAAGACAAAACACTCGAGTCAGGACTAAATATCCTTATGAAAGTTAAATCAATCGTAAATAAATATGAGTGCAACGGCGTCGGAGATGTTTACGGGGTTTGACATCTCTTATCCAGTGTCAACGTGTGTGCAATAACTTAAGAGATGTTACGGGATTTTCCATCTCTCAAGGATCCGTTAAACTATCTATTATGTAGTAATATACGCTAAGTAGATATTGCCTATCAGTAATATAAAGTATCAAAATAGCGTTAAGGCGTTACCATAATCCCCCTTAACACATTTTATATTCCCAAAAGCATATACGAGACCGTAGTTTCCCCAAAACCGGAAGTCACCAGAGGGCAATCCATATACTCAAGGTACAAATCAAAACGTAGTGGTCGCCAATAGGATAATCAGTATGACAAGGTACATGAGGCGATACCAACTAGGATACTAGTAGTTGCATGATACGGACTGATGTTGGGCATAGCCAGCAGCCACCCCAAACACCGCGAAACAACACTCCCAAATCAAGGGGTGCACGCAAATCGAATCACAAATGTAATAGAAATGGTATCGAAGAAGTGTGTCCGCTAGAGGTGGCGAACCTCAATGGCCCGACGCGGCTCCTGTTTTAGTCATGTCAGGGGTCATCCAATATCGTTCTCTTTCTTCAGTCAACGCGTTCATCAAACCATCCACTTCATTCTGGATCAACACTCCGCGTATAATAGTTATTAAAGTGGTTTTCGGTTTCGACAGAGAGTATGTCCATATCCGATCCCGGTCTCTTTAATAACTACGTATTATTACACCGTCAGCTCTTTTACATTTCAAATCGATTCATAACTGATATCAAAATATCATATTCGCTTCAAAAATCAAATCCATTTCAAAATATCATCGTATCTTTCAAATGTAAGATTCTGTTTCAAAATCATTTTCCGCATCAATATCTCATTTCATTTTCAAAATCATTTCGAATTTCAATTTAGGTTGCAACTTCATTTAACTCAATTTGTATTTAAATTCAAGATTTAATCATAAACGTTTCACCTTATTAACCAGCTTGAAATTTTTAGAAAATAGTTTTAAGTAGTTTAAAAGTAGTTTAAATAATTAAAATAGTCAAAATACTTAAAATCTTTAAAATGGATTTAAAATAGATAAATTAGTTTAAAATAATTTAAATCGGGTTAAGTAGATTTAGAATAGATTAAAACAGTTAAGTATCCAAAATGGTTTATATAACCGAGTAATTTGGAAAATAAATAAAACAGCTTCAAAACCAATCCATTTCAATTTATAACTTCCCAATTCAAATCACTTTCAATTTCCATTCTACCGATTCAATTTCGATTTTAATTCAAAACAACGTCAACTTTACTTCGAATCAATTCAATTCTACATTCACCTTCAATTTATTCAATTTCAATTTCTTTTTTATCGATTTGGAGCTTGATTTCAAAATATCCATTTATAACACTTAACAAATTTTCCATCAATATTCAAGTTTAAATCCATATTTCAATTCCAAGCTCGATTTCAAAATATCATTTTCAAATCACTTTTACTTAGTAATATTCAAAGCTCGAATTAAGGTTAAATCTTTAAACAAATCAATTTCGAAATTCAATCATATCCTGATTTTAAATTCCAAAGCCTCCACTTAAATTTTTAACAATTTCTTTTAAACAAAATTTATTTCAACATTCCAAATTCGAATTTCATTAAATTCGATTTTTATAAATTGATTCCTATTTATACTTTTTAAATCAAAACATTTAAACAAATTTCAAATCGACGATTTTTAAAATTTATTAATTTAGTCAATCCGGTGTCCGTATATAATTTTCTATCCTATGACCAAGTAATTATTTATTTCAATTAAATGTCAGGGATGAATATATACCACTTAAATCAAATCACAGTGTCATATGTATGCATAACAGTATATATATAAGAAAATAAACATCAAACGTTTAACTATCAACCAATAACATCCATCGACATACATCATCCAATAAACAATACAATTCATAGCAATTTCATAGTTATCAATGTCAGGTAATTTAATCGCAATTCAATTTCAATTTAAATTTAACTGTCAATTTAATTTCAACGATTAATTCAAATGACAATCTATATGATAATTAAATTTTATCAAACAACGACAAATAAAAACATAACACTTCATAATGTCAATTTAATTAGCATAAAGACATTTAGTACGCTATGAGCGTTATAAAACACTCACCTTGATTTTACGATTTTAAATCAAATCGAACGACGTTCGATTTAACTCAAAATTTTCTCTAGCTCCAAATGATTCCAATCCAGTTGCATCGCGTAGTGCTCGACGAAACGATTCCAACGCAAAAGTCTCGTCTCAATCGGACCTCGTATGTGAGAGTTATACATTTTATAAGTTATCGACATTTGAATTTATAAAACAATTTATATTATATTTAAATGAATTCATACCCAAAGCAAATAAAGCCCAGCCCACTTAACCTCTTCTTCCCCAAACTTGCCTGTACGTGCACGAGAGAAAAAAAACCCACCAAGCCGTGCACTAATCTCCAGTGATACAGAGCTATAGTTGACGAAATTCGAATCCGTCTTCACCGACGAAATCTCCTTCACGATCTCCACCTCCCCGTACCATCAACTTCAAGCTTGGCCCCACCATGTAAAATGCGACTCCTCACGCCCACGTACGTACGCGACCAGGTCGCACCCCCAAATCGTGGCCGCACGCTCCCAAACTCGGCTCCAAGGTGCTATCTTCGACGACGAGCTCAAATTCAAGCTCCGTTTCGCGAATCGAAGCCTACATCCTCAACAAATCCTAACCCTAGTTCTCAACTCCCACATCCATCTTCATAAACCACGGCCGCACCCAGCAACGAGCATACCAGGTCGAACCAAACGATGAAATAGGATTTTTAAAACTGGTTTCGTGATTTTTAATCGAGTATTGAAGGAGAGATGAATTTTTTTCTTTTGAAGCTTGGTTTTTTTTCTTTACTGACTTGCGTCTGCAGTTATAAAAAAAAGAAGAGGCTATTGCGTGTTTGAATGGGTCAAAGGTACAGTGAAAAGAGGGGATAGCAGCTGAAAAAGAGATTTGACTAATTAAAATATTTATTTAAATTTCAAAATACCTCGATCTACGCAACTCGAAATCTCGAACCCCGATTAGGGCATGCCGCCAGGCCTTCATAATGTTATACCCCTATTCCTGACGTAATGGAAAAGGTTTCAAGGCCTAATTCGATCGTATGCGCGAGTTACGGAAATAAACGATCAATTTTAAATTAAACCGATTTAAACGAATTTCTATGCGTTTTGGCTTGCCCTGGACGAACGGTAAATCCGTTTGACTTGAAATTTGAAATCTTACAATAATATCACATCACGGATCTGATGAAACTGGTTTCGTCGAAATCCGAGACCGTTTGAAAAATGACTATTTTAACTCGCCAAATTAATATTAAAACAATTTCAACGCGTTTCGAGCTGTCACGGTCAAACGACAACTCCGATTGCTACGAAAATTGAAATCCGTTAATAACAAATTATTACGGATCCAATGGAACTAGTTTCGTCCCATTCTGAGACTGTTCGAAAATTGGCTATTTTCCAGTCAATAATTAAATATTAAAATATTCAATTTTCACAAATTTATTTTTAATTCGATTTTAAAAGTTCTACAACATCATTCTAACTTTAACATGATAAAATAAAATTTTACAAATCATTTTTAATCATATTAAACCCGTTATTCAATTATCCCATAAATTCCAATTTTAAATCTTATTAACTCTATTAAAATCCCAATATAGCTTACATTTACTTTGGAAACCAATTTGAATCAATATTAAATCTATTTCAATTTATTCACTCTTTTCATATATTAAATTTCAATATCAAATTATTCATATCAAATTCGAAATTTAATTTATTCAAACATTCGTAATATTAAATTTAACAAATTTGATTATTCTTAAATCACTATCTTTCGAAATATTCAAAACGAACTTATAAAATTTAACAAATACAAATTATAGAACAACCATTTTCATTAAAACAGTTATTCAATTCCCGTTATTAAATTATTCAATAATTTCCAAATATTTAATTTAAACAATTTACGTGTTCAATATTCAAAATTTGATTTAAATAGATTTCACTTATCAATCAATTACTCAATTATACCCAATGAATTCAACCTTTATTATCCTATTCAACTATTGATTGCAAAGGCATTCACTAAGCAACTTTTATTTTTCATTACTTGGATAATTATTGTTGCAATTCATTCCAGTTATTATTATTCCAAACGAATTACAATTTTTTTTCTAGCATTAAATCACGAAATCTTATTGAATTAACTATTTTAATTATCGAAAATTTACGGGTCGTTACCCTCTCCCCCACTCAAAAACTTTTCGTCCTCGAAAAGGAAAAGAAGGGAAAAGAAACTAAGTAAAGAATTCAACATTTGATATGTTTTATTCAAATTATCCGCTTATAAAACAATGAAATTCCATTTATAAATCGTTACTACACTTCCACTAACTTACTCCGAACGGCTTTCTAACTTTAAAAGTTAGTTATCAAAACAAGTTATAAAAATTTTTAAACTTGAAAATTTTTCTAACACCCGGATTTTACGGAAAATTTCGGCAGAGTCTCCTTTGCGCGGCTCGATCGGTACAACTACAAAACGCCTCTACGGGCCCCAAACCAACAAAAGAAAATCCAAAAGCCAAGTGGCTCATCAAAAATCACCAAATCCAATGATAAAATAAACATGTACCTTATATTTTATTAGCGAGCATATACGACTAATATAGCGCGAAAGCGAGCTCCAAATGCGAAGCAAGCGCAATCCGCACCTACTAAACACTCAACAAACCATGAGAAACATGCATATATGAAAATAATATCAATATACACCATTTAACAACATAACAACTACATGTGCCAACATAGCAAATGCAACAAACAACAAATGCAACCATCAATCAACTATCATCCATCTATCGTCCAACGAATCTATAACCAATCAATATAAATTTACTTCTCATTAATATTTATTGACTTGGTTTTCAATTTTTATCACAGTTGATTCATTAACGTTGGATTTTTCTAACATTCATTCTCAATTCAATTAGTGAACATTCATTAATTTATATTTACATTAGTTCACTTCCAATTTGAATCAAATTAAATTCTATTTAAATTCATTTAACTTCCAATTTGATTTCAATGATTTATAGCTTCAATTTACACTTAACAATCAACTAACAATCACATAACAACCAAATCATACCCAACATAACCAAATTATTATTTTACATTTATATAATTTTGAAGAATCATTTTATATTTGGCATCATATATTTCCAATATTAACTTTAATTAAATCTGTAAGCCGTACATATATCATCCGTGAGCAATATCAATCTAATCGTTTATTCGATCACACAATTTCACTTCCAAACTAGTATCGTTCACACGACTCTCTAGTGCGGACTCAGATTTGGTTCCTTGATTGGAAACTGTTACTCTCCTTGCATAGACATATACTATGATAGAGAATTTCAGAATCAAATTAAAAATCCATATCTAGGGTTCGCCGTCGAAAATCGAGTGAAAAATCCTAACTTGGATCGATATAAATCATCTCGAAATTTTGTGCTCGAATTTGGATCAAATCGTTATGCGAATAAAATAATATACGTACAATCTCACGTATTTCCTTCCAATGGATTTCTATCCAATTTATCTATATTAAATTATTTTATTGACTTCTATATTTTTTTTCACTTAATTACTCACAATCCATTATTCAGTTAGTATATTCATTTCTTTACATAGCATATTCTTTGACATTATCTTTTCTTAACATCATATCAAAGAATTTTCTTACTCAAGTTCATTTTAAACATTCCATGTGATTTAATTAAATTCAATTTCATTTCCAATTGATTCTTAGCTATAAGAAATTCCTTTGTTTACATTTATTTCATTTTCATAATTTCAGTTAATACAAATTTATTTGTGGAACATTTATTAACGCAGAACATTTTATTAATCATCACTTTAATTTATAGTCATTCCATAAAAGCCTAACTTCTTATATATGACTTTTCTTAGTTTATAGCTATCTTAAAGGTTACAAATTAAATTTTCTTACAATCCTTTGCAATTTATATTTATTTTCTATAACCAATTTATAAAGATATAATACGATTGATTTCTTAAGTTCACTTACTTGTTTCATTTATCCATTTATCATTTCATGCTATATTTAAGTATATAACAAATTTTTTCACAACCCAAAATTTTCATTTACATACATTTTAATTCATTTTGAGCTTTCCTTACTTGTATACTTCTATTACTTCAGGTTCTGTTTATTTATACAATATCTCATTACGTATCCAAAACATCACTTTAACTTTTAACATTTGGTAAGTCTTGTTATATGTTATCAGAATGTAATTTTGGTATTATACAAATTTATAGAATTTCATTTTACTTAATTAAAATGTTCACAATTTAATTTATTTAAATCCTCTTTACCTTTCAATTTTAAAGTTTTTCCCAAACCATAGCTGAGATATCTTAATCCTCTTATTTTATAAATTTTGGTTATTCACATTTCATTCAAATAATTTGAAAATTACTAATTAACATAACTTAGAATTTACATGCTCGGTTCTTTTCAAATCGTTTGAAATAAACATATATACTTATATCTTTAATATATCAAATCATACCTTTGGAGTTTAAACCAAAACCCATTTACCCAAAATAATTTTGAAGATAAGCAAAGCTTCTTAGAAGTCTCCCCCACTTTGAGACTCGAAAATGAACGTCGACTGCGCAGTCATCACCGAAATTATTTTCCAGCGACATAAGAGAGGAGTACCGAATTCATTCTTTCCTTTAAAATCCTTTCAAAATATTTCCATAAACAATTTCCAACTAACGTCACAATATATTTTCTTCAAAGCTTTGAAAACCATTTTAAAACCTCCGGGTCTTAAATTCAATATTTTCCAGTTTAAATCTATTTAAATTCATAAGTAACCCTTTTAAAATATTCTTATAGGATTTTTTTTTCCTTAAAACAATCCACAAGTGTTTTATCATTGTTCATTTTTGTAATTTAGCTTATTTATTAAATTACCATATCCAATTAATGATAATAACCAATATTTTAATTCCTAACAACTAGGTAAGCTAGATATGTCACAATAAATTTTGAAAATAAATTCTTTATACACAAAATATAATTAGGGCAAAGTTATTTCATTTACCCAATTTCAAAACAATACTATGTCGAATTGTTCTATTTAAGTGTTTAGAGATCCCTATCAATGACGTTAATTACTCGTATTGACCAGAATCCATAAGCCACTCAACAAATCAACCAACACAATATAAAACATTTTATATCACTAACAAGTACGCTCTCTCATATATATACACTCAGCGACTCATCATAGGGTATAACTACCCTATTTATAAAGAGTCAGACCCCACAGAGCTAAGGTTATCGCTAAACCAAAGCTCTGATACCAACTGTAACGACCCGACTTTTTGGACAGTTTAAACCGACGATCAAATACACATGTCGATTCCAAACCATTCAAAAGGGCAGATAGTTATTGGGGTAAATAAGAAAAGAAAAGAAAAGAAATAAAGGAAATGAAACAACACAGAATCTCGCAGCGGAACGATAAAATATAATAGTCAAATAAACAGTTCATGAAACTGCTTACTATACTTTGACAATTATTTATACAACATTTATCAGAGTTATGCATATACAACAGAACAATTAAAATAATGCAGCAGATAGCATGATGCAAGGGTAATAATAGTAATAGTATACCAAATCTTCGTCTTCATCCTCCAAAATAGATCTTCAAAAATCTGAAAAACTCAGGACTGACCCGAGCGTAATGAAAAGGCAAAACACTCGAGTCAGGACTAAATATCCTTATGAAAGTTAAATCAATCGTAAATAAATATGAGTGCAACGGCGTCGGAGATGTTTACGGGGTTTGACATCTGCTATCCAGTATCAACGTGCATGCAATAACTTAAGAGATGTTACGGGATTTTCCATCTCTCAAGGATCCGTTAAACTATCTACTATGTAGTAATATACGCTAAGTAGATAATGCCTATCAGTAATATAAAGTATCAAAATAGCGTTAAGGCGTTACCATAATCCCCCTTAACACATTTTATATTCCCAAAAGCATATACAAGACCGTAGTTTTCCCAAAACCGGAAGTCACCAGAGGGCAATCCATATACTCAAGGTACAAATCAAAACGTAGTGGTCGCGAATAGGATAATCAGTATGACAAGGTACATGAGGCGATACCAACTAGGATACTAGTAGTTGCGTGATCCGGACTGATGTTGGGCATAGCCAGCAGCCACCCCAACACCGCGAAACAACACTCCCAAATCAAGCGGTGCACCCAAATCGAATCACAAATGTAATAGAAATGGTATCGAAGAAGTGTGTCCGCTAGAGGTGGCGAACCTCAATGGCCCGGCGCGGCTCCTGTTTTAGTCATGTCAGGGGTCATCCAATATCGTTCTCTTTCTTCAGTCAACGCGTTCACCAAACCATCCACTTCATTCTGGATCAACACTCCGCGTATAATAGTTATTAAAGTGGTTTTCGGTATCAACAGAGAGTATGTCCATATCCGATCCCGGTCTCTTTAATAACTACGTATTATTACACCGTTGGCTCTTTTACATTTCAAATCGATTCATAACTGATATCAAAATATCATATTCGCTTCAAAAATCAAATCCATTTCAAAATATCATCGTATCTTTCAAATGTAAGATTCTGTTTCAAAATCATTTTCCGCATCAATATCTCATTTCATTTTCAAAATCATTTCGAATTTCAATTTAGGTTGCAACTTCATTTAACTCAATTCGTATTTAAATTCAAGATTTAATCATAAACGTTTCACCTTATTAACCAGCTTGAAATTTTTAGAAAATAGTTTTAAGTAGTTTAAAAGTAGTTTAAATAATTAAAATAGTTAAAATACTTAAAATCTTTAAAATGGATTTAAAATAGATAAATTAGTTTAAAATAATTTAAATCGGGTTAAGTAGATTTAGAATAGAATAAAATAGTTTGAGTATCCAAAATGGTTTATATAACCGAGTAATTTGGAAAACAAATAAAACAGCTTCAAAACCAATCCATTTCAATTTATAACTTCCCAATTCAAATCAATTTCAATTTCCATTCTACCGATTCAATTTCGAGTTTAATTCAAAACAACGTCAACTTTACTTCGAATCAATTCAATTCTACATTCACCTTCAATTTATTCAATTTCAATTTTTTTTTTATCGATTTGGAGCTTGATTTCAAAATATCCATTTATAACACTTAACAAATTTTCCATCAATATTCAAGTTTAAATCCAAATTTCAATTCCAAGCTCGATTTCAAAATATCATTTTTAAATCACTTTTACTTAGTAATATTCAAAGCTCGAATTAAGGTTAAATCTTTAAACAAATCAATTTCGAAATTCAATCATATCCTGATTTTAAATTCCAAAGCCTCCACTTAAATTTTTAACAATTTCTTTTAAACAAAATTTATTTCAACATTCCAAACTCGAATTTCATTAAATTCGATTTTTATAAATTGATTTCTATTTATACATTTTAAATCAAAACATTTAAACAAATTTCAAATCGACGATTTTTAAAATTTATTAATTTAGCCAATCCGATGTCCGTATATAATTTTCTATCCTATGGCCAAGTAATTATTTATTTCAATTAAATGTCAAGGATGAATATATATCACTTAAATCAAATCACAGTGTCATATGTATGCATAACAGTATATATATAAGCAAATAAACATCAAACGTTTAACTATCAACCAATAACATCCATCGACATACATCATCCAATAAACAATACAATTCATAGAAATTTCATAGTTATCAATGTCAGGTAATTTAATCGCAATTCGATTTCAATTTCAATTTAAATTTAACTGTCAATTTAATTTCAACGATTAATTCAAATGACAATCTATATGATAATTAAATTTTATCAAACAACGACAAATAAAAACATAACACTTCATAATGTCAATTTAACTAGCATAAAGATATTTAGTACGCTGTGAGCGTTATAAAACACTCACCTTGATTTTACGATTTTAAATTAAATCGAACGACGTTCGATTTAACTCAAAATTTTCTCTAGCTCCAAATGATTCCAATCCAGTTGCATCGCGTAGTGCTCGACGAAACGATTCCAACGCAAAAGTCTCGTCTCAATCGGACCTCGTATGTGAGAGTTATACATTTTATAAGTTATCGACATTTGAATTTATAAAACAATTTATATTATATTTAAATGAATTCATACCCAAAGCAAATAAAGCCCAGCCCACTTAACCTCTTCTTCCCCAAACTTGCCTGTACGTGCACGAGAAAAAAAAAACCCACCAAGCCGTACACTAATCTCCAGTGATACGGAGCTATAGTTGACGAAATTCGAATCCGTCTTCACCGACGAACTCTCCTTCACGATCTCCACCTCCCCGTACCATCAACTTCAAGCTCGGCCCCACCATGTAAAATGCAACTCCTCATGCCCACGTACGTACGCGACCAGGTCGCACCCCCAAATCGTGGCCGCACCCTCCCAAACTCGGCTCTAAGGTGCTATCTTCGACGACGAGCTCAAATCCAAGCTCCGTTTCGCGAATCGAAGCCTACATCCTCAACAAATCCTAACCTTAGTTCTCAACTCCCACATCCATCTTCATAAACCATGGCCGCACCCAGCAACGAGCATACTAGGTCGAAGCAAACGATGAAATAGGATTTTTAAAACTGGTTTCGTGATTTTTAATCGAGTATTGAAGGAGAGATGAATTTTTTTCTTTTGAAGCTTGGTTTTTTTCTTTACTGACTTGCGTCTACAGTTATAAAAAGAAGAAGAGGCTATTGCGTGTTTGAATGGGTCAAAGGTACAGTGAAAAGAGGGGATAGCAGCTGAAAAAGAGATTTGACTAATTAAAATATTTATTTAAATTTCAAAATACCTCGATCTACGCAACTCGAAATCTCGAACCCCGATTAGGGCATGCCGCCAGACATTCATAATGTTATACCCCTATTCCGGACGCAATGGAAAAGGTTTCAAGACCTAATACGATCGTATGCGCGAGTTACGGGAATAAACGATCAATTTTAAATTAAACCAATTTAAACCAATTTTTATGCGTTTTGGCTTGCCCCGGACGAACGGTAAATCCGTTTGACTTGAAATTTGAAATCTTACAATAATATCACATCACGGATCCGATGAAACTGGTTTCGTCAAAATCCGAGACCGTTTGAAAAATGACTATTTTATCCCGCCAAATTAATATTAAAACAATTTCAACGCGTTTCGAGCTGCCACGGTCAAACGACAACTCCGATTGCTACGAAAATTGAAATCCGTTAATAATAAATTATTATGGATCCAATGGAACTAGTTTCGTCCCATTCTGAGACTGTTCAAAAATTGGCTATTTTCCAGTCGATAATTAAATATTAAAATATTCAATTTTCACAAATTTACTTTTAATTCTATTTTAAAAGTTCTACAACATCATTCTAATTTTAATATGATAAAATAAAATTTTACAAATCATTTTTAATCATATTAAACCCGTTATTCAATTATCCCATAAATTCCAATTTTAAATCTTATTAACTCTATTAAAATCCCAATATAGCTTACATTTACTTTGGAAACCAATTTGAATCAATATTAAATCAATTTCAATTTATTCACTCTTTTCATATATTAAATTTCAATATCAAATTATTCATATCAAATTCAAAATTTAATTTATCCAAACATTCGTAATATTAAATTTAACAAATTTGATTATTCTTAAATCACTATCTTTTGAAATATTCAAAACAAACTTATAAAATTTAACAAATTCAAATTATAGAACAACCATTTTCATTAAAACAGTTATTCAATTCCCGTTATTAAATTATTCCATAATTTCCAAATATTTAATTTAAACAATTTACGTGTTCAATATTCAAAATTTGATTTAAATAGATTTCACTTATCAATCAATTACTCAATTATACCCAATGAATTCAACCTTTATTATCCTATTCAACTATTGATTGCAAAGGCATTCACTAAGCAACTTTTATTTTTCATTACTTGGATAATTATTGTTGCAATTCATTCCAGTTATTATTATTCCAAACGAATTACAATTTTTTTTCTAGCATTAAATCATGAAATCTTATTGAATTAACTATTTTAATTATCGAAAATTTACGGGTCGTTACAATGACGAAGGAGGCATGGCTTGGTTCATTGTCTTCTTGGTGGTGGGAATGTCAGATAGCAGTGTATGGTGAAGTGCGACGGGATTTTTTCAACTAGGTCTTGGAAATCGAGTTTGACTAGAGAAGTTCGGGCAGGCGAGATGGGGTTATGCGAGTCGAGTGGGAGAGGTGGGAGCTAATGGTGTTATCGGAGTTCGAGATGTATTGTTCGGTATCATATGAGAATGTGCACTTCAAAGCTTATGCAGATTTCTAATATGCTGTAACTCTCATTGTATGCATGAATATCCAAAAGGTGTATATGTTTGGGAAGGCTCGGCTGCAAGAATTGGAAAATATTCAGATTTAGTCAAGAGTTTAGGTAGACGGGTTCAAAGATTGGAGCTTTGCGGTTGAAGTTGAGCTTTGTAGTGGTTACAGTGGAGTGGTAGCGATGAGGAGTAGCGTTGTCCGGATTTTGTGTAAAGTCCAGACAGGTAATGGGCAGCGCGCCCTTATGGGTTTGAAACAAGTTGAAGGGAGGGTGTCGAATATTTCTGGCTTTGTCATTCTTGGTGAGGTGGGGTAAACAGTGAGTTTTAGGTGGAGAAGTGCACAGTTGTGCACTATGTGGGCGCAGTAGGAGGATTGAACCGAGGAAGGTATATGCTAATTTGTTTTGATCAAATTTAATAGAAGTAAAATTTGTAAGTATATAAAAAAAATTAACTTGTATAATCCTTAAAATTTTCTTGCGATGTTTAAAATTGCAAATGCAAGGAAATTTAATTGGGATAGAATGCGAAGGCGACAATAAAATCAAGGTGAGTTAATCTCACTCAATTTTGGATTACTAAAATTAATTTTAAATAGTTAAAATTAATTATTGATTAATTGATTGAATTGATAATTTTTTCCATTGAATGATGTTGTGTATAGTAGTGTGTGTGTGTGTATATATATATATATTGGAGTGATTGATATGCCCGCATATATATACCAGATGAGACCCTATGCTCCACAAATAATAGCAGATGACCCTATAAACATACCGCGGTATCCCCCTCGAAGCGGGATTGGTATTTCAATATTGTATTAACATCTGTGGATGCAGGTAAAATAAGTTGAAAGGATCCAACTGGATTCCTTAAAAATATTGAATTTAATTCCATATATATTGTTATATGATATGTTTAAGTGATCTGTGGTAGATTATAGTGCAATTTGAATCTATTGGATGCTATGGTAGTATTTGCCTATACTTTGGTATGTTTAAAGGCCAGTAATAAATGTTTTGAAGCTAAAAGGAAAAAAGTTATAATTGAGATTTAAAATAGTTTAGGAAAATAAAAGGGAAATTTGAAAATAAAATATGGAATTGATGTTCCAGATTTAAATAAGATTTTATATCAAAAAAAGAAGTGAGATCTGAAATTAGTGGGCTTTGGAATATATATGGGTTATTTAAGAAATTAAATTAAAAATGGAATTTAATTTTGAACAATCGACTTAAAATCGATTAAGTGTTGTGAAGCAGTGATAAAACGGGAAATGAGACTATGGAATTTATAAATGAAGTTTATAAATAAAGTAAAGTAAATTATCAGTGAATAAATATGAATTATAAATTCACGATGAGGATTTATAAGAAGATGTGTAAATCCGTTTAAAAATAAATAGTAAATTTATTTTTAGAAATGTGGAAAAGGAATTTACAGAATGGGGACGTTAAGAAAATTTGGAATAAGTCGAGAGGGATTTTTAAATGTTAACTAGCTATAGTGAAGTTGAATTGAAAGGTATACTTTATTGAGAAGTTAAGTTGGTTTTTAAAAGGGAAGATTTTTAATTGATTTGTGAATCCATGGTTCGATACCGCAATGGTACTTTCCAAATTATTTTAAAGGTTTTTCAAATATCTTTGGAAGAATAGTTTTGGTGAATTTACTTAACTCAATAAGATAAGTATATATATTTGGATAAAGAGATTTAATTTATTAAAATTAAATTAAAGGGACTTTGAGAGTTATTCAGTGGAAAAATGTAATATTGGCTGAATGAGTGTTTATTTGATAGTTAAATAATCGACTATCAAATTTGGACTCAAAACATAACTTTGGGAATATCTACGAGAAATAAGGGAATTATATGGTACAGTTACCGTTAGAGGTATTATACTATATGTATAAACTCATTTCGTTCTTCTAGGACATTTACAAGGAAATCTGTCCACTAATGGTTAGAAGGTGATCTTCGATCTTATTTTGCCTGTTTATTTCCTAAAGAACCGGGGTAGAGTTTACCGAAAAATATCGAACGTTGTTCGAAGAGACCGGGATCGGAATTTTTATCCGAAAACCACTTCGATCCAATGAATACTTTTTCATGCGAAAACAATAGCATGAAGTCGAAGATGGAGCCATGAAGTGCAATGGCTAATCGCTACTAATCATAAGGATTATTCCAAAATGGATGTAGTAGGAGTAGTGCCTTCGGTTCTGTTCGGACCTAGAGCAGACTTGTATGGATGAATGCTATCAGCACACTGTCATCGGAGGGCAATGATCATTTTAAGTGAAAATTCCTTGAGAAAGTAATCGTAGCCTCTAGCCTCATCAACCGAGAATGATTGAAAAGCAGGGGAGATGCAGCAAGGCTAAGTGGGTAGCACCCAATTAAGGTATGTTTATCACCTTTCTAGATACCCTTGGATATTATTACTACGATTCATGGAAGGAGCTCGGAAAATGGTGGGAATACTCAAGGTGATAGCATATTCAGTCTATCCAAGTTAGGGATAGCCCGGTCTTGTGTTGTAAGGGATCCTGATGTGGCCCTCGGTACACTATTCTAGACGTGTACTGTGACATGTGATACCCCGGTACCTAGTCATTCTTATGAAATTCATTCTTCAATACATGCCTTTACGGTTTTGATTGTGGAGCCAGTATGCTGGAATTTAATTAATGTAATAATTTCAGCTAGTTGAAAAAGTATTTATGCTTAAACACTATTATAATATCAGAGTATTTGATATGAAATGCTTTAGTTATCGTAAGGTAAAAACCCCTCATGTTTATTTGTGGCGTGGTCTTACGAGATACCTTTTGATTTTCAAAGATTTTGATAACTTTAATAATTCAAATTTAGTGTGTTTTCTCATGCTGGTTTTCGAGACTGACTTGGGTGTTATTTTATTATAATGCTCGGGCCAGGCAGAGCATTATAGATTTAGGATAGGATGCTATGGAACTCAGAAGATGAGCTGGATGACGAAGACTTATTAGACGTATTTGATTTTATTTCGCTGTGTATGGTATGCTGTATATTCATCATTTGTGAGGACAAGTTGTATAACTATCTAGTATTGAGTTATTGGTGTATTGTACTCTGATGATGTATTGTAATAATAATAGTTATAGTTCTTTTTGTATAAAGACATGTTGTTATTTATTATATATTATTTCGCTGTGATTGTGAGAATCTATGTTGTTGTTCTGATTTCTTCTTCTACCTCTTTCTTCTTTTCCCTAACGATCTAGTATTTCCGGCATTCGATTGTTCGGCATGTTATACAGTGAACGTATTTATGTCGATTTTCGAACGTCGAAAATCTCGGTCGTAACACAAAGAGGGATCAGCGTGGGAGGCGATGGCTGCAGCCCATCACATGTAGTGCATCCCATTATCAAATTAGTAAGACAAGTGTGTGGATAAGTATCAAATTTTGTTGTAACTCGATAAATATTTTATGTATAATATGTTATTCATGATTTATTAAGGGTCTATATCATAACTAATATAGGTGCTTTGAACTAGTGCCCTCGGATGTTGTTCTTGATATTTCCAAGGCTGCTTATAAGAATAGAATAACCAGATGTTGGCATAGATGAGATAGTATCCAACCCCACATATTAGAGTGTACCTAGCATGATTTCGGCGTAGGTGTAAATTTGTATTTCATTTTATATATAACTATTGTACAATTTATTGAATAAGTATAAATGTATAACTTATTTTTATTCAATGTGGCGGTAGACTTACGGGAATCCATCTTTGCCCTTTGTAGAAATTACTAGATGAAAAAAAATATGAAAAATTTACTGCAATACATTGTCGAGCATTAAAAAAGGGGAGAAAAGTCCGACTGGATGATTGCAAGCGTATGGCAAGCTTGGGCTAATTACTAAAAAGTTTATAAGTGATTATAAGTTTACCAGTCCCGTATGTTTATTAAAAATTTAGTGGAATTAGTATAATAGTTGCATCAATTTACTAATGTGAAATATAATGTTCATTTTAAATTTACAGGAAGAGTCGGAGCAAAATTCTACAAATAGAAATATATATCCTGTCACACACCGTGGAGGTTCAAAGTTATTCCAGCATTACTGTTAGTAGCTGATAAATTTATTAATTGCAATTATAAATACTTATTACATTGTAAAATTTTATTATATATGTATATAATAATAATAATATATAATAATTATTTCAAGAAAGAGAGCTTGGTCTTCCCGTCTCCTACGTAGACGTGTTTACTCATACTCACGCCATCGAGCATGTCAATAAAGATGGCTCATAACATACATATGACATGATACGAAATCACAAGAGGCCATGGTTAGCATATTTTAGATTATAAGTCATTAATAATCACTTTAAATTATAAGTTATAAATAATTAAAATAATTTAGTATGAATTTTAATTGTAATTCTATTTGTAATCGCATGATAAATTTATGCAAGGATTAGAGAAACCGCTCAAAGGAACAAAACGGGAGGAGCTGATGCTGAAGATGAAGACCATATTTTTACGCTTTCATGGAGCCGCCAATATGGAGTAGGCAATATGGTTTTGGGAACCAAGAGGTAATGTTTATGTATAATATATTTATGAATAACATATTGATTTTATTAATCATACTGTATGAAACTCATGCACTTTGATAAACAATATTACAGTCTAGACACTGTCAGAATAGCTATAAAAAAGCTTAGGACAAACAGGAGACAATAGAGTTGAAAGATCGGATTACCGACTTGGAGGAACGAGTTACACTTCGTTCTACGGAGTTGTAGCAGATGCTAGACCCGCGTATTATTGCATATATGCAGCAACATGACACATTTCCTTCATCGGCGGGATCCAGAGGTGATGAGGATCAGTAGGTATGATGTTTTTGTTTTACATTAAGACGTTGTTTATATATGCACTTTGAGATGAGTAAAGTAGTTTGACTATGCTGTTAGGTAGTTGGAGAGTTACATATACTTTGAAATGAGTGAGGTTGATGTGATTTGATATTTGATATATGTTTTGAGATGTTATTGGATGGGTGAGGTTCATTTGAGGAGATGCTTGATATATTTTGAGATGTTGACATATGCTTGTGATTTGTGGTATATCGTTAGATGTTTGGTTTAATGTATATATTGATGACTTTTTATTGCTAATGTGATATATTTTGTGACATACGTGATTTGGGCTTTGATATATATGATTTGTATGTGTGAAATTGAGCTGCAATATATATTGTAATATATATATATATATATATATATATATATATATATATATATGTGTGTGTGTGTTGTTTGAAGTTGAGGTGCTGCCGAAATTGATAAAAAACTCTAGATTTTCAACGGCTTCCGATATATTAGAGGTAGCAGATTTCTAACGATTTGGGATGGCTTTTATTAGATAAGATAATGAATACGACAACATACGAGAGTAAAGCAGTGTTATTGTATCATGTACAAGTGGGTAATGGGCTTATAAATATAACTCAGCCTAATACGAGAATATGCCTATAAATATAATGTACAAGGAAATGTAAATTATTAGTTTTGAGATAGTACAAATAATACATTATCATTCTCTTCAATTTTACTAATATGGTATTAGAGCCTTCAACCAAAACTGCCTTACGGCAGTATGCGCCTTATCGGAACTTCGTCAGAGTCTAGTTCATTATCAAAAGTTAGCTGTGCCTTGTTGGCCATCATCAAAGAATAAACTTCTCTTCATTTGATTTGGCTTGAATACCCATTTCTTTCCACTTTTTCTGCAATTCTTCATATAGAACTACAATTCTTTTCATACTTCTTGTTGTGTCACATCTAAAGGTCGCCGTTAGAGCAGAGATCATCATTCAGCTCTTCTAGCTGTACCATCTTTTGATCTTAAAACAAAGTTCATCATCTAATCCTGAATTTGAATCCTACCATTGCCCGAATATCCCCAAGTATCAGTCTTTGTAACGACCATCTTTTTCGACCCTCGAAAATTGACAGTGTAACAGCCTGCACACCCGTACCCCTTAAGTCAACACTATTTTACAACACATCAACTCAAGATGAATGGAAATACGAACCGTTAGGGTTAAAGAAGAAGAGGTAGAAGAAGAAAATAGAAAACAACATCAGAATCTAACCACCGCAACGGAATAAAATATAATAGATAATAAATGATCTTTACACAAAAAAATCTGTTTATACATTACATCATCAAAGTATACATAACACACAACTGGATAGTAATCATAACCTGTCCTCACAATCTGAATACACAACGGAATATTTAACACAAATACAGAAGTACGTATAGCCATCCAGCTCGTCTCCTAAGCTCCACAGCATCCTTTCATGTATTCTATAATACTCGGTTTGACCCGAGCATTATAGTTAAATAACACCCGAGTCAGTCTGGAAAACCAGCGTGAGAAATCACACTCAAATTGATTATTAAAGTTCCAAAATTCCTTTGAAATTCAAAGGAATATCGTAAGATCACGCCACAAATAAACATGTCGGGTTTTTACCTTACGATAGCCAAATCACTTTTTATCAAAATCCTCTGATATTATAATAGTGTCTATATACAAGTACTTATTCAAATAGCCGAAATTGTTACATTTATTAAATTCCAGCATACTAGCCACAAAGTGGGTAATATAAACAAAACCGTAAAAGGCACGCAGGAAGAATGGTTTTCCAACTAATGACTAGGCACTGGGGTACCACCTACCACAGTACGTGGCCTAGATCACCGTTTTGAGGATTACTTCCAATCCCCTGCAACACAAGAACGGGACTACCCCTTACTGGATAATCCCGAGTAAGATCACCCCGCGGTTGGGATCAACAACCGCACACTAGGCCGAATAAAAAGGGACATCTAGATAGGGATGACCTTACCCTAATGGGTGCTACCCACTTAGCCTTGCTGCATAACCCCTGATTTTCGGTCATTCTCGGTTGATGAGGCTTGAGGCCAAGCGTTACCTTTTTAGAACATATCACTTAGAATGCTCACCATCCACCTGACGATGTTCTGAAAGCATTCATCCATACAAGTCCGTTCCGGGTTCGAACGGAAGCGAAGGCACTACTCCTACTACATCCATTTTGGAATCATCCTTAGGATTAGTAGCGACTAGCCCTTGCACTTCACTGCCCCATCTTTGACTCCGAACTCGTTTTTCCCACGAAAACGTACAAACCGGATCGAAGTGGTTTTTGAGAATTTAATCCCGATCTCGGTCTCTTCGAAACGATCAGTGCATTGGCCAATATTGATAGTTGGTTATTTAACTATCGATTAACATTCTCATACAACCATCAAACAATAAATAATCTCCCAAATTATTTATTAATCTCAAAATATCTTCACAAGATATTATTTCCACTTTCAAACCTTTTTAAAAATAGTTTTCCAACACACTCTTCTCATGGAGTAAATTCCTAAATATTTATTCCCACTGAAAACACCAAGCACAAAAAACTTTGGATTTTTAAAATAATTTAAAACACTTTATTATAAAACATCCTTTAAACATTTAAATTAAAAATTACTTTAATACTTATTCAAAATATATACTTTGAGAATATTTGAAAATAAAACCACTTTGTACAATATAAAACTAAATTTCTAGCTTTTAAAACATAATACCAAGCCACCTTTAAATAATTACTGCTATAATAAATTAGAAAAATATACTTACTTTAAAATTTAAACATTTAGAAATAATAACTTTTCTAAAACATACTTTTAAACAACTTAAACTTTTTACTTATACATAAAAATTTGTTTTGAAAACGTACTTGGCTATTCAGGGAAATACCCTTCTCTTACACATCTTAAAAATAAACCACTATTTATTTGTAAACAAATTTACCCATTCCTTTAATAAATTCCCACCGTAAATTTATTCTTCTAAATATCCGTCGATATATTGCTTTACTTTTATAAACCCAGTTTATAAGTTTCATAGACTCAACTTCCCTTTAAAATTCCGATTCCAACCACTTAGATCAATTTCTACATTGATTCCCAATTTACTCCATTTTGAAATAAATTTCTTTACTTACTCAATTTATTTCAAAATCTGTTAATTTCAGACTTTATTCCTTAATTATGATTTAAAATCTTTTTAACTAAAAATACCAGTTTCATATTTTTCAAATTTCTTCTTTATCCTTGCAAATAAATTCAAACCTTGAATTTTAAAATAAATTCTTTATTTCTTGATATAACATCACTTAAGTTTAAAATTCATTATTTCTTTGTTTACTCAAAATTCCTTTTTCATACCCGGAATTTATCAAGATTTAAAAATCACTTTTATTCCTTTCCAATCCATTCTTATTTTTATTCTATAATTAGTAAAAATTTAATCTTATATTTCTTTCAAAATCCAATTCCAAATATTTTGATGACTCAGTGTACCGAAATATATTAAATCAAACCATGGTATCAAATACTCCAATTATCAATATAATTCATCAAAACATATCAAATAATCATAACACAGAATTATTAGAACAATCTAAATAATTTTGAGGAATCTAGTTGGATCCGTCCAACCTGTTTCCCTACATCCACAAATGTTAGCACAATATAAAATACCAATTCCACTTCGAGGTGGAATATCGCGGTATATGGGACTAAATAATATCATCCGTTATATAATGTAGGAAATCAATCACTCCAATATATACTATATACTATTATATAATATATCACATCCAATCAATCCAATCATTCAACTAGATATTTAAATTTAACCATTTAAATTTAAATAAAACCCAGATGAGTAAGATTAACTCACCTTTAAATTTGTTTGCAGTCCACTTCAATTCAACTTGGTTTCCTGGGTTATAACCTTGTATAAACATTTATAATTTTTATCAATATTCGAGTCAATTGAACAATTAAATTTTCAAAGATTTCATTCTAAACAAATAAATTTAATTTTAAACTGATTTCCATTTACAGAATATTTTAGCAACCAAACAATTAAAAAGGTTAATTAAATAAATAAATTTCCAAAAATACACTATTTTTGTTAAAATTTACAGATTCAAAAATCTAGCTTTTATAAAATTCTTTGGTATTTAAAATCCTTATATACCTTTACTTAAACTAATTTTCCCAAATAAAAACATTTCTAGTTACCAAAATAATTAAATAAATTTACTAATTGGTTAATCACTATAATACATATTATTATATTTATTTTTATTTTTAAAATAAGCTAATAGATTTTATGTGTAAATCACTTTTTTACCTCATTTGTAAAACTACACACATTAAAATAACAAATACAGATTTAAAAATATGTTTTCCTTTCCTATAAAACACAACAGTAATTTACTTTTCTATGTATATATATATATATATATATAAATTGCAGAAAATAGATTGTTTAATAAAATCTATTGTTAAACTATTTTTATTCTCTAATTTCCTGTACAAATCTATATGGATATTACCAATTTAAGTTGCAAAGAACAACATAATTTTTCATCTAGAAATTTCTCATCTAGCAATTCTGTTTGACTTTACAAAATTTAACTCTAAAGAATTTCAATGTAATTAAAATTCAGAGAACACTACCTCAAACACTCCCTCTGAAACGGCTAGGCCGCGACCATCAGGTGTCGCCATTCGAACCTAACGTCGATCGCCTACAACCCTATCCACGCACTGCCTCGATTCGCTAGACCAAAACCTCCACCGTCGATGTTGCGCTCCCCGCCTCAGGACTGCCTCCACCTTGCAGCAACGAACACGACACCATGAACTAGCGGAGCCGCCCACCCTCCTTGCGAACTCCACTATCAAGCACGAAACCCCTGCCACGCTCTCCCAATCGCGACGACGTCGCGCTATCACTACGCCCCCCCTCTGCTCTCGAGACTCGGCTTCGCGATTCAATTCGCCTCTGTAGAATCTTGAATCACCATTGAAGTGAGGATGAATCGGTGCTCTACGAGATTTCGAACGTAAAGAAACTTGAGGGAGAGAGAGCGCACGACTACGAGCGAAAAAAATCGATCGATTTCCTCCTTCGTTCTAGAAATCGAACCGAGGAAGGTAGCGCGATCTCTTTTTTTTCACAGCCACCATTAATTTTTGAATCGATTTTGAAAAAGCATGGTTCGATCGATGGTAAGGGAAAGGGATTTAATTTGGGAATGGAGGGAAAAAGAAAACGAACTGATGTGTTTAGTTGATTTTTGCTCGGCCATTACTATTTATTTTCTGTTGAAAATGAATTGAAGTACCAGAGGAAGATAACGTATTTTTAAAGAAGGAAAAGATCCCTTGCGTTTTGAAGATGCTTTGCATTCCTACCAGGTACAGTGTTTTGGGTAGAGTGCAAAAAGTTTTGATGTTAAGTTTATTTGTTCAGTCAAAGTATATATTATTTTTAAATTTAAATCGTCTCGAATTTTGCAACTCAAAATTTCGACCTTTTTTCGAGGCATGCCGCCAGACGTTTATAATGTTATACCCCTATTCCGAACGCAATGGTAAAGGTTTCGAGTCCAAATTCAATCGTATGGAGAAGATAGCCTTTGAACTCAGTTATTTTATTAAATTTCGATAAAATTTCAGCGCGTTTATATATCGTATGCTCGCACAACAACTCCAATCACTACGAAATTTGAAATCCGTAATAATACAATATTACGGATCCAATGGAAGTTGTTTCGTCGAATTCCATGACTGTGCCTCGGAAGGCTATTTTTAAATGTTAATTTAAACGATATATTTTTAAAACTGAACAGATCACTGTTAAATTCAATTTTAAAAATTTTATTATCCTCAGCACTATCAATATAAATTTTACAAGCCTTCAAATTATATTTTAACAGTCTTTAAACTCCAGATTCAACATTTTACCCAACTTCAAATTAATTAATTCAATAAATTTAATTATCAAATAAATAGTGATATTTGAATTCAAGTTAAAAATTAACTTTTAAATATTTAAAATTAATTAAATATTCTAATTGCAAATATTTAAAATTTTCGGGTCGTCACAGACTGTAATATGTGCACTATATTGTTTGCCAGGCATTTAAGTGCCGGAAAAACCGATCATTAGAATTGATAGAAAGAAAAGATAGAAGAGAAGAAACTAAACAACAAAGAATCCCAAAACACAACAAAATAATATATATTACTCAACATAATATGTTACAAAGTCATTTCAAATGTTACATCGGAGTCGTACCAATATAAATTCTATCCTAGGACTGTTATAACATTCGATCCCTATCTAACTGAATACAATGTACATATAATACATCGAAAAACCAGAATAAAATAACTAGCTATCGATGAAGCCACCTTCCCCAAGGTCCTCCTCGTAAATCTACAGAAAAACCTAAAATCCTTGGCTTCACATTCAAATTTGAGCATCCAAGAGTTTAGGAAAAGAAAATAACCTCCGGGACACGAGTCTAGTGTGAATTAACTTAAACAACTCAATTATTATTTTAAACTCTTTTGAAATCAATGGTTTCCCATAAAATCATGTCGCACATAAACACATGTGGGTTTTTACCTTACGATAACCAAAACATTTGTATATAAAATCCAGTGATATTATAATAATGTCTAGAGTACAAATTCATATTCAAAATAGCTAAAATTGTAACCATATAATTCCAGCATACTAGGCTCTAAAATCAAAACTGTAAAGGGCTCGTATTGGAGATGGATTCCATACAATGACAAGGTAACATACTACATTTCGATGATACACCCTTAGAAAATGCACCGGAGACTGACAAGATCTTCTTGTACCCCTGCTACATAGAGTTGAATGCCCCTTTAACAAGGCGAATTAGATTACTTCATCCCATTTTGACATGAGGCCTTATATTACCATGGTGTTTGTGCGCAAAATAACTCGAATATGGGCAGCCTAGGATGGGATGGCAGCTCTAAATGGTGGTTGACCACATAGCTCCGTACATACCCTATTTTTTTTTCCATTTTTCCTAATTGTGAGGCTTGAGGCTATGGTTTAACTTCTTTCATACTAGCAAACCATCTTGGAATACTAACATTACCCTCTAGGCAGAGATATAATGCCAGCATTGATCCATGCAAGTTGTTCTAGAATCGAATAAACATTTAACAATACTATCTTCCATTTTGGAATCACCATCATGAAGAATAGTATAACTCAACAACATACTTTAATATGATTTCACATCATTGGTTATTAGTTTGGAGTGGTTCGGATAAATACGGGAACCGGTGTCCCCAAAACTAAGCGATAATTTTCGGCTAACTCAATTCTGGTTCTTTAGGAAGTATGCACTAAGCAATCGAGTCTTCATACGGAAACTTGAATATACAGACATACCTGCTTAGTCAAAACTAGTCTAGATTTGATAGTCGTTTATTTAACTATCAAATAAGCAAACAACAACCAATTCCATTTTAGATTTATTTATCCATAGAAAACATTAAGCCTCAAAACAAATCTTTATTTAATAAATCTCTTTTCAAAACATTTATGTAAAACATTCATATACTTATCTCTCTAGCACAAGTATATTCAAAAAATATTTGTGAATAACTTCTTAATCCCAAATCATGTTAAAAAGGATTAAATTAGTATTGTTTTAATTGGAGGTAAGGATAACCCTAAATACTATTCCATCAATGTTAAGTGTGAAACAGATCTTCGATACCACCATTTTCAAAAGGTCGGTTTAGAGAAACCCAGATCTCAAATTCTTTTTATATTCCTTTAGATAAACCTTTTTTTAATCAAATATAATTCATTAATAAAATCTCTTTACTTGAAATCCAAGTCCATTTTAAAATATTTTCCAAACTTCAAATTCATTTATAAAACCCTTTTATAAATATTCAAAATCATTTATACAAATTGCTTTCATAAATATCCAAACTTTTTGTATAAATTTCTTATAAATATCCAAACCTTTTTATAAACTTCCTTTATGAATAACCAAATCATTTTCTACAACTTATTTTATTAATACCCCAAAATCATTTGTAAAACTCTTTATAAACCCTTCTTTTTTAAAATAACTTCTTAAATAACCTTAATTGAATTAGCATCCTTTAATAAGCAATCCATTTTATAAATTTCCCTTGATCTTCTTTGCTTAAAAACTCAAATCCACTTACCTAAACACTTTAAATTTTCAAATTCATTTATAAAACTCTTTACAAAATCTTCTTTTTATAACATGGGAAACCATTCCCATGGGTTAAAATCATCTTTAGTAAAACAATTTGTCAAATCATTCTTTAAATATCTCGTCCAAATGTAGTAACTTTGAAACGATTTCAATAGGAAAAAGAAATATTTATCCTTACAAAATCAATGGAGGCTTAATGACCACAATGGTGATTTTAATTTGGTTTTACTTATCCAGTTAACATGGCATCACACAACAGTAGGTATATAAGAAGTCAACACGTAACAATCAATCAACATTCCTTAATGTCAAAGTTATTACAATAGTACGATGGTGTTTTGTTTTGCTAATAAATGTCATTTAGTATCCTAGTCATAAGGGTAACTAAATGCTTATACTAGAGATCTTCAGTTTGAAAACAATTCACTTAGATAAAAAGGGTTAAAATAAATAACCGACAAATTTTTAAGGAACCTTTGAAATGAATAAACTTCAATCAAATCATAATTTTAAACTTAATTAAAACTTAATAAATCTTAATTAAATCATAATTAAACACTAGATTAGCTTATTTAACTCTTAATTTATGTAACTAAAAATTTAAATCTCGATTAATTTGGTTTATTCTTAATTAATTAATAATCAAAATTTAGTAAATTAAAAACTAATTACTAATTAAACTTTAATTTAATAAACATTTATAATTAAACCGTAATTAAATAATTAAGTGAATAATTAACCTATAATTAAATAACAATTAATTAAATAATTAATTATAATTTAAATGATTAATCAAAGTAAATAAACTTGATTAAATAAAAATTAATTTTATTTTATCTTAATTAATTATTATTTAAAACTTTCTTAATTAAAAATAATTAACTTGGTTAATAATTTCTTAAACTCTATTTACTTAACCTAATTACTCAATTAACTAATTAAGTAATAATTACTCTAAATAAATTAAATAAATAAAGTATCAAATAATTAAAAAATTAAACTTTTGAATTACTTAATTAGTTTGAAATGAGTTTTCAAAAACAATCAAAAAGAAAATACTTTAAAACTTGAAATCCAAAATTTTTCCGAACTGCATCCATAGCAACTATCGCTATGAACCCAATTTGCTAGAAAATATTTCTAGGTGAAAATTTTAATTTAACTCTAGCTACCACATGTTTGAATACACAATTGTAAGAGTTTTAAAAAACTAAAAAAATGTAAAATCTCGGAAAACATTTTCAAAAATCCAAAGCTAGAAAAAGAGCTTTCACTTTTAAATCGGATCTCAAGTCCTTTGTGACTTTCCAAAGTGCTAACTTCACAACAAATTCATCACGTACACTTAGTTTTTATTTCATAAACATACTACCATCATATCATAACCAGAAAATCACATATCTATATCCAAACATATTATTCAACCACCAAATCACAAATCCGAGCTCAAACACAATCATACAATCATATGTTATCAAAACAACGTGATAATTCAACACAACAAGCACTATATTTTTTACAAAATATAGTTCAATATAATCAAGTCAATATATTTTTCAGAAATAAGAGTTGTAGTGTCAGGACCCGATTCTTCGACTTCCGAAAATCGACATTAATACGTCCACTATATCAAATGCCGCCTAATCGAAGGCCGGAAAATCGAACCATGAGGGCTTAAGAAAGAAGAAAGAGGTAGAAGAAGAGAGAGAAAGAAAGAAAAACAGAAGAAAAAAAAACCAGAACAGAAAGAACAACAGACAATATCGGAATCTCACAATCGCAGCGGAACAACATATAATAGATAAATGAATAATCATTAAAACAAAAGAACTATACATTTTATACATTACATCACATTACATTCATTATCAGAGTGTACAACCACAAACAGCGGAAAAGAAATACTATATATAATAGATAATATGCTACGCCATCCAGCTCGCCTCCTGAGCTCCATAGCACTCCTAAATCCAGGATGACCTGATAACCAAACTCTAGACTGCCCGTGTGGAAATTGGTGGGCACCCAGAGTTTAGGAAGAGAACAATAAACTCCAGGTCAGTCATGTGACTGGTGTGAGAACTAAAACAGTTATTTATCTTTAAAACAAAGGATAGGATAATTTTTTAATAAATTCACAATGCTTTTTTTTAGAAAATGAGACTACCATAAGGCCTCCCGCACACACACACAATGCAATCGAAGAATCGGAGGAGATTTCTCCTTATGATAGTCAAAGATGCTTGATACGCATAAAATCAAATCATTTGATATTATTGCTAGTGCATAGTGTAGAAAAATCATTTCGAAAGTAGAATATAAATCTTAGCCAACATACGACCATTATCGTATGCCTACTATAGCTACTATGTTCAATAGCAGGTTACCGCCACATTCCATAGCAGGTAATACAACTAAAACCGTACAAGGCTTGTATTGTTTCTTTGGATTTCCAACAAATGGTTAGGCCAAGGAACTTCCCATTGCCACATGGAAACGCCTCTGGAATGACGTCCCGAGAACCTAACCGGATCTCTGCCAACACAAGGTCGGGTTACCCCTAACTGGGTAACTACTGACACGAATATGTCATTCCCCGATCGTAAACGATCTATATCCGAGGATCCCCGATTTCCAACAACCACAAAGTAATAAATTTGCAGTAACCACATAGGTTAAGTATCTGGGCTCCATACCATGATACCACCTCTATCCAGAAGGAATGACGTACACTAAAGGGGCGCTACCCCCTAATAACCTTGCTGCATCTTTCCTTTTTGACCATTTCCGGGGTGTGAGGCTCGATGGAGTCTCGTCCACAAAGCCACGCTTTATACAAAAGCTGCTTTGGGTCAACAAATGATCAAAGCAATGATCATCAAGATAGACGATCAAACAAATGATCCTATCACAAACGATCAACCAATGATCATTTCACAGCATCACTCAGCATGCCACGTTACCAATTCGGGAATGTATCACTAGTAACCATCAATTATATAACCTCTGAGCTCGTACGTCTCAGAGAAGGGTGTTAAGCTAAGAGAATAAATTCTCTGCCACCAACAGAAATATATTTGATAGAAACCAGCTTTACATCTCAAATTGTAATGTCAGACATACAATCCATACAAGTCCGTTCCGGGATCGAACGGAACCGAAGGCACTTCCAAAGAAGCCCTTGCAATCCGGATATTCACTAATCACGTCCGGACATCCCGTCACTAAGGGTGATAAAACCTCTATATCGGAGATCAGCCGATGCAGAGTGACTCGACGGTAATCCATCCGTTTTCACAAATATCCGGTCTTCAACACCGGTCTTCAAATGCAATTTATAATGACGTATCACATATTCGGAGTGGGTTATATGACCCCATGGTCCTTTCCCGGTTAACACGAATAGTGAGCGCTTATTTAAAAATAAGTGTGGCATCCAATTCAAACAATCACAACAAATACCTATTTAAAGGTAAATATTGATAGTCGGTTATTTAACTATCAATAAAGATGTGCAACATCACCAGATTCCAAATAATTTCTCAAATTATTTATTTTCCCAAAAATATCTTTACAAGACATAAAATTTCCACACTTCAAAAATAAACAACGTTTATTTTGAAAACCAATTTTCCCTTTCCACTTATAAATTCCATAGTGAATTTATATTTCAAAATATCTACTGATCTACATTTTTCAATAGATTTCAAATATTCAATTCCAATTTATCTTCAAAAGATAAATTCTTAAAAACGCTCCATTTCATATTGGAAAAACAATTCCATACTTATTTAAAAGTAAGTGATTCACAAATATTATTTATTTTCACAATTTGAAAATATTCGATATACTTAACCCATAGTTAAGTATATATTTCATTTGTTTAAGGAAAACGTTCTTTTATTCACATTTATTTGGGTCAAAACGAATGTTGCGTAAAACATCGTTACGACGACCCAAAATCACTAGCATAGGGATTCGAAATTAAATAGATATATAAATCCCAGTACTATACAAAAATATTTCCTTTCGGAAATCATTTACTATAACAACAGTGTTATAGTCCATTATTTCCTTATTTTCTCGAAAACGTCTATTTCAACAATGAATGTTGAAATCTACGTATTCATTTCCCTCTATTTCTCGAAAAACGTCTATTTCAACAATAAATGTTGAAGTCTATGTTTTCGATACTTAATGCATTTTAAAACATCTTTAAATCGTTTTAAATTCTATTTAAAACATCCTTTTCCCAAAAGATATCCATTTTATTTTAACGATATATTCACTGTTCAAAAACGTGAATATAACTCCTTTAATAACTTTTATATTCAATTGATCAAATTCAATTGATTTTCGAATTTATAAACAATGTCTATAAATTCCATTTCTATTTATAACTTTGATCTTTTATAAATCTCTTTTATTAAATCCAATTCAATTTATATAACCCAATTATAAACCAAAATCTATATTATAAGTTGAATACTTATAATATTATTTATTTACCAAATCGTTCCTTTGAACTTCACAAATTTTTAAATCTTATTACTTATAAGATTCCTTTATATATTTTCTTTCAATTCCAACATATAAAAAATATCTTTTATTAACTATTTCTATCAGTATCCCATTTAAATGCCCAAAAGCCAGTTTATAAGTTAATTTCCTATAAAACTTTTATTTTCAACATCTATTCATTTGATAACTTTCACAACTTATAAATCTATGAATTTTAATGAAATTCATTTTATTCATCAACTCAACACTTTATAAACCCGTTTTAGAATTCCAATAAATTTAATTCACAAATATCCATTTATAAAATCTTTTATATAAACCGATAATAAAATTTATCCAAAACCCAATTTAACTATTTTATAAAAATCTATGTATTTTAAAAAATTACCTTTCTGTCATATTTCATAAAAATGTTAATTTTTATAACATAAAAATTTATAAGTTTATTTATTTTAAAATGAATCAATACAAAAACTTAATAAAACATATTCTTTGAAAAATCACTTTAAAAAAACCCTTTTTAAATTCAAAATCGTTATTTTTAACTTTAAAAATGAATCCGATGATGCAACAGCATCGAATAGTCAATCACGGCACAAATATCATATATCGATATGATAATCAATAATCACACAATATCTATAATCAAATAAATATTTGTGAGGAATCCAGTTGGATCCCTCCAACCTGTTTCCCTGCATCCACAGATGTTAGCACAATACCCATTCCACTTCGAGGTGGAATATCGCGGTATATGGGATTTATAAAATATTATCCGCTTAATAGGCGGCGCAATAGGGTCTCATCCGCTATACAAGGCGGGAAATCAATTCCAATATATACATATGCCAATATATATATATTGCTATATATAGTATATCCTACTATATCTACTATCACAATCAAACATCAATCAATAATTGCAATCATCATTCAAAATTTTTAAATCTAACTATTTAAAATTTAAATCGATCTGTTCAATTGAGTGAGGAGTTCTCACCTTGGTTTTATTTCCGGTTTCAGTGTTCGTTTCGAATAAAATTAAACGAACGTTTAATTTTATCCGAAATTCAAACGAGCTCCAGTCGACTCCAAACTGGTTGCATCGCGTAGCCTTCGCGAATACGATTCCAGCGCACTTCGTTTTGAATTTTTTCGACCTCGCATCGCAAAGTTATGACATTTTGAAGGTAATACATAATTAAATACAATTTATTTTCTTTTATTTAAACCAATCTCCATCATCACCGTTCGTTAAAGCTGGATGAAATCTGGGCCGCGAGTTCCTTTTCTTCCTCTCTCGTTCGAAACCCAGTACGTGAATTAGAACCCAAAGCCGCCCATCTTCACTAATTTCGCAACCACCAACGGCCCACGTGGGACCCATCAGGCTCTGCCACTTCACACGCCCATACGAGCTCCCCCGACGCCTAGAACCCCGCGCCACTCGGTCAGGCCGTGCTCTTGAAAATCGAGCATGAGACGCGCCACTTTGAACTGACCTGGCCGATGATCCACGCCTCCTAATGCGATCATATCCGTATGGATGTAGAGATCTCGCCAAGCTCCGTCTTTCTCGTGTTGGAAGTTTTCGCGATTGCTTTGTGGATTCGAAGAAAATGAGGGAGGAAAATCGAGCGTTTCTGGCCGTTGGAATCAAAAGTGGCGGCCGGCCATTATTTCTTGAAACCCTAGTTTTTTTTTCTGTTTTTTTTGTGAATTTTGGCCCATTTATAGAAATCAAACGACACTATTCATCCGGGTTTTCAAAACTCCGATATACGCACCGAAACTGACGTTCCTAGGGTTTATCCCGTGTTTCGGACACAATGGAACAAGTTTCGGAAGCTAATTCAATCATCTGTGCGAGATATGGAATTAAACGATCAATTTAAATTAAACCGATTTCGAGGCGTTTTAATTTGTACCGGACAAACGATAAATCCAATCGACTTGAAATTTGAAACCTTACAATAATATAACATTACGGATCTGATGAAACTGGTTTCGTCGAAATCCGAGACCGTTTGAAAAATGACTATTTTAACTCGCCAAATTATAATTAAAAACAATTCGATGCGTTTCGAGCAGCCACGGTCAAACGACAACTCCGATTGCTATGAAAATTGAAATCCGATAATAACTAACTATTGCGGATCCAATGGAACTGGTTTCGTTCAATTCTGAGACTGTTCAAAAAATGACTATTTTTCAGTCGATAATTAAATATTAAAATATTCAATTTTCACAGATTAACTCCAAATTCAATTTTAAAAGTTCTGTAACATTTCTATAACCCCAATATGATATAACAAAATTTTCCAAATCATTTTCAATCATATTAACTTGATTTTTTTTTAATTATTTCTGGAATTTAACTTATTAAATTATCGATTTAATTGTCCAATTAAATCCAGAAATTCGAAATAAAATTATTCGACTTAAGAATTTCATTTATTAATATTTAAATTCAATTAAATATCCAATTTTTAAATTATCAAAAATTCTGGGTCGTTACAATCTTCCCCCCTTAAAAGAATTTCGTCCCGAAATTGCAAGTTAAGGAGAATGATCCTAAACTGTTTATTATTTTTCACAATTAAAATAGTTTTATCAACTTTCTAACACAAATCTTTTTATTAAAGATTCATTATCATTTCAATTAGCTTTCAAACTTCAATTATAAATTTCAAAGAACATTGTTTACCTCACAATTCAAATTTAAATTCAAATTTTAAATTTTCAAAATTTCTCAAAAATTTTCTAACACCCTAAATTTTCGAAAAATTTCGCCAGCGTCTCCTTTGCGCGGCTTGATCGGTACGACTACAAAATGGCACCACGGCCCCTCAGGATCAAAAAGAAAAGAGAAAGCCAAGTGGCTGGAGAAGGAAATCATCAAATCTCATACTAAAAATGAAATACGCACCTTTTTGTCGAGCAATTCAATTTTTATCTTTGAAATCAAAATCCCAATTCCATTATAACACCTGTATAACCTGCTAGTAGTAGTATCCAATTACAATATTCAAACTATGCACATTTCCTTTACAAAATTTCGATATATACTTCTTATATCATCTTTACTTTACTATTGGGGTTATACATTCATTTTCATTCAATTTTGCATTTTAATTTCATTTGAATTCAATTTACAATTTCAATTTGTATTTGAATTCAATTTATAATCTCAATTCTATTTGTTTCTAAGCCAAACGAATTCATATTCATTCTAGTTTATACTAATTCAAATTGATACCAATTCAATTTATTCTAATTCTACTTCAGTTCAATTTGCATTTCATATTTTCCATTCAATTTTGTTTACATTCCATATTCATATTCATTCCATTTGAAATTATTTCACAAATTAATAAATTATCAAGTTAATTTACTTGAATTCAATCCACTTTATTTTATTTTCTAAGTTTGGATTTTTATTCAACTTGATTCAAATCAAATCTCATTCTAATCAAATTTCAAATATTCTATAAGTTATCAACTTATTTTCATTCCAAAACAATTTAACAGCAATACCTCTTTTGGAAACCCAAAAATGAACACCGATGATGCCGCGGTCATCATCGAAATTATTTTCCAGCGACCGAAAAGAGTTTAGAGCTTTTCATTCCTTCAAAACATTCTTCAAAACCTTTGAAATTCATTTTCAAATCAAAAAGGAATTTAATTTCTAAAATTTCCAAATCCTTTAAAAAAAGCATTTCCAAAACTTCTCTGGAATTCTATTTATAGTTATAAATCACATTTATAATTTACATTCTCAAATTTCATTTGTATATGGATTTCATTTTCTTATCTTTTTATCTAAATTTTCATATAACAATGACTTCAATTATATTTCAATTTCAATGGTAATAGTTTAATATTATTACTACCTAACAACCATGCATCCATATACTACAATAATTTATAAAGATAATTTTCTTTATCTACAAAAATAGTTTTGGGCAAAAATTATTTCATCTACCCGATTTTTTTTTTTAAAACAATACTGTGTCGAATTGTTCTATTCAAGTGTTTAGAAACCCCTTCGATCCAGTTGTACAGACTATGCCGACGAAGGTTCATATGCCACTCAATAAACCAATCATCACAATATAAAACAAATTTTATATTCGCTAACAAATACGCGCTCATATCTATTATTACACTCGAACTCATTCTAGAGTACTACTGACTCTATCTCTAATGAGTAACACCCAACAGAGCAGGTTGTCACTTAACCTGGCTCTGATACCACTTGTCAGGACCCGATTCTTCGACTTCTGAAAATCGACATTAATACGTCCACTATATCAAATGCCGCCTAATCGAAGGCCGGAAAATCGAACCATGAGGGTTTAAGAAAGAAGAAAGAGGTAGAAGAAGAGAGAGAAAGAAAAACAGAAAAAAAAAATACCAGAACAGAAAGAACAACAGACAATATCGGAATCTCACAATCGCAGCGGAACAACATATAATAGATAAATGAATAATCATTAAAACAAAAGAACTATACATTTTATACATTACATCACATTACATTCATTATCAGAGTGTACAACCACAAACAACAGAAAAGAAATACTATATACAATAGATAATATGCTACGCCATCCAGCTCACCTCCTGAGCTCCATAGCACTCCTAAATCCAGGATGACCTGATAACCAAACTCTAGACTGCCCGTGTGGAAATTGGTGGGCACCCAGAGTTTAGGAAGGGAACAATAAACTCCAGGTCAGTCATGTGACTGGTGTGAGAACTAAAACAGTTATTTATCTTTAAAACAAAGGATAGGATAATTTTTTAATAAATTCGCAATGCTTTTTTTTTAGAAAATGAGACTACCATAAGGCCTCCCGCACACACACACAATGCAATCGCAGAATCGGAGGAGATTTCTCCTTATGATAGTCAAAGATGCTTGATACGCATAAAATCAAATCATTTGATATTATTGCTAGTGCATAGTGTAGAAAAATCATTTCGAAAGTAGAATATAAATCTTAGCCAACATACGACCATTATCGTATGCCTATTATAGCTACTATGTTCAATAGCAGGTTACCGCCACATTCCATAGCAGGTAATACAACTAAAACCGTACAAGGCTCGTATTGTTTCTTTGTATTTCCAACAAATGGTCAGGCCAAGGAACTTCCCATTGCCACATGGAAACGCCTCTGGAATGACGTCCCGAGACCTAACCGGATCTCTGCCAACACAAGGTCAGGTTACCCCTAACTGGGTAACTACTGACACGAATATGTCATTCCCCGATCGTAACCGATCTATATCCGAGGATCCCCGATTTCCAACAACCACAAAGTAATAAATTTGCAGTAACCACATAGGTTAAGTATCTGGGCTCCATACCATGATACCACCTCTATCCAGAAGGAATGACGTACACTAAAGGGGCGCTACCCCCTAATAACCTTGCTGCATCTTTCCTTTTTGACCATTTCCGGGGTGTGAGGCTCGATGGAGTCTCGTCCACAAAGCCACGCTTTATACAAAAGCTGCTTTGGGTCAACAAATGATCAAAGCAATGATCATCAAGATAGACGATCAAACAAATGATCCTATCACAAACGATCAACCAATGATCATTTCACAGCATCACTCAGCATGCCACGTTACCAATTCGGGAATGTATCACTAGTAACCATCAATTATATAACCTCTGAGCTCGTACGTCTCAGAGAAGGGTGTTAAGCTAAGAGAATAAATTCTCTGCCACCAACAGAAATATATTTGATAGAAACCAGCTTTACATCTCAAATTGTAATGTCAGACATACAATCCATACAAGTCCGTTCCGGGATCGAACGGAACCGAAGGCACTTCCAAAGAAGCCCTTGCAATCCGGATATTCACTAATCACGTCCGGACATCCCGTCACTAAGGGTGATAAAACCTCTATATCGGAGATCAGCCGATGCAGAGTGACTCGACGGTAATCCATCCGTTTTCACAAATATCCGGTCTTCAACACCGGTCTTCAAATGCAATTTATAACGACGTATCACATATTCGGAGTGGGTTATATGACCCCATGGTCCTTTCCCGGTTAACCCGAATAGTGAGCGCTTATTTAAAAATAAGTGTGGCATCCAATTCAAACAATCACAACAAATACCTATTTAAAGGTAAATATTGATAGTCGGTTATTTAACTATCAATAAAGATGTGCAACATCACCAGATTCCAAATAATTTCTCAAATTATTTATTTTCCCAAAAATATCTTTACAAGATATAAAATTTCCACACTTCAAAAATAAACAACGTTTATTTTGAAAACCAATTTTCCCTTTCCACTTATAAATTCCATAGTGAATTTATATTTCAAAATATCTACTGATCTACATTTTTCAATAGATTTCAAATATTCAATTCCAATTTATCTTCAAAAGATAAATTAGTATTAATTTATGATTTGAGAAGAACTAATGATTATATTGTGAATTTATAGATAAGATGTTAAGAAAAGGTTAAGAATACTGATTTGGCGATTCTACTGATTCGGAATAAGATTTTTAGTTAATAAGATGGGTATTATTAAGAAGATTATAGAGAAGATGAGTAATGTAGGATAGTGAAGTAGTGCAAATAGTTATACGTTGATTTAGGATACATGTTTATATTTCATTAAGCTATAATTGTCTGTATTATAGGTAAAATATGCAATACAAAAATATTTCCTTTCGGAAATCATTTACTATAACAACAGTGTTATAGTCCATTATTTCCTTATTTTCTCGAAAACGCCTATTTCAACAATGAATGTTGAAATCTACGTATTCATTTCCCTCTATTTCTCGAAAAACGTCTATTTCAACAATAAATGTTGAAGTCTATGTTTTCGATACTTAATGCATTTTAAAACATCTTTAAATCGTTTTAAATTCTATTTAAAACATCCTTTTCCCAAAAGATATCCATTTTATTTTAACGATATATTCACTGTTCAAAAACGTGAATATAACTCCTTTAATAACTTTTATATTCAATTGATCAAATTCAATTGATTTTCGAATTTATAAACAATGTCTATAAATTCCATTTCTATTTATAACTTTGATCTTTTATAAATCTCTTTTATTAAATCCAATTCAATTTATATAACCCAATTATAAACCAAAATCTATATTATAAGTTGAATACTTATAATATTATTTATTTACCAAATCGTTCCTTTGAACTTCACAACTTTTTAAATCTTATTACTTATAAGATTCCTTTATATATTTTCTTTCAATTCCAACTTATAAAAAATATCTTTTATTAACTATTTCTATCAGTATCCCATTTAAATGCCCAAAAGCCAGTTTATAAGTTAATTTCCTATAAAACTTTTATTTTCAACATCTATTCATTTGATAACTTTCACAACTTATAAATCTATGAATTTTAATGAAATTCATTTTATTCATCAACTCAACACTTTATAAACCCGTTTCAGAATTCCAATAAATTTAATTCACAAATATCCATTTATAAAATCTTTTATATAAACCGATAATAAAATTCATCCAAAATCCCAATTTAACTATTTTATAAAAATCTATGTATTTTAAAAAATTACCTTTCTGTCATATTTCATAAAAATGTTAATTTTTATAACATAAAAATTTATAAGTTTATTTATTTTAAAATGAATCAATACAAAAATTTAATAAAACTTATTCTTTGAAAAATCACTTTAAAAAAACCCTTTTGAAATTCAAAATCGTTATTTTTAACTTTAAAAATGAATCCGATGATGCAACAGCATCGAATAGTCAATCACGGCACAAATATCATATATCGATATGATAATCAATAATCACACAATATCTATAATCAAATAAATATTTGTAAGGAATCCAGTTGGATCCCTCCAACCTGTTTCCCTGCATCCATAGATGTTAGCACAATACCCATTCCACTTCGAGGTGGAATATCGCGGTATATGGGATTTATAAAATATTATCCGCTTAATAGGCGGCGCAATAGGGTCTCATCCGCTATACAAGGCGGGAAATCAATTCCAATATACACATATGCCAATATATATATATTGCTATATATAGTATATCCTACTATATCTACTATCACAATCAAACAGCAATCAATAATTGCAATCATCATTCAAAAATTTTAAATCTAACTATTTAAAATTTAAATCGATCTGTTCGATTGAGTGAGGAGTTCTCACCTTGGTTTTATTTTCGGTTTCAGCGTTCGTTTCGAATAAAATTAAACGAACGTTTAATTTTATCCGAAATTCAAACGAGCTCCAATCGACTCCAAACTGGTTGCATCGCGTAGCCTTCGCGAATACGATTCCAACGCACTTCGTTTTGAATTTTTTCGACCTCGCATCGCAAAGTTATGACATTTTGAAGTTAATACATAATTAAATATAATTTATTTTCTTTTATTTAAACCAATCTCCATCATCACCGTTCGTTAAAGCTGGATGAAATCTGGGCCGCGAGTTCCTTTTCTTCCTCTCTCGTTCGAAATCCAGTACGTGAATTAGAACCCAAAGCCGCCCATCTTCACGAATTTCGCAACCGCCAACGGCCCACGTGGGACCCATCAGGCTCCGCCACTTCACACGCCCATACGAGCTCCCCCGACGCCTAGAACCCCACGCCACTCGGTCAGCCCGTGCTCTTGAAAATCGAGCACGAGACGCGCCACTTTGAACTGACCTGGCCGATGATCCACGCCTCCTAATGCGATCATATCCGTATGGATGTAGAGATCTCGCCAAGCTCCATCTTTCTCGTGTTGGAAGTTTTCGCGATTGCTTTGTGGATTCGAAGAAAATGAGGGAGGAAAATCGAGCGTTTCTGGCCGTTGGAATCAAAAGTGGCGGCCGGCCATTATTTCTTGAAACCCTAGTTTTTTTTCTGTTTTTTTTTGTGAATTTTGGCCCATTTATAGAAATCAAACGACACTATTCATCCGGGTTTTCAAAACTCCGATTTACGCGCCGAAGCTGACGTTCCTAGGGTTTATCCCGTGTTCCGGACACAATGGAATAGGTTTCGGAAGCTAATTCAATCATCTGTGCGAGATATGGAATTAAACGATCAATTTAAATTAAACCGATTTAAACCGATTTCGAGGCGTTTTAATTTGTACCGGACAAACGATAAATCCAATCGACTTGTAATTTGAAACCTTACAATAATATCACATTACGGATCCGATGAAACTGGTTTCGTCGAAATCCGAGACAGTTTGAAAAATGACTATTTTAACTCGCCAAATTATAATTAAAAACAATTCGATGCGTTTCGAGCTGCCACGGTCAAACGACAACTCCGATTGCTACGAAAATTGAAATCCGATAATAACTAACTATTGCGGATCCAATGGAACTGTTTCGTTCAATTCTGAGACTGTTCAAAAATTAACTATTTTTCAGTCGATAATTAAATATTAAAATATTCTATTTTCACAGATTAACTCCAAATTCAATTTTAAAAGTTATGTAACATTTCTATAACCCCAATATGATATAACAAAATTTTCCAAATCATTTTCAATCATATTAACTTGATTTTTTTTTAATTATTTCTGGAATTTAACTTATTAAATTATCGATTTAAATGTCCAATTAAATCCAGAAATTCGAAATAAAATTATTCGACTTAAGAATTTCATTTATTAATATTTAAATTCAATTAAATATCCAATTTTTAAATTATCAAAAATTCTGGGTCGTTACATGTAGTCACCGAAGCTTACCAATTCAAACCAAACTTTAGCTAAAACTTGGATATAAGTTAGAATTTTGCAAAACGAAGAAAATTTTGTACGCACTCAAAATGGGCTCGACCTTGGACACTTTGGGCTCGACCATGTAGGCTAGGGGTTTTGAATGCTTGTACTTTGGAAGTTGAGGGTTGTAGAAGATGCAGAAGTGTTTTTGTGAACTAAAGAGGAGATTTTTAGGCCAAATAAGAGATTTTTTTTCTTACTTTAGAATTTATGAAGGAACCCATGGATATGTTAGCTCAAGCTCTTAGGAATTTTAGTATGAAGATGGATATATCATGTTGGAAAACATTACTCAGTAAAAAGGATTCATTGAAATTATACTAATTTTATTCGATATTAATTTTCGTATTCAACAAGTACTATTCGTTAAATAACGGTGAGGTCACCATTTAAATTCACACAAATAGTACAAGTTCCCTCTAGGAATTTAACATTAAGTATAAGAAGATTATTTCTATACAACCTAAGTTAAGGAATTAGTTATGGAAAGTAAATCTTTTATACTTGTCTCGTTTTCGATATTTCGATGTTATCTATTCTTCGCCCTGGAAGTGGCCAGGTGAGCCAGGGCACTGGTTGCTCCTGAACATCTCCTTACTTGAAGCACTCCACATCCGGATTTCATAAAAAAAAGAATAAGGTCTACTCATCGGCTTTTAGAGCCAAGATTTAATCATATATTTATAACATCTTTTCTTTTAATCATTTATTTAAACTCTTTTTAAATTAATTATAAAAATTCCAAATTATCTACAAAACACTTATTTATTTACTTGTAAATGTTTACAAAAAATCAGGAAAGAGTAGTTAAACTAAAATTGTAATTTGTTTAAGTTTTTAAAACTGCTACGAAAAGCGCTATAATTAATGTTTTCAAGCTTATTTGACCAAAATAACGTTTCTATCATTTGAAAGTCCATTTTTATAACCCAAATCCTATTTAAAACATTTTAGTATATTTATAGAATTTATGCCATATTTTTAAAGATTAAAAAATATCATTTCAAAGAAATTTCCTTTTTTGATTTCAAACTGCCAAACCGTGACTATTTTGAAAACTTGTTTTGCTCATATTTCAAAGTTAACTGAATGAAATCTTGATCTTTTTCTTTTGTTTGAAAACTATGATTACAAATAGTTTGAAAATTCTTATTCCAACGAATTGTTAGTCCAGTTCCATTATATAAATGGATTTAAACTACTATGCATGTAATCATGAACTGTCGTTACGCGTTGTGCCTATTTTAGACTCCAGTTTCAATTCTTTTCAAAACTTCACCTAATTTAGTTTTAGTGATTATAAACCAATTTAAAGAGGTTTAATCATCTCGTAATACTTTTTTAATTAATTTTGGAAAATGATTTCCATTGTGTAATTTCGACAAACGTGAATTGTTTACATATTCAAATAACCATATTTTTCACAACCAAAACATGATGGTCAAAACATAACAACCAATTATTCCAAACATATCATATCATCATCTATATCATAATATAAAAAGAATTTTCTCACCTTGGTTTCGATTGTTCTAACTTTAAAATGACTATAGCTTCGCTATCTTGAAATTGTAGCTTACGAAGCTTGCGCTAATGCTTCATATGGGGCTCGGCCTTGGCATGCAAAGGGGTGAAAAAGTTGGCCATGGATGGTGAGGTATATTGTTTGCAAGGAGGAAAGGAGGAGTTTGGCTTTTGTTTTGAGGTGTTTGATAATATATATGTACTAAATAAATTTTAATTTCTTTTTGCAATAAATTTTTCCATTATTTTCTTTAGGTAAGAGGCCATTAAAGTGGAGAGAAGAAGATGAAGAAAGCTTAGGAAAACGAAAAGGAAAATATGAATGGAAGTGAAGTTGGATGGTGGGTATTTATAGGCAAACGAAAGTGATAAAATATCATAATATTTAATTGCAAATACATCATCATTTCATCATCACCACACCCTCCTCCTCATCACCATTTCAGCCGAAGTAACCCCCCACCCGATGTGGCTACTCCATGTGCATATACTTGTGTGTAAGATGTTGACTTTGGTTTAAAGAAATATCATGATATTTTCTTTTATCCTTTATTTTTATTTTTGTGTGTGTGTATTCATGTGCATGTGTTTGTGTTCATGTAGATGTACATGTATATGTGGGTATGTATGTCATAAATGATCCACAATATTGCACAACTTCTCTACGTTGAACCATTACGAATTCCGATTCCGATTTCTGGTCATATTTTCCATTCATAGTCAATATACATAAATTTTTAACCAAAGTTTGAAAATAATATTTCTATCATTATATAATAATTAAAAGGGCTTCATTTGATATTGAAATAATCATTAAATCATTTAAACTCCATATAAATTCAAAAGTTAATTATTCCAAAATAGTGATATCGTTAATGAGTCATAAAGACATTTTATTTTCAAAAATAAAATAAATAATGTTATTACATATTATCACTTATATAGATAAATGAGTGTATGTATCCAAACTCATGTGCGATTTCTGATGGTTAAAAAGCAGGTTATCAATAAAACGATTTTCAGTCACTTTACCGATATTTTTCCAAAAAGTATATTTTTGTAATTACGTTTTCAAAATATGATTACCATTATTAATCATTGTTCAAAACAATAAAATTTGTGTTATAAAACCTTATATTCAAATATTTTTGAATTAAATATTATTTTCCAAAGTGATAAATTCACATGTCGTTACAAAAAATTAACTAACAATACCGGTGTACTTGTTAAAGGTACCGATGATATAGATTATCGTATAAATGATTTTTACAATGTATTAACCCAAATTTTGGAATTGACATATTTTATACGACCTGTAGAGAAAGTATTTTTATTTAGATACAATTGGTTTGGAAATATTCGAGGTTTTGGAATCAACACGCACAAAGATTATAATCTTATTAAAATAAAATATAACTGGCATTAGCATAAGTATGATCCTTTTGTACTATCCAAAAAAGCACTACTACAATTTTATTATGCTCCGTATCTATCTCTGAAAAGAGATAAAGCAGATTAGTCAGAGTTTAAAACAAAGGGATTATTTATGTTTGATGGAAAGAATATTCCAAATGAACGAGCTTATCAGGCGAATCTTGAGCAAAATAATAAAATAATAATAACTATTGATCATATCGATTTTGGACCTCTAAACGATGAATAAATGTTTCAGTGGAAGCATTAATTATTTAGGAACTCTAAACAATGAATCATGTTTTAGTAGAAGCATTTGAGGCTACGGAGGAAAACGACATAAAGTACGAGACCGAGTTTGAATCAGAAAACGAAGAAGACTAATTATTAATGTACATTTTGATAGAAGGTTATTTATGCGATTATCAATGTTATATTTCTCTCATCAAAAAAGGCTATGTTTTCCTATAATTAAATGACATGTTCTTCAATAATAAAATGATATGTCTTTGATAGGTATTGTATTTCAAGGTAGGAGATCTTTCCATTCATCAGATTCCCACTCTTCTAGTTAGAGAGGGACCAGTGCGGGAGGTGTTGGCGACGACCCATCACACGTAGAGCGTCTCATAGTCACATTATTAAGTAAAGCGAGTGGGTAAGTATCAAATGTATTGCAACTGGATAAATATTTCATGTATGATATATTATTCATGATTTATTAAAGGTCTATATCATAATTAATACATGGGCTTAGAACTGGAACTGAATGTTGTTCTTGATATTTCCAAGGCTGCTTATAAGAGCGGAGTGACCACGTGTTGGCCAATGTGGGATAGTATCCCACCCCACATATTAGGGTGTACCTGGCAGGATTACTAAGTGTAAATCTTTATTTCATTTTATATATAACCACCATATAATTTGTTGACTAAGTATAAATGTATAGCTTACGTTTTTCAATGTGTAGGAGGCGATAGACTTACAAGAATCCGACTTCGCCCTTTGTAGAAATAACTAGACGAAAATATGCTGAAAAATTACCACGATACAATGTCGAGCAGTAAAAAATGGGGAAAAAGCCAAACGGGGTAAGTGCAATTGGATGGAAAGCTTGGGTTGATTACTGGAAAATTTCGAAAGTGATTGTAGGTTTACTAGTTTCGCATATTTATTAAAACAAGTAGAATTAGTATAATAGTCGTATAAATTTATAAACGTGAAATATAATATTTTGAATTTGTCGGCAGAGTCGGAGTGGACTTCTGGAAATAGAAATAAAAATCCTGTTAAACACCGTGAGGTTCAAAGTCATTCCAGCATTAATGTCAAGAGTTGGTAAATTTATTAAATGAGATTATAAATACTTGTTACATGGTATAGTTTTATTATACACATAATAATAATACATAATAATTATATCAGGAAATAAACCGTGGTCTTCCAGTCTCCAACGTGGACGTGTTTACTCATACTTACTCATGCCATTGAGCTTGTTAATAAAGATGGCTCAATAACATACACATGGCATGATACAAAACACAAGAGGCCATGGTGAGCATATTTTAGATTATAAGTTATTAATAATCAATTTAAATTATAAGTTATAAATACCTAAAATAATGTAGTATGAATTTTGATTGTAATTTTATTTGTAATCGCAGGATAAATTTGTGCAAGAACAAGAGAAACTGCTACATGGAATAGAATGGAAGGAGCTGACCGTTGTAGAGGAGCACCAGGTTTTTAATGTTGTTTTAGAGCCGCTAACGAGGAGTAGGCGTTATGTTTTGTAAACCAAGAGGCAATGTTTATGTCAAATATATTTATGAATAACGTATAAAATATTGATTTTATTAATCACACTATATGAAACTCATATATTTTGCTAAACAATATTACAGGTTAGAAACAAGCAAAATAGCTATAAAATGCCCAGGACAACCAAGAGATTGCAGAGTTGAAATCTAGGATTGCCGACTTGGAGGAACAAGACATACATCGTTTGATGGAGATGTACGAAATGCTGGATGAGCCATTGCTCCGCATACGCAGCGGCATGACACATTTCCTTCCACTACAAGGGTATATTGTGTTTAGTGATGGAATATAGCCATCGGTGGTTGTTGCTAGCTGTTGTTAGGTAACGATAAATGTCGTCACATTTTTAGTTGTCGCAAGTGGAAAATGTGACGGCTTTAGTGATGGCTTCGTTACTAATTTTTCGACGGCTAGGGATTGCTTATTGGGCACGTGGCATGAAATGGGTGAAACAATTAGTGGTTGCATGCCATCACTAGTTGTTGATAACCTATGTCAATTGCCCATCACTAGCCATCGCTGGCCCATGTCAATAAGTCATTGCTAGCTGACGTTAGCCTAGGTATTCTATTTAACAAAACAGCTGTTATTTAGGCCATCCAATTGAACATATACATTCATCTCTCTATCCACCTCTGTACAACACATATAAACCCAATTTCACCATTGCAACCATCACATACATCGCATAATGCCATACATATCGCAGATAAGCATGTTTATATTGCAAAAATCAATATTCCATCAAATAACACAACAATAACTACAAATCCTCATGTTTATCAATCAAGAAAATAATCAAACATCCACGAATCCATCAAACATCCACAAATAACATATCATTGAACAAGTATCAAATCCATCAACATATGTAAAATAAGTACAAAACAATCAAAATCAATCACAAACATAACCATACCTATGCATCATCATTATTTCCCGACCCACCCCAATTGCCTATGCTCTACAAAATATGCCGAAATCCACTCATCTAGCAGCATAGTCAATCCTCTGGCAAGAATCCGATCATTCAACTCTGCTATCAGTTGTTTCAGCCGAGTTATCTCCTCTTTGGTCTATGATTTCCTGTAATAGACCTGGGACATCCACGCCTATAAATTAGTTGATAACCAGCTATAATTTATGCTTAATATTAAATAAAATTTATATATTACTTAATGAACTAGTTGAAGTCAATAAATATTACCTCCTGATTGTTGTAACCATATCGCCTATTTTGTGTGGGCGGGTCAGTCACCGCATCGAGAATCCTGTCCTGTTCCTCAATGGTCAACGCCTCTCGACCGGTTGTATACATCACTCGAGCTTGCCCCGTTTCAAATCATGCCCGCGATTTGGAACAAATTTTTTCCATAATAAATATTCAATTTACATTTTATGTAATGTGAAGCAAAATAATTTTTTTAATCATGTTTACGCTTAAGGCTTAGGATTTATGGTCCATTCAAGTATACCAAACTAAGCCATCGTCATTTGTTTGCTCGACGACATGAGTACGCATGAAGACCTCCGCATACGTAAGATCACTTGCTTCTCCTTAGCTGAAATTATACATAAATAAACAGTGTGTATATATGATTAAATGATGTTACAACTATTTGATAGTCGCAATTTACATATTTACCAATTTCTTCCGATATTGTTGGAAGAATTTTAAGCCGCCAAGGTGTAGAATAGGATTTTTATTCCTGTTTTTCCAATTCTGGGCTGAAATTTCCTATAAATTTAAATGTGTGAATGACTAAATTAATGCAATTATTATATGAACTTTCAAACAAATTATAATTACAATATGAAATTAGACAACTTACTTTAAAGGTAGGAATATCCAAGAGCTGCATAAATTCAGCCTAAATATCAATGCTCATCCAATCGAGTCTTTTATTATTATTTTTACGCATGAGATGGTATCCCTGTAATTTTTTCTCAGCTTTTGGTCCCAATGATTCCTTAAAATATCTTTATCTGCCTCTTCAACAGCTACCGCAATCTACATGTTGAAATTAAATTGAATTATATATGGCATATTAATTTTCAAATGAATTATAAATTTATACTTTCCATCACGTCGGCCCATATAGAATTTTTAATATGCACTGGGATATAAGGCCAACATTCTGACATTTGACTCATAAATGCCTTCCTAGAGACGGATAGAATATAGGCGGAAGGTCTAGCTCGAAACCTCTATATTAATTTTGATATAGACATTTAATAAATTTTAAATAATATTCATGCACTAAATATTAATGAAGCTGCAATAAATTTGATACTTACCCTCTACTCTTCGGAATCATGGCCGCCCTTGGGCATAAATTCGTCACACCGCTGGCGCCCTTACCAGCAACAAGAGAAGAAGAAACCTGAGATATGGAAGATCTCCTATGAGACATATCTGCCACAAACATATCTTTTCGTATAATGAATAACATAGCTTTTTATTATTTGAAAATATGTCTGACTAACAATCACATAAAACTTCCACTAAACTATAAAAATTGAAAAAGATCTTCTATATACATGTATTGAATTAAATAAAACAGAATAACACATAGCTCACAACATACTCGTCATCATTAACAGTAGTGGAAGTCCAAAATATAAATTATACAACAAGCGCTACAAATATTCAGAATAATTAGTCTTTGTCGTTTTCTGATTCAGGCTCGGTCTCGTACTCTATATTGTTTTCCTCTGTACTCTTAAATGCTTCTATTAAAACATTTGATTCAACATTCAAAGACCTTAAATCAATATGATCATTAGTTATTATTATTTCATTATTTGGCTCAAGATCTGCTTGATAGGCTGCTTCATCCAGAATATTATTTCCATCAAACGTAAATCTTGCTTTTGTTTTAAAAAGAGCCGACCAATCCGCTTTATCTCTTTTTAGGGATGGATATGGAGCAAATTAAACTTGTAATGCTTGCTTGGACAATATGGAGGATCATACTTATAGTAATGCGAGGTATGCTTTATTTCAAGAAGCTTGTAATCTTTGTGCACATTGATTCCAAAAGTAGGAACATTATTGAACCAATTGCATTTGAGTAAAATAATTTCTACAGGTCGTATAAAATATGTCAATTCTAAAACTTGTGTTAAGACATCGTAAAAATCTTTTATATGCCCATTTGGATCATCATTACCTTTGACAAATACATCGCTATTATATGTTAACTTTTCGGCACCATATTCCTTGATGTTCAATTCAAAACCATTGATGAAGAATATTGGATAAGTCTTGACATTTCTTTTTTTGTTATAGTGCAAGATGCTGGAATCCTTCATCAAGACACAATTTCGTGGATCATAAACATAGTTAGAAACCAATTGGCAAACTTTTTACCAGGATTGCCAAGTGGATGTTGTGATTTGAAAATTCTATTATATATCATATGTTCCATTATAATTAATATGTAAGTATAATTGAAATAAATAAGAATTTAGTATTACCTAACAAATGGTGCAACTTTAGCATAATTAAGAAGAACATATGTGTGTGCTATATGGTAATCTCTATCGTCTAACCATATTTTCATACATTTTCCAACAGGTCGGCTATGTTGTTTAAAATAGATAACATTGTTAGAGAAAAATCTTATGCAACGGCTTTATTATTATGAGGAGCAATTACAAACTATAAGATCACATGGTCACAAAAGTAACGAGAGAAAAAGAATGAAGCTTCTTCTTCAAGATATGATTCGCAAATTGAACCTTCAACTCGTTCTTTTTGTCTTACTTTTTTCTTCAGATGATTCAAGTACCTGTTACAAAATTAACTCAATTTAAATTTACTTATGTAAATATGAATTTTTTTCTAAATTTTAAATTAAAATTAATATTACAGGTATTCAATATTACCTCTCAAATGGATACATCGATCCATACTACATAGGACCTTGAAGAAGTGCTTCAGATGGAAGATGAACAGGTAAATGCTCCATTATATTAAAGAATCTCAAAGGAAATATTTTCTCTAGATTGCAAAGCAGAATAGGGATATTTTTTCAAATTTACGTATACGGTCGACTTTTAACATTATCGAACAAAGCTGTTTATAAAATAAACTTAATTCTATTATGACACTCAATACTACTACAAAAAATAGTTCTTTGAAAAACATGGTAATAAATTTTCCCTTATGATATGGCAATCGTGACTTTTCATCACTCTCGATGTATTGTTCTTAAAGTCAACACATCTACAAAAATTGAAAGAAATCCCATCAGGACATCTTAGTCCTTCCACATACTTTAGCACGAGTTTTACTTGCTTCTGTCAAGCTTATAACAAGCTTTTATGAAGTTCGGGACGGTTACAAAAGTGTTCTATATCACGTCTTGAATTCAGATCATCCTTAGGTTTTCCCTTAAAATTCAAAATTCTATTAAATACGTCATCAAACACGTTATTTAGTTGTGCATCACATTTATATTACGCCGCGGTAAGAGATCTTTCCAACTCCCACAATATTCTTTGTCTGTACCAATTATGAATTATCGATTTACCTAAAATTTTAGTCTATACTCTAGTTTCATGTATCTTTAGATAATATTTTACAATTACATATATATCGTCACTTGACAAAATCATTGGGGGTCATAAATTCTCTACTTTGTTAGCTGTAAAGTTTTTTAATCTCTTCTATAAGGATGATTAATATGGAGAAAACACCGATGATAATAAAATCATGAAATTTTCTTCCCATGCGGTAAAGAAAAAGCTCGTGTATCTTCCAAGCAGTAAGGACAAGCTAGATGACCTGCCATACTCCAACAAGAAATCATTGCATATGTAGGAAAATCACTAATAGCCCATAACAAAGAAGCAAACATATGAAAATTCTTTTTTCTCTCTAAATGTCGTACGTTTCAACTTCTTCATGCCATGGAGTTTTCAACTCTTCAATCAATGGTTGTAAATAAACATCGATTCCTTGTGTCAGATCATTAGGGCCAGGGACGATAATATGAGAAATATATATAGAGAGTTTTCATACATATCCATGGAGATAAATTATAAGGCATAACAACAATATGCCAAGAGAACGTTTATTGCCAAATTGAGAAATGGTGAAAATCCATCTGTACATAAACTAAGTCTGACATTGCAGCTTTCTGCAACATACACAGAATAAGTCATATCGAAATGTTTCCATGTTTTCCATCAAATGGATGCATCAATGTTTCCACTCCCATTGTTCTCACACTGTGCCATCGCATATGATATGTCGTAGTAGAAGACGCAGATAAACTTTAAAGTCATGGAGTGATGAGTAAATAATGCATTCTCTTATATGGAACTTCTTTTCCTTTCATTTTTCTTGGTTTGTATCTTTGCTTATTACATATTTTTCATTTCCTAAGGTTAATATTATCTTTCCAATACAACATGCAACCTTTTATACATGTATCTATCTTTTGGTATGGTAGACCGAAAGCAGACATAAGTTTTTACACTTCATAATGACTATCGCATATCAGATTATTGGATGACCTATGTCGTTTTGCAGCTTGTACAACTGCTGTAAAGCCAGCTTCTGTAAAGTTGAATTTTAATTTTATAGTAATGAATCCAGTAGTTACTGATAATTCAGTTCCACTTTTATAACCATCACATAATGGCCTCTTAGCAGCATCCTATAAATCATAGATTCTTTTAGCTCCCATAGTTGGTTCTTCTTCGACGTGTACGTGATCATCGTCAACTAAAATGGTAGGAAACATTGATTGTGTCGCATCTTCCACCATATCTTCTATTGGATTCTCCATAACATAATCATCCTCTGACACTATAGGATTGGATGTAGGTGTATCAAGTTCCCCATGATGATCCCACAAATAATAATTTAGCATAAAACCAGCTTTATACAATGCTATTTAAATATATCTGGTTCCCAATGCATCAAATGTTTTCACTTACTACAAGAGAAACAAATTTCTTTATTATTTCGGTTACTAGATTTAGCGAATCTAATAAATTCATGTCCACCATCGTATAAATGTTCCTTTACTGAACCTTTCATACCAGTTCCGACTTTATACATCCAAGTATGGTCGAGAAAATAATCGAGCATTTTTCCTAACTTTAAAATATATTAGAAATTTCGACAACACTTCACTTCTTTCTAAAGCTGGTTAAAGCCTTTTGAGATTAAGGGCTTTAATTTTGACAGCACTACGCTTCTTTCTCTTGTACATATAACTTTGCATCCAATGGGTGTATTGTTATGGTTGTTGTTATATTTGCTAAAATAAATTAAAGTCTTTTGGGCCTAAAAGCTTTAACTGCTTTTTGTTGTATTTGTTAAAACAATACTTAACGCTTAATTTCAAATTAACATTATATTCATTTCTTAATAGTTTTTTTAGAAAATTGATTTTAGTAGAATATTTGTTTCAGAAAAATTTTATTGTTTCAACTACTTTCAAAAATACACAAACTACTATTTTAATAACTATAAATTAAATTTTAAACCATATGTTATAATTCATTGAACTATTTAAATATTTTATTAATTAAATTTGAAATTTTAAAACATATTTTAAAGTTCATTTAACTATTTGAAATTTTAATTTAACTATTTTGTAAACTAAAATTTGAAGTTTGCACTTATAATAAATTAAAATAACTTTATTTTACACTAACCACTAACACAACTAATTAACACTCACTATTTAATTAAAATAAATTAATTATGTTTAAGCGTATCAATAATCAAGTATATTAATCAATAATTATACATTAATTTTCGCGTCACACTACAAGGGAGAACGGCTATTCCAACGGCTCCAAGCCGTTGGCGGCCGTTGAAAGCCGTTGGAAATGCCGTTAGAATAGCATTCACGCTTTCCAACTGCTTCCAACGGAAGCTACGGGGTATTTCCAACGGCTACCAACGGCAAGTAGCCGTTGGAAGCCGTTGCAATAAGATGACCAATTTGCCGTTTGTAGCTGTTGGTAGCCGTTGCCAATCTGGATGAAATTTTCTTTATAACAATAAGCCATTCGCCTTCCAGCAACACTTACTCAATATATATCCATTTCCACTACATTTCACATATATACCACATATCCAACACATTATACCACAAACAATATAAAAAACCAAAAATTAACATCAAACATTATATTTTCAAACCAAACTACAAGTCAATATGTACATAAACAACAAAACCCTCACCAACACCAACTCCAATCCATATTCAAGTCAAAATATACAATGCAAACACTTAAACCTCACCACCTCAAAGTCAATATATACACAACAACCACCTAACATAATCCTCACCACCTCAAAGTCAATATATACAATAACCAAACACAAAGACAATAATCATCATACCTGTCAAGCATCATTGTAACGACCCAGAATTTTTATTAATTTAAATTTGAATATTTAATTAATTTTAAATGTTAATAAGTGAATTTTTAAGTCAAATAAATTTTTATTTGAATTTTTGGATTTAATTAGATAATTAAAACAATAATTTAATATGTTAAATTATGGAAATAATTAAAAATTGAGTTAAAAATGATTGAAAATAATTTGGAAAATTTTATTTAATCATACTGGAGTTATAGAAATATTTTAGAACTTTTAAAATCGAATTAAAAGTTAATCTGTGAAAATTGAATATTTTAATATTTAATAATCGAATGTAAAATAGCCAATTTTTGAACAGTCTCAGAATTGAACGAAACCAGTTCCATTGGGTCCGTAATAGTTAGTTATTACCGGATTACAATTTTCGTGTCAATCGGAGTTATCGTTTGATCGTGGCAGCTCGAAACGCATCGAATTATTTTTAATTTAAATTTGGCGAGTCAAAATAGCCATTTTTCAAAAAGTCTCGGAATTCGACGAAACCAGTTTCATCGGATCCGTAATGTGATATTATTGTAAGGTTTCAAATTTCAAGTCAATTGGATTTACCGTTTGTCCGGTACAAATTAAAACGCCTAGAAATCGATTTAAATCGGTTTAATTTAAATCGAACGTTTTCAGCCATAACTCGCACATACTTCCGAATTAGCTTCCGAAACCTGTTCCATTGTGTCCGGAACGCGGGGTAAACCTTAGAAACGCTGGTTACGGCGTCTAAATCGGAGTTCGGAATTTCCGGGATGAATAGTGTTTACGCTTGCTTTTCCTATAAATATCACCTTAAATCTAAAATAAAAAAAAAAAAAAAAGAAACCCTAACCCTAATATGCTCAGCCGCCACATTATAACCAATGGCCAGAATTGTTCGAATTTCATCTCTCAATCTCTCCAAATCCATTCACATTCACGCGAGGTGTTCAACACGAAGATTGAAGAGCAAGGCGAGGGCTTTAATTTCATACGGTGATGATCGGATTTGGCGTCGCGTGGAGGGAGTGATGTGTGGCCGTATGCTTCAGTTTCGCACGCACTTTGAGAGTGGGGGTGGGGCCGAGTTGGCCAGGCTTGGGGCCGAAGGTAGCTAATGTCGTGTGCTTCGCGTTGGCGCATGTTGATCGAGGTGTAGTTGAACGAAGGAGGTTGTATTTGGAACCCTAGATTTTGTGTTTGGGTTCAAGGGAGTGCGGCTATCTCCTGTAACAATACGTGAGGTTGGGGGAGATGAGCTAGAGGCGTTGGATTTGGATCCAGTGGCTGTAGTTGAGTTGGGTTTAAATTTTTTAATAATGTTGTAAATTTAGTTATAAAATTGTGTGCAAACTTGTAAAAATCATAACTTTTTCATACGAGGTCGAAAAAATGCAAACTCAGTTGCGTTGGAATCGCATGGACGAGCACTACGCGATGGAGTTGGTTTGGAGTCGTTTGGAGTTAGTGAGAATTTTAGGTAAAATTAAACGCGCGTTTAATTTTATTCGAAATAAAAGCTAAAACGGAAATTAAAATCAAGGTGAGAATTTCTCACTCAATCGAATCAGTTTCGATTTTATTTTAAATAGTTAGATTTAAAATATTTGAATGCATGTTTAAATGATGATTATTATCTATTGATTGTTAAAATAGACATTATACGCCGTTAGTAAGCGGATGTTATTTAGTAAAAACATATACCGCGAATATTTCATAAACAGTGAAATTGGTATTATATATAATATCAATATATATATATTGGCATATGTATATATTGCAGTTGTTGATTTCCCGCATTTTTTGTTTAGCGGATGAGACCCTATTACGCCGTTATTAAGCGGATAATATTTAATAAAAACATGTACCGCGATAATTTCGTACTGGAGCGAAATTGGTATTGTGCTAATGTTTTTGGATGCAGGAAAACAGGTTGGAGGGATCCAACTGGATTCCTCAACAGTTTTTATTTGATTTCAGATATTTTGATATTTGATGGATTATCATATCGATATATGATATCGTTGTTAGTCGTGATTGACTATTTGGTGTGTAGCATCATTGGACCAAATTTCTGGTATTTTAAAAATGTTTTTAAAGTAATTTTTGAAAAGATAAAATATTTTGGAATTGATCCATTTTAAATAAATGAACGTTATAATTCTTAAAGTTATAAAAATTATAATTTTTGAGAAATACGTTTAAAAGCTGATTTTTGAGAAATAGGAATTAATGACTTTATAAAATAGTTTAAACTGGATTTTTGAATTTATTATCAAAAGTTTAAATATAGGATTTATAAAATTTGATTATTTTATAAATCAAAATGGTGAAATTATAAAGGGAATTAAAGACGTTTCAGAATAATAATATAAACTGATTTATATTAAGAGATTTATAAATGGATATTTATAAATTGAATTATAGACATTATAAAACGAGTTTTTATAAGTGTTTGAATTAAGTGAAAATGAATTTCATTAAAGAATGAAATTTATAGAATTATAAACCGTGAAGTTATAAATGAAATTTATAAATAGTAAGATTTATAAATTTGGTGAAATTATTTGAAGAATAGATTGGATAAATCATTAAATCTTATAAGTTATAAGATTTATAAATTGGAAAGTCTTTAAAAGAACGATCTTATAAAATAATCGTTTTATAAGTATTTAACTTATAATATAAACATTTAGTTTATAATTGAGTTATAAACTGAAATATGTTAATAAAGGAATTTATAAAAAAGAAGTTTTTATAAATAAATAGAAATGGAATTTATAAACGTTGTTTTATGAATTCGCAAACGACTTATTTTGATAAGTTAATTGTTATAACTTATAAATGGAGTTATATTCACGTTTTAGACTGTGAATAATCCTTTAAGTTAAAAAGTATAAAAAGGATGAAATTTGTTAACATAGTATATTCACGTTTTTGAATAGTGAATAACATGTTAAAGAAAATGTTTTAGAATGTGATATTTTAAACAGAATTAAAACGATCTAACGATGTTTTAAAGGTGTTGAGATTCGAAACCATAGATTTCAACATTTATTGTTGAAATAGACGTTTTCGAGAAATAAAAGGAAATGTGGACTATAACACTGTTGTTATAGTAAATGATTTCCGAAAGGAAATGTTTTGTATAGTATTGGGATTTATATATCTATTTTAATTTCGAATCCCTATACTAGTGATTTTGGGTTGTCGTAACGATGTTTTACGTAACATTCGTTTTGGCCCAAATAAATATGTTAAGTGAATGATTTCCTTAAAGAAAGAAATATATACTTAATTCGGTTTAAGTATATTGAATATTTTCTAAGTGTTGAAAATAAAAGATTGTGAATTACTTATTTATAAATAAGTATGGAAATGTTTTCCAATATGAAGTGAATAATTAGAATTTATCTTTTTGGAGGATAAATTGAAATGAATTATTGAAATCGTATATGCACGAATATTTTGAAATATAAATTCATTATGGAATTTATATGTGAAAAGTGAAATTGGTTAAAAATAAATATTGATTTATTTTTGAAGTGTTGAAACTATATATCTAGTAAAGATATTTTGGAAAATAAATAATTTGGAAAATTATTTGGAATCTGGTGATGTATGCATATCCATTGATAGTTCAATAGCCGACTATCAGTATTTCCCTTTGAATGGGTATTTGATGTGAATTGTTTGAAATTGAATGCACACTTATTTTTGAATAAGCGCTCACTATTCGGGTTAACCGGGAAAGGACCATGGGGTCGTATAACCCACTCCGAATATGTGATACGTCGTTGTGAATCGCATTTGAAGATCGGTGTTGAAGACCGGTATTTGCGAGAGTGATAGGATGAACTATCGATTGACTCTGCACCGAGTAGCTACGGTATTGAGTTCTCCATATGTGATGGTGAATCCGATCAGGATTGTGAATATCCGGATTGCAAGGACTTCTTTGTAAGTGCCTTCGGTTCTGTTCGAGCCCGGGACAGACTTGTATGGATTGTATGCCTGACATTACAAGTTGAGATATAAAGCCGATTTCTTTCAAATATATTTCTGTTGGTGGCGGAGAATTTATTCTTTGCTTAACACCCTTCTTTGAGACGTATGTGCTCAAAGGTTATATAGTTGAAGTTATCAGCGATATATTCCCAGTTTGGTAATGTGACATGCTGAGTGATGCTGAAATGATCATTGTGTTGATTATTTGTGATAGGATCATTTATTTGATCGTCTATCCTTGTGATCATTGTGTTGATCATTTGTTGACCCAAAGCATGGCTTTTGTATAAAGTATGTTTTTGTGGACGTGAATTCGTCGAGCCTCACATCCCGTGAATGGTCAAAACAGGAAAGAAGCAGCAAGGTTATGAGGGGTAGCACCCTTTAGGATGTGTCCATTTCCTTCTGGAAAAGGGTGGTGTCATGGTATGGAGCCCAGATACTTACTCATGTTGAAAACACTTTATGATTGTGTGAATTGATTACGAGCGCTCGGTTGATAAAGGTCCCAAAGGACCGGGGGATGACATATTCGGTCAGTTGTTACTCAGTTAGGAGTAACCCGGCCTTGTGTTGGTAGAGATCCGGTTTGGTTCTCGGGGATGTCCATCCAGAGGCATTCTCATGTGGCAATGGGAAGTTCCTTGGCCTGACCATTTGTTGGAAATCCAAAGAAACAATACGAGACTTGTACGGTTTTAGTTGTAGAACCTGCCATCTAATATGGTAGCTATTAGTAGGCATAATATAATGGTACCTATGCTGGCTAAGATTTATATTCTACTTTCGAAAGAATTTGTTCTACACTATGCACTAATAATAATATCAAATGTTATTTTAATGCGTATCAAGCATCTTTGACTAACATAAGAAGAAATCTCCTCCAAGTCTGCGTTTGCATTGTGTGTGTGGTGGGAGGTCTTATGGTAGTCTCATTTTTAAAAGCATTGCGAATTGACTTTAAAAATATTCCTCTATTTTGATTTTAAAGTAAATAAACTGTTTTGACTTCTCACACCAGTCTTGCTAAGCTTTGGGCTATGTGATGGGGGATTCTCGCTTCGCGGTTTGGTGGCGAACGGGAGACTCTTGCCCCTACACGTCCTCTTTTAGGGGGTTGGTTAGGCGTAAGCTGTGACAGTCGAAAGGCTGGCCGTAAAAGCAAGTTTGGGATATCAGTGTAAGCCACGGTGGGGCTGGGATGGTTGAAAAGCCTACCGGTTGTGACCGCTTCCTTCGGGGCGTTACATTTGGTATCAGAGCTTATAGTTAAGCGACAACCATGGTTCTGTTGGGTATTACTCGTTAGAGATAGAGTCAGCAGTACTCTAGAATGAGTTTTAGTGTAATAATAGATACGAGTGCGTATTTGTTAGTGAATAAAAATTGTTTTATATTGTGATGATTGATTTGTTGAGTGGTATATGAACCTTCGTCAGCACGGTATGTCAAACTATGCCGAAAGGGTTTCTAAACACTTGAATAGAACAATTCGGCACAGTATTGTTTTAATTGGGTAAATGAAATAATTTTACCTTGATTATATTTTATATATAAAGGAATAATTTTTCAGAATTATTAAAGTGTATGTAAGTTGATTGTTTAGTTGTTTAAATAATCTAAATAAAAGAATAATTGTATAAGCAAAAGAATTATAAGAATTGAGTTATAATTAAAGTGAATTACAATTGTGAAATAAACTTATATATATACAAGAAGTAAAATTATATGAATATGAGTTGTAAATAAAAAGTGAATTTAAAGTTAAATGAAAATTTACTTAGAATTGTAATGCTGAAATGAATTAGCAATTAGATTAATAAATAAAATTCAACTGTTGTAATTGAATTGAATTGAATGAATGGATGAATTGAATGTTAATCAATTAAATGTGAATTAAATTGATAGGGAATAATGAATATAAGTGATAATTCATTAAAATCTAATGTTATTGGAAGTTGAATAAATTGAATGAGAATGAATATAAGCAAAGGAATTTGGTTGAAATTAATATACATTGGCTGTTATATGCTTGTTAGTTGATTGTATATAGTTCATTAAGTATAAATGAAAGTAAATTAGTGAAATTGAAAACTATGTAATTGAATTCAAATTGAAAGTAAATAAATTTGAATAGAATTGAAAGTGAATTGGATTTAATTAGTGAATATAAACTAATTGAAAATGAATGTTGATAAAAATCCAATGTAAATAAATCAAATGTGATTTAAATTGAAAACCCATTTCATTGAATATTAATGAGAGTATAAATGAATATTGATGTTGGTTATGAATGCTAGTTGGTTGATGGTTGAATATATTGCATTTGTTGTTTGTTTCATTTGCTGTGTTAGCATATATAGTTATTATGTTACTATATGTTGTATATTGATACTATTGTCTATATGCATGATTCTCATGTTGTTTGTTGAGTGATTAGTAGGTGCGGATCGCGTTTGCTTCGCATTTGGAGTTCGCTTTAGCGCTATATTAGCCGTATATGCTCGCTAATAAAATATAAGGTACATATCTCGGATTAAATATCGTACTTTTATACTTTTTCCCTGCGGGATGCCTCATTACTTGATGAGATGTATATTTGTGATATATATACTGTCATTTTTTTTCGGATCGAGCCGCGCAAAGGAGACTATGGCGAATTTTTCCGAAAATTTAAGGCGTTAGAAAAAATTTGAGAAAATTGGAAAATTTTGAAAACTTTCACTTTGATTTTAGAATTGAAAGTTAAACAATAGGTAGTTGTTTTTGAAAAGATAACTAAGTATGATTTGAAAACTTAGTAAAGATTTATAAGAAGTTTAACTATGAATTTTGGAAAATTAATAAATTCTGTAACTTTTCTTACTTGTTAATTTCGAGGACGAAATTCTTTTAAGGGGGAAAGATTGTAACGACCCAGAATTTTTATTAATTTAAATTTGAATATTTAATTAATTTTAAATGTTAATAAGTGAATTTTTAAGTCAAATAAATTTTTATTTGAATTTTTGGATTTAATTAGATAATTAAAACAATAATTTAATATGTTAAATTATGGAAATAATTAAAAATTGAGTTAAAAATGATTGAAAATAATTTGGAAATTTTTATTTAATCATACAGGAGTTATAGAAATATTTTAGAACTTTTAAAATCGAATTAAAAGTTAATCTGTGAAAATTGAATATTTTAATATTTAATAATCGACTGTAAAATAGCCAATTTTTGAACAGTGTCAGAATTGAACGAAACCAGTTCCATTGGGTCCGTAATAGTTAGTTATTACCGGATTTCAATTTTCGTATCAATCGGAGTTATCGTTTGATCGTGGCAGCTCGAAACGCATCGAATTATTTTTAATTTAAATTTGGCGAGTCAAAATAGCCATTTTTCAAAAAGTCTCGGAATTCGACGAAACCAGTTTCATCGGATCCGTAATGTGATATTATTGTAAGGTTTCAAATTTCAAGTCAATTGGATTTACCGTTTGTCCGGTACAAATTAAAACGCCTAGAAATCGATTTAAATCGGTTTAATTTAAATCGAACGTTTTCAGCCATAACTCGCACATACTTCCGAATTAGCTTCCGAAACCTGTTCCATTGTGTCCGGAACGCGGGGTAAACCTTAGAAACGCTGGTTACGGCGTCTAAATCGGAGTTCGGAATTTCCGGGATGAATAGTGTTTACGCTTGCTTTTCCTATAAATATCACCTTAAATCTAAAATAAAAAAAATAAAAAGAAACCCTAACCCTAATATGCTCAGCCGCCACATTATAACCAATGGCCAGAATTGTTCGAATTTCATCTCTCAATCTATCCAAATCCATTCACATTCACGCGAGGTGTTCAACACGAAGATTGAAGAGCAAGGCGAGGGCTTTAATTTCATACGGTGATGATCGGATTTGGCGTCGCGTGGAGGGAGTGATGTGTGGCCGTATGCTTCAGTTTCGCACGCACTTTGAGAGTGGGGGTGGGGCCGAGTTGGCCAGGCTTGGGGCCGAAGGTAGCTAATGTCGTGTGCTTCGCGTTGGCGCATGTTGATCGAGGTGTAGTTGAACGAAGGAGGTTGTATTTGGAACCCTAGATTTTGTGTTTGGGTTCAAGGGAGTGCGGCTATCTCCTGTAACAATACGTGAGGTTGGGGGAGATGAGCTAGAGGCGTTGGATTTGGATCCAGTGGCTGTAGTTGAGTTGGGTTTAAATTTTTTAATAATGTTGTAAATTTAGTTATAAAATTGTGTGCAAACTTGTAAAAATCATAACTTTTTCATACGAGGTCGAAAAAATGCAAACTCAGTTGCGTTGGAATCGTATGGACGAGCACTACACGATGGAGTTGGTTTGGAGTCGTTTGGAGTTAGTGAGAATTTTGGGTAAAATTAAACGCGCGTTTAATTTTATTCGAAATAAAAGCTAAAACGGAAATTAAAATCAAGGTGAGAATTTCTCACTCAATCGAATCAGTTTCGATTTTATTTTAAATAGTTAGATTTAAAATATTTGAATGCATGTTTAAATGATGATTATTATCTATTGATTGTTAAAATAGACATTATACGCCGTTAGTAAGCGGATGTTATTTAGTAAAAACATATACCGCGAATATTTCATAAACAGTGAAATTGGTATTATATATAATATCAATATATATATATTGGCATATGTATATATTGCAGTTGTTGATTTCCCGCATTTTTTGTTTAGCGGATGAGACCCTATTACGCCGTTATTAAGCGGATAATATTTAATAAAAACATGTACCGCGATAATTTCGTACTGGAGCGAAATTGGTATTGTGCTAATGTTTTTGGATGCAGGAAAACAGGTTGGAGGGATCCAACTGGATTCCTCAACAGTTTTTATTTGATTTCAGATATTTTGATATTTGATGGATTATCATATCGATATATGATATCGTTGTTAGTCGTGATTGACTATTTGGTGTGTAGCGTCATTGGACCAAATTTCTGGTATTTTAAAAATGTTTTTAAAGTAATTTTTGAAAAGATAAAATATTTTGGAATTGATCCATTTTAAATAAATGAACGTTATAATTCTTAAAGTTATAAAAATTATAATTTTTGAGAAATACGGTTAAAAGCTGATTTTTGAGAAATAGGAATTAATGACTTTATAAAATAGTTTAAACTGGATTTTTGAATTTATTATCAAAAGTTTAAATATAGGATTTATAAAATTTGATTATTTTATAAATCAAAATGGTGAAATTATAAAGGGAATTAAAGACGTTTCAGAATAATAATATAAACTGATTTATATTAAGAGATTTATAAATGGATATTTATAAATTGAATTATAGACATTATAAAACGAGTTTTTATAAGTGTTTGAATTAAGTGAAAATGAATTTCATTAAAGAATGAAATTTATAGAATTATAAACCGTGAAGTTATAAATGAAATTTATAAATAGTAAGATTTATAAATTTGGTGAAATTATTTGAAGAATAGATTGGATAAATCATTAAATCTTATAAGTTATAAGATTTATAAATTGGAAAGTCTTTAAAAGAACGATCTTATAAAATAATCGTTTTATAAGTATTTAACTTATAATATAAACATTTAGTTTATAATTGAGTTATAAACTGAAATATATTAATAAAGGAATTTATAAAAAAGAAGTTTTTATAAATAAATAGAAATGGAATTTATAAACGTTGTTTTATGAATTCGCAAACGACTTATTTTGATAAGTTAATTGTTATAACTTATAAATGGAGTTATATTCACGTTTTAGACTGTGAATAATCCTTTAAGTTAAAAAGTATAAAAAGGATGAAATTTGTTAACATAGTATATTCACGTTTTTGAATAGTGAATAACATGTTAAAGAAAATGTTTTAGAATGTGATATTTTAAACAGAATTAAAACGATCTAACGATGTTTTAAAGGTGTTGAGATTCGAAACCATAGATTTCAACATTTATTGTTGAAATAGACGTTTTCGAGAAATAAAAGGAAATGTGGACTATAACACTGTTGTTATAGTAAATGATTTCCGAAAGGAAATGTTTTGTATAGTATTGGGATTTATATATCTATTTTAATTTCGAATCCCTATACTAGTGATTTTGGGTTGTCGTAACGATGTTTTACGTAACATTCGTTTTGGCCCAAATAAATATGTTAAGTGAATGATTTCCTTAAAGAAAGAAATATATACTTAATTCGGTTTAAGTATATTGAATATTTTCTAAGTGTTGAAAATAAAAGATTGTGAATTACTTATTTATAAATAAGTATGGAAATGTTTTCCAATATGAAGTGAATAATTAGAATTTATCTTTTTGGAGGATAAATTGAAATGAATTATTGAAATCGTATATGCACGAATATTTTGAAATATAAATTCATTATGGAATTTATATGTGAAAAGTGAAATTGGTTAAAAATAAATATTGATTTATTTTTGAAGTGTTGAAACTATATATCAAGTAAAGATATTTTGGAAAATAAATAATTTGGAAAATTATTTGGAATCTGGTGATGTATGCATATCCATTGATAGTTCAATAGCCGACTATCAGTATTTCCCTTTGAATGGGTATTTGATGTGAATTGTTTGAAATTGAATGCACACTTATTTTTGAATAAGCGCTCACTATTCGGGTTAACCGGGAAAGGACCATGGGGTCGTATAACCCACTCCGAATATGTGATACGTCGTTGTGAATCGCATTTGAAGATCGGTGTTGAAGACCGGTATTTGCGAGAGTGATAGGATGAACTATCGATTGACTCTGCACCGAGTAGCTACGGTATTGAGTTCTCCATATGTGATGGTGAATCCGATCAGGATTGTGAATATCCGGATTGCAAGGACTTCTTTGTAAGTGCCTTCGGTTCTGTTCGAGCCCGGGACAGACTTGTATGGATTGTATGCCTGACATTACAAGTTGAGATATAAAGCCGATTTCTTTCAAATATATTTCTGTTGGTGGCGGAGAATTTATTCTTTGCTTAACACCCTTCTTTGAGACGTATGTGCTCAAAGGTTATATAGTTGAAGTTATCAGCGATATATTCCCAGTTTGGTAATGTGACATGCTGAGTGATGCTGAAATGATCATTGTGTTGATTATTTGTGATAGGATCATTTATTTGATCGTCTATCCTTGTGATCATTGTGTTGATCATTTGTTGACCCAAAGCATGGCTTTTGTATAAAGTATGTTTTTGTGGACGTGAATTCGTCGAGCCTCACATCCCGTGAATGGTCAAAACAGGAAAGAAGCAGCAAGGTTATGAGGGGTAGCACCCTTTAGGATGTGTCCATTTCCTTCTGGAAAAGGGTGGTGTCATGGTATGGAGCCCAGATACTTACTCATGTTGAAAACACTTTATGATTGTGTGAATTGATTACGAGCGCTCGGTTGATAAAGGTCCCAAAGGACCGGGGGATGATATATTCGGTCAGTTGTTACTCAGTTAGGAGTAACCCGGCCTTGTGTTGGTAGAGATCCGGTTTGGTTCTCGGGGATGTCCATCCAGAGGCATTCTCATGTGGCAATGGGAAGTTCCTTGGCCTGACCATTTGTTGGAAATCCAAAGAAACAATACGAGACTTGTACGGTTTTAGTTGTAGAACCTGCCATCTAATATGGTAGCTATTAGTAGGCATAATATAATGGTACCTATGCTGGCTAAGATTTATATTCTACTTTCGAAAGAATTTGTTCTACACTATGCACTAATAATAATATCAAATGTTATTTTAATGCGTATCAAGCATCTTTGACTAACATAAGAAGAAATCTCCTCCAAGTCTGCGTTTGCATTGTGTGTGTGGTGGGAGGTCTTATGGTAGTCTCATTTTTAAAAGCATTGCGAATTGACTTTAAAAATATTCCTCTATTTTGATTTTAAAGTAAATAAACTGTTTTGACTTCTCACACCAGTCTTGCTAAGCTTTGGGCTATGTGATGGGGGATTCTCGCTTCGCGGTTTGGTGGCGAACGGGAGACTCTTGCCCCTACACGTCCTCTTTTAGGGGGTTGGTTAGGCGTAAGCTGTGACAGTCGAAAGGCTGGCCGTAAAAGCAAGTTTGGGATATCAGTGTAAGCCACGGTGGGGCTGGGATGGTTGAAAAGCCTACCGGTTGTGACCGCTTCCTTCGGGGCGTTACATTTGGTATCAGAGCTTATAGTTAAGCGACAACCATGGTTCTGTTGGGTATTACTCGTTAGAGATAGAGTCAGCAGTACTCTAGAATGAGTTTTAGTGTAATAATAGATACGAGTGCGTATTTGTTAGTGAATAAAAATTGTTTTATATTGTGATGATTGATTTGTTGAGTGGTATATGAACCTTCGTCAGCACGGTATGTCAAACTATGCCGAAAGGGTTTCTAAACACTTGAATAGAACAATTCGGCACAGTATTGTTTTAATTGGGTAAATGAAATAATTTTACCTTGATTATATTTTATATATAAAGGAATAATTTTTCAGAATTATTAAAGTGTATGTAAGTTGATTGTTTAGTTGTTTAAATAATCTAAATAAAAGAATAATTGTATAAGCAAAAGAATTATAAGAATTGAGTTATAATTAAAGTGAATTACAATTGTGAAATAAACTTATATATATACAAGAAGTAAAATTATATGAATATGAGTTGTAAATAAAAAGTGAATTTAAAGTTAAATGAAAATTTACTTAGAATTGTAATGCTGAAATGAATTAGCAATTAGATTAATAAATAAAATTCAACTGTTGTAATTGAATTGAATTGAATGAATGGATGAATTGAATGTTAATCAATTAAATGTGAATTAAATTGATAGGGAATAATGAATGTAAGTGATAATTCATTAAAATCTAATGTTATTGGAAGTTGAATAAATTGAATGAGAATGAATATAAGCAAAGGAATTTGGTTGAAATTAATATACATTGGCTGTTATATGCTTGTTAGTTGATTGTATATAGTTCATTAAGTATAAATGAAAGTAAATTAGTGAAATTGAAAACTATGTAATTGAATTCAAATTGAAAGTAAATAAATTTGAATAGAATTGAAAGTGAATTGGATTTAATTAGTGAATATAAACTAATTGAAAATGAATGTTGATAAAAATCCAATGTAAATAAATCAAATGTGATTTAAATTGAAAACCCATTTCATTGAATATTAATGAGAGTATAAATGAATATTGATGTTGGTTATGAATGCTAGTTGGTTGATGGTTGAATATATTGCATTTGTTGTTTGTTTCATTTGCTGTGTTAGCATATATAGTTATTATGTTACTATATGTTGTATATTGATACTATTGTCTATATGCATGATTCTCATGTTGTTTGTTGAGTGATTAGTAGGTGCGGATCGCGTTTGCTTCGCATTTGGAGTTCGCTTTAGCGCTATATTAGCCGTATATGCTCGCTAATAAAATATAAGGTACATATCTCGGATTAAATATCGTACTTTTATACTTTTTCCCTGCGGCATGCCTCATTACTTGATGAGATGTATATTTGTGATATATATACTGTCATTTTTTTTCGGATCGAGCCGCGCAAAGGAGACTATGGCGAATTTTTCCGAAAATTTAAGGCGTTAGAAAAAATTTGAGAAAATTGGAAAATTTTGAAAACTTTCACTTTGATTTTAGAATTGAAAGTTAAACAATAGGTAGTTGTTTTTGAAAAGATAACTAAGTATGATTTGAAAACTTAGTAAAGATTTATAAGAAGTTTAACTATGAATTTTGGAAAATTAATAAATTCTGTAACTTTTCTTACTTGTTAATTTCGAGGACGAAATTCTTTTAAGGGGGAAAGATTGTAACGACCCAGAATTTTTATTAATTTAAATTTGAATATTTAATTAATTTTAAATGTTAATAAGTGAATTTTTAAGTCAAATAAATTTTTATTTGAATTTTTGGATTTAATTAGATAATTAAAACAATAATTTAATATGTTAAATTATGGAAATAATTAAAAATTGAGTTAAAAATGATTGAAAATAATTTGGAAATTTTTATTTAATCATACAGGAGTTATAGAAATATTTTAGAACTTTTAAAATCGAATTAAAAGTTAATCTGTGAAAATTGAATATTTTAATATTTAATAATCGACTGTAAAATAGCCAATTTTTGAACAGTGTCAGAATTGAACGAAACCAGTTCCATTGGGTCCGTAATAGTTAGTTATTACCGGATTTCAATTTTCGTATCAATCGGAGTTATCGTTTGATCGTGGCAGCTCGAAACGCATCGAATTATTTTTAATTTAAATTTGGCGAGTCAAAATAGCCATTTTTCAAAAAGTCTCGGAATTCGACGAAACCAGTTTCATCGGATCCGTAATGTGATATTATTGTAAGGTTTCAAATTTCAAGTCAATTGGATTTACCGTTTGTCCGGTACAAATTAAAACGCCTAGAAATCGATTTAAATCGGTTTAATTTAAATCGAACGTTTTCAGCCATAACTCGCACATACTTCCGAATTAGCTTCCGAAACCTGTTCCATTGTGTCCGGAACGCGGGGTAAACCTTAGAAACGCTGGTTACGGCGTCTAAATCGGAGTTCGGAATTTCCGGGATGAATAGTGTTTACGCTTGCTTTTCCTATAAATATCACCTTAAATCTAAAATAAAAAAAATAAAAAGAAACCCTAACCCTAATATGCTCAGCCGCCACATTATAACCAATGGCCAGAATTGTTCGAATTTCATCTCTCAATCTATCCAAATCCATTCACATTCACGCGAGGTGTTCAACACGAAGATTGAAGAGCAAGGCGAGGGCTTTAATTTCATACGGTGATGATCGGATTTGGCGTCGCGTGGAGGGAGTGATGTGTGGCCGTATGCTTCAGTTTCGCACGCACTTTGAGAGTGGGGGTGGGGCCGAGTTGGCCAGGCTTGGGGCCGAAGGTAGCTAATGTCGTGTGCTTCGCGTTGGCGCATGTTGATCGAGGTGTAGTTGAACGAAGGAGGTTGTATTTGGAACCCTAGATTTTGTGTTTGGGTTCAAGGGAGTGCGGCTATCTCCTGTAACAATACGTGAGGTTGGGGGAGATGAGCTAGAGGCGTTGGATTTGGATCCAGTGGCTGTAGTTGAGTTGGGTTTAAATTTTTTAATAATGTTGTAAATTTAGTTATAAAATTGTGTGCAAACTTGTAAAAATCATAACTTTTTCATACGAGGTCGAAAAAATGCAAACTCAGTTGCGTTGGAATCGTATGGACGAGCACTACGCGATGGAGTTGGTTTGGAGTCGTTTGGAGTTAGTGAGAATTTTGGGTAAAATTAAACGCGCGTTTAATTTTATTCGAAATAAAAGCTAAAACGGAAATTAAAATCAAGGTGAGAATTTCTCACTCAATCGAATCAGTTTCGATTTTATTTTAAATAGTTAGATTTAAAATATTTGAATGCATGTTTAAATGATGATTATTATCTATTGATTGTTAAAATAGACATTATACGCCGTTAGTAAGCGGATGTTATTTAGTAAAAACATATACCGCGAATATTTCATAAACAGTGAAATTGGTATTATATATAATATCAATATATATATATTGGCATATGTATATATTGCAGTTGTTGATTTCCCGCATTTTTTGTTTAGCGGATGAGACCCTATTACGCCGTTATTAAGCGGATAATATTTAATAAAAACATGTACCGCGATAATTTCGTACTGGAGCGAAATTGGTATTGTGCTAATGTTTTTGGATGCAGGAAAACAGGTTGGAGGGATCCAACTGGATTCCTCAACAGTTTTTATTTGATTTCAGATATTTTGATATTTGATGGATTATCATATCGATATATGATATCGTTGTTAGTCGTGATTGACTATTTGGTGTGTAGCGTCATTGGACCAAATTTCTGGTATTTTAAAAATGTTTTTAAAGTAATTTTTGAAAAGATAAAATATTTTGGAATTGATCCATTTTAAATAAATGAACGTTATAATTCTTAAAGTTATAAAAATTATAATTTTTGAGAAATACGGTTAAAAGCTGATTTTTGAGAAATAGGAATTAATGACTTTATAAAATAGTTTAAACTGGATTTTTGAATTTATTATCAAAAGTTTAAATATAGGATTTATAAAATTTGATTATTTTATAAATCAAAATGGTGAAATTATAAAGGGAATTAAAGACGTTTCAGAATAATAATATAAACTGATTTATATTAAGAGATTTATAAATGGATATTTATAAATTGAATTATAGACATTATAAAACGAGTTTTTATAAGTGTTTGAATTAAGTGAAAATGAATTTCATTAAAGAATGAAATTTATAGAATTATAAACCGTGAAGTTATAAATGAAATTTATAAATAGTAAGATTTATAAATTTGGTGAAATTATTTGAAGAATAGATTGGATAAATCATTAAATCTTATAAGTTATAAGATTTATAAATTGGAAAGTCTTTAAAAGAACGATCTTATAAAATAATCGTTTTATAAGTATTTAACTTATAATATAAACATTTAGTTTATAATTGAGTTATAAACTGAAATATGTTAATAAAGGAATTTATAAAAAAGAAGTTTTTATAAATAAATAGAAATGGAATTTATAAACGTTGTTTTATGAATTCGCAAACGACTTATTTTGATAAGTTAATTGTTATAACTTATAAATGGAGTTATATTCACGTTTTAGACTGTGAATAATCCTTTAAGTTAAAAAGTATAAAAAGGATGAAATTTGTTAACATAGTATATTCACGTTTTTGAATAGTGAATAACATGTTAAAGAAAATGTTTTAGAATGTGATATTTTAAACAGAATTAAAACGATCTAACGATGTTTTAAAGGTGTTGAGATTCGTAATCATAGATTTCAACATTTATTGTTGAAATAGACGTTTTCGAGAAATAAAAGGAAATGTGGACTATAACACTGTTGTTATAGTAAATGATTTCCGAAAGGAAATGTTTTGTATAGTATTGGGATTTATATATCTATTTTAATTTCGAATCCCTATACTAGTGATTTTGGGTTGTCGTAACGATGTTTTACGTAACATTCGTTTTGGCCCAAATAAATATGTTAAGTGAATGATTTCCTTAAAGAAAGAAATATATACTTAATTCGGTTTAAGTATATTGAATATTTTCTAAGTGTTGAAAATAAAAGATTGTGAATTACTTATTTATAAATAAGTATGGAAATGTTTTCCAATATGAAGTGAATAATTAGAATTTATCTTTTTGGAGGATAAATTGAAATGAATTATTGAAATCGTATATGCACGAATATTTTGAAATATAAATTCATTATGGAATTTATATGTGAAAAGTGAAATTGGTTAAAAATAAATATTGATTTATTTTTGAAGTGTTGAAACTATATATCTAGTAAAGATATTTTGGAAAATAAATAATTTGGAAAATTATTTGGAATCTGGTGATGTATGCATATCCATTGATAGTTCAATAGCCGACTATCAGTATTTCCCTTTGAATGGGTATTTGATGTGAATTGTTTGAAATTGAATGCACACTTATTTTTGAATAAGCGCTCACTATTCGGGTTAACCGGGAAAGGACCATGGGGTCGTATAACCCACTCCGAATATGTGATACGTCGTTGTGAATCGCATTTGAAGATCGGTGTTGAAGACCGGTATTTGCGAGAGTGATAGGATGAACTATCGATTGACTCTGCACCGAGTAGCTACGGTATTGAGTTCTCCATATGTGATGGTGAATCCGATCAGGATTGTGAATATCCGGATTGCAAGGACTTCTTTGTAAGTGCCTTCGGTTCTGTTCGAGCCCGGGACAGACTTGTATGGATTGTATGCCTGACATTACAAGTTGAGATATAAAGCCGATTTCTTTCAAATATATTTCTGTTGGTGGCGGAGAATTTATTCTTTGCTTAACACCCTTCTTTGAGACGTATGTGCTCAAAGGTTATATAGTTGAAGTTATCAGCGATATATTCCCAGTTTGGTAATGTGACATGCTGAGTGATGCTGAAATGATCATTGTGTTGATTATTTGTGATAGGATCATTTATTTGATCGTCTATCCTTGTGATCATTGTGTTGATCATTTGTTGACCCAAAGCATGGCTTTTGTATAAAGTATGTTTTTGTGGACGTGAATTCGTCGAGCCTCACATCCCGTGAATGGTCAAAACAGGAAAGAAGCAGCAAGGTTATGAGGGGTAGCACCCTTTAGGATGTGTCCATTTCCTTCTGGAAAAGGGTGGTGTCATGGTATGGAGCCCAGATACTTACTCATGTTGAAAACACTTTATGATTGTGTGAATTGATTACGAGCGCTCGGTTGATAAAGGTCCCAAAGGACCGGGGGATGGCATATTCGGTCAGTTGTTACTCAGTTAGGAGTAACCCGGCCTTGTGTTGGTAGAGATCCGGTTTGGTTCTCGGGGATGTCCATCCAGAGGCATTCTCATGTGGCAATGGGAAGTTCCTTGGCCTGACCATTTGTTGGAAATCCAAAGAAACAATACGAGACTTGTACGGTTTTAGTTGTAGAACCTGCCATCTAATATGGTAGCTATTAGTAGGCATAATATAATGGTACCTATGCTGGCTAAGATTTATATTCTACTTTCGAAAGAATTTGTTCTACACTATGCACTAATAATAATATCAAATGTTATTTTAATGCGTATCAAGCATCTTTGACTAACATAAGAAGAAATCTCCTCCAAGTCTGCGTTTGCATTGTGTGTGTGGTGGGAGGTCTTATGGTAGTCTCATTTTTAAAAGCATTGCGAATTGACTTTAAAAATATTCCTCTATTTTGATTTTAAAGTAAATAAACTGTTTTGAGTTCTCACACCAGTCACATGACTGACTTGGAGTTTATTGTTTTCCTTCCTAAACTCTGGGTGCCCACCAATTTCCACACGGGCAGTTAAGAGTTAGGTTTATCAGGATATTCTGGATATTCTGGAGTTGCTGGAGGCAAGCTGGATGGCATGGCATATTACTTATATAGTATCTCTTTTTCCGCTGCACTGTTTGTTGTTGTATGTTGTTGTACACTCTGATGATATGATGTAATGTAATGAAATGTATAAAATGTAATAACTGATATAGTTCTTTGTTTAAAGATTATTCATTTATTATTATATGTTGTTCCGCTGCGAATTGTGAGATTCTGTTGTTGTTCTGTTGTTTCCTTTCTGTCCCGTTCTACTTTTAAAAAAAAAAAAATGTTCTATTTCCCTGTTTTCTGTTTTCTTTTCTCTCTATTTTCTATCTTCTTCTCTCCTCCCTAATTTCTATCTTTTTCTCTTCTTCTTTCCTAAATTTTTCTTAAATAAAACCCTCAGTGTTCGGTTTTCCGTCGTTCGATTTCTCGGCAGTCGATAAAGTGAGTGTCGATGTCGAATTTTCGGAAGACGAAGAATCGTGTCCTGATAATCATCCTCGCCTCCGGAAGCACCAGACGACTAAGGGAAGGAACCGTGCCTATGCGTGTACTCCGCTAAACATTCATTCAGCTGCTCCATTTGTATAGCGCACAGGCGGTCCTGCTCTTGCAGCTGCTCAACCATGGCTCTAAGCTCTTTTATTTCTGCTTTGTCGCACGCCTTTTGAGCTGCCCGAACCTGCAAATAGAACGTGAGATGTTCACATTTGTATTATAATCATTTTCTTAAGCAATGCATGTTTTAAAATATAGAAACGTAAATGACATGATCTTAAGCAATGCATAAACCACGAGGAAATGCATATTTTATTAAATGATAATGGTGCAGGATGGTAAATCACGTATATGTTAGATTTAAATCAGGTAGAAATCATCATATGCTTATTGTATCTATAGGTTAATTTATTAACTAAAATATTGCAATGTTTATAAGATTACCGCTTGGTTTCCATAGCCATAACGCCTATTCCGCTGCGTCGGATGCATGATAACGTCGAAAATATTATTTTTCTCCTCTATCGTCAACTCATTGCGGTCCGATTCTGAAAGTAGCTCTGCCCTTGCCTCCTGAAACTTTGCCTAAAATAAAAAACAATTACAGGTTAAAAGTAGTATAATAGGATTTAAACTTATCGATATTAATAAAATAAGATTTAAAATATGCATACATATGCAGCCGTCGCCTTATCATCATCCCACTGATATGTAATATTGCCAGCATTGTCTGGTTGTCTTGATGCGTGGGTGTGGGTAAATACCTCCATCATAGACACGGGATGTCCAAGCGATCTTTCTTGCAATAAATAATTTATATATTATAATTTTTTATAGCTAATCACTGAACTGACTAATATACAAAATGTAATAACGGTTTAGATTCGTAATTGATAAATTTACCAAGTCCTCACGGTGATGCTGAAAATACTTGGATCCACCACGATGCGTTACAGGATTCCTACTTCTATTGGCGGTGTTCCTCCCTGATTCCACTTGCAATTTAAATTGAATATTACATTTACTAATTGCGAAATAATTAACTATATATTTGGTATGTTTACCTTTAACTCGTCGGACTCCCACCAACTAATCCAAGAATCTCATACGAAAGCGCCCATCCAGTTCGGTTTCTTCCCCGATTTTTTAAGAGCTGACATGCCCTCCCTGTAATTTTTTGCGACCTTCGATACGTCGTATGTTTCAACTATTCATACCACAATGTTTTCAACTCTTTGATTAGTGGTTGTAAGTAAACATCGATACCCTGTGTCGGATCATCAGGGCCAGGGACGACAATTGTGAGAAACATATATGGAGTTTTCATACACATCCACGGGGATAGATTGTAAAGTGTAATGATTATAGGCGAAGATGAATATTTAGAACCAAACTGAGAAAACGGTGAAAATCCATCAATACACAAACCTAGTCTTACGTTACGGCTCTCTGCTGCAAAATCGGGATATTTCTTATCAAAATACTTTCATTCTTCTCCATCAGATGAGTGTGTTAACGTACCTTCTTTAGGTGTTCTCACACTGTGCCATCTCATATGATGCGCTGTTACAGATGACGCATATAACCTTTGAAGTCTAGAAGTGATAGGTAAATAATGCATACGCTTGTATGGAACTTCTTTTCCCTTTTTTTTCCTTGGTTTGTATCTTTCTTGATTACATATTTTACAATTTCGAAGACTGACATCATATTTCCAAAACAACATGCAACCATTTAGACATGTACCAATTTTTTGATACGGCAAACCGAAAGATGACATAAGTTTTTTCACTTCATAATAATTTTCGCACATTAAATTATCTGATGGCATATGGCGTTTAGCAACTTGTACAACAGCCGTAAATCCGGCTTCTGTGAGGTTGTAATTTGATATCATTGCAATGTACTCTGCAGTTGCCGATAATTGAGTGCCGCTAGTACATCCATTCCAAAGAGATTTCTTAGCAGCATCCAATAAATCATATATTTTTTTGCTCCAACATATGGTTCCTCTTCGACGTTAACATCGTCGTTATTAATTTCAACAGTGGGGAACATTGATCGTGCTGCATCTTCAACCATATGTTCTATGAGATTCGTCGTACTAACTTCATCACTAGTGACCTCTATTGACTGTTCTTCGTTGCGTGTTATAATTTCTCCATGACGATCCCACACCAAATAATTGGTTACGAAACCATATTAGCGCAAATGAATTCTAACCGTATTTGGTACTAAATGCTTCAACAATTTGCACCTATTACATGGACAACGAATTTCTACGTCGTTTCCAATATTACTTAAAGCAAATTCGACAAACACATTTACCCCGTTGAGAAAATGTTTACTTATTGAGCCTCCCATTTCTCTTCTTTGATACATCCAGCTCCAATCAATAAAATAATTGACCATTTTTTCTGTTGTAAAACCTATGATCAATAGTAAAAAAATTATTAATCAAATTCGATAAACACATTTAGGTTTTACTGTTTTTTATAATCCATTTTCGTTTATATACAAAGTTATATTTTTTGATATTTTGTTCACTTTTTTATACCTTTTGTGATGGTCGGTCATCCTACTTCCCATTACAAACACAATAGTAATTACATTTCTTAAATTATATCATTATAAACGATTTTTTAAAATTTTGGCAGCACTTCCCCCATGTTCCTTGTATCGTACACATATGCATGTACACAAGGAATGAAAAGGAAATACCATCGAAATTTTGTGAACCATTTATAACGATATGGTTTACGAAATGTAATTACTTTATAGTGTTTGTAACTTGTCCAATACATGGACAAATCCAATAGATATTGTATCAGATGAATATGAATATCCGTTTTGCAATAAAAACGAATATTCATACAACGATCATATACAATGCCTGTCAGACGGGGCCAAAATTTCACTAAGGGATTTAAATTTTGTTTAAATGTTACTGTTTTATTAAATATATAAAATAAAGCATATTATGCATTATTTTATTTATATTCTACTATTTTACTAAATATATAGTAAATTATATGATTTTTAATATTTCACAAAATATATAATTCATGTGTATATATATACTAAATTATATACTAATTTATTTAATGCTAATATATTTTGAAAAAGATATAATTAATGTTCGTAAAATAATCGACTAATTCATGTTTGTCTAATATTTTACAAAACATACACAAAATAATTTAAATCAATCCTAACTAATTTAATGCTAATTCAAATGCGCATTTACACTAAATTATAAACATATGTATATATGTGCGTAATATATATATACACACACAAACACTTTGGATATTTGGATGGTAATAATTGTAATTAGAACTTAGTTTGGTATATTAAACAATCAATAGGCCATTGGATACAAATATAACAACATATTAACACAAAATTAGAAAAATTATTTTTTTTAGGGTTTTTGGCAAACCTGATTTTGGAGATGTGTGGGGATGGAGAGAGGATGCTGGCGTTGAGTGATGGCGTCGGAGCGGCTGCCAGTTGCGTGGGGAAGTTTGGAGCAAGAAAGGAGGAAGAGGGAAGGAGGGTTTCGCTGTAATTGGGGAAGAAGAAAATAATGTTTCAGGCTCGGTTTGCTGTAGGTATACGCGCATATTTCCAACGGATTCCAACGGCCGCAAACGGCGAAATTTCCAACGCTATCAACGGCTAGCAACGGCATGTTAAAAAATAGCGCACCGTTGGTAGCCGTTACAAAATACTGTTGGCGGCCATTGGAAAGCCTTCGTGGCTATATACTGTATTCCTAGTAGTGTAAACTATAATAAAAATAGTTCTAACTATAACAAACATTCATGTAAACTAATCAATAAGCATATTAATCAGCAGTTATACACTAATTTTGGGATTTTAAATCAATCCTAATTTTTAATTACAAATTAAAAAATCACAATACTAATTATCATCCTCAAATCAACTAATACACTATCATCGTAAATTAGTATGCAATAATCATCAATTTATAACTCATAATGGTACCAGTTAGCCGTAAATCCAAAATTAGGGTTTTAATTTTATCTTAATTAAGAAGAAATTGGAGAGAATGGTGATTCTGGCGAGCTTTGGAGGCTTAAGTGAAGTCGACGGGAGGCGGTGGTGGTCGAGGGGACGTCGGCGGCGGGCAATGGCTTCCTTTTCTTTTTTGCATGCGTGCGTTTTGGTGGGAATGGTGGAAATAATAAGAAAGTCATGCATTTTTTGATCTGTACACTCAACCTTTCGTCGGCTTGCGACGGCGGGTGAATTTTGTATTTTTCCTTAATCATTCTACCTTTTAAAAAATGTTTAAAAATACTAATTTAATCCCTAATAAATAAAAAAGATATTTTTACACAACCATTCAACGTAATGACTATTCTGATCGGTTAAATTAGTATTTTCGATGATCCATCTTCGCGTAGTTCGAATATTTAACATTGTTGAAAATCTAACTCCCACGACCAACTATGCGAATTTTAGTCGGTTTATTAAGAAAATTCGACAATGCTGATTTATGTAACATTTTTACAAATTAAAATATATTTTTAAAACCATTGGGTAACTAGTTATGAATTTTTGAATTTATTTAACATGATAAATTTATTAAATTAAACTCCTCCGCTTGATACCAAACTTAAATTCCCCTCATAGTGCCATCACTATCACCTCACAACCTTAGTGGTCCCCCTCCTTAGTAATATTTTTCATCACCCCTTAAAGAATGTCTAACCCGAGAATAAGACCCTAGGGAAAATATGTTTCCTCTCCTAAACATGACTGGACAAACCTTACACCAATCCTTATTCCCTGAACCTCCATGGCCTTCGTCATGTTACCCAAAATCTTTTCTAAAAATTCCCTTGGCTCCTTATTCCTCGAACCATCCTCTATACATTGAATTGCCTCTACTTTTCCTTGCCAATATCCTTAACTCTTAAAATCAGTGTAATTTGTAACATTAGTTCTTAGAAGCCCAAAAAGTAGGCCAGGGTTTAGGCTTGAAAATATGTAGACTATTGGATAATAATGCACTCCTGAACTTGGCCTTTTGATTCCATTTCAGAAAATTTGCACCTTCCTTTTTTAGGCTTTGTAGCAGCTTCAATTTATTATATAAAACGTAAACCAATTTTCCTAACTAAGGTAAACACATTGTGTGGGTAGAACTACATAAATGCTGTAGTTCATAAAATTTATTATGCAGACTAGAACTCATGCACGTGCGATGCAAGCGTACATAAAAAGAAATCTTTTTTATATTTTAGAAAACTATTGGTAAAAAACCAGTGAATTTGGTAGCAACATAATTTTGGTGTCTTTGGAATCCGAACTCAAGACCTTTGGAACTACAGTATAGAGCATTCATTTAACATGAGTATTTTGGTAATTTCAAAAGATTCAAATTGAAGTACTCTCATTATAGAAGATTAGATAGTTTACCATGTCAAAATGTGCTATTATATTTGTTTTATATTCTACTCTCTCTAGTGCATGATTCTTTTGTTCTCCTAAACAACCACCACTTAGCTAACTATCACCCTTAACTGCCAAAATGTCAATCTGCTTGATGAGATGATTAAATCACCTTTCTCTTATTCATCAATCTCACTTACTCAACTTTTATGGTTTTCCATTTGCAATACCTGTAGTCCATATAGCAATGCACTCAAATTCCATAAGTATCGTAAATGCGGTTTGTCAGGTGGTATTTAAAACAACAACACAGCGTTTGTCTATATAGACATACACAAACGCATATATACGTACGTACGTACGTACATATATACATGTGCACACACACGCATACATACATATACATATATAGAATAAATGCATATCATATGAAAGGGACATAGTATTCCGTATCATAACATATCATGCAAATAATACATTAAATCTATTATAAGACGTGTCTCAAAATGAATGTAATCTAACATGTCTAGATAAAAGTACTGGATAGGTATAATTATAGGGATGACAGTTATAACTTTATAACCCACCTTTAGGTAGCAGAATCCACTTCTTTAAGTTAGCATATTCCCAGGCTAGATGACAAACAAGACAATAAAAAGAGGGTTAGAGCTAGAGTCCGATGAAAAGAAAATGTCACTAGTTTGCATGATTACCAATATACAACTATATCATATACAATACCAAATGGTAATATTTGAGGTAATGAACCATACTTCAACCTAAATCTAACAAGTTAACACATTTCTACTATAGTATTACGTACTAAGTCTAATAACTACTAATCACCAAGTCAACTGAAAGTGACTTAGTTGTCACAATCTAGGAAAGTGAGCATTGGGTCTTTTGGTAAGTTCAAGACCCACAAAGTATGATCATCAATGCAATACCAATGCTACGAAGTTTCACCGTATCGTCCACCACCTGTAATCGTATTGAAGCCAAATCAATATATACACGCCAAACAACAACCATGTGTTTTGTTAAAAAGTAATTACAAAAATGAGTTTGTTTTTCTAGTCCAGAATATATACTGCTCACTTTTGTAGCACACTTGTCCAAATTTTCATTTGAAATGCTGATGTATATAATTTTGTTTAAAAGAAAGATGGCACATGAGCACTTTTAAAATGCACAAATACAAAAGACTGATTCAGTGAATACCATAATTATTTCTCTAATAAGTATTCAGCGAACATATTTTCGCAATAAACCATTTAATGGAAATTGGGCTAATACCCTTGTTTTATGTTTTAGGTTGTAAAATACCCGTTCGGTAATAAACTTGTACTTCTGCCCTCTCCGTACAAATTTTTATAAGAATTTTCCACTTTTCCTCTTCTTCATCCCTGCGTTTTGCTTTTCCAATCTTATTTTCTATTTCGAAATTGCTTTGATCTTCTCATCTGCAAATCTTTATAGGTATTCTTTTATTCATTATTTATGCATTATTCATTTTATTTGATACTGTCAAACCTTACGACTTTTCATTTTAATATTTTATTTCAAATAATAAGATTTGAGATATGGGTTCTTCTTCAAACAGGTTTGTTTTTTATGATTTGTTTTAATTTTCTATCTCATTTCTGTATTGTTTTTATCATTATTTTCTTTTATTTCAATAATTTGCAGTTTATAACATAATTTTTTTGTTTTTCTCTTCAAATATTTTTTGTTTATACCGCATTTATCTGTTGTGGAAAATGCATATATTTGCAGTTTGGAATGCATATAATGCATTTTGTACTGCATATAATTACAGTTTACATTGCATGTATTTACTGTATAACTTTATGTGTATTTGTTTTCTTTACTATTTATTTATTTTATTACTTTTTTTTGCAATTTTTTATGATTTTCTTCTATTTTTTGTGCTTGGTAATGAAAGCTTTTCTAAACCTCTTGGTTTGACTGATAGTTTTTCCAGTTTGAAAGATGATATTTGTGCTAAATGGACTAAATTAACTCCCGATTCTTTTGGTATGTCATATGAAATAGATAATAAGAGAAGAAAGACTGAAATTAATTCTGAATTGCATTCCATTTTGTTACTTTGTGCATATAATCGAGAGGATTATCTTATTATATTTGTCGATGTTAATTTGTCTAGTTCTTTCATTAATAATCGTCAACATGTAGTTCTTGCAATGTTTCTAGCATTTTTTATTCTTCTTGGTTAGTTCTAGGAGTGATCATAGTATTATATTCGGTAATTGTTAAGAATTGATTTTGGTTGGACTACTTTTACTGGAGTTGGTCAACATTTTTCTTGTGGTGCTGAAGATTTTTGCTTCTATGTTATGTTATATTAAATTAAAAATGGATACAAGCTAAATATGATTAAGAATTATTGTTGTTTGTTCTTAGATGGGTTGTGGTTTTAAAGTTCATGCTTCTAAGTCCATTAGTAAGTCAAATTCCTACATTAAGAAATATCAACCGGATCATTCTTGTGGTTCTAATATAAATCATCCTCTTGTTTCTAATAAGTTTATTAAGACTTGATATATGATCATATTCAGGCTAATCCTTTAATGAAGACTAAAGATGTTATAAATCTTTTTTGAAACGAGTATAGTATTTTACTGAATTATCATTGTGCTTATAGTAGTAAGAGGTTGGTGTTAGTTTCGATACCTAATTTCGAATCTGGAGAAGATGAGGCCATTGGAAATACTCGTAGAGCATGAAGGAAGACGAAGCACCAAAGCCCTAATCCTATGTCAAAGTCACAACATGAAGGAAGAGAAGGTGGTTCGATGATTGAGGAAGGACAAACCAGAAGTTTGGTCTGGTGGAGGTAAGTGACTTCGGTGAAGAGAAGAAGTTCGTTCGGTGATGAGGATGCCGGATGAGAAATCTTGTCCAATGATTTGTGGCTCAGCGCTGAGGCTATGAAGGCCGAACGAATAATTTCATTCAGTGAAGTTGGAGCAACTAATCTCGTTCGAGGAAGAAGAAAGTTGTCTCATTCGATGTTATTTTGTTCGGTGGAATGTTCGGTGATTTGGTGAAGCATGCCGGTCCAAACTGAAGTGGTAATGCCGAACCAAATGAGCTATGCCAAACCATGCTATGCCGGACGAACCTATGCCCGACTAAATGAAGTGTGCTTATGCCGAACAGATTTTTTGATGTTTGCAGAATCAAAACCCTGGGTTACTATATAATAGCTACCTCTACTCATATCTTCACTCTATAAATAATGGAGCCTCTGGATAACAATGACAGCCATCCTAGAGAGCTGAAACTTTGCATAATTTTTTCTGTATTGTAAATTCTTCATATGTATACCCTCCAATGGTGAATCAATCTTGTAAGTCTAATCTTTCAATGATTAATAAAATCTTCTCCCCCAAGTGGATGTACACTACCTTGCCATAGTGGAATCACTATAAATACTAGTGTTATTTATTTTTCTACATTGCATAAAACTGTGACTGTCTGTTCTAGTGTTTATCCCTGTTTGTTTTGTCTCACTACAATCACGATTCAGTTGTTTTCCACTGCGTTGGGTTTTTATTCTCTTAGACTGATCATCTAAAGGGATTTTCCCTAACGGTCTACTATCAAAGCTGCAAAGTTAATTGAGGAGTGTTGGACGCTATGGTAGGAGATGAAGCGACTCCATTTGCTACAAAACCCTATACTAGAGGGATATATATCGCGTTAGGATCACAGTTGGCAATTGAGAAATGGAATGGGGATAAAGACTTAGAGAAGTGGCAATGGAGGATGAATGCTATTCTAATGAGGAATGATGTCCATCCAGTAGTGTTTACCCTTGGGAAGTTGACGGTTGACACCTCAGTCGCGGAAAGTAAGGAGATGGAGAAATGGGTATTTACTACTTTACAACTAGCTATGAGAGAATGTCATCTCAGATATTAATAGTAAGACCACTGGTAGGGGAATTGGACCAAGCTAGAAAATCTCTACTTGAAGAAATCTCTGACTAACCGTCTGATATTGCTGAATACATTTTTCACCATGTGGGTAAAAGAGGGTACTTCAGCGAAGTAACATCTTAATTTCTTTGATGATCTCGTGGTGAAGATGAAGACTGTTGACTTGAATGTGGATGAGGAGCAAATGGAAATGATTCTTTTGTGTTCTCTTCCGGAGTGATACATATGTTTCGCTAACAGCCTTATCTTCACTAGAGACACATTGATAGTGGAAGATGTGAAGTCAGACCTTTTATCTAAGGGTTTGAGAGATCAAACAAAGGAGATAAGTGTAGGAAGTAGAGGTGAAAGTAGTAGCCATGACCTCTTTGTTGAAAGAGGTAGAGAAGATAAGAAGAATTGGCACTCTAAAGGGCTTTCCTTGTCCAATAAACTCGGTAATGGCAGAAGAGGAAAATCTAAGGACGGAAAGTGCTTTATCTGCAAGAAACCTGGTCATTGGAAAAAGCATTGTCTAGATTTGAAGAAGAATGAAGAAGACAGATCTTTCTTTCCGTTTAAAGGAATAAAAACCCAACACAGTGGAAAACAACTAGATCGTGATTGTAATAAGACGATACAAATGGAGATAAACACCAGAACAGATAGTCACAAATCAATGCAATGTAGAAAAATAAATAACAACAGTATTTATAGTGGTTCCACTTCCGTGTGGCGGTGTACATCCACTTGGGGAGAGGAGATTTTATTAATCATCGAAAGATTAGAGCTACAAGATTGATTCACTTTTGGAGGCTATACATAAGAAGAATTTACAATACAGACAAAATTATGCAGAGTTTCAGCTCTCTAGGATGACTTCCATTATTGTCCAGAAGCTCCACTATTTATAGAGTGTAGGTATGAGGAGGGGTGGCTGCTATATAGCAGCTCAGGCATCTGGTTCGGCATCCATCTGGTTCGACAAGATTTGGTTTGGAAAAAAACACTCAAGGCCTGGACCGACATCTCCCAATTCCCAAACCAAACATCTAGAGCAGTACATTTGGTTCGGCATGCATCTGGTCCGGCACTTCTCTAACACCGAACCTAATATTTGGTTCGTCCTTCTGCTTGGTTTTGGTTCGGCATGTCTAAATACCAAACGAGATATATCGTTCGGCATTATCCCTTTCTTCCAGGAAAGCATTGCACCAGCCACCGAACCAAATCACCACCGGACTAAATCTTTTGTCCGACATCACCCATCATCAAACAAAACATCCTCTTGCCTTCACTGCCGATCGAAGCACTACTACTAGACCAAAATTCTAGTCTAGTCTTCCGTCGAACGAGCTCCAACTTATCACTGAAAGAAATCCACTGGACCAAATCTTTGGTCTTTCATTTCCCCCTCCGCTATGCTTCAACAATTTGACTTAGGGTTTGGAGCTCCTCCTCGAAGCTTCTCCAATGGCGACGCTTCTTCACGAATTCTAGGTATCATCTTTAACAATCTCCACCTTGATATCGAATTCCATACAAGCCTTCCAACTTCATCTACACCTTCATGCTCCAAGCAAAGGATACTTACCCAACGAGCTTCGGCAATGCCATCACCCATTACACTTTGTCAGCAAACTGCAGCAAGACCACGCCCGTCAACAAAGCGCTTGAAGTACCCATTCCATGTAGAACTTGTCAGTCTCCACTATGAAAACAAGCGTCTTCATGAACCATCTCAACTCTCCCCCCGTGCCACCTTGTGGCACCTAGCACTTTATTAAGCGAATCAAGTCCGAGCAATGCTCGAACTTAGCAACAGGCAAGGAGTTCATAAACATGTCTACTGCATTCTCCTTTGTGTGAACTTTCTGAAGAAGAACTAACTTCTCTTCACTCATCGAGACAAAGAACGACTCTCTCACCTCAATATGCTTCATCCTCGAGCTGAACGCTGGATTTTCAGCTAAGTGAATTACCTCTGACTATCACAGTACACAACCACACCTTCATATACGAAGCCTAAATCACACATCAATCGCCTCAAATAAAGCGCCTCCTTAGACGCTTCAACCGCAGCTATGAGCTCTGTCTCTGTAGTAGACAAAGCCACTATCGTCTACAACCTCGCTCTTCAACTGATCGTTGTCCCACCAATGGTGAACGCATATCCGAAGGTTGACTTCCTTCAATCTCTATCACCGGCATAGTCAGAATCGCAAAATCCAATCAAGCTAAAATCTCTTCCTTTATCTCCAAAGACAAGTCCATGGTTTGGAGTTCCTTTATGGTATCTGAAGATACACTTCACTGCTTACCAATGTGTCATTCCTGGATTTTCCATGAATCTACTCACCAATCCAACAGCCTGGGCAATATCAGGCCTAGTGCAACATGACATACATTAAGCTGCCAATTGCACTTGCATATGGGAGCTTCATTATATAAGCCTTATCCTTTTTCGAGATCGAAGAGCCTTTACTAGAAAGTTGTATATGCAAAGGCATGGGTGTGCTGATTGCCTTTGCCCCTTCCATGCTAAACCTAGCAAGCAACTTTCGAATGTACTCCTTTTGAGCGAGGCTCAAAAGTCCTAGCTTTCTATCCCTTTGGATTTCCATACCAAAATTTTCTTTGCTTCTCTAAGGTCCTTCATTTCAAATTCCGCTTTTAGCTTTATCTTCAAAATATCGATTTCAGCCTTATCCATGGAAGCAATCAACATATCATCCACGTACAAGAGTAGATACACCCATCTACCATTCTTTAAATGCTTGAAGTACACATAAGCATCTTTGATGCTACGATCAAAACCTAGTGAAAGCATAAAAGAGTCAAATCTCTTGTACCATTATCTAGGCAACTGCTTAAGTCCATACAATGCCTTCTTCAATTTACAAACCCAATTTTATTTCCCATCTACAACAAATCCTTCTGGTTGCTTCATGTAGATAGTCTCATCCGAGTCTTCGTGCAAGAAAGCAGTTTTCACGTCCAGTTGCTCCAGCTCCAAGCCATGAGCTGCGATGATAGCGAGCAAAATACGGATGGATGTATGCCTCGCTACTGGAGAGAATATATCATCATACTCCTTTCCCTTTCTTTGTGAAAACCCTTTAGCAACTATTCTATCCTTGTATCTCCCATCATCCTTCACCTTGAATACACATTTGCAACCTATAGCTTAGCTTCCTTGAGGAGGTGGTACCAAATCCCAAGTCTTGTTCTTCTTCAATGACTCTAACTACTCTTCCATAGTGCACATCCACTTTGAACTGTCACATGACTTCAAAGCTTCATCAAGGTCAAGAAGGTCCTCATGAACCACATGTAGTGTATAGTCAAACTAATCACCAAGGCTAAGGTTCTCAAACTGCCAATAACCATACCTCTCGGCGGCCTAATAATCCTATGTCTAACCCGGGTAGGTAATGCTTCTCTTAAACTTCTTTCAAATCTACCTTGAACCCAACTTCCTCTGGATTTCGCACATCACCAGCACTGCTAGAAGGTACTTGTGGACTATTTTGTGATGTTTCATCAACTGCATTTTCCTCGATGGCATCAACAACAACTCTACTATTTGGTTGAAACACGTGAACTTCTTCCATCTCCTTAGGCTTACCTGAATCATCTGATGTGGTAGGTAGCTTTTCCTTTGGATTGAACATAACAGACTCATCAAAAATAACACGTCTGGAAAGAACAATCTTTCGATCAACAGGCTTTCGAATTCGATACCTTTAATACCATTGGTGTATCCCATTAGTTTATCCTTGTATGCTCTAGCCTGCAGCTTTTCATCACCTGTATGGTGAACGTATACAGGACAACCAAAAATTTAAAAGTAACCAAGATACACTGCTTTACCTCTCTACTTCTCCTTTGGAATTTTCTCATCTATGGCTGAGAACGGAATTTGATTTATGTTATGTTGATAATGCCTCTAGACAAGCCTGCCATCAATCTCAAGCAAGGAACCTTCTCCAGTAGAGTCTTGTTCATCCTTTCTGCAACCCCACTGGATTGCGGATCTCCGGGTGTAGTGAAATGTCTCTGAATGTCATATTGTCTACAAAAGTCGAGGAACTCTCTAGAGAAAAAATTCACCGCCATCATCAAATCTTAGCACCTTCAACCTAGAACCTAATTGGTTCTCAACAAGCGCTTTCAGCCTTTGAACTTATCAAAACTTTCTGATTTGTCCTTCATCACATACACCCATTTTTTTGCGAAAGTCATCAACGAAAGAGATAAAATACTTTGCTCCTCCAAGAGAAGGAGTAGCAACCGGTCCCCAAACATCTATATGCATGTATTCAAGTACTCGCCTCGTTTTATGGAGTCCAACTCTAAAAGATACTTTAGTTTGCTTGCCTAACACACACTCTTGGAAAAAGTCCATCTTGTCAAATCTTTCTCCTTTGATCATCTTCCATCTTTGAAGCAACTCTAAGCCCTTCTCTGAAATATGACCCAACCTAAAATGCCAAAGCTTTATGGCATCCAATGCACGAGAACTGTCAACTCCAACACTTGACTCTCCAAGAACCGTAGTTCCTTTCAACAAATACAGATTTTGGAACACATCTCCTTTCATAAGAAATAGTTCACCTCTCAAAACCTTCAGACTATCCTTCTCGATAGTTACCTTGCATCCCAAAGATGCCAATTGTCCTAAAGAAATTAGGACTTTCGAAGACCTAGAACATATTGGACATCTATCAAAGTGCGTATCACTCCGTGAAACATCCCGATCCTTACTATACCTTCTCCCATTGCTCTACAGCTAACATCATTACCCATAAGAATAGAACTTCCCTCTCGTCCAATGAAAGAACTGAAGTAATCCATATTAGGCGTCATATGGAAAGATGCCCCCATGTTCAGCACCCAATGGTCTGAGACTTTTGGCACGGCTGCAGACAACACATCATCGGATACAGACTTCTCCACCGCAAATGAAGAAGATCCATATCCTTTCTTCTTCTTCAAATCTGGACAATCCTTTTTTCAATGACCAGGCTTCTTGTAGATAAAGCACACCGTCCTTATACATTCCTCTCCTACCATTACCAGGCTTCCTGGACTTGGAACGCCCTATGGAGTGCCAATTCTTCTTATCTTCTCTACCCTTTCCAACAAACAGGCCATGACTACAACTTCCACCTCTACTTCCTTCACTTATCTCCTTCATTTGATCTCTCAAAGCCCTCAGATAGAAGGCATGAGTTCACATCTTCCACTGTCAATGTGTCTTTGACGAAGATAAAGCTGTTAGTGAAACATGTGTAATGATTTGGAAGAGAACACAAATAAATTAAGATGTTCCTTTACTGTATTACCCTCTCTCATCTGCATGTTAAAAAAAATCTTCAGTAATATCAGATGGTTAGTCAGAGATTTCTTCAAGTAGAGATTTTCTAGCTTGGTCCAAATGCCCCTAGTAGTGGTCTTGCTACTAATCCCTGGGATGACATTCTCTTCCATAGCTAGTTGTAAAGTAGTAAACACCCATTTCTCCATCTCCTACCTTTTCGCGACTGAGATGTCGGCCGTGAACTCCTCCGAGGAAAACATTATTGGATGGACTACATTCCTCATTAGAGTAACCTTCATCCTTTATTGCCACTTCTCGAAGTCTTTCCTCATTTCATTTCTCAATTGCCAACTGTGATCCTGATGCGATATACATCCCTCTAGTATATGGTCTTATGACACTAGAGTTGCTTCATCTCCTGCCATAGCGTCTAACACTCCTCAATCAACCTTGCAGCTCTAATACCAGACTGTTAGGGAAAATCCCTTTAGATTATCAGTCTAAGAGAATAAAAAACCGAACGCAGCGGAAAACAATTGGATCTGATTGTAGTGAGATGATACAAAAGAGGTAAACACCAGAACAGATAGTACAGATCAATGCAATGAAGAAAAATAAATAACCCTAGTATTTATAGTGGTTCCACTTCCACGAGGCATTATACGTCCACTTAGGAAGAGGAGATTTTATTAATCACTAAAAGATTAGAGTTACAAGATTGATTCACTTTTGGAGGCTACACATAAGAATAATTTACAATACAAACAAAATTATATAGAGTTTCTTCTCTCTCGGATGGCTGTCATTGTTGTCCAGAAGTTCCACTATTTATAGAGTGAAGATATGATGAGGGGTAGTTGCTATATAGCAGCTCAGGCATTTGGCTCGCCAAGATCTGGTTCAACAAACAACACTCAAGGTCTGGACCGCCATCTCCCAATTCCCGAATCGAACATGTGGAGCCGTACTTTTGATTTGGCATGCATATGGTCCGGCACTGTTCTAACACCGAACCAAATATTTGGTTCGACCTTCTACTTGGTTTTGGTCCAGCATGTCCAAATACCGAATGAGATACTGCGTTTGGCGTTATCCATTTATTTCGGGAAAGCATTGCACTGGCCATCGAACCAAATCACCAACAAACCAAATCTTTGGTCCGGTCCCATTACTGAAAAAATTATCCTTTTGCCCTTACTCCCGATAGAAGCACTACTATCGGACCAAAATTCTGGTCCGGTCTTCCATCGAACGAGCTCCACCTTGTCACGGAACGAACTCCATTAGATCAAATCTTTGATCTGGCATTTCCTCCTCCGATTTGCTTCAGCAATGTGACTTATGGTTTGGAGCTCCTCCTCGAAGCTTCTCCAATGGCAACGCTTCTTCACGAATTCTAGATATTATCTCTAACATTTACTGCATAACTTTATATATATATATATATATATATATATATATATATATTTTCCTTTACTATTTATTTATTTTATTACTTTGTTTGGCATTTTTTTCTGAATTTCTTCTGTTATTTTTTCTTGGTAATGAAAGCTTTTCTAAACGTGTTGGTTTGACTAATAGTGTTTCCAGATTGAAAGATGATATTTGTGCTAAATGTACTGAATTAACTCCCGATTCTTTTGGTATGTCATATGAAATGGATAGTAAGAGAAGAAAGATTAAAATTAATTCTAAATTGCATTCCATTTTGTTGCTTTATGCCACTACACCAAAATAGTAATTTGTAACATTTTATATTTGTTAATTTCTAACACTTATAGATGTTACAGCCCACTGACAATAAAAAAGTGTTACGATACCTAGAAAAGTGTTGAAAAATATAAATAATGCTTTTTATAAACTTTCCAACGCATCAATTATAATTTACAACACAAAAAAGTGTTAGAACCCTTGGTAAATTTGTAAATAACTCACTAAAAATTGGACCCTTCATAATCTTGTATATCGAGCATTTTCTAACGCTTTCCCATTCTCGGCTGCAAAATTTTAATTTAAGATTAAGGTTCCCCCAAGATGCCTCCGCGCCAATCAAAACTTTGGCCCCTCTGATTCAGGCTTTCCCATTCTTGCCTATCAAAACTATCCTCCAAGCTACCCTCCGCCCCTATCAAAGATTTCCCATTCTCGGCCGTAAAATTTTCCCATTTAGTTGGCGCGTCATCCCCACTTGACATCGACTAGAGGCTCTCGCGACTTCAGGCTTAACTGATTCGACATCGACCAGACATCGACTTCATCTTTCTAGGCGACTTCGGCAACCTTAGGTTCGATTTTGATTTTTCATATTGGTTCTGTTGGATAGATCTTTTTATATTAATAGATGCTTGATGGTATGTCCGACTTTTTTTACTTCGCTTGATATATGCTAGATGGTATGTTCAGATTTTTTTTAACTTCTAATTTTTTACTTTTCATTAGATATTTTAAAAAAAAGAAATTAAAAAAGAATGTGTACATGGTATGCTAGATGGTATTATAGAACTGCAACGATACCCAAATCAAGATTCATAATTGATTTTTTACTTTCCAATATATATTTAAAACAACAGAAATAAGAGAAGATAAACAAAGGGAAAAAAGATACCTACAATTGAATTGGAAGTGTAGAAGAATGCATGTTTAATAGCATACTGCAGCTTCTGTAGTATTGTGTTTTATATGCTGATATTATGCTTGTTTAAAAATATTACTCTTGTGGATATTGTTCTGTGTTGGACACAAACGATTAGTGTATATAAGCATGATTATGTGATTACTTATATTATTAAGCTTGATAAAAAAATTGATTTGATAATATTTTTGGAGAACCATTCTGTCTTACAAATAGCTTGAACAGGATTTTTTGTGACTTCTAGACTCAGACCAAATCGCGCACCCACACTAACTTCTCATAATTAAAAACCTTCATTCTATTGAAGTTTTCTATGAAATTTCTTATATCATGTTTGCAGCTATGGAGGGGTTCCAATAGATGACACACCCACACTAATGGTGGTCGACCTGGCTTAGCAGGTGGGGTTTTGGGGGGGGGGGGGCTTTAATTGTGTCCTAGAGTTATATTTCTATTCAATTTTGATAACGTTATAATGTTTTAACTAAACATAATCTAGTGAATGAATGCTTCACTTACGGCATAAAATTTTTATGTCATATTTCCAATGAAAGGACAATAAGATTAATAAATACTGAAATAATCTGAGTTTTTGAATTTTATCATTTTGTATTATAAAAGAAAAACAAACAAAACACGCAAAATATGGGTTACAAGAAGAACACAACTAGAAATGATTTACACTGATAGTTGTTGGTAGTGATGTTCCATCTTTTTATGGAGAAAAATACTTCTTTACATATATTGATAATTTTTCATGTTATAGACGTTTATTTGTTGCATGAAGGGTTAGTGAAGTTCTCAAGCAATTAGACAATAAAGAGAAAATTATCATTTTGATCGAGGTAGTGAATATTCTGAAAAATATAATGGAAGTAACCAATGTCAAGATCAGTTTACTAAATTTCTAGAAAAGCAGAACATGTGTATAATCTGAAAAATATAATGGAAGTAACCAATGTCAAGATCAATTTACTAAATTTCTAGAAAAGAAGGACATGTGTATATTACCTTATGCTGGCCACAACAAAATGGCAGTAGCAAGGTGTAATCACGCATTAATGGGTATGATTAGGAATATGCTAAGCGATTCATGTACCAATATCATTGTGGATGCATGCACTAATAATTGCCATGTATTCCTGATAAGCGTTCCTAGTTAGGTTGTTCCAGTCTCCAGAAACACCTTTTGAACTTGCTATAAACCAATAGGGAATCCAATTTAAGACAATTACATGTTTAGGGTTGTCGGACATAAATAACAAGTTGTAGTTTACACAAAAGGGATTTTGGTTCAAGAACAATTAATGGTTGTTTCATTGGCTCTAGGATATATTACTGGTATAATTTTATTGTTCTAATTATATCACATGATTCGTTGAAACTAGAAGTGTTAGATTCATTAATAATCGTGAAAATAGTGAGAACTTAGAGCCACTATCAGTGGCAGTTCTTTAAATGAAGGTGAATTTTCCTTTATCCACCACTTTCATAACTGCACCTAGGGGCGTCTATGTAGTTGTTGAATGGTTAAACAATGAACAAGAACAACAATTCATATTTTTTTCCCTCCGCGATGATTTTCAGCTTGCTTTTGAAATTTTAATGGCGTCTTCATCGTTATCTTTCTCTTCCTCTTCTTTCTCCTTTGACTCCGCATCCTTTCCTCCTCTTTCTTCAACCTCTTCTTCTGTTCTTCCCTCATCTTCTCTTTCTGCATCTACTGCTAATCAATCAAATCCAGTGTTAACTTCCAATAGCAATGATTCTTGTTCTCTGAATTCAAACTGGTCGAATCTTTTCAAATCATTACCTCGTAATGCAGGGTCGTATAAGCCTATTCATTTTGATATTTCGCGAGACAAACCTTCTTTTGATTTACCGGATCTTGTTAAAGAGGAGGGATTAAAATACTGGAATAATCATTTAGTCGGTTTCTTTCTTGATGGTACGCTTTCTTTCTTGTCTGTTGTGAATTTTCTTAAAAGATATTGGAAACTTAAAGGTGAAGTTGAATTTAAATCAGATGGGTTTAATTTTTACTTCAATTTTTCCAATCAAGAGGATAAGGACCATATCCTTAACTCGGACCCTATCTTTATTAGAGGTAGGATGTTCATAATTACAAAATGGGATCCATCTATTGGGTTATCACAAGCTCAGGTTAAGAAAGTGCCGGTGTGGATACATTTTCATAGGATTCCAATTATTTTGTGGACGTTAGTTGGTATCAATTGGTTGGCATGTCACATTGGTAGATTAATTTGTTTTGATAGTAGCACTGAAAAGTTGCAAAGGTTTAAGTACGCAAAAGCATTGGTGGAGATTTCGCCTGATTCTGAATTACCTGACACTATTCATGTACCACAGCTAAGAAAGAATTGTCCTGATGTTAGATTATCTTATGATTGGAAGCCTAAAATTTGCACTCATTGTAGAATTTTTGGACATGATACTGCAACTTGTGAATTTGTTAATACTGCCAATGATGCAAAGGATAATAATCTGTATGATATGGAGGAGAATGAAGTTAGGATTCAAACTGGTCATGATGCTAATCCTATTGATCAGAATTGGAAAGTTGTTAATAAAAGAAATAAGGGGTATGGAAGAGGAAAGTCTCTATGGTTAAGGAAAATATTCAATCAAATGTTGATACTATGAGTAGTAAGGAAGTTGGCAAACCAAAAGATAATGAAACTCATATTGTTAATAGTTCTTGCCCTACTGTTAATGCTAACTCATTTTCAGTTTTATCAAACCCTTCTATTGATATGGTCAGGGTTGGTGTATCTGATCCATTATGTGATGCAAATCTTTCTACTTCATCTTTGTCAGTTGAAAATCCTTCTAATGCTTTATCTGACTCGGTTTCAAAGGTTATCTCAGCTATTGTTCCAAATTCTATTTCAACTTCATGTTGTTCTCAATTCAGTTCTAAATCACCATCCATGAATGTTCCTAATCCTTCACCATATTTGCATTTGTCACCTCCTAAAAATATTTTACTTCCACCTCCTTCTGGGTCATGTGAGAGTGCAGTTGTTATGAAGAATTCTAGTTGTACTAGTAATCTGGATTCTATTGATCTTAATAAGGGTAAGGAATATAAGCCTCCTGAGGTCCAACCTTTATCTTCATCCAAAAATAATTCTCATCCAAGGCATACTAGGAAGAATCCTTCACCACTGTTACCTCCTCTTCCTAATAAATGAATAACATTGCTTTTTGGAATATTAGGGGGGCTAATTTACCCTCTAAACAATTAGAGATTAAGAATCTTATTGAGATCAAAAATATTCATTTGATGTGTATTTCAGAAACTAAGCTTGACATTCTCTCAACTATTAAGGCTATTCGTTTGATTGCTCCATCTTGGTTACATGATAATAACTTTCTTGAATCTAATTATGGCAGACTGCTCACTCTTTGGAATCCACATTTGTTTAAACTTTCCAGAATTAGTGCCTCTGATCAATATATTCATTATAATTGTATCCATCTACCTTCCAATACAAACTTTCATCTTACTTCTGTGTATGCTCAAAACTCATTAGCTCTGAGACAGGTATTCTTGGATCATCTTCCCTCTTTAAATTCATCTTCTATCCCCTGGATTATTGGTGGTGATTTTAATTGTATGTTTGCAAGTAACCAAAAAATTGGTGGCTGCCCTTTATCTCTTAAGGATATTTCTCCTCTAAACAGTGCTTTAATTCAATCAAATCTTATCCCTGTTAAATACTTTGGTTCTGATTTTACTTGGTCAAACAGTAATAGGAGTGGTAATCCAACTTTATGTAAGCTTGATCATATTTTCTTAAATCTTTCTTTTCTTCATCTTTGGCCAAAATCTTTCTATCACATTTGTCAGCCTTCTTTATCTGATCATTGCTCATTAATTTTTCATTGGGGAGTTGATGATTTTTGTGGAGGGAAACACACTTCTAAATTTTTTAATTTTTGGACTAAGCAGGTGGATTATTATGATATTTTAAAGCGGGTCTGGAGTATGCAATTTGGCAAGGATCCTCTTACAAATATTATTCTCAAGATGAAAGCTCTGAAATTTCAACTTAGGAATTGGTCTTCAGCAATTTTTGGTAAGGATTCTAAACTTTCTTCTCAAATTAGGAATCAGCTGATTAGGATACAGGAGGAACTGAGTGCTAGACCATTTGATACTATTTTACTTCATACCGAATTGCAATTAAAGAATATTCTTGAGCAAGTTATTCAAAAGGAAGTGTCTTCACTCAAGCAGATAATTCATTTGAGAATGGATAAAGAGGCTGATAGGAACACTAAATATTTTCATAATTACTTAAAAGTTAAAAGGAACCGTGAATGCATTTTTCAGATAAAGGATATGTTTGGAAATTTAGTGGAAACTTTTGATGGTATTAATGAAGCTTTTGTGAGGTATTTTACTTCAATTTTAGCTCCAAACAATCAATTCATTCTTGACATTAAACCTCTCTATGATATTACTCTTCCAACCTTAAATACCCTTCAATCCAATTCTCTGATTAGTGCTATTTCTAATAATGAAATTGAAGCTGCGTCCTTAGTTTGGACAGTGATAGTTGTGGAGGTCCAGATGGTTATAATGCACATTTTATTCAACAGAGTTGGAAGATAATTGGGTCTGACATTATTAAGGCTATCCAATATATTTTTCTTAATAATAAACTCCCTATTGGACTAGCTGCCACTGCTATTGCCCTAATACCCAAGATTGTTAATCCATCTTCTGTTGTTGATTTTAGACCAATTTCATGTTGCAATATCATTTATAAAATTATTTCAAAGGTTTTAGCTAATAGATTACAATCAGTCTTGCCATCTATCATCTCCAACAATCAGGCTGCATATATTAAGGGTAGATCAATAAGTGATAATATTCTCTTAACCCAAGAATTATTGTATGGTTATGAAAGGAAAAATATTTCTCCAAGGTGCACGTTAAAGCTTGACATTAAAAAGGCATTTGACTCTATTTCTTGGAATTCAATTTTAGCAATCATGTCCAGAATGAATTTCCCAAAGCCTTTTTTAGCATGGATTTACACTTGTATATCATCACCTATGTTTTCTATTTCAAGAGAGGGTGGGCTGTATGGTTATTTTAAAAGTGTACAAGGTGTTAGGCAAGGTGATCCAATTTCTGCATACTTGTTCATAATAGTTATGGAACTTCTTAATCCTATTTTGATGGATCTTGTTGCTAAAGGAGATTTTCAGCTTCATCCCAAATGTAAAAGACCTGTTATTACTCACCTTCTCTTTGCTGATGATCTTATCATTTTTACTAAGCCTTCTTATCACAATATTCAGTGTATAATTTCATCCCTAGAGATTTTCTATTCTATTACTGGCCTTCAGATTAATCTTCACAAGTCAAATATATTAGTTGCTGGTTTAAATTCATTTCAGAAAAATGATATTATTAGGTGCTCAGGTCTACAGGAATTATCCAAAAGTACTTTCTACTTGGGTTTGCCTATCTTTTGCTCTATAATTACTAAACAAAATTGCCTACCACTTTTTGAGAGGATTATTGAAAGGCTTCAGATATGGCCAATGGATAAACTGTCACAAGCTGGTAGGTTAACTATCATTCAATCAATTGCAGTGGCTATGACAACATATTGGACTAGACATTATATACTTCCTGTTAAGCTTATTAATATGATATCTAGTGCACTTAATAAATTTCTTTGGCATGGTGACCCTTTTTCCAGAAAGTTGATTCCTATTTCTTTTTACAAACTATTTGAATCCAAAAAGAAAGGTGGTCTTGGTATTACTAATATTTTTTTATGGAATAAGGCTGCTATATCAGTATATTTCAATAAGATCTTTGATTCTGAAAAGAATTTATGGTCTCAATGGGTCAATAATAATCTTATTGGTAAAAAGAATTTTTGGACTATGCCCATACCACAAAATTGCAGTTGGGGTTGGAGATGTATTCTCAAGCTTAGGGAGACTTTCATTCCTCTTGTACAGTGTAACTATGTTTTGATTAAGGGTTTATCTTTCTGGCATTCACCATGGGCTAAACAAGGGTTGATCTTGAGTTCTGTAGTGGATTATAACTTGAGAAGAAGCTCTGGTATTACTGAACAGGCAAAGGTTGAAGAGTTTTTACATGATGATGGTATGGTTTTACCATATTCTAGTTCCTCTCAACTTAGGAACTTATGGAATGCCATCACTGATAATCCCATTAAGAATAATGACAATGTTTTAATTTGGTCTGACAAGGGTAAACATCATTCCATTAGACTTGTTTATAATGCTCTCTATCAAAATGGTTATCAATTCCCCTGGCATTCAAGAATATGGAATATTGGAGGTAGTGCAAAGGAAAATTTATTGTTATGGAAAGAGATGGCTAATGCTTTAAATACCAAAGATAAACTTTGTAAAATGGGTATTATTTCAGATGACATATGTGTTCTATGCAAATCAGAAACTGAAAGTAATACTCACTTGTTTTTTGAATGCACTTTTGTGTACCAGATTTGGTATAGATTGCTTTCTAATGGTGGTTTTTATAAACCATCACCTGTTAGTTCGGTTGAATGGTTTAATGTGTTCAAAGCTACAAGATGGAAGACTCATATGACAAGGTTGCTGCTTAAACTGCTAAAGAGATTGATATATGCAATATGGTCTGAAAGGAACAATAGAGTTTTTGGTATTGGATGTAAGAATATGGCACAGCTATATAATTTGGTTCATGGCAGCATTCTCAGAGACATTAAAGCTAATCATATTTGAAGTTCATGGCAGTTTTACTTACATGCAGATGGCTATTCTCTGGATTATTATATACAATAAGATTCCCAAGTCTGTATGTAGTGATTTATTCAGTTTGGTCTTTGTAATGAATTCTTTGATTGTATTTGTTTGTTTTATTATCATTGTAATGGCCAAGATGGTTGTATTTGAGTGAAATTGGTGGATTTGTAACTGCTCTTGTAAAACTACATAAGTCAATAAAATGAGTTCTTACTCTTGCTTTTCAAAAAAAAAAAGAACAACAATTCATTGATAAATAATTAAAACATCCATAATATCAATGAACCTATAATGAATGTACCATAAGAAATAGATTTAAAAAGATCTCATAGACAAAAAAGACTGGTTTTTATTTGGTATATATACTAGAAACCTGATTTTACATAGGAATAGATAAAAATTCAATTTCATTTCCACAAGCTATTGAAAGTGTTAATTCTTTTAAATTGGCACTGATTTTATAGGGTTCGTTTCATCAATCTCCAATAGGACCTTTTTTTTAATAATATCTGTGGCTTTGATGGCTCAATATATTTTGGTGGCACCAACAAATAAGAAATTTGCTTATTTAAATGGAAGTTTAGAAGAAAAAAGTTTATGTGGATGAACTTGATGGGTCCCCACTGAAGCAAAAGAACAGAGTCGGTAAATTCATATCAATATAAAAACTACATGTTATTGTAAGCTTAAGCTTGATGATACAATCATTTTCTTGGGATTAAATGGAAAATTGTCATTGTGTCTATCTGAAGTTCTATGGAAGCTACTTTATATTTTTGATACTATATATTGAAGATAGCTCATTTGTTACTGATGATTTCGGTTTATTATACAAAACTGTGATATTTCTTTCTAGTAAGGTATTATGGATACAATCTTCGTGATATGAATTTTTTGATACATCCATAAATTCATCTTGCAAAATTGCCTAACCTGTGTTTTCTACTTGCTCTTCCACTGTTCAATATGTACATTAGTGTATTGTTGTTAATTATACTATAATGTATTTGAAAATGTATTGTTTCTCATAGATGTGTTGTACTTTAAATCACTACTGTTCAATATGTACATTAGTATATTGTTCACGTGTCAAGTTCAGGGTCAACCATTCATCTTAGTTGGTTAGGCTTATGTAGATAATAGTTTCAAAGTGAAAAACCAATAACAGGGGTCTGTGCATATGTGAAAACACAACCATGTACTTTGTCGTCACATTTTGTGATAGATACCAATAAGAATACAAGCATTAAAACGAACATTGATTGCACTTCTTTTTTATAAATTAACTATAATACATGTATAGGTCAATCAAACTAAATGTTTTCGTAATATGGGTCTTCGTAATTGATATAATTGAATCGATAACGCTATTATGTCTTGTCTTAGAACATGGACTATGGAGGTAGAGGTCGATATTCCAATACCAATGCAATAGAAATCATTCCTGAAGTCTTCAATACAGCTAGTAACGATGCTTGGAGTCAATCATCGAATGAACAATCAAATTGGCCAACCATGTAATCTATATATTGCGAATAACATAAACCCTAAGATCTAGAGTTACATGATTATCACATATGTAAAGAATTAATAAAACATACCTCCAGACATCTTGTATACGAATCAGCAATCGATGTTGTCGAAAGCTGTTTCAATGGAGAAAGGAAATGGTTTCTCTCTTTTCCTATATATTTCTTTATGTGTTTTCTATATCCTTTGTGATGGGGAAAGGTTAATATTTATAGGTAGAGAGAGGACCAAATTTCCAGATTTGTAGACTTAATCTTGATCGTCCATCAAGATCAAGATTAGAGAAATTAACGCTCTAGATTATAACCGCTTTATTTATTTAGCATATTAATAGGAAAAACCTTTTAAATTCTATTGACCATATAATAAGGAAGGAAACGTTTGAGGAAGGAAACGTTTGAGGAAGAAAACGGTCCATTAATATACCACATAATGAGGAAGGAAACGATCCATAAATGTACCATATAGTGAGGAAGGAAACGGTCTATTAATGTTTTCGCATTAATTTCCTTACAAAACGGTCAAATTTCCTTACAGTCTCCCACTTGGTCAATAGTAAAATCCACTAATGTTTTCGTATTAAGGTCATAAGGCGCGCATGATTTGCTAAAATTTTCTTTATTCGGTTATCATAAGTGTCTTGGCTAATCTAGTGGTCAATGGAAGTCATGACGTGTATACGTTATTTTGCAACATGCTTACTTCCATGTACTATGACATTGACAACTTTCATAACTAGACCGTAGATGAGCATAACTTAATGGTCACATAATGTCTTGAAGCAAAAGACTATTTCTGTTATCATTTATCTAAATATAAATGTGTACACATTATAAAACAGAAATAAAAGATGTCCAAATTATTAAGAGCTCAATAATTGTTATGTCTAGATAAGTACAAAATAAATGACATAATAAGAAGATAATTAGGAACTATCTACAAGACCCATGCTATCAGTATGTCTCTGAAAGGTCTTTGGAGGTAGTCCTTTCGTGAATATGTCTGCCACTTGTAAGTCTGTACTTATTGATTCAATAATAATTTTCTTTAGTTTAACATCTTGCTTCAGTAGTAGGTATTTAAGGTCCATGTGTTTGTAACCTTTGGTTATCCTATCATGCTTGGAGAAAAAGATTGCAGCTTCATTGTCACAGTAGACAGTTAGTGTCTTAGAGATAAAACTTAAAGTGCCAAATTGTGAGACAAAATTACGCAGCCATGTTACCTGAATTGAAGCCTCATAACATGCTACGTATTCAGCCATCATGGTGGATCCGAAAAGCATCTCAGATTTCTAGCTTCTCCATGATATTGCACCTCCACATAAGAGGTACACATAGCCAAGAGTGCAGATCCTAGTGTCAGGACATCCAGCAAGGTCTGAATCAGAATAACCAGTTACCTATAGGTAACTTGATTTTCTATAGGTGAGCATGTAATTCCTTGTTCCCTTTAGGTATCTTAGTACCTTCTTTGCAGCTTTCCAATAAGCGATTCCTGGGTTACTTTGAAATCTACCCAGCATACCAACTGCATGACTGATATTAGGTCTTGTACAGACCTGTGAATACATCAAACTCCCTACAAGAGATGCATAAGGATATTTGGTCATTTCTTCTCGTTCCATGGGAGTCTTTGGGCACTGCTCAAGAACAAGTTTGTCTCCTTTCTGCAGTGGGACAGGACTAGAGGAACAATTCGTCATGCCAAATCTCTCAAGAATTTTGTCAATATATGCTTTTTGAGACAATCCTAGAATTCCTTGTGATCTATCACGGAATATTTCTATTCCTATCACATAGGATGCCTCACTCATGTCTTTCATTTCAAAGTTCGTTGAGAGATAATCCTTAGTTTCATGTAATAAACCAAGGTCGCTGCTAGCTAATAATATGTCATCAACATACAGAATCAAAAATATGAACTTGTTCCCACTGAACTTGAGGTATATGCAAAGGTCAACTATGTTTTCTGTGAAATCGAAAGCGGTAATGATTTCATGAAACTTTAGATACCATTGTCTAGAAGTTTGTTTCAGTCCATATATTGATTTCTTAAGTTTGCAGACCATGTCTTCCTGTCCTTCAATTATGAAGCCTTCAGGTTGACACATGTAGACTTCTTCTTCCAAGTCTCCATTTAGAAAGGCTGTTTTCACATCCATTTGATGTAACTCGAGATCATAATGAGCTACTAATGCCATGATAATTCTAAGAGAATCTTTCCTGGAAACAGGAGAAAAAGTTTCATTATAGTCAATGCCTTCTTTCTGATTAAAACCTTTGAAAATAAGTCTAGCTTTATATCATTCAATTTTACCATTACAGTCACGTTTGGTCTTGAAGACCCACTTACAACTAACTGCTTTATGTCCTTGCGGCAATTGAACGATTTCCCAAACTTGATTATTATCCATAGATTTCAGTTCATCTTTCATGGCATCAATCCATTTAATAGAATTACCATCATTAATGGCTTGTGAATAAGAAATTGGGTCCGTAGTTCCTTCAGATTCTATTAGATAAAGCATATAATCATCAGGAATAGCTGATCTTTTTTGTCTTTGAGATCTTCTTAATGCTAGTTCCTGTGGTACTTCATCAACATTATGATTGGTGATAATTTCATTATGAAGTTGTTGACCATTTATTGGGTTTTCATCATTGTGAACACGTTAAACAATGGGATGAGTCCCAATATCTTTCGAAATAGAGGGTAAGATAATGGGTACCCTTATTTCATGAATGACCACTTCTTGTTGTTTTGTACTCCCACTGATTTCACCATTCTCAAAGAATTTGGCATTTCCGGTTTCAACAATTCTTGTACTATGGTCAGGACAATAAAATCTATATCCTTTAGATTTTTCTGGGTAACCTATAAAGTAACCACTGACTGTCTTAAAATCAAATTTCTTTTCATTTGAATCGTACAGTCTAGCTTCAGCTGGGCAACCCCAAATTTGGAGATGTCTTAAACTAGGTTTCCATCCTTTCCAAAGTTCAAAAGGAGTCTTTGGAACGGCCTTACTTGGAACTCTATTTAAGATGTAGTCAGCTGTTTGTAATGCATCCATCCATAATGATATAGGTAAATTTGCATGACTCATCATGGATCTAACCATTTCCATGTATGTATGATTTCGCCTTTCAGCTACACCATTCTGCCATGGAGATCCAAGCGTTGTGTATTGTGCAACAATTCTAAGTTTTTGAAGAAGTCTAGCAAAAGGTCCAGGATGTTGTCCCGTTTCATCATACCTTCCATTGAATTCACCACCCCTATCTGACCTAATAATTTTCACTTTTCTTTCTAATTGCCTTTCGACTTCAGTAATAAACACTTGTACAGCGTCCACTGACTGAAATTTTTCATGCAACAGATAAAGAAAGCAATAACGTGAAAAATCATCGATAAAAGTGATGAAATATTTCTCTCCTCTAAAAGTTGGAACATCAAAGGTCCACAAATATATGTATGTATTATTTCAAGAAGTTGTGTACTTCTTGTGGCTCCTTTCTTTGTGTTTTTTGTTGTTTTTCCTTTAATACAATTAATACATGTTGTAATGTTAGCGAAGTCTAGGTACGGTAGGACACCATCTTTCACTAACCTTTTGATTCTTTCACTGGATATATGACCCATTTTTTATGCCACAAGAAGTAAGAATCATTCTTGGATGACTTTCTTTTAGTTTCTTTTCCATGCAGGGTGAGTTGGATTTCAGCATTTTGTTTAAGATGAAGTTTATAAAGTCCATCAATTAATATTCCAGAACCAATAAGACTAGAATTTTTAAATAAATTAAAATTTCCATTTCCAACTTCAAAAGAATATCCAAATTTATCAAGTACACTTACAGAAATCAAATTACAGGAAATAGACGGAACATAAAGAGTTTGACATAAATCTAACTGATAACCGCTATCTAAAATAAGACGAAAAGTTCCAATAGCTTCAATTGGAGCTTTATCTTTATTCCCCATTAAAATGAAATTCTCACTTGGGTTTGTGGTTTGGATCGTAATGAATCCCTGCATAGAATTCGAAACATGAACGTTAGCAGCAGTATCAATCCACCAAGTAGAAGAAGGTACATTAGTAAGATTTGATTCGAAATGACTTACGAAACCCATTGGGTTACCTTTCTTTTCGAACCATGCTTTGCACTTAATGCAATCTGCCTGGAAGTGTCTAGGTTTCTTGCAGAATTTGCAGACATCATCCTTCCTTTTCTTCTTGGATGGTTGAGTGGCGTCATCAGATTTGGGTGGTGCTCTTTTATGCTGTGAGTTGTTCTTTTTGCCAGCTTGTTTTCCAACCCCTTGAGTGAAATAAGCAACTTTAATGCCTTGCGAGCCTTGCCTAGACTCCTCTTGAACCAGTTTGTTAGTCAATTCATTCAGACTCCACTTTTTCGTAATAGTGTTGTAATGAATTTTGAATGGTTCATACTGAGGAGGTAAGCTAGTGAGAATGAATTGGACGAGAAAAGCATCGTCCATGACCAATCCCAAGTTCTTAAGTTTGGCAGTAAGGTTAATCATTTCAATGACATGAGCGCTCATTGAGCGATAACCATCAAACTTCATGGTTACAAGATCTGCCATAAGTTTCCCAGCAAGGGATTTGTCCGCAGTCTTGAACCGATTTTCAATGGATTGCAAATATTCTTTTGCGCTTTCAGTTTTGGGTAGGGAGGTTTTGATGTTGGTATCAATCACCATTCGCATAAACATCATGCTGAGCCTATTAGATCGTTCCCAATCATCATGGAGTTTGTTTTCCTCAGGCGTACTTGTGTCAGTAAGTGGGGCTGGCTTTTCCTTAAGGAGAGCCACGTCCAGTTCAAGTACGCCTAAAGAAAACTCAACTTGCTCTTTCCATTCTGAGTAGTTGGTTCCATTGAGTTTGACGATAGACATAGCGTACGAATTAAAGTTTGAGGGCATTGCAACTGCAGATATAAAAGAAATGTAGGCTTCTTTATTAGAATAAAACACATGTCATAATAAGAGGTTAGGTTTAGCGCCTCCTGTGGGTAGACAGTAGAACCATACTCATGAAAGAATGATAAACATTAATGTTTCATGCGTTATTGTGCAAGCAGCAGCCGCCTGTGGACGGGACTGCATGCATCAGACCAGAGGAAACCTGGAATTTAAGCACGGAAGCGTAAAAATAAAACAAGAGAGAAAAGAGATAAACATTAATGTGTTTTTTTTTGCATAAACATTTGTCATTCTTTCAAGTAATCCACATCAAGGATAATAAATGTCTAGTAACTCCAAGTAAATTCCATACATGAATTTAACATATAAATAATTATTTTTCAAATCTTATATACACAATATCTTGCAAGTTCCAGGTCATGAATTTAATGTCAAACTAGAAAACAATTGTTTTCAATATGTATACTTTCTGAAAAGTATTCGCATACAATAAGTTGTTCCATATTATACAGTAGGTCAAATATTAAAGTAGGAAAAAATCAACTTTTGTGGAAATATAAACTTTCCAGATCCAGATCTAAGAATACAGTAAATAGAACAATATTGATAATCATGATTACTGTAGCAACTTAAATAACATGAATATTAAACTTGAATCATATTAACATTAATAATCATTATCATTATCATAGTAAAATTACAAACATCATATCAAAGATCTATAGTAGTTTCGTTTTATATATTGATGGATAATCATGAATTCTAAAATCTCGCTCTGATACCACGTGTAATCTATATCTTACGAATAACATAAACCCTAAGATCTAGAATTACATGATTATCACATATGTAAAGAATTAATAAAACATACCTCCAGACATCTTGTATACGAATCAGCAATGGATGTTGTCGAAAGCTGTTTCAATGGAGAAAGGAAATGGTTTCTCTCTCTTTTCCTATATCTTTCTTTATGTGTTTTCTATATCCTTTGTGATGGGCAAAGGTTAATATTTATAGGTAGAGAGAGGGCCAAATTTCCAGATTTGTAGACTTAATCTTGATCGTCCATCAAGATCAAGATGAGAGAAATTAACGCTCTAGATTATAACCGTTTTATTTATTTAGCATATTAATAGGAAAAACCTTTTAAATTCTATTGACCACATAATGAGGAAGGAAACGTTTGAGGAAGGAAACGGTCCATTAATATACCACATAATGAGGAAGGAAACGATCCATTAATGTACCACATAGTGAGGAAGGAAACGGTCTATTAATGTTTACGCATTAATTTTCTTACAAAACGGTCAAATTTCCTTACAAACCAAAGATGACTATCAAGTCTGGGATAGCGACTCCACTCCTAAACAACCTTCTACTAAAATACCAAGGACTCAACCACAAATTGATTCCAACAGCAAATCGAAAGCCATAGGCAAAATGTTCTTCAAAACAAAACTATGCTGCAAGTTCCATACAGGAACTTGTCCATACATAACATGCTGCAATTTTGCACATGGGGTGGAGGAGCTTCGGCCTCCTCCTCCTAATTAGCAGGAAATCGTGGCTGCAAATGAAGAAGCAGTGGAGCCTAGAGAAGAGCATCAAATTCCTATTTTGACCTCAGATGCTACAGCCGGAGAAGGTCAGAGGTCCTATAATGGAAGGCACTGCAATAAATTCTTCACTTAAGAGGGCTGTCCTTACGGGGACATGTGTACTTTTTTGCATGATGAGCAGTCTATAGCCAGGGAGAGTGTGGCTATAAGTCTTTCTCCTTCGTTCGGGAGTAGTAATTAAGCAGCAGGGGCGAATGGGATTAATCAAAAACCTTCAAATTGGAAGACTAGGATTTGTAACAAGTGGGAAATGACTGGGTATTGCCCATCTAAGAGCAAGTGTCATTTTGCTCATGGGGCTGTAGGTATGGTGTTTTGATTTTTCTTATGCATACATTTTGATTTGCGTTAAAGCATTATTCTTGAACTCCGATTTTCCACTGGCGGGTGTAACAGTTTTACCTATCCTGCCACCAACCCTTGCAAGAAAAATATCAAGCTCGCTTATGCTAAGGAGTCGTATACTTTCATATCAACGTTGCAATCCTCAGATGCAACTTCCATCACGTCGTCAACTTCCTTCACCACATCTGCTACCTCCTTTCACCAACTGCCACCTTTCGAAGCCCTTTCTTTGACCTTTACTTTTTAGAACCTAATATAGTATATTGATTCTGAAGACTAATTGACATATAATAATAACAATAATAATAGAAATAAAATTACCTCAATGTTCATATTGATTGGCATTTGTCCGTATGAATGACTTTATAGTACAGTATTCATATTAGTTCATAAAGTGAAATCAAACATGTTTATGTACCAAAATATTCTCAACTTCAGGGAATGTGATTTCTTGGTTCACTTAATCAAGTAGTTGATCTAGCATCAGAACTGCGTTTAGTGTTCCATTTATAAAATAATGTTCTTACAATTTTGTATACAAATCAAGTAGTAGATGCAGCAGCCTGCTGCTCCTGCTTGCAGCATGGCATTTTTTTTCTCCTACACTATTGCTGCTTGCAAACGCCAAATTTATTTTAAGAGAGTAGAAGCAATATTAATATTTCACTAGCTTCTAAAATGAACATATATCCTACAATACCTAATATAAACCATACGGTAGGGTTAATTATCAATGGCTAGCAACTAGGCATAAGGTTCAATTTGCATGCCAAGCTAGTAAAAGAAAGGACATCAACATGCAAAAATGCAATAGGTTGTCCATGCAAACAACTTTTGACCCATGAGTTCACATATCAGAAACAACATACTGATATATATATATATATATATATATGCATTAAAATGGAACAATTTATGCACTGAATTTTATAACGTGAAGTATTGTACTTATATAAGTTATCCTTTGCATTACATAAGTGAAACAAAAACCAAAGCTAACTATTTTACTTTGTACTTCATTTGGTAAAATTAGGAGTCATGCAAATAACGGTTTCATCAAGTGATACACTATTAAGTGATATACAATATTTTATAGAGTGATACACTATCAAACTGGGTGCTTTTGAAGTATTCTGGTCATGTTTCGGATTGGGTATCGCTGGCCGCTGTGTATCTTTTTTTGTGAGATAGTGTTCTAGTTTTGTATGATTTTTGTTGAATTTTGGTGTTTTGAGAGACTTCCTTTGCAACAAGATGGGATTTTATCATTGCATTTGTTCTTGCTTCGGTGATATTTTTTTTGGTCAGCGTGCCTTTGCCTCAGTGTGTGCTCTTGCACCAGTTTCTTGTAAGCTTAGGTCAAAGTGTATTTTGCAACTGCCTTTTGTATAATAGGGTGTGCACAAAGTAGAAAATTTCTATGCTACGCTAGTCATTGAATTTTGATGAATTCTAAGGCATTGTTTATTTGATAAATTGATAAACTTTGAGAAATTGCATTTGATAACCAGTATCTTCAATTGACTCTATTATTGGATCCTCTTACGCTAAAATGTTTACTTAACATGACCATGGCTATGGGAAATTTTGCACTGAAAATGGACTTGGTTTTTAATTGTATATTGGAAATTTTTTTGTCTTAGAATGCATGGGAAGTATGTATTATGTTGAAAATCAAGGAAGCTTCTTTTTTTTATTTCAGAAACTTCTTTTTTTTGTTTCCACACGATTCACGATTCAAATGTGGACTTTATCAAGACTGTCTGGATAAACAAGGGCCCAAGTCCTAAGGATTTCATAAAATAGCTTTTATACCAAGTCTTTCATTATAAATTTAAGGTTAGTTTCTCTGTTTTAATGATAAATGCATATTTTCTTCATTTTATAGTTGTTGACACATACATATTTCAATCAAAGATAATTTTTTAAATGACAATTTTGACGTTTGAATTCTCATTTTGACATATTAAATGTAGGAACTTGTGGAGGAGGAGGAAGAAAAACATAAGTTGGAATGTAGCAGTAATAAGGAAGCAAACACATACGACTTTGACAATGATCCCATCTTTAAAGTTTTTGGGTCCAATAGAAAGAAAAACTATTGTCGTGCAATTTAGACTTCATATTGAATCAATATGATGAATTATATATGTGATATGGACATCATCATTTATGATATATTATATTTATTTGTTTTAAGAATTTAATTTTTATTGTGCATAAAATAGGGTAAAAACATAATTTCAAATAGTACGCATATAAGTGTTACCAATATTTTAAATAACAATGCTTATGTACGTTACAAACCTAAATGATGAGCAAAGCAATTTATATGTAACAACATATATATGTGTTACTAAATAATCATTTTCCAACACTTATAAGCGTTACCGTATATTTTTATACCAACACTTATAAACGTTACCGTACATTTCTGTACCAACACTTATAAGTGTTACTGTATATTTCATTACCTACACTTATAAGCGTTACCGTATATTTCTGTACCAACACGTATAAGTGTTACCGTATATTTCGTTACCAACACTTATAAGCGTTACCGTATATTTAAGTACCAATACTTATAAGTGTTAGTAATACGTATGTTTGTAACACTTATAAGTGTTACAAATTTGGCCGCTCCATTCCTCATAGTCCATTAGTAACACTTAAAAAGTGTTACTAAAATTATTTGTAATGCTTATAAATGTTAGAATTTGCCTGTTTTGGTGTAGTGTGCACATAATCGAGAGGATTATCTTGTTATATTTGTCGATGTTAATTCGTCTAGTTCTTCCATTAGTAATTGTCAACTAGCAGTTCTAGTAATGTTCCTAGCATTTCTGATTTTCTTGGTTAGTTCTAAGAGTGATCGTTGTATTTTTATTCGGAAATTATTAAGTAATGATTTTGATTTGCTCTTTTTACAGAAGCTGTCAACATTTTCCCTATGGTGCTGAAGATTTTCGCTTTTATGTTATGTTATATTCAATAAAAATGGTCACAAGCTTAATATGACCAAGAATGAACCTAATAGAAATATTGCGTTTTGTTCTTGGATGGGTTATGGTTTTATGGTTCATGCTTTTAAGTCAATTAATAAGTCAGTTTTCAATATTAAGAAATATCAACCTGATCATTCTTGTGGTGCCGTTATTTCTAATGTAAATCATCCTCTTGATTCTACTAAACTTATTAAAACTTTTGTATACAATCATATTCGGGCTAATCCTTAAATTAAGACTAAGATGTCATTAATCTTTTCCGAAACGGGTACAGTATTGTACTGAATTATCATTATGCTTATAGCTGTTAGAAGTTGGCCTTAAAGATTTACATGATTCAGATATATTATGATCTTATCATTTGAAGTCTTATTGAGAGGCAGTAGTCAAATCCAATATTGGTAATAAAGTTTTTTTGGAGAAAAATTCTGTAACTCATCAACTTGAAGGGGTTTTGATTGGACTAGAAGCATGTAATCATGGATTTCAGTTTTATCGGCTGTTAATATTTTTAGATTGTACATTTATGAGGTAGAGCTCAATATTGTTTAATGGAAACTACTGGTAAAAATGTTAATGAAGGTAATTTTTTTAGTTTTCATTTAATTCCTTTATCTTTTGAAATGTAAGATTGAAAATTTTACTGTTTTGCAAATATTTGAAGTTTATATAGCAAACGGTATTATTTTCATGTTATTGGAATTTTTTATATATATAAATTTTTTAGGACTCTGTCCTCTTATATTTGCTTTTGTTTCCGATGAGGAACTGGGTTTGGTTTTGTGAACAACTTAGAGATATGTTTTCAAATGATATTAGATCTAACACATTTATATCAAGTCGTCATCCTGGTATTCTTATTGTTGTTTTGTTGGTTTTTCCTAATTCATTTCATTGTTCCTATTTTTATCATGTTAATAATAATTTGAAAAGTGCCCTTTAAAGTTATTTTCCTAAAGGTAAGTAAAAAATGATTGATTGTCTTTTTGCTCGTGTCCCTGGACTAAAAAGTATTTTTGATGGCGCACAAAAAACACTACTATAACTTACGCTAGCAATTTAGAGTACATTGTTAAAAAACATGCAACTAAAAATCCAAAATTTTCTGTTGCGATTTAGTAAACGCCATTATAAGTGATACTAAAAATCTTTATTGCAGCATTTGCAAAATGCACCAAAATGTACTGTCCACTACAAGAAAATATTTTAGTAGCGTTTTTTGTTTGCAACCATATATATTTTGGTAGCGTTTAATAAAGGCTGCAAAAAGTAGTTGTTTTTTGCGCAGGTTTCCTCGCTATGGTGGCTCGTTTAGTTTATGCTTCGTTTTGTTTACAACATGTATATATATATATACATATATATATATATATATTATAGTAATATTTAACATTTTTCAGTACCAGACCCACAATCACTCATATAATTATCGCATTTAAACAACCGAGAAATACATTAACCACATGATGCAATACGATACGCAAACACCTCAATACAAAATATTTTAAACAAAATAACCACGTTTACATAAAATCCATAATCAAATTACAAATCATTGTGCTCTTAAAGAGAAAGACCCGACTCTTCATCCTCTTTACGGGAGAAAGCATAAGCAATGCATCAGCTACGCCTTTTGCCTTCTTTGATGAGCATTTCACTCTTCCTCCTTGCTTCTTTTTCATTTACGGCAACCCTACAATTTATATTTATTACCATTATTCTTTATTCAAATAGTATCTACGTATTATCACTCAATAGGACTATGTAGTGTCAAAGATTTATGGATTTGGATCGTTTGCTCTGGCGTAGTGCTACAGAAGCGATACTATTTTGCACGTAATATCATGAACACAGTGTGAATGGAATAAGATTCCAGTATAAAGAGCATTAACAGTAAGTAAATCAATAATATTTGCATAGCATAATAAACAATGTTTTCTGTTATACAAAGGAATGAATATGATAAATACTAAGAGCAGGTGAAGTAGAGTTATTGCAACTCCTTCCACTGAGGATAGCAACTGTGCTGTAGAAGCAGAGAAGGTGGCCATTGCTACAATTGAAAAGTGAACAAAGTAATATTGCAATTTACTTTGATTTAAACTCTATCATGCACAATGAGAAAAGAAGCGTAGAAGTCATATATTTCAATTCTTAGCATGCAACTAACCTATGGCTGAAACAGCTGCTAATTAAAAAACCTGCATATTTAAAATACTGATATGAATATCAATTACAAAGTAAGGCAACATAATCAATACATATTTGTCAAGGAACTTTTAAAAAGACTGATACTCAAGATTACTTATTCCCGACAACATTCCTACCAACAAATTACAACATTATTATAAATCATAAATTTTGTAAAATTGTTTAATTTTGACAAAACTCGGTTAATTTTTATCAACTTGGTTAACTTAGTTGATTTATCGTCGTCGTCGTCATCATCAAAACTCAATTAACTTAATTATATTATTATTATTATAAACTTAGCTAATTTTTATGAACTTAGTTAATTCATCATCATCGTTATTATTATTTATAAAACTTTGTTAAATTGGTTATATTATTATTATTTATAAATTTTAGTTAACTTAAACTTAATTAATCTTATAAAACTTGTTTAATTTTAACAAAACGTAGTTAATTTTTATTAACTTGGTTACTTAGTTAATTTATTATTATAGTCTTATTAAAACTCGGTTAACTTAATTATGTTATCATTATTATTATTATAAAATTAGTTAATTTTTATAAACTTAGTAAATTAATCATCATCATCATCATCATTATTATTTATAAAATTTTGTTAAATTAGTTGTATTATTATTCATAAAACTTAGTTAACTCAAACTTAGTTAATTTTATAAAACTTGTTTAATTTTAACAAAAGTTAGTTAATTTTTATCAACTTAGTTAACATAGTTATATTATTATTATTATTATTATTATTATTATGACTCAGTTAACTTAATTATATTATTATTATTATAAACTTAGTTGATTTTAATAAACTTATCTAATTTTTATAAACTTATTAATTCATCATTATTATCATCATCATTTACAAAATTTTGTTAAATTAGTTGTATTATTACTATTTATAAAATTTAGCTAACTAAAACTTAGTTAATTTTATAAAACTTGTTTAATTTTAACAAAACTTAGTTAACTTTTATTAATATGGTTAACTTGGTTAATTTATTATTATATTATTATAAAATTATTTAATTTTTATAAACTTAGTTAATACATCATCGTTATCATCATTATTATTTATAAAACTTTGTTAAATTAGTTATATTATTATTATTTATAAAATTTAGTTAACTTAAACTTTGTTAATTTTATAAAACTTGTTTAATTTTAACAAAACTTAGTTAATTTTTATTAACTTGATTAACTTAGTTAATTTATTATTATTAAAACTCATTTAACTTAATTATATTATTATTATTATAAACTTAGTTAATTTTTATAAACTTAGTAAATTAATCATCATCGTCGTCATTTAAAAAAAAATATTAAATTAGTTGTATTATTAGTATTTATAAAATTTAGTTAACTTAAACTTGGTTACTTTTATAGAACCTTTATAATATTAACAGAACTTAGTTAATTTTATCAACCTGTTAACTCGGTTAATTTATTATTGTTGTTGTTGTAAACTTAGTTAATTTTTGTAAACTTATTTAATTCATCATCATCAACATCATCATCATCATTATTTATAAAAGTTTGCTAATTAGTTGTATTATTAATTATAAAATTTAGTTAACTTAAACTTAGTTAATTTTATATAACTTGTTTAATTTTAACAAAACTTGGTTAATTTTTATTAAACTGGTTAATTTAGTTAATTTATTATTATTATTAAAAAAAACTCAGTTAACTTGTTATAGTAGGAATAAGGATTAAATGACTTGTACAATGTGTCTATGAATCATACAAATGGTTCACCATATTAATAAATTCTCTTTATTAGCAGTACACCTTTATATTAAAGTGTAAGGAGTAAATAGTTTCATGGATGTTTCTACCAAAGTTCAAAGTTCAAGATTAAAACTTCCAAATTGCAGAACAAAACATCTAAGTTCAAAGTGCAAGTACAAACAGTGATATAGTGTTTTAAATTTCAAAAACCAAACAAATAATTTACATGCATCTAAAACATACGACACTAAGAAAGTACTTAAACTCCTGCAAAAAATGCTTGGACAAATTGGAACCATGGGAGCAAATTGAGTCGCAAGGTGCTTCCGTCGCGAACTTTCTCAATAATGGCTTTGATAGGCTTTACTTTATATGCATGTTTAAAGGCCACAGCATCGAAAGCACTAGAATTACCAATAGTTGAAGAAGGTATATCTCTCACGGCTTTCCCCAAGGCACCAGACTCCCACATCAATTGTCAGAAAATAAATATGGCATATGAATGGTTTATACAAGACAAATCAAAGTGTCAATTTATACAACATGTACAAGCTAGTCATCAATTCAACATCAACATCGTTTATAAGTCATTCCCAGCCCCTGTTGTGTATACATATACAACCACAACTCAACATATATGTACATGCAAGTTGTCATCCATTTTTCTTTAGATTTAATGCCAAAAAAATAGAGATCGAAATACACTAAATAGCCGACATCAATATGCAAAACCTACACATTATACACTACAAGACGTAGCGATCTTATCTAATTTGACTTATTTAGGATAATTCAATATCAAAAACTGTCATCTTGGTGATTATAATGAAACTCGTTTTCAAAAGGTTAGATTTTTTTATGGTAGGGGATACTATACATGCTGTTGGTATCTTTGTTCTCATTTTTAACTATTCATTTTCTTTTACACCAGATTTTTGTGTTCCTTTTTTCAATTTATTATTTGAATTTGATTCGAATTTCAAAGTCCGTATGAAATTAAAAACTGCAGTAACAGATCTGCTAGGATGAATAAATTCAGTAATTTGATTTAAATATTTTTGTAGCATTCAACATATTATAATAATACATGTTTTTAAACTAAGAATGGTTTTGACTTTTGAGGCACATGACAGAATTATCATGAGAAATTGATTTGGTAAAACCATATGTTAATAGTTCAGATTGATTAATTTTATTAAGAAGAAAATGTACATAACCTACTCACTATGACCTATAGGAAAATAACATGAATATCAACTGAATGCATAAATCTCATTTCATATTTCAATCTCTCTGTTCTTATAAAAGTACTTTATCACAAAATCACATCTATAATCGCATAAAAACATATTCAAACATATGTTGTAATGAAACACATCTTAATTGTTGAATGATATCTTCTACACAACGAACATTTGTTATGATCAAACATTAATATTTTAATTCAACTATTCCAAGCTAAAACAAATTGTTGCCACTGATTAAGTACAAATAGCAATTAGTTTCGTCTACTTATTTGAAAACTAATTCACAAGCATCTCTCCAGCCTCACTAGTATTTCCTAATCCGACTTCAATTTTTACATAGATTTAAATTTAAGTGTGTGAGTTGTATTGAGTTTCTAATTTGACTTCAATTTTTGTGTATAACTTCAATTTATTCAGGAAAGGCATACATAACTCAAACCCAAAGCAAACCCTTCAAATTCAATGAGAGCATCTAAGGTGACAGGCAGTGGCTTCTTTTAAGGCAGTTCCAAGCAAGCACGAAAACAACGACGCACCTCCAAAGATTCCCCAGGCGACGTGAGTTCCAGATTTCGACGAGCAACAATAATCTCTCAAACGTCTATGATTCCCCAGGTGATGGCAATCTCTCAGGCAGTAGAAGCATTTTGATATTAGGTGATGGCATCTTAAATTTGATGGTAGCAGTGCAAACTCCTCCATAGCGCATCGAACTCATTCTCCAAATCTTGTTGACAACTCCTCTATAGTGGTTCCGGATTCTAGCCACACTACGACTTTAGGTGGGGGCGGTGACTTCATCATGTGGTGTTATTATGGTTCATTGATTTAGGGTAACATGAAGAAGGAGTAAATGATTTAGGGTAGGGAAGATCGAGGAATAATGTTCAAAAAGTGGATATGATTTCAGAACGTAATTTTTGTGTACAAGCGAAGTAGAGCGGTGAAATAAAAAATAGGCGAGCAAGCTGAAATTTTTTTAGTAGCGTTGAAGCTTGATGAAATATAACTGAGAACCAAATATAGTTGCACTTAGCTTTAATTGCTACCAATAAATGCTACTTGAAGTAGGTTTTCTTGTAGTATGTTGCATAGGCTTTTAATTTAAGTGATTTTCAGTCTACACTTATTGAACTTAGGCAAGGTGGTGGTGCTTACTTTGATAACTTTTTGAACGGTATTCCATGTGATAATTTTTTAGTGACTTTTTTTCCTGGTAATATATATGGATAAATGACTTCCAACCATGCCAAAAGTTTAAATTAATGGATTCTTGAAGAAAGACATCTTCTCATTACTGCTTGTTTGGATGAAACTAGATCAAAGTTAATGAAACTAATGTCTTATCGTCGAGATTTGGCTGCTACATGGAATAATGTTTTATGCCCTGTTAGTAAAGATCGTTTGAGACAACTATATTTGGAGGGTTCTACGTGGGAAGTTAATGAGTCAAATGAATATATTTTTCAAGTTCATTCAGGTCTGGCCCGCAGGCTGTGTTGTCCCAGCCCAAAACAAAATTACAATTCTATAACAACCTATGAGCGATTAATTATAATTAAATAATAATAAATATTGAATTCATTTAAGATCTGAATTAAGTAATTAAAAACCGTGTAATAAAATTGAAATTGAAAAGTGTAGATTTATTAATATAGTTTTGGAATTATATTGATAAATCATTTAAATCACGTAATTAATTAATTTAATAAAATTATGGAAAATTATTTTTATAAAATAATAAATTTATAATTTATTGGAAAGTGATTTAATGAAGTGATTAAATTTTTATTTGGGCTTATACTAAAGAAAATAGAAGGAAATTAATGCACTACGACCCAATACCTCAAGTCCATTAACCAAAACTCTAAAAACTAAATATCCATGTTGTAATATACATTAATAATAGGGATGAATATGCTAAATATGAAAGGGAATTATTGTAATCTACACTGCATAAGTAGTCTATAAATATGGAGCTTGATTGTATTGTAAATATATATCTCTCAATTCAATAGAATTGTTCTCTCCCTAATTGCCTCCATTCTCTTTATTCTGTAACACGTTATCAGCACGAAGGAATGCGAATTAATTATTGACCTCAACCTATTCACCTTCAAACTTTCCAACTTCTCAGCAAGTAATTAAATATTAATTACTCTGACCGTTTCTCTTCTGACCATTCCAATTCTAAGGCTATTTATATTCAAAATCCTATTATATATATATTAGTGCAGACGAGTCTTTTAGAATATATCTACATACATTCTATTTCTTATTTCCTTTAAAACAGCAGGTAAAGGAATTGTTCTTGCATTTCTTTATAAACTTGTTATTTTTCCTCTCTCCAAAAAGGTAATTGTCAATATCATATTTTTTTTTGATAAAGCTATCAAGTCAGCACATGCTAGTTTGGGGTTCGCTTCTATATTTTTCATGTCTTTTCTTGTATCACTCTTATTTTTATTCTTTGGCTTCTAAATTCAATATTATTATTTTATTTTATTTTCCCTTTGCGGATCTATTGCCAAATAAAATTCAAAAGTTTGGAATGGAATATACGCAAAAGCCGACTTTCCATTCTTATTTGATAAATACATGAAAGTTGCAAAATCCAAATGTTTGGTTTTGTTGATACAATTTATTTTTTTTGGTATAGTTATTTGATACCATGAATGAAGACTTTCCATTTTTTTTTTCTTCTTTTTAGCTGGAAACAGATAAATAGTGAATGTTGTTGTGGCGAATATATTCACCTTATGCAATTTATTTTATGAACAGTTCACAAAATGACAAACATCGCCAAGCTTGAATTTAAGGCTTTGGATATATCTGGAGACAACTACTTATCATGGATACTGGATGCTGAGATTCATTTGCAATCTCAATGCTTAGAAAATGCCATTAAAAATGGCAATACTATGTCCCAGCAGGACAAAGCAAAGGCTCTAATATTTTTAAGACGTCATATACATGACGATCTAAAAACAGAATATTTAACTGAAAAAGACCCTCTCCACTTATGGAACTCCCTGAAGGAGCGTTATGACCACCAGAAGACGGTCATACTTCCAAACACTAGGCAAGAGTGGTTGAACCTGAGGTTTCAGGACTTTAAGTCCGTAAGAGAATATAATTCTGCAATGTTTAGAATCACTTCTAAACTGAAATTATGTGGAGAAAAGGTGGATGACGCACAAATGCTTGAAAAGACTTTCTCAACATTTCATGCCTCGAATATACTCCTGCAGCAGCAATATCGAGAGCGTCATTTTACAAAATATTCCGAACTCATAGAATGCTTACTAATTGCTGAACAAAATAATGAATTGCTTATAAAAAACCATTCCTCAAGACCAACTGGTTCAACTGCATTACTTGAAGTTAATGCTAATTTTGCCCACTCTGGAAGAGGTAGGGGTCGAGGTCGAGGTAGAGGACATGGTCGTGGACGTAGATATAACTCTAGCAGAGGTGGTTATGGTGGTTTTAAAGGTAACAAAACCACCAACTTTAAAAAGCAACAAAAGAAAATTGAGCCTATAAAGAACAATGATTCAGCTTCAGAAAATAAAAGGCATTATGAGGAAGTTTGTTATAGATGTGGACGATCTGGTCACTGGTCACGTACATGTAGATCATCAAAGAAAACAATTGAAGAATATCATCGCTCGAAGAATATTGAGGCAAATAATGCCGAAAAGTTACCTGAAAACACTAACCTGAAGTTAGATGATTTCTTCGAAGATGACAATGGAAATTTCATTAATGATGAAAATCTAAGTGTAATGATCAATGATATGACCGAGTTGATCAATTAGAAATATCTTGAAGTTTTGTGACTTTCGTTTTATTTCATTAGCTTGCATCAATAAATCAGTTTGAAGTTTGTGTTCATTTAATTGTATTTCCCTTGGCAGTACTAGTAATGTGTAATGTGGATGTTGTTTTTAATCAATAGCCTATTTTAATCATATTACTTTGTTTGTTTACATTACATTTATTTATGCATACAAATTTTTAATGATTGACTAATCATTGTCTTTAATTCTTAAGGTATGGAACGCCATTTGGGTGATGATATATGCTTACTAGATAGTGCAACTACTCATACAATTTTGAAAAACCAGAAGTTTTTCTCTGAACTATCTAAAAATTTCTCAGCTAAAGTCTCCACTATAGCTGGATCTGCTAATATAATTGACGGGTCCGGAAGAGCCCATATAATATTACCAAATGGTACGCATATCTTTATTCAGAATGCATTATACTCAAGGAACTCTAAAAGAAATTTGCTGAGTTTCAAAGATATAAGAATGAATGGATACCATATTGAAACTATAAATGAAAACAACAAAGAATATCTTTGTGTTATTTCTAGAATTGAAAGCCAGAAGCTTATCCTAGAAAAATTTGGTACAATTTCAACTGGTTTATATTTTACAAAAATTGGCATAGTTGAATCTCACTCTATAAATATGAGCCAGAAGCTCACAAATACAAAGACATTGATTCTTTGGCATGATTGCTTGGGTCATCCTGCATCAACTATGATGCGTAAAATTGCCAAAAACTCAAACGGACATGATTTATCAAACCAATTGAATTTACCAAGTGATTACTTATGTGCCCCATGTGCACAAGGAAAATTAATCACTCGACCTTCTTATAGTAAAATCACCTCTGAATCTCCAACATTTTTACAAAGAATTCAAGGTGATATATGTGGCCCAATCCACCCTGAATGTGGACCATTCAAATATTTTATGGTATTGATTGATGCATCAACTCGTTGGTCACATGTCTGTTTACTTTCTACAAGAAATTTGGCATTTGCCAAGCTACTTGCTCAAATAATAAAATTGAGAGCACACTTCCCTGATCATCAAATTAAATCGATTCGACTAGATAATGCTGGAGAATTTACTTCTCAAGTATTTGATGATTATTGTCTATCATTGGGGATTGAAATTGAACATCCAGTAGCTCATGTTCATACTCAAAATGGTCTAGCAGAATCATTAATTAAGCGCTTGCAACTTATTGCAAGACCATTGCTTATGCAATCAAAACTACCTGTTTCAGCTTGGGGGCATGCAATTTTGCATGCATCGAAATTGGTTAAAATTAGACCAACAGCTTATCATCAGCTTTCACCATCACAGCTCTTAACTGGATTTCAACCAAATATTTCACATTTACGAAAATTTGGTTGTGCTGTGCATATACCTATTAATCCACCACTTCGTACTAAAATGGGTCCTCAACGACGGTTGGGAATTTATGTGGGATTTGATTCTCCATCGATAATTCGTTACCTTGAACCTCTTACAGGTGATGTCTTCACTGCAAGATTTTCAGACTGTAAATTTGATGAGACAATCTTCCCGCCGTTAGGGGGAGAAAAGACCGTTCCAGTAGAACGGCGTGAAATATCATGGAATAATCCATCTATGTCTTATTTGGATCCACGTACTAAACAATGCCAATATGAGGTACAAAGAATTTTGCATATTCAAAATATTGCAAATCAACTGCCGGATGCATTTAGTGACACCGCAAAAATAACTAAATCTCACATTCCAGCAGCAAATGCACCAGCAAAAATTGATGTCCCTGAAGGATCAAAAGTAAATATAGCAGCAAATGAATCTAAAGCAAGACAAAAACGTGGAAGGCCAATTGGTTCAAAAGACTTGGCGCCTAGAAAAAGAAAGTCTAATGAAAAATCATCAATTAAGGAACCTCCTGAAGAGGTTATAAATGATCAAAAAGATCACTCAAATGAAAATCCCAATTCTCCTAGAAGCACGGAAGGAAACATTATCCCAGAAGAGATAAAAGAAGATTCCAACGATAAAATGGTACCTAATAATAATGAGATCTCAATATTTTATACGAACTACGGAGAAATATGGGATCGAAGTAAAATAATAATTGATGATGTATTCTCATTCGCAGTAGCTACTGAAATAATTGAAGGTCATGACTATAATGAGAATAATGAGAATGATGATAATGAACCAAATAGCATAAATGAATGTCGAAAAAGACACGATTGGCCAAAATGGAAAGATGCTATCCAAGTGGAACTAGATTCACTTCAAAAACATGGTGTATTTGGACCAATAGAAAAAAACACCAGAAAATGTTAAACCAGTAGGTTATAAATGGGTATTCGTTAGAAAACGAAATGATAAAAATGAAGTCGTGAGGTACAAGGCACGACTTGTCGCACAAGGTTTCCTGCAGAGACCGGGTTTTGACTTTAAGGAAACTTACTCCCCTGTCATGGATGTCATAACATTCCGATATTTGATAAGCCTTGTAGTTTCTGAAAAACTCGATATAAGATTAACGGATGTTGTGACAGCTTATCTTTATGGTGAATTAGATACCAACATTTACATGAAAATTCCAGATGGATATAAATTGCCTGAAGCAAAATCAAAGTCCATTTACTCATTAAGATTAAGACGATCACTATATGGATTGAAACAATCTGGAAGAATGTGGTATAACCGTCTTAGTAAATATTTGGTAAAAGAAGGATACGAAAACAATCTCATTTGTCCATGTGTCTTTATAAATAAATCGGTAAAGGGATTTGCTATCTTAGCAGTTTATGTTGATGACATAAATTTGATTGGAACTCTAGAAGAGATTGATGAAACAATAAATTACTTAAAGAAGGAATTTGAAATTAAAGATCTTGGCAAAACTAAGCACTGTCTCGGTCTACAGATTGAGCATAGTACTAATGGCATATTAATCCATCAATCAAACTACATTGAGAAAATTCTAAAGCGTTTTCAAATGGATAAAGCATATCCACTTAGTACGCCAATGGTTGTTAGATCTTTAGATATTAAAAAGGACCCTTACCGCCCAAAAGAAGAAGATGAGAATGTGCTTGGTCCGGAAGTGCCATATCTTAGTGCCATTGGTGCATTATTATATTTGGCCCAATGCACAAGACCAGATATTGCATTTTCAGTAAATCTTCTAGCAAGATACAGTTCAGAACCAACAAAAAGACACTGGAATGGTATAAAACATATCATGAGATATCTTCGTGGAACGACAAATTTGGGTTTATTTTACTCTAACACAGGCATTAATTAATCCAAATCTAGTTGGCTATGCTGATGCAGGTTATCTTTCTGACCCACATAAAGCAAGATCACAAACTGGATATGTATTTAATAACAGCAATGCAGCAATTTCATGGCGATCTACAAAACAAACATTGGTAGCAACATCATCCAATCACTCTGAAATACTAGCACTACATGAAGCAAGTAAAGAATGTATTTGGCTAAGATCACTGATTGAGCATATTCGAAAAAGCTGCCAACTTCCATCAGTAACGGAAAGGTCAACCATTATTTATGAAGACAATGCAGCTTGTGTAGCTCAAATTCAAGCGGGTTACATTAAGCGTGATAGGACGAAACACATTTCTCCTAAATTTTTCTTCACACATGAGCTACAAAAGGATAATAAGATAGAAGTGAAACAAATCCGATCCCAAGAAAATCCAGCGGACTTATTCACAAAGGCGCTTCCAAAATCAACATTTCAGAATATGGTGTACAAAATTGGTATGCGTCGGCTGCATCAACAAACTAATTGAATAATGCGTTATAATCCAGGGGGAGCGTATGAAATACGCTATAATGTACTCTTTTTCCTTCACTAATATTTTTTCCCATTGGGTTTTTATTAGTAAGGTTTTAATGAGGCATTATCTTGATCCAGAAGAATCAACCCTCATAGTAACATTATAAAATATATGTTACTTAAAGATGAAATCAGGTTGTACTCTTTTCCTTGTTTATGATTTTTTCCCACTGGGTTTTTCATAACAAGGTTTTTAATGAGGCAATTACTCTTATCATCTTTACATACGCATATTCAAGGGGGAGTGTTGTAATATACATTAATAATAGGGATGAATATGCTAAATATGAAAGGGCATTATTGTAATCTACACTGCATAAGTAGTCTATAAATATGGAGCTTGATTGTATTGTAAATATATATCTCTCAATTCAATAGAATTGTTCTCTCCCTAATTGTCTCCATTCGCTTTATTTTGTAACAATCCAGACTTTTTTATTTTTGTTTCCAAAGAATTCGAATTCTAGACGTTTCCATTCTCCATATTCTTCACCATAAGTTCAAATATACATAAGCGTTCTTATATTTATCACTTCAGAGAAATCCATCTCTTTCCCCAAAACCAACTATTTAATAATTCAAATAAAAATCAAATTGCATCCTATAAATTAAAGTGGTTTCCAACAATAGCTTCTCAATACCTCTACACAACTTTGCAATCAAAGAATCTTCACTGATTGGAAGAAGAAAGCATTTACGGTAAAGAGCAAGAGAAGGAGCAGTGAGTGGTGCATTGAAGAAGGAAGTGAACTCTTCGTTTCAGGTGAGTACTCTTATGCTCACAATTATGTCAATATTGCCCACTTCAAATATAAATCAAATTGAGCACTTGTACAATGCTCCGTATCCACATTTCTAACCTTTCCTATATCAAATAAAATTACATAGCTCTCTTATAGGTAAAGGATATAGGATAAGAAGTGTTAGTTAGATAGGAGGATGAAGTAGATGGTCTAGGGGAATCGGAATCATTATATAGTGCATGGCCTGGTGCTCACCCAGCTCCAGCCAAGACTCAACCAGTTCACCGGTCAAGCAAGTCCGACTGGTGCATCGGTGGGAATGTTTACGTGAGCAAACCAGTACCAATTATTATGTGTTTGTGTGTCATCGTGTGTCTAATGATACGTGTGTGTAGAGCAGCAGTGCTTTGGGGTTACACCTTTGTCTATATATAAAGCTTCTTGCATGAGTTGAGTTCCTGTTTTATCTTGTGCGTGTGTGGAGTGTCCCCTGTAAGCTAAACTGTGAAAATAAGTGAAGTAGAACTATGTCTGAGTATGGAGCTTGCGTGCATGCCTGGATTCCAATCTTGCTTCTCTTCTATGCGTTTGAGTGCTGTCAGGGACGTAACCAGGATTTTATTTTGCGGTGGTCGAATAATAGAAGAAAATTAAATAATAATAAAACTAAACTGTTTTAGTATAATTAATTCCATCGCATTCATGATAATCAAAATAATTAAGTTGGATTGATTCCATTAACATAGAGAATTTTAATAAAAATCCTTAAACAAAAAAAGACATAAATTACTAAATATCATACTTAAGTCATGCTCTACGAACTTCATCAAAATCAAATTCATCTACAATTGTCTCAACATCAATTTAATGCATCAACAAATAGTAAAATTCATTCACCAAAATTCACTGTCAGTATCTTCATTATTTGATTCACTAAAATTTACTGTCAGTAGATGGTCGCACAATTTACTGCCATTATCAACAAAATAGCCTACTGTGCTACGAATACTTGCTGCTAATATCAACAAAATAGCCTACTGTGCCACAATTTACTACATAATTTGCACAATTTACTGCCAATTTATCGGTCAAGCGCTTCATTGCTACAAATACAATGCTACTGCCACTGCTAGTACCTATTCACTGGTACTTGTTTGCAAGTTGCAACTTCATTGTTGCCACCCTACTGCAATACTACCTAACTAGGCTTTATGTTTACATCTAAAATTCAAATTTTGAATTTTGAATCTAAAATTTGAAACATCGTTTACAATTCACAATGCAAACTAAGGTTTATGGAATTCAAATTTAAAATTAGAAACTTACTAGGTTTTCCTAGTGACTGCAGAAGGAGGACTGAAGGCTCAAACTGGAGCCGGAGTCTGCTGGCTGCCGCTGGAGAAGGCCAGAAGGAGGAGCGGCTGCGAGCAATTGTCGAATCTAAAAAAGCATGAGCTATGGAAGGAGAACAGAAGATGCGTCCCTCTTTATTTCTTTTCTTTCCTTACGCTTTTTTTTGTGGGGTGGGCAGCTGCCCACCCCATATGCTAAATAGATCCGTCCCTGAGTGCTGTGACATTGCATGCGTTGATGTGTACATATATAGTAATATGTTGGTGTGTGTACGTGATTGAGTATATATGTGTACACGTTTGCCAGATCTGGAAAAGTGAAGGTGAATGCTTATGCAAGGAAGAAAATATTTGGTAACTATATCCACTTAATTACATATAATATATGTACATATAAAAATATAATAAACTAAGTACACACACAGTTATAAACTTATGCGTATACGTGAATATATAAATAAAAATGTTATTTATAAAGATTAATAAATAGACAAAGAAATATTAAATATAACCTTATATTATATTTTGTTAAAGAAAACTTTTATTACATTATATTCTTGCATAAAAATTCTTTATTTAATTTTGACTAAAAGGTTGTATGACCCGAAGGTCATACGGACATAGTAGGTAGAAATACAAAATAGTGCAGCCAACAAGGCTTGGCCGGTAGCCTGGGTTTTAAGGTGGACCGATCACCAACATTGAATAACACAGGTGTGAGGCTATGTGCCTCAGCAACTATAGAACAAAGATTTGGAAAAAAAAAGCCAACATATTTGGCAAACAGCGAAATAAACATAAAAAAGTACTGGCAGAAGCCACGCCGACTACATATTCGAAACAAAGACAAATATGTCAAAAAAGCAGTAACAAGAAGCTGCAAAAGACCATCATATCTAAATATGGGCACATCAATGGAACTAGCTAATAATATCGTGGCGATATCTCTAAGTGCGGGGAGAGAAAATAAATTTCTAATCCCAGTATGGAGCTGCTAATATCGCTTCATCATTTGCACCATAATCATTGTAGAGAACCAGCTTGTCAGCAACAAGCCATTAGTAAAGTTCACGCTCATCCGCTTCATCATCAGAGACCCATTTAGAGAAGACCTTCCATCTTAAGCGGCAACACAAATGCTCGCTGGCTGGGACTAAGTTTCGGATTTAGCACAGCATAGCAGTGGTGAACCCACGGCTCGTCGATCACCTGTCTCGTGAGCAATGAGCTCAACAATTGAGAGGTCCGATTGGAGAGCCTAGACAAACTTCAATTACAAACCAGCGGTGGGAGATTATGGCGAATCAAGGTTAAGGGCGCAGGTATAGATGAGGGCGGGGCTGGCAAAGCGAGTGTCATCACAACCGGGGGGCCATAGGTGAAGGCGGCGGAGAAAAATGGGCACTAACTGGGTTGACGGAGGGGAGAGGCGTAGATGGGGGAGAGGAAGTCCTTGACGGGGAGGTGGTTTTTATGGGATTGACCCACCAACATTTAGATGGGGGCTTGGAAAGTGGGTTCTTAGCCAGAAGCTTATCAGGAACATCCATCAAATGGGGATAGGTGGAAAAAGTATGGCCAAAAGAATGACAATGATCACAAAAAGGCAGCTTCCACAGATATGAAATGTCTACGAAGTCAACCCTATCAATAGCCAGGGAAATTGGGATATGGTTAGGCAACTGCCTGGACGGGGTGATTTCGATAAGAGCCTTGGAAAAACTGTGCGTCTGCCTATGCTATGTTGAGATGTCGAAGCAAATTAAATGACCGATATGGTTAGCAATCCAACTGACCCCACCAAGTGATTAGAGAATCAAGGGGATATTAGTTATATGAGCCCAGATGTGAATTGATAAAACTTGCTCACGGGGTAGGTCAACAGAAGGGTTCCACTTAGTAATGGTAAACACTTTATCTTCAATAATAATAGGGTCCATTTCCAAAACACGGGCTCTTTCCAAAGGGTTAGAAAATTTAAAAAAGTACATCGAGTTATCACCCCAAACATTAACCTTACCATGCAAATTCCAAATACCATGGACTTGTTGTTTTACAAGGGAGTAGTTGGGTACCTCATCTAAAAAGAAACCGACTAAACAGTCCTTCCAAAAAGCGATACCAACATCAATTGTCTCCACAGGGGGCTGTACAGGTATGTCTGAATATTCGACGTCATATTGCTTGGGGATAAAAGAACCTACAATCCCAGGCCTCTTTTTAAACAAGGAAGACCAACAACAATAGGCAAGGAGTGATCAACTTTATCAATAGGGCAAGGATTTTCTTTAACAACCAAAGATGGAGAGGAAGCAGGGTTAGGGGTTAACTTTGAAAGCAAATTAGAGGAGGATGGCAGTAGCGTCGAACATGAACCTGGACCATCATCCAAAACAGCAGCTTCATACGAGCAGGCATCAAGTGGCCTAGCACAAGCTACCAACACGGTAATAGAAATGCCAGCCACACCAATGCACTACCCAAACATAACGATAAGAGAAGCTGGGACGATTCACACACCAGAGCCTGGAGCACAAGGCAAAGGAAGAAATTTTGCACCGTCCCAAAGCGATGCCATCAGGCAGAAAGCCTAAACTGGAAACGCGTGCTCGAGTGGAATGTCAAACTAGCGTTCGAAATAGATGTCAAGAACGTGACTAAGAAGCCCAAAACTATCAGTCATGAAGCAACTGAAAGTCAAAGTGGAGAAGATTAAGTCGGCACACTTCGAGAGAAGCACATCGAACTAAAAATCATGAAAAATGAAGAAGCGATTTCAAAATTAAAAATCGCCATGTGGGGTTGCCTTTTTAAATAAATATTCAATGTTGATTTCATTTTATTTAGTTTATCTTTCTATTTCTGTGTGATGTTGTTTAATTGTTTTTATATTTACTTTTACTTTTGATCTTGTTTAATTGTTTTCTATTTCTATATGATGTTAATAAACGATTTAGTGATACCGTCTGTATGAGATATTCGGTAACACTTTTCTGGTTATTCATCGAACTTTTCATATAGAGATATCTAGCGTGGATCGAGTGTAGTTTATGAGCTTTGAATAATTATTTGAATAAAATGCGGTGGTATGGGATGTGGATATACTATTTATTTTACTATTCTCTTTAAGTAAATGTCCCTCGAATATGTATGTGTGAGATGATATTCGCTGCAGTGCGTATAGTATAGTCATGTGTTGACTAATAGTTAGAGTTGTGTGCTGGCATAGGATTAGAGCTCTAATACTATAGTCATATGTTGACTCATATATATATATATATATATATATGTACGTATATGTATATGTATATGTATATGTATATGTATATGTATATGTATATGTATATGTATATGTATATGTATGTGTGTGTGTGTGTGTGTGTGTGTGTGTGTGTGTGTGTGTGTGTGTGTGTGTGTGTATATGCATGTATGCATATATAATCTTGTGTCGGTCTACGTCTACAGCTAAGTAAATTTATCGGATATGAATATGTCGTCCATTTTGTCCAGCTCCTTTTATTTTTGGGAGTAAACCAGATTTTCCAGAATCCACCCTAGTGGCCTGATCATGGTGGTCGTCCCTCGGATCTATGACACGTATTTCTTATAGCCGTGTTCTGTAGTGTTGAGAGACGTGTGTCGGTGATGTATAGCTCCTTTTTTTTATCACAAATGCTAGCAGTCAGTTACCATAGGGGCACGTGTCGATAGTCATGACCGAAGAGGCTATGCATAGAGAGAGAGAGAGAGATAATGGTAACCGATGGTTGTACGAGCTGTGCTGGATTTTGTTAGGCTATCTCATATTATATTCTACCTTTTATGATACTCCATTTTATTATGGATACTTTTGTATATTATTTGACATTATAAATAGACAGTTTAAACCATGTGTACTTTGTAATACTCGAGTCAGTCCGAGAGACTTTTAGTGCATGTACTGAGGGTTGATGAATATAGCATGGACTTATGGGAGACTAGTAAGAGATATAGGATGATACATTCCTATACATTTTTATAGCCTCATTATTGTATCTATTATATAGTAGTTAATGATATATGATATACTGGCCTAGAGACTTTCATTTTGTAGCCAATGGACTTATGTATCATATTATGTGAAATGTATCATATTTTATCGGCTGCATTCTGACTCTGTGGTCTCTGATTGATATTTATTATCTAAGATTGTGTATTGTTCAACCTAGAGGCATACGTGTTTATTGCTTTGTACTGAAACCGAGTATAAATATGCTAAGTAACTCTTTATTATGATGTGTATCGGTGTTGGTCCAAAAAAAATATTCCCACGTGTGTCGCATATCGCTTCACTCTCTGTATTACTCGACAATATTACTTAGTAATACACTTGAGTAGTATGGGTATAGAAGTAGGGGCGTTATAGATTCACTTTATAATCTAAGCCCAAACAAAAAATTCATAAATTTTAACCAGGAATATAATTCCCATGCGAGAATCGAATCTAACTCAAATATTAAATAAATAAGATAAATTATCAGTACACTGCAACTACACATACTTTAAAATATACTCATTTTGTTAATGATATAAATTATATGATATATTTTTCCAGATGTTTCCCTTGGCCCGAAGGTTTGCCCTAGCCCATGGGCTTAGTTGGCTGCCCTTTAGACCGGCCTGGGTTCATTCTTCCATTAGGCAATCCATTGATCTTTCTACCGGATGTTGCTATTACAATACATGGTCTATTAATAGCATTCCTTGCTGTCATGATGTTGCAGTTATTATGATTTGTGACTATTTGAATGTGTATGACTTTGTTGAGGATTGCTTCAAAGTGTCATATTTTTGTTCTGCTTATTCTCATTCTATTATCCTTATTCTTTTCAATATGGAAGTTGTTGTTGTTGAAGATGTTGATGTTGCTCCTCCAAAACAAAGAAAAATGGCTGGTCAGCCTTCTGCTTCAAATAGAATCATGTTTATTGGAGAAATTAACAAGACTATTAAATGTAGTTTGTGCAAGAAACTGGACCATAACAAATGGACTTGTATTTTGAAAATATATAATATTGTCTGCAATGGAATTAATATTTTATTTAGTATTTTTTTACATTTTTCTTCAATATAAATGTTTGTTAGTTATTCTCACTACTAGGAAAAGGTAAAATAGTGGCGGAGCTTTTTAACGGCATTTGACGGCTCCGTCATCTTCGTTTTCGATGACTATTGGGGGCCCGTCATTTTAATTAATTTAATTTGCCATATTATTATAACTTATTAGTTATAGAAGTTTGAAATTTGTTTAAAAATACTAATTTAACTTCTAAAAATTAAAAAAAGATATTTTTATTCAATTATTCAATTTTATGACGGTTTGTGAATAATTAAATTAGTGTTGACGAAAATATTTTATTGTATAATTAGATATTTAAATTTATTCAAAATAAAACACAAATAATCATTCTGTACATTTTCAGTCCTTCATTATACAACTTCGATGAAATTTATGGTGCGTAATAGTTTTATGAATTTGAATATAATTTTTAACCATTGTGTAACTAATTAAGAATTTTTAAATTGATTTGAAAAGGCAAGAGGTTGTAATCATTAATATTGATTTTCATATTTATTGAGAAATAATATAAGCTATTCAATTTTTACAATAAATTAAAATTTTCTAATAAACTAACTTACATTAGATTTTTTTATATAAAGTAAAATTTTAATTAAATATCTAAAGTTACCATCAAAAGCCGTCGAAAACCATCGCTAAACAAAACCGTCGGCGGTCGCCGAAAACTGTTGGAATGTCACCGAGCCCTATCTCCTTCATTATCCTTCCCGCCATAAACCTAAAATTTTCCCACAAATTCACCCACCCTCCATCGCCAACCACCGCCTTCCATCAGCTTCTATCACAATCTTCATCAATTTACAATCTCCAACCATCTACGCCTTCAATTCGTCAAAACTCAGGCATATTCTTCCTCTAAACTAATTAATCCGAATTATTGTAAAATTATTATTAATCTATTCTTATATTTGTTGATAATAGCCCATTGATTGGTTATAATTATATTCTGGTTGATTAAATAATGTTATTTAAGGTTATTAGCGTTTAAATCCGATAATTAATACATAATTAGGGATAATTTGAGTTGATTAGTGTATGTGTGTATCAGTGTAACATAATTTAGTGTTAATTAGTGTATGTGTTAGCGAACATGTCGATAGAAACAATATATTTACATAATCCCTTTATTAATTTATACCTTTCGTTGTATGTAAAATAAGTTTACGTGTATATGGTAATGTATATAAAAAAATTAGTGTATAATGTAAATTTTTTATTACTTGTAATAAACTAAAATTAGTATTAACTAAAATATTAAAAAATAATAATTTTTAATTAGTTTATGATCGTTAGCAAATTTAAATAATAAATTTCTATAACATTAATATAAACAAATTAGTGTATAATATACTTTATTTTTTGAATCCTTTAGATTTATTGGCCTCGTCTGACAAGCATCATATATGATCGTTATATATATCTTCGTTTTTACTACAAAAAGGATATCAACATTCATCTGATACAATATTTTTCGGATTGTCCCTGTATAGGATAATTTACAAACACAATATAATAATTACATTTCGTAAATCATTTCAACTTAAAAGATTCATAAAATTTCGACAAAACTTCCTTTTCATTCTATGTACATATTTGTGTACGATACGGAAAACAAAGGGGAAATGCTGCCGAATTTTTTTTGAGTCATTTAAGATGACATGATTTATGAAATATAATTATTATATTTTTTTTTGTAATGGAAAGTAGGACGACCGACCATCAACAGTTCAAAATAATAATGTGAAAATATAATACATAATTTGTAGTTTGTTAAAATTGAAAGTAAGATTTTATAAAAAAAAGTAAAAAGAATAATGTATGGTATAATCAATAAAATAGTAAAATGTATGATTAAATATAAAAAATCGTATTTTTGAAAACTTCATAATTTTTTTTTAAAATTCTATCTTATTTTCTGAAGTGGAAAAAATTGATCAATTATTTTGTTGATCAGCGGAGCTGATGTATCAACAAAAGGGATGAAAGGCTCAATAAAGAAACATTTTTATAATGTTGTACATGAATTTTTATATTCGCTAAAAGTAATAATGGAAACATGTAAAGCATTGGAAATCGAAAATGGTTATAATACATTTGTGTCAAGATGATTTCGCGCCAGATTATACTGTACAGGATCGTCATGGTGAAGTTGATGCACCTAATCACATAGTGTTGGATGAGGAGGTAGAAAATGTCAATGTTACGGCGAATCTCATAGAAGATATGATTGAAGATGCAACACGATTAATGTTTCCTATTGTTTATATAGATGTCAAAGGAGAACCAAATATAGAGAAGCATGAAAACGTTTTGATAAGACTTATTTTGCTTTTGCTATACAGAGTCGTAACATTGGACTTGGTTTGTGTATGGATGCATTCTCACCATTCTTTCGATTTGGTTCTAAATATTCATCTCGGCCAGTTATCATTACATCTTATAATTTACCTCCATGGATATATATATATATATATATATATATATATATATATATAAACTTCATATACATATCTCAATATTGTAATTCATAGCCTTGATGATCCAATATAAGGAATCGATTTATATTTGCAACCATTGATTGAAAAGTTGAAAACACTTAGCCATGAAGGATTTGAAACGGATAACATTTCAAAAAAAATGAATTTTCATATGTTCGCTTCTTTGTTATGAACTATTGGTATTTTCCTGCATATGCAATGCTATCAGGATAGAGTACGACTGGTCGTCTAGCTTATTCTCTTTGTATGGAAGAGACACAACCATTTTCTTTACCGCATGGGAACAAAATTTCATGGTTTGATTATCATCGAGAGTTTTCTCCATGTTAATAATACTTCTAGAAGGTATTAAAAAAACTGTATACCTGATAGAGTAGAGACTAGGCAACCTTCAATAATTTGCTCAAGCGAAGAAATATATGAAATTGTAAAGGAATATCCAAAGATACATGAAACTGGAGTACAAATTGAAATTCTAGGTAAATTGATGGTTCATAATTATTGCAAACAAAGTATATTATGGGATTTACCTTATTAGAAAGATCTTTTACTTCGTCATAATATCAACGTGATGCGTAATGAGAAAAACGTGTTTGATAACGTGTTTAATACAATTTTGAATGTTAAGGGGAAGAATAAGGACGATGTGAAATCAAGACGTGATATAGAAGAATTATGTAAGTGTCCGGAGCTTCATATCAAGCCAAATGACACTAAAAAACCAAAGCACGTTATAAGTTAGACAATAACCAAGTAAAACTTGTGTTAAAATGGGTGGAAACGTTAATATTTGCTGATGGGATTTCTTCTAATCTTCATAGATGTGTTAACTTTAAAAAGATAAACTGAGTGGGATGAGAAGTCATGACTGCCATATAATAATGGAAAATTTATTACCCATAGTTTCAAAGAATTGTCTGCAAAGTTTAGATGGTTATAACGACACTTAGTTTGTTTGGTAAAGAGCTTTGTTCGACTAGGTTAATAGTTGAACGTCTATGCAAACACGAGGTGGATGTTTCTATATTGCTCTGCAAATTGGAGAAAATCTTTCCTCCAGGTTTCTTTTATGTAATAAAGCATTTACATGTTCATCTTCAATCTGAAGCATGTCTTTGAGGTCCTGTGCAACATGGATGGATGTATACATTTGAAAGGTAAGAATATTGAGTATATTAGATATAAATTTAATTATATTACTAAATTTAGTTTGAAATAATTTTCTAATCGATACTTAAATCATTTGAAGAAAAAAGTTAGACAAAAAGCACGAGTTGAAAGTTCAATTTGCAAATCATATACTAGGAAGGAAACTTCATTCTTTTCTCTTTATTATTTCGGCGACGATGTGAACTTATTATCCGAAAGTGTTCCGTGCAGTGATGAAGGCGTTGAACATGATTCTTCTCAAGTAATGTTATCTGTTATTAGACAACATGGTCGACCTGGAGGAAAAAATATGGAAACCTAGTTAGACAACAAAGATTGATATGTAGCAAAAGTATATGTACTTCTTAATTGCGCCGAAGTTGCACCATTTGTTAGGTATTGTTACTTAATAATTCTCGATATTTGATTTTTAAACTTTTATTTATTTCAATCATACTTAAAGAATATGTGCAATATATAATTTTTGCAGTATTTACGAATCACAACATTCACGCGGCGATCTCAAGAAAGAATTCGCTGGTTGGTTTTCAAACTACGTTTATAATTTGAGAAGTTGTTTAGTCGACGAAGGATTGAAACATCTTGCTTTGGGACCAAGAAGAAATGTCATGACATATCCTGTAACGACCCGTAAATTTCGATAATTAAATTTGCTAATTAAATAAGTTTTGTAGTTTAATGTTGTGAAAAATTAATAATTTAAGTTTAACAACGAGAATAATAACTAGAATGAAATGTAATAATGTTAGTGTAAGTTAATGGATAACCATTTTAATGCAATTTCAATTAATTGAAATTTAATAATGTTAATATAAGGCAATTGATAACTATTTTAATTAAATCTCAATTAATTGGAATGATTATAAAGTTAAAAATTGGATATAAACTATAAATGAGTAAATAAATCAAATGTTCTATTAAATGGTGAAATTGTATGTAATTAGTTTGAATTGATTAAAATAGAATAATTAATCGGTACGTGAATTTATTAATTTTGTTTGTAACCAATAAACATTGCATGTTAAGTTGATCGACTCCATGTATTATATAAAGTTTTCCTCTGCCGATGATCGTCGGCTAGTTCTTGGTGCTGAGCCTTCCTTTTTTGATGGTAGGCCCTTTATTATTTCTCCTTGGTCTCCCACTGTGGCGAGTGCTCGAGAGCAGGTGCTATCCATCCCCGTTTGGATCTACTTTTTGCATATCCCCTCTGCACTTCAGTCTTTGCTTGGGTTGAATTGGTTACCTGCAATGTTGGTAAATTGAAATGCTTTGACACTAATACGGTAGCCCGTGATAAATTGATGTATGCAAAGGCACTTATTGAGATATCTCCTTTTAAGCCTCTCCCTACAACTATTCCTGTTCATCTTGATGTTGGGTATGTTGCGGAGGTCCATGTTCGCTATGGTTGGGTTCCATATATATGCTCTTCCTGCCACACTTTTGGCCATCTAGCGATCTCTTGCATGCACCCCATTTCAGCCGGTGCTCCTCCGACTTTTGTTTCCGCGGCTGCCCCAAAGATCCCTCTTCCTAGGCCTCCTCTCAGGTTCCTAAGGTTTCTTCTCAGGTTGCTCCTCCTCTTGCGGCTCCTTTATATGTCCTGGTTCCGGCTCCCTGTACTGCTCAGCCTGCTTCCCCTCCATCTTCTGTGGCGCCTTCTGCTGATTCTGCGGTTCCTGTTCAGGTTCCTGTTCCGCCACGTTTGCCATTGGTCGCTGCTGATGTATCTGCAATTCCTGTTGCTGCCCTTGTTCCTGGTCTGCCTTGTCCCTCTATTGTTTGGGATGATGCTGAGTGGTGTTGGGTTGATCATATTTCTGATATGAGATTTAACCCCTTGTATGATTCTTTCTTTAGATTTGTTTCGGATGATCATCTGGACCTTAGATGTCTTTATTATTGACCGTCAGGTGACTCATTAGTTCTTGTTTTAGACGGTTATTTTGCGAGATCGAATTCTGTCCTACTTGCCGATACATCCTGGGATCGTTCCTTTGAGTACACTTCTGATTCTATGGCTTATGATCCTTGTCTTGCTTCCCATTTCTGCCCCTACGCTGGTCTGTTGGGGAATGTCCCTTTGGTGACTTCACAGGTTTTTGTGGATGATGGTGATGCTACCTCTTCAGAGGAGTAGTTGTTTTCTATATTCATATAGTAGTTGTGATTTGTCTATCGCACTCCTGTGCTGTTTTCTTTCATTTTCTTAGTAGTTAAGGTGTTTTTACCTTTCTCCTGTAATTAAATTTTTATTACGTTCGTAATAAAAAGTGGACAGTCCACTATAAAACCGGTTTCCTTGCAAAAAAAATAAACATAGAAATATGTTTGAATTGGTAAGTTATAACAATGGTTTAATTATAAATTTACTATTTAATTCATTGATAATAAATTGAAAATCAATTGCAATTAATTCACTTATTTAGTGCAGTTAATGTGTATTAAATTGATAATTGAATTTAAGGAGCAATTGATAACGTAAAGTTTGTGTAAATTAATGAAATAGTATGTAATTAGTTGTATTTGATAAAGGTAGTGTGGTGGTAGTATTTACATTTGTGAGTAGATAAAAAAACTTATTGTTATTATTAAATGTAGAAAACGTGACGGTTGTTATTTGTTACATATTTTCTTAATTTGTTGAAATAAAATTTGGAATATATTACAATAAATGAAATTAAATATAGCATAAAAATGAATTGAGGTAATGACTGTAGGATATTAATGTAATAAGATAGAAACCAATGTTATATGTATACATAGAGCAATGAATGATTGAATATAAAGATTTAAATCAAGTTTGGTCAAATTATTGGAATTTAAATTATAATAATTGGATTTACTGCAATTTAATGTAATTAAATATTATGTTAATGAAAATTAAGATGGTAATTGTAAAATATTAGTGTTATAAGATATGAAAAATGTTATATAGCAATGAGATGACAATTGATTGAATAATAAGATGAAAAGGCGAATAAATGGATCTATTGGAATTTAAAGTAATATCACTGTATTTATTTCAATTGAAATTAAAAATTGTAACTGGTAAAATAATTAACATTGAATTGACAGGTAAATTTGTTTTAAATTAGTTTAAATGTCTAAGAAATCAAAAATGACAAAATTTGTTAGTTATTAAATTTGAACTAAAAATGTGATTTAATTAATTTAATAATTATTTATATAATTAGTGTGAAAATAGCCATTGTGGCCACTGATTCGGATTTCGACGAAACCAATTCCATCGGATCCGTAACGGTGAATTATTATAGGATTTTAAGTTTCGTAATGATCGGACATGTCGTTTGATCGTAAGGTCTTGAAACGCGTAGAAATCAATTAAATTGAATTCAACTTGAAATAAGCTAATTTTAAAGCTAACTTTTTTATATGATGGAATTAGGGCTTGAAACCTATTTCATTGAGTTTAAAAATATTGAAAACCTATATTCCATATATATTGGATGACCCATTTTCGTTTCGAGAATGAAACGGGCTTTTCGGGTCGTTATTATCGTTTCGATCCAACCCTGTCTATATATAGGTTGTTATAAACCCCAGATATTTCTCATTTTTTTTATTTCTATATGTACATATTCTTCGTTCTTCTCAAACCTAATTTTCAAATTCCGAAACCTAATTCCAAAAAAAACAAACAAAACAAAAATTGCTCCAGGTTTACTTCAAGTCGGGAAGAGGTTCACTTCGAGTTTGAGAGGCAAAACCCTGCAGCGACTTGGGGTCAGAGAGAGTTCCAGGCCAAACAAGCCGGACCTGGGCACGCTTCGAGTTCCAAAAGCGAAAACCCTACAACGACTTCAGATCAGGGGCCAAATGATTCGGGCCTCGGGTCATTTTGGCAAAAACTCAGAGGACGCATCTGGTAATTGAGGCGGCGACTCGAAGTAAGACCCAAAATCGAAAATTTTCAATCTTTTAATGTTAATAACTTTTTCATACAAGGTCGGATTCATGTACGGTTTTCTCCATTGGGATCATATCGAAATTTCAGACATTTTAAACTAGTTTGGCTGCATTCTGAGACTGTTAAATTTTTGGGCTTATTTTGGATTTCAAATTGATTTGAAATCAAAGGTGAGTATTTTAACTCGCTCACAATTACTAAATTATCTTATGTTTGGATATTAATTGGTCGATGATTGGTATGTTTAAATTGTCATTCTAGTTAAATTTGACTTTTATTGCATTTAATCATCATTTAATTTAATATTGAATTTAATTGTCAATTTAATCACTATTAATGATAATCAGTTATCTATTGATGATTATTGGTTGATTTGGATGATCATTGTGATAGATGTTTGATTATTGATATTGGATGACTTGATGTTGTATTTTATGTTGTTATAACATTGCAAGTTCCCTGTGGGTTAAAATGATACATACCCGAATGTTCGGTTAAAATGATACATACCCGAATGTTCTATAGATTTGAAAAAGTGGAAATTAGCCACAAGGGCCTCTTTAGCAAGTGGAATTAGTTTCTAGGACACACAACTGAAATAATTACTTTCAAGGACAAAACACAAAATAATTAGTTTTTAGGGCCTAAAAACCTATGAAATTATGTCCATGAGAATAATTGGAACGCTGACTTTGTCCTTCAAAGTAAGTATTCTGCTGATTTTGGCCTTGAAAGTAATTTCTTTGAACGTGTGTCATAGAAACTAATTGGACTGCAAAGTTTGTCCTTTTGGTGAAATGCCCATTTGAAAAAATAATATGGGTTGAAATGATAGACTCGAGCGATTTCATGGATTTTTATTTAATTCGGGATTGCGGTTTGAAATGATATATAACCGTAAAATTTTAAATTGCAGATTGAAATGATAAATATCCATATCACTTGACCCTAGGGTAGAAAATTATATACGGACACCGAATTGGTTAAATTAAATGATATTTTTTTCTTTAAATTTTGAATTCAATTAACTGGCATTTTGAAATGGAAATTGATTTATATAAACGAGTTATTTTCGATAATCCAAGCGTTAATGCTGAAATTGGAATTTATTTAATGAATTGTTCAAAGGATTGAATTGGAATTTCAAATTTGAAGTGTCAAATATAAATGAATTTATCAGAATTGAGTTATTAAAGATGTTTGGATATAACTTTCAAATCTATTTTAAACTAATTTAAACTATTTTAATCAATTTAAAACTATTTTAATTTATATTAAGCTATTATAACCTATTTAATCCAATTTAATCTATTTACCAATTTTAAACTAATTAAATTTATTTAATCTATTTTAATTCTATTTAATATATTTAAACCTATTTAATCTATGTTAAATTTATTTAATTTATTTAAAACCTATTTAATATAATTTAAATCTATATGACCTATATTTAATCTATTTAAATCATCTTAAATCTAATAAAATTTATTTAATCTATATTTAATCTATTAAAATCATAAAATCTAATTTAATCAAATTTAAATCTATTTAAACTATTTTTACTTTTCAAACTATTTGAAATCTATTTAAACTATTTTACTTTTTAAACTATTTTAATCTATTTAAACTAATTTTACTATTCATAATCTATTTAAACTAGTTAACTATTTTAAACTATCTAAACTATTTCTAAATTTCAGATTAGGTAAAGTTGAAGTATTTATATTTAAACCCTTGATTAAAAGGAAAATATGGTTAAATAAAGTTATAGCCTAAGTTAGGAATTGAAATGATATTTTCTAGTAAATCAATATATTTGAGTAATATGATAATCGTGGAAGAGGATTTAATCTATATTTTCGACATGGTTTTGAGCTGAATATGATTTCGAAAGTGATTTGGTTTATATTGAATATGATATTTTGATATCAATTATGAAATGGTTTTGGAAATTTAAAAGAACCATCCGGTGTGAAATAAGCGTTTGGTTGTTAAAGAGACCGAGATCATATATTGTCACTTTAACAACTATGTACGTGGTGGAGATTCTATAAATGAAGCAGGATGGTTTGGCGAACGATTCTGTATGAGGTATTGACATGACCCTGACTCTCATGAGTCAGCTTCGATGTGACTAAAACATGAGCTATACCTCGGCCAAGTAAGGTCGTTCGTCCAATCGGACATGCTTCTTCGATACCGTAATATGACTTTGTGATGATTTGGTGGCCACCCCTTGATTTTGATTATGGGAATGTGTTCCGAGGTGGGCGGTAATAGCTTCTATGGGTTACCACCATCCCGGTTTTGAAATTGATATACACACACACACACACACACCCCCTAGCATTGCCTCGTGTGCCGTGTTCATATGCCTTAGAGTGCCTTTTACGAATTTGTTTTGTACCATACCTATGGGGTGCCCTCTGGGTAAGCCACTGGTTTGGTGGAGCTACAGTCCTTTATAGACTATAGGAATATATAAAATGTGTTAAGGGTGATATAGGTAACGCCTTAACGCTATTTTAATATTTTACTTTACTGTATACACTATTATAATAGCGCATTGTACTACATAGTAGATAGTTTAACGAATCCTTAGGAGGTAGTAATCCCAAACATCTCTTAAGTTATTGCACTCAGGTTAGACACTGGATAGGAGATGTCAAACCCCGTAAACATCTCTGATGCCGTTACACTCATATTTATTTACTTTGATAAGATCTTTTAGTTCTGAATCAAGTGTTTTGTCTTTTGAATTTGCATGGATCAGTCTGAGCTTTTCAGTTTATCAAAGACTGTTTTCTAGAGGACAAAGACGAAGATATAGTACTATTATTACTTATTATATGTATTGCACTACATCATGTTGTTTCGCTGCATTTATTTATTTATTCTTGTTGTATGTAACTTTGATCTATATTATAGTGGTATAACTAATGTTATTTGTAAAAAGCTTCATGAACTGTTTATTTGATTATTATATTTTGTCATTCCGCTGCGAGATTGTGTATTTGTTTTCTTTCTTTCTATGTTTTTTTTCTTATTTACCCCATAACGATCTGCCCTTTTGAATGGTTTGAGTTTGACGTGTGTGGCTTATCGTTGATTTAAATCGTCCAAAAAGGCAGGCCGTTACATATCCAATATTCTTCATAAATGGATTTAAATTCAACACCAAAGAAAATGGTACTGAAAAATGTGACGACTCGCCTTTTCGACCCTTGAAGATCGACACCAAAACGTTCTTGGTATTCACGTGCTGCAAATTCAAGTGTCTGAGAGACTGATAATCAGGGGTAAAAGAAAATAAATATAGAAGAAAGAACAAAATAGATTCTCATGTTGCATTTAACAACTTGTAATTGTAATATAGATAGTACATATAATCACACTCAAAATGAGATACCAGACTTGTGGCAAGTATTAACCCAGTTAGGAACTGTTATAATTGCATATCCCTACAGGTACTGGTAGGTACTTATACATAATACAGCGGAAATAAAAATAGATAACTATCTACAAAGGACCCTCCATGTTCATGCTCCATACTCCTTCCAATATGCTCCAAGTTACCTAACTATTTGGCTGCTCGGAAAATTAGGGCATCCATAGTTTAAGGGAAAACAAAATAAATTCCGGATCAGTAATAAGACTAGTGTGAGAAAACTCAAAAGAACATATACTTTTGAAATCAAATGGTATTTCATAAGACCACACAATACGTACATACGAAAAGGTTTTTACCTTATTATAACCAAAACATTTGCTAGGAAAAATTAGGAAGATTATTTTTAATGACATTCTTTGAAAATCCTTTCAAATAACATATTAATCATAGTCGAAATTGTTACATTAATTAAATTCTAGCATGCTAGGATCTACAACTAAAACCGTAAAGGTTTATATTAGAGAATGCATTCCATACAATGATAAGGTAGGACTATCTTTCGACAGTACATCTCTAGAGGAATGTACCAAGGCACCGCCCCATTGCCCTCTACCAACACAAACCCGACCTACCTTTACCATGGAAAGCACCGAATATTTCATCACCTCGGTCATTCCCGATCTTTCCAAGATCTCAAAGCATATACAACATATCCGAAATATAGAGGATAATCTAGAAATGTGATGACCATATCCTAATGGATGCGACCCACATTACCCTGCCGCATCTACCTTGTTTTTGTCAGTCCCGAGTGTGAGGCTTATGGTCACGTTTACCTTGCATAGAATCATCATATCCTACTTAGAATGCCATATTTCCACTTCCATCACACACTATTGATTTCTACAAATGTGCAACCTATGAGCTCGTACGTCTCAGAGAAGGGTGTTAAGTGTAAGAGAGTTTACTTCTTATACCACCAAACAGATGTACGTTTGTAGAAATCAATATACATGTTTTTTAGAAATGCAATGTCAGACATTCGTCCATACAAGTTATCCGAGAACAGGACAAATCGAAGGCACTTAATTACCACATCATGTTTTGGAAAATCACCCCTAGGATTAGTAGCGAGAAGTCCTTGCATTGAAGATTTTCAAAATTAAGTACCACTGCCACCATACGTAAAATCGAGGGGCTAGTGGCAAGTAGCCTTTCATTATGAAGATCTTCATCTTCAAAATCATTTCCTTTATCATGTTTTCACTTTCGAACGTACATTTGTTCGAAGTGGTTTTCGGTAGGAATCACCCAAATCCAATCTCGGTCACTCCGTACCAATTATCGATAAAACATCTTTTGGAGATTTATCATTTATTTTCTAGTATATACAAGATTATTAAACCTCTCTTTAACTTTGGAAAACACCAAATTGTTTCTCATAAATCTTGTTAGAAAACATTATTGATTAAAAATGATTTATAGAAATTATACTAATTTTACTCAATATTAATCTCCGTATTCAACAATTACTATTCGTCGAATAACAGTGAGATCACCTTTTAAATTCACATGAATAGTACGAGTTCCCTCCTTGGAATTTAACATTAAGTACAAGAAGATTATTTCTATATAACCTAAGTTAAGTAATTAGTTTTGGAAAGTAAATCTTTTATACTTGTCACGTTTCCGACATTTCGACCTTATCCATTCCTCACCCAGGAAGAGACCAGGTGAGACAGGACAGTGGTTGCTCTTGAACAACTCCTTAGTTTAAGCACCAACATCCATATATCATGAATAGAAGAATCAGGTCTACTCATCGGCTTTTAGAGCCAAGATTTAATCATTTATTTATAACAGCTTTTCTTTTAATCATTTATTTAAACGCTTTATAAAATAATTATGAAACTTCCATATTATCTTTCAAACACTTATCTATTTATTTGAAAATGTTCATAAAAGATTTGAGAAAGAATAGTTAAGTTAAACTATAATTTTAAACTATAATTTGTATAAGTTATTAAAATTGTTACGAAAAAAGCTACAAATAGTCTTTTCGAAGCTTATTTGATCAAAACAACTTTTCTACCATTTGAATGTCCTTTTTATAACTCAAATCCTTTTTAAAACATTTTGGTATATTTATAGATTTTATTCCATATTTTTAAAGATTTAAAAATATCATTTCAAAGAAATTTCATTTTTGTATTCCGAACTGCCAAACAGCGACTATTTTGAAAATTCATTTTCCTCGTATTTCAAAATCTACTAAATGAAATCTCGATCTTTTTTTTGAAAACTATGATTATAAGAGTTTGGAAATTTATTATTCCAACGAATTCTGACTCTGGTTCCATCATAGAAATGGATTTAAACTGTTACGACGCGAAATCACAAACCGCCGTTACGTGACGCTCCTATTTTTGAATCCAATTTCAATTCTTTTCAAAACATCACCGAATTGGGTTTTAGTGATTGTAAACCATTTATAAACCTATTTAAAGAGTTTTAATCATCTTGTAACACTTTTATAATTCATTTTGGAAAGTGATTTACGTTGTGTAATTTCGTTGTGTATTAAACATGAATTATTTACACATTCAAATGACCATATTTTTCACAACTAAAACATGATGATCAAATCATAACAACCAATCATTCTAGACATATCATATCCTCATCTATATCATAATATGAATAGAGTTTTCTCACCTTGAAATTGATCGTTCTAACTTTAAAACGACTCTAGCTTTGCTATCTCGAAATTGAAGCACATAAAGCTTGCACTAATGCTTCCTAGAGGGCTCGACCTTGGCTGGCAAAGAGGTGGAAGGCTCGGCTGTGGATGGTGGGTTGTGTGGTTTGCAAAGAGGAGATGAGGAGTTTGGATTTGGTTTTGAGGTGTTGTATAATATATATATGTGTGTGTGTGTGTACTATAGAAATTTTAATTTCTTTTTGCAATAAATTTTTCCATTATTTTCTTTAGGTAAGAGGCCATTAAAGTAGAGAGAAGAAGGTGAAGAAAGCTTAGGAAAATGAAGAGAAACATGTGAATGAAAGTGAAGATGGATGGTGGGTATTTATAGGCAAATGGATGTGATAAAATATCATGATGTTTAAGTACAAACACATCATCATTTCATCACCACCACACCTCCTCCATCACCATTTTAGTCGAAGTTCACCCACCCAACCCTCCCCCCCCCCCCCATGTGGCTACTCCATGTGCATGTACTTGTGTTTAAGAGGTTGACTTTGGTGTAAAGAAATATTGATATTTATAAATAATATCACGATATTTTCTTTTATCCTTTATTATAAATATTTTTGTGTGTATATATATTCATGTGCATGTGCATGTGTTCATGTATATGTACATGTATATGTCACAAACAATCCATAACGTTGCACAACTTCTCTACATTGAACTGTTACGAAGTCCAATTTCGATTTTAAGCCATATTGTCAGTTCTTAATAAATATACATATATTAGTAAACAAAGTTTGAGATTCTATCATTATATAATAATTAAAAGGGATTCAATTGATGTTTAAAATAATTTTTGGATTCAAAAGTTAACTATTCCAAAATAGCGATATCGTTAACCATGTCATAAAGACATTTTCTTTTAAAAAATAAAATAAATAATTTTGTTACATACTATCACTCATATAGATAAATGCCTGTATGTATCCAAATTCGTGCACGATTTTTGATGGTTAAAAAGCAGTTTATCGATAAAACGATTTTCGGTCACTTTATCGATATTTTTCCAAAGAGTATTTTTTATGATTACTTACTCAAAATAAGTTTACCATTATTAATCATTGTTCAAAACAACGAATTTTGTGCTATAAAACCTTATATTTGAAATTTTAAATTAAATATCCTTTTCCAAAGCGATACATTCACAGGTTGTTACAAAAATTAACTAACAATACCGGTGTATTTGTTAAAGGTAGCGATGATCCAGATTATCATATAACTGATTTTTATAACTACAGTCGCATATTTATTAAAAAAAGTAGTATTATTAGTATAATAATTTTATCAATTTATAAATGTGAATATAATATTTATTTTAAATTTACTGGCAGAGTCAGAGCTGAATTCTGCAAATAGAAATAAATATCTTGTCACACACCATGGGGTTCAAAGTCATTCCAGCGTTAACGTCAAGAGTTGGTAAATTTACTAAATGAGGTTACAAATACTTTTTACATTACATAATTTTATTACATATAATAATAATACATAATAATTATTTCAGGAATGAAACCATGGTCTTCTGCTCTCCTACATGAACGCATTTACTCGAACTTACTCATGCCATTGAGCACGTTGAAGACGGCTATAACATACACATGACACAACACGAAATCACAAGAGGCCAACAAATTTTGTATTAAAAATAGTGTTGAAATCGTATTTGTGAAAGAGTTTGAATATTTTCTACAAGTATAAAAACCTTTGTATTTAAAGGTGACAAATCAAAGAAATGATTGTAAAAACAATCAATCATCACAAATTCACATATGAAAACGTGAATCAAAACCATGAAAATCGATAATCCATCAAATAGATACTCCAAAAATCCTGAAAAGAAGTTATCAAAGTCGAAAAGGGATAACAACTAATCGGATCAACTAAAAATTGATATAAATGGAAACTATATAGAAATAGGCAATTTCCCGGAATTTAACAGTGTCAGACGTTTGGTGGTTTCCGCAGACGTCTGAGCTGAAGGTCTTGAATTTTCTTCCAGACCGCCTAGACGTGTGGGTAACAAAATCAAATGTCTAAGCTGAAAGACTGGAATTTTTATTCCGTAGCTTCAGATGTCTGAGCTTATTACCAGACGTCTAAGCTGAAGCTCAGGGCAAGATTTAGCGTAGGCCATTAATGGTCAATTCATATCGGAAGCGATCGAACGAGTGACGATGGTTAGGGATTTATGACAAGCGACAACCCAGCCCTATAGACTCATCAATACACTCCGAACAACATGTTCAAACATCCATAATATGATTTTCATAGATTTTGACATCAATATACCAAAAATTGGAAAATTCGTCGAACCAATTCAATTCAAAAGCAAAATGGACATGAAATAGATGGTAGGAATTCATACCTAGCAACTATCAAAGGTATAGACATAGATGTGAGTTCAAGAACTCACCTTTAAACCCAAAAACAACGAAATGAGAAGCTCTAAAACAAAGCAAGACTAATTCCTCTTCAACAAGACTTCAAGAATCTTCAGTATTATCAAATGAAATGAATTTCCTAAGTTAGGGTTTAGGAATTTCTGAGAATTGAAGAGAGATTAAGATGGTGAAGTTGAAGAGGATGCTTACCTAAGCTTCACTTTGATTTTGGAACTTGAATTTGAATTTCCTAGTAAACTAGGGCTTAGGAATTTTAATTTCCTATCTCTTCCTCCATTTTTCTTTTAGCTTGGGAGTGTTAGGAAATCAAAATGAATGTAGAGGAGAGGAGTGAAGTGAGATGTATATGGTAAGGGGTTTGGGTTTGCTTATCGGGTTTGTGGGCTGACAACCCAAAGCCCAAACAAACCAAAATCCTAATCAACTCCAAACATATCGATATTTATACTCAAAAAGGTCGCAAACACCATTTTGGACTCAATGGAATTTGTTTCGAATCTTAATTCGACTGTTTACAAAAAGTAGCACTTTAGACTCTAATCTGACTAAGGATGCTATATTTAAATAAAACATTTAAATATACAATCGTAAAATATGCGGGTTCTTACAGACTCCCCACTTTAAAGAAATTGCATCCTCGCAATACTTAAGAAGAAAATAAAGAGTAACAACTACACAAAGGCATAACAACACAAAAGAAAATTTTGAAGTGAGTTGTTCACCTTAAAGAGCACGAGAGAGTAAGTCCGGATGTGTTCGCTCGATGAATTCTCTTGATTTCCAGGAGCAATCCTTAGGATTTGAGGACCATTGAACTTTCACTAGTGGAACATCTTTATTACGAAGGAATTTAACCTTTGTAGCAATGATGCGAATATGATGTTGATAATAAGTCAAATTAGGTGAAACTTCAATTTCTTCAATAATATCAGGCTCAAGAATAGAATAGGAATCTCTCAGGCATTTTTGTAGTTGAGAAATGTGGAATACGTCATGAATAGCAGAAAATTGAGCTTGTAATAAAAGGCGGTAAGCCACGGAACCAATATGTTCGGTGATGGAAAATGGACCAATATATCATGGTGCTAGTTTTCCCGATCGACTGAAATGCACAACACCCTTCATAGGTGAAACACGAATAAACACCAAATCTTCTACAAAAAATTCCAAATTCCTTCTTTGGTTATCGACATAGGACTTTTGTCTACTTTGAGCGTCTTTCATCCTATGACAAATAAGGTCAATCCTTTCTGCGGAATCACGTATAAAATCTGGACCTAAACCAGCTTCTCACCGGCCTCAAACCAACAAGAAGGAGATCGGCATGACCTTCCATAGAGTGCCTCGAAAGGTGCCATACCAATACTAGACTAGAAGCTATTATTATAGGAAAACTCAACAAGAGAAATGTGATCTTCCCAACTTCCACAAAAATCAAGAACACATGCACGAAGAAGATCTTCAAGAGTTTGATTCACATGTTCCATTTGTCCACTGGACTGAGGATGATAAACGGTGCTAAAATTAAGCTCTGTTCCCAAAGCTTTTTTAAGGCTCTTCCAAAATTCACTAGTAAATAATGGATCACGGTCACCAACAATAGAAGTACGAACACCATGAAATTTAATAATTTCTTTAATATAGAGTTTAGCCAAAAGAGGTAAGACTCGATTGGACCGAACGGGAATAAAATGGGCGAATTTTGTTAGTCTATCTATAATCACCCATAAATTGTCATAACATGAACGAGACCGTGGAAGACTGTCAATGAATTCCATTGAGACTTGATCCCACTTCCAAACTGGAATGTCTAAAGGTTGCAATAACCCATCAGGCCTTTGATGCTCGTCTTTTACGAGTTGACAAGTCATGCAACGCTTAATGAAGTTAGTAATATAAAATTTCATTCCATCCCAAAAATAAAGTCGCTTCATGTCCACGTACATTTTACTAATACCAAGATGAATGGTAAATTTAGAACGATGAGAATCTTCTAAAATGACTTTACGAAGATTACTAATATTTGGCATGATAAGTCTACCAAATTTTCAAATGTCGCCACGATAATCGATGTCACTGTCTTTCAAACCATTAATATCCATCTTATCCCTACAACTTTGGCTAAGAGGAGCCAACTCTGGATCTACCTTTTGAGCTTCAAGGATGTGGTGTAAAAGAGAAGGATGAGCTCAAGGCTACATAAAACAAGAGATGAACATGAATCAGATTCATGATCTCGAATCTCACAAGTGGACAAAGTCTCGAGATCATTCCATTCGGATATCATCATGGAAACAATCGCTTATTGCTTATGACCAAGGGCATCGGCAACACGATTCCCCTTTCCGGGAGTATAAAGAATATCAAGATCATAAGATGCAAGGAATTCGAGCCAACGTTGTTGACGCAAATTAAGTTCCTTTTGAGAGAATAAATACTTCAAAGATTTATGACCGGTGTAGAGAACAAATTTCTCTCCCAAAGATAATAACGCCAAATTCTAAGGGCAAAAACAATGGTCGCGAGCTCTAAATCATGAGTGGCATATCTAGTCTCGGCATGTTTTAATTGCCTAGAAGCATAAGCGATAATACGTTCCCTTTGCATGAGAACAGCTCCCAAACTAACATGACTGACATCAGTATAAACAATAAAGTCTTGGTTCCCTTCGGGAATCACAAGAATAGGAGCATCGGAAAGGAGTTCTTTTAATTTCTGAAAAGCAGCTTCACATTTTCCTGACCAAATGTACTTAACTCCCTTCTTTGTCACACTAGTAAGAGGCACGGAAATTTTAGAAAAGTCTTTTATGAACCGACGGTAATAGCCCGCCAATCCAAGGAAGCAATGAAGTTCCATCACACTCTCCAGTCTCTTCCAATTTAGGATCGCCTCGATCTTCGAAGGATCCACAGAAATTCTGGATTCAAAAACGATACGTCTTAAAATTTCACATGGGATTGTCAAAAGTGGCAGTTAGAAAATTTTGCTTTCAATTGATTGCTCCTAAGAGTTTCCAATAAAATCCAAAGATGTTTTTCATGATCTTCCTCGGTTTTAGAATAAACAAGAATATTTTCTATAAAGATGAGAACAAATCGATCGAGGAAGTCTTTGAAAACTCGGTTCATAAGGTCAACAAAATAAGCTGGAGAATTCGTTAAACCAAATGGCATAACAAGCCATTCATAAGATCCATAACGTGTATGGAATGATGTCAAAAGAATGTTATCCTCTGCAATACGAAGCTGATGAAAACCAGTTGCTAAGTCTAACTATGAAAATACTCTAGCACCGCAAAGTTGATCGAATAGATCATCAATCCAAGGCAAGGATATTAATTCTTAATGGTAAGATCATTAAGCTTGCGGTAGTAAACGCAAAGCCTAAGTGTACCATCGGATTTCTTCAGAAAATAGCTGAAGCTCCCAATGGAGAGGAACTATAACGAATAAATTGTTTTGTTTCCAATTCGGATAATTGTTTACGCATCTCCTTATTTTCCTTATTGGAAATACGATAAGGAGGACGAGTGATAGGTAGAGCTCCTGAAATTAGATTAATTTTGAACTCGATTGCTCGCTTAGGTGGTAATCCTAAAAAGAGCTCAAATATATCAAGAAATTCACGAACAACACGAATGAGGGAAATGACCTCTTCCTCATCATCATTATCATCATCATGTGGATTTAGAGAATATAAGGATGCTACCAAATTGGAATCCGAATCTCTAAGAACAATAGAATTCTGCTTAACAGATTGAGGATGTCGAAGATACATAGTCCTCTAAGGACATAGGATATGGGCTTCATAACGGTTAAGCCAATCCATTCCCAAAATCATTCTGAAACCTAAGTAACGCATAACATGCAAATCGGCTCGTAAAGCATAATCACATAAAATAATCTCGATATCTTTACAAAGTAAACTAAGTGTTGTGGACCCACCAACCGGATTCGCAATTATCAGTGAAGTCTCAAGCCCATAACATTTAAAGACAAAGTATGAACAAGTTCTTTTGATATAAAAGAGTGAGATGCACCTATATCAAAAAGAACTCGAATAGGATGATCACGAAACATATTAATGCCATCATTGATAGAATGAGAAATACCTTGACCTAGCGAAGCGTTACTAGGAGCTTGCATTACGTTAAGCTTTCCCTCCTTCTTTCCTTGAAGTTTGGGACATGAAGAAATAGGATGGCCCGAACTTTTGCATTAACGACAAAAAAGGGGTTTTGAACACTTATTTGCATAATGGTCCTTAGAACCACAATTGTGGCATTGTCCATGATTAGGGGTAGGAGTCTTTTCTACCGAAGTTGCTTGCTTCCTCTTTTTGTTGGTATTAGGCTTGAGCTTAATAGGCCTATTCTTGTTGTTGTTGAAGTTATGTTTGGCACCCACAACTTCAACATCACTTTCTTTATCGGCCTCTTCAAGCCGAAGAGCGATATCAACAAGCTGATCGAAAAAACTTCCATTTTTAGAAGTAAAGTCTTTTTGAGGTTCTTATTCAACTCATAAATAAACCTATGATTTTTCTTTAATGGGGTATTAATTTACTCGACCCCATATTTAGAGAGGGATTCAAAAGATTCGACATAGTTTGTCACAGAAGATTCACCTTGAACAAGGTCAATAAAGCGCCGAACTAAAGTTACTTTTTAAGCCTCCTACACAAACTTTAACTCGAATCTTTCCTAAAATTACTCCCAAGTAAGATCCGCTTCGATAATCTCAGAAACCAAAATCTCGTACCAATCTAATACTCTCTCTTGGAGCATACTAGAAGCCACTTGGACTCGATGTAGATCTACAAAATTCATGCGAGAAAAGATGTGATCGCATGTTCTAAGCCAAGCTTGGACTTCTATAATTTTTTCGGAACCCTTGAATAGCCTTCCATCCAAATTGGTATAATCACTACACAAGCGTGCAAACCCAGATTTAGGGTGAGTAGGCTCAGGAATAGGTCCGGCAGCTCGGGCATTCTTTACAAGATCTAAAAGCTGTTAGACAAACATGAATACGCCATCCCGAGAAGTGGTACTAGATTGACCGGCGCTAGGACGACCAGATCTAACCATTTCTCTTCTTTAAAAAAGAAAGAAAGAAGAGGAAAAAGTTATTTTCAAAATGAATATCAAACAAAATTTATTGATAAAACAAGGCAACACAAAAGAAAATGTGATAGAATGGGCCATAAGACTCAAACTAAATCCTAAGACACGATTCCTAAGAGCGACATAGGATGATGATCCTTGCTATAATATTCTATATTGTTCCGAAGTTTGGCTCTGATTCCAAGCTGTGAAGTACCACCTTTATACTCACACTAGCCAAGGACACTATGGGGTAATACCGTCAACTAGCACGAAGAATAAGGTTGTTGAGGAGCGACCATCTATGTAATTGCTTTGTGCTAGTACAGATATGTCAAAAAGTATTACATGCATTTAATTTTAAGAGGAAATCTGACACATCAATTATAAACTCAAAACTACTACACAGTGGCTATACGACCTTCGAAAACAAATATAAAATAAGCATAACATAAATCAGTCACAGTATTCATATCACAAAGGCGGAAACATATATGAATAAAACATATAGAAGTGTACATCAAAGTAGTGGTCATGCAAGATCCACTACATCAAAAAAGAATAGGTTCAAGTGCTAGACAAAAGAATATTTATGCATCAAGAAGTCTCTACCTCGAATGTATAAAACAAAAAAACTACTAAACTAAGTAGTTAGCCAAAAACAGAAGACGGACCCTGATAAGAAGTCAAGTAGAAGCATCTGAAACACCTCGGTCTGACCCGAGTATTATTTAAGAATAAAATAATAAACAAATCAGTCTAGCTATAAATATCATATAAAATGAGATAGTGTAAGAGATATAACATAAATATATGATAACAACAAAAATAATACAATATCTCAAACTTTCTCAAACACCAAAAAGAATGTCATATTCTTTAGATTATTCACCAAACCACAAATATTGATAGAGCTTATCAGTGCATATCATCGAAATTGGTAAATCACAAATTACAGAAATCAATACTTAGAAATCCAGAAAGCACAAAGGGGGAGGCCTATCCAAAATAAGAGCATGAAAACTCACCAATACGTGTACCACAAACGGGACGCTATCCAATGGTCGCTAACAATATAGCTGGTGCAACGACGTAGTACAACGGCACACCCGATGAACCAGAAACTCAAATAATTTGAAACTACGACGTAGCACAATGGTATGCTCGATGAACCCGATAAGCTGGAACAACGACATAGTACATCGGTGCACCCGATGAATTGAACTCCATAAAAGAACATGGGTCGCTAGCCCATAAAAGTGATTCGAAACTCCAAAGAATCCATAGGTCGCTAGCCTATAAAAATGAGACGAAGCTCAATAAAATGAGGTACAGTCCCCCACGTGGACAAAGAGAAATCGAATATCGCTAGTCCAAACCATAAAATGATCATCATTGATCAATAAGAAGTGTGAAATTACAATAAGCAAGTAAATAAATGAGATTAGCTTCATGTCCCATAACCACTGACTTAACTTAAATATTTACGAACAAACTGTAGATTTCCACTCGAAAATTATCACAAGATTTCAATCGAACAAGTCCAAGAATTAACCGACAAAGAAAACGCAAGCGTTTCGTACCACTTTTTTTGCTAATCGTTTTATTAGATTTCTCACACGAATGAGTTAATGGTTTGTATATACTAATAGATTGAAAAACGGTTTTAAAAAACGAGTTTTCTATTAAAAATAGTGTTGAAATTGTTTTTCTGAAAGGGTTTGAATATTTTCTACTAGTATAAAAATATTTGTATTTTAAAGTGACAAATCACAGAAATGATTGTAAAAACAATCAGTCACCAAAAATTGACATACGAAAACGTGAATCAAAACCATGAAAATCGATATCAAATCCATCAAATGGATACTTCAAAAATCCAGAAAAGAAGTCATCAAAGTCGATAAAAGTGATAATAACTAATTGGATCAACCAAAAATCGATATAAATGAAAAGCCACATAGAAATAGGTAATTTCCCAGAATTTAATAGTGTCAGACGTCTAGTGGTTTCCACAGACGTCTGAGCTGAAGGTCTGGAATTTTCTTTGTAACAACCCCTATTTTGGACCTTCCAAATTGACAATAATCCACACATGTCCGACTTGAATAATTCAAAATTAACAAATTGTAATAAAATTTGGAGCAAATAAAATCATTCACAGAATCACAGACACGGAAATATCAAAATAACTTACAGCGGAAATTAAAATACCATAGTAGTTCATGAAGCTACTATAACAAAGTCCCAAAACAAATACATAATATCAGCCTGAAAACAAATACAATAGAAATCCAAATACATAGAAGTTCATTAATACAAGAGCTGAAATAGAACAAGTGAAACTAAAATAGATAGATAACTAGATACGCAGAATCTCCAGCGATTCCTAGCTCCAGAAAGAGAAATCCAAAGCTGTGAATATTTAGGCTGACCCGAGCGTAAAGCAAAACACAAAACACTCGAGTCAGGACATACATACTTATACAATGTAAACCAACTCAAGTGAATTGTAATAAGGTACAAGTAACTTAAAGGATGTTTTGGACTGCCCATCCTCTAAGGATCCGCTAAACTATTTACTATGTAGTAATATTGCGCTATTATAATAATGTCTACAGTAAAATAAACTTACTTCAAAATAGCGTTGAAGGGTTACCCATATAGCCCCCAACACCTAATAGTCTCAGTAGTCCATCCAGTATCAGCATACCTCCAGATCGGGAGGCTACCCTAAATACTCCATGGGCTACGGGAGAAAAACAATCTCGTAGTAAGGCTTGCTATGGCAGGTGACACAGCACAACTAGGCAATGCCAGGGTAGATATACCAATTACGCACACGGGCTGGCGGTAACGTAGCAGCCACTGCGCCCACCTCAGAACACACTTCCAAATCAAAATCGAAGGATGGTCACCAAATCAACCACAAGTAAGAGTATAATATCGAAGAAATGTGTCCGATAGGAGGAATGACCTCACGTGGCCCGAGATCGCTCCTGTTTTAACCACCTTAAGCCAACTCACGGGGGTCTGGTCCACGTTCGTACCTCAATAGGATCATCGCCACCATCTTACTTCATTCTGGAATCTCCACCGCGTACACAGTTGTTAAAGTGGTTTTCGGTATCGATAGAGAGTATGTCCATATCTGATCCCGGTCTCTTTAACAAACAATCATTATTATAACCGATGATTATACATTTCAAAAATAGTTCATATTATACTTCAAAACCAAATATCATTTCAAATTCAAACCATATTTCTTTCAAAATAGTTTATACTTCGATACAGAAACCATTTTTATTTCAAAACTATATTCAAATCAAAATAGTTTATCATTTCCATTTCAAACATATATTCACCTTTCAAAAAATCATAATACTTTTAAAGTTATAACATTTTCGAAACCAATATACTAGAAATCATTACACTTTGAAAAACATAACATTTCAAAGTCATACATTTGAAATCATGGTATCTTCCTTAAATTTACATTTTACAAATTTATTCAATTAAACCTAAATTTTCAAATTTCCAATTTAATTTAATTCAAACATCGGTTTCAATTCAACTCAGTTTCCCAACAAACCATTTCAAAATTCCAAATATCATAATTTTGCAAAACCTCATTCATTTTATTTAATTTTAAATAACATTTCAAATCATGTCTAAAAATGGTTTATATCTCAAATCAAAATACTCCATTTAAACCATTTAAAAGTGAAGTTATTATATTTACAAATCAAATATTCAATTCCTAAAAGTTTACTCTTTTCTGAGTTTATGTATTCAGTTAAAAGCTACAAAACAATTAAATTTTAGCTTTCCACAGCACTTAGAAAATGCCGCGGTAAGTTATATCTGAAACAATTCATTTCAGCAAAGACATCATTTAAAAACTGCTATAATAGTTCAGTTTTAGTTGAAAAATAGTTCAATTCAGCAAAAACAGCATTTACAAAACTGCTGTAATAGTTCAGGGTTCAAATTAAACAGCCAACTGCAGCACTTAACAAGTGCTACAATAGCTCTTTTATTAGTTTCAGATTTTATTTTTAATTCTGCAACTACGGCACTTACCAAGTGCTATAGTAGCTCTTAGTTAAATTTTGGCCATAGTTCATTTATATCAACCACAGCACTTACAAAGTGCTGTAATAACCTTTACAACAGATTTTAAGTTAACTTGAGAAATGATAGCATTTCTGAAGTGCTGTTAATTTAATTTCCATATTTTCAATGACATTTCAGAAACAATTAAATTTCAATTTAAACCATTTTAAACTTATAAAAATCATATCTTTTCACTCAAAAATGTTCATTTAAATACCCTTTAACTTTTGATTTTTATAAAGTAAATTTCACAAATAAATATCAAATTTCTCAATGCTTCACTTATTAAAGTCAATGTACGATTTTCCCTAAATTTCATTTACTTTAAACTTTTATTTAATCTACCATTTCATAAATTAAACTACATTTTCAATTTTATTTTCTTAACTTAACTTTTAATTTTAAACCAAATTTCACATTTCCAAGTCAAGTTATATTTCAAATTACACTATTAAGTATTTATTTATTTAACCATTTTAATTCATAGAAAAATCAATAACACTTTATTAAGCCATTTTAAATTCAAATTTAAATCAATTTATCATATTTTATTTACTTAAACTCCATTTTTTTTAAAAAATCTCAAATTTCAAAATTAATTTATAAACTTCAAATTTAAACTAATCCATTCATTTATTAACATATTTTAACTTGTCAAAAAATCACTAACACTTTATAAAAAATCATTTTTAAATTCAATTTAAATCAAAATATCATAATATACAATTTTAAAAATACTTTAAAAATTCCAGAAAAATATATATAATAACCACGGGTCTGTATAATATTTTCTAACCTAGGTCAAGTGATATGGACTATATCATTTCAATCCGTAATTTACAAAGAAAAATCCAGATTCTATCATTTCAAACCCGCAATTCCAAGTCAATTAAAAATAAATAAAAATCGCTCAGGCTTATCATTTCAGCCCATAATTATTTTTCCTTATTCGAAAGTCCGTTCGGGTATGTATCATTTCAACCCATAGTGATTCTATTCTACAGGGAACTTGTAGTGTGAGAAACGGAAATAATTAACAGTATAACAACATATAGCAGTATCAGATGATATGACAAGTTCATAAACATGGTTAACATCATATGATTCATATCATAGGCAGGTATAACATGATATAATATTCTACATATTCTTTTGTTGTCAATTCACTAATTATATAAGTATAAATGTCATGAATGAATACTCACCTTTTACGCTGGAGTTAGCAAATCAAAACAAACAGAATAGATTCTAGAAAGCACGATATAGCACAATACATCATGACTATTGATTCATGCGGGAAGAGAGAGACAAGATATTAATCTTGTAAACAACCAAAACAAGACATATGACACATGAATATACAACACAAACAATATAAAAACAAATTGAAAATAGGAAGAAACAAAGAGCAAAGTGACTTGACCTTGCTTTACCATTCAAATTCTTGGCCTAGGGGACTCTTATGCTCAGCTGTGATCATGCTAGGCTTGGGTTTGGCATCAATACGGCACGGCTACATGAGTGTGAAGAGGTAGGAGAGTTACAATATGAAGAAGATAAAGGGTCAAGGCCAAAAGGTGAAGGGTTTGGTCACATTTTTGGCTCGGCCAAAGGCAAGTGGGCTCGTCCCAGGTCAGGTACAGGTCAGGCCATGTCTGAAGTTGCAGCCAGAGGAGGTTAATTTGCTGGTGGTGGTGGCAAAAGGGGTGGGCGAAGTGAATAGGAAGGGTATAAGTGAAGATATGGTCGGCTAAGCAAGTTTTGGTGGAGTTTGCAAAGGGTTTGTGGTGCAAGCATCATATGGAGGTCACAGCCTGTCTTGGTCTGAGGAGGAGGAGGTGGTGCTGCCGTGGATGATGAGGTGGTAATCGGTGGTGATGGTGGAGTAGTGGGGCTGAGCAAAGCTAGAAGAAGGGGAAGGCAAAATCATTAGAAAAAGAAGAGAAAATGAGATAAAGGAAGCCATAACCAAAATATTTTCAGAAATAAATTTTTCCATGAGTTTTGAGGAGATGAGAAATTTCTCACGTGAATGAGAAATGAAATACACGGCTATGAAAAAGAAATGGACGGCCAAGCAAAATGAAAGGGCAAAAGCAAGTGAAAAGACAAGTCAATTGAAAAGTCACAAGTAATATGAAAAGCTTTTGACTCTTGGAATTTCTAATTTCTTTTAAATCAAACTAAACAAAATAAAATCAGTAAATAAAATAAAAAAGAAAAAAAATAAAATAAAAAATAAAATAAATAAATAATTTAAGGAAAAATAGAGAATAAATAAGAAAATAGTTATTAAATTGAAAGTAGAATTAAAAAAATTGTAAACAATATACAGTAAACATTAGAAAATTATAAGTACACTTTTAAAATGTTTTAAAAATAAAATACATACATAACATGTCATATTACACAAATTAGAACAAGGTATGACAAATAAAATATTATTTATATAAATTAAAATAAATAATTTTGTTCAATAAATCAGTTTACATACAATAGTTTAAAAAGCATAACTTTCACAATATTAATCAGATTTCAACGAAACGAAAAACAATATATTTGAAATTTAATTTATTTTCATAATAAAAGAAAAAATTCAAATCTTTAAATTTAAAAGTCAAAGTTTGACCATATTGATAAAAATTCACATTTTTGGAAAATATTCTATTTACTCATATTTGAAATTATAATTCACATAAAATCAAAATTTATATTTAAATAACAAAATTTATTCATTTTAATAAATAAAATAAAGTTTTTAAATCAGGAAATTCACATAAAATAACTAAAATATACAATTAAAATAATCACAAAATACATGGTTGTTACATTCTTCCAGATCGCCCATACGTCTAGTGAACAGACTCAAACGTCTGAGCTAAAAGACTGGAATTTTTATTCCGTAGCTTCAGATGTCTGAGCTTATTACCGGACGTCTAAGCTGAAGCTCAGGGCAAGATTTAGCCTAGGCCATTAATGGCCAATTCATATCGAAAGAGATCGAATGAGCGGCGATGGTTAGGGATCTATGCCAAGCGACAACCCAGCCCTATAGACTCATCAATACACTCCGAACAACATGTTCAAACATCCATAATAGGATTTTCATATATTTTGACTTCAAAATACCAAAAACTGAAAAATTCGCCAAACCAGTTCAATTCAAAAAAAATGGACATGAAATAGATGTTAGGAATTCATACCTAGAAATTATCAAAGGTATTGACATAGATGTGAGTTCAAGAACTCACATTTAAACCCAAAAACAACGAAATGAGAAGCTTTAAAACAAACCAAGACCTATTCCTCTTCAACAAGACTTCAAGAATCTTCAATCTGTTATCAAATGAAATGAATTTTCTAAGTTGGGGTTTAGGAATTTTAGAGAATTTAAGAGAGATTGAGATGGAGAAGATGAAGAGGATGCTTACCTAAGCTTTTCCTTAATTTTGAAACTTGAATTTGAATTTCCTAGTAAACTAGGTTTAGGAATTTTAATTTCATATCTCTTCCCTCATTTTTCTTTCAGCTTGAGAGTGTTAGGAAGTGAAAATGAATGAAGAGGAGAGGAGTGGAGTGGGATGTATATGGTAAGGGGTTTGGGTTCACTTATTGGGTTAGTGGGCTTACAATCCAAAGCCCAAACAAAATACCAAAATCCTAATCAACTCCAAACATTCGATGTTTATACTCAAAAAGGTCGCAAACGCCATTTTGGACTCAATGGAAGTGGTCTCGAGTCCTAATTCGACTGTTTACAAAAAGTAGCATATGAAACTCTAATCCGACTAACGATGTTATATTTAAATAAAACATTTAAATATACAATCTTAAAATATGCCTGTTGTTACACCATGGTAAGCATATTTTAGATTATGAGTTGTTAACAAACACTTTATAGTATAAGTTATAAATAATTAAAATAATGTTGTACGAATTTTAATTGTAATTCTATTTGTAATCGTACGATAAATTTGTTCAAGAACGAGAGAAACTGCTACATGGAACAGAATGGAAGGAGCTGGACATTGGAGAGGAGCATCATATTTTTGATGCTGTCATGGAACTGCTAACAAGGAGTAGGTGTTATGGTTTTTTGAACCAGGAGGTAAGGTTTATGTATAATATATTTACGAATAACGTATAAAATATTGATTTTATTAATCGCTCTATAGGTAATTCATAACCTTTGGTAAACAATGTTATAGGCTAGATATAGGAAAAATAGCTATAAAAAAAGCCTAGGAAAACCAGGAGATTGCAGAGTTGAAAGCTTGTATTGCTGAATTGGAGGAACGAGACATGCGTCGTTCTACGGAGATGTATTAAATGCTGGACGAGCGCATTGCTCCGTATATGCAGCAGCATGACACATTTCCTTCCACTACAAGGGTATATTGTGTTTAGTGATGGAAAATAGCCATTGGCGGCCATTTCTAGTCGTCGCTAGGTAACGATAAATGCCACCGCATTTTTAGTTGCCACAAGAGGAAATGTGACGACTCTAGCGACGACTTCGTCATTAATTTTTCGACGGCTAGGGAAGGCCTATTGGACACGTGGCACGAAATGGGCGAACAAATTAGGGGTCATAGCCCGCTAGTCGTCTATAACCTATGCCAATAATCTATCGCTAGCCATCACTAGATTGTGTCAATAGGTCGTCGCTAGCCGACGCTAGCTTGGGTATTCTTTTTTACAAAACAATTTCTATTCCAGCCATCCAATCGCATATATATATATATATATATATTCATCTCTCTATCCACCTTTATACAACACATATAAACCCAATTTCACAATTGCAACCATCGCATTCATCCCATAATCTCATACGTATCACATATAGGCAAGTTTAAACTATAGATATCAATATTCAATCAAACATCACAATGGTACCCATAAATTCTCATGTCCACCGATAAGAACAATCATCAAACATCCATAAGTCCATCAAACATCCACAAACAACACAACCATCAAACAAGTATCAAATCCATCAACGCATGTAAAATAAGTACAAAACAATCAAAATCCATCACAAACACAACTATGCCTACTCATCGTTATTATTTCTCGATCAACCCCCATGAAATTGCCTGTGCTTTGCAAAATATGTCGCAATCCGCTCATTTAGTAGCATAGTCAATCCTCCAACAAAAATCCGATCATTTAACTTTGCTATTTGCTGTTTGAGCTAAGTTATCTCCTCTTCGGCCAGTGATTTCCTATAACTGGTCTGGGACATCCTCGCATGTAAATTAGTTAATAGCTAATTATAATTTATGCTTAATATTAAATAAAATCTATATATTAGTTTATGAATAAATTGAAGTCAATAAACATTACCTCTTGATTTCCGTAACCATATCGCCTATTTCATGTTGATGGGTCGGCCAAAGCATCGAAAATCCTGTCCTCCTCCTTAGTGGTCAACTCCTCTCGATCGCTTGACTGCATCACTCGAGCTTGCTCCGTTTCAAATCTTTCCCGAGATTAGGAACAGAATTTCGCCACAATAAATATTAAATTTACAACTTATGTAATGTGAGTAAAAGAAAAAATTTAAGCATGTTTACCATTAAGACTTGCGATTTATGGTCCATCCAAGTTTACGAAACCGAGCCATCATCATTTGTGTGCTCGACGACTTGAGTACATGTGAAGACCTCCACATATGTAGACTCACCTTGCTTCTCCTTGGCCTAAAATTATATATGAATCAACAGTGTATATATATGATTAAATAACGTTATAATTATTATATAATCACAATTTAAAAATTTATTAATTCTTTCCGATATTGTTAGAAGAACTTGATCCATCGTGGTGTCTAACAAAATTTTTATTCCTGTTTGCCGAGTTCCAGGCAAAAATTTCCAATAAATTTAAATATATAAATGACTAAATTAATGCAATTATTATACGAACTTTTAAACAAATTATATTAACAATGTGAAATTAGACAACTTACTTTCAAGGCAGGAGTATCCCAGAGCTGCATAAATTCAACCGAAATATCAGCGCCCATCCAATCGGGTTTTTTCTTCTTTTTTGTGCCTGAGAGGGTGTCCCTGTAATTTTTCTTAGCTTTCAGTTCCAGTGATTCCTAAAGATATCTTTGTCTGCCTCTTCAACTGCTACCGCAACCTACATATTGAAATTGAATTGAATTTTATACATTATAATAATTTTCAAATGAATTATAAATTTATACTTTCCATCACATTGGCCCATATAGAATCCTTAATGTGCATTGGGATATCATTCCAATGAGGCCAACATCCTAACATCTGACTCATAAACGCCTTCCTAGAGATGGATAGAATATAGTCAGAAGGTCCAGCTCGAAACTCCTATATTAATTTTGATGTAGACATTTAATAAATTTTAAATAATATACATGCACTAAATATTAACGACGCTATAATAAATTTAATAATTACCCTCTACTCTTCATAATAACAATTGCCCTTGGGAGTAAATTTGCTGTGCCGCTGGCACCCTTGCCAGCAGCAAGAGATGGAGAAGCCTAAGATCTAGAAGATCTCCGGTGAGACATAGCTGCTATAAACATGTCTTTTCATATATTGAAAAACATATCATTTTACTATTAGAGAACATGTCTGATTAATAATCACCTAAAACTTCCACTAAAACTATAAAAATAGAACAAGATCTTCTGAATGCATATGTAGAATTAATGAAACAGAATAACACATAGCTCATAACATAGTCATAATCATTAATAATGGTGGAAACCCAAAAATATAAATTATATAACAAGCACTACAAATATTCAGAATAATTAATCTTTGTCATTTTTCGATTCAGAGTTGGTCTCATACTCTATATCGTTTTCCTCTGTACTCTCAAATGCTTCTATTAAAATATTTGATTCATCATTCAAAGACCCTAATCAAAATGATCATCAGTTATTATTATTTTATTATTTGGATAAAGATCCGCTTGATAAACTGCTTCGTCCAGAATATTATTTTCGTTAAACATAAATCTTGCCTTTGTTTTAAAAACAGCCAACCAATGCACTTAATCTCTTTTTAGAGATGGATACGAAGCAAAATAAACTTGTAATTCTTTCTTGGCTAATATGAAAGGATCATACTTATAGTAATGTGAGGTATGCTTTATTTCAAGAAGCTTGTAATCTTTATACCCGTTGATTCCAGAACTAGGAACATTGCTGAACCAACTGCAATTGAATAAAAAAAAAATTCTGCAAGTCATACAAAATGTTAGTTCTAAAACTTGTGTTAAGGCGCCGTAAAAATCTTTTACATGCTTATCTGGATCATTGCTACCTTTGATAAATACACCACTGTTATATATTAATTTTTCAGCACCATATTCCTTGATGTTGAATTTAAATCCACCGATGAAGAATATTGGATAAGTCTTGACATTTCTTTTTGGTCCTAGTGCAAGATGTTGCAATCCTTCATCAACGACACAATTTCTTGGATCGTAAACGTAGTTCAAAAACCAATTAGCAAATTCTTTACCGAGATCGCCAAGTGGATGTTGTGATTCGTATATGTTGCAAATATATATAATAAGTTCCGTTATAATTAATATGCAAGTATAATTAAAGTAAATATGAATTTAATATTACCTAACAAATGGTATAAGTTCAGCATAATTAAGAAGAACATATCTATGTTCTACATGGTAATCTCTATCGTCTAACCATATTTCCATACATTTTTCAACAAGTCGCCTATGTTGTTTAATAATGGATAACATTGTTTGAAAAGAATCTTGTTCAATGGTTTCATCATTATGAGGAGCACTTACAAATGATATGTAACGACCCGTAAATTTCGATAATTAAACTGGTTAATTTAATAAGATTTTTATAATTAAATTTAGAAAGAAATAAAAACTTTGCAATTTATAATGAAGTGAATGTTAAAAATGAAATGTAGCAATGGTAATTAAAACTAATTACTGACAATTGGAGTGAAATTCCAATAATAACGGAATAGTGTAAATTGTTGCACTTGGTTATAAAATTGAATATAAGTAAATAAGGTTAAGTGTCGTAGAAATAAATAAATTAGTATAATTAATGGTAATCGGATGAATTCAGTATTATGTATGTAATTATAATAATTAGTTGAATATATAATAAACTTAAGTGTAAATTAAAGATTATGATAGCAATCATTATAAATTACCTATTTGATTTGTCAATGAAATTAGTTGGGAATCAATTACATTTAAATGAAAGTAAATGTTCATTATATGAGAGAGGATAGTAATTGTGGGGTGTGAATGCAATAATATAGATGGAAATGAATATTTTTTCATAGATAAATTAAAGGAATGAAACCAAGTTGGATAAATTAATTGAGATATTAATTATAATAAATGTATATATTGACAAATTCAATATAATTGAAATTAATAAGGAAAGATGGAAATTTGAATATATTAATGTAACGAAAGACAAACAAATATTAACTAGGTTAATAGAGTAGTAATAGACCAAATAAAAAGATTAGAATTGAACCAAATCAGCTTATTTGGAATTAATTATAACTAAATGGAATTCAATTCATAATAAATGGAGTTATTGCAGGCAAATGAAATTAAATACCAGGTTAATTGAAATTAGGATGAAATGGGAAATTTTAATGTATTAGGATATAAACCAATATTAATATTTCCTCTATGATGATAAGCTAATGATTGCTTTCATAACAAAATTAAGAAATCAAATAAACGGATTTATTGGAATTTCAATTTGACAATTAATGAATTTACTGAAATTGAAATTTAATACTGAAATGGGTAAAATAATTATCTTTAAAGTGATATGTAAATTTGTTTTAAACTATTGTAATTACACAGTAATCAAAAATGGTGAAAATTGTTAGTTATTAAACTAGAAATAAAAATGTGGTTTTATTAATTTAATTAACCTGGAAATAGCCATTTTGGCCACGAAATTGGATTTCGGTGAAACCAATTTCATCGGATCTGTAACAATGAATTTTTGTAAGATTTCAAGTTTCGTAACGATCGGACTTGTCGTTTGATCGTACGGACTCGAAACGCCTAAAAATCAATTAAATTGAAATCAATTGAAATCAATTTGAAATAAAATGAATTTAACATAACTTCTTCATACCATGTAATTAGGACTTGAAACCTATTCCATTGATTTTAAAATATTTAAAAATATATATTTTGATATATGGGTTAACCCATTTTCGTTCCGGAGTCGAAACGGGCTTTTCGGGTCACTTATCGTTCGAAACCCAAATCGATCAAGCCCATTTGTTTCTTTTGTGTTTTGCCTATATATATATCGTTATAAACCCTAGGTCACTTCTTATTCCTCATTTCTATACGTACAATCCATTTGCTTCTTCTCTTTTCAATGGCAGATAACGAAATGCTCAATTCTATTGCAATTCAAAGTCAAAAATTAAAACTCTCCAAACAATATCAAATTTAAATGGATTCGAAGCTCTCAATGAATGCATCTTAGATTTGTAATTCATTTTTGGATTTGAATCATCGTTTGTCCAGAATTCACAAATCAATTCTGGTCGTTCGTGTTGGATTTGGATGATCCCGCGGTGGATCTACAGCGATAGGGTGATTGGGTAATCGAGTAGGTCGTGGGGTGTTAGTCGCACGTGCTAGCTGGTCGCAGAATCACCAAAAATGGCCATTGATTAGAGGCGACGACGGTCGTGGGAGGGGCGGTCGGAGGGGCCGATCTCATTGCCGTAGGGATGCTTTGTCGAGCGCAAGACGATGGCGCTCTCTGATCTAGGCACATGCGGTCGTGGCGGCCTCGATACGTGGTCAATGGCGATGAGTTATAGGTGCTTGCGTGCCTGATGGTTCGAACATAATTGCACGTTGAAGTTGCTGTAGCGTGAGCTGGCATGTGCTATAAGTAGTGTGGCATATTATTTTTGTTTTTTTGGGTTTGTTGTGTTTGCTTATTTAATTTTTATTTCAATTGTATTAATTAACATAACTTATCCATACGAGGTCTGATCCACGCATAGTTTTTTCCACTAGGATCGTATTGAAATTCTGGACATTTTGACGCTAGTTTGGACGAATTTTGAGACCGTTCAAATTTTGGGCTTATTTTGAATTTAAATTCAATTTAAATTTAAAGGTGAGTGTTTTAACCCACTCACAACATCTAAAATTTCTTATGTACGCTAAATTTAATTCATGATGCGATTAGGAAATTATTTATGATTGTTTGGTTTATTTTAAATCATCGTCTAAGTTAAATTGAATTTATTTGAATTAACTTGTTATTTAATTAAATATTGCATATAAACTGCCTGTTAAATACCTGTTATTTATTTTCAGTTTCTGTATTGATATTTATGGATTGTTTTGGATGATGATTGTGATGGATGTTGATTGTTGATGTTGGTTGAATGGATGGTTAGTTTATATTGTTATAAACTACAAGTTCGTTATGGATTATTATTTATTCAGGATTGCGGTTTGAAATGATATACGACCGTAAAATATTAAATTGCGGATTGAAATGATAAATATCAGTATCACTTGACCATATGATAGAAAATTATACACAGACACCGTGGTCTATATATAAAATATTTTTGAAACGAATTCTATGGTGTTGTAAAGAAATACATGGTTTTATATAAATATTGATTTTAGATATTATATAAATGTTATTTTATTCTTGATTCTAAGCTATATATAAATTTGTTTTAATATAGAATAAGTTTAATAATAAAGTTTGATTTTATTGAGGATAATATGGTTAAGTATTTAAATTATATTTTAATATAGAGTTTATAATGATTTAAATAAATTAAGGTTGGAAGATAAATTTGAAATTTATTCGAAATTGAATTTATTTAAGAATTAAACTCAAATAAGTTTGATTTGAAATTTATTAAATTTGAAATTTCAAAACATGTGATTTTTATAACTTGATTTTGTTTAAGATGATTTAAAATAAATATTTCAAGTTTAAATTAATTGAAGGAACATTTAGTGATTTGTAATTTGGGGTTTATTTAAAAGATATTGGATTTGTTAAGTAAATTTTTCAAAACTGAATAATAATAAAGTTAAATTAAGGTATATATGAAGTTATCAAATTTTGTTTTGAAAGGGTGGAATATATAAAGCTTTGAAATATATGGAAATTGAAATGGCAATTTGAGGTTCAAATCTATATTTGAATTCGATATAAATTGAAATGGTTTATTGAAAACTAAATTGAGTTGAAATTTATGAATTGAGATTTGATATAAATTGAATCTTTTGGATTCAAGTTGATTTGAATTAACATGTGAAATTGAGGAAATTATTTTTTTATAAAATAATTTTAATTTTAAAACTATTTCATTATACAGAAAATTATTGTCAAGGACAAAATTTCACAGCTTTTTAGCCTCAAGGACAGACTTTCAATATTTTATCCTGAAGGACAACTTTCTATAGGTATCAGTTTTTAGTTATTGATAGCAGTTTTTAAGTATCAGTTTGTAGTTATCGGTAGCAGTTTTTAAGTATCAATTTTTAGCTCGGTAGCAGTTTTGTTGTCCTTATGAATAATTTTGGAAAATGTTTGTCCTTAAGAATAATTTTTAGAAGAATGTTTGTACTTGTGGTAAAAATATTGAGGTCGTGTCCTTGAGGCAAAAAATATACAAATCTTTGTCCTTTAAATTAATTCCCCCTTTATTATATATACTATTTGAATATCTAAACTGTTTAAGTGGTGAAAGCTATGATTTCGAAGCTACGAATTTCAAAGTATTATGTTTTGAAAATGTTATATTTTCAAGTGTTTGGTTTCGAAAGTGATATAACCTTGAAAATGCTATGATTCTGAAAATGGATATATTTGAAACAGAAATGATATCGTATTTTGTTTTGAAATAGAAATAATATCGTATTGATGTGGTTTTGAAATGACAATGATATTTTGGTTTTGAAGTGTAAACTATTTTGAAATGACCGCGGTGTTATAATAACAGTTGGTTGTTAAAGAGACCGAGATCTGATATGGGTATACTCTCTGTCGATACCGAAAGCCACTTTAACAACCATGTACGCGGTGGAGATTCTAGAATGAAGTGGGATGGTGGAGACATTCTATTAAGGTATATATGTGGACCCGACTCCCGTAAGTTAGCATATGGTGGTTAAAATAGGAGCGATTCCGGGCCAACGAGGTAGCTTCTCTTATCGGACACACTTCTTTGATACCATTATATTACTTTGTGATTGATTGGGTGCACCTTTGATTTTGGGAGTGTGGCTCGAGGTGGGCAGTCGTGGCTGCTACTTGTTACCACCAGTCCGGATGCGTAATTGGTATATCTACCCTGGCATTGCCTAGTTGTGTCGTGTCACCTACACTAGCGCGCCTTGTACGATTATGGTTTTGTGCCGTAGTCTATGGAGTATCCTCTGGTGGCTTCCCGATCAAGAGGGACTATGATACTGGATAGACAACTAGGACTATGTATGTATTAAGGTGGAAAATATAAAGCCTTAACGCTATTTTTAAGTAAGTTTATTTTACTTTAGGCATTATTATAATAGCGTATATTACTACATAGCAGATAGTTTAACGAATCCTTAGGAGATGTGAATCCCGAGCATCTCTTAAATTACTGCACTCACGTTAGACACTGGATAGGAGATGTCAAACCCCGTAAACATCTCTGATGTCGTTCCACTCATATTTTACTGCTGATTTAACTTACATAAGATCTTTTAGTTTTGACTCGAGTGTTTTGTCTTTTCAATTTGCTCGGATCAGCCTGAGCATATCAGGATTTGAAGACCTTATTGCTGGAGGACGAACACGAAGATTGTATTATTATTATTTACTATATTTCACTGCATCATGTATTTCGTTGCATTATTTATTATTCTCTGGTATGTGTAACTCTGATCTGTGTTGTATAAGTATAATCAAATGTTTTGTAAAACAGCTTCATGAACTGTTATTTGATTATTATATTTTGTCATTCCGCTGTGAGATTCTGTTTTATTTTGTTTTTCCCCTACTTTTTCTTATTCACCCCAATAACAATCCGCCCTTCTGTATGGTTTGACTCGACATGTGTGTCCGCTTAAACGTACGAAAAGGCGGGATGTTACATTTGGTATCAGAGCTTTGGTTTAGCGATAAATCTTAGCTTTGTGGGTCTGACTCTTTATTTATAGGGTAGTAATACCTTATGATGAGTCGTTGAGTGTATGTGTGTGTGTGTGTCTATATATATATATATACATACATATATATATATATATATATATATGAGAGCGTATTTGTTAGTATTATAAAATGGTTTTGATATTTTGTTAATTTGTTCCTTTTTGTATTTATAAATTCTGGTTGGTGCATAGGACGCTATGACATCGATAGGGATTTCTAAACACTTAATAGGACAGATCGACGCAATATTTATTTTGAAATATAGGTGAATGAAATAATTTTTCCTATTATATATATTTTTATATATACATTAATAATTTTTAAATGATATATTTGGCTGTAATATGTTGGTTGTTAGGTAGTGAAATAAATAAATACTGGTTGGAAATAAGATTTGAAAATAGAATAATTGAAAATTTGAAATTTAAAACTTAATTTCTGGGGTTTTTGAAAATTTCATTCGAATGATTTTGGAATATAATAATAATATTATTAGAAGTATGTTCTGATATAAATATTTCAATATAATTTGAAAGAATTGTTTTAAATAAATTTTGGAAAGAAATAAGTTCTGTACTCCCCTCTTTGTTGCTGGGAAAATATTTCGGTGATGAGTGCACACATCATCGACATTCATTTTCGAGTTTCAAAGTGGGAAAGCCACTGTAGTAGTTTACTGCAGATTTGTTTTGATAAGCAAATATAAATTTCAAATTGTTCTAAATATAATTGGATATATAAATTGTAACTATATGCATTTATCTGTTATTTTTAAAATGATTTGAAATTTAAGTCGGTATTTAGTTCTTAAGTTTTCGTTAATTAATAGTTTCAATCATTGTAGTGAAATGGAATATAAGTAATTAATAATTGAAACCTCTAAATGAAATAAGTGGTTAAATGCTAGGTTATGAATGAAATTACAAGCAAGTTGAAATTTGTAATTATAAAAAAAAAGATATAATCATTGAACATTAAAGTAATTAAAAGAAATGAGAAAAACTTGTATAATTTTCAATTGCGTTCTTAAAAGCATATATATAACTTACCAAATATTAAAAGTTGTAATGTTTAATAAGAAGATGTAATGGAAATTGTACAAGTAAACTTATGTAATGAAAGTGTTCTGTAACAACCCACATATTTATCGATTTTATATTTAAATATTTTATTTAAATATTTTGTCGTTAATCGGATATTGGTCCGAAAAGCTACGTTTTGCAAACGGTCAAATTAGGACCCGAGACCACTTCCATTGAGTTCGAAATGCCGTTTACAATCTTTTTAAGTATAAACTTTTATATGTTTGGGGTTAGTGGAATTTCACCAACTTTTCCCGCTTTGGACTTTGGGTTGGTTTAGCCTATTAAACCTAAGTTCCAGCCCCTTCTCCTCATCTCTTCATAAATTCCTACCTAACTCTAGTTTAGCATTAATGGTGAGTGGAAAGGGAAATTAAAATTCCAAGCCCAAGTTCATTAGCAAATTCAACATCCAACTCCAAAATCAAAGTAAAGACATTGGATTCAAGCTTGTAGGTTCTTCTCTATTGACTTCAAGCTTCTTCTTCATTGAATTTGTGCAAAGGTGAGATTTTTATCTCACAATTCTAGTCTATAACTATATTGGACTATTGGGAATGATTCCCCATCACTTTATCATGTATATTTGCATTTGGTTTGGATAGGATCGGCGAAAAACTCCAACTTTTAGTGATTTTGGTGAAAATCTGCATTTAGGTCGCACTGCGTCGGAGTTAGGTCGCAAGGTCGTAAGTCGTAGGTCGCTCGCTTTTAGGTCGTGCCTCTTTAGGTCGCTCGGCCTTGCCTACCTCGTTAGGTCGCGTGACCTTAGGTCGTTCCCCTTTAGGTCGTATGACCTTAAGTTGTTCACAGGGGTTAGGCCTTTAAACCATTAGGTCGCTCGAATGAGTTAGGTCGTTGGACCTTAGGTCATTAACCCTTTAGGTCGCATGTTCAACTAGGTCGCGTGAACCCTTAGGTCGTTGGACCTTATTTCCTCTTAGGTCGGCAACCACTAGGTCGTTCGCCTTGCTTAACTCGCGAACACCGTTAGGTCGCAAGCTGTTAGGTCGCATGACCCCTATCTTCCTTAGGTCGTTGGACCTTGTTTCTTTGGGTCGTTGAACCTTGTTTCCCCTAGGTCGCTCGACCTGTTTCTCCCCTAGGTCGCCCGGCATACTATCTTTAGGTCGTTCGACCTATTTTACTTTAAGTCGTTGCACTTTAACTCGGCCGCATCAAGTCGCGTACATTTTAGGTCGCGTGTTTCACTGGGCCGTTAGGCCTTTACCTCGTTAGGTCATAGGTCGCTTGACCCTATTACCTTGTTAGGTCACGAGTCCCTTAAGTTGCTCGCCTCTGTTAGGTCGCTCACTTCTGCTAACTCGCGAACACCTCTAAGTCGCAACCACTAGGCCGCTTGACCCCTTAGACCCCTAGGTCGCAACCATTAGGTCGCTCGATCCTATCCTCCCTTTGGTCTTCACTAGGTTGTACCATTTTGGACGGGACGCTGCCCCCTGGACCCCTGCGACCTGACCGGGCAGGTCGAACCCCGTAGCGGGGGTGTTGCCGCCGCACTCCCACCTTGGGGGGTTGCCACCCCCCTGGACCCCTCCTCCATAGGGGATCTTATCTGAAAAACATTCAACAGAACTTGCTTTGTTGAGATGCTGAGTTGACCATTCTTCGAAACAAACTATCTTTGGCTTCTCGGTCGATTTTATGGTATCACGGCCTTGCTAAAAAGGCGGGATAACAACTTTAGAAATATGAAGGTTTCAATACTAGTAGTAAATATCAAAACTCTTTCAACAAAATGATTTCAACCCTATTTTCAATAACAAAGCTCTTTTCTTAAACCGTTTTCCAATCTACTAGTATATACAAACCTTTACCTCACTCAGATGAGAAATCTAATTAAACGGCTTAGTAAAACAAATGGTATGAAACGCTTGCATTCACTTCGTCGGTTAATTCTTGGACTTGTTCGATTGAACCTCTTGTGACAATTTTCTAGTGAAGATTTACAGTTTGTTCGTAAATATTTAAGTTAAGCAAGTGGTTATGGGACACGAAGCTAGACTTTATATTTACTAGCTTAGTGTAATTGACACTTCTCGTTGATCATGACGATCATTTTATGATTTATACTAGCAATTGTGCGATGTCTCTTTGTTTGCAATGTTAGACTAGACCTCATTGGTGTGATTCTGACTCACACATATCTCTTTGTCCGCAAGGTTAGTCTAGACACCATTTGTGTGATTCCACTCACACATACCTTTTTGTTGCGAGGTTAGACTAGACACCATTTGTGTGATTCCACTCACACATACCTTTTTGCTTATTGGTTAGCCTAGACCTCATCTGGGTGATTCTGACTCACCCATATGGGGTAGCTCCCCATGGTCTTTGGACCGTCATGTGATAGGCCTCTTTCCCTTTTTATGTGATTTCTGGATTTCTTGTGTTGATTTTTGGAATTTATGTCATTGACTTTTTATGAGTACAAGTTTAGGGTATGATTCCCTCTTTGGATCTTTGAGAAGATTCTTGTGATATTGATTTATCTCTTATTGATTGATCTTCTGTTGATCATCATTTGCATACTTATAGTAGTATGTCAGTATGGATATTTTATGTTTATGCCATATCTTTTATTTTATACCATGTCATCTGATATTTATAGCTAGACTGATCCGTTTATTATTTTCTTAAATAATAATCGGGTCAGACCGAGATGTTACAGGTGCTTCTGCTTGACTTCTTCCTGGGATTTGCTACTCTGACTTTTGGCTAACTATTTAGATTAGCATTTTTTTTTGTATACACTTGAGATATAGACTCATAGTTGTATTCTTTTGTATAGCACGTGTTGTTATTCTTTTGTATTATTGTGGATCTTTTTGACCACTACTCTGATGTACACTTTCATGTGTTAGTTATATATCCATATCTTCTTCCGCCTTTGTGATATGGATGTTTGTGACTGATTTGTGTTATGCTTATTTCTATGTTTGTTTCCGAAGATTATTTATAGCCACCGTGTGATAAGCAATCACATGGATGGTCGCTCCTCAACAACCTTATTCTCTGTGCTAGTTGACAGCACTACGCCGTAGTGTTCTTGGCTAGCGTGGGCATAAAGGTGGGGCGTCACATGTTCAATGAATTATTTTTACAAATAAGAAATTTAGTGTTATAGTTGTTATATGCTTACATTATGATTGAAATGTTACTATAATAAAATGAGATAGAAAGTAAGTATTGTTGATGAGTAATTAGAAACTTAAGTAAATATATTGAAATGCTAAATAATTGAATTACACATGAATACTGTAAATAAATGAAATTAAGAATGAATAAATGAATGCAAATAAAAGAAACTTGAATTATACGGATAAATGAAAATGAATTTGTAAGTAGTGGATAGAAATAATTGAAAATAAGGCTGAATGAATGAATGTGAAATTATTTACAAAGAAGCTTATATAGTACCCTAAGAATATGCTTACATACGTTTAAATTAAATTGTATATGAGTAACATATGAAAGAAATGACGATAATGTATGAAAATAAAAGAATGGAAATGAAAACTGTAAGAAATAAAATGTACATTAAAAAGGTAAATCAATATACGAATGAAAAAGGAAGTGAAGAATTAAATGTGGTGAAATGAAATTAATAAGAATGAACATAATTTATGCTTGGGGTCATTGTTTGTTTGGTTTATGCTTGTTTGGGCAAGGATACTTTAAAATTGTTTGGATGTATGAATAGTCTATTTAGTTTCATCTCAGATTGTTGAGTAAATGATGCACTTAGCAGTTTATTTTTCGTTCTGTACAATTTAAAGTTTTTGAACCCGAACAACTATTTGTTTTGTTTGATATGAATGGATAATTGATTTGTGTTGATTTTATATGATAACTGTATATTGTTTGCAAGTGATTGTTGTTTATATTGATTTGTTTGTTAGTGGTTGAAACAACTTTAAATATTTCATTTTATATAATTATTAATCCTTTTTCGATTATATAAGTGAAATACGGGTTATAGAAGCAATTGCTACTGCTTTTGGTTTCATAATTAAACGTTGTTTGGTCGACAAATAGGTACATTCTCGGATTACGGTTTTCTAGCGGTATTATATATATATATATATATATATATATATATATATTCCCATTGTTGGGATATATTATTTTGAAATACTGTGACATATTTTATTATATTTTCTCTTAGACCTCTCCGTACAAAGGAGACTCTGCCGAAATTTTTCGTGAATTTTGGACTTAGAAATTTTATGAAATACTTTCCAAAATTTTGTTACTTGAATATAAAAGGATTTAATGGTTATAAATTGATATATTTTATTTAAATTATTAAATTTTGTGAATTTATCTGGTTATAAATTTAATATTTTTTAATAACATATATTGATTACTTAATTCCTTCTTTCCCTTCTTTTTACTTTTCGGGGACGAAAAGTTTTGAGTGGAGGAGAGTGTAACGACCCATAAATTTCGATAACTAAACTTGTTAATTTAATAAGATTTTTTTGTAATTAAATTTAGAAAGAAATAAAAACTTTATAATTTATAATGAAGTGAATGTTAAAAATGAAATGTAGCAATGGTAATTAAAGCTAATTATTGACAATTGGAGTGAAATCCAAATAATGGAATAGTGTAAATTATTGCACTTGGTTATAAAATTGAATATAAGTAAATAAGGGTAAGTGTCGTATAAATAAATGAATTAGTATAATTAATGATAATCGGATGAATTCAGTAATATGTAAGTGATTATAATAATTAGTTGAATATATAATAAACTTAAGTGTAAATTAAAGATTATGATAGCAATCATTATACATTACCTATTTGATTTGCCAATGAAATTAGTTAGGAATCAATTACATTTAAATGAAAGTAAATGTTCACTAATATGAGAGAGGACAGCAATTGTAGGGTGTGAATGTAATAAAATAAATGGAAATGTATATTTTTTCATAGATAAATTAAAGGAATGAAAACAAGTTGGATAAATTAATTGAGATATTAATTATAATAAATGTATATATTGACAAATTCAATATAATTGAAATTAATAAGGAAAGATGAAAATTTGAATATACTAATGTAATGAAAGACAAACAAATATTAACTAGGTTTAATAGAGTAGTAATAGACTAAATAAACAGATTAGAATTGAACCAAATCAGTTTATTTAGAATTAATTATAACTAAATGGAATTCAATTCAAATAAATGGAGTTATTGTAGGCAAATGAAATTAAATACTATGTTAATTGAAATTAGGATGAAATGGAAAATTTTAATGTATTAGGATATAAACCAATATTAATATTACCTCTAAGATGGTAAGCTAACGATTGCTTTCATAACAAAATTGAGAAATCAAATAAATGGATTTATTGGAATTTCAATTCGACGATTAATGAATTTACTGAAATTGAAATTTAATACTGAAATGGGTAAAATAATTATGCGATTAGGAATTTATTTATGATTGTTTGGTATATTTTAAATCATCATTTCCGTTAAATTCAATTTATTTGAATTAAATTGTTATTTAATTTAATAATGTATATAAACTGCCAGTTAAATACTTGTTATTTATTATCAGCTTTTGTATTGATATTTATGGATTGTTTGGGATGATGATTGTGATGGATGTTGATTATTGATATTGGTTGAATGGATATTTAGTGTATATTGTCATAAACTGCAAGTTCGTTATGGATTATTATTAATTCGGGATTACGGTTTGAAAAAATACACAAACGTAAAATATTAAATTGCGGATTGAAATGATAAATATCCGTATCACTTGACCATAGGATAGAAAATTATATAAAGACACCGTGGTCTATATATAAAAATATTTTCAAAATGATTTCTATGGTTTTGTAAAGAATTACATGGTTTTATATAAATATTGATTTTAGATATTATATAAATGTCATTTTATTCTTGATTTTAAGCTATGTATAAATTTGTTTTAGTATAGAATAAGTTTAATAATAAAGTTTGATTTTGTTGAGGATAATATGGTAAAGTATTTAAATTATATTTTAATATAGAGTTTATAATGATTTAAATAAATTAAGGTTGGAAGATAAATTTGAAATTTATTTGAAATTGAATTTATTTAAGAATTAAACTCAAATAAGTTTGATTTGAAATTTATTAAATGTGAAAATTTAAAAGATGTGATTTTTATAACTTGATTTTGTTTAAGAGGATTTAAAATGAATATTTCAAGTTTGAATTAATTGAAGGAACATTTGGTGATTTGGAATTTGGGGTTTATTTAAATGATATTGGATTTGTTAAGTAAATATTTCAAAACTGAATAATAATGAAGTTAAGTTATGGTATATATGAAATTATCAAATTTAGTTCTGAAAGGGTGGAATATTTAAAGCTTGGAAACATATGAAAATTGAAATGTTTTATTTGAGGTTCAAATCTGTATTTGAAATCGATATAAATTGAAATGGTTTATTGAAAACTGAATTGAGTTCAAATTTATGAATTAGATTTGATATAAATTGAATTTTTTGGATTCAAGTTGATTTGAATCAATTTGTGAAGTTGAGGAAATTAATTTTTTATAAAGTAATTTTATATTTAAAACTATTTTATTATATATACTATTTGAATATCTAAACTGTTTAGGTGGTGAAAGTTATGGTTTCAAAGCTATGAATTTCAAAGTATTATGTTTTGAAAATGTTATATTTTCAAGTGTTTGGTTTCGAAAGTGTTATAACCTTGAAAATGCTATGATTCTGAAAATGGATATATTTGAATAGGAAATGATATCGTATTTGATATTGAAATAGAAATGATATCTTATTGATATGGTTTTGAAATGACAATGATATTTTGGTTTTGAAGTATAAACTATTTTGAAATGACCGCGATGTTATAATAACGGTTGGTTGTTAAAGAGACCGGGATCTGATATGAGCGTACCCTGTATTTATACCGAAAATCACTTTATCAACGGTGTACGCGGTGGAGATTCCAGAATGAAGTAGGATTGGCAACGTTCTATTAAGGTATATACGTGGACCCGACTCCCGTGATTTGGCATGAGGTGGCTAAAACAGTAGCGATTACGGGCCAATGAGGTAGCTCCTCTTATCGGACACACTTCTTCGATACCATTCTATTACTGTGTGATTGATTGGGTGCACCTTGATTTTGGGAGTGTGGCTCGAGGTGGGCGGTAGTGGCTGCTATGCATAACCACCAGTCAGGATGCGTAATTGGTATATCTACCCTGGCATTGCCTAGTTGTGCCGTGTTACCTGCCATAGCGTGCCTTGTACGATTTTGGTTTTGTGCCGTAGCCTATGGAGTATCCTCTGGTGGCTTCCCGATCAGGAGGGACTATGATACTGGATAGACTATTGGGACTATGTATGTGTTAAGGTGGAAAATGTAAAGCCTTAACGCTATTTTTAAGTAAGTTTATTTTACTTTAGACATTATTATAATAGCGTATATTACTACATAGTAGATAGCTTAATGGATCCTTGGGAGACGTGAATCCCGAGCATCTCTTAAGTTACTGCACTAACGTTAGACACTGGATAGGAGATGTCAAACCCCGTAAACATCTCTGACGCCATTCCATCCATATTTTACCATTGATTTAACTCACATAAGATCTTTTAGTTCTGACTCGAGTGTTTTGTCTTTTCAATTCGTTCGGGTCAGCTTATAGTATTTCAAGATTTGAAGACCATATTGCTGGAGGATGAAGGCAAAGATTGTACTATTATTATTTATTATATCTCACTGCATCATGTATTCCGCAACATTATTTATTATTCTCTGCTATGTGTAACTCTGATCTGTGTTGTACAAGTATAGTCAAATGTTTCGTAAAACAGCTTCATGAACTGTTATTTGATTATTATATTTTGTCATTCCGCTGTGAGATTCTGTTTTGTTTTGTTTTTCCCCGCCAATAACAATCCGCCTTTCTGTATAGTTTGAGTCGACATGTGTGTCTGCTTAAATGTACGAAAAGGCGGGATGTTACATGGTAAGTTCATAGGGTCACAGAAGTAACGAGAGCAAAAGAATGAAGCTTCTTCTTCAAGATATGATTTGCAAATCGATCCTTCAACTCTTGCTTTATCTCTTATATTTTTTCTTCGGATAATTCAAGTACCTATTACAAAATGTTTCTATGCCTCTCCATCAGATGAATGTGTCAAAGTTCCCACTTCCCGTGTTCTCATACTATGCCATCGCAAATGACATGTCCTAGCAGAAGACGCATATAACCTTTGAAGTTTTGGAGTGATAAATAAATAATGCATTCTCTTGTTTGGAACTTGCTTTCCTTTCTTTTTTTCTTGGTTTGTTTCTTTCCTTATAACATATTTTTCATTTCCTAAGGTTAATATCATCTTTCCAATACAACATGCAATATTTTATACATGTATCTATCTTTTGGTACGGCAGACCAAAAGTAGACACTAGGTTTTTCACTTCATAATGCCTATCGCACATCAGATTTTAGGTGGCATATGTCATTTTGCAGCTTGTATAATTGATGTAAATCCATATTTTGTAAAGTTGAATTTTGATTTCGTAGTAATGTATTCACCAGTTACTGATAATTTGGTTCCGCTTTTACAACCATCCCACAATGGCCTCTTAGCAGCATCCAATAAATTATAGATTCTTTTCGTTCCCACATTATTTCTTCTTTGATATTTACGTCTTTATCATCAACTAGAATGTAGAATACATTGATCATGCTGCACCTTCCACCATATCTTCTATTGGATTCCCATAACATAATCGTCATCTGACACTGCATGATTGGATGTAGATGTAACAAGTTCTTCATGACGATCCCACAAGTAATAATTTAGTACAAAAACATATAGTTTCCAATGCTTTAAATGTTTACACTACATCAGGTTTCCAATGCTTTAAATGTTTACACTACATCAGGTTTCCAATGCTTCAAATGTTTACACTTAATGTAAGGGCAACAAATTTCTTCGTTATTTCCACTATTAGATTTAGCGAATCTTATGAATTCATGTACACGATTTTAAAAATGTTCCTTCACTGAACCTTTCATACCAGTTCCAACTTCATACATCCAAGTACGACAGAGAAAATAATTGAGCATTTTTCCTAATTTAAAAATATATGTTAGAAATTTCGACAACACTTCGCTTCTTTCTAAAACAAATTAAAGACTTTTGGGACTAAAGGCTTTAATTTTGACAACAATACACTTCTTTCACTTGGACATATAACTTTGCATCCAAGGGGTGTGTTGTTGTTGTATTTTCTAAAATAAAATAAAGCCTTTTGGAATTAGAGGCTTTAATTGGATGTTGTTATATTTGTTAAAATAATACAACGCTTATTTTTATATAAGTATTATATTGATTTCTTATTTTTTTAGAAAACCGATTTTAGTAGAATATTTGTTTCAAAAGAAATTTATTATTTCCATCTACTTTCAAAAATACACAAATTACTATTTAATAACTACAAATTAAATTTTAAACCAAATTTTATAATTCACTGAACTATTTAAATATTTTATTAACTAAACTTGAAATTTTAAAACATATTTTAAAATTCATTTAACTATTTACATTTTAAATTTAACTATTTTGTAAATTTGAAGTTTGCACTTATAATAAATTAAAATAACTTTATTTTATACTAACCACTAACACTTATAATTAACATGCTAATTAATTAAAATAAGTTGATTATTTTTAACCATACCAATCATAAGCATATTAATCAATAATTATACATCAATTTTTGTGTAAACTATAACAAACATTTGCGTTGACTAAACAATAAGCATATTAATCAACAATTATACACTAATTTTCGAAATTTAAATCAATCGTAATTTTTAATTACAAATTAATATCCCTAAATCAACTTATACACTATTATCATAAACTAATATGCAATAATCATCAATTTCAAATCCATAATCGTACAAATTAGCCCAAAATCAAAAAAAATAATAATTAATTTTATCTCAATTAAGATGACATTGGAGAAAATGGTGATTCCGACGAGCTTTGGAGGCTTAGGTGAAGTCGTCGGGAGGCGCTAACGGTTGAGGGGGGCGTCGATGGATGGAAATGGCTTCCTCTTCTTTTTTGCATGCGTGCATGCGTTTTGGTGGGAAGGCTGAAAATTATGAGAATGTCGTGGATTTTTTTATCTGTATACTCGACATTCCGTCGGTTTGCGGCGATGGCTGAATTTTGTATGTTGTATTTTGTAGTTTTTCTTATTCATTCTACCTTTTAAAAAATCTTTAAAAGTATTAAATTAATCCTTAAAAAGATATGATATTTTCGCACAACCATTCAACGTAACAACTGTTATGATCGATTAAATTAGTATTTTCGATGATCTACATTGGCGTAATCTGAATATTTAACGTTATTGAAAATATTACTTCCACGAGCAATCAATGCGACTTTTAGTCGGTCTATTAAGCAATTTCAACAAAGTTGATTTAGAGTAACATTTTACGAATTAAAATATTTTTTAAACCACTGCGTTATTAGTTATGAATTTTTAAGTGTATTTAGCGTGAAAATTTTATTGAATTAAACTCCTCCACCTGACACTAAACCTAAATTCCCCTCATAGTGCCATCACCATCTCCTCACAACCTTCAATGGTCTCTCTCCTTAGTTATATTCTTTATCACTCTTTAAAGAAAGTCAAACCTGAGAATAAGACCTAGGAAAAATATGTTTCCTCACTTAAACATGACCCGACAAACCTTACACCAAATATCCTTATTCCCTAAACCTCCACGGCCTTCGTCATGTTACCCATACCCTTCTCCAAAAATTCCCTGAACCATCCTCTACACATTGAATTGCCTCTTCGTTTCTTTACCAATATCCTTACCTCATAAAATCAGTGTAGTTTGTAACATCAATTCTTATAAGCCCGAAATTAGGCCAGGGTTTAGCCTCGAAAATATGTAGATAATTGGATAATAATGCACACCTGAACTCAGCCTTTTGGTTCCATTTCGCATAATTTGCGCCATCCTATTTTGGCTCCGTAGCAGCTTTTAATTTATAATATGAAATGTAAACTAATTTTAACAACTGAGGTAAACACATTGTGTGGGTAGAACTGCATAATTGTTGTAGTTTATAAAATTATTACGCAGACCAAAACTCATACATGTGCAATGCTCGTGTACATAAAAAGTAAACTTTTTTCATCTTTTAAAAAAACATTTGGTAAAAAACTAGTGAATTTGGTAGAACATAATTTTGGTGTCTTTGGGATTCGAACTCAAGACCTCTAGAACTATAGTATAGAGCATTCATTTAACATGAGTTTTTTTTGTGATTTCTACAGCTTCAAATTGAAGTGTTCTCGTTATTGAAGATTAGATAGTTTACCATGTCGGAATGTGCTTTATATTTTATTTTTATTCTACTCTCTCTAGTGCATGAATCCTTTTGTTCTCCTAAACGACCACCACTTAGCTAACTATCTCCCTCAACAGCCTAAGTGTCAATCTTCTTGATGAGATGATTAAATCACCTTTCTCGTATTCATCAACCTCACCTACTCAACTTTAATGATCCGCCATTTGTAACACCTGTAATCCATATAGTATTGCACTCGAATTCCATAAGTATCATGGATGTGGTTCATCGGGTGGTATTTAAAACAACAATACAACTTATGTCTCTGTAGACATACACAAACACATATATACATACATGCATATATACATGCACTCACGCACGCACATACATACATAGACTAAATGCACATCATATCAAAGGGACAAAAGATCCAATATCATAATAGATCATGCAAATAATACATTAAATCTCATATAAGACATGTCTCAAATTGAATATAGTCTAACATGTCTACACAAAAATACTCGATTGACATAATTATAGCGATGATAGTAATAATTTTATAACTCACCTCTAGATAGCATAATCCACTTCTCTAAGTTGGCATATTCAAGGAGTAGATAACAAACGAGACAATAAAAAGAGGGTTAGAGCTAGAGTCTGGTGAAAAGAAAATATCACTTGTCAGCATGATTACCAATATACCACTGTATCATATACAATACCAAATGGTAATATTTGAGGTAATGAACCATACCTCAACCTGCATCTTCACATGAATCTAACAAATTAACACATTTATACTATAGAGTTATGTAATAAGTCTAATCACTACAAATCACCAAGTCAACTAAAATTGACTTAGCTATCACAAACTTGGCAAGTGAGCATTGGGTCTTCCGGTAAGTCCAAGACCTACAAAGTATGACCATCATTGTAACAACAATACTATGAAGTTTGACTGTATAGTCCACCATCTATAATCATATTGAACCCGGATCAATATATACATGCCTAACTACAACCATTTATTTATAAAGAGGACTTAGAACATATAAAATGGATATATTTGTTAAAGGTAGTGATGATCCAGATGATCATATAAATGATTTTTACAACGTGTTAACCCAGATTTTGGAATTGACAATTTTATATGACTTGTAGAGAAAGTTTTTTTTATTTAGATGCAATCGGTTCGGCAATATTCCAGGTTGTAGAATCAACATGCACGAAGATTATAATCTTATTGAAATAAGACATAGCTCGCATAACCATAAGTATGATCATTTTGTACTAGCCGAATAAGCACTACTACAAGTTTATTATGCTTTGTATTCATCCATAAAAAGAGATAAAGCAGATTGGTCGGTTGTTTAAAACAAAGGTAAGATTTGCATTTGATGGAAAGAATATTCCAAACGAACAAGCTTATTAAGCGGATCTTGAGTATGATAATTAAATAATAATAACCGACCATCATACTGATTTTGGACCTCTAAAAAGCATTTAAACTACAGAGGAAAATGACATAAAGTACGAGACCGAGTCTGAATCAGAAAACGACGAAGATTGATTATTAATGTATATTTTGATAGTAGATAATTTATGTGATTATTAAGGTTATATTTTTCTTATAAAAAATGATATGTTCTTCTATAATAAAAGGATATGTCTTTGATAGGTACTGTGTTTCGAGTTCGGAGATATTTTCATTCATCAAATTCCCCCTTTTCTAGTCAGAGAGGGACCACCGCGGGAGGTGGTGGCGGTGGCCCATCACACATAGAGCGTCCTATAGTCACATTAGTAAGTAAAGCGAGTGGATAAGTATCAAATTTATTGCAACTTGATAAGTATTTTGTGTATGATATATTATTCATGATTTATTAAAAGTCTATATCATAATTAATGCAGGGGCTTAGAACTGAAGCTCTCGGATGTTGTTTTTGACATTTCCAAGGCTGATTATAAGAGCAGATGACCACTTGTTGGCCTACGTGGGATAATATCCCACCGCACATATTAGATTGAATCTGGCAAGATTTCTACATAAGTTTAAATCTGTATTTCATTTTATGTATAACCACTGTATAATTTGTTGACTAAGTATAAACGTGTAACTTATTTTTTCAATGTGTAGGGGATCGTAGATTTATAGGAAGTCGACTTTGCCCTTTGCAGAAAAAACTGGATGAAAAAAATGCTGAAAAATTACCATGACACGATGTCGAGCATTAAAAAGTGGGGAAAAAGCATGACTGGATGAGTGCAAGCGTATGGTAAGATTGGGTTGATTACCGAAAAAGTCCAGAAGCGATTGTAGGTTTACTAGTCTTGTATATTTATTAAAAATTTAGTAGAATAAGCATAATAATTACATCAATTTATAAATGTGAAATATAATATTCATTTTAAATTTACAAGCAGAGTCGAAGCAGAATTTTGCAAATACAAATAAAAATCCAATCACACGCCGCAGGGTTCAAAGTCATTCCAGCATAAACGTCAAAAGTTGATAAATTTATTAATTGCGATTATAAATACTTGTTACATTGTATAATTTTACTATATGTATAATAACAATGCATAATAATTATTTCATAAAAGAAATGTGATCTTTCCGTCTTCTATGTGGACTTGTTTACTCGTGCTCACGCTATTGTGCATGTCAATGAAGAGGCTTAATAACATACACATGACATGACACGAAAAGTTGAGGAGGCTTTTATTGGTGATGTGATATATGTGATTTTTGCTTTAATATATATGATTTATATGTGTAAAATTGAGCTGCGATATATATTTTTATATATGTGTATTTGAAGTTGACGAGCTTCTGAAATAAATAAAAACTCCAGAATTTCGACGGCTTCTGGCGCTTCTTACGGCTTAGGACGGCTTTCGACAGCAAGTTGAGAAGACTTTCGACAGCAAGTTGGTGAAGGCATGACCTTCCACGTGTACACGATGAGACGTCGGAAGCCGTCGAAAGTGTCGACCATAGCGGTTGGAAAAATACAGACGGGGCCGTCGAAAAGTCCGTCGAAAAAAATACCGACGGCTGTTGATGGAAATTAGCCGTCGGAACAGCTATCTTGTAGTGTCTTGTTATAAATGTGTTTTTGATATATTGTTGGTTAAAAATGCACATGATGCAAATGAATTTGGTACCGCACAAAAATAGAACTTGGGATGATTCGCTGGAAGTGGGAGCAGGCCATCCTGCTGTTATTTGTTAGTTGTCTGCTTGAAAATGATATGAGAATGAACGAACAACCATTAAACATTACCCTTCATTTTTATTTTTATTTTTGCAAGAATGCCCAAGTTAAAAGCAACAATATGATTCGAAACTTCAGGAGCGGCTATCGACACTAAAAGTTGAGACATAACTTTCAATTTTGAGAATCATATGCTTTAAATTTAGGATTTTTCTATCTATGCTTACTTTTTCTGTCGTTGTTTTACAAAAGATGAGATGGAATCGCCAACAGTCAGATACATTATTTCTACCATTATACTTGAGTTAGATAAATGAGGTATATTGCAGATGATCCATTTATTGTTCTCTCAAATACTGTATAATCGACATCAAATTTTTTTGTGAGCCCACTGGCAAAAAAAACAAAGAAGAAGAAGAAGGAAATAGAGATAGAGAGAGTGTTTGTAAATGTGACAAACTAAAAGGGGATATTTCTTACTTATATATCTATGTATATACACACAGCCACACTAAATCCAGATACCTCCCTCATTAATATATCTCCATTCTGCTCTCGCATCTTTTTGTTGTCTATCAACTTTTTTATTAAACAAGCAAAAATAAAGAAAAACAAAATTTGCCTTGTAATAATTTTACAACATGAAACATTACATATTTTTCATGATCGTCTTCTTTTTCCTAATCGAAGCAACAACCTCCACCAAAAACCAAGTCGACATAATTCAAGAAACATGCAAAAGAAGTTCATCAAACAACCCCAATGTAAACCTCACCCTTTGTTTGAATTCGTTCAACTTCATACCAGAAGCTCACAACTCAACTCTTAAGGAGCTTGGAGTCATAGCAACAACGATATCCAAATACTGCGCAACACCTATAAGAACCAAAATCAAGAAAATCCTCAAAAGCAAAACTCTCATAAATGATAATCACGGGTACTTGAAATCATGCCTGGAGATATGTCTAGAGCTATACTCAGATGCGATCCTGAACTTGAAGGAATCGAGCAAAGCTATTAAAAGGGGAAGGTACAAAGATGCTAATATTTTGTTAAGTTCGGTTGTGGACGCCCCGATAACATGTGAAGATGGGTTTAGTGAAGGAGGTATGGAGTCCATGTTGAAGAATGAGAATGATGACTTTTTTAAGCATTCGGTTATTGCTCTTAGCATTGTTGCCATTTTACAAGGCCTTCATGGTTAAGTATTGTATTTGTGTGCGTCACAGTATATGTGATGTTTACTATCACAAAAACAAAAGACAGTGTATTCTTTTAAATTTACTTACAAGTTAAAAGGAAAAAATTACTACTGTAGCATAATTTCGATATTATGAAGATTGGAATGCAACTTTTCGCCTTGTTCCCATATATCAAACAGAGAAAGGAAAAAACATGGAGAGAGAATCAAAATTACAAGAGTGAGTTTATAACTTTATATCCCCTGCTTTTTTCTTTTTCTATTTTGTTGGACTAGCCGTACAATAAATGCATATTTGAATTCATGCATTTTACTTGCATGGGTGCATATTGGCAACTTACATTTTTAGAAGGACAAACTATATGTGAGTATCTGTGCGTGCGTATATGCGTATCAAAATATTTATTGCAAAAATATGTTTTGCTCGGCGCTAGTTACAAAAATAAGTTTGCTTTTCCAATCTAGAATTTGTAGAATCTCACTTTAAAGGTACATATGTACAAATATTTATACGCATGCACAATTATTCTTTCCACGCTTTCAAAGTGCGCAAGTACGAAAAACTGATTTGCTAGACTTATTTATCTAATATGTTTTTAACGAACCCATTTTCGCAAAAAGCTATTTTTGAAATAAAGTTTTCCTAAACGTCCTGTATCTAAACTTTATCCTTTCTAAAATGCACATAGGAAGCTGTTAGATTTATGATCTGATGGTCTAAAGGATTTAATGTGCCCTTGCTTTGAATCATTCTATTACGGACATGATAAGTGATCGGTTCATGAAACTAAAAGCTTAAACCATCTCTACCAATGCTATTGCTATCATTAAACTTTCTGAAATCTCTAGTTTTTAATGCTATTGCTATCATTAAACTTTCTGAAATCTCTAGCGTTTAATAAGTAGATCCTTGTAACATTCCTAATTAAACTACAGAAAATATGATGAAATCTTATAACTGCTTTAAGTTTCCACGTTGGAAAATAATAGTTACAACATACTTTGCAACTTAATGCAATTTTCAGTGGATTTTTGAAAAAGCTACAGGTGGATCTGTTGAAATTGATACCTGAATTCTATTTGAGAGCAGCAGTCGCAGAAGGAGGAGTTGTGGAGGAGGAGACACAGACGAAATCCTAGAAACTAAAATCACGTTGCGTAGAGGAAGCGGGAAGTGAATTGCTAAGGCTTGGAAGGATTTGGAGCGGGGAGAAAAAGAAAGCTTCATTCGGTTAAAAGATTTCGTTTGGTAAAGTTGAACACAAGATTTGGAGCTTCATTCGGTAAAATAGAGAAGTGAAAGAAAAAGAAAATTGTCGAACGAAATATTTCGTTCGGTGATTTGACGAACGAAATATCTGGTTCGGTGATTTGCCACTTCGTTCGGTCATTTGGGCTTGCCGGTCCAAACTGAAGTGGCTAATGTCGAACCAAAATGAGCTGTTGTGTTTGCCGAACCAAATGTGTGTCGAACCAAATGAGCCGAACCAGATTGTTGAGCTACTATATAGCAGTTGTCCCTCCTCATTTCTTCACTCTATAAATAGTGGAGCTTCCGGACAACAATAGCAGCCATTCTAGAAAGCTGAAACTCTACAGAATTTTGTTTGTATTGTAAATTCTTCTTGTGTATAGCCTCCAAAAGTAAATCAATCTTGTAACTTTAATTTTTCAGTGATTAGTAAAATCTCATCTACCCAAGTGGACGTACACTGCCTCGAGATAGTGGAACCACTATAAATAATGGTGTTACTTATTTTTCTGCATTGCATAGGTTTGTGACTGTCTGTTCTAGTATCTATCTCTGTTTTTTTTGTCTCACTACAATCACGATTCGATTGTTTTCCACGGTATTGGGTTTTAATTCTCTTCGACTGATCATCTGAAGGGTTTTCTCCAATAGTCTGGTATCAGAGCTACATGGTTAATTGAGGAGTGTTAGATGCTATGGTAGGAGATGAAGCGACTCATGTTGTTACAAGACCCTATACTAGAGGGTTGTATATTGCGTCAGGATCATAATTAGCAATTGAGAAATGGAATGGGGATAAAGGCTTCGAGAAGTGACAATGGAGGATAAAGGATGTTCTAATGAGGAATGAAGTCCATCCAGTAGTGTTTGCCTCTGAGGAGTTGACAACTGACGTCATAGTCGCAGAAAGGAAGGAGACGGAGAAATGGATGTTTATTACTTTGCAACTAGCTATGGAAGAGAATGTTATCTCAGATATTAGCAGTGAGACTTCTGCTAGGGGCATTTGGGCCAAGCTGGGAATCTCTACATGAAGAAGAAATCTCTAACTAACTGTATGATATCACTGAAGACATTTTTCACCGTGCGGATGAGAGAGGGTACTTCAGTGAAGGAATATCTTAATTCTTTTGATGATCTTGTGATGAAGATGAAGACTATTGACTTGAAGATGGATGAGGAGCAAATGACAATGATTCTTTTGTGTTCTCTTCCAATGTGATACACGTGTTTCATTAACAGTCTTGTCTTCGCTAGAGACACATTGACAATGGAAGATGTGTAGTCATGGCTTGTTTTTTGAAAGAGATAGAGAAGATATGAAGAATTGACAATCTAGAAGGTGTTCCAAGTCCAGGAAGCCCGGTAATGACAGAAGATAAAAGTCTAAGGACGGAAAGTGCTTCATCTGTAAGAAACCTGCTTATTTGAAAAAAGATTGTCCATATTTGAAGAAAAAGGAAGAAGACCGGTCTTCATCATTTACGGTGGAGAATTCTGTATCTGACGATGTGTTGTTTACAGCTGTATTGGATGTCTCGTACCATTGGGTGCTGGACTCGGGGGCGTCTTTCCATATGACGTCTAATAAGGATTAATTTATTTCTTCCGTTGGACGGAAGGGAATATCTATTCTTATGGGTAATGATGCTATCTCTAGAGCAATGGATGAAGGTACAATGAGGATCGGGATGTTTGACAGAGTGATACGCACTTTGACAGGTGTCCGGTATGTTCTAGGTCTTCGGAAGTCTTTAATTTCTTTAGGACAATTGGCTTCTTTGGGATGCAAGGTAACTACCGAGAATGATAGTCTGAAGGTTTCGAGAGGTGCACTAGTTCTTATGAAAGAAGATGTGTTTCGAAATCTGTATTTGCTAAAAGGAACCACGGATCTTGGAGAGTCGTATGTTAGAGTGGATAGTTCTCGTGCATTGGATGCCACAAAGCTTTGGCATCTCAGGTTGGGTCATATTTCAGAGAAGGGCTTAGAGTTGTTTCGGAGACGGAAGATGATCAAGGGAGAAAGCTTCGACAAGATGGACTTTTGCCAGGAGTGTATGTTAGGCAAGCAAACTAAAGTATCTTTTATAGTTGAACTCCATAAATCGAGGCGAGTACTTGAGTACGTGCATACAGATTCCTAGGGACAGTTGATGCTCCTTCTCTTGGAGGAGCTAAGTATTTTATCTCTTTCATTGATGACTTTTATTGAAAAGCACGGGTATATGTGATGAAGGCCAAATCAGAAATTTTTGAGAAGTTCAAAGACTGGAAAGCGCTTGTTGGGAATCAATATGGTTCCAGTTTGAAGGAGTTGAGATATGATAATGGCGGTGAATTTGTCCCTAGGGAGTTTCTCGACTTTTGTAGACGGCATGATATTCAAAGATATTTCACCGTACCGGAGATCCGCAATCCAACGGGGTTGTAGAAAATATGAACATGACTCTACTGTAGAAGGGTCGTTGCTTGAGATTGACCGTGGGCTTGTCTAGAGGCTTTTGGGCTGAGGCATTATCAACTGTGACGCATATCATAAGTCGAATTCCATGCTCAGCCATAGATGGAAAGATTCCAGAGGAAAAGTGGAGAGGTAAAGCTGTGTATCTTTGTTACTTTTGAATTTTTGGTTGTCCTATGTATGTTCACCATACAGGTGATGACAAGTTGGAGGATAGAGCGTACAAAGGCATACTAATGAGATATACCAATGATATCAAAGAGTATCGAATTTGAAATCCTGTTGATCGGAAGATTGATCGTTCCAGACATGTTACTTTTTATGAGCTTTGCTATGTTCAATTTGAAAGAGAAGCTACCTACACATCAGAAGATTCTGATAAGCCTAAGGAGATGGAAGAAGTTCCTATGTTCCAGCCAAATAGTAGAGTTGTTGATGCTGTCGAGGAAAACGCGGTTGATAAAACATCACAGGATAGTCCACATGTACCTTCTAGTAGTACTGGTGATGTGCATGAATCTAGAGGAAGTGCAGTTCAAGGTGGATTTGAAAGGAGTTTAGATGAAGCAATACCTACCCGAGTCAATCGTAGGACAATTAGGCCGCCCGAAAGATATAGTGATTGGCAGTTTGTGAACCTTAGCCTTGATGATCAATTTGACTATGCCCTACATGTGGTTCATGAGGAGCCGTTTGACCTCGATGAAGCTTTGAAGTCATGTGATAGTTCAAAGTGGATGTGTGCTATGGAAGAGTAGGTAGAGTCGTTGAAGAAGAATAAGACTTGGGATTTGGTACCACCTCCTCAAGGTAGCCGAGCCATAGGTTGCATATGGGTATTCAAGGTGAAGGATGATTGAAGATACAAGGCTAGACTAGTTGCTAAAGGGCTTTCACAAAGAAAGGGATTGAAGTATAATGAGATATTCTCTTCAGTAGTAAGGCATACGTCCATCCGCATTTTGCTTGTTATCTCGCAGTTCATGACTTGGAGCTGGAGCAATTGGATGTAAAAAAGGCTTTCTTGCACGGAGACTTGGATGAGGCTATCTAGATGAAGAAATTAGAAGGATTTGTTTGTATATGGGAAAGAAAATTGGATTTGTAAATTGAAGAAGTCTTTGTATGGACTTAAGCAGACGCCTAAACAATGGTACAAGAGGTTTGGCTCTTTTATGCTTTCACTTGGTTTTGATCATAGCATCAAAGATGCTTGTGTGTACTTCAAGCATTTAAAGAATGGTAGATGGGTGTACCTACTCTTGTACGTGTATGATATGTTGATTGCTTCCAAGGATAAGGCTAAATCGATAGTTTAAAGCGAAAGCTAAAAGTGGAATTCGAAACGAAGGACCTTGGAGAAGCAAGGAAAATTCTGGGTATGGAAATCCAAAGGGATAGAAAACTAGGACTTTTGAACCTCACTCAAAAGGAGTACATTCGAAAGGTGTTTGCTCGGTTTAGCATGGAAGGGGCAAAGGCAATCAGCATACCCATGCTTTTGCACATACAGCTTTCTAATAAAGGCTCTCCGATCTCGGAAAATGACAAGGATTATATGATGAAAGTCTCATATACAAGTGCAGTTGGCAGCATGATGTATGCCTTGATCTGCTTAGGCCTGACATTGCACAGGCGGTTGGATTGGTGAATAAGTTCATGAAAATCCAAGAAAGATGCATTGAGAAGCAGTGAAGTGTATCTTCAGATACCTTAGAGGAACTTCAAACCATGGACTTGTCTTTGGCGGCGGCGATAGAGATTTCAGCTTCGTTGGATTTTGCAATTCCGACTATGCCAGTGATAGAGATCGAAGGAAGACAACCTTCAGATATGTGTTCGCCATTGGTGGAACAACGATAGTTGGAGAGCGAGGTTGCAGACGATTATGGTTTTGTCTACTATAGAGGCAGAGCCTATAGCTGCGGTTGAAGTAGCTAAGGAGGTGTTTTATTTAAGGCGACTGTTGTGTGATCTGGGCTTCGTATATAAAGGCATGGATGTGTACTGTGACAACAGAGTGCAATTCACTTTGCTGAAAATCTGGCACTCAGCTTGAGGAAGAAGCATATTGAAGTGAGAGATTCGTTTCTTGTCTCGATGAGTGAAGAGAAGCTAGTTCGTCTTCAGAAGCTTCACATAAAGGAGAATGCAGCAGATATGTTTATCAAGTCATTGCCTGTTGCTAAGTTCGAGCATTTCTCGGACTTGATTCACTTAATGAAGTGTTGGGTGCCATGTGGTGGCATGAGGGGATAATTGAGATGGTTCATGGAGACATTTTTTTCACGGTGGAGATCAATAGGTTCTACACGGACTGGATAGTTCGAACACTTTGTCGATGGGCGGTGGCCTTGCCGGAGTTTGTTGATAGAGTGTAGTAGGTGATGGCTTTGCCAAAGCTCTTTGGATAAGTATCCATTGTTTGGAGAATAAACGTGTAGATGAATTAGGATGACTTGTACGGAATTTGGTATCAAGGTATAGAATGTTGAAATTGATATCTGAATTCCATCTGAGAGCAACAGTTGAAGAAGAAGGAGTTACGGAGGAGGAGATGCAGGCAAAACCTTAGAAGACTAAAATCACGGTGCGTAGAGGAAACAGGAAGTGAAATGCTAAGGCTTGGAAGGATTTGTAGCGGTGAGAAAAGGAAGTTTCGTTCTGTAAAGTGATTTCGTTCATTAAAGTTGAAGACAAGATTTGGAGCGGTGAGAAAAGGAAGTTTCGTTATGTAAAGTGACTTCGTTCGGTAAAATAGAGAAGCAAGAGAAAAAGAACATTTTCGAATGAAATATTTCATTCGATGATTTGCCGAACGAAATATTTCATTCGGTCATTTGAGCATGCTGGTCCAAACTGAAGTGGGTAATGCCGAACCAAAATGAGTTGTTGTGTTTGCCGAACCAAATGTGTGCCGAACCAAATGACGTCGAACCAGATTGCTGAGCTGCTATATAGCAGTTGTCCCTTATCATTTCTTTACTCTATAGATAGTGGAGCTGCTGGACAACAATGACAGCCATCCTAGAGAGCTGTAACTCTATAGAATTTTGTTTGTATTGTAAATTCTTATTAGGTATGGCCTCCAAAAGTAAATCAATCTTATAACTCTAATCTTTCAGTAATGAATAAAATCTCCTCCCCTCAAGTGGATGTACACTGCCTTACGGTAGTGGAACCATTATAAATATTGATGTTTTTATTTTTTTGCATTGCGTAGATCCGTGACTGTTTGTTCTGGTATTTATCTCTATTTGTTTCATCTCGCTACAATCACGATCAGTTGTTTTCCGATGCATTGAGTTTTTATTCTCTTAAACTAATCATCTGAAGGGATTTTCTCCAACAGGAACATAATCTCAAAGTCAAATAAATGTTCACCCAATACCCAATGTTTTCATGACCGGGCAGGGCCCTCAATCTGATCTCCAAAGCTGTGAACCGTACACTAATAAGCCCTAGAAATGAGTTGGACCTAGAAGATGTAGTTCAAAATTATCTCAAGAAGGATTTTGTTTTGTGTTTTACATTTTTGAGTTTTCATGATACGTTTCGATATATTTTTGGAATTTTGAAAGTGCATTTGCGCATACATTTGAAACCATGTTTTCAAAAATGAAAATTTTGGATATTTTATTTTTTTGAAGATAGTTTTCATCTTCTAAATGTTTGAATTTTCATATCTTGAATTTTGAAGTGACCAGACTTGAATCCAATTATGTTCTAAAGTGAATAACCTTGTGGTTTCTTTTTTCTTTTAGTGGCATGGCTTTAGTATTTGATGTACAACAATTGTAAAAATAAATTCCATAACAGTAACAAGTAGTTTTCCTAAACTAAAGGAATGGACCTACAATCTGATAGAGTCAAATGTATGTTTTAGGAATAATTATTTAATCTGTTATAAACTTAAACATATAAACAATCTATTAAAAATACAACGTGCTTTTGATTTATTTTTTGTTATATGTATTGTTATTCGACTAAAACTATTAATGTTGTTTTCCACTTTTGGATCAAAGTCCAAAAATCTAAGTGATAAAATGACGACGAAATAAATACGTGTATAAAGTGTCATTACTATGTGAGCTTATTATAACATTAGAAATTGAATTTTGCTTAAATGATCTGCAAGCATTGAATTTATGTTCGTTATAGTACTTAAGCAAGGCCCGTATGTATAGACTTCGGTATTGAATTTTTTAAATATTAAGCAAGGACTGCATTCGCACCAGAGAATCAATATAACAACGTCGTTGGTTATTTCTAAATTCAACTAACATCAAAATTAATTTATAAAAATTATAAATTAATAAAATGTTATATTAATATTATATGACATTTTTAGTTTTATTTGAAGCTTTGAATCGATCAGAATGAAGTATAAAAGTTACATGCCGATTCAATTGAAATTGAGCTCGAATAAAATAATTAAAACATTGATTCAAATAGGTCAACATGCATTTAAGCATGCTTAGTTAACTAAGTATCGACCATATTTCAGTAGGGGGTTAGAAGACCTAGTCATCTAAGATTTATGAGAACAGTGTGGATATTATAATATTTGGCGGTTTATAAATAGATGGCCTTCATTGTCTTTCTCTCAACCCTTTCTTAATAGACCTCTTGTCATCATTAACCATTAGTAAAGCCAAGTTGACAACATTGTAAATAGTAACTAAGGAGGACCAAATAGGTTTGAAGAGGAAACAACCAATAGACAACGTGTTCAATTGTCGATTTAATCTCAAGGAGAAAGGAACAATTTTTTTTATTTTTTTAAGGAAAATGAATGATTCTCCAGAGGAGGGGAGCATCCTTACATTTTATTCTACACTAAAAAAAGAGGTCGTCAACAAGCCTGACATGTAGCAGTTACTCCCTATAATGAAGAAAAAGAAGACCTTCCCCAAAACCTAAGAATAAGCTCACGCACCTGTATCTATACATAGGTCTAGAGGAAATAATAAAATAAAATGCTAAAAACGTCAAGAGGGCCAATAGAAGTGTTCATCAAATAAACGAGCAAGTAGTAAGACTAACAATCTGTATATACAAACTGGATCGTCATGGCAGATTAAAGGAAGTAAATCGATAACGACATAGCAGTTCAGCTATCTTAAGGGGACAAGCGAGGGTAGACGATCCTAGCATTACAACATCCACATCCTACAAGCATAGTAGTCTAGTCCACAACAACCATTAAACTTGACAAAAACATAAGCGCAACACATATATATGTATATATTTTAAAGACCGTATACATATTTATGTGATAAAAGCAGAATGAAAACGCGAAGTAAAACCAAATTAGTTATCAATAAAGAGTATGTTGTTCAAAGACTTTTCTTATCAATAAAAATGTGCAATTATTAAAATTAACAAAATGTTTATCAGTTATAAAAATACTAATAAACCGAATTAAGGTTGACATAGAAAGATAATATATACCAACCAATAAATCTTCTGTCATGTTGTTACTTCTAGACCAATGGAAGAGCCATATTATACAACTACTCAAATGTTCATACCTTGGTTACTTAGGTGTTTATTTGCACAAGACTTTGTCTTGTCTTTTACGAGTTTTGAACTCTAAAGCAATACAAGAATATGTGTATTCGATTCCTATTTAAACATATAAATGTGCTATATGGTAAACCGTTGCTTTATATAAAATCTCGATGAAATTGGTTCATCCGAAATGAGCAAGTAAACCATAGTGTGAAACATTATATTCAATATGATTGATTATAATTAGGATCTTGTCGTATTAGATGTAGCATTAGACCAAGAGCTACAAATGGACCTAGAAATTCGATTATTGAGGTGTCAATTTGATCATTTGGCAGTCGACATAAAGTGCAACATATTCGATATTCTTAATTGTTAAGGACACCTGATTGCACATTTGTAAAGAATTTGTGCAGCCTTGTAGTAGAATTATATTTTGAGTGTTGAATCATTTTCAAAGAAAGTGAATGTTCGAGTGTGAGTATAAAATAGGCATGGTTGGAATGAAGTGAGCGCATGATTCCTCCTTCTTCATGAAAAACATTAAAAAATGGTAGCTATATAAAATACTATTAAATATTTAATGTGGAATAAAAAATATGATTTCTATTCTAAATGTATTATATTATAGAAAATTATAGTCTATAAAAGTTAATTATTTATATGACTTTAAAATAGTTGATCGATAACTCTCAACTGTAAACTATTTATAGTAAAAGAAATAAATAGCCCCAAGTAATTGAATGAAACTTCATATTTCATACAACATTATAGTAATGATAGAAATAGCGAAAGCACACCATGTGACACTTATAAATGGATCCATCAAGATATAAAAGATTGTTTTCGTTTATGTGCGATATGTTATTTATGAAATAATAAATGTTTTCAGTATTGAATGAATATGTGTGTGCGCGCATGTGTATGTGTAGTCATATTTTAGTACGAATATTATGAACGTTCACTGTAAAAATAAATCTATAATAACAATATTTGTTGCATTAGCTACATACTACAAAAGAATCTAAAAATTTAACAATTATTTCTATGAATTATAGACTAATTGTTTAATCATATGATCGTTAACCACGTGATACTAAACATTAATTTAGTGGAAGAGACAAAAGAGTTTGTAAATTTTTTAGATTGATAGATATAGATGTATATCGAAGGTCTAATAATGAAACCAAAATGTATCCATTTACTAACTTAAAATTCAGTGATGAAATGCCATAGAATTTACACAAGCAGTGTATTTACACAAGCAGTGTATGTTTGAGGTAGAAGTGAATTTTAGAAAGGATTTGGACTTGCTCACTCCAAGCGGGGTTTATCCGTTCTCGCTCCTTGCTGATTCCCAAAAAAACTCTTCAGAAACCCTAAATTCAAAACTCGTAATCATCCTACACTCAGATTCAAGCGAACGAAGAGAGGTTGAAGAAGCTACCTGCATTGCAACCAAAACAAGCAGTTGCATTTTTCCTGTAGATTTAATTGGGTATCAAATTTTCTTTATTTCACTGTAATAAGGTGGATTCTTTTTATGATCGCTTGATTTTAATTGAAAACTTTGATGCTAATCCAAAGCTTCAGTCTTTCATTAGGAAGTTAGCATTTTCAATGAACTGGGTATCCCAAAATGGATCAAATTACAAAAGTTTCATTGTTGGTTTGCTTTACTGTAATGCAATTGCATTGCGTAAGATTGAGTATTGGAATCAAAACAAGCAGTTGCATTTTTCCTGTAGATGTAATTGGGTATCTAAATTTTCAGCTAGTTTCGTTGGTCGTAGATGTTTTTGGACCGAAAATTCAAAACCAAAGGACCTACAATTAGTCAGTCATCACCCAAAATATATAAATAAAGCACAAAATGCTTTGATCGATTATTTCCAATACACTTCAGGTTTGAACGTTCTTGATGCTGAACGTATAAGCAAGAATTCACCCATTTATCTGGATAATCTTTTGAGGAAAGTGGGCAAAAGTGAAGATGGCATTGATAAAGCTCTGTCTCAGTTTTTGCGTTACCACCCACTAAATGAATTTGAATTGTTATTAGAGAGTATCGGACTGAAGTTGTTACATATCAAATCTTTACTTCCTAAGTTGATGTTTCTTAAAGATGATGCTAAATTGCTGTATAATTATCGTATTTTGTGTAACTATGGCATTGCCACTCAAAAATTAGGGAAAATATACAAAGATGCTATTGAATTTTTTTGGTATGAGAATGGTATATTGAAATTGAAGCTTCAAACTTATGAAAATATTAACTTGAGCAAAATTGCTATTATCAAGGTTGTTGCCTCGAGTCCAAGTCTTCTTCTTGGAGATATTAGTAAAGAATTTGTCAAGCTGTTAGAGGAACTAAAAGAATTAGGCATTGAGCCTAACTGGATTGGAGGGGTGTTAAATGAAAATGAATCTTATCATTGGAACAAAATGTCTTTACTAATACATACTTGTTTAGGTACAGGATTAACCGAACAAGGATTAGGGATTTTAATTAGAAAACATCCAAGTATTTTGTTTCATGGTTCTGGAAAGATTTTCATTTTGTTGCTTGTGTTTTTGTTAAAAATACTTGGAACAAAAGAGGAAGCAATAAGCCTTTTGAAAGATATCCCTCAAATAGAAGCTAAGAAATTTGTTCATAATTTACCATCAAGGTTTACTTTTGTTGACCGACATTGAAATGGAACAAGTAGTTGTGTGGAAGACAATCCATGCACATCTAATTTTTTTTTGGTTTAAATACTTTAAAGATGAGCAATTTATTAACTGAACTTTGCATTAGGAAAATTAGATTGCGTAAAATAATAGAAGAAGATCAAATGAAGAAGTAAACTTAAACGCCTACCACCTTTAGTTAATCTATACTATTATATTATTAGTGAGTTGCATTTCAAGAGCGCACAAGCCTCCTTGAATTTTTGTCAACTGAACAGTCGCGTTTATATTGTTTCCTTCTCCTATCAGCTCTCAGCTTCATCCTTTTCCCGTCAGCTTCATCCTTTTCTTCGCCTTATTCTGATTATTAAACTCAAACGTCACTACTTCTTTCCTCTTTTTTCCCAGGCTGTCCACTTTGATTTTCCTCCTCTTCAGTCATGCCTTTTCCGTTCTTCCGTTTCCCAGACCTAAATGATATAAAATTTACATTTTTCTCCTTTACCCTATCACTTCTCTTCGCGTTGTTTTCTCTCCTTAATTTAGTTTTACCTTCTCCTTTGTTCTTTACTTCGGAAAGCTATGCCCATTTGACTCCAAAATCATGGCCAACTATCAATAAATAGAAATCCGAGGCCTATTCTCTGATTAATTGCTCTCATCGCTTAAACGAAAAAAAATACCTCTTTAGTATTTTTCCTCTCTAATTTAGGAAACGGAAATAGCCAATTCCACGATTTTTGTCCCTTATGGATTCATTTTTGACGATTAATTCATTTCGAGATGTGATGGGAAGGAGAACATCAATAAAATTTATCTGAAAACCTTTTGGATCTGATGTCATGTTAAAGCTTGAACATGGTATAATTTACCTTTTTATCTAAATTTTATGCCGACTAAAATTAGAGACCAACTGTATTATTTTTCCACTATTTAGCTCATTGTTGTTTTGTTGATTTTTTGTCTTAGTTTTGTTGGAATATAGATGGAAAGCTAAGATTTTTTACTAATTTTTTGGTGAATATTAACATCTATTACAGATCTTGCCTATGTTTCCATTCTAACAGTAGAGCAAGTATCCAATGAAACTTTCATGACGGTGATCAAATAGCTTTCACAAGAAAATTGATGCATCATGAGATTACTGAATTTTCATGAAATGCTATTCAAGCAGTAGTTGAAGAATGAAGGGAACTAGCAAATCATCTTGAGGTTGAAATTTATTATTATTAATAAATTATTGATTTAAGCTTGGATATTAAAAATAATATGAGTTGCTTGCTTAGTTCTATGGAGTACGAGATGTACTTTTAACACATTTGTTTTACAAACTGATGGTAATTTAATGGTTTAGAATATATGTAGGTTGAAGCTTAGTGCATACATTTCTGTGATGGTCATTAGATGGTAATAAATTGTATGCACACAACCTTTATACGATATTAATAACAAAGTCATTATTATTGAAATTCCAATGATACCATATTGTACAATATTTTGAGATTTGATTTGTTCATTAAATTTTGACAATGATATAAGTAGATTTACACCATAAATATTAGATGAGTAACGAAATAGTTTATTTACTTTAAGGTGAACCAATAGAGAAACACTACAGATTTATAATTGTTATATTTCCTTGACTAATTTATTATTATTTAATATAAGTGGCATGTTGAAAGAAAATATATAAGTGAAGAGTTGCACCAATGTTGAGCCTTTTGAGTCAGCTCCTTCCGTTAAAATTCAAGCTTTGCATACCATACAATGCTCTGCAAGTTTAACTGGCTTTTATTTTATTATTTACATTCCTTCACATAATGGATAGATATTAGTAGGAAATATTACTAATAATTTTCATGTATGTTCTTGCATGTATGGTTTAGGTACTTCTTCTCTATCTGCATTACCTACCTAGATATATGAATTTTTCTACTAAGTGAGAAATTTAATATAAAAACCTTGATTGTAGGTTTTGGATGAAAGGAATACCTTACGTGAAGTAAATAAGAAGTTGCTCTAAATGTGAATCTTTGTAATTTGATTCCTTCCATAAAACATGAAAGCTCTGCAAATCTGAGAATACCCTGATAATAGTTTATATTATTTATGTTTCCTTTTGCAATAAACAAAGCACAAGTTAGCACTATTCCTATAGATATTCATAGAAGTTGATAATGCACTATTCCAACTCTAACATATATGTTTGCAATAATGTTCTTTTCTTTGTTAACAAAAGGAAAATACTTCGCTTATGTCCTTAGTATGATATAATTTTTTGTAATGTAAATTTTTTTACACTGGTTAGGGGTATAGGAATCATTCAGGACGTTTATGCTTGCATTTTTGTATAGGAAAATGGTATGCTCTAAAGGATTTCACTGTTCATGTCAGGATATTAGTTCGTGCAAAAATTTAAAACTACTAACTCATGGTACTAAGAGATATAAAAGGTTCCATTGTTCATAACCACTGGCGGTTATGAGATGGCAATTAAGGTTTCCCACCTCAAGTCTAAAATATCATTTTCCTATGTCAAACAAAAATTCAGCATCAAATTAATAGATTTTAGTTTATAAGAAATTATATATATGTGTGTTTGTGTGTGAGGTATTTTGAACAAGTAAGAATATTCGACCATAATGAGTATTTTTTTCTGATTTATATGCAACGATAGTTTTTTTCTGATATATTTAAAAATATATTGGCATGTACAACTATTTTCCGAACATCTTTTGCAATGTTAATTTTTTGATTTGGGCATAGTTTGTGTGGTAGCTCTCTCTTTGGAGGTCGGTGATAGCATTTCGAGCTCAACAAGCAAGTATATCCAATGTTTGATTGTTTCCAAATAAATTATGAGTTTTATTCGGTGTTTTGTATAATTATGTGACATGACTTAGGTACTTAAACTGTTGACAATGTTTTATTTTGTAGTTATGAATGAACGACATCAAACATTTAACATATTACTACGCACGTTATATTTTTCAAATTACTTAACAATGTACCTGATTATAAAGTTATATAATCACATCATGATGATAATATTAAATTGAGCCTTAGGATATAGATAACTTATATTGAAGCTCAATAATGGCAGTGAGAAATGGTGAAAACACTTATTCATTTATGTTGTATACAAAATTACATAGCTAGCAAGTTTAGGTGTTATTGGTACAGAATGGAGAAGAAATTTGTATCAAGTTGGTACTATGAAATATGTTATGGTAATATAAAGTTATGAAAATCCATTAGTCTGGAAATATCCTAACTTAAATATTTTGCTAAGCGATATGCTTAACCTACTTTGACTACTGTATTAAATGATTGGTCCATACTTTTACTATATCATCTATATATCAAACTTTAAGTGAGGACAGTACTATTTGGAATATCAAAAAAAGATATTTCATTTCTGTGCACAAATCTTTTATTTATTATCATTTTATACATGTCAACACATATCTTAATAATATTTATATTACCAGCTACTGGATTGTTGCATTTTCTTTGGACATACAAAAGTTTGCTCAACTAGAATTTAATTTCTATGTCATTTAACAAAACTCTAATGTAGTAATGTAGCAAGCTTTATGAACTTCTCCATATTACTTTAAATTATACTTTTCCCCTAGGAAGCATTCTACAGCATGTCCAATTACATTTAAGAGTGATGATTAAGTTCTGCATAGATTAGTTTTTCTCATAAACTTGAAAAGTGGTGACATTTATTACTTTCTATGTACTAAGTCTACTTAGTACCTTACATATAGTTAGCTATATTTAGTTTATATTTAGGTACATTAAACTATATGGTGCATTAAAGCGTTGGGTTCTTCTTTTACACATAATCTACGATTACTGTTTTATTTACATTTTTTGTTTATTTATTCCCACTTAAATAGATGTTATTCCCTGTTCAAAATGTTGTAACATACTTCTATATGTTTTCTGTACTTGCTTTATTGCATTAGTGGGCTACTTGCCTTATTTCATATACCTTTATGGGTTGCATAACTGACAAATGGGCTACAATTGAATAATTGTAAGCTATACATACTCTTATATAATAGGATTACTCTTATATGAAAGGAGTTCTCTTTATCGGCTATGAATCTGATTGTAAAAGTAGTCTAAGTAGTAAAATTTGTGAAATGCGCAAATTAGTTATCTTTCTAAGAAAGCATATACATTTGTTTATGTATTAAACCAACCACAATCAAAATGAATTGCATCAACTCTATTTTGTTTTCATTACCTGCAGTCATTAATAGAGTATATATTGTTTCTATTACAATTGTTGTTTTATTCTTTTAGGAAGGATGGGATTTCATGTTACAGTTGAATAAGTGCTCCAGTCTCATCTAAGTATGGTTCTCTCATGCTTCGTTTTTTAAATGTTTGTATTTACTTTATTAATTTCGATGGCTTTGTTCTTATATACTTTTGTTTTAAGTTATTTAAACAATAAGGTTATTTTTCACGCAGATAATTCATATAATATGGTACCGATGATTGTCATATGCGCTGTTGAGTGTGTGCGCGAGCAAGAGAGGGTGTTCCCTATTTGCAATAATGCATTATAGCCATAAGGTGAGTGTTGAAAATAGTGTTTTTGCATCAGCTCTGTTTGGTCAAAAAAATTAATTTCACTGTTGACATAGAATATAGATAACAAGGACCATGAGGGCGGTCTTTTATTTAAGATATGATGTAATTTAACATTTATGCACTCAAGATAAGATATATCTACTTTTATTTCCGTTATGCTAACATTAAGAAACTTACAATTTCATGTCAACCGAAATAAGCAATAAATGAGTGAGAGTCATCTACTATCCAAGAAACTGTATGCGGATCAGATCAATCCAGGCTTTTATGAACAACTAATGTTTGGTTATTCTTCTCGAGTTAATCGACTTGATATGTTTTACTAGCATATTTTTTGTTAGTATTATTTATCCATGAATGTTTTAAATATGTTCTTTATTAGCATATTACGTCTGCTGTTTATGAACAAACTACCCAGCATGTTACCTTTGTGTATTGGAATTAATAGTCTACTTCCTATATTGTGCACTGATATAAAAAATAGCATTAGTGTCCTGTCCTACTGTAAATTCAATAATATTACTCATTCCAACTTTTGAATTATAGAAAATATTATATCATATGATGTGGTTTAATTACTGATAAATTTAGGGAGTTGGTATATTAACATTATATGTCTAAATAAACATGCTTTAGCATTATATCTCTAAATAATTCGTGCTGAAAAATTAATATGGTAATGTTTTTGCTGCTTTTACACCTACACTTATGAGATCTATATGTATTGAACTTATTACGGTGATTTGTTTTTAGATCTCTTACAAGTATGCAATTGTTTGTAAAAATAATGAAATGAGAGAGTTTCTAGCAACTATGCACTATGAGTTTATTGCAAAATTTCAACTGAGTTCTTTAATTGACCAAAATAATGTTCACTTTGTGCTGTTTCTCAGGTTCAAAGCTTAATGTTAAAATTGCGTTTAGAGATTTTCTAACAACTATGCATTATGAGTTTATTGCAAAATTTCAGTGGAGTTCTTTAATTGACCAAAATAATGTTTCACTTTGTGCTGTTTCTCAGGTTCAAATCTTAACGTTAAAATTGTGTTATTTAAAAATATGGGATATTCAGATTGCTCTTTGTGAAATTTTAATTTATCTCTGAGATGCATCTTATAAAGTCAAAAAAGAGTAGATATACAAAAATCATGTGTAAGTGATGAATCTCAAAGAGGTACTGAGAACATTACTGCTCTTAGTAAATTCTAAATCAATTTATTTACTTCTTCTCATTGAATTTTAGGTCCAGGTTGAAGTAGTATAAAAGAATCAAACTGATCAATTTTACTGAATATACCATGTTTTTACTCATTTTTTTCAAACCGTACATACTTCGATTTTTAACTCATTTCCAGCATTATATTATCATATGGTGTATTCTAATACTAGGTTGAATTTTGAAAAATATAACACATGTCAGCCTTAGAGATAGGTGAAATTTACTGTTGATTATTTAATTGTCTCAAAAGACATAAAATATGAGCTCATGAATTCGTATTTAATCAGTTAGCATTTGAGTTTAATTTTTTCACATGTCACTATGCAACTAAATTATGCAATGTTAAATTCACATAGTAAACCAAATTTATAAATGCAAAAGAATATCACAATTATTTAGAAAATAAAATTTTATCAAGTACATATCGTTAGCCTATTTTAATCCAGTATTCATCACTGAGTAGTAAGTATTAGTGGGTAAAGACTTTGATGCTCCTTTTTTTCAACCAAATATTATTATTTCATGTTTTACTAGCACAAAAACAAAATATAAAGATATACACGCATCATTGATGATAAATCTGCATTTTATTTTTTGATTGCTCACACGTTATCATACAAGATAACTCCCTCGAAATCATATTTGATTTAGGATGTAGAATAAGGATGAAGGATCGTTAGGGTATAAATCGTAGGAAGACATTATAAGCAATATGTTTATATCTTAAGCGTAAGGTTAATTCTCTACCTTTTAATCATTTTCGATAATTTCCATCTTCGGACCATTTCATATTATATATTGATCTCCATTTGCTTACATCACTAATGCACGTCTAAGCTACTCTATCTTCTTTTCATGCATCAAATATTTTCTACCAACAACTTCTTTCGGAGGAACTTTAAATGGTTGTTTTTTTGTTTGAACTACGAAATAATTCAGTATTTTAGAAATAGGCATTGTTTCAAAACAAAAGAATATTGATTAGAATTAGAAAGATGATTTGGGAACTAATTGAATGAAATGTAAAGGTTGAGTATCAACACACTATTTTACCAATATTTTACAAACAGGCATGTATTCCTTGATACCTGCAAAATAAATATAAACAGAACCACAACTAATGATGCAATAGAATTCATTTAATATCATTTATCGATTTGGGTTAGTGCGTTGATGAGTAATTATATTAATAAGCATGATAATCTATTATGTTCATGAACTACAATATAATTCAATATTTTAGAAAAAATATTATTCATAAATTGTTGGTTTATAAATTGTTTGCCATGAATTAATGGCTCATCATAATATATCTATATCCATAAATAAAATTGAATAACAATTGATAACAAAATAATACCATGTGCGTAGCACGTGTTCCCAGAATTTAATAAAAAAACCTCTCTGGCAAAGCAAGAGTTTTTAGTAGGTTTAGGGTTTGTAATGGAATCAAAAGAGACGAAGAGGATACTTAAGCAATGTCGAGGAAGAGGGATGAACTTCAAGAGCGATTTGATTACTTTGTAAAACGAGGACTTGATGTGAATGAAGTATCTGATATCATAAAAAGGCGTCCACATATTTTGAATCAGAAAATAGATGTTCTTGATCAGAAGACTGATTATCTCCTGAATGAACTGGGAGTTCCCTTAAATGTTGTTGTTGATTTTCCGCAGTATTTGGCATTCACTATTCAGAGGATTAAAGTTAGGTTATTTATGTACCTTTGGCTTAAAGAAAGAGGAAAGGCTGATAATGTAGCAGCGAGTTCTGTGTTAATCACGTCCTGCTGCAGCGTTTAGGCAAAGATACACAGACAGGGATCCTGATAGTCATAAAATGTGGGAAGAACTTATGAACTCTTCGCATTCAAACTGATGTTGTTTATTCCTTAAATTCATTGGTAATATGTGATTGTACCATAGATCATAGTGCAATTCTTTTTTATTATTTTTCTTTTTTTTCTTCTTGCTGCTGTTTTATGTAGTTCCAAATAATGAAGAAAAATGGATTACTAGAAACTCCATTTAGAAACCTGTAAAGCACAAGCTAGTTTTCTGCATATTATATACTTACTGTGTTATTATTTTGTTTATTTGCCCAAGCTATGGATTGTTCAATAAAATATGAAAACCTAAGCAACTTGTAGTCAGAAGAGCATGGAACGTTAATTCATTCACTATTTGTTTAAATATTTCGCTATATGCCAAAAGCTATGTAAATTTAAAATCTGGTTACCACTTGCCTCGAAACCTTTTTTCCCGCCTGGTTTTTGCTGCTGCAAAATTTGTTCCGACCAAAGTTGTATCTCTCTGAGCATTTTGCTTTTTGCTACATTTATTTTCAATAGATTTATGTAACAACCTGGGTGATTTTCTTTTACAAGGAACGACTGTCAAACCTCTAAAATTTGAAGATGATGAAAGAAAAGCCTCTTTTCAAAAAGTTGTGAAAATGTGGTCTCTATTTTTAGTTTTTGACTAATTTATATTACTTTTGTCCCAGATTTCAATGTTGAGCCATTTTCTAGAAGAAGATAATTTGGTAAAAAATAACAAAACAGTGATATAATTTGCATAGGTTTATTAATAGAGACTTTTTATGCATGTACTTTGAGAATAGAGACATTTGGTCCAAATTCCTTTCTTTTATCTGGAAAATATTCTAAAGAACAAATCTAAAGACTTTTTTTATAATCTAGGATTCTTCAAGGACAAAAACATTTTAAAAAATATCTTCAAGCCCTACCTCTTAACCGTTGCGCGCTCTTTCCTTTTCTTCTTCAATCTCGTTTTTCTCGTTCCTTTTGAAATTTGCACATTGAAAATTTAATTCTCTTCTTCATTCTTCTCTATTCTCATACACGATCTTCTAATTGATTTCAAATCTTGTTTCTTTCTTCGATTTTGTAATTTTTAGATTCAGACATAATTTTTTGACCCTGTTTTTGCTCTTCTTCTATCAGAGTTTGATTTTAGTTATTTTTAGTTTCCTATTTTTATTTTTAATCATGAAATTCAGCGTTGTTGCTGTGTTTACTTCTTTGATATTCTATGGGAAATTTGGCAAATTTAGGTATGATATGCATCAAACATTTAATGAGTTGAATTAGTGTTTTGTTAGAATCAAACATTTAATGAAGTCTGTTTGAGTATATGTTTTACTATCAGTTTGAGAATCAACTTTTAGGTATCATTTTTAGTTTTCGCTGGTATCATTTTTCACGGTAATGCAGTCTTGAAGTGTTTTAATATTTTTTTTTAATTGAGTATATAAAAATGAAGTTGTTACAAAGTAATATGATTATATGCATCAAACATTCAGTGAGTTAAGTGTTTTGTTAGTGTCAAACGTTTAATTAGTCTATTTGAGTATGTGTTTTACTCTCAGCTTGAGGATCAGTTTTTTAGTATCATTTTTAGTTTTTTGTTAGTATCATTTTTCACAATAATGCGGTGTTGAAGTGTTTTAATGTTTTGTTTGTTTGAACATATATAAAAATGAAGTCATTACAGAGTAAATATGATGACATGCATCAAACATTCAATGAATTCTATTTGAGTATTAGTTATACTATCAGTTTGAGGATAAGTTTTTAGGTATAAGTTTTAGTGTCAGTAGATATCATTTTTGAAAAAATATATTTATTAATTTGGGTCTTGTCTTTGTTATATAAAGAAAATTATATTGTTCTAGAATAAAATGATAATGCTTTTGAAACATTTTTTGTTGGTGTTTGATATTTCCAAGGGTGACAATACCCTTCTTGTTGATGCAAGTGTTGAAGATGTTATTTAGCCACCTAAACTATTGTTGATAAGCCTATTACTGATGCAATTTTGATAAGATGTGATTTTGATAAGCCTATTGTTGATAAGCTTTTTGTTGATGCAATTTTGATAAGCCTATTGTTGATAAGCTTATTGTTGATTTAATTTTGATTAGATGCAATTTTGATATGCCTATTGTTGATAAGCCTATTGATAAGAAGCAATTTTGATATGCTTATTGTTGATAAGCCTATTGATAAGATGCAATTTTGATAAACCTATTTTTGATACAAGTGTTGAAAATGTTATTAAGCCACATAAGGGGAAACGTGATGCTAGTAGACCTTCTATCAAATGGAAATGAGGATTTGCATATTTTTCAAATAAGCAAAATAGATGTATGCAAGCAATTTGGTCACAATAAGCGTACTTGTCATGCTTCTAACACTACTAGAACTACAGTGTATTCCAACGCCCAGTTTCCAACGGCCTCCAACAGCATTTCCAACGGCTCGTTGGATCTTGACGTAACCGTTTGAAGCCGTTGGAAATTAGCCGTTTGCGGCCGTTGGAAGCTGTTGGAAAATTTCCTGCATATTTTCCAGAGACCGATCTTTCAGCTCATTCCATCATTCTCTTCACAACTTTCCCCCTATTTCCAACATTCCACCACCTCCAATCTTCAGCTGCCGGCCCAAACACCATCCCAACCACCTCCAACGCCATCTAGAAGCTGCTCCTGCCCATCTCCACCCTTCTAGCTCTCCAAATCGGTAATTTTGCTAAACTTAATATTTAGGTTTTTTTGATTTAGGGTTTAATTCGGATGTTGATTGATTCCTACTTATTAGTGTATGCACATTACATCATGTTATCCCCTAATTGCAACTATTATACCATAATGAACAAGTTATTATAACCGATTGAAAATTTTGTAATTTAGGATATTGCATTATAGTTTATGTTGATTTGGTTAGTATATTAAACGTATGTGCCTGATAGAGTTTATTACATTTGAAAGCCGTTAGAATGGATATTGCATTTGTGCGAACACGAGTTTTGTATTTGTGCGAATACGTGAATTGATTTAGTGTGTAAATGAATTTGTAATAAATGAATTTTGTGTATAAATTTTGTGTATAAATGAATTTAGTTCTTATATAATAAAACGGTAAAATATAAACCAATATTAATTAAACGAGTTATATATTTAAATTTAATATAAACAAATATTTAAATCCTTAGATATATTTGGCCCCGTCTGACAAGTGTTGTATATGATCGTTTTAGGGATATTCGTTTTTTCCACAAAACGGACAACTCTAATCATCTGATACATCATTTGTCGGATTTGTCCCTGTATTGGACAAGTTACAAACACTATAAAGTAATTATATTCCGTCAATCATATCACTTTAAACGGCTCACAAAATTTCGACTGCATTTCCTTTACGTTCCTTGTGTACACGCATTTGTGTACGATACAAGGAACACGGGGGAAATGCTGCCGAAATTTTGTGAATCGTTTAAAATGATATGATTTACGGAATATAATTACTGTTGTGTTTGTAATGGGAAGTAGGATGACCGACCATTAAAAGAAAGATACATAAGTGGCAATGAAACAATAGTTGCTTATTTAAAATAAAGTTTGTGAAATTAGCAGTTTGCGGCCGTTGGAAGCCCTTGGAAAATTTCCTGCAAAATATAACATGAATGATTTATAACATTTTTACTCTATCATAGGTTTTCTAGTAGGGAAACATGGTCAATTACTTTAATGATCGGAGCTGGATGTATCAAAGAAGGGAAATTAGTGGTGCAATAAGCGAACATTTTCTAAAAGGGGTACAAGTGTTCATCGAATTTGCTATAAGTAATATTGCAAACGATGAAGAAATTCGTTGTCCGTGTAGTAGATGCAAATTGTTGAACTATTTAGAACCGAATATGGCTAAGGTTCATTTGCGCCAATTCGGTTTTGTACCCAATTATTTGCTGTGGGATCGTCATGGAGAAATTGTAGCCCCTAATAATCAAGATTCTTCTTCTAAATCAGTATTATCTATTTTTAAACAACATGGCTGACATGTTGGAAAATGTGAGGAAGTATGGCTAGATGATAAAGAATACCATGTAGCACACACATATATTCTTCTTAATTGTCCTGAAGTTGCACCATTTGTTAGGTAATTAACACATTCCAAGTTTTGTTTAATTTAATACTACACGTGTGAATAAATAATAATGTAATATATCATGTTTGTGTTTGCAGTATTTATGAATCACAAAATCCAGGCGGCGATTTAAGCAAAGATTTCAGTATTTGGTTTTCGAAATACGTTTCTGATCCCACAAATAATGTGCTCGATAAAGGACTGAAACATTTGGCGTTTGGACCGAAAAGAAAAGTTAATACGTATCCAATATTTTTTGTTAATGGATATAAATTCAACACCAAAGATACGGTGCTGAAAAACTAACAAACAATACTGGTGTATTTGTTAAAGGCAGTGATGACCCCAATAATCATATAAATGATTTTTATGGCGTGTTAACTCAGATATTGCAGTTGACATATTTTACAAGACCCGTGGAGGATGTTTATTTGTTTAGATGCAACTGGTTCAGCAATGTTCCAGGTTCTGGTATTAACATGCATCCAAAATATAATCTTATAGAAATTAAACATACCTTGCGTTATCAAAAGTACGACCCATTTATACTAGCCAAACAAGCCCTACAAGCTTATTATGCCTCTTACCATCTCTAAAAAGGGATAAAGCAGATTGGTCTGCGGTTTTTAAAACCAAAGCAAGATTTACGTTTGATGGACAAAATATTCCAGACGAACAAGCCTATCAAGCAGATCTGGAGGAAAATGCTGAAATAGCAATTACAGACGATCAAACTGATTTTGGACCTTTTAATGATGAGAAAAATGTATTAGTCGAAGCATTTGAGAGTGTAGAGGAAAACGACATAGAGCACGAAACCGAGTCTGAATCAGAAAATGATGAGGACGACTGAGTAATATCCGATAATTTTTAAAAGTATTCACATTACATTGTTCTCTGATTAATAATGCATTTATCCAATTTATACAATTTTAATGGCAAAAAGTGTATACTCACACACTCAACACATACACAACATGACACATTTGTAGCATATTGTATTACATTTTTTAATGGTTCATCATATCATGATTATTATGAATTGTATATGTATGTATATATGGCAGGTATATATATTATGTCCGGTTCCGGTTCTGGTTCTGAGTCTCGGCGACGTGGCTCTTCACGTCATATTGGAGAGAGTAGTGGTGAGCCACCAGCTCGGCCACTTGTTTACTTGCAGCCTAAGGTTGATGAGACGTAAGTATCATAATTAGCAAGCATAACATTTTAATTTTTTAATTGTACATGATATATCTACAATTGTCTAAAGTTCAGTTTTATATTTAACGCAGTGGATTTGAGTTGGAGTCATCCAAAGTGGTTCTGAACATTTCGATGCAGGCGTACATGGCTAGGATGACCGATTGCTGGCCCAAGTGGGGCAAGATCCCCGACGACGTGAGAGATACGATTTGGTAAGATTTTCTGGTAAGTTTATACCGCTTTACAAGATGATTAATTAAATACAAATAAATAATTAGTAATATTTTCTCATTGTACAGGGCGTCATAGATTTGCAAGAGCCTGACGTCAATTTAGTTCAGCGACACTGGAACTCCAGGATCGCGAAGAACTATAGGAAGACTATGTCAGAGATTAAAAAAGTAGGAAAGAAGCCCAAGTGGATGAGCGCGACTGTATGGGAGAAGTGGGTTGAGTGGTGGAACTCTGAGGAGTTTAAGGTAAATCTACAATAAATCTCAGCAATTTTTTACCGTTTTAACAAATAATTAATCATTGTAAATTTGCAGGAGGAGTCAGCTAGGAACTCGGCAAACAGGAGCAGGAATCCTGTATCACACCGTGGAGGCTCCAAATCTTTCCAGCATCACCGCGAAGATTTGGTAAATTTATCTATTATCACATTTGTATATTGATCAGTTCAGTAATTAGTTATGTACAGTTAAATTATCCAAATTATCAATTGTAGGAACGAGCTCGTGGAGGCTCTGTTGGCTTAGTGGACGTGTTTGCTCACACCCACGCGTCTAGGCAAGTAGATGAGGCTGGCAATATCATATATCAGTGGGGTGATCAAGATAGGGCGACCGAGGCATATGTATGCATTTTTTAATTTCTAATACTTACACCGATAAGTTTATTAATTTCTAGCTATGCAAAATAATTACATGCTACTATTTTTCAACTAAATTTTTTTTTCCATTATAGTCGAGGTTGCAAGAGACACAGGCTTATGCGCTTCAGCAGTCTGGTCGTGATGCGCTGACACAGGCGGAGCAGGATAACATTTTTACCGCTGTTATGGATCTGGCGCAACGGAGTAGACGTTTTGGCTTCGGGAACCTAACGGTAATTAATCCTTTTACATATGTACAAAAAATCAGCGTTTAGATATATAATGTTATAATATTTTATATGTTGAGACAACCCTTTTGCTATTATTTCTATTTGCAGCCTCGACAGGCTCGACAAGCTCAAAAAGACCGAGACAAAGAAGAAATCAAGGAGCTTAGAGCTATGGTTGAGCAGCTACGGGAGGAGAATCGTCTACGAGACATCTAGGTGGAGCAGCTGGATCAAAAGCTTGCGCAGTATTTGCAGAATCATGGTACCCTTCCTTCGTCGTCTGGTGCTTCTGGAGGCGACGAGGATCCTTGAGGAGGTATGTTTTTGAGTATTGTGTTTGAATAATGTATATATTGACTTGGAGATGTTTTGATGTTGATGGTGATGTTGTACATATTGGTATGGAGTGGGTGAGAAATATTTTGATGGTATGTACATGGTTTATCGACATTTGTTGATGGTATGTACGTTGATGGTATATTTTGTGATGTTTGATCGGTTTGGTTTGTTTGTATTGGTGTTTTATTGATTTATGTGTGTTGTTTGTATTGATATTGATATATATATGTGTGGAATTGATTGGAAATGGAATAGAAATTGAATGGATTGGAAATGGTGTGGGTGGAAGGTAAATAGGCTTGCTGTTTTACAGCAAAATAAACCCAGTATGTCCAACGGCTTATTGCCCATTTTATTGCAACGGTTTCTAACGGATTCCAACGGCAACAAGCCGTTAGCGGCCGTTGGAAATGGTCCGTTGGATCCGTTGGAAAGTGTTGGAAGGCGTGGGATTTATTCCAACGGCTATTCCAACGGCTTCCAACGGCCGCCTACGGCTAGGAGCCGTTGGAATAGCCGTATTATCTTCTAGTGTAAGAAGATATGATTTGTTTTTCATATTGTTATAAAATTGTTGAGATTTACACTTGGTTGTATGACTTTTTTGGCAATTTTATGTATTGAACCTAGTTATAGAAGTATGTTGGTTTAGCATAATTTTAATTTGAGATTGATTTGTTATTTGTAATCGAACTTGGCTATATAGTATCAATTGTAGTTTTATTTTCAGTATCAGTTTTATTATTTGTTTGTAGGTTATATAGTAGCATTTATAATTTCATTTTCAGTATCAGTTTTATTATTTGTTTGTTTTTAGGTTATGTGGTGATGTTGATTAGTTTATTCAATATTAGTTCTTTATATCGGTTTTTGATACTGTTAGTATCGGTTTCAAATATAACAAAATGTATTTCAATTTTTGTACGCTACTATATCAATTTCAGGTCTTACAAAGTATAGTATCGATTTTTGCATGCTATTAATTTCGGTTTTAGTTTTAGGTACAACAGATTGGTATTTTTTGTATGCTATTAGTATCCGTACCAGTTTCAGGTATGGTAAAATATAGTATCAGTTCGTGCAAACTTTTAGTATTAGTTTCAGGTATAAATAGAAATGAAATATAATCAAAACATAACATCACATGTAAAAAAAAGTTAAATAAAGCTATTTTTACAATATCGGAAATAAGATCATAGTTTTTACAACAAATTAACAAAATTTCAATAAGTGTTTATATCCACATTAAAATGAAGCTAAATTCAATTAGTTCTAACACAACATCTCAAATGTATATTAGTTGAATTGAACATTACGGCAGTTTTTACAACAAATTCACTTGTTTATATTTTGTTTTTCTTCTAGTCTTAACATGAAATCGACTAAATTCCAATAGTGACCATTGTTCATCAATATCTCATACACAATTCTTGCTCTTATTTGTAACATATGTTCAGGTTATATTTTGATCGGTATTCGGCTTTGTTCAATGATATGATGAATATTATGACATATATACCACAGTCAGCTTTGTTTAAAGCAAAATATATTGTTAGTATCAGTTTGCATCACTTGTATATTATGTATATAACAAATATGTAACATTGTATTTAACAGATAATTGTGCAAACATGTCATATGCTTTGAAATGCAATTATCAAGTTTTAGTATCAATGTTAGCATCAGTTTTAGTTGTAGTGCTTGTAGGTATTGTTTTGTTTCAGTTTTGATTATACACAATTTAAGTATTACTTTTGTGTCCGTAGGTACCAATTTTGTGCATAAAGGTATTAGTTTGTCTGGCTGTGGGTTTCAGTTTTGATCTGAAGCACATATTTACTGAACCGAAAGAAAATAGCTTCTTTATTAATCGAATTTAATTCAATATATTAAGCATATATTGATGTATAGTACTTTATATAAAATATTATAATACAAAAAGATAACAAGTTCTAAGCATTAAGTAACTATCATTTCATTATTACCATTATTCTTAGTTCTAGTATAAATTTTGTTGTCGGTAGGTATCAATTTTACCAAAAAAATAGCTTATGTGCCTGATGCTTGTCGTGCACATTTAATTTGATATATTTCATTTGGCTTCACTTCCATATCTTGTATATCGTTGTTTTTCCACGGTTCTTACAGGATTTCAGCTTCTTTTCTCTATTAAAGAAAAACAGAACGAAGTTAATTAATGTTCACTTTGTTTCAATTATATTAGTTAACTTTTTGTTGAAAAATATCAAACCAATTTCATTGCTTCTTTCAGACTTAGATTGTTTCTTTCATTTAATCTTCTAGAACGTAAATAAATTACATGAGACCATTGCATTGTACAATATGTTAGTGTTGCCAATGTCCAATGGTCTTCACAATGTGGAGGGAAATAAATAGCATCTACATATTTATCTCACACGATTTCTTCTAGTAAAGACAGAACTAAATGTTTTTAAAACTTTCTATATTAGCATTAGCCCTTATTTGTTGAATACAATTCAATGTAAGTAAAAATTATTACAAACTTGCATATTAAAGTTTTATTTACCGTTATTGTTGTCGCTATTTCATAGTTATGCTCTACCAGCCACATTTTTATACATACCAACCGATTTTCTATATTAACAATAAGAAATTGTTAGTTTTTGTAATCAGTGAAGCAATATTAAATAATAAGAAGTATAAGTAATGTTGACAGTGGTGGTATATATTTAAAAGTATAAAAATAACTAAGCATCAACTACAATCAAACAACTTCTAGGTATCAGTTTTGCATTGATTTGGTATTAGTTTATAATATATGATAGTCAAAATAATTTCTAAAATTAAAGATCATCAACTTCTATCAGAAACTGGGTAAATTTTTTGCAAATATTTTGATATCAAATTTGATATAAATCACGGTCAAAATAATTTATAAAATAACTAAGTATCTACTCCAGTCAAACAACTAGTAGGTATCAGTTTGGCATTATTTTGATATCACTTGTCTCACATGTGACAGTCAAATAAATAATTATAACTATATAGCATCAACTTATATCAAACAGAAACTAGGTATCGTTTTTGTAAATATATTGGTATCAGTTGGATATAAATTATAGTCAAAAAAATTTACAAAATAACTAAGCATCAACGCCAATCAAATAGCCACTAGGTATCAATTTTGCATTATTTTGGTACCACTTTTGTTATGCATGACAGTCAAATAAATAATTAAAATTATAGAGAAACTATATTAACTTTATTATCTTAATTTTAAACTATCAGTTACCTTCTACAGTTTGTTTTCTATTATTTTTACTTGATTTTCATTCTCTGTAGGTCTTTTATTTCTTCTTTTTTGTTATTTTTTCTAATGTTTGTTGTTCTTCTTGTTCAACTGGCAGTTTTTGTAATTTTAGTTTCTAGCATTCACTTTCATCGTTTGTGGTTATGGATCGATTTGAGCTGGGTTTTCGGTTTGTCGAATTAGGGATTGCTGTTGAATTTCTGGTGGAGCTAGGTCTTCAGTTTCTCGAATTGGAGATTGTTGTTGAACTTCTGGTGGAGTTGGACTTTCAGTTTCCTCAATTAGGGATTGATGTTGAATTTCGAGTGTTTGTTCATCATGTGTTGAAGTTTGCGGTTGCGTTGGTGATACTGATTTGCTTCTTCTTTGAGGCGTCATTGTTAAAGTGATTTTGTGTTTTCAAAGCGAATCGAAGAGAGAGTTTGAAATTGAAGAAGAGTGTCAAATATAATGAAACAGAAAGGTAGAGGTAACGATGAATTTAGTAATAGGCTTTGAGCATATCCTTGTAGGAAACAAAAAATGCGCATCCTTGTACTTAATTTATTAAGATAATTAAATTTTTCCCCTTCTTTTATTCTGTAGCTATGACATTTACAATGGACGGAGCAATTGAATGAAGATAGTTTATGAGATTTGGTTAGATCTTGGCTAATGTAATTAGCCTCATATCATTGAAATTTTTGCACTTTGGGTCACTTTTAAAACTAAATTATGTAAATGTGTCACTTTTAAAACTATTTATAAATATAGATCAGTTTTGACCATGTCAGTGCCATGTTGTCCAAAATTACTGACGCCATTTGAAATATCGTCGGTACGAGTTTTAGTAAACAAACGTTATCTGAAAAGTAGTCGATATTTATGTGATAAACAATACAGACGACTTTTGAAAATGCATCTATGTTATTTTATAAAATATTATTGACGTCATTTGAAATGTTGTTGGTATAATTTTGCTAGCGTGACACTGACATGGTCAACAACGTCATATATTTCTAAACATTTTTAAAATGACATTTGCGTAATAAAGTTTAAAAACCGGCCCAAATTTAAAAAACCTTTAAAACAGAATAACTTTTTATCTTGTGCACAAAATTAATAGTAGTTTATACTCCATCTCAAACTTATAACAAAAGCAGGTTTTTTTTTAAGATATTGGATACATATGTGCAATTTTAAAATGCAGAAGGATTGAATTTTGAATGAAAGATAAAGAAGTTGGGTTGGTTTGTATAAGTGCTATAAAATTAGTCTATTTGTGCTTTGTTCACGGATTTGATTCTTACTTTCAACATCCTTTTTTCTAGTTCTCAAACATGGTTGTACTTTTTGATTTACTTTTTTTTATTATCTTATTTATTGGTAAATTTTGTAATGTTGTTTGGGTTGATTATGTGAAATTTTTTAATCTTTTTATGTTGTTATTTTCTATAAAAAAAAACCTACTCCATAGAGTAGAGCTGAGGGATTCAGATGGTCTGTCACAACCGACTTCCTTTTTTAGCCAGTCCAACGTCGAGCATCTATTCCCCAAGCATTCTCGTTTTTTCGAAGAATAACTGCTTTGTGTCTTAAGGGCTACACAGTGCAGCTTGTTAGGACTTGAACCCACGATCTCAAGGAACTCGTTCCATTATCGCTAGGTAGACCTGACCAACTGAGCTATGCACGTGGCCTTTTTATGATATAATTTAAATATCTAATAACCATTTTTAACCTTTATTATTTATGTGAAACTCATTTTTGTAATTACGTTTGGAATTTAACTAAAAATTATATTATCTATGCACACAATATTATTTCACAATAAAATGAATTTGCTCATGGTATTATCCACATACATTCAACAGATGTAACGACCTGGATTTTTCAACATTTAATTTGGAACATTTAAATGGTTATAAATTTTGAAATTGAATTATAAATTGGTTTTGAATATGGAAGACTTGGGTTTATTTAGAGAAAATAGATTCGGAAAGTAGATATAGTGATTTATTGGACAATTCAACTTTTGGATTTAATAATTGGAAATTGGGTAAGATAGAGAATCTGGAGTTTTAAGCATGACAAAAATAATTTAAAGGCTGGTAAAATTATATTAATAGTACGGAAGACAATGCAACTTTTAAAATTGTATTTGGAAATAATCTGTTCAGTTTTAAAAGTATATCGAAGTCGACGTCTAAAAATAGCCTTTCGAGACACAGTCTCGGATTTCGACGAAACTAGTTTCATCCAATCCGTAATATTGTATTATTATCGAATTTCAAATTTCAAAGAGTTTGGAATCATCGTTTGACATACGTGTTTAAACGCGCTGAAATTTATATCGAAAATTCAATATAATAAATGGGTTCAAAAAGCTATCTTATCCATATGATCGAATTAGGACTCGAAACCTTTCCGTTGCGCTCGGAATATGGGTATAACATTGTGAACGCCTAGCGGTATGCCTCAATAAGGGTTCGTGATTTTAGGCTACGTAAATCGAGATAATTTGAATTTAATCTATCTATCTATATATATATATATATACCTTAGTCAACAGTCAAAATTCCATTCACATGAGAACCTTTTCAAATCACTGTAGTTGGCTTCTTCAACCCTTCACATCTTTCCCTCCCTTTCATCAGCCATTCCATCCATCAGCCACCCTAGCAAGTAGACCTAGCACCGTACACATCTCATCCAGCACGCAAAGCATTCATAGCACGCTAACTTAAAATTTAAAACCCGACCTCACCCTTATCTTCGTTCACGAAAGTTTTAAATCGAAATCGAAGACGGTTCGATTTCTCAAAAAAATGACATCCTCTTTCAAATTTAATCGTTCTCTAAGCAAAGAAGTATAGGAACGAAATCTCATTCAAAGGCGTAATCGTAAAAAAAAACAGGATAATAAAACAAATTAAATTCGATTCGCTACTCTTCCTTTAGTTTAATTTTCAAGCGCGAGGCAGTGATGCTCGCGAGTTGGAGGGAGGCGAGGCGTTCTTTCACGGCAGCAAGTTAGGGATGGGACGCGCGAGGTGGAGGCGAACGGGGAGGCTAGACGCGATCGCGTGATGCTGGGCTCGCTAGAGGATGGCGATGCTCAACTGAAGGGAGACCAATGTTGGTGTGTTCGACGTCGTTAGCGGAGGCGCGTACGTTTCGGCCGATGGTCTGATCGATGCTGTGTTCGCGAGGAGGGTTAAGGAAGTAAGGTATTATTTTATTTTTTAAATTTAAAGACTTTTGTACATACACACACATTTCTATATGTATACAGTAAAGGAAAAGTATAATATAGATATATATGCTGATTATTTTCAATTTATATATATGTACAAAAAAATATAACAGTAAGTTTTATAAAATAATGATTTATATATGTATGTATATATATGTATATAAACAGTAATATAAACTACTGTTGTTATTACAGAAAAAGGAAAACAGATTTTTAAATAAAAATATACATATATACACACATACATAATTAAATATAAATAGATAAAAAAGAAATTATGTATATAGATAAGTTTTTGGGAAAAAATAGGAATTTTAAAGTGTTTGAAGAATATATAAAAGTTAAAATTTTGAAATCTATAATTTATTTTTATAAGTATCTATGTCATTTCAAAAGAAAAATAAATATACATATTTTCGCTTAACTAGTTTCTTTTAAAATAATGTAGTAAGGAGATTAATTAGTGTAGTTAACTTATTTTTATTATTTTAGTTCCTAAAGGATTTTTATAGGAAAAATTATTGTTTAAAATTTAATCATTATTAATTGGTAATTAATTGTCCGATTATTTAAAATATTAATAAACGTATAAAATGTTTATACAAGGTCAAAAACCGTGAAATCAAGTCGGGACTGAGGTGGACTGCATATAAAATCAAAGGTGAGATTTTCTCATTCATTTGGATCACCTTATTATAATTAAATGTTAAATTTGAATCATTGGATGCTGATTGATAAATTATGACTTATCTGTTAGATGTTATTATATATAGTACATATATATTGGAGTGAATGATATTCCTGCATTATATAGCGGATAAGACCCTATGTGTCCCACATAATAGCGGATGATCCTATATACCACGATATCCCCCTCGAAATAGAATTGGTATTTTATTTGTTGACTAACATCTGTGGATGCAGGGAAAAACAGATTGGAGGGATCCAACTGGATTCCTCAAAAATATTTATTTTCATACATATGTTGGTATATGATATGATGAATAAATTGATACGGATCGTGTGTGAATTGAATTAGTAAGTGTTAAATAGTATGGAAATTGAATTTGGTATTTTAAAATATCATAAATAATTAAATTGAAGGAATTTAAAAGGAAATTCGAAAGAAATTGTATATATTGAAAATTTGGTTTATTCTAGGGGAATTAAGTAGAATGAGAATATATTAACTAAATGGGTTTATACTTAACTATTTGCAAATCGGTTTAAGTAAAGACATGAAAACAAAATTATATGTTAAGGGCTTGAAGAGATATTGGAATCAATGAATATATTTGAATAAAATGGTTATTAAGGGATAAATTATATATGGATTTATAAATATAATTTGTTTTATAAATAGAAGAAAAGCTCAATGGAGTTTATAAATTTATAAACGGGGTTATAAATAAGAGATAAAATGATATTAGCGGTTATGTGGGAAATATAAGTTAATGTTGTGAAGTTATATCGGGAAATAGAAATTGTTTTGAAGAGAAATAGTGAAATATATTTCAATTAAGAGAAATGATAATTAATTTGGATATAGTCGATGTGATACGAATCAAGAGGAATTTATGAATCGAATTGGTAAATATTAGAATTTCTGGAAATAGACTTTTGCTGAGTAAATAGAAATTTATTTTAAAAGGAATTTTTAAAATCTACTATACTATATAATTTTAAATTATTATTTGAATTAAGAATATTCCAAAAGTTTGTTGTTATAATACTTAATATTTATTGAAATAAGCTCTAATTTTAAAATCAGCTTTGTAAATTTAATTATAAAATCCTCTCGAGATGGGAAGCGAAGTTTAATAGAAAATGGAGAAGATTTTAGAGGAAAAATTCTTATAGAGACATTATGGAAACTTAAATAAAATCCAAGCATAAGTTAAGTAAACTGCATAAGGTGAAATAAAATTCACAAGGGAAGTAAAAGTGAAACTAGAATTTTAAATAAGCATTAACGGCTTTCGAAATATTAAAAGAAATTAACTAAGGAGTTCTAGAATTTATAGAATTCGTGGGAAACGAATTGGAATTTACGAATTAAGTTGTTAATGACTTTTGAGAAAGGAAATAGGAAATAAAAAGAAATGTTTTCCATGTGTCGAGTAACTACTAAAGTGGGAAAAAGATTTAAGTATTGGTCAAAGATTAAGAATTTGTTTCCTGAGAATAAAAGGAATTTGAAACTATTTTCAAAGTTTTGAAATGTGTAAAAAATATCTTGAGTAGGTATTTTTGACATAAATAATTTGGAGAATTATTTAAGGTCTGATGGTTGCTTGTGAATATAATTTGATAGTTAAATAACCGGCTATCAATATTGGCCAATGCGCTGATCGTTTCGAAGAGATCGGGATCGGATTTAATTATTCGAAAATCAGTTCGATCCGGTTTGAACGTAGCGAACAAAGACCATGAAGATGCTGAAGATGGTGATTCGGTTTGTCTAGACGGAGGGAAACTTGTTTGGACGAATGCTATCAGACCATCGTCATTGGAGGGCGATGAGCATTCTAAGTAAATGTTTTCGAAAAAAAAAGTAATGCATAGCCTCAAGCCTCATCGATCGGGAATGGTTAAAATAATGGGAGATTCAGCAAGGCTAAATGCGTAGCACCCAATTAGGGTAAGAATTTCCTTGTCTAGATGTCCCTTTTTATTCGGCTGTGTGGACGGTTGCTGATCCCAACCGCGGGATGATCTTATTTGGACTATCTAGTAAGGGGTAGCTTCGGCCTTGTGTTGCAGGGGATCGAAAGTGATCCTTGGTACTTTGATCTGGGCCAGGTACTGTGACGGGCGGTACCCCCGTAGCCCTGCCATTGTATGGAATCCATTCTCCAATAAGCGTCCATACGGTTTTGATTGTGCCCAACTATTGCTGGAACGTGATATGCAAGCATTTCAGGTAGATTCTATTTTACATTTTATAGACACTATTAGGATTTGATAAAAATGTTTTGGTTATCGTAAGGTAAAAACCCGATATGTTTATTTGTGGCCTGGTCTTACGAGATACCTTTGTTTTCAAAGGGTTTTCAAAAATATAATAATCCAACTGAGTGTGATTTTCTCACGCTGGATTTCCAGACTGCCTCGGTTGTTGTTTTATTATGATGCTCGGGTCAGACCAAGTTGAACAGATCCAGGATAATGTGCTATGGAGCTCAAGGGGCAAGCTAGATGATAGATACGTATCTCCGTACTTGAATTATTATTCCCGCTATGTAAGGACAGATAATAAGTTGTCCAAAGTGATGGATGATTGTTGTACTCTGATAATGGTATGTATATATAACAATACAGATTTCTTTGTATTTAAAAGCTGTATTATATATTATATTTTGTTCCGCTGCGATTGTGAGACCCTGATGTTGTTTTATCTTCTTCTTCTTCTACCTCTTTCTTTTCTGTACCCCTAGTTATTCTCTCTTTCGTACACTTTGAGTTAAACGAGGAAGAATTATTACCAACTCAAGGGGTACGGAACTACGGGTTGCTACATGTGGTATCAGTGCAGAAGGTTATGTGAGAACCTTGGCTCTGGTGGGGATTACTCATTAAAGATAGAGTCAATAGTACTCTAAAATAAATTTGAATGTATTAATAGATATAAACGCGTATTTGTTAGTGAATATAAAATGGTTTTATATTGTGTCGGTTGATTTACTAAGTGGTATATAAACCTTAGTCGGAACAGTCCGTACAACTGTATCGAGAGGGTTTCGAAACACTTGAATACAACAATTTGACATATTATTCTTTTCAGAAGGGGTGAATGAAATAATTTTACTCAAAAATATATTTTGATATAAAAATAAATAATTTTCTGAAATTATTATATATATGATTGAAGTTTTTGGATCATAATATTATAGTCAAACAGGATTATAAATCTGAAATAGTTTATATAACTAATAAGAGAATTTGTATAAGTATAAGTTGCACAAATAGATTGTAATTGAAATTGGATTTAAACCGGAAGCTGGAAGTTTAAATTCTGGGAAGTTTGAAAATAAAATATAATTTATGGAATCCTTGTTTAAATAATTTAAAAATCATCAAGGAATGTGTATAGGCTTATAAATTGAAATGATTTTTAAAATAAGAAGGGAAAGTTTGAGATTTGAATTTTGAGAATGAAATTAAAAAAATGAGGAGATTAAAATAAAGTTCAACTTAAATTAAGTTGAAGAAATTTAAATTGTTGAAAATTTAAATTAATTGTGGTTTGACTGAAATAAATTGTGAAGTCGACTAGCTAAATGAATAAAATGGGGATGTGATTGAATTGAATGGAAAAAATTAAATTGGAATAAATGAATTGGAATAGCTCATAAAGTATGGATTGAAATGAAATTGAATTGAGTTGATATGAATGAATTAAATTCTTACCTAAAGAAATTCAAAAGAATGGAACTGAATTTAACGCAAGCAAATAAATTCAAAAGAATGGAACTGAATTTAACGCAAGCAAAGTTAAGTAAGAATTGAATTGAAATAAATAAGCTTCGATTGCTTATCAAAGAATTGAAATGCATGATGTAAAAGTATACTTGGCTAAGCAAAGGTATAGTCTTTAGTTAAAAAATTAAATGTGAAGTGTGGTCGATTATAAATAGATGGAAAAGCAGAAAATGTAAGTGTGTGACTTGTAAAAAATTGAAGAGTAAGGTAGAAAACCCAAAAATAAAACGTGTTTGATATTTTGGAAAATGAAAGAAAATCCAAACTTGAATTATAAAATAAATGTGAACTCAAGAAAATAAATGAAGTGATTTTGGAAAACAAAAATTATATTGCAAATTGAAGTGAACCATTTAGATAATAAAATAGTTAATTGAATAGGTTAATGAAGTTTATTCGGTCAAATAAAATTGGATTGATAATTAAAAATGGGTTTTTGAAATAAAGCTTGAGTTATAAATAGAATTCGACATATATTGTAAGAATTAAACATGATTGAAATATTGTCGAATGAAATGAAATTAGATTAAAATAGAAATGGTATGAGTAGCAAATAAATCCAATTAGAGTGCAAAATAATTGAAAATCGCATCGATATTAGTTAAATGAGCTCGGGAATGAACCTAGTTTCGAAGTTAAAATTCTGAAGTGGAAAAAGTGAATAGACTAATCGGATAAATTAGTAAAATGAATGGGATTTGATTAAATAAAAAGTTGAATCAAGGATTTAAATCAGAATTTGGTAATAAGAAAAAAATAAACTTAAGTTATGTGGTGAAATAATTTGAAGAAAATAAATAACTTAAGTAAATATTTGAATGGAAGCTCGGCTTAAGTGAATATGTTAAATGGCCATATCATGGAATGTGCCGAGCTTAATAAAATGGTTTTGGATGAAATGAATGCGAATATGGAATAAAAAGCAATAATGGGCCGTGAACAAAATTAAAATGGAATGGGATTAAGTTTAAAGTGAGTTGGAATTAATTTGAAATAGTTACAAGCTAAAATGGATATTCTTTTAAGTGAATATTGTCGTATTGCATAGGAAAAATTGGTCATTCGACATAAGCAGAAGTGAATAAAAATTCTATGAGTTAATGGAAGCAAATAAAATTGATTTTGAAATCAACTGGAATGAATATTAGTTTGTTTGGTTTAAAAATGAATTGAATGTAAGCAATTGAGTTGTAAACCATTTAAATTGAGTGAAAATAGCATATGGATTGATTGAAACAATTGAATAAGTGTTGAAGTCACATATGTTGCTTATAAATATTGTTTAGTATGTATTGCTTGTGTAATCCATGTGTTTTAGCCATTTAAATAAGTGTAATGTTAATAAACTTCATATGTTTGGTACTTACGGTTTAAATTGAGTAAATACAGAAACTAGGAGGCTGTTTGGTTGGATTTTGGTCACGCTAATTGCTAAATAAATAAGCCGCTTGATTAAAAGTGCTAAATAGAGGTGCACCTACGCAATAAAAGGAAGAAAAATATGATATATTGTTGTTTTTTTTGTTTTTATGACCGTGTGGGTCGATGTGTATATATTTATCTCTCTTGTCAAATTGCAAAAGCTCCTCCGTATAAGGGAGAATCTGCCAAAAATTTTCGAAAATTTCGGGAGTTAGAAAATTCTTGGAAATTTTTGTTAACAACGAATTGATTTCGAATTGGGATTGAAATAAATGATTTTGAAGTTAGATTTGGAACTAAAGGATTAGAAAAGTGAATATGATATTTTTACTAAGTGGGTTTGATAAGTTATTGGGTTTGGGGCGTTCTTTCTACCGTAGCAATTTCGGGGACGAAATTCTTTTAAGGGGAGAGGAATGTAACGACCCGGATTTTTCAACATTCAATTTGAAACATTTCAATGGTTTTAAATTTTGAAATTGAATTATAATTGGTTTTGAATATGGAAGACTTGGGTTTGTTTAAAGAAAATAGATTCAGAAATTAGATATAGTGAATATTGGACAATTCAACTTTTGGATTTAATAAATGAAAATTGAGTAAGATAGTGGATCTGGAGTTTTAAGCATGTTAAAAATAATTTAAAGGCTGGTAAAATTCATAATAAAAGTACAGAAGACAATGCTACTTTTAAAATTGAATTTGGAAGTGATCTGTTCAGTTTTAAAAGTATATCGTTTAAGTCGACATTTAAAAATAGCTTTTCGAGAGACAATCTCGAATTTTGACGAAACTAGTTCCATTAGATCCGTAATGTTGTATTGTTATCAGTTTTCAAATTTCATAGCATTTGAAGTTATCGTTTGGACATACGGTGTTTAAATGCGCTGAAATTTATATCGAAAATTCAATATAATAACTGGGTCCAAAAGGTTATCTTCTTCATACAATCGAATTAGGACTCGAAACCTTTTCCATTATGTTTGAAATATGGGTATAACATTATAAACGTCTAGCAGTACGCCTCGATAAGGGTTCGTGATTTTAGACTTTGTAAATTGAGACAATTTGAATATAATACACACACACACACACACCCCTTAGTCAACGGCCGAAATCCCCTTCACATCAGAACTTTTTCAAATCACTGTTGTTGGCTTCTTCCACCCTTCACATCTGTCCTTCCCTTTCATCAGTCATTCCATCCATCAGCCACCATTGCAAGCAGACCTAGCATTGTACACATCTCATCTAGCACGCAAAACATTCATAGCACGCTACCTTTAAAATTTAAAACCTGACCTCACCCTTATCTTCGTTCATGAAAGTTTTAATCGAAATCGAAGAAAGTTTGATTTCTCAAAAAAAAATTGGCATCCTCTTTCAAATTTAATCGTTCTCTGAGCAAAGAAGTATAGGAACGAAATCTCATTCGAAGGCGAATCGTCAAAAAAAAGGATAATAAAACTAATCAAATTCGATTTGCTGCTCTTCCTTCAGTTTAATTTTCGAGCACGAGGCAGTGATGCTCACGAATTGGAGGGAAGCGAGGCATTCTTTCACGGCAACAGGCTAGGGATGGCGCCCGCGAGCCGGAGGCAAACGAGGAGGGTAGACGCGATCGCGTGATGCTGGGTTCGTCGTGGGGTTCATCAGAGGATGGCGATGCTTAACTGGACGAAGACCGATGTTTCTGTGTTCGACGTCGTTAGCGGAGGCGCATACGTTCTGGCCGAAGGTCTGATCGATGCTGTGTTCACGAGGGAGGTTAAGGTAGTAAGGTATTTTTTTATTTTTGTCAATTTAAAGTTTTTTTTATACACACACACATATGTATATGTATATAGTAAAGGAAAAGTATAATATAGATATATATGCAGATTATTTTCAATTTATATATATGTACAGAAAAAATATAACAGTAAGTTTTATAAAACAGTAATGTGTGTATATATATATATATATATATGTATGTATGTATACAGTAAAATAAACTACTTTTGCTATTACAGTAAAGGAAAACAGAATTTTAAACAAAAATATACATATACACACACACATACATAATTAAATATATATAGATAAAACAGAAATTAGGTATATAGATAAGATTTTTAGAGAAAAATAGGAATTTTAAAGTGTTTGAAGAATATATAAAAGGTAGATTTTTGAAATCTATAATTTATTTTTATAAGTATATATGTTGTCCCAAAAGAAAAATAAATATACATATTTTCACTTAACTAGTTTATTTTAAAATAATGTATTAAGGAGATTAATTTGTATAATTAACTTATTTTAATTATTTTAGTTCCTAAAGGGTTATTACAGGAAAAATTATTAGTTTAAAATTTAATCATTATTAATTGGCAATTAATTGTCCGATTATTTAAAATATTAATAAACCGTAAAATTTTTATACAAGGTCAAAAACCGTGAAATCAAGTCAGGACTAAGGTGGACTGCAAGTAAAATCAAAGGTGAAATTTTCTCACTCATTTGGATTACCTTATTAAAATTAAATGTTAAATTTAAATCATTGGATGTTGATTGATAAACTATGATTTATATGTTGGATGATATTATATATAATGTATGTGTGTGTATATATTGGAGTGATTGATATTCTTGCATTATATAGCGGATAAGACCCTATGCGCCTTGCATAATAGCGGATGATCCTATATACCGCGATATCCCCCTCGAAGAGGGATTTGTATTTTATTTGTTAACTAACATCCGTGGATGCAGGGAAAAACAGGTTGGTGGGATCCAACTAGATTCCTCAAAAATATTTATTGTTCATATATATGCTGGTATATGATATGATGAATAAATTGATATGGATCGTGTGTGAGTTGAATTAGTAAGTGTTAAATATTATGGAAATTGAATTTGGTATTTTGAAATATCATAAATATTTAAATTGAATGAATTTAAAAGGAAATTCGAAAGAAATTATTTATATTGAAAATTTGGTTTATTCTAAAGGGAATTAAGTAGAATGAGAATATATTAAATAAATGGGTTTATACTTAACTATTTGCAAATTGGTTTAAGTAAAGGCTTGAAAATAAAATTATATATTAAGGGCTTGAAGAGATATTGGAATCAATAAATAGATTTAAATAAAATGGATTTTTTTAAGGGATAAATTATAATATGGATTTGCAAATATAATTTGTTTTATAAATAGAAGAAAAGTTCAAAGGAGTTTATAAATTTATAAACGGGGTTTATAAATAAGATAAAATGATATCAGTGGATATGTGGGAAATAAAAGTTAATGGTGTGAACTTATATCGGAAAATGGAAATTGTTTTGAAAAGAAATAGTGGAATATATTTCAAATAAGATAAATCGTGATTAATTTAGATATAGTCAATGTGATACGAATCAAGAGGAATTTACGAATCGAATTGGTGAATATTTGAATTGCTAGAAATAGACTTTTGTTGAGTAAATAGAAATGGTTTTAAAAGGAATTTTTAAAATCTACTATACTATATAACTTTAAACTATTATTTGAATTTAGAGTATTCCAAAAGTTAGTTGTTATAATACTTAATATTTATTGAAATAAGCTCTAATTTTATAATCAGCTTTGAAAATTCAATTATAAAATCCTCTCAAGATGGAAATCGAAGTTTAATAAAAAACGGATAAGAATTAGAGGAAAGGTTCTTATAAGGCATTATGGAAACTTAAATAAAATCCAAGCATAAGTTAAGTAAACTACAGAAGGTGAAATAAAATTCACAAGGGAAGTAAAAGTGAAACTGAAATTTTAAATACGCATAAACGGCTTTGGAAATATTAAAAGAAATTAACTAAGGAGTTCTGGAATTTATAAAATTTGTGGTAAACGAGTTGGAATTTATAAATTAAGTTGTAAATGACTTTTGAGAAAGGAAATAGGGAATGAAAAAATATTTTCCATGTGTTGAGTAACTAATGAAGTGGGAAAAATATTCTAAGTATTGGACAAAGGTTAAGAATTTGTTTCGTGAAAATAAAAGGATTTTGAAACTATTTTCGAAGTGTTGAAATGTTGAAATAATATCTTGAGTGGGTATTTTTGAGATAAATAATTTGGAGAATTATTTAAGGCCTGATGGTTGCTTGTGAATTTTATTTGATTGTTAAATAACTGACAATCAATATTGGCCAACGTTGATCGTTTCGAAGAGGTTGGGATCAGATTTAATTTTTCGAAAATCACTTCGATCTGGTTTGAACGTAGTGAATGAAAACCGTGAAGATGCTCAAGACGGTGATTCGGTTTGTCCAGACCCAGGGCTACTTGTATGGACGAATGCTATCAGAACATCGTTATTAGACGACGATGAGCATTATAAGTAAATGTGTTTTAAAAAAGTAACGCATAGCCTCAAGCCTCATCAACCGAAAATGGTTAAAACAGAGAAGGTGCAGCAAGGCTAAGTGGGTAGCACTCAATTAGGGTAAGATTTTCCCTGTCTAGATGTCCCTTTTTATTCGGCTGTGTGGACGGTTGCTGATCCCAACCGCATGGTGATCTTATTCGAACTATTCAGTAAGAGGCAGCTCCGATCTTATGTTGCAGGGGATCAGAAGTGGCCCTTGGTACTCTAACCTAGGCCAGCTACTGTGACGGACGGTACCCCAGTAGTCCTGCCTTTGTATGGAATCCAATCTCCAATAAGTGCCCGTACGGTTTTGATTGTGCCCAACTATTGTTGGAACGTGAGATGCAAGCATTTCGTCTAGATTCTATTTTACTTTCTATAGACATTATTATAATATCATACAAATTTGATAAAATGTTTTGGTTATCACAAGGTAAAAACTCGACATGTTTATTTGTGGCGTCGTCTTACAAGATACCTTTGTTTTCAAAGGATTTTCAAAAATATAATAATCCATTTGAGTGTTATTTTCTCACGCTAGTTTTTCAGACTAACTCGGGTGTTGTTTTATTATGATGCTCGGGTCAGACCGAGTTGAACAGATCCAGGATAATTTTTCATGTTAGAGTCAATCAAACAAGATCACTCGCAATATGATCATAAAAAATAGACATTTATGTTTTATTATTAAACTTCTCATACAATCATACTTCTCATACAATCATAAATGTGTATTGATGGCTTTGTATGTTATTATTAATATTTTTTCAAAGATATTTAAAAAATAATAATTCCCTTTATTTGAATTTCTTTTAAAGCTCATTTATTATAAATAATTTGTTAATTCAATAATTTTTCAGCCGACGTATCTGAATGTAATTTTAACGTAAAATTTATTTAACATATAGTAGTTCTTTAATTGTATAAGCTCCATTTTTATTATTATTCTATTATTTTTCTTTAACGACCTTTGACGTAAAACCTTAATTTATATTAAATAAAAATTTATATTTTTAACATTTCAAAAATTGTACATACTTACAACATTTGAAATCCACTATAATGCTACTTTCACCAATAATCTCATAAATAAAACATCGTTTTAATCGTTATTCCCAATCATGAATATATTCATATGTGTAATTCTCATCTAAATTTTTTATTTTAAACATAAATAAATCATGTATGTGTGTATACATACATACTACATACACACACAACAATAAAACATCATTTTTGTCAGCCTTCTTAATCATGTTAGAAATGGACATATAGCTCGAACAAGAAAATATTTTCTTTAGAAATAAAATCTATTTATATATTTTGAACAAGATTCAACAATAAAACAATGTTTTAAATCAATGAAAGTATCGTTCAATAATAAATTTCATATACATAGTTTCTAAAATATTGGTCATAAAAAAATCTCTTATTTAAAGAATAAATCTCTTATGTATAGCTCATGCTTCACCAAAACCAGTATTGTAAATCCAACAAAATCTCAATTGAAATATATAGATCTCATGTCCAATAAAATCGAATAATAAATTATATCTATTTATAAATTTTAAAACATCGTTCATGCTAAATTAAAGCTTAATATAAAATAATAATTCTCGTTTATATAAATATAAATCAAAATAATTAATAAAGGATACATAAACACTCACCTTAAATGAAGATCAACACATATCTGTTTTGAATTAATGAAGAATAACGTTTCCCTTTCATCACTATCCAAATCGCTTTCAAAAGTTCGGATGCGTACGTTATTGAATGAATCTCCAGCCTCCTTTTCTTTTGATTGGATTACCATTTCCTTTTGTAGATCTAAGATTGGATGGATTGAACAGACAATCTCATTGGTTTTAGTATATGTACTAATAAGAGTATGTTATTATATAAAGTGGAACTTTTTTTCATTTTCTAAATCTAATTCTTAGTTTTGCATGAATTATATAATAGATGGAGGCCAAAAATAAATTAGGCTTTTCATGAAGTCATCTGCGGTATATACATAAGAGGTATGAATTAATAGTTAACATATAGAGATAGAAAGTTAAAGGGGGGGGGGGGCGCGATTTCTTATATTAATAAGGAAATAATCTCCCAAAATAAAAAGTTTAACTTACCTTGACGTCAATCAATGTGCCATTGATTACTGATCCATATGATTAATTTGCCATAATTTATGAAATTCAACATACGAACAAATTATATATAATTCAACAGTCAAGATACACAGAATATATTTGTCGTATTATACACATATATAGGTACATAATTTATCTATTTATAATTTGTATATTTCAACTTGTTGCATACATCATATTAACTACATACATACATGTATATCCTTTTTTAAATATGGATGAGTGTATCCGTCTGTGCACGTTCCCGCACATATGTGTGTGTGTTTGTGTGTGCTCCCACGCGTGCTGCCATACATTTTTAATATACCTTATCTCTCCATCTCTCTTAAATATACATACACTTCTCTACATCCATATATACCTTTCTGTTAGTTTTCATAAGAATTCAAGTAAAAAAAAATTATCCAAGATCGAACCCCCAACCTCTCCAATTGAAATCTACCCTTTTAAACAGCTGCGCTAAACATGTTTTTATTTTGAAAACTAAAACATCAATAATTATTCGCGGGAGGTGCAAATCTTTTAGACATATAAAATCAATATTTTCTAAATTGTAACCCTTAATATTGCAATTCATAGTTCAAATTGATCAATTCAAAAAAATTTAGACAACAGTTATAAATACAACATCCAAATAACTCTTCTGTTAAAAATCCATTTTGACTAATAAAGATGCCAAATTTGTGGGTACAATCTCTATTATTACTTTGATTTTATAATATGATGAACCTACTTCACTTTGATATGATGTTATTTCTGATTCATTTACCATCTCACCTATTTTATATTTATACTAATTATTATATTTTGTCCATGCGCTCTAAGATACATTATAGGTTCTTCATTGATCGATTGTTACTTAAACTCTTGACTGTGTTCCTCCACCAATTGGGTATCACAGCAGCACACTATTTATGGTATCATGTAGGTGTATAGGGTATCGAAGGTGAAGAGAGGTTATCACAGACTTTGTCTAACTCGCATAGTATTCTTTGATCTTTCTTTTCATTTCTTCATGTCGATAAGCTTCTAGCTTGTAAAGGTCGCAGCCTAACATAGCCATAACGGTTGCTTATTTTGTGATACATGTAATTCACTTATTGACTTCCATAAACTCGTCATCATGACGTCTCTCTTCTCTTCTTTCCTCATCCCTCTCATGTTGTTGGCATTGCTTCTCCGCCTTCCTCTCTACCCATTTCTTGTTCTCTAATGCTCATTTTTCATCCTCCATCAATTTTTTTTTTCATTTTGTACAACTGACATAATGAGGCAGCGGATTAATCAAAATAAACTTCAATCGGTGAAAGTAACAATCGGTGGATTGATGAATACCAAAATGCCCAAATTCGTTGATCCGAAGATACCGAATTCTAGCTATCTCTAACACGTTGATCGCGCACGATACCGTGAAAGAAGATCTTCAATTCTTCAAGCGTTGATCAAGCGCACTTGATTCCGCGAATCGGCTTCAACAATCGTTGATTCAAGCGCACTCAAATAACCGAAAGTGGAGATAGGAGATTACACTCAACTACCAATTTAAGATGAAAGCATACAACAATCAACAAGAAATTTTATTCCAAAATCAACCACCTTGAAATGTACAACTCACTCCCTATTTATAGTGTTTCTCAACCTGAGCCTTAAGTCGTTTCCGACTCAGCACTCCCCTACGACTCACGACTCATCTAGGTCGTTGCCGACCTAACAGGTACTACACGCCTCAATTATAACATACGCATATGTACACGACTCAAGCCACAACATCCCAACACATACATACAATACAACGACTCAACTGACTCAAACATCGCACACGACTTAAGCAAGCCACGACTTACGGCTCAGCGACATCACAACATATATACACAGACGACTTCGACTCACTCACATGCAGACAACACAGCGGTTCAACCTAGGTCGTGAACGACTCATTACTTACAGACCATACGACTTACGACTTAATCAACACAAAACAACTCGATACAGGACGACTTACGACTTACATCCTCTCAACGACTCAAGCTCCCAAACTCATAGCTTCTGCGACTCAAGTTCTCACGCTCTCTGCGGCATATCTCCTCAAACGACTTAACTGAGTCGTGACCTGCCTCCGACTCAAAACTTTTAATAACTGGAACTTTCCCCTGCTTCATAATAAGTCGTGGACGACTTATAGATAAGTCGTTGGGTCGTGGACGACTCATCCATCCCAAACGACTTAAGCCCCTATTAAGTCGTAACTTCCTTTCATCCTCTTTGTTAGGTCGTAGCTCCTTCTCTTTAAGTCGTGGACGACCTATAATCCCTTCCTTAAGTCGTATATGCCTTACCCCTTTGGCCTGAGCTACATCATCCTCCCCTGGTTGAGAAAAATTCGTCCTCGAATTTGTAAATTCTTCCACATCAGATTGTTCATTCCCATCATATGGTACAAGATGCTTAACGTTGAACACGTCAGAAGTGTATACATCCTCCGGTAGTTTCAACTTATAAGCATTGTCATTGATTCGTTTCTCAACTTCTACAGGACCAATTTTTCTGGCTTTCAACTTGTTATAAGCGCCTACTGGAAAACGATCCTTCGTTAACACAATATACACCAAATCTCCTTCGTAAAATTCAACATTTCGTCGCTTCAAGTCTGCAGTCTGTTTATACTTCTCATTTGCTTTCTCCAATCGTTTCTGAACGATCTTATGACATTCAGTTAATTCATCAACAAAATCAACAGCATGTTTAACTGTCCCTTTCGGTTGTGGTACTACTGTTAAGTCCAACGGTCCCCTGGGTAAATTTGAATATACAATCTGAAATGGACTGAATCCCGTACTACGATTCACTGCATGATTATAAGCAAACTCTGCCTGGCATAACTTCATGTCCCAACTCTTTAGATTGTCCTTCACAAGACATCGCAATAAATTTCCCAACGATTTGTTAACAACTTCTGTCTGTCCATCTGTTTGCGGATGATAAGCGCTACTAAATTTCAACTTCGTTCCAACCATCTTCCACAAACTTAACCAAAAGTGACTCAGGAAACGAGTATCCCTATCCGACACAATAGATTCTGGCAATCCATGAAGTCGATAGATCTCCTTGAAAAATAACTGAGCAACATGAACAGCATCCGCCGTCTTCTTACAAGCAATAAAATGCGCCATTTTCGAAAACCTGTCCACCACAACAAATATAGAATCATTCCCCCTTTGAGTTCTAGGCAAACCCAAAACGAAATCCATGCTGATATCAACCCATGGTTTAGTCGGTACAGGTAACGGCATATACAATCCTGCATTTGTCGTTGTTCCCTTCGAAACCTGACAAATATGACATCTCTCCACAAACCGTTCAACCTCTTTCCTCATTGACGGCCAAAAGTAAGATTGAGCAATCAAACGCAAAGTACGATCACGGCCCACATGTCCTTCCTCGTGTAACTCCTTGATAATCTTCAATCTCAAACTACTCTCTGGAATACATAACCGATTCCCTTTGAATAAGAAACCATCAACTAACGTAAATTCATCAGTACTCCCATCCTTAACTTTCTCAACAAACTTTGCAAAGTAAGGATCCTCCTCAAACAATTCTGGCAATAATTCAAACCTTGTCACCTAAACTTTCATTGTAGTCAACAAATGGCTCCTCCTACTCAAAGCATCAGCCACACGATTCGTTGCCCCAGATTTATGTTTCACGACAAAATTAAACTACTGCAGATAAGCAATCCATGATGCATGTCTCGCAGAAATCTTATCCTGTCCTTGCAAATGCTTCAACGCCTCATGATCAGTGTAAAGAACAAACTCTTTCTGAAATAGATAATGCCTCCAATGTTTAACAGCTTGCACAATAGCATAAAACTCAACATCGTATGTACTGTATCTCATCGTTGCCCCTGATAGCTTCTCACTGAAATATGCAATAGGACGTCCCCTCTGACTCAACACTCCTCCAATCCCAACCTTTGATGCATCAGTGTGTAGCTCAAACAACAACTGAAAATCTGGTAATACAAGAATTGGTGCTGGCCTCAAAAGTTCTTTGATCCGTTCAAAAGCAACTCCTGCTTCCTCTGACCAAGAAAACTGTTTCCCTTTCATACAATCGATAACTGGTGTCATCACGCTACTGAAGTGTGGAATGAATCTTCGGTAGAATGATGCCAATCCATGAAAACTTCTAACTTCAGTGATAGTTCTCTGTTGTGGCCAATTTCTAATAGCTTCAACTTTACTCTGGTCCACCTGGATTCCCTTCTCAGATACAACATATCCCAAAAATAACACACTTCGAGTCATGAACACACATTTCTTCGTAGCTGCATAAAATTGTTCCTCACGAAGAATAATTAACACCTTTCTAAAATGCTCTACATGATCCTCTGTGCTCGCACTATAAATCAGAATATCATCAAAGTAAACTACAACAAACTTTCCAATGTATGGTCTGAAAATTTGATTCATCACTCTCATAAATGTACTTGGTGCATTCGATAGACCAAACGGCATAACCAGCCATTCATATAAACCTTCCCTCGTCTTGAATGCTGTCTTCCATTCGTCACCTGGTCTAATTCGAATCTGATGATATCCACTCTTCAAATCAATCTTCGAAAATATAATAGCCCCACTCAACTGATCTAGCAAGTCATCCAATCTTGGCATAGGAAATCTATAGCGAACAGTAATCTTGTTCAAAGCTCTACTATCGGTACACATTCTCCATGTTCCATCCTTCTTCGGCACCAACAAAGCTGGTACTGCACAAGGACTCAAGCTTTTCTGAACACGTCCCTGCTCTAACAACTCTTCCACCTGCCTTCTCAGTTCCTCATGTTCCTTCGGACTCATTTGATAGTGTGGTCTATGCGGTAATACGGCTCCTGGAACAAGATCGATTTGATGTTGAATGTCTCTCAGTGGCGGTAACTCCTTAGGCAACTCTTCTGGAAATACATCCTCAAATTCTTTCAAAACTGGCTTCGCTTCTTCTGGAATTTCAACCTCTTCATGACTCTCTCGTCCAATCAACAAATAGACTTCAGGTTCCTCTTCAACTTCTTTAACAAACTCTTTCAAAGATAGTAAAGTTTTCAGCTCTTCAATCTCCTCCAACTTGCTTTCCTTCTGTTGTTGCTTCTTAGGAACTAAAATAATCTTAGTACCTTCAAACATGAAACTGTAACTATTAGCACGACCATCATGCTGCACTGCTCTATCAAACTGCCATGGTCTGCCCAACAACAGATGACATACATCCATGTCTACAACGTCACACCAAATTTCATCTTTGTACTTCTTTCCAATAGAAAAATTCACACAAGCTCTTCGACACACCTTCACTTCACCACCCTTCCTCAACCATGCTAACTTGTACGGTTTAGGATGCTTCTCAGTTTTCAAGTTCAACTTCCTTACTGCTTCAGTAGAGATAATATTGTCACAACTCCCAGCATCAATAACGAACTTGCAAACTTTTCCCAAAATAGTGCATGTCGACTGAAAAATATTGCTTCTCAACCAACTAGAATCTTCCTCTTGCTTTGGTGTAAGACAAGATCTTCTCATCATCAAATTACAACCTTCATCTCCGGATAATTCTTCTTCTTTCTCTTCATAAGATGAATTAGAACGTTCAGCTTCCACATCCTCTTCTTCTATCTCTGCAACCATTGCTCTCCTCTTAGGCTTCGGACATTCATTGCTCTTGTGACCCAACTCTTGACAATTGTAACATTTGAAACCACTGCTAACCTTTGCCTTCTCAGCCTCCTTCACAACTGGCTTACTGACAGGTTTAGGAACATTAGAACTCCCACTTACACCCTTTACTTGATTGTTGGAATTTGTAAACACACCACCTCCACGCCTTCCTTGCTTCTCCCAAATCAACGCTTTCTGATGTGCTTCTGCAACAGATCTTGGATCGAACATATTAACCATATCCTGGATCTGCATTCGCAACCCTCCAACAAATCTAGCAGTTAGCTATTCTTCCGTCTCCATAATATCATTTCTGGTAATGAGTTGGTAAAATTCATCTGCATAATCATTAACTGACTTCGTCCCTTGCCTCAGATTCCGCAACCTCTGGTACATAAGTGATTGCTAGTTGTAAGGTAAAAATGTAGCTCTCATCAACTTCTTCATCTTCTCCCAAGATTTTATCTTTGACTTCCCCATTCTCTCTCTCGTAAGTTTAGTTTGTTGCCACCATGCCAAAGCTCTCCCCCTCAACCTAGTAGCAACCAACTTCACTCTTCTATGCTCAGGAACCTCCTTGAAATCAAAGATCTCTTCAACATTAGACAACCAATCGAGAAATTCTTCAGCTACCATTCCACCTTTGAATTTCGGAATTTCCATCTTCATACCCGATTCCCATCGACGATCATCATCTACATCCCGATATGAATTTTGAACTTGGTCTCGATCTCGATAATGAATGCTAGCTCTATCACCCTCTTCATCACAATCAAATGTACGTCTATATCGATCTCGACCATTATCGTCCCTTCGTTCATGCATGCTTCTTCGACTATGTCTCTCTTCATCTCTATACGCCTCATTGTCAAATTCACGTTGACTTCTTCTCTCTTCATGTCCATAGTCATGATGATCTCTCCGTGATGAAATTGATGTTTCTCTTCTATCTCTAAAAGAATGCGGTGATACCCTCCTCGCTTCCGTAACCGATGGCGAAACTCGGTTTCCTCCATGGTTCGAGATTGGTGATCTCCTCCTTTGAGTTTGATTCAAATCATTCATCAATTTCTCTAACTTTCCAATGCCTTCATCAAATTTCTCATTGATACGTTGTTCCATTTGCTCGGCTTCTTCTCTTCTATACAACGCTTCAACATTTTGATGACGGTTAGCTCTCCTTGGCGGCATGATTGGAAACTCTTCACAAACACTTCAAAACTTCTCAAATACTTCAAACACAAAACTTCAACACAAGACCAACAAGTCACGGCCTCACTGGCAATTTGGCTCGGCCTCACTTAGCTCGAATAGGCCTTGCGACTTATCACCTTAGCTCGGCAATAGGTAACGACCTATGGTTAGGTCGGCTCGGCTCAACAAATCACACACGGCTCCAAGCACTTCTCCTTCAACTTTGGCGCGCAAAGATCTCGCGACCAAACTTAAACACTCTTCCAAGTTTGATCCAAAAGGAAATGGATCGAAATCTTCAAACTTGTTGCAACTTCAAGATGAACACGATGAACAACAACTTCAAACTTCAAAAATTGGCTCCAAGTCTCGGCTTAGCTATGATTGGCTAAGTCTAGCTCTGATACCAAACTGACGTAGCGGATTAATCAAAATAAACTTCAATCGGTGAAAGTAACAATCGGTGGATTGATGAATACCAAAATGCCCAAATTCGTTGATCCGAAGATACCGAATTCTAGCTATCTCTAACACGTTGATCGCGCACGATACCGTGAAAGAAGATCTTCAATTCTTCAAGCGTTGATCAAGCGCACTTGATTCCGCGAATCGGCTTCAACAATCGTTGATTCAAGCGCACTCGAATAACCGAAAGTGGAGATAGGAGATTACACTCAACTACCAATTTAAGATGAAAGCACACAGCAATCAACAAGAAATTTTATTCCAAAATCAACCACCTTGAAATGTACAACTCACTCCCTATTTATAGTGTTTCTCAACCTGAGCCTTAAGTCGTTTCCGACTCAGCACTCCCCTACGACTCACGACTCATCTAGGTCGTTGCCGACCTAACAGGTACTACACGCCTCAATTATAACATACGCATATGTACACGACTCAAGCCACAACATCCCAACACATACATACAATACAACGACTCAACTGACTCAAACATCGCACACGACTTAAGCAAGCCGCGACTTACGGCTCAGCGACATCACAACATATATACACAGACGACTTCGACTCACTCACATGCAGACAACACAGCGGTTCAACCTAGGTCGTGAACGACTCATTACTTACAGACCATACGACTTACAACTTAATCAACACAAAACAACTCGATACAGGACGACTTACGACTTACATCCTCTCAACGACTCAAGCTCCCAAACTCATAGCTTCTGCGACTCAAGTTCTCACGCTCTCTGCGGCATATCTCCTCAAACGACTTAACTGAGTCGTGACCTGCCTCCGACTCAAAGCTTTTAATAACTGGAACTTTCCCCTGCTTCATAATAAGTCGTGGACGACTTATAGATAAGTCGTTGGGTCGTGGACGACTCATCCATCCCAAACGACTTAAGCCCCTGTTAAGTCGTAACTTCCTTTCATCCTCTTTGTTAGGTCGTAGCTCCTTCTCTTTAAGTCGTGGACGACCTATAATCCCTTCCTTAAGTCGTATATGCCTTACCCCTTTGGCCTGAGCTACATCACATAAGTTGCATAACTCCTTCGTATTATGCGCTATAATCAATTTTATTCTTCAATCCTCGATTTCATGAAGTCCATCTTGTATTGTTATTGCAGAATGGTGTGGCGTCATGATCTTCAACTGCTTTCAAAACATTAGAAATAAATCAACATTCATTCTTCTTGGGACAAAACAAAAGGAGGTGTGTTACTTGTTAATTTTGCTCAATTTGCCTTCTTCCTTTAAGTAATTGTAGACATGTAAAGGATTGAAGGCAACCCTTTTATTTTCCTCTACATACTATTAGCGAGCCTTTTGAAGAGAAATTTTAATTATTATTAGTGAGCCTTTTGAAGCTAAATTTAATTATTATTGGATGTTTGTTATATTATAGTTAACAGTGTAAGCGGTTGTTGCTAGAAACTTACCAAGTTGACATATGTGACCCTGATTTCTTTTCCACTGAGCAACACTGACATTATCACATTCCACTTTTGGCATGCAAGTTTTTATTCTATTCTATTGTGTTTTTAGCAGCTCACCACCTCTAGGAAGATTATTAGGATGACGAAATTGAAGAAGTTACAGGTAGAATCAAAATTAACAATTCATATTCCTACTTGAGTTGGGCATTATCTCGAGAGTTAACCCTATAATTTGACGATCATTATTGCGGATTAATATTTGACTGCTGGTTAGTTGACTGATCATTGTATCTTGGACTAATTTGTTGTGATTGTTGACGAGAACGTACTTGAGACCATTGTAGAGAATGTTGTTGAAAATTTGATAACTCCATCAGTTTGACAAAGAATTACCATAGAAATTTGAATTTTGGTTGAATGGTCGAAAGTTATGGTAGGTCGAATTCATCGGTTTCTTTCCTCTTTCAGTACCAGACATCTTAATGCTAAATGAATTTTGACTTTAAGGAATTAATGGTGCGTAGAAGTAAGAGTAGAGAATGATTTTATATCTGTAATGATAGAGAACAATTTTATGTTTGTAAATACTAACAAATAGAAATTTAAATAGGAAACAACAATAAAAGATATTAATATCACTAGTGCCTCCTAGGCAACGTTAATATTTTTGACATTGCCTATAGACTTATTAACCGGTATTAATTAGGCGGACCAACTTAGCATACCTTTAATGATAGTTGTAATACATTTGATGTCATATCCTTCTGATATCAGTCTAAACTACTAAAAATATTCTTCATATTATCAATTCTTAATATCACTTACAAATAGGATCCAACAACTATATTTTCTTTACAAATTCAAAATGTCTCTCAAGAAATATTGTCAAATCTTAATATCACTTAAAATAGAATCTAACAGTTAAATTTTTTTTACAAATTCAAAACATAAATACAATTCACGTGCAAAACGCGTACCATAAGCACGTGCGAAACACACACCGTAACGCTCGTATCGATTATGGAGGCTAAATTGATTTGTCCAAATAACCTCCGCGGTTGCTTTGATTACCAAAGCCCTGCTGGAGGCCCATTGGCAATGGACTTACTAGCAATCTATCCTCGATATTACATTACTTTGTATGCTACCACTCTTGAATTTTGTCTTCACAACAAAGCCCAAATCACGTTTCTCCCATCTCGACCATGATAGCCATGATGAAATCCGCCTCTCCTATTTCAGAAGTGCAGCGCTCCTCCATCTTAACAAGGCGTCACGAAGCAAATCCAGCCTCCATTTCGTGCTACTTTGCTTCATGAAGTATTTTATCTTTTCGAAAGAAAGGCTTTAGGGTTTTTGACAAATTGTAATGTGTTGGGATCGATTTCGACGGTTGAATAAGGGGAAACCAGTTTGATTTTGGATGAAATCAATTGTTGAGGTATTGATTGGTAGTTAGGTTTTTAGAAAAAAGTATAAAGTGAAAAAACGCATCGGCGGTTTACAATTGAATGAGGATTTAGAACGTGGTATTTTGTAGCATAGAATTTTTTTAACTTTTTTTTATATTTTGCTATGGTACTAGGAAAAGGAACTAGAGCTGCCTTTAGGTGCACGCTTAATTTACAATAATTTGGCTTTAATTTCTGAACATTTGTTTGAAATTCTTACTGCTTGTCAGAAGATCAGGTCTTTCTGAAGGATGCACTATGAACCGAGCATCCCAAATATATTATGAGGCAGAGTTTCTTCTTTAAAATCACAAAATTTTCACAGTGGATTGCAAAAATGAACCTATTACCAAGCTTGTGTCTCAAATTTATGCAAAAGATAGAGCCTTACAATCGAAATAAGCTGTTGGTTTTCTCAATTGGATTCAACTGGATTCCTAAGTTTTCGGTTAAGTTCATTGCTTATAGATGTTTCTGTACTAAAAATTCCAGAGTGGCAGACCCACAACGTTTGTGTCGAAACCCAACATATGTATATAAAGCCCAAAATACTTTGATTGAGTATTTCCAGTTCACCTCAGGTTTAGAGTACATTGTTTCTCAGCGATTAAGCAAGAAATCACCCTTATTTCTTAGCAAGCTTTTGTTGAAAGTCAGGAAAGATGAAGATGGTATTGAAAAAGCACTGTCCCGGTTTCTGCGCTATCATCCACCAAATGAATATGAATTATTCTTTGAGAGTATTGGACTGAATCCCCTTGAGTTTAGCTCATTACTCCCTAGAGATTCAATGTTTCTTAAAGATGATCCAAAAATGTTGTATAATTATCGTGTTTTGTGTAACTATGGTATTGTTAGTAAAAATATAGGAAAAATTTACAAGGATGCTATTGAAGTTTTTAGATACGAGAAAGGCATATTAGCATCGAAGCTTCAAGCTTATGAAAACCTAAAGCTAAGTAAAACTACAGTTATCAAGATTGTTGCCTCAAGTCCAAGGCTTCTTATTGGAGATATTAGTAAAGATTTTGTGAATTTTTTAGAGGTGCTAACACAACTAGGAATTGAGCAAGATTGGCTTGAAGGGGTTTTATACGAAAGCAATACGTATCATTGGGGGAAAATGCCTGTACTAATACATTCTTGTTTACAGATAGGGTTAACTACGCAGGAAGTAGGGATTTTAATTCGGATGTATCCAAGTATTTTACTTGATGGCTCTGGAAAAATAGTTACATCATTGATTGTGTTTTTGTTAAAAGTACTTGGAACAAAAGTGGAAATAATAAGCCTTCTGAAAGAGTCTCCACAAATAAATTTCATGTATTTTATCCATAATTTGCGGCTAGCTCTACGTATGTTAACTTATATTGAAATGGAACCACTAGTTGTCCAGAAGTTGATGCGATCACACTTGTATTTTTTCGGTCTGAACAGAGTGAAAAAGCCAAGCAGTATAATATCGGAGCTAAGTATTGGTAAAAGGAGGTTATGTAGAATAATAGAAGATGATCCAAATCAATTGAAGAATTTCGTTAGAGGTTGTAAGCTGAAACGTTTACCTAATATTGTCGATGTTGAGAAAACTAATTTGATGAAGCGGGAGTTTTTATTAGGATTAGGATTTGCAGCTGATTCCAAAGACATGGAGAAGACACTAAATCAATGCCGAGGAAAAGCTGATGACTTTCAAGAGCGATTTAATTATTTGATAAAACGAGGACTTGATGCAAGTGAAGTTTCTCATATCATAATAAGGTTCCCAAGTATCTTGAATCAGACGACAGACACTCTTGATCAGAAGATAAATTTTCTTGTAACTAACTGGGGCGCTCCCTTGAATTTGCTCGCAAGTTTTCCACAGTATTTGGCATTTACCATTCAAAGAATCAAAGTTAGGTTCTTGATGTATACTTGGCTGAAGGACAGAAAAAAGGTCGGGAATATAAGAATGGCTACCGTGTTAACATCTTCTGATGTTGTATTTAGGCAACGGTATATCAACAGGCACCCTGAGGGTCCTAAAATGTGGGAAGAGTTTATGAATTTGTGTTATACAAATTAATATTCGTCTAATTTGTATTGATCATCGAATGAAAAGCCTTTTCTTTATCATATTATATGAAATCCTTTTGTAAACTTTGTCCATCCATCTTTCATCTTGACTATATCAGTATGTTGTGTATGTGGATATATCCATTCTTGCGTTGAACTACCTACTAGTACAAAGCAGTAGTTTTCTTTGTGTATTGTGATGTAATGAACCTTGTACTCTTCTTGCATACTTAATGATATTCATTTTTACTATATTTAGTTGTAATGTACTCTTCTTGCATCCATTTTTAGTTGTACCTATGATAGTATATTTAATAGTAGCGTCTTCATATTTGAACTCCGTTTAGGCAGAAGCCGTCATTTTTTTTATACTGCAATAATTTTTTCATGCTAACTCAGAATCAGACGAGATTTCGACCGATAAACTCCCATCTAAATTACAGACAATAAAGAACACTCGGATGCTTCATCTAGTGAACGTATACCGTATTTCTCCATGATGACCAACAGTTGTACTTAGAAAATAACAAGCTACATCTCCATATTTGAACTTTGCCTAGGCAGAAACGGCTATTTTTTTATTTATACTGCAATAACTTATTTATACTGTGACGACCCGCTATTTTGGACCATTTGCATCCGCATATGTCGGACTTGAATTGTTCAAAATACTGAATTGTAAAATAAGTTTGGCAAAACTCAGAATATACAGTAAATAAATAAATCACAGATCACAGACACAATAATATATGTAACGGAAGTAAATAAATAGTAGTTCATGAAGCTACTATACATGTACATCAGAGTTAGACAAGATACAACAGAAATAACAAGATGATAATCAAGTACAAAGCTGAATATAACACTGGAATCAACTGGATAACTGAGAGTGGAATAGATAGCTGGATCTTCAAGCAAAACTCCAACTCCGTAGATGAGCTACTAATGTTGTAACACTCAGTCTGACCCGAGCATAAAGCAAAACACAAAACACTCGAGTCAGGACATACATACTTATACAATGTAAACCAACTCAAGTGAACTGTAATAGAAAATACAAGTAACTTGAAGGATGCTTAGGACTGCCCATTCTCTAAGGATCCGTTAAACTATTTACTATGTAGTAATATTTCGCTATTATAATAATGTCTATAGTAAAATAAACTTACTTTAAAATAGCGTTAAGGAGTGACCCTCCCTTAACACATAAATAGTGTCAATAGTCTATACAGTACCTGCGTACCTCCTGATCGGAGGCTACGAGAAGATACTTTATAGGTACGACACAAATCAAACTCGTACAAGGCTCGCTAGGGTAGATGACACGGCACAACTAGGTAATGCCAGGGTAGATATACCAATTACTATCCAGACTGGTGGTGATGCATAGCGCGCAGCTACCGCCCACCTCGAGCCACACCCCCAAAATCAAAGGGCCACAATCAATCACAAAGTAATAGAATGGTACCGAAGGAGTGTGTCTGATAAGAGGAGTTACCTCACTGGTCCGGAATCGCTCCTGTTTTAGACGTCTTATGCCAACTCATGGAAGTTGTGTCCACGTATATACCTCAAAGGAACGCCGCCACTATCCTACTTCATTCTGGAATCTCCATCGCGTACACGGTTGTTAAAGTGGTTTTCGGAGCTGGCAGAGAGTATGACAACTTCCGATCCCGGTCACTTTAACAACCTAACGTTATTATTACCCATGGGTATTTGTTTCAAAAAAATTTCTATCCCGAAACCATTTAAAAATCAAATACTATTACTTTTCAAAGTAATATCCATTTTCAAAAATGGTAATATTTCCAAACCCATATACTTTCCAAAATAATATCCATTCCAAAAATGGTAATACCATATCATTTAAATTCCAAACCAAATCAATATATCCTTTAAATAAAACCCAAATTTCCACAACGCTGAATATTTCCTTCCATTTATTAACTTGAAATATCATCTTAACCTAAACCACTTTATAAATTCATATTCTTAAATCTTTAATTTCAATAAGTTCCAAATTTATATTTTTAAAGACAATTCTTAATTAAATACAATTTCCAATAATTTCATTTCCAAAGCCATATTACTTTCAAGTTATAACAACTCTGAAAACCAAACATTTTGAAGCATATTTATTTAGACCATCTATATTCAATCTTAATATCTTCCAAGCAAGATTCATTTAACCATTTAAATTCAATGTCAAATTATATTCATTTCAAATTTGTAGCATTTATAAGTTTATTCATTCAATTATAAACTTTCCAAAACATTGTATATTTCAAAACAGCAGCATTTATAAAGTACCGCCGTAGGTATATTTAGTATATATCAAAACATAGTTCAAATTCAGAAACTACAGCATTTCAGAAACGCTATAATTTCTGTTATACCCTTTAAAACAATATATCTTCAATTTTCTCATGTTTAACTTATCAAACATATTCCACTTTTCAAAAAATTTATTTGGATATTACTTAACTTATAAATTTTAGTAAATAACATTTATTAATAAATATCCAATTTAAATTAAACATCCATTTGTTAAGTCAATACTTGATAAATTGCTTAACATTTATTCTAATAAATAACTTAATAATTATTTAACATACCATCTCATAAATAAATTAAATTTCCATTTATTTGCTTAACTTAATATTTCCATTTAAAACGAAATTTCAAATTTTCAAGTTAAGTCATTATTTAAATTACGTTTTCCCATTTTAAAACCATAACTATTTATCTTACCCAACATAACATTTCACAAAAGAACATTTTATCATAATTAATATAACAGTCAAATTTCCTTAATAGATCTATTCATTTGGACATCAATTCAACTATGGTTCCAAGTTAAATAAACTTATTACAAATGTCCCATAAAATGTATTTCATTTTATTTATTCAAAATTGCATTATTTATTATACAAAATATGTCCATTTCAAGAAATAACCTTTATTAAAGTTACTAGGTTAGATTTAAGATTCCAAATTAAATCAAACTTAATTATTAAGTTATTTATCATAAGTAAGACTCTTTAAACTCCATCCAAAACCAATTAACTTATAAAAAATTTAAACTTATAGACAAACAATATTTCTTTACACTTTAAAGCATTAAATCAAATTATGTTAAAATTTTCATATATTTATAATTACAAAATACTTAATAGTTTTCAGAAAATATTTGAAATACTTAATAAATTTTTAGAAAAATATTATTTAAAATATAACCATGGGCCTGTATAATATTTTCTAACCTAGGTCAAGTGATACAGATATGTGTCATTTCAATCCGTAATTTAAAAGAAAAATCCGGGTTCTATCATTTCAAACCCGCAATCCCAAGTAAAATAAATGCAATTAAAATCATTCGAGCCTATCATTTCAGCCCATAATGATTTTTCCTTCTTCTAAAGTCCGTTCGGATATGTATCATTTCAACCCATAGTGATAGAGAACTTGAAGCATTGATACAGTAAATAAAATGAACAGTATATCATATATTAACATATTAGACGATGTAACAAATATTTAAACAGCATTTAACATCATATAACATATCGCAGGCATATATGAATAACATATCAATTTATACAGATCCACTTGTCATTATTCCATAATAATATAAGTACATATGTCTGGAGTGATAAAACTCACCTTTTTAAAGCTAGAATTGAAATTCAAAATAAAAATCCAAACTCCGCAAAGCACAACAAAGCACAATGCAAACTTGAGTGGATGAAAAATCAGATCTAAATCTTGTATGTAAACAAATATTACATACATAAGAATATGATTCAATACAAAAGAATAGAGGTTAAAACAATGGAAAAATAAACGAATCAAAGTGCCATAACTTGCCTAATCAATCAATGGCTTGGATAACACCACATATGGGTTCAACCATCATCTTGTGTTGCTTGGTCATGATGCTAAAGGTGTGCTAGGAGGAGATGGAGGCCGAGCAAACAAGAGAAAAATAAAGGAGAAACAAAAGAAAATGGAAAAGGAGGAGGAAGAGAAGCCATGGATCTAGAGCTTGCAAATTTTTTTCTCACGCAAATGACTTTGAAATGAGAAGCTTTTCACGTGAATTGTAAAACTAGATGGCGGCTATGGTTTACAATACACAGCTATAGTAGGTAATTAAATAGATAGGCAAATAGAAATGCAAGAAATAAAGAGGCTAGTGAATGAATGAGATTTATTTCCTATTTAATAAAAGAAACTTATGTAATATCTTTCAATCAGAAGAGGCAAATGAAGAAGTGAGATAGTTGGGAAGATCTTTTACGTGATTTAATAGAGTAATGCATGGCTATAACAGGTGAGAAACAGTTAAGAATTAATAAAGAGGGTAGAAAATTAAAAAGGCTAGCAAATTAAAAGGCACAATTTAAGAAGAAAGAATCTTGTCTATTTTTTTCTTTGTTTGCACGCAATAAAAAGGCAACAAATAAACAAAACAGGTAACCTTTATCTCTTGAAATTCCTAAGCTATTATTAAAAGTAAAATCAATCAAAAATCAAATAAATATATTCAAAGTTTATACAAATAAAATAGAAAATAAAAATTAGAGACACAAATATAGGAAAATTGAAAATAAAATATAGAAACTCATTTCATGTAAGCACTGTATTTTCATCTAATTTAAAAAGTATAAGTTTAAATTCCCAGTAAATCCATATTAACATTGGTTTACATACTAATACATTAATAACTTTCCAATTCATCCTAATTTCAATTAATATAGCAATTAAATTCATTTACTTATCATTAAATTCATTTATTATAGATTACGTTCCAATTAATTAAAATTGATTCCCATAATTTGATTTGATTTAATTTCCATCTTCGTACTATGCCCACTATTTCTCTATAAACCTGGTTACATTAGTTTTGTAATCCATTACATTAATACACCCCTATTTACATCTTAAATTTGTATAAATGTTACTTTTTTTTAAATGTGTACTTTTGTCAATTGTACACATTAATTAAGGTTTGAAACCAATTAAATAAATTTACCATAGTTCCATTCTTTTTACCAGTTTATTACTTTATAAATAAATTTACGTTTCTATTTAATTTATACATTCACACCTTCCGTTACTGCATTAATTCTCATTAATGACATTAGAGATTTCCTATTTAATTTATAGACTAAATAGACAATTTATAATAGCTGTTGCCATTACCATTTAATTTATCCTTAAATTTATTATATATTCAACTAGTTGTTATAATTACTTACCTAATGTTAAATTCATTCAATTACTATTAATTACACTAATTCATTTGTTCGCAGCACACTTACCCTTATTTTCTTATATTCAAATTTTATACCTAAATCTAACATTTACAACTAAATTAATTGACATATTAAATAGTAATTTACAACTGTTACTATTACTTTAAATCACATTAATGAATTCATTATCATTTACAAATCAATTGTTACAATTATTTAATTAACACCGATTTACTTCAATTTATATTGATCATATATTATCTCATTAATGATTCAACATTTACACTTATTTTCTTATATTCAAATCTATAACTAAGTGCAACAATTTACGTTATTTCAATTAGTTGAAATTTCATAATTAGTTTTAATTACATTGTTACATTTCATTTAACGTTTGTTTCACTATTAAAGTCTTTATTTCTCCAATTTTAGTTACCAAAATCGTATTAAATCAATAAATTATATTATTGAGAATTCATGGGTCGTTACATATACTAACTCGATATCAGGCGGAACTACGGCCGATGAACTCCCACCTAAATTACAGACAATAAAGAACACTCGGATGCTTCAGCTTATGAACGTATACCATTATTCTTCATGGTGATTAACAGTTATACTTAGAAATAATATGTTATATCCCTAATTCAATGCTCACTGTAGTTCTCCATGGTGACCAATAGTTGTACATAGAAAATAATATGCTACATCCTCATATTTGAACTCCACCTAGACAAAAGCAGCCACTTTTTTTTTCTTCCTACTGCAATAACTTCTTTATACTAACTCGGAATCAGGTAAAACTTTGACCTATGGACTCCTACCTAAATTACGGACAATATGGTACACTCGGATACTTCATCTAGTGAACGTATACCGTAATTCTTCATGGTGACTAACAGTTTTACATAGAAAATAACAGTCTACATCGTCGTATTTGAACTCTGTATAGGCTGAAACCGCTATTTTTTTGTTCACACTGTAATAACTTCTTCATACTAATTTGGAATCGAACGAAACTACGACCGATGAACTGCCACCTAAATTACGGACAACATGGTATACTCGGATACTTTATCTTGTGAACGCATACTGTAGTTCTTTATGGTGACTAACAATTGTACTTAGAAAATAACAGGCTATATCCCCACTTCAACACTCACTGTAGTTCTCCATGGTGACTAATAGTTGTACTTATCTTCATATTTGAACTCCACCTAGGCTGAATCCGCTATTTTTCTTTCTTCAGACTGCAATGACTTCTTCATACTAACTCGGAATCAGGCAAAACTTTGAGCGATGAACTTCCATATAAATTACGGACAGTATGGTACATTCGGTTTCTTCATCTTGTGAACGCGCACTGAATTTCTCCATGGGGATTGACAGTTTATTTAGAAAATAGCATGTCACCACATCCCCATATTTGAACAGTGCCTAATGTAAAAGCCGCTAATTTTTTTGTTCAGACCATAATAACTTCTTCATATTAATTCGAAATCCAGTGAGACTTCGACCTATTAACTCCCACCTAAATTACGGAAAACATGCAACATTCGGATACTTCACTTGCGAACGTACACTGTAGTTCTACATGGGGACTGACAGTTGTACTTAGAAAATAACAGGATATCACATTCTCATATTTAATCTTCATCTAGTGCAGAAGCTGCTATTTTTTTTGTTCAGACTGCGATAACTTCTTCATACTAATCTTTATACTAACTCGGAATTAAGCGATAATTCGACCGATGAACTCCCACCTAAATTACGAACAATATGGTACACTTGGATACTTCATCTTGTGAACGTAAAATGTAGTTCTTTAGGGTGACTAACAATTATACTTAGAAAATAACATGCTATATCCCCACTTCAAAGCTCATTGTAGTTCTCCATGTTGACTAATAGTTGTACTTAAAAATTAACATGCTACATCCTCATATTTGAACTCCGCATAGACAGAAGCCGCTATTTTATTTCTTTATACTGCAATAACTTCTTCATACTAACTCGGAATCAGACAAAATTTTGATCGATGAACTCCCACCTAAATTAGGGACAATATGGTACACTCGGATACTTCATCTTGTGAACGTACACTGTAGTTCTCTATGGAGACTGACAATTTAGGAAATAACATGCTACCACATCTTCATATTTGAACTCCGTCTAGCACAGAAGCCGCTATTTTTTTGTTCAGTCTGCAATAACTTCTTCATACTGATTCAGAATCCGACGAGACCTCGATCGATTAACTCCCACCTAAATTACAGACAATATGAAACATTCAGATACTTCATCTTGCGAACGCACACTATTGTTCTCCATGGAAACGGACAGTCGTACTTAGAAAATAACAGGCTACCACAACCCTATATTTGAACTCCACCTTGTGCAAAAGTACTTTTTTTTTCTGCAACAACTTCTTCATACTAACTCGGAATTAGGCGATACTTTGACCGATGAACTTCCACCTAAATTACGGACAATTTGGTACATTCGGACACTTCATCTTGTGAACGCACATTGTAGTTCTCCATGATGACTAACAGTTGTAGAAATTAACATGCTATAACCCTATATTTAAATATTATTTCTCTATGAAATGTAAAAGGACATATTTGGAATTTCAAAAAAACACCGTGTAAATCTATTTCAATAAATTCTCTTTGTTTATTAGTAAGTAAAGATGTACGCTGCTACTGTGGGCATTTCCACTTCAGTTTGAACTATATAATCTAGCAAATTAGTAGTTTTCTGTGTGTATTATGATGTGATAAAACTTTATAACTTGTTATATGCTTGTGTTACTGACATTTTTATTTCTTCACTGTTTACTTATGTCAATACTACTTGCACAATGTTCACTGTTCACCAGCAATACAGATTTATCAAGTCAAGTGTTTGGAAACAAGTCAGTGCATTTCGTATCAAATGGTTGATTTTCACATGAAAGAAATTTCTGTATTTAGTAGTTCTTTGGTGATACATGCATGTTATATGTATGAGTTATTTCCTTGATACATATTTTGGGTTATATTGGATGCATAGTATTTGTATTTTTTACAAATTTAAAATGCTCACTTTATTATGTGTTTGTATGTACCTAGAAAAGTTGTGTCCTAGACGGATGGGAGTTTAAACGAGTTCTTTAGAAATGGGCAAATACAAATGGGCAAATACACATGCTGTCTGGAATTTAGTGGCTAAATCTTTTCAGGCTCATCAGATTAATCAACCTCGAGTACACTGTAATTATTATAACCATGAACATAGTTGCTCTTTAGACGATGTTGTCAAAATAACTTCGCATGAATATGGCGATAAACCTGAAACGGTGCCAGTAGCACATGATCCTCATGATGACGCCATCAAAATATAAAAGGCAGAAGATTAGGTATTTTTTACCCTATATGGAGACACAAACAGATTAGGTGATTTTTTACCCTCAAAGGTTGTCAGAACTCACCGATGAGGAGACTATAAATGCCAAAGGTACCATATCGTTTATCCAGACTCGTGTGTGTAACCACAAAATATATCAGTCATTCGTGAACAACAAGATAATTATTTGAATCTCTTGCTCGCGTGAGGTTTTTCCATTATAAAATTTACATTGCAAAACCACTTCATGGAGTGGATATCAGAAAGCGACACATGTACATGTTCTCAAAGACCTAGTCAGTGAAGAAAATTTAGTATATAAAATTGTGTACAAAAAGCCTACAGGAGAGAAAATTGTTGCAAAAGAAATGTGTTTACGAATAAAAAGACGACGAAAGTTGTTGAAACTAATGAAAACATTATTGCTGCTTTGTTGAAGTATGGTGCAGAAGAAAAGCTCAAAAAGAACTTGATCGCCATTGGAGAATGTGAAGAACGTCGAATCATGCATCGGGATATTTTTCGATTATTTGGTCCAACTTTGGAATACGTGTTGCTTATACAATCTCAAATAAAGGAAGTTATAGAATTAAGGAAGACAAAGTGGAGGAGAAGACAATGAAAAAGATTGATATGTTACTGTTTTGTATGTTTCACGAACTTTGAAGTGTAGCATTAGTTTTTAGTGTTTTTTCTTGTCTTCTCCTAGTTTTAGTTTCTATACATTAAAGCTAGTTATATGCAACTTCATTTAAATAAAGTTTAATGGTTAATTATTTATGTTCTTCTTTTAATAATAATATTTTACACAATTATGATGTGCACCAAAAATAAAGAACAAATCAATAACTACATAAACAATAAAAGCAACTTCTTAACATAAAATATTCCTAAAGTCTTGATTTCTAATTATTTGGAATATTTTAGAACTTTATTTACATAAAATAATATGCAAAGATTACAATATTGTTTGCTAAAAGCACTCAAAAAAGTGCTGACCAACATCATTTCTAAAGAGCACCATACCTAATCACCATACATGTTATTTCATACCATCAAATAGACTAACTAAACTATAATTTCATATAATCCTAATTTCCTCCTTGTTCTTCGTTGTCGCCTTCAGTAAAGTAGTATTTCTCACTTCGTAGCAATGAGGAAGTCAACCGAAGTCACAAAAAAAAAAAATCAATTATCTCAACAAAGCACCAATGATCATTTCAAAGTACAAAAAAATTTGAACATCTCAAAGAACAAATAAACATTGAAAAATAACCTAACAAAACTACAAAATTAATTTATATTAAAATCACATCATTTTCTTTCTTAGAACATTGACAATTCATTAAGTCGCCTTTTTCCTTAGAAATGTTTTCTCCCTTCATTGGCTAGCAATTCAAAGTAAAAATTTAATTGATTTTGATAATGTGATTTTGAACTTTGGAAATTTCAGGTAGTTAGGGTTAGAGAACAATGAAAATGGAGGACGATAGAGGAAGATAATAAGCAGGGGATGATAAATGGCGTGGTGAAGTTGGGTATTAGGATTATAAGTTTTAGATGTGATGAGGAAGAAAACACGCGCGTTGGGAGAAAGAAAGTATTAAGCTCAGTAATTAGTGACCGAGTAGAGAAATAAAAATGGTATTATGAAGCATCTCAATTAATTAAGGTTGATTAAAAAAATTATGGTATTAGTCCACACTTCATTGGGTGCTTTTAGCAGCACACTTACAATACTTGTGTAACATCCCATAATTTTACATACTTAAATAATTAAATTAAAAAGATAAAATCGTAATTTCACATAAAGGACAAAATAGTAAATTTTTACAGGAGTTGATGTTAAGTCTCGGGACATTTTTCATTCCGTTCGAAATTACGTTTATAGTCAGAAAATATATATAGGTTACTGAATATAATTTAATGAGCTAGAAATTAGAAGAAGTCAAATACAGTGGTATTTTTATAATATATTAATTTCGAGTTTTTAGGCAAAACATATGTTATTTTAACCTATAAATAAAAATATAAATCATATTCTCTAAACCTACTTGAGCCTAAACACCATGCCACTGATCTTCATCAAATTGTAATCAATTTCATAACAAAAATCTCATTTTTTTTTAACTATTTCATCTCTTCTTCATCTTCCATCTTCTCCATCAAATTTTGAACGTTTCTCAAAGGATTTTGACGAAACTAGTAGAAAATCGAAGGATGCGAAAAATACTATGATCTCGTATCAGTTTGGAGGTGGAATTTGTAAGATCAGAGGCGTAGCGATCTGGATAGCGAAGAACAATGATGAAATCTCGTACACCACTTTCATCACTCTCTGTCAAACTTCAAAATGACATATCTCTCTTGTTTCTTAAGGATCTTGACGTTCTAACCACTGAAACAACCGTGGAGACAAGTAATATGATTTGGTAAAGGAATATTGGTGAATTTCTAAGGTTTTTGGGGATAAAAGGCACAAGACAACGGAGATAGTGTTGAGCTTTTCTACATTCGAGAGTTTCAGTGAGTGGGATTCATCTACTTTGTGTATATATTGATAAGACAGTGTCATTCACCCATTATGGTCTTAAATAAAATTATAAATGATAAACTTGAATTAAAACAATGACTTTGTATATATACATGATTATGATGTATTATGCCATGATTAGCTAATTAAAAAAGTGAATTTTTTATTGTAAATAGACAAAGTTTGATCTCTTCCCAATTAAAAAGTATAAAACACAAAAGTACTTCAAATTAGACATATTATATATAAAAGTTGTATTTTTCAATGAAAAGAATCCATGGTGTTCGTTCGACTTATAAAGTAATATTATTTAATTAAATTATTAAATAAAATGTAAAAATGCCCATAATGTTTAAACGCTTATAACTCTTACATACAACCTCCATTTCATGCATAGGTCACGACATCAGGATCGTGGCGAGATGAGGATTACTTTTTTATGTTATTTTCCGTGTTATGAACTACTTTAGAAAGGAATCTTATTTTAGTAGTTCGTTAAATTTGGGCTTTAGTAGGACGTTTTTGTATGCGTATGGGAAAAATAATCATCGATTGTAGTAGTGACATTTGGCGACAACGAGTTGGGGCTTGATCCAATAACTTTGTAAATGATGGGGCGACGATGAGCTTTGGGCTTGGTCGTATTAGTGTCGTAAACCGTTAGGCTAATGTCTAGCATGGACTTGTGCTTGGTAGTCATGTATGTTTTCGGCATACGAGCTGAGAATAGGGCTTGGTCGTGTGCATAGTTTTCGACATACGAGCTGGGACTTTTCGTCTTTTCCCTTTGATGATGAGGAATCCCTACCGTAGAGGGCTTTTGCTGCAAATAAGTCTGATGGCTCGTTTCCTCGAAGCACTTCCTTCACAAGAGTTCCTTCATCAACCTCTTCAATTTCCAGCTTAACTTTTTTAATCTTTATTAAAGTGTCCCATGCTTCGGCCAATGTTTCGAGTTAACCCTCTCTTAGAAAGGATAGGTCGTGGTGCATGAGAACACAAGCATTATCTCGGCAATGAGTGGACCAAATAAGCACTTAATTTCCTCTCCGCCGGCTTCAGCTGCTGCCTTGAGGCGAGAATCAACTTCCGAGAGCGCCATTCTCTTACCCTCCTCGTGAGCTGCCTCCTGTAGCGCTTCAGCTTTAGAAATTTCCTCATCAAGCTTCGTCTTTAGAAGTCGTGTTGCGACAATTTCGGCTCAATATCATTGTGACTCTTCTTGCGCAGCAGTTTTCTCTTCTTTCTCTTTAAGAAGCAACTCCTCTAGTTCTTTAACTCGCCAAGTGAGGATATCCTTTTCTTTCTGAATGTAGTCTTTTTATAGGGCTAGAGCACCACTACGTTGAACTGCCTCATCAATTTTCTATTTGTGAGTGGCTTCCAGACGACTGACTGCCTCAGCTATATCTTTTGCGTTTTTCTGGGCGACTTCAAGTTGAGATTTATACAAAGATCTTCATCTTAGGCTTTAATGATATCTTTGTCATGGGTGGCTTCAAGTTTCAGGCGATCAATTTCATTTCGGCGTTCCATAAAAACCTCTGAAACTTTCTCCGCCAAATGAATGAACGCATCATGCTGAACATAGACATCATTATTGCAGGCAAAGGCGCTTTGTTTGACATGCCCTGGAATAAGATGAATCGTAGGAAGAAATTTCAATCCGTCGAAGCATATCTTCGGAAATGTGGCCTTAAGCTCAACTAATTTTTCTGCTGTCGATGGATCGTGTACGGAGACTGGGGGATCTGCCTTGCCGGAGTCACGGACTTCTTGTGTGGCTCGTGGGATTGCTTAGTGCTCGACGAGCTAGAGTGTTGGTCACGAGGAGCTTCAAGTTGAGATCCCCTCTGCGCAGATTTCTCCCTATTGTGCTCTAATTGTGTGGGAGGATCGTTGGGATATGAGGAATGGCTATAAGTTTTTCTTCGAAAAGACGACGAATCTCAGTGACGGTAGTCTCTATCACCGCTGTCATCCCTGTATCGGCGTCTACCTGAACTCGAGTCCCGACTAGAGTGATAGAAAATAAAGGATCCGTGGAGATGGTCAATGCCATGTGTGCACCCCATACCACCTGCGCAGAAACCAAGTGAGGATGAGTTAGTAAGAATGGTATGATGACTAAAATTTAAGTGTAGGGTGAAGTGAAAGTGTTTGTGTGTGTCCTAGTGTTTCCCACCGATGGACCAGTTTCTTTTGCTTTACTTATTGGGGTTTTCTCTCCCGGATGACGAGCCTGATCGCCATCATCGCCTCTCACGGGCGAATTAAGTACCAAGGCCTCCAGATCATTGAAATCATAATTTAGCACGTCGTCAGGGATGGTCAGGTCTGATTGACCTTTTAGTGAGCCCTCTAGATTTTGGGGAGACGGCTCTTTCTCAACTAGGGTAACTGTAACTTTTGAAGTTTCACCCACTGTTTTCTTTCTCGGTTTTTTGGCTAGGCTCTTTTTCCTCTTTGAAGGAGGAGGCGGTTCATCGATGCTGGGTGTGTCAGTTACATGTGCCGAGTTGGGAATTATATTCTCATCAGACGCTCCTTGCAACCTGGCTTCTTTAATTTCGCTTTCCTCAGATGTGTCGGGGACCCCTCTTATAGGGTGAACCGAAGGCCCAGCATGCTCTTTACGTTTTTCCGCAGTGGATCCAGTTGTATTAGCGCCAGTTGGAAGGCTAGTTCGTCGACTCCCCGCCAATAATCCAAACTTTGAAAGCAATTTGTTGGAAATAACGGATTTTATCTTCCGGTCTCCCATGGGAATAGCTCCAATGGTCTCGACAGCCTCAGAATACTCAACGCTTTCGGGACACGGGCGGATATCTATAAAAGTCGAAAGAAGTTTAGAAAGGATGCACTTCAAGCCTTGGACAAATATTAGTCTAGGAATGAAACTTACTCCCTTCCAGCCATCTCCTTGCAAAACCAGGGGGCAACATACATGGAACCACTCTTGCTTATACTAGGAAAATTTACTCCACGCCCCCATTTGGATTTGACATCTGGAATGTGGCTCGAGAAATACGAAGGATGGACTGTCGAACCGTCTTTTGAAGCGGTAGATATAATGGATATCCTCAGGAGTAGAGAGTCTGAATAAGGTACTCATAAAGAGGACACAGGTGCCATGAATAAACACGTGACTATTAGGGTGTAGCTGTGCTGGAGCAATTTCGATATACCGTAACACTTCACAAAGAAAAGAGTTGAAAGGCGGCATGCTTCCAACCTAGCACATAAATTTATTGCACGTTGTATACCCGGCTGGAGGCAGATGAGGCAGATTTTGTCCTGATGGAACTAAAGCGTCATCGAAAGGGATTCCATGAATTAAGCATAACAACCGAAGAGAGGCTTCGTCGATTTTTGAAGCTTGTGAATCAATAGGATTATCTAGAATAACGACTCCGTCTATAACATCAGGAGCTGGACCTATAACTACAATGATGGATCCGGAATACCCTCTGTAGAGGTTGTTGGTGGATTCAAAGTTCCTACTACCTCCTACTGAGAACTTGGCTCACGTTGTCATAAACTGTAGTAGAGCTTGATTTTTTGGACATCCTCAATGAGCGTTTAATATGGTGGATGCCTGTTTAAACTATACTTAAACAACAATAGATATCTGATATAACGACAGTAATATATCCCCGTGTTGTGTGCGAACTAGTGCTATGACTCAAACACGAATGCAGAAAAAAATAAAGTTTTAAACACAAGTGTGGTGTGATAGAACTTTAAGTTATTGTCCTCGGAGACCATCACCACTGACCATCTCCTACAATTTATTACATGGTTGACAGTAGTAGTCTTGGAGTCGAACATTGGCATCATAGAGTGTGAAGGTTATTGTTTGCATTTGTTGAGTTAAGTTTACATTTAAGATCATTCAAGTTATGAGGGAGTTAGTTCAAATTAGGTCCTTGGGCTTGTATGCTTTGTTGTTTGTCATGCTTGGTCCAATATGATATGATTGATTGTGGAAGTAAGTTATCAAAATGTGTATTATGTTCAATTTAACACAATCTTGGTTGCCAATGCCGATCCACTCTCTCACTACCTCTCTCTAGTTACCGAACAACCTCACTTGGACTCCTACCGACCTACATCACCTCGACAGATGCCGAGCCATACTTACTACACTCATTCTCCTCTCACACTCTTTAATCACCTAACAGCCCACTAGATCTATACCGACCCACCTTCCTAATTTCCTACCGACCCGTGCTCTCCGTCAAGGTCGAACGACTCCCTTGATCAAGATACCATTCCGACCAACCCACAACCTCGCAAGCAACTATCGAACCACACTCTCGTTTCACAACGTAACCAACCCGCGCTTACTCTTGGACCACCGAACCCTTCCTTCTTTTTTAGATTATTCATCAAGCGACATTTTGCTTCTTCCTCCTAAGTCATAACTTCCGAACTCTAAAAACTATGACTACTCCTTCTAAGGGACTATCGCCGTCAACCATCAACAACGGTTGAAGCCCTAACATAAAGTCCGGTTTACCTCGTGATTTATTTTTTCCTCTCTCCTAAATTATCCTCCACCTGTTCCTATAACCCAAGAAAAGGGAAAGCCACCCACTCAAGCGATGAAACTTCTTATGCAATTCCGAGATTGATAGGAGGTTTGTACCTATGTAGAAGACTTGGGATTTGTAGCAATTTCGAGATGTTGGGTTGAGGATTCGATCGAATTTGAGAACAACTGAAATCACGAAAGGAGAGATACAATGTTCGATGAGAAATGAGTTGGCAAGTTTGAGAAGATAGGAAGAATCCAGTCTGGCGAGAGTAGGGTAAGAATAAGGAGGAGAGGAAGGAGCAAAGGACGAGGCTTTTATATGTGAAGAAGGGAAGGTGAATAGGCCTTCCCTTTTCTAAACCAATCAAAATGCTTTGGTGGTTCGATGAGTCAATACGTCGAACGACACCGGGTAAACCAAACGAATGGTTCGGCACTCGTGCGCGGAAGAAGGAGGGTTATGTGTGTGTATAAGCGTACATAATGTAAGGAAGGTCCGCCATGATTCAGCCTTCGTGAGATTGTATGCATTCAGCTTTTGAAAAGTTAAGAATAGGATCTGAATGACAGATGATCATCATTTTAGATGAGCTAGTTTTTGAGAACAAGAACTATTTTTTGATTCAAAGCATGTCGTGTTGATTCACACGACGTACTTTGGGAGGCAGATGTTACCCAACACCTTGGCCCGGCTACATGGCGATAGTCGTAGAACTTATGGTTGAACCTAGACGGGACTCAAGCTAAGAGTGGATTGGAGATATAAGAGACCGATGTACCTCAAGTTTGGTTCGGCCTATACATATGGACCAGTGTATTTGACACTGGCTCGGCCAGAGAGGGTCGGTATTGGAAGTTAGCTAGGATGGATCAACCAAGATAGGCACGACAAAGTAGTTCAGCCGAGAAGGGTTCGGCCCCAGTCGCTCGGCATGGATGAGTTCAAACCCGATGGATTGGGTGATCATGGTCCGGCCTTAGGAGTGCTAAGTCATGTGTCATTCGGTCAAGGGATTTATGGTATCTGAGCACGCATCGCTCGGTCAAGGGAGTTATGGTAGCTTGGCATGCATCGCTCGGTCAAGGGAGTTATCGTAGCTCGGTGTGCATCGCTCGGTCAAGGGAGTTATGGTACCTCGGCAAGCATCGCTCTGTCAAGGGAGGATAGCCAAGACAAGTTGGTCAATTATGGTTCGACGTTCGTGATTCGGCTTGGATCATTTGGCATGCATGGATCGGCAGACTTGGTTCGGTGAACCTTGTGGAGGTATTGCATTTTTTGACCTACACTAGTGTGACGCGGCTGACATTTTTTGCTTCGAGTCATACTACAGCTTGCTCCAAGTTCCTTGAGGGTTCGCTTCGAGTCAGCAACAAGGAAATCTCTGGGTCGACATAGGTGGTTTGGTGGAAATGGCTCGGCATGGCTTGTTCGGTCAACTTAACTTACAACTATGGGCCGAGCTACCTTGTTCTTGGGCCTGTGCAGGGAGTCCAACTTATCTTCATCTATAAATAGAGAGGCAAGGGTATAGTTGAAGGGACCTTCTTTTCGAGAACTCCAGAGAGACTCTGCCATTTTCTATACTCATTCCTTTTCTGTTGTACTCAAGTTGTTTGTGTATGGATTGTATCTGTATCCAATTGTTTGAAGAAGCAATAAAGATTACATTCAAAGTGGATGTAGGCAGTTACACCGAACCACTATAAAACTGGTGTTCTTGTTTTTTTTGTTCTTATTGCATTCGACTTTGATATTCCTCTGTTTTAATTTATATTGTTCATTAATCTCTCTATATAATTCTACTCAAGGGTGTTAGTGACCAATTTCGATGCTAACAGTCTCCTTCTCCAAAAGATCCTCTTCCTTCATAGACCCAAGACCAATCTCATGTGGTAAGTTTTTGATGATCTTATACGATTGGCTATCCAATCTCCTTCTAGTACTTCTCTTGGGTCGTCGCAGCCTTCAATTTGTTCCAAGGATCATCTTTTCATTATTCTTAAATAGCTCCTACGGTATGTATTTACTTTTGTTTAGTTAATTTCTAGCTCTGTAGAACCTGTTTTAACTTAGGCTTGTTATATGTTCTAGGTGGGAAAGCATATGTTTCTCCTCCAAGAGGCCTCTAAAGGTTCTCTAATGAAGTTACTCAGCTTAAATGATAGATCTCTTCACTTAATAACATCAAAATTAATACCACGATAGCAAGAGATGAAGCTGTTACTGAAAAAGAGAAACTCATCTCCTCACTTAATAAGGAGAAAAATTCTAGGCAATTGCTAGAGAAGGAGGTGGAGGCATTAAAATAGATCTTGAGAAGGCCAAAAAAGAGAAAGCTGATCTAATTGAGAAGGAAGTAAAAATCAAAAGCAGTTCTTGAGAGGGCCAACAAAGAGAAGGTTGAACTTGCTATCGAGATTAAATCTCTAAAAGGCCAGCTAAGGATGAAAAAGGAGCTCCTGACCTACTCAACAATATTATCATGGATGCAAAGGAGAAAGTTCTCTTTTTTCTCAGTAAAGCTCTCATCAAGATTACTGAGAAGTGTTTCAAAAAGGCTTTGCTAGTGGCATATGCTGATAATATCCAAAAGTGTCCAAATTTAGGATTTCCTTCTCTCCTAGACTAGAATGAGAAATTCAAAAGGAAGTTTAGCCTCATATTGAGGGAGCTTAGGGTTCCCTTTAGGAAGAGTTTACTACTGAGGATAAGTTTGACACTAAAAAGTCACTAACATTTGATGACCCCCTGCCCGAAGAGGAGACAGATTCTAAGGAGGGAGAGGACAACGACGACGATAATGACAACGACAATGACAATGATAGTGGCCATAGTATTGGCAATGGTCCATCAAATCCCAAAGACGGGGGAGATGGATTAAGTGATCCTAAGTTAGACTCATCTGCCCCTGTAGGCTTTACTGAATTCCCTGGTCCTCAACCATAAAGAATGACTCTATTCCAAGAGATAGCACTCCTCCTAGGCACCACCAAAAAGGAAAGACTCAAACTCCTGCTTCACAAGTCCAAGCTTATTTGGTATTGAACTCATTATTTAAATGCTTAAGATTATCTGCATAGCTTCCAATTGATAAGCTTACTATTTTAGTTAAGGAAAATGGACAAGTATTATAGTGAGATTCCTTACGAAAAGAGTGAATAATGAGCATCTAATAAATAAGGAACTTGAAAAGCTAGTTAAAGAATATAATGACTTATCTAACAAATATAAGCATCTTTCTAGTGATGTCGTACGGTTATATTTTTTATAAGGAAAAACAGGTTGCCTCTCGTTTGAAAAGAGCTCGCCTCTATCGGGACGTGATTATGAAAGAAAATGCGGAATTGATAGCTCTCTTTTGGATGTTAACTGATGATAGAAAGTTTCCCTATAAAGTTTATTCCAGGGGAAAATTTGTTGATTTTTCTTACTTTGGCGAGAATAGTTCGGGTTTAATTAGGCGTCTTCATCAAAGATTTTTGGACGAACATTGGTCTGATCCTCATCCTAGGGATTGCTAGAACCTTCCTAGGGTGGTGGCCATTCCACTTTCTCTTTACTCTCTTCCTCCTGATAGGATTAAGTATAGCAAGGAGAGATTTGTTTTTGAATTTTACAAGGGGTTAATATTGTACGAACCCAAATAAGTGTATAACTGTAATGTATAATTCAAATGGCCTGTAAATTTTACCACTCTTGTTTCCTTGTTCTTAGTCTATGTTTTTTAATATATTATACAGATTAAGAAATCCTTAAGTAGCCTTATTCCAATGGAACTCTTGAATAAATTTATGAAGTTAAAGAAGGATTTTAAAGAGGAGTCTCGAACTCTCAGAAACATATCAGTTAGAAAAACATTGCTCTCTTAGAGAATTACAAGACTTTTATGTTTAATATCTCAATTATTGATTTTGATGATAACAACCTTAGTAACAATAATACATTCATGTAATATATGGATAATAATGTTTTTGTCAAGTTATATAGAATATAGTGTAGAATATTATACAGGTATTAATTCAAAGACTATGCAGTATAAAGATTCAAGAAATGGACATGAAGACTCATGAGTATAAAGATCAAGATACAAAAATATCAAGACTATGATATAGTATATGGAGTCATAGAATATTGTCAAAGTCGGTGATAGCAATCTTTGATCTCTACTTCTCATTTTCTTATTCTTTATTTTTAAAACAAAGTATATTTTTAAAATATATTTAGATATATTTTATACAAGTTTTTCAAAGTTTAAAATGTTTATAAATTTTGTTTAAATTATTTTACAAAGTATCAAAATATTTACAAAGCATAAGATTTTCAAAACATTTTAAAACAAACACATTTTCAAAATACACTAGCCTATGTCGACATATAGGCAGATGATATGTCGACATACATGCCGCTAATTTGAAATTCATATTTTGAAATGAAGCGTCTATTTGTTATAAAGCATCTATTCATCTTAACTCTTTGCAAATGGGCATGTCTACTTATTCTCTATATATAGGAGTTTCAAATGAATTGTTTTAACAACTACTTTCTTATTATCTTCTCTCCTCTTACTCAACCTAAATTTGTAGTTAAAATTTGTTCAAAATTTCTCAAATTCAAAACAGAATCAATTCAATCCTCATTGTATTGACTCTCTACTTTTTACTTTTTGATTTCAACCATCTCTCTCCATCAAATATTAAAATGTTGTCCAAGAGGCTACAGGATCAATTGTAACCGAAGATCAAGAAATTATCTTTGGTAAAATCATCAAACTCTAGTTGTATTTGTGTGTGTGATTGCAGCCTATTCATATCAATTGGGTATGCTTGGAGTCCTGAAAATCTAAGTGGGTGTGCTTGTGTCCTGTCCAAATCAAGTGATTGTACCTGGAGCTTGGAAATTTGGAGGATGTGTCTCGTAGCCCTGAAATCAAGATTGTATTGGATTTGCCTTCTACCGTTGTAAAGATTGGCATTTGAAAAGAAAACTATATAAGTAATTATACTGAATTGGATGTAGGGTAACTCTGTACCAGTACAAAAATCCCTAGTGTGATCTCTCTAATTCTCTACTTTTAACTTTACTGCATTATACTTATCTGTATTTGCATCTGTGATTGTTCATTCTGCGTTGATTAGTAGTATTCTTAAAAGAATTTTGAAAAGATTAGTAAAAATTAGAAAACACTATTCAACCTCCTCTAGTGTGTTTAGTTCGCCTTAAGATCCATAATTCTACAACCCACACTTGGTATTACAGCACTAAGTTTTCAAATATTCATAATTTGGTTTTTGAAAAATTTAATGGCAAATGACACTATTATTCATTTGTTAACACTTTTGTCGAAGGATAATCTACTGCTGACCCTCACTTTTTGATGGAAATAATTACACTTATTGGTCTTGTAGGATAAAGATCTATTTACAATTCAATGGTTTAGATATTTGTAATGTTACACAAATTAAGTACATTGAACCACAAATAAAGTTTGCATAATGGACTACTGATACAAAGGCACTTGCAAAGAAAATTCTAAAGCCGTGATCATTTTCTTTGATTCACTAGATAGAAATGAATTTAATAGAGTGTCTATTTGTCAATCTACATAGAAAATTTGGAGAATGCTGCAAGTTACACATGAGGGTACTAGTAAAGTTAAACAGACTAAAATTTGCATATTAACTATTCAGTTTCAATTATTTAAAATGAATCCAAATAAGTCCATTCCTAACATGTTCTGTAGATTTCAAGATATAGTGCATTCGTTTGTTGCATTAGGGAATATTTTTCTGAAAAGGGCCAAGTAAGAAAAATCCTAAATTCACTCTCTTTAGAGTGGGATCAAAAGACGCTTGCAATTGAAGAGGCTAGCGACATTAGTACTCTGAAAATAAAAGAGTTAATAGGAAATTTAATGTCCTATGAGCAAAAATGCAGGGTAGAAGGAAAAGCAAGGAAAAGGAAAAGAAATCCATCGCTTTTAGTGCAATAAATGACGATCAGGATTCTAACGATGACAATGATGAAGGAGTTGCTTTCATGACCATAAATTTCAAAAAAATTCAGAAGTGCAGAAAAATGGAAAACTTTTAGAAACCTGAAACAAGACCAATGGAAGTTGAATTAGGACTAGATGATTCAATTATGATGAACCCTGTCATTTTCAAAGAGGTTGCCCGCATCCGAATAAATCGAAGATCTCATTAGCAAATGATTCATCTAGAAAAAGAAAAAGGGATTATACGACAACTTTGGATGATTCAGACGCTTTCTCTAGTGACAATGAACTTGATACTGAACATGTGAATATGTGTTTCATGGCAATAATAGACTAGTCAAAACTAATCGACCACAAGCAGCGAAAATTGGTACGCTTTACAGTTTTTGTTTGCTTTTGATTGATATAAATATTATATAGATTAATAATAATATTGGATGAATATAAATATATAAGTTTACATATAGGAATATATTAGCCTAGATTTTTTTTTTGGAAATATCGGACTATTTGTCGACATACCCTTATGACATATGTCGACATACATGCCAGAAAACTGAAATTTGAAATTTGAGTTTAGAATTCAAATTACAAGCTATCCTCTCTTTTTACACTTACTCTTACATTCTGAAAATTTCCTTTTTGACCAGAGAATATGTCCTTTAATGTTCTACTTATTCACTCTATATCTATCATATCATTTCATTCTCTTTATTTCAAAATTCAAATATCATTTCACTCTCTTATCTCATCAAACTTTCAATAATGGCTTCTTCTAGTCGAAATCCAAAAACCATTAGGCTTTCCCTTTAATGAGAAAGATGCAATTAAAGCCTATATGTAATATATTACTTTTGGAAAATTTCTCCTGGAAGGTTTACTAAATTCATAGATATTATTCTTATGATTTACATGATCTTAGATTTGAAAATAAAGCTCTTAGTTTGGTTGAATCTTCTCAAAATGATTTTGTTTGTTACCCTGATTTGATCAAAATGTTATATGCCAATTTAAGCGGAAAATTTTATCAAGGAGAAGAAGGTCAAATTTGGAGTAGGGTTAATGGCACCTAAATAGTGTGAAATTTTGGGTCATATTCTTAGTTGTAAGTCTAGTGGAACTGACCTTTCCACTTTTTAAGTGATGTTCAAAACCGTGAGGTATTTTATGATATTTTCAAAAATGACGATTATTTTGAATTTAACAAAAAAAATCTTTATCCAAAACTGAGACTTATGAGTCTCATTTTACAACAAAGTATTACTTTGAGGGTGAGTATTTATAATAACCCTATGGTTTTCAAAGCTATTTTTTATGGTCGCTACAACATAAATTTGGCATGAGTCATTTTAGATGACTTTGTTCAAAAGAATATTTCTAGACATGAGATCACACTCTTCCATGGTGTGCATCTTACTAGAATTTTCTTATATCTTTGTGTGGATTTAATAGGAGAAAAATCCGTTTCTCGAAAAGTTTTCGACAAAATATCTCTCTTATGCATATTCCACAATTTTTCGAACCATATGAGACTCTCTTCGAAAAGAAGCAAAGATTGTGATGGAAGAAGAATAAGAAATTCAACAAAAAGAGGGAGAAGAGGGAGATGAAATGGAAGTGGAAGAAAAGAAGTAGCGACCCGCAGTTCCGTACCCCTTGAGTTGATAATGATTCTTCCTTATTCAACCCAAAGCGTACGAAAGAGCGAATAACTAGGGTAAAGAAGAAAGAGGTAGAAGAAGAAGAGAAAGCAATAACATCGAATCTCACAATTGCAGCGGAACAATATATAATAGATAACAACCGATCTTTATATAAAAAGAACTACTACTATTTTATACGTTACATCATCTGAATACACACAAATCAATAGCACAATACCGGACAGTTGTAATAACTTGTCCTCACAAAGCTGAATATATAGCATGCCATATACAGCAGAATATAAGTCAGATACGTGATATACGTCTCCGTCAACCAGTTCGTTTCTTAAGTTTCATAACAGCCTATCCTGTATTTGTAATACTCGCTCTGATCTGAGAATTATAATAAAATAACACCCGAGTCAATCTGGAAAACAAACGTGGGAAAATACACTCAACTGAATTATTAAAGTGTTCAAAATGCTTTGAAATCAAAGGTATCTCGTAAGACCAAGCCATAAATAAACATGTCGAGTTTTTACCTTACGACAATCGAAACATTTTTGTCAAATCCGTCTGATATTATAATAATGCCTATAGAAAGTAAAATAGAATATAGCAAAAATGCTTGCATCTCACGTTCCACCATAGTTGGGCACAATCAAAACTCTACGGGCACTTATTGGAAAATGGATTCCATACAATGGCAGGGCTACTGGGGTACCGCCCATCACAGTACCTGGTCTAGGTCAGCATATCAGGACCACTACCGATCCCCTACAATATAAGACGGGCCTACCCCTAACCTGGATAGACCGAATATGATCACCCCGCAGTTGGGATCAACAACCGCCATACTGCCGAGATCAAAAAGACTCTAGACAGGGATGACCTTACCCTAATTGGGTGCTACCACTTAGCCTTGCTGCATCTCCCATGTTTTATCCTTGGTTGATGAGGCTTGAGGCTAAGCATTACCTTTTAAGAACGAATTTCACTTAGAATGCTCATCGTCCTCCAATGACGTTGTTTTGATAGCATTCGTCCATACAAGTTGCCCTGGGTCTGGACAAACCGAATCACCGTCTTCAACATCTTCACGGTCTTCATTCGTTATGTTCAAACTGGATCGAAGTGGTTTTCAAATAATTAAATCCGATCACGGTCTCTTTGAAACGATCAGCGCGTTGGCCAATACTGATAGTCAATTATTTAGCTATCAAATAACATTCACAAGCCAAATATTTTATTTCCACTGAAAAACTCCCAATCTTATTAAATTTAGATTTCAAATAAATTAATCATTTTATCCGAAAATATACACTTAAAACATTAAAATAAAACTACTTAAATCACTTTATTCAAAATGATAGTTAAGAAATTCTATAATAATTTCCCAAGTAAAACTTATGCCAAAAACTACTTTTAAAATAGAAACGTTATAGAAGGCATAAATATTTAATAGTTATCCTTTAAATCATAATACTAATTTAACCTTTAAAAATAACTAACTACTGTAATTAACTTAATTAATACTTACTTTAAGAATTTTTAAATAATTTAAATAATAAAATTTTCTAAAACATTCTTTTAAAACTTCTAATTTATACTCAAAAATCTTTCTTTGAAAATATACTTTGCTTTTCAAGAAAGTACACTTTCCACTCCAATAAAATTGGTCTTGCCATTATAAACCCTTCTCAATTTATCTTCAGTATAAAATTTACGTTCCAACCCCATAAATTTTCTTTCCCATACTTTTAAAAATAAAATACTCTTTTATTTTTAAACGATTTACTTATCCCGTTATAAATTTTCACTGTGAATTTATACTTCCAAATTATCCACTGATGATTACTTCACTTTATAAAACTTCGTTTATAAATTCCATAGTCTCATTTTCCTTTTAATCACTATTTCAAAACACTTAATCGATTCTCAAATTGAATTCCTGAATTAATTCCATTTTGAAATTTATTTCTTGATTTATATAAATTTATTCCCAGAATTTATTAATTCTAGATTCACTCCTTTATTATGATTTTTAATCTTATTTAAAACTAAAAACATCAATTCCACACTTAAATTCAAAATTCTCCTTTTCATTTCCTAAACCATTTAGATCTTATATTTAAGAATATGTTCCTTTGTGCTTAAAAACAATATTGCTTAAGTCATTAGCTTAAAAACCCTTTTAATTCAAATTTATCCAAAATCTCTATTTTTCCATACCCGAAATTTATTAAATAGGTTTTTAAAATCAAACTTTTTATCCTTTTACAAATTCATTCTTTTAATTTATCCAAATTCATTATAATTATTTTACTAAAAATTCTCATTTTATTTTCCTTTAAAAATCAAATCTTTATATTTTTGATATTTTAAAATACCAAAATATATTTAGCAAGTCCATAACATTCAATACTTTCAATTTTAAATATATTCTATCACAGATTATCAAATAAATCATATCACTGACTATGACAATAAATTTTAACATTTTTGAGGAATCCAATTGGATCCCTCCAACATGTTTCCCTACATCCACAGATGTTAGCACAATATAATACCAATCCCACTTCGAGGGGAATATCGCGGTATATATGGTCATCTGCTATTATGCGGGGAGCATAGGATCTCATCTGCTATATATGCGGGAATATCTATCACTCCAATATATATATATATATATATATATATACTACTACACATGATATCACATTCACACTGATAATAATTAACAATTTCAATCAATCATCCAATAATTTAATTTTAACTATTAAATTAACCAGAAATTCAATTTGATTGAGATTAACCCATCTTTGACTTTTAATTTGCAACCCACTTCCATCTCGACTTGTTTTCTTTCCGATTTAGACCTTGTATAACATTATAAGGTTTATTAACATTTGAACTAATCAAACAATCAACTACCATTTAATAATTTAATTTTAAGCTGATAATTAAATTTTTAAACTAATTTTCCATTAAAAATCTTTTAGTAACTAAAATAATTAAATAAGTTAATTAAACAAATTAATCACCATAATACATTATTCTAAAATAAAATAGTAGGTTTAATATGTGTATAAGTATTTTTATTTTATTTTATTTTCTTTGAAACTGCATATACTAAAAAATAACAAATATAGATTTAGAAATCAAATTCTTATATAAATTCCTATATTTTTCCAAAATCTTATATATATGCATATATCTACCGAATTTTAAAACAAAATTATTTTGTATCTCACTGTGAATTAAGATCCTATATATATATATATATATATATATATATATATATATTCTGTCTCCTCTAATATGTTTATACATACATACATACATATATATATTCAAATTAAATTAAAACAAAACTGCAACCTCACTGACTAACCTCCCTTCGCGAGCACTATCGACCCAATAACATCACTCAGAGCTTAGAAGTTTCCTGCGCATCGTGACTATCACCTGAAGCGACGACTACAGCCCTTATCTTGTCCCTGCCTTGACAATCCCCGAACTTCTAGGCTCGAGTTCGAGCTACTTCGCTCGCGGTCACCACGAAAAGAGAAACCCACTTCGATGCTTCGACTTCCCACTCGCACCCACCATAGGAAAACATGACACCTGAAGTTCGCTCCTCCCTGATTCGCCACCAAATCCAAGCTTAACAACCCACCTCAACTTCGCACTACAAGCGACCGCTTCCCCTACCATAGCTTTGGTCGTGCCTCTGTACCTATCTCGATCGTGAAACGTGGCCTGGTGCTCGCATGCCATTGAACTCCCCTCCTTACTTCATTCGACCTGATTTTTGAATCGAAGAACGAAGGAAGAGGTGCCCTTCAAATTGTTGATTACGAAAGGGAAGGCGACTCGTTATTAAAACAAAAATTCGATGCAGGAATTTGATTTTTGGAAGGAAGGAATGTCGATTTGAAGGAATTGAAAACAAATCAGGCAACTTTCCCCTTTTTTTTCAAGCTTTTTGACTTGCGGTGATGCAGTTTTTAAACGATAAAAAGAGGGATACAAGAAGTGATATTGGCATGCTTGAAAAGCTTTACGTGATGAATGAGATTAGTATAGTGATTTGAATTGAGGGAAGCAGCTGACATGATTTGAAGAAAGATAGAATAACAGATGATGGTAAAGGATTACAACTGAAGGTTGACTACAATATACAAATATGTATGTATGTATATATATATTAATTCAAATTCAAATTGTTTTGATAAATGCAATTTAAAATTTCGAACTCCTATCGAGGCATGCCGCTAGGCGTTTATAATGTTATACCTCTATTTCGAACGCAATGGAAAAGGTTTCAAGGCCTACTCGATCGTATGGAGAAGATAACTTTTTGGACCCAATTATTATATTGAATTTTCAAGTCCGAAATGCTACTTTTTGTAAACAGTCGAATTAGCACCCCAGACCACTTCCTTGAGTCCAAAGCGGTGTTTGCGACCTTTTTGAGTATAAACATCAATAGTTTGGAGTTGACTAGAATTTTGGTATTTTTATTTGGGGCTTTGGGTTTCAGCCCAATAACCTAACAAGAGGACACAACTCATCTAATACCCTAACTCCCCCTCCACTCCTCTTCGTTCATTCATAACATTTTCCTAACACTCTCAAGCTAAAGGAAAATGGGGGAAATGATAGAAAATTAAAATTTCTAAACCCTAGATTGCTAGAAAATTCAAGATTCAAGCTCCAAAATCAAAGAGAAGCTTAGGTAAGCAACCTCTTTGTCTTCTCCATCTCAATCTCTCTTCGATTTTTCAAAATTCCAAAACCCTAATTTAGGAAAGTGGAAATTTTCCATAAGGGCCTCTTTAGCAAGTGAAATTAGTTTCTAGGACACACAACTGAAATAATTACTTTCAAGGACAAAACACGAAATAATTAGTTTATAGGGCCTAAAAACCTATGAAATTATGTCCTTAAAAGTAATCGAACTGCTGATTTTGTCCTTGAAAGTAATTATTATGCCGACTTTGGCCTTGAAAGTAATTTCTTTGAATGTGTGTTCTAGAAACTAATTGGACTGCAAAGTTTGTCCTTCTGGTGAAATGCCCCTTTAGGAAATTCATTTCATTTGATAATAGATTGAGGAACTTGAGGTCTTGTTGAAGAGGAATTGGTCTTGATTTGTTTTAAGGCTTCTCATTCGTTGTCTTTGGGTTTTAAAAGTGAGTTCTTGAACTCATATCTATGTCTATAGTTTTCATTGTGGTTAGGTATGAATTCCTAACATCTATTTCATGTTCATTAGCTTTTGATTTGAATTGATTTGGTGAATTTTTCAATTTTGGTATTTTGAAGTCAAAATCTTTAAAGATCCTATCTTGGATGTTTGGATATGTTTTTAGTGGTGTACCGAAGAGGCCATAGGGCTAGGTTGTCGGTTGGCATAAATCCCTAGCATTCGTCGCTCGTTTGATCGCTTCCGGTTTGGATTTTTTGCCCTCTTGGGCTAGGCTGATTTTTGCCTAGTAGAAAAATCTAGACGTCTGGTAGGGGTCCCTGGAAAAGACAAAAAAATAATACACGTAGAAAAAATGGTAGAGCCAAAATCCAAACGTTTGGTTAAACCTACCAGATGTTTGGAAGGGTTCTGGATTAAAAAGAGAAAGGAGAAAAAACATATATATTTCCAGAACCTAGGGCTAGAATCTGGCTAAACCTACCAGACGTTTGGAACTGTGTAATTTTGCCTATTTTGGCTATTTTTGAGTGGGTTTCAAATTTTTATCGATTTTTATTGTTCCGGATAGTTGTTGATGACTTCTTTTATAGTTTTTTGGGAATATCCATTTGATGGATTTAATGTCGATTTTTATGATTTTAATTCACGTCGTTGAATGTGGATTTTGGTGATAGATTGTTTTTACAATCATTTCTGTGATTTGTCACTTTAAAATACAAAGGCTTTTATACTAGTAGTATATATTCAAACTCTTTCACAAAAATAATTTCAATGTTACTTTTAATATGAAGCTCGTTTTTAAAACCGTTTTCCAATCTATTAGTATATACAAACCTTTACCTCATTCGTATGAGAAATCTAATTAAACGAGTTAGCAAAACAAGTGGAATGAAACGCTTGCGTTTACTTCGTCGGTTAATTTTTGGACTTGTTCGATTAAAATCTCGTGACAGTTTTCAAGTGGAAATCTACAATTTGTTCGTAAATATTTAAGTTAAGCCAGTGGTTATGGGACATGAAGCTAAACTCCTTTATTTACTAGCCTAGTGTAATTTACACTTTTTATTGACCAATGATGATCATTTTATGGTTTAGCCTAGAGATATGCGATGTCTCTTTGTCCACGTGGGGGACTGTACCTCGATTTATGGAGCTTCGCCTCGTTTTTATGGGCTAAGGACCCATGGTATTTTGACCATTCGTGAAGCAATCTGCTCAATGAGTTGGTGCATGGGGGGTATCTTTTTAGGTGTGTCGATGTTCGGCTCAATAATTATGTGCATGGGGCGTATCTTTTTAGGAGCGTCGATGTTCGATTGTGCATGGGACGTATCTTTTTAGGTGCGTCGATGTTCGGCTATCAGTCCCCATGGGGGACTATACCCCATATTTTTATGGGTTAGCAACCCATGGGATAGTGTCCCATTTGTAATAGGCCTCCCCTTTATGTTTTCTGGATTTCTAATTATTGATTTCTAGGATTTGTGTTTGACCAATTTTTTTGCGAATTATACTGATAAGTTCTATCGGTATTTGTGGCTTGGTGAATAAGTTAAAGAATATGATATTCTTTTTGGCGATTTGAGAAAATTTGAGATATTGTATGATTTTTACCTAATGTATATTTTTCACAATATTGCATAATTGTTATCATACGTTTATTCCATGTCTCTTATCCTATTTCATTTTTTATGATATTTATAGTTAGACTGATCCGTTTATTATTTTCTTCTTAAATAATACTCGGGTCAGACCGAGGTATTTCAAATGCTTCTACTTGACTTCTTATCAGGATCCGTCATCCGACTTTTGGCTAACTACTTTAGCTTAGTAGTTTTTGTTATTATACATTCGAGATAGGGACTCCTTGATGTATACATATTCTTTTTTCTAGCACTTGTACTTATTCTTTTGTGGTGTAGTGGATCTTGTATGACCACTACTCTGATGTACACTTTTATGTGTTATATTCATATCTTTTTCCGCCTTAGTGATATTAATATATGTGACAGATTTTGTGTTATGCTTATTTTATATTTGTTTCCGAAGACCATATAGCCACTGTGTAGTAGCTTTGAGTTTGTTTTTGATCTGTCATATTTCCTCATAAAATGAAATGCATGCCATACTAGCTGATATATCGGTACTCGCACAAAGAAATTACATAGATGGTCGCTCCTCAACAACATTATTCTTCGTGCTAGTCGATGTCATTATCTCGTAATGTCCTTGGCTAGTGTGAGTATAGAGGTGGGGCGTCACAGATACACTCACTCTTACTAACTTCCCAACTCACCCATAGGTTCCAAATAATAATATCCCCTCAGTAATTCAAATTATAGTTTAAAACCAAATTTTAAACTAGCAAAATTTTCTAACTCTCTAAACTTTCAAAAAAAATCGCCAGCGTCTCCTTTACGGCAAGATTGAAACAACTACAAAACTGCCTCTAGGGCCTAAAATTCTCAAAAGAAAACAAAAGCCAAGTGGTTAGATCAGAAAACCATCAAATTTCATATGGTAATTTAAAAACATACCTTTTTTCGGTCAACTAAATTTATCTTCTGAAATCAAAACATCAATTTAGCTTTGCTTTTAATTACCTGCACCCTACTTAGCAACAATATCCAATCACAGAATTCAAAAACATTTCATTCATTTCTTTTCAAAAATTTTAATATTTGATTTTCTTAAGCCCGTATGCTATACATATATCATCCGTACGCAATACCAACTCTAATTGCTCACTCGATCACACAATTTCACTTTCGAACTAGTATTATCCACCCGACTTCCTAGTGCGGACTCAGATCTGGTTTCTTGATCAGAAACCGTCATTCTCCTTGCATAGCCATATATTATGATAGAGAATTTCAGGGTCAATCAAAAATCCATATACAGAGTTGACCGTCAAAAATCGAGTGAAAAATCCCAACTCGGATCGGTATGACTATCTCAAAGTTCTATGTTCGAATCTAAATCCAATCGCTATATGAATAAAATAATATATATATATATATATATACATCCTATGTATTTATCTCAATTGATTATCAGCTATATCGATTCTCTTTTTATTCACATTTATATTGATTTCCATTCACTTATTCACAATTTGCCTTTTCACCACTTTTATTTAATCTTCATTCAAATTCTTACTCAATATTTTCCCAATATCAAATTTACTTAAGAATTTCTCTCAATTTTCTTAAGTTTATTATAAATATCTTATACAACCTTCTATAGTTATTTTTCCACTTCACCACTAAAGTTATATCCATTTTTATTCAATTTATATTTTCAATTCCATTTGAACTCAATTTACTTTCCAATTTTAAATATTGAATTCAATTCACCTTATCTCAAACCATATTTAGTTAACCATTTCTTTAATTAGTTCCACTCACTAATTTGTTCATATCACAATCAAATTTTATTTCCAAACTTCTATATTATTTAGTCCATTCGAACGAATTTTTCGATTTCACTTTACTTACACAATTTAAATTAAATATCATTCCAATATTCAATTTCAATTCATTTGCTACCCATTTAAATCAATTAGTTTACTTAAAATTTTTGTTTTCAATCCTTTGTTTTGTTTAGTCCGACTTGGGCTAAATTTCCAGATCCCTCTTAGTTCAAGTTAATTCCCTTTTCAGTTAAATTTCCAAAATTTATAAGTTCAAACTCATCAATATTCTATTCACCATTCCTTCCCATTTCATTTCACTTAATTGGTTTATTTTACTCATTTATTTGGACGTAATTCAAATTTAATCATTATTCAAATGTTTGGTTCCAATTTCCATTTGGTTACAAACTAAATTAATTTGTTCATTCACAAATTTATTTTCAAGTTAATAAAATTTATTATTCAATAGTTATTTCCAGTTGGCCCACTTGGGCTTAATCTCTGAAACCCCACTTTACATAACTCAATTCAATTTGATTTTCACTTTAATTCAAATCTTATAAGTCTTCAAACTTATTGATATTCTATAAACATTTTTAAACCAACTCCAGAGTCTTTAAACAACCACTTAAGTATTTCAATCATTTTTTAAATCAATTATATCAAAAATCCTTTGGTATACCAAATTATTTCTTTGCATTTCAAAACCAAACCCAATTTTTGCAAACAAATTCCAATTCAAAACATTCAGGCAGCAATCCTTCCTTGGAAACTCAAAAATGAATATCGATGATGCTGCAGTCATCGTCGAAATTATTTTCCAATGATCGAACTCACTTCGGTGCTTTTACTCTTTGGAAACATTTTTTCGAATATTATTAATTCCAAATCTCGCCAGATTTCAAATCCAATTCAAAAATATTTTCGAATAATATCACTATTGTTCCTCTAAAACCTTTGGAAATCATTTTCAAACTCAAAGGGAATTTAATTTCCCAAATTTTCGAATTTCAAATCCTTTCAATCTACATTCAAATATTACACTGGAATTTGATCCCATTTCAAATCATAAATCACACTTATAAATTCATATTTACAAATTCTGAATTATTTCTCTTACTTTTGGTTATAACATTAATTTCTTATTTTAATTCTACACAACATTGATAATAGTTTAATATTATCATTCACTAACAACCAAGTAACCATATCTAATTATAATAATTTATGGAAATTATTACTTTTATATATAAAAATAATTTGGGTAAAATTATTTCATTTACCCTATTTAAACAACACTATGTCGAATTGTTCTATTCAAGTGTTTAGAGATCCCTATCAATAATGTTAATTACTCGTATTGACCAGAACCCATAAGTCACTCAACAAACCAATCAACACAATATAAAACAATTTTATATTCACTAACAAATACGTGCTTATATCTATTAATACACTCAAACTCATTCTAGGGTGCTACTGACTCTATCTCTAATGAGTAATCCCCACCAGAGCCAAGATTCTCGTTTAACCTTCAGCCTGATACCAACTATAGCGACCTGCAGTTCCGTACCCCTTGAGTTGATAATAATTCTTCCTCGTCCAACCTAAAATGTAAGAAAGAGCGAATAGCTTGGGTAAAGAAGAAAGAGGTAGAAGAAGAGGAGAAAGCAATAACATAGAATCTCACAATCGCAGCGGAACAATATATAATAGATAACAACCGATCTTTATAAAAAAAGAACTACTACTTTTTATATATTACATCATTATAGTACACACAAATCAATAGCACAATACGGGACAGTTATAATAACTTGTCCTCATAAAGCTGAATATACATCATACCATATATAGTGGAATATAAGTCAGATACGTGATATACGTCTCCGTCAACTAGCTCGTCTCCTGAGTTCCATAACAGCCTATCCTGTATCTGTAATACTCAGTCTGACCCTAGCATTATAATAAAATAACACCCGAGTCAGTCTAGAAAATCAGCGTGAGAAATACACTCAATTGAATTATTAAAGTTTTCAAAATCTTTTGAAATCAAAGGTATTGCATAAGACCACGCCATAAATAAACATGCTGGGTTTTTACCTTACGATAACCAAAACATTTTTATCAAATTCGTCTGATATTATAATAATGTCTATAGAAAGTAAAATAGAATATAGCTGAAATGCTTGCATCTCACGTTCCAGCATAGTTGGACACAATCAAAACTGTACGGGCATTTATTGGAAAATGGATTCCATATAATGGCAGGGATACTAGGGTACCGCCCATTACAGTACTCGGTCTAGATCAGTGTACCGAGGACCACTCCCGATCCCCTGCAACACAAGACCAGCTACCCCTAACCTGGATAGACCGAATAAGATCACCCCGCGGTTGGGATCAGCAACCGCCACACAGCCGAGATCAAAGGGACTCTAGACAGGGATGACCTTACCCTAATTTAGTACTATCCACTTGCCTTGCTGCACCTCCCTTGTTTTAGCTATTCCCGGTTGATGTGGCTTGAGACTAAGCGTTACCTTTTAAGAACGAATTTTACTTAGAATGCTCATCGTCCTTCAATGATGATGTTTTGGTAACATTCGTCCATACAAGTTGCCCTGTGTCTGGATAAACTGAATCACCATCTTCATCATCTTCATGGTCTTCACTCGCTACGTTCAACCGAATCGAAGTGGTTTTCGGATAATTAAATCCAATCCTGGTCTCTTCGAAACGATCAGCACATTGGCCAATATTGATAGTCGGTTATTTAACTATAAAATAACATTCACAAGCCAAATATTTTATTTCCACTGAAAAACTCCTAGTCATATTTAATTTAGATTTCAAATAAATTAAATTACTTTATCCAAAAATATACACCTAAAACATTTAAAATAAAACTACTTAAATCACTTTATTTAAAATAATAGTAAAGAAATTCTATAATAATTTCTCAAGTAAAACTTTAGCCAAAATCTACTTTTAAAATAAAACTGTTATATAAGGTATAAATATTTAGTAGTTATCCCTTAAGGGCCCGTTTGGATGGGCTGAAATAAGCAACTTTATAGCTTTTTAGAAGCAAAATAAAAAAAGGCTACATGGATGTAGAAAATATTTGGGCTTTAAAAAGTTGCTTTTCCACTTATTTCGAAAGCTAATTTTTTTTTGCTTTCGGCTTCCATGATCCAAAAGAAGAAATGACTTTCTGGCCGCGTTTTCACAATTAGGGTTTCTGGGCGATATTTTTCATTTTCAATCTCATCGAGCCGCACTAATTTTCCGTGATATTCTTGATAAAGGTACTCTTTTTCTTCTCTGGTTTATTCTCAATACTCTCAATCTACTTCGATTTCGTTTATTTGTTGTTGGTTCATAGATATTTCGATTTGAAACATTGGTAGCCATTAGCATGGAAGTTTTTTCGAGTTCATTTGTTACCAGAACAAATTTATCTGAACAAATTTCTGGCCGCGTTAGATGAACAAGTTTCCATGTGGGAAAAACGAGTCGATTATAAAAGTAGGAGATGAAGAAGAATTGCAACAGCAGAAGTGATTAATAATTTATCTTAACACTTCGATAAGAAGATAAACAATTAGTGCGCCCTCTTTCTATGTTCATTTCAACATTTGCTAATTGCATACAAAAGGTTAATAATTTTACTCATCTGTAAAGGCAATATTATAAAATTATATAAAGCTCATTTGCTAAAAAATCAGAACTGGAAACAAATGGAAACTGAGTTTTTCATTAGTCAACTTATTTGGTAAAATATCAGAACTAGAAACAATAGGCTTATAGAGGGAGTATGAAGAGCAGTTTGAATGAGTTTGCTAATGTTTGATTCAAAAGATGAGAGTTACTTGCTGAATCATTAGAATTTGGTTAGCAAAAAAATATTAACTGATGTTTAATCACGATTCAGTGTTCTTAATAGGAAGTTTAATACAAATACATTTCAAACTATATGGAAACATCTTCTATAGTAGAAAAGAACACATTCAGATATATGTAGCTAATGATCGTTGCCGGTATGAAGCATGTATAATAAGGTCTACATGTTATTACCATTGCTGTCGCCAAACAGTAGATTTATGGACCACTAGATCAGATACTTGATTTTTCATGTCGTGCTATTTAGATTGCTTAACCTTTTCAAAAGTATAGTTAGAAAATTTATTAGATTGACAAGGTATGGATCTTACTACCATTTGTATATTAATTCTTATTAATGTAAGCAAATCCTTCGATGTGATAGATTGAACCAATCACAAAAAGACTTTACGCCTATGAACTTCAGATTAATCATTTACAATTTATTATGGAAGTATTATTTCTTCGTCACAGGAATTGATATACTTTATATAAGTGAATTGATATATTTTATATAAGTGCATATAGGCTGTATATGGTATCTTTTCAAATACTAGTTATACTACAGTTAGATGATTGTGAAATATTATTGTGAAATACTAATGTTCAAAATTTTACTATATCTTATCTAACTTCAATGACGATCCTAGTAGATGACCTCTGATAATGTTACTCAACATACTAATCCTTCATATGAGTCGGCACCCCTAGTCTCAGCTAATTAGGACAAAACAAAAGAAGGCGTCTTTATAGATTTGTTGGTGGAAAAAGTAAATGCATGTGGAAAACATAGAGTGATTGGAACATTTTCCAAAAATGAATGGGAAGACATTCGAAGGAAATATTATAATATATGTGCTCAAAAATATCTTCCAAAAGCATACAAAAATAAGATGCATTCTTTGAAGGAGAAGTACAAAGAGCACGAAAAGCTGATTGTTGAAAACACTGGCTTAGGATGGAACTCGGTGTTGGGTACGGTGGATGCGGACAATGCTTGGTGGGATGACTACATTAAGGTGATAGTTATTATTTAATCAAAAACAAGTTATCCGGATATCATTTTAAACTAATATTTATTTACCGATCAGAGGTATCCAAAGTCAAAGTGGATAAAGAAATTTCGAACTGAAGGATGCCCAGAGTATGACAAGCTAGCTATTATTTTTGACGATGTAGTAGCAGGAGGAAAACTTCAAGCTTCACATTTAGATGAATTTGATTCAAGTGATGATCATGTTGATTTGCATCCAAATGTTTCTCATTCTACATCTCGTCATAGCCTACCTGTAGCGATGTCACTTGCTGAAGAAATACCTAATGACGAAGTACAAGAGGATGCTACAAGTGGTTTAACATCTAGGAGCACAAGTAGGAGCAGTAAACGTGACAAAAGAGAGAGGAATGAAATGGATGTCAATGAATCTATCAAGGTTTTAGCCGAGACTTCTAGAGCTAGATTGGAGGAGAAAAAGAGAAAGCGTGAGGAGAAAAACAAATATTCTATCTCAGAGTGCATGAAAATTATTGATAAGATGGCTTTAAACATTGATAACCATGCACGTATCCGTGTTCTGCAGTTGCTTCAAGAAAAATTATGGAGGGAGACATTTGTTCACATGTCCGATGAGCTAAGGTGGGATTGGATCTTATCGGTTTAAAGATTGACGAAATGGTAATACATTGAAAAACTATATGAAGTTATTAGGATTTTAACTCTCCATGTTTACTTAACTAGTATGAAAGTATGAACTTTTATTTTGGGATGTTGTTGTTATCATTTTGTGAATGTTGAATGGTACAAGTTTGAGAATGTTATGTTTTAATATGTAAAAACTTATGTATTGTTTCATTTTGTGAATGTCATCTGCTGTTGTTTGCAGACAGAGTTATGAAGGAGATGATGTTGTTATTGGTTGGCAGGGTGGTGATGTAAGGCTGTTACAGATGATGGAACTGGAAATGCAACAGGCAGCTTATGGTGAGATGTTTGGCAGTAAGTTGATGGTTGGTGGGTTGGGGTTTTGGTCAGTTATGGAAGAAGAGATGTTCAGTTTTAATAGCAAAAATACTATAACTGGTGTAGCATCTATAGGGTATAACTGGTGTAGCATCTATAGGGTATAGTTTAGACTATATACCAATTAATTTTGTATTGGAATAAACTAATTTCAATTCTTTTTTATATAAAAATGCTTTTAAATATCATGAGTTAGATGTTAAATTTGATATAGTAAAATTTGATTCATGTGGTGGAACGAAAATAAAGAATGAGCAGATTCAATCTTCATAAAAATTAATTCATTTGCTGTTTATTTAAATTTGCATTGCAATGTCTAATGAGTAAATATCAATATTAATTTTTCTTATCATGTTTTAAACCAGTACCGAGTAATTTTGTTTTTGTTTGCTGCTGCTTACTTAAAAATGTGGTTTGATTGTTGATAGTGTGTTAGTATTTTATCTGTTTTTTTCTTTTACAATGCTAGATAATTAGTGATATTACCATGATTGTAGGAAAAACTATGGGACTTCTAATGCACAACTAACATATAAAAGTGAATTTGCTATACCCTATAGTTGCTACACCAGTTATAGTTTTAATATAAAAGTGAAGTGTAGAAGTTGTTGAAGTTGTTGATTTATGCAGTAACGTATGAAGAAGGTGGCAGTGTTATGTTGCAGTAAGGATTATCATAAATAAAAACCTTGAGTTAGAATCTGCACAATAATCTGCAGCAACAGGGTTACAATATGCAAAATATGAGTAAGAGGAGGTTGTGTTATAAAACAGCAAATAAGTTATGTTCCTCTTCTGAATTTTAATAGCAAATAGGACCTGCTGCATTTTGGTGAAGAAATTGTGTAAAAATTGCTGAATAGTGTATTTATGCTCCCCATTTCAAATCATATTACTGTATAAAAATAGACATTTCTATGTTGAATTGAATAGAAGTGTGAGTTTTGATGTATATTCCATGCTCTTTCTATGCATTGACCAATTAATGAAACAGATATCACATTACTACATGTACCAGGCATAAATTTATGATACTGTCTGATTTATCTCTTTAATGCTCTGTTTAATTGCAGTCTGTTGTTTTCTTGCCTTGTTGAACTCATTTATTTGATTTATTAACAGATGTTTCAAGTCAAAACTTTGAAGACACCCAAGAAAAGCCACAAAAGAAGAGCAACAAGTGGAGTTTCTCCTATTTTTGATCAAGTAAGTTCTTGAAACTTTAGATTTTCCATGATTACGATTTTATTTTCAATATATTTGTATTATTCTTTGCCAAATATGTTTCTACGTATAGGATATTGACGAATATGAGTTCAAGTAGCGAATCTAGTAGATCAAGTGATATCGAACAAGAAGCTATTGAATTAATAGTTAGCCATATTGGAAAGAAGTATTATTCAAGAATCCCGAGACAACCGTATAGAAATGATTCATTGAGTGGAAGAGAATATGTTTTTAATGTACTCAATGGTCATATGGCTAGATGTTTGGACATGTTCTGTATTCATACAAATGTTCTACTCGATTTATGTGAGGCTCTAAAGACTCGTGGATTGTTGCGTGATACACAACATGTCAAAGTGGAAGAACAAATGTGCATATTTCTATACACAGTTGGTCATAATGATAGTAATAGAGTTGTTTCTGATCGTTTTCAACATTCTCCGGAAACAATTTCACGTCACTTTGGAAATGTATTAAAGGCTTTATGCAAATTTGCTAAAGAAGCCATTGTACCTCCAGATTTCACGATAGCTCATCCATACTTGAAAAGTAAAGGTGATAAATACTGGCCTTGGTTTAAGGTATGTTTTTATAGTAACTTTATTACATGCTTAGCCAATTGCTCTCAAAAGTTGTTGTTCCTGTCAATGTCACTTATACATAAGTTCAAATTGATCGAAATTTCATGTTACATTTTTCAAAAAATCTTATTCTTGTTTTTGTATGTGTGATAGTCATATATGTAACTGTTTTTTCTTCTTTTAGAATTGTATTGGAGTGATTGATGGCACGCAGATTAGCGCATCAGTGGCTGGAAAGGCACAGATTCCATATCGAGGGAGGAAAAGTTTACTTACCCAAAATGTAATGTGCGTATGCGATTTTGATATGTGTTTCACATACGTCTTAGCTGGATGGGAAGGTAGTGCAAATGATTCAAGAGTATTGATGGATACAATTAATAATCCAAACAAAAGGTTTCCAATGCCTCCAAAAGGTATTATTTACTACTGTTTTTCACAATAATGTTTGTATGAATTTTAAAATCATGAAATTAAATTGCTCTTATAGTTCTTTATACCAAAATAAACTTAAACAATAAACTCAAAGTTAAATTTACCTATGAGTTTATAATTGTGCATCTTTTGTTCGATAGGGAAATTTTACTTGGTCGATTCGGGATATGCTAATATGGCTGGGTTTTTAGCCCCATACAGAGGAGAAAGATATCATCGCAGTGACTTTATAGGAGTGAACATGACACCACAATCCGCAAGAGAGCAATATAATTATGCCCATTCATCTTTACGGAATATCATCGAATGTTGTTTTGGTGTTCTTAAAGCACGTTTTCCTATTTTGAAAATGATGCCACCATACAGTCTTCGCAAACAACGAATATTGTTATAGCTGCATGTGTAATTCACAACTACATCAGGAAGCATGCTTTAGATGATGAGATTTTTGAAGAATTTCAAAACAATGATTTGATCTTTTCTGAAGAAAACAATCTTAAATCTAATCAAAGTTCAGTTGGAATGAATTCAACTCAAGGAGCAAGACAAGATTTCAACAACCAAATGGAACAAATCCGTCGAGGTATGGCGGTATTTTATGATTTTCCATTTTAGATTCAGTATTCTTTTAGAAGTTTTCAATATTTCTATTATAATGCTTGAAATTTGTGTAAAAGATCAACATGCATCTATGTATGGTTTGTTGTTTGATTTTGTAACTTATAATAGATCGTAGTTGCTTTGTGTATGTGCGAACAACAAGCAAGTACTTGTGTTGTGTTTTGATTCATTTTTCATTTATACTTTGTTTTAAGATTCTAACATAAATGCCAAAAAGCTATTATGAAAATATACTTCTATCCATATCGACTTTATATCTTTTTGTTTTATAAGTCGTTATTGTACCAAACGAACATTTTGACTTTTTGACTTTATAAAAGTAGAAGCACTTATGATATTAGCATAAGCACTTTTGCTTTGAGTTGCCAAACGGGTAAATCATAATACTAACTACTGTAATTAATTTAATTAATACTTACTTTAAGAATTCTAAACAATTTAAATAATAAATTTTTCTAAAACATTCTTTTAAAACCACTTTTAAAACTTCTAATTTATACTTAAAAATCTTTCTATGAAAATATACTTAGCTTTTTAGGAAAATACACTTTCCACTCCAACAAAACCGGTCTTTCCATTATAAACCCTTCTCGATTTATCTTCAGTTTAAAATTCGCGTTCCAACCTCGTAAATTTTCTTTCCCATACTTTTAAAATTAAAACTCTCTTTTATTTTTAAAACAATTTACTCATCCCTTTATAAATTTACATTGTGAATTTATACTTCCAAATTATCCACCGATAATTACTTCACTTTATAAAACTTCGTTTATAAATTCCATAATCTCATTTTCCTTTTAATCACTGTTTCAAAATACCTAATCGATTCTCAAATTGATTTCCTGAATTAATTCCATTTTGAAGTTTATTTCTTTATTTATGCAAATTTATTCCCAAAATCCATTGATTCCAGATTCACTCCTTTATTATGATTTTAAATCGTATTTAAAACTAAAAACATCAATTCCATACTTAAATTCGAAATTCTCCTTTTTATTTTCTAAACATTTAAGTCTTATATTTAAGAATATGTTCCTTTGTACTTAAAAACAATATTGCTTAAGTCCTTATCTTAAAAACCCTTTTAATTCACGTTTATCCAAAATCTTTATTTTTCCATACCCAGAATTTATTAAATAGGATTTTAAAATCAAAATTTTTATCCTTTTCCAAATTCATTCTTTTAATTTATTCAAATTCACTATAATTATTTTACTAAAAATTCTCCTTTTATTTTCCTTCAAAAATTCAATCTTTATATTTTTTATATCTTAAATTACCAAAATATATTCAACAAGACCATAGTATTCAATAATTTCAATTTTAAATATAATCTATCACAGATTATTAAATAAATCATATCACTGACCATGACAATAAATTACAATATTTTTGAGGATTCCAGCTGGATCCCTCCAACCTGTTTCCCTACATTCGCAGATGTTAGCACAATATAAAAATACCAATCCCACTTCGAGGGGAGATATCGCGGTATACAGGGTCATTCGCTATTATACGGGGAGCATAGGGTCTCATCCGCTGTATAATGCAGGAATATCAATCACTCCAATACACACACACACACACACACACACACACACACACACTACTATATATAATATCACATCCCGACTGATAATAATTAACAATTTCAATCAATCATCCAATAATTTAATTTTAACTATTAAATTAACCAGAAATCCAATTTGAGTGAGACTAACTCACCCTTGACTTTTAATTTGCAACCCACTTCCATCTCGACTTGTTTTTTTTCCCGATTTTAGACCTTGTATAACATTATAAGGTTTATTAACATGTGAACAAATCGAACAATCAATTACCATTTAATAATTTGATTTTAAATTAATAATTAAATTTATTTTTAAACTAATTTTCTTTTAAAAATATTTTAGTAACTAAAATAATTAAATAAGTTAATTAGATAAATCAATCACCATAATACATTATTCTAAAATTAAATAGTAGGTTTAATATGTGTATAAGTATATTTATTTTATTTTATTTTCTTTGAAACCGCATGTACAAAAAATAACCTACATAGATTTAGAAAGCAAATTCTTATATAAATTCCTATATTTTTCCAAAATCTTATATATATACATATATGTACTGAATTTTAAAACAAAAACTGTTTTGTATCTCGCTGTAAATTAAAATCCTATCTACATATATTTTCTGTCTCCTCTAACATGTTTATATATATATATTATTCAAATTAAATTAAAACAAAACTGCTACCTCACTGAATAACCTCTCTTCGCGAGCACTATCGACCCAATAACATATCTCAGAGCTTGGAAGTTTCCTGGGCATGGCGACCATCACCTGAAGCGACGACTACAACCCCCATCTCGTCCCTTCCCTGACGATCCCCTCCAGGATCGAGTTCGAGCTACCTTGTTCGCGGTCACCATGAAGCGAGAACCCCACCTCGACGCTTCAACCTCTTACTCGCAGCCACCGTAGGAAAACACGACACCTAAAGTTCGCTCATTCCCAATTCGCCACTAAACCCAAGCTCAACAACCCACCTCAACTCCGCACTACAAGCGACCACTTCCCCTACCATAGCTACGGTCGCGCCTTTGTACCTATCTCGATCACGAAACGTGGCCTAGTGCTTGTGCGCCATTGGACTCCCCCTTACTTCATTCGACCTGGTTTTTGAATCGAAGAACGAAGGAAGTGGTGCCCTTCGAATTATTGATTACAAAAGGGAAGGCAGCTCGTTATTTAATTTTTTTTCGACGAAGGAATTCGATTTTCGGTAGGAAGGAATGCTGATTTGAAGGAACTGAAAATGCAGGTGACTTTTCCCCTTTTCAAGCTTTTTGAACTTACGGTGGTGCAGTTTTTGAACGAGAAAAAGAGGGAGACAAGAAGTGATATAGGCGTGCTTGAAATGCTTTACGTGTTAAATGAGATTTGTATAGTGATTTGAATTGAGGGAAGCGGCTAACATGATTTGAAGAAAGACAGAATAACGGCTGAAGGTTGACTACAATATACAAATATATATATTAATTCAAATTCAAATTGTCTTGATAAATGCAACTTAAAATTTCAAACTTCTATCGAGGCATTCCGCTAGGCGTTTATAATGTTATATCCCTATTACGAACGATACGAAAAGGTTTTGAGGCCTAACTCGATCGTATGGGGAAGATAGCTTTATGGATCCAATTATTATATTGAACTTTCGATATAAATTTTAGTGTGTTTATATCCCATACGATCACACATTAACTCCAAATACTACGAAATTTGAAATTCGACAATACTACACTATTACGGATCCAATAGAACTGATTTCGTCGAAATTCGAGACTGTGCCTCGGAAGGCTACTTTTAAATGTCAACTTAAATGGTAAAATTTTAAAACTGAACAAATCACCTTTAAATTCAATTTTAAAGCTTTTATTATCTTCAGTATTACCAACATAAATTTTACAAGCCTTCAAATTATTTTTAACAAGCTTAAAACTCAAGATTCAATATTTTATCCAATTTCCAATTATTAAATTCAATAATTTAATTATCAAGTAAATATTGATATTTGAAATTCAAGTTGATAATTAACTTTTAAATATTTAAAATCAATTAAATATTCCAATTTCAAATATCCAAAATTCTGGGTCGTTACAAAAAGTATAGGAGGAGGAAGAAATGGATACTTCTTTAGAATGTTTTAGAAAACCATCCAACCCTACCAACAAAGAGACGCTAAGGAATCAAGAGAAGCTTCTTAAAAACCAAAAGAAGCTTAAGTGTTCTTTTAGTAAAAAGTTCACTTCTCTTTCCAATAAAATGGACAAATTCTTTGGAAAGGTCATTCGTAAGCTTGGTGGGTCTTCAACATCATCATCTACATCCTTATAAACTTATCTAGTTGTTTAGTTATGTTATCTAACTTTTTATTATGTTTTTTTAGTTTGAAACTTATGTTGTTCATGTGTATTTTCCTTTAGTTCGAATGAAATCCATGTATCCTTCAAATTCTAAGTAATGAAAAATATCTGTTAATGTTCAATATTGTTTATTAGTCTTTGAAAGTCATAAATGTATAATAGTATGAGATAAAATCAAATCCATAACAAATACTTTAATTTTGAAAATATAGGTATGTGTGTCGACTTACATGTATTTGATATGCAGACATATAATGATCAAAAAGTAATTTTTTTAAAATTTCAAATTAAAAATAACTACCATCCATATATTCATTCCAAATGACTTTCTACTCTTATATAAGTCCATTTCTTCCAAAAAATTCCTTCAACATTTTATTATATACTCTATTTTCTTTCTCAAACATATTTTTACAAATATGTCTTCTCCATATCAAAAATTATGTGAAAATTTTGAGTAAACTCTTCAATCTTTCAAAATATTCTCTCTTTTATCCTACGAGATTAAAGACAATTAGAATTAAGTCAAATGCATATGAACTAGAGTGCACTATTAACAAGGATAACGAAGATTTAGATGCCATCAAAGCAGATCCAATCTTTGGGTCCAATGGTTAGGTTGAAGTTCAATGAAACGTCTAGTTATTAGGTTTGTATTTAATATGTAAATATACGTAAATACTCTTAAGATTTGGTTTGAATAACTCGGTGTGTATTTGGATTGAATTTGATTGTTTGTATGAATGATTTGGTTTGATTAACTTGAATGTATTGAAATTATATGGTTCGAAATAATATTAATAAAATTTCCTTTATCATTTATCATCATGCTTAAAATAGAATAGTATCATTTATCATATGCATCACACACACACATATCATTTGTTTAACTTAGATTATTGATTTTGAATCATATATCATCATATATTTTAGTTAAGGGAAGGTTTTCTCAAGCTTTTCTTAATTTTCACCCATTTTGGTTGATGACATAGAGGAAAAAATATAAAAATATATATACACATATTTAGGGGGAGTTACATATTATATTATATATAAGATATTAATGGTTGTCATCATCAAAAAGAGGAAGATTGGTAATACCTCGGTTATTGATTTTAAGGATAATAACCATATTAATAGTAATACATTCATATAAAATATGGATACTGATGTTTTTATCAAGTTATATAGAATACAATGCAGGATATGGTACATGTATTGATTCAAAGGCTATGCAGTATAGAGACTCAAAAAATGGATATGTAAACTCATAAGTATAAAGATCAAGATATGAAAATCTCAAGGCTATGCTATAGTATATAGAGTCATAGAGTACTGCTAAAGTCCCTAATAGAAATCTTTGATCTTTATCTTCTCGTTTTCTTATTCTTTATTAAATAAAAGTATATTTTTAAAATATATTTAAAAATATTTTATAAATTTTTTTTAATGTTGAAATGTTTATAAACTACGTTTAAATTATTTCACAAAGTATCAAAATACTTTTCAAAGCATAAAATTTTCAAAACATTTTAAAATAAATAAGTTTTCAAAATACACTGGTTTACATCGACATATAGGCAGATGATTTGTTGACATACATGCCGCTAATTTCAAATTCATCTTTTGAAATGAAATGTCTATTCGTCGTAACTCTTCATGAATAGACATGTCTATTTATTCTCTATATATATGACGTTGCAAATGAATTTTTTAACAAGTACTTTCTTATTATCTTCTCTCTTCTTACTTTGCTCACATTTCAACTGAAAATTTATTCAAAACTTCTCAAATTCAAACCAGAATCTGTTCAATCTTCATTGTATTGACTCTCTACTATTTACTTTTTGATTTCAATCATCTCTCTCTTAATCAAAGATCAAAGTGTTGTCCAAAAGGATAAAGGATCAATTGTAACCATAGATTAAGAAATTATCTTTGGAAAAACCATCAAACTCTAGTTGTATTTGCGTGGGTATGATTGTAGCACGTTCAAATCAATTGGATGTGTAGATGTCATAAAAATCCAAGAGTGTGTGCTTGTGTCCCATCCAAATCAAGTGTGTGTACCCAGAGCTCAAAAAATCTAAAGGTTGTGTCTTGTAGCCTTGAAATCGAGATTGTATTAGGTTTGCCTTCTGACTGTTTAAAGATTAACATTTGAAAAGAAATCTATACAAGCAATTGTGCGGGACTAAATGCAAGGTAACTCCGAACCAGTATAAACTACCCTGGTGTGATCTCTCTAATTCTCTACTTTTTTACTTTACTGCATTTATACTTATCTATATTTTCATTTATGATTGTTCATTTTATGTTAATTAATAATAATCTTGAAAGAATTTTTAAATGATACATGAAAATTAGAAAACACTATTCAGCTTCCTCTAGTGTTTAATTAGCCTTAAGATCCATAATTCTGCAACCCATGGTTTACAAGCAATTTCCTCACTTTTGTTTTGACTTCCAACATGGTTATGAAATATTCTTGAAAAGAAGATCTCTTCCCAAGATGCTTCAGCTTCACAGTTTCCACATAATTCGAAAGCATAAGAGTGTTATGAAATATTTTAAATTAAGATCAACATTTAGAGGTTGAAAGAAATGACTTCCAGCCTAAAGGAGGAAGTTAAAAAAAGAATAAGGAACTTCAGGAGTTGAAAGAGAAGGTAGATACAATCCTGTGGTCTGGACCTTCAGTTGAAATGGACGTAGAAATGGCTAAATTGCACCAATGGATAAATGACCTTGAAGTGGATCTATTAAATAGTAAAATGTCCTGTCAATCCTTTGAACTTATTGCAGTAGAGGCGAGTCCAGCCTTCCTACTCAACTCCTAGGAGGACAACCAGATCTCAATCTTCAGCCAACAAGGAATTTCCTACCTTGTTAAATCCACCTACAGGTCTGAGTAATGAAGTGATCCCCAAATGGAGTGGACAACTCAAATTTGAACGCATACAGTTTTTCAATAAGAAATGGGATGATAAAATTTCTCAATGTCTCAACAATTATGAAAGTCAGGTCGAAAAGCTCGAGCGGGAAATGCATACTCTCAAGCAGAAGATTAAGGACTTAAAGTGTAACGATCGCGATTTTTCGTTGCCGAAAAATCGAACCGTTACATTTGGTATCAGAGCATATGGTTAAGCGACAACCTGCTCTGTTGGGTATTACTCATTAGAGATAGAGTCAGCAGTACTCTAGAATGAGTGTGGGTGTAATAATAGATATGAGTGCGTATTTGTTAGTGAATATAAAATTGTTTTATATTGTGATGATTGGTTTATTGAGTGGTATATGAACCTTCGTCGGCGCAGCCTCGAAAACTGAATCGAAGGGGTTCCTAAACACTTGAATAGAACAATTCGACACAATATTGTTTTAAATTGGGTAAATGAAATAATTTTACCTCGATTATATTTTATATATAAAAAGAAAATAATTTTTCAGGAATTATTGAAGTGTGTATATAATTGATTGCTTGGTTGTTGTTAAATAGGATATATATATATAAAATAATTAAAAGTTGTTTGAATAAGTTAATAAAAGCAACTATTGTAAAAGAATAATGGTATAAACCAATGAATCATAAGATGAAATAATAATTAATGATGATTTACAATTGTAAGATAATCATGTATGTATATAAGAAGTAAAAATTATATAAGTAAAAGGGTTATAAAAGTGATTTATGAATAGAAAGAAAACTTTTTGAAAGAATATTTAGCATTGATTTCACTATTGTCACTGGGAAATAATAAGGGTGATGACTGCAGCATCATCAGTATCATTTTCGAGTTTCTATGTGATGGATTTGCTACAATAATGAATTTAAAAACTGAATTTTTGTTGTAATAAACAAATTTGAAAATTAAAATTCAACTTGAAGTTGATAAATATAAGTGAAAAAGGTTTTGAACTTACAATATAAGTTAGAAGTTGAATAATAAGTTTTATAACTTATTAAATGGGAAAATGTAAGTGAAACCAGTTGTTGAAGTGGTTAAACAATTAAGTTAAGTAAAATGGAATATGAATTTGAATATTGATATGAATTTGACTTAAGTAAAAGTTAAATAGGATTTACTTTGGAATTTAAAATCCGAATTGAATTGATAAGTAAAACTTAAGTTTAATTAACAAATGATGTTTAAATGGAATAACTTAAGTGAAGTTGAATAAAAAATCGATCTTTGCATCAAAGTTAAATAATCAAGTGAATTAAATGATGTAAATAAAGTTGAAATGGAATGCAAGTTAAGTAATGTTGAAAGAATTGATGTTAATATCAAAATAAATGAATAAAGTGAGTAAATGAAATTGTTAAAGATGTGAACTTAAGTTATATAAATGAAATTCAATTTTATTTGTAAAAAAGAACTAGCAATTGAGTTAAAGTATGAATTGACTGTTAATCAATAGAATATGAATAAGTTGATATGAAATGATGCATGCAAGTGTAAATTCATTTGAAAATAGTTTAATAATAGAATGAAAATCAATTGAATGTTAAACCAATTGGAATTAAAACAGTTGAACCAAATTGAATGTAAGTAAAATGGATAAAATTTGGTTGTATTGGATGTGCATTGGTTGTTATTTGCTTGTTGGTTGATTGTATGAAAATTCCTTAAGTGTTAACGAAATTGAATCTGCTAAATTGAAAGCTATGTAATTGAATTCAAATGAAAATTGAAATGCAAAGTTGAATGAAAATGAATATGCAACTTCAATAGTAAACTAAAAGTGGTATAAGAAGCATGTATTGGGAATTTTATAATTGAATTGGCAAATTGGTTTGAATATTATAATTGGAAATTATGCTAGCAGGATATACAGGTTATAAAGGAATTGGAATTTTGATTTTGAAGTTAAAAAAATTGAATGGCTCGACAAAAAGGTACGTATTTCAGTTTTTATATGAGATTTGATGATTTCCTTCTCCAGCCACTTGGCTTTCTCTTTTCTTTTTGATTCTGAGGGGCCGTAGAGCCGTTTTGTAGTCGTACCGATCTAGCCGCGCAAAGGAGACTCTGGCGAAATTTTTTGAAAATTTAGGGAGTTAGAAAAATTTTGAGAAATTTTGAAAGTTTGAAATTTGAATTTAAATTTAAATTTAAATTGTTAAGTAAACGAAGTTGTTTGAAACTTATAATTGAATTGGGAAAGCTAATTGAAATGATAGTAAATCCTTAATAAAAAGATTGTTTTGAAAAGTTAGTAAAACTAATTAGCTTTGGAAAAATAATAAACGGTTTAGGATTATTCTCCTTAACTTGCAATTTCGAGGACGAAATTCTTTTAAGGGGGGAAGATTGTAATGACCCAGAATTTTTAATAATTTAAATTTGAATATTTAATTAATTTTAAATATTAATAAGTGAATTTTTGGAGTCGAATAAATTTTATTTTGAATTTTGGATTTAATTTTGCAATTAAATCGATTTATTTAATAGTGAAATTCCACAAATAATTTGATATTGGGTTAAATATGATTGAAAATGGTTTGGAAAATTTTGTTATATCATATTAAAGTTATAGAAATATTTTGGAACTTGTAAAACTGAATTTGGAGTTAATTTGTAAAAATTGAATATTTTAATATTTAATTATCGACTGAAAAATAGCCAATTTTTGAACAGTCTCGGAATTGAACGAAACGAGTTCCATTGGATCCGTAATAGTTAGTTATTATCGGATTTCAAATTTCGTAGCAAACGGAGTTGTCGTTTGACCGTGGCAGCTCGAAACGCATCGATATCGTTTTAATTTTAATTCGGCGAGTTAAAATAGCCATTTTTCAAACGGTCTCGGATTTCGACGAAACCAGTTTCATCGGATCCGTAATGTGATATTATTGTAAGATTTCAAATTTTAAGTCGTTTGGATTTATCGTTTGTCCGGTACAAGCCAAAACGCCTAGAAATCGTTTAAATCGGTTTAAATTTAAATCGAGCGTTTATTGCCGTATCTCACACATATGATGGAATTAGCTTACGAAACCTGTTCCATTGTGTCCGGAATGTGGAAAAACCTTAGGATCGCCTGGCGGAACGCGTCGTTTGGAGTTCGTTTGCAAAAGTGTCAAATTGGAGATTTTATTATTAAAATAATATTAGTATATATATGTTATTTTATCTCAAAACCCTAGGAGATTAGGGCCAGCCGCCATTATTAGTTCCAATGGCCAGAAATCACCCGAATTCTCCTCCAATTATCTTATAATCCGCGCATCGATTCAAGAAGTTATCAACTGCAAAGTCGTAGAGGACTCTAAGATCTACGATGTGTACGGTCGAGATCGATTAATTCAAGGCGGATTGGCGGCAAATTGGGCTGGAAGGTGGTGCGTTCGGCATGCATTTCAAAGCACATGGGGTGGTCGAGCTCAGGGAGCTTTTGGGCGAACATGGGGTTTGGCGAGGGCTTCGAAATGGCGGTGGTATGATGGATTTTCGTCGAGTTTTGATTCCGTTGCTCTAAACCCTAGATGGTGGGAATTGGGTTCATTTTTCACGTTAATAGCCTGGTGCGTGTGCGTTGATCAGGGAAGAAGGGCGCAGGTGGGGGCCACGTGCGTTGAGGGGTGAGGTTTCCTTTTATTTTATTTTTTTAATTCAAAATTCAAATCGTGTAATGTTTAAAACGTGATATCTTTTGCATGCGAGGTCGGATTCGAACGAGATTTTTTTGCGTTGGCTTCGTATCGCCGAGCTCTTCGCAATGCAGCTGGTTTGGAGTCGATTGGAGCTCGTTTGAATTTCGGGTAAAATTAAACGTTCGTTTAATTTTATTCGAAACGAACGCGAAAAACGGAAATAAAATCAAGGTGAGAACTCCTCACTCAATCGAAAGGTTTTGTTTAAAATTTTGAATAGTTAATATTGATTGTTGATTGCTGATTGATTGTGTTAGTAGATATAGTAGGATATATACTATATATAGCGATATATATATATTGGCATATGTATATATCGGATTTGATTTCCCGCCTCGTATAGCGGATGAGACCCTATTGCGCCGTTATTAAGCGGAATATTTATAAAATCCCATATACCGCGATATTCCACCTTGAAGTGGAATTGGTATTGTGCTAACGTCTGTGGATGCAGGGTAACAGGTTGGAGGGATCCAACTGGATTCCTCACATATTTATTTGTTATAAATATTATGTTGATTGTTGATAATCATATTGATATATGACACTTATTCCCGTGATTGACCATCTAATGCTGTTGCATCATCGGATTCAAATTTTTAAAATTAAAAATAACGGTTTTGAATTTAAAAGGGGTTTAAAAGTGATTTCTCAAAGAATATGGTTTATTAAAAAAAAATTTGAATTGATTAAATTTTAAAATAAATAGATGGATAAATTTTTATGTTTTAAAAATTTATATTTTTATGAAATATAACTTAAAAGAAATTTTTAACAATAATAGGTTTTTATAAAATAGTTAAATTTGGTTTTTGGGAAGTTATTATTATTAATGGTTTATATAAAGGATTTTATAAATGGATGTTTTTAAATAAAAATTATTGAAGTTATAGGATTTATAGATTAATAAATGTGAAATTTATAAAACGAACGGTTATTGGAAAAATTTAAGTTTATAAGTTATTAACTTATAGAAATGGATTTGGGCATTAAAAAGGGGAATTTTATAGAAATTGTTAATAAATGAAGATTTCATTAGTTGAAATTATTATAAGCCATAAAGAAATCTTGTAAGTGATAAGATTTTAAATTGGTGAAGTTCAAAAGAACGATTTGGGTAAATAGATAATATTATAAGTATTTAACTCATAATATTGATTTTAGTATATAATCGAGTTATGTAAATCGAATTGGACTAATAAAAGGAGATTTCTAAAACGAAGTTTCATAAATAGAAATGGGATGTATGGACATTGTTATAAATCCGAAAAATCAATTTAATTTGATAAATTGAATATGGAATTTGTTAAAGGGGTTGTATTCACTATTTTTGAACGGTGAATGTATTATTTTATTAAATGAACGTGTTTTTGGAAAAGAACGTTCTAAATGGAATTTAAAACTAATTAAAGACGTTTTAAGATATGTTAAGTATCGAAATCATAGATTTCAACATTGATTGTTGAAATAGACGATTTCGAGAAATAGAAGGGAATATTTTGAATAGTAGTGGATTTATGTATCCATTTTTTTTATTTCAAATCCATATACTAGTGTTTTTGGGTTGTCGTAACGATGTTTTACGCAACATTCGTTTTTAACCCAAATAAATGTGAATAAAGGAATGTTTTCTTAAAGAGAATGGAATAAATACTTAACTGTGATTTAAGTATATGGAATATTTTCAAATCGTTGAAAATAAATAAATTTGTGAATTACTTATTTTTAAAATAAGCATGGGAATGGTTTTCTAATATGAAATGGAACGGTTTTTGTGAATTCACCTTTAAGGTAATTGAAAGCAAATAACTTGAAATCGATTTGGGAATCGTATGCTAGTAGATGCTTGGAATTTAAATCCACTTTGGAATTTATATATATGAAGGGAAATTTGTTTAAAAATAAATGTTGATTTATTTTTAAATATGAAAATATAATTTACGAATTTGGAACGTAAGTTAAAATAAATCGGTAAAGATTTGTTTGGTGGTTTGAAATTTGTTTCAAAAGGTATATATGGTTAAGGTGATTTGAAATTAGTTTTCAAATGGTTAAGGTGATTTGAAATTGGTTTGCAAATGGTTAATGTAATTTGAAAATTGGTTTTCAAATGGTAAAGGTAAATTGAAAATTGGTTTTTCAATTGGTTAAGTGTGGAAAATTTTATCGTGAAGTGGTTTTGGTAAAACAAATAACTGGGGCAATTATTTGGAAATGGTGTATATATATATATATCTTGTGAAGATATTTTTGGGATTAAATAATTTTGGAAATTTATTTGGAATCTGATGATGTGGCGCATCTTTATTGATAGTTAAATAACCGACTATCAATATTTACCCTTGGATGGTATTGGTTGTGTTTGTTTGGAATTGAATGCACACTTATTTTTAAAAATAAGCGCTCGCTATTCGGTTTAGCCGGGAGAGGACCTTTGTGTCATATATCCCATTCCGAATATGCGATACGTCGTTTGGATTGCATTTGAAGACCGGTGTTGAAGACCGGGTATTTGTGAAAACGATAGGATGACCTATCGATTGTCTCCGCATCGTTAGCTACGATATGGAGATTTCCTTTGTGATGGGAAATTTTATCGGGATTGTGAATACCCGGATTGCAAGGGCTTCTTTGGAAGTGCCTTCGGTTCTGTTCGAACCCGGAACAGACTTGTATGGTTACGTGTCTGACATTACATTTTGAGAGATAGAGCAGATTTCTTTCAAATACATTTCTGTTGGTGGCGGAGAATTTATTCTCTTAGCTTAACACCCTTCTCTGAGACGTACGAGCTCAGAGGTTATGTAGTTGAAGGTTATCAGCGATATTTCCCAATCTGGTAATGTGGCATGCTGAGTGCTGCTGTGTGATGATCATTGGTTGGTCATTTGTGATATGATCATTTGTTTGATCATTTATCTTTGTGATTATTGCTTTGGTCATCTGTGGACCCGAAGCATGGCTTTGTTACACAAAGCGTAGCTTTGTGGACGAGACTTCGTCAGGACCTCACTCCCCGGAAATGGTCGAAACAGGAATATGCGGCAAGGTTATGAGGGTCGCGCCCTTTAGGGTATGTCATTTCCTTCTGGTAAAGGGCGGTATCATGGTATGGAGCCCAGATACTTACTCATGTTGATACACTATACCTATTACTGTGTGGTGTTGTTGTTGCGAGCGCTCGGATAAAGGTCCCAAAGGACCGGGGGATGACATATTCGTGTAGTAGTTACCTAGTTACAGAGGTAACCCGGCCTTGTGTTGGCAGAGATCTAACCGTAACGTTAGTTTCTCGGGACGTCCCGCCAGAGGCGATCCCATGTGGCAGTAGGAAGTTCCTTAGCCTGACCATTTGTTGGAAATCCATTCATCCAATACGTGCCTTGTACGGTTTTAGTTGTAGAACCTGCCATTTAACATGGCAGCTATAGTAGGCATAGCATCATGGTACCTATGCTGGCTAGGATTTATACTATACTTTCGAAATTGTTTTCCACTATGCACTAGTAATAATATCAAAGAATTTTTCTCGTAGTAAGCATGTTTGACTATCATAAGGAGAAATCTCCCCCATGTGTGCGTTTGCATTGTGTGTGTGCCGGGAGGCCTTATGGTAGTTTCATTTTCCAAAAAGCATTGCGGATTTCGAAATTTAAATTTTATTGTTGCTTGTTTAAAGATAAACTGTTTTGAGTTCTCACACCAGTCCCATGACTGACCTGGAGTTTATTGTTCCTTTCCTAAACTCTGCGTGCCCACTATTTTCCACACGGGCAGTCTAGAGTTAGGTTATCAGGTTATTCTGGATTCGGGAGTTGCTGTGCAGATGTTGGAGGCGAGCTTGGATAGCGTAGTCTATTATCTATTGTATATAGTATTCTTTCCGCTGTTTTATTGTTGTACACTCTGATGATATGATGTATTGTGATGTATGTATAAAATGTATAGTTCTTTTGTTTTAATGATATTCATTTATCTATTATATGTTGTTCCGCTGCGACTGTGAGATTCTGTTATTGTTTCTCGTTCTGTTACTTGTTTTTCTGTTTTCTCTTCTCTTTCTTTTCTTTCTTCTTCTACCTCTTTCTTCTTCTAAAACCCAAACGGTTCGATTTTTCGGCAACGAAAAATCGCGATCGTTACATTTGGTAGCAAATGTAACGATCGGGATTTTTCGTTGCCGAAAAATCGAACCGTTAGGGTTTTAGAAGAAGAAAGAGGTAGAAGAAGAAAGAAAAGAAAGAGAGGAGAAAACAGAAAACAAGTAACAGAACGAGAAACAATATCAGAATCTCACAATCGCAGCGGAACAACATATAATAGATAAATGAATATCATTAAAACAAAAGAACTATACATTTTATACATACATCACAATACATCATATCATCAGAGTTAGGTTATCAGGTTATTCTGGATTCTGGAGTTGCTGTGCAGATGTTGGAGGCGAGCTTGGATAGCGTAGTCTATTATCTATTGTATATAGTATTCTTTCCGCTGTTTTATTGTTGTACACTCTGTAACATTCCTGAATTTTGAACGAGTTTAATTTGACAATTTATTTAATTTTGAAATTAAATTGTGAATTTAATTATGAAGTGATTGAAATTATCTTTTGAGAATAAACATGACTTGTAATAAAATTAAAACAAACATTAACAAGATAAAATTTCATTTGATAATACATTTTCTTTTAAAATTTATATGAACTAAGTTGTAAAATTAATTGAACTTAAAGACCAAAACAAAATTTATAAAATAAATTCAAGACAAGGTTAAAAACATAAATATACAAAATTTTAACAAATGTAAGCTATAAGACAAAGATTAACAAGTGTAAATGAATGTTACAAGTGGCAAACTTGATTTTATCTTCATTAAAAAAAAAAAAAAAAAAACAAACAATAACAAATCTGAAATAAAAGAAAACAAATAGAAACCAGGCTATTGTTCTTCACTACTCAAACCTTGTTTTCCAATTCATTCTCAAACTGAAAAATATATCAAAATCTGAGAATGAACAAACTACAAACCAGATTTCCAAATTCATACTCAAAATATTTCAAAGATTATCAAGTTGCTGTTTCAAAATCTGAAGAAAAAAATTAAAATCTGGAAACTCTGTGCAAGGAAATACAAATTCTAGTAAACATTTTCAAACCATTTACCTGAAATCATTTTCAAAATAAAGGAAAATCAACAACAAGATTAACAAGCTTCAGTTTCAAGTTAAAAGCAACCTGAAATCAAAACTCAATGCAAATGAAAATCTGGAAGCTTTAGCCTTGGAGCAATTTCAAAGCCTGGGGGAAACATGCAAGTTCAAAGAAACAATTCAATCATTCAATAGAATCCAAACGTCTATAAACAATATCAATTAATTATCTGATTAATTTAAATCAAATTAGCCACAAATCTTAGTTCATTAATGTTAATTAATTACAAACCACCTTAATTAATTATTCTTAATTAACTACAATAACTAATCAATTCTTAATTAATAATCAACTCTTAATTAATTCCATTAATTAATATTTAATTACTAATTACTTAATTCCCTAATTATCAATTTAATTAAGTGTTAATTAAAATCTTAATTAATCCTTAATCCCTCAAATTAATCAATCTTTAGTCATTCATTAAAATCAACTTAATAATTCTTCATTACCCATTAATTAATCTTAATTCATCAATCTCAATCATTACTAAGTTAATTTAAAAGCTCTTAATTATTTGATTTATTGACCTAATTATTAATTAATTAAATTAATTAATTACAAACTTAATTACCTTGATCAAATAATGGATAATTAAGTTCAAATAATTTTTATGAAAATCATTAATCTCATCAATGATTAAATTATTATCAAAGTAATTAAAAAAAAAAACAATTTGCTTTCATCTAAATTCCATTTAAACTAAAATGAAAACAAGTTTAAACTTAAACAAGGTTTAAGTACTCCAAAGCCCTTTTAAATTTCAGTTAAAAGAATTGTCTAAGGTAAATTTTAAACAATGGTTTAACCCAAAATCCGAAAAATCGCGATCGTTACATAAAGAGCATGATTCAAACATTAATAGGAGTAAATAAGACTCTTAAGCATGCATTGAAGACTCAAGTTGATTCTATTGATGATGTAGACAATGTTCGAAAAAAGGAAAATAAAATGAAAGAACTTTTGGATGTGGCCATTCGCCACATTACTGACTCTTCATCCGTTGCTGAAGATCTAGAAAGGATGGTGCAGAGCCTTGGTCTTTAATGGAGAATTGCTTGTAAATCTTTGAATAGTTCCTTTGTTATCCAATTTTTGTACCTGTATTTTTTTGGTACATAATGTATCATATAATAAATAAATTTGTGTTTAAACGAACATTGCCTTGAATGTACCATATGCACTTTTCTTTTGAGTTTGTTGAATTATTTGAAATGTATAGCTTGCTTCCCAGCACTTTAATTCATTGCAATATGATTTGTATATTGAACATTAACTTGCCCTTTTAACTTGAAGACGTCCAATAGAACACTAGAATCCCTCTAGTAGTGATTAACACTGATCGAATTAATAACGGAATGTCAGGGTCCACCTAGAATAATAATGTTATTAAAAGATCAGAAAATTATCAGCAAATAATAATTTGAATAAAAGACCAGAGAGCCCATTTGGAAATAATATGAACAGTAGACCAAAGAACCATTTTGGCAACAAAAATCTAAATAAGAGATTAGAAAACCAATTCTAGTAATAATATGAGAAGAAGACCAGAAAATAATTGCTAAAATAGAAGACCAGAAAACCATTCTAGTAATCAACGGTTGTTTATCTTTGCCTTGGCATGCTATAGCTCATATATGAAAGATCTCCCCTTAGAAGATTAATTCATTTTCTTTTGGAGCATGAATGACATGTTTTTGATTGATCTTCCATAGAAGATTGACCTAATCCATTCTTTTGGATAGAGTTTGATTGTCGCCTTCTTAGGTGATGATCTCTGATTACCACCATAGATAATGGATCTAGATTGATTTGTCTAGTGCATTTGATTAGCTATCTCAAGCAAGATCAAAGACTTATCAGACCTCCCTCCAGAAGGCTTTTTAGTCAGGCCTTATAGATGGTACTTAAGACTACTCCAGTGCTTTAGCCAGACCATTTTCAAGCAGGACCAAATGCTTGATCAGTCCTTCCTCTAGGAGGCACTTCAGCTAGGCCACGTAGGTGGGACCAAAGACTTATAGATGCTTTAGCCAGGCCATTTTTAGGTGGGACCAAAGGCTTACTTGACCTGCCTACAGGTGCCTTAAACAAGCCGTTTTCAAGCGGGAAAAAGAGCTTATGATTTATGATTTTTGGAGATTCTTGCTCCTTTCTATGATTGAGTCAGTTGATTTTCTTTTTTTATTTGAAGTATTTTCCTTTATTATTGACTAGTTCGGCATCCCTTTACAAATTCCTTGAGCTTTCCTTGTCCTAGGAAATTGATGATCATTCCTTCCAAGCTTTCGATGCTGTTTACTATCATGGCCATTTGAGCGATTACAATGACAATATTGTCCTCCTAGATTTTGTTCATTCTTTAGTCGTTTCTTTTGGGAAGGCCAATAGTTTAGCCTTTCCTTAGTCAAGAAGTAAATTTCTTCATAAGAAGCAGTAAGAAATAGTTCTTCGAAAACCGTGAATTTTTGGAAGATGATTTCTTTGAATTCCTCTTAGTTCTTTGTATATAATAGGCTCTTTAGCTCCTATAATAAATTTCCATTTTAGAGAGCTTTGAGCTTCATTCAATTCACAGGAACGACTAAGTACATTTTCCTACCTTTTTATGAGTTGATCAAAGTCCTTTGTTATTTCTCTTTTGAAGATGGTTCCTCCTTCTTAGAGTTAAATTCTCTTTCTCATTTCTATGAAGATGTTATTTTTCTTATCTTTCGTTTCCAAAGCAAAGATTGGTGTGGGCCCTATATGGAAGGGGTTTAGGCTCCATTTGTCTAGATAATGAGAAGCTACTTGCTTTCTCGTATCATCCATGATTTTTAATGCTACAAGTCTTAATACTTTCTCCTTATGAAGTTGGATATGCTAGTATTTGGTAAGCTGGCCTAACAAGTCGAGGCTCGGAGGATCCTTGTTCGAAAATGGTCATTTTGTAGTTTAATGATCTATATTAGATTCAGAAAGGTATTTTATATGCAAGTTAGGGAGAGTCCTTTATTTGTAAGATAAAGAAAGTCAAACATGGTGGTAAGGTTTTGGAATTCGAGGATTTATTTGGATTTGATAAAGATAGAGAAGGATGGAGAATGGACCACGAGAGGAGGAGAGTTGGCTTAAGTGGATTAATGAGTTGGATTATGTGATATTTTTAGTTTGCAAAAAGCAGTAATTTTCGTTAAACCGTTGTGTAGAGAAATAAATCATGCTTTTTACGCTTAGTAATCAACTAAATAAATCATTTTAATTATAATAAATAACTAATAACCTAAAAGAAGAATTTTTAAGGATGAATGAATTAAGACTAAAGACTTATTCTATTGCGTTTGCAATGTCCTTTATGTATGAAAAATATTAAAAAGTTTTTTAAAATTGGATAAAATCAATAAAAGAAGAAGAAAAGAGAAGCTAGGGACAAATTAGTAATTTGACGAGAATCGGCCTCATTAATTTTGAAATGGGGCATTCTCTCATTCATTACTCTTTCTCATCTTCTTCTTCTCTAATAGAGAAAATATGTTTTCAAAAGTAAAATCAACATAACTCTTTTATTTCTCCACTAAAGGTTCCAAAATAAAATTCTAAATTAAAGTCAAGGGATTATTATCAATAAATATATCTCTTCATATTGACATGTTGAAGAAGTTCGGAGTCGTATTTAGTAAATCAAGTGAGTGCTTCAAAATGGTTTTCACCAAAGCTTGGATTTCTTAGTAATTAGTGAGTGGGATTGATTTTCTTTGGTATAAGATCAATAAATGTGCTAGAAGTTATGTTAAATATGTATTGTTGGTTAAGAGTTGATTAATGAACTTCAATTAGGAATTACAAATGACAATATTATTTTAATGAATGTTACAAAAAAATTAATTATGTTAAATATATGTTGCTTAACACCAAATTATAAGGTATGGAAACTCGTCTCTATCTTTAAAAGTTTAAGAATGTACGTTGAGGCAAGGATGGTACGTTAACTTGTCCGACTACATTATTAATCCAGGAATAATACAAGTTTGAAATCGAAAATTGATGGTAATATATTTGGTCTAATTTCCATATGATCCATTTACTTACACCAAAACGGATTTGGGATTATTGTTATCAATTTTTTTAAATGACATTTGTTTCAACCTAATTAAGTATGTTTTTGGAAATTAAATTTTACTTAAGATATTGTGAATATACCAATACCGGTTAGATAAGTATATGAGTAAGCTTTCTAAGTATTGAAATGTATGGTGATTTGTGAATGTTTGCGCAAAAAATGGGCAAACACCTCCAAGTCGTATGATTTAGTTGATTATATGTTGTTCTTAGCAGTTTGGGTGATTTATGCAAATATAAAAAAAACAGGGGCTAAACTGTAAAAGACATAGATTTATAGTGGTTCGGCCAGAACGTGCCTACGTCCACTTTATATGTTATTCCCCTTTTTCTTTCAGATTACAAGTACAAAGCTTTGTATACAAGTGTATGAAAGTTGTTTGAAAGTTCCTTCCGTGCTTGAGCTCTCAAACTTATCCGCCATTGCTGTATCCCTGCCCCTCTATTTATAGAGTGAGGCTGGAGGCAGGGGTCTTGGATGTATATAGCTGCTGACGGGCCTGGGCTGTTGCAATCTAGCCCGGCAAAGTAGGTCCGGAAGGCCTTGGTCCGGTAGTATTGTGGTCCGGTAGAGCTTGGTTTGGTGGTGAATGGATGGGGCTTGGTCCGGCCATGCTTTGGTCCGGTAGTCGATGGAGGTTGTTTGGCTCGGTGGTGGTTGGTCCGGCTAGGACTTGGAGACGAGCTGGTCCGGTAGTAGCAGTGAAGTGGATTTGGACCGGTGGAGGTTGGTCCGGTGGTAGGAGCGTGATTTGGAGTTTGGACCGGCAGTAGGTTGGTTCGGTCATGGGACCGGATCGGTGTTGGATGGAGAGGCTTTGGACCGGTGACGGTGGGTTTTGAACCGGTGATGAGGTGGTTGGTTCTGGGTGCGTAGGAATGGGGTTGGTTCGGTGATGGGTGGCTTGGCAGGGATATCCTTACTCTGGTTCGGCAAAGGCACGCCCAACATTTGCCCCCCAAAGTGGGGCACGTGCTTGCATGTGTCGCGCTTTGTTTTCCCGCAGTTGAGGTAGCTTCGTTCGGTCCTGGGTGTGCCGAACCAGTTGGTCCGGTCAATATGTTTCGCCTATATATAGGGGCTTCAGGTTACTGTTATCCTTTATCGTTTTGAGATAGCCGAATCAATCTGAGTACCGAATCAACCGAGTACCAAACCAGGTATGTTTTATTTTGCCGAATGAGCTTGTGCTAGCTGTACCGAATGAACCTGAAAACCTTCAACACCGAATGAACTCAAAGACCATCAATACCGAATGAACTCAAAGACCATCAATACCGAATGAACTCAAAGACCATCTATACCGAATGAACTTGAAAACTTTCAACACCGAATGAATTCGGGAGTGTTTAAATGCCGAATGGTCCTTATGTTTGAACTATTGATTGAACTCTGGGACCTTGAATGCTTAATGAATATCTAGCTTTTCCTGTTTCAACCTACGAATGATACTCTAGATTGTACATACTTGCTTTTTTATATTTTCATACTCCTTGTTCTAGTAACATACTTTTGCTTTTGTGTTTGCAGATAAATGTCTCACAAAATGGAAACCCGATCAGAAAAGAAAAAATCTACGGACAGAAGTGAGTCTTCCGTCATGCCCCCAGTCCAGCCGGGACCAGCACGTCATGGACCTGCCCCGAGGTCGTTAGTGGACGGATATGGCCCTCAGGAGCTTCTGAACTCTCCTCCCGATTGCTTTCCGAGCTCCCTCAAAGAAGGGCAACTTGATGTCATCGCTCGCTCCTTTGGGATTGACAGGGCGAGTATGCTGTTGCCGGGAGATGGTGTGATGCCGTACGATCCTCCTGAAGGATATTTCGCTTACAGCCGATACATTGTATGTGTGGGGCCATTCCCCCAATCAATGCTTGGATAGTCAGCTTTCTTACCTATTTGAAGGTGGCTCCATTCCAACTTCAGCCCAATTCCTATGCTATCCTGGTGTGCTTGTTCATTATTTTTCAAAGGAAATATGGGCGTCCCCCTTCCAACCGGAAGATCCGGTATTTGTACAACTTGAGAGGCTATAAGAAGGGGTCTCCATATATCAGCTTGGAAGCGGTCGTGCCCTTCAATCCTGTCCTGGATTTGTATTCGAAGCTCAGTATGTTCAAGAAAGAATGGTTCTTCATCAAGGATGACTGTATTTCCTTCCGTCTTTTCACTTCCGGCTGTAAGTTGACTTCATTTATATTTTCCTTGTTTCGACCCCAATGCTTCCTCTTATATGCTTTTATTTTTTGCTAGCGACAGGCGGCTTTGCGGTCGTGGAGAATAATTCCTTGGCTCGGATGGCTGCGGAAATAAAGGCCATTTCGGGACGGGATAGGTCGGCTTCTTACCTGATCAGGAATGCCACTCTCCTGCAGTACAACTTAATTCTGCCACGTCAATCTGTGGTTAAGCAGAGATACAACCGAGGAGAGGGCTGCCAAAGCTAAAGATGGGGCTACTGTGAAGAGTAGCAAGAGGAGACCTTTCTCGGTACCTCCTGTCGTCGGGGGGAAGAAGCTTAAGAAATCTGATGGACCCTCTCCCAGCACATGCCCAGATGTTCCGGAGGAGGAAAGTGGAGAGGAAGAAAAAGGCGAGGAGAAGAGCGGAGGTGATGGAGAAGGTGACGGTGGTAACGGTGGCGAAGGGCAGAGTGGTAGTGGCACTGGTGCCTTGACTTCTGGGCAAGCGGGTGAAATTCAAGAGTGGACGGATGATGCCTTCCGTCAAGCCTTCGAGGGGTTGGGGGAAGGGCCGGCCTTGGTGGAGAAATCGAAGAAGTCTGATAAGGCCGGGACGGGTGCCAGTCTATCTTCTGAGAGTATTTCAGCTAAGGCAACTCCGGCGGTTCAAGGTGAATTCTTAACTTTCGCAGACTCCCTTTATGATAAGGACTTAGTAATATTTTATGCCCAACTCCCGTCCTGGAATGAGATTCAGGACTTATTGCAGTATCCCACTCCCCCTCAGGGTTTGTAAAATAAATGCGTTTTCCTACTCCTTTTAACTTAACATATTTCTCGGATCATAGTTTCATGCATGCTTGTAACACTTGGTTCTTATTCCAGGAATGGGTAAGGTGGCCAAGACATCAGATATTCGGCACCGCCTTGAGCAATACAAGCTACTCAAAGCTTTCGCCAAACCAAAGCCATCAACTAGCCGTCCCGGAGATGTGGTTGGCTATCGCCCTCTTCTCGGAGTTATTGAAGAGGATATGCAAAAGAGGAAGAGGGGGCGATCTTTGTTTGAACCTTCACCTGGCCCTCAGCCTCCAGTCCAGCCTATCCATGATATTACTGAGGAAGATACTGAGTTTATGTCCTCCCCACACCCGTCCGAAAATCCAACCGTCACCCCGATAGACCACCCCGGTTTGGTTCGCAACCCATTTGCCGGCCACCCGGATCTGGACCCGAGTTTTCAGAACATTTCTTTTAACGAGGCCACGGGTGAGCATCTTCTTCCCCGCAATCCCATGGTACGGGTGCTTGATGAGGCTAAGTCCTTAGACCTCAATTTGCTTACTACTCGGATTGTGACCATGGGGGATGAGGCCAAGGCAAACATCAATCGGGTGGCCGAAGAGACCAAGAGGCTAATAGAGCATCACGCTCGACTGGCCAAGGCTGGAGAGGAAATCGGAAGTGCTAACGTTCGGTTGCGGCTAATGGTTTCCGATCAGGCCAAGCAGCTTGACGATCAGGCTATCCAGATATCCCATCATGAGGCGGCCTCCAGACGACTAAAGAGAACCACGGAAGAGGCTAGCAAGGCTGAGTTGCGAAAAATGGAGGTTGTTTGCAAAGAACGAATTGACATGGCCATCACAACGGTGGACGAGGTTCGGAGAGCGGATCTTGAGCAGGTAGAGGAGTTATCTGGGAGGCTTAAGGCCGCAGAGTTTGCTCAGGCCAAGCTGAAGGAGGAGATGGAAGTGATGCGGAAGTCCCTTCAGGCTGACTGCTCGAGATACCGATTGGAGAGAGATGCTGCCGTCGCACGGCTGTCGACTTCTGAGGCCCGGATGAAAGAGTTTGAGGAGAACGAGGGGATGATGGATGAGATGCTCCAGGACATGTATTTCCGTACTTGGAGGCAGGGCAACATGTCCTGGATGGACGATTATCCCCGGGTTATGGCTAGGATATATCTCCGGGCTTTGGAGGAAGCCAAGGCTGAAGCGGATAAAGAGGGTGGCGCAGCCTTCAGAATGGATGTGGTTATCGCACAGTTCACCAAGGAGGAGGAGAAGGCGGCGGTGAAGGAAGGCATGCGGCTGCTTGCCGCCGAGGATGTGGGTGTGCAATTGGAGGACGATGATCAGGGAGCGGACGCTGGTAAGTCTTCCCTTTTTAATCTTTTCTCAACTTGATTGCTTATCGTTGGTCTAATAGATTCTTTTCCTGAATTGGATACGTGGAACCTCTGGTCAGCATGCTGAGAGTTCTGCTCCTGCGGTCAAGTAGATCTTGGGGGGTTGGAAGGATAGAGATGAAGTTCTGATGCTGCCGACTATTTTGACTTGATCTGGGCATTTTTGGTTTTACTTGACATTCCTGTATAAACTAGTTCTAAAACATTAATGTACTTTCAGGTTGTAATTATGTCATTGCAACGAACGACTTTATGTAATTTTATAACATAAACTGATTCTGCTATACGTGAATGCTTTTGTTATTCTGATGTGTTGCATAAGAAGTATAGCTGTGTATGTGCTTCAATCGTGTTTGATGCTATGTTCTTGCTTAAAATATTATTTCATGTCTTGTAATGTCAATATGACGTGTGAATAAATTAAAGCTACATATTTGTATACAAGAGAAGAAAGTACCGCCCTTCGTGTTTTAGTTGTAGAGGGTTGCTTTGAATGTCTTGCGTGACTGAGTATGGAATGTAGCTGAGTGTTCCGTCATTCGGATGTGAGTTCATATTTCCACAAGCGAGAGTTCCCCTATTTTGTTACCTGTACTTTAGGGACTGTTATATAGGATAAGAGAAAAGTTTTTAAATGTAATGGAAATATGAGAAACAGTAAAACTTCCAATCACGGAAGGCTGTCGATATGCTTAAGTTCGTGGCAAACGGGTTTCGTAGTCACTTTCCCTAGCTGTGGGTCTTGGAGACATTTGTCACCCATCTTACGCCTCCGCGGGGAGTTTATCTTTTTTACCACAGCCGCACTTAAGACATATCGGAGCCGAGATCGCGCACAGTAACTACCCGAGCCATTAAGGCCCGTAATCGTGGGTATTATTCGATTTACTGTGGCCGGCTAGCGTGGGTGCCGATCGTCAACCGTGAACTACCCCTGGCTGGCCACACCTTATGTTGGGGCTTAAAGTAGGTTCATAGTTGCCGGCGAGCTGAACGCCGTAATGAGCTGCCATCGGCTATAGTCGGCCTTCTTGATGGCTTATAATCAGCTCATTATAGTTGGCTTTGAGGGCATTCGCGAGCAACGAGTTAACCCGCAGCAGAGGGATGCTGGAGCAAAAGTGTCTCATTGGCGAGTGCATAGATTCGCATAGTACCTGTTGGGTCTTGTCCAGGCGAGGTTGTGCCGTGAAGTGTTCGGAGTGGAAATGTCGTTATACATGATTTTGTTCAACAGAAAAGGATAAAGCTTAACAAGCAGCCAAGATATAAAGGAACAAGTTAAAAAGAGACAAGATTTTTAAAGTGGTTCGGCACGAAAATGTCTACGTCCACTGATTCTCTTTATTAATTCACTTCATATGAGCAGTACAAGTTAAGAAAAGTATCGACGGAGATGTTGGATGTTCCATGCCCTCTGGAACACCTCTCCGTCCACTGTTGACAAAATATAATCTCCATTGTGGAGATCTTTATGAATTACATAGGGTCCGTCCCAGATTGGATCTAGCGCTCCGGGGCGCGGGAAGATCCGCTTGAGGACAAGATCTCCTTCTCGTAAGCTACGGTGCTTGACTTTGGAGTTGTATTGTGCTGCCACTTTTTGCTTGTGAGCTGCCGCTTTAAGTGCTGCATCATTTCTTCTTTCTTCAATTAGATCCAAAGACATGTGTAGGAGTTCTTCATTCTCTTCTGGGTTGTAGTGGATCCTACGGTGGGAAGGCACTACAGTTTCAACTGGGGGCATGGCCTCCGATCCGTATGCCAAAGAGAAAGGAGTATGCCCTGTTGATGTTCTGTAAGATGTGCGGTAGGCCCAAAGTGCCGTAGGAAGTTCATCCACCCAAGCCTTTTGACTTTTCAAGTTTCTTCTTGACTAGAGTTTTGATAATCTTGTTGACAGCTTCGACTTGTCCGTTTGCCTGGGGGTAAGCTACAGATGAGAAGCATTTATGAATTCCGTGCTCTTGGCACCAGTCGGTGAACTCTTCGCTGTCAAATTGAAGTCCGTTGTCCGATATGATTTTGAGTGGAACCCCGTACCTGCATAAAACATTTTTGATCAAGAAGTTAATAACTTTTGCCGAAGATATTTTATTTAGAGGTTCTGCTTCCACCCATTTGGTGAAATAGTCGACTGCCATTATGGCATATTTGGCTCCGCCTCGGCCCATTGGCAGTTCGCCAATCAAGTCAATTCCCCATATTGCAAAGGGCCAAGGGTTGGTCATTTGAGTAATTTCATTTGTTGGTAGTCGAGGAATCTTAGCAAATTTCTGACATCTGTCACTTCTTTTGACGAAGTCTAAGGCATCTTTGTTTAAAGTGGGCCAGTAATACCCGTATCGGAGTATTTTCTTTGCTAGAGTCTGTCCTTCGGTGTGATCTCCGCAACTTCCTTGATGGATATTGGACAAAACTTACCTGGCTTCCCTTCCAGCGATACACCTTAATAAGGGATTAGAGAAGCCGCGCCGATAGAGGATGCCTTCTTGTAATGTGTAGCGAGAAGCTTTCGTTAAGATTTTCTTAGCTTCGTTACGTCCGTCGGGCAGTGTGCCACTTTGTAAGTACTGCCGGATGGGGGTCATCCAAGTTTCTTCTTCAATTGCGGCTATCATATTCATTGGCTCGTAACTCGGGGCCAGTTGCTTTGAGATGGTTATTGTTCGGGAAGCAGTGCCGTCCTCCATGCTGGCTTGCTTTGCCAGTTCGTCGGCCTCCTGATTCTCTTCTCGTGGAATGTGTTTGATTAAATAGTGATCCAATTGATTGAGCAGCAGCTTGGTCTTCTTTAGATATGCTGTGAGTCGTTCTCCTCGAGTCTGGAATTCTCCCAGTATTTGATTTACAATAAGTTGAGAATCACTATGGAGACATAAAGAACCGACTCCAATCTCCAGGGCAAGTTCTAATCCGGCTATCACTGCTTCGTATTCTGCGTCATTGTTGGTGGCGGCGAATTCCAACCTTAGGGCGTAGTGCAGCATCCTTCCCCTGGGGGTGATTATCACAACACCTGCCCCCGAGCCTTGTTCATTTGATGCTCCATCTACGAAGAGATTCCACTTGATATCTTCTGCTACTTCAGATTGCTCCTTACCTTCGTTAGTAGTGAATTCGGCAATGAAATCAGCTATGGCTTGTCCCTTGATAGCGGTGCGAGGATGGTAGGTGATATCATATTGACTCGGTCCAATGCACCACTTAAGTAGTCGCCCAGAAGTGTCGGGGCAATGGAGTACCTGCCTTAGCAGTTGATCGGTTAAAACTCTGATGGAATGAGATTGGAAATAGTGTCGCAGTTTCCGTGACGTGATTAGCAAATAGTATGCTAGCTTTTTAAGTTTAGGGTATCTGGCTTCTGACCCCGTAAATCTCTTGCTTACAAAGTATACGGGCCGCTGCGCGCGGTTGTCTTCTCTCACCAAAGCGGCGCTTAAAGCATGAGACGATACAGCAAGGTATAGGTATAGTTCCTCGCCTTCATTTGGAGTTGAGAGTACTGGTGGTCTCTGGAGGTGTTCGATTAAGTTAAGAAAGGTTGTCGAGCATTCATCAGTCCATTCGAACTTTTCTTTGTCTTTCTTTAGAGCTTCAAAGAAAGGGATGCATTTGTCGGTTGCTTTAGAGATGAACCTGCTTAGGGCGGCCACTTTCCCGTTTAGGCTTTGCATCTCTCTTCGAGTGAATGGTATCTTGATATCTTGCAAAGCCTGAACTTGCTCGGGGTTTGCTTCAATCCCCCTGGCATGGACGATGAATCCCAAGAACCTTCCCGACGACACTCCGAAGGAGCACTTTAGAGGGTTCAGCTTCATTCCATATTGGCGAAGCACTTGAAACATCTCATCCAGGTGGTTTATATGATCGTTGGCTTTCCTCGATTTTACCAGCATGTCATCCAAATGAACCTCCATAGTTCGTCCTATTAGTTCCGCAAACATCTTGTTGACGAGGCGCTGATAAGTAGCTCCGGCGTTTTTAAGTCCAAAAGGCATTACTCTCTAGCAGTGCAATCCCCGGTCAGTGATGAAACTAGTGTGGTCTTGATCGGGGGCGTGCATAGGGATCTGGTTATATCCTGAGTATGCGTCCATAAAGGATAAGAGTTCATGTCCGGCGGTGCTGTCCACGAGCTGATCGATTCGGGGGAGTGGGAAGCAGTCCTTCGGACACGCATCATTTAAGTTGGAGAAGTCGATGCATGTTCGCCACTTCCCATTAGCCTTCTTTACCAGTACCAGGTTGGCGATCCATTCTGGGTAGATTGCTTCTCGTATGAAGTTATTGGCAAGTAGGTTCTTTACTTCTTCCTCGAGGGCTGCTGATTGTTCTGCCCCCATGCTTCTCTTTTTCTGCTTTACTGGCACCTTGGTGGGATCGATGTTCAGCACGTGGCATGCTACGTCTAGGGAGATTTCTGTCATGTCAGCGTGCGTCCATGCAAATACATCCATGTTGTGGCGAAGAAAATCAATGAGTTGATCCTTTAATTCTTCTTTTAGTTGAGATCCGATTTTCAATAGTCTACTTGAGTCATATTTGTCTATAGCTACGAATTCCATAGCCTCTGCAGGCTCGGCGGTGGCCTCCTACTCTTTGTCCCTGGGGTCTAATTCATTGAAAGGGTCACTGGTATATCGAAGAGGAGGGGCTTTCTTTAGTTGCTATGCTTCCAAGCTTTTCATGCAGAGAGTAGTCTCTGCATTTTTCCCTTTATCCTTTCTGCGGTAATTGCGAAGTTCAGTTACATAGCAATCTCGAGCAGCGTCTTGATCTCCCTCCATTTCTCCTATTCCGTTATCTATTGGAAATTTCATTTTCAGGCACCATGGGGCTAGGACAATTTGGAAGTCAGACAAGGCTGGTCTTCTCAAAAAGGCGTTGTAGGCCGAATGATTCTCTATTAGTACAAACGTTTGTTTTCGCATAGCGGAGCGGGGATGACTTCCTATTTCGACAAAGAGGTCCAGTTGCCCGAGGGGCATCTTCGCATCTCCAGTTAAACCATGTAGTGGTTTGTTGCAGGGAGACACATCCTTCATTGACAGCTTCATTTTGTCGAAAGCATGCTTGAATAGGATATTTACTGAGCTTCCAGTGTCTATTAAAATTCGAAAAACTTTGGCTGGACCGAACCAGGCAGAGATGACCATAGGATCCATGTGTGGGTACTGTCTTCCCTCTAGGTCATGCCTACTGAATGTGATGTCGTCATTCTCTTTCCGTTTCGGGTGGCGTTCTTCCATGACAGAATTAACGTAGCCTTCATCGTTCCTAAGTGACTTACCGTATCTTTCCATCTCTGACCAGCTTCTGTCGGCGATGTGCGGTCCTCCTGATATGGTATGGACCACTATCTTCTCTTGACTAGAGCCGCTGGTGTTGCGATTTCCTCTGCCTACTTCTGAGAGGGGTAGCCCTGGGTTTTCATTGGCGGGAGCTGGAGTCCTGTTATGGCTTTTTACATAGCGTTCTAGTCTCTTCCTTCTGATATGTTCTTCAATTAAATCCCGGAGATGGTGGCATTCATTGGTGTCATGTCCATGGGATTCGTGGAAGCGGCAGAACTTTCCAGACTTGAGTGCGTTATCTGACTCCTTCTTGTGCGGGGGCCGCTTGTATCTAACTTCGTCTTGAGTGGCTAGGAAGATGTTTTCGATTGTTTCATTCAAAGGAGTGTAGGAGTCAAATCTTGGTCCTGGTCGATATAAGCGCTTTTCTCCCTTCTTGCCCCCAGCATTGTCTCTAGAGTCACTTCTCCGAACATCCTTTGCTGCAGCGGGAACCCTGTCTGGAGCTGTCTTAGCCTGTTGCCCTGACTGCCTCTTAGTGGCAGCGTCTTCAAGTCTCATATACTTTCCAGCTTCATGGAAGAAATCAGGTAAAGTAGCTAGTTTTTCCTTGGTTAGTCTTCTAGCAAATTTAGTATCCGTATGTACACCACTGTAGAGGGCCATTAGGATAAGTTTCTCGTCAGCATCTTGGACTGCGGCCGCCGCGACGTTGAATCGGGTTAGATATTGTTGCACTGTCTCTTCGGGTTTCTGTTTGATATTAGATAAGGAATAAGCATCCTTGGGTTGTTCCACATGAATGCGGAACTGACTGATGAACTTTTCTTTCAACATTTCCCATGAGCTGATGGACCCTTGGGGTAGGTGGCAGAACCAGGAGGTAGCTAGATCTGCCAAGAATAGTGGGAAGCATTTACACAACACTCCATCTGTTGCTCCGCTCATGAGCATATGCTGGGTGTATCTTTGTAAGTGTATGATGGGGTCAGAGGTTCCCTTGTAGGGTTCCATTGTTGGCATTTTCCATTCCCGGGGGTGATGGCAGTTTCGATATTGCAGGTGAAGGGGCTGGTTACCCTAGCACCTATCCCCCGATCCCTTTGCTCCCGTTGGACGCACTCTCTGAACAATCGCGCCATCCTCTCGTCAGAACTTGGAGCGGATAGAAATGAGTTTGGTTCTTCCCTGCGGGATCGATTCCGTCCAGATGACATGTAAAGATGGTATCGTCTATCACTCCTGACATTCTCCAATGGCTGCCTCTGGTCTTCCGGGGGCATGCTGGGGTTAGCCACAGTTGGCCCTAGCCTTGATCTTCCCCTGCCGGGTTCTGTTTTAGCACTTCCTTGGGCCCAACTTCGGGCTGGACTCCAGCTCGGCCCCGCCTACTGGTGTTTTCATGGTTAGGTAGCATGACAGGCTCAGCTACATCTGACCCCTGCCTGGCACCTCCCCCGTTGGGTTCGGTTCAGAGTGTTTCCTCCGGTCGGAATTCGGGCTGAGTCCGGGCTCGGCTCCTACCATGGCTGTTTCTGTTGTTAGCCTCTTCGAAGAAGAAAGACCTTTGTCGTCTCCCAGATCCTCCAGACCGGGACTCACCCCATGATTCAGTGTTGCGGTTGGATTCTTCAGCATCCCTTAAGCGTGACATGAGTTGGTCCACCAAGGCTTCTTATTGAGATGCGAAGCGGTTAGTTACTTCAGCCACAACCCTGTCCAGGTCCATCCTTGTAATTGGTTGTTCCGAAGCAGGGGCTGTTGGATTTGCCTGATTTTCGTTTACTGTTGGGACTGGACGATTGTATTGATCTCTGATTACTGGATCTGGGATACTGCTAGTTGCAATGTTCTTTCCTTTGTTAGTATCTTTCTTCCGTCCGGGAGGCATGTTTTCCAAATGAACGATGCTGACAGGAAAAGGATTAAGTGGGAGAAGCTGAATCTTCGAGCTCCTACTCTCAGTGAAAGCACCAAAAATGTTTGCGCAAAAAATGGGCAAACACCTCCAAGTCGTATGATTTAGTTGATTATATGTTGTTCTTAGCGGTTTGGGTGATTTATGCAAATATATAAAAAACAGGGGCTAAACTGTAAAAGACACATAGATTTATAGTGGTTCGGCCAGAACGTGCTTACGTCCACTTTATATGTTATTCTCCTTTTTCTTTCAGATTACAAGTACAAAGCTTTGTATACAAGTGTATGAAAGTTGTTTGAAAGTTCCTTCCGTGCTTGAGCTCTCAAACTTGTCCGCCATTGCTGTACCCCTGCCCCTCTATTTATAGAGTGAGACTGGAGGCAGGGGTCTTGGATGTATATAGCTGCTGACGGGCCTGGGCTGTTGCAATCTGGCCCGACAAAGTTGGTCCGGAATGCCTTGGTCCGGTAGTATTGTGGTCCGGTAGAGCTTGGTTTGGTGGTGAATGGATGGGGCTTGGTCCGGCCATGCTTTGGTCCAGTGGTCGATGGAGGTTGTTTGGCTCGGTGGTGGTTGGTCCGGCTAGGACTTGGAGACGAGCTGGTCCGGTAGTAGCAGGGAAGTGGATTTGGACCGGTGGAGGTTGGTCCGGTGGTAGGAGCGTGATTTGGAGTTTGGACCGGCAGTAGGTTGGTTCGGTCATGGGACCGGATCGGTGTTGGATGGAGAGGCTTTGGACCGGTGACGGTGGGTTTTGGACCGGTGATGAGGTGGTAGGTTCTGTAGTGCGTAGGAATGGGGTTGGTTCGGTGATGGGTGGCTTGGCAGGGATATCCTTACTCTGGTTCGGTGAAGGCACGCCCAACAGTGAATATATTTGCACCGGTGAAATAGGTATATGAATACTTTTCACGGATTGAAAGAGTAGAAATGCATATGTATATCTTTTATAAAGGTTTATTGATACAAATAATTGAAAGGAGATTTTAGTTAATGAAAGAATTATTTAAAAAGGCTTAGTGGTTGCTTATATGGTAAATCATGCTCGGTGTCCATACGAAATTAAATATCCGATTTGGTTGTTTTCTTATTTGGTAGTTTAATAACCAACTATCAAATCTTGGCCAGTTTTGAAACTATCGATCGTTGATGCAGAGAGATCAAGATCAGATAAGCATTAGTTATCCAAAAACCACTTCGAACCGGCATATACGTTCAAATTTTAGACATCTTGAAGATGATGGAAATTGAATACGGAGTTCTTTGAAGTGCAATGGCTATTTGCTACTAATCTTGAGGGTGATTCCAAAAAAGATGTAGTAGAAGTAGTACCTTCGGTTTGTTCATATCCTGAACAACTTGTATAGATGAATGTTGGCATTGCGTTTTTACCTAGAGGGTAGTGTTAGCATTCTAAGTGGGATTTGCTAAAAAGGTAAAATGTAGCCTCATGCCCAGTAACAACTAAAGCAGGGGAGATGTAGTAGGGCTATGTGACTTGCTATCATTAGGATGTTATCATTCTTGATCTTGACCGATATTTTTGGATGTATGCTCCGGGCACAGTAAGGTTGTTGATCGCAACTAAGAGATGATTATATTTGGTACAATTTGGTTAGGGATAGGCCAGTTCTGTGTTGGTAGAGGTGCAATGTGTTTGTAGCCTTGTATATTTCTCTAAAGACATATGAAAGGTAGTCCTTTACCTTATCATTATTGGAATCCATTTTCAAACACGTGCCTTGCGGACTTAGTTGTATAACACAATGTTGGAATGTGAGATGCAAATATTTTAGCTATGTTATATATTCATTTAAACTCTAGATATTATTATAATATCATAAGATTTTCTAACAAAAATGGTTTATTTATCATAATGTAAAAACTTATTCGTACTTATGTGCGACGTGATATTACGAGAAACCTTTAAAATTTGAAGGTTTTATAAATATAAAAATTCATATGGTTTGAGTTTCTCACATTGGTTTATGTGACGACCCACATTTCAAAAGATTTAAATCGACAATAATCCACACATGTCTAACTTAAACAATCTGGAACGTATATAATCAATGAGGATAATTAAGAAAAATAAGTAAAGAAAAAGAAAACAAACACAGTATGTCACAACTAAATGGTAAAATATAATAGTCAAATAACAGTTCATGAAGCTGTTTATATCATACATTCGATTTTAATTTATACAACATTTAGCGGAGTTATGTATACATCAGAGATAAATAAATAATGTAGTAAAATAGCATGATGCAGAGAATAATAATAGTTATAATATACCAAAATTTCGTCTTTGTCCTCCAGAAAATGATCTTCAATGCGCTGAAAAACTCAGTGGAAACAAAACACTCGAGTCAAGACTAAAATACTCTAATGTAAATCAAATCGATATCACGAAATATGAGTGTAACAGCGTCAGAGATGTTTACCGGATTTTAACACCTCCCATCCAATGTATAACGTGCGTATAATAACTTAAGAGATGTTACGGGATTTTCCATCTCCTAACCGTTAAATTATTTATATATAATAGCATACGCTATAATAGATATTGTCTATCAGTAAAATAAATATCAAAATAGTATTAAGGCTTTTACATTGATCCACCTTAACATATTTTTATAGGTACAATACCAAAGTTGTAATGGTCCCGTTTAAGGATAAGTATGACAAGGCATGTGAGGTAATGCCCAAGTTAGCATTCTACCGGTTTACTCTTTCTGGCTGATCGTAACCCATCTGTGGCCGACCGCGACTATCAATCCAAACAAAAGGTGCACCCATCGAATACAAAATCATAATAGTAATATGAGGGATCAACGTTGCTATAGATAGCTAACCTCATTGGCCAGACATAGGATCCTATTTTGGTCATTTTAATTATGACACAAGTGTCAAGGCTATTCATCATCTTTCTCTTACTTCATTCCAGTAAACGTAAGGCAATTCAACCACTACATTCTGGATATTATCCACCGCGTACACAGTTGCTAAAGTGATTCCAATATTGACATAAAGTATGCCAAGAAGAGACCCCGGCCTCTTTAACAATCAATCGTCATTTTACACACCGTTTGGTACTTAATATTTTGAAAACAATTCATAATTGATATCAAAATATTATATTCGTTTCGAAATCAAATTCATTTCGAAATCATCATATTTGTTTCAAAAATCAAACCCATTTCGAAATCATCATATTTGCTTCAAAAATCATATTTTCCTTCAAAATGTCAATTCAGTTCGATATATCGATTTCACTTCAAAATTTGATTCGAATTTACAATTTTGGTTATAATTTCACTTTAATCCAATTTGCATTTAAATCCCAGATTTAAATATAAACATTCCACCCTTTTGACCAGTTTGAACGTTTAGAAAATAGTTTAAATAGTTTTAAAATAGTTTAATAGAAAATAGTTTGGGTGTTGAAATAGTTTTTATAACGAAATAATTTGGAAAATAAAATAATTTGAATCTTTAAAAAGATAGATTTTAAACCGTTTATATTAAAATAATTTATTTGAAAATAGTTTCAAAGTCAAACTGATTCAATTCCAAATTTTCCAGTTCCAATCAATTTTAACTTCCATTTTGATTTAATCGATTCAATTCCAATTCCAAGTCGATTCTTACTTTGACTCCAATTTTAATTAAATAAATTTGATTTCAATTTTTAATTATTCAATTTCGCTTTCAATTCCAATTGATTGCAATTCCAACTTGAAAAAATTTCAATTCGATCCCAATTTAATTTCAAATTCAATTCCAAATTAATTTCAATTTCAATCCCATACATTTCAATTTCAACTCCAAAATAATTTCAATTCGATGTCAAATTAATTTCAATTTCAATTTCAACTATCTAATTTAATGATTAAATTTCAACTTAATTCTCAAATTTAAACCATTTCAATTTATTTCAATTTCAAGTTTGATTTTCAAAATATCGATTCAAAGCACTTAAATCAAATTTACTTTCAATATCTAATTTAAAATCCAAGTCTTCAAATATAATTCAACTCCGAGCTCAATTTCGAAATATCATTTTATATCACTTTTACTTAGCAATATTCAAAGTTCGAATGAAAGTCCAATCTTTTAAAACAAATCAAATTCTGAAATTCATATCATATTTCGATTATAACTTCAAAATCTCAACTTCGATTATTTAAACAATTCCTGTTATCAAATTTAAATTTCAATGTTCCGATCTCAAGTTCGAAAATAATTCGATTTCCATAAGTTCGATTCTTATTTCTTTAACAATCAAAATCAATCTAAATAATTTCAAATCAAAATCTTAAAATCATATAATTTAACCAATCCGGTATTCGTATATGATTCTCTATCCTATGGCTAAGTGAATCAATTATTTCAATCCAATTCCAAGGATGGATATATATCATTTCAATCCAAAAGAAATGCCATAGGTATATATCATTTCAACCTATTTCTTAAATTATTCAAAATAATTCAATTTTTGGTTTTATATACTGTAAATATTATACAGGATGATAATATGATATATCAAATAAATAAACATCCAAATCATCCAAAATATCAATCAATTTTCATCCATTACAACCAATATCCAAAAGTCAAAAATCATAACAACTAGGCAATTATCAATAGGAGTTTTTACTAGCAGTTTAATTCTAATTCAATTCAACTGTCAATCCAAATTTTATCAGTTTATTCAGATGTCAATTAAATTTATCAAACAACAACCAATAAATTTAAATCACATTATGATAAAAGTTGGATTAACATAAAGATTATTTCAGTCAATTGTGAGCATATAGACACTCACTTTTTTATTTGAACTAAAAAATTTCTCAACTTCAAATAAATTTCAAACCAACTCCATAACATAGCCCAACGCCATCTGTTTCACCCGAATCGGACCTCGTATGAAGAAGTTACGCTTAAATTAATATAACGATAAAATTAAAAAAATTAATAACCTCAATCAAAATAATTAGCAAATAATTACAACCGATACCATCTTCTCAATCGCGTATAAGCAGCCGAACCCATGAACGCACCCAAACCCTAGAGCATGCACACACCTACGAGCAACCGGACTTCGATCCAAACTGGCCATCCCGAGGACCTCGACCCCACGTGCCATCGCCCCAAACGCCTCCAACTCTACCGCCACCGTTCCCAAGAACGAACCCAAAACGCATGCGACATTCAAAACCAAATTCTGGAGAATCCATGATGAAATAGAACAATTCAAGCTTTGGATGTGTAGAGGAGATTGAGATCTACAACTTTCAAGTTGAAAGTTTTTGAATCCGATGAAAGATGAAGGAGATCGGAGGGGAATAAGTTTCAAAAACTCTCAGCCATTAAAGATAGGCGACCATGTTTTAGTAGGGTTTCAGAATATTAAAATAATATTTTTCTTGTTTTGCTTGCCGTATTTATGTAGTTAGGTCCAAAATGGTTCGAACTCTAATCAAGGCGTGCCCATGGCGTTCGTAATGTTTCACCCCCATTTCGAACACAATGGACCTAGTCCCGTGGCCTAATTCAATTGTATGTAGAAGATAGCTTTTCAAAATCTATAAATTTTAATTGAATTTCTTAAATTGATTTCTATGCTTTTCAATCTCACACAGCCAAACGACAAGTTCGATCGCTACGAAACTTGAAATCCTACAATAATTCACTACTATGGATCCGATGAAACTTGTTTCATCGAAATTCGAAACAGTGGCCAAAATGGCTATTTTTACTCGTCAATTAAAATATAAAATTTCCAATTTCTGATTATTCACTTTTAAATCCAATTTAAAAAGTTAACAATCTTCATTATTGTTTAAATAAAATGTAAATCAATTCCTGGCACTATTTCCATTCACATTAATTCAAGTTTCAATTATTCAAATAATTTCCAACATTAAACTTTAAACAATTTAATTATCCAACAAACCAATATTGATAAATCGTTAAATTTTTATTTCTACTCGTATTTATCCAATAATCACATTAAATTTAAAAATTTAAAGTAGTTAAAAATACGGGTCGTTACATACTCCCCCACTCAAAACTTTTCGTCCTTGAAAAGGCGTTAAGTACAGAATTTAACATACAATATATTTTCTTAAAATAATTAACTTATAAACATCTTATTTGCAAAACTATTACTACGCTTCTACTATGCCACTCCGATATCGGTTATGCGGAAAATATAACTTATATATAAAACCAAGCTATAAAAATTTTAAATTTTCAAAAATTTCTAACTCTTGGATTTATGGAAAATTTCGGCAAAGTCTTCTTTGCGCACCTCGATCGAAATTTTTTTACAATATAATAAATAACACCAATATACCCAATATATGTCAAATAAACATCTCATCTCAATGATGAGGTATCCCAAAGGGAAATTTTTTTAAAATCGCGGTGCTAGTACGAGATACGTACCATACTATTAATAATACAAGCGAGTTCGCTCGTATTAAGCAAGCAAAATCATATAAATCCGCATATACATCCAACGGTCTTCGAATGTACCTATCCCAACTCAGTTTAGAATATTAGTCACTTATCATAAGATATAAAACATGTATGAGTTGAATAGAACCATATAGTGTGATTTTGAATCCAAATCATAAGCACAAACACAAACACACAACGTACAACGATCATATGCAATCAAAATAGTTAAAGCAATGATTTGCAATAAAAGAAATCATTCAACCATCGTTATTCATCCGATAATCCAAACTATCACCACTTACATTTCAGTGTCAATGTTTAATTTATACACTACCATTTGTTTTAACGTTCAATTTTTTTATTAGCATTTAGTTGACTCATTTCAATTTATTTGCATTCAACCAACTTTCATTCAATTAGATTCACATTTAATTTATTTTCATTTAATTTATTTACTTCCAATTGATTAACATACATTTATCAACATTAATGAATTCACATTCTATAAATTTACATTCGTTTACAGTCACATTTTTTACACTTCCATTATTTCATTTCAGTAATTCAGATAATTAATTACATCTAAGGAATTTGATTCCATACCCCATTCCATTTTTTCGTATCATTTATATTTATCAAATCTATACTGATAAAAATTTAGGTTTTATGCTTCCCAAAACATTTAAATTATAACATTCAAATTTCTTTTTCATATCAACATCATTTATGGACCATTTTATAAAATCATTCCATTTAATCTCGTTAAGTTAAATTAACTTCATTATCACTGGGTATTTTAATACGAATATTATTTCTAAACCATTTAAGTTTATTATAAACATTTTACAAAATTGCACTCATTTTTTTATTATTCCATAACTTAAATGCATACTAATCCATTGATTCACTTTATTAGTTTATTTCATAAACTTAAACTCATATTAATTAAAGTAAAATTTTGTTTTATAATTCCAATTTATATTAATAAATTTTCTTTTCTCACAATCAATTTCATTCAACTTATTAAGTTGACTTCATCTTGTAGTTCATATGCAATTAGCTAACATTTGATTTATTAAAACTTATTTCATTTGTATTTAACTTATTTTCATCCAATTTTAAATTAAATTAAATTAACCATATTAATTTTACTTACACTCATCAATTTCTTTAACAATTCAAATTGCATTTTATTTTATAATTCAAGTTGTATTCATTCTATTAATTCATTTTAAACTTAAGTGGAATTAATTTACTCTACAAATTTATCTAGTTATATTCAAATCCAATTCAATTCATTTAATCTTTATTAAATTAAACTTGTTTCATTTTATCCAATTTTCGGTTTATTCAACTTTATTTAAGCTAAACTTTTTTTTTCTTTCATTACCATCCATATTCAATAAACTTAAATTTTGCTTTTGCTTAATATTTATCAAATCTACAAGTTGTACAAACTTATTCACTTAAAATTTCATTTTATTATTTATTTAATTCATTCGAAATACAATTCTCCTTTATCTAAGCTTCTTGAATTCAACTTCATTTTATTTACTTAATTTCATTAACTCCATTTATTAACATTCTTAAATTAATTCTCTTATTTCATATTCCAAATTAAAAATTTCTTTTGTTTGCTTAACCAAAAATATTCAATAGTTTAAAATTTTAACTTTACTTCCCTGTTTAAATTTATAAGTTATAAATTTATTTCTTATATATACTACTTCAAATTCTTAAGTTTAAAACTATTTTCATATATTTATCAAATCATATTTAGAATATTTTCCACAATCAAAACTTGTTTCAATCGAAAATAAATTTCTTTTGGTAGCAAGTCTCATTTAAAAACTCGAAAATGAATAATAGCGATGCTGCAGTCATCCCTAGAATTATTTTCCAGCAACCAAAGAGAGTTCAATGCTTATTTTCTTCCAAAAATGTTTTTAAAATATTTTTCTAGTCAAAACTCTTTCAAAAAATATTAATATTAATTTTTAAGGCTTCGAATTTTTTTAATTTAAATCCTTTTATTTGGAAACTATATCATAAATATACTTATACAATTTCATTACTTCATTATGAAAATAATTCATCAATTTACAAATTTGTTATTCCAAACAATTTCTTATTATACTTAGATTTCAATTCAATTTAATTATCGACTTCGTGAAATAAAATTCCCAAAGTATTCGTTTTATTTTAATTCAACCAATAATCGATGGTAACTAAATATTAACATCGCCTAACAACTATCATTCATTAATAATCATTTTATATATAAAAAGTATAATTTAGGTTAAATTATTTCATTCACCCGATTTTAACAATATTATGTTGACTTGCCTCGTTTAAGTGTTTAGAAACCCCTATCGATAATATGGCATCCCACGCACTGACAGAATTCATAAACAGCTCAATAGATAAGTAAACACAACTTAAAACATTTTATAGCACTAACAAGTACGCTCTCTCATATATATACACTCAAATAGACTCGTTCTAGGGTATTACTACCCTATCTCTAATGAGGCAAACCCCACAAACCAAGGTTATCACTAAACCAAAGCTCTGATACCAACTACGACGACCCACATTTTGAAAGGTTTAAATTGACAATAATCCACACATGTCTAACTTAAACAATCCGGAACGTAGATAATCAATTGGAATAAATTAAGAAAAAAAGGAAAGAAAAAGAGAACAAACATAGAATCTCACAACGGAATTATAAAATATAATAGTGAAATTACAGTTCATGAAGCTGTTTATATCATACATTCGATTTTAATTTATACAACATTTATCAGAGTTATATATACATCAGGGATAAATAAATAATGCAGCAGAATAGCATGATGCAAAGAATAATAATAGTAATAATATACCAAAACTTCGTCTTCGTCCTCCAAAAAATGATCATCAATGCATTGAAAAACTCAGGACTGACCCAAGCGTAATGGAAACAAAACACTCGAGTCAGGACTAAAATACTCTTATGTAAGTCAAATCGACATCATGAAATATAAATGTAACAGCGTCAGAGATTTTTACGGGATTTTACATCGTCTATCTAGTGTATAACGCGCATGCAATAACTTAAGAGATGTTACGGGATTTTCCATCTTCTAAGGATCCGTTAAAATATTTATATATATAATAGTATATGCTATAATAGATAATGTATATTAGTAATATAAATATCAAAATAGCGTTAAGGCTTTACATTGATCCACCTTAACGCATTTTTATAGATAGTCGTAATGGGTTAGTTTAAGGATAAGTATGACAAGGCACGTGAGGCAATGCCCAATGTAGGATTCTACCAGCTTACCCTTTCTGGCCGGTCGTAACCCATCCATGCCCGACTGTGACTATTAATCCAAACAAAAGGTGCACCCATCGAATACGAAATCATAATAGTAAAAAGAGAGTTCAACGTCGCTAGAGGTAGCTAACCTCATTGGCTAGACATAGGCTCATGTTTTAGTCATTTTAATTATGACATAAGTGTTAAGGCTAACCATCATCGTTCACTTACTTCATTCTAGTAAACTATGGAAATTCAACCACTACATTATGTATATCATCCACCGTGTACACAATTGTTAAAGTGGTTCCAATATGGATAGAGAGTATGCCAATAAGAGATCCCAGTCTCTTTAACAACCAATTGTCATTTTACATACCGATTGGTACTTTAATATTTTGAAAACAATTCATACTTGATATCAAATATCACATTCATTTCAAAATCAAATCCATTTCGAAATCATCATATTCGCTTCAAAAATCAAATCCATTTTGGAATCATCATATTTGCTTCAAAAATAATATTTTACTTCAAAATGTCAATTCAGTTCGATATATCGATTTCACTTCAAAATTTACTTCGAAATTACAATTTTGGTTATAACTTCACTTTAACCCAATTCGCATTTAAATCCAAGATTTAAATATAAACATTCCACCTTTTTGACCAGTTTGACTTTTTAAAAAATAGATTAAATAGTTTTAAAATAGTTAATAGTTAAAAATAGTTAATAGTCAAAAATAGTTTAATAAAAACTAGTTTGAGTATTGAAATAGTTTTTATAAAAAAATAGTTTGGAAAATCAAAATAATTTGAATATTTAAGAAGACAGATTTTAAACTGTTTACATTAAAATAATTTATTTGAAATTAGTTTTAAAGTCAAACTTATTCAATTCCAAATTTTCCAGTTCTAATCAATTTCAATTTCCGTTTTGAATTAATCGATTCAATTCCGATTCCAAGTTGGATCAAATTTCGATTCCAATTTCAATTCAAATAAATTCAATTTCGCTTTCGATTCCAACTGATTCCAATTTCAATTCCATCTTGAATAAATTTCTATTCAATCCCAGTTAATTTCAAATTCAATTCCAAATTAATTTCAATTTCAATCCCATAAATTTCAAATTCAACTCCAAATTAATTTCAATTCAATGCCAAATTAATTTCAATTTCAATTCCAAATTAATTTCAATTTCAACTATCTAATTTAATGATTAAAATTCAACTTAATTCTCAAATTTAAACCATTTCGATTTATATCAATTTCAAGTTTGATTTTCAAAATATCGATTCAAAACATTTAAATCAAATTTACCTTCAATATCCAATTTAAAATCCTAATCTTCAAATATAATTCAATTCTGAGCTCAATTTTGAAATATCGTTTTATATCACTTTTACGTAGCAATATCCAAAGTTCGAATAAAAGTGCAGTCTTTTAAAACAAATCAATTTCTGAAATTCATATCATATTTCGATTATAACTTCAAAATCTCAACTTCGATTATCTAAACAATTCCTGTTATCAAATTTAAATTTGAACATTCCAAGCTCAAGTTCGAAAATAATTCAATTTCCATAAATTTGATTCTTATTTATTTAAAAATTAAAATCAATCTAAACAATTTCAAATCAAAATCTTAAAATCATATAATTTAACCAATCCGGTGTCCATATATAATTCTCTATTCTATGGCCAAGTGAGTCAATTATTTCAATTTAATTCCAAGGATAGGTATATATCATTTCAATCCAAAAGAAATGCCACAGGTATATATCATTTCAATCCAAAAGAAATGCCACAGGTATATATCATTCAACCTATTTCTTAATTTATTCGAAATAATTCAATTTTCAGTTTTATATGCTGTAAATGATATACAGGATGATAATATGATATACCAAAATAAATAAGCATCCAAATCATCCAAAATATCAATCAATTTTCATTCATCACAACCAACATCCAAACAGTCAAAATTCACAATAATTAACCAATTATCAATAATCGGGAGTTTTTAGTAGCAGTTTAATTCTAATTCAATTTACTGTCAATCCAAATTCTATCAATTTATTCAGATGTCAATTTAAATGTTAATTAAATTTATCAAACAAGTACAAATAAATTTAAATCGCTTTATGATAAAAATTCAACTAACATAAAAATTATTTTAGTCAATTGTGAGCGTATAAACACTTACCTTTTTATTTGAACTGAAATTTTTTTCATCTTCAAATAAATTTTGAAACAACTCCATAACATAGCCTTTGTTGATACGATTCCAGCGCCACCTATTTCGTCCGAATCAGACCATGTATGAAGAAGTTACGCTTAAATTAATATAACGATAAAACTAAAAAATTAATAACCTTAATCAAAATAATTAGCAAATAATTACAACTGATGCCATCTTCTCAATCGCGTATAAGTAGCCGAACCCACGCACGTACCCAAACCCTAGAGCACGCACACATCTTGGAGTGACCGGACTTCGATCCAAGCCGGCCATCTCGAGCACCTCGACCCCATGCGTCACCTCCCCAAACGCCTCCAACTCTGTTGTCGCCGTTCCCAAGAACGAACCCAAAATGTGCGTCACATTCAAAACCAAATTCTGGTGAATCCGTGATGAAATAGAACAATTCGACTATTGGATGTGTAGAGGAGATTGAGATCTACAACTTTCATGTTGAAAGATTTTGAATCCGATGGAAGATGAAGGAGATCGGAGGAGAAGAAGTTTCGAAAATTCTCATCCTTTGAAGATGGGCGGCCATGTTTTACCAGGTTTTCAGAATATTGAAATAATATTTTTCCCATTTTGCGTGCCGTATTTATATAGTTAGGTCCAAAACCGTCCGAACTCCAATCGAAGCATGCCGCCTGGCGTTAATAATGTTTTACCTCCATAGTGGACACAATGGAACTCGTCCCGAGGTCTGGTTCGATAGTATGTAGAAGATAGTTTTTCAAAATCAATAAATTTTAATCGTATTCTTTAAATTGGTTTCTACGCGTTTCAAGTTCACACGGCCAAACAACAATTCTGATTGCTACGAAATTTGAAATTCTACAATAATTCACTATTATGGATCCGACAAAACTTTTTTCGTCGACATCCGAAACAGTGACCAAAATAGCTATTTTTACTCGTCAATTAAAATATAAAATTTTCAATTTCTAATTATTCACTTTTAAATCTAATTTTAAAAGTTAGCAATCTTCATCGTTGTTTAAATAAAATTTAAATCAATTCTTGATACTATTTTTCATTCACATTGGTTGAAGATTCAATTATTGAAATAATTTCCAATATTAAATTTTAAACAATTTAATTAGCCAACAAACCAATATTAATGAATCATTAAATTTTTATTTCTATCCATATTTATGCAATAATCACATTAAATATAATAATTTAAAATAGTTAAAATACGGGTCGTTACAGTTTATCAAACTGATCCAAGTTTTATTTTCTTATAATACTCGGGTCGGATCTGATTATATTTTCAGATTTAGTTATGGATTCTTTGGAGCTTCAGAAGACGAGCTAGATGCCTTTAAGACCTGACGTATTTTATTTTCCGTTGTATATCTTGTTTTTTATTTATCAGCATTTGTGAGTATAGACTATTATAACTGTTTAGACTGATGATATGTCAGTTACTGTGATTGTAGTGTGTATTTAAAGGTTTCCTTCTATAAAGATCTGTTATATATTACTCATTACCATGTTAGATTATGTTCTGTCTTTTCATTTTCTTTCATCCAATAATCTGTCTTTCCGACATGTATGTTCGGCACATAAATACCGTGAATGTATTAGTGCCAACTTTTGAGAGTCGAAAAGGCAGGTTGTTGCATTGAAATGGTTTGAGGAGCATCTGTTTGCCTTTCAGTTTGACTTGAGGCTTCATGAACTATTTCAGGAATAGGACAATTCGATACTTGTTCTTCAGGGGTGCTACCATGGGATAGTGACGTATTATGGTCGTTTTTGTTCTTATTAGCCTCAGAACTTCTTGTTTTATTTAAAGAGTTAAGTATTTGGACAAATTCATTATTTGTATCATAAACTAGGATTGTACTGTTATGTTGATTAGCCGGTGTTACTATGACTACTTTGGTATTATGAGCTCAAAACTTTATCTTTATTTTTAGTTAGCAGCATTGTTCACTATAGGAGGCTGGTTATCTTGCATTTTAGTACCTTTCATATGATTTTCTTTATGTCTATTCCATTTTCTTTGTCATTGTTGTTGATTGAATTTTATGGGCTTTGAGTTTGCTTGTTTGTTTGATCTTGTTTGGGAACCCAAATTTTGGCAAACAGACGCTCATTTTCCATACGTCCAAAAATTTAGACAATTTTAGCATATTGGGGACTTCGATTCATACTCTATAGGATGCATGATAACATGATTACATTAGTTTATTATTGGGTTTTGTGTTAGGAACATTGAAGACCTAACAACTTCAACAAAGTACCCTTCCATATTAGATTCTAATAAGGCCTTCCGTAACTTTATCCATATTAATAAAGTTGCAAATTACTGAATTAACTTGATTAACTCCTTCTTACGTCCAGTATTCTACAGGAAACCCTGATAAATGAAACCATATAAGAATAGTTTGTAAAAAAAATTCTATTCAATTGCATTCCTAAATACCACCTTTTTATCGTAACTAATTTATGGTCATAAAAGTAAGGACTCTCTTCAACAATTCTATCATAATCACCTTCCTTTCAAATTTAGTAACATAAAAACCATCATCTTTTGAGTAAATATATAATAAAATCTCTTATCGGTTTGCATACCCTGTGGATATAAGCTTTAAGGTACGAGTATATGGTTTTGACCTAACTACATGTATCATTTTTGCATTGTCTCACTGCCTTTTATCTTTCTCCACTACCACATTTGTCGTTTTAGCATAAATTAAATTAAAATTTTCCGTTGGTGATCTAAAGAAGTTGAGAGGAACTGCAATAGGGATTTGATCCTCCTTTAGCAAATGAATCTAAGGACGAATAGTCGCACCACCATTGTTCGATGCGACATTACCTTGCCTGCTTATATTCACTTCAAATCTGACACCATTAACTTTAGGATTACTGTTGAATTTCATAGGCACCTTGCCTTTACTTGCCGTATTTTGATCCACTCGTCCCATCTACATGTTATTATTCATACGCTACAACAAAACAAATATCTTACAACAATTCATTTACAACTTGCACAAACAGACAGTCTTTGTAGGTGTTTTATAACAATTGTTTATTTTTAGCTATTTTAAAAAATACACTTTCAACAAATTCTTTTGCATCATTTGTAATATATATATTTGTAACAAATGTTTGCTTGCACCCGTTGTATTTATTTATCTATAGCAACTCTTTTTGACAGTTGTCTCCCTGGATTAGGTTTCTACAACTGTCAAAATTCGCGTTCCCTCGCTTATTTCATTCGCCCCGCTAAACGTTCCAAAATAAAATAAAGCAGCCCGCAAAATATTCTAATTCTAAGCCCTAACCCAATCGTGCATCTCTCTGCATTTCCCTCTTCTGATGAATCTTGCAAACCCTAACCCGAAAGCTGCTCGTCTCCTTTGCTCGCGCCTTAGTTGCTTACTGCGTCGCCTCCGGTTCTACCTGCATTGTCTCCGGTTCTACCTGCGTTTTCTTGTCCTCGTTGTTGCTCGCCTTTATTTCCGCTCGTCGTTGTTGTACTCGCCGTCGTTGCCTTGCCATCGACGAAGTTGCAGGTATGTTGGAATGTGCAAAATATTTTCTATTTGTCTTTGATTGTTGAATTTAATTCTTCTTCCACATTGAGTGAATTTACCGTTCATATTTATCAATAATTTGAAATATATTTTTATACAATTTTGTTACTAAATACGTCTATTTATCACTTATCTCTTATATTCATGCTAAATTATGCAATTTGAATTGTAGATCTTTAAGTTCAAAAAGTTGAGATGCATTTTTCGTATATTATCTTTGTTCATCTATTTCAGGTCTGGTACATTTAGAAACTATAATTTGCAAAATAAATAAATTGAAGTGCATTTTGTTTGTGTATTCTCTGTTTATTTTATATTAAGGCCTCCTACTTAAACAAGTATATTATATTACTGTCTAGCTAGTAATACAGCATACACGTCAATCTTTGCATAATTATTTAGCTAGAAATCAGTAATGATTATAGTTCTTTTGACAAAGATTGACTGATAATTAATGTTTTGCTGAGAGGAATATGATATGGATGCTTTTTGCTAAAGTAAATATGAGATAAGTGCCTGCATTCTTGATTGTCATTGTTAACCTAATTGTTTTATATGACTCCATATAAAATTGTATATGCCTCAAAATTATGTAGACTTTAAACCATGCACATGACCTAAATCACTTTTGTTTAGAACCTGATGAGATATGTTTCGAAATCGATATATAAATTCGAAATCGTATTCGTACAAAACCGTATATACATCTAAAACTGGCATATATAAATATCTGTAACTATCATATTATAAAGCCTGTATATGCATAAAACTTTGTATATATTTGCAAATCTACCAATTTATAGAACATGGCGCTCATAATACCTAAAATCCTCTTTATATGCGTAGCTCGAGAAGTTTTACATTCAAAACTAACTCATATTTACTTTAAATTTAATTTATTCGAAACTGTCATGTATACAAAAGTGCATCTTTTAGAAACTTACATTCAAAACTTTTAGCCTTTTAAAACATGGTGTATATATAGCTATATGCATTAGAAATTAACATGTATATACCTTAAAACTATCTACTCTCAAGGCTGCTTGTGCATACACTTTACTCAAAACCATACATATATAATACCGTGTAGATTCAAAGCTTGAAGATACATACTGAAAGATAAATACCTCATTCAACTTATATTTCTGAAACTATTTATATGAGGTGCTTCATATTGCTAAAGCCTTTATATTTGAAATCTTGGATTTTAGGCTTTTGAAACCACTTTATATTAAAATCTCGGTATATGTAAACTGTTATATATGAAATAATATACACTTAAACCTTTCTATAAAATTACTTGTACATCTGAAGCCTGTTACTTTTCAAGAACCAGTATTCAAATAAAATCTTAGTTATATACATCTCTTCACATGTTAGACCCATAATTTTCTTAAAACTTTAATATATATCTGAAATCATATATACTTTTCAAAAGCTCATATATACGAAAATTTTCACATTTCAAAAGGCATTTACTTTCAGTAGCAATTTATGAAGTACATATATCTGAAATTATTTATCTGATATAGTTAAAACTAAGACATGAAGCATGGAGCCATGATATGTAGAACCTGACACATAAAGCTTATTTATATTCAAAACCGGGTATTATCCACAGCTTCGTATTTTTAAAATCAGTATATACAGACCCTTGTATTCAAGATCATATGCATGTAAGTCATGCATGTATTCGAAATCTTATATGTTTGAAGTTCATACATACTGGATATTTTTAATAATTCGTTTCTGTTTTATTACAAGTTGACTGATTCAAGAAAATAATATGCAGTAACAATGGCAGTTTCTACTAATTTACAAGGTAACCCTATTTTTGATGATCTTGATCAGATTGGGGACTCTTCCTCTCCCCCTTCCTTTCATCCTACACTTATCTCTAATCCTCTTTCACAGCAAGCCATTATCTGAGATAGCCCTTCATTCCCAAGTAAGTCGAACATTGATGAAGATGGTTTTCAGATGGTCACTTACAACAGAAAAGCGACTAGAAAGGGAGGAATTCCTGATTTTCAGAGAAATTTTCAAAGAAAACCAGGAAATACACTTCAAAACCCGATTACAGTTGGGAATTATGAATCAAGAAACCTGAATCCACATTCAAGAAATGTAAATAAGCCCCTGTTGAATTCAAGAAGCCATTTCTCCAATGCAACAGTCATCACAAAAGCTGCACAGAAGACACAGAATGCTTCTTCCTGGGCCGATCTCTTAAAGAAGGGAGGGGAAGTCTTTGATTTTGATTTGCATTATGTAGCTCCTATCAATATCAATAACAGAAAATTTGTTACTGTAAAAGAGGATACCGATAAACGTATAGAGAATAAATTGAGGTTTTCAGTTATTGCTTATGTGTTCGGTCCTCGTCCCCCTTATCATCACTTCAAGAATTACATCTCTAGATATTGGAACCCCACAGGTAATTTTGAAATTTATACAAGAAATAATGGATTCTTCATTATCAGATTTACAAATCTTGATGATTGTGAAAAAATTCTTAAAGGGGGGCCATACTTTATATATGGCAAGTTAATCATTCTGAAAAAATGGAATAAGAAAATAAACTTTGACAAAGATCTTCTTTCCATTATGCCAATATGGATCAGGTTACCTGAATTAAACTTAAGATTATGGGATAAAGATGCATTTAGTGCCATTGCAAGTGTGGTGGGTATGCCCCTAAAGTTGGATGAACCAACTACTAAAGAAACTAGATTGAGTTATGCGAGAATACTTGTTGAAATAAAGGTTGATGCAGACTTACCGGAGGAAGCTTATATTTCTATGTATGATGGAGATACTATAATGCAAAAAATTGAATATGAGTGGATTCCTCCAAGATGCAAAGCTTGTGTGTGTTTTGGTCACACGAATGAAAATTGTACTGCGAAGAAAGTTTGGAAAAAAAAAATCTAGTGGGAATAATGATGCAACAGGGAAAAATGCAGTAGATCTCGTAAACATTCAAAAAGATGCTGATGTACTTCAAATACCAGAGTTTCACACAAATGCAATGGACATTAACAAAACTGCAAGCATTCAGAATACTTTGCTAAATAAAGAAAATTACTCCCTTCAAGCTCCTCAAGGTATCATGGTTAAAGATTTTGAATCTGGTGCCTAAACTTCTTCAATCCCAAGCATGGAAGAGATAGGAAAGATTAAAGCTGCTGCTCTGGTTAATATTCCGGAGGATACTACGATGGTTGAACATTGCCAGTCAAAAAATCTGGTCCTTCCTGATATACAAATCCCACCAGATAGCACTAGATTATCATTTCTTCCAGATTCGCTCACTCCACATAACAACAAGTCAATATCTGGAAAATCTATCCAAGCAGCAATCAATGCAGTATCATCCATATCATCTGCAGACAAATCCAAAAAAAAGAAGAAAAAAGCTAGAACAAGAATTAAAAGCTTAAATGATATCTCTTATACAGAATATGTGGAGAATGTTGCAGATAAAGAATTTAGAGAAATGTATATTTCTAAAAATGATAAATGTGAAAAGCTTCTAAAAGTCAGAAATGATTCAGCATACAAAAAGAAAGGGAAGAAGCTTGAAGTGATGGAGGATGAGGATAGTTACAGTGATTCACTGTAACTATACATTTATCCACCGAGTATCCTTTATTATTATCTTTTAAGCATAATTTTATTTATGACTATCATTTCATGGAATGTCAGAGGGCTTAATTCCCCTATCAGAAAACTTGATATTTCCAATTTAATTTTTACTGAAAAGCCTAGCATTTTATGTCTTTTAGAACATAAATTAGATGATTTAAAAATTGTTGAATATCATACTAAAAAACTCTCCAATTGGAATATTATTCATAACAATCAAATGGGGGGTAATGGCAGAATTTTAATATTATGGGATGATAACATTTGGAATTTAGTTAATCACTCCTTAAATTTTCAATATATTTACTGTTTGTTTGCAAATAAAAGGGGTCTAAATTTGGAAATCACCTTTATTTATGCATCAAACTTTGAAAATGAGAGACTTGTTCTATGGAACCACCTAGAAAAATGAACAAACAAATCTCTCATCCTTGGATTTTACTGGGTGATTTTAACACCATAGTGCATGCATCTGATAAAAGAGGAGGTCTCCCTGACCCCTTTAGCAAGTTAGATTTTATTAATAACTTGTTTCTTAGGACATGCCTAATTGAAGCTAACATCATTGGTAACAAATTTACTTGGAAATCAGGTCAGTTTAGGAATATTCACTGTAAACTTGATAAGATCTTAATTAATCAAAGCTTTTTAAGTATCTTCCCGCATTACAAATGTTTTACTCTTCCTCAAGCTACTAGTGATAACACACCTCTTCAAATTTTCCTCACAAACAACATGCAATATAAAATAAATATTCCATTCAGATTTATAAATGGATGGGTGCTTGAAGATAATTATAAAGACATCATAAATAGAAGTTTATCATTCAAAATTCATGGATCTACTCGGTACAATTTTTTTAAGTTTCTTCAAATTGCTAAGGGGAATATTAAGAGCTGGAATAATAGCAGAAATAAAAATGAGATGAAACAATTAAGAGCAGACTGTGAGAAATTACAGAATGATCTTAATAGTAATTGCTCAGATAGAAATACTATTAACAGTTTTTTTCAGGCCCAAAATAAACTTAGTACATCCCTTCATATTCAATTAGTAAATACTAGGCAAAAGGCAAAAATTTGACTTGCTAACTAATGGGGATGAAGCTAGTAAAATTTTTTATGCCAAAATGACCATTAGGAAAAACAGTAATGTCATTGGAAAACTTATTGATGCTAATGGTATTGTTTTAAAAATCTTTTTTGAAATTGAGAAGGAAGCCATTAATTATTTCACAGAGTTATTTAACTTTGAGAATTATTTGACTTCCTAATATTTATACTAATTTCTTATTAAAAGAGTGTAGTCAGGATATTCTATTAGCTCCTGTAAATATTTTGGATATTAAATATATAATTTTTAATGCTGATAATGATAAAAGCCCAAGTCTAGATGGCTTTAATGCTAAATTTTATAAAACTCATTGGGATGATATTAAAAACAATATTTCGGAAGTTATTTCTGAATTTTTTAAGACTGGTAAACTTTTAAAATCTTTCAATCACACTTTCATTACTCTTATCCCAAAAATTAGTAATCCTATTGGATTGGAAGATTATAGACCTATTTCATGTTGCAATTTTATTTATAAAATCATTTCTTCAATTCTATGCAATAGAATTAAAATGTTTTTAAAATTTATAATTGCTGAAAATCAGTGTGCCTTCATCCCAGGAAGGCTCATAAATGATAACACTTTATTAGCACATGAGCAAATTAGAAATTTCTATAATAAAAATAAAAATGCAATGTGTATTAAAATTGACTTACACAAAGCCTATGACAAAATTAATAGACACTTCATTATTCACATGATGATTCAAATGGGCTTCAATAAAAAAAATTGTGATCTTATAAAAGAATGCATTGACAATGTTACATACTCTATAATGATTAATGGCTCTCCAAAAGGATATATACATAGCAATAGAGGAATTAGACAAGCAGACCCCCTCTCTCCTTATCAATTCACCATTTTTATGGAGTATTTCTCCTTTTTAATTGATTCTGAATATAAAAGGGGTAATTTAAAAACTTTAAATAGAATCAAACCCTCCATTACTCATCTATTATATGCAGATGATTTGCTTCTGTTCATTAATGCAGATGCTAAAAGTGCTAATACTATTGTTAACATTTCTAAAAAATTAGAAATTTTTGCTGGCTTAAAAGTTAATGAATGTAAAAGTAAAATTAATTTCAGTAAAGGATGCAAATGTAAAGAGGAAATTTTAAACATTCTCAAATTCAAAGAAGGTAGTTTGCTAGTCAAATATTTAGGCTTGCCATTAAGTATAAATCAACTAAATGATAGGGATTTTCTAAGATTATATGACATTATTCAAAATAAACTTGATTGATGGTCTAGTAAGCTATTATCTCTAGCTGGTAGACTAGAACTCACCCATACTGTCATCACTGCAATTGTAATGTATTGGATACAAGCTCATAATATCCTTGCAAAAGCAATTTGTAAAATTGAAAAAATGTGTGCTAACTTTATTTGGCAGGGCAAACAACACAAGGTTGCATGGAATAAAGTCTGTATGCCCAAAAATGCAGGTGGTCTGGGACTAAGAAATATTAGAGATTTGAATGAAGCAGCCAAATACAAACTTTTTTGGAAACTCATTGATAGCAAATCTCTTTGGGATAGATGGATGAGAGAAAAATATCTTAAAAATAAAAAAAAATTGGACCACAAGGGCTGAAAATCATCATTCATACACTTGGAAAAATATTCTTAGCTGCAGGGAGAAAGGAAAAACTCTTTTAGAGAGGAAATTCAAAGATGGAAATATAACTAGCTTATGGTTCGACCCTTGGATTTTTGGAAAATCTCTAATTGATTTACTAGGCTGGAATAACATGCATCTATTTGGAAATGCTACTGAAAAAGTACAAAGCATCATTCAAAATCAAGCATGGAATACAAAAATGCATCAAGCTGCTCATATTTTTAGAGCTGCCATTAACAATATCTCAATAGATCAGAATCTTCAAAGAGACCCTTAGGTTTGGAAACTTAACTCAAAAGAAAAATTCTCCTTTAAAAAGTATGGAAATTTGTCAAGGGGAATGACACTGAAGTCAGTTGGCACAAAGTTATTTGGTGTAAATCAAATTGCCCCAAAATGGCTCACTGTTCCTACTTTGCCATTCTCAACCGGCTTCCAACAAAAGAAAGATGTGTCAAATGGACTAAAAATGCAGATAACAGATGTCTGCTATGTAAAAATGGTGTTGAAAATGCAGATCATCTTTTCTTTGATTGTATCTACTCAAGAATAGTTTGGTTCAATGCTAAGAATTCCCTATGATTTAATCAACATCAATCCATCCAAAACATAGAAGAAAGTATCCATTATATTCAGAGCAGATACAAACCAAATTCAAAGGACTTCAAAATTGCATCTATTATGCTAACCATGGTCATTTACCATATATGGAGAGGAAGAAATCTTAGACTTCATAAAAACATTGAAAGGAACAGTAATCAACTTTGGAACATCATTTAGTCTGACTTTCAAATTCTCAGCAGAAAAACATTCAAACATCAAGAAAAAAGCAAACTTGACATGTTCGAAACTGGAGTGGAAGATTTCTTACTTAGGGGGAAATATTATACTGATATTTCCTAAAGAATTCAAAGTTATTGTCAGAACTATGCTCCCACTAATACTAAAAGCACATCTTTCCTCGGTCCTGACAGTCACTCCCGGAGCTATCTCACTGGAGGCGGCCATTCCAGAGCTGATAACAATTTTAATAACTGCAAGGGAAGTGACCATAATATAATTAGTAATAATTCTTATCCATGTTATATTATGAACAATAATGTTGGTAATTTCACCTGTTACAGCTCGAAGGAGCTACCGCACACCCAGCAGCGTTCCCAAGGAGATCAAGTTGCTATCCAAGGAAGATTACATCAATATTAATATCAGCAACAATAAAAGCGAGACCATTTTCTATAAAAGCTTATTAAACGATAAAGTTTATCACATATCTTGCTGGAGCAAGGGTGAAAGTAGCAAGATCTCAGAAGATTCCACTCAAACCGGCTTCAATCCCCCCAATCGCTGCTATTCAACAGAAGATCTGAAGAATAACAACGATATATGGAAGGATAAAGCATCTCACTTCGCCAATCGTCTTTTTTCGACGAAGAAAGCATGGATCTGGGGAATAACAACAAGCTCCGGAAGAGTAAGAGATTCAACTTCATTAAATCTCCTAATTTCAGTGGCAAGCTTCAATCTTTGTTAGCTAAAGAGGTTATTAATGCGAAGGAGAGAGTTTGGAAACCCCCGTGAGGAGTTGTGCGCTTAGTGGTGGCTGGTTTTGCAAGCGCCGGTTGCCATTTTTACTTCTCCTTTATTTTTTAAGCTTGCGGCTAGGGTTATGATGTTGTGATGTTTGTGTTATTTTGGGTGTTGGTTTGTTTACAATTACTTTTTACTAAGCAGGCCTTGGGCCTTTTTACTTTTTCAAAAAAAAAGTTCATACATACTCAAAAGCTGTTACTAGTGAAAGCACATATTTTTGTATTTGAAACCAACATATTTTTGAGATCTAACATTATATATATATATATATATATATATTAACCAAATACTTCAAAACTGATTTATATTTCAGAGTTGATATGTATTTAAAGTTGAAAATCATACACTCAAAACACACAGATATAGGAAACTTTATTTTTTTAATTATTATGTTTGAAATTATTGGATTTTGAAATGATTTTGAATTTCAGATACAAGAGAGGCCCAATAGTGCAGCCAATAACCGCAAAATAAAGAGATTCTTATAATATGAGAAAACAAATATCGAAACCCTTATTTCTCTCATTTGTCTGCTTTATTTCCCCTTTCAAATAGATCCAGGGTTTGCCTTCTCTAAAATTTTCTTCCATCCGAAAGAGAAAACATAGAAATTTCTTCAAAATTCTTTAGATTTGAAGCTTTATTAAGTAGTGGCAAGCAAATTTGAGAGAGAAATTAGGAAGATGCTTGCTAAGATCCCTGTCGGTGATGAAATCCATGAAGAATTGACATGAATCTGCAGTGAAAAGAGTAGATTGAAGGAACAATTGCACAGCAGCATGTGAAAATCGTATAAAAACTTTAAAATGGCAGCTACAGTTCTTCAACTTTCAGATTAGATCCATGTCAGTGATAATTTACTACCATGGATCTAAGGAGAAAAGAATAAATCTGAGACAATAGTGTTTGTACTCCAGTATAAGGAAACAGACATGAAAATGGGTTTTGGTTGTTGCTGAAGCTCCTCAACTTTCAGATCCTTTCTGAATCTTTGAAGTTCGAAGCGGACAGAGGCTTGGTAAGGATGTCAATGCGCTAATAAGTGGCATGTAATTGGTTGATACTCAGATTCTATTTTAACACTTGTTCACGAACAAAATACAAGTCAATTTTTATGTGCTTAGTCCTTGAATGAAATATAGGATTAGCAGCTAGATATATGGTACTTAAGTTGTCGCACCACAATACTGATTTGCTACTTATGTTAATTTGTAGCTCTCTGCATAAGGACTATAGCCACATTATTTCTGCTGTGGTACTTGCCACGCTTCTGTACGCTGCCTCTGTACTAGATCTATAAACAGTGGGTTGTTTTTATGAGCTCCAGGAAATAGGGTTACCAATTAGATGGATGTAGTACCCAGTGGTTGATCTTCGATCATCTAGGTCTGTGGCCCAATCAGCATCTACAAATCCATTTCGATTAAGAGGTTTTCCTTCTCTAAGAGATAGACCATAGTTTAGAGTACCCTTTAAATATCTCTGAATCTTTTCAACCACCTTCCAGTGTTCATTAAGAGGTTAATGCATAAATTGACTCACTTTATTCATACTGTACGAGATCTTAGGTCTTGTAATAGTTGCATATTGTAATGCTCCTACAATACTTCTGTATTGTTTATTATTGCTGATTGGTTCACCTCTGTACTTGGATAATTTTAAATTGCTTATTATAGGCATAGGCAGAGGCTTTGCTAAGGCCCTTTTGGCCTTGCATAAGATTTCGGTAGTGTATTTTTTTGACTTAGTTGCAAAACTGAATCTGATAGTCCCTTCACCTCAATGCCTAAGAAATAATTTAAGTCTCCCAAGTCTTTGATTGAGAACTGCTTGTCAAGATACTAAATAATGCTGTTGATTACCTTGCTATTGTTTCCAGTAATTATGAAGTCATCCGCATATATAAGGATGTTTGTCACTTCATTCTTATCATGTTTTATGAATAATGAACTATCTGATTTTGTTAGTTGATACTGTAATCTCATAAGTATTCCTTTCAGTTTATCAAACCATACCCTTGGAGCTTGCTTTAATCCATAGATAGCTTTTTTTAACTTGCACACATAATTATTTGACTGCTTGTAACCTTATGGTTGAATCATCTACACTTCTTCCTTGAATTCTCCATTAAGAAATGCATTATTAACATCTAGTTGCCTGATGGTCCATTTCTTATGTAATGCAATAGTAAGAATAACCCTTATAGTTGGTGGTTTCACCACTAGTGAGAAAGTTTCATTGAAATCAAAACCATATTGTTGTGTATATCCCTTTGCAACAATTCTAGCTTTGTACTTTGATATGGTTCCGTCATGATTCTTTTCTAATTTGTATGTCCACTTGCATCCAATGGCATTTTTATCTTCAGGCAGACTGATAATTTCCCAAGTTTTCTTTTTGATGAGTGCAGTATATTCTTCATCCATTGCAGCCTTTCACTTTTCAATAAGCATATCTTGTTCAAAATTTTCTGGTTCATCATTGGTCAAAATAGTTGAATACGCCTTAGTCTTAAATATTCCACTCTTTGACCTTGTAGTCATGTGATGCCCAGTTTGTCTTTGTTTGGTTTGATTGTGAGATGTTGCAGTAGTTTCTTGTTCTGTGTGCGCTTGATGCTTGATTGTCACTATGCTCATGATGACTACTTTGCCCTGTGCTTTCAATATTCTGAGGAGTGCAAGTGATGTGCTCTGGCATATGTGCTTCATCATGATCTGGTATGTCTTGATTTTGGCTTGTACTCCGTTGACTGCTGTCTTTTGAATATATTGGTATAGCTGGAATAGATGCAGTTGGATTGTATACTTTCTGAGTTGGTTTTTCCTTGTTATCTGCAAAAGGAAAAATTCTTTCATTAAAAACCATATGTATATACATATGATTGTTGTACAATTCTTTTCACCTAGATTACCAGATTCCAAGGTTTAAATAAACAAGTCATAAATTCAGTACCTTAGTGGTGAGATAATATCAGTAATTCGAATTTGAAAACCAAGTTATAAGATAAGGCGATATGTCAAAATAATATTTCAATATACCATGTTATAATGGATAATTTGCTGTTCTTATTTACATAGGCTGAATAATTGCTTCTTTAGTCTCCATTTTCAACCTATTTATTCTACCTTTTTATAAAGAGTTTTCAACTATCTAAACTCAGTAAGGATTTAGCAAGTGGATTGCCATACATGATCTTATAACCATTCGATGTGTTTGCATGTTACCATCCTCAATTTTAAAATCTAATTTTAATTATGCTTAAGCTCAATCGAGTTAGAGATTTTCAAACATTTTTTTCATTTAACTGAGTTCAATTAGAGTCTAATTTGATTATACAAAGTAGTTGTTGGTTCAGGTGTGCTTAAACCAACCTTAAGAAGTTTGTGAATAAACCATGTTTACAACGATACCAGATAACAACCAAAAATTAGGAGTTTTTTTTATTGAAAAGTAATATTTGATGCAGTTATCCTGCTCTCATTACTTTCCATTTGTAAGATGAACATTTGTGTGGAATGGGAGCATAGTTATGAATGTTCCTAGAAATGCCTTAATTTATCAAGTATGGTATGAGACGAAGGAATGCGTTGAAAATGAGTGAGAGTAACTAGAATATAAGAGTTTGGTAGAAAATGATATAAGATAATGACGTATTTAAAATTAACTATTATTCGAGACCCCATTGTTTAAATAAATTTCTGCTAATTCAATGGTTTTTGCTTTAAATAAATCTTGTTTGAAACCTACAGTGCGGTAACTATGAATTGTCAGAAATGATTGGATCTATGATTGCTTTTAATATAGTTTCTGATTATTTTTATACGTGTTTCTTGTTTTTGTATGACAATTACTTTCTTAAAAGGATGGGAATAATTTTATTGAACCAGCTAAATGTTGTTCATTTTTTGGAGTCAGATTGTTTATATTCTCTTGTTACATAGTTATTTGTTTTCAAAATATTATACTGCTGCAAGATTAAGACATTGTAATCTTTCATTTGGTGGAACCAACTAGTTCGTGATTTGTGTTTTGGCAATAAACAAAGATGTTGGTATAGTTTATTGCTAGTCGTTGTCAATGGGAATATACTTTTTATATTGTCGTCTAAGCCTATATATGGAGTTTCATATGTTATGTGCAAGTGATACTAGTATTAACATAGAACTTTGCTTGTTCCCATTTTTTCATATCAAATACACGTACCCGGTTGTTAGTGAACCAGGATGTCATAAAAAAATAGAGAGCGTACATGCCCGCATACATAAGCTATTCTTAGCATAAAGAAACACTAGCAACTCATCTAAAACTCCAAACCCTATGATTTTATATGTCTAAGTTTGACTATAAATTAGAGAAAGATATGTTCTAACTTTATAATATTTATTTAAGAATAATGGTAAAAAATTAAAAATTAAGTTTAGTAGAAAGACACGAACTAGAAATTCAAATGTGTGGTTACAAAATTTGGAATACAAAGCTTCAATTGCTATGTGAATCATTTAAAGTTTAAATTTGCAACCGTCGAATCATTTTTGGTTATTTCTGGACATTCCTAAAGACCATCTATTTTATACCCTTACTAATGCTATATCTGTTCAAATAATTTTAGAGCTTGAAGCAAACAAAAAACAAATCAAAGAAGCAAAGTCTTGCTGCACTTGTAGCTGCTCACAGTCTAACTGAAGCTAATGGTGGTATTAGAATCTTTAAAATGAAAAATGTTGAAGTTGAAGTTGCTAGTACTCTTAAGGATTTGAATGTTAATGTTAGAAAATCTCCATACAAGCATGCTAGTACTCTTAAGGATTTGAATGTTAATGTTAGAAAATCACCACATAAGCATGGTGAAATTCCTCCACTCATCATTCCTTTTCGTAATTCAACCCCTTTCCAAAACGTAGCTGCCACACACCCATACAATGCTCTTGATTCATCTCCCCTCGAAAACGTCATTACCACACACTCGTCCAGTCATCATGATTTAACTCCTCTCAAAAGCATCACTACCACACACTCATCCAATCCTCTTGATTCAACTCACTTCCAAAACATCATTACCACACACTCCTCTGATCCCTATGATTTAACCCCTCTCCAAAATGTCACTACCACACAATCATTCAATCCTCATAATTTAATCTCTCATCTACATAACACGTCTACAAATTCCTAAAGGTCAGCTTCATCTACGAATATACCTTCTTCCTCCGAAGAGCCAAACATGGTTAAAACTAAGAGAAAAGGAGGAAGCACAATGATGAGATTATTTCCTTCGACACTGAATGAGAAGTTGAAGTTGAGTTCAATGACTTACATCAATCTATTGGTACAAATTCCACATATTTATCATCATATCTTGGGACTTTAGCAAGGGAGATGGTACCTATGACCATTAGCAATTGGAAGAAAGTCGATGATAAATTGAGGGCTGACCTATGGACATGTATTTAAGTACTACAAACCTATAGAGAGCTTTGACAAGTATTCCTGAAGATACGATCTCTTTACAATATATGAGACTCCTCGTAACTTATCGGTAAACACATGAAAAATAATAAATGACTTATAAGTTGTGTAAACCAGTTAAAAGCAGTTGTCGAACATACCTAGATTTTATCCTCTACTCTTTCCAAACTTTGGTATGTTTTGCATGCTCACAATATATGAGACATTCAGTATTTTATTTATCAGTGGTAATTTTAATTTTTAGTTCTTAGGATTTAAAATGGACACAAGAAGACATGCAATAGCAGTTGACATGGGTATGTGTTTCTAATTTTAATTTTAATTTGAAGAATACATCATGAAGAATCTGACATATATATTTTTTAATTTTGATTTTAATTTTATTTTGAAGAGAAAATACATCTTGAAGATTCTGACATATTTTTTTTTAACTTAAGCATTTGAAGCTTTCATACCTTTGAACTTTAAGAATGATCTACTTTTTTTTTTCTTTCAAAATCTGGTGACACTTGCATAGAATCATATATATTGATGTTGCACTATGCAATTCAAATAATTTCCTGGTTGCATAGCTGGCTGGCACGAGATTATGTAGTTGGCTAAACTATATATTACCTGTATGTGATATGATGATTCAGCTATGGTTGCATAACCGTGCATTTGGTGTATTCTATGAGATATTACCTGTATAATATTACAATGTATAATATTACCTGTATATTCTTAATCCTGTAAACTAATATTATAATATTGTAAGTATGATCATGAAATAATATTGCTAAACTAATACACTTGTATACTTTTACAATATATGGGAAATGTATGTACCTAAGCGAATACAATATATGGGTAATATGAGAAATATACAGGTAATATGAATTATAATACAAGTGTATTAGTTTACAATATATGGGAAATGTATGTACCTAATCGATCATACTTACAATATTATACATAATCGATCATACTTAAGAATGTGCAGGTAATATTATACATTGTAACCATTGTATAAGTAATATTATAATATTATACAGGTAATATTATACCTGTAAACTAATTACTTCTAAAATCTCCTATTTTATTGATTGGCGTAAACCTTGTTTCGTGCCATATAAAAAAAATAGATTTCTATTGGATATTTTGGCTTTCTTGTCTAGTGATGAATAGGCAATCTTATCCAAGTTGCTGAATTTATGACCAAATTATGTATATTACTAAAGATTTCTTTTTTGCTTTGATACTAAATAAATAATTTAGTCATATTAGGTATACAGTATTTCAATGATATCAAGTATACTATAGAGAAACATGGAGGCAATTTAGTTCCTTTAAGTAAATTGCAAGAGCTTGATAAATTAATTGTGCTCTATTTTTAACTTCTCTATTTCTTCGTGCATTACAAGTATCAATGATAACAAAATTCATACTTTACAGGTGAGGTTCAAGTTGGATTACATATACCAGGATTTATTTCTTTGGATGCTAGGACTGCGATGGAAAGAATCAAAGTCAAGGATAGTTAAAGCAATAAGAGTTGCAGCAAGGAGCCCCGATGCTTCCAGCAAATTAGATAAGTTGAAACCATATAATATTAAGAGTGCTCAAGAGTGGAATGATTTAATCAGTTTAAAATTAATGGAAGAGTCTGAGGTAGTTGGTTTTATTTTGATGGTTACAATTGAAAAAAAAAATCATTTCATTTTATTATACCTAATTTTAATGAATATCTCTTATGTAGTTGAACAACAATAAATACAAAGCCATATGAGCAATGAATACGGTTCCGCACATTATGAGTCGAAAGGGGTACACAAGACTAGCAGAAGACATGGTAAGAAAAAATAACTCATAAAATTCATCCATTATCATTATAAAAATCATTTATCCAATACGGTTTAGTATTTAGTTTTTAAGCTCTTTTGTGCAGAAAAAAGAAAGTGGTTGCTCATCAGATATCATTGGGGAGGATTTATGGTGCAGAGGTCACATAAAGAAAAATGGAGAATCCTCAAATTGTATTGTCATCGATTACATAGTAAGGATAAACAGTACATCAAATTATTTCTCTTTTTTCCATTTTAACTCCATTTTACCCTTATTTAGTCAAATTTTTTATTTCTAACAAGTTGAATTTGATATATTTTAATTGGCATGTATTTTCACAATTGTCTCCAATATATGAACCTTACATTGAATGTTGTGACATATGAAAAATGGATATTTTTGAATTTGTAGGCTAAGATAAACGGGTATAAGAATACTCAAAATTCTCAAGGAACGACATCATTAAATGACAATGGACTGGCAAAGGTTTTTGATCATGACATTGAGGTAGAATAAGGGGACTATGTTTTGGGATTGCGCCAACTTAGTTTGGAGTTCGTATGAGCAATTTAGAAAAGGTACGTAGATTGGATTTCTACATTGCAGGCTCAAATGAAAGAGCTCTCTGATTTGTTCATGGCTGTAAGTTATAATTTATTCACTTTATCATATGGGTCCTTTATCTTTATCGTTGTTTATATTTTAAGATTTTGGTAATGAATTCAATTATGATGCATAATCTATCAATCTTGTAGACAACAAAAGAAAATTTTGCTTTTTTCCCTCTGAAACTATCCATTGTAAGTACGATCGATTAGGTACATACATTTCCCAGAAGGACATTAAATTCACTAAAAAGAATACTAGGATTAAAGTAGCGCAATGGCTTCATATTTACTTCTTTTGTATTAATTTAATGATTAAGAATATACCTAAGAATCAATAACTATTTATTCAAATTTTCCAATATTCAAATAAGCCATTGAACCTATGCGAGGAAGTGTGTCATTAAACCCCAAAACACTGAGTGATTGACAAATGAATTTACATTTATTTATATAATAAAGTAAACCGAGTGATAAATTGGAGCAAGTTTTTCATACAGGGAAGAGGTTGGGATAAAGCAATCAATTTGTATGCAGATAAAGTAATAAATTGTTATTTATGGATTTTTGTTGTTGTAGGTTTAACCCTATAAGATAATGTATGTGCAAAACTTATGAGCGAACTCTGTAAAACTGAATTCCAAAAAGTATGTGAGAACAAAGCGGCAGAATTCAAAAAAGTTATATACCTCATATTCTTGTAAAACAAAGTAATACAGAAACAACTCATGCCTTTTTAAGATGGACTTTGAGGTAGATTTCTCTTTAGGCTCTGGTTTTGATGCTTTTGATTCCGATTTTGAACTCGGATTCTCTTTTTTCTTCAACGTTAATATCGATTTCTTTGTAGTCAGATAAGCAATTTTCTTCTTTCTAGCAAAGACCTTGCCACTATCATTTCTCCCGTTAGCCTTAGTTTTACCTGTAGGGATGCTAACTGTAGTAGTATTTTTCACTTTCTTCGGAGCCTTCATTTCTTCTGAAGTCCTGTCAATAATTTGTTTGTCCTATAAATCTAAGCCTTCACACCCATCGCCAACCTTTTCCTGTTCTTTTTCATATTGATGATATGTTCACATTTGTTGATTACATGATTTCCATATTGCAGATATGTTCACATTTAATATGTTGAATTATCTACCCATATTGCTGATAATAGAAATGAAAATCATATGCTTGCGACATTGTTTGCAGTCAAGTGATATTAGTTATTTGTTTATGGTTTTTGTTTGCAGTCACATCAGAGTAGCAACAACGTCACAAATGGTGGTTCTATACAAGTTCAGAATCAATCTAGAAAGTGCAAATAATAGGGTTAGCAAAATAATGTTGTTGTAGAAGCAACAATTACATCCACTAGCTACTGTTTTAGTACACCATGTACCACTAGGAGCAGAAGCTTGGAAATTTTGGGTCGATATAGTGGTGGATCCTAAGTTGTTTTGTATATGCCTACTTCAGATATCTATAATATTGGACAAGCAGTTGGGACCACTATTGCTTGACATAAAGAATTTATCTCATTTGATTAGTACATAAATACTCTTAAAGATATATATTACGGATTTAGTTTTGTAATGGAGTTATGAATTCACAAATGGTGTAAACTTGAATTGTTTTCGATTTTTTTGAATGTGAATGATCCGTGTTGTTTCAAGTAACTTGAATGAATTTGGTTATTATTGACGAAATATTGGTTTTAATTATAATATTATGAAATTTATGGTTAATAGCAGTTGTGAAAAGATAGAACTATGATTGTTTGTAGCAGTTGTAAAAATATTTGTTGCAACTGTCATTGTTAGTTGTAGTAGATCCCATTACAACTATTAAAAACATTGTAAAATGTTAATGCAACTGGCGATAATAGTTGTTGAAACATTAAATACAACTGTCATTAGCACCTGTAAATAAATCTTTTACAACTGTCGAAAGCTATTGGAAAAAGTTTTATTGCTAGAGGTGTGGGCAGTTACAAAAGGTCCTTATGCTGCCTGTTGCGATAAACTTTACTACAAGGACAAATAACAGTTGTAAAACGGTCTTTTACAACTGTTATGAACATTTGTAAAATGTCTTTTACATCTGTCAGAAGCAGTTGTAAAAAGTATTTTTTAAACCGCTCCTGCAACTGTCCACACCAGTTGTAAAATAATCCTGCTCTATTACAACTGCGATATAACTACTGATGGCCGACCGTTGTAATAGACCTATTACAACTGTTTTTGGCATGTAGTGGTACAACCATCAATATTGTACGGTCGTTGCTACATGCGTCTCCATTTTCTTGAGCCAACCTAGAAAACGCTATCGGTGTATTCATTAGGTGGATTTATGTTAAAAGGATCATCATTAAAAGACGGTAAAGGGTAAGAGTTTGGGCGGTTGGTTTTTTTGGCGGCCTTGAATTTAAGTAATTCCGAATCAAAAAACTTATCATTGCTAAGATACCTAAATTCCCTACTACGAATTATTTGTTTAATGCCTTATCTTACAGGATGCTTCAAAGTTCCACAATCACGTCCTATGAAATATTAATTTGACAAATAGTGTTTTGTTAAAATTGCAATAATTCATAAACAAGAAATCAGAAGATGAAAAATTAAATAAAGTGAAATATAGATGATAAAGAGAAAGAATATCGTGCAACGAGCTGGAATTTCGAACACTTCGTATATAAATATCTGAATTATTTAATATCTATATTTAGGATTTAATGTGAATAAATATGATTTTAGAACCTTAATAACCCATTTTTAACTAATAAATAATGATGACGGACTGATCATAGAATTTTTTTTACAAAACTATCGGTGAAAAATTGAAAATGTGATCGATAAACATTTTATTTGAAAATCAACTTTTTTATTCAGTAAAAGTTGTATAAACATTTTAGAGCTAATACAGTAATATAACAACTTATAAACAAGAATTAAATCCTCTTTTTTCATAACCAAAATTAACTATAACAAAGCTTTACTTAAGGAGTCAAAAGTATATGAAGTTAAGGCACGAAACATGCCTTAAAACAAGACTTAATTTAAGAAAGTACAAAAAGGCATGGTAAGTTGTCATGCCTTGGGTGACCTAGGCTGTACCTTGGCCAAAATCGTCGAGGGGTAGTTAAGTAATTTGGAAAAGGGGTATTTGAGGTCTCTTGCCATCTTTTCTCAAGTCTATATAAGTGCCTCCATATTCTCACTTTCCTTTTTAGTTTCTCATTTATGACTTTTTCTCTCGTTTTCACCTTCTTCTTTATCCTCTTCTTCATACTCTCTCTCTTCCAAAACTCATTCAAATCACGTCTAAACTTCACTGAACTCTAGAGTAAGCTTTAGGATACTATTACAACCCTTTCTAGCATTTCAAAGTAGGAGAAAAGCAAAAATCTATGCCACCCTATTCTAGTCCATGAGCTAGGAGCAAATGGAGGTGATCGTTGGAGGGTTTGCATGAATGCAAGGTTGATGGTAGGAAGATGGTAGCTTTCTCTTGTGTTTGGGTTTAGTTTAGGTGAGTTTTCCCACCATCAAAACCTATATGAAGTGCTTACAATTATTGTTGAAATATGTATTTGTTGCTTGGATTTTATGACAACCCGGAGTTTTGGGCAGCTGTTAATTTGTAATTAACAGGATTAAATTTATTAAAACACTGATTTATAGATTTAACAAATAAATCTGATAATGAATATTTATATCTGGTTGAATATTTGTTTGATAATCTCCTAATATAATTACTTAAAAATTTATAAAATGAATTTGTTGTTATATATGTATACATATAAGTTGATTTTAAATTGGATTATTAAATTTAATTTGAATTTGGATTTAAATTTGAAATTTCAAAAGATAGATATTTTAAAATATTTTGGATTTAAAAATATATATGTATAAGATTTTGTTTATATATAATTTGTTCTATAATATTTTCTTTAAAGAAATTTATATATATAAATCTAGATAAGTATTTATTAATTAGTAAATTAAGTATAAAAGCTTTATATTAACATTTAAAATAAATAAAAATTATATAATGACAAGTGTAATTTATAAAAGCTTGTTAGCAACATGTGTAAGTTGATAAGAAAATACTAATGACAAATGGTAAGTTTTTAACAAGTGTCACTTTTTAATTTTAATTTTTATTATTTTTTTAAAATCACTATTTAATATATATACATCTTTCTCTTCTTTTAATTTCTTTTCTTATCCTCAAATTTTCAAAAAGGCAAGAGAAACAAAGTCTGTAACTAAGATTAAAGTAACCATCTTTTTCAACAACTATAGAAAATCATAAAGCAATCTTCAAGCAACTTCAAAACTAAATCAAGCCAAGAATCTACTCAAGCATTTTAGACCAAGGATCAACAAAACTAGCAGTGAATCAAAATCAAAACCAGACTAGATCAAAAGCTTCCAGGCTCTGTTTTCTTCAAACACAAGTGAGTAAACTGCTACTCTTGTTACTGCTTAAACCTTTTTAAAAAATGATGCTTGTGATAAATCAGTGAAATGGCTTGTGGAAATTTATTTGCACGATGAAAATATGGCTATATATAGATAAATATGCAGTTGCTGAACAAGTATGCCTGTACATATGTTTATAAACCTTTGTTCCTTGACACGGGCTTATAAATTTAGTTTTTAAAACTTAACTTCTCATTATATAGACAATATTAAGCTAGGATTTTAGAAAGGAAATTGATCATGGCAATGTAATTTCATTTTAAAAAAGAATTTCAGAAGGAAATATTAAGTAAATGATGCGAAAATAAGAAAAAACAGTAAAATTCTTTTAAATCAGAAAATTTAAATGTCTTAATTTCTTGTATTAAATATGTAATCTGATTTATGTTGAAAATTCATGAATTTTGATAACTGTATCATAATTTTTAAGTTTTTGGATAGTGAGGAATTAGGTGATGATCGGTATTGGGTTTAACTTCAATTTCCGACGATTTCGAAGCTTGGGAATGTCGGGAATAAGGCCAGAGATGGATTGTTGATCGATGATCAGGGGAAAATTGGTCGAAGGGATTATTGACCGATGTGGTGGCGCGGCGAGTCTAAGCTAGGGTGTAAGGTGTAGTTTTGTACGTGGTTGGTTTCTGGGAAATTGTGGCATCGTTGACGCATCGAGTGGATCGGAGTTGTGGGGAAAGGAGCGAGGAACACAGACGGTAGTGTAGGCACAAGGCCGTGGTCTCCGGTGGATGGTGATGGGAGGATTCGTGGTGTATGATGATCGGGTATCAGTTTGTTGTGGATGAGATCTTTCGATTATGATTTCATGGGGGAACTCGGGTTTCTGGGTGATCGTTCGTAATGGGATGGTCATCGACGATTTGTCTAAGGTCACAGTGGCGATCGGAGCAGTGGCGTGGCGACGTGCACGTGCATGCGTTTACCTGTGTATCTGGTTTTGCTGGAATTCAAGACCAAGAAGAAGAAGAAGAAGAAGTGAGGTTGGGGTTTACTCGGGTGATTGCTCGAGTATTTTGTTTATTGGCCGGGTTCGTTCTCGAGATTTTGAGAGGGAAGCTCGAGTGTTGGCTCGAAGGAATTAATCTTAGGCGCGTATTAGCTTTTGTTAGTTAACGTGATATTATAGCAAGGTAACTTTAATTAATCAATTTTTTTTCAAAAGAGTATTAACGAAGTTTTAAAGTTCAGCAAAATCAAGTTTAAAAACTAACTTCTTAAACTATTTTTTTAAATAATGACGTTGTTTAAATATTTGCTAACTAAAGTTGTATGTTTTATTATGACTTAAGCAGGTTGATTCTTAAGTTAAATTTAAAACTTAATTAATAGTGTAATTAAGAAGTAATTAAGGAAACAAAATGTTTTATCTTTGATTAGACTTAAAGATCTTAAGTTAAATTATAAATTAATGATAATTAAATCCCAGTTTTATTAAATAAGATTTTAAAGTGATAATTAAGAAGTTAATTAAGATAAATGACATATCTTTTAATTAATTAAGGTTTGGGTGATTAAGATTTATTAATTAATATAAGTAATTAAAGAGTTATTAATTGATTAATAATAGAAGATTGATTAATGAAGTAATTAAAGGTTAATTGTTGATTTATTAATTAATTAAGTAATTAAAGAGAAATTAATTAATTAATGGTTAAGGATTAATTAATTAATAATTAAGGGTTATAAGTTAATTAATTATAGATTAATTAATTTGTAGCTAGAGATTAATTAATGTAAGTAATTAGAGATTAGTTACTTAAATGATAAATACTTAATGTAAGTAATTAAAGGAGTAATTTTTTGAGGCTTAAAATCATCTAATTAATTATTAGAGGTTAATTAATTAATAATAAAGGTTAATTGATTGAGGATAATTAACCAATGAGATAATTACTTAATGAAAGTAATTAAAGGTAAATTTTTTAAGAGAAGTGATTAAGAATTAATGAGTGTGATTAATTAAAGGATAATTAATCAATGCAAGTGATTATGGTACAATTAATTTGAGTAATTAATTAGGATAAATGTAATTAATGTGAATGGGTGAAGGTTAATTATTTTGTATTATTAATTAAAGGTTAATTACTTAATGTAATTAATGAGGAAATTAAGGGATGGTTTATTAATGGTTTGTAATTAATTAATTAATGTTAAGTAAGCAGGATCAAAGTGATTAAAGGAATTAATTTATTTAAATTAACTGGAATGGTGACTAATTAATCCTGCTTATGAATGATTAAATGATATTGGAGGCCTTAGATTATTTGATATTTTGATATGAAATATTTGTGATATGATTGGGTTGAACAGTGATAATGTGGTTATCTATCCAGATGAATTACTGTATAAGTGACATTTTGTGTTTTTAAGTTTGAATTGTATTCAATTTGAATAACCTGGGTTAAGATGACATGGGACTCGAAGAGGTCGGGGTCGGATGTTAGTAAATACCCGAAACCACTTCGATTTAAAAGCTTCTATAATTCTTCATGGATTTGATATGTGTAAATCTATAGACCGGAATGAAATAATTTAAGTAAACTGGACCCTTGAAACTAAGTAAGGGTACTTAGTAATTAGTTTGTGAAATAAGTGATGGTTTTTAACAAGAAAGGAACTCTTAATAAGCTATGAGCTACCTCGGGTTTTTTCTTTTATGGTTTGAACTTAGTATTTAAAATTATATGGGTTTACTTACGCTGGTTTCCAGCCTAACCAGGGTGTTACTTTGATGTAATGCTCGGGTCAGACCGAGTATTACAGATTTTCAAGTAAGGACGTTTTGGAGCTCAGGAGACGAGCTGGATAGCAGGAACGTATGGAGTTTCCGCTGCGTATATTATTGTTTTTATTTCTGGGACAACTTAATTTTAACTGTCCAATTTTGAGTAATGGTTGTAACTCTGATGTATTGATGTAAACTAACAATCACAGTTTTTCTTTGTATAAATGCTATTATTTGTTATTATATTTTGATTCGCTGCGTATGTGAGATGCCGTTGTTTTCTGTTTTTCCTTCTTTCTTCTTCTTTAACAATCTGGGATTTTCGAAGTCGAAAATTTCTGGTCATTACATTTGGTATCAGAGTTGAAGGTTAAGCGAGAACCTTGGCTATGGTGGGTGTACTCATTTAGGATAGGGTCAGTGGTACCCTAGACTGAGTTGAGTGTGTGTGTGTGTGTATAAGAGCGTACTTTTTATTTTCTTATATAAAGGTTTTAAAAATGGTTTTGATGAATGCTTTTTATAAAAGCTTATATTTTATATATAAAGAAATAATTGGTTGTTGGATATTGAAATTGAATAAGAATTAAGTGATATATATATATATATATATATATATATATATATATCTCGAAATGGGAATTGAATAAAATGAACTATACAAATAAGATGAATTAGAATAGGTTTCAAACCAGAATATGGAATGGTTATTGTATTCAATAATAAGATGATTGTTTTCCAATAATCAATAAAAATGTTTTTAAGGAAATAAACTTTTAGATGAGTATAACTTGTAAATTAGAATGGATTTAGATAGTGGAGTTTTAAAACATTTGAATTGTTTCAAAGTGTTAAAAGAAAAGAAATGATATTATTCAGACTATTTTGAATGTAATCTTATTTTAAAATAAGAAGTTGTTTGAAAACTTTAAAGAAATTTGTTTTGAGCTAAAAAACAAAGGTGGTTTAAACTTAAAAAATGACTTGGTAGGCTTAGAAATAAATATGTATATATATGTGGATATACATAATATCAAAGATGATTTGAGATAAACTCTAAGGTGTTGAGTTTTGATTTTCCTTAAGGTGTGATGTCAAAACATAAAGTGAAATAAGTTTTGAACTCTTAAGAAAGAAAGAATATTGATAGAAATTTGGAATTTGAAATGGGAATTCAAATTTGAGTAAGGTTGACGGGATTAAATTGAATTTAACTTAGAGGAAGTTAAATAAGTTTGGAATGAACAACCTGAATTGGAAATTTTCAAGATAAAATTGAGATTTAACTTAAGGAAGTAAAATGGGTTGATTTCAAATGGGAATTATGTGTGATCTCGAACAGATTTGAGATCTGGGAATGGGTAATGGATGTTATTTATGGATGTTTTATATAAATAGGATGTTTATTTATTTGACACATTCTGCTATCATCCTGTTGATATGAATAATCTATGAATCTGTGAATTGAGTTGTCTAAAATGAATTAAGAGATTGAAATAATATACATCCATTGCAGATATAAATGGAAATGAATCTTTAATTTGCAATTATTTAAAATAATTTTGATTTTAAGAAATTAGGATGGAAAATGAAAACACTTTGAACTTAAGATTTAAAATGTTTAAAGGGGAACATACAAATTTAAATTGATCAAGAATTAGTTCAAAATTGAAATTGGGTAACAAATTGGATTTCAAAGATTAAAATGTTTAAAAAGGATTTGAACTATTATTTGAACCTGGGAATAAGTTTACTTTGATTTAAAGGAAATTAAATCAAAATTTGAAATTTTAACTTGAATTTATATTATTCGAGATGGTTTAAAGTAAGATTGAATTTGAAATTAGTTCAAATTGAAATTTGATTTGAATAATTTAGAATTGTGATTAAAGTTGAATAGTTTTAAATTCAAATGAAATTTGATTTGAATTCGGAAAGAAATCGAGGATAATTCAACTTGAATTGGGATTTGATCAAATTATTGGAATTGGGATTAATTCAAATTGGAATTAAAATGAATTGAAATTGAAACTGGTTCGGTTTAAAATTTATTTGAATTAGTTGAAATTGGAAATGAAGTAGTTTAAATTCAAATGAGAATTGATATGAATTTGGGATGGAAATTGAAGAAAATTTAAATGGAATTGATGGGAATGGGATTGTGAAGTTGAACAGTTTGGCTATGGATTATTTTTTAAAATAAATTGTTTTTTTATGTAAACCTTCTTAAATCTATTTTTCCTAGCTATTTACTATACCATCTTTTCTTTTTAAAACCCAAACTATCTTATACTTATTTTGCAACTATTATTGGAACTATTTAACTATTTTACAACCGTTTCATAAACTAATCACTATTTTATAACTACTTTTATAACTAATTACTGTTTTACAACTATTCTGAAATTATTTAATTATTTTTACAACTATGTTATAGCTACTTAACTATTTTACATCTATTTTACCACTAATAACTATTTTTCAACTATTTACCTATTTCAAAAAAATTCAAGCTATTTTCTAAAAATTAAGTAGGTCAGACCGCAAACTATTTATAATTGAAAATAACCCAAATGGAAATGGAAGCAATTGTGAAAAAGCGAATAGAATCAAAGTGAAGGTGAATAGAAAGAATATTGATTTAGTTAATAATCAATGAGGGTAAATACGTAGGATGTACGTAAATTATTCTATTCTTATAGTGATTTGATCCAGATCGAGCACAGAATTTCAAGATAGAATATCGATCCGAGTTGGGATTTTTCACTCAATTTTCAACGGTGAACCTAGGTATGGATTTTTGGTTGATTCTGGATATTCTCTACCGTAGTTATGACTATGCAAGGAGAATGACGGTTTCTGATCAAGAAACCATAACTGTGTCCGCACTAGGAAGTCGGGTGGACGATACTAGTTTGGAAGTGAAATTGTGTGATCGAGTGAGCGATCAGATTGATATAGCGTAGGATGATATGTGTACATCGTACGTATTTGAATGAAATTGATATTGAAAATTTGTGGATAAGAACTATAAAATGTTTTTGAAATGAAAAGTATATTTTGTGAAATATATGATGATGTAAAATGGAAAATTGGATATTTCTATGATTAAAGGTTCACTTTATGAAGAAAAATAATGTGGTTAATAATTTTATAAAAGAGTAATCAAATTTGAATACTTGATTTGGAAAAAAAACAAAGTTACATATCTTTGTTATATATGGTAAACTTCCCTTGTTGGATCTACAGCCAGAATAAAAAAGGTTTTTAAAAGTATTTGATGTATAAAAAGGGAATTTATACAAGTATAAAGTGATCCAAAGATTTTCAAAGTTATATATTTCAATATATATGAAGGATTTTATGAGAATGATTTTGGGAAAAAGCTTTTGAGAACTTTATGGAATTTGAAAAGCTTTTGATTTTTGGGAAAAAATCAATTTTGAAAATTTGGAAAGCCTGGTTTGAGAATTATTGATTTTGGAGTAATCGATTTTGAGAAAAGGAGATTTATATGGGATTCATACTAGGTGTATGATTTGGAAGATACTATATGTGTATAGTATAAAGTGTTTTGAAAATGGCTCTGGAGAAAAAAGCGCTCCCTTGAAATGAACTTCTCAGGAGTACAATAAGTTGGTTCTGCCTTGAGCCCCAAAGGGGGAGGCTCTAAAGCGGATCCTATGCGGAAGTCCAGACAAACTGAAGTTCCTGAGGATTATTGGGTAGCGAAAGTCAAAGGCGCTGATGCCTATAGAGGCATTTGGGTTATGCTGTGATGACAGTGTAACTTGATGTCATTGTGATCTACTGTGGACCATAGCAGAAATCGTGTGGAGGTGAGTGTCAACGGTCTACGTTTGATTTTGCCAGGAAGGCAACGTAACATCGGTAGACTACAATCTATGATCGAGTGGGGAAGTTTCATTCTTTTGGCAGTGAAATTCGAGGGCGCTGATGCCTACGGTTATATGATTTTTTACAGTGATAGCAACGTAACCCCAGATGTAGCTGCGATCTGTAGCGGTTTCCATGGCGTAATCGAGGGACGCTGAGGGCCTACAGTTATCTATGGATTTTGCCGGGAAGGCAACGTAACCATCGGGTTAACTGCCACCATGGATGGGGGTGGTGATTTTCATAGCATTCTCACCAAAGATGATATCTCTATTTTCAAAAATGTTTTCTATATTTTCAATAAATTATTTTTCAAGTATTTTCACTGGGTGTTGAAAATGGGTCTGCTAAGTACTTATAGATTCTCAGTCCTACGCCTAATCAACGTATGAACGAATTTTATGAGAATGAAGATGGACTTGTGGAAACATCGAGTTATAAAAGTATTTTTATAAAACTATTTTGGTAATCTTATAGATTTTAAAGTGTTTTAATAGAGATCAAAGAGTAATTTTTCTGATATTAAGCATTTTAATGAATTTTGGCTTCGTTTCTTTTCAAGGACGAAAACATTCAAAGGGGGAAGGAATGTGATAACCTGGATTTTTGGACAGCTGTTAATTTGTAATTAACAGGATTAAATTTATTAAAACACCGATTTATAAATTTAACAAATAAATCTGATGATAAATATTTATATCTAGTTGAATATTTGTTTGGTAATCTTCTAATATAATTACTTAAAAAAAATTAAATTGAATTTGTGTTGTTATATATGTATGCATATAAGTTGATTTTAATTTGGATTTTTAAATTTAATTTGAATTTGGATTTAAATTTGAAATTTCAAAAGATAGATATTTTAAATAATTTGGATTTAAAAATATATATGTATAAGATTTTATTTGTATATAGTTTGTTTTATAATATTTTCTTTAAAGAAATTTATATATATAAATCTAAATAAGTATTTATTAAATAGTAAATTAAGTATAAAAGCTTTATATTAACATTTAAAATAAATAAAAACTACATAATGACAAGTGTAATTTATAAAAGCTTGTTAACAACATGTGTAAGTTGATAAGCAAATAATAATGACAAATGGTAAGTTTTTAACAAGCGTCACTATTTAATTTTAATTTTTCTTATTTTTTTTTTAAATCACAATTTAATCTATGTACATCTTTCTCTTCTCTTAATTTCTTTTCCTATCCTCAAATTTTCAAAAAGGCAAGAGAAACAAAGTCTGCAACTAAGATTAAAGCAACCACCTTTCTCAACAACTATAGAAAATCATCTCTCTTTTTTTAAAAGCAATCTTCAAGCAAATTCAAAACTAAATCAAGCCAAGAATCAACCCAAGCATTTTAGACCAAGGATCAACAAAACTAGCAGTGAATCAAAATCAAAGTTCAGACTAGATTAAAAGAATCCAGGCTCCGTTTTCTTCAAACACAAGTGAGTAAACTTCTACTCTTGTTAATGCTTAAACCTGTTTAAAAAATGATGCTTGTGATAAATCAGTGAAATAACTTGTGGAAATTTATTTGCATGATGAAAATATGTCTGTATATAGATAAATATGCAGTAGCTGGACAAGTATGCCTGTACATATGTTTATAAACCTATGTTCCTTGGTATAGGCTTATAAATTTAGTTTTTAAAACTTAATTTCTCTTTATACAGATAATATTAAGGTAGGATTTTAAAAAGGAAATTGATCATGGCAATGTAATTTCATTTTTAAAAAAGAATTTCAGGAGGAAATATTAAGTAAATGATGTGAAAATAAGAAATAATGGTAAAATTCTTTTAAATCAAAAAATTTAAATGTCTTAATTTCTTGTATTGAACATGTAATCTGATTTGTGTTGAAAATTCATGAATTTTGATAACTGTATCATAATTTTTAAGTTTGTGATAGTGAGGAATTAGGTGATGATCGGTATTGGGTTTAACTGCGATTTCCGATGGTTTCGAAGCTCGGGAATGTCGAGACTAAGGCCAGAGATGGATTGTTGATCGATGATCAGGGGAAAATTGGTCGGAGGGATTATTGACCTACATGGTGGTGCGGCGAGGCTAAGCTAGGTTTTAAGGTGTGGTTTTGAATGTGGTTGGTTTCTGGGCAATTATGGCATCATTGTCGCATCGAGTGGATCGGAGTTGTGGGGAAAGGAGCGTGGAACACAGGCGGTGATGCAGGCACAAGGCCGTGGTCTCTGGTGGATGGTGATGGGAGGATTCATGGTGTATGATGATCAGGTATCAGTTTGTTGTGGACGAGATCTTTCGATTTTGACTTCACGGGGGAACTCGGGTTTCTGGGTAATCGTTCGTGATGGGGTGGTCGTCGACGATTTGTCTGAGGTCACAGTAGCGATCGAAACAGTGGCGTGGTGACAAGCACATGCATGCATTTACCTATGTACCTGGTTTTGCTGGAATTCAAGACCAAGAAGAAGAAGGAGTGAGGATGGGGTTTATTTGGGTGATTGCTCGAGTATTTTGTTTATTATCCGGGTTCGTTCTCGAGATTTTGAGAGGGAAACTCGAGTGTTGGCTTGAAGGAATTTATCTTAGGCTCGGATTAGCTTTTGTTAGTTAACGTGATATTATAGCAAGGTAACTTTAATTAAGCAATTTTTTCAAAAGATTATTAACAAAGTTTTAAAGTTCAGCATGTTGAATATGCGAGTATATGATTTTTGTTTGATGATAATAAACACATATATATTCATTTAAATGTATTTGTTAATGTACTATTTTATTTTTCACATAATTGAATAAACATTTGCTGAATAAAATAAATAACACGGTATTTAAATTCAAACGGATATTTTATTCAAGTAAATGTTTATTACAAATTTAAATAGTATAAATTCAAGATCTCACTGTACATATATAATTTTGATTACAATAAAAATTCGATTACGTCACAATTTATTAATTACAAATGCACCTCACTACAATTCACTCATTCACTCGTATTTTATTCTCAACTTCACTCCAGATTGAATCCAGCATCTGAGAAATCTGCAAAAATACACATTAACGCAGTAAAATTGAAAATAAAATATTTTTACAGCATAAAATAAAATGTAATTTTGTAAATTTTATTTTCCTCAGTTATTTGGGTTGTTCGTTATCATTTAATTTTGAATTCATCATACATGAACAGCTTGTGACATGCACAATGTATTACTGTACATACCACAAGGCCGTGCACACCGATATATACACTTGATAAAATTACAGGGACAGGTGCGCACAGGTCAAACCCAAATGAAAAGCCGGGTTCAACTCAAGTGCAATAAAAATAATGTCACAATATCAGCACAAGGTCAAACCCAAGCTTTAAGCTAGATTCAACACAGGTGCAAATCCGGATGAAATGGTCAAGACACATAAATCAAGCTTCGAACAAAATTCAACGTCGACATACACACAACAGTTTTAAATATATGAAGATAGTGTAACTCAAGGCAACATGAAATACAACATACTCAAGTTTGCAACTTAACTTGAAGACCAGCACAAGAGGGACCAAGGTGAACCATCAAAAATGTTAACCAAATCAGCACTGACCATACAGCAAGGCTAAATACACACAAACCAGCAAAGACAAAAGAAAGGCAAGTACAACTCTAACTGGAGACAGACAGAGACAATATCAAAGACAAATTAAAGTCTTGCCAAACAACATCAACCACCATGGAACCAAGTTCAACAACATCAAATGAACAGTGCAGAGCTTCAAACAGTACACCATAAATTGACAACAGAATTCATCATATGACAAGAATAAAGCATCGCAAACTGACTCAAAGGATCACAATGCAACAGTCAATGGTGAAGCAGACTATATACATGAACTGGGTCGAAGTCAAACTAGTGCATAGGTAAACAAGACAGTGAAATAACAATGTCTCAACCAAATGATCATGTGACAGTGCAGTGCAAACGAACTCATGTAGAATAAGTGAAGACATGTATATATACATGAGTGGACAAGAATATATGTGTGCATCAAAACTTTGAGGCAACCAGAAAATAAACAAAACCAAGTGAAACACAGTGAAGCCCAAATGTGAATATGAGTTCGAATGAAAAATCAGATGTCCAGATACCAGACCTAAAGCAATTCGAGCTAGTTAAATGAACCGGCTCTCAAGTCCAGATGACACGAAGTATGAAATCAATAAACCAGTACAATGTGAACTAGCTCGAATGAATCAAGTGCAGACAGTACAAAACCAAGTAAAGCAGAAGACCAGTGATGCAACTCAATACAGCAAAGACCAGTAAAGCAACTCGATGCATCACCGAGACACGAATACATGGAGCAAATGGAACAGCGACAGTGAAGATAACAACACGACTCAAGGAAATGAAAAAAGAAAATATGCAAAGCAAGTAGCATGAACAGAAGCCGAGACAAAATCAAGTTCAAAAGTCCAAGGCCGATGTCAACAATGTCCCAGACGATATGCAATTAAAGTTTGCAGGTGACAATGCACAAAATCAACAGAGATGATCAAGTGACCAAAGTCAGAGACATAATGGCCGAAGCCAATACACTGACACAAATGGCCAAAGTCTATACAGAACAGTTCAACATGACATCAACCCAATTCAAACAATATCATCGCATAAACAAGTCGGTGCCGAAGTTGAACAAGTCAGAAATCGAAGCCGTGGTGGCCACGTAAGAAATCAACACCATGTTAATCAAGTAAACAAATTATACTAATTTAAAATGTTAGAAATCATCACAATCATCAATGCAAATTCGAATGGCAAGCCAAAAATTTTCAGACGAATTCGTATGAAATATACGAACGAAAAATAAGGAATTCGATTCCTATATATGCCCTAAAACATCGTCGACAAAAGTGATTCGAGTACGAGCCTAAAAGAGAATATTATATCAATAACTCAAATCATTAATCGAGTTCAAATAAGCTAACAAGAAAAGCAAAAAACATAGATTACATACCAGATTCTTTGAACCGAACTCGACGAAATTGAAGCAGCCATATGCAAAATCGAAGAGACAATCATTCGACAAAGCAATCATCGCAAGATCATAAATTCGAATGATTAATTGAAGCGGCACATTCAATTTCAAATAGCCCTAATTTTTTAGCAAAGGAAAAGAGGAACGAAGACGAGCTACGAATTATCACAGACAAAAGAAAGTCAGCCGATATAATAACAAGGAAAGGGGGAACTCTCTTTAATTATTCATTGGGCCGATTTTATATTTGGGCTTTACTATATTAAAATTAGGGTTTATTTATTTTAGTGTTTTAAAGTGTTTTTAATTTCTCTTTTAAACTTTGTAATTACTAGTCGTGTGACTAGGGTACAAACTACATGGCGTAGTTTGAGAATTCGCAACTCAACGGCTGAGTTGTGGCAGGGTTTTGAGCATAGAGTTAAGGCTAGTCGATAGAGGATGTCGCGAGTTTACGTATGTAAGCATCTGACTGCTTAATTTCTAGTAGAAACCTTGGGGGCAGCACGTAGGCAGGGTTTTGCCGAAGCTGGGTAAATTCTATGTCGTTCTATTTCTGCATTTGTTATTCTGCTATTACCTGTGCTGCTATTATTCTGTGGTCTATGTTGAAATTATTTTATATAAACTTCCGCAATAAATTTTTATGATTGATAGTATCACCCTATTCACCCCCCTCTAGGGTGAAATCGATCCTACACCGCAAAATCAAGTTTAAAAACTAACTTCTTAAACTATTCTTTTAAATAATGATGTTGTTTAAATATTTTTTAATTAAAGTTGTATGTTTTATTTTAGCTTAAGCAGGTTGATTCTTTTGTTTAATTTAAAACTTAATTAATAGTGTAATTAAGAAGTAATTAAGGAAATAAAATGTTTTACCTTTAATTAGACTTGAAGATCTTAAGTTAAATTATAAATTAATGATAATTACATCCCAGGTTTATTAAATATGATTTTAAAATGATAAATAAGAAGTTAATTAAGATAAATGACTTATCTTTTAATTAATTAAGGTTTGGGTGATTAAGATTTATCAATTAATAAAAGTAATTAAAGAGTAATTAATTGATTAATAATAGAAGATTGATTAATGAAGTAATTAAAGGTTAATTGTTGATTTATCAATTAATTAAGAAATTAAAGAGAAATTAATTAATTAATGGTTAAGGATTAATTAATTAATAATTAAAGGTATAGGTTAATTAATTATAAATTAAATAATTTGTAGTTAGATATTAATTAATGTAAGTAATTAGAGATTAGTTACTTAAATGATAATTACTTAATGTAAGTAATTAAAGGATTAATTTGTTGAGGCTTAAAATCAATTAATTAATTATTAAAGGATAATTAACTAATAATTAAAGGTTAATAAATTGAGGATAATTAACCAATGGGATAATTACTTGATTAAAGTAATTAAAGGTAAATTTCTTAAGAGAAGTAATTAAGAATTTATGAGTGTGATTAATTAAAGGATAATTAATCGATGTAAGTGATTATGGTATAATTAATTTGAGTAATTAGTTAGGATAAATGTAATTAATGTGAATTGGTGAAGGTTAATTAATTTGTATTATTAATTAAAGCTAATTACTTAATGTAATTAGAGAGGAAATTAAGGGATGATCAATTAATGGTTTGTAATTAATTAATTAATGTTAAGTAAGCGGGATTAAAGTGATTAAAGGAAATTTAATTTATTTAAATTAACTGGAATAGTGTCTAATTAATCCTGCTTATGAATGATTGAATGATATTGGAGGCCTTGGATTATTTGATATTTCTGATATGAAATGTTTGTGATGTGATTGGGTTGAACAGTGATAATGTGGTTATCTATCAAGATGAATTGCTGTATAAGTGACATTCTGTGTTTTTAAGTTTGAATTGTATTTCATTTGAATAACTCGGGTTAAGATGACATAGGACTCGAAGAGGCCGAGGTAGGGTATCAGTAAATACCCGAAACCACTTCAATTTAAAAGCTTCTATAATTCTTCATGGATTTGATATGTGTAAATCTATAGGATGGAATGAAATAATTTAAGTAAACTGGACCCTTGAAACTAAGTAAGGGTACTTAGTAATTAGTTTGTGAAATAAGTGATGGTTTTTAACAAGAAAGGAACTCTTAATAAGTTACGAGTTACCTCGGGTTTTTTCTTTTATGGTTTGAACTTAGTATTTCAAGTTATATGGGTTTACTCACATTGGTTTCCAGCCTGACTGGGTGTTACTTTGATGTAATGCTCGGGTCAGACCGAATATTACAGATTTTTAGGTGAGGACATTTTGGAGGTCAGGAGGCGAGCTGGATGGCAGGAACGTATGGAGTTTCCGCTGTGTATATTATTGTTTGTATTTATGGGACAAGTTAATTTTAACTGTCCAATTTTGAGTAATGGTTGTAACTTTGATGTATTGACGTAAATTAACAATTATACCTTCTCTTTGTATAAATGTTATTATTTGTTATTATATTTTGATCCGCTGTGAATATGAGATGTTATTGTTTTCTGTTTTTCCTTCTTTCTTCTTTCTTCTTTCTTCTTATTTAACAATCTAGGATTTTCGGAGTCGAAAATTTTGGGTCGTTACAGATTTATATCGCTTGATTTGTTTTGATTTTGCTTTGGAAAGAAAATGACATATAACCAATTGTATTTGGATTTGTGTGACTTTTGTAGCTTAATGCATAGCCTTGAAATAAAGCACATGAGGATTAGTAGGGGATGGACTTGATTTGGACTTGAAACGAAAGTGTTCGCATAGCAATAGTCGTTATAGATTGATGTTGTGTATTTTATTCTTGTTTTTCTTACTTATATATGTTTTTTTATATATTATTCCATGTTTCTTGGTGATGTTATTTGAATTTGAGAATTGATATATGTATATATGATTAAATGGAGTTTGAACTTGAATATGATATGGAATTGTCCATATAGCGATAATCGCTATAAACGCACTTTAAATCCATCTATTCTACCTTACTTTTTAAACTCTATCTTTTGAATATTTTAAAACGAGATGTTTTCTATAGTTATAGTAGTATAAAAAAATTCGTCCAGTCGAGCTGAAACTTGGCAGGAACATTCTTTATCTTGTGCGTAAGCTTCTGTGAAAATTTCGTAGCATTTGGATCTGTGGTTTGGGAGATAATCAAGTATTTAAGATTAAAAGTTATTTTATTTATAAAATAAGGTTTCAAAAGTTATGGTACATATATCGATAGTCGCTATGGATGCACTTTGGAAAACATGTTTTTAGTAAAGTTTAAAATGTTGTTACTTTAATATTTATTGAAATCTTTTCGAAAGAGTTTTACAAATGATATAAGTATTTTTAAAAGAATTCTGAAGTTTAAATGTATTTCAAAAGAATTTATTTTGAATTTTTAAAGTAAAGGTTTTCTTATTATATATATACAAAACTTGTTTATTTTGTTAAAATAGTAAATGTTTTCAAATCAATATTAAGCAACTATTTTTAAAGTAGTATTTTCTGTAACCATTTATAAGAATTTTAAAAGGTATTATGTACATATATAACTTGTAAAAATAGTTTAATATTTTATTATAGTATAAAGAGCTTTTATTATATTTTCTTCTTTAAGTTTATTTTAAATTCTATTAAATATTGTGAATTTATAACTAAACCATTAAACATATATATACACCATTTTAAAAACATTCCTAACTTATTTACAAGTATTTTTAAAGGCTATTATTTTGGAAGAAGGGATGGGAAGTTACATTTGTGTAAAAATAAATATGTAGTTTATTTGCATATGGAATGATAGTATTACTATACCTAACACTAAAAGTCGAACGAGGTAGACTTCTCTATTAGTGAAAGTCAAGATTGATGTTCTTAAGTAGGGATGAGTAATAGCGGTTCAACCTACCGGCCTCTCTCTTGACCATGGAATAGCTAAATTGGAATGTCGGAAACATGTTAAGTATAGAAACCTTGATTTTTATAAGCAATCATTTTTTAAATTAGATAGCCGATAAACCAACTATAAGAACTTAACTTAATAACATAAGTAAATGGTTTTGGGTTATGGTAAACAATGTTTAAATAGTATTTATTTTTAACCTTTATAAATTACAATTAGAGTATTAATTAGAGCTGTAATTAGGATTATAATCAGGATTATAACTAGGATTATAACTAAGACTATAATTAGGATTATAATTAGGAATGTAATTAAGAATTCAATAAGAAATTCTTTAAAGGTAAGTATAAATGTTTTGGGTTTGTTGTGACTATGTTTAAATAACACCTGTCCTTAACCCTTATAAAGGTAATCAGACCTCTAAAAGAGAGTTTTAAACAAAATGAAAATGTGAAGTATTTTGGGTTTGTAGTAAACAAAGTTTTATTAACATTTGTTTTTAAACCCTTGAATTATATTTTAGAGTGGGAAAAAATATAGTTAAATGATTATGAATATATTTAGATCTTTAACAAGGAAATTTTTAAAGATAATAACAAGTATGGAATCTATTGAGATAAAGATAGAAAATGTATATGTTTAAAAGTATAAAAGTGTGAAGGGGTTTATAGTAACAATGTTTAAGTAATATTTGTTTTTAATCTCTTTGATTATATTTTAAAGTAAGTAAAACTTGTTAAGTGATTTGTGAACATACTTATACCGATTGAGATACGTATATGAATACTTTTTGACGTACTGAAAAGAGTATAAATAAATAGTGAAGTAGTAGAATACAAGTATATGTCTTTTATAAAGAAAAATTAAATATATATATACAAATATACAAAGGAAGTTTTAAGTATTAATTAACAAAGGAAGTTTTGATCAATGAAATAAGTTTTATAAGATAAAAATGTGTTTTACTAATAAAAAGGTTTTTTAAATAATAAAGGATAAATTAGTTAAAAAGGCATTAAAAGTTGTTTAGGTGACTTGATCGTGCTTTGTATGAATTAATGGTGCTTATGTGTTTACTTGCTTATGGAAAGTATACGTGACCTAGTTTCCTTATGTGATCACTCTTATTATTATTGAATTGATCAAATATTAATCTAGGAAATATCCAGAAGGAACACAAGGTGATGCTATACCCTATGTATAAACTCATCTAGCCTTATAGGACAAATGGTAAGGAAATCCATCCGGATAGGAGAGGATCTCCACCTTTATGTATTGTCTGTTTATTTCTGAAAGAACTAGGGTTGAGCTAACCGAAAATCTATCGATTGGTTTTGGAGCGCCCGGTTAGTGGAGGATGTACTTATATGAGATGACTCAAAGCCATAACCACTTAAAAACCATATATGTATCCTATGTTTTGGAAGAGGTTGTAATCAGTTCGAGATGCTGGAATCCATATAGAGATTTTTGATCTGTTCGAGATGTTGGAATCCATGTAGAGATTCATGATCTCTTCAAGATGTTAGAATCCATTTGGGGATTTCAGTTCGAGTGATGACACTCGTGTGTTGAGATGTTGAACGTGACTGCACCATCCATAATTACAGAAACTAGGGATAGGATGCATAGCCATTGGGAATTATATACCTAAAAGGGTGCGGTCGACTCCATTCTAGAGATACTTACAAATATGGATGCAGGAGTGTGCACATGGTCTCACATTATGGGGGATAGCTATATATTTTCTGTAGTGCATTCACTAGAGATGTATGCTACTCGGAGGGATATCTTTGACCCTTATACAAGGTATCTATCTCGTTGTATCGAGGGTGTCTCCGTAAAAATCCTACACAATTTAGAAAACACGCCTTAGTGGTTATGATTATACAAATATTATTGTTACAGTGTACACTTCATACACCATTTCTATTTTCCTCACTTATATTCTACACCCTAGACATTATTATAATATCGTTAGATTTTCTCATGAAATGATTTGATTATCATAAGATAAAAATCCGTCTATGTTTATTACAGTGTGGTCTTACAAGATACCTTTATTTTTGAAGGTTTTTATAAATATAAAAATCTGTGTAATTAAGTTTCTCGCACAGGTTTACCAGACTGATCCGGGTGTTATTTTCTTATAATGTTCGGGTCAGCTCCAGGTTTATTTTCAAATTTAGCCATGGACGCTTTGGAGCTGGATGATTACCTACCATCGTATTTACTCCCAATATATTACTTTATGTATATATATCAGCAATTTTAAGGATAGACTGTTATAACTGTCTAGGCTGATGATAGTACTTAGATTAGTAACGCTAACATGCTATGTATATTAGAGTTTTTGATAGTATATGTTATCATTCCGCCCTGAGATTCTAATGTTTTTGTTCTCTTCTTTCTTATTCGTTTTCTTTTCTTCATTTTCTTTATTCTTAGTTCCGTCTTTCCAGCATTTGGGTGCTCTTTGGTGAATACCATGGATGTATTAGTATTCGTATTAAGGGTCGAAAAGGCGATCGTTACAAATTGAATACTGTGAAAAATGACACCTAGAGTTTGTAAATAATGTAAAAGTGATGATTCTCCATTAATTATCATTATATATTTTTTCTTCTGCTCTTGTTTTATAAATGAAAATTGAACAATAGAATTATGAAGGATCATTTTCCTTTTTTCTTATAAAGGAAGCCATTAATGTGAATTCAATATATTTACATATTCCATTAATTATTGGGTTTAATATCTCGAGTTGTGTGAAATATTTAAAAGTTTTAAATGAAAATTTGCACAAAATAATAAAAAGATAATACAGCAAGGTTGTAGGAACAATCACCCCTTATAGATGTAAATCATAGAGCAAGGTTGTAGAGTGCAAGATTCTAGAAAATGCTACTATTTTCAGAAATATTATTGAATCGTTTGGTTTGTTCTCCATTGTTAACGTGTTATAAGAGTTTTAACAAAAATCTTATATCAGCTTTTGTGGAATGTTGGTATCTAGAAGCTAATACCTTCCATGTGTCATTCGATGAGGTTACTATTACACTTGACGATGTAGCTTCTTTATTGCATATTCCAGTAGAAGGCAAGCCTGTGTAAAGTCTTGAATTTGATATGGAACAAGTAGTTAGGATTGCTTCCAAAATATCTAGGCCTTAGTAAAGAAGGCGAGGATGGAAATGAATGATAGAGAAATCAAGTTTGTCTATGTTATTTAAGAAGTTCAAAGATGTCAGTGATCAATGGACTGATAGAGTAATTAGACATGTTATCCATGCTTATCTTTTTTTTGCTTGGCAATGCTTTTTTTGCTTATAAAAGTAAGTCGCACATGCATATGACACTTTTAGACCCATTAAAAGATTTAAATAACATCAATACGTATTTATAGGGTTCAGCAAAACTTAAATTTATGTATAGACATCTTGTATTAGCTAATCGTATTAGTATTAAGCATATTATAGGTAATCTTTATTTATTGAAGAACTGATATTTGAGCATTTCCATGCTTTCACCATTCTATGAAATTTTGCTCCAAAAATTTACCCCATGCTACAAAATGGGATCCATCTTCAAAGAATAATTTATCAGTCAAATATATCCATATATTTCTCCGTGATATTCAGATTGATCAGCTAATTATCTCCAATTAACCACGATAATAGTAAATTAATGAAGTTCCATTGCTAACTACTCTCTCATCATTTTTAGGTTATTTTTGATCTATATATTTATGCATGTGACTATCATCCATTTTATGAAATTGCTTGGAACAATGGTTGCATTCTTTATCTCAACATTATCGAACCATATCATCCTAATAAAGTATTAAGATAGTTTGGTAGAGTGCATAACATTCCTATGCCCTTTATTCCTCCGGACACAAATAGTGCTCGAAGAGGATCAACTTCAACTACATTCACTCGTGTGCATTATCAATTTTTAGAGAGTATATGTGATCATTGGTATCATTATGTTATTGCAGAAGGATATTAATCAATAACACATAGTCAACCTTATTTTGGTTGCACAGATGATTGTATTGAGTGGTATATAGGTCATAGTGTATTGAGGGTTTAAAATCCAGCTTTACTACCCAATAATATCATGCTTGGAGTACTACATTTTCAACTAACCTATGAATAATTATGTAGAGTAAAATTTGATTATCCGATAATTCAAAATAAAAAATTTAACTCTCCGTTGCTTATGAACACATTAGCCATTTCCACCTCACTATCAACCACAATAGACTTCAAAAGTCCCAAAGCCCAAATGTAGTTTTCCTTACTTTCTACAAGTAAGCAAGTAATGGCAATATAAAACGTGTGATCCGCAGAGGTTACGCCAATTATCTCGAGTAGTGATATCTTATACCTATTCGTTTTGTAAGTACAATCTAATATGATGACTCAAGGAAATGTTCGTGAAAAAACCCAAACTAATCGGATGTGCTTAAAAAATATCTTTAATAATGTTGCTTTCATCCAAAGTATTTCGCTACCATTCAAAGTAGCCAAGCTCTTTGAGCTTACTAAGCAAATATTGCATTTGAGAGCAGCCAGATAGTTCAATCGAATTTTGAGTCTGAATCACATTATGTATGGTTTTGATAGTAGTACAATTCAAAGGATCATTTTGTTTAAATGCATGCAAAATTTTCCTTAGCTTTAACCATATTTCTATTCATTTCAATCATTACTTTGATCTCTTCTTTTAACCTTCTTACATACGAATGACCTTCACTGTGCTTCAACTTAGAATGACTATTGACGCTATTCACAACCATCAAACGCCAATGGTCCAAAGAAGAAAATTTCATATCTTTTAGCTTAAATGGAAAATTATTTATTTTGGTACCCATTAGTCTGTAATTGCTTGAATCTTTAATTTTATGCCTCTTATAAACACCAACTATCTCGAGTGATCCGTAGAGGTTACTCAAACTATCTCGAGTAATGACATCTTATACCTATTTGTTTTGTAAGTACAATCTAATATAATAACTTGAGTAAATGTTTGTAAAAAATCCAAACTAATCGGATGCGCCTAAAAATGTCTATGATAATATCGTTCCACTATAGTCTTTCGATGCCACTCAAAAAAGCCAAACTCCTTTAGCTTACTAAGCAAATATTGTACTTGAGAGCGGCTAGCTAGTTTAATCCAATTTTGAGCTTAAATCACATTATGTATGGCTATGATGGTAGTATGATTCGAAGGATCGTTCCTTTTAAATGTATGTGAAATTTCCTTTTCTTTAACCAAAAATTTATGCATTTCAATCACTACTTTGATCACTTTTTCGCTTAACCTTCTTATATACAAATTACCTTCATTGTGCTTCAACTCGAAATGATTATGGACATTATTCTTGATCATCAAATGCCAATTGTCGAAAGAAGGAAATTTCGCAACTTTTAGCTTAAATGGACAATTATATTTTTTTTGTTACTCGTCAGTCTATAAGAACTCGGATCTTTCATTTTATGCCTCTCATAAACACCACTACAGTCACATGCAAACATGATTCTCGGTTTCTTACTAAAGGCACTAGTGTCCAATTTCATTATAATGATTACGAAACCAAGATGTTTGCCAGTGTCATGAATACCAATCAACAAATCATTTTGGGAATGGGTAAAACTTCAAAAAATAAAATAAATCGTATTACACAACCATTACTAAATGAAAACAAATAAAAAACATGCACTGCTTACATCATAAATTGTAAATTCATTAGTGTAATCCAACAAAATTTCATTACCAACATATTCTTCATTCGAGTACTCTACAAGCCGTAATAATCAAAACGAATTCAACGTGCAACTACATTACTAAAGAAGATGTGGTTGAGTGATTTTGTACTCTACTATGTAGAGCAAACGTGTGGATAAATACCAAGCCACGTAGAAGAAATGCATGGGCATGCGCACATCCACGTGTTGCACTTGCGTGGGTTCCCAACAAGTCACATAATCTTACTACGTGGTTGTAGAACAAAGCCAGTCACCACCACTTCATGATTGTTTTATCAATCTCACAGTCGACCGTTTGTAACTTGAGTAATTAAAAACAAAAAATTGTAAAATATTAAGTTTACCACTTATGATTCATGTAGATTGGCATTATCATCATTGATATTTAAGATCCATCAATATAACCCAAATATTCGAGATTAGGTGGCATTTGAAGTAAGGGTTTAATGGTTAAGAAAATATGAGAAGGAAGAGAGAAAGAAGGAAATTTATTTAAATTAGTAAGGGTAATTATGTTCTACAATTTTTTAAAAGAGGAAATTAGTCTAAAGTAAAAACTCGAGACCAATTTTGTAACGCACCGTAAAATGAACCACAATAAATAAACAAAGTAAATTGAATTAAAAATGACAAGGGTTGGATATGGTAATTTTAGAAAAGTTGGAATTTGACCATGAAAGTTATTATGTTGCGTTCGTGATGAAATTCATATCTGTTTCCATATATAATATGCTGAGAACGGAGCTCAAACAAAGAAGTTATGAGCATTTGAAGTGCTCAGATTTAAGTTAATTTAGTTTGAATTCAAATTCAAATGAGAAATCAAATTTAGGATTTAAATATTAGCTTGGGGGATGAGTAAATGATTAATTAAGGCTTCATATGAAAAAGTTAATTAAGGAATAAAATAATTCGGTAACAGAAAACAAAATAAATGCCCCTAAATAAGATAGTAGTTGACCTAAATAGGTCAACCAGTTGACCGTAGCGGTCACGGTCGCCCAAGGACGGTCGACCGCTTGGCAACGATAGTTGCCGGTGGCGGTTAGGATTTTATGTTATGTTTTATTTGGTTACGCGCTTCAGATTTACCCGTTTCCTACCTACTTCCATCCTATGGTTCTAGTGCATTTCAACTCTTATAAATATGACCATATCCTCTCCACTTTAATTTATATTATTTTGGAAAATACGAAGAAACTCTGCCATTTCTATCTCTCTAATAAGATTCAGAAAGTTCGTAAAAAATTAGGTAAGGATTCAACTTAATTCCTATTTGCTTCTTCTTCCTCCAATCTATCTTATCCTATTCTTCTCCAATTATTCTAAATCTAATGAATATATATACCTCTTCCCTATGGTGTGTGTGTGTATGTATCAAAAGAGAGGTTCTGGAAGAGATTAGAAGACTGCAAATCCATTTGAGCAAAGCTAAGGCTAATCTGTGAGTGGAAGCCTTAGTATTTCTTTTAAGCAATTGTTTGGTGTGTTTCTTTTTTATTTGAATATGCCTCTGGGATTTTGGAATTTCGAAAATATGATAGATAAAATCCCACAAAATTCCTTTTTATTTCGGAGTTCAATTCTATGTTGAGATTATCGATTATTTACATTAGTTTGATGGGATTTGTTTCATTTATGCAATTTTGATAACTTCATAGTCTATTCCACTTCTTCTTCTTCTTTAGGTCAAATCGTGATCCTCAACAAAATAAGGAGGTTAGATTACAAATTCTATTCATAGTTTAAACTACTTATTCTTATCTATTTCCTTGTAAAAGAGGAGTTGAATAGAATATAGAGTTTAGATTTCAATTCTTATTATTTAAGATATTTCATTGAATTGGTGTAATAAAATGAATTTCTATTTTATTTACAAGTTTGTTATTGCAGTATTGATTATGAATATTTATTCCCTTTTTTGGACATTATAATTCCATTAAACCTTAGGAAATTGAAGAAAAAGGACTTGTAATAATAATTGGTTAGGGAATTGACATATAGTGCTAGTTTAGGGCATAAAATCCATGTGTTTAGAATTTATTAAGCGTGAATATTTATTTATTTCTATTTACATAATTAACGTATAACTATTGCATATATGGCATAGTTAATTAGACACTTATTAACATTTATTTTCACCCATTAGGAAGGTAATTGATTTTGAGGTGAAAATAAGAGGAAACTGTTATTTTGAGGTGAAAATTAGACACTTATTAACATTTATTTTCACCCATTAGGAAGGTAAATGATTTTGAGGCGAAAATAGAGGAAACTATTACATAGTCTAATTGTTATTTTAAGGTGTAATAAGTAAGATTCCTTATAAGGCCTTATTTATGAAACAGTGGGTTGAGTATACATGCACACACACACACACAGAGATATATATATATATATATATATATATATATATATGGAGAGTAACTAATTTGTGGCTAAGTCATAGGGATAAGAGGTCGATAGAGTTACATGATAGAAGTCTTCCACTCACTTTGAGGCTACCAGCAGTCGTGTACACTTTTACTGATATAAGATATCCTTACGATAAATATTTGTAATGACGCGAGGTTAGTTTTAAATTCTGTAGGGGAAATCTGCCCAGCTAATATGACTACCAGTTCATATGAATAGCGGATTAATGTGAGACATCATTATGTGTATGGCCCATAAGACAAAGGATCTGCTTTAAGGTTTGAGGTATTAAGTGGTTGGACTCGCCTTTTTCTTAGATGAAGTATTAAATTTCCAAGGGATTACGCTGGATGGTATCTCTATAAAGGTCTGCTTTTGGAATTAGGCCTTAAATGAGGGGGTCTGCCTATTTTCCACTTGGAAGTATTAAGTAGCCTATGAGGTTCCATATGATGTCAACTAGATAGTACCATTGAGGAGTACGCTTCTGGAATTAGGCCTTAAATGACGGGGTCTGCCTATTTTCCACTGGGAAGTATTAAGAAGCTTAGGTACCATCTCTTACATTATTAGTTGTTTATGACATATGATTTGGGATATGCGATATACTTTTGGAATGGAAGGTATTAAGTGGTTTGACCCGCATCCTTTCATTATAAAGAAGTATTAAATGATTTTATTTTCGTAGACATATTCTTATTTTGAAATATACTAACCAAGTATTGAAAAAATAAGACTCGAGGTTTATTCACCAAACATTTGTTGTTCTAACTCCATCCTCATTACAACACAAGTTAAGAACGGAGTGATGGCGGTGACGATGCTTAAAGTGAAGAAGCTTGGCAAATGGCGGCATTTATTGTTATTTTCTTTCATGTGGACCCATGGATTTAAACAATTGTTGTAACGGATAATATATTATGGTTTTTATGGGATTTTGTGTTATGACTTTTTTATGGTTTTGAAATAAATGGGTACATTTACTATTATATTTTGTTCCATTCGTTGTGAGTTCTGAAAGTTTAGTTATGGCTCTGTAATGTTATTTCTTTTTACTACCAATGGCTTGCCTTAGAATGGATCTAAGTTTCAATGGGCCTTTTTGGGATTGAAATTTAGGCCTGTTTCGGGGTGCGTTGTTAAATTTGGTATCAGATCCCCAGGTTATCCGATCGATGGAGAAAAACTATACATATGAGAGACGTATTTTTTATTTTTGAAATTTTTTTTTCAAAAGAATTCTTACTATATATATACATATACCCTCTCTTCTTGAACATACACACATATACTAGGTAAACTTTTCTTTTCTTTCAGCATGTAAATAATATCTTAGGAAATCGTCACTAAAGGTTTAATATATAGATAGTTGATATGGCTGATAATCAATCTTCTTTCGAACAAGGGAACCATACCCATGGAAGACCACCCATTGGTGGAATGCCCGAATGGTTTAAACAATATCTTAGGACTGTCGAGCAGATTCTGATTCCTTCAGCTGCACCAATAGCACCCACTACCTCGATCACTGATGTAGCGCCATGTCCTGCTGACTTTCCTAAACCATGTATGGACTTCTCAATATAGGTGGGAATACATACTCTGGAGCTGAAGGATATTCAGAAGCTAAAGTATGGATTGGTAATTGTGAGAAGATATTTAGAGAGCTTGGTTGGGATGATCAGTTTCGAAGAAGAATGGCAGCTTGGCACCTCAGGGAAGAAGCTTTAAATTGGTGGAACTTTATGATTGATGAGTACCCGGGTAGGATATTCTCTTGGGATGAATTCAAGGACTAATTCAAAATGAGATTCATGTTTAGAGCAATGGTTAGCTTACAATTGGAAAAGTTCATTCAGCTGAGACAAGGAGATTCTACTTTTAAGGAGTACATAGCTAAGTCTACTGAATTGGTTAAATTCAGGATGAACCTGATAGACACACCTACTAAAAAGGCCATGAAGTTCGTGAAGGGCTTAAATTCCACACTAAGAGAAATGTTGTTGACCCAAGTACCTATGGGGGCCATGTATGAGATGTTGGCAGAAACAGCGATGTTGCACGTGGCCAATGAAGAAGATAATAGAGAGAAAGAGAAGTCTGCATAGAACCAAAAGCAAGGAGGGTCTAAGAAGGGGTGTTTTTGGGCTAACAAGAAGTCTAAGGGGAAGTTTAAGAAGGAAGTAAAGGTGTGTAAGAGATGCCGAAGGAGGGGTCACGAAGCTAAAGATTGTAGGTAAGTCTGATGAAGGAAGCCTTTAAAGGAAAGTGCTTTTACTGCAACGAGGGCATCACAAGAATCAATGTCCCAAGATAGCTAAGGAAGGAACAAGAGGACATGCCTACGCTATTGAAGCTGTCCATATTGCCAGTAACCCACTAAAGGACTAAGGAAAAGCAGCTTCAGAAGGTATAACTCTTATTTTTGGGGTTACTATTCATACCCTATTTGACTTGGGGGCATCACATTCCTTTATATCTAGGGATGTATTAAATTCCTTAAACCTTAAAACCTAGATGGTCAATAGCCCAATGGAGGTTTATAATCCCATTGAGGGTTCGACCCATCTTTCTCTTATTTGCAAAGACCTAGTGTTAGACATATGCGACGATGATTTCATATGTACTATGTACGTCCTAGATTTTGAGGGTTATGGACTTATCTTGGGTATGGATTGGTTGTCATAATAAGGAGCCATTCTCAACCATGATAAAAGGGTAGTACGATTAAGGAGTCGTTAAGGTCGTGACCTAGAAGTTCTTTGTACACCCAAAGCTTTAGTTGAGTAAAGCCATTTATACTCACTAAATCTATATGTTGATCGAGAACTACTATCTGTACCCATAGTTTGTGAATTTCTTGATGCTTTCAAGGAGGTCTCCGGTCTCCCACCCCATAGGGAGATTGAGTAATGGATCGATTTTGGAGAAGGACGCAAGACCCGTCGCTCTGCCTTTGAGACATATGGCCCCTAAAGAAAGAAGGTAATTGCATAAGCAAATCTCAAAGCTATTGAAGAAAGGATTCATCCGTAGGAGTACTTCTAAGTGGGGAGCCCCGGTCTTTTTTGCTACTAAGCCAGATGGTTCTTTAAGACTCTGCATCGATTATAGGGAGTTGAACAAGTTAATAAGGAAAAATAGGTACCCTCACTACAATAAAATGTACCTATCATAGCATTTCAAAAATGCGATAACAACCTTTAACCACATTTTTTAACTACGTTGTATATTAACAAGTCATTATAGGTCAGACATATACCACAGCAAGACAGAAAATGCTTTAAAATCCACGTATCTATAGCTTTTTTTGACATCATTAATTCGTTTACAGCGTTTCCTTTGTTGCTATGATATTTATTTATAGTGTTTTTTGAAACGCTTGGATCCTATTTTCTAGCGTTTTTGTAGCATTTCGAAAACAAAGTTAAAAATTTCTATAGCATTTCAAAAACGCTATTTAATCTTTTCTATAGCGATCTAGAAACGCTGTTAAATATTTTCAAAGCATTTTATAAACGCTATCATATTTTGCTCAGTTCCTAGCCAATATATAGCATGTTCCAATTCTATATGCAACCATAATTTATGTATAACACAAGTTATATAAATACATATATTTCATAACAAACATATATTATATTAATCACACATTTTATAATCAACATATTATATTAATCACACGTCCTACAATTAACATGAAACGTTACATAATAAACATATGCAATATTTTTACATCAAAATAGATAATAAGTTCATAATATTTCAATGCAGAACAAGCAGCAACTAGTAACAAAAGTAGTAATACATACAAGCATACAAACCAAAATGTAGTTATGTCGTCAAAAGTAACTTCTAATCCATAACTTGTTGCGGTATGTTACTATTTTTTCCATCAGATATATCTGTCCATCTATAAAGGAAAAGTTCTTTATTACACGTACTTGATTAGGATTAAAAGACGGAAACATTAAGTAGCTAGTTCTCGAGTTATTTTAAGTTTTATAAAACAAACATGTGAAAGAATGAGCTCGAAACTTTCTTTATACTTGTTTTTTGCTATTATTAACTGCAAGGTCAGTTACAATATAAACTTGTACCATTTGTATTTGGTCAGTATATAATTCAAAGTGTATTGTTTTATCAGTTATCCATTATACCACTAATGTGATCTTAGAGTCTTAGATTCCGTATTAGTATTTGGTATATAAATGTGTTTCTAACCATTATTTACAGTATTATTTGTTGCATACTAAAAGAACAGAGAAAGCATACTGGCTCCTTCTTTCTAACACATGAATTAGCAAACATATATGCTACAATTTCAAGCAGCTCCCTTTCTTCATTTGCAGCGCACTTCTTTTAAAAGCATAAAACATATAGTCATCAGAGGAAATAGACAAGACCGTATTGCTGCAGGCCAACAAAATATTTATTCAGCAATGAGATATACCTCAGACTTCTTCTCAAGATCATAAAGTTGTTGGTCTTGTACATTTTGTGTTTCTTTCAATATATTACTCTATTAATCAACTTAGATACATGACTATCCAGAGTGCAGAAAAATTGGTTGTGACCTTCAAAATTGTTCAACTTTTCTCTATAACTCGTAAGGGCCCCTTAATGGTTAGCCAATTTAATAAATTTGCTGGGAATAACAAAAGGAATAAAACTGAATTTCATACCAGTAGTCTGGAATCAACCACACACTATTGGTTTGCAAAAGAAGTCGATTTATCCCTTTGGTTGAAGAGACTTCTTTGCAGATCATTACGCAAATGATCAGACTCCAACGTAATTAATTTAAAACGTCGTGATGGAAAAGAAAGTAGAATTAACAACAATACTCAAAATCTTATCAAAATAAACTTTTTCCATATATGGTACACTGCATCAAGCAATGAAATAATTAGTTTGGGTCTTCAACGTTGCATAACTGCATCACAGAACTGATAGACAAAGAGAATCATACTGTTAAGATGTAATTCACATCCTCAAGCGTAGTATTGAATTTTTGTTAGAAACAACTACTCAATTTCTTTATTCCGCTTCTTCAGTTTTCCCTTTTTCCTTTTTTTCTTCTTTAATATTTTTAATATCTATTTTTTCAGATATTACAAATCTTTTATCCGTAAATGACAACTAATTCGTAGCTTCAAAGTAAATATTGATATTACAAATCTTTTATCCATAAATGACAGCTAAGTCGTAGCTTTGAAGTAAATATTAGCTAAAGCTAAATGCCTATATAAAACTGAACATTATCTTATAATCACAGTTCTGCTTTTTCTTTAGTGAAAGTGATTAGGAATTTATTTGAAATGTTATTGTTTATTTATGCTACTAAATATTACCACGTCCTTAAGTTGTATGATTTCTGAGTAAATACGTATAGCCAAATCATTCAATGTTGTATCATATATATATATATATTACTTTTTTGAGTAGTATGAAAGTGATGTACGCTAAGTTTCAGGTTAGCATGGAAACAATGATTAATGGTTGTTATCACTTGAAGATTAAATTCAAGTTATTTGACCTCTACATATTTCATTTCAAAACAATAATATTTTTCTGGGTTTCAATGGAGGTAGAATACTAACATCGGTATTTCGTATCATCGCTAAACAGGCTATTTCCAAAATTGTCAGATGATAATGCAAACCTGTCATCTATGTTAGAAAATGACCAATGATAGTTATGCAAAATTTGAAGACCCGGATGCTCAAGAAATATGTAGTATTTACCACATTCAAAGCTCATTACATTGTATTTTGAACTCCATCTTTATATTTAACTAATCAAGATGATACAAAATAATATAAACTTATGTAATATTAATTAGTAAATTTTTATAATACTTAGTTAATATTTATAAACTTGTTTAATATTTATAAACCTTAGTTAACTTACTATTATTATAAATCTTAGTTAATTATTATTATATAAATCTTAGTTGACTTATTATTATTATAAATCTTAGTTAATTATTATTATCATTATAAGATTAAGTTATATTTTATATTTTTATATACTTAGTTAACTTTTGTAAAACATAATTAACTTTGTTAATTTTGTAATACTTGGTTAATTTTTATAAACTTATTTAATATTTATAAATCTTAGTTAACTTATTGATATTATTATAAATCTTAGTTTATTATTATTGTCATAAAAGATGCAGTTATATTTTACATTTTTATAAACTAAACTTGTTAATTTTTATAAAACTTAGTTAACTTAGTTAAAATTTTATAATATTTAGTTAATTTTATATACTTATTTTAATATTTATAAATCTTAATTAACTTATTATTACTGTAAATCGTAGTTAATAATGATAATTATTGTTATTATTATTATAATAGAAGATTTAGCTATATTTTATCTTTTTATATACTTAGTTAATTTTTATAAATTAAACTTGTTACTTTTTATAAAATTTAGTTAACTTAGTTAAATTTTTATAATACTAGTTAATTTTTATAAACTTATTTAATATTTATAAATTTTAGTTAACTTATTATTATTATGAATCTTAGTTTATTATTATTATAGAAGATTTAGTTATATTTTATTTTTTTTATATACTTAGTTAATTTTTGTAAATTAAACTTGTTAACTTTTATAAAACTTAGTTAACTTGGTTAAATTTTTATAATACTTAGTTAATTTATATAAACTTATTCAATATTTTATAATATTAATTAACTTAGTATTATTATAAATCTTAGTTAATAATAGTAATGATAACTATTATTGTTATTGTTATTATAGAAGATTTAGTTGTATATATTTTTAATATATACTTAGTTAAATTTTATAAAGTAAACTTGTTAATTTTTATAAAACTTAGTTAATTTAGTTAAATTTTATAATACTTGGTTAATTTTTATAAACTTATTTAATATTTATAAATCTTAGTTGTTTATTATTATTGTTGTTGTTGTTATAGAAGATTCTGTTAATTTATATTTTTATATGCTTAGTCAAGTTTGTTAAATCTTTATAAAACTAACTAATATTTAAAGATTGGTTTTATAATAAAAATTAGTTAATTTAATTAAAATTTTATAAATTTTAGTCAATTTTTATGTACTTGTTTAATTTTTATAAAATAAAGTTAGCTTAGTTAACATAAAACTTATGCCCATACAACCTACACAAAACGAAAATGATGCTAACAAGCATTAATAGTGCTGTCAAACATGGTCAAGGAATCCTTGATTATAATGAACAATTTCACATACTTCCTCGAAAGATCCAAGTGCCTATGCAACAACAAATACCCAAAAAAAATTAAAAACAAACAAATAAATAAAGACCGCAAATGACTGTAAGAACAAGCATTCAACTAACAAGCAAAGGACATTATTTCAAACCTTGAAGAGACTTCTTCTCTACTCTCATCAGGGAAGCAATGATGAAATAAGGACTACAAGAAATACCAATGCATTTTACTTGCAAATTATACACAACTCACATGATGAAAAATTGATAAGTGAATACATGCAAAGTGTTGAGTAGTTGTAGGCAATGTCACATACTGAAGCAGTATAAAATATTTAAAAATAAAAAGTGAAACGGCTTACTCAAGGAGATTAACCCACAAAGTTTTATCATGTTATGAAGTCAACAAAAAACAAACACGAGAGGTCACCTTGATGAAAATGGAGAGAATACAACAAATACAAAAAATCTGACAGAGGATGATACCTATTATTCCATGCATTCGTATAACTTAGTATAAATTAAAAACAGATTCTAGAATATTGTTTGCAAAAAAAAAAATCATAACTGAAGAAGCAAAAAAAGGAAACTTTTGAAGATGTTTGTGATGTCCCGGAAATTTGGGGCAATATTTATTTAATGATTTCATTTATAATTATTTTAAAATGTGAAATATTGATTTAATAATCTAATTCAAACATAATTTTCTTTTGAAAATTTATAATTATTTAGTTTGATAAATGATATTCTTTTCAAAATTTATAATAATAATAATTGAATTTGAAAATCTTATTGTTTTAAAATGTAAAAAATATTTAAATGATAAAATTTTCTTTCTAAGCTGATTTAAAAATATTTTATACATTGTAAACAGGAGTTTTGATTTTAATTTTAATTTTAAATTTAATAAAGGATATTTTCAAATTTATACTATATATAGGTGTATAATTTATGAATTGATTAAATTAAATTGAAATTAGTATTGGAACTTTTCATAAGTCAATTTATAAATCTATCTTATATTTTCAAAAAGAAATTAAAGTAAATATTTTGTTATAAATATATAATAGTTAAAAAATTGTATTTTATAATAAAAGTTTATTTTTTTTTATCTTAAAATTGTTTTGAAATAAACTTAGTTTATTTATATTACAGCATAATATTTTGGTTTGAAAACTTTGGAATAAAATATAATTCAACATTCTTTTCTTTTTAAAATTTTTCTTTTTTGAAAATTAGTTTTAAAAATAATTTTTAAAAGTATTCAAGTAAACATTAAAATGTGTAAAGGTAATTCATTTGTAATCATTTCAAGACTAAATATAAATGAAACATATAAAACATCTTAAATTAAATTAGAAATGGTTTTATCTTAAATAAAAACATTTATAAACAAAGAAATCTATCTTTGTATTAAAATCATACATGTGTTAAGCATTCATATTTTTAAGTGGACACTTGTAATTAATCTTCATACTTAAGTAACAAGTGGCAATACTAAATCATTATTGAATTAATTATTTTAGATAAGAACTTAACAAATCTTTTTATTTCAAACACTTTATCTTCTATGGAGAATCTAAAATCAGATTTAGGAAACTGAAAATCAAAATTTACTCTAAAATATACAACCCAAATTAAATCAAAATTCTGCAAATCTCAAAACTGTATAAGATCTGCAAAATCAAATGCAAAACCCAAATCTGCAAAAGAAAATCCAATTACAAATTCTGTTTGAATCTGCAAACAAAAAAATTCAATCTGCAATCTATAAAGACTTCAATTCAAACAAAGAAAATGGGGAAGCATGCAGTTTTAATCCAACATCAACAAACAGAATTCAGTATCAAATGGAAGCTAAAAACACAGATTCAACATTCAATCAATCCAAATACAAATCAGGCTCCAGGAAATGAATTACATCTGGATTGCTTTCTGCCTCTTCAATGGATAGGTGAGTAAATCTCTGTTTAAGAACAGTTTCTTTCTTTAAAAATCAAGCTAATAAGGTTTCCAGAACTCAAATTTTAATTCAAAATGTTTTTCAAATAAGAAAATCAAAACAGTGGTAAATAAAAACTGCACTGTTCTTTTCTTTTAGTATGTAACCTCAAAGTTTATAGGTTGTATCAAATTTATATGTGCATAAGTGCTGATAGAATTGAGTATGCTTGTTGACTGTTGTGTGATGATGTTCAGTGTACATTCTTGAATATGCAGATAAGTGTGATGTAAATTTTCTAATGGACCTGCTTCTGTTCTTAACTAGGATTTTTTTTAAATACAAATCCATTCCATATGTCTGAAATCTTAGTTAGAAATTATTATGTAAACAAATTGTGTTTGTTTTAGTATAGATTTAGGTTTGTAAAATTTTAATTTGGTTAAATTCAATCTGTTACTTCTAAAAATCAATTATGACAGATATTATTTTCAAAAGTAAGATTGTCAACATCTTTAATTATTCAATCAAGTTTAAAACTTGAATGCATGTTTAAAAACATGAATATTAAAACAAGCATCACATTTTAAAATCTTCCGTGGAGTTAGTAATTAAGGATTGTACAGAATTTGGGATTTTGGGAGTATCTGATCATATAGTAGATTTTGGGAACTGGAATTCTTCCTGAAGGTGGAGTGTTGACTGGAGAGTGGAGGAAAATTAAGAGGAAGATGGTCAGGGAGTGGTGGCGATAGCAGTAGGAGTTTTCAGGTTTGAACCCTAGTTTTAAAGTGATAGAAGTTTTGTGACTCCTTGAACTCTATGGCGATTCGAGTGATGCGAGGTTTTGGGGTTTGGCAGAGGGGGTATAGATAGAGCAATGGCCGGAGTTGAAGATCATCAGATGGTCGGAGGGGGTCGTCGCGAGAGTTGACAGGTTTGGGTATGTATTTCGGTGAAGCTTTCCAGGCTGCTTGATTTTGCTTGATTCTAATTTCAAGCTGTTGAGGGTTTATTGATGGTCGTTATCAAGTTGAGGGATGGACGGCGTCTTGGAGGGGTTGGTGAAGGTAGCTGGAAGCCGCCGGAGCACTGGTGCATATGCACAGTGTATATTTGACTCTGGTGAACTTTGGGTTATGCAGGGTTTTTGTGACTCGAAGAAGGCAGGAGTTTAACTCGAAGCGTTTTGTTGTGGTTTCGGGTATTGTTGTATTCAGGATGTAAACCTGAGCTGTTTTTTTTTGAATCTGAGGTAAATTAAATTTTTAAAGCCAGGATTTAAATTTAGGTGTAAGTTTGAATTTAATTCAAGTGAGCTTATGAATTCAAAAGTTTAAAATGAAGAATTTAAATTTAAGTAAGGTTTAAATTTAAATTTGAAATCAAGTGTAAATATAAGTTTCAGGTTTTTTTGTATCCATATTTTTTTTTAAAACAGTTTTTTTTGTGTGAATTTTTAAAATGATAGACAAGTTTAAAATGTTTTTAAGTAGAATTTAAATATGAATTTGATTTCAAATAAAGGATTAAATTTGAAAGGATTCTTTCCTTCAATATTTGAATTAGAATTATGATATGGTTAACTTTAATTTTAAAAGTTAAACTAATCTATCTATTTTTAAAAAAAAAAAGGAAAGCTTGATTTCTTTAGTAAAATTAAGTAATTTAGATTTTTAAACTTTTCTTATATAATAATGATAGTTCTTTACCTTTAGGTTTATAAATTAATTTAAATTTGGATAATGTTTATATGGTTAAACATTTTTAAATCTTAAATTTTTAAATGGAAGTTGAATTTAATTTAGTAGTGTATTGTTTTAAATACATCTGAATAATTAATAAGTCATTAATAAGTAATTGGGTTAATTTGGAAATAATTAAGATAATTTAGGAATTTACTTATTTAATTGATTTTAATTAATGTTTAGATTAATTTATAATTAGAGATGATTAATGAATAATTAATCTAAGATTAAATTCACTTAAGAAAGTCATTAATGGAAATATTGTTAATTAAATAAGATAATTATCTAAGGATAATTAAATAGTTCATCAATGTGGTTAATTTTGATAAATTAATTAGATTAATTAATTGAAGATAATCAATTGTAATTGGTTAAGTATAATTACTTTATAAAAGTAATTAAGGGATTAATTACTTATTGTAATTAATTCTGATAATGTGTTTTGTTTAAATTAATTAATTTAGTTTAATTAATTTAAGAAATAATTTAATGATTTAATGATAATAATTACTTAATGTAATTTATGGAGTAGGATTACTTAGAGAAGTAATAATTGCTGAATTATAATTATGGAGAGATGTTTTATTTTAATAAGTAATTTGGATAAATTACTTTTGTAATTAATCAAGGAATTAATTAATAAAGGTGATTAATTATTGGATAATTAATTTATTAATAAGTAATTAAGGGTAGTTAATTATTGGATTTAAATATTAATTAAGGTGATTAATAATTGTATTTTAATTTTAGATTAATTACTAAATGTAATTAATATTAAATAAAGTAATTAATTTAAATATTAATTCGACATGATCGATTAATATAATTAATGATGTAATTAAGAATTGTTTAATTAAGTAATAATTAATTAATTAAGTGATTAATTAATTGTAATTAATTAATTATCATTAATTAATAAAGGAAGTAATTAAATGTTAATTACTTATGCATAAGGTTAATTAATTTGTGAAAATTAATTAAAGACTAATTACATATGGTAATTAGAGGGTGATTAATCAAAGGTGCTTAATCAAGTTAAATACTTAGTGAATGATTAATTAACTGGGTTAATTAATTAATGGATATTAAGCAGGATTTATAGATGGATAATTAATTTAATTTATTTTTAAATTAATTAGAGATAGAAGTAATTAATTTAATTCATTTTAATTTAATTATAATTGATGGTTAATAAATCATTGCTTATGGATGTTATTGATTGGATGATTGTGATCTCAGAAATGAGATGAGTAGTATCTATAGGATATGGATGTTTGGTTAAAGTATGATGGTTTGTGATGGATTATCTGAGTGTGATGATTATTTGTTTGTGCTGATGATACAGATTATGTGTTTATGATGAGAATGTGATTATCTATTGAGAATGTAGTTTATTTATCTATGTGAAATAGATAAAAATGAAATGAGTCAATTGGGTAAAACCTTTAAGTACAACTTGGACATTAAAATGGCGTTTGGTGTCGGTGAGACCGGGATCGGGTTTCCATATTTGGATATCCGAAAACCACATCGATTCCAATTAAACGTTAGAACGTTAATCCAAGTGGAGCAAGTGAAGACTGGAGGTATAAGAACTATACGTCAGTATAACTCTGTGGGTGATTCCGTAATGAGTTTGACGGAATAGTACTTATAGGCTCGAGACGGTGATTCAGAGTGCAAGGGTTATTGTCGTTAACTCTGAGGGTGATTCCAAAATGAGTGTAACGAGATAATGCCTTCGGTTTCGTTCGAACCCGGAACGAACTTGTATGGATCGAATGCTTTCAGAACATCGTCAGGTGGACGATGAGCATTCTAAGATAGATGTGTTCTCTAAAGGTAATCGTAGCCTCAAGCCTCACCAATCGGGAATGGCTAAAACAGGGGAGGTGCAACAAGGCTTCGTGGGTAGCCCCCACTGGAGAGTGAGATTTACCCCTGCCTAGAGGTCCCTTTTATTCGGCTGTGTGGACGGTTGTGAGCTCCAACCGTCGGGGTAGTCTTGTTCGGAACTGTTCAGTAAGGAATGGTTCCGGCCTTGTGTTGCAGGGGAGCGGACGTACTCCTCGGTACGGTGATCTAGGCCACGTACTGTGACGGGCGGTACCCCACTAGCCCTGCCATTGATGGAATCCAAAATCCAATAAGTGCCTGTACGGTTTTGATTGTGCCCAACTATGTTGGAACGTGAGATGTAAGCATTCCAGCTATTTCTGTATTTTATTTTGAAAACCCTAGACACTATTATAATATCATTGGATTTCCTATCAAATGTTTTGGTTAGCGTAAGGTAAAAACTTTTCCATGTTTATGTGTGGGAAGTCTTACGTGATACCTTTTGTTTTCAAAGGATTTTCTAAAGTTAAGCAATTTTTAAACCCGTTTACTCACACCAGACCCCTGTCTGACCCGAGTGTTTATTTTCTGTTTTATTAAACTCTTGGATACTCATATTTCGTATAAGTAGTCAAGTGATTCAGGATGGCTTTGACGAGTTCTGGAGGAGATAATGGAGCAGGAGGCTTCAGCGTGTAGATATATATATAGTGGTTCCGCTGTGTTTGAGTTGTATCTGCTTTCTCTGATATACTTAAGTGTAATCGCTAGACAGATGTTTATAACTGTCTAGTTTGTGTTGTATTGGCTGTAAAACTCTGATGTATATGATACTATGTAAAGTTTTTATGTGATATAATGTAATTTATTCCTTCCGCTGTGAGATGCCGATGTTGTCTGTTCCTTCTTTTCTTTCTTTTCTCTTTTTCTATCTCTTTCTTTCTTCTTAATGATGCGTCTTTCGATGGAATGAAAGGCGGGTCATTACAATGTTGATATATAGAAATGAGGAAAGCTGCATTTCAAATAGATGATAATAGTAGTCCGTGTATAGATGGGTTCAATACACAATTTTACAAATTCAATGGGATGAAATTAAAGAGAAGTTTTTTAGGCTCTCTCATGCTTTCAGTTTAGGGAAGTCCAAAAAAGAGATAAGTCACACATTTACCACTTTAGAGCCAACCTAGGTTCAGTCTCATATGTAGCAGTTTAAAGCCTACCTAGGTCAAACACCTTACCCGTCGATGCTTATATTGGCGATTTAAATGACATACTAATTAGTGAAAGAAGAAGAAAAACAAGTAGTATATATACTGATAATTCATTAAGGAATTAGTTTAAATAAATGTAATAATGAAGCAATATATAACCACTTAGTTGGTATCTTTGAAAAAATTGTAATTGCAAAGTACCCTCTTTTTTGTGGCGATTGCAGAGAAATACTTCAAAATTTTCCTCAGACATATCTTCAAACTATATCGTATAAAAATTACATTCAGACTGCACCGATCTTACCCTTCTTTTAAGTTGCTTTGCACGAAGTAGAAGTTTACATTTCGCTCCTGCATGTTTCCAAATCCGCAAACAAAAAGTTAAACGATGTTACAGCCTGAAAGATATAATAAACTACCAAATTACAAAAAAAATTAAAGACAAACATCGAAACAAATATGTATTAGCTCACCGAACAGTACAGAGAATTATGGGAAATCGAAAATGGTAAAGTACAAAAATATGTACATGTAAAAAAATTATGGAGTTGTTAGCAGTTAAATAGTATAAGCAGCATCTAATACTGCTGAAAAAACATCCATCTCTTAATATATGCACCATGTCATGGAAAAAACATATAGCTCTTAATACAAAACTGTTGAAAAAAATTGCGTCAAATACACTGGGGAGGTGAATTTAACTAGATTTGAAGGTTGTGGATATGGACTTGGGTGGCATTACCATACCAAAAGCCATGGTGTTATTGATTCTATTTCTGATACTTCATAGGCAAAAGGAGCTCCGGGCTAAAGACGCTAATGAGTTCAAGCCTTCCAGGTTTGAAAATTGAGTGGCAATAGATAATATAAATTGAAATTCAGAATTCCATATACAAAGGTAAAAAAATCAAATGTTATTGAAAGAAAAAGAAATAGATAATGTAAATTGACTTCCATCCTGCGAGGTTTTACCAAGTTTTCCAGTTTATAAAGTTTAATCCTTCTTTTTTTTAACTCACGATTACTTTATCTGTGATAACCCGGATTTTTGGACGGCTGTTAATTTGTAATTAACAGGTTTTGATTTATTAAAAACACCGACTTAATAATTGAACAAATAAATATGATAATAAATTTATAGGATATGTACATAGATGAATTAGAACTATAATAAATGATAAATTATAAATATCGGGATAAATATTCATTGAAAATCTCCTAATATAATTATTGAAATTTGATGATATTTGTTTAATGATTTTCTTTTATAATCATTCATTTTATCAGAATTCATCTTTTATTAAAAGATATATGGAAAACTTATCATATGATAGCTATTCTATTTTCATACATATATTTATGGTTTATAAGTGAAACTTGGATTTTAAAAATTCAAAATAATATCTTGAGAATGTGATAATTTATTAATGTATAAATTTATATCAAAATTATTTTCTTAAAGGTTATATAAGTGCAAATTTAGGGAAAGTATAAATATAAATTTATAATATAAATATATATATATATATGAAAAACAAAAATCACTAATGATAAAATTAAGTTCATAGTTTAAGTTTAAAAGGGATTTAACAAAGACTAATAATTTCTTTAAATAAATATACAAGTTGTATATGTATAAAGGTATTAGAAAGAAATATATATATATATATATATATACATTTTTACAAAATTTACAAGTGTAAACATTTAAAATAGGCATTTGAACATTTGTAAGCTAAAGATTACATGAAAAGACAAGTGGCAAGTTGATTACATTTAAAGAAATTTAAAAAAAAATATAGGCTGCTTATTTTTTTCTCTCTACACTTTTATTCAAAATAAAATTTTCTTCATCTAAAAATCCTGTAAACAAATTATCAAAATAGAAAGCAAAGCCTCTAAAACATTTTTACAATCTACAGCTAAGTCAATCATCAACAAGCAAATTCATTAAGAGTTCAACAACCCAGATCAGTTAGCTAATCAAGTAACAAGATCAAAGAAAAAGAATTGCAGTTTTTCCCATCTCAGGCCTTCTCTGATTTCACTAGAGGTGGGTAGCTAAATCTTTTAAGTCCGAAAATCTTTAGCAAATCTGTAGATAAGCAAAAGTTTCTAAAAGTAACCAATATTCTTTTTAGTATTTCCTGGAAGTAAATAAAAAAAAGTACTTGTGCCTGGATCTGAATGTTGTTGCCTGAACAAGGTGTTGTCTTATCTTCTCTGTTCAAAAATTTAACAGTGAGTAAACAATTAATGTTAAAAACAGTTTTAAATCAAAATTTTACTTGACACCTGTGATAAAGTATATGGGATGTTATAGTAAAATTGTATGAATATTCTTTGCTCTGCGAATATGGATATTTATACCTGTATGCAAATATTTGAAGTCCGAGATGGTTTGTGTTCAAACAGCAGAACAAAATCAAAGGGAAAAGGATTCAAACATACTATTACACTCAAATTTGATCTAAATTCTTTTGGGTAAAATGATAATGGTGGTATAATATAACTTTTAAAAATAGATTAAGGAATTTGTATTAAGTAATTATCTTAAGAGTTATAAAAAAAACAGTGAACTGTAAATTTGGACAAAAAAATCAAATGTCTTGAATTCATGAATTGAATCCATGATTAGATTCATGGTAATGAATGCTGAATTTAGGAATTTACAATATAAATTTTAGTCAAGTACTTGCCGAGTTATCTCGAGATGGACGCGATTTGGAAATTCAAAGGATTCCGATGATCGACGTGATCGAATTGGTTGTCGTTTGGCCTGGAGATGGCCAACGTGGTGGGGTTCTTTGGAAAAATGGCGGTGGATTTTTATAGTGTTCGTAGTGGCTAGGGGAGGTTGAACTAGGGTTTTCCAGTGAGTTTGGGTCGTGATTGCTGTCGAGGCAATGACTTAGGCTACGGAAGACCGGAGATGATCGCGACAGGGGGAGATCGACGATGGAGGTCGAAGCGAGGTTTTAGTCAAGGCGGCGCGGTTCCAGGTAGGTAGGATCATCAATGGTTAATGAATTACCGATGATGTTTTGGTTCCAATCGACCTTAAGTGCTCGATTTCGGTTTGGTTTTGCTGGGGATGACTGGGCGGTGGGAATTGATGGTATGGATCATCACCGACTTGCCTGAGGTCGTAGTACCTACCGGAGCAGCGGCGACGCCGTGTGCACGTGCACGAAGGTTTCGTATGTGTCAGAGCTTGGTTTGGGGAGAGTCTGCATCTCGAAGTCAACATCGGGTTTTTATAGTGGTGACTCGAGTTGGGCTTCGGGTTCGCGTATGTAGTTGTTTACAGTTTCCTCTTTACTAAGTTCTATATAAAAAGAAAACGAAGAAGAGGAAGGGAGGTTTCCTTTAGGGGAACTCGGGATGACTATGGGTTGAACCCGTATTTAACTGTTTTAATGAATAAATAAGGGTTATGATTAACTCAGAGTAATCAAGTTAACTGTTTTTCTTTTAAAGTTTATTATCTTTGTATAATAATGTTATTAATTTTAGTTTAAGAAGTTGTATAATAAGATTTGCTTAAATTAAATCGATTCTTGAAGTTTATTTAAACTTACTTAAGTATGTAATTAAGAAGTTAATTTATGTGTTAACAAAGATTAAGTGAATAAATGGGTTATCTTTAAAACCTTGGTGATTAAAGATTAATAAAAAATTAAGGAATAATAGGGAAATAAATTTATTAAGGATTAATAAATTAATTATTAAGGGTGATGAATTAATTAAATAAGATTAATTAATTGGAAATTATAAATCTGTTAAAATAAGTAGTTAGAGATAAATTACTTAAATATTTAATTACTTAATGTAAGTAATTAAAGGATAAATTATTAGGAGTTAATTAATTTAATTATGAATTAAAGGTTAAATTAATTAATGTTTAGATGTTAGTTAATGGAGGATAATTAACCAAAAGAATAAATTTCTGAATGGAAATAATTAAAGGTAGTTTATCTAATGGGAGTAATGGAGGACTAATTACTTGGTGTAATTTATTATAGGATTGATAAATCAAGGAATTTATTAATTAAGGATTACTTAATTAAAGAATTGATTGATTAATTAAGAAAATTAATTAAGGATTAGTAAATTAATGAGTGTGACTAATTAAGGATAGTTAATCAATATAAGTGGTTATAAGATAAATAAATTTGAGTAATTAACTGAGGATAATTACTGTGACTGGTAAGGTTAATTAATTTGTGTAATTACTTAAATGTAATTTAGAAATAATCAACCAAATATAATTAATTAAGAATAACTAATTAATTAAAGAAGGTTGATTTAAGTGGATAGTTAAGGAATAATTAATTTATTGAATTGAAATTAATTTATGGTTGAGTAAGCAGGATGTGTAGGGATGAAGGTAATTAATTAAGTCCATTAGAAATGGTACGACTAATTAACCATGCTTTTAGATGATAGAATAGTATTGAATGATTGGATTATTTGTTATCCCTAGTATGTGATTGTGATGTTATGAAATATGAAATGTTTTGTAATTTGAAATGTTGGGTTGTACAGTGATAATGTGACTATCTACATTGAATTGCTGTGTGAAAGTGACATTATATATCTAAGGTTGAATTGTTTTCACTTGAATAACATGGGTTAAAATGGTATTAAACACGAAGAGACCGGAGTCGGGTATTAGTAAATACCCGAAACCACTTCGATTCTTTATAATTTGATGTGTGGAATCAATAGAATGAAATGGAATGATTAAAGTGAATTGGACCATTTAATCTAAGTTTTAGTACTTAGAAATTGATGTGTGATGTAAGTAATGTCTATAATGACTTGTGAAGTTGTAAATTGATACAAATTACCCCGAGTTACCCGGGTTTATATGAGTTGTATGCTTTTGTATTCCTTGTTAGATGGGTTTACTCACGCTGGTTTCCAGCCTGACCCGGGTGTTACTTTGATGTAATGCTCGGGTCAGACCGAGTATTACAGATTTTCAGGTAAGAACGTTCTGGAGCTCAGGAGGCGAGCTGGAGAGCAGGAACATGTGGAGAGCTTCTGATGTGTTATATTATATATCTGAAACAGATTATTTATCTGTTCTCTAATTGTAAATTTTTTGTAACTCTGATATATATTAAAATGTAATTCGACAGATATAATATCCTTTTGTAAGCAGGTATTATTATTATTATATTTTGATCCGCTGCGAATGTGAGGTTTTCTGTGTTTTGGTGTTTCTGTTTCTTCTTCTTCCTCTTTCTCTTCTTTTTTCTAACTATCTGAATTTTCGGGATCGAAATTTCCGGATCGTTACATTTGGTATCAGAGCGAGGTTAAGCGAGAACCTTAGCTCTGGTGGGATTACTCATTAAGGATGGGGTAAGTGGCACCCTAGGATGAGTTGAGTGTATATATATATATATGAGAGCGTACTTATTATTTTCTTATATAAAGATTTTAAAAGATTATATTTTGATATATAAAGCAATATTTCTTTCAAATAAATATTAAGGAAATTGGTTGTTAAATTATTGGAATTAAATTAAGTGGAAATAAGAATACAACCAAACTGAAATTAAATAAAGATAAGTTTGAAATGGATTCAAACTGAAATTAAAAATCTTGAAGTTGAGGAAGAGTTTCAGAATAAGATGAATAAGAACTGGTTTCAAACCAGAAAATAGAATGGTTATCGTGGGATGTTTGTTTTCCATTAAACAATAAAATGTTTTAAGGAGGTAACCATTTAAAAAGGAGAATAACTTGTAAAATTGAAAGAATGTGAATTAAAGTGGGTTTCCAAATATGATGTTCTGAATTGGAAATTTGTTTTGAATTAAAACCAATGGTGGTTTAAGTTTTAGAATTTGGTTTGGTGGGCCAAGAAGTAAAAATGTATATAAGCGTGGATATACATAATATCAAAGTTGGTTTGGAATAAACTTTAAATATTGAGTTTTAAATTGGAAATGGGATGTGATACCCAAAAGTGATAAGTTTTTGAACATATAAGCGGAAAAGAATTTTCAAATTGGAAATGGGAGTTCAAACTGGGTAAGGTTGACTGGATTAAGTGAATTAAGATTTAACTTGGGAAATTAAATGATTGATTATATTTGAGAGTTTGAGTGATCTCAAATTGGGTTTGAGATCTGGAAATTGGAAATGGATGGATGTTTTGAAATAATTTGAATGACACCATCCCGTTGTTATTAATAATCTTTAAACTGAAATTGGATTTGTTTAAAAAAATGAGAAATGAAGTGTGCAATGTATCCATTATAAAGATAAATAAAATTTAACTTAAATTTAAAATTAAGATATGGAATTCCTTTGAACTTAAGATTTGAATGTTAAGAAATAAATTTGTAAATTAAAATTGTTTGGAACTCTTACTTGAACCTTGTAATGAGTTAAGTAAAGATAATTTAAAATGGAATTTTGAATTGGACTCAGAACTAAATTGTTTAAAATTTTTAAAGGAAAATTGATTTAAAGAAATTAAATCAACATTTGAATATTAACTCGAATTTATATATTTCGAGATGGTTTAAATTTGAAATTTGAATTAGTTCAAATTGGATTTGATTTGAATTAATTGAAATTGTGATTGAAGATGTATGAGTATATGATTCAAATGGAAAATTTGAATTGGATTGATTTGAATAATTTGGAATTGTAATTAAAGTTGAATAGTTTTAAATTCAAATGGAATTTGAATTGAATTTGGGAGAAAATCAAGAATAATTCAACTTGATTTGGAAATGAAGTTTGAAATTGGGATTAATTCAAACTGGAGTTGAAATGAATTGAAATTGGAACTAGTTCAATTGAAATTTATTTGAATTAGTGGAATTTGAGATCTAGATTGAATAAAGTTAAATTTGGAAAGAAACTGACATTAATTCAACTTGAATTGGGGTTGAATCAATTTCAATGGAAATTGAAGTAATTTAAAATTGGAATTGGGTCAATTTAAATGGAAGTGGAATTTAAATTGAATTGATTTGGAATGGAGATTGGGAATTGAACAGTTTTGACTCTGGACTATTTTTAATATAAACCTATTTTTTTTCTTTTCAAGTTATTCATTACATATACAACCTTTCTTTTAAAATCCAAACTATCTTATATTTGTTTTACAATTATTTTTGAAACTGTTTAAAAAAATTCCAACTGTTTTATAAACTAATTACTATCTTACTATTATTTTGCAATTATCTAAAATTTCTATAATTATTTTAACTATTTTCTAATTATTTTACATCTATTTTACAAACTAGTAATTATTTTTCAACTACTTATCTATTTTTAAAATTTTCAAGCTATTTTCTAAATAAACTGGTCGGAGTTCAAACTGTTATTAGTTAAATAACCAGTCGAGATAAGAATAGAGGTGATAATCCAAATGGATTAAAGCAATTGTGAGTAAGTGAATGAAAATCAAAGTGAATATGAATAGAAATGAAATTGTTTTGGCTAATAACCAATAAAGATAAATACGTAAGGTGTACGTATGTTATTCTATTCGCATAATGATTTGATCCAGATTCGAACACAGAATTTCGAGATAGTTATATCGATCCGAGTTGGAATTTTCCACTCGATTTTTGAAGGCGAACCTGGATATGGATTATTGATTGGTTCTGGATATTCTCTATCATAGTTATGACTATGCAAGGAGAATGACGGTTTTTGATCAAGAAACCAGATCTGTGTCCGCACTAGGAAGTCGGGTGGACGATACTAGTTCGGAAGTGAAATTTGTGGTCGAGTGAGCGATCAGATTTGTATAGCGTACGGATGATATGTGTATGTCGTACAGATTTGAATGAAAATGATATTGGAAAGAGTAATCAAATTTGAATATTTGATTTTGAGTAAACAAAGTTAAATATCTTTGTTTTTTAAAATGAAACTCCCCTTGTTGAATCTTTTGCCAGAAGAAAAGGGTTTTTGAGAATGTTTGAAGTATAAAAAGAGTTTTATACAAGTTTGAAATGATCCAAGGTTTTAAAAATTATATATATTTGTGTATATATATAAAGGATCTTATGAGGATTTTAGAAAAGGTTTTGGGAACCTTTGGATTTGGAAAGGCTTTTGATTTTTAGTAAAATCAATATGAGAATTTGGAAAGCCTAGTTTGAGAATTATCGATTTTGTGTAAAGGAGCTTTGTATGGGATCATACTAGGTGTATGTTTTGAAGATACTATATGTGTATAGTATAAAATGTTTTGATGATGGCTCTGGGGAAAAAGGCGCTCCCTCGAAATGAACTTCTCAGGAGTACCACCGGATGGTGCTGCCTTGAGCCCCAAGGGGGGTTCTAAAGTTGATCCTGTGAGGAGTCCGGACAAAAACTAGTTCCTGGGATTATGAGTAGAGTATACCATAGCAAAAGTCGTGTGTGCCGCTGAGAGCCAACAGTCTGCGTTTGATTTTATATCGGTAGACTGCGACCTACGGTAACATAGCGAAAGTCATGTGCGCCGCTGAGAGCCAACAGTCTGCATTTGATTTTATATCGGTAGACTACGACCTATGCTAACATAGCGAAAGTCGTGTGTGCCGCTGAGAGCCAACAGTCTGCGTTTGATTTTATATCGGGGTGCTGCGACCTATGTAGGAGTGGAGAAGTTTCATTTCGACTGCGAAAATCAGAGGCCGCTGAGAGCCTGCAGTTACATGGACATTTGCTGTGATGGCAACGTAAACCTGGAATGTAACTGCGATCTGTTGTGGGTTCCATGGCATAATCGAGAGGCCGCGGAGAGCCTACAGTTACATGGACTTTTGCTGCGATGGCAACGTAACCCTGGAATGTAACTGCGACCATGGATGGGGGTGATGATTTCCAGAGCATTCTCACCAAAGATATTTCCTCTATTTTCAAAAAAAAAATTGTTTTCTATATTTTCAATAAAATTATTTTCCAAGTATTTTCACTGGATGTTGAAAATGAATCTGCTAAGTACTTATAGATCTTCAGTCCTACGCCTGATCAACGTATGACCGAACTTCTGTGAGAACGAGGATGGACTTATTGAGACATTGAGTTATAAAAAGTATTTTTATAAAAACTGTTTTGTAATATTATGTAGATTTAAAAAAAATGTTTTAAAAGTGATCAAAGAATAATTTTTTGATAAAAGCATTTTAATAAAATTTTGGTTTCGTTCCTTTTCGAGGACGAAAAGATTCTAAGGGGGAAGGAGTGTGATAGCCTGGATTTTTGGACAGCTGTTAATTTGTAATTAACAGGTTTTGATTTATTAAAAACACTGATTTAATAATTGAACAAATAAATATGATAATAAATTTATAGGATATGTATATAGATGAATTAGAACTATAATAAATGATAAATTATAAATATCGGGATATATATTCATTGATAATCTCCTAATATAATTATTGAAATTTGATGATATTTGTTTAATGATTTTCTTTTATAATCATTCATTTTATCAGAATTCATCTTTTATTAATAGATATATGGAAAACTTATCATATGATAGCTATTCTATTTTCATACATATATTTATGGTTTATAGTTGAAACTTGGATTTTAAAAATTCAAAATAATATCTTGAGAATGTGATAATTTATTAATGTATAAATTAATATCAAAATTATTTTCTTAAAGGTTATATTAGTGCAAATTTAGGGAAAGTATAAATATAAATTTATAATATATATATATATATATGAAAAACATAAAACACTAATGATAAATTTAAGTTCATAGTTTAAGTTTAAAAGGGATTTAACAAAGACTAATAATTTCTTTAAATAAATATACAAGTTGTATATGTATAAACGTATTAGAAAGAAATATATATATATATATACACACAAAATTTACAAGTGTAAACATTTAAAATAGGCATTTGAACATTTGTAAGCTAAAGATTACATGAAAAGACAAGTGGCAAGTTGATTACATTTAAAGAAATTTTAAAAAAAATATAGGCTGCTCATTTATTTTTCTCTACACTTTTATTCAAAAGAAAATTTTCTTCATCTAAAAATCCTATAAACAAATTTTCAAAATAGAAAGCAAAGCCTCTAAAACATTTTTACAATCTGCAGCTAAGTCAATCATCGACAAGCAAATTCATTAAGAGTTCAACAACCCAGATCAGTTAGCTAATCAAGTAACAAGATCAAAGAAAAAGAAATGCAGTTTTTCCCATCTCATGCCTTCTCTGATTTCACTACAGGTAGGTAGCTAAATCTTTTAAGTCCGAAAATCTTTAGCAAATCTGTAGATAAGCAAAAGTTTCTAAAAGTAACCAACATTCTTTTTAGTATTTCCTGGAAGTAAATAAAAAAAAGTACTTATGCATGGATCTTAATGTTGTTGCCTGAACAAGGTGTTGTCTTATCTTCTCTGTTCAAAAATTTAACAGTGGGTAAACATTTAATGTTAAAAACAGTTTTAAGTAAAAAATTTACTTGACACCTGTGATAAAGTATATGGGATGTTATAGTAAAATTGTATGAATATTCTTTGCTCTGCGAATATGGATATTTATACCTGTATGCAAATATTTAAAGTCCGGGATGGTTTGTGTTCAAACAGCAGACAAAATCAAAGGGAAAAGGAGTCAAACATACTATTACACTCAAATTTGATCTAAATTCTTTTGGGTAAAATGATGATGGTGGTATAATATAACTTTTAAAAATAGATTAAGGAATTTGTATTAAGTAATTATCTCAAGAGTTATAAAAAACAATGAACTGTAAATTCGGACAAAAAAATCAAATGTCTTGAATTCATGAATTGAATCCATGATTAAATTCGTGGTAGTGAATGCTGAATTTAGGAATTTACAATATAAATTTTAGTCAAGTATTTGGCGAGTTATCTCGAGATGGACGCGATTTGGAAATTCGAAGGATTCCGATGATCGACGTGATCGAATTGGTTGTCGTTTGGCCTGGAGATGGCCAATGTGGTGGGGTTCTTTGGAAAAATGGCGGTGGATTTTTATAGTGTTCGTAGTGGCCAGGGGAGGTTGAACTAGGGTTTTCCAGTGAGTTCGGGTCATGATTGCTGTCGAGGCAATGACGTAGGCTACGGAAGACCGGAGATGATCGCGGCAGGGGGAGATCGACGCTGGAGGTTTTAGTCAAGGCGGCGCGGTTCCAGGTAGGTAGGATCATCGGTAGTTAATGAATTACCGATGATGTTTTGGTTCCAGTCGACCTTAAGTGCTCGATTTGGTTTGGTTTTTCTGGGGATGACTGGGCGGTGGGAATTGATGGTATGGATCATCGCCGGCTTGCCTGAGGTCGTAGTACCTACCGGAGCAGCGGCGACCCCGTGTGCATGTGCACGAAGGTTTCGTATGTGTCAGAGCTTGGTTTGGGGAGAGTCTGCATCTCGAAGTCAACATCGGGGTTTTATAGTGGTGACTCGAGTTGGGCTTCGGGTTCGCGTATGTAGTTGTTTACAGTTTCGTCTTTACTAAGTTCTATATAAAAAGAAAACGAAGAAGAGGAAGGGAGGTTTCCTTTAGGGGAACTCGGGATGACTATGGGTTAAACCTGTAATTTAACTGTTTTAATGAATAAGTAAGGGTTGTGATTAACTCAGAGTAATCAAGTTAACTGTTTTTCTTTTAAAGTTTATTATCTTTGTATAATAATGTTATTAATTTTAGTTTAAGAAGTTGTATAATGAGTTTTGCTTAAATTAAATCGATTCTTGAAGTTTATTTAAACTTACTTAAGTATGTAATTAAGAAGTTAATTTATGTGTTAACAAAGATTAAGTGAATAAATGGGTTATCTTTAAAACCTTGGTGATTAAAGATTAATAAAAAATTAAGGAATAAAAGGGAAATAAATTTATTAAGGATTAATAAATTAATTATTAAGGGTGATGAATTAATTAAATAAGATTAATTAATTGGAAATTAGAAATCTGTTAAAATAAGTAGTTAGAGATAAATTACTTAAATGTTTAATTACTTAATGCAAGTAATTAAAGGATAAATTGTTAGGAGTTAATTAATTTAATTATGAATTAAAGGTTAAATTAATTAATGATTAGATGTTAGTTAACGGAGGATAATTAACCAAAAGAATAAATTTCTGAATGGAAATAATTAAAGGTAGTTTATTTAATGGGAGTAAATAAGGACTAATTACTTGGTGTAATTTATTATAGGATTGATAAATCAAGGAATTTATTAATTAAGGATTACATAATTAAAGGATTGATTGATTAGTTAAGAAAATTAACTAAGGATTAGTAAATTAATGAGTGTGACTAATTAAGGATAGTTAATCAATATAAGTGGTTATAAGATAAATAAATTTGAGTAATTAACTGAGGATAATTACTGTGAATGGTAAGGTTAATTAATTTGTATAATTACTTAAATGTAATTAAGAAATAATCAACCAAAGATAATTAATTAAGAATAACTAATTAATTAAAGAAGGTTGATTTAAGTGGATAGTTAAGGAATAATTAATTTATTGAATTGAAATTAATTTATGGTTGAGTAAGCAGGATGTGTAGTGATGGAGGTAATTAATTAAATCCATTAGAAATGGTACGACTAATTAACCATGCTTTTAGATGATAGAATAGTATTGAATGCTTGGATTATTTGTTATCCCTAGTATGTGATTGTGATGTTATGAAATACGAAATGTTTTGTAATATGAAATGTTGGGTTGTACAGTGATAATGTGACTATCTACAATGAATTGCTGTGTGAAAGTGACATTATATATCTAAGGTTGAATTGTTTTCACTTGAATAACATGGGTTAAAATGGTATTGAACTCGAAGAGACCAGAGTCGGGTATCAGTAAATACCCGAAACCACTTCGATTCTTTATAATTTGATGTGTGGAATCAATAGAATGAAATGGAATGATTAAAGTGAATTGGACCATTTAATCTAAGTTTTAGTACTTAGAAATTGATGTGTGATGTAAGTATGTCTATAATGACTTGTGAAGTTGTAAATTGATACAAATTACCCCGAGTTACCCGGGTTTATATGAGTTGTATGCTTTTGTATTCCTTGTTAGATGGGTTTACTCACGCTGGTTTCCAGCCTAACCCGGGTGTTACTTTGATGTAATGCTCGGGTCAGACCGAGTATTACTTTGATGTAACGCTGGTTTCCTTGTTAGCTGCGGGATCGAGTGACAAAAATTAGAGCCTGGCTTACTATACTAACTTATAGGTGTAAAGAAAACATCATTTCTTCCTCACTATGATTAATTGATTGCACTCTAAATCTTTTTTGTGCAAATAAAAGTAGAAATTGAAAACATTGGCGCTGGTTTTAAAGGTTGGAACATGCATTCAATATAAGAAAATGTGTTGTGAAATACATACATGGAAGAAATCAGTTTCTTTCATGGAAAGATCCTTCTAAACTGAAATATTTCTACTTAGCACAACATTATAACAAACTAACATGTTACAGATCCCTGAAATATGGAGAAGACCCCATAATAAAGGCTATCTTTAGTGCATTGCGAGACCAAAAGATAAAATCCGCGAGCGTCATTCTTCTCTATATTTCCAATTGAATGCAAGTTTCCGAATGTAGTTTTATTGTATTGATATTTTAATCTAATTTTAGGGGTTCCTGGATCAGGTACTAATGGCTATCACTACAAAATAAAGGTTAATCGAGACACTTTTGTTTAGTGCCTAATCAAAAGATTTTGTCTCTAATTTGTAGTTAAGACTCACCTGAAACAAAAAATATTGTCTTTAAAATCAGGTCTCAAAAAAATTAGAGACAACATGTATGGGTTTCAAAAACATTAAAGACTTAAATGGCGATTTCAAATAAGTCTCCGAGTTAGAATCCCATTAGAGACAATTTTGGGTCCCTATGTTGATAATAACAATAGCTAATATCCTAAATCATTTTTAAAAGCAACTGCTAGTATAAAACAACTGGACAATGAATACAATCTATATAGTTTCATTTTCAGCATAAAACAGTGGTAAAACAGGTTGCAGTATCAGTTAATCGTATACAATATAATTTATCCATATGGAAGCACTACAATATGATTATTTCATTGTATAGACAATATTACTACAACAGAGTGAAAAAGTTGACTGGAAAATTGACTACAATATCATATTTTTTCAATGCACAATACCAAGATGCCATATTGTCATTTGCTAAAAAGTAAATATAACTCAGAGCACAATATGCCAACGCCAAGAGCCTTTCAGGTTATACAAATGAAAACAAAACCAACTCTAGGCTTAAAACAATGAATACAAATGCAAAGCAAACAAATATAGACAAAAAGTTTAAAAAGGAAATCTTGCCGCAAGTATCGTTCAAAGAAAACATATTTGACATACTTGAAGTTTGAAAACCTAGCATAGATGAATTCAAATAATTTGTAAATGTGTGAATGAATTCATTATTACTTAATATTTACTTTAAATCCTTGACCTTAGCACTTATGACCGAGGACTTAATTTACTTTAAATCCTTTTCTTTTGTTTTTTGGTATTTCGTAGAGAAAGTTGAAAAAAGAAAACCCGAAATCCAAAACGAAACCAAGCGGGCCTTGAATTTTGGAGAAATTTATAAATCCATTGTAGCCATTAAACATTGATACGTGGTGGATGACAGTGTTTAAGTTTTCGAGAAATGCCTTAAAATAAAAGGTTCCTCAGAAGTTTTAAGTGGCATTACTGTAATCTTGTTTGGAATCGGCTCCTGATCACTATCACCTTATTGAAGAACTTAATGATAGCAAACTTTTCCACTCTCTCTCTAGTGGATAGATGGTATCCATGGCTTTTCAACAACTGGGTAATTTTTATATGGATATGAACATGCAAACATATTGTAAAGAATAATTAAGAAACCAGTATCATGTCTCTTGTTCAATAGTAGAATATACCTAAAAAAGATTTTCAGAATAAAAAAATATCTTAAAGATACATTGGATGTAAAATCAATGCATACATACGTTCATATGTATGTTTGTTCCCATTAGAAACATAATTAGGTTCTCACTCAATTTACATATACAACATATTCTACTCCACTTGAGAAATTTCGAAAAAACACAAAATTCTTGCTGGAAAAAATAATAAATAAAAATTTTCAGAAAAAGAAGTATCAAAGACCATGAGAATGTAACATTTTTTACTTTAGGGACTATTTTTTAAAATCTAAAACATAACTAACATATAAAACAATAATATAGAGTTTGAAAACGATGGTTTAAAAAAATTAGATGTCTGAAAAATACTTATTATTTAGAATCCAATTTTCTTCTTCTAGGTAGTCAATAAAAGAGACTAAATTGGTAATTATCAAATAGTCAACTGGGCCATTCATCAAAAATGCACCATAGAACTGCGCAAAAAATTTCAAAATTCAAAAATGCGAGGAAACGAAAAATCTTTATAAGCAAATGTATAGTAGTAAAGAAGACCTTGAAAAAGATAAGAAAATAATAGATATATTAGTCATGCAATTGCTTTTGTACTTGGTATAGGTCATCATTCAAATAGTGGAAATAGGTACGAGAGCCATGACAAGATTGAAAAATGGTCATACAACTTGGTGCATCTTCTAGAGCAATCGACGGCTTTAGTTCAGGATAATAATAGCTGACTGGTGGCATAAGGCTTGTTAGAGCACTCATTCGTAACATTAGCTCCTGTCCATGCATGATGCTTTAGTCAGCCTAGATTCAAAATTTTCTAATAGAGACTAATAATAGTAAGTCGTATTGAGAATCCATGGTCTAGGAACAGGCTTCGATACATGCATGAATGCATGTCTGCACTATATCAAGCAAATGCATCAAAAAGAATTCATTCAAACGACAACCAATTGCCTCTTATATTATGGATCACTTCATATATTTTTGGTCATACCCTGCATCAAACCGCCCAGCGACCTACACCTTTCAAGACTGATAAAAATGAAATTTTACACTCATTGCCGCATAGTTGTTAACCCGCCATTTCACAAGGCCACAGACAAGTGGATTTAACTAAAACAACTTTATGACTATCGAGGCTGAAATATGATGGATTCGGTTTAAATGGATGATGGTTACTTGGATAGATGATAGGTCGTTCGGTTGGAAGGAAGTGGTTCAGATTGTTTATGGTTCGACCTTGTGGTTTGGCCGTTCGGCATGGCAATATCCGTTGGAGGTATGGAGGTTCAGGAAGGTCGTTTGATTGTCGCTCGGCATTAGATGACGTTCGGCATCACACATCATTCGGCATTGGACATCGCTCGGCACCACACGCCGCTCGGCATTGGACCTTGCTCGACACTGGGCAACGTTCGGCATGTTGGGTCATTCGGCATGATGGATCGTTCGGTATGATAGGCTGTTCGGCATGATGGACTGTTCGGCATGATGGATCGTTCGGCATGATAGGCGTTCGGCATGATGGATCGTTCGACATGATAGGCCGTTCGGCATGATGGACCGTTCGGCATGATGGATCGTTCGGCATGGTGGGTCGTTCGGCATCAGGGGTCGTTCGGCATTGGATGGGTCGTTCGGCATCAGAGGTCGTTCGGCATTGGAGAGAAGTAGGTGTGGCTCGGCATGGAGGTTCGACATAGGCCGTTCGGCCTTGATGGGCCCGGGTTATTCAGGGAGCCCAATAACTACCTGGGCGTGTCTATAAATGCAGCGCATGGGAGTTCAGAAAGGGTATCTTCTTCTCTTCGCTCTCTAACTTTCTATTTTCTAAGGCTAAAGGTTACTCTATCAGTTTGTAACTGTAATTGATTGAACATCAATAAAAAGGAAACTTCTGGAGTGGACGTAGGCCGGAGTTAGCCGAACCACTATAAAATCAGTGTTCTTTACTGCTTTCATTTTAATTTCGACTGTTCTTCATATTATTATTCTCTACATATATTCTATCTGTTACCTGTGACCGTTAGTTGGTGCTTTCATTTACATTTGAGTGCTAGTGACCAATTTTGTCCCTAACATTTTGGTGCTTTCACTGAGAGTTGAACTCAGGATTTCTGGAGCTGGGGACTTGGATTCTAGGAAACAATGGTTAGGCTATCAACAAGGAAGCAAGTGATAGAAAAGAGCAATCAGGACGGAAGTCAAGGGGCTTCCTCTGGAAATGGAGCAGGTGGAGCATCCATCTACATCACCAGAGAGGAAATGGAAGCAATGATGAAAAGACAAGAGGAGATGATGCAGGCTCTTCTCAGACAATTTGCACAAGCAGGAAATGCAGGAGCTCAGATCCGTGGAGCTGGAACAAAAGCGCTCAACTAACAAGCAGAGGGAATGGCCCAACAGGGGGCAGCCCCCAATCAGCAGACAGCTACCAACCTGGATGGATCTAGACTCGGGGGCATGCCACCAGAAAATGCTGGACCAACCCATCGAGGGATGCCAGATGATGCAGTGCAACCCAACACCAGCAGGAATGCAGGAGTACGAGATGAGGAGTATGTGCCAGAATTTCCTCATCAACTCAGGGTGCAGACCAAAGGTAACGGACAAGGATTGCAGCTCGACGACAACGACAGACTAGCGGAAATGGTCAGACGGGCTATGAGAAGTGGATTGGTAAATAGAGACTTGGAGGATATGAGTAGGAGTCCCTTTACTCCTGCAATCAGGCGAGCTAGGAATCCACCGGACTTTAAGCTACCAATGTTGGATATGTATGATGGGAGAACGGGTACCACCATTCACCTGACGAGGTACATGAGGCATATGGAGGTATTTGGGGCATCGGACGATGTCATGGCTCGATGCTTTCCATTGTTTTTGACGGATATTGCAGCTATATGGTTCAGACAGCTGGAGAGTGGTTCTATCGGTACATGGAAGGAGCTGATTGAAAATTTTATGAGACAGTTTCGGGTCCATTAGTCAGACCCAAGAATGTAATAACCTTGACATCGATGAAGCAATGGAAGGGAGAGTTGCTCAGGAACTTCTTAACCAGATTTAACGCAGCAGTAGCCTCAGTGGATCAACCCGATCTGTCAATGGTTTTGATGGCAGCAGTCTCGGGAATCATGGATAATTCGGACTTTAAGATATCATTGGAAAGGGACCCACCGAGGGATCTCGAGGAGTTCTACCATAAGGCAGAAAGGTTCCTAAGACAGGAAGATGCACAGGCTGAGAGAGTAAGGAGAGAGGCTAAAGCTTATGCAGTGAGGGGTGGAGGTTCACCCTTCGAGGATCCAAGTAAAGATGATAAAGGAAAATAAATGGCAATGGTGGCACTTCGAAGAAACCTCGAAGGGAGTCAAAGTTTTCTTCTTACACATATTTAACTGAGACTCTAGAAAGGATTTATTTGGACACTCAGGGGCAACTCCAATATCGAAGGCCGGCAAAGAGAGAGCCTTCTGAATATAAGGGGGCATCGGGGAAGAATTGCCTATTCCATGAGCTGGATGGGCACAACACAAACGATTGCAGGCATTTGAGGGATATCATTGAGGAGCATGTAAGGAATAGTCATCTACAACAGTATGTCAGGAATCGAACTATGGCAGTGAGACAGGAGCGACCCCCACCTACCTCGAACGGAGATGGCACTGGATCTGGGCAACGTCGGCTCATTATCCACTAAGCAGGTTTATGGTTTTGAATAAGTAATAAGACTCAAAGTAATGTGGCTAGGTCACTTACACACATACGGGATCGAGGACGGTCCCTAGGCGTGCTCTGAGATGACGAAAAGCCATACTTCTTGAGCCTACGAAATCCTACTTTCTCTCTGTTTTTCTGCAACTTTTGTTTTCTCTTTCGTACTTTAGGCATTTTCTTCTCTTTGGTATAGTTTTGGAGTTTGGATTGAACTCCCGGTTTGGTTGGTTTTTTGTTTTGCCATTTTGGTTTGGATGTTTGATTTCTGATATGGATTTCTAGTTTTTTAATTGGATTTGAATTACTGTATTAAAACAATTCAGGATTAGCGATTACTGTCCTGACCGGAGAGACAGGGCAGTGATCACGAGTTACGAGTCCCTTCGCCGGAGAGCGATGGAATGGACTTGGACAGAATATCAAAAATCCTTGGCTGGAGAGCCGAGACCGGTGAATATCAAAGTCCTTGGCCGGAGTGCCGAAGCCGGTGAATATCAAAGTCCTTGGCCGGAGAGCCGAGGCCCGTGAATATCAAAAGCCCTTGGCCGAAGATCCAAGGCCGGTGAATATCAAAAGTCCTTGGTCGGAGTGCCGAGGCCGGTGAATATCAAAAGCCCTTGGCCGGAGTGCCGAGGCCGGTGAATATCAAAGTCCTTGGCCGGAGTGCCGAGGCCGGTGAATATCAAAGTCCTTAGCCAGAGTGCTGAGGTCGGTGAATGAAAAATTCCTTGTCCAGAGTGTTGAGGACGGAGAAACATAAAATCCCTTGACAGGAAGGTCTAGGCTGGAACAGGATAACACGACCCAGCGAGGTCTATAGATTCAAGGTTAAACCCAGAGAGGATATGGATTTGATCATGTGGTTACGAAAGGAATATGGACTTTGGATATCGGGTTTGAGGCTATTCAAAACATACCTTCCAACAGTAAGGCATGTTTTGGGGGGCAAGTGTTAACCCGCCTTTTTACAAGGCCACGGACATGCGGATTTAACTAAAACAACTTCATGACTATCGAGGATGAAATATGATGGATTCGGTTTAAATGAATGATGGTCACTTGGATAGATGATAGGTCGTTCGGTTGGAAGGAAGTGTTTTAGATTGCTTATGGTTCGACCTAGTGGTTTGGCCGTTCGGCATGGCAATATCCGTTGGAGGTATGGAGGTTCAGGATGGTCATTTGATTGTCGCTCGGCATTAGATGACGTTCGACATCACTCATCGTTCAGCATTGGACATCGCTCGGCATCACACGCCGCTCGGCATTGGACCTCGCTCGACACTGGGCAACATTCGGCATGTTGGGTCATTCGGCATGATAGGCCATTCGGCATGATGGATCGTACGGCATGATAGGCCGTTCGGCATGATGGACCGTTCGGCATGATGGATCGTTCGGCATGGTAAGTCGTTCGACATGATGGATCGTTCGGCATGACAGGCCGTTCGGCATGATGGATCGTTCGGAATGATGGATCGTTTGACATGGTGGGTCGTTCGGCATCAGGGGTCGTTCGGCATCGGATGGGTCGTTCGACATCAGGGGTCGTTCGGCATTGGATGGGTCGATTCAGCATCAGGGGTCGTTCGGCATTAGAGAGAAGCAGGTGTGGCTCGGCATGGAGGTTCGCATAGGCCATTCGGCCTTGATGGGCCCGGGTTATTCAGGGAGCCCAACAACTACTTGGGCGTGTCTATAAATACAGCGCGTGGGAGTTCAGAAAGGGGATCTTCTTCTCTTCGCTCTCTAACTTTCTATTTTCTAAGGCTAAAGGTTACTCTATCAGTTTGTAACTGTAATTGATTCGAACATCAATAAAAATGAAACATCTGGAGTGGACGTAGGTCGGAGTTAGCCGAACCACTATAAAATCTGTGTTCTTTACTGCTTTCATTTTAATTTCGACCGTTCTTCATATTATTATTCTCTACATATATTCTATCTGTTACCCGTGACCGTTAGTTGGTGCTTTCATTTACATTTGGGTGTTAGTGACCAATTTTGTCCCTAACAATAGGTAAATAGTTTAGTAGCATTAAAGTATATTTTCTTATTCTATTGCATATCTTAATCTTATCCATGCTATCTTTATTGTATTATGAATCCTTGTCTCATCAGTAATCACCAACCTATCTTGTACAAAAAACTAACATGCTATCCAGTATGTCTCTTTTCAAATACTTTTACACTTTCCTATGTTCCTTTGCCATTCCGACCCTTTCGTTCTCTGTCTAACCGAGCACTTAGACCTTTTCATAATAAATTTCTTATTCTATTGAGGACTATCGTAGGGAGATATTGGAGACCTTGAGAAGAAACCAACTCAAAGCCAAGTTTTCTAAATGTCACTTCTGAAAAAATGAAGTTAGGTTCCTTGGGCATATTATTTCGGATAAAGGATTGGCGATGGAGCCTACTAAAGTAGAATTCATACAAGGATGGAAGGTTCCTAATAATGCATCGGAGGTTAGAAGTTTTCTACGGTTGGCAGGCTACTGTAGGAAGTTCATCAAGAGCTTTGTGCAAATAGCAGCACCTTTAACCCGATTGACTAAGAAGAATTTAGTTTTTGTTTAGGACGATAAATGCACAAAGGCATTTGAGAAGCTTAAGGAGTCATTGACTAGTGCACCTGTGCTCACTATTGCAGATGGAACTAAACCATTTATGGTTTTCATGGATGCGTGTGGCACATGTTAGGAGCAGTTCTTATGCAAGTAGGGAAGATAGTTGCCTATGCCAGTAGATAACCAAAAGATCATTAGAAGAGCTATCCAGTGCATGCATGATTTAGAAGTGGCAGTCATTATTTTTACCTTGAAGATGTGGAGGCATTATCTCTTGAAGGAAAGGTTTGAGCTATTTACTGATCATAAATCACTCATATACCTATTTTCCCAAAAGGATTTGAATCTTAGGCAGCAGAGGTGGATGGAGTATATAACATCCTTCGACTTTGGTATTCAATATACCCTCGGAAAAGGGAACGTAGTCGCCAATGCCTTTAGTAGGAGACACACTACTCTAGGTGCTATATATAAATAGAGGTATTGGATTTTCTCTCAAATTTTAATCTCTAACCGTCGGCATAACCTATCCAAAGTTTTCTATTAGTTATGGAGGTTAGGCCAGCCTTGGTGGAGCGTATAGGCCATGAGTAAGTAAAAGACCAGGAGTTAGTAGAGATTTTGAAAAAATTAAGGAAATAAGAACATTTTCCCCATGCTAAGGAATATTTGAGAAGAGATGGATGTCTATGTGTCCCAATGCTTGATGACTTGATGAGAGATGTGCTTATGAAGTGTCATTACTCAAGGATGGCCATTCGTCACGGAGGAGATAAGATGTAAAAAGACATAAAGAGAATTTTCTTCTGGAATGGAACAAAGAGAAGCGTAACTGAGTTTGTTGCTGGGTGTTTGACATGTCAAATGATAAAAGCCAAGCAAGGGAAGCTCGGTGGATTATTATTACCTTTGAAAATTTCAACTTGGAAGTGGGAGCATATTTCAATGGATTTGTGGAATGATTGCCTAAAAGTCAGAAAGGTAATGAGGATATTTGGGTTGTTGTAGATAGACGCACCAAGAGTGCTCATTCTATTCCGATTAGAAGAAATAGGACTAGAGCCTCTCTCACCCAAATTTATATTAAAGAGGTAGTTCATCTACATGGAATTTCTGTAAGAATAGTCAGTGACAGGGACCCCTTGTTCACTAGCGAGTTTTGGACAAGCGTATAGACAGCTTTAGTAATTTCTTTGAACCTTAGCACGACATATCACCAGCAAACCCATGGACAAACAGAGAGGGTGAATAGAATTTTGGAAGACTTATTGAAAGCTCGTGTCTTGGATTTCAGAGGACATTGGGAGCAGCATCTACCTTTGGTTGAGTTTGCATATAATAATAGCTATCAAACTACGATTGTAGCGATTCGTAAAGATATCGCTTTAAATAAAGATCGGTTAGCCTTTTCGATATAACAAATATTTTTTAAACAATTATTATTATTAATTTATTTGGTTTTATAAATGTAATATGATCATTTGTATTAGTTAATAATGATAGAAAAAATCATTTTCAAGATTTGTTTACAAAAATATGCATAGTAATTTAAAAGAAAAAATATGACCAAAGAACGGAATTGGGATTTGTAATGATACAATGTATGGTAGTTGTGCAACGTTATAAGAGTATGTTACATACACATATACATGTACATGTGCATACATGAAATCATGCACATAAACACACACATATTTAAATAATTGAGTGTAAAAAGATAATATAAAATATATAAGATATTTTTAAGCAAACTTACACCTTAAGCTTTTATAAGTCAACATATGCACACATGAGAATATGGAAGTGACATGCACATAGAGGGAGGCTTCTCGCCGTGCATAAGACGGAGGAAGGTGTGTTGGAGAAGCCTTGAAATGGTGATGCAAAGGTGATGTGTACATGTCTTCTTTTACACTATTCTTTTTCCTATAAATACCCTACATTCTTCTCTTCTTTTTTCATTCAACATCTTCTTCGTATTCTTAAGATTTTGCTTCCTCTTTAATGGCTTCCATCCTAAGAGAAATAATGTCAAATATTATTTCAAAAAGAAATTAAAATTATAATATATAGTTATATATAATAAGACTCCTAAAAACGATCCCAAAACTCCTCATTTCTCTTTGTTCTTCACAAACTCCACTTCACTCCATTCTAAACCGAGCCCACTCATCACTACACCCTAGGTCGTGTACCCCCTAGCCTTCTCAAGACATGGTCGAGGCATCTAGGAGATAAAATCCAAATAATAGCGAGCTTCGAAACTCGAAAAGCGACGGTAGAGCGAATTATTAAGCAAATCATTTAAAATCCAAGGTGAGAACTCCTAAACTATTATACTATATGTTGGACGATGATATGATGTTGCAAATGGATGTTTAATATGCTTTGATCATCAAGTTTTTTTTCTTCATATAAATGTTGAATATATACGCAAGTCACGAATATATACGCAAGTCACGAATATACACGCCGATAAGCGCAAAAAAAAATCACTTTCCTTGAATTTGTGAAATGGTGTATACAAAATGGTTAAACCTCTTAATAATGGTTTAAAATGTATCTGAAATGTTTTATGAACATTTAAAAGTGTTTTGTTAATGTTTGAAAAGAAATGAAAAATTTAGTCAAAAATAAGCACATCGCATAACAGCATTTTGCGATTTCGCGCTTTAAGAGTCAAACTAGTGTAAAAGTTGGAATATAGCTCGGAATTCGTTGAGATAGGAATTTTTCGAACTATTATACCCATAATTTTCCATCGAAGGAATAAAGTTGAGATTTCAATAAGTATATTTTGAAATATGAGTAAAACAAGTTTTGGAAAAATCCTATTTCGCAGTTCGAAATCCAGAACTGGATTTCCTTGAAAATGATATTTTAAAATTGTTTAAAATTGTGGAAAAAAAACTTACAAATGTTCTAAAAAATTTTAAAAGTGATTTAAGTAATAAAATGAATTTTCAATTAATAAAAAATCGTTTTGATCAATATAGCTTAAAAAGCATTTTCCGTAGCACTTTTTCGCGGCACTTTTCTATAACCTTTGAACTTAACAATTCTCTTCCATTTATTTTATAAATGTTTTTAAATGATCTATAAGTGCTTTAGAGATGATTTGAAGAATTTTTGGAAAGATTAAAGAGTTAGAGTCGATCAAATAACTTGACCGTCTTATGGGTATTAAAGAGATACTATCTAGGCTTGAGTTTGGAAAACTAGTTTCCTGCACTCCTTGGCTATTCGGACTAACCCAATGGAGGGGATGGTTAATTTGGTTTAATCGGATCAATATCTTCCTAAAAAATGAAATGATTTCGAATTGATTCCTAGTAAAAAGAAGTTTGAAAGTTATCAGGAGATTTTATAAAAGAGGTTTAATATTTCAATATATACCGGAAAGAATGTTTTATAAATGTATATCTCGAAAAGATATTACGATAAAAGAACTTAATCAATTAAAGAATGATTCCCTATTCATTTGACCTCTTTTATCGATGATTGGTTCAGAGAAACCGGGGTCGGATTTGAATAACTCCAAAGACCACTTCAAACCAATTTATGCATTCAAAGTGAAGACAAGAAGATATCTGTGGAAGATGGAATGTAGTGTTACTTGTCACTGGCCCTTGGGGGAAATTTCCCATATCATATTATGTGACAATAGTTCTTCATTTAAGGTCTTCGATGTAAGGACTTCTTGCTACTAATCCTAGGGTTAATTCCCGATAGAATGTGGTAGGAGAATGTCTTCAGTTTCATTCAGTCCTAAAACGAACTTGTATGGAAGGATGTCTGACAATGCATTCTTGAGATTTCTTCATTGACTTTTATAAACATACATCTATTTGATAGCGGAGAAGGCAACTTATCTTAGCTTAACACCCTTCTTTAAGACGTATGTGCTCGGAGGTTGTATGTTTGTAGAAGTCAACAAGGGATCGAAGGAATGGTAGTGAGGCATTCCAAGGAAGATGATATGCTATATGAAAGGTAATCGTTACCTCGAGCCTCACACCCGAAAATGTCCGAAACAGGGTAGATGCGGCAAGGCTATGTGATTTGCAACCATTAGGGTATGATCATCTTCTTCTAGGTAAATTTCTACCCGTTATGATGTTCGGGTTTAAATTATTGTGTTGTATGCTAAGAGAAGTCTCAGATAGGTAGGTAACGATTGAGGTGATGACATATTCGGTACTATCCAGTGAGAAATTCAGGCCGATTTTGTGTTGGTAGAGGTCCGAATGTTCTGTTGACCATGGTACATTCCTCTAGAGATGTACTACAGGAAGGTAGTCCATTCATCTGGTCATTTGTATGGAATCCATTCTCCAATAAGTGTCTTCCATTTTGTTTGTAGAGCCTAGTATGCTGGAATTTAATAATGGTAACAATTTCGGCTAAGATTAATATGTTGATTTGCAAATGTTTTCAAAGATATGTCATTAAAAATAATATCAAGTATTTTGACGCAAAATGTTTTGGTTATCATAAGGTAAAAACTCATCCATGTTTATGTGCGGCATGGTCTTATGAGATATATTTTTATTTTCAAAATGCATATTTTGAGTGCTTACACCAATCCCATGACTGACCTAGAGTTTATTTTGTTTTCCCTTTAAACTCTGGGTGCCCTATTTTCTTGAGCAGCCAAGTAGTCAGGATTCTGTTTAGAGTATTTTGGAAAAGGAGCATGGTGGAAGAGATTTATGGAGCATGAAGCTGGAGCACCCGATGGGGATATCTATCTATTTTTCTTCCATTGTGTCTAAGTTAGTTAATGCGAGCAAGTGTGGGAGCAAGTAGTTAAAACTGTTCCTGGCTGGGTTAGTGCATAAAAAAACTCTGATGTACCTTAGTGATGGTGGTTGTATGTACTATTCATCTATTTTAACGTAATGTGAGAATTTTTATTACTATCTTTTGCTTTACTGTACCCATGAAAATCTACCTCCCCGGCATTTGGATTTACGGCTCGTGAATACCGTGAATGTATTAGTGTCGATTTTGGAGGATCGAGGGGACGAGTCTTCACATTTGATATCAGAGCTGAAGGTTAAACGAGATCCTTGGCTTTGGTGGGGTATAACTCATTAGAGATAGAGTTATTAATATCCTAGAATGAGTTTAATCTTTGAGAGTGCACGTTTAGAATTAATCTTTATCCAAATAAAAGATGTGTTATATACACATTCCCCTAGTTAGTTTTGTCTTTGTATTCTAAAGTTAGCTTACTAAGTTCAAATAGTCAGACATGAGTACTCGTAGAGGACGAGGACGGGGAAAAAGCAGCACCACAACAACTAACGGTCGAGCTCCAACCGCCGCTGTAGAAGAAATAGCTCCCTTACAATTCCAGGTTAATTTTGCCACTCTATGCAAAAATTATACCTGCTTAGGGGGAAAACCATTCAAGGGTATAGAAGCAATCATTGAAGTACAAGCTTGGATTAAATCATGCGAAAGGATCTTTAAGGCATTGGATATCAGTAATGAGCAAAAGAGGTTCTTGGCCTCGTGGCATTTATAGGAAGGGGCTTTGGCTTAGTGGGAGTCCATTACCCTAAGTGAGTCGGAGGACACATTCTCTTGGGAAAGGTTTAAGAAGGTTTTAGAGGAGCAGTACATGCCGACATCTAGGAAATCTCGTATTTATAGAAGCTTTATGGATCTGAGGCAGGACGAAATGACTATTGAGGAGTATGTGAATAAGTTTAATGAATTATCTTGTTTTAGGCCAGGCCTAATCGACACACGAAGAATGAGAAGTTTATTTCGGGGATGAATGAGAAGTACCAAAGCATGATGACTACCCATATTAAGGGGTCATTTATAGATTTGATGGATATAGGATCCCGTTATGAAACGCTAGATAAGGAGAATCAAGTGGAAGTTCAGACCAACAAAAATGCCAACAACTAGAAGAAGTGGAAGTTCAATAACAGTGGAAAAAAGCCATGATCAGGAAAATACGAAGAGGGATCTCAAGGAAACCGAAGAAGGGCCATATTGCAAAGGATTATAAAAGCCCAAAGGTCCAAGATTCCATCTCTCCTATGGTCCAAAATAGCCTCTGTTATAATTGCCATTAACCGGGGCACATGATCAAGGACTGTCCGATTATGAGGAAGGGAGAGCAAGCACGAGTTTACGCAATAAAGGATGAGCCTTCAACGTCTCAGGATATGAAGGGCAAGGGAGTTTTGGAAGGTAATATTTATATTGAAGATATTTTAGCTAGAGTATTGTTTGATACAGGAGCTTCTCATAGTTTTATTGCTAAGAAAACTGTAGAAGAATTAAAACTTGAACCTAAAATATTTGATACCCCTATTTTCGTGACGAATCCTATAGGTGGTACTACTAACCTTTGCATGAATTGTGAAAAAGTCCAAATTTCCCACTCTTCCCATAAATTTCTTTTTGACCCATTTGTCCTAGATTTCATTGGGTTTGAGATTTTACATGGTATGGATTGGTTGAATAAATACGAAGCTATTCTAGATTGCATAAAAAGGATAGTTTTCATAAAAACGAAGTTAGGGAAGTTTATAAAAATATCTTGTGAAGATCCTAGTCCAAGGAAGGGAAGTTTTCTTTATGCATTAGACTCATCCTAGGAAGGATTAGGAACCATACATGTTGTTAAAGAATCCTCAGACGTTTTTGAAGAAGTAAAATGTTTGCCACCACATCGGAAAATCAAATTTCGTATTGATTTGATTTCCGGTACAATGCTAATTAAACAATGAGATCAGAGGATGGCTTCCAAGGAAAGAGAAGATTTAGATAACCAAACCTGAGAGCTGTTAAAGAAAGGATTGATAAGGCTGAGTTATTCAAGTTGTGGAACAGCAGTAGTTTTTATGGCCAAGTCGGATGAATCTCTAAGGTTGTGCGTAGATTACCGAGATCTAAAAAAACAAACGATTAAGAAAAAGTATCGTAGATGACTTGTTTGATCAATTACATGGTGCTCGGGTATTCTCAAAAATGGATCTAGCTGCAGATTCCATCGGTTGAGAATCATAGAAGAATGCATCTATCTACCCGCATTCAAAGGTCCAAACACTTTCTTCGAGTGGTTGGTTATGCCTTTGGGCTAATCGGTGCACCTGCTTATTTCATAGACCTTATGAATAGAGTATTTAGAGATTTACTCAATAAATTCGTTTTAGTCTTTATCGATGATATCCTTATCTATTCTAAGCTAGAAGAAGAATACGAGAGACATCTAGAAATTGTGTTAGAGATATCGAGAATTAATGTGCTTAAAGACAAATTCTCAAAATGCCATTTTTGGGAGAAGGAGGTAAGATTCCTTAGACATATAGTGTCAAGGGATAGGATTTTAGTAGATCCCGTAAAGATTGCGGCTGTTCTAAATTGGAAGCAGCTACAAACTCCTAAAGAGATTCATAGCTTCTAGGTCTGGCAGGATATTATAGAAGATTCATTCAAGACTTCTCGAAGATTTCCTACCACCTAACGAAGTTGACCATGAAGGATGATAAATTTATCTAAACTCTTAATGTGAAGCAACGTTACAAGAACTCAAAAAGAGGCTAACAATCACTCCAGTCCTAGCAATTATAAATGGAAATAATGGATTAACTGTTTATACTGATGCTTGTGGCGAAGGAGTTGGTGCAGTTTTGATGCAGAAAAGAAAGGTGATTGCTTATGCGGGTAGACATTTGAAGGTTCATGAGAAGAATTATGCAACACGTAACTTATAATGATTAGCCGTGGTGTTCTCTTTAAAAATATGAAGGCACTATTTGTTGGGTAAGAAGTTTTCATAATTTGTATCAATTAAAACTTTGAAGTGACCTTAGTATATAAAATTCCTCTTTTAACTAGGTGCAAAGTTTTAGCTCTTTACGGATCATAAATCTTTAAAGTATCTTTTTACTTAGAAAGATCTAAACATGAGGCGGCAACGGTGGTTGGAATTTCTCGCATCTTATAACCTAGGTGTTTTATACGCACCCGAGATGCCAAAGTAGTAGCTGATGCGTTAAGTAGGAAGTATATTGTTGTTTCCTGTTTGGTAGTAACTCCAACTCTTCTGGAAAGAATAACCAGTAAACAAAGAGAAGATAGACAATTTGAAATGTTCATTAAGGCAACTGAAGAAGGAAGAAATTCAAACTTTAAAGTGGATAAAAGCAGAGTGTTATGGTTGAATGGGCGAATTTGTGTTCCAGATGTGGAAAATCTTAGGCAGGAGGTGTTAGATGAATGTCACAAATCCAAACACATCATACATCCAGGAGTTAACAAAATGTATAAAGATATGAAGCACAAATTTTGGTGGAGAAGCATGAAAAGGGACATATCCGTTTATGTTAGTCGATGCGTAAATTGTCAACAAGTCAAAAGTGACCAACAGAAAGTTGCAGAGTTACTTAAGCCGCTGGAGATTCTAGTTTGGAAGTAGGATCAAGCATCAATGGATTTTACTGATGGCTTACCTCGAATGAGAAAAGGGAACGAAAGCATTTGGGTTATCATAGACCAATAAATTAAAAGTGCAAACTTCATTCTAATTAAGCCAACAAGGACCGCTGCAAGCCTTGCATATATATATATATATATATATATATATATATATATATATATATATATATATAAAGGAGATTGTATGATTGCATGGAGTTTCGAGTCGTATAGTGAGCGATCGGGATCCAATCTTTACTAGTTAGTTTTGGGAAGAACTACAATCAACTTTGGGAATAAGGCTGACTATAAGCACTGCCTATCATCCTCAAACTGATGGATAGACGGAAAGAGTCAACCGTGTTTTAGAAGATCTTCTCAGGGCATGTATTTTGGACTTTGGAGGCTCCTGGGAAAATCATCAGTATTTAGTAGAGTTCTCTTATAACAAGAGTTATCAAGTTAGTATCGACCTGGCACCGTATGAAGTTGTATATGGTCGTCCATGTAGGTCACCAGCATGTTGAATCGAAACCGGAGATCGATTAGTACTTGGTCCTGATATGATATGAGAAGTTCAGAGAAAGTCGATGTAATTATAAAGAAGCTAAAGAAAGCCCAGAGTAGACAGAAAAGTTATGCGGACTAAAGGCGTAGAAATTCGGAATTCTCATTTGGAGATTCAGTCATTTTGAATGTCTCTCCGATGAGAGGAGTAGTGAGGTATGGAAGAACAGGGAAGTTAGCACCTCGATATATTGGACCATTTTCCATTCTTGAATGATTGGCCCACTGGCTTATCAAGTGCAATTGCCAGAAAGGTTGGCAAAAGTGCATAATGTCTTTCATGTATCTCATTTGAAGAAACACGTGCATGACCCAGAGCAAATCACAGAAACAACTGCTTAGGAAGACTTGGATGTGGAATCGAATTTAGCGGTTATCTGATGGCCTATTCGAATCATTGATCATGATGAAAAATGATTAAGGAGGAAGGTGGTAAGGTTAGTCAAAGTTCAATGGAGTGAAGATGCCGAGGATTGCACTTGGGAAACAGATGATAGAATGAAAAGGCATATCATGAGTTTAGAATTGAAGAAGGAACTATATCATTATAGTGTATTCATCGCCATAGTCACTTATTCATATTTTTGTATATCTTCCATCATATCGAATATATTCCTTTTGAGCTATTTTCTCTTATCTTAATTTCGAGGACGAAATTATTTTAAGAAGAAGAGTCTGTAACGACCCGTAAATGTATCGCTTTAAATAAATGATCGTTTGCTTTATCGATATAACAACTATTTTGTAAAGAATTATTATTATCAATTTATATGGTTTTATAAAAATAATATGATCATTTTTATTAGTTAAGAATGATAGAAAAATTTATTTACAGAATTTGTTTACAAAAATATGCATAGTAATTTAAAAGAGAAAATATGACCAAAGAATGGAATTGGGATTTGTAACGATACAACGTGTGGAAGTTGTGCAACGTTGTAAGAATATGTTACATACAAATATACATGTACTTGTGCATACATGAAAACATGCACATAAACACACACATATATTAATAATTAAGTGTAAAAAGATAATAAAAAATATATAAGATATTTTTAAGCAAACATACTCCTTAAACTTTTATAAGTCAACATATGTACAGATGAGAAGATGAAAGTGATGTGCAAATGGGGGTAGGCTTCTAGCCGTGCATAAGAGGGAGGAAGGTGCGTTGGAGAAGCCTTGAACTGGTGATGTATACATGTCTTCTTTTACACTCTTCGTTTTCCTATAAATACCCTACCTTCTTCTCTTCTTTTTTCATTAATCTTCTTCTTTATATTCTCAAGATTTTGCTTCCCCGTTAATGGCTTCCATCCTAAGAGAAATAATGTCAAAAGTTATTTCAAAAGAAATTAAAATTATAATATATGGTTATATATAGTAAAATTCCTCAAAACGATCCCAAAACTCCTCATTTTTCTTTGTTCTTCACAAACTCCACTTCACTCCACCTAAGGCCAAGTCCACTCCTTACTACACCCTAGGTCGTGCACCCGCTAGCCTCCTTAAGACTTGGTCAAGGAATCTAGGAGCTAAAATCTGAAGAATAGTGAGCTTCGAAACTCGAATAGCGAAGCTATAGCAAATTTTTTAAGTAAATCGTTAAAATCCAAGGTGAGAACTCCTAAACTATTATACTATATGTTGGACGATGATATGATGTTGCAAATGAATGTTTAATATGCTTTGATCATCAAGTTTGGTTGTTTTCGTATGAGTGTTGAATGTATACGCAAGTCACGAATATACACATCGATAAGCACAAAGGAAATCACTTTCCTTGAATTTATGAAATGGTGAATATAGAATGGTTAAACCTCTTAATAATGGTCTAAAATGTATTTGAAATGTTTTATGAACATTTAGAAGTGTTTTGGTGAAGTTTGAAAAGAAATGAAAAATTTAGTCAAAAATAAGCGCGTCGCGTAACGGCAGTTCACGATTTCGCGTTATGAAAGTCAAACTAGTGTAAAAGTTGGAATATAGCTCGGAATTCTTTGAGATAAGAGTTTTACGAACTATTATATACATAGTTTTCCATCGAAGAAAGAAAATCAAAATTTCAATTAGTAGATTTTGAAATATGGGTAAAACAATTTTTGGAAAAAAATCTTGATTTTGCAGTTTGGAATCCAAAACTGGATTTCTTCGAAAATGATGTTTAAAAATTATTTAAAAAATTGGAATAAATCGTTTAAATGTTTTAAAATTTAATTCGGTAATAATAATGAATTTTCAAATAATAAAAGGTCGTTTTGACCAATATAGCTTAAAAAGCACTTTCCGCTTTCCGTAGCACTTTTTCGCAGCACTTTTTTATAACATTTGAAAGATAGTTTTAAACTTAACAATTCTCTTCCAATTATATTATAGATGTTTTTAAATGATTATAAAGTGTTTTAAAGATGATTAGAAGTATTTTGGAATGATTAATGATTTAGAATCGATCAAATAACTTGACCGTCTTATGGGTGTTAGAGAGATAATGTCTAGGCTTGAGTTTGGAAAACCATTTTCCTACTCTCCCTGGCTATCTGGACTGGCCCAACAGAGGGGATGGTGAATTTGGTTTACTCGGATCAATATCTTCCTAAATATAAATGAAATGATTTCGAATTGATTCCTAGTAAAAAGAAGTTTGAAAGTTATCAAGGGATTTTATAAGAGAGATTTAATATTCCTGTATATACTGGAAAGAATGTTTTGTGAATGTATATCTCCAAACTAGATTTCAATAAAAAAAATTAATCAATTAAAGAATGATTCCTTATTCACTTGACTTCTTTTATCGATGATTGGTTCGGAGAAACCAGGTTCGGATTTGGATAACTCCTGTCTGAAGACCACTTCGAACCAATTTGCGTATTCGAAGTGAAGATATGAAGATATCTATGGAAGATGGAATGTAGGGCTACTTGTCACTGACCCTCGGGCAAATTTTCTATATCATATTATGTGACATTAGTTCTTCATTCAAGATCTTCGATGCAAGGACTTCACGATACTAATCCTAGGGTTAATTGCCGACAAAATGTGGTAGTAGAGTGCCTTCGGTATCGTTCAGTCCTAGAATGAACTTATATGGACGGATGTTTAACAATGCATTCTTGAGATTTCTTCGTTGACTTTTGTAAACATTCTTGATATAATTGTAACGAATATTATATTACGGTTTTTATGGGATTTTGTGTTATAATATTTTTCTGCTTTTGAAATAAATGGGTACACCATACTATTATATTTTGTTCCATCCGTTGTGAGTTCTGAAAGTTTAGTTATTACTTTACAAAGTTATTTCTTTTTACTACCAACGTCTTGCCTTAAAATGGATCTAAATTTCGATGGGCATTTTCTGGGTCGAAATTAGGCCTGTTCCAAGATAGGTTGTTAAAAACTTTAGTCCAAAGGACATAAGTTTTAAATTTTAGTTCGAAGTACAATAAAATGATGTATTCATATATCATCATTATATATATAATGCTATTTCGTATAACACTACACGTATAGATGCTAAATTCCACATCGTACCAAAATTTTACTAAAAGTCTAGTAAGTACCATATCCCAATTTCTTGTGTATTGGAGTTGTTTTGATTGGTCAAATGTTAGCATTTAAATTTCTACGTAGACAATAACATAAAGAAGGACCGTCATTAAACTATAGCAACAAAGAACAAATAACAAGAGACCTTTCTGGAATTTGAACCTCGAGGAATTTGAAATCTGGTTCAAGTGTGAAACAGATACCCTCTTAAGTCAACATAGAACGAATAACAAGAGACCTTTTCGAAATTCCAATCGATACTGGTAAACAAGCCGATTGAACTTCCCTGAAAATGAATAGGATATAATTGGCTACATAGATACAGTAGGCGTGGACATGATAAAATCAGTATTAGAAAGTTGGAAACATTAGAGTCAAATTTTGGTGCAAAAATCATTAAAACCCAGTTTTTTTCCTTTTTAATGATTTTATTTCAACTACTACATAACTTATTGCTCGCCCATGAAACGATATTCAGTATTCTTGAGAGATATAGTATTGTTGTTCTAAAAAGGATTTATATGTTTTGAGATTTGTGCATGCATGGATAGGTAAATAAGGGTGCAAGATTAATCCAGCTTAAATAAGAATGGAGCATAGCAGATTTTACGATTTTTACTAATTTGGACCACTTAATAAAACTATATATGGAACCATGACATTCCGTGTCAGCTGGATCATAGCCACTGTTTTAAATCGTTCCATTGTAATTTTTTATTATTCTTTGCATGTATCCCGAGTTATATTGTTTTCACTTATTAGTATTATAAATTGACCAAAAATGCAATGAAAAAAGTAGAAAGTTAAAATTCAGAACCTGACCTATGTGTATATATTAATAAGAAAAGCTCACTTGTAAATGTTTTGAAATTAAAGTCAGCAAGTCCTTTACCAACAGAATTTTTCGATATGGATTCAAAAGAAGGAGAAAGAATTTGAAGAAAATGATTTTATTGATTTCAATCTGATGTTGATTCCACACTTGCTTTGTTACAATCATCAAAAAAATGAAAGATACATACAAAACTGATACAACAGTATGTATTTATATGATATGGAGGCATATTTGCTGATGGGCTTGAATAATCGTTGATGGGCTGGAACTGACCCATAATTGTGCACCCGCATCCATTTTGTATTTGTATCCTCTACAGCGGAAAACACTTTTATTTCGCCTCGTCAAACCCTATATCAGATCTAGGGTTTGGAGAGGAAAAATAATGGCACCGCTAATGCTATTTTCCTTCAATCAGACAGAGTTTTACTTCAAATATGATAGCGAATTTTGTACATCTCTCTCCATAGCCTTGAATCATCACAGATAAATTGAAGATCTTCAATTTTTAAAAGCATGAAAAAAAATTCTTCGAAAATCTACTAAGTTCGATGTAATTTATTTGTTTGGAATTAGATTTTGATGAGGATGAAGATTAGATATGAGTAACTAGTTGCTTTCCGTTATCGCATCAGATTTGGTAAGATATTTTAATCTCATACTTTCGAACAAATAGTTATGATCAGTACGACTTTTCTTTAGAAGATTTACTGACTTAGATTTCCTTGATGTAGGTTTGGTAAATAACACACTCCAGATCTATGAAACTTGATACCCTAGATTTTTGATTTGATGAACTTCGAGCTTTAGCTCAACTGAATTTGCTTCAAAATTGATGATCATTGTTAACAGCGCTGATCTTGAGCTTCTACTTGAACAGTAGGAAGTTCATTTTAGATAGCGGCTTTGTCAATATGTCTACAATTTGGTAAGATGCAGGTATATGATTTAGATTCAATTTGTTCCTGGTAACTTGCTCTCTAATAAAGTAAAGATCAATCTCCATATGTTTATTTCTATTGTGTAGAACTGGGTTTGCACTGAGTAAAACAGTGTTAGGGTTATCACACCAAATTGTAGCTTTATTGTCAATTTTGATTTTAGGTTCACTTAAAAGTGAATTAGCCCAGATTATTTTCGCAGGAGCGTTCGTCACACTTCTATATTCTGCTTCTGTGCTAGATCCAGATACAGTTGGTTGTTTTTAGCACCATAAAATAGGGTTTTTGCCTAAGAATATACAGTATCCTGTTGTAGATCTTCTATCATCAGGGTCTGTAGCCCAATCTGCATCTACGTATCCATTGATGTTTATATTCTTGCATGACTTTAAGATCAGTCCATGTTTCATTGTGCCTTTTAAGTACCTCAGAATTCTCTTTACTGCTTTCCAATGCTCATCCAGTGGATTTGCATAAATTGACCAACCTTATTTACACTAAAAGCAATTTCTGGTCTTGTGATTGTTCCATATTGCAATGCTCCAACAATGCTTCTGTAGTGCTTGCTATTTTGTATTGCTTCACCTTTATTTATGGATAAGTGTAAGTTGCTTGCCATGGGTGTATACAATGCTTTTGCCTTGTCCATTTTTGCTCTAATAAGAATTTCTGAGATGTATTTTTCTTGACTTAATTGAATCATTATGCTAGACATTCTTTTAACTTCAATTCCTATAAAATGATTTAAGCTCCCTAGATCTTTAATTGAAAACTCTTTATCTAGATGTTCGGTAAGCTTGGTGATTTCTATATCACTACTACCTATAATAATAAAATCATCAACATATATTAGTATATATGTAACTTCAAGCTTACTAAATTTTGTAAATAAAGAGTTGTCAGATTTAGTTGATGAATAGCTAAGACTGATTAAGTCAGTTTGTCAAATCAAACTCTAGGTGCTTGTTTGAGTCCATAAATTGCTTTGTTTAATTTGCACACAAGTTTTTCACTGCCCCTTTGTCTAAATCCTTATGGCTGCTCCATGTAAATTTCTTCCTATAAAATACCACTTAAAAAGGCATTATTCACATCAAGTTGTTTGATGGACCAATCTCTATTTAAGGCAATAGTAAGAACTATTCTAATAGTATAAGGTTTCACAGCAGGTGAAAATGTCTTATTGAAATCAAAACCATTTTTGTTGTGAATAGCCTATTGCTACAAGCCTTGCCTTGTACTTAGAGATTGAACCATCAGAGTTTTTCTTTATTTGTATGTCCATTTGCATCCAATAACATTTTTATTGGATGGAAAAGAAACCAAAGTCTAGATCTTATTTCTTATTAATGTATCATATTCTTCTTTCATTGTTGTTTTCCATTTTTCATTTTGTACAGCTTCAAAATAAGTTCCTGGCTCTTTGATTTCTACGACGGTATTATAAGTTTTTGGCTTGAAAATTCCACTTTTAGCCCTTGTTATCATATGATGTCCAGTTGTTGCAGGTTGTTGATCACGGCTTCTAACCGTGGCTTTATCATCATTAGATGATTGTGAATCATCTAATGATTGATGACCGCTTGATTGAATATCTGCATCATGCTGTGTATCTTGAATTTGGGTTTCAAATTCTGACTGCTCATGACCTGGTTCAATTCTGATCACTGTGTGTTGTGAACCATGACCTTCTTCACTTGCAGTAGTGCATTGAACATTTTTCCTCACCTTTTTATGAGATTGCATAACAATCTCAGAGTATTCTAGTAGCTTAGGTATTGAGAATCTTGGATTGTATATTTTTTGTGATGTTTTTATATCTGTCTTGCTAAAAGGAAACACATTTTCATTAAATACGACATGTCTTGACAAGAAAATATTTCCCTTAATATCCAAACACTTGTACCCCTTTTTGTTTGTGGCATAACCTAAGAATGTGTTTGGTGATGATCTGAAATTTAGTTTGTGTTTGTTATAAGGTCTTAGGTAGGGAAAACATAGACAACAAAACACTTTCAAACTGATAATCTGGTTTAATTCCCTGTAACATTTCTATATGACTTTTAAAATCTAAGACCTTTGTTGGCAGCTTATTAATTAAGTACACAGTTGTTGAAAAAGCATCAGACCAAAATTTCAGTGGTAATGATGCTTGAGCAAGTAAAGTAAGACCAGTTTCAACTATTTGTTTATGTTTCCTCTCAACAAGACCATTCTGTTTAGATGTGTATGGACAAGTTGTTCTATGAATTATTCCCTTTTTTGAGAAAAATTCTTTAAGAGAGTGAAACTCTGTTCCACCATCATTTTGTATGGTTTTCACATTACAATTTGTTTGATTTTCACCTGAACTATAAATTGCTGAACTGCCTTATAAGTTTCAGATTTTGATTTCAGAAAATAAATCAATACGTATCTAGAATAAGCATCAACAAATGAGACATAATGTTGGTATCCATAATCAGTATTGATTGGTGTTGGTCCCCATATGTCTATGGCAATTAATTCTAGAGGTTTATTATATTCAATTTGTGAGTCTGGAAATGCAAGTTTATGGCTCTTTCCCATTTGACAGTATGTACAGACATATGGTAAAGAACCTTTCTTAAAAGAAATTGCATTATTATTCAACACATGCTTAACAATATTTACATTTGGATGACCTAGTTTATAATGCCATACATCAAAAGTCTTACAGTCATTTTCATGTTTGATTTCAGAAATATTACAACATTTTCCCTTAAATCCAGAATTTTTTGACTTAGGAACATTGAATTTGTACAATCCTCTAAATTCTTTACCCTACAACAAAATTCTTTTGTTAGAATATCTTTGACTAAACAATATTTTGGATAAAATTCAAAAAACATATTGTTATGTTTTTGCAAATTGTGATACACTTAGTAAAAAAAATCTTATCAATGGAACTCTTAATAGATTGTTAAGATAAAGTCGTTTCTTACCAATAAAACTTGCATTTCCAATGTGTGTAATTCTAATAGATTTACCATCACCCATATGCATAGAATGTGTACCTTTGTACTCCTTGCTTCCCAGATTTAGATTGTTCAGGTCATTTGTCACATGATTAGTAGCACCTGAATCTGGATACAAGCATTCGTCATGAATATCTTCAAGTTTGGCTGCCTCACAGTTTGTTTTTTCTGAATGATTTCAGTTATCTTGCTGAGTGTTAACCATGTTAGTGTTTGGTTGGTAGTTTCTTGCATTATTTTGTTGCTGTGGCACATAATTGCCATCAAATCTGAAATAGCATTTACTTGCAATATGACCATACTTCTCGCATGTCTGACACCTGATTCTGTTGTTGTTATTCTGTCTGCCACCCCTTCCTCTGACTCTATTTTCCTAGCCACCTCTTTGACTGTCATATTGATTTTTGCTGCTGTAGCTTTTTCCTTGGTTCTTGTATCTGTTATTACTAATAAAATTGGCAGAAAAGTCTGAACCAATAGATTTCTTTTGCTCTATCTACCTTCATGAGCAAGAAGTGTATAATGAACATATTGAATAGTGGGTGATGTTTCTTTTGATGAAATTATTGCTACAACGGCCTCATATTCCACATCTAGACCATTTAAAATCGACAAAAAAAATTCATAATTAGAAATTTTATGACCATCTGAAGCAAGTTGATCACACAACATTTTAACTTTGGACAAGTAATCTCTAATTGATAGTCCCCTTTTTTAAGTTTAGCAACTATGTCTTATAGTACATAACTTTTGTTGCTGACTGAGCATTGAATACTTGTTCAATTGTAGACCAAATTTCTAGAGTCTTACATCCAATTAGTTGTGGAAAAAGATTAGAATTGATTATAAAGAGTAACCAAGAACTTACTAAACTGTCTTGTCTTTGATGTGATATGAATTCTTGATTACTTATCAGTTTTCCATCTTTATCAGTGACAAATCTTGGTGGTGTGATTAATGTTCCATGAACATAATTCTCCAATCCATAGCCTTAGATTGCCTTTTCGATTTGAAATCTCTAGAGAAGACAATTTGATTCATCCAGTTGTACATTGATAATTTAACTTTGTGGTTTGACCAAAGCCTTGATCAAATCTTGTGCTGCAAATCTTTGGGTGGTTGATTCTGTTTTTCTGATGTGGATGAGGGTGATGACTCTTCTTCAGCCATTGATGCAGACTGATATATGATGAAAAAACAAGATCTTGATTCCTCAGTGCTGAGATCTTGAAAAAGAAACTGAAAATGCAGAATAACAGAGTGCAGCTAGAGGTTAACTGGATGATGAAACAACTCTAATAGTTACCTCTTGGCGTGGCACTGACAAAAACTTGATATAGAACTGATAAGAGCCTTGATACAGACTCATATATGTCCGAACTTTTACAATCAAATGATGAGGATCTTGATTCTCTGATGATATTGGATGCGCAACCTGATCTCTGTGATGATATTGAATCAGAGAAATCACTGGCAGTGTTACCCTTTGATTGCTGTTAAGCATATGGTTTTCGCTCCGATACCAAGAAATGATTTGAAGAAAATGATTTTATTAATTTAAATCTGATGTTAATTTCACAGTTGCTTTGCTACAATCATCAGAGAAATGAAGGATACATACAAAACTGATACAACGGTATGTATTTATATCATATGGAGGCATATTTGCTGATGGGCTGGAATTGACCCATAGTTGTGAACCTGCATCCATTTTGTATTTGTATTCTCTACAGAGGCAAACACTTTTACTTATTCGAGAGCAGGAACAATGGGAGAAACATCAGGTCCACTTGCTAGAAAACCAAGCCTTGTAAAATCATTAGTCATCTCCACATAATCCTCATTGACCACATGCACAACTGCATCTATTAACACTTGTTTATTTTGCTAAAAGAAAAAATAGAAACAAGCAATTAAAATCAAGTAATTTCAAACCTTTTTTCAATGCATTTTTTTTTCCAAAGCTAACCAACGTGGCTAAGTATAGCAACGTTGCCAAAGTCAACATAAGCAATTCGGCCAACATGCACTGCAAAGACGTTTCCAGGATGTTGATCTCCATGAAACAATACAAATTCTATCAACTGCCTTAATGCAGCACTTACCCCGATAGTCAAAAATCCATCTACATCAATTCCTGCTTCCCTAATAGCTTGAGGCAAATAACACATGTGTGTTCATTTACTATTCAATCAAACAAAAATATACAAAATAAATCATAATTGCTCTTAGCATAATAGGTTCTTGGAGGAAAAAGCTACCAAGGTTTTAACCAGTGTATGGTCTATGTCAAGTATTCCAATGAATAAGTTAGATTCTTCCATATATTTACGTGAAACACAAAAGGAAAAAAAATGAAGAAGTGTTATATGATTCATAACAAAATTCAAGAATCGCACTTCAGGTAGAACCTAGGTAAAAAAATTACTTGGATGTCCTAGCATGGTGTTTGCTTATAAACAAGATAATATTTTATCATACTGGACCTCTTCGTAACATTGATTACCAACAGACTAGTTTATATATAAAAGCATCTCACATTTTGCTAACTAGACTAAAACCAAATAAGTCATCGATGCTATCAAAAGTCGCCTCAACGAATTGACATTTTACATGTCATGCTATTTGAAATGTTTTATGTTCATTTTAGCCATTTTCTGCTCCAAATAACACGGTTTCTACATTTTTTTAATCTAAGTTTGTTTTTGTTCTCAATTTTGCATGGTTGCTCAAAATGAGAATACAATCCTATAGAGATGTAAGAAAATAGAAGATCGCCCTAACTTGAGGATCGATGCAACAAACACCATCTATCCACTCCATAACCAGAACATGTGGACTAGAAAGGTGCTTATAAACTTGAGGTATTTTCATAGTTGATTATTCTTAAAAAAAATTGTGAAATCTTCTATGTTTCTATCCTCCTAAAAAGAGAAAAATAAATATTATATGGACAAAAATAATCAAATCATTCATGTTTAGAATAGAAACAAGAGTTGGCATTCAATACAAGAGTATAATCCAGTTCTTCCAGCAATTTTTCACCGACTTCATCAACAATAAGCTCTACATTGGAACCCAATTTCTACAGACTGATACCATTCAAAAAAGAAGCAAGTGTTCTGAAAAGGAAAAGATCGCGGTAAATTATAGGTTCTATCCATGGCCTATGCACCTGTATATAAAAACGTAATGTCGGCATAGAAAATTTTCTTACGTTAAACTAAACTAAACTTAATATCAATAGGACTGGTAAATTTGATATGTTGAACTCAAGTTCTCATAATCTATTTCCCCCTCCCCCCCAAAATAGTAACTAGTTGCAAAATAATTTTATTGATAACAATAAACATACTGGTGAGTTTTATGTCCTAACAATGTTTATTACCTTTTTTTCCAAGAAAGAGTTATGAAAGGCCATTTGATAATAAATTATGCGAGCTATCAAAAATCACTGTATAAAATTAAGTAATAATTCCTTAGAAAAATGATTGACATGTACTAACCTTGATAGCAACATCTTCTCCTATATCCCTTAGAGTAACACGATAAACTTGGTCCAAACTCGCTGTTGCAACTGTCTGCGATGAAATTTTACTAAAAGCAGTTTCGAGTGGCTGTCCGAGTTCTTCTTCCATAATAGCAAATGCTACCTACACATGCAAGAACAAAGTTTATTCACTCAATGTGCTAGAGTGCATATTTTGCAGTTGCAATTATTGATACTCGATATACCTGATCAGAAAAAGGGGGAACATCATCTTGCAGAATACAATGCTCATTCATGTAATCTTCTCTGATAGTATCAGGCATGTTTGCTAGAACCTATAAAGATTGAACTATAGCATCAAGAATTTTCACTCGATTTTACTTATAGAATAAACATGGATAATGGAATAATAAATGACAATATAGAACCCATACAAACAGGCTGCTATATAAAAGTCGTATTATTTTTCAAATTAGGGAAGAAATAGCAACCGGGTATGAATTTGGCATAAAAATTAAAATTAAACAACAAACAGAAGGGGTATAACAAGGAAATAGGTTGAAAATCTGTACACTAATTTATAATCGTATGGATTAGCAAATTAGGTTTGTGCAGATTGGTCCAGAAGAATTAGCAAGTTATGGTTTTTGCTATTCGATTTATAAAATGAATATTTAATGACAAAAATAAAGTATAAAATCCATACGGTATAAGGTTTGTGTAGAATCTAATTAAATAGCAGTTAATAGAAGGAGGAGTTGATGGACAACGTGGAGAGGGGAGGAGTATGACAATGATGACGATGGAGGAAAAGCGACGATGAAGGCAATGATAATTTAGGACTTGGTGAAATTTTTCTAAAGCAAGTAGAAAAAATGAAAATGGAGGGAACGTGAAACGTAAAAGTATTTTAATTGGAGGGAGAAATTTGGAGCAAGAGCGGTAAATTTTGGTATTGTCCCCTTATACATTAATAGTTGCACTTAGCTATCAAACGCTGCTAATAAACGCAACTAAATGTACATTTTCTTGTAGTGGTAAGTATGAACTCGATTCTTCAAACAACAAACTATGATACATAAATGGATGCGGTAGGTACATGATATTGCTTTTACAACACTGCTATTAATGCATACTAAACTCCTACATTTACAACCATACACTTACAAAACGTCATAATCATAATTAAACACAAAACAAAATTAGAAACTCCCGTTTGGAAACGGCACCAGAAATCAAAGAAAAAAAGGAATAAAAATACTCTACGTGCACTACTCTTCTTTCTATGTATAAAACAACCCGTACGGTTGGGTTCATAAAATGCAGCCCTTAACTAGTATACTAAACTAAACTGTAAGAAATCTAAATACAAACGTAATAATCAATGGAAGTAAAACCGATGAATGATTCAAAGAAGATGGCGTAGGTAGAATCTAGGGAGAATGTAGGAAGAGCACGAGCAATAATAGATTTTTAGTAAAAATTTGAAGAAGGCAGGTACGATCAGAAGGTGAACGAAACCGTGAACATAGTAGCAAAAAAAACAATCGAAGTAGGCCAAAGAACATGGGAACCGATGAAAGGGATAATGACAATAGCATAAAAAAAGATTGATAACTTCTTAAAATTTTAAAACCCCATCGTGTTATATGTGCGTAATAATATATAAATATAGCATCATATATCATATATGTGTAATGCTATATGATTATATCTAAAAATTACAATATAGCGAGTCTAGCGTTTAAACCAGGTAGACCCGTCATTATTTTGACCCGCTAGGACCTGCCTCTATTTTCACCTCCCGACCTGCCCTGTTGAATCATTGGAGCGGATAGACTCATGATTTGTTCTTAAGAGCTCCAGTTTTAGGGTTGGGGCTTGGCTGAACCGCCCTAACCCGACCTACACTACTATGATCTCATAAAATCGCTTTATTACTATAACGATGATATGTTAATTCTTTTATACATAAGTGGTTATAACATGGATATTCTAATGTTTCATTAAATAAGTTATATGATTTTTATGGTATTAAGTCGCATCACTAACAATTATATAATAACAAATGTTATTCTTGAACCGTTATCATACACCTCATTTTTATTACCTTATTTATCATTGTAAACATATCGATATCTATGTTACAATCCTTCTTACAAATAAAATAAATAAATATATGTACATTAGTACATAATTATGAATGAATATGTAAAGTTTCATCGAGTCTTGAGGTAGGTCATGTCTACCCTGACCCGACCCATATAAGTTCCGGGTATGGAGCGAAAATCTAGACCCGCACTGGGTTTACGGGACGTGACCGAATTTGAAAAACCCAGGACAGGTCTGGGACACAAAAAAACCCGCTCCAACTCATCTCATTGCCATCCTAGTTATATCATTATATTGTCATTCAAACTAAAATTTAAAACTTGTGTCCTCCAATCTAAAATTGACCTCTAGGTCCGTTAGACCAATTCTCTCTTTTTAAAATTAGAAGGAATCACCTGATTAAATTTAAGGCTAGTTCTATTCCCAACCCTCTTTCTTCCTTTCACACCCCACATGATTACAAGTAATCATCACATCCCACTTTTTTCCTTTCGTCCTCCAATACATTCCAAAAATGCCATCACATTTTTTAATCACATTCAGTTTTGATGTTGTTTATTTACGAACCGCGCTTAGTCTGAGCTAGATTGTTACACAAATCACACTCGGTCCGAACTAGGTTGTTACACAAATCTCGTTCGGTTCGAATTAGGTTGTTATACGAATCTCACTTGGGCCGATCGAAGTTTTTACATAAGCATCGCTCATTTAGAGATTTTGTACGTAATTATTTCTTTTAACCGTAATCTGGTTTGATCCGAAGATATGGGCAATTTTGAAAAAACTGAAAAACGATGAAGTACCGGGTGTGAAAGGAGGAATCAGGTTGTTAATAGAATCATCCTAAATTTAATTACCCATGTTTTTTCTGCTGTGTACCTCACCCACAAAAAGCCAAGCACAAAATCTTTTCCGTATGGGTTCCAACATACGGACCGGTGCTTTCATCAGTAAAAATTAGCTTTGCGACTACACTGTTCTTTCTTTTGATCTTAAAAATCTTAGGTGAGAATTGACGGTCACCGTCATTTTGAATGGCGCCAGTGTCTGCTCTCGCGAAATACAAACTCGTGTTCCTTGGCGATCAGTCGGTCGGCAAGACGAGCATTATCACCAGATTCATGTACGACAAGTTCGATAATACTTATCAGGTCTCCCCCTCGTTTTCCGAAAACCCTAGTTTTAGTAATTGTAAATAGATTTGTCGTGGTAGCGTTTGGTACTACTGATTTATCCTATATATTTTGATCGCGTTTTCGTTTGGTTGATGATGGCGGAAACCGCTTGCTGTTTGTAAAATGGTTCATTATTTAAAATAGCGTGCTGCTGTCTTAAAAAGTGTGCTACTGTTGGCACCAAAAACTTGGGCACCAATAATAGCACTACTGAAAAAATGACCAACAAATTTACCTGTTATACTTTATTATACCATTAAAAATGCCTTGAGCTACCAATACATACATTTGTTGGTTGAAATATCGTAAATATTTTTTTAAAGAAACAATTGAATGTGCAGAACAAATCTTCCACCCTATTTTAAATGATAGCAAATGAGCTAAAGTTTCTATTGATTTACTCAATTGTTAATGAACCAAAATCATGAGTAGGTATTCGAGGAATATTTGGATCAACATATGTAGTTTTGTAAAAGAAGATAGCATATTCTTTCAAATTTGATGAAGCTCAAAAACTTTAAAAGTTGCGTTTAAAATTACGTGTAGCTTTCAAAATTTGTATTTTTCAAAGATGTTATTAATAGTGAATTTTTGGATAATTATTTTCTTTAAATCATATTTTGGAAAATTACGCTAAAACTGGTGAGCGACAACAATGTTATACCCAATGATGTTCAATTTCATCAACGAGGTTCTACGTTTCGGTTGGAAAGTGCCGTGAATTTCAATTGTCACGATTATGTTTCATCACCCATTAATTAATTAATTATCGAGTGATGAAATACAAGTGTGGTATTAGGAAGAGTTAAATTTAAAATGGATCTTAACTAAATTGCAACAATATTAGTAAGAACAAAGAGGGTGTTTTAGTAGCACACAAAAATAACATTGGCAATGCCTGACTATACAGTAAATACTAAATATATTATTTTTCAGGCTGTGTTGTTATTTGTACGACGAACACTTTATTTTGGAATCACAATAGCTAGTAGTTAAAATTAGAATTTTATTTTTGAAGCGGTCCTATGCAACCCTTACGTGAAAAACCACAACTGAGTAAAACAGATGTACATGAAAGAAGTGTAGCGACTTACAAAATTATTATTCCCACGTGTTATATACTTATATTTATTACGCTTTTTCTAATTAGTTTGCGAGTCAGTACTACAGTTGGTATCTACTCGAGGCAATCTATCTCTTCAAATGTTTTTTGTATGATTTTGTAACATTAAATTGTTTCTGATGGCCTTTGTAACCTAATATATATAATTTTTTTTATAAACTTCTAAGAAGTCTAACAAATATCAATTAAAAACTATATTTGCGGTTCTTACTTGGGAACATTTAGAGAATTTGCTTTTATGCGGGAACAGTATTTTTTGTGTTTTATAGTTGAAAATTTGTATTACAATTGAATTGAACTTAAATTATGACTGATCCTTTATGTTTGTGTACGAAAATCACTCTCTAAGTTATAGTAAATTAAGATATACACAACCAATTTCATATTGACAATGGCAAATAAATGAAGTCATTAACACTTGCTGCGTCATGTTTCCATCGTTAGTCTTATGATAAGTCATGTACTATTGTTCCTACTCTCGTTGTCTTTTGGCTTCTGAGACTTGGTCCATTTATCCAAATATCATAAATAAGATTTTTATCGTTTCACATATTATGATAACAAATTGTGGGTTGCATGAAATGTGCAAAATATTGGATTTCCTCTATGTATTTTTGTGATATTTTTTAGACGTTTTATGTTTAATTCAAACTTTTTCTCTACTTTTGTGCGAATAGTATTAGTATAACATAATCAACTTTTTTTTTGTTGAAAAAATAACATACATAATCATCTTGGTTCAACACAAAATTATAAACATAAGTTTAAACATTTTCATTGTAGGTAATAATTCATAGATCATATAACCATAAAGTAAAGGGCATGCTTAACACTATCACAAAGAAAAACTAATGTACTTTCATCGATAGTGGATTCAAGCATCATAAACGGCCCCTTGAAATATTAATATTTCAACGGCCTCTAAGATGACCCATACCAAACCATCACATAATGAGAAGTCTTATGTATTAGGGTTTGCCTTTTATATCTAAAATGTAATTTCAACCTTGTGTTACGTACTCTTCTAAGCATTTATCAAACTAGGATGACTGATGAATTTTTATATTTCATCTTTTCAACATTTTGATCATTCTGGCCTAACTGCATATTAGATCACGTTGTCGGAAACCACGTTTATCTACATCAGTTTTTTGATTCATATCTAGAACATATTCCGAGTTTACTTAAGGTGAAGGCCCGCCCTTGGGTTGAAAAAAAAGTGTTTATGAATTTACGTTCTTATCCAAGAAGCTCATGGTTGAATTGTAAACAATTTTTTGTTCAACTGTGATAATATATTGAATAATGTCAAAATGATGCCAAGATATGTTAAAGGACTATCAAAATGGCACAAAAAAATTGTATTTTTTTATTATTTGAAATTTTTATCCAAAATAAGATGACAAAAGTACGAATTGCTAGGTGTTCTATTTACTTGTTTTCATTGTTTCATATTTCGGGCAAAGTTTGAGGTTTCGGCCGAAAATCGAGATTTCGATTATTCTGTTTCGGTTTCAGTGGGGATCGAAATGAAACTAAACCGAAATTCCCCTTCATTAAAAAACTACTAAACTTCAAAGTATACAGAAAAAACTCAAAACAAGAATTAATTTAAATTTAAAAAACATAGGAATAGTCAAAATTGAAAATTTTAACTTAGTAAACATACATAATCACAACATATAAATGGTATAACTGGAAAATGTTGAAAACGAAGTAATGAATACATTTTTTAGTATTATAATATTTATAATTAATCAATATTGCTCGTTTATATTTTAGTTTTCAATTGAAGATAAATTTATACATTTTGTTTAAATAAATTAAACAATTATATGGGTAACTATATGAAAATTAATTAATGAATCTGAAATCGAAAATTTTGAAATTTACAAATTAAATCAAAATTCCTAAAATTACGAAAGGCCGAAAACGAAACTGAAACGGGATCTCGAACCTTGATTCTAGGGCAAATAACCCGCTGTTGGTGAGGAATATAAGAAAGTTGCACCACTCAAATTATATATAAACCACCCCTCAATTTTATAATCCATGATAACAGCATTATAAAGTACTGTACCCTTGTTCTTTTATCAAAAAACTATTTTTGAAGGAATTTTGCATTAATTAGACTATTAACTCCGTTATATTTTATATTACACATGTCTTTGATTCTTTTCTAAATTTTAATTTCCATTCTTATATTTCCCAAATTAATTTTTTTCCAAAATTCAGTTTTTTTCTTCTTCTTCTAAATTGTGAATTTTTCAAAAACTCAAAAAAAATAAAAAAAATCATGAACCATTTTTTCAAAATACATTTTTGGATTTTTTTTTTTTAAATCTTATTTTTAAAATTGAAATCCTTTCTGAACACTAAGTTTTGTCAAAAATCTTTTGTTTTGAAAATTCAGTATTTTTTTAGTTTTTTTAAAGCTTCCATTGCAACCTAATTTCCAACTTTTCAGTGCAACTTATCAGGTAACAACAAAGATTTTCTTGGTGCAACTTACAATATATTGATTTTTTTTCCCCAATGCAACATGAGTTGGAATGACCTTTTCAGTGCAGCTCACCTCTTGTTCACTGGATTATATATTTCCGCAGTGCAATCTCCTTTTTTTGTTACAACCTGGGTTGCTATCACTTATTTTCAGCACAACTCATAATTGTGAAATGTAGCATGCATGTGTCATATCGTCGCACGACACCTCGCGAGTTGCGACATTTATATCTTTTATTTCCGTGAGTAACGGATATCGAAAGGCACACCAATGCGCATGTGGCACATTGTGCAGAAAGGATATACCTTAATTTAACTTTTTTTCTTTCAAAATTGTAATTTTGTTCTTTTTCCATGTCGCAAAAAGACATAGAAATCGATGTTTATTATATTATCGTGTTTTTAAACTGTTCTTCATTCTCTTTTGTGTGTTGTAGACAAAATAATTATTACTGAATTTTTGATATTTGAGGACTAATGCATGTAGTAATTGAGTTTGCAAAACTGTATTATTTTTGTGTGATTCTTGAAACAAGTCTTCTAACACATCCCACAAGCATGCATGAGCGCCAAAGCTCTATTTGTGTGCATCTCCATATATTAAAATTGATTCTTTTATATGAATCAGATACAAACCAATCCCACAAACATGCACATCAAATATCATTAATCAAAAATAAGCAACTAATATGAAGAAATCAAAATCTACCAAATGGCAAAGAGAACAGAAAAACATTACATGAATCAGAACAACTGATCATCAATAAAGTTAGTCTTAAAAGAGGTCTCACTATAATCAATAGACCTGTAATAGGCACAATTTCTTTACTATATCTGCTCCAGTTTGCCGAACTGCTCCATTACTTCTTTGAAAAATTATAATTTTAAAAAATGATTGAAAAACACACTCCAAAAACTACAAAGTCTACTACTTCCATGTTGAAACAAACCAGGAACAGTCTTAGCCTTAGGACTGGTAACAAGTTTGACTTTAAGCATTGCAGCGGGCTTTTGGTTTGGTGGGAATGAAGGAAGATTGTATGAAAAATTTAATCCGCTGACAGTTGCTTGATTGCTCCGATTGAAGAAGCAAGATTTTTTTGAAGTTGGATGAAAGTTTTGAGTTTAATGATACTATACTTGTTAGATTTGGTTCTCTTTAAATGCAGTAATTGCACCAGTTATCTTCTAAAATTAATAGATAACAAAAGATCTTTTATATCTACACAAACAAATAGCTAGAATGTTAATATTTTATTTAGAGATGAATTTGTACTTCAGCGTGAGGAGAGTGTGCCAAAGGAGCACAAGTTGTTCTAGAAATTTTTGGCTTTTTAGTTTTAGCTTCTAATCTTTGGCTGGGGGGGATCATTGAAATTCGAAAACAGCGATAGGAGGGCATACTTTTTTTAATTGTTTTCTTTATTGAATCACTACTTTTGTGTTGTTATCTTTAATGATAATTTAATTTTGTATGTAACTTTTGTTGAAATTTAATTTTGTCAGTGGACTCTTGGCATACGTTTCAATAAATACACAGCATGAACAACTTGTAAAATGGTTTAGAAGTTAGTACTCAATGCCAGTTAAGCCTTTCATTTACTTGTTTGTGTTTTGTGAAATAATCTGTTTATATATAGTTTTCTTTTAGGTTATCTTTGTTGACAAGCTGTACTATTTGTCCAGTGAAACTTCTTTGTACATTTGCTGTAGATCTAAACAGTGTTCGTTTTAAACCATCTTTTTAATTTGAGCATGTTTAGGGCCTGTTTAGCTTCAAATTTTGAATTTTGCGTTTTGCATTTTCAAACTGTACTTCAAAAGGCGTGGAAGAGGAGGAATGAGTGGACTTGAGAACAAGGGTCTGCTCCGACTTTCTCTTTTTATATTACTCTTTATTGATGAATTATTTTTTATATGCAATTTTGGTTTATATTAATTGTGTCAATGGAATCCTGGCATACATTTTAGCACATACACTACATGGACAACTTGTAAAATGGCTTAGAAGTTGGTGCTAACTGCTAGTTAATCCCTTCATTTACTTGTTTGCATTTTGTGGAATAATCTGTTTGAATAGACCTTTCTATTGGGTTATCTTTGTTGATAGTCCAATGAAACTACTTCGTGCATTTGTTATAGATCAGTGTGGAAATAGTGTTCTTTTTAAACCATCCTTTTAATTTGAGTACGTTTAATTTCTCATTTTTGAGATAGGCTACCATTGGTATTGATTTTCTGTCCAAGACAATGTACCTTGAAGATCGGACTGTTCGACTACAACTATGGTAAGATTATACCATCATTTTCAATATTTTTTTTAATTGCTAAAACATCTTAGTGTAGATTTGCAATGGCTGAACATTTATATCTTAAGTGATAATGAATAACTTGCATTGTTTCTGTTGGCTCAGTATGCAAATGAATTCTAATTAACTGCTTGCAATTTCACTGGCCCGCCATACATCATCCAGTAGCAGAGCTAATGATTGCAATTAAATGGGGCTGACATGTTCGGTTTCAAGCAAAACCGGTAGTGGAAGTCCACTTATATACACATAGTGTTGCTAATAAAGAACAAAATTGTATGATTTGTCTCAGCTACTTCATTCAGTTTCTCCGTAAACTAATTTAGAACATATTTTAATAAGGTTTGAGAACTGGGATTCAGTACCAATTTTATTCTTTTACAATTTTGAAAATTTTGGTCAGTTTCACTAGTTTGGGAAATTTCTGTAAAGAGTTCAATTTCGAAGTTTCTGTGAGTATTAATTAAAATACAACAAGTAATACATTTTAATAATTAATCTCAATAACTAATGTTAGGTTTTTTAAGTATGTTTGATTAGTGATACCGATTTTTTAGCAATTTATGTTAAAATAATTTTTTATTATATACTTTTATTCTTTGTATAGTTATTTTGTAAAATTTTGGAGGTACCGGTATGGTTTTAAATTTTAGTACTATCACGATTAGAAAAAACCTTAATAACTACATCTTTTAAATAAAATAGAATTATTAGTAGTCATAGAATATTGAAATAAAACTAAAAGTAATAAAGTAAATCCACATTCATTAATGCACTAGTCCAATATATTAGTATTTCAGTAGTCTAGGCAGAATAATGAACTAGTAAAACAAAATTATTCATGATTGAAAGTGCAGATTGGAGTACAATGTCATCCTCTCTTGCTTTTTCTATCTCTTGGCTCTTTCGTGCTACTCTTCCCTCTTTCTTTCTTTCTTTTGTTTCTCCGTTCATCTTCTACTAATATTAAAGTAGCTTCAAAAGAAGTAACTTTTATCCATTCCTTTTGATTTATTCACGAAGTTCTTTTCTTCCAATTCGATTTCTAGTGAATTTATCAAAACTACATTTTTCAATCAAACCGCGATCAAAATCGAAATTTCCAGGAAAACTCGCACCAGCCTTCACCAAAATCAAACCTTCCAGCCGAGATTTCACACCATAATTTTAATTGTCTGATTTTGAACGGTATCACGCGGTGATTATGCTAAATAACATAGGCATGAAATACTTAAGAGTATTAGTTTTGAACGGTCTATCTCTCCATTTGAAAGAGCTGTGGCAGAGCCATTGACACACACATATAGACATCAATTGTACTTTAACAAATAGTTCGTAAATGTTAAAATATATCCATGAACCATAATTATGTACTTTTGAAGCTCAAGCATGGTGGGTCCGAGCAAGTGGTAACAATTAGATCAGACTTGATCCGCGCCACTCGATGAGCCATGATGGAATTGGGTCTAATCGAGTTTTCTGGTTCCTTAGGTCAGTTTTGGGTTGGTCCGAATTGGACATTTTTTTGAAAACTAGGCATGATCGAGATATGCTGATTCGTGTAAAATGAAAACACTAAGTAATGTTTAAATTTGCATTTTGATGTCGGGCATTTCAGACGGGATTGAATCTTTCAGGTTATATTCAACCAATCACAAACATAGATAAGGGCCAGTCAGTCTTCCACCCCCATTGCTCTTTATTTTTCTTATTAAAAACCAATTCCAAACGTAGATAAGAGAGACATGCAGAACCACCGAGAAATTTCGTAGTAATTGAAAAATTGTAATGTAGCCATAATCAATGAAATGATAAAAATTTACTTGAATACCACAATTTTGTAAATTCAAAGGTCAAGCATGGTGGGTCTGAGCAAGGGGTAACAATTGGATCCGGTAAACGTAATTACAATTGTACCATATGTATTTGATAAGTGTTAGAACATATCTAAATACAGCTTATTCTTTCAATTAAGAGGGATGTGCTGAAAGCTTTAAGACATCTTTATTAATAGTTGGAGTAGGTTATCAATTTTTTGATGTGATGGTGAACTTTCCGAAATGCCGCCCTTATAACGTGTAGATGTGGTCACAAATTCGAATCTTGATCATCTTGTCAAAACTTAATCTCTGTATTCATTTATAAAGTGTGGAATACTACGAAGGTCATAGGTTTGAGTCCAGATGATAACAATTTTTTTTATAATTTTTTTTTTGTAATGTTTTTATATTCTCAACACCAGTAAATCAGTATCCATTCTTCATTAGTTCAGTTTTGTATGGAATGACAGATGTTATTTGGATTTTGTATAATTTTAGCTTACTTTGCAGAAAATACTATTTAAATTATTTGAAATTAATGCATTTCATCTAATCATAAGAATATTTATTTATCAAATTAATTTTTACTATGACATTCATATTTTTGAACTTAAGAACTATTTAAAAAATATTATTACAATTGAAAATTAGGATTACAAACGCACACATATACATACTCTGTGTGTGTGTCTTTACATTTCTATTCTAGAGTCCAATATTTTGAAATCAATACTAACTATATGATATATCTAACTTTCTTTCAAATAAAAAATAATCAATACTACATGCAAAAGTACGATTATTTCAATTAAATATGTACTTTGTTCAAAGATACTTTTATACACATGTATGTGGAACGTGTCAAATTATTTACAACCTAACGATAAATATTGACATGTCTTTCAGTCTCAGTCACAGACAATTTTTTGTAAATTAGTTTCTGTTACGACAATTTATTGTAAATTAGTTTCTGTTACGACAATTTTTAAAGGATGACAAACTGTAAAGCTAAGCCTAATGCAGTGATTAATGCTACTCAATTTTGATTGTCCTATCAGCACTGTAGTTTAAATCAAAATATTTCTTTCGAAAGGTTTTAAACTTTTGCTATATATGATCTGCTTGCTATTGACGCTATTGTCAAGACTGGGAAAAGGCGGGAAAATAATTGCTGCAACAATATTTAGTATGTGGTGAAGCATTATATACGCTTTTTAGACTTCTCTCATGGTTTTATGTTTATTGAACTAATACTATTATGGCAGCAGTTGACATTTTAAGCTTTTGAATTTCAAATTATGATATTTCATCTTCTATACATGGAGCATGCACTGTTGTACTAATTATTATGCTTCTCACATGTGTGGCGTGTGTCATTTGTACTAATTTACTTTATATGCATGTAACGTCCACCGATTGTACTAATTTTTTTGCCTTGCACATACGGAATACGTGTTCTATGTATGTGCAAAGCTCGTACCGTTTGGTCTAGTATATAGCAATTGTACTTTAGTTGTAGTCGATAGATGTTAAAACATATCTAGATACCGTAATCATGTAAATTTGAAGCTCAAGATTGGTGGGTCTAAGCAAGAGGGTGACAATTAAATCCGACTCGACCCACACTAACCCAATGAGTCACAGGTGTCTTGGGCCTAATGGAGTTTCTGTCATTGGGTTGGTTTTTGTCTGGTCCGAACTATACAATTTCTGAAATCAAGATATGACCGAGTTTAGAGTGGATTGATTCGGGTGAGTAGCAACACAAAATGCTTAAGTTTGTGCATTCTTTTGTTGGGTACTTCAGTTGGGATTGGGTCTTCCAAGCTGTATTCGATATTTATTAACTTATGTTGTATATACTCAACCAATTACTGATATAGATAAGTGCAAATCAGTTCGTCGATCCCATTTGACTTTATATTTCTTATAGAAAAATTGGTCTTTAAATTTTGTGGTAGGCGCAATTTGTTTGGGCATATTACAAATATTTCATTATTGTTCTTCTTCACTTACAAGTCAAGGATGTATGCAGTTGTTTGTCTTCACTTCCATAATAGATTGATGATGAGATGATGGATGCTTGTTTGATGACCTATAAAATACAAAACCTTTAATTGTTGTCTATGCACATTTGAGTTATAGTGTTAGATGTTACTATGCTTATATCAAATATTAGTATTGAGGATGTAAAACGTGTTTCTGTTGTAGAAAATCTACCAAGTATCACCCCAGTGAGTGAAATATATGGAAATGTCACTGGTTTCAATTGAGAGATCGAATTCTGGCGGGTTCGAATTATCTCACTTTGCAATTTAGGTCAGCTCATTTGGATTTGCAAGTCTCAGTTTGCAAGAGCTATCTGTGACTTAGGCTAGATTTTTCATATTTCTGAAAATATTTTGTATACAGGAATAGCACTTGTGTTTTTGACCTATGGTGGTTATTTTAATTCTAAAATTGTCTTGTTGGGAGGCAATTCTAGATATAGGGTTTGAAGTAACTAAAGCTCCTTGTTCATTTTCTTTTACATTCAGGATCATTTATTTGGTTTTTCAAGTTTTGTGTATTGCTTTTTATTTGTTTGAATAATAAATTCAGTTTTGTATTTTGTAATCCTAGTTGATTATTTTCATTTAAGGTTTGAAAGCAATTTTGGAATTATTTTATCACTTAATTGTCATTATGATTTTGTTTGAATAATAAATTTAACACAACTTGTTTGTTTTGTGGTTTAGATCAAGGTTTGCACTTACAGTCCGAACCTTGAAATTTCAACTATTGCAGTTCCATTTCAGTGGAAGCTGGGAAAAAGGAAAATGATTTTCGAAAAAGTGCATAATAATAGTAAACTTCATATTTTTATTATCTCAAATCTTTTAAACACAATTTTATTTTGAAATCACAAAGCGTTACACTATAATCGAAGTTTAAAATTAAAAGGAGTAAAACGAAAATTTGAAAACTCAAAAATATAAAAGAAGCCAAAAATTATCAATAAATAAAGAAAAATAGTAATATCCAATATCCAACGTTTAATCGGTTGGGAAAGCTGGTCACAACATGAAACCCTAATTTTTATTCAGTTTTATTTCATATAAATTTTATTTTATTTAAAACCCTATTTTGATTTTTTCCAATGACAGAATGAATTTCAGCTGAGATGTGAAGTAAATGCTATTCCTATCTCTGTTTGTAGAAAAGTAACTAGGGTTATATATTCTACAGGACATATGAATTTGGTTATATGTTGTCATCAACTCATAATTTTAGTTCAACTTACTCGACTTTTATCAATAATCCTTTATGCAGTCATCTTTTCATTAATATTGTGTTACAAATATTTTTTCTACTTTAAACTACAAACATTTTATTCACATACATGTAAGGTTTCAACATAGATAAAAGAGTACCAATACCAACTTTTGAACTTCGACATGTGTTTTGAAGTTCCTGCCTTCTGTTCTGGTTTCGACTTTGATCGAATCGAAAATTGGGTTACAATAATTTCATTTTCTTCATCATTGAGCAAGTAAACTTTGTGGTCTTCATTGCGAGCAAGAAGGTTTCTTTGTCCTAGGTTTTTTTTGCTTGTGATTGAGTTTGGATTTCAGAGTTAAGGTTATGAGCCACTTTTTGAAGTTGGAATGAAACAGAATGATAAAATGAGCAGGTTAGTAATTTTTAGTTGGAGCTTGGTTAGTTATTGAATTGGGTTACAACTATATGTTGTTCGAGGCGGAGCGCTAGGCGCGAAGAATGTCTTCGGTGTCCAAATGAGTCCATGCGGAGCCTGGACGAAAATAAGCGCTTGCTACATAATTTGATATAATTAAATTTTGCACTAAGTAACAATAAAAATAGTAACTACATATGGTGGAAAACTCAATTCGTGTTGATTAGACGTCCCTATTTATTATTGTAATATGAATGATACACAATTCAAGTTTATCGTCAATGAAAAAAAAAACAAAATACCGTTATAGATTGCAACAATAATAAAATTTATACATAATAATGTTTATGCATAATGAAATTTATGTCATAACTACAACTAAATATTTGTATACTTAAAACGGCTTCATAAAAAATTGCAATAACTATGAACAATTTATTTTTTTAGCCTACTCTAGGTTATATTCTAAAAATATTTAAATAGAATATAAAAATAAATGAAATAAGAAAGGAAAAGGAAGAACCATTAGAATCCAATTTCAATGAAGTGAAAAGTAAGTGATTATTATTGTTTGTTTATTTTTTTGAACTAAAAAATCTATTGCATAAGCTTTAAGAAATATGAAAATTGTACGTTTATTTTGAATTATAAAAAGAATATTTATTGAATGATTTCTTTATGTTTTGACATGAAACATATGAAGTGTAAATAAATTTTGAAATTGCATTAGAGGATGAAAGAGCTTCAAAAAAAATTAACAAAAAAATTGAGTCTTTTTAGTGAAATTATATTTAATTTAGTCAAAGTAAAAAAAAAAATATCAAAAATGCCTATTTTCTTAACACCTCAAGATAAGCTTAGCGTTGTTTGAGATTTTGGCCAGAACCTCGAAATTCCATCCATCCCGGTTTGATTTCGACCACTTTGAGGACGAAACCATAGGCTGAAACCGTTTTGGTCTACATATTAGATTTATTATGTTTTTTTATAATGGAAAATCAAACAAATCGGACTTGAGAAGAAACATAAGAAAAACACAAAACAATCTTAAAATCTAAATAACTTACAAAATATGCTCGAAGAACCTTGATCCTGTGCTGGACTTGTTGATTTCATCAACTGAATAGAGCGAGGATTTGTCAATTTGCTAATTTCATCTCTACTTTTTCGATCATCTTAGATCTAGTCGATTTTGTTGTGTTTAGTACGGCTAAGAATGAGAATTAGAGTTTAGTAAAAACGTTACAAGTAGGCGATGGGCTGTAATATTACATGCCTGCTTATTAAGTTATCATTCTTTTTTATTTAATGTGTATTATTTATGCAGTCAGATAAAAGCAAGAGACTTCAAGCTACTTTTAGTTGTGGGCTACATTGTAGTGGGCCTTTTTATTGGGTTCGAGCACTAACAATTATTTTTGGACGTGTAATTCAATTTTATGTCAATGATCATGGCATTGATTTATGTATATTATATAAAATAAAATCGAAACCCGAAATCGACCGATAGCAAAAATTTTGATATTGGCTAAATTAACCGAAACTACTAAAATCTTAGATATCCGAAACCGAAATTGAAATCTAGAACCTTGGTTTACACGGCGCCTCGGACAAGGGGAGGAATAAAGCGCTAAAGCAAAACGACGGAGAGCCAAAATTGCAAAATAGTGTCTAAACGGTGCTCCGCGGAGCCGTTATAAATTGTTTAGTAATTGGGTTGATTTGATAATAAATCTTAAATTTGTAATATTAATGCTTGAGGGTAGAATTAAATTGGTTTTTTTTTAATATGTTGAACTTCAGTTTGTTTATAAGAAAAACACTGTATTTATTAAAGATTAAAATGAATTGAATATTTATTAACATTTTTATATAGAAAAATTACTGGAAAGTATCAGTATTTACAAATTGGAATCCTTCAAAATTAACAAAATGGAACAAAAATTTCGAATGAACGGAACAAAACTAAAAGTAAACTTGAACCTTGACCAAAACCCAAAACCAGAATGGAATTGCCAAAACAGACTGTAATTTATAAGAGCACAAAATTTCAAAATATTCGATACCATGATTTTGGTTTAGATAACCAAAATCCAATAATTTTTATATACTCGCTTTGATTCTTCAGATTGAAAACTTGAAGTTTTTAAATACTCTTTGTGAATTGATATGTACTTGCAAGCGTAATACATTTTCTTGTGCGTTTATAGCTATATTTTATTACACAAAACGATTTAAACTTGTAAATTGGCCAAGTTTAATTCTCATAGTAAATTGAATAATAACTTTATTGACTTTTTGTTAGTTTTTGGACGACAGAAATGGCATCTTGTTTTATGTCTCCGTACTTTATGATGTTAATGAAAATATCTTCGCTTTGTATATGGTAAATATAGTTCATAAGATATAATATACAAATTCTTCGCTATCAACAACTAATAATCTAAATCATAAATCTCAGTCTAAATCCTTCAAAGCAACAAGTGTAACGACAAGGATTATAAAATATAAGGTACAAAGAAGATATCAGAAATGCACAAATGGATATTATTTTAAACATCATATATTTTATATCATTTATATATATAAACTAGTCTTGTAATATAATGCAAGTCATTTTAACTAAAATAAATTTAATATCTTCGTGTGATTTGCATTATGAGTAATGAAACACAAAGAACTACCAAAATTGCACTAGCAAACATAAAATCAAATATTTGATAGTTTATAGTACTCATTCTACCTAACATACCACTGACTTAATAAATTAAAAAAGAAAAATAAGCGATTTGCATGTAGAAATGCAAGATACAATGAAAGCAATCAAATTTCTGAAAAAACATTGTCTATTTAATAGTTCGTATCATTTATTTTCATATAACATGTCATTTTAGTTACACAGTGCGAGTCTTTTTAGCAAAAATAAATAAATTAAAAATTATCACCTGGTCATGGTTTGCATTCCAAACAGTGCAAGGAAAAATTGAGCCACCAAAATCAGAAGAATGACATGAGTTTGAACAATTTATTATATTTGTAGCATTTATTTGCATATAACATACTACTATAATCATATAATGCCTGATAAATTGGTAAAATACAGGAAATTCAAAATTTTATGAGGACTTTGGTAGCTTGCACTGTTAAAATGTACGCCATTTTTTAATTTCTCATGTATAAAATTAACAAAAAATTAGCATAAACATTAATAATAACCATATTTCAAGCCAAGGTTTGAGATTTTGAATGAAACACCGAGCCTTTGGTCGTTCCATTTTGGTTTCGGTAGGGACCGAAACGAAACCATGCCGAAAATACGGTTCAATATTTTTTTTATTGAACTTCAAATTTTATAGGAGAAACTCCAAAAAAGAATTAATTTGAGTTTCAAATATTTGAAATTGTAACTTAGAAAACATATAAATTCACAAAAAAACAATAATAAAGCCATTATTTCCAAAAAGTTGGGGTCGGTTAGAGATGTAACCCAAAACTAAAAGACAAAGTCAATTTAAAAGTCATAACAACAACAACAACAATAAAAACCATGAAAACATACAAATTCATGAAGTATATAAATAGTGTAACTAAAAAAAGTTAAAAACGAATTAATTGGTATTGTATTTTATATCTTAATATCAATTAAATATGAATTATATGTTTTTTTTCAATAATTTAGACAAACATATGTGTAATTATATGAAAAATAAATAACGAAATCCAAGACCGAAACTGGATTGAAATTCCTAAAATTACAAAAGACCGAAACCGAGATCTCGAACCTTGTTTCAAACATCAGTTAGCTTTTATATTTACATCTCTTTCATGCATTTTATCAGATGCTCTAATTGCGTTGTCTGCACTCCATATTTTTAAGATAAATTGAATTCCATCTGAAACAAAAATCATTCACATATAATAAATCATTGTCAGATCACTCAGTCAAGAAAAATCTGATCGTTGCAATTATTTTCTTACAAATCAACTCGAACACTCTGAAAACACTCTTTTTTGTTACAATTCCTTTTATATATATATATATATATATATATATATATATATATATATATATATATATATATATATATATATATAAATGCACACATTAATAAATTCAGACTCCTTTTATATTCCACTTTCTTCTGTAGTTGCATCCAAATTATATTTTACACCGTGCTTTTGTCGTTAAATTTTATTACACAGTTCAACTGTACACTTGTAAATTTATTATATTTGACTTAGTATTGAAGCTTGTCCTGGTGAAAGAACGATAGCGTTTACTTTGCTGTCTGTGCTTACAAAATTATCACAGTACATTCTCTACAATCTATTTTTCTCGGGCACTCATTTTATTATTTCTGCGTATGTGCAGGGATACAGCTGGACAAGAGAGATTTCGAAGTCTTATTCCTAGCTACATTCGTGATTCCTCTGTTGCTGTCATTGTATTTGATGTTGCTAGTATGTTTTTTTACCCAGCATTTATTGGAATCAGTATCTTGTTTGAGTGTGTCTCTGGTTTGACTCTTAGCATGTTTAAAACTTGAATATCAAGAACTAAAATAACCTGGAACTATCATTTAATATAACCACTGCTTATAAGAATTGTGAAGTAGTCATGCTATTACAGTTTTATCTTTTGGAAAGAATGGAGTATTTATTTGACAGAATGATATTCTGAAAGTGCTTGATACCTTCATAATCTAAATTACACTGTCAATTAATTTGTGAGTCACGTTCTCTCTTTGGCCGACAAGGTCGTTTGTTTTTATATTTTCCCATTACCATCCTGTACCTTGGCATTCACACAGCTTAATACTGATATCACTGTTCTCAATTATGATATTTGAACCTAAGAAACCAAAAATATCTACTATACGTGTGTTTGAAACTACGCTTATTTTTAAACACATACAGGCAGGCAATCTTTCCTAAATACTTCCAAGTGGATTGATGAGGTGCGTACAGAGAGGGGTGGTGATGTTATCATTGTTCTTGTGGGGAACAAGACTGATCTTGTGGACAAAAGGTAAGGTTAAATTCCTTGTGTGTGGGGGTTTGGGTTGGGTTTTTTTTAGGGGTTGGGTGGGTTTTGGTTTTTTTTGAGGGGGGGGGGGGGGGGGATAATACATCCCTATTTTCAAAAAAATAGGTGTGATTCGAGGGGTGTAGAGTTAATTTTATCAACCTTAGCATGTGCATATGCGATCATTTCAATAACTCATAACCACATTCAGTACATGCCTTGGCAGCCACTTTTAAATTTAAAACGAGCGATACAAAGGAGAGAATTATAAAAAAGAGGGATGTAAAACAAATAAGTAATTTCCACTATATCTATCCCCTTCTATCGCCTCTCCGTCTTTTTGTGCTATTTTTTTTCATCGAAGTATTTTTGTAGATATGTTATATTTGTTAGCAAGATTATCTATGCAAATTTTTGAATCATTTTGAGAAGTGTGTGAGTGATATGGGAAAGGATCAAGTTCTCCCCTCTTATATTTATCCCCTTGTATCCCCTCTCCGTGTTTTTGTGCTATTTTTTTGGGATCGAACTAAATCATTTTGAGAAATTTAACTCTTCCAAAGCTGCAAATCAGTTTGAATTGTTGAAAAACATTTATTTGATTCGTCGATTTTGAAAAGTAATTTTAAAGGAGTTAAAATCAAAATGATTCAAAATTTGCATAGATGATTTTGCTAACATATATAACGTATCTACAAAAAGTCACTTTGATCCGAATTTTGTTGCACAAAAAGATGGAGGAGGATGAGAGAGGAATAAACAAGGGAGACGTGTGTGTAAATGTTTATTTGTGTCCATTATACCCCATTCTACACCCTCTATCCTTTTCCTGTCGCACTTCGAGATCAAACGAAGTTTTGAATATGTCTAATTTACAATATGAACATCATGTCCACAAAAATGGGATCATTTCGGAACTTCTAACATGTTCAAAGTGTTGATTCCATTTTTAACTCTTAGAAAATTTATTTTAACATGTGTGTGTGTGTATGTATATATGCATGTGTTTTACTGATAGTTGTGCATTTACATAGATTGTGCTAGGCGATGATGCATTCTCTTTCAATTCTACTGCCAATCAAATTATTACTGGGTGATTTTGTTATCTGCTCTATTTAATGGGTTGGATGTTCAATTTCTCCCCCTTTAGCCCAATACTCAACGATACATGGTTACAATTTGTAGCCTAGAACTTAGTTTACCCTGTCATTTATTGCTTGAGAAGCCTACTTTATCTGATTGGATGTGTTGTATATTATTTCACCCAAATAGGTAAAATATATTATAAAACGCGCATATATTTGAAACTGAACTGAATCCACTGCATGTGTCAAATCTCAACAGGCAGGTTTCCATAGAAGAAGGTGAGGCTAAAGCTCAGGAACTTGGCGTCATGTTTATTGAAACTAGTGCTAAAGCTGGATTCAATATCAAGGTGGTGTTATAAAAGTAATAGTATTGTTACTATTTTACTGCATCTGCTTTTTCTTATAATTTGAATCAAGGGTATATTTGCAGGCATTGTTTAGAAAAATAGCTGCTGCACTACCAGGAATGGAGACTCTCTCCTCAACAAAGCAAGAAGATATGGTCGATGTAAACCTTAGATCTACCAATACAAATTCATCAAATTCACCGCCACAATCTGGATGCAGCTGTTAATACTCTGCATTCAGCTTCCTTTAGACTCAGTTAAAATTTCTTAAACAGCTACAGAGGAAATCTTTCTGTTTTCTGTTTTTGGACAAATTTAAAAGATGTGCAGATTTACTTGGGTGTATATTTTGTTTACGAATCACCAAGTAAAATTGAACTCTCCTTTCTAGAGTTGCAGTATCAGGAAATGTACTCAGTTAGTTTGTCAGTTTATTCCTGCTGACATCAATTGTACTGTTAGATTGCCTGGTTTAGTAAATTAATGTTGCAGAGTTGTCGTTTGCCAAATCAAGCAGAACATATGGGTCATTACATGGGACGGTGATTTCTTATCACTTTTTGTTGCTCTTTTTGGTAGAAAAGCATGTAATAATACGCTGAACAAAAGAATTAGTCTAAATTGTGCATGAAAATTGCACTTCCGTCAAAGTTGATTTACGGTAACATTTTTGTTGGTTCTGTTAAGCTCGTTTGGACTCTTCATTTGAGTTTTCATCTTTTATGACAACAGGTCAAACACGGTTTGCTTCTTTGGAAACCGTTGAATACTGAAGCCGAGTTTGGGTGTAAAACGGTTGCTACGATCCACTTTATCATTTTGTGATTATGTTATATGTACAATCATACTAAAACTTTTGACAGGATAATGTAGGAAATAGTAAGTAGAGTTTTGAAGTTTAAGAAGTCAAATATACAAGAGGATGAAGATGACTATTCCGGTCAAATGATTTGGATTGGTTTGAATGGGGTTGGATCAATTTTGATCCAACCCATTTAAGATCCATTCATTTTGATTCATTTAATACATGGGTCTATCTGATCCAACTCATTTAATAAAAGGATGATCCACTTAATCCATTTAAAAATTTAAATTTGATTTGACTAACAAAAATAGTAATTCTAATTTTAATTTTTACGTTTTGTATTTTGATAAATATAAAAAATTTCAAAATATATAAATTTATTTTTCATCAAAATTCAAATATGAGGATGTACGTCATGGAGAACTACAGCGTGATTACAAGATGTATCTAAATGTTTCACATTGTCGGTAATTTAGGTGAGAGTTTATCGGTTTAAGTCTAATCTGATTCGGAGTTAGTACGAACAAGTTATTGCATTTTGAACAAAAAATAGCGGTTTCTACATAGTCGGAATTCAAATATGCGAATGTAGCATGTATTTGCTAAGTACAACCATTAGTTATCACAGAGAACTACAACATACATTTACAAAATGAAGTATCCGTGTGTTCCATATTATCCGTAATTTGGGTGGGAGTTTATTGGTCGAAGTTTCGTCTGATTCTGAGTTAGCATGAAGAGGTTACTGTAGTGTGAAAAAATATAGCAGCTTCTGCTTAGCCAAAGTTCGAGTATAGAGATGTAGCCTGTTATTTTTTAAGTACGACTGTTAGACACCATGGAGAATTACAGTATGCGTTTATAAGATGAAGTATCCGAACGTTTCCATATTGTTCGTAATTTAGGTGGGAGTTCATCGGACGAAGTCTCGCCTGACTTCGAGTTAGTTTGAAGTAGTTATTGCAGTCTGAACAAAATAATAGCGGCTTTTGCTTAGGTGAAGTTCAAATATAGGAATGTAACCTATTATTTTCTAAGTACAATTGTTATTATCAGGGAGAACTACGGTATGCGCTCTCTAGATGAAGTATTCGAGTTTTTCTATTGTCAATAATTTAGTTGGGAGTTCATCGGTTGAAATCTTGTCTGATTTCGAATTTGTATGAAAAAGTTATTGCAGTTTGAACAAAAAAAATAGCGGCTTCTGCTTAGCCGGAGTTCAAACATGAAAATGTAGTCTATTATTTGCTAAATACAACCGTTAGTCATCATGGAGGACTACAACATGCGTTCGCAAGATGGAGTATCCGAATGTTCCGTATTGTCCGTAATTTAAGCGAGATTTCACCAGTCGAAGTCTTGTTTGATTCCAAATTAGTATGAAGAAGTTACTGCAGTTTGAACAAAAAATATAGCACCTTCTTCTTAATCATTTGAGTAAAAAAAAAAAAATTAAAATTCTTATTTTCAAAATTTATATTTTCAAATATATATTTTTGAATTTTGAGTTTTTAATAAATGGGTAAATGGGTTATCCACTTATAACTTTTTTATAAATGGATCAACCAATTTATGACCCATTTTATAAAGATTCATAAATGGATTGACCCAACCCATTTATAAGTATGGTAAATGAGCTGAATTAATGGTTTGAATAATATTTTGACGTGTCTAGTTTAAACCAGATGCACATATTAAAGTTTTCAAGATATAATAATGACCTAATTTATTTGGAATATTTATAATAAGGTCAAAATTTGGAAAATCACTAGTTTTGTTTTCTTAAGATAAGCTGATATGTGCTTACCATAAATTGACGAGCACACCTTAGACTCTATGTTGTCCCATTGTGCCAAATTCATCTGGACTACGTATAATGTTAGAGTTCAATCAATAAAGAAAAATTGGAAATGAATTGTGGATATGGAGGTACCTAGAGACACAACTTTGGGACCAAGTGTCGATCTATTCTGTGCATAAGCCAACCAAATGATTGATTTTGCCAGAGCGACTCAATTTATTTCTGAAACAAACTGGATTTTTGAATGGTGCCATAACCATACGTCGATCTATTAAAATCATAGGATTTTTTAATTTGGTCCGATCTTGCAAACTTTGTACATAAATAGCATTATTTCAGAACTAATTACAAATGTAGTACTGATTTGGCCAACTCAGTGTTGAGTTGGCCAGAATGAACTGACACAATTTCAAATTGCGTCGGTATACATGTTTTTTTATTTTAGTGTATAATGGCCACCCAGCGTATACAAAACAACAGTCTCCCTCTATGTTCCTCTCACTTTTTAACTTCTCACAAAAGCTCTAAAACCGTATCCAAACCCCTCTGTTTCTAGAAATAAAAAATCTATCGTTGTTTCATCTGAAAAAAGTGTTTTGTATAATTACTTCGAGAATGACAATCTCTTCTTGCTTTGGATCAATAGAGGTATCATTTTGTAAACCCTATATTCTTTTTCTAGATCTGTATTAATCACTTATGTACTAATAATTCCATTATTAACGTAGAATGGTTCCTAATTTTATTGCAACTCTATGCTATTATGATGGCGAGTTGGTTATTGACGATCACATGTGTCGAAAGCATAACGACGGATCTTATAAACTGGCAAAGATTCCTAGATTGATCAAACGTTGAACAATTAAAAGTGTCGGTTTACAAAGCAACTAAGGTCAAATCGAAAGGGTTTGATATTGATTTAGTTTGCAATTGGCCAACCGATCCTGAATCTAAAACAATTAAAATTGTAGATGACGACGGTGTTGAATTAATATTTTCCATCGTCTCTAAATCCATAAAGCTGTTCGTTGTGAAAAACAGAAGGTTGTTGGTAGAACAATTTGTAGCTCCATCTATAACGACACCTATACCCAACTATCTTTCGCAACCAATTCCATCTCCTATTTACAGCAATCCTCCTATGAATGTAATGCAATATGGGCAGCAACAAATATTCTTCGGTTATCATTCTTTTATGAATTTTCAACAAAATCTACAATTTAGCTATCCATATCCGACGCAAGATAGTATTGCACGCATGATTCAAAGATAATTTACTTGCTACTCTTTCTAAATGGCATATTGTTCACTGTGTTAAATTTGATATCAAATTTTATTTTCATGTTTAGTTATATGCTGCAGCACAATATGATGCAAAATAATATTGGACGATCCAATAGACGTAGGTCTTGTCCAATGCAGCCCACATCCTCCGAATTATACCATGTGAGCCAAAAGTAAGTTAAGATTGGCATTGATATTGAATGGTGTTGTATATATACCTATATTAAAAATGACATATATTCATATTGCAGCTTTCCGGCACATGTTACCGATACACAATCGAACATGCAACCAGATATATCCGATGACGATATAGATATAGATGAACATGTAGATGTACAACTCAATGGCATTCCTGCTCTTGGTAGCATAACTGTTGTATCCTTACCGAAGAATGATACAACGTGGATCAACAACATGCAAATAAACAATGATCTACTAAATTATGATTTTGAAGGTGAAGACAATGCTAGTGGTGATAGTGATGAACCTGAAATGGAGATACCCTTAGATGATGACTTGTGTAACGCATAAATGTTGGCTAGATCCGTCGCCGCAAACTTGCAATTCAACGATGAAATTTTCTCATCGTCTAGCATTCAGAATGATTTCAAAGTTGGTATGATATTCGAGAGCAAAGCAAAATTTCTACAACAACTTAGTGAATGGTCAATTTTACATGTAGTTTCTTTTAAGCCAATCAGGTCTAACAAAGAAAAATACACTGCCGTTTGCAATGTTGATTCAAATTATCCGTAGAGAATTCATGCTATAGATTCAAAAAAATCACAATCCGGATGGTGGGTTGTTAAAAAATATCAAGTGATAATACTTGCGTTAACCTAACAGTTAATTCCAATCACAAGCAAACAACATCTAACTTTTTGGTTTCAAAGATCATGTTTTTTGTGAAAACAGATTTGAACATAACAGCCGGAACAGTGCAGGTATTAATGGAGGAATAAATATTTATTAAATCGGTTATATGAAAGCATGGAGGGCATTGAGCAAGGCAATCGAACGAATATATGATGATTTGGCAGAGTCATAATCCAACCTGCGACAATATTTTGCTAAAATTGCTAGATCGAATCCTGGTAGTGTTTGACATGTAACGACCGATGAGTATGGTGTTTTCGATCGTGCATTTTGGGCCTTGTATCGAAGTATTTGTGCATTGTCGACCTTCGCTTTACATTGATGGCACGCATCTATATGGAAAATACAAATGTACCTTACTTGTTGCGACTGCAGTAGATACAAATGACCAGCTTTATCCTTTGGCTTATGTGATTGTTGAGTCCGAATCATGTAATAGTTGGGGTTGATTTTTTGCTTGTATGCGAAGGTTTATTCATAGTGTAAACGACCAATGTATTACTTTCATTTTTGATAGAATGAAAGGAATATCAACAACGTTGGAAAGAAGATGAGGATTGCCGCATAAGCATAGATTCTGTGCTAGATATTTGAAAGCAAACTTTCAAGCTAGTGGATTCAGAGACAAACGTTTGACAGGTTTATTTTATGTAGTGGCATGTGCTTCCGAGGAGGTCAAATATCTAAAAATCCGGGAGGAAATTAAGACCACCAATATTAGAGCTCACAATTAGATTGAGAGAAGTTTGGCGGGGAAGGAGGAGAACTGGGCTTTGCGTAAGGATGATGAGGGACGATTTCATGTCATGACGACGAATGCGTATGAAAGCTTAAACGTTGTACTCAGAGGTGTAAGATCGCGGCCTGTTAAAGCTTTGGTTGCTTGTACCTTCTTTTGATCAGTGGATTATTTTTATCAACGAAGAGAGTTGCCAAAACTTCAACATCTCGATTAACTCCAAAATAGGAAGCGAAGATTGCTGAGAGAGAAAGTGAAGCAAGATGTTGTAGGAATGTCCGATTCAGTCAAATGGAATGGCAAGTTATTCACTACTTTAGTGATGAGTTCAAAGTAACAAATAATGGTAACACTTATTCTTGTACATGCAACATCCTGCTACTACAACAGCTTCCTTATGCGCATGTTATGGCTGCTTGTTCATCAGTTGCTAATGGTGCAAACAGAGCTCATCATGACTCTGCCTCACTTTGGTACTCGGTTCAGAAATACTTTGCGGCTTACACACAATAATTTCATCCCATTCGCGATAAATGTTACTGGAGTGCACATGAATGTCCTTTGGTTCTGCCTCCAACAGCGGAAGACCTAGGTCTATAAGAATTAAAGCCACCATGGATGAGATGCAGCCTTCGAAGGATAATAGGTGCAGCAGGTGTGGAGTTCTCGGGCATAAGAGGAGTTGTATTTCAGCAACTTAGGTTTTATTAGTGTTGTTGGTAACTCTCTATTTGTTTGTGTTTGGTAAAATAGTTGTTGTACTTCAGCAGATGTTCATCTTGTTATTGTTGTTGTTCATGTTCATGTTGTACATACACCAAATTACCATACAATAACATACATCAAATTACCATACAATAACATAACAACATACACTGAATTAGCGCAAAAAAACATACAACAATTTACCATAGAATAACATACAATACAACTTACATTCCAACATACAATAAAACATACAATAAATTACTCATTAGGATATCTAGGGAGTTTCAACTCGAGGTCCGCATATTTTCCTTTCAATCGGTAAATCTCCCTTTCCAAGCATGAATTTTTTCTAGCATCTCAAGTGCATACTCATGTTCTTTACAACACATAGGGGATCGATCCACTCAACAAAAGTACAACAGCTAAACGATCCAGGCATTTCTCTCGTCAACTCATAATTGGCTCATATATAGTATCTACGACTTGCACTCATTTTTTTTCACGATCACTTCACACGTGCTATTGCAGTAACATAATTTCAGTGGGGGCGCCTCTCCAATAACTAGTGCTCTACCATGATTTTCCTACCTACCGCCATGTACTGCGACAAAATACGTTTGCATGTTGCCCAGTACATGTTCAGGTTGTTCAAAAACTTCTCCCGCTTCATTGCAAACTTCTTTACCAGCTCTGTGGTGATTTGCTTCAACATCCACCATTCATTAGATTCAAATGCCTCTATGTGTCTCATTAAACTCTTGTCATCAATTTCCCATTGATCCATTGCTACCAGGGGTGAATAAAAACTTGTTTACAGAAATGCAAATAAATTGAAAAGTTACTTTAAATGTAGAAGATTACCTTCATTTGTGTCGTATATCCGTAATTTTTTTTTTGATAAGAGATGATGTAGAATTGTGGAAAGGAAGGTATTTGGGGTTTTGGGTTTGCTGTGTTGAGTTTGGTCAAGAGAGAAATAAAAAAAAGACAGGAGAGTGGGCTGTGTTGTAAAACCAGTAACAACACTTTACTGGAGCGCTATTTCAAATAGCGCCAGAAGGAGGCTTTTCAAATTGCACTAACTGGCGTAATTAGAACTTGCGCCCTAAAAATGTTTTTACAGGTTTCAAAACAGAAACCTGTAAAAACATACCCACAACCTATAAAATTCAACAACACCATCGATACAACTCCAAATGGCCAAATTCCGACATTATACACATATTCCACCAAACCAACAATCCAAATTAAACATCACATAAACATTGCACAAAAAATCCAACATTCCAAATCAAATAACATCAAAACATTAAACTAACAATTCAAATCAACCTACAACATAACATCCAGCTAACTCTTCACTTCTAGAGGAGTTTTTTCTTCCTCCATGCTAATGGAACATTGTCCGATGATGACTCCTAGCTTGCTTGGTTGGACCCCTACGGCTGTTAAGGCCTGTATTCAAATTGTTCTTGTGAAGTTTGAGAAGATGATGGAGTCTTTCCCTTCCGTCGATGTCGTTGGTATACTAAGGTCGTAGGAGGAAGATCAAACACTTCCAAAGGAGGGTCAAACTCTTGTAGAGGTGCTTCTGTGAGTGCAGGAGGAGAAGGAGGAGGCGGTGTAGGTCTCACGAGCTTGTTTTTCCTCAAAACTGATTGCAATATACGCTTCACACTAAAGCATTTTCCCTTCGAACGCTCCGACACCTCATCCAATAGCTTATCAACCAACTTCATCACACGGTAAATACTATCCTCCTACTAAAAAATAGCAATCAACATTTATCTACATTAAATATGATTAGTTTGTCAACACTGTACATACCATATTCCTCTCAAGAGGAACTCTATGAGTATGCAGGTCTATCTTAGCAGGTTGCTCTACCTCTACAGGAGTTTCTACAGCACAAAGAATATAACGTCGGGTGATGTACCAATACCAAGTATAATACTCCTCGTATGATAGCGTGAGGTCCCATTCTTCTTGCGTATGCATATAGCGATGATTCCATGTCTCAATCGTTGTTTACAACTAAATTGGTAACAAAAACCCAAGAATAGATTTGCGTAGAGAAGTAAATAAAGAAAGTATAATTGAAACCGAGAAGTAGAATTAACTAATAGAATAATAAACACAATAATCAAGAATATAGAAATTTATAGTGGTTCGACATTGTATGCCTACGTCCACTTTGAATATTATCTTTATTGATCCACTAATAATCTGATTACCACAGTAAGAAATAGGAAAAACTTGATTACAATAAAGACTAAAATAACCAGCAGCGTAAAGTCCCCCCAAAGTGAACCATGGGCCTGTATTTATAAGGAGAGATGGTGAGATATTTCGCTAAGATTTCGGCAGAAGGCTCTCTAGATTCATAGGGGTTCACCATAACGATCAACATATCTAACTCGACCATCAAGAACGATCGGCCTAAGTTTAGTCAATCCTTTTTCTTGTCTCCAATTTTAGTGCGATCATTTTTGGAGGGTCCCACATGTCTCTTGGTATTGCTTTTGAAGTATGGAATCATTCTGACTTGTAACTTAGGAGATATGGATCAATCTTGGTTGAAATTGGATTATGCACTGGAACATATCGATCGTTTTTAGGACTTGGAAAAAACGATCGACCAAATCGTAAATGTAACTTTAGGACTCGCGATCATTTTATTTGCCTCAACCTTCGTTTTATTGATGTCGTAGAAGTTTCAAATGGCTTGGCCTTGTGGATCTTGAGATATTGAGCATTCTTCGATGTCTTGAACTATCTTATGGATTGTTCTTGATCGATCCATGCAAATCCTTGCTTCGTCTATAACTCGAGTATATTAACTCCGAGCTCCAAATTTAGAATATAACTTCACGAGATTGTGTCAGTTACTCTATGCTGACTGCACCTTGATGGGGTTTCGGACCAAATCCTCCTAACCATTGTCTATACAACTGTACGTAATCGATTCATAAGGCTGTTGACCAATCGTTCTAGCCAAGTCGATGATATCACGGCCATGCCAAAAAGGCAGGATACCAATCGCCATATCATACTCTCCTATTGAGCTATCAATCCTGTAATAAGGAGCTGCTTCCGATAGATGTTGTCTCATACCAAACTGCCGCATCACTCTATCCGGAAGATGAAAAGCTACGTCACCAAAACAAACAATTGGCACCCATGCTGCCCAAAGATGAATTGAAGCGATGCATAAGGGCGGAAGCTGTCCAAGCGCATGTGCGCATGGAGTCCATGTCACAACATCACAATCGAGTCATTGCATTCACAATAAGTATTAGTGGATCCTAACGTGTATGTAATCAAATAACGCAGTAAATATATCTAGCACCATACGATATAGATAAATCAACATCCGATCTCTTCACTGTTATTCTCCCAACCGGAAGATACGTTCATGACCTTAACTTCAAACGTGTATATACATAAGATGCAATTTATACATATGCATATGATGGGGAAAAATGCTAATACTTGTACTAGAGTCAAACAACCTCCAATAGATGCGTTCTCTTGCAACGATAGCTTAGTCGGCTCGGTGTATGTATACGCCAGAAACGCGTTGCCCCACAAATACTGGCGGCATATATCAAAGTCCTCTATATAATGAAGCCACCTCAGCCAGACACGGGTCTTCGAATGATTACAGATCAAACGTAAAGTGAAGATATGCAGTATAATAGCTCGAGCGCGCTACTCAATCTGCATCTACGATGCATCTGCTAGAATGTCACCCTTAAGCTACTGCCGAAACCAAGTGGTAACCATCATCTCGTTACCCCACCATTGCTCGGAAGGAGGAGATAGACCCAGGAGCCTCTTGCACATGTCCATGTAATCAGCTGGCTCGGGATTGCTCAACGAAACACCATCTATGCGTAAACCGAGCAACACAGCAACGTCGACCAACGTGATGGTCATCTCTCCGGCTCTAAGGTGGAATGTAGACGTCTCCGACCTCCATCCATCCACAAGGCAGTGATAAGGCGATGATCTAATTAGGTGTATCTCAATCGAAATATAAGTAAGAAGCCGGCTCGATCTAACAGCTCTAGCATAGTGGTATGAGAGGAAATAACCTTCTTCACCGTCGATGAGTGATCAATAGTTGCAACTGGATTTTTGTTCTGTCATAAAAACAACAATAAATAAGAACTACGAATAACAAATATGTAGGTTAATATTGCATAAGAAAGTGTATTAGTGACATCATAGCATTGTTACCCGATTGATGACATTCTTGCAGGTACAATATGCTATCAGTAGGCACAATATGCTACCACCAATCGGTGCAGGTAGCATCTCGGCGTAATCTACATCAAATGTTATTAATTTATTTCAACATAGTAAAATTTCCAGATCTAATATCCAATCAACAATTTCAAATTTAACTACAAATCTATGTTCAACAGCGTAAAGTCAACTACGTTGTGAATTTCAAGATCAAACAACCATTACAAAGCAACTAATATTAGCAATTTCAAAATCAAAAATCCTAATTTGGACATAAAATGTGAATTGTTTTTAGAAATGATACCAATAAGAGCTTCATGTGTTGATGAACTAGCCATGTTTCAATTTTGAGAAGAAGTCAGCAAAAGCAGAGATTAATTTTTGATTTTTTGGAAAATAGAGGTTCGCGTTTTGATATTTATTTGAAAAGCGAAAAAGTGAGGACGAAGGAAGGGAGCTGGTCTGTTCCAATTTCAAATGGCGCCAACTGACGTGATATTAAAATGCGTTTATATGTTTTTTTATTATGTATATTGGCGCTATTTGAAATTGCGTCAGTATACAAAAAAAACATGTGTACTGACGCAATCTGAAATTACGCCTTATTCTGGCCAACTCAGCGTCATGCTTCTAATTAGTTTTCAAATAGGGCTATATGCTTAATGAGTTTGCAAAATCGGGTAAAATTGGAAAAAAATCCAAATCATAGGTCGATCTATGCTAGAATAAGCCAGCATATGAGCAATAGATCGATCTATTGCAATTTTCACGGAAAACACACAACTTTTCATGGATCGGATCTTTTGAATGTATCTTTTTGCCTGTGTATAAAGCCTTAATTTTCAAACAATTTTACAATGAAATTAACACTCAGCTCTTTCTGTACTCTTACACCCAAAAGTATTCAACGTGCTCATTTGCTCTCTGTTTTGAAGGTCATTGATCTTCACTTTAAAGTCACATTTTAATCTTAAAACCGTTTCCTAAACCATTTTGCACATATAGACTGCTATTTTGTGAGGGTTATAGAAACTTATACTCAATTCAGTGCCGGCCCTACTATATTTGTTGCCCTAGGCAAAATTTGAGGAAAAAATGAGTGGCTCTAAAAATCAAACTCAAGTTAATATGATACAAGATATGTATTAGACCACTAAGCTATGTGATGTTTTCTTAATTAATTACCTTGCTACTTTCACAAATAACTATTTTTTAAAGCATCCGGTACTTTTTGTTGCCTTCCTGTCATATCTGACGTCGTTGCCCTAGACGAGTGTCTTGGTTGCTTTGCCTTTGGGCCGGCCCTGACTCAATTTGACAAAAGATACAAGATTTTCTAAACAAAGATTTTTGCAGTTGCCATTGGCCGGTAAAAAGACGTTATGAGTTACCACAGTCCAGTGGCAACTGGCAGTTGTGTAAAGCCTACGAAGGAGTTGCTATGGGACAAAACCTACATAGGAGAATCCAGATCAATATAAACTGATTGTGGATCTACTCACTACACTCAGGGACGGCCTATTCAGTTGGGTTGCCCAAGCCCAACTAAAATAAGATAAAATGGTAGAAGTATGCAAAAATTACTACCCAGGCAGCATTGAACTTGGGTCATTTAACATCACCATACACAGCACAAACCACTTTACCACATCTATATTTAGCAACAGTCTCACACTAACTATATAAACATATGTAAAATACTTAATTTGTTGCCCCTCCCCCATGTGTTGCCCTAGGCCCGGGCCTAGCTTGCCTGCCCCTTGGGCCGGGCCTGACTACACTTGCGAAACTTTCTTTCTTTACTCTTTACTTTGCATATTTAAGTAGTTGGTTATGTTGAGTTGATCCACCTCGGTTCATTTTCAGTTGATATCATAGAGGGTTTTCTCAAAAATTGTAACAAAGTTTTATGAGAAATTTGAAATATGGACGGATCTAGCTTTGCTACATTTTTAGTGGATCAATCCACAGTACGTCCACTTTTATTCAAAACCACAAACTATACTTATTGGTCTACTTGTACAAGAATCTTGATGCAAACGAATTGTTTTTAGATACGTAACATGACTCAAGTTAAAAATGTGCAACCTACTACCAACTTTAGTACATGAACCGATGATCAAAAAACTATAACTAGTAATAATTCAATACGGTAAGTTATATAGCATTGCATATGAAATTTGACCTACTTTGCAAGTTACTTAAGAAGTGACTACCAAAGTAAAACTCAATGCTTAATAAGAATCAATATTAGAGTTTAAGATGAAGCCTAATAAGAATATTGTTGACATCTACTCATGACTCAAAGACATACAATATTTTCTCACTGCACTAGGCATGAATGCACTAATTTTGAAATGTTCTCTAAAATTTTGAAATCCTTAGCCCTTGACGGGGTGTAAAAACTTAGGCTATTGAAGAAGTCAAAGATCTCTCAAAACTCAAAGTTTAACTAGTAAACTAATGCCTTACAAAGTGCAAATGTGATTATGCATAGGAGAAGAAATCAGTAGATTTCAAGATTGAAACTAAAGGCTGCAATGTAATTCCAAAGGAGTTAGCGATGCTTGCCAACCTAGCCAAGAAACTTCTCAACATGAAAATGTTGGATCAGGTGCATCCAGCTGTGGGATAAAGAGACAAATTTCAAAAAGATTTTCTTTATAAGTTATTGCACTAGATCTTTAACTTGTTTTACCATGATAGTTACATTAAATCACGATTAATGTTAATTTGATATGACGAATGATTTGCAATTTAAAACTAATTTTTTTTATAACAAAAACGGTACTTTATTCAAGCAGAATACTTATTTTTATGTCTCAAGGGTTCAAATCTATAACCTTTAAAACCTCTATTTAAAGCAGCATACCACTTGTCACTTGAAGCAAGTAGTCCTTGACTTATTTTGATTAAATTTGTTTTATAATTAACGTTGAATATCTTATATTCACATGTAATACATATTATAAAGGCGTTAAAGATCTAAACATTCATTAACCTAATCTATCCATATGTTATAATATGCGTGCATGTAAGTGTGTGTGTGTGTGTGTGTGTGTGTGTGTGTAAGTATATACATATGTGATTGTTGAGATTTATAAGCATATATATATATATATATATATATATATATATATATATATTGAACATGTAATATATGGTATACGTGTGGTATTTCATATAAAACATTATTACACTACATTAATCATATTTAACCATAAACAAACAGCTTGGTTAAATTCAAATTATAAGAGAGAGAGAGAGCGCGCGCAAGTGCACGTATGTATATATTGCATTTTAATTATATATGTATATTATTTTGAAATTAGTGTATTAATTGGATCTGGCCCATATCTATTTTATAAAGTATTTTATACATACATACGTACATATATATTGTCGGGTAATGGTGGTTGGACCAAGCTTCCCATTTCCATCACGTATCATACGCATATAAGTTGGCACACACTTTATTGTAATAAAAGTAATCTCTAATGTTATGTGCCTACCAACCCATATTTACACACCACTTCTCCAAGTTATTTAACGATGTGGGACTATTCGAATTTCAAACTGTCGTTTTTCCTTGTAACATGTGAGACAATCCTACCAATCTTCCTTTTGACTTGCATCCTCTTGGATTAATTTTGAGAGAATTGCTTGTCTGCATGACTCAGTTTGTAACCTTCGACTCTAATACCAATTATTGTATAATGACGGTCGAACCAAGCTTCCTATCTCCAGCATGTAGTATACGAATAAGAGCTGGCACACACTTTATTATAACAAAAGAAATTCCCAAGGTTACATGCCTACCAACCCATATTTATATACTACTTGTCCAAGTTATTTAAGATGTGCGACTATTCTAATTTCAAACTGTCGTTTCTCCTTGTAACATGCGAGACAACCCTAACATATACATATACCATGGGCTTTGTTGAAGATGAGAATAGATTTATTGAATAAAGAAATACTTTATTACCACTTGATGATATTATACAATTCATAACTAACTATTTATAGCACATTACTTAGAGCCTAAGTAATTATACAATATGATAACTATTGTAATAAGGAAAAGCTTAGAACTTGGAATATCCTTGGTTTATTTCTTAACGTATAATACATATCTCTTAACACCCCCCTCAAACTCACAATGCGACGGCCATAAGCATTGAGAGTTTGCCAACTAAAAATTGAAAATGTGAAACTGAATATGATTTGGTGAATAGGTCTACAATCTGCTTGGAAGAGGGAATGAAAGGCAGAGTAATAACACCTTTCTCAAGATGATGAAGTGTGACATGACAATTAATCTTAATATGTTTGGTCCGCTCATGAAAACCGAGTTGTGAAATATTGAAAAACACTCTTATTATCACAGTACATGAAAGTAGGCTCGGAAAAGGCATCCCCACATATGTAAGTAACCTACGCAACCAAACAATCTCTTTGGTGACAGATGCCATAACACGATACTCAACCACCATAATATAAGAGAATTACGAAGAAAGATACGAAAACCAGTAATCGACTTGCGATTTGTGGGATCGCTGCCATAATTAGCATCAGAGTATGTACACAATTTCAAGGTTAAGGTGGATGGAAATAGAAGGCTATGGAAAATAGTACCTCGAAGATACCTTAATATACGAAGGACGGTCCCAGCGAACTATAGTAGGGGAAGCTACAAACTGACTAACAGCTTAAACAACATATGATATACTTGGACGAGTGATGATAAGATAAACTAAGCTTCCAATAATGGTACAGTATATAGTTGGATCTGACAGTGATATACCATTCGAAGGAGAATATTTTGCATTAACTTCAATAGTAATATCACCAACTTTATTATCAATAAGTTTAGCATTCTCAAGAATATCTATAACATTTTTGATTGAGAAAAAGATAACCTTTTGGTGAGTATACCACCTCAATTCCTAAGAATTTTTTTAGGGACCCAAACCTTTAGTTTTTAATTTTTGTAGCTAACACTTTTTTTTAGGAAGAAATGCCATACGCATCATCTCTTGTAATAATCATATCATCAGTATGATACATCCTTCATTAGTATTTAAAAAAAATGCATTATCATGAAAGCTAGAGCCTAAACCAAGAGATTTAATCATAATAATTTTTTTTTCAAACTAAGCACAAGGTGTTTGCTTAAGTTCATACAATGCTTTTTTAAGCTTGCAAACATATCTAGATTCATGTGGAACACCCGTAAGAGGTTCCATATAAATTTCCTTTTGAAGATCGTTATTCAAGAATGCATTTTTAACATTAAGTTGTGAAATGGACCATTTTTGAATAGAAATCACATCAATGAGAGGACAAACGATAGTCAAGTTCGCAACCGAAGCAAATGCATGCTCATAATCTATGCCTACCATTGAGACTAACCTTTTGCAACCAATCTACCATTATATCTTATAATTGATCCATTGAATTTGGTTTTGATTTTTTATATACCCAACAATAACCAACAACGCTCTTACCATAAGGTAGAGAAACCAAATCCCAAGTACCTGTACTTTGTAAGGCAGAAAGTTCTTTATCTATAGCCTCTCACCAATAAGAATTAAGAACTGCCTCTTTATAAGAAGCTGGCATAGAAAGTTTATGAATAGAGGTTAAGAACGAAGGAATAGATGAAGACTTACAAGAATAAACAAAATTTGGTAAGTTTGTAGACTTATGAATGCATGTGGAATGACGAAGTTGTGGATCTACATGCTAAGTTAGAGATTAAGGGCCATAGAAGAGGAGGATGCAGCTTCAGATGTTCTAGTTTTTTTTAGTTTCTATAGGGCTATTAGTATTATTATTATCTCGGAAAAGGGATCAATATAAATTAGACCGAATTTGGTTAAACTATGAGTGTTAGATAGGATAAAGTAAAATGACACATGTTCAAGAAAAACAACATTTCTAGTAAAATAAAGTTTTTGAGTGGTTGGATCAAAACATCTATAGCCCTTTTTACCCTCATCATAGCTAAGAAAAACAAAAATAACCGACCGAGAAGATAATTTATTACGTTCTACATGAGAAAGAAGAACAAAACAAGTACACCTAAACACTTTAAAAATAGAATAATTAGGTGCATGTGCATACTATTTTTCAAAAGGTGAAATACCTGAAATGGAGAAGAAGGAATATTGTTAATTAGTCTAACAATTACGAGAATAGCTTCACCCTAAAATTCCCTACGAACAAAAGCAAGTTAACATAGATCGAGCAGTTTCAAGAATATGTCTATATTTTCTTTCTACAACTCCATTTTATTAAGGATTATTAGTACATGAAGTTTGTTTAATAATAACATCCACAGAAAGTAATTCACATAGGTTCGAGCCCAGTTTTGCAGACACTTCTCGCAAAATGTAATTCTCAAGGGTTATAGGTGTCATGAGTTGAAGTGGACATGTACAACTTAATTTTCCCCATGAGTTTACCAGTCTATTAGGTACTCCTGAGTATATTAGTAAAAGCAATTCATAAAATTTCTTAGAGGTGTACTACCCACCTAAATTACACCTAAAACATTTTATAACAGAAGAATGTTGTGTCTTGATAAGTGCTCTAAAGTTTTTGTATATTTCTAACAAATCAAATCAATGTTTCATACCCAATAATAGCATGTATAGTGATTAATAAATGACACATAATATCCAGACCCTAGGTTAGTGGAAATTGGAGATGGTCCCCACATATTGGAATGAATCAAATCAAATAGAGCAAAAGAAACAGATATGCTATTGTGAAAGGGTAAAATGGAAAAATTTGCTAATTTACATCCACTACAATACAAAATACCATGATTTTGCAAATTTCTTAATGCACCCATGGATGTTAAAAATCTCAAACGAGAAGATACATGACCCAAATGAGAATGCCATAAATAAATACTAGAGGAAGAAGAATAAAAATGAAAGGAAGATAAATCAATACTTGTAGCAATACTAACTGGAACTTTTAATTCATTCAAAACATATAGTTCCCCTTCCGTATGGCCTATTTGGATCAGTTTTTGAGATTACAGATCCTGCACAAAATAAGAATCAGAAGTGAATGTTACTGTACTACCAGAGTCGCGTAACTGACCAATAGATAAAAGTTTTAATGTGAAATTCAAGATGTGATAAACATTAGAAAGAGATAAGTTAAGAGTAACAACAGAACCAACTCCCGTTAAAGGTATAGTAGCGCCATCAACCATAACAGAAATGGAGGATAATGAAGGCAAAGTAAGATGAAGAGTCTCGAAACTTATTGTGAAGACCCGCAAATCCATACCCTTTGAATCGACAATAAATCACACGTGTCCGACCCAAAAAGCATAGAATGATGGAAGGTCATGGGAAAGAAGAGAAAGGGTAAGTAGAAAGAAAGAAAGAAGAAGAAACTAAAACAACAATACAGAATCTCACAATCGCAACGAAACAAAATATAATATATAATAACAAATCTTTATACAAAGAAACTGTAACTGTATATACATACAATCATTAGAGTACTATAGTCAACAATCAATCTGGACAGTTATAATAACGTGTCCTCACATATACTGAATATACAACATAACACACACATCAGAAATAGCCAAGTACATGTAATACCTCTGAAATCCTCCAGCTCGTCTCCTGAGCTCCATATCATCCTAACTTGGATCTGCAAAACTCGGTCTGACCCGAGAATTATAGTAAAATAACACCCGAGTCAGTCTGGAAAACCATCGTGAGAAAGCACACTCAATTTGAATTATTGCTATTACCTTTGAAAAACAAAGGTATCTCGTAGGACCACGCCACACATAAATATGATAAGTTTTTACCTTACGATAACCAAAAACATTTTGTACAAAATCATCCGATATTATAATAGTGTCTATAGAAAATAAATTATAAATAGTTGAAATACTTGCATCTCACGTTTTAGCATATTTGGTATACAACCAAAACCGTAAAGGCACATATTGAAGATTGGATTCCATATTATGACATGTAAGGAACTACCTTCCGAAGGTACATCTTAAGATAAATGCACCGGGGTCTGACAAGATCATCTTGTACCCCTGCCACATAGGACCGGCCTATCACTTGGCTACTAGTACCGAATAAGATCACCTCGCTTGGGCCCCGAAGCATACAAGAATAGGTAGTAACCAATCTAGATTTAGAATGACCATACCCTACTTGGGTGCTACCCACTTGGCCTTGCTGCATGGCCGATTTTTGTCATTTCTTTGGTTGATGAGGTTCGAGGCTACTTTTACCTGTTGAATATCAATCCCACTTGGAATACTAATCACTGCCTTCTAGGCAACAATGCAGTGATAGCATTCATCATAGAAGTTGTTCGGGGATTGAACAAACCAACCTCTTCAAAGACCACCGTCTCCATTATCCTTAAGATTTCACAATTCGTAATGCTCAAATCGGATCGGAGTGGTTTACAGATAATTAAATCCAATCCCGATCTCTTCGAAACAATTAACAAATTTGGCCAGATTGACAGTCGATTATTTAACTTTCAAATTAGACACATAGACAGTCACTAGGTCCATATTTTGTTAAACCTTTTCAAAACATTCATTTCAAATATCTTTACATAGATATATTTTCAAATCTCTTTCAGTGTTCTGGATTGAAAACAATTTCAAATACTTAACCATAACGGGATATTTTAAAACCATTTCAACACTTAGAAATATTTTCGAATTCAATTTATAACACTTAGATAAATATTTCTATAGAATTCATTTCACACTTAAAATATTTTTCCAAAACCCTCTTCTAAATACGTAGGAGAATATTTATAGTCATATTCTCCAAAGTCATTTTAATATCAAACATAGGAAATATTTCATAACTTATCTCATAAATTTCTAAAATTATTTATAAATTTCCTTTACAATTTCCAAAACTGTTTATACTCTATTTATAATCCCAACTAACACTTTATAACTACTTTTATGAATTCAGATTCATTTCCGAAGTTCCCGTATCTAAACATTTTGGAAACTTTCTCAAGTTTCCAAAATTTCATTATAAGATTTTCTCTTATAAAATCACATCCATTAAATAAAACCTGATTTACAAATCTCGAGAGTATTTACAAATAACTTCAATCAATTTCCAAAACTCTATATAATAAAATAAGTATTTTAAAAGAATAGAAATAAATTTTCAAAACATTTAAGTAATTATAAAAATATCAAACCCCATTTAAATAACAAAAATAAGTAATTTCCAATTTATTTGTAAATAGTACTAATCGATTTACAAAGCTTATTATAAAAATTAAAATTCACTTCAATTAATATTAAATACTTGAATAATCACTTTCCAAAAATATTTTAATATTAATAATAGTTTTTAAACTCCAAAACTTAATAAATAAAATCTCTTTTTAAGACAAACCTTAACCCCTCGATAAAACTCTATTTTTAAAATTCAACATAGCATTCTTATATTTATAAATATCTCGCGATGTATCCCAAATCGAATTTTATTTGTAATTTCACGACTACTCTCAATTTCTAAAATAGAATCCATTTTTTCTTTCTAAACAGATTTCCATATCTTATTATAAATTCTCACTGTGAATTATATTTCCAATTTATTAAATGATAATCATTTCACTTTATTCATAAACATGTTTATAAAATTTTAAACTCATTCGGGTTTTACTTGTATATAAAACATTCTAATTTATAAATTCATTTTTAAACCTATCACTTTATAAATCCCATTTATTTTTCAAATCTATTTTAAATATTGATTTCAACTCCTTATTTATATTTTCAGAAATATAATGTAAAAATCCATTGTTAAAAATCCCTTATATAAATTATATTAAAAATCTCTGTTTAAAACATTTTACGAATAGTTAAGTACAAACCCAAAATCAAATCATTGTTTTATCCAAATCATTTATCTTTATAATAATCCAAACTCGATATAAATATTTCCATTTCCAGAATATCCTTTGAATTTCTTTTTAAAATTCAAAAATATTATTTATGGTATTATAAATACCAAAATTTAGGCCAGTGCTACTATAGCATCCAATTATTCAAACACAACATAATCTATATCAGATTATTCACACACATCGTATATTACTATATATGAAATTAAAATCAACATCTTTGAGGAATCCAGTTGGATTCCTCTAACCCGTCTCCCTACAACCACATATATTATATAACATAAATAATAATCCCGCTTCGAGGCGGGATATCACAATAATATATGGTCATTCGCTATTATGAGGGGCGTATAGTGTCTCATTCGCTCCAACGGTGGGAATATACCCAACTACTAATATATATACTACTATAAATAATATAACATCCAACTGATAAATTATTATCAATTCATCCAATCAACTAATAAATAACTTTTAACATTTTAAATTAAAACCAGTAATCCAAATGAGTGATATTTACTCACCTTGATTTAATTTGCAACCCGTTCCAATTCTAAATTAAATCGAATAGGTGTTCAATTTAATTTAAAATTCCAGCTGACTCCAAAAATCTACAAACCAATTTTATTTCGCAGCCTACGTCATTACGAATCCAGCGCCACATGTTTCATAATTTTTCAACCTCGCATTAAAAAGGTATACCTTTTATAAGATTTAAAATTTATATAATAATATAATTATTAACTTAATTACATCAGTTAACCTTAACTATAAACTATACTCTCGTTAATCATCCACGTTCTAACTTCCTGTCTGCGCACAATAAACACTTGACATCGACCGAACCTCCACCTATCGTCACCGCTATGAGCCACCAGAGACCACCTCGCCTTCAACGAAGCCTCGTCATCCTCAGCCGCCGCCATTCCCCTACACGCGCACGCGAACATGACCCACAATATGCCACCATCGACAACAACCAAAACCCTAACATCACAGCCGAGCACGAACGTGGCCTTCACCCATCATGCACCGCTCTCGCCCACCATCCAAGTCGCGCCCATCTCCTCTAGGCTCTTGCCAATTTTCCGATCATGATTTCGTTTGAGCATCTCTTTTTTTATTCGAATAGATTTCATTTTTTTAAAGAAGAAGGAAAAGGGTTTATGCGACTTTTAAAAGAAACGAGGGCGGCTAGACGTACCTGTAGGGTGGCACATACTAGGTCGGCTCTCAAAGTTAGGTTCGCTTTGATTTGATTTTTCTTTTATTATTTTTTTCAAAATATATCGAATTGCATATTGAGAAATTTTGAACTCCTATTGAAGTGTGCCGCCTGATGTTTCTAACGTTATACCTCTATTCCAAACGTAACGGAACTTGTCTCGATCTCCAACTCGATCATATACAGAAGATAGCATTTTGAACCCAATTATTATATTAAATTTCTGATATTAATTCAACGCATTTATATCCCGTACGACCAAATGGTAACTTCAAACGCTATAAAATTTGAAATCCGATAATAATACACGATTACGGATCCAATGGACAGATTCATCGAACTCCAAGACTATGCCATGGATCGCTATTTTAACGCGTCGATTAAATCGACGAATTCAAAAGTTGACGAAATCACTTGAAATTTCTGTTGTAAAAACTTACTAACTAAATTCTAATTCAAATATAATTTATGTCAACATTAGAAATCGTTTTGATTCATATTCAACTCAAATTTCAATTATTTACCGTTTCCGTATTACGATAATTGCTATATTTGAAATTTAAATTCATCCTATATTTTCAACCAAAATCTTCATATTCAAAAATCAATTTATATTCCAAATCCAATATTTAAAACCATTTAAATGTTCAAAATCAAATGACGGAAAATCCAGGTTGTTACATTCTTCCCCCTTAAAAGAATTTCATCCCCGAAATTGTTGAGGTAGAAAAAGTGCTCCAAACCCATTAACTTATCAAAATCCACTTAGTTGAGACTCGATATTTCATTGTCCCAAATCTTTTAGTTCCATTCAAAACAATTAGTTTTATTCCTAAATCAAAATCCGTTATTTCAATTACAATTTGAAATCAATTTTTTGGCTAACAAATTTTTTTTTTTTTTTTTGGTAGAACCTCCTTTGTACGGAGAACCTTTTGCAATATGAAAAGTATGATAAAAAGATATGTATCAGCTCTCATAGTCGAAATATGCAACATATATCAATATTTTTATTTTTCATGCTAAATTCGTAAGCGTACCTTATTTTAGGGTTATTAAGCGAGTTCGCTTAATTTATATGCAATTGCGCAACCAAAATCAAGCCAAATAGTCTTCGTGTACCTATACTTACTCAAATAAAACCCATAAGCACCAAATATATGAAATTTAATAACTTTCATTCATTTAACTTGTTAGTCACATAAATTCCATAATCAGACATGTTATAGCATGAATTTATCAATAATCACAAGGTTCCAACATTTGTTTTTTCATTTCAATCGATTTACATAACATTTTATTCAATTCCAAGTGATTCCCAAACAATTCATCTGTATTCATTTCATATTCATATCCGTTCCTAGTTGATTCTAAATCAATTTATTCATTTTCTATTGATTCATCAAATTTTGTTTACTTTCGTTTACGTCAAACGACAAATTTTTCCGTAGAAATTCGGTGATATTCATTAAATAAAATAGCCACTTAAGCTTACAAACTATTTTAAATTGATTCTAATTCGATTTATCAATTTCTATTGATATAAATTCAATCCATTCACAACATCTAGTTCAACTTCATTTTATATCAACCTGTATTTCATTCCATACCAATTTGTTTACGACTCACCTCATAAAATAAATATTAAGGTTTATTATGACCTATTATACAACGCTTGAATTTATTTCCACTACAAAACTTAAGTTCATACTCAAATTTTGTTTAACTTAGCTTAAGTTAAAATTCAATTCCAAATTCAATTTTTCTCACTTCCTTTCCTTATTAACATCATTCTCAATTTATAAGTTCAAAACTTAGTTCCTGGTATTTTTCTAAAACATTTAAATAAGGATTCCAAAATTCAAACACCTGGTTTCATTTAAAATCATTTTGAAATCATAAATATATATATATATATATATATATATATTTATGATTTCAAAATGATTTTAAATGAATATATAGCACTTTTTGTATATCAAATCATTTCCTTCGAAATTTTAATAACAAATTCCCTTCGGGAATTTCTGAAACAACACCTTTTTTTTAAAAAAAAAATCTCCATATCAAATTACTACGGTAGCAATTCGTCACTTAGAAACTCAAAAATGAAGATTGATGATGCGACTGTCATCATCAGGATTATTTTACAATGACTATAGTGAGTTCAGTGCTTCATCACTTTCAAAATCCATTTAAAAACATTTGCTATTCAAATACTTTTCCACAATAATATAACCATTATTTATTTCAAAACTCTTGGAAAACATTTTCAAAATTTCTAGGATTTAAAATTTCAAATTCTGGTTTGAATCAAATTTTAGTTTTGACTCATTTGTATAATTCATACTTATACCCTTTAATTTGGTTATATATGACCATTCCAATTTATATTCTTGTTTTGATTATAATAGTAACATCCAAACACATCAATATACTATAATAATTTTAGAAAATTATTTCTTTTATACCAAAATATAATTTGGGTAAAATTATTTCATTTACCCACTTTAAAACAATACTTTGTCGATTTAACTTATTGAGAGTTTAGAAACCCCTATCGATACAGTTGTCCAGACCATACCGAACAGAATTTATAAACACTCAACCGATAAGTCAACACAATATAAAACAATTTATATTCACTAACAAATAAGCTCTCATATCTATAATACACTCAGACTCATTCTAGGGTACTATTGACCATATCTCTAATGAGTAATCCTCACCAAAGCTAACGTATTCACTCAACGTAATGCTCTGATACCAACTGTGACAACCCATAAATCTGTACCCTTTGAATCGACAATAAGTCACACATGTCTGACCCAAGAAGCACAGATTGACGGAAGGTCATGGGAAAGAAGAGGGAGGGTAAGAAGAAAGACAGCAGAAGAAACTAAAACAACAATACAGAATCTCACAATCACAGTGGAACAAAATATGATATATAGTAACAGATCTTTATACAAAGAGACTTTAACTATAAAATACATACAATCATCAAAGTACAGCAATCAACAATCAATCTAGACAGTTATAATAACTTTCCCTCACATATATTGAATATACAACATAACACACAGCGGAAATAACCAAGTACGTGTAATACGTCTGAAATCCTCCAACTCGTCTTCTAAGCTCCATAGCATCCTAACCTGGATCTGCAATATTCGATCTGACTCGAGCATTATAATAAAGTAACATCCGAGTCAGTTTGGAAAACCAGCGTTAGAAAGAACACTAAATTTGAATTATTACTGTTATCAAAATCCTTTGAAAAACAAAGGTATCTCATAAGACCAAGCTACACATAAATACGATGAGTTTTTACCTTACGATAACCAAAAACATTTTGTATCAAAATCATCTGATACTATAATAGTGTCTATAGAAAATAAACTAGCTGAAATGCTTACATCTCACGTTTCATCGTATTTGGTATACAACTAAAACCGTAAAGGCACGTATTGAAGATTGCATTCCATACGATGATAAGGTAAGAAACTACCTTCTGAAGGTACATCTCTAGACAAATGGACTGGGGTCTGACAAGAACATCTTGTACCCCTGCCATATACGACTGACCTACCACTTGACTAGTAGTACCGAATATGATCACCCCACTTGAATCCGAAGCATACAAGAATAGATAGTAACCGATCTAGATTTGGAATGACCATACACCACTTGGATGCTAACCACTTGGCCCTACTTCATGCCCGATTTTTTTTATTTCCTGGTTGATGAGGTTCGAGGCTACGTTTTATATTTTGAATAGCAATCCCACTAGGAATGCTAATCACTACCTTCCAAGCAACAATGCAACGATAGCATTCATCCACACGAGTTATTCTAGGACCGAACAAGCCAATCTCTTCAAAGATCGCCGTCTACATTATTCTCGAGATTTCATAATTCATAACGCTCAAATCAGATCGAAGTGGTTTACGGATAATTAATCCGATCCCAGTCTCTTCGAAACTATTTACAAATTTGACCAGATTTGATAGTAAATTATTTAACTATCAAATTACACACATAAACAGTAACTAGCCCCATATTTTATAAAACCTTTCAAAACATTCATTTCAAATATCTTTACACAGATATATATTCAAATCTCTTTCAGTATTCCAATTTGAAAACAATTTCAAATACTTATCCATAATAGGATATTTTTAAACCATTTCAACACTTAGAAATATTTTCGAATTCAATTTATAACACTTAGATAAATATTTCTATATAATTCATTTCGCACATAAAATATTTTTCCAAAACCCTCTTTTAAATGTTAAGGAGAATGTCTATAGGCAGATTCTTCAAAATAATTTTAATATCAAAGGAAATATTTCATAACTTATCTCATACATTTCCAAAATTATTTATAAATTTCTTTTACAATATCCAAAACCGACTATACTTTATTTATAATCCCAACTAATAATTTATAACTTCCTTTATGAATTTAGATTCATTTCCGAAGTATCCGTATCTAAACATTTGGAAATTTTCTCAAGTTTCCAAAATTCCATTGTAAGATTTTCTCATATAAAATCACATCCATTAAATAAAACCCGATTTACAATTCTCGAGAGTATTTACAAATAACTTCAATCAATTTCCAAAACTCTATATTATAAAATAAGTAAAAGAATAGAAATAATTTGTCAAAACATTTAAGTAATTATTAAAATTCCAAAAATCTTTTAAATACCAATAATAAGTAATTTCCAATTCATTTGTAAATAACACTAATCGATTTACAAGCTTACTATAAAAATTAAAATTCACTTCAACTAATATTAAATACTTGAATAATCACTTTTCGAAAATATTTTAATATTAATAATAGTATTTAAACTCCATAGCTTAGTAAATAAAATCTCTTTTTAAGACAAACCTTAATCCCTCGATAAAAATCTATTTTTAAAATTCAACACAGCCATTCTTATATTTATAAATCTCTCTCGATTTATCCCAGATTGATTTTTATTTCTAATTTCACAACTACTCCCAATTTCTAGAATAGAATTCACTATTTCTTTCTAAACCGATTTCCATATCTCATTATAAATTCTCACTGTGAATTTATATCCAATTTATCAAATGATAATCATTTCACTTTATTCATAAACATCGTTTATAAATTATAAACTCATTCGAATTTCACTTGTATATAAAATATTCTCATTTATAACTTCATTTTTAAACCTATCACTTTATAAACCCCATTTATTTTTCAAATCTATTTTAAATATTGATTTCAACTCCTTATCCATATTTTCATAAATATCATTTAAAAATCCACTATTAAAAATCCCTTATATAAATTATTTAAAAATCTCTATTTAAGACATTTTACGAATAGTTAAGTACAAACCCAAAATCAAATCATTGTTTTATCCAAATTAATTTTCTTTAAAATAATCCAAAATTCGATATAAATATTTCCATTCCCAGAATATCCTTTGAATTTATTTTTAAAATTCAAAAATATTATTTATGGTATTTAAGTGCTACTATAGCATCTAATAATTCAAATCACAACATAATCTATTTTAGATTATGCGCACACACACACCATATATTACTATATATGAAATTGAAATCAACATTTTTGAGGAATCCAGTTGGATTCCTCCATCCTGTCTCCCTGCAACCACAGATATTATATAAGATAAATAATAATCCCACTTCGAGGCGGGATATCGCAATAATATAGGGCCATCCGCTATTATGCGTGGTGCATAGTGTCTCATCCGCTCCAACGGTGGAAATATACCCAACTAATATATATATATATATATATAATAAATAATATAAGATCCAACTGATAAATTATTATCAATTCATCCAATCAACCAATAAATAATTTTTAACGTTTTAAATTAAAACTAGTAATCCAAATGAATGTGATTTACTCACCTTGATTTAATTTGTAACTCGTTCCAATTCTAAATTAAATTGAAAAGGCGTTCAATTTAATTTAAAATTTCAGCCGACTCCAAAAATCTCCAAGCCAATTATATTTCGTAGCCTGTATCATTAGGAATCAAACGCCGCCTGTTTCGTAATTTTTCGACCTCGTATTAAAAAGCTATACATTTTGTAAGATTTAAAATTTATGTAATAATATAATTATTAACTTAATTACAGCAATAAACCTTAATTAAAAACCTTACTCTCCTTAATCATCCACGCGCTAACTTCCAGTCGGCGCACCAAAAGCACTCGACATCGACCGAACCTCCACCCATCATCACTGCTAAAAGCCAATAGAGACCACCTTGCCTTCATCGAGCCTCGCCATCCTCGGCCGCCGTCATTCCCCTATACGCGTGCGTGAACACGACCCATAATACGCCACCATCGACAACAACGAAACCCTAACATCGCAGTCGAGCACTAACGGGGCCTTTACCCTTGCTCTCGCCTACCCTCCATGTGGCGGCCATCTCCCCAGGCTCTCGCCAATTTTCCGATCGCGATTTCGTTTGAGTGCCCTTTTTTTTATTAGAACAAATTTCGTTTTTTTCCAAGAAGATGAAGGAAAAGGGTTTACGCGATTTTTAAAAGAAACGAGGGAGGCTATACATAGGTGGCACATACTAGGTCGGCTCTTAGTGTGGCTTTGATTTGATTTTTCTTTTATTTATTTTTTCAAAATATCAAGAATTGCATGTAGAGAAATTTCAAAATCCTACGAGACATGCTGCCTGCCGTTTCTAATGTTATACCTCTACTCCGAATGCAATGGAACTTATCTCGAGTCCCAATTCGATCGTATGAAGAAGATAGCTTTTTGAACCCAATTATTATATTAAATCTCCCATATTAATTTCAACACGTTTCTATCCTGTACGACCAAATGATAACTCTAAACGCTACGAAATTTGAAATCCGATAATAATACATAATTACGGATCCAACGGAACTAGTTTCGTCGAATTTCAAGATTGTGCTCCGGATCGCTATTTTAACGCTTCGATCAAATCGACGATTTCAAAAGTTGACGAAATCACTTGAAATTTCCATTTTAAAAACTTACTAACTAAATTCTAATTTAAGTAGAATTTATATCAACATTAAAAATTGTTTCGATTCATATTAAACTCAAATTTCAATTATTTACCATTTTCGTATTACGATAATTGCTATATTTGAAATTTAAATTCATTCTATAATTTCAACCAAAATCTTCATATTCAAAAATCAATTTATATTCCAAATCCAATATTTAAAACCATTTAATGTTCAAAATTAAACGAAGGAAAATCCGCGTCTTTACACTTATGGTAGGAAGCACTAAAATCCAAGACCCATAAAGATGACTTACTTGAGTAGGTATTATGGATTTGACCTGAAAATGAAGAGGCAGACATAACCTATGGCTATAAAGAATGATAATTCTAAAGAGGCTTATGGCTAGTAAATTGAATAGTTGTACTCGAGGAATTGTGAGACAATTGAGTCTCTTTTTCAAACATTAGATTATGACATATCTGAATACATTTTTTGCTGAAAGAGTTCCAATAACGAACTTATGATCATCAGTTATTACACATAAAACAACATTCTCAACTGCGTTCTTTGATTCTAGGAGTGCAATCAGTGTAAGATGCAAATATTTATTAATGCCTGTTCACATCTAAGAGTTTGTTTGGGTTTCAATTCGGCATCCCAAAATTTTATTATTATTATTATTATTTTTCTTCTTTGTTTCTTTTTTCGTTTTTTCGTTTTTTCTCCTTCTCTTTTTTTCAAAAAATAAAAATAAAATAATAACACCCTCTCCTTTTTTACTCTAAGACCAAAATTAAATAACTTAGATTTACAAACATAACCTGGAAACAAAGATGGACTTTGGAAATCATGGGGGCATGCATCGAGTAGTAGATGCGGAGCAAGTTTGCGAACATTCATTTTGGTGAGTCATTTGAAATGGATTTGAATTTGGTATCTAGGTCAGTTGCTAGTTGTAAATTGTGTATTTGGTGAGAATTCTTTGGTGTAGATGTTAGATTTGATTGTAGCGAGTTGTTGATAACGGATCTGGTAGAGGTAGAACCAAAGTGGTGGTTTGATAACGTAATTTGGGAGCGATGTAGATGTGATGTACGTGGAGTTTGGTGATGGTAGAAGTAAACAAAGAGAAGAGAGAAAGAAAGGGGAAATTTTTTATAACACAAAGAATGAGGTTAACACATCAAATTAGAACGCTGCTCTGATACCATGTTGGAGATGAGAATAGAGTTAGTGTGCTACTTTTGGCACTCATGAAAATACTTCTTGCTTGAAGAACTAAAGACCACCACACAAAATTTGGTTTTCTATTTCTTAACACCAACTATTATTATATGTTAGGTAAACGGGCATCCAAATATTTTAAAGCACAACAATTATACGTCCTATAATCTAGGACAAATTCAACCCTTTTCAAGACACGATAAAAAAATATAACATAAGCAACATGTCAAAAATTAAATGATAAAATTTGTTTTGTCATCCGTGTTTATGATGATGAAATTTTGAATAAATACTTGGTCAGCTAAAAAGTGGTTTATCAAATCAACGTGCAGGCCTATTAAAGCATTTGATCAATCATCTTTTTCTCTATTTCACTCTCAAAAACCTTTTATTTAAAACGTTAAGTGCCTACAATTTTATTATGGCTTGCGTCTTCCATCTAAAAAACAAAAATAGGACGGAAAAATAGAGGGGAAAAAATGGCATAAACATTATATGATAAAACATTTACATTCAATAACTTAAATATTTTCAATTACAACAACATCAAACTTTATATCCATAAGTTCATTAAAACCATCCTTAAATAACAATTAAAAAACCGTAAACAACAAATCTAAGATTTTTATTAGAAGAAAATTAAACTTTAAAAAATAATAAGCGAACTAGGCTATTTTTTCGTCAAAATTAGGATCACCACTAAATCGTCAGTTGGTTTCATCTATTGGACAAAGGTAAAGATTTTTTTTGCATTAGGGTTCAATTTTTTTGTTTTTTATTGATGTTTTGAGACAGTGTATGTGAGTTTTGGCAAGGGAGATGAACGTTCTATGGTTGTTTAGGAATGAATAAGAAAATAGACATTGATGGCCATAAGCATACAAAAATTATTAATATGCAATAAAAATTTAATGGTAACCAAAAGCATTTTCTTAGATGCCAATAGCAGCATCCTAAATTTATTGAATATAAGAATATTTTATTACCACTTGATAATGTTAAACAATTCATAACCAAATATTTGTAAAAAATATAGTTGCTCGATCTTATTTTTAAGTGATAATAACATGTGGTAATATCTATAGAGATGCATTTGTGGAAGTTTACGTTGATAGCAAAAACAACAAGAGAAAATCGATAAGACAATAAAATTTAATCATTTTAATTTTTATATATTTTTGAATGATATATCACCTAGCACTTCAGAAGTAAATTTATCATCCTAACATAATCATCTTTTGAGGGGGGATTTTTTATCTTCATTTGTTGATTTTTGAACATGTACATTATCTTTTGTTGAAGATGCTTTTAGAGATATATAATCTTTTGAGTCGACCTTTGCTTATCAGAGTATTTAATATCCATTGGTTGGCTGATAAACTGTGTTGTATGTTGGAATTAATTTTTTAATATATAGATTAAAGTAATAATAACGTGACGACTAACATTAACTTTTGAACATTTTTTTATAAAAAGCATAATCTTTATGCATATTTAAAAATAAAAAATAACATGAAAAAGGAATAAATTTTTCATCAATCGGTTGATTTTATGTCCGTAAATAACATGTAATCATGATATTATTCTGAGAATACACAGAGCAATGCGCTTAAAAAAACAATACAAACAAATTCTAAAAAGTGCAGATTACCTTTTTAATATAAAACATAAGCGTAGAAGTTGCAGTCGCAGAAACAAATTTTTTTCCTGTAGAATAAGATCGAAATATATTTAAAAATAAAAAATAACATGAAAAAAGAATACATAGAACAATGCACTTAAATAAACAATATAAACAAATTCTAAAAAGTACAAATTACCTTTTTAATATAAAATAGTAGTGTAGAAGTTGCAGTTACAGAAATGATTTTTTTCCTGAGATTACTATAATGTAAAGCAAATTTTTAGTGGCATAATTACATTAACCCAAAGCCGTGATATCCGAGGTTAATGATGGCGAGCAACTCAATGAAGCTTGTCCAAAAAGAAACAGTGGCGCTTAGAGATCTTAATGTAGATGATAGGAGAGAGAAGTGGAAAAGGAATAGAGATGGAAAGAGATGTGAATATGATGGACAGAGAAAGTGGCATTTATAGGATTTTATAGATATTTCTAGAATGTTATATTTGTATTAAGAAGTTTGAATATTTCTATGTTGAACCGATTAAGGGTTATGGATATGCATGCTACGTCTATTTTAACTCATCTGCAGTATCCTAACTCATTCATTGATTCAGAAATTTTTGGATCACAATGGGAAAAAATTATAGTCTGGAGAAATCTTAACTGAATGATATGGTCAAATATTATGTAACATTATACATCGTATATGCTACTGAGTAATATCTAATGGTCAAAAGTACGCTAATAGGTTTTTTTTATTGAAAAGTTAATAGAGCAGTATCATCATTATACATATAATATGTTATATTTTTTAGTTTACAAACAGAATTGTATAACGTTATATGGTCGCTGCCCATAATTGTAAAACGGTATATGGTTGTTGCCCATAATTTTGCTATACTTTTATTCACATAATTGTATAACGTTATATAGCCACTTGCTTAATGGTGCAGTGAATTGATATAATAACGGCGTTATTCAATTAATGCAAATTAATGCTCATTAATTCCACTTTCCAACATTTTATTCCTCTTCCCTTCAATTTATTTTTGCACTCATTAACTTTCTTGATATTTATATCATTTATTCACAGTTTAATGCCTAACCTTGAAATTCATAAACCTCCAAATAATATTCATTTGTTTTAACTACTTAATTAGAATAAACTAAATAATCATTTCCAACATTATAAAGCCATTTTCGTTTTGATAGTTGAATCAATTATTCACAGTTTAACCTTGAAATTCATAAAAATCCATATATGGCATAAAATAAATCAAGATATATTCATTTTTTTAATTTAATTATACATTAACATATATTTTTCCTTGTTCCATATAAAGGACAAATTTGGAAGTTCGTGATTGGACCAAAAATTTGCGCTTCCTAGCCAACTATTAATAAAGATACACACATACGCACAAATATATATATATATATATATATATATATATTTCAAATTCAAATTTAAATTGAGAATGAATTAATATTTTGATGAAATGGTTCGACATTATAGATAAATGTTCTTTTTTGGAAAATTTAAATATACGAACATGGAAAAATATTTTTTTGGAATTTGAATTCAAAATTTAAACAAACACTTTATTTTTTGATTCAAATAAATACTAACTGCTAAAACGTGTGTGTGTGTGTGTGTATATATATATTAAAGTAATTTAGTTTAAAGGACAAACATATAAAGTATTCGACTTTTAGGACAACATGCACAAAAATTAACCACAAGGACACCTTCTTCACGTGCATACCAAAATCATATCTTCTCATGTCATCGCACCCCACGCTTTTGCGCCATTACGTTGTCCTACACATGCTCTCTTCCATTTCTAATAGCCACCGCCTTCTGTAACTGCCACCTCCCTAGCCATCTCCTCAAACCCTAACCTAAAAAAATCACATCTCTATCCACCATACATCGTGCCACCTAACTCTTTCATCTCATAACAACATCGTTATTCATCTCATCTTGTTTACCGATCATTAATTAACATGAAAGTAATAATAGATAAAAAAATGATATCGTATAGTGTCGTCATACGAGAAAATGATGTAAAAAATAATACAATAACTAAAAAATGCTACTGAATCATATCATTTAACCAACAAGATAATAAAACAAGGTAAGGTTAACCATTGTTAGATAAAACTGAAATATAGTTGTTGTATTCTTTTCTTACTTCGGTAGATACAAAACGCATAGTACGCAATAGCATTATAAACTAATTTATAAAAAATAGCATGATAATATTCAAAAAATTAAATAAAAATGATACCACATTTATAAGGATATGTAGTAGCATTATAAATTAATTTATGAAAATAGTATTACAAACTTTCAAAAAATAAGAAAAATCATAAAAGATAACAGAAAGTAGAATTTAAAAATATTCACTTAAAAATGTACTATAATGCAGAACCATACCATAAATTAAGAAAATGTAAACATACTTCACAAACTGATACCACAATTCATGATGCTATTATAAAATAACGTCTTGAAATATAATATTTACATCATCTAAAAAGAAATTACAATTGTTTATAAACCATTACTACAATTTTAAAAAGACTACTATAATTAATAAACAGCTAGTACGATTCATGAACTACTACTATAAAATAACTTCATGAACAGAAATATACATAACTATATTGATGTAAAAAATTAAAAAATGACACTACATAATATTACTACTACACACATTTGAAAAGAAGCCGTGATTGCTTATAAACTGCTACGATAGTTTTGAGAAAGCCATTATAAGTCAAAAACCACTAGTACAATTCATAAAATATTAATATAAAATAGAATTATGAACAGAAATATATAACTTTATTTATTTAAATAAATAAAAAATGATACTATACAGTATCGTTACTACATACTTCTAAAAAGAAGCTATAATGTAAATCGCTATTACAATTTTAAAAAAGTTACTACAATTCAGAAACTACTACTCTAATTCATAAAATGCTACTGTTAAATAGCATTACAAACAGAAATGTACATAAATTTTAAAAAAAACAATGATACTATGCAGTAGCATTACTACACACATCTAAAATGATGTTATAAAAGCATATTACAGAATAAGCATTTTATGTCTATAAATGATACTGCAAAAATGCATTAGGAACAGAAACATAAATAATTATTCTATTTTCAAAATAAAAAAAGATACTAATTAGTATCATCATTATCACTATCCAGTGTATCTTCATCTTCTCCAATTCTCTATTGCTTCTCCTTCTCCTTCACCATTAGCTCATGTTGAAAATCGAGATCATCGCTGCCACCAGAGCCACTCCTTCTCCATCCGTACTCGTTGTCCCTACATCATCAAAGCACTTCAACTTTGCATTTTCTCTAAAACTCTAGCCAACCATCATCATCTTCATCTAAATTGTCCCCACCACCATCGAGATCTGATGTACCGTCCTCGAGATCTGCTACATCATCGTCCAGATCTGTCGCATATCGTTCCTTATGTGAAAAGTTAATTTACGTTAAAAGTAACATGTCCTTCTTGCTAAAATTTTGTCCTTCTCCTATATTTAGTTGAAAGTTTTGTTGAATATGCAAGTATATGATTTTTTTGATGATAATAAACATATATATATATATATATTCATCTAAATGTATTTGTTAATGTACTATTTTATTTTCACAAATTAAATAAATATTTGCTGAATAAAATAAATAACACAGAATTTAAATTCAAACAGATATTTTATTTAAACAAATATTTATTACAATTTTGAATAGTACAAATTTAAGCTCTCACTATATACACAATCTTTGATTACAATACATTGATTACATCACAATTTATCATTTACATATGCACCTCACTACATTTCACTCACACTCGTATTTATCATCAACTCTATTCTAGATTGAATCCATCATCTGAGCAATCTGCAAAATAAACACCAACGCAGTAAAATTGAAGAGAAAATATTTTTTCAATGTAAAATAAAATGTAATTTTGAAAATATTATTTGCCTCGGTTATTTGGGTTGTTCGTCATCATTTAAATTTGAATTCATCAAACACGAACAACTTGTGACATGCACATTGTAGCACTGTACATGCCACAAGGCCGTGCACACCGATACACACTTGATAAATCTATAGGGGCATTATAGCACAAGGTCCCAAATCAAAAGTCGGGTTCAACTCAAGTGAAATAAATATTAAGTCACGATATTAGCACAAGGTCAAACCCGAGCTTTAAGATGGATTCAACACAGGTGCCAGTTCAAGAAAATGGTCAAGGCTACAATTACAAAGAGCAACCGGTGATCAATGAAGACTTGATTGCAATGACCACAACATAATTACACTTGAACCAACAGATCAAAGAAAAAGCAATAACAAGTGCACCAACATATACAACATACATATGTGTAGGATACATGTATGATACGATCAAAGGCTACGACTTCAAGTCCAGATACAACACAGCAGTATGGAAGTGAAGACTACAAGTGCAAAGCAACGACAATGATCAGACTCAAAGCATGAACGAGCACTTATATACAAAACTGAAAACACATATGATCATACTTACAAATGCAGTTATGAATAAGACCAACCAAATGGCATGGGACAATGAACAATGTGCACAGCAGCCAACACACATATGTATATACATAGTACAACAAGCATACTGCACAGTCAAACTACAATAGACATGTGTGCATACATATTAGAACCAAACTCAAGTGAAGTCAGTGCATGTTCAATGAACTCGAATAAACAGTTCAAGCTTCTCTTGAAAAATCAAATGAAACTAGACGCAAAGTGCATATAACAGTGGTGCAGCATATAGTGAAGGCCAGAATAGCAAGGGAACTAAAATGAAGATAGAGCTCGAGGCTACAATCTAAACAATAGATGCAGTGACACATGAAACCCAAAGCTAGCACATAAATAGGTACAGGTTTAGACAAAAACAAGTAGTGCAACCCAGAGTACAAAACATCAACCAGACCTAGTAACTAAACCTACATGAAGTCTAAACAAGTACATATCTATGAGAACAACAAGTAACCAAGTTCATATTTTCACAAAATCAAGTAACCAAAGTCAAAGCAAGGCCAGACATGCCGGAGTTTTCACGAAGCCAAGATGAACAAGTCAAAAATAAATTCTCATCCCAAAAATATCAAAATGGCCGAAGTCAACCACGATGAAAGTCAAGGCCGATGTCAACAGAGAATTCAAAACCGTGATGACCAAGGCAGAAAGAACGAACCTAGTTAGAAATCAAACACCGTGGTGGCCAAGGAAGTCGAAACCAAAGTCGTGAACCGCAAGTAAACAAAATATACGAAATTGAAGAAGTCATAAATCATCTCAAGCAATCAATCAAAATCGAATGGCCAGAGCATAGCAGTGGCGAATTCAAACAAATTTATACGAACGAGATTATAGGAATTAAGATCCTATATAAACCATTAGCATCATTAGCCAAAAGATCATTTGAGTTCAAGCAAAAATAGAATAATCATTCAACTCGAATCAGGATCGAGTTCAAGCATATCAACCAGTAAAGCAAAAAGAATAATTCACGTACGACTGTAGACGAACTCGATCAAAATTGGAGCAGCCATGTGCGAACTGAAGAATCGTCTGATTGGCGAAACGAATCAGAGGAATAGTCATTGCAATCAACAAACATACAATTGGCTTCTTCAACTACAAAAGCCCTAATTTCAAAGCGAACGAAAGAGAAATGGAAAAGAAGCCAGGCCGAAGGAATAGAAGGAAAAGAAGACGATTTATTTATATCACTTAAAGTTTTTGGGCCGGCCTTGTTTTATTTGGCTTTAGTTTATAAATTAGGGTGTCATTAATTTTTTTAAATTTTGTAAAATGATTGTTTTTTCTAGTCGTGTGACTAAGGGACGAACTACGGTGGTGTAGTTCGAGAGTTCGCAACTCAGGGGCTGAGTTGTGGCAGGGTTTTGAGCATAGAGTTAAGATTAGTCGATAGCAGGTGTCGCAAGTTTACGTGTGTAAGTGTCGGACTACTTAATTTCTAGTAGAAACCTTGGGGGCAGCACGTAGGCAGGGTTTTGTTGAAGCTGGGTAAATCTATGTGTTCTATTTTTATTACTCTGCTATTATCTGTGCTGCTTTAATTCTGATAAATATGTGTTGAATTTCTTTTATATACTTCTGCAATAATTTTATAATTAATAGTATCACCCTATTCACCCTCCAGGGTGAAATCGATCCTACAAGTGGTATTAGAGCTAGGAACAAAAGCCATTTTTGTTTTTTTTCAAAAACCATTTTTTTTTAAAAAATTGAATTTTTAAATTGGCTTCTTTTAATAATTCTTTTGCTGAGAGTCGATCCATAGTTAGATCACCAATGTTCATGGTGAATACGCTTACTAGAAAAATAGAATGAATTTTTTTCTGAAAACCATATGCTTGGAATATTGTTGGGACATGTTATAGAGTGCCAACTATAGTTGTAGATAATCAAGAAATAGATAAACCAACGGATCAATGGACAGATCTAGAAAATAGACTACAAAATACTAATGCTAAAGCTATGACTATTATTTGTTCATTGGATCAAATCGAATTTAATCGTGTCTCACATTGTCTAACTGTGTAGGAAATATGGCACACACTCGAAGTGACTCACGAAGGAACGTCTCAAATCAAAGAATCTCGCCTTGCCATGCTTAGTAGCGAATATGAGAATTTCAAAATGGCCAAGGATGAAAATGTTAAAGAGATGTATGCACCACTTCCCAATCTTATATACAAATCAACAGCTATCGAAAAATCATACACAGAGTTGGAAATAGTCCGACAAATTCTCAGAGTCCTTCCATAAAATTTTGAAGCAAAAAGTGACTGCCATTCAAGAATTGAAAGATTTGAAACAAATCAAAGTTGAAGAACTCATCGGAAATCTCATCACTTATGAGCTAGAAATGAAATTCAAGGAAGAGCATGAAGGAGGAGATACTCGAATGAAATCAATAGCTCTCAGAGGAACAAGTAAAAGTGATGACGATGACGATGACGATGATAATGGAGCAGTAGAGCTGACACTATTAATGAAGTGATTCAAAACATGGAAACACAAATATGGAAATCTAGCTCTAAATCAGAAATTAAAAAGCAGAATAGTCAAAGTTCTCGATAACGTAGAAGAAAAGAAATCATTTGTCACACGTGCAACAAACCCGGTCATATCTAGCCCATTTGTCCTCGAAATCGACACGACCAAGAAAAGAAACAAAAAAGAAGAAGTTTTTCAGCCACGTGGAATAAAAGCGATGACGATAATAAAAGCACTAGCAGTAAGAGTGAGAAAGCAGATCCATGCCTTTGAGGTGATATAACTGATAGCGATAATGATGAGCCAAGCGAGGTATCAAAACTTACTCACTCAGAATTACTTATGTATTTCCACGAAGTAAATGGCTGTTTTGAACGACTTAGGGAGAAATATGTCAAAATTGAATCATAAAGAGATAGTTTGATAGAATCAAAAAAACAACTTAATCAATTGGTTAAAAACTATCAAACTAAGAGCCCTAAGTGTGAAAAGTGTCCAACATTCGAAGAAGAGATTAACAATTCAGAAATAAAAATTAAATCACTTGAAAATGAAATTTTGATTTTGAAAGAAAGTGAAAATATAAGGAGAGAAAACTCCACTAAAAAGTGCACACAATTATTAAATGAAAATGAATCTCTCAAAACACAAGTCCAACAACTGTCAACGACTTTAGGAAAATTTTTCAAAGGAGAAAGATCGTTGAATATGCTATTAGGGAAACAAACTGTTAATATAGTTAGACAAGGACTTGAATATAATCAATCTGAACCTTTTAAAAGCAAAATTAATCACGTCAATTCAAAGTGCACAATATGTGGAAAAACTGGACACAATCACAATATTTGCTGGTATAGACCAAAAATGTGAAAACCATACCAATTTGGGTTCCAAAAGGCACAAATATAAATTCCCTCAAAGTTAAACAAATTTGGATGCCGAAAGGAACATATATAAATAGTTTTGGTTCTTCACAAACATTAGTTTCAAAATCTCTTGCCACCAACAATCATTGACCTATAAAAACAAATAGGTCACAAAAATCTTTCATCGTGTAGGTGTGGTGGTAGGCTAAGGAACAACAACGGTGTTACTTGGATTCTGGCTGTTCCAAGAACATAATGGGTGACAAATCACAGTTCCTTAGCCTAATATAAAGGTGGCAGAATCACAATGGGCTACAATGAAAAATTATCGTAAAGGTAAAAGAGGTAACGATATATTTATTTTGACGATATATTCAATGTGAAAATCTGCACCATAATCTAATCGACCAGTTATGTGATAAAGAAATAAATGTTGATCTTGATTCTGAATTATTCTTATTTGATATATTCTAATTTGACTTGTTCTTATTTTTGAAACTGTTTTGTGGAAAAATGTTGATTTTTGACCACTCTACATATATGTGGATATATTTGACTTGACAGTGTATTTTGTGTTTGCTTGTATACATGACTTAAAATTCAAATTCAAGAGAGTTCATTTAAAAAATGCTAAAAATGATTTTAAGATATTTTGGTGCACACTTCACGGTCTGGTCTATCAAATCCAACTAATGATAATTTCGAGTGAAAGGAAAATTCAGATGCAGATTACACTGGTAATCTGGTTGGTTGAAAAATTACTAGTGAAACGTGATTTATGTTGAAGCATTATTAGCTGCATCACATTTTCAAAGAAAAAAAATCTGCATATTTTTCATTTCAAATAATTGTCAAATTAGCAGACGTTTTTCTTATAAAAACCCCTTTCAGAAAATATTTTTTGTTGACCTTGTTTCAAATTAGTCATCTTAAAATATTTGATTTTATAATTATTTTTGGATTTGATCTTAAATGACTACATTGACTAATCTGACTCCCTACTGATTATCGAAAAGATAAATTGTAATTGAAAAGTGATGAGTGTTGATATTAATCATATATTATAACTTGAGATGGTATAATTAATAAATTTCTTTAAAAATTTAAACAAGAGTTGTATACACTTTTTGGTAAAAATTCCATGACCATCTCTAGTTCTATCATATTTCTATCGACCATCACTCATTAAAATCCAATATAATATGTCAATATGTGGTATTTTAAACATGAATCATTTGTTTTTCATTTTATTATATTTTTAGCAATAAAACATCCAGAGTATTCACTCTCATTTAAAAGTCCTCACAGTTATGCATGGGTGAATTACTTGAATTTTTTTATTATGTGCTTCCATGCTCATTTAAAACTCTTCATGGTTATGCATGTATGGAACGCATATCAAAATTGATTGATTAAATAGACAAGTTGATTCTAATCCCATTTAAAAGTCCTCACGGTTATGCATGGTTGGAAGATACTTGAATTTATTTTCTTTAAAAAGGAAAAAATTTGGAATACTACTAATCTCATTTAAAAGTCCTAACGGTTATGCATGGTTGGTAAATATTCAAATTCCTAAAATAAATATACCATAAATAGACACAGCTGTATGGTTTTATATGATGACATTATCCATATCACTCTAAAGTGGAATATGCGTCAAACATAGTATTTATGATTTTTGTTTGATTTTTTATTGAAATTGGATATTTATGCTCAATTGAGTATTAATATTGTATTAATGTCTATCACTTTATCTCTATTTTTCAAACACTATTACTCTTTTGCTGATAACAAAGGGGGAGAGAAAAGTTAAGATTTTGTCAAATAAAAGAAAATAAAGGTCAAATATTGTATATGCATCTAGGCTCATTTGCATATTTTTTATTTATTTACATGCATATATTAAGGGGGAGCTTTGTGTAGAGAGGAGCATTCAAATAGGGGGAGCAAATAGAACGATCAAATACATTTAACAAACTCAAAATCTTAAATATATGTTTGTTATCATCAAAAGGGGGAGATAGTTGAATATGCAAGTATATGATTTTTTTTTGATGATAATAAACATATATATATATATATATATATTCATTTAAATGTATTTGTTGACGTACTATTTTATTTTCACAAATTAAATAAATATTTGCTGAATAAAATAAATAACATAGAATTTAAATTCAAACAGATATTTTATTTAAACAAATATTTATTACAATTTTGAATAGTACAAATTTGAGCTCGCATTATATATACAATCTTTGATTACAATACATTGATTACATCACAATTTATCATTTACATATGCACCTCACTACATTTCACTCAAACTTGTATTTATCATCAACTCAATTCCAGATTGAATCCAGCATCTGAGCAATCTGCAAAATAAACACTAACGCAATAAAATTGAAAAGAAAATATTTTTGCAGTGTAAAATAAAATGTAATTTTGAAAATATTATTTGCCTCAGTTATTTGGATTGTTCGTCATCATTTAAATTTGAATTCATCAAACACGAACAACTTGTGACATGCACAGTGTATCAATGTACATGCCACAAGGCCGAGCACACCGATATACACTTGATTAATCTACAGGGACATGTGAGAACAAGGTCAAACCCAAATCAAAAGTCGGGTTCAACTCAAGTGAAATAAATATTAAGTCACGATATCAGCACAAGGTCAAACCCGAGCTTTAAGCTGGATTCAACATAGGTGCAAGTTCAAGAAAATGGTCAAGACTACAATTACAAAGAGAAACTAGTGATCAATGAAGACTTGATTGCAATGACCACAACATAATTACACTTGAACCAACAGACTCAAAGAAAAAAGCAATAACAAGTGCACCAACATATACAACATACATATGTGCAGGATACATGTATGGTATGATCAAAGGCTACGAATTCAAGTCCAGATACAACATGGCAGTATGGAAGTGAAGACTACATGTGCAAAGCAACGACAATGATCAGACTCAAAGCATGCACGAGCACTTATATACAAAACTGCAAACACATGCGATCAAAATTACAAATGCAGTTATGAATAAGACCAACCAAATGGCACAGGACAATGAACAATGTGCACAGCAGCCAACACACATGTATATACATAGTACAGCAAGCATACTGCACAGTCAAACTACAACAGACATGTGTGCATACACATTAGAACCAGACTCAAGTGAAGTCAGTGCATATACAATGAACTCGAATAAACAGTTCAAGCTTCTCTTGAAAAATCAGATGAGACCAGATCCAAAGTACATATAACAGTGGTGCAACATATAGTGAAGGCCAGAACAGCAAGGGAAATAAAATAAAGACAGAGCTTGAGGCTACAACCTAAATAATAGATGTAGTGACAATATACATGAAACCCAAAGCTAACACATACACAGGTACAGGCCGAGACAAACACAAGCAACGCGACCCGAAGTACAAAATAGCAACCAGACCTGGCAACTAAACCTACATGAAGTCTAAACAAGTACATATCTACGAGAACAATAAGTAACCAAGCTACAGACTTCAAGCGCTAGTGCAACATCAACATAGCAGGGAGATAGAATCGTACAAGTTCATATTTTCACAAAATCAAGTGACCAAAGTCAAAGCAAAGCCAGACATGCAAGAGTTATCATGAAGCCAAGATGGAAAGGTCAAAATAAAATTCTCATCCCAAAAATATCAAAATGGCCGAAGTCAACCACGATCAAATTCAAGGCCGATGTCAGCAGAGAATTCAAAATCGTGATGACCAAGGCAGAAAGAACGAACAAAGTCAGAAATCAAACACCATGGTGGCCAATAAAGTCGAAACCAAAGCCATGACCAACAAGTAAACAAAATATACGAAATTGAAGAAGTCAGAAATCATCTCAAGTAATCAAGCAAAATCGAATGGCCAGAGCGTATCAGTGATGAATTCAAACAAATTTATACGAATGAGATTATAGGAATTAAGATCCTATATAAACCATTAACATCATCGCCAAAAGATCATTCGAGTTCAAGAAAAAAAAGAATAATCATTCGACTCGAATCAAGATCGAGTTCAAGCATATCAACCAGTAAAGCAAAAAGAATAATTCACACACCACTGTAGACGAACTCGATCAAAATTGGAGCAGCCGTGTGCGAACTGAAGAATCGGTAGATTGCCGAAGCAAATTAGAGGAATAGTCATTGTAATCAACAAACATACATTCGGCTTCTTTAACTACACAAGCCTTAATTTCAGAGCGAACGAAAGAGAAAAGGAAAAGAAATCGGGTCGAAGGAATAAAAGGAAAAGGGACGATTTATTTTTATCACTTAAAGTTTTTGGCCGGCCTTGTTTTATTTGGATTTAGTTTATAAATTAGGGCGTCATTAATTGTTTTTAAATTTTGTAAAACGATTGTTTTTCCTAGTCGTATGACTAGAGGACGAACTACGGTGGTGTAGTTCGAGAATTCGCAACTCAGTGGCTGAGTTGTGGCAGGGTTTTGAGCGTAGAGTTAAGGTTAGTCGATAGCGGGTGTCGCAAATTTACGTGTGTAAGCGTCGGACTACTTAATTTCTAGTAGAAACCTTGGGGGCAGCACGTAGGGAGGGTTATGCCGAAGCTGGGTAAATCTGTGTGTTCTATTTTTATTATACTGCTATTATCTGTGCTACTATAATTCTGATAAATATGTGTTGAAATTATTTTATATACTTCCGCGATAATTTTATAATTAATAGTATCACCCTATTCACCTCCCCTCTAGGGTGATATCGATCCTACAAGTTTGTCATTCTCGCTAAAAAATTGAGATTATTCACTTAAATCTAAAAAATTCTTAAATTTATCCTTCACACTATTTTCTTGTATATTGTATCTATATAATAATATTTGTCTGAAAATTTTATTTATTTAATGGATTTTAAATTATTTCATTTTAATTATTCATGTATTTTAAAACTAAAATATTTAGATAGATATTTAAAATATATGTATATATATTAATAATACTTAAGTATATAATATTTTAGAGATATATTCAATCTTAGGCGGAAAATAAATTCTAGTACATGCATGCATGCATGTATGTATTGATTGTATTATATAAATAACTTATGTAGTCCTCCACAGAATTGATTTTTCATATATATATATATATATATATATATATATATATATATATATATATATATATAGGACGGGGAAAATGAGTATTGTCCACTATACTTGGCATATTAATATATTTTGGACTAGCTCTTGACCTTCTTCATATGAACATTAAAAATTTAAAGAGAATTAATTGGAGCAAAAAATAGAGAAGACTAGAAGAATAGAGCAGATCAGAAGGTTATGGCATTGCATGACAAGAGACAAATCTCTACAAAATTCATAAATCAAAGGCACAGAAGATTGATTCAAGGCTATTCCTTTAAAAAAGGGCTCGCACAAAGCCTAAGAAAAATAAACAAGATAATCCACTGAGCATTAAAAACCAATGTACCGAACCAAGCTGACATTTCAAAAGCCCAAACATAATGCAGCTGGACCATGAGTAAGCTTAGTGTATATTCTAGCTAGACCCAGAGCTAACATGAATTTAGCATCTCAACTCAAAGTACTATTTTTCAGGCAGGATGAAAGAAGAAGGTGCATAGCACTAAAATCGACGACGTTAGAGTGCATGCTGATGGTTAGGAAGCACATGTGCAACAATGACGAAATAGTTACCAACGGTTCCAAATCCTAACCATGGTAATTTCTCGGTGCATGGGACTTGCTGTTTTGGAAGAGCTATCACGTAAGCGGTTACTTTGATTTTGGCTGGAGAGAGTGGTCCATGGTCCTAAGATATCTTATGTTAAAAAGGCAAGGTTGTTAATGCAACTGGAAAACTAGCTTGGGTCAGTTAAAACAAAAAAGATCTCGAAGACCAAGTGTGAAGAATGGACCAAATTTGAATACTTTTAGGGTAGTTCACTTAGTGCTTTTATGCTATTATTTTAAGTTGTGCAGTTACAGGGCTAGTGGAATTAGTGCGTTGTACATTGTATTTTTGGAAAATCAACAAATAACTAAGGCCCCTTTTGGTTTACTATTTTTAGTTTTTTGTTTTCGTCTAAACAAAAATTCGCATTTATTATGTATGATTGAAAAACACACAATTTTGAAAAATAAAACTAACATAGAAAATAGAAAACAAGTTTATTTGATTTTTCGTGTTTTGAGACATAACAAAAGGATGGAAAATAATTCATCTCCTTCCCGTCCATCGTTGCGATGGCTAAGAATTGTAAAAAAATCTCCACAATTTCTTGTATTTTGTAGTGTATGTTGAAAACACAAAACACAAAACTCAAAACGAAACCAAACAGGGCCTAAGTTTCAAAAAAAATAACTTTTGTATTATTTATTTTCTATAAAATATTATAAATGTATGCATACATAAATAAAAAATCATTTTTTATTTTTAATTATAGGAAAAATTTGATAAACAATATTGTAAATTAAATTCAGATGACTTTTAATTGTTTAGCTTAATCTAGTCGGTTGATTACAAATTATATTATGAGCTATTTCTTCCTTGACGTCTTCCTCCTTTCTCCTTCTATCTTAGCTTGCAAGGCTTGTTGACAAAATAATCTCAGCATTTTGACCAGGTTTTCAAGAACGAAGAAAATAGAAAGAGTCAAATTCCTATTCAAACGTAATTGATATGGTTCAAACCAATGATTCTATTTTATAGCATTCGTAACTCTATATATATAGACCTATTTCTGTTTATAAGGAGAATAAGAAAGGCAAGTAATAATTTTTTTTCTGCTGTGGTTGTTTTATATCTTCCCCTGTTTGTTTTATATCTCTGTGCGAGTGCTCAGATGCTCAAATAGTTAACAAATTGGTATCAAAGCTGATGGAAAATTCCGAGGGCACGTCGTTGGGGCATATGCCGTTGCCTCGCCTTATAAAGACAAATTGCTACAATTGGAGTATACAAATGCGAGCATTGCTCGGTGCACTAGATGCATGGGAGGTAGTCGAGAATGGCTACATGGAATCAGAGAATACTGGTAACTACACAGCAGCCCAGTTAACAACATTGAAAGAGTCACGTAAGAAAGACAAAATAGCTCTTTATCTCATGTATCAAGTAGTGGATGAGTTGTGCTTTGAAAAGATTGCCAGTGCGAAGACGTCAAAGGAAGCGTGGGAGATTTTGCAAAAGGTTTACAAGGGTGTCGATCGTGTTAAACAAATTAGGCTTTAAACTCTACAAGGAGAATTGGAGACTATGAGGATGAAGGAGTCCGAAGCAGTATTCGATTACATAACCCGTGTTCAAACAGTTGTGAACCAACTCAAATGTAATGGAGAGATTATGACCGATGCTCGTGTTGTGGAAAAGGTCTTGCGGTCATTGACTGAGAAATTTGAGAACTCGTCTGCTCTATTGAAGAGTCGAATTTTTTTGGAGAGTTAACCATCGATGAGATCGTGGGCTCTCTCGAGGCGCATAGGAGCAACGTAAAAGGAAGAAACACGAGTCACTTGAGGAAGCTTTATAAGCCAAGGTGAAAATCAAAGATGAGGAGTCATTACTCACACAGCAGAGCCAAGAAAGTGGACGCGACCATGGAGGACATAGTTTTGGCCGCGGGAGAGGTCGCAGACATGGAGACAACAAATCTGAAGAAAGGGGGCATCTGAGTAAACAAAGTTGGCATGATCAAGGACGCGGATGTCGAAAAGGTGGTTGGTTTGATCGATCAAATATTGAATGCTACAATTGCGGAAAGAATGGACATTATGCTAAAGAGTGCTGGTCAGACAAGAAGGTTAAAGAAAATGCAAACCTAGTCGAGAAAGAGGAGACGATAGATGACGGTGTTCTCATATAGCCTACAAAGACACCGACCAATTCAGCGACACAGTCTGGTATCTTAACACCGGAGAAAGCAATCATATGTGCAGGCACAAACATCTATTTATGGAGATGAAAGACATAGAGTGCGGACAAGTATCCTTCGGAGATGCTTCAAAGGTCCAAGTAAAGGGCCGAGGTAAAATTCGATTCTCATAAGAAGACGGCCGAGTAGGATTGATCGATGATGTCTATTATGTTCCAGACATGAAGAACAATATTATTAGCATGGGGAAACTACTTGAAAAAGGATATTTGGTTATCATGAAAGACAGGTACATGTACTTGAAGGACAAGAAAGGTCGGTTAATCGCACGTATAGAAATGGGCAATAACTCAACTTGAGAAGCATACGAGAAAAATGCCTACAAGTTGACATGAAGGACAAATATTTGCTATGGCATTTGCGGTTTGGGCACTTACATTTCAACGGGCTAAGAGAGTTAGTCAAAAAGGACATGGTTCATGGGCTACCTGCCATGGATTACACCGGAAAATTTTGTAAAGGCTGTGTTCTTGGAAAGCATGCGAGGAATACTTTCCAAAAGAAGGTCGGATATCAAGCACGGATACCTCTAGAGACAATCATACCGACATATGTGGCCCGATCACACCTAAGTCATTCAGCGTGAAAAGATATTTATCACATTCATATATGACAATAAGAGGAAGACGTGGGTTTATTTCCTGAAAGAAAAGTCTGAGGCACTTGAGGCATTCAAGAAGTTCAAGTCATCGATAGATAAGGAAACCGGCCGTTATATAAAGGCTTTACAATCGGATAAAGGAGGAGAATACTTGTCAACACTGTTCACGAGGTTCTACGAGGAGCAAGACATAAAGAGGTTCTTAACCACAACCTACTCACCTCAGCAAAACGGTGTGGCTGAGAGGAAAAATCAGACTACTCTTGATATGGTTCGGTCAATGTTGAAAACTAAAGTCATGCCGAAGGAGTGTTGGGCCGAGGCGGTACAGTGTGCTGTGTATATACAGAATCGTTGCGCACATGTAAAGTTGGCGAATCAAACACCACAGGAAGCTTGGAGTGGACAGAAGCCAACTGTGTCACATCTAAAGATATTTGGCAGTGTGGCTTATGCGCATGTACCAGATCAAAGGAGAACAAAGTTAGATGATAAAATCAAGAATTTTTTGTTTATCGAATATGACATGAAGACGAAAGCTTTTAAGTTGTTTGATCCATTCAAGAATAAAGTAGTCGTAAGCCGAGATATACACATTAATGAAGAAAGTGCATGGGATTGGAGCAATCAAAAGGAGATAATGCTTAAGGAAGATAAAGTTGAAGCATTGGTTCCTGTACCGACATTTACACCTGCTAGCCCATCTACATCTGATGATGAGGGTGAGCTGAGACAACCAAGGATACAGAATTTGCAGGATCTGTATGAATCAACACCAGAGGTTCACTTAGTATGCCTTTTGGCAGATGCAGAAAACATTACATTTGAAGAGGCAGTGCGGAACATGAAATGGCAGGCCGCGATGGATGAGGAGATCAAATCCATTCAAAAAATTGAAACCTGGGACCTGGTTGAGTTACCGGAAGGACATAAACCAATTGGAGTGAAATGGGTATACAAGAAGAAGATGAATGCCCAAGGTGAGATAGAAAGATACAAGGCGTGACTTGTTGCTAAAGGTTATAAGCAAAAGGCGGGGATCGATTATGATAAGGTTTTTGCTCCAGTAGCAAGGTTGGAAACAATTCGACTTCTTATATCCCAAGAAGCACAGTTCCAATGGCCGATCTATCAGATGGACGTAAAATCTGCATTTTTGAACGGTATGCTCGAGGAAGAAGTATATGTGGAGCAACCAACCGTGTGTACGAAAGCCGGGGAGGAGAGAAAAGTTTTGAAGCTGAGGAAGGCGCTATATGGGCTGAAGCAAGCACCATGAGCATGGAATATTAAGATTGACACATACTTCAAGGAGAATGGATTTATGAAATGCCCTTATGAGCATGCGTTGTACGTGAAAAAGAAAAAGGGCAATTTGCTATTTGTTGATCTCTATGTTGATGATCTCATCTTCATAGGGAATAATGAGGAGATGATCGAAGATTTTAATAGCGCTATGACTCGTGAATTTGAGATGACAGACTTGGGGCTGATGAAGTATTTTCTTGGTCTTGAAATCAAGCAAGGAAAAACAGGAATTTTTGTGTCACAGGAAGCTTATGCAAATGATATTTTGAGGAGATTTAAAATGGATAATTGCAACCCAGTTACAACACCAATGGAACCAGGTGCAAAGCTCTCTAAGTTTGAGGGAGGAGAAAAAGTCGATGCAAGTAGATACCGAAGTTTAGTCGGAAGCCTGCGATATCTCGTATGTACAAGACTGGACATAGCATACAGTGTTGGCATTGTAAGTCGATTTATGGAAGATCCTTGTTACTCGCATTGGAAAGCTATCAAGAGGATTCTTCGATACATTCAAGCAACAAAGTCACTTGGACTATTTTACTCGAAAACTGATGAGTACAGACTGGTCGGTTATTCAGATAGTGATTGGTGTGGCAATGTTGATGATCGGAAAAGCACATCCGGATATGTGTTTTACATGGGCGACATAGCTTTTACATGGCTCTCAAAGAAGTAATCGACAGTGGCATTGTCAACATGCGAGGCAGAGTACATTGCAGCCTTTTTATGTGTGTGCCATGCAATATGGCTAAGGAAACTGCTATCCGAGCTAAAGCTCCCACAATACGAGCCCATTGAGATACGGGTCGATAACAAGTCTGCAATCGAGTTAGCAAAGAATCCAATTCATCATGAAAGGAGCAAGCACATAGATGTTCGTTTTTCCTTTATCCGGGAGCATGTCAGGGAAAAAGATGTGCGGCTGAATCATGTTACAAGTCGTGAGCAGGTAGCAGATATCTTCACAAAGCCGTTGCTAAAGCCGTTGTTCGAAAATTGCAAGAAGTTGATTGGAATAAAGGATCGTAAAATGCTTGAGCTTAAAGGAGGAATTTGTTGACAGAATAATCTCAGCATTTTGACTAGGTTTTCAGGAATAAAGAAAATAGAAAGAGTCAAATTCCTATTCAAACGTAATTGATATGGTTCAAACAAACAATTCTATTTTATAGCATTCGTAACTCTATATATATAGACCTATTTCTGTTTATAAGGAGAATAAGAAAAGTAAGTAATAATTTTTTTTCTGCCGTGGTTGTTTTATATCTTCCTGTGTTTGTTTTATATCTCTGTGCAAGTGCTCAGTTGCTCAAATAGTTAACAAGGCTAAGATATATGTTTCAACTCTCTCCAATAAAGGTTAGAGCTTTTTATTGGAATTACATGAAAAGAATGATGGAATAAGATGATATTTATAGCCTTTGAAAGTGTAGAAAATATCTAAAATATTATTTTCTCCTCCTCCCCTCCTTAATAAACTATTTACCAAATTTTTTTTATCAAAATAAACCAAAGTTCACCTTTTCCTTTATTATGGTTGATCCCTTTAATATATTATATATGTAAAGTTTAGGACTATATAATAATTATTAATTATTTAAATATTATTTTAATGCATTTATTTAAATATTTATTTTAATGCATTTTTATCAAAATAACAAACTGTATCGATGTGCTCTGCTCACCTTCCTCTACAAGCCAGGACCTCCTGATCATCGCATGGATGACGATCCACCATTAAATGAGGCGGTGACCTATGGACAACCGAGAAAAAATCATGGATTTCTGGACAAATGGTGAACCCGATCAAAAATGAATTATACTCGTGAATTATGCTTGTCGAGAGATTTGAATTGATATATAATTTGACATATTTTAAGAAGTTTTAATTTTTTAAATTTGTTTGGAGATTAAATTAGGTTTTGTATCTGTAGCCATTGGGAAGAAGGAGAAGCTGATAGGAAAAGTACGTACAGGACAATGGAATAAGAAATAGAAAGGCTGTTAGGATTAAGAACACGACTATATATACTAACGAAGCCTGACAAGAAGTAAATTAACATCCAAATAGATTTGAACGATAAATATGGTCCGAAAAGCCCATTCTGCTTCCGGAATGGAAACAGGTCAACCCATATATCAGAATAGATGTTTTCGATTGTTTTAAATTCAATGGAATAGGTTTCAAGTCCAATTCCATCGTATGAAGAAGTTAGCTTAAAATTAGCTTATTTCATATTGATTTCAATTAAATTGATTTCTAGATGTTTCGAGCCTGTATGACCAAACGACAAGTCCGATCGCTACGAAACTTGAAATCTTACAATAGTTCACCGTTACGGATCCGATGAAAATTAGTTTCATCGAAATCCGAGGCAGTGGCCAAAATGACTATTTTCACGTTAATTAAATAAATTAATATTAAATTAATTAATCGCCTTCTAATTCAATGATTATAAAATAACAACTTTTATCCTTTTTTGATTACTTAGACATTTATGATAACTTAAAGCGAATTTATATAACAATTCAGTGTTGAATATTTCACAAATTACAACGTTTAATTTTCAATTAATTTAAAATTAAATTCCAATAAATTGTTTAAATTTGATTTCCGTCTTTTATTCAATCAATTATTAATCTAATAACATAGTTAACATTTGTTGATATCTTATTTCACTGATATGATACAATTTCCATCTCTTATTTGCATTAACTAATATATTTCAATTATATTGAATTTTGTCGACTTTTCACATTAATTAAAATCTGAAATCCTAGTTAATTTATTTATCTTGGTTCATTCTTTTATTAAATCAATCATTACCATATGAATATAATTAACATTTCTATTCCTTTTATTACATTCACAATTTACAGTTATTGTCTTAACTCACATTAATGCAATATTAATGACATTCTATTGCAATTGATTTAAATAAATCGGTAACAAATAATAATTATCACCATTTATACATTTAATAACATTTGTAAGTTTATTATTTACAAACAAATGTTATAACAACTTACACTATACTAATTCTATCCCATTGCAATTTATTACACATATTTTATCCGCTAATCAACATTTATATTATCAATTGCTCTTTTAATCCAATTCATTAATTAATACTCACATTATTAGGATTAGTTTAAAATCTATAACCAATTATACTTTTTAATCATTTTAATAAATTGGGATTTCACTCAAAGTATTTATAAATTACCTTAAATTAATATTAGTTTATTTCATTCCATTTATACTCTTATTATTAAACCACAAATTTATATTTCCTCCAACATTAAATCACAAAACTTTATTAAATTAACTGTTTTAATTACCGAAAATTACGAGTCGTTACAGTTGGGTCTGTGGACGTACGTAATCTAACAAAATCACGTTAAGTCTTTGTGTTCTCTACTCTTCTGTTTTTCGTTGTTTGGTGATTATTTTTCATTGAATTGGTAGTTGATGATTAATCGACAAGCTAGATCCTTCTTTTGATTGCTTCCATGCCATACTATACCGCTGCAGTTTTGTAACAACCCATAATTTTGTGCATATTTTTAATTGCATTTTTATTTGAAATTTTGATTTTTAAATAATTTAAAAGTGAATTTTTAGATTTTTTTCAATGTAAGTTTGGAATTTGTTTGTAATTTATTTTTCAAATGCAATAAATAAACAATTTTTGAAAATTTTATTTTTGGTCAAAATTTGAATTTTCAGTTTAAATTTTTAAAAAATTTGAATTTTTAAATTTTAATCTTTTTCTTTGAAGCGGAATAAATTTATGATATCTGTTCTGCTTTTCGTTTCGTTAAATTCTGAGTTATACTTTTTAAATTAGATAAATTACAGCGTTTTACACACAACTATTTTCTGTATTTCAATTTCAATTTTTCTATTTTTATTTTCTATGTTATTTTATTTTATTTTTCTATTTTGTTTATCTAAACTTTATTTATTAGATTTTACTTGTGTGTATATATTTTCATAAAAGGCTTGGAAGAAATCAAGGAGACATGCGTTACATTTCTGTAATGCTTGCCTTCTTATTTACCTACCCTCCTTATTACTTACCCTAGCCATTCACCATTTATAGCCGTGAATTTCTCTTATTAATCACTTATAAACATCTCAAAATATCCTCTTTTCAATTGCATTTAAGAATAATATGTGTGTGTGTGTGTGTGTGTGTGTGTGTGTGTGTTTCTTTCTCCTTATTTCTTGCCTTTTATTTCCTAGCCTTTTTGTTTTCCTATCATTTACTCCTCTTTAGCCGTTCAAATCTTTTCTTGCCATCCACTCTACTTCATAATTCACATGCACATTTACTTCACATTTCATTTCTAGAAAGAAATGTACGCAAATAAATGGCTTGGAGAAATTTAAGTTACATATGTTTCATTGTTTAAACTCTTGCCCTTTTCATTTGCATGGCCTTTATTATTTTCTAGCCGTTTCCTCCTCATTCCTAGCCATGAATTACTCTACTCATAGCCTTGCATATCGAGTTGAAAATTTACGTAAAAAAAATTTATTTCCCATCTCTCATTTTTCCATTTGCATTTAAAAATAAAATATATTGTACGTTTCTTCCTCCTTAACTTATGCCTTTCCGCTTCCCTAGTATTCATAACTCCTTAGCTGTTTTTTTTCTTATATAGCCGTGTATTTTCTTTTATCATTCATGTACAAAACTCCTCAAGCATATCTCATTTTATTCCATTTCTCATTTCATCCCCTGAAAGAAAGAAATATTTTTATTAAATACAAGTATTTGTTGCCATTTTATTTTCCAAACCATTCAAAATCTTGCCTTTTATTACATAACCTCTTTATTACTTACCTTAGCCGTTCATTCCTTTAATCTAGCCATGAATTTCTCTTGCCTATTACGCATAAAAACTTTCCAAAACTTCTCATTATCATTTGCGTGAAAGAAAATTGTATTCAAGCTCTAGATCTATGGCTTCTCTTCCTCTTCTTTCTTTTTCTCTTTTTGTTTCTTCTTTATTCTTCATGATTATACTCATCCTCTGGCCTCTAGCACATCTCTAACAATCATGACCAAGCAATATAAGATGATGGTTGAAACCATATGTGGTGTAACCAAGCCATTGATTGATTAAGGCAAGTTATGTCACTTTGATTCATTTATTTTTCCATTGTTTTAACATCTATTGTTTTGTATTGAATCATATTCTTATGTTTGTAATATTTGTTTGCATACAAGATTTGGATCTGACTCTTCATCCACTCAAATTCGCATTGTTCTTTTCCGTGCTTTTTCGTGCTTTGTGGAGTTTGGATTTTTATTCTGAATTTGTCAATTCTAGCTTTTAAAAGGTGAGTTTTTTATCACTCTAGACATATGTACTTATATTTTTGTGAAAAAAATGACAAGTGAATCTGTAGACATTGATATGTGATTCATATATGCCTATGTTGTGATTACATGATGATAAATGCCGTTTATATATTTGTTACATCATTTGTTATGATATTATAAGTATACTCTTATTTTATTTCTGCTAATCATCACTGCAAGTTCCCTATCACTATGGGTTGAAATGATACATATCCGAACGGACTTTAGGATAAGGAATATCACTATGGGCTGAAATGATAGGCTCGAGTGATTTTTTATTGATTTTTGTCGTATTTATTTTTCTTGGGATTGCGGGTTTGAAATGATAGAACCCGGATTTTTCTTTTTAAATTACGGATTGAAATGGTACATATCCATATCACTTGACCTGGGTTAGAAAATATTATACAGGCCCATAGTTAATATTTTTAAAGTAATATTTTCCTAAAAATTTATTCATATTTTGAAATTTTAGAATATATGGAATTTTAACTTAAAATTTGATTTAAAGATTTGAAATATAAAGAGATATCAGTTTTTATAAGTTAAAATATTATAAGCTGATAATTGGTTTAAAGTGTAAAGTTTTAGTTAATGCAAGAAACATGTACGGTTTTAATTTATGAAAGAAACGTGTAAAGATTTAATTTATGAAAGAAATGTGTAAAGTCCTAATTAACGAAAGAAACATGTAAAGTTTTAGTTAATGCAAGAAACATATACAATTTTAACTTATGAAAGAAATATGTAAAGTCCTAATTAATGAAAGAAACATGTAAAGTTTTAATTAATGCAAGGAACATGTAAAGTTTTAATTAATGCAAGAAACATGTAAAGTTTTAATTTATGAAAGAAACGTGTAAAGATTTAATTTATGAAAGAAATGTGTAAGTTCTAATTAATGAAAGAAACGTGTAAAGTTTTTAGTTAATGCAAGAAACATGTAAAGTTTTAATATATGAAAGAAATGTGTAAAGTCCTAATTAATGAAAGAAACGTGTAAAGTTTTCAATTAATGCAAGAAACATGTAAAGTTTTAATTAATGCAAGAAACATGTAAAGTCCTAATTTATGAAAGAAACGTGTAAAATTTTAATTTATGAAAGAAATGTGTAAAGTCCTAATTAATGAAAGAAACGTGTAAAGTTTTTAATTAATACAAGAAACATGTAAAATTTTAATTAATGAAAGAAACGTGAAAAGTTTTTAATTAATGCAAGAAACATGTAAAGTTCTAATTAATGAAAGAAACATGTAAAGTTTTAATGAATGAAAGAAATACATAAAGTTTTAATTAATGTAATATTGATTAAATGATAAATTCTCTTTACTATAATAGAAATGTAAATTAAAACATATATTTGATAATGTAAGTTTCAATTAGTGCAATATTGATTAAAATAATAAATGATCTTTACTGTAATTAAAATGTAAATTAAAACGTACATTTGATAATGTAAGTTTTAATTAGTGTAATATTGATTAAATGATAAATGCTCTTTACTGTAAGAGAAATGTAAATTAAAACGTACATTTGATAATGTAAGTTTTAATTAGTGTAATTGTAACGACCCGAAATTTTCGAAGCCGAAAATTCCAGATAGTTATGAAAAAGAAAAAAGAAAAAAAAATAGAAGAAGAAGAACAGAAACACCAAACATCTCACAATCGCAGCGGATAAAATATGATAATAAATAATAATAGCTTACCAAAAGAATACTATATCTGTTGATTACATTTCAATACATCAGAGTTTCACATATATTCAAATGCTGGTCATATACAATCAATTTATCACAGAATTACAATAATATAATTACAGCGGAATATTCTAAGCGATATTGCCATCCTGCTTGCCTCCTGAGCTCCAGAACGTACCTACCTGAAAATTTGTAATACTCGGTCTGACCCGAGCATTACACCAAAGTAACACCCAGGTCAGGCTGGAAACCAGCGTGAGTAATTTCATATAATTAGAAATACCAAGTTCAAACCATAGAAGATAACCGGGTAACTCGTACTCCACTTCGAGTTCATTACTCGTTTAGCTCAACACTTATTTCTCAAATCAAAATCTAAGTATTCTTATTTAGTCCAAAAGTTCATGTTCTTTCATTTCAATATTCTGATTTCCCACATCAAATCTATATAGAACCACATACATTACAAGTCGAAGGTGTTTCGGGTATCACTTTAGCACAACAACTAATTTCCAATAGATAGTCACGTTATTACTATACAATCTAATCTTATCATAACACAAAACATTTTATATTGGAGATATCAATCAATTTAAAACTTTTACCAAATCCAATCACCCACAAGCTGGATAAATTACTCACATTTTCTCTAATTATTTTAAAATAAATTAGATTAAGTATTTCCATCACTATAAATCTTGCTTACAACCCATTGATTTATTTCAAACCAATTAATTAATCATACACCAAGTATCTATCTTAATTATTCAACCTTGATTAATTTCTATATTCAACTTAGAAATGGTCTTTTTATCAATCACATAAATTAATTAGCCTTACTTAACCATTTACATTGATTTAACTTCCAATGGATTAATTACATTCATTATCGATCCTCACATTGCTTCCAGTAATTAATTAGTTTTATAATTAATTACATTTAACAAGTGAATCTTTACACTAAAATTTATTCATTGATTAAGCTCAATTAATCATATTCAGTAATTAATTATCACTTAATCATTAATTAACAAAACCGAGTTACAAATTTATTACTTCTTAATTACTGGATTATTTAATCCTTAATTACTAATTTATTAGTCTCTAATTACTAAATTAATTAATTCCAACTTAATCACCTAATTAATTAATTATTGTTCGATTAATTAAACATATACATTTCCTCTAACTAACCTTTATTTACAAATTAATTAATCTCTAATTAATTTAACTTACACTCCATTATCTGTTTCTATTTTTATATTTATTTGTTTATTTTTATTTTTATTTTTTTACTTCATCACCATCACACAAATACTAATAAAATTAGCTCACTTGTAAAAGATAAGCAGGATAAAATTAAATTCATCCAGTCCAAGCTAAATGTCAAAAGGGTTCAAGCTAAACTTCCAAAATTTTCAAAACACGAAACGACACAGAACTAAACTAACGTTTGAATTTTATAACTATCAATTGTGCAAATTGAAACCTAAGGAATCAAGTTCGAACCCCTTTCAGATGAAGATTTGAGCAAATAAACAATCATTGGTGCAACAAATAAGAAAATGAAGCAGAAATTACTCACCGATATACCTAGAACGAAGAGCAGCTCCTATCGTCGATCTGGAAATCAAAATTCGAGCTGATCTGAACCCGAATCGCGATCGCCGCTATCGCGACCTCACCCTCGATTCGCCGCTCCAACCCACGAGCCTCCCACGTCGTCGACTATGATGGCATGCTCGCATGCGCAAAGACATCGCCTTGCCCGTGCCAACCTCGTGACCCTCCCAAATGTTCGAACCTCCTCGCGAAATCGCCGAGCGCACCCTCGAAACTGCCTCGATCCTCCGTCGCGTGTGCGAGCTCCAGGCTAGAGTGAACGAATTTAGTTGCTTTGATTTTTGGGATAAGGAACGGGATACAAATTTTAGTTAGTGGAAGGGGGATGAGATTTCATTCTTTTTTTTCGATTTCGATGCTGTATGAACCTTTAAAGGAGGGGGACGGAGATAACATATAAATTTGGGGGTGTGGCTTCTTGAGTACGAGTGGTAGAAAAATATCTCTGACTGAGGTACCTTTAACTTTAATTATATTATAAAATTTCAAAACGTCCTGTTAATCGCCAGATAAAAATTGAACACCTCTAAAGGAATGCTGCTAGGCGATTATAAGGTTTTACCCATGTTTCGAACACAATGGAACGTGTTTCGGAGGCTAATACGATCATATGCACGAGATACGGAAGTAAACGATCAATTTTAAATTAAATCGATTAAAATAATTCGAAGCGTTTTGAGCTGCAAGGGTCAAACGACAACTTCGATAGCTACGAAAATTAAAATCCGATAATAACTATTTATTACGGATCCAATGGAATTGATTTCGTCGAATTCCGAGATTGTGCCTCGGAAGGCTATTTTTAAATTCCAATTTAAACGATATATTATTAAAACTGAACTAATTATCTTTAAATTAAATTCAAATCATTCTATTGTCTCCAGTATTATCATTATAAGTTTAATAAGCCTTCAAATTATTTAAACAGGCTTAGAAATTTCAGATTCAACAATTTACCCAATTTTCAATTATTAAATTCAATATTTAAACTATATAATTCATTGATTTAATTATCAAGTAGATATTGATATCTTGAGTTCAAGTTAAAATTAACTTTTAAATAATTTAAAATCGATTAATTATTCCAATTTAATTCGTTAAAATTTCCGAGTCATCACATTCCTCCCCCCTTAAAAGAATTTCGTCCCCGAAATTACTAGTTAGGAAGAATGGTCCAATACCCGTTTACTTTTTCAACAACTCACAATTCAACATCCTACTAACTATCCTTTATTAAAGACCCACTATCACTTTAACCAATTTTCCAAAACCTTCTATAGTTCCAATCAATATTCTTCTGCTCAATCATTTAAATTTCAATTTAAAACCAAATTTTGAATTATCAAAATTTTCTCAATTTTTTTTTTCTAACTCTCTAAATTTCCGAAATTTTTTGCCAGCATCTCCTTTGCGCGGCTAGCTCGGTACAACTACAAAAGGCCTCTACGGGCTTCCTAAATTCCAAAAAGAAAACAAAAGCCAAGTGGCTACATCAAAAACCCAATCCAATTTAATACAGAATTTAAATACTAACCTTATAGTCGGGCAATTCAAATTTATCCTTCGGAACCAAATCCAGTTTCATTTCCCTTTATAACCTGCATATCTTACTTAGCAACAATATCCAATCACAACCTTTCAAATTAATTGATACATTTCTTTATATATGTTTCATACCCACTTCTATTCAAATTAGCTTTTCCCATTTCTATATGAATTCAATTTATTTTCGATTTATAATATTGAGTTTTATCTTTCATTTATAACTAATTTATATCATTATTTTATTTTAGTTTCGTCCACTAATTTATTTCAATTTCCAATTTGAAACCATTTTGTCGCTAACAAAAATTTTCCATTTTTTTTTTAAAAACTTTCTAACTCCCAAAATTTTCAGAATTTTTTTGGCATAGTCTCCTTTGTACGGAGGAGCTTTTGCAATTTGACAAGAGATATAAATATATATACATCGACCCACCCGATCGAAAAAAGCAAAAACAGTTCATATTTCCTATTTGTATTACGTAGGCGTATCTTATTTAGCATTTTAAGCATGCGGCTTATTTATTTTAGCAATTAGTGCAATCCAAATCCATCCAAACGGCTTCCTGGTACCTGTACTTACTGAATTTAAACATATAAATACCATATATATGAAGTTTATAACATTTCTCTTACTTAAACAACTATAACACATCAATTCTAAAGAAAAGCATTCCAAATAACTTCCACAAGCAATTTATATGTTTCCAAAACTAATTCAATTGCTTTCAACCAATTTATATACCATTTCATTCAAATTTTAATGGTTTGTAACTCCATTTCTTACATTCCATTGATTTTTAATCCAAACAAGCTTATATTCGCTCCAATTAATTCTAAAACGAATTTATTTAGTCCCTATCAATTCACAGAAACTTAATTACTTTTATTTACGTCATACGACGATTCATTCAATACAAATTCGGTAATATTCGCTTAATAGAGTATCTATTTTAGTTATAACTGCTTCAAATTAATTTCAACTCATTCTATAATTAATTCCATTTCTTTTCTAAATTATTTACGAACCATTCATTGCATCTCTGTATTGGATTTATTTTAAGACTATCTCATTGAGCTTGACGACATTCAATGCATAAAATATATCCATTTCCCAAATAAATTTAACCCAACTTTATATATTGGTCTTCCACTTTGCTCGAAACCAAGCCTTTATTGAATTAAATAATTTTACCTTCAAATTAATATGCCTCATAACTTAAGTTCATTTCAAGAACCCAATTTCAATTAAAACTCTGATTTAATTTCCATTAACCCATTTATTCATCCCATCTGAATTTTTAACTCATTTACTTTATTCATTTCCGAAGTCATTCTCACTTTATTTTTATTTACTTGGGTTTTGTTTTGCAACTCAAAACATTGCTATTTTAATCACTTTTCTTATATCCAGTTTTCTTGCAGATTTCATTAAATATTATTCAAATCACACTTGAATTTTATTTGTAATTCAAACCATCACATTTTCCAATCCAACTCTATTTTATTTTTATTTTATAGCATCCTTACCTATTCAATTCATCAACAAGTCCAAGTCGAATTCAATTTACAATTTCTAATTCATTTTCAAATCAAAATCTAAGTATTCTTATTTAGTCCAAAAGTTCATGTTCTTTCATTTCAATATTCTGATTTCCCACATCAAATCTATATAGAACCACATACATTACAAGTCGAAGGTGTTTCGGGTATCACTTTAGCACAACAACTAATTTCCAATAGATAGTCACGTTATTACTATACAATCTAATCTTATCATAACACAAAACATTTTATATTGGAGATATCAATCAATTTAAAACTTTTACCAAATCCAATCACCCACAAGCTGGATAAATTACTCACATTTTCTCTAATTATTTTAAAATAAATTAGATTAAGTATTTCCATCACTATAAATCTTGCTTACAACCCATTGATTTAATTCAAACCAATTAATTAATCATACACCAAGTATCTATCTTAATTATTCAACCTTGATTAATTTCTATAATCAACTTAGAAATGGTCTTTTTATCAATCACATAAATTAATTAGCCTTACTTAACCATTTACATTGATTTAACTTCCAATGGATTAATTACATTCATTATCGATCCTCACATTGCTTCCAGTAATTAATTAGTTTTATAATTAATTACATTTAACAAGTGAATCTTTACACTAAAATTTATTCATTGATTAAGCTCAATTAATCATATTCAGTAATTAATTATCACTTAATCATTAATTAACAAAACTGAGTTACAAATTTATTACTTCTTAATTACTGGATTATTTAATCCTTAATTACTAATTTATTAGTCTCTAATTACTAAATTAATTAATTCCAACTTAATCACCTAATTAATTAATTATTGTTCGATTAATTAAACATATACATTTCCTCTAACTAACCTTTATTTACAAATTAATTAATCTCTAATTAATTTAACTTACACTCCATTATCTGTTTCTATTTTTATATTTATTTATTTTTTTTATTTTTATTTTTTTACTTCATCACCATCACACAAATACTAATAAAATTAGCTCACTTGTAAAAGATAAGCAGTATAAAATCAAATTCATCCAGTCCAAGCTAAATGTCAAAAGGGTTCAAGCTAAACTTCCAAAGCCCCCAAAACACGAAACGACACAGAACTAAACTAACGTTTGAATTTTATAACTATCAATTGTGCAAATTGAAACCTAAGGAATCAAGTTCGAACCCCTTTCAGATGAAGATTTGAGCAAATAAACAATCATTGGTGCAACAAATAAGAAAATGAAGCAGAAATTACTCACCGATATACCTAGAACGAAGAGCAGTTCCTATCATCGATCTGGAAATCAAAATTCGAGCTGATCTGAACCCAAATCGCGATCGCCGCTATCGCGACCTCACCCTCGATTCGCCGTTCCAACCCACGAGCCTCCCACGCCGTCGACTATGATGGCATGCTCGCATGCGCGAAGACATCGCCTTGCCCGTGCCAACCTCGTGACCCTCCCAAATGTTCGAACCTCCTCGCGAAATCGCCGAGCGCACCCTCGAAACCGCCTCGATCTTCCGTCGCGTGTGCGAGCTCCAGGCTAGAGTGAACGAATTTAGTTGCTTTGATTTTTGGGATAAGGAACGGGATACGAAATTTTAATTAGTGGAAGGGGGATGAGATTTCATTCTTTTTTTTCGATTTCGATGCTGTATGAACCTTTAAAGGAGGGGGACGGAGATAACATATAAATTTGGGGGTGTGGCTTCTTGAGTACGAGTGGTAGAAAAATATCTCTGAATGGGGTACCTTTAGCTTTAATTATATTATAAAATTTCAAAACGTCCTGTTAATCGCCAGATAAAAATTGAACACCTCTAAAGGAATGCTGCTAGGCGATTATAAGGTTTTACCCGTGTTCCAAACACAATGGAACGTGTTTCGGAGGCTAATACGATCATATGCGCGAGATACGGAAGTAAACGATCAATTTTAAATTAAATCGATTAAAATAATTCGAAGCGTTTTGAGCTGCCAGGGTCAAACAACAACTTCGATTGCTACGAAAATTGAAATCCGATAATAACTATTTATTACGGATCCAATGGAATTGATTTTGTCGAATTCCGAGATTGTGCCTCGGAAGGCTATTTTTAAATTCAAATTTAAACGATATATTATTAAAACTGAACTAATTATCTTTAAATTAAATTCAAATCATTCTATTGTCTCCAGTATTATCATTATAAGTTTAATAAGCCTTCAAATTATTTAAACAGGCTTAGAAATTTCAGATTCAACAATTTACCCAATTTTCAATTATTAAATTCAATATTTAAACTATATAATTCATTGATTTAATTATCAAGTAAATATTGATATCTTGAATTCAAGTTAAAATTAACTTTTAAATAATTTAAAATCGATTAATTATTCCAATTTAATTCGTTAAAATTTCCGGGTCGTCACAGTAATATTGATTAAAATGATAAATGCTCTTTATTGTAATAAATGTAAGTTAAAACATACACTTGACATGTAAGTTTTAGTTAATGTAATGGTGTATTTTAAATTGATTAAAATGATAAATGTTCCTTATTGTAATAATAAAATGTAAGTTGATAATGTACATTTGATATGTAAGTTTTAATTAATGTAAATGACATATTTTAAATGATTAAAATAATAATGTTTCTTTATTGTTATTATAATGTAAGTTAATAAGGTACTTTTAACTTAACATAAGTATTTCAGCTCTAAATTGGATATTACAGTAACAAAGTTTATTTAACTATAAGGCTATGAAAAAATGACCGTGTTAAATTTTTTAAGTATATAAATACTTTGATTATATAAAAGTGGAAAGTATTACATTTCAAAAATGCTACGATTCCTTAAGGTTACATTTCCAAGATGCTATGATAATTTAAAGGAATATTTCAAGTTTAGTAAATTGAAGGAAATATTCAGTGATTTGAAAATTTGGGTTTCATTTAAATGATATATTATTGAATTAGTTTTGAAATGGAAATGATACTATTGTGATATGGTTTTGAAATGAGTATGATATTTTTTTGAAAGTACATACTATTCTGAAAGAAATGATATGATTTTGAAATGGATATGCTAGTTTGGTTTGAAAGTATAAATGATTTTGAAATAAATATCCATGGGTTATAATAACATTTGGTTGTTATAGAGACCGGGATCGGAAGTTGTCATACTCTCTGCCAACTCCGAAAATCACTTTAACAACTGTGCACGTGGTGGAGATTCCAGAATAAAGTAGGATGGTGGCGACGTCCTTTGAGGTATGAACGTGGACCTGACTCCCGTGAGTTGGCATAAGGTGGCTAAAACAGGAGCAATCGACGGGCTAATGAGGTCATTCCTCTGATCGGACACACTCCTTCGATATTATATTCTGACTTTGAGATTGATTCGGTGGCCACTTTTGATTTTTGATTTGGGGTTGTGGCTCGAGGTGGGCGGTAGTATCTGCTACGCGTTACCACCGGTCCGGAAGTGTAATTGGTATATCTACCCTGGCATTGCCTAGTTGTGCCGTGTCACCTACCCTAGCGCGCCTTGTACGAGTTTGATTTGTGTCGTACCTATGGAGTATCCTCTGGTAGCCTCCCGATCAGGAGGTATTATGGTACTGTATAGACTACTGGCACTATTACGTGTTAAGGGATATATGGGTAACCCCTTAACGCTATTAAAAAGTAAGTTTATTTTACTATAGACATTATTATAATAGCGAAATATTACTACATAGTAAATAGTTTAACAGATCCTTAGAGGATGGGCGGTCCCAAGCATCCGTTAAGTTACTTGTACCTTATATTACAGTTCACTTGAGTTGGTTTACATTGTATAAGTATGTATGTCCTGACTTGAGTGTTTTGTGTTTTGCTTTACGCTCGGGTCAGACTGAGTGATACAGCATTTGAGACTCACCTTCGAAGTTGGAAGCTTTGCTTGAAGATATAGCTATCTATTTCACTTTCGGTTATCCAGTTGATTCCAGTTATCCGGTTGGTTCCAGTGATGTATTCTGATACATACCTGTTTATCATGTTGAGACCTCCGTTGTACCTTGTTATCTCTGTTGTATCTTGTTTGACTCTGATGTATTTATATAGTAGCTTCATAAACTACTATATCTTTACTCCCGCTGCATTTTATTACTCTGTGTCTGTGATCTGTGATTATTTATTTACCGTTTATGCTGTGTTTTGCCAAATTTAAATTACAATTCGGTATTTTAAGCTATTCAAGTCCGACATGTGCGGATGCGAATGGTTGAAAATATCGGGTCGTTACATTTGGTATCAGAGCTTTGGCTCTAGGCAAACTTAGCATATATGGTAAATTTATTTGTAGAATCACTTTCATTTGAGTTGAGTTTCTTCCTTTTTGACCTGGGTTTCTTTTGAGTTTTGGAACGTTCCCCGCGGTTTCAAAATTCATTCTTGTCCCTAACTATTCTTCTTGTTTTGATTCTGGACTATCCCATAACTCCACTTCGAATGATCTTTATAATGAATTGGCGGTCTCATTAACATTCAGATGACTTGTAAAGGGGTGAAACTCCTTTGCAATTAGCATTGATTCATCGGAGATTTATATATATACTCGGTCTTTATGCTAGTACCTCTTGTTATTCCAAATTCTATTTCTTAAGATCGAATGTAGAATTACCTCATAATTCCACATTGATCTATTCGTGAAGTCACGGTTGACCTGGTTAAGGTTGCCTGCGATTTATGTAAGCTTATCCATTCCTTATTCTGTCAATTTAATCATCTTATCTTTTGTTTCCAACTTATCTTCGAATCAGAATTCTCTTGATTTGATTCAATCAAATTTGAATCCCTATTCTTGCTTTGTAAACCTATATTTAAAATGTTTTATATATTGTGTTGTTTGAGTTGTTGATGTTGATTTGGGTTTCCGATCGATTCGTCTGATCAACGCTATCGATAGGATTTCCAAAACACTTGAACAGAGCAAACTGACACCATATTGATTTCAAAATTTAGTAAATGATAAATTTTGTATAATTATATTATGTATGAGTTTGATTTTCTGAATTCTAATAATTAATTGAATAGGTTATTAAGAAATAATATTTGACTTTATATATATCTTGTAACCATTGACTTTTGTCTCCTATATAAATAACTAAACTATAAAACATAGCTATAAATTAATTTGGAAATTAAAATGAATCTAAATCAAGAACTTGAGAATTTAATTTCCGATGGTTTCAAACTTGGGTTTTAAAAGTTTTAAAAGATATATCATTTAAAGTGTTTTCCAAATAGAGATTGTTTTCAAAGAATTTTGATGTTTAAATCAGTGCCATTCTCTTGTCGTTGGAAAATAATTTTGGTGATGAGTGCAACATCATCGACATTCATTTTCGAGTTTCGAAGTGAAGAGACAATTCTGTAGCTTTGCTACTGTTTTTCTTGAAAATTTAATTGATTTGAATTTCAAAAATATGACTTGATTTATAATATATATGGATATATGATTTAAATTGGATTTGGTATATATTGTATATGTATTTATTTACCTCTAAATGGTTTGAAGTTAATCGGAAATGTAATTCTTAAATTTACCTTCAAGAATGTTTTCAATTATAAAATGAACCAATTTTTTGAATAAATATTTAAGTTGAAATAATTGAATTAGAAAACTTTATTTGTATAATATTCTATTGCATTTCCATTATAACTTACCTAAATTATTTAAAAGTTAACCATGTAATTGGATAATATACGATATAAAAGGATTTTATAAATAAAATTTGAGTGTTTATAATAAATGTTATACACTTAAATTTTAGTTATAAAAGGATTAATAAAGGTAAATAGAATAAAAAGTTAATTGAATAATATACAATATAAAATGATGTTAAAGAAATTTATTAATAAATTGGAGTAAGTCGTAAAAAGTGTAAGTATACTTAATATATGTGATTATACATATATTAAGTGGAATAAATGTAATAACCATCTGGAATAAAGAAGAATGAAACTTATTGAATAAAATTTTGAGTATAATAAATGATTTCAAATTCACGATTTTAGAAATTGTTAATTGGGTGATAAGATAATGAAATTATAAATAGATAAGATTTAATTAACTTAGGGAAAATTAAATGGATGAAATCAATTATTAGTTTAAGTTAAAACTTTCATGGTTTTAAAATTTATCATCTTATTTTGTTTTCCAATCTCTTATCCTTCGGTTGTTCCTATTCTCCTCCATCCTAAGCGGGGAATTGAATTTCAAATTGATCTTATCTTCTAAAGTTCGATTTGTAGTTCTTCCTACCAAAATACCTTTACCAGTCTGTTTTGGAAAACTTTTCGAGAATCTTCTTCGTGCTTGTGTCCTTGATTACAGAGGATCTTGGGAAGATCATCTCCATCTTGTTGAATTTACCTATAATGACTGTTAGCAGGTATAATTTCAATCTTCTTTTTCTATATTGTCTTAATTCTATCTCATTCTATCGGTCGTCTCTATTTTCCATGCCTTGTTCCTTTTCGGGGACGAAAAGTTTTGAGTGGGGGAGAGTGTAACAACCCATAATTTTGTGAATATTTTTAATTAAATTTTTATTTGAAATTTTGATTTTCAAATCTTTTAAAAGGGAATTTTTAGTATTTTTCCAATGTAAGTTTGGAATTTGTTTGTAATTTATTTTTCAAATGCAATAAATAAACAATTTTTGAAAATTTTATATTTTGGTCAAAATTTGAATTTTCAGTTTAAATTTTTAAAAAATTTGAATTTTTAGATTTAATCTTTCTCTTTAAAGCAGAATCAATTTATGATATCTGTTCTGCTTTTCGTTTCGTTAAATTCTGAGTTATACTTTTTAAATTAGATAAATTACAACGTTTTACACGCATTTATTTTCTATATTTCAATTTCTATTTTTCTATGTTCATTTCTATATTTTTATTTTCTATGTTATTTTATTTTATTTTTCTATTTTGTTTATCTAAACTTTATTTATTAGATTTTACTTGTGTGTATATCTTTTCATATAAGGCTTGGAAGAAATCAAGGAGACATGCGTTACCTTTCTTTAATGCTTGTCTTCTTATTTACCAACCCTCCTTATTACTTACCCTAGCCATTCACCATTTATAGCCGTGAATTGCTCTTATTAATCACGTAGAAACATCTCAAAATATCCTCTTTTCAATTGCATTTAAGAATAATATATATATATATATATATATATATATATATATATATATATATTTGTGTGTGTGTGTTTCTTTCTCCTTATTTCTTGCCTTTTATTTCCTAGCCTTTTTGTTTTCCTATCATTTACTCCTTTTTAGCCGTTCAAATCTTTTCTTGCCATCCACTCCACTTCATAATTCACGTACACATTTACTTCACATTTCATTTCTAGAAAGAAATGTATGCAAATAAATGGCTCGGAGAAATTTAAGAGGCATACGTTTCATTGTTTAAACTCTTGCCTTTTTCATTTGCATGGCCTTTATTATTTCCTAGCCATGAATTACTCTACTCATAGCCTTGCATATCGAGTTGAAAATTTACGTACCAATTTTTTTTATTTCCCATCTCTTATTTTTCCATTTGCATTTAAAAATAAAATATATCGTACGTTTCTTCCTCCTTAACTTATGCCTTTCCGTTTCCCTAGTATTCATAAATCCTTAGCTGTTTTTTTTCTTATATAGCCATGTATTTCCTTTTATCATTCATGTACAAAACTCCTCAAATATATCTCATTTTATTCCATTTCTCATTTCATCCCTTGAAAGAAAGAATTATTTTTATTAAATACATCAAGTATTTGTTGCCATTTTATTTTCCAAACCATTCAAAATCTTGCCTTTTATTGCATAACCTCTTTATTACTTACCTTAGCCGTTCATTCTTTTAATCTAGCCATGAATTTCTCTTGCCTATCACGCATAAAAACTTCCCAAAACTTCTCATTATCATTAGTGTGAAAGAAAATTATATTCAAGCTCTAGATCCATGGCTTCTCTTCCTCTTCTTTCTTTTTCTCCTTTTTCTTCTTCTTTGTTCTTCATGATTATACTCAGCCTCCGGCCTCTAGCACACCTTTAACCATCATGACCAAGCAATATAAGATGATGGTTGAAACCATATGTGGTGTAACCAAGCCATTGATTGATTAAGGCAAGTTAAGTCACTTTGATTCATTTATTTTTCCGTTGTTTTAACATCTATTGTTTTGTATTGAATCATATTCTTATGTATGTAATATTTGTTTGCATACAAGATTTGGATCTGACTCTTCATCCACTCAAGTTCGCATTGTGCTTTGTCGTGCTTTTTCGTGCTTTGCGGAGTTTGGATTTTTATTCTGAATTTGTCAATTATAGCTTTTAAAAGGTGAGTTTTTATCACTCTACACATATGTACTTATATTTTTGTGAAAAAAATGACAAGTGAATCTGTAGACATTGATATGTCATTCATATATGCCTGTCTTGTGATTACATGATGATAAATGCCGTTTATATATTTGTTACATCATTTGTTATGATATTATATGTATACTGTTATTTTATTTATGTTAATCACCACTGCAAGTTCCCTATCACTATTGGTTGAAATGATACATACCCGAACGGACTTTAGGATAAGGAATATCACTATGGGCTGAAATGATAGGCTCGAGTGATTTTTTATTGATTTTTGTCGTATTTATTTTTCTTGGGAGCGCGGGTTTGAAAAGATAGAACCCAGATTTTTCTTTTTAAATTACGGATTGAAATGATACATATCCGTATCACTTGACCTAGGTTAGAAAATATTATACACGCCCATGGTTAATATTTTTAAAGTAATATTTTCCTAAAAAATTATTAAGTATTTTGAAATTTTGGAATATATGGAATTTTAACTTAAAATTTGATTTAAAGATTTGAAATATAAAGAGATATCAGTTTTTATAAGTTAAAATGTTAGAAGCTGATAATTGGTTTAAAGTGTAAAGTTTTAGTTAATGCAAGAAACATGTACGGTTTTAATTTATGAAAGAAATGTGTAAAGTCCTAATTAATGAAAAAAACATGTAAAGTTTTAGTTAATGCAAGAAACATGTAAAGTTTTAATTAATGCAAGAAACATGTAAAGTTTTAATTTATGAAAGAAACGTGTAAAGATTTAATTTATGAAAGAAATGTGTAAGTCCTAATTAATGAAAGAAACGTGTAAAGTTTTTAGTTAATGCAAGAAACATGTAAAGTTTTAATATATGAAGAAAATGTGTAAAGTCCTAATTAATGAAAGAAACATGTAAAGTTTTTAATTAATGCAAGAAACATGTAAAGTTTTAATTAATGAAGGAAATGTGTAAAGTCCTAACTAATGAAAGAAACATGTAAAGTTTTTAATTAATACAAGAAACATGTAAAGTTTTAATTAATGCAAGAAACGTGTAAAGTTCTAATTAATGAAAGAAACATGTAAAGTTTTAATGAATGAAAGAAACATGTAAAGTTTTAATTAATGTAATATTGATTAAATGATAAATGCTCTTTACCGTAATAGAAATGTAAATTAAAATGTACATTTGATAATGTAAGTTTTAATTAGTGCAATATTGATTAAAATAATAAATGCTCTTTACTGTAATAGAAATGTAAATTAAAACGTACATTTGATAATGTAAGTTTTAATTAGTGCAATATTGATTAAATGATAAATGCTCTTTACTGTAATAGAAATATAAATTAAAACGTACATTTGATAATGTAAGTTTTAATTAGTGTAATATTGATTAAATGATAAATGCTCTTTATTGTAATAAATGTAAGTTAAAACGTACATTTGACATGTAAGTTTTAATTAATGTAATGGTGTAATTTAAATTGATTAAAATGATAAATGTTCCTTATTGTAATAATAAAATGTAAGTTGATAATGTACATTTGATATATAAGTTTTAATTAATGTAAATGACATATTTTAAATGATTAAAATAATAATGTTTCTTTATTGTAATTATAATGTAAGTTAATAAGGTACTTTTAACTTAACATAGGTATTTCAGCTCTAAATTGGATATTACAGTAACAAAGTTTATTTAACTATAAGGCTATGATAAAATGACCATGTTAAAATTTTTAAGTATATAAATACTTTGATTATATAAATGTGGAAAGTATTACATTCCAAAAATGCTATGATTCCTTAAGGTTACATTTCAAAAATGCTATGATAATTTAAAGGAATATTTCAAGTTTCGTAAATTGAAGGAAATATTCAGATATTTGGAAATTTGGGTTTTATTTAAATGATATATTACTAAATTAGTTTGGAAATGGAAATGATACTATTGTGATATGGTTTTGAAATGAGTATGATATTTTTTTGAAAGTATATACTATTTTGAAAGAAATGATATGATTTTGAAATGGATATGCTAGTTTGGTTTGAAAGTATAAATGATTTTGAAATAAATATCCATGGGTAATAATAACGTTTGGTTGTTAAAGAGACCGGGATCGGAAGTTGTCATACTCTCTGCCAACTCCGAAAACCACTTTAACAACTGTGTACGCAGTGGGGATTCCAGAATGAAGTAGGATGGTGGCGACGTCCTTTGAGTTATGAACGTGGACCCGACTCTCGTGAGTTGACATAAGGTGGCTAAAACAGGAGTAATCGACGGGCTAATGATGTCATTCCTCTGATCGGACACACTCCTTCGATATTATGTTCAGACTTTGAGATTGATTCTGTAGCCACTTTTGATTTTTGATTTGGGGGTGTAGCTCGAGGTGGGCGGTAGTAGCTGCTACGTGTTACCACCGGTCCGGAAGTGTAATTGGTATATCTACCCTGGCATTGCCTAGTTGTGCCATGTCACCTACCCTAGCGCGCCTTGTACGAGTTTAATTTGTGTCGTACCTATGGAGTATCCTCTGGTAGTATCCCGATCAGGAGGTATTGCGATACTGTATAGACTACTGGCACTATTACGTGTTAAGTGCTATATGGGTAACCCCTTAACGCTATTAAAAAGTAAGTTTATTTTACTATAGACATTATTATAATAGAGAAATATTACTTTATAGTAAATAATTTAATGGATCCTTAGAGGATGGGCGGTCCCAAGCATCCTTTAAGTTACTTGTACCTTATATTACAGTTCACTTGAGTTGGTTTACATTGTATAAGTATGTATGTCCTGACTCGAGTGTTTTGTGTTTTGCTTTACGCTCGGGTCAGACTGGGTGATACATCATTTGAGACTCACCTTCGAAGTTGAAAGCTTTGCTTGAAGATATAGCTATCTATTTCACTTTCGGTTATCCAGTTGATTCCAGTTATCCGATTGGTTCCAGTGATGTATTCCGATTCATACCTGGTTATTGTGTTGAGACCTCCGTTGTATCTTGTTATCTCTGTTGTATCTTGTTTGACTCTGATGTATTTATATAGTAGCTTCATGAACTACTATTTCTTTACTTCCGCTGCATTTTATTACTCTGTGTTTGTGATCTGTGACTATTTATTTACTGTTTATGCTGTGTTTTGCCGAATTTAAATTACAATTCGGTATTTTAAACTATTCAAGTCCGACATGTGTGGATGCGAATGGTTGAAAATATCGGGTCGTTACAAGTTTGGAGTTAGTGCAGATTAATTAATATTTTTCATAATACATAATTATAATGATTTTATTTTTAAAGGGAATACTAAACCCTCTTGGGTATGGTTTTCTAAGATCTTACTCTTACGACCCTAACATAAGAAGTAGGTACCAATTCAAACTCTTATTTTTGTAGGTACCTAACAAGTAAAAGAAGAGATGGATTCTTGATAGTGTATGTTCTAAAGACATGACAAAAAAAATAAATATATGCTTTCAAATGTTAAATATATGGATGGTGGCATCATCGCATTTGAGGATAACTCTAAAGGATGTCATTGGCATGGGGAACATCAACAAGGGTATATCTAATTCTCCTTTAATTACTAATGTCCTACCAGTGGAAAATTTATAGCATAATCTACTTAGCATAAGTCAACTTTACGATAAAGGATTTACAATTTCTTTCGAAAAGAATAAATGTAACATTTTTTATAAAAAAGAAATCTAATTTTTAAAGGAATAAGAAAAAGAAATATCTAAATTTTAAATATAAAAATATATAATAATAACAACTTGTGTCTCTTAGCCAATGATCATGATCCATGACTATCGCACAAAAATTTTGTCATATAAACTTTAAATATATTAAAAAGCTTTCTAAAAATGATTTGGTAAATTGTTTACCTAAAATTAGCTTCAAAGTTAATAATATATGCGATGCATGTCAATTGGAAAAATTGAAAAAAAATCATCTTGTAAGTCTAAGAAATTTATTTCGACTCTTTAGCCTTTAGAACCACTTTATTTAGATTTTTTTTGGATCAACATAAATTCGATCTCTTAACTAGAACAAATATGTATTTGTCATTGAAGACGATTTTTCTACATACACATGGACTTTGTTTTTGAAACATAAAATTGATACTTTTGAAGTCTTTAAAATTTTTGCAAAAAGAATTTAAAACTTAAAGAATTTGAAAATTTAAAATATTAAAAGTGATCATGGTGGTGAATTCGATAATGAATAATTTTATAATTTTTGCAATAAGAAAGGTACAAATCATAAATTTTCCATTCCTAGATCATCTCAACAAAATGGTTTGTAGTATAAGAATGTGCAAGAACATTATTAAGCGGTAGAAAATTAGCGTAGAATTTTTGGACAGAAGCCGTGCCTACGATTATGTTTTTAATCATGTATTTGTAAGACCTTCAACAAAACATATGCCATATGAATTTTTGTCGGATATTCAGAGAGAAATAAAACATATAGAATATTTAATAAGAAATCAAATATTATAGAAGAAACCTTACATGTTCCTTTTGATGAAAATTATAAAATAAATAGTGAGAAGATGATAATATTTCAATATTTCAACCAACAAGTTTTGAAAATCTCTCTCAAAACGAAAATGTTGATAATACGTTAAATTCACCATCTCGTATTCTAAAGGATCACATCCTCGTCAATATTCTATGTGAAATTGACAGTGGAATTAAAAATAGAAATTAACTAAATCAAATGGGACAAGTTGCATTTACTTCAAATATAGAACCAAAAGAATGTTAAAGAAGCATCTAAAATGACTTTTGGATTTTAGCAATGTAGGAAGATTTAAATCAATTTGAACGGAAGCGTTTGGAATTAGTTCCAAGACCAAACGATCAAACCATAATTGATACAAAATGAGTCTTTAAAAACAAGATAGATGAAAATGGAGATAAAGTAATAAATAAATTTAGAATAGTAGCTTAGATCTATAATCAAGAAGAAGGTATTGAGTGTAACAACACGCCTTTTTGACCCCCAAATGTCAACACTGATACATCCTCGGTAACCATGTGCCAAGCACCCAACTGCCAGAATGACGAACTGTTTGGGTGAAGATAAAAAAAATAGAATAAGGAAGAAGGAACACAATATCAGAATCTCACAACGTAATTATCATATATAATATCAAAAGACAGTATAAACTGTCATGCCAAGATACAAAGTTTTTCAAAGTTCCAATAATCAGGCCTAATAGTTATAACAACCTGTCCTACAAATGTTGATGATTTACCCATGAAGTTAATTCCCCGCTATTACCCCACTATAACCCTGCTATATCTCATTGTAGATTTCCACCACTATGATTTTTCCATATATTCTTTATGCTTTATGCCCCGCTATTTCCGCTATATCCCATTATTCCCGCTATATCTTCTTTAAAAGAAAAGAATTAAAAAATGACATTTATATATTATAAAAATTACAAAATTAATTTATTTAGTTTAATTTTTAATATATTTTTAGAAATAGAAATGCTCTAATATTCTACTAAATTCAATTATGTTATATAGTAGTTTTACGTTTATTTATAGTATATTCGCACATGTTTTTATTTAAAATTATTTATGTAGTAATCATAATTCAATTGAATGTTAAATTTTCATTTAATTACCATTTATTTATTTGTAAAAAAATTAAGTACGAGTTTTATATGCTATTTTAGATTCATCCGCTATATCCCGCTATATCCTCGTTGCATCCCCGCTATGACTTTTTGCACATCTGCCACATTGAATCTGCCGAATGCTTTAACTGCATAGTGATATACATAAAGTTATGCCACGGAAATAAATACTTTGGTAGATAGAACTCCAACTCTTCTCCAGAATCTCCAAAATTTCTAAAGCTAAATCTAAATACATAAATGGGCCTGACTAGAGCATTATAAGAATATAAAAATTGGATTAGTCTATTAAACCAGTGTGAGAAACACAGATCAAATAGATGTTTAATGTTATAAAAACCTTTCAAAATAATGGTACCTGGGAACACCTTGTCGCATATAAATATGGATGAGTTTTTATCTTACGATAACCAAATCGTTTATAGAGAATCTAGTGATATTACGATAATGTCTAAGGTTCAAAATAAATATTAATCATAACCAAAATGGTTACATTGATTACATTCCAACATAATAGGGGTACAACCATAATCGATAAGGAACATTCGCATAATGGATTTTCCATGAAGATCTCTTCGCGGAAGCCAAATCTAAACACTTTGCACAAGGATTAGAAACTACCATTTGAGCATCGTATATCTCTAGATAACATATACCATAAGGTAAACACAAAGGCCCACGTTCGAACATTAACATGAGCCACGTGAAATAAATACCATTAACTCCCGCGTGCAACATCGATAAGCATACTCTAGATATGAAGTTGATAATGCCCTATCGTGGGATTGCAAAACCCCAGATGGTGCATCTTTCTTTGCCTTTAGCCATTTTCGATATCAAGGATATGTTCGGCATCTTTTACATAAGTCTTCATCATTAGAACAGAACATGAATCCCATATTGGATCCCTTCATCTCGAAAAGACCATGAATCACTACATGGATTCGAGCATCTTGAACAGATCTCGAACCTCCACATAGGTTCCCGCACCAGTCTTCCAACGAATGCTAACGCTATCTTCTCTCTTGGAGTACTCCTTAAAGTAGACAGTCCCTCATGATAGCATCGTTCAAAATGTTAATGCTGACCTTTCCTTTAGGCTTAACCTTAGGATAGTCAGTTCAACTCTATAACATTCCACTTCACAATCGCTTCCCAAAAAATAGAACTCGTACACTAGTTTTGAAGTGGTATTCGACCGGTAAAACACTCACCAATCTCGGTCTCTTTAAAATCAATCGATGAATTTTCCAGTTAACTCAATTTTGATTCTCTCAGAAGTAAGCAAAAGCTAGAGACGTTTCATACCGATACTTCTCCCTGGGAGTTCTTATGGTATGAAATCGCGAAGCCTTTAGATAACTTCTTAAGTCATATTTGGTCACTTTCGATAGTCGACTAATTGACTATCTAGTGTAGGATAGATGTTTTTAAATGGAAACCAAGTCTAGGTTACGTTCCATGAATGAATAAACACACAAAACACTATCATCATAAAAAAAAATCAAGCCACACAAAGTATGATTAAGTTAGTTAAGCAACTCCTAATCCCTTCCATTTAATTAGTCTTATATTAACTAAAACTCCTTTATTAGTAAAATTCATTTAGCTAATAAAATTCTACTTTTTATAAAATATTCCATCACTTATTATTTCCTTCAAAATATCCATTTTAAGGATCTAAGTACTTTCACAAATCCATTAAAAAAGTTTAAGACGAATGTTACTTAAACATTGTCACCACTAACCTAAAACCGTTTCGCTTTTGCTTATGTTTAAATCATTCTTCTAAAGATCTATTTACATCCCTAAGTATAATCGAAAAGAATTAAAGATGAATGCGATTAACACATTGTCACAACAAACCCAAATCATTCTCCTACTTGTTACTATCTTTACAAACCTTTATTTTAAAGATCTAAGTTCATATTCGGTTAAGATCGATAATCGACTATTCGATTATCTAGTCAAAAACCATTGCTTATATGAATCGCGATTCGTACACTTAACTCATTTTCAACATTCTCAACTTAACCATTCCTCAATCAAGTGTGACGCTAGGTAAGTTTGAGTACCAGTTGCTCTAAGCTAGCCTAGACACTTTATTCTTAAATCCCATAAATGGACAAGCCTACTTCATCGGCTTTTAGTTTTAAGTATATCATCAATGATTTCCATAAAAAAATAAGAAATCAAACACGATTAACACGTTTTTGACATTTTCCACTTGCCTATTGCTTAGTTAAGAGAAAAACAATAGGTTAGAGCTCTATTGCTCCGTGCCTACTCGACATCAATCTTAACTCTCACAAATAGATAAAATTACTTCGTCGGCTTATTAGTGTTAAGAATAGTTAATTACTTTTCAAATAAGCAATTAAACAATTTAACCATTTGGCCATTAAGCAATTACTTACCCCTTTCTAAACCTTTTGTTTTATAATCTAAAACAAGATACTTATATAAGACTGTTCCATGATATTTATATAAGATATTTTCGAAGATATTCATATAGGATTTTTTTATACTACAAAATACTTATAATATGTTTTAAAAAATTCCTTTAAAATATCACCTGAAAATAACAAGTTTGAAAAATCATTAGAAACTTGAAAATGATATGTTTTAACAAAATATCTCTCCTTTGAAAATTTACAACTAATTATTACAAATTTATAAAGATCCCAAAACACTTTTAAAATACTCTACAAATAATTGGTAACCACTTGTAAAAAGATTGAAACAAAATACATAAATCTAAATATCCTTTCAAACCTTTTAAGTCCAAAAAACAGGTCTAAACGGGGAAGTTTTGGACTAGTGATGTTTTGGTCATTTTCAAGTTGTTACTTAACTTTTTACTATTCAATATTTTTATAGTAACAAACACACTACATATATAAAACAATATAAATATGATGAGTAACCCCTAAGGATCTCTCTATAAATTTCTATAGCAATTACCAAAACAAGACAATTACAAACTGCTTTTATAACGACTATCGCTATAAGTGCACTTCTAAATCCGAGTCAAAACTAAACCAAAGTTCATATATAACCTATATTTTTTGTTCAAGGTCTAGTCACAAGTTGTATAATTCCATTCATGTCCATTCCAAGTTTGTTCAAGTTCATGTACATGGATCATATATGTCGCTTAGTTTTAAAGTAAGAATTTCAAAACAATGTTTTAACACAAGTTAAAAACAGTTCAAACAACTTTAAGACAATCAAACACAACATATATATGCTATATTTTTATCCAAAGTTAGGTGTTAACTCACCTTTAATCCAACCAAAACCATGATCCAAGAATCAAAGGCTAATCCCACTTGTAACCACCTCCTTCCTTCCTCCTTTCTTTAGCTTCACCTTACATTTCCTCCCTCCTATACTCCATAAAGCTCATGGCCAAAGTTTCCCATAGTTTTTATCCACTTCTTCATTTTTGGGCATAGTGGAAGGGTTTCTAATATTGTACTAAGCCTTGCTGTAAAAGCCGAAGTGATTTGGAGTTGATTTGTAACTACTTCTTTTTAGAACATAACAAATGAAGAAGAAGAGAAGCCATTGATTCTTACAACTCAAGCTATGCAATTATTTTGATTATTTCCTAAGATTGTACCCCTCCTTATATAGGATTAGGAATGTGAATGGGAAAAGACCATAAACCCCTCAAAACCCCAACATCATTAGTCACACACATCGCTTCTCCTTTATGTCAAATTTGCTTAAGGGTTAAGGATTTTCCTTATATGCTCATTTCCTAAATATCTCCCCTTTGCTCATGCATGAAATCATCCATAAAGTTTATTTTCTCAAATGGAAAAATATTTTTATTTCACTTATTAATTTCCTAAGAAAATATGTGTATGTAAAAAAAATCTGAACAACTTTTGACAGTCAAAATGATGTTTATCGATAAAACGATTTTTAGTTACATTATCGATATTTTTCCAAAGAATATACTTTTGTAAACAATTTTCCAAAATTTTTTTACCATTATTATTTATGATTTATAGGGGTTAAAATGCTTATTAAATCATCTTAATAATATTTAATCCAAGATTCAAATATTTAAATAATTCAGATATTTAAATACGAAGTATCCGAAATTTTGGGTCGTTACATTGATCATCAAGAAACTTTTGCTTATGTCGCTTGATTAGAAGCTATTAGAATTTTACTTGCCTTTTCTTGTCATCGCAATTTTAATTTTTTTCGAATGGATGTTAAGTGCGCATTTTAAATGGATTTATAAAAGAAAACATCTTTGTTGAATAACCACCTTTATTCGAACATTAAAAATTCCTAAACCATATATTTAAACTTAAGAAAGCTCTCTTGATAGATTAAAATTAGAAAACTTGATTCTAATTAATTTATAAAAAAGCACGATAATGATATTTTAATAGTCTAAATATACGTAGATGATACTATTTTTGATTCCATGAATGAAACATTATATGCAATGACTTATAATTTTACTACTTTAATTTGGGATGTTTAATTAATTTTAATTATTCAAATAACTATTTTATAAGATAAATAATTTATTTTAAATTATTATATAATGATAAGAAATTTATTTTCAAGTTTTGATTATATAAATTATTTGATTAGAAATTGAAAAAATTACTGGCATTTAGATTTTGGATTTACAAAGTTTGACAAATGGAAATGGTTTTAATTTTAGCAGCATTTTTTGAACACACACATACATATACATGCACATACATATAAATGTGTATTACAATTAGTCAAATCAAAGCTAAAAGAAAAATCTAAGAATGCATACATATAAGCCCTTATATATAAACAAATTCAACTTGAAAAAGCAAACTCACAATCACTCACTCATTAGAAGACAAGCACATCGGAGGGGAGTGGGCTAAGAGGTGGGTTTGGCCAAAAGTAGGGGAAGTGGTGTAGCGCATTGTTGACGGGAGATGTGATGATATCATTATAGATATTTTTGTTAAAAAGTCTATAAATAGCACCTACACCCTCTCATTTCTTCACATCAAATTGTCAAGTTCTTTTCCTTCCACACAAGCTTATTAATGGCTTCCATCACCTCCACTTCTTCTCCAAAATATTTCTCCATCATAGCGAAGCTATGTTACACACACACACACACATATAATATCACCTTAGTTCTAGTTCAAAGTAGTTACATCCACTTCTCCATCTTGGTCATGCTCATATAGGGCCACCATCACCTCGCTGAGCACCTTCACATATTCACTTATGGGTCATGACCATGCCTATAGAGGCCGAGCTCTTTGGGATTTGAACTGGGAAAGAAAAAGCGTTAAAAATTAGGAAATGGGTCGCTATATATGTGAGAACAAATTCATACCTTTTATTAATAATTTCTATGATGATATGATATGTTTATATGCTTGTTATGTTACTTGATCGTGATGTTTTGGATGTTGATTATATACTCACTTATATGGAAATGATTGATGGTAAAATACACGTAGAATTTACACAAAGGAATCACTTCCCTTTATAAATTATAATGGTATATATAACATTGTTAACCTCTTTAAAAATGGATAAAAATGGTTTATAAATATTTTATAAACATTAAAATCATTTCAAAAGTGTTTGAAAAGATTGGAAAAAGGAGTCAAAATATGAACATCGCGTAATGGTATCGTGATTTCATGCCATAACAAGTTAAATCCATTTATAGACTATATTATGAGTCAGAATTCTTTGGAATATGAATTTTACGAACTTTATAACAATAGTTTACTAATGAAAGAGAAAAATAGTTTTCATTTAATAAAGTTTGAGATATGTCTAAAACAAGTTTTCAAAATAGTCGCGTTTTGGCAGTTCATAAACCATTGTTTTCGACCTTTTAAAATTTGTTATTTTTAGATCTTTAAAAATACGAAATAAATTCCATAAATATGTTAAAGTGTTTTGAAAGGGATTTGAGTTATAATAACGGACATAATTATATAATGGAATAAGTATTTTTATCTACAAAGCTTTAAAATCACTATTCTCAGCAATTTAACAACTGAATTTGGCAGTTCTTGAACACATGATTTAAACTTGCATTTCTCTTCCTGAATCTTTTGGAAATGCTTTCTAAATGACCATACAAGTATTTTAAAGGTTAAGAGTCGATCAATAACTTAATCGCCTTATGGATGACAAAGAGGTAGTCTTTAGGCTAGAGTTTGGAAAACTAGTTGCCTGCTCCCCTAACTATCAGGACTGGTGCGACGAAAGGGATAATTAATTTGATTTACTTGGATCGTATTTTCTTAAGTGAAAAGAAAAGATATTTGGAATTTCCCACAAAGTTAAACAAGATTTCAAATAATATTTTGAGGTTAAAAAGAACGTTCTAGTTGAACTCTATATTAAATTTTGAGTAGGGAACCCATACTATCCATGTGAATTTAAAAGGTGATTTCGCCGTTATTCGACGAATAGTACATGTTGAATACGGAAATTAGTGTTGAGTATAATTAATCTAAAATCTATGAGTTCTTTTTACTCGATACTATTAGTTTGGGTATATGGTAAACGATGTCTTAAACAACATTGTTTTTAACCCATTAAAAGATATGTTTTGGAAATAAGTAAGCTCCATTAAGATTGAAATTATACCAATAATAGAAGATGGTCCAAAGTTAAAAAGAGATTTACTAAATCTGTATATGCTAAGAATAAATGGTTTAAAATATATTTCAAAAAATATTTTGTTGGATATAAAAATATTAGTTGATTGAATGATGATAATCAGTCACCCCCGTACTTAACATCTTTTCTATTGATAATTGGTTCGGAGAGACCGAGTTTGGATTTTGATGATTCCTATCTGAAAACCACTTCGAACCAATATACGCATTCGAAAGAGAATACTTGTTGAAGACAATGATTTTTGAAGATGAAGATCTTTATAATGCAGGGCTGCTAGCCACTAACCTTTGGGGTGATTCACATATCATATATATATAGTGGCAGTAGTACCTTTATTTTGAAATCTTCAAAGCAAATGATTGCTCGCTACTAATCCTAGGGTAATTCCCAAAACCAGATATAGTAGGAGTATCTATGGTTTGTCCTATTCCTGGACAACTTGTATGGATAAGTGTCTGACATTGCATTTCTAAAATCATGTACTTTGGTTTTTACAAACGTACATCTATTTAGTGGTGTAGGAGGTAACCCCTCTTATACTTAACGCCCTTCGCTGAGACGTATGAACTCAGGGGTTGTACTTTTGTGAAAATCAATTGGTGTTAGTCAGAAATGGCAATGTGGCATTCAAAGTGGGATTTTCTAGTAAATGTTACCTCTGGCCTCACACATCGGTAATGAAAAAATAGGGTAGATACATCAAGGTTATATGGATCGCACCCATTAAGATATAGTCATCACCTTTCTAGACTACCCTCTATATTTCAAGTTTTTGGTGTATAAGATCCTAGAAATGGTTGGGACCGACTGAGGTGGTGTCATATGCGGTACTATCCAGGAATGGTTAGGCCGGTCTTGTGTTGGTAGAGGTTGGAGCCTCAGTACATTTTTCTAGAGATGTACTGTACCGAAGGTAGTCCCTTACCTTGTCATTGTTATAAATCTATTCACCGATATGTACCTTTACGGACTTGATTGTATACCTAAATATGCTATCGAATTTAACAAATGTGATAATTCTGGCTATTTTAATACGTTGTTTGAAAAGTGTTTTGAAAGAAGAATAATATCTCCGAATTTGCATAGTAAAAGTTTTGATTGTCATGAGGTAAAATCCCATCTGTGTTTATCTGCGGTATGGTCTTATGAGACATCTTTTAAATTCAAAAGTGTCCGCTCTTTTGAGTTTTCTTACATCAATCCCATGACTGACCTGAAATTTATCTCTTTTCCCTTAAACTTTTGGGTGCCTAATTTTTAGGCAGTCAAGTAGTCTGATTTAGCTTGGAGCATTTTGGGGGAGCCTAGAGTAGAATATTCCTCTGTAGATAGTTATCTATTTCTATTTCTGCTATATTATGTCTAAGTATATACCAGCCCTTGAGGGGATAGACAGTTATAAGTATCCCTGGCTGGGTTAGTACTTGCCATGACTCTGATACATCATTTTAGGAGTGACTGTATATACTATCTTTATGTATAATGATAAGTTGGTCAATGCGATGTGAGAATCTTTGTTTCTATCTTCTATCTTTATTTTCTTTTACCCTTGATTATCTGCTTTTTTAACACTTGAATTTGCAGCATGTGAATAGTATGAATGTATTAGTATCGATTTTCAAAGGTCGAAAATGCGGATCATAACATTATGTCATGAATTTAATATTATGAAAAAGGAATTTGAAATGCTACATATGAATGAGTTAAACTATTTTCTAGGTTTATGAATTAAACAATCAAATGATGGAATTTCTATCTACCAAGAAAAAATATTGTAAAGCTTTATTAAACAGATTTGAAATGGAAAACATATCTAGTAAGCTAACTCCGATGAGCACTAGTCTTCATTTACAAAAGAACGAAATTGGTAAAAATATAGCTCAAAAACTTCATAGAAGTATGACCGATTCCTTATTATATTTGACAACAAGTCGACCCGATTTAATCGTAAAAGTCTGTTTGTGTGCAAGATTTTAAGAAAATTCCAAAGAATCCACTTATGAGCTGTAATTTTTTTTATGTTACTTAAATAATACTAGAGATCATGGACCTTTTTTTATCTAAAAGAGTGCCCATTTGAACTCGTTTCATATAGTGATGTGGACTTTGGAGAATGCAAAATGGATCGAAAAAGTACTAGTGACACGTGTCACTTCATTGGTCAATTTCTTATATCATAGTTTAGTAAAAAGAAAAATTATGCATCACTCCCGATATGCAAAGAAGAATATATTTCTACAGCTTTAACATGTGCAAAAATTATTTATGTGCAACAAATGCTTCAAGACTATGGTGTTCTTCTTAAAAACTCACACATATACTGTGATAATACAAGCACTATTAACTTATCAAAAAATTCTGCTAATCATTCATGAACAAAACATACCGATATTTGACACCGCTTTTTAGGAGATAATGTAGAAAAGAGTGTCATTTTTGTAGAATTTGTTAGTTTAAAAATCAAATAGCTGATAATTTTACTAAATCACTAGTAGAAAACAATTTTATAAATTTGCATCGAAACTTAGGTATATGCCCTCAAAATGAAATATTGTAATACCAAACTAAATTTAACTAGTTCAATTATTATCTAGTTTTAATCAACTTTAAGTTAACAACACACAAAATAAGGTAAATAGCTATCTTTGACTAATTATAAAATCTTATTTAAAGTTAAACCCTTTTCTCTTCAACGCACTACTTCAAAAATGGCATATAAACAAAGTTTGTCATCTTCCATTGAAATTACCTTCATTTCATCATCAGAAGAATCTGATGATTATTATTCTAAAGGGAAAAAAGTTAAAGAAGCGATCACCTTTGATGGATGTTTGATAAGGCACAATGAAAAATATGATAAAACTAAAAATATGCAACGCAAATTTAAACGACAGCATGATGCTACTATAATGGAACAAAGGAGGATAAGGTCAGAGCAACAACGACAAGGTGAAAATTTGAACGTCATTGAAAGGATATTACCGGCTTTTATGGAAGTAATCAAACAAGAAATGCATTAGCAATCAAAATTTGGTGAATTCAAAACCATTGGGAATTTATAATCCACAAAAACTGCCTCTGTCCAAATCTAACCCCTTTGAGATATTACGATTAGGGGGGGCCATTTGATAATAAAATAGCTATCATGTTTACAAATACCATAATTAATATTTCATTAATATTATTTTTTAAATTTATAGAAAAGTTTGTTTGTACATGTATATATTTTTTTCCTGGAAACCATATGTCAAACATCTGATTGGTCTAACCAGATGTCCGAGATACGGTCAAACATCTAAATAGGCCACTCAGACGTTTGACACAGTCCAGAATTGTTTTTTATATAACTTTTGAAATTATTTCCTTGTTCATGGTGCCGACCACCCCACTAGCTCCTCAACCCTTCAGTTAAAACAGCCATCTCCCTTCATCTTTTATTCACTGTACCAATTTTTTTTCGTCACAAACCGTAAAATTAAGTCCATGGCACCTAAAAACTCCTCTAAAATCAAATATCTCTGAGAAATGGAAGACCAGGGAGTCCTCATCCGACCATCCACCTGTCATCACTCAAGAATAATTAAAGGAATGACTTCACCATGATTCGAACATCATGAGAAGGTATTAAACTTTAACTAATATGAAGTTCTTCCATGATTTATTCTATAAAGTTGACTATTTTTCATCGTATAATCTAAAAGCTCTTATGGATAGTGCATAGATTACCACCTTGTTCTAATAATGTTAAAATTGATACCCTAGCTATACGACTCTTTTATGCTAACATAGGTGGCAAATTTGTTAACATACATAATGATGAAGGCTACTTAGGACTATTATTTACGGAAAAATTATAAAACTCCACTATAACCATATTGGTCAAATATTAGCAATTGATTATAAAGGAATTGAATTAAAATATGTATACATTGAACACCATAGGAGAAACCAAATTCGACATCATTTATGGGAAAACCAAGTAACTAAAGCAATTTCTAAATATTTACGCTCTAGGTCCCATCTATTAGAATGAATGATAATAAACACCCTTATTCCTTGTACCTAAAACCATGAAAAAATACATGACAAGCATTAAAATGAGTTGTATGCTATTATCGAGAATTTTGATGTGAATTGGGAAAAATTCCTTTAAGATGAGATGTTGTCCTTCTTCGTGCACTCTAGAAATACCATTTTCTATGGACCTTACATAACTCACCTTATGGTGTCCGAAAACATTCCTTTTGTGTTTGACGATGCAAAAAGTATTACTTATGCTGGTAAAAAATTCTTAATCCTCATGGACATACCTAAGTGGCTCCTTAATATATTTCTTATGATGAGCATTTGCAACATCTTAAACAATAAGCCTCATCGACAGGTGCTACTGTAATGACCCCTCCACTATGCCCATATTACTAAAGAACATTATAAACAATGTTGTCTAATAATATAGATAATATGGCTTGTTAAGGGCGGTTGAATGTGAATATATCTTTAAACTAATGCTGACACATCATACCTACAGTTTTTCTTGATCTTTGGAATAAAATTTGACGTGTACAGTCTTAGTCTAACGTCGTAATCACAATGGTTTCTCAGAATCGGAACAGTATATCATACAAACAATAGTCACAAATCACAGAGGAATAATAATTATCATATACATATAAAAACCAAGAGTCTACAAAATATAACACTATACTTACATAATATACATCTGGTGCAAATCTCTAACAAATCACTAAACACAAATTTACATCTCATAACCAAACACAAAATCCTAAATGAGATAAAGTCAAAAATGTCTATCTCCTTCCTAGCACAACCATTTGAAGGTCAACCTATCCTGTAACCTGAAAAGTCTTGGCTTGACTTGAACATTATAATATCATTTGAGTCACACTCTCTCTAAACATCCGAAAAGGTGAGAACAACATATTACACAAGAATAAGTGACATATAGATAAATCCAGATGTCCAATATATAACAAGTCATGGAATTAATTTAATTCAGCATTTATTTCAAGGCATAGAGTTATATATTTAGGTCACAAACATAGATTATTCACTAACATAAAATTACTGAATAAATTACAATATTCCTAACGCAAAGAAATCAATTCCATACCGTGGCAAAAAAATTATGGTATCACTTATATCAATTTGATACTAAAGATCGAGAATGCAAAACCTCAACATGATCACAAGGATCGGGGAATGCAGAATCTCGACACAACCACAAAGATCGAGGAATACATAATCTTCATGATCACAATTATCGAGGAAAACTAATTCTCAATTGATCTCTACACAATCACAATTATCCAGGAACATCGAATCTCGACTGATCACGATGATTGTGGCAAGCATGACTCGAAAACTAGATTATTAAATATTATATATATTGTAAAGAAACCCATGAGTATACCACTTAAGGATCTATCGGTCCCACCCAACACCAAAAGATTGTAAACTCTAAAGTGTCAAATACAATCACTTTTAGTAATCACAAGAAGTTAACCAGATGTCCCATATCTCCTGGTGAAATTCAAATATTTACTAGAAGCTAGTTGATCTCACTCGCTACGGATACCACTGAAAAACCTAAACTGTATTCTCTTAAGGATCCATCGGTCCCACCAAATACCAAAAGAGAAGACAACCCTAAAGTGTTAAATACTTCCTAAAAGTAATCATAAGAACTTAACCAAGGCGTCCCATACTACTCGGTGAAATTCAAATATTCGTTAATAGGCTAGTAAGTTCTACTCAAACATTCTGTTTAATGAGTTATACAATATTCGATAAAGTGTTAGTTGGGAGCATTTAAACCAATCTGTAACAGTAAATAGATTATTAGTATTCCCTATATTATAGAACTAAGAATCTCAAAATATTTATCTTATCAGGGTTTAAAATATAGAAATCCAAAAGTATACATTTTCATATAGAAACGAGATCCAAAAACCTTATTTATCATTAGATAAACTATCCAATATATTCCATTTGATCTCAACACTCACACACACATATACATGTAGTTGTCTGCAGTTTCCATAAAGTTATATTGTTCACAAACCATATTCCAAAACCATACACACATGTACACACTTTTAAGTAGCCTTTTATTTTGTAAAACCATATTTATTAACCTTCCAAAGCCATTTTGATATATAACCATTTTTACTTTGAATTAAACTAGGCTTATATTTCCCAAAACCACATTTCCCAATCCATAACCATTTATACTAGTAATACTTAATATATATATAACTATTTGTTAAAATCATTTATCAAAGGAATTAGATTAGTTTAGAACTAAGTTTAATACTTGTAAACTTTAAATTAACTCTTCTTTATATGAAAGTATTTTGATAGATATAATTTTCGCAAATTTCAAACCTTTGAATCAAAGTGAGTCAAAGTCCAAATAGCACAAGGCAATTCACTACACCACACACATTATTAGAACAACAATTTGGTCCTTAAAGTTCTACTTTTATTTTGTATTCACATCTATTTTTATGATTAGTATACCAGTGGAAATGGATGTCGAAAGAACCCCACACAAATACACCAAATATAAGAAAACGTCAAAAATACACATAGTCACGAATGGGAGAACAAACATGGGAACCAAGGGTTTTAATCTGGAGCTAAATCAGCTCCATATTTTCGCCCATCGATCCATTGGTCAGGATATTTTCTAGAGCTATTCTAGCTCTAGAAATCCTCTCGGCCAAACTCTGGTGATGGCGGTTCAATCGTATATCTTAAGTGATTGTCCTTAGGTGATTTAAGAATGCATGAATCGATATAAACAACCATAATTATCAACTAAATGTGATCAAAAAGCTAGGGTTTTAATAATTTAGGAATTGAACTCTATAAAACATGACAATACAACTATATATTCATCTAATTCAACCAACAACAATTAACAATCATATACAAACAAGTTTCGAGATAGTTGGTGAGGTAAACTCACCTTTCAACTTGAATTTGATGAAATGATCTCGGATCCTCTTAAGCTAACACTCTTCAACCGCAAGCCCCGAGTTGATTTAAAAAATTGCAACCAAAATGGGTCTTAGACAAGAAAACCTAAATTAAACTTACTGAACCATGTAGCAATAGGTGGAGGAGATTACCTTCTTTTTGATTTCTACGAGAATTGGCTAAGAATTCTAATATTTGCAACTTGAATTAGGATTATAGGAGCTAGGGTTTAGAGAGTATATAAGAGTTTATTCTCTGGTTTGGTTGGAAGAAAAAATGAGAATGAGAAAGTAACGTACAACTTATTTTCTCATTCATTATTACGCACTATTTGTGCCAAAAGGGTTTGGTATGGATCTAATAAGTTACTATTTACTTCTTATATCATTTATAAAACACAATTTTCAAAGTAAATAATAAATAAAAATATAATTTAATTTCACCAATTTTTACCGAAACCAATCACAAGTTTAAATTTCCCACTTCTCTTAATATTGAAATATGTTGTAAAATTAAATATCACTTTTGAAAATAGAAGTTATTCTCATTATTGTTATTAAAATAAACAAAAATAACTATTAGTTGTAAATACTCATTTTAAGCAATAAATCTCAATACTAACTTTATCTTAAGTGCCATGTTTAAATAATTGATTTAATAATATCTCAAATTTAAATTGGAATCCTCTTTAAGAAATAAAACTCATTTCTTAAATAAATCAAATCAAATATTCTCAAAACTAGATTTAATTTCATAATTAAATTTCATAAATCACAAACTAGAATTAACTATCCATAATTAAACTTAATCGATCATGTAATTAACAATAGAGTTCTTACAAACTCCCTCCTTAAAAAAGTGCGTTCCCGCAATTTCCTTAACGGAAAAAATCTATAATTAGTTTCCAAATTTCATAAACTCTCTCAAGAATTTTTTTATTTATAGCTCTTTACTTGCCCAAGGTTTAAAATAAAATAAAACCATTTTTAAATTCAATTCTTTCTAAATTTCATCTTTTAATTCTAATTTCCAATCATTACTTCGAGTTAACTCTTTTCAAAATTTACATTATTCCAAAGAATATAATCTAAATCATCAAATATAAGGTTCCAATTCCTTCTCCCATTAATTTCTCATTTAAAATTCCAAAATTTAACATCCGTCCAAATTATAAAATGATATACACAATAAATTAAATTATCATATATTATTCATCTTAGTATCTATTTTAAAATAAACATTCACAATTTACAAATATCAAATAATAGTATGATGTTGCCTTTGCTATCCATAGAAAAAGACTATCAAATGGTCGCGATGTTGATCATGGAACCAACATGGCCACACCACTAATCTCTGCTATTGCTAATGTTTGGTGGCTGCACATGTCATCTAAATTAATACATATGATGCACTCATATAATTTTCATCTAAATTCACTAAACCCCCAAAACACACATATATACTATTAAATAAATTTCCCCTTAGATTTTCTTTCAAAAACCTTTTTCCTAAAATTTTCAACTTTCACAAATAATAATATCAAATTTCAACTCAGTTACTTAATATTATTATCAAAATTCTGATTAATATTTCCTTTTAAAACCCATCACATTTGTATATACTTCTCTACAAAATATCTTTTTACTTCCAAAATTTATTTTCACAATTTTTTGATTTTTTAACTTCTAACTGATTAAGATTCATTAAATAATTTACTTTTATTCAACCTTAATATATACCAATTCCAGAATTTAAAATATTTCCCTTAATCTTATCTCGTTATATAAAATAATATTAAGCCATGAAATTTTAATGATTTATTTCATCACCTGGCTACAAAGTTGATGACATATAATATCAACATTGACTCACAATTTTCTCCACTTCTCACAATTTATTCCATGGCTAGAACATTATTTCCAATTATTTTAAACTCATATCTTTTGAAAATTTCCAAATTAATTATTTCTCATGTCAAAATGTCTCATTCGATGTTTAGGAGCTCCTATTGATAACATGAGTCCCACATATTAATCAAAATCCTTAAACATTTTTTGGACAAGTCAACACAATAAATATCACAAGTTTTCCTTAGCTATATTTATTTTATTATCACTAGCATCCATGCATCCAACTTAAATAAATACAACCAGGCAATAGATTCTTAACAACCAATTAACCAAAACTAAATATCCGCTTTCAATGGAACAATTACATTCCTAAAATTCCACAGCACAACCCTAATTATTCCTAGATTGTTTAAATCTTAAACTTACTTACTCAAATTACCTAAATTCTCTATTAAAAGAAAAATTTTCACTTTAAATTACTTCACTCTAATTTATCTCTTTTAAAATTAATTTCCCAATAATCCAAAAGTAATTTTCCAAACTCTAAAAGATTTTAACATGTTACTTTCCAAAATTTGGATGTCACAAATTTCAATTTATCTAATTAGAATTTTAAAACAAAAATACGTCCCAATTGATTATCTATCCCGATAATCAATTCATATTCCTATCTATATAAGTAATTAATATAACTATCTACCACGCACCCAAGGAACAGGACTCCAAGTCTCATTAGGTCTAGATCTACGATATTATATGCTATAATGTTCCAACTCAGCTCTACTACCAAACTATAATGACCCTACTGCTATATCCATATTATTAAAGAACATTATAAATAATATTGTCTAATAATACGAAGAATACGGCTTGTTAAGGGCAACCGACCGTGAATATATCTTGAAACTAACACTGATACGTCATACTTACCGTTTTACTTAATCTTTGGAATAAATTTGATGTGTATATCTTAGTCCAAAGTAATAATCACAGCAATTTCTCAGAATCAGAATAGTATATCATATAAACAACAGTCACAAATCACAATGGAATAATAGACATCATATACATATAAAAACAAAGAGTCTACAAAATATAACACTAGACTCACATAATATACATCCGGTACAAATCTCTAAAATCAAATATAGATCTCATAACCAAACATAAATCCTAGATGAGAAAAGCTAAAAAACAAAAATGTTTATCTCCTTGCTAACACAACCATTCGAAGGTCAACTTGTCCTATAACCTGAAAAGTCTCGTCCTGACCCGAGCATTAAAATAACACTTGGGGTCAGACTATCTCTAAATATCCAAAAAGGTGAGAACAAGATATAACACAAGAATAAATGACATATAGGTAAATCCAGATGTCCAATATATAACAACTCACGGAATTAATCTAACTCAGAATTTATCTCAAGGCACAGAGTTAAATGTTTAGGTCACAAACATATATTAGTCACTTAGCACAAAATTACTAAATAAATCACAGTATCCCTAACGCAAAGAAACTTATTCCATACAGTAATATCCTGCTACTGTTTTAACTTATAATAATAAATTTTGTTAAAAAAATTCATCGTGGATATAAAATAAAATTTGGAGTAAAACGCCACGAGCGAAATTGTAATTAGAGACCAAATTATGGTAGGGCAATTCACAGTTAGTGGTGTGAAAATTTATTTGAGGGGTATACATTTATTTACTAAAAAATAAAATAAATGTCTTTATTTCCATTCGACCTCACCTCTGCATACTTACCTCTTTCATAATTATGCATCTCTTTTATGATTATAAATTAACCTATGCGTTTAACGTTTTCCTTATGATGAATCTAATGGCTGCCTATATATAACCCTGCAAATCACATTCTCTAAAAGCACGCAAACATAAATTATTTCACTGCCATCCATCTTCATCTACACTAAGCAACAGAGTGAGTTTACTTTCCCTTTTTTTCTTTATTTTTTGGATGTAACTTGGTATATAAATTACTTCCTTTCCTTTATGCTTCATTATTGAGTATAATTGTTTCATTTATATTTACCAGCAACTTGTTGTATAACTTCTATTTGTTCTCATCTAGTCTTTAAAGTTGAAAAATGCCCATTGATCTTCCTATTTATGACAATTTTCAGAATCAAAATTTAAATTTTCATTTACTCATCCTGCTCTAATTGAAACACACACCTTCATCTTTTCTTATAGCTCTATAAAAACTTCTTGTTCTATTCTTACGTACTCAACATGTAAATATATATATATATGTGTGTGTGTTTGTGTATGTGTGTGTGTGTGTGTGTGTTACGTATAATACGCAAGTTGCATGGAATAAATTTTGTATGAAATACATCGTATGTTGTTTTTGATAAAACTAAAGTGGGCTACGCAAATTTGAACTAGAATTGTGTATCCTGTGGTTTGTCTTCTTGTATAATTCTTTTGTATACTGTTCTTTCTCATCTTGCTTATCTTTGCCAAGGACAAAGCATATCTGTGCATTTAATTCCCTTTGCTTTACTCCATATATCTATTTGTTATTAAAAAGGAAGTCTCCAATTTTGATTCATAAGTACACATGAGTGGTGAGTAGCATGAAATATATTTTGTACAGAATATATATATATATATATATATATAAATAAATAAATTAAGTTCAAAACTTCAATCACCAATAAATCAAAATCTAAAAAGAATTTGAGCACGAAACCAAAAGGAAAGATGTAGAAGGAAGTGAGGCGAACAAATCGACTAGCCGACGGACCCCATGGTTATCAGAAATGAGACCGTTATGTCTATGCCCGTACGATGAACGAGAGCGTTACGGTCAAAATGGAAGATAAAAGCAGGACTGTATTGCGTAGCGGAGTGCGACGGTGGTTTTGATTCAATCGGTTATGGCACGAGATGTTAGGGCCATGGTCGAAAGGCTAGTGAAAAAAAAGATAAAGGAAAGAAAAAGAAACGTAAACAAAGTGGCCAAGAAAATGTGCGCATGTGTTCATGCATAGAATTGGAAAAATTAAATGATGAGGTGGCATGGGAAATGGTGAGGTTTTGGGTGTGTATGCATGTAATTTTTTTAAGGAAAATGAAAAGTAGAGAAATGGGGAGTAAGGTTGATGTGGTACAGTAAACATGCATAGAAATAATAAAACGTTAATTTTAAGAAGGAGAAAGTGATGATGTGGCATGAAAGTGTACACAATTCAATCACTAAAATTAAATGTAAAGCACCAAAATGCAAAAAAAGTAGGTGCTTAAATTGATTCGCTGTGTTATGAAGTTATGGGTATTCTTTCTCATATGATTTGTTTATTATGGATTCGCTAAGTTATGGAGTTATTTTGGGAATGGACTGGCTCGAGCACTATCAAGCTCAATTATACTGTTCGAAACAAGTAATCATTCTCCAACATCCCGATCACCCTAAACCAATCCTTATAGCTCCAAAAAGAGAAAATGCCAGTTCAGGTTATTCTTTATTTGGTTTGGAATCCAAAGAAGACGAAATAAGGCAGATTCAGGTTGTAAGAGATTTTTCTGATATCTTTGAGCAAGGTACTGGTTTACCACCACATCGAGAAGTTGAGTTTAGGATAGATTTGAAACATGGAACTCAACCTTTTAGTAGACCACCTAATCAAATATGCCCTAGTAAGATGGAAGAAATAAGATCTCAAATAAAAGATCTTGAGCAAAAGAATTTCATCAGGATGAATAGTTCTCCTTGGGGTGCATCATCTTTATTTGTTAAAAAGTTAGATGGATCTCTTTGACTCTGTATAGATTACAGAAAATTGAATAACCTTACAATTAAGAATAAATATCCACTGCCAAGGGTTGATGATCTATTCGATCAACTGAGTGGTGCAAAGGTCTTTTCACAACTAGATTTAGACATAGATTTTCATCAACTAAGAGTTGCAGAGGACAGTATTCCACTCACAGCATTTCGAACGAGATACGGTTCCTACAAATGGTTAGTAATGCCATTTCGATTAATGGATGCTCTAGCTTATTTTATTGAATTTACGATTTTCTCCTATTCTAGAAGATCGTTAGGGTATGTATCATTTCAACCCATAGAGAATTTCTACCAACAAGGAACTTGTAGAGTGAGAATAGAATATAACATATCAATAACAAGCATATATCATTAGTGATAAAATAAATAACAGATCATGGTGTTCGATGTCACAGATGAACAGTTACAGATAATAGCATGCCATATAAAGCAATTATATAAATAACAGTTAAATGTAGCAGCATATTTCACTTGTCATTACAAGTGAAATCAAACTTAATAAATACAAAAATGTTAATCGTGAGTGATTGCTCACCTTTTAAGACTAGAGAATCATGAGAACAAGATGGAAATGGGCACAAATAGTCGAAAAATCACGAAACTGATACGGATAAGCACGAAGTGACAATGGGACAGCGACAAAGCAAAGCACAGTGAACTGGATTTGATGAAGATCAATGGTATAAGTGAACTTATATGTAACTATATATAAATAAAAAATCATATTCCAAATTCAAACACATATTAAAAATCTTTATAATATATATATATATATATATATATATATATATATATATATATATATGAAAATTAGTATTAAATTTAAACATATATACATATATCCAGATCATAATCTATATATATTTTAAGATCATTATTAAATTTAAACCCATATATTTAGAATATTTACATAATATATTTATATATTTAACATCAATATTCCTTATAAAAGTCAAAATTACTTACTTATTAGAATATATCCATAAACTCAAACAAGTCATATATACACTTATATAAACTTATTTATCTATAACAAATCAGATGGAAAAATAACAGGAAGATATGGAAAAACAAAGTAATTAGCTAATAGTAATATATACATAAACAAATATTCCTTTATCATCCATATAATATATATAATTAATATACATAGAGAAAAGAGCCTACGACTTTACAAAACAAAATATATGTGCAGACTATATATATGTAGATTATAAACAACGATTATATGCAAATTCTATTTATACATAAATATATGTATAAGTCAAACTATGAACACAATATGTGCCAAAATATATTTATAAACAAATATATATGAAATCATACTGTAAACAGTCATATGCAATTTATGTTCATAACAAATATGCATATATACTCATATTATAAGCAAAACATATGCTAATTTTGTTTATAAACAAATATATATATATATATATATGTATATGTATATGTATATAATCCTACCGTAAACAAAACATATGCAGGCTACAAACTTCTATAAACTGACACATATAAATTTTAAACAAAACCCAAACAAAACATATGTATAAAATATACTAATATCTCTATAATAAAATAAACAAACTTATATACATATTAAAATTTAAACAATATTTATTATAAAATTGGCATAAAATTAACTTATTATATCATATATGATTATCATATATACAACTTACATACATCTTATATTTCTATAAATCAATATGTATACATAAACATTCATATAGAACTAATATATAAGTATATATAAAAATTTACGTACAATTACTACAGAGAGGAGGAGGGGATGGTGACCACGTGGCTTGGGTCTGGAGCGGCAAAGGTTTGGATGAAGTGATAGGTTTGGACACGACTGTGGAGGTGGAAGGGAGTGGGTGGCCGACGGCAAGATGGCCGAGGCCAGTTGGAGGTGGGCCTGGGCTAGCGGTTGGTGGGTAGGTCATGGAGAGGGAAGAAAGAAGAGGAATATGGGTGGCTGCCTCGTGTTAGCTATCAGCGGGAGGTAGGAGGCGGTAGAAGGTGCTGTGATGAGGTGGTCGGCTACGAGGCGGTGCAAGCTTGGATGGGTGGGGGCCGGAGAGTGGAGGAAGCATCCAGCTGGATGGATGGGGAGGAGACGCGCATGGGGTTTTGAGGAGAGAAGGAAAAATGAATAGCAAAAGGAATACGAAAACTAAATATGCATATATAAATTGGAAGAAGAAGACAAAGCACAATATAATTTGAAATGGACGAACCAGCAGAATATTTTGAAATGGTAGGAATGGCAAAAGTTAAATAAACATTTTGGGAATATGGAAAAGCAAATGGCTGTTGAATTCACCAGGTGGATATACGAATAGACTTACGAAAGTGAAAAGGCTCGAAATGTGGAAGTGCTATGACTGATCGTTTCACCGATTTCGTCATGTATCGGACGCCAAAGCACATAAAAGAATATACTGCGGAGATCATCACGACGAGACAATCAAAATGGTATACTGATATAAGTGGTACGACCATCCTATCAAAAGTTGATAATTGGTATCGGAAAATTCTGCTAATACGACGGAATTAAGATAAACGGAGCAAAAGCAGTCCAAATTTATGAAACGGAAGATGATGTCTCATTCCGAAGATGATTTACAAATTTATTATATTAAAACATTCAGGTTTCAGAAATATTTTATTATCATCAAATATTAACCGATTTAAATTGAAATAAAATTACACAAAAAATAAACTTCCATATATACTGATGAAAATTTACCATTGGCTATGTTTATATAGACGTATCCCAAATATCAAAATTTCATTTTCAAATTTAATTATTTAAAATTTCACAAAAATTCGATTAATTATGTTATTTGAACCATTAAAATTTATGGGTCGTTACACTCTCCCATACTAAAAACTTTTCATCGCCGAAAAGGAATGAGGTAGGAGGATAGAAACAACCAGAAAGAAAAATAGATTTGAAATATGAAATAAAACAATTAATTTAAAACCAAATAAATTTCATATAATTTTAAATTGGTTTATATTCAACTAATTGATTTCAAATAAAGGTATTTTCATTCAATTGATTTAATTTCAATTTATTAGTGTTTGTTACAAAATTTCTTTCAAACAAAATTATATTATATTTATCTCATTTATCAAATCTATTTGATTTCACTTAAGTTAATTTCACTTATAATTCAATTTTAACTATTCCAAAATTCATATTTATCTATTCATTATCTTACTATTCAATTTATCTCGATTAACATTTTTATAATCATAAATTAAGTGTAACATTTATTATAACCACTCAAAATTTATTTAAAATTTCCTTTAACATCATTTTATATTGTGTACAATTCAATTACATTCAGCTAACTTCTGAGTAATTTAGGTAAGTTATATATGTTGAAATACAAGTAAAATTTTCCTAATTCAATTATTTCAAGTTTGAATATTTTTTCAAATTTTTTTGGCTTCATTTTACAATTGAAAGCATCCTTTAACATAAAATTTAAGAATTAAATTATTGATTCACTTTAAACCATTTAGAGATAAATGTATACATATATATTCTATATATATATATCAAATCAAATCTAAAATCATATACCTATATATACATTATAAATCAAGTCATACTTAAGAAATTCAAATCAAATTAATTTTTTTTAAAAAAAATGTAGCAAAGCTACTAATGATCTCTCCACTCTGAAACTCGAAAATGAATGTCGATGATGCTGCAGTCATCACCGAAATTATTTTCTAGCGAGAAAAGAGAAGTGTGTTGGTTTTAAAATTCTTTGGAAACGATTTCTATTCGAAAATACTTTTAAATAATATACTTTAAATTTTTTAAAATCAAATTTCTAAAACACAGAAAATTGAAGTCTCAAATTCTTAATTAAAATTCATATCAATTCTAAATCAATTTATAAACCATGTTTTATAATTTCATTTATTTATATTATGTCAGTTTGCCCTGTTAAGTGTTTTGGAATTTCTATCGATAGCGTTGATCAAAAGAATCGATCGAAACCCAAATCAACATTAACAACTCAAACAACAAAATATAAGATATTTTTTTATTAACCACAAATACACTCCCTCACTTGATTATTCCAGAATGGTTTCAAACAAGGATAGAGATTCAAATTTAGAGAAACTCTAGTCATATAGAATTCTAACTAGAAGATAAGCTCGAAACAGATAAGATAATTAAATAACAAAAGAGAAAAGATGGATATACTTATATTAATCATGGGTGACCTTAACCGGGTCAACGGAGACTTCAAGAATAAGATCGATCTAGAATTCTGAAGCAATCGACATCTAATCACAAGAGATATAATTTAGGCATAGCAAGAGATAGCAGCATCATAAAGCGAGGATATAGAAATCTCCGGTGAATCAATGCCTGTTGTAAGGAATTTAATCCCTTTACAAATCATACAGTGGAGCTATGGGATACTCCAAAATCAAGAAGAACACGAATAGGAAGAGACCAGAATGGATTTCAGAACGAAGGGGAAGTTCCAAAATTTCAAAGGAAATCTGAATCAAAGAGGGGAGATTCAAGCTCGAACGAAAGTGATTTTGTAATTAAAATTTTACTTTGTAAGCCAAGTTTTGCCTAAAACCAAAGCTCTGATACCACATGTAACATTTCGGTATTTCGTGCCATTCGCATCCACACATGTCGAACTTGAATTGCTTAAAATATCAGATTGATAATTTATATTTGGAAAAACTCAGCATATATAGTAAATAAAATAATCACAGAATCACACACACAGAGTAATAAAACAATAAGCAACGGAAACAAATGAACAGCAGTTCATGAAGCTACTATAAATATAACAGAGTTAAAACAAGATACAACAGAAGTCTCGTATACATAGAAGTCTCAATACAATAGTCAAATAACAAAATCTGAATTATCACTGGAGTCAACTGAATAACTGAAAGATGAATAGATATAGATGGATCTTCAAGCGAAGCTCCAACTCCAAAGGTAAGTCTCAAATGTTGTGACTCTGATTCTTACCCGAGCATTAAATAAAACACAAAACACTCGAGTCAGGATTAACATTCTTATATCAATAAATCCAACTCAAGTGAAATATCAACTGAAATACAAGTAACTAAATGATGTCTGGGTACACATCCTCTAAGGATCCATGGAACTATCTACTATGTAGTATGTCTATAGTAAAGAAAAACTATTAAAATAGCGTTAAGGCGTTACCCATATCCCCCTTAACACATTTTATATATTCCCATAGTCTATATAGTACCGTAATCTCCTCCATACCGGAGGTCGTCTGTGGGCACCCCATAGGTATGGTACACAACAATTTTGTAGTGGGCTCGATATGGTAGGTGACAGGGCACAACTAGGAAATGCCAGGGTAGATATACCAATTACACTTCTGGGCTGTTGGTAACGCATAGCCTCAGCTACCGCCCAATACGATCCATACTCACAAAAATCCGAGGGTGCACCTAATCAATCACAAAATAATAGAATGGTATCGAAGAAGTGTGTCCAATCAGAGGAGCTACCTCACTTGGCCTGTCAATTGCTCCTGTTTTAGCCACCTTAAGCTAACTCACAGGAGTCAGGTCCGCGTATATACCTTAAATAGAATCGTCGCCAACCATCCTACTTCATTCTTGAATCTCCATCGTGTACATGGTTGTTAAAGTGGTTTTCGGTATTGGCAGAGAGTGACAATAACCGATGCGGGTCTCTTTAACAACCAAATGTTATTATAACATTGTGGTCATTTCATTTCAAACAATTCATAATTCAAAACTAAAATATCATGTCAATTTCAAAACCATATCAATATGATATCATTTCCACTTAAAATATATCCATTTCCAAAATCATAGCACTTTCAAAGTTATAACACTTTCGAAGTTATAAAACTTAGAAATTATAACACTTTAGAAATCATAACACTTTGAAAACATAACTTTGGAAATCATAATACTTTGGAAACATAATACTTTGGGAATCATAACAGTTTGAAAACATAACTTTGAAATCACAACACTTTCCTTTTTAAATAGTTTAGATATTAATAATAGTGTGTATATATAATAAAATAGTTTATATAATAAAATAGTTTATATAATAAAATAGTTTACATAATAAAATAGTTTGTATAATAAAATAGTTTATAATAAAATAGTTTTAATATATGTATAAAATACTTATAAAATAAAACAGTTTCCCAAATTTCATATATCAATTCAAATCAACTCAAATTCCAAAATCCCATTTAAATCAAATCTCAGTTCTTCCATTTCAATTCGATTCAAATCTAAATAAACCATTTATATCAATTTCAATATAGATTTAAACTACGAAAATACCATTTCGATTTCAATAGATTTCAAAGTTTAAATATTCAAACATTTTCAAAACTAAATTTGATAAATTCATTTATATCCGAATTTAACTTCATTATTATTTAGTTTTTGAAATATTCACTAAATAAAATCCAATGTCACTTAAATAAACCTCAAATTAACAATAAACTAAATATTTCCTTCAATTTATTTAAACTTGATTAATCACCTTAAATCAAAATCAAGTTATAGAATTATATCTTTAAATCTCAAATTCAATAGGTTTCAAATTGATTTTAATTGAGTAAAATTCTTAAACAATTACAAATACAGACTTCAAATGAACTTCAAATTTATCTTTCCTACCTCAATTTATTAATTTATTATCAAATCTATTTTTAAAATAAAAAATAAACATATTATATATTAATTAAATCAAATTTTATTAAATTAAATATTATTATTAAATTTATATTATATTAAAATTATTTTTTTATTTTTTTAAAATAGTAAAATTATAAGTAAATCTTAAAATTTATAATTTCAAAACTAACTTATAAATTTAAATTTCCCAAAACATTTAATTTTTAAAAATCAAGAATTTTAAGCATATATAAAATAACATTCACATATATATATATATAATATTTTAAAATAAATATTTATATAAAATATATATGTATTTCTTTTTTAAACTTTGGAAATCATTTCAAAATATATATAGACCAACAGTGTCTGTATATATTTTTCTATACTATGGTCAAGTGATACAGATATTTATCATTTCAGTCCGCAATTCAAATATCTATAGGTATATATCATTTCAACCCGCAATCCCAATTCAGAGTAAATGAAAATGGATTGGGTTTATCACTTCAACCCATAACGATTTTCTTCTATTCTACAAGATCGTTCGGGTATGTATCATTGCAACCCATAAGGACTAACAGGGAACTTGCAGAGTGAGAACAGAATATAACATATCAATAACAGGTATATATCATTAGTGATAAAAATAAATAACAGATCATGGCATCCGATGTCACAGGTGAACAGTTACAGATAATAGCATGTCATATTATATAAATAACAGTTAAATCTAGCAGCATATTTCAATTGTCGTTTCAAGTGAAATCAAATATAATAAATACAAAAATGTTAATCATGAGTGATTGCTCACCTTTCGAGAGTAGAGAAACACGAGAAAAAGATGGAAAATGTCACAAATAGTCGACAAATCACCAAACTGATATGGATAAGCACAAAGTGACAACAGGACAATGATAAAGCAAAGCACGATGAACTGGATTTGATGAAGATCAATGGTATAAGTCAACGTATATATAACAATATATATAAAAAATCATATTCTAAATTCAAACACATATTAAAAATCTTCGTAATATATATATGAAAATTGGTATTAAATTTAGACATATATACATATATCCAGATCAAAATCTATATACATTTTAAGATCATTATTAAATTTAAACCCATATATTTAGAATATATACATAATATATATATTTAACATCAATATTCCTCATAAAAGTAAAAATAACTTACTTTATTAGAATATATCCATAAACTCAAGCAAGTCATATATACAATTGTATAAACTTATTTATCTATAACAAATCAGATGGACAAAAAACAGGAAGATATGGAAAAACAAAGTAACTAGCTAATTGTAATATATAGATATATAAACAAATATTCCTTTATCATCTATATAATATATATATAATTAATATACATATAGAAAAGAGCCTATGGCTTTATAAAACAAAATATATATGCAGACTATATATATATGTAGATTATAAACAACAGTTATGTGCAGATTCTATTTATACACAAATATATGTATAAGTCGGACTATGAACACAATATGTGCCAAAATATATATATAAACAATTATATACAAAATCATACGGTAAACAGTCATATGCAATTTATGGTCATAACAAATATACATATTTACTCATACTGTAAGCAAAACATATGCTAATTTCGTTTATAGACAAATCTATCTATATAATCCTACCGTAAACAAAACATATGCAGGTTACAAAATTCTATAAACTGACACATATAAATATTAAACAAAACCCAAACAAAACATATGTACAAAATATACTAATATCTCTACAATAAAATAAACAAACTTATATACGAATTAAAATTAAAACAATATTTATTATAAATTCGGTATAAACTTAACTTATTATATCATATATACAACTTACATACATCTTATATTTCTATAAATTAATATATATACATAAACATGCATACAGAACTAATATATAAGTATATATAAAAATTTACGTATAATTACTACAGAGAGGAGGAAGGGATAGTGACCACGTGGCTTGGGTCTGGAGTGGCAAAGATTTGGATGAATTGATGGGTTTCGACACGGCTGTAGAGGTGGAAGGGAGTGAGTGGCCGGTGGCAAGGTGACCGAGGCCATTTGGAGGTGGGCCTGGGCTAGCGGTCAGTGGGTAGGTCACGGAGAGGGAATAAAGAGGAGGAATATGGGTGGCTGCCTCGTGTTGGCTGTCAATGGAAGGTAAGAGGCGGTAGAAAGTGCTGTGATGAGGTGGTCGGCCATGTGGTGGTGCAAGTTTGGATGGGCGGAGGCCGAAGAATGGTGGAAGCGTCCAGCTGGATGGATGGGGAGGAAATGCACATGGGGTTTTGAGGAGAGAAGGAAAAATGAATAGCAAAAGGAATACGAAAACTAAATATACAGATATATACTGAAAGAAGAAGAAAGAGGACAATATAATTTGAAATGGATGAACCAGCAAAATATTTTGAAATGGTAGGAATGGCAAAAGTCAAATAAAAATTTTGGGAATACGAAAAAGCAGATGGCTGTTGAATTCACCAGGTGGATATACGAATGGACTTAGGATAGTGAAAATGCTCGAAACGCGGAACCGCTATGACTGATCGTTCCATCGATTTCGTCATGTATCGAACTCCAAAGCACACAAACAAATATACGACGGAGATCAACATGACAAGACGATCAAAATGATACACAAATATCGGTGGTACGACCATCCTATCAAAAGTCGATAATTGACACCAAAAAATGCGGCTAAAACGCCAGAATTAAGATAAACAGAGCAACAACAGCCCAAATTTGATGAAACAGAAGATGAAGTCTCACTCAGAAGTGGTTTATAAATTTATTCTATTAAATTATTCAGGTTTGAGAAATATTTCATTATCATCAAATATTAACTGAGTTAAACTGAAACAAAATTACACAAAAAAAACTTCCATATTTACTGATGAAAATTTACCATTGGCTATGTTTATATAGATGTATTCCAAATATAAAATTTTCATTTCCAAATTTAATTATTTAAAATTTCACAAAATTTCAGTTAATTACGTTATTAAAAGCAATAAAATTTACGGGTCGTTACACTCGTGTATGTGATAAACGAGTTCTAATGAGTGTTTTGAAGGGAAAAAATTGGTATAATACTTGATACCTATTTGTGTTACATACATAATTGTTAGTGAAGTTTTATCATATAATAAAATGATAAATGTTCTTTATCAAAAATGGTAAGGCCAGGTAGAACCAGAACAGGCTCGATAATTGAGTCACTAAATGGTCAACCAAGTAATCAAAATGTACTTTTAACTATGGATCAATGGGTCGAAGTCATAAGCCATGTTCAAGGTATGGGTATGCTCAGAGAAATTAATCAAAATCTTGGATCAAAGTTTACCAAGCTCTGCAAAGACTACTCAAGTCTAGGTGGTAAACCATTCTTATGAATAAAGGCATCATGGGAGTTCATGCATGGCTGAGAACATGTGAAAGAATCTTCGGAGATCTGAATCTCCCGATCAGGACAAGGGAAGGTTAGCATCTCGACAGTTACAAGCAGGTGCCTTAGATTGGTATGAAGCCATAACTGCTACAACTCCAGAGGAAGACATATCTTGGTAAGAATTCAAAGATCTTTTCAAAGCCCATTTTCCACCCAAAGTAGAGAGGGAAGCACTGCTTCGGAAATTTATTGATCTTACTCTAAAAAATTTATCTGTAACTAAGTACGTCAATGAGTTTAATGCATTATCAAAGTATGGGTCGACACTCACTAGCACCCATTGGAAAAGAATGATTAGTTTGTGCTTGGTCTAAATAATGAACTAAGAGATAAGTTACTTACTCAACTCAGATTTTCGTTTGAGGAGATTGTGGACATGGCTTTAAGATTTGAAATGGTGCGAGAGCAAGATTCGGTTTCTAAAAGTCACCTACTCAGAAATGCCAGCGACAAAGGAAGAGACCATTCTTCTCGAAGAAGAATGCAAAATTTTAAAAGAACAAGCGACCATTCCAACCCAAGCAAGAGGAGCAGAAGAAGAAACAAGCTAAAGCACAAGTATAATGTTACTAATGTGGAAGGAAGGTCATTATGAAAATGAATGTAGAAACATAGGTCAAGGTCCTGTGAAGAAATGCTACAATTGCGATGAAATGGGACATATAGCAAGACAATGCACAAAGCCAAAGAAGCGGACTCAAGGGAATATGTTCGCACCAGATGGTCCCAGTTCAACAAACCAGATGAGGGAAAACAAGCTTAGGTCCTAAAAGTACTATTTTATGGCATGGATTATATATTAGAATTCTTTTCGATATAGGTGCATCACATTCATTTATATCGAAAGGAATAGTAGAAAAGTTAAAATTGGATGTCTCTTCTCTTAATATTTCTCTTAGGGTGGCAAATCCTAATGGAGGATGTGTTACCCTGGAGATGAAATGTAATGGAGTCATGATTTGCTTGTCTGGGTATTCTTTTTCATGTGATTTGTTTATTATGGATTTGTAGACTTATGGAGTTATTTTGGGAATGGACTGGCTCGAGCGTTATCAAGCTCAATTATACTATTTGAAACAAGTAATCACTCTCCAACATCCCAATCACCCTAAACGAATCCATATAGCTCTGAAAAGAGAAAATGTCAGTTCAGTTATTCTTTATTTGTTTTGGAACCCAAAGAAGATGAAGTAAGGCAGATTCCGATAGTTAGAGATTTTTTTGATATCTTTGAACCAGTTGCTAGTTTACCACCACATTGAGCAGTTGAGTTTAGGATAGATTTGAAACCTGGAACTCAACCTTTTAGTAGACCACCTAATTGAATGTACCCTAGTGAGATGGAAGAATTAAGATCTCAAATAGAAGATCTTGAGCAAAATAATTTCATCAGGACGAGTAGTTCTCCTTGGGGTGCATCAGCTTTATTTATTAAAAAGTTAGATGGATCACTTCGACTCTGTATAAATTATAGAAAACTGAATAACCTTACTATCAAGAATAAATATCCACTACCAAGGATTGATGATCTATTCGATCAGCTGAGTGGTGCAAAGGCCTTTTTACAACTAGATCTTGCCACATGTTTTCATCAACTAAGAGTTGTAGAGGACAGTATTCCACTCACAACATTTTGGACTAGATACGGTTCCTACGAATGGTTAGTAATGTCATTCGGATTAATGAATGCTCTAGCGTATTTTGTTGATTTGACGAATAAAATTTTCAAAAGTTATTTGGTTAAGTTTGTCCAAGTTTTTATTGATGATATTCTCGTCCACTCAACAACAGAAGGAGAGCATGTGATTCATTTGAAAGTGGTGTTAGAAACTTTAAGGGAACATCAACTTAAAGAATTTTTTTCAAAATGTCACTTCTGGTGGAAGAAAGTGAATTTTTTGGGACATACAGTCTCGGAGAAAGGAATTTTAATCGACCCAGCTAAGGTCAAAGCTATTCAAAAGTGGAAGCAAACTGAATGAATAACTGAAATCAGAAGTTTCTTGAGTTTAATAGAATATTATAGAAGATTCATAAAAGTTTTTTTCAAGATTTCTGCTCCATTAACTAATTTAACGAAGAAAGGAGTTAAATTTATCTGGTTGGATAAATGCGAAGGGGCTTACCAGAAGTTGAAAGAATTACTTTCTAATGCTCCAACATTAATAATTCTAGAAGGAAATCAGGATCTTGTAGTTTACACAGATGGCTATGGAACACGGCTTGATGCAGTGTTAATGCAATGAGACAGAGTTGTAGCCTATGCATCTAGACAACTCAAGCCTCATGAATTAAAGTATGCGACTCATGATCTTGAGTTGGCAGCCATGGTATTTGCCTTGAAACTTTGGCGACATTATCTATTGGGAGAAAGATTTGTTTTATACAAAGACCATAAATCATTAAAATATTTATTCTCTCAAAAAGACTTGAATATGAGACAGTAGCGATGGCTGGAATTTCTAGCTGCATATAACTTTGAAATTCAGTATACACCAGGTAAGGGTAATAAGGTGGCAGATGCTCTCATCCGAAAACACCAGGCCATAGTATCAATGCTATTGATAGTATGGAAAGAATTAGAAGTGTTATCTTCTTGTAACCTCCAGTTCAGAATAGTGGAAGAAACAACAGCCATGTTGACAAGTCCGGATATGAGACCGAGTTTACTCGATAGACTTCAAGCTAATCAATGAAATGACCCAATCTTGGCAGATCAAATTAATAAATTGAAGAATGAAAATGCATCAGAAGATCTCAACAAGTTCGAGTTAGACTTGAAGGGGAACTTGACATTTAAAGGAAGATTGTGTGCTCCTAACACAGCTGATTTGAGAAAAGAATTTCTAAACGAATGTCATCGATCTTTATTTTCTATACATCCTAGTGGTACAAAGATGTACAATGATATGAAGCAGATCTACTATTGGGAAGGCATGAAGAAGGACATCGGAGAATATGTGAAACGATGCATTACGTGTCAGTTAGTAAAGGGCGAACATCAAAAGCTCTCGATGTTCCTCAATGGAAATGGGAACAAATTTCTATCGATTTCATTAACGGACTTACCAGGTCAAGGTTAGGAAATGAAAGTATATGGGTGCTAGTTGATAGACGCGTTAAAAGTGCCATTTCATTCCTGTTAGAATGAATAGAACTATAGAAATTTTAGCCAGACTATTCCTGAAACATATTGTACGGTTGTAAGGAATTCCAAAGAATATAGTATGCGACCGTGATCCGATATTTACCGATCAATTCTGGCAAAGCTTGCATTCAGTCTTAGGTGTACAACTCAATTTTGGCACATCATACCATCCTCAGACGGATGGGAAAATTGAAAGAATAAATCGAGTTGTAGAAGATCTACTCTGGATATTTATCTTAGAGTTCGGTGTTTCATGGGAAGAATATCTTCATTTGATTGAATTCTCCTACAATAACAGTTTTCAATCTAGTATCTTTATGGCGTCATTGAAGCTTTGTATGGAAGACCGTATTGTTCTCCAGCCTGTTGATTAGAAACTGGAGACAGACTTATACTACGACCATATATGGTTCGAGAAATGACTGAGAAGATCGAGCTTATCAGAGATCGTATGAAGATTGCTTAATCACGACAGAAGAGCTATGCTAACCAATGTAGAAAGGATTTGGAATTCCCGATTGGAGATTACATTTTTACAAAGGTATGCCCAATGAAAGGAGTTGTAAGATTTGGCAGAGCAGAAAAATTAGCTCCAAGGTATATTGGACCTTATCCAGTTATGGAGAGCATCGGAAGCCTTGCTTACCGAGTTGGATTAACAGCATATCTATCCAGAGTTCATAACGTGTTCCATGTATCCCAATTAAGGAAATGTCTATGGGATTATGATATTATTATAGAACCAAAGTAGCTAGAGGAACTGGAGATTGAACCAAACTGGACTTTCACCATTGAGCCAGCCAGAATAGTGGAGTCAAAGATGAGGCAGTTAAGAAACAAGCAAGTTCCACCAGTCAAAGTTCAACGGTCAGATAATACAGAAAACTACACTTAGGAAATTGAGGAGCAAATTAGAAAATCACATCCTGAGTTAACTGAAACTCATTAGGTATGTATTCATATATATATTCATCGAGTCATGGATGGTAGGACTTTATTAGTTGATAGGATGATATTTAATATACGAATAGCTTACGGTACTCTTTACTAAATTGCGAGGATGCAATTTCTTTAAGGAGGGAAGTCTATAACATCCCGCCACTGTTTTAACTTTAAAAACAAACTCTGTTAAATAAAAAATCATCGTGGATATAAAATAAAATTTAGAGTAAAATGCCACAAGCAGAATTGTAAGTGGAGACCAAATTGCAGTAGGGCAATATCGCGGTTAATGGTGTGAAAATTTATTTGAGGGATATAAAATTATTAACTGAAAAATAAAATAAATGGCTCATTCGACCTCACCTTTGCATACTTATCTCTTTCATAATTATGCATCTCTTTAATGATTATAAATTAACATATGTGTTTTATGTTTTCCTTGTGATGTATCTAATGGCTGCCTATATATAAACCCTGCAAATCACATTCTCTAAAAGCATGCAAACATAAATTATTTCATTGCCATCCATCTTCATTTAAATTAAGCAACAAAGTGAGTATAATTTACTCTCTTTTCGTTTCTTTATTTTTGCATGTAACTTGGTATTTAAACAACTGCCTTTCCTTTATGTTTCATTATTGAGTATAACTGTTTCATTTTTATTTACCAGTAACTTATCATATAGCTTCTATTTGTTGTCTTCTAGTCTGTAAAGTTGAAGAATTCCCCTTGATCTTCCTATTTATAAGAATTTTTAGAATTAAAATTTAAATATTCATTTACTCATCCTGCTCTAATTGAAACACACACCTTCATTGTCTGATACACACCTCCATCTCTACTTGTAGCTCTCTAAAAACTTCTTGTTCTATTCTTACATACTCAACATGTGTGTGTGTATAAGTATAATACGCAAGTGCGTGGAATATATTTTGTATGAAATACGTACATGAATATGAATATCTTGCGTTCGTATGTTGTTTTTGATACAACTAAAGTAGGCTATGCAAATGTGAACTAGAATTGTGTACCCTATGGCTTGTCTTCTTGTACAATTTTTTTGTACATTGTTCTTTCTCATCTTCCTTACCTTTGCTAAGGACAGAGCATACTTTTGCATGTAATTCGCTTTGCTTTAGTCCACATATCTATCTGTTATTAAAAAGGAAGTCTCCAATTTTGATTTATATGTACAAGTAAGTCATGAATAGCATGAAACATATTTTGTAAAGAATGTATGTGTGTGTATATATATATGTATGTATGTATGTATGTATGTATGAATTACATATTTCGTTCAAAACTTCAATCACCAATAAATCAAAATCTAGAAAGAATTTGACCATGAAACCAAAAGGAAATATGTACAGAGAAGTGTGGCGAACAAATCGACTAGCTTTCGCCTAGTCGACGGACCCCATTGTGATCAGAAATGACACCATTATATTTGTGTCCGTATGACGAACGAGAGTGTTACAGTCAAATTAGAAGGTACCAATAGGACCGTATTGCATAGCGGAGTGTGATGGTGGTTTCAGTTCGATCGGTTATGGCATGAGGTGGAGGGGCCATGGTCGAAAGGCTAATGCAAAAAAAAAGATAAAGGAAAGAAAAAGAAATGTACACAAAGTGGCCAAGAAAATGTGCGCATGTATTCATGCACAGAAGTAGAAAGATTAAAAGAAAAGGTGGCATGAGAGATGGTGAGGTTTTTGGTGTGTATGCGTGCAAATTTTTTTATGGAAAATAAAAATGAAAAGTAGAAAATCAAGGAGAAAGGATGATGTGGTACATGAAACATGCATAGAAATAATAAAACATAGAAATAATAAAACATAAATTTTGAGAAGGAGAAAGTGATGACGTGGCATGAAAGTGCACACAATTCAATCACTTAAATTAAATGTAAAATAATAAAATGCAAAGAAAAGGAGGTGCTTAAATTGAAATATTTTCATGTTAAATAAAATACAAGCTTAATGATCGGTAAATTTCACAAACAAAGTTTAATTATTTGAGATGAAATAATTATGAATCATTCTATAAAATAATAGGATTTAAAATTCAATTTGAGTCTTATTTAAAATTAATTCAAATGAATAATGGCTTGAATAAAAATTAACGTGTGATCAATTTTGAATGTTTATAATGCTATACTGATTTTTTCGGGTATGAATTTAAAATTTATCGATGAATGCAAGTTATTTAATTTAAAGTGTCCTGATAAAAATTTTCTATGTCTTGTTTATAAGCGTCTAATACATATATGATGCTATATGCTGCCTTCTTATACATTGCAAGTAAATGGTTTGATGTACGAACACGACACCTATATGTGATATAACTTGGGACATGGTACCATTTCAGAAATAAATGGTATATTAGGAGGTTAAATACAAAGAATTTAAATGAATTTAACAGATGAAGCAATCGAAATGAGGTGAGACTACTAGATGTTAGAATCTATCCTAGCGGAGAGGTTCGGGGTTGCACCTTGAATCGTGACGACCCGGTCGCTCGTCACTTATTGTTCAAACGATCTATTGCACGGACAAAACCACGGTGACAGACGCGGTGCAAACGGGAAACGAGGAAGTGTTGGTAGTAGTCTCATTGATGGATATGTGGTGAAACATAGATGAAGATTATAGCACAACAAGGTGAGCACCAACAGTGAACATGAGAGGATAGTGCAACTAATAGATAGTGTGGAGGCACCCATAGTTTCTGATCGGAAGATATACGGATGAAAAAGGCCATGGTATCGGTTCGATATAGAGTCTAGTAACAGCGAATAATGAGTAGGGTTCACTAGTAATTCCAGACCTCGTATATGAATAACTTAAGTAGTGAAAAGTCAATTGAATAATAATTGCAACTTATAAATGAATAGGATATAATATCCCGTTTGATTGGAGTTGCAACTGTGATTCACTTTAAATAGTGCCATGACACGTGTATTTAAACTGAAATAATTCAGTGGGATGTAGGCGGGTTTAGATTATGGAGCGTGACATATCTATTTATTTTAATATCACATATATAACCCGATTCCACACATTTACATGAATCATTGTTACACTATTATACTCACAACTATATTTATAGTCCGACTCGAGATTTTGTTTGTGACAACTCCTCAGGAAGACCGAGGTATTGTAGGATGATCTCATTCTCGCATTTTGAAGTGAGCTCCTATGACATTGTAATGGAAAGAGATTGGCATACTATGTACAAATTTAAGATAGTAGTAAACTTAGAGCTCGATGGACGCAAATTTGCAACAGGTGTCACGGGTACGGTTAGAGTCATATGACAGGACAAAGTTAGAGAGACCCATTTTGAGTCCGTTGAGTTTTATTAGTTATGATAGTTGTTTGTGCATGGTCTAATGATTTGCAAATTGTATATATTTGGCTGAGTACAGTTAGGTCGTCATTTTTGTGATGGTTGTAAATATATGATGATACTTTGGCATCCGGTTGTACAAATATTATGCTTTGTATATATATCTATCTATTGGTCCGCTGTTTTATGAAACCATTGTATCTTGTATTCTTGATATGTGATTTCGATACAAATTCTTTGATCTCGTGTATACTACATTGTGTCGAGATGGGATACGTATCATTTCAGATATGTACAGGTATTTTAAACGTATCCATGTTGACCCAAAATAGTGTATACAAGAGATCAATCCTTTTGTGCCCATTGTTTCGAGTTATCGGACGGTAAACTCCCTCTGAAATTTCCATTACTTGCGTCGGACGTCACACATACTGTGGCAAACAAAAAATTATGGTATCACTCGTACCAATCTGATACCAAAGATTAGGAACATGAAATCTTGACATGATCACAAGGATCGGGGAACATGGAATCTCGACATGATCGTAAGGATCGAGGAACACAGGATCTCGACAAGATCACAAGCTTCGAGAAACACCAAATCTCAAATGATCAAGATGATCGTGGCAATCATTACTCGAAAACTCTAGATTTTTCAATATTATATATATATATATATATATATATATACTGTAAAGAAATCCATGAGTATGCCTTTTAAGGCGGTCTGATCGGACACTAAAAGAGAATACAATCCTAAAGTAACTTAACCAAGGCATCCCATACTATACGGTGAAATTCAAGTATTCGCCAATGGGGAAGTAAGTATCACTCAAACATTCTATTCAATGAGTTGTGCAATATTCGATGAAGTGTTACTCGATACCATTCAGACCTATCGGTAGCACTAAATCGATTGTTAGTACTCCCTATATTATAGAACTGAGGCTCTTAAAATATTTATCTTATAAGAGTTCCAAAATTTAGAAATCCAAAAATATACTTTCTCATACAGGAAATGATTTCCAAATAACTTATTTATAAAAGATAAACTAACCAATATATTCCATTTTCTCTCAATAGTATATATATATGTATATATGTATGTATGTACGTAGTTGTCTGAAGATTCCATAAAGTTATATTATTCACAAACCATATTCCAAAACCATATATATATATATATATATATATATATATATATACTTAAGTAGCCTTTTATTTTATAAAACCATATTTAAAACTCTTCCAAACCCATTTTGGTACACAACCATTTTTACTTAGAATTAAACTAAGCTTATAGTTTCCAAAACCACATTTGCCAATCCATAACCGTTTATACTTGTAATACTTAATATATATCTTATACTATAAAGCAAAACCTTGAGTTAAAGGGTCAAGGCGAAGCCTTTTTGCATGGACCAAAATACCCAGTTTGACAATTAAATCAAAAATGTTTATAGAGGGTTAATTTTGCCATTTTCAAATGCACATAACAATTACTTTGCAGTCATATTTCTCGGTCTCACGCCTACACGTACAACATAATTTCATAGTTATGGTTACTTCCCCTTTAACACCCACTCTTCTCCTAAAACTCGTCCACCGTTGTTGAAATCAAATCAAAAAAATAAATCCCAAAACCAAGCTCAAAACTATTACCATCAATTAAATTAATCTATCACTTTTATTATATTTACTTAGGACTATGGAAGATGTGGATCGTTGAGGAAAAGGCACAGTGTGGGAAATAGGTGATGGCTGTGGATCTAGGGTTTCGAATGCCATGGATCGACTTTAGAGTTTATGGTATTCCTCCAATTTAGCTTTTAAATTTTTATTTGTAGTTTTGTCTGCTGATATTGGATCTGTACAATATTTCACGTATCATCTTTTATGCCCAATTCAGGAATAAGGCTTCCCCATCGAAGTTGGAATGCTTTCTAGAAATTTTAGACGTCTTCAATTGCAGATGGATTATGGAATCCAATTTTATTTCATGCCAGGTACCCTCGAACTTGATTAAGATCTTAATTTCACTAATTTCTTCTAATTAATTTTATTCTACAACAATTAACATTTGGTTATAAGAACTTTGATTTTGAAGTTTTTTATTGGTATGTTTAATGGTTGTGGAAGATTAGGTCTACTAACTGCAAACTAAATATGATACCTTCATCTAATTTTTTCAACCATGCAAGATCCAACATCTGAATTTTTTTATCTATGGTCCATTTTTGCATACATAGACAGTGAATCAACTTTCTTTTTCGAGTTGAAGTATATAAAGAAACAAGACATGTATATTTGTTTTCACCGATTCTATACATTTTAGATATTGTTAACATTATATACAAACAAAAGGCAATAAATTGAAATATCTACCATTTCATGTATTTATAATCCTTTCTTCTTTTTCATTTTGCTGTCAAGTTGTTAAAGCAAATACTTGATAAGTGAAGGGCTTTTTTGACTGCCAAAAATGCCCTTTTTCAAATTATTTCATTATATATCAAATAATGGAATGTTGGTCTTTATGAGACCATTCGTTTTGTTAACTCATTCATCTAATTAATTGCTTGAATCCTATTTTCATTCTATCATTTTTCACTCTACTAACCCTGGCATCGACCGAGGAATATTAGTTTTCCTAAATTTTCTTTTCAGTCCTACACTTTTCTTCTTCTAACTTGGTTGTTACGCCAAGTGAGATGTCTATATTTTAGCCTACTCTTTGTTCATTTCAACTGAAATTTTCACGAACAACCCCAATAATATGAATATGCCAAATATAAATGAATCGATGTGTTATTCTGATTTCTCAAATTATACGTATTTCAGTTTAGTGTGATTTCTCAAATTGTTACATTTTAATGTTATTAAAAATCCCAATTTCCAAATAAAAAAAGATTTGATTTATAAAGATTTTTCAATTTTTTCTCTCACCAAAATAAGAAATTTTTCTCTAATTACCTTCAGATGAATAACATATTTTATAATTTAGGATCACTTTGAGGCATTTTAATTCCATTCTGAAAGAGCCTTCTCTTCTATGGCATTGGTTATATGCCATAGTGAATGTATTGGTGGTTTCTCTGTTTAAGTTTCACTAATGTTGGTAACAAAATAAAGAACTTAGACGAGCACATTTGTCCAACTGGTTAATTGATTCGGCTTTGGTGCAGGATGTCACAAGTTCGAAACTTGCTTTCGAACGTTTATTTGACATGAGATATGTTGTCCCGATGGTTTGTTGTATATAAAGTACCAGTTCAAAAAAAAAGAACTTAAATTTTGGATGTAATACACCAATTATAATTTCTTAACAATTATGGTTTCATTATTAAATTCAAGTTAGCTGTACAACCATTTTCATATGTGCTAATTTTACATAAGCTATCTACATGCCCTATAATCAGAACATATTTCATAATAATGCTATTGTAGCTTAAGCATATTATATGCTTTAATAAGTGTATGTTTATGTGCATTAGATATTTTAGTAATTGTGTAGTCATAAATATAGCTTGGTATTATGTATATAACGTTATTTTTATTCTACACTTAAGCAACCAAGCTCTTCACCACCAAAAAACTGCACGAGACTGGCACTTCCAAGTAAAGACAACGAATATCTTAATATCAATCTGATGGAACTGCTTCACGAAGTAGAAATAGGGTAATAATATGTCCTTTATAGTAATTAACCCATACTAGCCACTTTTGACTGATGTTTGAAACCGAAGTTGCAACGTTATGAATGCAGTTTCAACACATTCCTTCACTTTCTATTCTCAATGACAGCGATGCAAAGGAGTCTACCAATATCTTCCACTATGCGTCGAATATATCACAAAAAAGGCATGTATCTAATTGCATAAGAACAAAAAAAAATTAATAGTCAGAGGAAAAGCAAGCAAATGATGATGAAGATAAGAATAACGTGAGGTATCCATTTGATGAGTATAACATGCATGAAACTAAGACGGAGATTAAAAAAAATAAAGTTCTACATCATATGCCCAAGGAGTGGAAGGACATGTTTTGGGTTAATTATGAATAGTTATCGAGTTTTGGAAAGTTTACCGAGTACCAATTAACTAAAAATATGTACAATGTTTAGGTTTTTTCAAGTTTTTTGTCCCGCGTAATATTCTTCAATGTTGTTTTCCGTCAGTGAGTTTGTATTATTTTGATACAGTATTTTTTGTATGCTCAATCAAAAAATGGATTTATGTTGTTTCGTGTATCTCCTGTGTGTAACCAATGATTTATGCTTTTATTAAGGTTCTAGAAATTGTATGGCAAGGACAACCAAGTTTGAAGGGATTATTTGAAATAAACATGTTGTGTTTAACTTTAAAGTAATTTTAATATGTCCGATTATATCAAAGTTCAAAGGCACTTGATGACAGAGACAATCCATGCATTTGTAATGCAATGATTTCTTGAGTATGTAATCAACAATGAATAATTTTGTAGTAAATTAATTTTATTTCATTTATCTTGGAGTAGATTGATGTATCCATTTTTATGAGATGTCAAATATACTTTGATGACATGGATAATATGCTTATTTCAAATGAAATAAGAATGCTGCGTTTAACATTAATCTAATTTTAAGTCAATCATTTTGGTTTAGACTGATATATCTGTTTATATGAATTTTCAAAGGCACATGATGACAAGGATAATCCATGCATTTGTAATGAAAATATTTTCTTAAAGTACATAATCATCAATGAAATTTTTTGCAGTAAAGTTTTTCGTCCATTTTTATGAAATGTCAAATATATATATATATATATATATATATATATATATATATTGATGACGTGGTTAATTTTGATAACAGGTACCACAGACGAGGATACTTTTATCACTGCACTATATTAAGTTTCATTCTATGCCATGAATGTGCTAAATCTCCAAAAAAATCAATTGAGTGTATCTTTTTAAGAACTAACCGTACTTTAAATTATCATCTCTCCACACACTCTGTGTGTGTGCATATTCACTTATGTTAACATCTTATATACAGTTTGATTACAACAATTTGATTATTTCTGTAACATGGTTATACTAAATATATAGAAAACGATTGATTTGTGCACGTACACATATAAATAATGTAACATTACGTACACGTTGAAGTCATTTTTTAAAATCCAAAAAACTTTCAAAAAAGTTGTTTGATACCAATTCCTTATGCACACATGCATCGCATGTGCCATGTTACTCGTATATATATATATATATATATATATATATATATATATATAACAGTATTTGTTAAAATATTTATCAAAGGAATTAGATTAGTTTAGAAATAAGTTTAATACCTGTAAACTTTAAATAAACTCTTCATTATTGAAAGTATTTTGATAGATATAAGTTTAGAAAATTTTAAACCTTTGAATCAAAGTGGTTCAAAGTCCAAAGAGCACAAGGGAATTCACTACACCACATACAATATTAGAACAACAATTGTGTCCATAAAGTTCAATTTTTATTTTGTCTCGACATATATTTTTATGATTAGTAAACAACTGTAAATGGATATCAAAAGAATTCCCCACAAACACAAGAAAACAACAACAATACACATTGTGACGAATGAGAGAACCAACAGGAAAATCAAGGGGTTTTATCTGAAGCTGAATCAGTTCTAGACTTTTTCCCATCGATCGAGACATTTTATGGAGCTGTTCAAGCTTTAGAAATCCTCCCGAGAACTCTGGTGATGGTCGTTCAATCCTATATCTTGAGTGATTGTCCTAAGGTGATTCAAAATGCATACATCCATATAAACTGCCATAATTATCAACTAAATATGATCAAAAGACTAGGGTTTCAACAGTTTAGAAAATGAACAATATTAAACATGAACAATACAACTGTAAATTCATCTAATTCAACCAACAACAACTAATAATCATATACAAACAAGTTTAGAGATAGTTGGTGAGATAAACTCACCTTTCAACTTGAATTTGATGAAATGATCTCGGATTCTTTTAAGCTAACACTTTTTAACCGCCAACCCGAGTTGATCTAAAAAATTGCAACCAAAATGGGTCTTAGAACAAGAAAACCTAAACTAAACTTACTATGTAGCAATACGTGGAGTACAACTTATTTTCTTATCATTATTACTCACTATTTGGGCCAAAAGGGCTTGGTATGGATCTATTAAGAGTAGTGTTGCTATTTACTTCTTATTTCATTTATAAAACACAATTTTTCAATTAAACGATGATTAAAAAATATAATTTGATTTCACCAATTTTTTCCAAAACCAATCACAAATTAAAATTTCCCACTTCGATTAATATTGAAATATTTTATAAAATTAAATATCACTTTTGAGAATAAAAATTATTCTCGTTATTTATCAAAATAAATAAAAATAACTATTAATTGTAAATTCTCATTCTAAACAATAAATCTCAATATTAACAATTTATCTTAAATGCCAAATTTAAATGATCTATTTAACAAGATCTCAAATTTAAACTGGAATCCTCTTTATGATATAACACTCATTTCTTAAATAAATCAGGTTAATTATTCTAAAAACTAGATTTAACTTCAAAAATCACAAATTAGAATTAATTATCCATAATTAAACTTAATTAATCAGGTAAATAACAAACGGGTTGTTACAGATACCGCTTGTGGTAAAGAGGTAGAAATTCCTGATAAAGAAACTAAATAGGAACGCAGTGAGGAATATGAAAGTGACGATAGCATTGAGTCAATTAAGGTTATTTCCTCAGCCATTGCCACTTTTGAGATGCTACAACTTCACAAAACTTAAGTTTTATCACCCTAAAACTAAAAAATTCTTGAAAAGCATCTTTCTAAAATTAGTTCTAAAATGAAAACGATTGAAAAATAGTTATCAAAGATAAAGAACATCTTGGGAAAAATCTAAAAAAAGTTGTCAGGTAAGTCACAAGCTTCACCTCCATTTATTGCTTTGGTATACCCTTAAAGGAAGGATATTATGAAAGTGGTAATGGGTATGAAATGAAAAGTAGAGACGACGAGGAAGATGTGTTGCCACATCATGATATTGAGTAAAGGTAAATAAAACTTCTATTAAAATTATAAAAATTTATTCATTCTCTTCAATTTTCATTGTCTTCATATAAGTGTCAGGTTGAATTGGAGTTTACATGGTTATTTGTATGCTTAAAAGTCATGCTGGTTGCATGCATTGGTCTTGGTTGTTTTTGCTTAGAGGAATTGCACTGATGAAGTATTTCTTAGAAGTAGTATGTGTTGTATTTTGTTTCCGTATTTGTTATTGTGTAATAATGATGGCTAAAAAATAATTTGTGATTCATTGTAATTAAGTGGTTTTTGTGGTATTATGTTATAAAATAACATGCACGCACCATTTTGTGTTATGTTGTAGTATGGAACAATTTGTATCATTTTTATGCAACATAATGTGGTATTAATCATTAGTTTATTACTTGTGTAACCATTCTATGCCTTATGCCTTTTTTATATTTTGACAATGACAAAGAGGTAGAAAATTATGGAGCATGTTAATAAGGGAACATTTCATATTATATATATATATATATATATATATATATATATAGTTGTCATCATCAAAATAGGAGAGAAAAAAATATGGGGCATATTGATAACGAGAGTATTTCATATTATTAATATACATAGTTGTCATCATCAAAATAGCGGGGAATGTTGAATCATGCATTTTCGAGTTTTGATGGCACAACTATATATTTCTATAAATATTGCATAACTATAATTTTATATTAAAGCAAATGACGACTCGCTGTTGCAATCGAGGCATTGAATATAAACTATCAAAAAATTGTTGTCGTAGCAAGTATAGAAACTAATGTGCAACATCCTTTGATGATTACACATTTGAAATCTTTTAAAGGTAAAAAAATAGATTTTCAAAGTCAAAAATATTTTTCAAAAATTCTAGAAGCTAGACATCCGAGATATTATATATGACGCCTTAATATTTCCAACCGAATGTTTAACCTTGTACAAACTAATTTTTATAACAGAAGTCAAACGTTTGAATCTTAGGGCCATACGTCTGAAATAGGTCAAAATTGAATGTATTCTTTTATGGAATACATTTAGACGTCTGACCCCTAAATTCAGATGTTCGGCTTTGTTTCCAAACATTTAAAAAAATAAATAGTCAGATGTTGGATTTTTCATCTCAGACATCTGAGGCAGAATAAACGTGTCGTGGTAAGTCTAGAAACTAATTTACAACATCCTTTGATGATTACATATTTGAAATCTTTTTAAAAAATTAAAAAAAAGATTCTGAAATTCAAAATCATTTTTCAAAAATACCAAAATCCAGACGTTTGAGATTTTATATCCGACACCTTAATATTTCAAAACCAACCAGACATTTAACCTTGTACAAATCAATTTTTATAACAGAAGGCAGACGTCTGAATCTTAGGGCCATACATCTAAAATAGGTCAAAATATAATGTATAATTTCTGGAATACATTCATATGTCTGACCTCTAAGTTCAAATGTTTATCTTTGTTTCCAGATGTTTTTAAAAACAAAGAGTCAAGCATTTGACGTTGTTTCCAAATGTTTTTTAAAATATAGAGTCAGACATTTGGTTTTTCATCTTAGAAGTTCAAGGCGGAATAAATGGCTATATTTTTAAACAGATAATTATTTCTCAAAAGTTGCATCTATTTATAATGGTCATGATCTCTTGAAAAATCATGATCTTTCACTATATCATTTCACCGCTATAAATATAGACCGGATTCATTCACAGCGATCATCAATTCTTATCTCTAATTCATAATCTACTTATCGCTCTCCTGAAATAAAAAGCAACCAAAAACTATTCTCTGCTCATGTATCACTACATACTCAGTTCACGAATCATCAAAGAATATTATAGGAAAGGTGTACTCAAGTTGACTTATTCGTGTTGTTAAGAACACATTGAAGTCAAAAAACAAAGCATTTTCTTTAGAGCTGGTTGAAGTCATGTTCGTGTGTTTAGGAAGCTGTAAATCCGTTCCTTCGGTTGAAGTGAGGATTAATGCTAGTGAAATTCCTAAGTGGAGCTAGGGACTGAACGTAGGACGGTAAGTCCAAACAAGTATAAAAACCCTAGCGTGATCATATTTTAATTTATATATGCTTATTTTCTTATTTATCAATAGTTAGATACCATACATATTATCTTAGATCCTATAGAATTCACACATATGTAATAATAAAATTAAAACAAATTTTAGTTCATTCAAAATACACATATAGGCTATGTTAAATTATTCTAATCCAATTGTAGGTATATACATGGAAGCATACATACATACATATCATTTAAAATAACCTTTTGCAAAAAACCACCCTTTTTAATTTTAAGACGACCAAAAGTTTGAAGTCAAAATACATATGTTAACTTGAATAAGAAAGTAATGAATTTTATGTTTATAACTAATAAATATTCAAAACCAAATAATTGAATTATATAAAATGTATACTATGTTTACAAAGCTATCACGTGTTCATTAAAGCCATATTCATGGCTAAAAACATAATTTTGAACATATATGTATTTTGATTTTAATATATCAATCTAAACCAAACCAAATCAATCAACCAATCATTTAGAATGTAACAATAAATCCATATCCAGATAGTGCAACAACGCATATATTAAATTTTGATAAGAATGATACAACAAAAACATATAAATGTAAATAGGAATTAGACTTTATAGATCTGGACAATCAATGACATGTTGATCTGCAAATCCTCCTCAGATTCGTTGAATCAATATCCAAACTTCATTAATGTTAGATGAGACGCTTTATTTTATTTTATTTGAAATGATTTGGATGAAAATACGAAAAAATTCGGCCATAAGAGATGGAGGAGGTATCCATGGATGAGGGAAGGATGAGGAAAAAATGGAATGAAGAAATGCAAGAGATGAATTTGATTTAAGGAAAGAATAGAAACCTTTGTATTTTTTCTTTAAATGCTTTCCCTTTTATTTCCTTATTAATTTTTAGTCAAGTCAATCCTTCCTTCCTTTGCATGGTTTAATTTTCTAAGAAGTCTGTTAAGTAAATAACTGTATATAAAACCTATTTAAATACATATGATATCCTATATCGATACACGTATATATAACTTCTATATATATGTCTAAACAATTAGTAACAATACCCAAAACATCAGGTAACTTCATAATCAATATTTATTAAAACTAATTGATTTAATTAATTTATTATATTTTATAAACTAATTAAATCACATTATTTTTGGGAGAATTCACAAATGCGGTTATGAGACTTAGATGTGTGAATTTTCAGTCAGCAGTTAATATTGAAATTCAATTATTAACATTCATATGCTACCTTAGCTAGTGGTGTGACATTTTGATGGAACATATCACTTTCTGATATTTTTGGTAAAATCCAATTTCATATTTTCTTTAGCGGTAACTTTTAGCTATGGTTATTTACACACATTCTCTTCGCCAACACTATATCGCTTTAGGATTTATGAAATTTGGTTTTGGTCTAAATTCAATATCATCCTTATTTAACTCAGTTTTTACATAAGGAAAGTCCATGGTTTAACAATAATATTTATTATTAACTGTACTAATTTGGTCAGAGATTTTGACTTTGGGTTGACTACAGTTGACCATGTTACTAACCTCATATAGCTAAGGAGACTTGTTCTCTCACGCTTCAAGTCCAATGATTCAACTCAAACACAACTATAGTCGCTCGATGGATAGCCATGTCATGATTTAACTATAATCAAAGTGGAGTATTCACACTGAAGTTCCATAATATTCTCAAGTTGAGGATCTGTGCAACATCATCACATTGAGGTTTTCTATTGACCTAGTTGTTGTCAACCAATAGGAAACTTTCAAACGAGCCTTTCCATATTTATCCAACAACTATAAGAACGTAACCCATTAGCACCCACAACGGGCATGAGTAATACACTGTCCAATATTTGGAGAGTGTTATGCACTCTAGTCTTAGTAGATGTATAGATATCCTTTCTTGAAACATTTTGATCAGGAATATTTAGAACAACTGTAATTTTATTTTAAGATTAGATACTCATAATTGCAACTAATTGTACTACAATCACATAACATTTCATTTAAAAATTTTCTTATTATATACCGTAAATATTTACTTAATTATTTATATCATAAAATAGTAAAGTATATGAAGGAAAATAAGCATCGTTACTATAAACAAGATTGACTACATAATTTTTTAATTTGATATATGTAACAAATTATATAATTTCCATTTAGGCATGCCACAAACTCTTTCAACCCCTTCTTCTTTCGTTTTACATATGATTTTCCATGGCATTTTACTTGCCTTTCTTTTCCATAAGAAATTTAGGCATAAGTGTTTCACCATATTAATTGTTGCAACCGAAAGCTTGAAGCACTATACCCAATATTGGACTATTGGGTACACGGTTGACTTTATTAGTTTTAATTAATAGAACTATGCTAACATGCAGCAAAATAAATGTATGAACTTCAATTTTATTGTGTTAAAATCTTATTGGCATATGAAGTATAAATTATTTAAGATCAAATCTATATAATGTACAAGTGTATCAAATACACATATATATGTATAATGCACGTGCGACATATAGGAGTGTGCATACTTTAATGTGCCTGTATAGAAGTGCTGGGATTTACATCGCAAGGTACACTTTTGTCCCTTTATATACATTTTTACTATTCATAATAATTTATTATATATGTATGTATGTATGTATGTATTTATGTATGTATATTTATACATATGTATGTTTGTATATAAAGTGTGTATACATATAGGACAATTATTTTGTTTAAAATTCTTGAACAATTCAAAGGATTTAGAGAAATATCAAAAATATCTTAAAGGTGGTTTTGAATTTAAAAACTAGAACTAGTTCTAAAGATAAATATCTAATTCAAATTTCAAATGTAGTTATGTTTAAATATATACATAATTTTTTTTAAACAAACATATAAAATACTTTATATTTAATTTTAAAATTTATAAACTACTAATTTCTAAAAATAAATTACATATGTTGATAAAATAATAGTGATTTTTAATTTTGGCTGAAAAACTTTTATTAATTTTTTTAATATACAAATTTCGTATGGATTTGTATAAATATATTACTTTATTATTAACAAATCCATACTTATTTGTTAATTTTCTTTGAATATGAATGCATGGGATTTATATTTGAAAAATATATTTTTAATACCTAGTAATTTAAAATAGCATAAAATATATTAATAGATTGCTTCATATTTAATATATATATATATATATAATATACAAATTAATTTATTAATATATATATATATATTGAAAAAAAAATTAGTTTTATATGTGTGTATGTGTATGTATATTTAATAAATTAATTTGTATGTTATATGTATATATCCTAATTGAAAAATTCAAAAAATTTAGTTTTAAAATGGTTTAAAAACTTTTTTATTTTTGAATTTGTTTTAATTTTAATTGGTAAAATAAATTTTTGCGTGTGTGTATGTATATGTATACACATACGCACTGTAATATTACATATATTCTTATTTAATTTAAATGAATATGTATGTATATGTAAATTATACAACATATATCATATAAATTTGTCATAATATAGAGATCTAATCTACACGTTCACACAAATAAAAAAGAATATACATATACGTGTACATACATATACATATATGTGTGTGTGTGTATATGTATGTATGTAAAATATTATAAAATTTACTAGAATATAAAGCCTTGGATTAACATCTTGAATGTTGAATGAAAACGTCTTAGATCCAATCTAAACTCTTCTAGAAATTGCATATGACAAAGGAGAATACCGCTTGCTAGAACTAGATTTATTTAACTTGATTTTATTTGGAAATGGAAGGAGGTAGCTCAATGATTTTTGGTTAAAGATAGAAGGGTTGGAGACTCAGTCTAAACTAAAAATGAGAGAGGATGAATGTTTTATATAGGCAATGGGAAGGAGTAAAAAGTGGAGATCTGGATTTGCTTATTTACATATTCTCTTTGCAATTCATAACCAGATATTTTAAACAATAATCACCATGCCGCACCTTGTATGGTCGGCCCATATATGGGCTATATGGATCCATATACATTTTCAAATCCAGTCAATCTTTATTCATTTTAAATTTAATATAAATGTTTATCGATATCGTATACCGATACTTACATATATAACTTCTATATACATACCTTATTACATATCAGTTCAGATGAATCAAATAAAATTTAATAATTAATATTTGTAAACATTAATTAATTTAATTAACTTATAACGATTATAACCTAATTGAATCATGTTGTATTTTAGAGTATTTAACAATGCAGTTATTTGCAGCAAAAATGTCGCAAACACCACAGAAGTAAGTGAAAGCACCAAAAATGTATAGATTTAATGAAATAAATGTAAGCCTAGTAGAAAAGGCATAATTTTATATTAGTTTAGCAAATACTCTGGCCTACGTCCACTTTATCTTTGTTATTGATTGATTCTCTCTAGAGTACAATGATTATAACTCAAATCCAACTACAATTTAGTTGATCTTGGATTTGAGAGTGCTTGGAGTATTTGGGGAAGAAGAAGATAATAGAGAAATCAAGTGCATAAAAATCCCAAAAAAAGTCATTTGCAAGTTGCAGGTAGTTTGCTATTTATAGGGAAATCATCTAGCAGAACCAAGTGCCCATGAAATATCAAGTCCAGAGCCAAGTTCAGGTGTCCAAAAGTGGGCTTGGGGGCTCGGACATCAATAAAAACCTCTCGGTACCAAGTGGTTTCTCTCGGTACCGACTGGTTTTTATGGGGGGGGTCTTCCTTCCTTTTTATACTCTGCTTTTTACCTCCGATTCATTATGTTTCAAACACTTTTCCTTCGATATTTAGTTGTTTTAAAGAGGTTCTGGCACCGCTTGTTCTTGCCTACCTCTGGTCAGAAAATCCTTAGAGTTTCTCATTAAATCTATGAGAAAAGCACTCCATGGCAATAACTTGAGGTAATGCTTCAAGTACAAGTGGTTTTGGAGTCCATAATGGAGTAAAAGGCTTTCAGTACCGAGTGGTTCCTCTTAGTACTGAGTGGTCCACTTTACCCCAAATCTTCTCAAATTTATTGATTTTGTTCCTATTGCCATCTATGCATGTTTCCAAGTTCATGATTTTTTTGTCTTCATCTTGACGTTCTGCTTCCAGTGAAAATCTGCTTGGCCAAAAATCCGGATAAAATTTGCTCCCCAAAAATACGTGTAACGACCCGCAAATTTATCACTTCAGAATTTTTTTGAAATATCCAAATATAAGATTTTTTACCATAAATGATAATGGTTTAAACAATAAATAATATTGGTAATCTTATTTTCAATAAATATTTACAAAGATATATACTTTGGTAGATATATCGATACAATAACCAAAACCGTTTTTATCAACAAACAACTCTTACAACATTCGACATCGTGCACAGAGCTGGATATATATACTCATATACGTATATGAGTGAGAATATGTAATATAATTATTTATTTTATTTTTGAAAATAAAATCCCTTTATGACATTATCAAATGACATCACTATTTTAGAATAAATGATTTTTGAATTTAAATTGAATTTAAATGATTTAATAATTATTTTAATTATTAAATAAGCCCTTTTAATTATTATTATATAATGATAGAAATATTATTATCAAACTTTGTTTTTATATATATAAATATAAAATAAAAAGTAAAAATACGACCGGAAATCGAAATCGGAATCCGTGACTATTCAACGTAGAAAAGTTGTGCAACGTTATGAATCATTTGAGATATACATATGCGCACATACATGTACATATACATGAACACATTCACATGCACATGAACAAATATATACATACAAATATGCTTATACATTTATATTACATATATATATATATATATTACAAAATATCCAAGATATTTTCTAAAACTTCATCCTTAAGTAAAACTAAAGTCAACTTCTTATACCCTATATACAAGCACATGGCTACACATATGGAGGGAGTTCGACTGAGAATGATAAGGTGTGGGGGGGGTAGTGGTGGTGAGGAAATGGTGATGTATTTGTGTGGAAATACCCCAATATTTGCATCCTTACATTTAGCTATAAATGGCACCTACCTCTCTTTATCTCTTTACACTTCTTCTTTATAAAATTCCTAATCTCTTCATCCTCTTCTTCTTTACACTAATGGCTTCTTTCCTAAAGAAAGTTATGTCAAAAATTATGGAAAAAAGAAATTAAAATTATATAGTAAGTATATATATTATCAAAACTCTTCAAAACCAAATCAAATCTACTCCTTCCTCCCTCTACAACCCATGGCCACACCATCCACCACCACTTTCCTAGTAAGGCCAAGCCCTCCCAAGCCTCCAAGACCAAGGCTAAACCCTAGGAGCAATTGTGCTAGTAGCGCTCTGATTTCGAGATAGCGGTACTGTAGCCGTTTTAAAGTTAGTCCGATCGAAAATCAGGTGAGAAACTCTCTATATATATTACTGATGTGATATGATTACTATGAATGTTTACTATGGTTTGATCATCAAGTATTTTTTGTTTTAATATAGTGTTTAATTATGTAAACAAGTCATGTTAAATACATTTCAATATTACACAAGGAAATCACTTTTCGAATCAAGTTATAAAAGTGATATGGAACTATTAAACACCTTTGAAATGATTTAAATGGTTTATAAACACTAAAATCCAATTTGGTGAAGTTTTGACAAGTTATGAAAATTGAGTTAAAAAAAGCATGTCGCGTAATGGTAGTTCGCGATTTCGCATCGTAGAAAGTTAAATCCATTTATATAATGGAGTCGGAGTCAGAATTCATTAGAATAAGAATTTTTCAAACTATTATAATCATAGTTTTAAAAAAATGAAAAAAACCGAGATTTCTCTTAGTAAATTTTTAAATATGAGTAAATCGAGTCTACAAAATAGTCATGGTTTGGCAGTTCGAAAACCAAAGTGATAAATTCTTTAGAATGGATATTTTAACTCTTTAAAAATATGGAATAAATTTTATACGTATTTTATAATTTTTTAAAAGAGATTTGAGTTATAAAAATGAATTGCTAAATGATCGAAAAGTTTTTTTATTATTAAATAAGCCTTAAAAGCACTATTCGCACACTAATCACAACACTTTTTGTAGCACTTTTTAATAACTTTTGAAATATGGCTTTAGACTTGAGTATTCTTCCCCATATATTTTATAAATGTATTAAAATAAATATTTAAGTATTTTGAAGATAATGTGGAGGTTTTATAATTTATTTTAAAGAGTTTAAATAAATGATTTAAAGAAAAGTTGTTATAATTAAGTGATTTAATCTTGACTCCAAAAGTCGATGAGTAAAGTGTATTTTTCGATTTGTGAGATCTAAATGTGAAGTGCTTAAAATAAGGAGATGTTCAGGAGCAACCAATGCTCTAGCTCACCTGGCCTTTTTCCTAGGCGAGGAATAGATAAGGTCGAAATGTCAGAAACGAGGCAAGCATAAAAGATTTTTTTTTTTAAATTTAGTACAACTTGGATTGTATACAAATAATCTTCTTATACTTGTATTAAATTCCGAGGAAGGAACCCGTACTATCTGTGTGAATTTAAAAGGTGATTTCATTATTAATCGAAGGATAATAAAGGTTGAATACGAAAATTAATGTTGAGTAGAAGTTGTATAATTTATATTGACTATTTTTGCTCAATAAGGTTTTACAATATGATTTATGAGAAATGATTTTGATTTGGTATTTCCAAAATTAAAGAGAGTTCTAATGATTCCATATATACCGAAAAGAAATGTTTAAAGATATATATCTCAGGAAGATATTTTTATAAAAAGAAAGTAATTAATCAAATTATAAGCACCTATTTACTTAACATCTTTTTATCAATGGTTGGTTCGAAGGAACCGAGATCAGATTTGAGTGACTCCTATCCGAAAACTACGAACCAACTATGTATTTGAAGTGTAGACTTGGAATGATAATAAATGGAAGGAAGGGCTGCTTGTCACTGACCATCGGGAGAAAATTTCTCAATTCATATATGTATATATGGAAGTAGTATCTTCATTTGATCTTTAATGTAAGGGATGCTCGCTACTAATCCTAGGGATGACTCCCAACAGGATGTGATAGGGGAGTTCCTTCGATTTGTCATGTTCTCGGACATCTTATATGAACAAATGTCCGACATTGCATTTCTAAAATGCACGTATATTGATTTTTTATGAACGTACATCTGTTTGGTGGTGTAGAAAGTAACCTCTTACACTTAACAACCTTCTCTAAGATGTACGAGCTCAAAGGTTGTACATTTGTGGAAATCAATAATATGATGGAATTGGCAATGTAGCATTCAAAGTGTAATGTGCTATTCGAAAGGTAATCGTTACCTCGGGCCTCATCACCTGGAAATGGCTTAATAAGGATATGTGATTCACAACCATTAGAGTATGGTCATCACCTTTCTAGATTACTCTATATATGTCGAGTATGTTGTGTATGCTATGGGATCTTGGATAGGTCGGTAGGTGATGTCATATTCGGTTCTATCTGCCACCAGATGTGTCTACGGGTAGGTCGGTCTTACTTGGTGCAGAGGTTTCAAAATTGTTGATCCTCGGTACATCCCTCTAAAGATGTACTGTACGAAAGATAGTTTATTACCTATCATTGTATGAAAATCCATTCTCCAATAAGTGCCTTCGGACTTGATTGTAGAACATATTATGCTGGAATTTAATTAATGTAACAATTTCGGCTAAGAATATATAATTTTTCTTGAAAAGTGTTTTCAAAAGAATGTCATTAAAAATAATATCCCAAGATTTTGCATAGCAAATGATTTAGTTATCATAAGGTAAAAACTCATTCCGTGTTTATGTGCGGCATGGTCTTATGAGGTACCCTATGTTTTCAAAAATCTGTAATTTGATTTTCTTATACTAATCTCATGACTTACCAAGAATTTATTTTCCTTTTCCCTTTAAATTCGGATTCCCTATTTTTTCAGTAGCCAAGTACTTAGGTAGATTGGAGCATTTCGAGAAGGAGCATGGAGTATTTTCGGTCCTTCGTAGAAAGCTATTTTATATTTCCGCTGTATTTTGTATGATGTATCTACCAAGAGAATAGGCAGTTATAACTATCATGTCTCGATTAGTACTTTCTAGAACTCGAATGAAGCAATTTGGAGTAATTGCATGTGCTACTCATATGTATAATTAAATGTTGAATATGATGTGAGATTCTATTTTGTTTGTCTCCTATCTTTATTTTCTTTACTCCATGATGAACTACCTCTCCGGCACTTCGATTTGCGGCATGTGAATACCGAGGATGTATTAGCATCGATTTCAGAGGGTCGAGGAGGTGGGTTGTCACAGTACACCTCATTAATGTAAGTTGTGCTATGCTCAAGAATAAGTTTCAGCAGTATTTGACTTCTGGCGGTCAAGCTTTCCAGTTGTCCATCGATTCATGTAATGGTGAATTATCTGGTTCTTTTGGATTCTTCTACCAATCCATGGTCATTCCAAACCATCATAGCTAAGGACTCTAGTCCTTTCTCAAATGTTATTCATAAACCATAATCTGCCCGTTTTCATCCAGAGTTATCATATCGTACATCACAATTGCATATCAATCACCCATGTTCATCCAATATATTTCTATTTTACTCTGATTATAAGGTGATCAAATCTTGAGGTCAAGTCACATCCATTCTAGGGTCAGATCTCTCTAGATCGTTTAACATCTAACCTAGGATTCGATCTCGTCGGATCGGTTAACATCCAATGTTGGATTTGATCTCTTGGATCATTTAACATCCAATCTAGGGTTCGATCTTTCTAGATCCTTGCCGAGTCTAACTTGTTCTCTCTCCAACGAGGGGACTTAATGTTCAAGCAAGTCCATCCACTCATTCTCTGGTGAGTCGACTTATTTTCATACAAGCCCAATGATGTTGCTTTTTGGTAAGGAGACTTGCACCTTGTGGTCATTGCATGTCTCTCTGGACAGGACTACCATGATCGATATCAGTCATCACATTCAAACGGTTTTTAAAAATCAAATATTCAAGTCAAAGCAATCACGCAAACATTACAAAAATTCATTTCAGACATTCAACTCAGAGCATGCCTATAGGCCATTCAAAATTTATATACGTATAAGCGGTCTATTATTATTATTGTCTTATCTATTTAAAACAGAAAGTAAAATGTGGGAAACAAACCTGACTCCCATCTATGCCGACCATGGGATTACCAAGCTCGACCAAGATCCTTGGTCCTGTGTTGATGCATTCACTGCAGATAGTGGCTACTCCGGTTTGCACCATTGCAGGTTGGTTCCTTATGTACTATTATAGCTGGTTACTTCGAACCAGCTCTTTTATCAGATCATGAAGGTTTTGGCACTTGTTCGTTTCATCTCTATATAGCTCATCGAACAGGAAAAAATTTCCAGACCTTCTCTCCCAATCTATGGACTCCCTCTTTGTTGTCCTCTGATAAGGGATTTGGCCGATAGTTTCTAGGTATATCCTCTTTGGGGTTCCGGTTAGATCAATGTAGGAAGACAATTTTGATTCCCTTTTTTTACCATTTCGGTCTTCCAAAGTCATCTTTAGCTTTTCGCTTCCCTTTGTCTTTAGCATATCCTCCTTCGAACGATCCTATATCATCCATAACATTAACATTAGCATTATCAGCCTTAGCATCATCTTAATACAGTTATCTCTTAGCATCATTATAAAACTCCACGACATCCATCGGTGAATCCCTTTCTAATGCAATTTTAAGGTCGACCTTATCGATGGATCTAGCTTGTTGACTGCGACGGCTGCCGTGTTAAATCTCATTAAATAACTTCACAAGGTTTCTCCAACCCTTTGCTTTATGCTAGAAAGCATCATCGCATTCTTTGGTTGACAGATATAAACTATAAGCTGTCTTAAGAATCTGTTTATAAATCTGGCCCACATGCTTATTGACATATTCTTTAACTACCTGAATATATAACAACCAGCTCTGTCAAGTATAACGGGAAGCACCACCCCATTACCGCTACATATGCACCCAAGACCTCCATATGTTGGATGTACCTCATCAGATGAATGGTATGATCCGTTCTTCCATTATATAGTTCCAATGTTGGTAACTTAAAAATCGAAAGGATTTCTTGTGTACTGGCTGTTAGGAGCAAATAGATTCCTATTGACATCCTCTAACCTTTGGTCTGGAGGTCCACCCCTTACTATCCTTTTGATCATCTCAACGATTCAGCCATTTTCATCTAATGGTAGTGTTTGCTCCGTAGCTATGTTTTGTAACTTGTTCCTATAGGGAAACTCCAGTACATATTCCTCTTATTGCACATTCGCATTTTGATCAACACCTCCAGTTTAACTCTACCCTCTGTTCCTACAGGGAAAGCTCTAACACATGCTCCTCCGGTTGTTGTGCATTCATATTCTAATTTGCATTTATGTTTATAGCATTGTTCATTGCTGGAATTCCAGCTCACCCTAGGCTCAAGTCAAAACAGCCCCCGAGTAAATTCCTCTCGGTACCGATCTGATTCCTGTCGGTACCGACTAGTTCGACTTGTGGGGGCATTGCTCCAGTTTTCTCCGCTCCAACTCTTGGTGCTCCTGCATTAGTTTCTGGTCCTCGGTTCTAAGTTCCAACTGCTTTAGCCGTTCTTTGATCCATCCTTCTGAAGAATTCATCTAGCATTTCCCGTTATCGATCCATTATTCCATCTTGCACCTCTTTCATCATTTTCTCCATCTCCTCTTTGGTAACGTAGATGGATTGATTAAGATTTGAGGACACCTCCTACTGCCCTCATGTTCTAGTTGACTCCCTCTAATCATAGATCCGGTGTTAGGCCTCTTCATCTCCTCCAAACCTCAGATCCAAGCTTTGGACTCTTAAATCTAGCTCGTTCTCAATGAAAGCACCAAAATTGTTTGTACCAAAAATGGCACAAACACCTCCAGAATAAATTGAAAGCGCGAAAAATGTATAGATCTAATGAAATAAACATAAAAATAGTAGAAAAGGCACAATTTTTATAGTGGTTCTGCAAATAGACCGTTCTATATCCTCTTTAGTATTTTTTATTAATTAATTCTCTCTTAAATACAATGATTATAACTCAAATCTAACCACAATCTAGTATATCTTGGATTTGGTAGTGTTTAGAGTATTTAGGGAAGGAGAAGATAGAGGAGAAATCAAGTGACCAAAAGTCCAAAAATGAAGAAGTCCTCCCAAAGTTGCGGGTAGCTTGGTATTTATTGGGAAATCTTCCAGCAGAACGGGATGCCCACGAAATATTAAGTCTAGATCTAAGTCAAAGTGTCCATAAGTAGGCTTCGGACCCAAATATTAATAAAATCTTCTCGGTACCAAGTGGTTCCTCTCAATACAAATTGATTTTTATCGGGGGAGATCGTCCCTTCTTCTACTTTACTTTGTACCTCTGATTCACTGTGTTTCGAACATTTTTCCTTTGAGATTTAGTTGTTTCAGAGAGAAACTGGTACCACTTGTTCTTGCCCGTCTTCAGTTAGAAAATCCATAGAGTTTCTTGTCCATTCTATGAGAAAAGCACTCTATGACAATCATCTGAGGTAGTGCTTCAAGTAAAAATGGTTCTGGAGATCCATAATAGAGCAGAAAGCTCTTGGTATCGAGTGGTTCTTCTTGGTATCGAATGGTCCACTTTTCTCCATATCTTCTGAATTTCTTGAGTTGTTCCTATTGCCTTTTAAAGCATGTTCACATGTTTTTGAATTATTTCGTCTTCATCTTGATGTTCTGATTCCTGTGAAAGGTTGCTTGGTTAAAAAACTGAATATCGGTTTTGTAACTCAAATGTGTAAATTCAGCCAGCAACAAATATAGAACGATCAATATATTAATGTTCACATGCTACCTTAGCTAGTGATGTGAAAGTTTGGTTAAATTTATCGCATACACTTTTTTTGGTAAAATCTAATTTCACTTTTTAAGCAATACCTAGTAGTATCAATTATTTATACCAATTTTTTTTGTCAAAACTATGTAACATTAGGACTTAGGGATTTTAGTATCAGTCAAAATTCTAATATCATCCACATTCAACTTGTTTAATCCAAACACAAAGTCCTTGATTCAATAATAACAATTATTACTAACCGAACTGCTTTGGCTAGAGATTTTGAGTTTGAGTTAACTATAATTGACTATGATACCAACCTCATATAACCGAGGAGATGAATTCTCGATTGAATAGTGTTTACTTCCAATGCTTCAAATCAAACCCAACTATAGTCGTCTGATTGATGTCACGCCACGATATGAATATAATTAAAGTGGAGTATACATATTGAAGTTCAACAATATTCTCAAGTCAAGAGAACCATGTAAAGTCACTTCGAGATTCTTTTTTAGCAAAGCTAGCCGACATTATAGTAAGTCATCCATTTTTGTAAATAAGTTAAGAAACAGGGGTTTGGAATATGCATCGTAACAACTATGCAAACTACAAGCATGGGAGATGGGCTAAATATCCAAACTACTAAAAAACTATCCCCCTTCATGAGAGGAAAAATCACTCTCTACATCACAAGAACCAGAGGATTGGACATGGATAAAATATCTAAATAATCTAGTAATGTTAGAAACATAATTAGCCGACTCCTCAATATATATATATATTCTATCCCAGCTATTATCTTCGATTGTTATCTTGTTCCATTGTCCAGACTCACCTCCATAGTGAGCACTAAAGAATCACCAGACTCTTGATAGAATAGAGACCTTTGTACCCTATCCATATCTACCACAAACTTGAGGAATGTATTATCTAAAGGATTGTACCTAAACTGAGTAACTTTATGAACCCAAATCTTCTCATTAGGATTCCAAGAGATGAGCTAAAGAGGTATAGGCTGACTAACTTCAGATTCTGTACTCTCAACAATAATAGGTGGTTTAGGCATCCGCTTACATTTTGCTACCTTAGGTAATGAGATTTTATTTGGGATATGAATTATGATATCTTCTTTTGAAACAGGCAAAACAGGGGTTATAAAAGGACAATGCTTACAAACAGTTGCTTGAAGACCAAAGGAGCAACATGTCGGATAGAACGAAGGTTTCCATTTGTAGTGGAAATCCACAAGGGAAACAATTCGAGATTCTTTGTTTGGTCTTAGTTATATTAATCAACAGAGAACTATCATTGCATAGTTATCCAATAAATATTAGTACGTAACTCCTTGCTATCCCTAATAGCCATTTGTAATATACCGCCCAAAATTTAGATAGCACTACGTACTCTAGTATCAATGGATTTATGGATACCATGTCTCAAAACATCTTAACTAAGAATATTTAAAATAATATGTTATTTTTATTATAATAAATTTCTCATGATTATATCACATTGTAGTTACGATCACATAACATATCAGTTAAGTATTTTCTATTTAAGATACTTAAATTATATAATTAATTAACATAGCACAATATGCAAAGTATATAATAGAAAGAAAAACACATTTTCTTTAGAACAAGATTTTATTACAGAATTAATAATTTTCAACAAATTACAGAAGTTCCCCTAGGGCATATCCATAACTCTCTCAGTCAACCATCTGTACTTAGGGCCAATTATGAAAGTTTAATCCCATTGCTTTTATTAATTTTCTTAGAATTGATTGAGTTCGTCCATTCGTGAATGGACCTGCTATGTTATTCTATTCATCTGTTATGCCAATCAACTCTCTTTAATGCTGATAAACAACCTTTATCGTGTAGAGCTTTTCCGTGTATGTTTTTGGACTTTTAGTGATCTCCAAGTTCTTTCATGATCTATATCAAGGCATTGTTATCATATACTGGTGTAAAGTCTCGATGTTGTTGCCTAAGCATAAATCCAATGCGCTACTCAAATAGGCTTCCATTGGGAATGAAATGCCCTTCTAAGTTCATTTTTTTTTGTGCATGTATGTGTGTGTATACACAATGCTTTAATTGCAGTATTATTCATGGCGATGTACTTAGCCTTTTGCATTGCCTTAATTGCAGTGCTATTCAAGGCGATGTAATTAACCTTTTGATTGAATCAACTGCTAACTTTGTTTGGAACATTTCCAACTTAAAGCTTCTTAACTATGAATGATCCTTAACTTAAGATTGACGTACTATATTTGATATCACTTATGAAGTTCAAGTCCTAATACTCCTTCATAAAAAGTTCATTGTTTCTAAAAAAATATCTAGTATTTCATAAATACTCGGGAAAACTCTAAAATACCATTTGGCGATCTTAATGTGGATTTGATAGTTGCTTTATGTATCAAATACATAAGCTACATGCGATATTATAGATAATACAATATGTATGATAATTTCTATTGCTAATGCATAAGGGACCCTCTTACATGCTTCATATTAAACATTTTAATATTACGTGTGTACATCGTTTGGGACAATCCAACATTCTTATATACATATTGTAAAAGATAATATTTACAAATCCAATGTCGATAATTGAACAACCTAACTATAATGATTTTAACTTGTAATCATAATTTTGTTATTTACTTTTAGAAATATTCAAGTACCTTTATAGCTCTTTCTTATATACACATGCTTCCCCTGTACTTAGATCAAAAATCAAACTCTTTAATATTTTTGTCAAAATAATTCTTTAACTTTGATGTTTATTGAATGATAATTTTGTGTTGTTCTTGGATCATATCTAAAACCCATAAACTTAGTATCGCTCCCACTAACTTCGAGATACTTTTGTTATTATGTGCAAATAGTCGTCTCAATCATTATTTAGTATTTTCTATTTCAAAACATATGTACAATAACTCAAAGTCATTCCAAGCGATAATTTTGTGAGTAAAATCCTAATTAACTTAAGCACATTGAATAACAATCTGTTATGCTGATTTCAATAATTGAAATTTATGATGTTATTCTTATGCTTATTATGTTTCTACCACATTGATCTTCTTCTTAAAACACATTCGCGACCGTTGGATCATTTGCCTTTGGGTAACTATCAAAATCATATTTTGATACTATACGTAGAATCCATTCAGGATTTGTGCATCATACCATATGACAGAATCAATGCTCTTAATGATTTTATTGACAACTGAGGAATATCTATTCTCACCGTTGATAAGTAACTCATAGTTTCTTTATAATATATGAGGAATTTATTAAAGATTCTAATGTATTATGTTCTATTAGGCTTGGTTAATTTTATTTCATTCTTCACAATCAGTGGATCGTAACTAAATCCATTTTACTACCAATAATTTCAAAAATAAATTGCTTCATTACGAAGTTAGCATTTTTGAAACAATAATTGTTTCTCGATGTAATGGAATATGTATTCATAAACATTTTATAAATTGCCTTTACGTATATCTATAAGACCAATCAGGTTTTAGTTTACAAAAATTATGCTTATGACACAAATTAGTCAAGCAATATTGATCGGCCCTAAATTACTTTAGGGGCGATCCATGCAAGATTTCTAGTGAGCAAGTACATGCAATCTCTCAACTCACACAACCTGTTAACTTGTTGACCTAAGATATGTAAGGTTTTTTTTATAAACTCTTATCTTGTATAATCTTGTAAACTATGCTTTAGATGGAATTAATTTTAACCTTATGCACATACCCTTAAGTACACGACCTTGCATGAAGAAGTTAACTCAATTTCACTCATCATTAATAATACTTTATGCAAAAAGGTCTTGATTACTCATTATCGATGCATCGTTATGTATCACAAGGAGTGACTTTTGAGATGAACCTTATTCATTTTAGGTACATTTGGAATCCTTGTCCAACATACTCACCTATTTGATCAAATTGAAATCCATTTATTCCTTTTACATGTTACACTACTTGCTTCTATATTATATTCTATGAACTATTATAGACATACCACAACTGTATAAAATACGCACATTTATTTCTATGATAATTTGTCGATGAATTTAACGAAATATGTAGAACCATCATGGTATCATTAGACTTACAACTACATACATCTATATGCATCTACCATAAGAGTTCATCGACTCTTTTGTCGATATCATCGAATGGGTGCTTTGTCCTTAATCATTTGAGACACAATTCAACGACACCATATGATTCATAATAATATGCTTATAGAATGATTTCTTAAAGCTTTTTCTTAATCCATAATTCCAAAATAATTATAAATTTTCAGGCACTTCTGTATTTCTTAATGCATCATTTTGTTAGAAAAAACAAATATCATTACTTTACTATTTTTCTTATATTAAATATTCATAATATTCATATTTAAATAAAACATGTCTTTTTTAGTTAACATTGGAAACGATTATTATTCCATAAATAATATTTGATATATTTATAAAAATAATTTATTATAACTTGATGTGACCACTAAGAAGTGTTATATGGTATGCTCCCACTATTTCCTCCATTACTATAATGGCATATGAATATGAAGCTCCATTCAACCACTTATTTTGGAATTTAGTTCCATATATTGTAACTAGTCTATAGTCAAGATTTTTAGGTCAAATATCTTAAACTCGAAGAAATAAATCTCACAGGGATTTTTTTTCTATACGAAGATAAACTTTTGGAAACGAGTATCATATTTCTCTTTCCTTGTTAAGTCTCTATTATTATTTTATACAATTCTTATTTTTGATGCCTATTCATGAAGCAGAAATGACCATTCACTCTCTTCATCCCAACTGCACCTTGTTATCCGACCTTTTGGTTCGGCTATTTTCAAACTGACTAGACAAGTTAGATTAGACGATCATCGAGGAAGACATCGCAAAGATATGATTACTAGAATCAAAGATCAAGCGCAGGCAACGATATGAAGCGACGATCAACCAAGACAAAGAGATCGGCTCTTAAGAATATTCTAAGTACGGAATAGTACCTCCTCTCGATAGGGGATTGGTGCATATCCGTTCCCCTTTGGGATCGGTATGTATCCTTTAATTTTTGTCCCAAGTGTGTGAGATTGATATAGAGTGAAAGGAAGGCTCCATGAGGCTATATTTCAAATCTCAAGTCGTTTGGAGTTTGTATGCTCAAGTTATGGGTAAATTACTTCATATAAGAATGGGATTGGTATAAAAGGGATCGGTTAAACTCAATTTTGCAGCGATAATCAGTCAGTAACTCAAAATATACATATGCTATCAACATGAAACTTGGAATACAAGCTTACTACAACATGCACAGCAACCCCTAAGGATCTCATTCCAATTTGAGGAAGTTGGGGGGATAGGCATAACTCCCTTTGGAGGGATTGGCAGAAATATGAATTCAAGCAACACTACTTCACTGAAAATGCAATATCTCACAAACTGTACGTCAAAATTACACGAAATTTGGGAATCAAGTAGCTAACATCATGGGGCATCCCTCATAAGGTTGCAGCCTGTTTAGATGCATTAATAGGATTCAACACCGATCTCTATTGTGGGCCTTGATGGGCTTGCAAATTTTTGGGTAGCCTCGTCTTGGTCTCCCGAACTTTCTGCCAAAATTTCAGTCCAATCTGTACATGTCTTCCTCTATAAATGCAGTAAGCATGGCGTCAGAAAAGGGATCCTACTTTCTCCACCAAGGTTCTGCCATTTTTATTCTTCACTTTTGTACTAATGGATCCCAGCTAATCGAAACATTCTTATAATCATAATCAAGTGGAAGATAAATAAAAATATAAAGTGGACGTAGACCTAGTTTGCCGAACCACTATAAAAATCTATGTGTTCCTTTATGAGTTTTGCTTTGTTTTAATTTCATTCTTCATTTAATCTCTATTATATTCTACTGGGTGTTGATGCCCATTTTTGGGTTCATAATTTTGGTGCTTTCGTTGAGATATGAATTCTCAGCTTGATTAGATCTCATTATCTACTTGTGGATTTTCATATTCGCGAGATAGATCCAATTATTTATCGAAAAACTTCGTATTCTACTCAGATTTGAAGGAAATCTAAAGGAAGATGATAGCCATGGTTAGAAGAATTAAATTAACTTCGTGTAGAGTTGATGGGAATGATGATGCAAGTGTTCTTGTTTGGAGTTGTTCATGCATTCATGTGTTCATGTCTATTTGGAAGGGATCAGATTCACTCATGTATGCAAGTTCTTAGGATTAGATGTTGAAGTTTTCACTTAAGTTAGCGAAGGGTTGATCCCTCTCTTAAGGTGACGATGGATGGTCCATCTCACAAGGCCATAATGGTCGATCCCTCTCTCAAAGCCTAGAGGGCCGACCCCATTCTCAAGGTTAACATGGTCGATCCCTCTCTCAAGACCAAGATGGCTGATCCATCCAATCTCGGCAATATCAATCCTTCTGAAAAACGTCAATACCGATCCCTCTACATACTTCGTATGTTGATCCCTTCGTACATCGTATACTGATCCCTCCAACATATATGTATATCAATCCATGTGAAAGACCTTAATACCAATCCCTCCACATACCTCGTATGCTGATCCCTCCATACTTTGTATACCAATCCCTCCAGCATATATGTATACTGATCCCTCTTAATGACATCAATATCGAACCCTCCATACTTCGTATGCTGATCCCCTAAATACTCCGTAAGTCGATCCCTCAATACTCCATTTGACCGATCCCTATACTACTAATCCCACTCTCAAAATCCCATGTGACCGATCCCTATATTACCTATCCCTATACCAAATATGTGCATATATATGTGGATCGGGTATGATCCATTTTTTATAAAAAATATAAATCGTGCCGCATCGCGATTCCCCCACATTCTGGATTCGAAACTCGACTTAAAAACGGTGCATTCAATCCGCTTCTTTTACAACCTGTGACTTACTAGGGCATAGAGGATCAAGCAGAAGCTTCTGAATTTCAACAAAGGAATAGAAAAGCAACTGCTACTCAAACTATACTCCCAAAGGTTGGAGAACATAAGTGATGTGACTCTAAGAAAATTCAAGAAACTTTGGCCCAAAGCCAAACTCCGGTGAAACCAAGATTTTCTCCGAGAAAATACCAAGATGACTCCAAGCACCGTTCTTCATTGACCCAACACTTCGAATTCAATGACTCTGTCCAAACCAGTTGCCGACTCCAAGCAAATAGCAGATTTTCTTGGGTCCGAATCCAAGTAACTTACCACTGATCCGTCAATATCTATCCATCTTGCTTTGCTCATATCTTGGGAATTCATACATCATTCACAAGCATAACAAGTACCTGTAACGTAAAAACGAAGCGTTTGACGATGATTGAAGCATCTCCCCTAGTCGAAGCCTATTCATTAAAGTCATTCAGTGTGCAGAATATTTGAGGAGATTCAATGTACCAATCATATCGATTTAGTTAGGAAAAACCGACCGTGGACTAGATCTCATGAATACGAGTAGCATATGAATTCTGCCAGAGCGTTATGTGCCATTGAATGCATACGCTTTTCGATATTCCTCGAAGGTGTATTGATCCTGCGGTTTATGCGATTACCGCCAAATCCATCTCCTTATTTAGTCATATAGATCAGAAGTTTGTCGAGCAGTTCAGAATGCATGCTACTCACACCAAGGATGTGATGTCATTATCCAATTTATTCCATATTCTAGGTAAGCCACTCAAAGACTTACTGTAGAGATTCATTGTCGTCGTCGTACTAAAGCGAGTAATCTCAGCGAGGATATCATACTGATGGCATTGATGAGAGGAATCGACCCCCAGACAGATTTTGGCAGCCAGTTAGCTAGACAACCTTCTTCGACCTTGGATCATTTCTATTACAAATTGAATCAGAACCTAAGCAAGGAGGAGGTAGAGCAGACTAGGAGAAAGAACGATACAGGCCTGTTAGCTAAGGACTTAGATTCCAAGAGACGACCTAGGATCTCAAAATTCGACTCATATACTCCTTTGAATGATTCAATATGTAACATATACTTGGAGACTCATGACTCGAAGCAGTACTGAAAACCAGCCTCGAGAGAGTCCATCGAACCCCAGCGAAAATCCGAGGAATGTTGTATATTCCAGGATGCACACAGTCCTAACACTAGAGATTGCAAATACATCCGAGATGTGATCGGAAAGCTGATTCGAAAATGAAAGTTTCGACATTATGCACAAGCCCCATGGAATAACGGGAATGGAACATCCGACCCCTATCAATAAAGTACTTTGATTATTAATTGGATCACCCACGTTCGACTTCCAACTGAGAAGGGCTTGGACAAAGTGGAATAGTGAGCATACAATAATGATTCACTTATCAATGATATTTATTTCGATCTTCTTTGAATTATTTCTATTTCAATTGTGTTGTGAACTACAACCAAGTTGAAATAAACTACTTCCAAACGATGCAGGTGACCAGAGTTGGGCGTCAACCATTCTTCGTAGGCCATGATTCGACCTTTGGAGTTTCATCAAGATAAGCGTGATTCAACTACTCATCAGCTACCATATGCCCCTGACTTAGGGCCAAGGACTTGAAATGGAAATGCCCGATAAGGTCAGGATCTAGTAAAAAGTGGACACGACTGATCGTCCACTCATCAACTTCTGCACCTGACTTGGAGACCAAAAAAAGACTTGGAGTGGATGCAACCCGGCCATCCACTCATCGGTTTATACTTGAAGTTCGCTAAAATACTTATGCCTCTCCCAAATCTCAGCATGACCGTGGTCCAACTAAAGTAGACACGATTTGACCATCCACACATTAACTCTTGCCCTGAACACAGGAGGTAGTTCGAAAGCTTGACTTAAAGTAGGCATGACTGACTTCCTACTCATCAACCACCGCTCTCAACACATGGACAAGACTGCAGCTTGAGGTGGATGTGACCTGACTGTTCAACCCAAGCATGGATGTGATCCAACAATCCATCGCCTACTCCCTTCCTTGACTTGACAAGAGGAGCTAGAACCATCAAGCAGATATGAATTGATCGTCTCACTTGCCAAGTTCTGTCCTTGATGATGGGACAGAATTCCGTTCCATAAATGAACGTGATTGGACCGTTCATTTGATAATTTCTACCTCGACTTGGCAGATGGGTATAAATAAAAATGGGTGCAACTGACCACCCATCAAACAACTCTAAGTCCCAGAGTGCGGACTGGAGTACAAATATAAATCGAGTGGAGACTAACCGTCCGTGAAACAACTCTAAGTCCCTAGAGTGCGGACTAGAGTACAAAAATAAATTGGGTGGAGATCGACTGCTCACGAAACACATGAAAAAACTTTAAGTCCCCAGAGTGCGGACTGGAGTATAAAATAATTCAGGTGAAGAACGACTGCCTGCGAAACAACTCTAAGTCCCCAGAGTGTGGACTGGAGTATAAACATAAATCAGGTGGAGACCGGCTACCCACGAAACAACTCTGAGCCTCCAGGGTGCGAACTAGAGTATAAACATAAATTGGGTGCGATCCGACCACCTATTAACTAAATATTATCACAAGAGTGTGGATAAAAACATGAATGAATAGACAAGTGGAGTTCGACTATTCTCTATTCCACAAACTCCAGCCTGAAACTGACGGGATGAGTATAAACTCACTACAGATGGAACTCGACCATCCATGAACTAATTCTATTAACCCTAGACTGGGGGCAGGAGTACAAATCACTAAAAGCTGAATACGACAGCTCACTATAGCTCTGGCTTAGTGTTCTTTATAACTTAAGGCAACGACCTTAAGGAGGCCTTAATACAGAATCAATTGGAACGACATCCGAAGTTTCGGGTGACCAACTATATCGTACCATCAGATTGAGGGTCAATCAATTATGATATTGAAGTCCATCCGGGGCAAGTGTTCGGATCTATTATGACATAACGATTAGGTGCCTAATGGACTCTTTTGGTGGAAAAAATTTTCTCGGCGTAATGTAAAAACTATTTTTTTGCAACCTAGTCTAATTTATTCTATCTAAATATAGAAGTGCCCATATAAATCGAATTTCATAGAGCATAATACCCTATTACTTACTTTTTTAGTACTTTATGCGATCCGCACCAATAACAAATGGATATGATCCGAATGTCCATTGAATAACTCTGATCACTAGAGCATGGAGAAGAAAATAAACCATGAATGAGTGCAACTTGATCATTAATTCTCTCGCATCCTCCTACAATCCATCAAGAGGAGTATGAAACCGGATGAGCATGACCCACTGCACCTGAGCCAACTCTATCCCTAGGTCTGGTAGGAGAATATAAATCAAAATGGATGCGATTGGCGGTTTAGCTTCGAATGAATGCGGTGCGACCGTTCATTTGTTGACTCTTAACATAATCTAACTTGAAGAGCAATATAAAACGGACATGGATCGACCGTCCGCACACTGATCCTTGCCCTTGTTCTTGTAGGGAGAGCATCTATCACTGATTGGACATGACTTGCCTTCCTACTTATCGACGTATTGCTCAGACTTGGGGGCATGAGCTAAAGATGAATATGAACCGACCATTCATTGATAAACTCTAAGTCTTTAGAGCTTAGTGGGAGTATAAACATGACTAGGACGAGACTCGACCGTCCATGGAGTACATTTATCAACCTAATACCAGGGATGGAAGTTTGATCATCCAAAGATTGACTGCGATAGCTACTATGATTCATACATGGTGTTTACAATGACCCGAGACTACGACCGAAAGGATTTTTAGGTATAGAATCGTCGAATCAATGCCCAAGCTCATGAGTAACTGACCATCATTCCAACCTGAATGATGAGTGACAGATCATGAATACGTTGAATAGAAAGCTCATTACTCGAATATACAAGCAGATTCAAACTCAAAGCAAGAGGAAACTATGCAGTTACATGCAACATGAGGTATAACCCTACTCGAAATTTGATTCAACGTGCTTCTAAGCCTGATTATTGGCCATTCGCAGAGAATTTCTCAAAGCACTTAGAACCTATCAATATCAGACTCAATAACTCATGACAAGACTCTGGATTCGATCGAAGTAACTGTCATCATTGAACGTCCCAACCATATTTCACGTTGATTGTTACACGAAATAGTTATGTTTGAACTTAAGGAATCCATGGCTACACTCGCTGAGCTGACAATCGACATTACAGTCGGTCATGGTGACCCATCACGAGTATTGAAGATCGGATCACATCTCAGTGCAACAATGATAAAGGAATTAGCTAGTTTTCTCCAAATGAATCTTGATGTGTTCGCTTGGACCCATTCTGACATGCGTGTGATCTCACCGACTATTGCGAGCCATGCATTGAATATTGACCCGAGGCATGTCCTAGTGAGACAAAAGCAACGTGGCATGGATCCAGAGTGATTTGCTGCACTTAAAGAGGAGGTGGATAAACTCAAAAATAATAGGTTTACCCACGACATCCTCTACCCAAAATGGGTATCCAATCCAGTTCTTATGAGAAAAGCTAATGGAAAGTAGCAGACATGTGTCGACTACTCTTACTTGAACAAAGCATGCCCCAAAGATAGCTTTCCACTTTTGAGGATCGACCAGCTGGTAGACTCAACCGTTGGAAATGAACTACTTTCATTTATGGATGTGTACTCCGAATAAAACAAGATCCCGATGCACATCCTTGACCAGGAGCATGCTAACTTCATTACCAATCTAGGGTTATATCATTATGTTGTGATGTCATTTGAAATAAATAATGCTGAAGCTATTTACCAAAGACAAGTTAACCAGATGTTCAAAGATTAGATCGGGCGATTGATGGAAGTATATGGAGATGATACGCTTGTGAAGTCACGACGATCAAACGACCACGTCGATGACTTAGTGGAGATGTTCAGTTTTATCCAAAGATATGGAATGCAACTTAGTCCTTCGAAATGCTCTTTCAGCGTTGCGTTAGGTAAGTTTCTGGGTTTAATGTTCAACTCTCGCATAATTGAAGCCAACCCTAAGAAGATTCAAGCAATTCGAAACATCTAGATACTGAAGACGATTATGCAGGTACATAGCCTAAATAAGAAGGTGCCACCGTAAGGCGCTTCATCTCCAAGGCCACCGAAAAGTGTATTCCTTTCTTTGATTTGATCAGGAGAGGGAAGAGGAACTTTGAATGGATGCTGGATTGCATAGATGCAGTTCAATCTCTGGTAGATCACTTAGAGAGACCTCCCATCCTATCCAAGCTATTGGATCGTGAGGACTTATACATCTATTTTTAGCGGTGTTGGTACATGCCATAAGTGCCACATTGTTAGAGGCCAGTATATTATGTTAACAAGTGATTGACAGGTGCTGACAAAAACTACTCAAAGCAGTAAACCTCACGTACAGCCTATTGATTGCGTTACTAAAGCTTCACCATTACTTCCAAGCTCACTTCATTAACGTCTATACCGACCAGCCGTTACGACCGGTCCTACAACAACCTTAGATGTCTAGAAGGTTGCTTAAATGGAATATCGAACTTAGCCAATTCGATATCACTTATTTCCCTCAAAGAGCTATCCAAGGACAAACATTAACAGACCTCATATCTGAATTCACTGTATCGGATGACTATTCGAAAAGCAGTGGAGAACCGACCAACAAATGGAAAATGTACATGGATGGAGAATCCAATGATCGGTGTTCTGGCGCTGGAGTTGTGTTAATGACTCTTGAGGAACGATAAATCTGCTATGCCCTGAAACTCGACTTCCCTGCAACAAATAATGAAGCTAAATATGAAGCCCTGATTGGCAGGCTCAAACTTGCTAGAGAATTGGGAGGAGAAACTTTACACATCTTTTGTGATTCCTGGTTAAGAGTATGTCCAAGAGCTACTGGTAGACTTCTAGTATTACACATTACATAGACCCAGAGACCAAAATAAGAAAGCTGACTCACTGGCCATGCTGGCTAATTCTAGGCATGTGCAACAAATGGTCTTGGTCCCAGTTGAAGTACTAAAAGCTTCGAGCATCAACCAGATCGAGATCCACCAGATCGAGATCAACCATTGGAGATGGAGCCGGACAAGGAGCCATGGATAACTCTTATGAAAGACTATCTACACTAGGTAATCCTTCCTGACCAGAGGAGTGAAAAACATCAGATCCTCCGCAAAGCTTCATGCTACTTCATCCAAGAAGGAATCATGTACGGGAAGGGTTTATTCGTTCCTGTGCTTCGACGAATTTCCCACAATAAAACCAAACGAATATAGAGAGAAGTCCTATACTCAACATCATTTTTGAAGATACACCATTCCTCTTTCCATCAATACCCAAGCTCAATCATGCCTACAATTGATCGAAATCGTTGCTCATCTCCTATATGATCAAATGCAGCGGATCACATTCAACCTCACAACCAACCCATATGCTTTAAACCCATAATCGATTGTTATCAGCGATCTCTTCAACATCAAATTCTCTAATACGTTCATCATATATCCGTAAAAATTTAGAGCGAGAAGGATCGGTGGACAAAAAATTGAAAATGATTGAATTGCATTCCACCAAATTGGCAACTACCCATGGGCGTATGATCACATCCAGGAGCCAACAACAAAAACATGTACCTAACCGTGCACATGTATATCCTGAAAATTCGATCTATTGAAATTGATAGAAATTGGATTCTCATATGGAAAAATCAGAGAAAGGATTAGATTGGATAACCAAGGCATATTAACTCGACTAATCAGCTCAATGGAACTGAGTGCAAACGATTGCCGATAGATTCTACTCAAGAACTTACATCGCCTGATAACAACCAAGCGTCACGACAAACATAGAGAGATCGATTCTTCATAAAACAGCTCAACAAAAATGAAAGGATAACGACCATTCGACACACTGAGTGGAATCCTCTCTGACGAACCTTACTTGACATCAATTCAAATCACGTCATGTACGCACGCAACAAGACATACTTTGGAGGGAAAGTGTTATCTGGCCTTTTGGCCCGTCTATATTCTGACCGACTAGACAAGTTAAACTAGACTATCATCAAAGAAGATAGCCCAGAGAAATGATTATTAAGCTCAAAGATCAAGCACAGGCAATGATATGAAGCAATGATCAATCGAGACCAAGAAATGTGGACTCTTTAGAATATTCTAAGTACAGATTAGTATCTCCTCCCGACAAAGGATTGGTGTATATCCCTTCTCTTTGGGGATCGGTATGTATCCTTAATTTTTGTCCCAAACAGGGTGAGATTGATATAAAGAGACAATAAAGGTCCTACGAGGCTATATTTCAAATCTCAAGTCTGTGACGATCTGGGTTTTCTGACAACTGTTAATCGGGTAATTAACTGGTTTAAATTATTGAAATGTTAATTTTATTAGTCAAACAAATAAATTTTTGATAATGGAAATATCTGAACAAATATAAATTAATTTGAAAACTATAACAAGTGTTGAATATAAATCTCTGGAAATGATATGGGACAACCTAGGATTTTGGAATTTTTTTAATTTAATGATCTTCTAATATAATTAATTAGAATTGGAAAACTTGTCTTTTCAAACAAATAAAAATATGATTTCTAATTACTATTGTTCATATATAGATTGTGAATAGAAACTATGATTTGAATTCAATGTAAATTTCTCAAAATCTATTTAAATTTAAACTCTACATTTTAAACACTATATATATATATATTTGTGTGGTTATCAATTTAAATATTAATAACTTAAGTTAAAATTTAAATAAGAATGAATAAATGGTTTATAATATTTATTTAGTTACATGAAATAAATAATAAGAAAATATAAAATATATACAAATGGACATTTATTGGCTTAAGAAGACATATGTATATGTGTGGCAAATTTGTTCTTTAAAATAGATTTCTTCAATAAAATAAAATAAAATAATAAAAAGAGAAAAACAGATTTAAAGAAGAAAAAACCAGGTGCTGTATTTGAATTTTAAACATATATCTCAATTCCCTTCTTTCTTCTTTCTTTTTCTTTCAAAACCAAAATGAGAAAACTAAATCAACTTCAAGCTTTCAACTAAGTAAAGCAAGTTCAACTTGAACAAGTAGATCAAGATCAAATCAAAGACTAACTTCCAGTTTTCCAGATTTCAAACTGAATTTCTCCGTTCTAAGTTTTAAGGTGAGTAAACATTATCTTTGAAAAGCTAAATCTTCCCGATTATGTTGTGCATGTGATAATTGATGGTATTATTGATTCAAAAATGACATGCATGGATGTATAAATGGTTTGCCTGATATATATATGTTTGAATTGCTATGCATATGTATATGCATGCCTCTGTTCTGTTTCTAACAGGCTCCAAGACCATTCAAAAATCCGTATCTCTTCATCTAATTAATTATAGGTTATGATCAGTAAAGGAAAGTTGTTTGTAATGATGTAATACCATTTTAAAAAATAATTTCAAGAAGAATTATTGAGTATTTATCTAGGAAAGGAAGTTTACAGGAAAGAATAAATCTTGTCAGAAAATAAATTGTTTATATTTCATGTTATGATTATATCATCAGAATCGATTGGTAAAATGATGATTTTTGGTGTAACATCATGTTTTTTAAGTTAGTAATTGGGGAGGAATTGCAAGTTGAACAGAATTGGGGTTTTTTGTCGATTTTCGGCGATCGAAGCTTAGGGGAGCATCGGGTTTGAGGCTGGAGGAAGCTCGTTGGTCGAAGATCATAGGAAAAATGATCGACGATTTTTCTAGTCGCCGTAGCGTCGTAGGGGCGGCGAAGTAGGGTTTAGGGCTGTTTCAAAGTCGAGGTTGGGCTTCTGGCTAGTGCGGCGGCGAGGTGGCATAGGAGTGGGCCGGAGTAAGGGGATAGAAAGAGGAAGGTCAGGCGATGTTAGTGGCGAGTCGGCGAGGGTTCCAGTGAGTTGTGGCGGTGGTACGAGGCGCATGAAGGTCGGGTTTTCGTTTTTGGTAGTGGCGAACACTTGTTCGATTTTGATTTCGGGATTTTTGGGTGGAACTGGATGGTTAGGTAAGTCAAATGTGATGACGGCGTCTTGGTGGTGCCGACGAAGTTGGTCGGAGATGCTTCGATTCGGTGTGCATGTACACGTGTATCAGCATGTTAGGTGAGTATTGCTGTGAGATTTGAGAGGAGAGGAGGAGGAAGGGTAGGTCGGGATTTTGGGTTGGGTTGGGTTCTCTAATATATATATAAATAAATATAAAAAGGATGAGAATAGGTACAAAAACATAAGTATAAAAGTAAAAGCATAATTATAAAATAATCAAGCTTTTCCAAAAAAAATTCTCTAATCATTTCATTTTAATATTAAATGTTTTACTTAAGTCCCTAGTTTAAATAAAGGAATTTAAAAACCTTGTTACTTAAATATTATTTGGTTTAAAGGTTATAAATAAATTATTTTAACTTTAAGCTTAGAATAATCATATTATATGTCCATTATTTAATTTAATTTCCATGTTTATTTAATTTAAATATTAATTAAGCTGATGGTTAAGGAAAATAAAATGTTTAAACTTTTAATTAATCAAGGTCTCAAGTGATTTTATAAGTTAACAATTAAATTCCAAATGGTGATTTAAAATAAAATAAATGGCTTGTAATTAGTTAATGTTAATTAAGCAAGATTACAACTAATTTTTTTTTAAAAATTGATTAATTGGATGACCATGACTAGTTAATCTAGCCTACGAATGATGAATTTGAATTGGATGCTTTGGATTGCTTAATATTTCTAGTATGATTATTTTTTTGATATTCTGTGACATGAAATGACCTGAATTGAACTATTGATAAAATGTGTGACACTTATTGAACAGATATTCTGATGAATTTTTTTTTGTGAATGTTGACATTTTGAAATTGAATTGTTTTGGATTAAAAGATGGCATTTGGATTCGAAGGAACCGGGATCGGATATCAGGGATATCCGGAACTACTTCGGTTTAATAAGCACTATAATTCTTTATAGATTTGATTTTAAAATCAAATAGGCTTGAATGGAATAAAGTAAGTAAACTTAGCCATTTGAATTAAGTATTGGTATCTAGATATTATTTTAAAATACCAATGGATATGTGTAATAAGTGGTTGGCCAAAATAAGATAAGAACTCGTAGTAAAGTTCGAGTTACCTTGGCTTTTCAAAGAAGTTTATAACCTTACTATTTCATATCTAATGGGTTTACTCACGCTGGTTTCCAGCCTGACTCGGGTGTTACTTTATTGTAATGCTCGAGTATTATAGATTTTTAGGTTAGGACGTTCTAGAACTCAGGAGACGAGCTGGATGGCAAAGCGTATTGATTATTTCCACTGCGAAGTAAGGATTATCTAGGCTGGATTTACGGACAAGTTATTGTAACTGTCCAGTTTATTTGTGAATGATTGTACTCTGATATATTGTATGTAAATTGACATTACAGCTTTTCTCTGTAAAATGCTGCTATTTGTATATTATAAATTGTATCTGCTGTAATTGTGAGATTCTATGCTATTGTTTTCTGTTTCTTTTTCTACCTCTTTTCTTCTTAACCCAACAGTTAGGGCTTTCCGGCACTCGATTGCTCAGCACTCTATAAAGTGAACGTATAGTGTCGATTTTCGAGGTCGAAAATTCCAGGCCGTTACATTTGGTATCAGAGCTGAAGGTTAAGTGAGAACCTTGGCTCCGGTGAGGATTACTTATTAGAGATAAGGTCAGTAGTACCCTCGAATGAGTTGAGCGTATTAAATGAGAACTTGTTATTTTCTTATATAATGATTTAAAAAAACGGTTTTAAAAATGATTTTTTATATAAGCTTATATTTTGATATATATAAAGAAAAAGTTCTTCTAATTATTATATATATTAAGATAATTGGTTTTTGATTATTGAAAATGAATAAGATCATAAAAAGTAAGTGGAAATTTATATACAACCGGATAGAAATTTGGGTAAGGATTAACTATACAAATAAGTCAAGCTAAAAATGGATTCAAAACTGAATTTAAATCCCATAAAATTCAAAATAATTTTCAAATTATTGAAATAAGTTACCTTGATTTGATTTTCCAGCAAATGATTATGGAATATATGGTGTGCATGATTTCTAGACATGATAATTATCATAAGTTGGGTATTTTATCTTAATAAAGGGATGTTTATTTTTCTAAATAAACAAAGATAAAGAAGAATGAAATGTTTTAAGGAGGTAATTTTTTTTTATAAGTTATAAATTGAAATAGATTTAAATTGTTAAATTTTATATCTAAATCCAAAAAATTTTGAATTGTTTCAAAGTGTTAAAAGATAAAACAAATAATATTATTCAGAATATTTTTGAATGTAGAAATCTTATTTTAAAACAAGAGTTTTTTTAAATTTATTAAAGGAATTTGTTTTGAATTAAAAACCAAGAATGGTTTAAAATTGAAAGTATGACTTGATGTGTAAACAAAATAGATATGTGTATATATATAATGCAAAGTTGATTTAAATAAGACGGATTTCGAATTTAAATTTTTTTAAAATGAACTAGATTATCACATTAATGAATTGCAAATATATATATACACACATATATATATTTGAAAAATAAGAATAAAAGTTAGAAATTCTACTAATCAAAGTCTAATATCGATTAGGAAGTCCCACTAGAACCCAATCTAAGAGAGTGATGGATAAAAGTGAAGAATGGAAGGCAAGACGCAGGAAGCGGAGAGCAGCTGCATGTAAGGAACGAGAAGAAGCAATACAGGAGTACGAGAAATAGGTTAAGGAAAGGGCTGGACCAGGGCCTTATGATAATGTTATTTGCTACAGATGTTACAATAAGGGTCGTTACGCATCCAAGTGCAGTAAAACAAGGAAGGAATTGAAGGGTACATTCCAACAATTTCGCTCTAAGATCTTATGCTTTAAGTGTCACAAAAAAGGACATTTCCTAAACCATTGCCTTGAACTGAAGAAGGTGAAGCATAAACCCATAGAACCAGTCAACGAGTCAACTATTTACTATCATTGTAAGATAACGGGACACATCGCTAGGAATTGTTCCAAGAGACGGAAGAAGAGTAAGGTTGTGGAACATTCTGCAGGAGGCGTGAAGGTTATCTAGATAGATGGAAAGGTAGAAACCTTTTGTGGTAAATGTTATAAGTGGGGACATCCTTTGAAAAGTGCATGTTCAGACTTTGCCCATTAGAAGGAAGTCCCTAAGGAGGATTCTTGTAAAAAAATATACTAGGTCTCTGTTCTTTTCTAAACCTCTAGGTTATGATGAAGGGTACTAGATTTATGACTTCTGTAAGGTTATTGTTTTAGATAAATGGATGCAATGTTTGAATTACTAGTGTGCGATCTATCAATATGTGGAATATTTTATGGCAGTACGATCTAATATAAAATCACTTTTATTTATTTGAGAATGGAATTGAAATTAATTCAAACAAAAATTTAATTGGAGTTGTAATCAAAGTTGAATGAGTTTGAATTTAGAAATGAATTATCTTGAATTAGAATGGGAATCGAAGTTAATTCAAATTGAATTGAAATTGAATCAATTTAAATGGAAGTGAAATTGGAAATTGATTGGAATGGGAGATTGAGCAGTTTGGCTCTGAACTATTTTAATATAAACTTTCTAAAATCTATTACCTAAAATATTTAGATTAATTTGATCTCTCCAAGCTATTTACTATACAAAACATTCTTTTTAAAATTCAAACTATCATATACTTACTATTCAACCATTTTACAACTATTTTGCAACTATCTAACTATTCTATAGCTATTTTACAACTAATAACTATTTTATAACTACTAACTATTTAACTGTTTTACAACTAGTTACTATTTTATAACTACGTATCTATTTTGAACTTTTCAAGCTATTTTCTAAATTCAAACTGGTCAGAGTACAAACTGTTAGAATTAAACACCAATTGGGATAAGAATTGAAGTGATAACCCAAATGGAAATTGAAGCAATTGTGAAGTGAAAGCAAAACCAGATACTGAAGTAAAAATGATTTTGAAGTGGAAAAGTATATTTTGAGGAATATACGATGAATAAGAGTGGTAGTTGGATATCACTATAACTGAAATTCTCTTTCAGAAGAGTAAGTAAGGTGGTAAATGACTTTATAAAGGAAATCAAACTTGAATGTTGATTTGGCATAAATAAAATAATATATATATATATATATATATATATATATATATATATATATATATTTGTTATATATGATAAACTACCCTTATTGAATTTATAACCAGAAGAAAAGATCTTTGAAAAATATTTGAAGTATAAAAAGGAATTTATATAAGTATGAAGTGATCCAAAGGCTTTTCAAGCTGAAGGAATAAACTTATATATATATATATATATATATATGAATGTTTTTGGAAAAAAAGCTTTTGGAACCCACTGATTTTGAAAGGCTTTTGGGAAAAAACAATTTTGGAAATTTGGAAAGCCGTGTTTGAGAACCATAGATTTTGAGATATCAAATTTGAAATTTATATGTGATACATATAAAGAGTGTGATTTGAAGATACTATATATGTATAATATAAATGTTTTGTGAATGCAATGGGGGAAAATGCACTCCTATTTAGAGTGGAAACTTACAGTAGGAGATCCACGGGGTGGTTCTGCCTTGAGCCCTAAGGGGGGTTCTATTTGATCCTAGAGGATGTTCAGACTAAACTGTAGTTCCTGAGGATTGTGGTTGGGGTAGCAAAAGTCGAGGGCATCGATGTCTACAGAGACATTGGGGTTATGCTATGACGGTAGTGTAAATCGGTGTAACTACGATCTACTGTGTTTCCATAAGTCTAGGGGCAGTGATTGCCCATAGTCTACGTTTGATTTTGCTGAGAGAGTGACGTAACATTGGTAGATTGTGATCTTTGAGGACATAGCGGAAGTCATGTGGCAGTGAGTGCCTACAGGCTGCATTGGGACTCAACTGATGTAGTCTGTGATCTATGCGGTGAAGTTTCATTTGGCAGCGAAATTCGAGGGCGTTGATGCCTACAGTTACATGGTTTTTGCCATGATGGCAACGTAACCCTGGGTGTAGCTGCGATCTATGGCGGTTCTATGTGAAATCGAGAGGTGCAGATGCCTACAGTTTTCTATGGTTTCGCGGGATGGCGACGTAATCATCGGGCTAACTGCGATCCATGGAGGGGGTGATGATTTTCAGAGCATTTTCTTAAAAATGTATTCTACATTCTTGCAAAAATGTTTTGCAAGTATTTTCACTAGGTGTTGGAAATGGGTTTACTGAGTACTTATAGATTTTCAGTCCTACACCTGATCAACATATGACCGAATTTCTATGAGAACAAGGATGAACCTATTGAGACATCGAGTTATAAAAAGTATTTTTATAAAAGCTATTTTGGGTTATATTATGTAGATTTTTAATTTTTTAAAACTTTAGAATAAAAAAGGTTAAAAATGTCTAAGCAATAAATTTAACTGATAATTAACATTACAATTGAAGTTCTATCTTTAATCCTTTTTTAGGACGAAAAGTTCTACAGGGGGGAGGAATGTGATGATCTGGGTTTACTGACGTTTATTAGTTGGGTAACAAACTAGTTTAAATCATTGGAACATTAAATTTATTAGTCAAACAAATAAATTTTTGATAATGGAAATATCTAAACAAGTATAAATTGATTTGAAAACTATAAGAATTATAAATCTCTAGAAATGATAAATCTTATAGTAAATTAATAAATATTTAAATAGATATATACAAGCTTTATAGTATATATGAGTATATATATGCCCTATAGAATAAATTGTAGGAAAGTTTGTAAAAATGTGGATATATATAATATCAAAAATACACATAAGTAAAATTGGGACAACCTGGGATTTTCACGAAATTTAATTTAATGATCTTCTAATATAATTAATTAGAATTGGCAAACTGATCTTTTCAAACAAATAAAAATACGCTTTCTAATTACTATTGCTCATATATAGATTGTGAATAGAAACTATGATTTCAATTCAATGTAAATTTCTGAAAATCTATTTAAATTTAAACTCTACATTTTAAACACTATATATATATTTGTGCGGTTATCAATTAAAATATTAATAACTTAAGTTAAAATTTAAATAAGAATAAATAAAAGGTTTACAATATTTCTTTGAGTTACATGAAATAAATAATAAGAAAATATAAAATATATACGAATGGACATTTGTAGGCTAAAGAAGTCATATGTATACATGTGGAAAATTTGTTCTTTAAAATAGATTTCTTCAATAAAAAAAGAGAGAAAAATGATTTAAAGAAGAAAAGAACAAGGTGATGTATCTAACTTTTAAACATACATCTTAATTCCCTTCTTTCTTCTTTCTTTCTCTTTCAAAACGAAAAAGAGAAAACTAAATCGACTTCAAGCTTTCAACTAAGAAAAGCAAGTTCAACTTGAACAAGTAGATCAAGATCAGATCAAAGTTCAACTTCCAGTTTTCCTAATTTCAAACTGAATTTCTCTGTTCTAAGTTTTAAGGTGAGTAAACATTATTTTTGGAAAGCTAAATCTTCCCGATTATCTTGTGCATGTGATAATTGATGGTAGTATTGATTCAAAAATGACTTGCATGGATGTATAAATGGTTTTCCTGGTATATATGTTTGAATTGTTGTGTATATGTATATGCACGCCTCTGTTCTATTTATAACAGGCTCAAAGACCATTCAAAAATTAGTATCTCTTCATCTAAGCAATTATAGGTTATGATCATCAAAGGAAAGTTGTTTGTAATGACGTAATACCATTTTTAAAAATAATTTCAAGGAAAATTATCGAGTATTTATCTGGGAAAGGAAGTTTTACAGGAAAGAAAAAATCTTGTCAGAAAATAAATTGTTTAAATTTCATGTTATGCTTATATCATGAGAATCGATTGGTAAAATGATGATTTTTGATGGTCACATCATGGTTGTTAAGTTAGTAATTGGGGAGGATTTGCAAGTTGAATGGAATTGGGTTTTTTGTCGATTTTCGACGATCAGAGCTTAGGGGAATGTTGGGTTTGAGGATGGAGGAAGCTCGTTGGTCAAAGATCATAGGAAAAATGATCGGCGATTTTTCTGGTCGCCGTAGCGTCGTAGGGACGGCGAAGTAGGGTTTGGGGCTGTTTTGAAGTCGAGGTTGGGTTTCTAGATAGTACGGTGGTGAGGCGGCATCAGAGTGGGCCGGAGTAAGGGATAGGAAGAGGAAGGTCAGGCGATGCTAGTGGCGAGTCGGCGAGGGTTTCGGTGAGCTGTGGCGGTGCTACGAGGGTATAAAGGTCGGGTTTTCGTTTCTGGTAGTGGCGAACACTTGTTTGATTTTGATTTCGAGATTTTTGGGTGGAACTGGGTGGTTAGGTAAGTGGAATATGACGACGACGTCTTGGTGGTGCCAGCGAAGTTGGTTGGAGATGCTACGATACGGTGTGCACGTACACGCGTATCAGCGTGTCAGGTGGGTGTTACTGTGAGATTTGAGAAGAGAGGAGGAGGAAGGGTATGTCGAGATTTTGGGTTGGGTCGGGTTCTCTAATATATATAAATATAAAAAGGATGAGGATGGGTATAAAAACATAAGTACAAAAGTTAAAGCATAAGTATAAAATAATCAAGCTTTTCCAGAAATAAATTCTCTAACCATTTCATTTTAATATTAAATGTTTTACTTAAGTCCCTAGTTTAAATAAAGGAATTTAAAAACCTTGTTACTTAAATATTATTTGGTTTAAATGTTATAAATAAATTATTTTAATTTTAAGCTTAGAATAATAATATTATATGTCCATTATTTAATTTAATTTCCAATTTTATTTAAATTAAATTTAAATTAAGTGGATGGTTAAGGAAAATAAAATGTTTAAACTTTTAATTAATCAAGGTCTCAAGTGATTTTATAAGTTAATAATTAAATTCCAAATGGTTAATTAAAGTAAAATAAATGCTTGTAATTAGTTAATGTTAATTAAGCAAGATTACAACTAATTTTTTTAATTAATTAATTGGATGACCGTGACTAGTTAATCTTGCCTATGAATGATTAATTTGAATTGCATGCTTTGGATTGCTTAATATTTCTAGTATGATTATTTTTGTGATATTTTGTGATATGAAATGACCTGAATTGAACTATTGATAAAATGTGTGACACTTATTGAACACATACTGTGATGGAATTTTTTTGTGAATGTTGACATTTCGAAATTGAATTGTTTTGGCTTAAAAGATGGCATTTGGTTTCGAAGGAACCAGGATCGGATATCAGCGATATACGGAACCACTTCAGTTTAATAAGCACTATAATTCTTTATAGATTTGATTTTAAAATCAAATAGGCTGGAATGGAATAAATTAATTAAACTTAGCCATTTGAATTAAGTATCGATATCTAGATATTATTTTTAAATACTAATGGATATGTGTAATAAGTGGTTGGCCAAAATAAGATAAGAACTCATAGTAAAGTTCGAGTTACCCTGGCTTTTCAAAGAAGTTTAAATAGTATTTCATATCAAATGGGTTTTCTCACGCTGGTTTCCAGCCTGACTCGGGTATTACTTTATTGTAATGCTCGGGTCAGACCGAGTATTACAGATTTTCAGGTTAGGATGTTCTGGAATTCAGGACTCGAGCTGGATGATAGAGACGTATTGATTATTTCCGCTGCGAAGTAAAGATTGTCTAGACTGGATTTAGGGACAAGTTATTATAACCGTCCAGTTTATTTGTGAATGATTGTACTCTGATATATTGTATGTAAATTGACGTTACAGTTTTTCTCTGTAAAATGCTGCTGTTTGTATATTATAAATTGTATCTGCCGCGATTGTGAGATTCTGTGTTGTTGTTTTCTGTTTCTTTTTCTACCTCTTTTCTTCTAGACCCTAACAGTCTGGGATTTCCGCCACTCGATTGCTCGGCACTCTATATAGTGAATGTATTAGTGTCGATTTTCGAGGTCGAAAATTTCGGGTCGTTACAAAGTCGTTTGGAGTTTGTATGCTCAAATTATGGGCAAATTACTTCACATAAGAAAGAGATCGGTATAAACAAGATAAGCTAAACTCAATTTTGCAGCGATGTTCGGTCAGTAACTCAAAATCTACACATGCTATCGACATGAAACTTGAAATACAAGCTTATTACAATATGTGGAACACCCTATAAGGATCTCATTCCAATTAGAGGAAGTTGTAGGGATCGGCATAACTCTCTTTGGAGGGATTGGTAGAAATTAGAATTCAAGCAAAGCTACTTCACGGAAAATGCGATATCTCACAAATCGTACATCGAAATTACATGAAATTTGGGGAGCAAGTAGCTAGCATCATGGGACATTTCTCACTTGGATCGTAGCACATTTGGATGCATTAATAAGGATCCGTAACGATCCCTACTGTGGGCTCCGACGGGCCTGTAAATTTTTAGGTAGCCTCATCTTGGCCTCCCAAACCTTCTGTCAAAATTTCATTCCAATCTGTGCTCGTCTTCCCCTATAATTATAGCTGGCATGAAATCAGAAAAGGGATCATGCTTTCTCTGCCGAGGCTCTGCCATTTTTATTCTTCCCTTTTGTACTACTAGATCCCAGCTGATCAAAATGTTTTTGTAATCATAATCAAGTAGAAGATCAATAGAAAATATGAAGTGGACGTAGGCCAAGATTGCCGAACCACTGTAAAAATCTATGTATTCCTTTATGATTTTTTCTTCTTTTTAATTTCATTCTTTATTTAATCTATACTATATTCTATTAGCTGTTGATGTCTATTTTTGGAGTCAACAAACCTTAAGCCACATCCACTCTCATATACTCGCTTTGTTTTCCAAATGGTCGAACCATTCAGAAAGAAAATCCTTACTAAAAGGCTGTAATGAACTCTTTACAAAAATGCATCTGTCATCCTTAACATTTAAGGATATCAAATAAGTGCACTTTAGTAAACTGATAACATTGATATTTCAATGTTCGAATTCTTAGATCCATCTTTTAGCTCTCGGTCTCGTATTACATTTAACACAACAAGATCTTTATTATAATCAATAAAATTGAATATGCGATCTTAGACTATGGTTTACTTGCTTATTTCGAGTGAACTAATTTAATCAAGGTCTGTACATTGCAAATTGTGACTGTACAACATATAACATTTTTATGTAATTAAATATGGATCAAGTATCCATATTCTTGTATTGTTCCAAAGTTTGAAACTTACAAAAAGTAGTACATAGTCTCATGAAGATAAAAACATGTAAGTGACTAATTTATGAATGTATTTAATAGTGGTATAACTAGGCGCTTGCATGGGCCTTGAATTGACAACATGCAAAAATTTATGGGTAAGCATATCTTATATTTTTATTTATCAAGATATTTTAATTAATAAACATTTTATCAATTATATAAATGGTAAAAAATTATCGAAGTAGATTAGTTTAATTTATACATAGTAGATGTTCTTATATTATCTGTAAGGTTAAATATTTTATTCTATTTTACTAATAAGCTCCAACTAGACTTTTATGTTTCTCAAAATCCTAAGAAGAATATAGAAATCATTCGATTCCGCTAGTGAGAGTTAGGAATCGCTTGCCTTGAGGTTTTGACATTGAGTTTTCTCAATAAGTCACAGGCCCTCAAGCGATGGAAAACACCTAATCAGTCATAACACATATAACTCCTAACTTGTGCTCCTTGTTCTAGTCTCATTTCGACCTTGAGTTTGCTCAACAAATCAAAAAGACTATTCGCTCGTACCTACCATTTCATGGCGGCTATAGTATAGAATATTTACTTTGATTTCGCTCAAAAATACATATGGTTATCTTACCTCGCCTAGTCAACATATTAATAATACTACATATAACATCTCTAACTTGAGTTTGCCTAACAGCCAAAGAGTATGCAAGTAATTTATCAACATATAAATGGTATAGGAAAATAATTATATTAAGATTTCATAATCTTTAATATATTCATTTAAGTGATATCGACTTATATAATAACATAATTTTTATGAAATACCCTGGTGGTTCAAGTGTCAGACACATCCGAAATCACGGTGTATGTACTATACGTATGTATTTATTTCTTAAATCTAGTTTGAGTTTATTATAGTTCCACTCTATTTAATTAAATCTTATTTAATTCAGTTTTTATTTTATTAGTTAAATTATATTTAAATAATTGATTAATTAACATGTAATTTTATTCATTTTAAACATTTTAAAACTAAATATACACACACACTACCACATTTATTGAAACATACATATATCATTATCATGTATATTATTTCTTATTTATTTATTAATATTTAATTAATTAATTAAATTAAAACATTTTTATTAAATTTAATTAATTTGGAAAATTTAATTAATATTTACCTTAAACATTTTAAGATAATGTACATATAAAATTTTATATGTTTTCAGTTTAATTAATTAACTTTAATTAATCAATTATTTAACAAATTTACTTAATTACTATCAAAAATTGAAATTAGTTTATAAACTTTCAAAACATTTTGTGAAAAATGTTTGATAACATCTATAAAATTTTGTGCATATTTTAAACTCAACTTTTACATTTAAAATATTAGTTATAATTTCAAAACAGAATTTGAAAATTAGCCAAGACCCAAAATCAGTTCGGGCTTTTATATTGGGGACAACCTTTGGCTTTAGTTCATCTTTCGGTCTAAGCCAGTGGCCAGTGGAGCAAAGTACTTGATTATCCAAACCTAATCTTAGACACTACCTTTTTAGACACCCTACTAAATTGTTAGGCTTACCAAGTTAACCATAGTACTGCTAATTTTGATCATAAGGCTATTGGGCTCTGATACCATTAAAATAACTGGGCCACGATGTAGCGTAATAAATGGGCAAAGTTCAATTTTCTTTCATTTTAAGAGCTTATTGGACCAATAAGTCAATATTATTTTTGATCTCATATAAATAATTTTAACAAAGTATTTATTTTCATTAATATATGTTTATATAAAATATTTGATTTGATTTGTATGATATATATATATATATACGCACACAATGTATATGTGTACCAAACACATATATACATGTATAATGTACATGTGATATATAGAAGTGTAGATGGTTTAATGTGCCCCTATATATATGTTGAGGTTTACATCGTAATGCACACATTTGTTCCTTTATATACATATTTGTTGTCATGATTAATTTATTATCATACATATATACATACATTTATACATATGTATGTGTATAAAGTGTGTATATATGTTAATTTGTTTGTTTAAAATTGTTGACCAGTTTAAAGGACTAAAATTAATATCTATAATATCTTAAAAAGCTAGATATAGATTTATAGGTAAATACCTAATTTAAATTTAAATTCAAATTTCAAATGTGGATATGTTTACATACATACATACATACATATATATATTCAAATAAACATTTTGACAATTTATATTTAATTTTAAAGTTTATAAACTATTAATTATATATTTGATTTTAAAGTTTATAAACTATTAATTAGCAATTATAAATTACATACGTTAATATAAAATAATCATTTTTTTCTAATTTTGATCGAAACATTTTCATTAATTTTTTAATATATACAGATTCCATATGCATTTGTTTATATATTAATTATTTTATTTTATTTATTTTCATTACTAACAAATCCGTATGGATTTATTAATTTTTTTGAATATAAATTCGTACGGTTTTATATTTAACTTTTTAACACATAGTAATTTAAAATAGTTTGAAATATATTTACAAAATGTTTTACCTTTTGAATTTAATTATATATATACACATTGTAACGACCCGGAATTTTCGATCCCGAAAATTCCAGATGGTTAGGAAAAAAGAAAGAGATAGAAGAATAAGAAGAACAGAAAGACCACCATCTCACATTCGCAGCGGATAAAATATAATAACAAATAATAACAGTTATACAAAGGAAACTGTACTTGTCAAATTTCACTTTAATACATCAAAGTTAAAACATATATACATTTATAATTAACATGACTTAGATATATACAACAATATAATACAGAGGGAATTCTCCATACGTTCCTGTCATCCAGCCCGTCTTTTGAGCTGCAGAACGTCCTTACCTGAAAATCTGTAATACTCGATCTGACCCGAGCATTACATCAAGGTAACACCCGGGTCAGGCTGGAAACCAGTGTGAGTAAACTCATCTAACATGAAATACCAAAGCATAAAACTTATTTAAAACCCGGGGTAACTCGTATCAATTTACAAATTCACAATTTGTTATAGACATCACTTATTTCACACATCAATTTTCTAAGTACTAAAATTTAGATTAAATAGTCCAATTCACTTAAATCATTTCTGGCCTATTGATTTCACATATCAATCTATAAAAATTTGAAGTGGCATCGGGTATTCTCTATTACCTGACCCCGGCATCTTCGAGTCTCATGTCATCCCAACCTAAATTATCCAAATGAAATACATTTCAAACTTTAAATACAGGACGTCCCTTTCACAACAATTCACCATTGATAGATAACCACAATATCATGTCCGTCCAAACAGATGATACTACAAAACATTTCATATCAGAGATATCAACTCATTCAAGGCATCCAATACCATTCAATCATCCATATGCAAAGCTTGATCACTTCCAAAATTAATTTAATTAATTCTAGTTGAATTACTAACCTCAATCACTTAGATTCCTTCACTTGACATTAATTAATTTCAAATCAATAAATTAGTCATCCCTTAATTATCCATCTTAATTAATCACCGTGGATTAACTATCCTTTAATTACATTCAAGTAATTATCTTTAATTAATTACACAAATTAATTATTCTTAACCAAAAACAGTAATTAATCTTTAATTACTTCACAAACTAATTATCTATAATTAATTACATTAAACCTTAATTACTTATATTAATTAATTTATCATATATCACTTATCATTTTAATTTATACTAATCTAAATTAATTACATTAATTAAACCAAAATATTAATCACTCTTGATTAATCTCAACCTGTAATTAACTATCTTTTTATTTACTTCATTAAATAAATTAATTACTCGTTTTATAAAGGAAGTTTAAAGGAATTTAAAACCAAATTCATTTTTAAATTCAAATCAATTTAAAAATTCACTTTAACATTCAAGTTGTTAAAATAATTTAAAATTTTAAAACTTTATTTGTTTAAAAACTGAAATTCGCCAACTTGAATTCGAGATTTAATTTTTGATTTAAAACTTATTTTATATCTCTACTTTACAATTTAACTTCAGTTTTTTTTAAAAAAAACACTTTCATTTCTTTCCAATTCATTCTTATTTTTATTCTATAATTATTTCATTTTCAAATTTTACTCTTATATTTCCTTTCAAAAATCTGATTCCATATATTTTGATAACCCAGTGTACCGGAATATCCATTTAAACCATGGTAACCAATATTCCAATTATCATTATAATTCATCACAGCATATCAAACATTCATAACACAGAATATTAAACAATCTAAATAATTTTGGGGAATCCAATTGGATCCCTCCAACCTGTTTCCCTGCATCCACAGACGTTAGCATAATACCAATTCCACTTCGAGGTGGAATATCGCGGTATATGGGATTTATATAATATCATCCGCTATTATGCGGCGCATAGGGTTTCATCCGCTAAATAATGCGGAAAATCAATCACCCAATATATACTATATACTACTATATATAATATAGCACATCAATTCAATTCAACCATTCAACCAATCATTTAAATTTAACCATTTAAATTTAAAATGCAAAACCAGAAGCGTGAGATTAACTCACCTCTGATTTTTGTTTGGCAATCCATTTCCGTCTCGACCATTCTTCTAATTTTTGGACCTTGTGTAAATATTTATACAATTTATCAATATTCGATTTAATCAAAAAATTAACCACTGTTTAATAGTTTAAATTTTAACAAATGATTTAATTTAACCAAATAAATTTAAAATTTTAAACTAATTCTCCTTTTTATAAATCTAAAGATAATTAAATGAGTTAATTGATAAATTAATCACCTTAATAAATTATTTTTTAAAAATAAACTAGTAACCAAAAATAGATATAGGTATATACATACTAAATTTTAAAAGACAGAACTGTTAAAGAAATCTTTCTACAAATTGAAATCTCATCCAAATATAATTCATGTCTCCCTCTAATATGCATGAATATTAATTATATTGTTTATTTCTAATCTATATACATTTATTTACATTAAATTAAATTAAACAAAACTGATACCTTACAGGCCCGAACCCATCTCCTCAAGCACGCTCGAACATCCACCTCTTCGTCGACGCGCCTACTCCGGAGCTATGCCATCCATCACTACGTGCGTGCGCTCGAGCTGAGTACCTCATTCATCGCCAAGGCTTGAACACGAGTTACAGCTTCTCGACGCGATTGCAATTCGTGCCCTAAACTCTCAAACTCAGGCTACCCTAATCGCGCATCCAGAACTGAGCTTGCCGACCAACCCTAAATCGCCTTGAACTAGCACGAGTGCTTCAGCCGCTAGTCCCGCGAGTTTCCCCCAAACAAACTCGCCTCATAGCACGCGTGCGAACCACCGGCCTCCTTTGCCGAAGCTTCTAATACTTTGTTTTTTTCGAACAGGTTCTGTGAATTGATTTGAGAGGGTTGTTCGATTTGAATAGTCGCCATAAAAACGAGGAGGGAAAAGGAGAGGAATTATTCGAACGAAAAGGGATTTTTGATTTTATTAGTTCGGCCATTCAATTTTATTTTTTTGAATTTCGTTTGAACTAGATGAGGAGGAAGAACAAGAATTCTTTCAAGCTTGGTTTTTTTTTCAATTTTTAAAGTAATGAATCCAGCAGCGTGATATACGGGAAGAGGAGGCAAGATGTGATGTTGAAAAGGAATTTGCGTGCTTAAGAGAAGCTACCATGATTGTAGAGGAGACAAAGGCTGCTGAGGAGAAAAAAGTTTGATGTGCTATAAATTCAACTGAATTTGACCAGGATAAAATATAGTTTAAATTTAAATTCAAATTCAAATTATCTCGATTAACGCAGCTTAAAATCGCGAATCCCTATCGAGGCGTGCCGTCAGGCATTTATAACATTATACCCCCATTCCGAGCGCAATGGAAAAGGTTTCGAGTCCTAATTCGATCGTATGGAGAAGATAGCTTTTTGGACCCAGTTATTATATTAATTTTCGATATAAATTTCAGCGCGTCTACTTACCGTGTGCTCACATAACAACTCCAAATTCTACGAAATTTGAAATCCGATAATAATACAATATTATGGATCTAATGGACTGGTTTCGTCGAATTCCGAGACGGTGCCTCGGAAAGCTATTTTTCAATTCAATTTAAACGATATATTATTAAAATTGAGCAAAACACTTTTTAAATTCACTTTTAACACTTCTACTATCTTCAGTATTATCAATATAAATTTTACAAGCCTTTGAAATAATTTTATTCAGCTTAAATCCAAGATTTACCACTTAAACCAATTTCAAATGATTTAATTTGATAATTAAATTATCTAGTAAATAGTGATATTCGAATTCAAATTAGAAACTAACTATGAAATATTTAAAATAGATTAAATATTTCGATTTCAAATGCCTAAAAATTTCGGGTCGTCACACACATATAAAAAATGTTTATATATATATATATATATATATATATATATATATATGGAAATAAATTAACAAATTAATTTGTATGTTACACACATACATAATATCAAAATTCAAAATTTAATTTTAAAATTGTTATAAAACATTTTTAATTTTTAATTTTTTAGATTTTATTCACCAAAATAAATTTGTTTATATATATGTATGTATATGTATGTATGTACGTATGTATGTAAATCAAACAACAAATGTACATATAAATTCGTTATAACATATAGATCTAATCTACACATGCATAAAGATTTAAATGAGTGCATGTATGTGTGTATATATATAATAATATAGATTGACCAAAAATATAAAGCATAGTATTAGCATCTTGAATGTTGAATGAACTCCTCTAAAATCCAATCCACTAGCGATAATATAGAATATGCAAATGACTTGAGAGAATACCACTAGCGATAATTAGATATATTGGACTTGAATTTTACTTGGAAATGAAAGGAGAGGAGCTCTATGATATTAGCAAGAGATAGATGGAATAAAGCTCAGTCTAAACTAAAAATGAGAGAGGATGGATGGTATATAGGCAATGGGGAGGAGCAAAAAAAGAATCTGGATCTACTTATTTACCTCTTTACTTTGCCAATTCAAAACCAGATATTCAAACAAATATCATATCCCCCCATCTTGTGTAGTAGACCCCTGTATGGGCTCAATGTATCAATATACATTTCCAAATCCAATCAATATTTATTTATTTTAGATCTAATTTAAATATTTGTCGATATCATATATAGATACATACGTTTATAACTTTTATATACATACTTCATTAGATACCGATTCAAATAAATCAAATAAAATTTAATTATAAATATTTCATAAACACTAATTAATTTAATTAATTTATAACTACTATAATCTAGTTAACTCGTGTGGTATTTCAAAGTATTCAACATTGTGGTTGTGCGACTCAAATATGTAAATACAGTCGGTGATAAATGTCAAACAATTCAAATATTAATGCATGCACGTTACCTTAGCTAGTGGTATAGCAGTTTAGCTGAATTTATTGTTTACATATTTTAAAGTAAAATCCATTTCACTATTTTAAGCGGCAACTAGAAGTGATGATTATTAACACCAATTTTCTTCGTTAAAAATATATCACATTAGGACTTATGAAATATGGTTTCACTCAAAATTCCAATATCTTCCACATTAACTTGTTTAATCCAAATGCAAAGTCCTTGGTTCAATAATAATCATTATTATTAACCAAACTGCGCTGGGAAGAGAATTTAACTGTAATTGACTGTTACTCTACCCACGTAAAACTGAGGAGATGAATTCTCTATTGAATAGTGTTTCACTTCCAATTCTTCAACTCAGACCTAACTATAGTCACTCAATGAAAACCATGCCACGATTTAACTACAATCAAAGTGGAGTGTCCATATTGAAGTTCAAGGGTATTCTCAACTTGAAAGAACTATGTAATATTATCACTTTAAAATTCTTTGTTTGCTCTTAATTATATTAACCAACAGAGAACTCTCGAGTGAGTCATTCTATGGTTACCCCATAACCATCAGTACGTAACCCCATGGTGGCCCTAACAGCAATAAGTAATACACTGCTTAACATTCGGAAAGAGTTGCTCTAGTCTCAATAGACGTACGATATCAATCTCAAAACATCTTAATTAGGAATATTTAAAATAATATGTTCTTTTTATTGTGATAAATTTCCAATGAGTACAACACATTACTATCACATAACGTTTCTTTTAAGGATATTCAATTTAATATACTTAAATCATATAATAATTAACATATCACAATATGACAAGATATAATATAAAGAAAAACACCTTTTGTTTTAAACGAGATTTTATTACAGAGTTAATAATTTATAATAAATTACATAATTTTCCTTATGGAATACTCCTAACTCTATCACTAATCTCGCCAACGTCTTTGCTTCCCACCGCTCCCTTCTATTTTTGATTCCCTCAATTGAACCTTACAAGCCAAATTCTTTAAGTTCATGCTTGAAAGAGGCATCCCTATGCCTTTAATTGGTAGTTCCCCTTGTTTAATATCTACTGTAACACAAATTTCTTACTCACCTTCAACTCCTTCGAAGAAAATTCTTGATACCTCACTACTTAGTTTTTGCCCTATTATCTCATATATACACTTAAATACATCTTTGATCACCTCTGTGTTCGAGTTATCTTGCCTTGTAAACACCAAAACATCATCGACATAATATGAGTAATACTAGTACCAGACAACACTACCGGTTTAATTTTTCCTTCTCTCATTTTCTACTCCATCAAAAGGATGAAATTTTCCATAATGATTTTGAATAAGTACAGAGACCGAGGATCCCCTTTCCTCAGCCCAGTAGAGCTTGAAAAAACCATACAAACTCCCTTGATTTGTGATCGAGAAGCTCGGCATTTCAATCATATCCCTGATTAACTTAGTCCATTTACTTATGAAGTTCATTTCTTTCATTATATGCAACACAAATAATATTCTCACAAAATCATATGCTTTCCTTAAATCAACCTTAACACACATATTTTTGTTGCTTTTTCACCAAATCCTCTAACTACCTCATGAGAAAATAAAATCCCATCCCTAAAGATCTATCTTAAATGAAAGAACACTAATTTTCATATATTAAGTCAACCATAAATGATTTAAGTCTATAGCACAATCCATGCAGTTAAAGCGCTGGGCGGATTCAATGTGGTGGAGGTGCAAAAAGTCATAGCAGGGATACAGCGAGGATATAGTGGGATATAGCGGATGATTCTAAAATAACATATAAAACTCATACTTAATGTTTTTACAAATATATAGATGGTAATTAAATGGAAAATTAACATTCAATTGAATTATAATTAATACATAAATAATTTTAAATAAAAACATGTGCGAATATACTATAAACAAACATAAAACTGTTATATAACATACTTGAATTTAGTAGAATATTAAAGCAGTATCATTTTTGAAATTATATTAACTAAATAAATTAATTTCATAATTTTTATAATGTATAAATGTCATTTTTCAATTCATTTCTTTTAAAGAAGATATAGCGGAATATAGCAGGAATAACGGGATATAGCGGAAATAGCGGGGCTTAAAGCGAAAATGCTATATTTGAGGTTATATGGAAAAATCATAGCGGTAGAAATCTAGTATGAGATATAGAAGGGTTATAGCGGGGTAATGGTGGGGCATTAACTGCATAGAGCATAATACATTGGCCATAATTTATATACCTTATTATAGCACGACATTGGAAGAAAATCTTGAATGTCCTTAGGTTTCATATTCTTAGAGATGAGATGAATAAACGTGTGATTGCTTTCCTTTAGTAGTTTAAATTTCTAAAATTAATCACAAATTGCATTTAACATAAGCCCGTTCATCGATTTTCAACGACTTTTGAAAATATTTGCATTGAATCCATTAAGGCTTGGTACTATGTTGCCATTTACATTCAATATTGCATCCTTAATCTCAACAATTCAATTTTATCATTAGAATTTTTTGCCCAAATTCCAATATTACATTTTTGCATACCATTTTGGGCGCTTTTTATTCTTGTCATTAGTTGAATAGCAATCAATTGCCTTGTCAATTAGAACATATATTCTATGATTTCGATGACAACAACTGTACAATCACTAGCATGCAATATATATATATATATATATATATATATATATGCATGTCATCCATATGCAGGTAAACTTTCATGACCAAGAGTTGAAGACAAACACAAGGATCATTATATTAAGAAAGCATTTTTTTTAATGTCTAAAATAGATGATATGTACAATCTCCTTCAGTAGTCTTTACAAGCATATGCGTATACAAACTATTAAAAAGGTTTTTACATGCTTAAGAAGAGAAATTAACAGGTTATACATGTGTCAGATGTCTGACTTATTTATTCAGACGTCTGGCAATGTTTCGTGTTTAAAAATTTTCAGACAAACCGGACACCTGACCTAAATTGCCAGACATCTGACCTGGGTAACGGCCAGCATTTCTCAACAGACATCTTCTTCAATCGAAGAGTTGCTTCCTCTATCTCTGGTCATAGCTCTTCCACCTCAAACATTGCAACTCTTGGACTAAAACAGAATGTACCAAAGGTCGTTACCTCTCAAACAAACTCTTCAACATCTATAAATAAGCATGAATTTGAAAAGCAAGACTTACTTGACTTTTTGAACTCTTCTCTCTTTATTCTCTAATATTTCGGTGCTCTCTCTGATTTCTAAAAGTGCTCAAAAGCATACCGGAGTCTCTTTCCGACATCCCCAACCCCGATTTGTCAGGCTCCCGTCTCATCGTAGAAACTGTTTGCCGGAACGAGTCAAACTCAAACAGAGCTATTACTATGAAAATCGAGAGAAGTCGTTCTCGAACTGACATCAACCGTTCTTGATCAGCCAACTCTACATCTCGCTGAGTCACAGGTCCATCCGAGTATTTATTTCTTCCTTATATCAAAGTTTAAAATTACATACTACTCAAAGGAGATTATAGAAAGAATTGTACCGAGCAGTCAAAAACTGTGTTGTCAAGAACACGCTATTGTCAAAGAAAGTCCTTTTATTGTAAGCCTATTCCTCCGGGTGAAGCGAGAATGGTTTTGATAGTTGAAAGTCCGAAGGGGAGCTTTGGGAACTGGATGTAGGATGAGAGATCTGAACCTGTATAAAAATTCTGATGTGATCGTTTTCTTACGTTACTTTTGTTAGTTTACTAGTTGATAGATAATATTCCATAAAACTTGCATATTATATACACACACGATCCATATACTCTTTTATTTGGTTTCAAAGCAAGGTTCTTTCAAGTTACAGTAACACATATTTGAAACATATTTAATATGGCAAGCACATTCCAAGAAGGACAATCTACTGCACATCCTCCACTATTCCCAGGTTCAAGTTATGCTTATAGGTCAACATGTATGCGTATTTTATGGAAGCAAATGGTCTAGAAATATGGAAAGTAACACAAATTAAATATTTAGCACCAACAACAGACATAACCACTTGGATAGATGCACAAAAAACACTGCTACTAACAATGCTAAAGCCATGAATGTTCTTTTCTGTTCACTAGATAAAAATGAATTTTCACGTGTCATGTTGTGTACTACTGCATATGATATTTGGCGCACTTTAAAAGTCACACATGAAGGCATAAATAAAGTCAAACAAACAAAAATTTCAATTTTATAAAATCAACTTTCTTTATTTAAAATGAAAGCAAATGAGTCTATTAGTGACATGTACACTAGGTTTCAAATTATTTAACATGATCTCATGGCAGTTGAAGTCAAGTTCATAGATTTCGATTTAGTTACACGTATTTTGAATTCTCTAACAAATGATTGGGGAAGAAAATTATTGGCCATTGAAGAGGCTAATGACCTCTCTCAACTTAAATTTGAAGAATTGATAGGAAACATAATGTCGTATGAAGCAAACCTGCAAGCAAGAAATGAACAAAATCATGAGAAGAAGAATATAGCCTTTCAAGCTAATGACAAAGATTCCAACTTAGATGAAGATGAGATAGTATTTATTGCCAAAAGCTAAAAAAAATCAAAAAGTTCAAAAGGATGACAAAGTCACAAAACGGAGGAAATTCAAACTCGTCTGAACAAATTTCAAACAAATTTCAAACAAATGTTACGAATGCAACAAGTTTGGACATATGAAAAGGCAATGACCAGAACTCAACAATAAGAAAAGAAAGTTTGAAAGATTCAAGAAAAAAGAAACGAGCTTTTCAAGTTACTTGGGATGATTCAGATTCATCATCATCATCAGACAGCGAAATAGTGAAAATGAGCAAGCTGCTTTATGACAAACACCGAAGAGGTATGTCCTGATCTTACTTATGATGAAATATTAGAATTAAGAATGGAAATTGATGATAAATATGGAGAAACTAAGAAGTTGAATAAGGAGCATATTGCCAAGATAAACCGAATGGAACTTGAAATAGAGTTACTAAAAGATGAGAAATCTATTTTAGAAGAAGAATTGGAAATTACTCAAGAAAAATGCAAGATTCTTTCAATTGAAAATAATTCTCTATCATGTGAATTAGGAAAAGTTAAACTAGAAAATAATAAAATTAGAAATGAAAACATTGTCATAAAAGATAATCTAGAAGCTTTAAAATCCAAAATTTCTGATCTTAAGAATAAGTTAGAAAAGATTACAAGTAATGTTTTGAAATTTAACAAAGGAAAAGAGAATTTAGATAACATAATCAAAAATTCTAAACCATCTAGTAATCGCAACGGATTAGGATTCAAGAAAACTCCTAAACATAAAAATTATAGCTTAAGAAAAGTTCAAAAAGCCATCTTCTAACAAAAATTCTTTACTAAGGAAATAAAGATTTGGATTCCTATGTCTAACAATAAGTTAATTAAACAAAAGCATATAGATAATTTTAAAAAAAATGTTGTTCAAAATAAAAACTACGTTTTAAAGGTCCTAAACCCTCTTGGGTATGGCTATCTTATCCTTCTAACACTTAGGACCCTAACGAAGGAAGTGTGAACCAATTAAATTATTTTTATCTTGTAGGTACCTAAAAGAAAACATAAGGAGAAATGGATACTCAATAGCGGCTACTCCATACACATGACTGGCAATGCAGATATGCTATCAAATATAACTTATATAGATGGAGGGAAGGTGACTTTTGGAGATAATTCTAAAGGATTTGTCATTGGGATCAGAGATGTTATCAATATCGGTATATCCACTTCACCTATTAGTACTAATGTTCTTTTAGTCAAGAATTTGAAACATAATTTATTAAGTATTAGTCAACTTTGTGACAAAGGATTTAAAATAGATTTTGAAAAGAATAGACGTAACATATTTGATCAAAACGAAAATATGATTTTTGAAGGATTAAGAAATAGAAATATCTATGTCTTGAATATGAAAGTTAATAACTCAAGAGATTTTTGCTATCCGCAGATTTTAATGATCCATGGATTTGGCGTAAATGGTTATGTCACATAAATTTTAAGTTTTTTAAACAAGTTAACTAAACATAATTTAGTTAGAGGTCTACCTAAAATAAATTATAAATTTAAGAACCTATGCGATGCATGTCAATATAGCAAATTAAGACGAACTTCTTTTCAATCTAAAAAGGAAATTTCAACTAAACTGCCATGTCTTTTATGTCATTCCTTTTCCAGATTTCTTGGAGAATTTCCTCTATTTCATGTCTCTAAAACAGGTAATAAATTAAAATTTTAGCTCATATTCACGATGATAAGTATTTTTTTAAAAGAAAGATAAATCTCATACCAATTTTATAGCCTCCTTTAAACTTGAATTGTTTCTTTCGTTTGATCTTCTAGGGCGGTTAGAATCAATGTGGCACCATTGCATTGTTGGGTATGTTAAAGTTACTAATGTCCAGTGATTCTCACAATGGAAAGGAAAACATATACTTTCAGTAAATTTGTCGTGTACAATAGATTCTAGCATAGGGAGAATGAGACTTTTCTTCACACTCTTCATGTCACACACAATTGCTTTCTGTTTAATATGAAAATAAGTTATGATATAATAAATGAAGCAATTATTATGTACTTTAATATTAAAGTTTTATTTACCATCATTGTAGTTGTGAAAGCATAGTTGTGGTCTTCTATTCCTTTGAAATGTACCAATCTATGATCTGTATTAAAATAAGAATAGTATACGTTTTTTTTATTGGTGGAGCAATATTAAATTGTTAATAGTTTCAATACTCTTAGTAGTTGCTGTGTATGTTGATAAGTATAAAAATAATAAAGCATAAGGTCAATTTAAGCATGTTGTGGATTTTGGTATCAGTGTTGACGTAAAGAAAAAAATTATTATGTACCTGCCCGTCTGTTTCGCCTCCTTCTAGTAGAAGTTTTAGTGCATTCTTTGTTATGACACAACCTCCTTTGATTGTGTCATTGTCTTCCCATGCCACTACACTATTTTGATAAAAACAATTTGTATATGTTAGATAAACTTAATTTCATATTTAAAATTAATATACATATTTGTACACTTACTTTTGTGATGATATTGTTAATGAAAAGAAACTTTTGATCACATTTTGTTACTCAACGTTGAGGTAGATCAAACATTTGCAATGACCAAGCCCTATCTCGTAAAGTGTTGGCTCTATTGCTGCAAGTGGCTTTGGATTATTGTCTTGTTCACTTTGGTTTTCAACATTTTCTTTTTTTTAGGTTCCTGTTTTTTCTTATTTGCAACTTTCTTTTGTTTCATCCCATATTCAAAGCTATCACGTTGTTTTTTCACTCTTGTTCTTGCCTTTAATCTTTGAATATAGGAAGCTGTTCCTTTTTAAGGTTGCTTTGATTTTTTTGTCAGTTGATTTTATGACTTTTGTTTCCCTTTTCTAACAGCTGTTTGCCCATGTTCTTCTGCATCTTTTTTTTTCAGTTTTTTCGCTTGCAAAGTCTTGTGTGACGTAAATTTTGAAAGATGGAGGGGTAAAGTCAAGCACTGAAGCGACATACGGTATACTTTTGTTTTTTACATCTGTATCCTATTGAAGAGTTTGAGTATCTTTTGAGTTGTCTCCCTGCACTTCACTTTCTTTTTCCAACTCTTCTTTTTGGTGTACTTCAGTTGGAGTCTATTTTTTTTCTTCATGGTCACATTGTCTTTCTTCACTGCTTGTTTTTTTACCCAATTCACCTTCTATTTCGATTGGCATTTGTTTGTTCATTTCTTCTGTTTTATCTGCTGTTTTTTGCACACTCTCTTCAGATTTTTCTTCATTTTTTTCTATTTCCATTTGTACAAAAGTATCTGCATCTAGTTCAGTTTGTAAAATGTTGCTTTGTAGGTTGAAACTTTCCTTTTTATTTTCACCATTTTCTTCACTGTCATTCAAAACATCTTCAACTTTATTGGTGTTGTCTTCAGCCTGTGATGTTTTCTCTTCATTATCTTTCAGTTTCAACTTTATTTCTTTCAACTCTTCTTTCAACCTGAAAACTTCTTGCTCTGCTTTAATTCTTTTTTTTTTCCACTTCTAATTCTTTTTTTGTTTTCTTTGTTTCTTCTTCCAAATCTTTTATATGCATTTGGAATATCCTGATTCTTACGTTTTCCTCAAATGAATGTGCAGTTTCTGTGGTTTCTTCAAATTCTTTCCATGCTTTTCTTTTTGAATTTTGGGGAATTTGTGTTGAACAGTCTCTGTTTGAAGTAGACTTTCTTCATATGGGCTGAGATTTGTGATTTCTTTCACCTAGAAAATTGGTATTGGAAAATTTGTTTCAGTTTTAAGCTATGATATCAATTTGCAATGATAATTGAATTTTTACTGTAATGAAAAAAGAAAATTGTGTTCAATAAAACAAATATTTAATTATTTTTATTTTCTGATACTATTAATATCAGGTTCAATCATATTAGTATCAATTTCTTATACTATAAGTATCAGTTTCTAATCATATTAGTATCAGTTTCTTATACTATAAGTATCAGTTTCTAATATGTACAACTATGGTATCAGTTATTGGATTGTAGCATCAGTGTAAATTGTGAAATTATAAGGTATCAGTTTTTGCATTCTAGTATCAGTTTTGAATACATCCACATTTAGTTTCAAGCATGTAATCATTTGTTATCAGTTTTTGCATTTTTGTCTCAGTTTATGATACTATTAGTATTTGTTTCAAGCAAGTAAACATATGGTATCAGTTTTTTGCATTGTATTTTCTGTTATTGATACTATTTACTATGTTTGATATGGTATCATTTTTTGATCACTGTAGTATCAGTTTTATGCTATAGGATAAATGATCGACAGTAAAACTTTATTCTGTATAATAGTTAAAGCATATTGATTAACAAAAAATGAAATGGAGTTTTTACTTACATCACCCTCTTTCACATTATCAAAAACTGCTTTGACTGCTTTGTCTTTGAGTTTCCTTAAATCCCATTTTGCAAATCTTGGTAAGGCTGGAGTATAATATTGTCTTTGTTGAATGAGATCCAGTTTATCACAAATGTAATACTGTTAATATTAAAAGAATTGATTAGATATGTTTGTTAAAAAAAATAACTAATAAATTTTTGAATAAGTAATCTTACTAGTGGAAGCATGGAGCATCCCGACATATTTCTTGGATTATGAATGAACTTCTTAACAAATTTATTGAAATTCTTTTCTATCGTCGGTGGCCAAAAAACTAATTGCATTGTCTCTACATTAATTATGTATGGCAGAAGTCCCCATCTTAATTTTTGCTGGTTGTTTGGAAAGAAAAATGTTAATAGTATTTCAATTACTATTAACATTGGCAAGTCTTCTTCATATTCTTTTTTCTTTTTTGCAACTTCTTGCTTTATTCTTTTTTCTACAACATTTCTTGTTATATAAGTGATGTTGCCAAAGTTTCTGTTTGCAAATTCCCTACACTGCATTGGAATTGTTTTGTTTGTCATTTTTTGAGTCGGCTCAATGTTAATTCTTTTAGTGGTAGGCCAAAAATCAAAATTATATCCATTGCTCTAACTTTCATCCTTTCTGTGGAAAATAAGAAAGCATCTTCGACAACTGAGTAGCATTTGTATAAAGCATCCAAATTGTGTTGCTGCTTTTTGCATTCTTTCATCAAAATTTTCTCTTTATAGAAAACTCTAAAGAAGTTGTAGAAAGGAGTGCTCTTCATTATATCCATTTGCTCCTTTGATAGAGCATTTTTTTGTTTTATCAGTTTTACTGTTTTGAATATTGCCTGCAGTCCACATCTGTAAGCTGTTTCATGCTTTTTATCTTCAGATTGATGTTTTGTTTGTGATCTTTCTTTTATGTATTTTGGATGAGCATCAACAAAATCATCATCATCCTATTAGTTCAAAATAAAGACAATAAGTTATTTGTGAAATAAATTATGTTTAAAATAACAATAGATTCGGGTATTAGTTGTAGTGAAATATCTTCTGTCAAATATATAACAATTTCAAGTTTGAAGTAATTAAGTATCAGTTTTGCAGTACCTAAGTATCAGTTGGTACTAAGTAGGTATCAGTTTTCTCTAACCAGGTGTCATTTTTTCAAGTAGGTATCATTTTTTTTATAACTAGGTATCAGTTTTTTGTAACTAGGTATCAGTTTTCTGTAAATAGGTATCAGTTTTTGTAAATAGGCATCGGTTTTTGTAAATAGGTATCGGTTTTTTTGTCTGTTTCATATTTCAACTAAATGATACTGACTATAATTTTATCAAACAATTTACGCTTAATGATAAACACTATTATTACTTGTGACTAGGTATCAGTTGGTACTAATTAGGTATCAGTTTTCAGTAATCAGGTATCAAGTAGGTATCATTTTTATATAACTAGGTATTATTTTTTGGTAATTAGGTATCAGTTTTTGTTAGTAGGTATCATTTGTTTGTTTGTATCATATTTGAAATAAATGTCACTGACTATTGTTTTATCAAACAATTTATGCTTAATTATAATGACTATTATACTAGTAATTGGGTAAAAGTTTTTTATACCTATCAGCCTTTTCTTTTACCAAATGATTTACAGGTAGTATTTTTGAAATACACATTATGGTATAAAATTATGATGTTTTATATTTTACCGAATTGAGTTGTTCTTCTTCCAGTTCTTGATTTGCAGCTTCTTTATCTTCTTTTTGCTGACATTTAACAAAATGAAATTATTAGTATTTCAATGTTGTTATAACAAAACTATACTAATTTTGTTGTGTTTGATTTTATATTAACAGTTACCTTCTTTGGTATACTTTCACTTATTTCTGGTTTGCTTGTTCTTGCTGTCATTTTTTCGACTCTTCTCTTTGTCCTTTTTTTTTCTATTTTGGTTTTGTTCTTCTGTTGCTGTAGGTTTTTTAAGCGTCAATTTGTTGCTTTTTCTCTTTAGTGCCGACGCTATCGTTTGTGCTAAAAGAAGGCTTTCGATTGTTGTCGTCGTTCTTCATCTACAGTCGATTTCTGAGGTTCTGTTGGAGATGTAGATTTATTTCTTGTTTGCGATGCGTTTTTTTTATGTCGAGTAAAATTAACGTGAATCTTTTGTTTCGAGCAAAATTACCGATTGTTGGAGTGTAATGAAAGAGGAGGAAGATGGACAGACTGCTTCGTTTTGTTTGAATTCTTTCTAGGCTTTAGACTTTGTCCTTACGGTAAAAGTTATATGCGCGTGTCTTTCTGGACAAATATTTATTTGTACTTAAAAAAAATTCCCCTTCTTTTCCAGGGTACAAAATGCAGAACTCTTGCATGTTAAGTCAAATAATTTAAACATTAAGAACTGGTCATTTCAAAACGACGGCAGTTAAATTGCCAACAAAATATTTACTAGAAGCTGATAGTGCGGACTTTTTCTCAGCAAATACTTTATCGCATTTATAAATTACTTTCTTGAATTTGTTCTGCGTGTTCTCTCTATATAAATCGTTATTGCGCCGTTCTGCCAAATAACAAAAGCCAAACTCGAAGTAACATAGGAATATGGATCATCAGGACCAGTGCTTTGGCAGCGAATCACCTCCGTTTGATCCTCAAGGCATGAGCTTTTTTTATAATTTTATTTGTTTTATGTAATCATCTTTTTATTTATGTCATTCAGAATTTAATCTTGAGTTAAATGATATTAATGCTCACATATTTAGCAACAAAATTCACTTTTTTCGATTAGAAGGATGATGTGTTCGTACTTTTTAATTCACTGATTAATCAAAGATTAAATCTGAAGTCACAATTCGTAGAAACTTATGATTAAGATACGTTTATATAAATGTGAAGCCAAATCTTTGGTTTTGTTAAGTGATAGAATTGGGTTTTGTCTTTTCAATTTTTGCTTTGTGCGGCTATATACATGATGCACTTTATGCGTCTTTATGAATTATATATATGAATCTTTATGCATTTCATTCATCTGAAGAGAACACATTATCCATCTAATGAAAAAACTGAAATTTGTCAAATGTGTCATTGTAAATTTAGGCCGTTTGTTGTCATGGTCAAACAAAAGCAATCAGAAGAATTCCGGCTACTCTGAGCATCATCATGATAACTTCTACCAAAGAAAATATGGACTTGGATGTACTCTCAAGAATTGCTCTTGCAACCGACGAAAGAAATATGATCAAAACTTTCTTGAAAGCACTCACATTACTTCCAAACATTTGTTACCCAAGAAAGTTGACTCAGAGTGGAAGCTTCTGAAAGAGAATACCAGTATATCTAAAGCTGTGACTTTTGAGGACAAATTTCCTTTTGGTCCTCCTAAATTTTCATTTCCTAGGTTTACAATTTTTGAACCACCAACTCAGCTTCACGGTTTTAGAGTCTCAAGTGATGAACAAGTTTTTTCCATGAAAGAAAATGCTTCAAGAACTCATATCCATAATCCATTTCTGTCCAAGAATTCTAACTTCTCAGTTGCATCTAGTCTATCTGATGAGTTCCATTTTCCGTTACGTACCGTACCAGAAACTTTTGGTACAGAACGGAAAGCTCGAAATATTGAAAGTGCAGAAATGGATCGATTTCCAAGTGACAGATGTGGATTAAGTCCACTGGTTGCTCAACTGCATGATATATCAAACAAACTATCATCATGTGTTAGTAATGAAAATCAGTTGAATTTCCAAGATCGCGATGTCCTCCAGGTAGTGATTGACATACTAAAGTCATTTGCCTTCAATAATCATGAGGTATGTGTAATTTGAAATGTTTCAATAATTAGCTTTTGGTATTAGTTGACACTGTATAAGAAGAAGAAGTACTTCAACTATCAGGACACATTTGAATAAAGATCTAGAAGCATACTAAAACCTCAATCATATTTTTCAGGATTCGAGCAATGTGAAAACTGCTGATTTTCCAAACACTGATTCGCAGAGTGAAGATTCAGATGAAAGTGTGGATCATACACAGGTACAAATTCCTACTTATTATCCTTGCAAATAATTTGAAGGTACGTATATTCTTACAGTATTACAGATTAAAATGTAAAATTTGCTTTTGCAGGAACAAAGTGATACCGAAGAACTATCTCAAGAGAAGGTATCATGGTTAGATGCCAATCATGACAATGTAAATGACGAGGGCTTCTTTGATGAGAATATTGAAGTTAAGGGCCATGATAGTGAGGATTATTACTATGACCAATATGATAATAATGAGATGAGAAGGCAGAATGATGCTCAAGATTGTAATGTCGACAGTAAAGAAGATGATAACGAGTCAGGAGGTACGCTTTAAAATTCTTTGTTTACTTTGGTTTCATGATTTTTACGAGGTTTAATTAATGTTTTCTCATGATTTATGGCCTGCAGAATCGCTACTCATTTCCAATGCCTCAGGTTTAAGTGCTAGTAATGATGAGAATAATGAAGATATTGACGAAGTTGTTTATAAAGGTCGCCATTAGAAGGAAGCATATCAGAACGATCAAACTTGCTATCACTGAAATTACGTACTACTTCAAAAATATTTTCAAACCAGAAAGTGAGAACTTTGCTCAAAAGGAAAAGGAGCAAATTAGTTGGAGTGAATGCTATTTGTTTGTTGAAATATATTTCGCAATTTTCTTGTGAATCTTGTACTATTTTTGAATAAGTTAACCTCTACAGCAAGTTAATTTTGTTAGTTTGGTGGTTTTCTTTCTCTTCTCTTACTTTATAACCAATGTTGAGACAACTAATATAAATTAATTTTCTAAAGGGCACGTTTCATACGACGTTCAAGAATCAGATTTTACATGGTGCACATATGCGGCGAAAAAATCTTGCAGCATAAAAATGCGGGTGGCGGTTATGTGTACATTTCAGATGGGCTGAACCTGAAAATTCGTGCAGAGGAAGCAAAAAGAAAATAAAATTCAAAAGATATCGCATTATAAAGAAAGAGACACAAAATTATCTATCCTTACCAATTAAATTGATTTATAGTTGACCTCTGTGATTTTTCATTTTCTGAAAGTAATTCATTATTGTATCATTTGTTATTTAGTTTCGGATTCAATATCTAACCGATCCCAAATTGTTAGGTAATAATGACTCTGTTGTTGTTGTTGTAATTCATTATTGTATCGTTCTTTTTTGTTATATACTGCCAAACTTTCATTCAACAATTGTTTTCTCATTGTGTTGCGCAATATATTCTTCGCAATCTTCGTCTTAGGAAATGCTCGTTAAGCTGTAGCGGTTGGCATTTGCAAAATTAACGTTAAAGCTAAAAAATTTGATAAAACAATGAATATGCCAAGTCCTTTCCACTTTAAACCATAAGTCTGCTGTGAGAAATATTATTGTTGGCGGAAAAAATGACCACCAGCACCCAAGTGACGTGAAAGCACCAATAATCCAATATCCAAATCGAAATAGAGTAAATCAGTTCAGAGGTCATATAATAAGTTGCCGAAAAAGTAAACAAACACAAGTTTTACAGTGGTTCGACAACTCTGTCTTACGTCCAATAATCTTATTATTTATACTATAAAATTACAAGTACCGTCGTTTTTGCCACGTAATATTAATGCAGGAAGATGAAAGAGTGAAGAAGAATAGCCAGCCGAAAAGCTCCACCGAATGAATGCCATGCCTACTGTATTTATAGGAGAAGCCGACGAAATATCTCGCTCAAATTCCGGATCCAGAATCTCCAAGTCACGACGACCCGACCAAAAAAACTCAGACCGACCGCTCACTCTAAGAGCGATCGGCCCCGACCCTTCTCCATGCCACGTGGCGGCATGCGATCCCTCATATGGGTCCCCCATGTTACATATTTCTTGTTTCCAGAGTTTATTCCCGATCCAAACGATCCATAACCAAATTAATCCGATCTGATCCCTTGCCTAGAAGACGTATTCCGACCCTATTTCTTGCCTAGAGGAGGTGTCAATTTCGTACTTAGCTAATTCCAGAGTGTCATTCGCTTGAATCCGCTCAACCATCGTCCATAGCCTTGTTTATAACCGGCCTCTGAGCTTGATAATCATCTCTCCGGAATTCCTATCATGATGATCACGAAATCTTTATGGCCAAATCCATGATATACTGCCTTGGCCAAAAGGCAGTATAACATTTGTCCCCTAAAACAAGCCTTGTGGTACGAAGGCCTGTTTTGAATCACCATAAATCCGAAGTACAGAACCCATTAATAGCTGTATTTTTTTAATCTAGGATCTGGTCCATTGCCAAACCAAATTGCCATAAGTCATTCTGTGTCTGTCCGGTAGTTTGTTGAGGAAACCCATGACTGTTTCAAGTCGATAGCCGATTATGAATCCATTCCAAACGTATAACTAAGTCCATGATCTCACTGAATCGTTTGCCAAATTCAGAACCTTGATCTCTCTAGATCATTAGCCAATTCAAAGGTCTCATCGGACCAATCACAGCCTTTCCGAGCTCTTGCTGGGCCCCATCTTATCACTCTCTGACGAAGGAGGAACAACGACAAGTAAGCCGATCCTATCGCCCTCTGACGAAGAAGCATCACTTTCTACACTCTGGTTCAGTGTCCCTGAACATACACGATGTCATGGCTTGCGTAGGCCATTATGGTCTCTCCGGACCCTTGCTGGACCTCATCTAGTCGCTCTCCTGCGAAAGGGGGAACAATGACCAATTAGTATGAATCATGGCCTCTCTCGACTGACCATGGTCTCTCCGGACCCTTACTAGACCAACCACACTCTAGCAAGAAAGGCACAACAATATGTAGGCCGACCTTGTAGCTCTCCGACGAAGCGGCCTACTTCTTGCTTCTTCGTTTCCGTCTCTTCGGTCGAAAATAGCATGATTGTAGGGGTATCCTTCTTCGACCTCGATCCCCAGTCGAGGACTTAATCCATGTACAAGTCCACCCTATCGCTCTCCGATGAAAGGGCTCGTATCATGCAGTTATTGCCCCGTCGCTCCGGTCGAGACAACCACAACCTATTATTTATTATATTAAACCAGATTTAAGTATTCCAAAGTCCATTTGCCAAATTATAATTAAGAATTCATAAAACCAATAAACCAATAAACCAAAAACAAAAAAAACCAAATTTTATAAATCCAAATACTACGGTTTATCATCATTTTAGAGAATGCTTGGGGATCGACCTCGATTCCATACATATATAAGTGAATTAACCATTTTATTGTAGAGTTTATTACTTATTCCATGCCATCATAATTAAGAGATGACGAGCTGACACCTCAATCCAAGGCTATTCTCGTTTGAGGCGGACGGTGACGGCTCATATTCCATCGCCGCAACACAAGTCCTCATATATTGTTGTACCTGGCCAGACCTTACATGTTCCTCAACTATATCCTTCAAGTGCCTGTAGTCATTAGTATTATGCCCATCCAACACATGGAATATGCAGTATTGTCCTGATGTTCGCTCCAGTTCGGAGGGTTCCCTCCTTGCTGGCCTTCAGTATGGAAGGCGTCCTCGAGTATCCAGATAAATCCTTTTCAGAGATTCAGTCAAATTCGAATAAGAAGAGAAATTCGATTCTCTCCTTTGCTGTTTAGATCCTTGTAACCTCTTCTTTATCGACCTTAGCATCTTCCTACCCTGAAACCTTTTGGCCTCATGATAAAACTCCTCGAGATCCCTAGGAAGATCTCGTTCCAATGACACCTTGAAATATATGTTTTCAGTTATTCCTGATACTGCTGATATCAAAACCAGCGATGGATCATGCCGATCCGCCGGAGTAGCCACGGTATTAAACCTTGTTAAGAAATTCCAAAGGGACTCTCCTGTCCTCTGATTCAGTGTTGTCAACGTCATCATGCTCTTGGATCTCGTGACGTGGACTCAAAATTGCCTCATGGATTTTTCTACCAACTCCATCCAAGTGCCAACAAAACCATTCTCCAATTCTTGAAACCAAAGTGCAGTTATATCCTTCAAGTACATAGGAAAACATCATGCCATCACTTCCTCTCGTGCCCCCAGCACTTCCATATACCTCATATACTTCATCGAACGGAAAGTAGGATCTGTTTGTCCATCATATACCCCTAGTGTAGGTAATTTGAAATCTAGTGAATTCCTAGAACGCCTGATATTAGGAGTGTATGGATTCCTATTCACGTCCTCTAGATCTATATTCACCAATCCTCCTCTCGTAACCTGCCTGATCATCTCTGTAAACCCATCATTGTCATCCAAAGATAGCCTCTAATTACCATCTCCAATCTGCCTCTGACATCACAAGGCAACCCCAAAACGTACTCCTTCGGACGAGCATCTAAATTCTGATTCGCACCAAACTCCACAGGATCGACCGCTGGCCTATCGATGCCCTGACTGACTAGACATGGGGCATGCCCCTAAGACCTTGGGATCAGTGCTGATCCTTTTAAAGGGATCGACATTGATCCCACCTAGTTGGCCTGGGACTGCTCCCGGCTGCTCCACTTCGTTCTCCTGCCTATTTTCTCCATTTCCATGCCCTACGTTTTGATTTCCAACAATTCCTACTGCTTCAACTTCTTGATCCAGATTACCGATTACTCCAAATCCTTGATTTTGTGCTCCAGCTTGCCTAAGTTGTCTAAGGAAATTCTGCATCATCTCTTCTTTCCTCTTCATCATCTGCTCTTGCATCGCTCACATCCTTGTCTTCATCTCATCCCTTGTGATGTAGACAGAGGTTTGATTAGCTCCAGATCCGAAAGAGGCCTCTTGGCTTCTTTCATGATGACTCTTTTTTGCCAACAGTCTCCTTGTTGATTGCCTTGCCATTGATCCAAATCTAAACTCAAAATCATCTCTAAATCAGTGGGTGCTAGCCTTCTCAGTGGAAGCACCAAAATATTGGTGGCAAAATGGCCACCAACACCCAAGTGACATGAAAGCACCAATAATTCAATATCCAAATCCAAACATTGTAAATTAGTCCACATATCACATAATAAGTTGCAGAAAAAGTAAACAAACACAAATTTTATAGTGGTTCGGCAAACTCTAGCCTATGTACACTCCAATAATCTTATTATTTATATTATAAGATTACAGGTACAGTTGTTATTGCCTTAGAATATTAATGGAGGAAGAGGAAAGAGTGAAGAAGAATAATGAGTTGAAAAGCCCCATTGAATGAATGCTATGCCTGTTGTATTTATAGGAGAAGCTGATAAAATATCTCATTCAAAATCTGAATCCAAAATCTCCAAGGCAAGACGATTCGACCCAAAAAAATTCAGGTTGATTGCTCATCCCTAAGAGGGTTCGGCCCCGACCCCTTCTCCATGCCACGTGGCAGCATGCGACCCCTCTTATGGGTCCCCCATGTCGTCTACTTCTTATTCCCAGAGTTGATTCTCGAGTTGATACCGTTTGTTAATTTTCTAGGCGATCATCGTTGAGTTATGCTACCAATCCAAGCGATTGATAGCCATATTGATTCGATCCCATCACTTTCCTAGGGGAAGTATTCCGATCTGGTCCCTTATCTAAGGGAAGTGTCAATTCCATATAGCCAATTCCAAAGTGTTATTCTTCGAATCCTCTCAACCATCATCCATAGCCTGGTTTGTAACCGATCTCCAAGCCTGATAATCATCTCTTCAGGTTTCCTCCCTTGATGATTGTGAAATCTGTTTGGCTAAGTTCATGATATACTACCTTGGCCACAAGGCAATATAACAATTACCATTTCATGTAAAACCTTAGGATCCAACCTGTCGAGTACCAACTTCAAACAAAAATATGCAGTTACCAAAATTAAAACATGCATAAAAAGTGAAACCATAATTTTACATGGTTTAGTTAAATTGACCTATGATCATGAAGAACCCAACAACTTTCTTATTTGTTTCACCAAACAAAGAGGCAACAAAAGAAAATCAGAGATTAATGAAAGTGTGCATGACCGATAGAACTCCAAGCTCTGATACTAATTGAAAGTGTGTTATCCTATGGATCGTGCAATATGGATACAATAATGCAGAGTATAGAGATAATAGAAATGTAATAAATAGTGCGAAATATAAAAGAAGTACAATAATAAAAATAACACCAAAGATTTTATACTGGTTCGGAGCACCGTCCTACGTCCAATCCCAGACTCCTTCTGGAATTTCACTAAAACAACAATCTTCACTTAACCCGGAGGAACAGGTATACACAGTCTGAGCAGCAGAACATACACCTGAGCAACAGAACAGGATTTTCACCTCAGCAGCAGAAGAGGACTTCACTAATACAAAAGAATATCTGACACTATGTGTTCTTGATAACACTGATTTGTCTTTGATAGTACAGACCTTATATAATCAAATCCTCAAGTATATGAAGTGTATGTGAAGATATGAAGAGAAGGTAATGCTAAGAATCGAAGATTATGAAAGTTTATTTGAAGATTCAAAGCAATAAAATGCTTGTTTGCTGTTTGAATGCAAGTATGAGAGCACAAGAAGAATATAAGATAGTTAGAATGATTTTCGGGGAAGATGAAGTGTTTGGGAACATGTATTTATAGTAGACAGAGAGTTACTGCCACTGGTGAAGAGTTCTGACCAAAAGAAGCAACCATTTTCGTTCAGAGAAGGATTGCAACCTTTCGTTGAATGGAAATGTCTTTACAAAATATGACAGTTAGGTTCAGGTCAATCGACTGGTCGAAAATGGTCAGTCGACTGAATAGTGAAGACATGTAAAAAAAATCATGCACAAATATGTCAAAATGCACAGATTCAGTCGACTGAATTTTGTTGTTAAGCGAAAATTGTAGTATCTCATTTGGTTAGAGTACTTGCCTTCCAAACTAGTGACCTGGGTTCGAGCCTTGCTCCATGCATTTTTTGAAAACTTGATTTTGATTAAAATATGCATGCAAGTTTATTTGAATGTGAATGATGATTCTTGAGGAAAGATTTTAACAAAGCACTAAAATAGACTACATACATTTGATGACTCTTGTTAAAATATATAACTATACAAACCATATATTGAGCCGATGAGTCTGGAGGTTATCGTAGGTTCATGAATTGTTGTGTTTTGTCAGCAATCAAAACCTATGATCCAACATTCTCCCCCCTTTTTGATGACGACAACTTCATTTGCTACGAACGAATCTTTGACAAGCTTTGTTGATCTTATCTCTCTCACTGAATATATTTCCTGTAATTATAGATTTCTCCCCCTGAATCTATGCTATATATTCCGGTAAATAATTAATCTTTTCTCCCCCTTAATCTATGCTTGCATGGTTTATTCCTGCAAATAGTGTTAGAGCAATATCGTTCTCCCCTTTTGTCATCGACAAAAAAGAGAGTTGATATGATGATATAAATTATATTTCACATAAATGTTAACATAGAACAATATAAAACAAAATAACTACTACTTATAATGTAAGGTATCAGAAGAAAAAAAATTAACACTTGACGCATGCGATACCCAAGGTTCTTATAATTTCCTAATTTTTAGGAAACCATACCCATTTAGGTGTGGTTGAACCTTTATAAATATTATTTCATTATTAACTACCATGTCAAAATATTCATCAATGTATTTTTCTCTATTTTTCCAACTAACAGGAACCCAAATATTTAGATAATTTTTATTCATATTTTCCATCAATGATTTTGTAATTCTAAAGAAATTATAAACATTATTAGTCATAGCAGTATTCGAATTTCTACAAAAATTGGATTTAGACTTTTCTCGTAACCTAGACCAACACTAACATATTTACTATACATGAAAGCATGTCTAGTGCTATTTCTACGATCTGTTTTATTATATCCTAAACCACTTTTACCATTTAAAGATCTAGAACCTTTATTAAATTTTGTGACTTCGGTGTTAAGTTTATCAAATTTAGCCTTAAAGTCACAAATATTATTTTCAAATTTTTTTTTCTATTATTCAAAATATCAATTTCCTTATTTAATTCATAATTCTCGTTTTTTAACGTATGGTTCTCATTTTTGAGAAGGGAATTTTGAGATTCTGATTTATCTAAAGAAGATTGTAATAAATCATTTTGTATTTTCAAATCAAAAATTTCTTTTGAAAATTTTTCTCTCTCTTTTTCAAATATGGTGTTTTGTTCATCTAGAAAATCTTTAACAGTTATAAAATTATTCTTTAAAATACCAAGTTGATTTTCTAAATCTAACTTTTCATTTTTCAATTTCTCATTTTCAAGTTTAGCAGATTTCATCTTATCTAAAATAATAAAATTAAGCTTTGAAATCTTATTGCTTATACTAACAAATTCATTATCATTTTTTACTGAAACTTGTAAGTCAGAAAGTACCTTTTTGTAGTCCTCACTGGTGGCTCCAAGGTTTTAAATATCGGATTTCGGTCACGTTTCATCTCGGAATTTTTACACAGGTTATCTCGTATCGGGGGAGATCTCGGACGAGATGAGTACATATCGAGTGTACATCTTGGATCGACATCTCGGGCCTTATAATGCATCTCGGGTATATCTCGGATGTAGTTATGTGTCTAAAATTGATGTGTCAAAAATTTGTTTAACGGTTATAACTTTCTTGATAAAAATAAAAATGGTAACATACTTGATATACATGGACAAATGAATATTTTTAGAAGAGTAGTAGCTTGATTAGCTTGATTGATGTGGTAATGATTGAATAATATGCTTTTATTTGAACATAATAAAGAAGTAAAACCTTTCGCTATGACTCATTAAGAGAAAAAGTAAAGAATATGTTCAAGGAATTGGTAAATTATAACTGGATTGAGTAGTGTCTTTTGAATTAATATGAAAATAAAAAATATTATGAAAAATAAGAAAAATGTATAATTTCGAGTGAGATCTCTGATTGAGATTTTAATCCATATATAGGGTGATATTTGAATATCTCGGACGAGATGTGTGTCGAGGGAGATATGGAGGAGATTTGATGTCTCGTCTCGTTTAAGTGTGAAAAGGAGATCTTGGAGGAGATCTCGGGCGATATATAGGAGATTTAAAACCATGGGTGGCTCTTACAGGGATTTTGCCTGTTGTATTTCGAATGGATCGTTTTCTAGTCATTATTCTATGATGTTATGACGATCGATAGAATTCCAGGCTCTAATACCAAATGAAAGTGTGCAGAACCGATAGAATTCCAAGCTCTGATACCAAATGAAAGTGTGCAGGACCGATAGAATTCCAAGCTCTGATACCAATTGAAAGTGTGCTATGCTATGGATCGTGCAATATGGATATACAACAATGCAGAGTATAGAGATAATAGAAATGTAATAAATAGTACAGAATATAAAAGAAGTACAATAATAAAAATAACACCGAGGATTTTATACTGGTTCGGAGCACCGTCCTACGTCCAGTCACAGACTCCTTTTGGAATTTCACTAAGACAACAATCCTCACTTAACCCGGAGGAACAGGTATACATAGTCTGAGTAGCAGAACATACACTTGAGCAGCAGAACAGGATTTTCGCCTCAGCAGCAGAAGAGGACTTCACTAATACAAAAGAATATCTGACACTATGTGTTCTTAATAACACCGATTTGTCTCTGATAGTACAGACCTCCTATAATCAAATCCTTAAGTATATGAAGTGTATGTGAATATATGAAGAGAAGGTAATACAAAGAATCGAAGATTATGAAAGTTTATTTGAAGTTTCAAAGCAATAAAATGCTTGTTTGCTGTTTGAATGCAAGTATGAGAGCACAAGAAGAATATAACATAGTTAGAATGATTTTCAGTGAATATGAAGTGTTTGGAAACTGTAGGATCGATTTCACCCTAGAGGGGGGTGAATAGGGTGATGGTATAAATTGTAAAATTAATTTCGGAAGCTTATAAAATAATTTTAACACAGATCACAGAACAATAGCAGCACATATAATAGCAGAATAATAAATGCAGAAATAGAACGACGCAGAATTTACCCAGCTTCGGCAAAAACCAGCCTACATGCTGCCCCCAAGGTTTCTACTAGAAATTAGATAGTCCTTCGCTTACACACGTAAACTCGCGACACCCTCTATTGACTAAATCTAACTCTACGCTCAAAACCCTGCCACAACTCAGCCACTGAGTTACGAATTCTCAAGCTACGCCACGTAGCTTGTCCCCTAGTCACACGACTAGAAAAAAATAACAGTTTAAAATTTAAAAACAACTTTAAAAAGCAAACAAATGATAAAAAACCCTAATTTAAAAGGCCCTTAAATATTAAAAGAGAAGGCTCCTTTTAAAAACAGGCCGGCCCAAATTAAAAGGCGATTTATATCCCTTTTCTTTAATTCTTCGGCCCGTTCCTTTTTCCTGTGCTCGGCGGCTAGTTCTCGTTGCAATTCAATTAGGGCTTCTTCCCTTCTATCTAATTTAGGGTTTTTGGAGAAATTGATGAAGTCGACTGATTTGTTGGTTGATTGCAATCGCTGTTCCTCTGATTTGCTTCGGCAATCGACCGTATCTTCGATTTGAACACGACTTCTTATATTTGATCGAGTTCGACTGCAAATTGGTATGTGATTTTTTGCTTTATTGCTTTAAGTAATATTCTTGAACTCGATACATTATTGCCGATGATGTGAATTTGATTTATAGGGCTCGATTCCCTGAATCTTCGATCGTATATATTTATTTGAATTTGTCAAATTCTTTTCTCTTGCCGCTTGATAATGCTTGAACGATGCTGATGATTTCTGACCTTTTCAATTCCTATATATTCATTGCTTGGTGGTCACGGCTTTGATTCATTTTCGTGATGACCACGGTGTGGATTTTTAACATGGTCAATTTTGACTTGTTCATCATATCCACGGCTTTGATTTTGACTTTGTCATATTCGTTTTTACTTTGGCATTGACTGGTTTGCCTTGGCTTTGATTTTGTGCATACTGGTTACATTCTTGGTTATGTATCACCATACGTCTGCAGTACTTCGGCATTGACTGGTTTGCCTTGGCTTTGATTTTGTGGCCCTGTACTTGTATACTGCTGTTATTTTTGTACTTCATTTGTATAAGAAGTTGGAATCTGACCTTATTGTGATTTTTTTGTCACTGCAATTTGCACTTTACTTTGAAGTCTCTGTCCACTGGGCTGCACATGTTTCACTGGCACTTTGTTACTTGATTATGGTCTCTGACTTTGTTCATCATATTGTTTGATCATTTGTATACATACATTCATGTATGTATATAGATGTATGCTGTTTTGAACTATGTTCACTGTGGCACTGTATCACTGTGTTTGTTGAGTCACTGTACATTCAAGTCTGCATTCACTGTGTTCATTTGAGTGCCGAGTCTTTGAGCATTGTTGTGAGTAGTTTGCGGTTTTCAATTTTTGCTGTTTGCATGCTTCATTGACATCTGGATATTGATCACCATTGTTGCTGTGTTGATCTGAATTGCTTTGGCCCTGTTGCCTACACTCTGGTGCATTCCTGTATATGCTTTGCTTTTTTACTTGGTTCATGCATTGCTGTGTTGGCTTGATGGTTTTCTTCTTTGGTTGTATATTTGGTCTAGTCTGCACCTTGTCATTGTGTAGCCTGGTCTGAACAAGTTATTGTTCCGGTTGCACATTTGTGAGTTGTTCAGTGCACTATTGTTTGCGGTCCACCTGAGTTCGAGAATTTGTGGCATTTGTTTGCTGTGGCATTGCATTACCGAGTCATTTGCTTATGCTATTTGTTTGCACTGTCGACTTATGTGGTCTTGAGTCTTTACTTGACATATGTGCACTTGTTTTGGACTTGCAGTTTGAATTTCATTGAGTCGAGTCGAGTTTGCAGTGATGGCTTGACCTTTGCACTTTGTTTGTTATTTGGTGCCTTCTTGAATTTGTGTAGAATGTGCATTACACTTGAGTTGAATCCAGTTTTACAGCTTGGGTTTGACCTTGTGCTGAAGTCGATATTTTATTTATGTTGCACCTGAGATGAATCCTGTATTTGGGTTTGACCTGTGCTCACTTGTCCCTGTAAATCGATCAAGTGTATATTTCGGTGTGCACGGCCTTGTGGCATACACAGTGATACACTGTGTATGTCACAAGCTGTTCGTGTATGATGAATTCAAATTTAAATGATGACGAACAACCCAAATAACTGAGGCAAATAATATTTTCAAAATTTATATTTTATTTTGTATTGCAAAAATATTTTATTTTCAATTTTACTGCTTTAGTAAATATTTTTGCAGATTGCTCAGATGCTGGATTCAAACTGGAATGAAGTTGAAGATAAAATACGAATTGAGTGAATGAGTGATGTGTAGTGAGGTTAAATGTAAATATGAAATTGTGATGAATTTGTAATCAAAATTGTATATGTATAGTGAGAGCTTGAATTTGTACTTTTCAAAATTGTAATAAATATTTGTTTGAATAAAATATTCGTTTGAATTCAAATTCAGTGTTATTTATATTATTCAACAAATATTTATTTAATTTGTGAAAATAAAATAGTATATTAACAAATACATTTAAATGAATGTATCTATGTTTATTATCATCAAACAAAAATCATATAAGCGCATATTCAACAATCTCCCCCTTTTGATGATAACAAACATATATTTAAGATTTTGAATATGTTAAATGTATTTGATCGTTCAATTTGCTCCCCCTATTTGAATGCTCCCTCTCTACACAATACTCCCCCTACATATATGCATACAAATAGAAATATGCAAATGAGCCTAGATGTAAATGGAAAAATTATTTGACCTCTGCTTGATTTTATTTGACAAAATCTTAACCTTTCTCTCCCCCTTTTGTTATCAGCAAAAGAGTAATAGTAATAGAAAAGTAGAGATATAGTGATCGATATTAATTCAACATTAAAACTCAATTGAATATAAATATTAAATTTCAATAAAAAATCAAACAAAAATCATAAATATTTTGTTAGGCGCATATTCCACTTTTAGAATGATGGAAATGATGTCATCATATAAAACCATACATATGTGTCTATTTGTGGTATATTTATATCAGGAATTTGAATATCTACTAACCATGCATAACCGTTAGGACTTTTAAATGAGATTAGTAGTATTCCAATTTTATTTTATTTTAAAAATGAATTCAAGTATCTTCTAACCATGCATAACCGTGAGGACTTTTAAATGGGATTAGAATCAACTTGTTTATTTTAAAAAATCAACTTTTGATATGCGTTCCATACATGCATAACCGTGAGGACTTTTAAATGAGCATGGAAGCACATAACAAATTCCAAGTAATTCACCCATGCATAACCGTGAGGACTTTTAAATGAGAGTGAATACTTTGGTATTTATTTATTTATTATTAATTTTTTTAAAAAAATGTGAAAATGAAAAACGAACGATTCCTGTTTAAAGTACCACATATTGACAAACTATATAGAATTTTGATGAGTGATGGTTGTTAGAAATATGATAGAAATAGAGATGGTCATAGAATTTTTACCAACAAAAAGTTTTATAACTCTTGTTTAAATTTCTAAACAAACTTTCTAATTATACTTTCTCGAGTTATAATATATGATAAATATCAACATTCATCACTTTTTCAATCATTATTCATCTTTTCGATAATCATTAGGGAGTCAGATTAGTCAATGTAATCATTTAAAATCAAATTCAGAAATAGTTATAAATCAATTTTTCTAAAAAATGACCAATCTGAAAAGCAAGGTCAAAATTGATTTTCTCGAGGGGGTTTTATAATTTCTGCTAAAATAAAAATTATTTCATGTGAAAAATATGGAGATATTTTCTTTGAAAGAATGATGCAGTTACTATATGTTTCAACAAAAATCATGTTCCTTTAGTAATTTGTCTATCAACTAGATTACCAGTGTAATCTGCATCTGAATTTTACATTCACTCAATTATCACTCGTTGAATTTCATTGACCAAACCATGAAGTGTGCACCAAGAATTTCAAACTCAATTTTAATAACAATTTAAATGACATTCTTTTGGATTTGAATTGAAGCCGTGTTAATAATAAAAAACATATCATAGTGTCAATCTTAGAAGCCGTAGAATAAACAACTATATTTATGAGCAATCATTATCATTCCAAACTGTTTCTTGAAGTTTCAACAATTTCTTAAAATCCTTTTTATAATTTTTTAAATAGAATTCGTTAGGATTTTAAGTTGAAGCCATGTAAATAAAAGAAACCATGAATATAGAATTAGCTTTTTTATAACCAAATGTATTATCGTCTAACAAAAACACTATTTTTAATCCAAACTGATATATATGAAGTAATTCAAAGAATCTGGAGAATTTTATAGTGTTTTTGACATAAGAATATAATTGGCCAATAATTTTGAAAAAGTCAGAATCAAAAACATCATTATTTCATCATCGCATTATTGGCTGATTTAATTCAAAATACGGTGCAGATTATTACATTTAATATATCGTTCAAATAAATATACCATTACCTGTTTTACCTTTACGATATTTTTCGTTGTTGTCCATTATGATTTTGTCACCTTTATACTAGGCTAAGGAACTTTGCTTTGTCGTCCGTTGTGTTTCTGGAACAGCCAAAAATCCAGAGAACACTATTGTTGTTCCTTAGCCTGCCACCACACCTACACGATGAAAGATTTATGTGACCTATTTGTTTTTATAGGTCCATGGTTGTTAGTGGCAGAAAATTTTGAAAAAATTTTTTGTAAAGACCCAAAACTATTTATAATTGTTCCCTTCGGCACCCAAATTTGTTTAACTTTGAGAGATTTTATATTTGTGCCTTTAGGAACCCAAATCGGTATAGTTTTCACATGTTTGGGTCTATACCAACAATTGTTGTGATTGTGTCCATATTTTCTACAAATTGTGCACATAGAATTAACTTGATTAATATTGCTTTCAATAGTTTTCGAATTATTATATCCAAGTCCTTGTCTAACCGTATTAACAGTTTGCTTTCCTAATATTATATTCAACGATTTTTCACTTTTGGAAAATTTATCTAAAGTAGTAGACAATTGTTGGACTTGTGATTTGAGTGATTCGTTTTCATTCAACAATTGTGTGCACCTTTTTATAGAATTTTCTCTTCTCGTATTTTCACACTCTTTTAAAATCAGAATTTCATTTTCAAGCGATTTAATTTTAATTTCTGATTTTTTATTCTCATCTTCGAATGTTGGACACTTATCACACCTAGGGATCCTACTTTGATAGGTTTTAACTAATTGGTCAAGTTGTTCATTTAATTCTATCAAAGTATCCTTTTGTGATTCAAGTTTAGCGTATTTTTCCCTAAGTCGTTCAAAACAGCCATTTACTTCGTGGAAATAAATAAGTAATTCAGAGCGAGTAAGTTTTGATACCTCGCTTGGCTCGTCATCGTCGCTATCGGTTATATTTCCATGAAGGCATATATCTGCTTTCTTACTTTCATTGCTATCGCTTTTATTCCACGTGGCTGCAAATTTCCTTTTTGAATTCTTTTCATTGTCGAGTTGAAATCGGGGATAATTGGGCTTGATATCACCGGGTTTGTTGCAGATGATCCCGTGTTCTTCAGAGTTGTCTAGTGCTTTAATTATTCTGCTTTTCAATTTTTTATTTAGAGCTGGATTTCCGTATTTGTTGTTCCACCTTTTGAATTTCTTTATTATTAACGCCAGCTCAACTGCTCCATCATCATCATCCTCATCACAACTGCTTTTTACAAATCCTGTTAAGCACATTTCTTTAACTGAGTCGGTTGTGGAGGATTTCTCATTGCTGTTGACTTTTGCACCATATATTGCATTTAAAGTATTCCAGATTTCCTGTGCATTTTCACAATGAGAGATGAAATTAAAATTATCTTCATTAATATGAGAATATAATAAATGCATAGCCATAACATTAATCGAGATAATTTTCTTATCTGTTATATCACACCCATTTTCAATAATATCCCAACATTTAATATTAACAGATTTTAAATAAAATTCCATTTTCAATTTCCAATTCAAAAAATCTGTTCCATCGAAAATAGAAGGAATAATATAGGAACGACCCTCAACAAAAGTATTAATAAAAGAAGCCATTTCAAAAATTCAAATTTTCAAAACAAAAACCGATTTTTAAAACACGAATTTTTAAAACAAAAATTAATTTTTGTAAAATCAAATTTTTAAAACAAAAACGGCTTTTGAACCTACTCTGATACCACTTGTAGGATCGATTTCACCCTAGAGGGGGGTGAATAGGGTGATGGTATAAATTGTAAAATTAATTGCGGAAGCTTATAAAATAATTTTAACACAGATCACAGAACAATAGCAGCACAGATAATAGCAGAATAATAAATGCAGAAATAGAACGACACAGAATTTACCCAGCTTCGGCAAAAACCTGCCTACGTGCTGCCCCCAAGGTTTCTACTAGAAATTAGATAGTCCTTCGCTTACACATGTAAACTCGCGACACCCGCTATTGACTAAATCTAACTCTACGCTCAAAACCCTACCACAACTCAGCCACTGAGTTGCGAATTCTCAAGCTACGCCACGTAGCTTGTCCCCTAGTCACACGACTAGAAAAAATAACAGTTTAAAATTTAAAAACAACTTTAAAAAGCGAACAAATGATAAAAAACCCTAATTTAAAAGGCCTTTAAATATTAAAAGAGAAGGCTCCTTTTAAAAACAGGCCGGCAAAAATTAAAAGGCGATTTATATCCCTTTTCTTTTAATTCTTCGGCCCGTTCCTTTTTCCTGTGCTCGGCGGCTGGTTCTCGTTGCAATTCAATTAGGGCTTCTTCCCTTCTATCTAATTTAGGGTTTTTGGAGAAATTGATGAAGTCGACTGATTGTTGGTTGATTGCAATCGCTGTTCCTCTGATTTGCTTTGGCAATCGACTATATCTTCGATTTGAACACGACTTCTTATATTTGATCGAGTTCGCCTGCAAATTGGCATGTGATTTTTGCTTTATTCCTTTAAGTTAATATTCTTGAACTCGATACATTATTGCTGATGATGTGAATTTGATTTATAGGGCTCGATTCCCTGTATCTTCGATCGTATATATTTATTTGAATTTGTCAAATTCTTTTCTCTTGCCGCTTGATAATGCTTGAACGATGCTGATGATTTCTGACCTTTTCAATTCCTATATATTCGTTGCTTGTTGGTCACGGCTTTGATTCATTTTCGTGATGACCACGGTGTGGGTTTTTAACTTGGTCAATTTTGACTTGTTCATCATATCCACGGCTTTGATTTTGACTTTGTCATATTCGTTTTTACTTCGGCATTGACTGGTTTGCCTTGGCTTTGATTTTGTGCATACTGGTTACATTCTTGGTTGTGTATCACCATATGTCTGCAGTACTTCGGGATTGACTGGTTTGCCTTGGCTTTGATTTTGTGGCCCTGTACTTGTATACTGCTGTTATTTTTGTACTTCATTTGTATAACAAGTTGGAATCTGACCTTATTGTGATTTTTGTGTCACTGCAATTTGCACTTTACTTTGAAGTCTCTGTCCACTGGGCTGCACATGTTTCACTGGCACTTTGTTACTTGATTATGGTCCCTGACTTTGTTCATCATATTGTTTGATGATTTGTATACATACATTCATGTATGTATATAGATGTATGCTGTTTTGAACTATGTTCACTGTGGCACTGTGTCACTGTGTTTGTTGAGTCACTGTACATTCAAGTCTGCATTCACTGTGTTCATTTGAGTGCCGAGTCTTTGAGCATTGTTGTGAGTAGTTTGTGGTTTTCATTTTTGCTGTTTGCATGCTTCATTGACATCTGGATATTGATCACCATTGTTGCTGTGTTGATCTGAATTGCTTTGGCCCTGTTGCCTACACTCTGGTGCATTCCTGTATATGCTTTGCTTTCTACTTGGTTCATGCATTGCTGTGTTGGCTTGATGGTTTTCTTTTTTGGTTGTATATTTGGTCTAGTCTGCACCTTGTCATTGTGTAGCCTGGTCTGAACAAGTTATTTTCAGGTTGCACATTTGTGAGTTGTTCAGTGCACTGTTGTTTGCTGTCCACCTGAGTTCGAGCATTTGTGGCATTTGTTTGCTGTGGCATTGCATTACTGAGTCATTTGCTTATGCTATTTGTTTGCACTGTCGACTTATGTGGTCTTGAGTCTTTACTTGACATATGTGCACTTGTTTTGGACTTGCAGTTTGAATTGCATTGAGTCGAGTCGAGTTTGCAGTGATGGCTTGATCTTTGCACTTTGTTTGTTATTTGGTGCCTTCTTGAATTTGTGTAGAATGTGCATTACACTTGAGTTGAATCCAGTTTTACAACTCGGGTTTGACCTTGTGCTGAAGTCGATATTTTATTTATGTTGCACCTGAGTCGAATCCTGTATTTGGGTTTGACCTGTGCTCACTTGTCCCTATAAATCGATCAAGTGTATATTTCGGTGTGCACGGCCTTGTGGCATATACAGTGATACACTGTGTATATCACAAGCTGTTCGTGTATGATGAATTCAAATTTAAATGATGACGAACAACCCAAATAACTGAGGCAAATAATATTTTCAAAATTTATATTTTATTTTGTATTGCAAAAATATTTCATTTTCAATTTTACTGCGTTAGTAAATATTTTTGCAGATTGCTCAGATGCTGGATTCAAACTGGAATGAAGTTGAAGATAAAATACGAATTGAGTGAATGAGTGATGTGTAGTGAGGTTAAATGTAAATATGAAATTGTGATGAATTTGTAATCAAAATTGTATATGTATAGTCAGAGCTTGAATTTGTACTATTCAAAATTGTAATAAATATTTGTTTGAATAAAATATTCGTTTGAATTCAAATTCAGTGTTATTTATATTATTCAACAAATATTTATTTAATTTGTGAAAATAAAATAGTATATTAACAAATACATTTAAATGAATGTATATATGTTTATTATCATCAAACAAAAATCATATAAGCGCATATTCAACAGAAACATGTATTTATAGTAGACAGAGAGTTACTGCCATTGGTGAAGAGTTCTGACCAAAAGAAGCAACCATTTCTGTTCAAAGAAGGATCGCAACCTTTCGCAGAATGGAAATGTCTTTTCAAAATATGACAGTTAGGTTCAGGTCAGTTGACTGGTCGAAAATGGTCAGTCGACCGAATAGTGAAGACATGTATAAAATCGTGCACAAATATGTTAAAATGCACAGATTCAGTTGACTGAATGACTGTATTCAGTCGACTGAATTCTATTGTTAATTGAAAATTGCAGTAGCTCATTTGGTTAGAGTACTTGCCTTCCAAACTAGTGACCCGGGTTCGAGCCCTGCTCCATGCACTTTTTGAAAACTTGATTTTGATTAAAATATGCACGCAAGTTTATTTGAATGTGAATGATAATTCTTGACGAAAGATTTTAACAAAGCACTAAAATAGATTATATACGTTTGATGACTCTTGTTAAAATATATAACTATACAAACCATATATTGAGCCGATGAGTCTGGATGTTATCGTAGTCGTAGGTTCGTGAATTGTTATGTTTTGTCAGCAATCCAAACCTATGATCCAACAATTAATGACTACAAATATACGGATAAAAACTCTAACCTTCTCTACTAATATAGGAATTACAATAGTCGTTCACTATAATTAAAAATACCAAAATTAAATGAATTATGGTTTTTGGCTTCTATGTTGATTTAGGCATAAACTCTCTTTGGTTGCTTGGGTAACAACAGAGGATTAAAGACGTATTTATAGCCTTTTTGGCATATAATGTATGGAAAGATATAGTGTATGAAAAGTGTAGTATGTACATGATAAGTTGTAAATACGGTAAGTTTGAATAATAGGTAAGTTTCCAATTTGGCAATTATATTTGAATCGTATAATTTCAACACTCTATATAGATTCAAATATATAAACCTCCCTCCAACCAAAAATGGAATGGAAATTTTTGGAATCATGCCACATGGAACTAAGTGGATGATAATAAACTAACAAAGTTTACTTGTCTCTAAGAAATGACTTAATTATCATATCGTCACGATTGTCCTTAGCATGAACCTTTTGCAACTTGAATTTACACTGTTCATCCTTTAACATAAAAAAATCCTTTGACATCAATGTGCTTCATATAAAAGATATGAGCTTGATTTTGAACAAGACCGATGACACTGAAAATCTCTATTATGTTTTGCAACGTTGGTAAATCATCCGAATCCAATAGTTGCAACAAATACAACCCTTTCTTGTTCGCATCGACAATCGATATTACTGCAGCTTCGATTATGGACAAAACTACTATAGTATGCAACTTGGATCTCCAAAAAGTCAAATTTACGCTTAGAGTATAAACATAGACTGATACCAACATCCTATCTCTATCCCTAGCATAATCCCAAATCATAGCATGCTTTAAGAGTAATGTCACTAATAACTCTAATGTATACTAGGCCAACATTTTAAGTACCACGCAAACACCTAATTATCAACTTCACTGCTTACTAATATTATTTGCTTAGGTTAGACATATATCTACTTACAACGTCCACTGCATATGCCAAAATCCAACTTTATGCACACCTTAACATACATAAGGCTAGAGTAAGGTATAATTGACATATATCTTTTGCCTTCTTTCGATGTATGAAACAATTCTTTATCAACTTAAAATGAGAGCCAATTAGTTTGACGTTCTCCATACCAAAAGATATGACTTTATCGATATATCAATATCGAGTGAGCTTCAATTCTATTCACTTCTTGTCCCTTATAATCATCATACCCAAAATCTAATGTGTCCTCCCTAAATCCTTAATGTCAAACTCTCTATTGACGTCCACCCCTAACATATTCCAAGATACAATCAACATACCATCCACATATAACAAAAGATATACCATATCACCATCACATCTTCAAAAATAAACTAACTGGTCCTTAAAGCCTCTAGAGTACCTTTGAGAAATCAAAAACTTATCAAACCTTTTATTACATTATCGAAGTAGTTGTTTCAGTCCATAAAGAGAATTGTTAAGCTTACAAGAGAGACAGGGTGCTATCGACGAACCTTTCTGACTATTGCAAACATATATTTTCCTATAGGACACCACGCAAGCATAGCATTTTTACATCTTGTTACCCACATTCCACATCAAAATGATCAATTAATACCAAAAAAATGCGAATGGAAATAGGCCTACCTGCTGGAGAAAATGTAGTATGATACTCAGTTCCCTTCTTCTAAACATATCCATTTGTTACTAACAATGCCTTGTACCTAAAATCACAATTGGCATCATCTTTCACTCTATAAATCCACTTTTACTTTCTTATTAGAAGAAAGAGTCACCAAATCCTAAGTATGATTCTTTTATAAAGATTCCATTTCTTCTTCCATAGCTACTAACTTGTTGGAACTATTATTTGAAACAACAGCATCGCTATAGTCTTTGATCCCAGCATGGATAACACTTGGTGCAAATTCCATCATGTCGGAAAAATCAATATCTTTTATGCTTAACCAAACAAAACCATCTCGCCATGTAGGCCCTCTTTACTCTCTAACTGGCCCAGGCTGCAAAAAAAAACTCCACCTTGAGTCTAATCTTCTATACTACACTTTGTCCTGTCCTCATCAATCATGATGCCTTCGGAAGCATCATTTATCTTTTCATGGAAAGTATTCGATAACTAGTTTTGTGTTTGGTATTTTGAATTTGTCCTTGAATTGTCATCAAATGAAGATGGTTCCACCTTCAACATAGCATTTTCATCAAAAATCTTCTTGTTAGTTGGACACCACATCTTATACCCCTTAATTTCTCTCCGATAACCTAAAATGATACACTTACAATCTATGTTTTAGCTTTTCTTTGCTCTCATGTACATAAGATGAGTACCCAAACATTGTAAAAGAATTAATAATCTATAGGCTCTTTATTGCATACTTCTTTAAGAAATTTGATACCTATGGTTATGAAAGGGGTGTGTTTGAAGAGTAACGTCGCCATAGATAAATCTGCATACTTATGGTTGTGTAAGATCTGTGGTTGAAATTAAACTCATCTAAAGCATAGTTTACGAGATCATATAAGATAAGATCTACTAACAAACTAGGCCAAGGAGTAGACATGTAATGTGAATCAACGTGCTACATGTAATGCATGCTCATAAGGGATCTAATATGGACCTATATAGTTAAAGTGTTTTGTGGTTCTATAGCGGTGGAGATGCAAAAAGTTATAGCGATTATAAAGCGGGGGTACAGCGAGAAATAGTGGAGGTGGAAAAAGCTTCATTAGATATAGAATAAAATAATTAAAATTAATCATTCTCATTTTCACATCACTTGTGTAGGAAATGAAAATATTGTTTAATCTAATATAACAAAACTGATGGATAACATGATTCATGCAGTCCAGATTTTATGACTACAATAGATTTCTAACTTATATTGAGCTCTCATGCATTAAAACTAGGTCTTTACCCTAACTTTGTTGATTTGGTTTAAAAGAGAACAAACCAAATTATCCTTTTTATATTAATGTGTTATCGCAGGTGCTAAAAAGCCTTAATTTAGCAGGTGTAGAGGAAAATAGCAGGCTTAAAGCGATTTTACTATTTAATAGCGCTAAATTGAAAGGTGTCCGCTTCTTGCCAATTACCAATCTCGAAAAATTCTTCTACTCCAAATCCTTCAATTTGGGTTACTGTAAAATCTTCTACTAATTATGTGACTACAAATTCATCATTCAATTATCTTTATCCAAATTGTTCATATGCGAATGTTCGAGGATCAAGAATAGAAAAATCATCTACTTGATGGTTTGGAATAAACTGGGTATGTAGAAAAAAATTCTCTTTTAGATGTGGTGGATTGGATCATCTAGTCAAGAAATATAGGGAACAGATTACATGTTTTAAATGTGGAGTCTTTGGTTATAAAAGATATTGATGTGCTTTCAATAATTCTCTTCTGACCAAACCTCCATTATACATTATACACGTTCTTTGGAGATCCGGTTAAAAGAGAGGAAGAAATATAATTGTTTATTAATTTTTTTGGCATTTTGCACATTATACATCATACATGTTCATTTAGATTCATTGAGATGAATGTACGAAGAATATTGATCTCGATTAGGCAGGGAAAAAAATATAACAATCAACTCTCTTCATTAGAATAATTCATTTGAAAATTGTTAGTTAATGAAACTAAAGGTGTCGATGGTGCAGATTCTAAAGAATGTAATGCTGGAGAGAGGGATGTTTAGGTTGTATGTTCTAATGAGGGTAATAAAGATACTTCAGAATCTTGTAAAATAGATCTACATTGTTATAATATGTTTAGAGTTCTATGATATATTGAAGAGGATAAAGAAGGTGGTACGGCTGGGGGTAGGCACGGTCGGTTAACCGAACCGATCGGCTAATTTAAACGATTAACCAGTGAAAAATAATGGTTCGGTTAATCTTTTATCGATTAAAATCGATCGACCATACTGACCAAACCGATTAAATTTAACAACGGTTAACCGGTTGAATTTAACGGTTCAGTTAATCGTTCAAACCAAACGGTTATTGATTGCATGGTTAATCGTTTGAGCCCAACGGTAAACCATTGCATGGTTAACCATATATATTTCAACATATATAAATTGAACTGTTGTCTATAGCATAGCAAAGAGCAGAGCACAATACATAAACTAATTAACTAAGTTCACAAATAAACTAAATTAAGTTCACAATAAACAGCAAAATAAACAGCAACATACAATTTCATTCATAGTTTGATAATGCATTAATATAAATGGTTGAGAGATTGATCCTAAGCAGCTGAGCTAGTGAGTTTCAAGTCCTTCCATTTTCCACTGCAAAATGCAAATTCGTATAGCTATATTAGTATATTACTATAAATAAACATTAATTGAGCTAGTGGCTCGCTGGCTGTATTGTTTTAACGTGAATGCAACTATAAATTGAAAATAAACTTAAAAAATACTGAAATTTAAGGAAGTCCTTGTATTACGTATGTTGATACTAGGTTATTTGATACACTTCACTTGATTTTCCCATGCTTCTTAACCACTACTAAGCTAAGTATACATACACTTATTATCATACAATAATTTTATGGAAACCCCACTATTAACACATAAATCCAAAAGTAAAGCTCATGGTAGTGACATTATTATTTGATTAACCAATTTATAATAAATTAAACATGCATACACTTCCTCATCCACTCTTGCAATCAGCATCAATCTAAAACAATATCGACTTATTTTCCATAGCAATCAATTCCATATTTGCAATTTGATGACATTATACAAAATTATAATATTTAGTATTTTGTACATTTTTAATACCTTGATTGGGTTTATCTTTCCATTTACGTGTACTACTTAAAGAGATAACATTAACTATTAATAATATATTGGAAATTTAATGATAATGTAAATGATACATGGTATGCATATCTTTTGTTTATATATATATATATATATATATATATATATATATATATATATATATATAAGATAAACTTGACATAATGAACCAAGCTGGTGCCTCACTGGCTTCAAGTCCATCCATTTTAGCAGGCATTATGAAACTAAACTATAAACAAGCAAAGTGTAAACTATGCAACAATATACATGAACTGAGCTAGCGGCCACTATGAATTGTTGTTTGTATAGTGCTATATAGATGAGATATATAATATAGTCACTGTAAATTTATAGTGTGAACCATGCAATTATAAATTGTAAACTTTACTACAAATGAAGTAAACTTTAAACAACAAGTAAAGTGCAAACCATATAATGGTATATATGAGATTTATAGTTTAAGCCAATTCCAAACTATAAACAAGTGTGAAACTAAATTGAACTGAGATAGTAGAATATATATGAAATTAGCATATATATTAAGTTTTAATGAAACAAAGTTCATGCAAGTGTGACTGGTAGCAGCATTACTAGAATGTGTGGGGATATGCAAGGCAAGTGCAAAAGCAGAACATGTGGCATCACGAGTAGACTTATCAAGTGCAACATCAAAAGTGCGATTGAGCTAAACATGTAGTTTTTCTTTTGGAAACTTAGGTCTGTTAGAAATACTGGGTTCGCTATATAACTTAGCATAGTTGCATGATGTGAAAATTGCTCTAATTTTCTCTGGGTACGAGCTCGATCTTAAAGCAATTACTTTCATTGTTTCTAAGCACACAAAGTGAACTTTGGTAAAAGGTTTTATTAACGACTATTGAGTTAGAACCAAATCAAGTCGTGTAATTTGTACTGTGAAATTATTCTATCCATGGGTCCTAAATAATTTTTTGGCTTTAATAATATTAGAGCTTAATCTTACCAATAAACTAGGATGGATGCAGTGCTCATTGTCTTAAATTTTTAATGTAAGTAAATTACACTATGAACTTTAATTGTTAATTATATACGATGTCACTGAACCTGACTTATATGAAATAAATGTAAATTAAATTGTATATATGAAAACAAACTACACTATAAAATTTAACTGTGAAGTGTAAACCACCGTAACACTGTTAAATATACTGTAAATTAAACTGTAAGTTAGATATGTAAATTAAACTGTAAATATAATTATATATTTTTATAGCTGAACATGAGTACAACAACAGCAATAATTCTGAATTATAAGTCATTGTTCATATAACATCCACTTATCACCTGAAATCAAACAACCATGTAAATTATAGGTCACTGCTACACGTTCTAAATTAGAAATATACTTGTTCTATTTGCTAAGACTTGCCTCATTTCTAGCTATGATTCTTAGACAGTTGTTTTTCAAATCAATTACATATCAAATATAAAATATTATAAACATATTACATTGTTATATTTAATTTAATATAACAGTATTTGATTTAATGTTTATGTTATGATGCTTAACAATATAAATTACATACCACATTAATATATGATTATAAATTACAGTTATAAATTAGAGTTTTATTACAACTATATATTAATATACAGTTTAATTACAACTACACATTAATAATAGTTATACGTCAAATGTATATTAATGTATAGGCAAATGTATACATTAATATACAATTTTAACAGCTTTACACTAATATTAATATACATTTAACAACTATAGGCAAATTGTATACATTTGATATGTATATTAATATTTAATAGCAATGTATAGGAAAATTAAAATTGTATAGGCGATTAGAAAATTGCATACATTTAAATGTATATTAATGTTTACAGCTATGGGCAAACTGCATAGGTGGCAAATTGTATACATGTAATAGCTTTATATTCTATCATTTCAATAACAACTATAGTATGCATGTAACTGTATAGGTATGATTAAACTGTAATTAATAACTGCTATAGTATATCTAATAATTAAACACATAATATCTAAATAAAAACGGGTAAAAGTGAAAGCAAAGTCACATTGTTCCTCTTCTGTCTAGTATTCACCATATCTCAAAGCCTTAAATGCCAAAATAATAGGAATCGCAAGCTTGTAGTGCAGTATAAATATTGATTTCGCGAAACCGATAAAGGATGTATTCGCTATGTATTGATCGAAATCAATAATGGATGTGTATTGATCGAAATCGATATGATATATATTAATCGAAATCAAGATTTTGATTTTGCAGATCTAGGGTTTTTAATTGAATGAGAGGAAATACTAAATGAGAGAAAGCGACGTTCATATGTTTTACTTTAGGATTTTAACTTTTAGGTAGGAAATGTGGTGGGCCGATTACGGTTTTGGTAATAATACAGATCTGACGGTTGTTTGCTTCAAAACTTGTTCGTTTAAATGGTTAACCATAGGTAATCAATGTGTTAACCATTAACCGAATCGAATTTAACAGTTAAGCTCGGTCGGTTAACCGATAAAATTGGTTAAAGTAGATTGATCGACGTTGGTTAATTCGATTAGGTCGGTTAAGTCAATTAAATGCCTACCCCTAGATATGAGGGCGACAAATATGCTATGTTTAGGTACGAAGTCATACGAAGGCAGCGATCAATGGTTGAATGCAGAGATTCAGTGGTACCGAATTCTGATGTTCAAAATTTTGACTTATGCTTGGGTTCATTTAAACAATTTAGGAGGAATGTAGTAATTTTTTTGCTATGTTTCTTGATCCAGAGGTAGTAAAATATGATGAAAATGAAATGAATTATTACAAGCAAGTTCACATGCATGTCAAAATATCCCAACTGCGGGATTCTTTTGATATTGGCTTGATGTTGATAGTAATGTTTGATAAAGTGTTACATGGTGATGCTTCTACAAATATGCAAGATAAGGAGGGTATGATGATATCAGTATGTGAAGAGACCATGGTAGATAATGATGATCACAAGAGGAGGAACGATTCATGTTGCTAAATATGGAAAGGTAAATTCATACGTGCACGAGGGTGTACAGGGCTTTGAATGTACATGTGCACATGACGAACATATTAAACATAAATATATATGAACACGCAGCGGGATGGGAATAAAAACTAATATAGATGTATATGTTAATGATAATGAGATACATGGTGATATGAGCACACAACTGTGTGGTGAAATAGAGACAATTAATGAATTTACTACTATTGTTGAAATTTTTTCGACACACCCTCGCATCTTCCACTATACGCATACTTCATTTAATGTAGAAGAGGCAAGACCAATGAACAAAGCTCTTTTGGTGCCAACGTCATAATTGTACATCTCTACATCCCCCTTAGAGCACATATATTTTCATGGCAATATTTATTGCAACAAAAAGAATTCCTTATTGTTACATGCTACCAATATCATATATTTATGTTGATCTGTTTTAGAATATCTTGCGATATAGGACTAATCATAATCCAATCTACGCACCCACTCTAATAAAATGCAAACCACATCTAACAGATCTCTACCTTAGCGAGCATTTTCTTAGTTCAGATTGAAGTTATACAAAGCCCTCAAACACTTAGATAAGGTCGCTAACACCTCTAGCAGTTTAGATTAGGTTGCTACCACCTCTCAGTAGTTGAACCAAGCTGTTTATAAAGAGTTCTCTTTTCCACAGTTGGAGAAGGCTTATTCTAACTTATAACACCACCTTAATGAGAATCCTAAGCTCAAACCACATATTGTAGCATACTTAGGTCAACGCTACATTATATTGGTCCCCTCGAACCATCGGCTTTGATACCATATTGTGTTTAGGCATTCCAACGTGTCCCATGAATGCATGCTTCATTGATCTATAATGGCGCCATCTTAGTGAAGATTTCGATGTGCCAGTGTCCCGATTGAGCATCCCTTTCATTGCCTTTCAGAACTAGCACATATGTGGTCGTGGAAACAATTGCTTGTAATAAAAGGAATTCTCCAATGTTGTGTGCCATCAATCACACATATATACCATGTTATGCGCTATATTTCTTACGATGTGGGACTTATCGTTCAACCTACGCAATCTCAAATGCGAGCCACACCTAACAATTCTCTACCTCTGCGAGCATTTCCTCTAACTTTCATTTAGAGCAACCGAAGAATTTCTACAGTGGGATCAAGCTCTTTTTTTCTCATTTCTTACGTAGTTGGGCAAGGCTACATTACCAAATCTCCACCTTAAGGCAAGTACTTTCCACTCAAGTCATCTTGGGTCATCAGTTTTCAATGCGAAAGAGCAGGCTACGTATCTAGTAGTAGGGTTAGCTGCTCAAGGAGTCCTTGCTTCGTTCACTCTGGCATCATATAGCGAACCCTCTATTGGCAAAGTGGTATGAAAAATTATGGCATCACAAAGTTTGTTAAAAAAGGAGTTTTTGGAACATGGAAGGTGAAGACTAATGATCATGTTTTTCAGCAACAACTTCATTCATTTAGAGGAAGAGATAAAAGCCAAAAGCACATTAGAGGTAGAAGAGTTATGCATAGGTCCCAATACAAGGTTCCTAGAAGGGGTGATTTCTATTATTGTAAGAAAAAAGGACATTTCATACGTGATTATCTCGCTCTTAGAAAGAAGAGAGAGAAAAAGTAGAAACCTTCAGTTTCGATAGTGGTCAGATCGGATGTAGATAGAAGCGATGATGATACATCATTATTTTCAACCAATATTTCACCTTTAGAGAGTACAAGTTTGGTGATTGATTCTAGAGTCATTTGTCATATGATGCCAGATAGGAGCTCTTTTATCAGTTAAAAAATATTGATGGCGAAGCAGTCCATATGGGGATTGGCACATCTTATCATGTTGTGGGCATCAGAACTGTGAGATTTAAGATGGATAATAGTGTTACTAAGATTATCACGGATGTTAGACAAGTTCCAATGTTGTATAGAAGTGTGTTGTCAGTTGGAGCTTTGAGTAGACTTGGTATGAGGATAATAATAGATGGATAGAATTTGAGAGTGGCGAAGGGTTGCTTGGTAGTGATGAAAGAGGTGCGAGTTGATGATATATATATATATATATATATATATATATATATATATATATATGTGCTTTATGGAGAAAAAGTCTTAGGAGAGTCAGTAGTTTCTATTGATCCTAGTGTTCCAGATTCTACTCAGTTATGGCATCTTCGTGTAGGTCAGTTGATGAGGAGAATATTTAAGTATTAATGAAGAAAGGATTGATTGATGGTGTTTATCAGTCGAAGCATAGCTCTTATGGAGATTGTTTTTTTTGGAAAGAAGAAGCGTGCCACATTTGTTGTTTGGAGACCTAGTGTTACAGAGTTTCTAGAGTATGTTCATTCGTACGTGCGGGGACCCACTCTAATTGCACCTTTTGGTCAAGCCAGTTACTTCTTCTTATTTGTGGATGATTTCTCGTATAAGGTCTGGGTATATTTCTCAAAGGCCAAAGATGAAGTATTTTTCCCAGTTTTGTAAGTGGAAGACCATGGTAGAGAAGCAGTTGAGGAAGCGTTTGAAGGATCTCAAAGATGGAAATAGTAGTGAATTTATGTCATAAGAATTCACTAACTATTGTGCCTCTGAGCATGTAGATAGATATTTTTCTATATCTGTTGAGTCATATTGTTATAGAGTGATGGAGAGTATGTGTCAGATGTTATGGGAGAGAGCTACGAGCTTGAAAATGACTGCGGGTCTAGAAGAGGGATTTTAGGCAGAAACAATATCTATGGTAGTATTACTCATCAATCATACACCTTCTATTGCCATAAATATGAAGATCTTAGAAGAGATGTAGAAAAGAGAGCCTATTGATTATTCATTTCTTAAAGTGTTTGTTTGTTCAACTTATATAGAAGATGAGAGACATGATAAGTTGAACCTAGGGGAAAAAAGCACATTTTGTTAGGCTATAGAGGAGTGAAAAAGTACAGATGTGGTGTAAAACAACTAGGATAATTGTGAGTAGCACGCATGCGATGATGTGAGGTATTTTTTGAAGATGAAGCCTTTATTAAGTGATGACATTGAGAGGGCAGAAAATTGCCAAACACATTTGGAGTCACCAAATTGTTTCCATATTAGGAGAGATGTTGGTATTTTCGATGATACCATGGTTGATGAGAAGATTACAGAGGTCCAGATTCTAGGCGGAGCTCAGTTTCATGAAAGGTTTTTGGTTCAGTTGGCCCTATTTGTAAGCATATTTGTAGTGATGATTCTTCATCTTATGCTTTGAATGTTGCAGATTTGTTGGTGAGACTGTCGGTGTTGACTTATGAAAGTCTATTAAAATTCTTATGGAGGAGATTGGAGTAGATAATGTTGAGTATGTCCCAACTCAATTTGGAATGGAGAATGTCGAGCAAGCTGTTAAATCTCCATTGGTCTGTCGAAGCTTAGTATCTAATGTTCATCTCCAACATCAGATTTGTTGAAGAATTTTGGTATTTTCTCATACGCATTTTGTTTGGTAATGTGCATACTATCTTCTTATGCTTGGGAAAGATTCGAAAGCTCCGTTTGGGCAATAATTTCCAAACTAGTTCATATTGAGCTTGACAGCGTACACCCAATAATTTGTTGAAATGTAGTGTTGAAGAGTGTTATATTTGAATCAAGGTAAAATGTCAAATTTGGATGACTCAATATTTGCCAAAGAAGAAAAGAATTTAGCTAATTGATCTTATCAATCAATTAGGTTATAGATGGAAAGAAAAGGTGGAAAGTTATGTGTGATTGCTTTTGGGAAAACAAAACTGATTAATTAGATAATCAACTAGTTAGTCAAAAGATTAGTTATATGGAGATAGAAAATTTTATATGTGGAGATTAAATGAACAAAGGAAATTTATGAAAACATAAGATTTTCATCATCTATGTGCATTGGAATCAAATCAGGAATCTGGAAAGGTTGTCACATAATTTGGAAATTAATTTTCTTAATCACTAAGTAACTCCTTCATCAAGTCTATTTAAATGAAGGAAGCTCATCTTCATATTTGTGAATGTGTGAGAAAGCATCCACCATCATCCTCTTCTTCAATAAATCATAATTTCCGTAGTCAAATCAAATAAGAGGTTTTGAGCGCAAACAATTCTTTGGAGAAATTGATTATTCAATTTGAAATTATAGGTTAGTCTCTCCGCTTTTCTACCTACAATTTTGTAATCTCTCTTTTGTACTCATTTTCTTCAGTAAAATAAAGAATAGTTGTTTAGTCCATGGATGTAGGCAGTCTAGCCAAACCACGTTAAATCTTTGTGTTCTATACTCTTCTATTTTTCTTTGTTTTGTGATTATTTTTCATTGAATTGTTGGTTGATAATTAATTAACAAGTTAGATCCTTCTTTTGGTTGCTTCTACACCTTAAAATTTTGCTATAGTTTTGGAGTTAGTGCAAAGTAATTAAAATTTTGTACAACAACTATAATAGAGGTGAATGGAGATGAAACGAAAGCAGCTAAGGCATGTAAACAGGAAGAAGTTGTATTACAGAAAGATAAAAAGTGTTGGATGATGTAGCAATAGACAAATTATTAGTTTACATAAGGGAAAGTCAAGATAAGGCCAAAATACAAAGGACCATTATATGAATGGGGCAAGATAGGTATGCACATACAACGCATGAACATAAAGTACAGAATGCGGACCAACTGTGTATTGGGATGAAGCAAGCAAATATTAAACTTGCAAACTAAGAAATTTCACATTACATGGAAAATAGTTTATTCAAGTGTCGAAATTGAGAAAACGAACATAGAACAGTGTTCAAATAGTCTAATTCGGGTACAGGGTACGGTGGACCCACTTTATACTGGAATAGAGCGACCGATTATTAAAGTTGCAGATATTGTGGCTTATTTTTGTAGTAATATATGCCAAAGTTGGAAATTGTACATGCATAATGTAACATCCCCCTACTTGAAGGCTCAAAACTAACGGCTACGGATGCTACAGTCATCCATGATTATTAATCTTTGACGACCTATTACGGCAATGCTAGATATATTGATACACAGATCATAAGAATATGAAAAAAAATTAACAATTCAAAAATATATTTCCACATTCAAATCATAACCTTTCATGTTCATTACATAGTCCCAAAACATCAACCACGTTCGGCAAAAATATAACTATTACACATATGCTAAGAGAAATAAATGAAGATGCCCACTTGGTTAATCAGAATATATAACAAGGTTAATAAATCTTCCTTTACATCCAAATATACATCAGAAAAGAAAACTCTAAATAACTATCTGCCTTCTGCGCACCTACGGAACCATTATTCGTCTAAGAAAAATCTGAAAACCTAAACCTCAAACTACTCAAAATCAATTGAGTGCCCGAGAGTTTAAGGGGAAAGCAAAAACTTCAAGTCAGACATAAAGTTTGGTATGAATAATAGTCTATCATCTCCAATCAAATAGACATTTAGTGAGACCATGCCGCTTAGCGGAATGGGTTTTCCCCTCACTGGTATCCTAAAATCATTATAAAACCATATATTGTGCTCCTGCATCCACAATAGTTAAAAACAAAGCATTTCAAAACGTTATGATATAGAAAACAAGCAAATCAAATCTGGATTACCCATCCTCATTCATGCCGACTATTTGTCTCAATTATAGTTTCCAGGATTACTATTAACCTATTAGTTTTCATGAACTAACTAATAACTGGTTAAACATTTAAGAACTCCTTGTCCAATTACATAGTTTTCATGGGTTTACTAAGAACCTATCTATCTGACATCTTCTTTTACACATAATTTTCATGGGCTAATTATGAACCTGTCTACCCGATATCCTCTTATATGCATAGTTTTCATGGGGTAACTATTAAATTATTTGCCCCTGCTAGCATCATACAGTTTTCATGGGCTTACTGGAAACCTACTGGCCCCAGCCAATATCTTCCTTTTATATTTAGCATCCTATATTCTGGTCTTCCTAACCTCTTGGATGTAACTTTAATCATTTAAGAGTTTATTCAATTTAAATTCACTACCAGGTTAACCTAACTGTTCTTCTACTTTTTTCCCAAAATACATTAATGGGTCCATTATAAAGTGAATATATATTCATATTAGAAAAAGAAATATAACAACATAGCAATACCACTCCTGTGGGTTTAATTTATCAAAGAAAGATTCTTCTTAAACCATTATAAAAACACTTTTAATACAACCATGGTTTTCTCCTTTAAAAATAGAGTTACGGTCATAAAACCTTTCGATACCTTCGAAACCTAGCTTTTGACTTCATAGGTAACCTCCATCGAAAGCTCTTAAAAACATTAGGCTCATGCCTTATAATACTTTAAATTCTACCTTTTGAAAGTATAAAATGTGGTCAAAAGAAAATAATTTTACAACCCCTTCGAAAGCATCTCCTCCGAAGGTAAAGAAAACTAAGCAAACATATTCGAAAGCAAAGAAAATAACCCCCCTTCGGAAATATAAAACTTTATTTTAGCTATTACTTTTTATAGGTGTAAAACTAAGTTCTCTAACCTATTCCATTGCGTTCAAATGATGATTTTTCTTTCCGTAGAGTGCCATAGTAGAAAAATGGGCTTATGTTTAGAACGTTGTGCCTATTTGAAATTTACAAACAAAGCTGTAGAAAACTGCTACAAAAGGGCTTCCGCAACGTTTACAACCGCCGTCGAAAGGTAGCTTTCGGCAAGGTCGGAAGGTGCTTTCGACAATGTCAAAAGGTTCATGAAAAATACTGCACAAAGGTGCAGAAATGCTGCGGAAGGTTCTATGATGAAAGGTTGCTTCCAACAAGGTTGGAAGGTTCATAAAAATGCTACGGAAAAGCAGAAATGTTGCGGAAGGTTCTATGATGAAGGGTTGCTTCCGACAAGGTCGGAAGGTTCCAAAAAATGCTGCATAAAGCTGCAGAAATGCTACGGAGGGTTCTACGATGAAAGGTTCAGTGACAGAGTCATAAATAACTTGAAAACTGTAACACTTATTCTTTACCAAATAACTATTGGTTAAGGACAAACTTTAACTATTTTTTGTCAAATTTCTATTGGTCAATGATGTATTTTAATAATTCTTTGCAAAAAATTGCTAAAGATCAGATTTATTATTGAGAAATTATTTTCAAAATAGTTAATTATATTAATATTTTAATATAATTAATAAGCCATTTTAGCTTAGAAAATTCATAATAAATCGAAATCATTTGGGAAAAATCTCAAAAATTCATCAAAAATCTAAAATAACATTTTCTTCATCGAATAAAAATTTCGAGGCATGAATCATTATTTAATTATTTTTAATAAACCGAAATAAATGCCTATTTCACCTTAGCAAATTCATAAAATATGCTAATTAACCCCGAAAATAATGAAATTAAATCTCATCTCCAGAATTACGTTCTACATAACATATCCAAAAATCAAGTCGTTTGGACGTTGTTTACTAAGGTTTTTACTCTAAACCCATCGTTTTAATTCCATAAAAATTCCAACAAATTGCCATAAATCATTATTCTATTCAAACAATGATTATTAGATCCAATCATGATTAGCATAGCAAAATACATTTCGTTACTATCTATAATTGAAGCAAAACAAGTAAAAATGAGATGATTTACACTATTATTCAACTTGATTAGTTAATTGGAGAATGAGATAATTTCCTAACTTTAATTCCTTAGCTTTATCTTCAATTTATTGTTCTTCCTTGAGCTTTTAATGGCTGGCCAAAATATAAGTGAGGAGTTATCAATGAGCAAGTAAAAGTTTATTAAGGTGGATGGAGAGATTTATACTAAGAAATGTATCCCCATTTCCTAGTTTACCCCTTAGGAAACTGCTCCATCTTAATTTGGTTAAGTCCTATTTTAGTTCATTCATTAAGACATGTATATTGGATTTATTAATCTCATCTTCCTAATTATTTACATTATTATATTTAATTTATCCAATTAAATATCCTGAATAATGTTAAACAAAAATTAGGGGTGTTACAGGCTTCCCCCTAGAGAATATCATCCTCGAAATTCAGTAAGGACTACAAACAAGCATAACAACCATGTAAATAAAAGCTAGTATGTCCTACCAGCTAATAAATCTGTATAAAACAAATATAAAGCATACCCTCAAACAAGATCATGATACGCATCTCAGATCATATCCTCTATCTTTGAAGTACAGTCCTTCTCATTGTCGCTCCATTGAACTTTCACCAACTTGACTGTCTTTGTCCTCAATCTTTTTTCATCTCTCGCTATAACCCGAACTGGTTGTCTAACAAAAGTCAAATCAGGCTCTACTACCAAGTCCTTCAACTCTGTCTGAGGATTAGTAGCCTCTAGATCATGCACATACTTGCGAAGATGCGACACATGGAATACATTACGGACACCTGCCATATTGTTCGATAACTCTACTCTATAAACAAGTTTTTCAATCCTTTCTAAAATCTGAAATGGTCCAACATATCTTGGGGTCAACTTTCCCGACTTTTTAAACCATGCCACACCCTTTATTGGTGATACTTTAATGGACCTGTCTCCCAATGAGAACTCTAGGTCTTTACGCCTCCTATCCACGTAACTCTTCTTCTGGATTGAGATTCCTTCATCCATCCTCAGATCAATTCAATATTTTTTGATGCCTCTCTAACCAAATCCGGACCTAAGACCAACCTTTCTCTAGCCTCTAACCAACATGTCGGCGATTTGAATGGACTTCCATACAATGCTTCAAAATGTGTCTTTCCTATACTAGTCTGAAAACTATTATTATAGGAAAAAAAATCAAATGTAGATGGCCCTCTCAAGATCCAGCAAAGTCAAATATACAAGCTCGTAGCAAGTCCTCAAGCATCTTGTTGACTCTCTCTGTCTGCTCATCTGTCTGTGGGTGATAAGTTGTACTCATCTTGAGCTTAGTACCTAATATTTCTTGTAGACTCTTCCAAAATTTGCTAGTGAATAACACATCCCTATTGCTGACTATGCTACTAAAGATCCTATGAAGTCTAACTATGTTCTTCATGAACAACTTTGCTAAAATAAGTGGCATTCTGGTCGACTTTACTGGAATGAAATGAGCACTCTTGGTCAACCTGTCTACAATAGCCCATAACTCTCATTTCCTCTCCTTGACCTTGATAACCCATCTATAAAATCCATGAATATCGAATCACATTTCCAAACTAGAATACTAGAGGCCGAAGTAATCTACTTAGCTTCTGATGTTCGGCTTTCACTTTTTGACAGTTGACACACTGCCTAACCCACAAGCCAACATCCATCTTCATTCCTTCCCAATAGAAGCTCCTTTTCATATCCTAATACTTCTTGGTCCCTCCAGGATGAATCGTAAACTTGGATCGATGACATTCCTCAAGAACTTCTCTTCTCAAGTTCTCCACATCTGGAACACATGACTGTCCCTTCTTTCTCAATCGTCCTATCTGATCAAGACAAAAATCTTTCAAATCATAGACCTTAGTTCCAACCTCAAGCCTTCTAATCCTCTTAGCTAATAATGGATCCTTCTTTTGTTTAGAAGCAGTTCTCTGATCGATACTGGTTGAACTTCCAAGCAGGACAACAAGGCAGTATTCTGACTTGAACTAGTAGTCGATCTTAACTGCATAACACAACCGGTCAAAGTGTATCGACCCGAAATTTTCGAACTCGAAAATTCGACACTAATACGTTCACCGTAGAAGTTCCAAGTAAATGAATGCTGGAAATTCCAGATTGTTAGGGTAAAGAAGAAAAGAGGTAGGGAAGAATCAGAAGACAACAGCACAGAATCTCACATTCACAGCAGAAAAATATAATATCAAATAATAGCATTTATACAATAAAACTTGTAAATATCAATTTTGCAAACAAAATATCTGAGCATAACCATTTTTAATAAATCTGACAGTTATAATAACTTGTCCCTGACTAAAATCAATACAATCTCAAATACACAGCGGAATATACTCCATACGTTCCTGCCATCCAGCTCGCCTTCGGAGCTCCAGAACATCTTCTCCTAAAAATCTAAAATACTCGGTTTGACCCGAGCATTACATTAAAGTAACACCCGAGTCAAGCTGGAAACTACGTGAGTAAACCCATATAATACTAAGTTATAATACATATTTGAATACCAGGGTAACTCGTACCTCACTACGAGTTCTGTCTTGTTATAATCAAATACTTATTTTAGAAAATAATATCTGAGTACCGTTTCTTAGTATCAAATGTCCAGTTACCTAATTTATTTCATTCTAGCCTATTTGATTCTATGGTCGAATCTATAAAGAATTTGTAGATTACTAATCGAAGTGGTTTCAGATATTTGCTGATATCCGGCCTCCGTCTCTTCGAACCCAATGCTGTCTTTAATCCAAGTTGTTTAAGTGAATACAATTCAATTTTAAATACGGGATGTCAGTTTACACAGCAATTCATCACCGATAAATAACCCACATTATCGCAGTTCAACCCAAACATATCATGTCACAGAACATCACAATTTATCAGACTAGAGACATTAATCTAAACATTAAATACAATTTAATCATCCATAAGCAAGATTAATTTTTCACCTAATATAATTAATTTAATTAACACAAAATAAATTAATTACCTTTAAATCCTGCTTAATTAACATTAATTAAACAATTTAATTAATTATTGAATTTAATTAATTATTCTTTAATCATTTAATCATTCACATAATTAATTTACCTTTAATTACTTACATTAATTAATGATCCTTTAATTACTTACATTAATTAATTATCCTTTAATTAATTTCATTAAGTAATTATCCTTTAATTACATTAATTAATTATCCTATAATTACTTAAGTTAATTAATTAACCCTTAATTACTTAAGTCCTTAATTAATCTAAGATAAACCATTATCTTAATTAATTACTTAATTAAATCATTTAAATCTTATTTAAATTAAAGGATTGAAATTAATTTATTCAAAATCACTTGAGACCTTTTTATTAATTAAAGTTTAATATACTTATCTTAATCAACTGCTTAATTACATCATTGAATTACATTTGAAATCACTTAGAGATTTGATTAAATAATTAACCTAATATAAAATTATTCTAAACAAAACGAATTAAATTTCAAGAACATTTGACTTTATAATTTGTATTGAAATCTGTTTTTGATAACTTGATCACACTTTACTTTGAAAAACTTGTTTGATAATAGCTTTGAAAACCTTGTTAACATTTCTTTTATGCTTTATACTTGTAAATAATTTGCTCTAAACCTGGCTTGTAGTTTACTTAGTTTTTAAAACTTGTTTCATATTTTCTTTATAATTTAAAAACCTGGTAACTTGCAAAAAAACAAACCCGAGCCAAACCTCGAGCCAACTCCCCCATCTTATCGCACACGACCCCGAGCTCAACTCAACACAGCAACGCCTGACACAGAGGAAAACTCATGCACATGCACATGAGTTCGCCGACGCTCCAGCCAAATTCGCCGTCGCCTACAGGTCACCGACGACTTACTCAAACACTCCGACCACCCAGCTTCATCGATTTCGCCTGGAATCGGGATTGAGCAAATCGAGTACTCACAGAACCCAAACCGGTCGATGAAATTCCTCATGCCCCACCGCCTACGACCACCTGAGACCTCGCCATCACACCCGAACCTCCACTGCAACCCCATGCCTTGATCCCCTTACTCCGATCGCCACCGATGCACCCACGACAAAGTAGACGCCTCGAGAACAACGACGACCAAAACTGCTCATAAAACCCTAAATCGTCGTTGACTAGTCACTTCGACAAACTATAGAATCTCCAACCATTTTTTCCATGAATCCCCATCACTTATGCTTCCAAAAGTACCAGGCCTGACGTCCAACCCTTCGTCGATCGCCATGAATCGACGAAGTAAGAAAATCTGTTCAACTCAAAAATTCACAACAATCCCAAACTTAAAAATCATGATATCTATATCAAAATTCATCATTTTCTAGTATGAATTTAATTATCAAATCAAAACATGAAATTTAATCGATTGATTTTCTGACTATAAATGATTTTCACTGTCACTTCTTATTTCCATTAATCCTACTTATTAAATATACTTAATAATATTTTTGAAAATCAAATTTGGTTATTATTAACAATTTTTCTTTAAGGATCCTAATCTAAAAGAGACCGGAGAGGGAGTAATGGATTTTTGAACTGGGTTAGTCTTTTAACATCAAACAGAGGTTTGAATAAATATATACACAGACATGCATAGGAATTTCTTTTATATTTCTATATATATGCAACAAATTAATTCATACATACAATCATTTCACAACATTACTTCAAGCATGCTTCAAGATATAACACTGATTAATCTTTGGAAAAAGAAGTTTACTCACCTTTGATGCTGAACAGAGAACCGAGAAAAGATTTGAAAATCTGGTAACTACAAGCTTGAATTGATCTGATCTTGATCTTACTTTATGTTGAGATGAATATGAATCTACTTGAAGCTTTAGCTCAGTTGAAATTTGAAAAAAGTTTTGAATTTTTTCTTTTTATTTTTAGTTTAGTTTTGGAAAATGAGAAGAAGAAAGAATTGAGAAATAAGTATATAGCCTGGTTTTTTATTTAATTATTATTTATATTTCCATTTAAAAGAAAACTATGCCACTTGTATTTTTCATGTCATATTTATCTTACATTTGTCTATTGCATGAATTTATATTTATTTTTGTTTTTATATTATATTTATATTTTTATTAATACATTTTATTTTTACTTATTTGATAAAATTTCAAGAGAAATAATATAAAACTATTTATTTATTCTTATTTTAGCGTAAGATGTTTATATTTTATAATTATGTACATACACTAGTTTTAAAATGTAGAGTTTTTAAATCCAATTTATTTTCAAGATATTTATTTGGAATTTCAAACCATAATTTCATTTACAATCTGCATATATACATAAACAATAATAATAAGATAACATATTTTATCTTATATGGGCATAAATACATACATGCATATTTATATACTTATATATATATATATCATTTATATGATGATGGATATCTTTTAAATGGTGAAATATATTATCTATTTATTTACTATAAGATTTAACATCTCAAAGATTTATAATTCAACATTTGTTATAGTTTCAAATCCATTTATACATATATCTCCATATATTTTAAGTTGTCAGAATTTTATTTGTTCAACTAAATAAAACCAGTATCTCACTAGTAAAAATCAGTTAATTATCCAATTATTAGATGTCCAAAAATCCAGGTTTTCACACAAAGCTCCCAGATCTTTCCACTCCACCCACATAGCCAACACAACATTCTGATGTCTTCTGCTGAGAGCATTTGCTACATTATTGTCTTTCCTTGGGGTATATTCTATGTCAAAATCATAAACAGTCAAAAACTTCAGCCATCTTTGCTATCGCATATTCAACTCCTTCTGAGAGAATAAGTATCTCAAAGACTTATGATCGGTATACAATTTAAATCTCTCCCCCGAGAGATAATGCCTCCAAATCTTCAGGGAAAAAATTACCGTTGCAAAATCCAAGTCACGAGTAGGATATCTTACTTCGTGCGGTCTAAACTGCCTAGATGCGTAAACAATAACTTTGCCCTTCTACATCAATACTTCTCCCAATCCAGTCCCACATGCATCTATGTATACTACCTACCCTTGGTTACCATCTGGAACTACTAATACTGGAGCATTGATCAACAAATGCTTTAACTTATAGATTGCTCCCTCACATTTTTCAAACCAAACAAACTTCATCTTCTTCTTGGTAAGCTTAGTCAAAGGCGCTGCTATCCACTAAATATCCTTGATGAACCTACGGTAATAGCCAGCAAGTCCAAAAAAACTTCTGATCTCGGTCGCCGTTTCAGGTCTCTTCCAATTGTTCACAACTTTGATCTTATCAGGATTGACTGAAAATCTCTTCTCTGAAACCACATGACCAAGAAACTTAACGTATTTCTTTTAGAAATGACATTTGAAATATTTCGCCTTTAGGTGATTCTGCCTCAGCATCTCTAACACCACTCTAAAATGAATCTCATGATCTATTTCATCTTTTGAGTATACTAAAATATCATCTATGAATACCAATACGAATCTATCCAAGTGCTCTCGGAAATCCCGGTTCATCAAATCAATGAAGAAATCAGGTGCATTTGTCAATCCACATGGCATCACCAACCATTTATATGATCAATATCTAGTTCGAAACGCCATTAATGGGATACTGTGCTCTGCCACTTTTAGTTGATGGAAACCTGTCGCCAAATCCAATTAGGAAAACACTCTGGCTCCACTCAACTGATCAAATAAGTCATCAATTCTCGGCAAAGGATACTTATTCTTGATCGTCCTCCTATTTAGCTTACAGTAGTCGATACAAATCCATAACGAACCATCTAGTTTCTTAACAAACACCGTGCCCTCTCCCCAAGGCGAGCTGCTTGGTCTAATTAAATTTTCTTCCCTCAAGATCAACTAGCTGCACCTTTAATTCCTTCATCTTTGTCGGCTACATTCTGCTAGATGGTCTACTAACAAGTTCAACTCCCGGTACAAGGTCTATCCAAAACTCTGCAGTTCGTTTCGGTGGTAATCCAACGACCGGCTCAAATACATCTACAAATTATCTGGCTACATGAACTTGATTAAGGTCATCTCCCACATCCAAGGCACTTAACAAAGCACAAACACTCTTACTGGAATTCTCCACTGATAAAATGATTCGGTTATGACTATCTGGGTGCCTCAACGATATTTCTCGATCCTGGCAAAATATCCTAGCCTCTTACTTATCCAACTAACCCATACCCAAAATGATCCCGAAATCTATGAAATCAAAAAGTACAAACCGCATGCAAACTTATGACCTAACAAATCAAGTTCCAACTAGTCACATCTCATCCGAAGAGTTGCATGCCCTCCTTTTAGATTTGCAATCCTTAAGGGGATAACAAGGTATGTGGGTTCTATACATAACATATCAACCAAATACCGTGATATAAATAAGTGTGATGCACCGGTATGAAAAAGTACTATAACTGGTATGCTCTATATCAAAAGCGTACCTTCTATCACAGTTTTCCCTTTCTCTACAGCAGTAGGCCTAGAAGAAGGCGGTGGTCCAATAGCAAACACCTTTCCCTTATCCACCCAAATTGGCTCTGGATACTGGCTCTTATAATGCCCAACTTGGTCACAGTTGAAGCATTTCACATTCTTCTTCTCGGCAGGCCTCTTTCCTTTACCAGATCTGCATTTGTTGGCATAATGGCCCTTCTTATCACACTTATAACACACTAAATCAGCCTTTTCTTTGTTGGCAGCATCCCCGTTTTGGACTCCTTTCCCGTTGAAAAATTCCCTTTTTTCCCCAAGGCTTTGGGACTCAAATAGTTTCTCCCTAACAGACACAACAAGCATCTCCTCATGGCGAATGGCCAACTCCATCACTACATGACAAGGCTCTCTAATATGAGTCATAGTCTTTCAGCCAAGCACTGACCTCAATACTCCAATAAATCTTTCATTCCTTCTGACACTAGTGTCAAACAAAGCATAACCATGTTGAAATAGCTCATCAAACTTAGAAGCGTACACGATCACTGACATCTCTTCTTGCATAAGATCCATGAATTTCCTCATCAATGCCAATTTGGTAACCTCGGACAAGAACCTCTGCTCAAACCTTCTTTTAAAATCATCCCATGTCAGTGCTTCCTTTGGAACTTCAACTGTCACACTGTTCCACCACCGAAGTGCTAACCCTTGCAACTATCTAGAGGCTAGCCTTCTCTTCTCTCCATCATCCAAGCCTAAATCTGTAAAGATCCTTTCATAGTTCAAAATCCATTTCTCAACTTCAACAACATACTCTGTTCTATGAAAAAGTTTTCCTCCCAAACTAGTATAATCCTTGCTCAGCTTGTCATAGTTATTGCTAACTGGGGCCATAGGATTGGCTCCTTCAATATTCACAGCATTACCTCCGACCACCCTTATAGCTGCTCCAGCTTGTAATAAGTTAACTAAGAACCGATACATCATCCCCATATCTACTGGTGGGGTTTCAACACCAAGATTGGCCCCTACACTTGGATTAGCATTAGCCCATCGACCTTGGTTCCTCCTTGTATTAGGTCGAGCATTACTATTTGTTGTGGTGCTTACTCCACCAATATTTTCTCTTCCCTTTCTTGCTTCCATATCTTCTTTCTCGTAAATCTGCATACGAGCCTTAGTAAGATACAAAAGAACGGTCTAAGAGAGAGGGGAACATATACTTATACATATATATAGCAAATACAAGTACGTTACTGTAACGCTAACCCAAACCCCAATCTTATTCTTTAATTCATTAGGATTATGTTTGAAACGTTGGGTTTATTTCTTGTTTTAACATAAACCAATGCTCTTATACCAATTTGTAACACCCCCTTACTTGGAGGCCCAAAACTAACGGCTATGGGTGATGTAGTCATCCATAGTTATTAATCTTCGACGACCAAATGCGGCGGTGCTAGATACTGATACACATATCACAATAATATGGAAAAAAAATTAACAATTCAAAAACATATTTACACATTCAAATCATAACCTTTCATGTTATTACATAATCCCAAAACGTTAACCACGTTCAGCAAAAATATAATTATTACACATATGTCAAGAGCGACATATGAAGATGCCCCTTGGTTGATCAGAGTATATAATAAGGCTAATAAATCAGTCTTTACATCCAAACACTCAATGGAAAAGAAAACTCTAAATAATTATCTGCCTCCTACATGCCTCCGAAAGCATTATTCGTTTAAGAAAATCCTAAAAACCCTAAATCTCACACTAGTCAAAATCAATTGAGTACCCGAGAGTTTAAGGGGAAAGCAAAAACTTCGAGTCAGGTATAAAGCCTGGTATGAATAATAGTCTATCATCTCAAACCAAATAGATATTTAGTGAGACCACGCCGCTTAGCGGAATGGGTTTTCCCTCACTACTATTCTAAAATCTTTATAAAACCATGTATTGTGCTTCTGCATCTACAATGGTTAAAACATAGCATTTCAAAACATCATGATGATATGCAAAACAAGCAAATCAAATCTGGATTACCCATCCCCATTTATTCTGACAATCTATCTCAATTATAATTTCTAGGATTACTATTAACCTATTAGTTTTTATGGGCTAACTAATAACCGATTAAACAATTAAGGACTCCCTGTCCAATCACATAGGTTTTATGGGCATATTAAGAACTTGTCTGTTTGACATCTTCCTTTACACATAGTTTTCATAGGCTAACTATGAACATATCTGCCTGACATCCTCCTATATACATAGTTTTCATGGGTCAACTATTAACCTATTGGCCCTGCTAATATCGCACAATTTTCATAGGCTTACTAGAAACATATTGGCCCCTAACTGTTAATACTCTATGTATTGATTTCGATGACAACAACCACATAAATATTAATACTAATATATCCTCGAGTTATGCAGTCATATCATATATATTATGGAGACATTTACAGAGACAAACAAGAATACAGTGGAAGCAAATGAATTATAGAAGAAGGCCATTCAGAGCAATTGAAGAACAAAACTCAATTAGAGAAGAGCGTCGAAGGATAAAGGTGTTTGAAGTGATGAGGAGTTGGTTGAACCTTAGAATATCATGTTAAAGATATCATGACAATTATACTTGAAGATCATCAACCATTGACCTAAACCGAATCACAAAAATCCATAAATATAAGGTAATTTGAAATGCTAAAAATTCGCAACACTTATTAGTGTTGTTGTTCATTTTGAAGCACACCCATGTCGACAAGGGGGGTAGGGGGTTGTCGACATGCTAGCCGTTTTTTAGAATTTCAAATTTTAAATGAAGAGACATTTCCCTCCACATCTTCACCAAAAGACACGTCTCTTCAACCATTATATAAAGGCCTATGAAAACGAATTTTAATATCGAGAATTCTTATTTTCTCTTACTCCTTCTTCTCCAAACATTTGCAAAGGAAATCCATTGCATATCCTTTCAATATCCTTGCAAATCAATACTGTTTCACTCCAATTCTTCACTGATTTGCAAACCACACAATATCAAAAGGTTGTACTTTAATTCACATCACTCTCTCTCTGATTTCATCCTATTCCCCAAAGAATTCAAAGATATATTGCCATTGAGGTATTTAGGATCATTGTACCGAATCTGCAAGAATCTGTATTAAAGATACGACTACTTGACATAGTTTGTTGTTAGTGATAAGGAGAAGGTGTTCTTGTAGCCTGTAAAATCAAGAGGGTGTGTCTTGTAGCCCGTGAAACCAAGATTGTAAAGGTGTTCTTGCCACCCGTGGAAAGCAAGCGATTATAGTGGAATTCTGCACGATAGTGTGCAGGACTGGAGGTAGGATTGGTTAATCCGAACTGGTATAAAAATCCGGGTGTTATTTACATTACTGCATTTTACTTTATTACTTACTTATTCTCTGATTACTTCTTTTGTTTGCAATTTGAGTAAAACAGTTTTATATTAATAAATAAGTAGTTAATACACATTTCACCACTTCTAGTGTCCGAATAGCTTAAGATCCAACATTGTGTTGTAGCCACCCTAGTTTCTAACATTTGGTATAAGAGCGAGGTTTTTAAAAATTCATAACTTGGTTTTTGATAAGTATAAATGACTAATGACACTAGTAACACATTTTTTAACACTTTTTTAGAAGGGCAATCTGTTTGATGTGATTTTTTGTTTGATGATAACAAACATATATATCAATATATATATGTGTTTGCAGTTTGGACTATATACTGGAAGGAAGAAATATTCATATTGAATAATTATACTATTGCACAGAATTTATATAATTCAACCAGTATTTTTTATTCAATATAATATTTTATTACAACACTTAAACAATACAAAGTTTTCAGCTCTCTCTATATATACATACACCAGTTCATACATTTTACATTTCTCACTACAACACTCAACACTCAGTTTTTTTTTCACTCTGTCTGCACATCTGCATCTATCTGCATTGTCCAGCTCCACTTCTTGTCCTGTCTCCTGTGTACCTGTATAATTAGCAACTACAACAGTAATCTGAAAACAAACAAATTTGAATTTGCAAAAATAGAAATTTGTTTTGTGTCTCAGATACATGGGTTATTGTCATCATCTTTGATTGTGTAATATCTGTGCATATCAGTGTTCTTACAGGAAATCGTGAGTGGCTGCAATACACACGTGTACATTTATACACGTGTGCACTGCCTCGCCAACTCGTGTGCGCTATCAACAATAGCAATCAATACTTCAATGAATTCAACATGAAGCAGTGCAAACTCCCAAAGATACAACAGTGAAGGAAACTGCATCACAGCAGCATGAAAAAGTGTATACAACATCAAAATACACAAAATATGGAAATTGCACCAATGCAAATCAAAACAGAGAGTATATATAGTGATGCATAGCAACTGCATAGCAGCTACACAACAAAGCAATGACCAGAACACAAGTACAAGCAAATAAATGCAATTTGAAGTGATATAACAGAAATTACAGGTACTCAACAAGGTGAAGCAGTAGTAAATCAAAGTGTGCAACTCGAGAATGGATACAAGTGACTCAGACCAAATGCAGTGACATACTGCAACAAAAAAAAAGGTCTCGACCAAAATCAGTGACCCAATGCATATACAACAACAAAGCACAATGCACAGAAATCACAAACAAGGTCAAACCCAAGATAGGTTCAACTCAAGGCAACTTGAAGCATACGAGGTCAGACAAATCACTACAACAACAAACACAGTGAAGACCACAAAGGCAAGTATGGACAGAGTTCGAACACAGTTAAAACTCAAGCAAATGAAAACATCACAGTGACATGCTACAACTTCAAACAGACAGTGCACATGTGAATCAAGTGTCCAACCAGAAGCACAACATGACCAAAAGTATACAGTAATGCAACATGGAGTGTGCAAGTGCAATTCGAATTGACAAAACAGTTTCAAGTTACAACAAAGAAGTCAGTGGCAGCTCCAAAATCAAGATCAACAGAACATGAAGCAGTTCAAATCCAAGTACAAACCCAAGAATATATGCATACACACATACATATGTATGTATGCACATATATAGTAAACAGGTGAATGTGCAGTAGGGAACACAAGACAGTGGCAAGTACAAGTCAGTGCAGAAATCAAGCCGAAGTTAAAAATCAAATTAGTATCTTTAATTAAGTCAAAGAAATCTAATTTGGAAAGAAATCTCTGCATCAAATTTCTCGACTACATATATGGTCGGTATTAATTCAAATAGGGGCCGAGAAAACAAATATAGGAAGAAATCTTCGAATTAATTAATTCGAAAACAAATATGGTCAGCAAAAATTCGAAATTGAATCAAGAAAGGAATACTCCAAATCCAGAACAATTTCAGGAAAAATAATCAACGACGTGCAGAAATCAAATCTGACAGTGGTTATTAGGGTTTCAACCCTATAAATAAACCCCAAGAAATCATCATAGAACACAGAGAGATCGAGTTAAAAAGCAAGCAATAAAACGAGCAACAAAAGAAATAACATACCGAATCATCAACAACTCGATCATCAGAGAACGAGCAAGCCGAGCAACGCAATTTCAAAAGTCAACAATTAATCATCAGAAATCGAGCACAAGCAAGAGCCGAAAGCCTCAATTTTGATCGATAGCTTAAAGCCCTAATTTTATCAAAGACTCAAACCCTAATCTCAAAAGCAAGGCCGACATTGTTTTTACAAGCAAAAGAAGGAACGAAGTGGATCGGGTTAAAGAACATTAGGCCGGCTTAGTTAAATTATTAAAGGGCCTTTAGTTTTATTTAGGGTTTAAACTTTAAAAGTTTTTTTTTGAGCAAAAATTAAGGATTAACGTTTATATTTTAATTTTTGCTCCTGCATTTAATTTTGAAGTTGTTTCTTTTCTTTTTGAGCCCAAAGAATTTGTAAATCACCACCTAGGGTTTAGGTGTTGTCAGATTGTCTAGTTAGAGTTAGTCTAGTTAGCAGGGTTTGCGAGTTTGCAAAACTCTATAGGCGGTAGCAGGGTTTGCAAGTCTGTTAGAGTGTTTGTAAGCGGGAAACTGTTTAATTCTAATAGAAATCTGGGAATGCAGCAGTAGGCAGGGGTTGCCGAAGCTGGGTAAATTTTGTGTGTGATTTATTTTTCAGTATATTTATTCCTGCAGTTTGCTTCTGTGTTTAATTCGAAAAAATTTGCTATAACCCTATTCACCCCCCCTCTAGGGTTAATCTAGATCCTACAAGTGGTATCAGAGCAAGGTATTTTACTTTAACTGTAGAGTCATGAATCCACCAAATAATGCTTTTTCTGAGGGGCAATCTATTGCTAGGCCACCCATGTTTAATGGGAATGATTATGCTTATTGGAAAGTTAGGATGAGTATTTATCTTAGTTCTGTCGATTATGATGTTTGGGATATTATTGAAACTGGCTATAAATCTCCCACTATATTTATTGGTGATACTGAGATTCCTAAACCTAAGGATAGGTGGGATGCTAATGATAAGAAATTAAAAACTACAAATGCCAAAGCAATGAACGCTTTGATCTGTGCTCTTGATAAAAATGAGTTTAATAGAATTTCTCATTGTACAACAGCACACGAAATTTGGCACACTTTGGAGGTGACACGCGAAGGAACTTCTCAAGTCAAGGAGTCACATCTAGCTCTATTTAGCAATGAATACGAAAACTTTGTGATGGAAAAGGGCGAGAGCATAAAGGATATGTTTGGACGTTTTTCAACTTTGGTGTACAATGCTAGAGCGCTTGGGAAAGTCTTCACTGAAGTAGAGCTTGTGCGGAAGATACTGCGAGTCTTACCAATGAACTTTGAGGCAAAAGTCACGGCAATACAAGAATCGAAAGATCTGAGTAAACTAAGCATGGAGGAGTTGATCGGAAACTTGATGACATATGAACTTGAGCTAAAGGCAAAGGAGGAACGTAACAACTCCGAATCAAAAAAGAAGACAATTGCCTTAAAGAGCAAAGAAGAAAGCGATGAAGAAGAAGAAGATCCAATTGAAGAGCTTGCGATGGCTGTCAATAATCTTAGAAAATGGTCAAAATTCAGGCCACGCAAAAAGAAAACAAGTGGTAATAGGTCAAAAGATTCTGACGATTCCGATAATGAATTGACATGCTTTAACTGCAAAAAGCCTGGCCACTTCAAAAAAAAATGCCCACTTCTCAAAAACAACAAAGGAAAGAAAAAGAAGAAGAAGGCCTTTGCAGCAACTTGGGATGATGAAGAAGGAGAAGAAGTTTCGGATAATAGCTCAGAAGAGGCTAACTTGTGCCTTATGGCAAAATCAGATTCAGAAACAAGTTCAGAGGAATCCAGTGAGGTACGTGACTATTCTTATAAAGAACTTGTTTTGATGTGTTATGATCTTACTAATACAATTGATACTCTTGAAACTAAAATTGAAAAATTGAAGTCTGACAGGAGAGAACTTGTTCATGAGAATACTAGGTTAGAAACTGAACTTGAAAATATTCAAAACCTAGACTGTAAAAATTGTAAAATTTTAGATTCAGAGATATCAAGACTTAAGAATAGCTTCGATAATCTTGAAAAAGAAAACTCAAGTCTTAAGGAAACCATTGACACTAGGAAAAAGGATTTTATAAATAGATGCACCACACTTGTAACTGAAAACACAACACTAAAAACCAAAGTCCAAAATCTTGAGAAATCTCTGAATAACTTTTCAAGAGGAGAAAAATCATTTAACATGTTATTGGGAAATCAACTCTTTGCTAATAACAGAAAAGGACTAGGTTTTGGGAAAACACAGGTTGATGATTATGCAAAAGGTAAGAGTGTCTTTGTTAGAAGTGAAATTGGAAATCGTGTTGAAAATTGTAGTCATAGGAACAAGAACACAAAATTTATACAAGTTTGGGTTCCTAAGAATTCTACAAACAAATTCCATGTCTATAGGAACAAAAATGAAAGGACAAAACAAGTTTGGGTTCCAAAGGGATTGTTTGTTCACAATGCTTCAGTTACTAATATCATTGGACCTAAGAGTTTCTCTAGGTCATCCTCCTCTCTCTTTATGTAGGTCTGTTGGCGGGCTAAGGAGCAACAAGAATGGTTTCTAGATTCAGGTTGTTCTAGACATATAACAGGTGATAAATCTAAGTTCCTTAGCCTAGAGAATTTTAGAGGTGGAAATGTGATCATGGGAGACAATAGCAAGTGTAAGATTATTGGGAAAGGTGAAGTAAGTAACGGTACTTTTTCATTGACTAATGTTTTATACGTTGATAATTTGCATCACAATCTCATTTCTATTAGCCAACTATGTGACAAAGGTATGAATGTGGTTTTTGATAGTGATACTTGCAAGATCATTGATAAAACTTCTAATAACATAGTTTTTATGGGCAAAAGAAAAGGAAATGTTTACTCGCTTTCGTTTGACAATCTAAATCTTTCCAGATGTTTGGTAGCACTGACGAAGAGGCATCTTTATGGCATAGGAGACTTGGACATGCTAGCATGAGTCTCTTAAAAAATCTTGAAACGAAAGAATTAGTCAGAGGGTTACCACATCAGAAATTTAAAGATAACAAAGTGTGTAAAGCATGTTCCTTGGGCAAGCTTAGTCGATCATCATTTCGCCCTAAAAACATTGTTAGCACATCAAGGGTCCTCGAATTAATTCATATGGACTTATTTGGACCAAATGAAATTGCAAGCTTGAATGGAAAACGTTATTGTTATGTATTGGTTGACGATTATTCTAGATTTACATGGGTTTATTTCTTAGCCAAAAAATCTGAATCTTTTGATTATTTTTCAAAATTTGCTAAACTTGTTCAAAATGAAAAAGGAGTTTCAATTAAAACTTTAAGAAGTGATCATGGAGGCGAATTTGAAAATTCGGAATTTGAAAACTTTTCTGAAGAAAATGGTTTAAAACATGAATTTTCTGCTCCACGAACACCTCAACAAAATGGGGTGGTTGAAAGGAAAAATCGTACATTGCAAGAATTGGCTAGATCCATGTTGAGTGAGTATAAACTACCTCTAACTTTTTGGGCAGAGGCGGTGAATACTTCGTGCTACGTAATGAATAGAGTAATGATTAGACCAATACTTGGCAAAACGGCTTATGAAGTGTGGCATGAAAGGAAACCTAACATCTCTTACTTTCGTGTTTTTGGATGCCCTTGTTTCATTCTTAACACAGGTGATCAACTTGGAAAATTTGAATCAAAGGCCGATGAGGGAATTTTCATGGGCTACTCAACCAGGAGCAAGGCTTACAGGATATACAACAAACGAACAAAGACAATTGTTGAATCAATCAATGTGAAATTTGATGAATCTGATCTGGAAAGGACAACTGAAAAAACGGTTGATGATGGGGTAGATCATGAAGGCATTAAAGAAGGGACATCTAGTGAGAAAGATGAAAGTAGGACTGTTGATGCTGATAGATTGAAGTTCAAATCCAATCATCCTCCTGAATTGGTTATAGGAAATCCTACGGAAGGTATACGCACTCGCTCTTCATTTGATAAAAATTTGTGTGCGTTTTGTTGTCATAGTGGTTTTATTTCTGAAATTGAACCTGATTCTGTTGAAATGGCTCTTAATGATGAAAGTTGGATTCTAGCAATGCAAGATGAACTTAATCAATTTGAGAGAAATAAAGTTTGGAAATTAGTTCCTAGGCCAAATGACTATCCAATTGTAGGAACTAAATGGGTGTTCAAAAACAAACTTGATGAATCAGGAAATGTAATTAGAAACAAAGCTAGGTTGGTCGCAAAAGGATATAACCAAATAGAAGGCATAGATTTTGATGAAACATTTGCTCCAGTTGCTAGGTTAGAAGCCATTAGGATTTTGCTAAGCTTTGCTTGTTATAAAGGTTTCAAACTTAAACAAATGGATGTAAAAAGTGCTTTTCTAAATGGTGATTTGAAAGAAGAGGTTTTTGTTGAACAACCCCCCGGTTTTGAAAATCACGATTTTCCAAATCATGTGTATAAACTTGAAAAAGCATTATACGGTCTTAAGCAAGCTCCTAGAGTGTGGTATGACTGCCTTTGTACATATCTTTTGGAAAATGGCTTTAAAAAGGGGAGTGCTGACACGACACTGTTTCTATTACATAAAGGAAGTGATTTTTTGATTGTTCAGATTTATGTAGATGATATCATTTATGGCGCTACTAATGAACTCTTGTGCGAGAAATTTGAACAAGTCATGCAGGCTAAATTTGAGATGAGCTTGGTTGGAGAATTGAAATATTTTCTTGGATTTCAAATCAAGCAAAGCAGTGATGGCATTTTCATTTCACAATCCAAGTATGTGTTGGAACTGTTGAAGAAATTTGGAGTTGAGAACTCCAAACCATTGAGAACTCCTATGAGCCCATCAACAAAGTTGGACAAAGACGAGAAAGGAAGTGCTGTTGATCAGAAGAAATATCGAGGGATAATTGGTTCACTTCTCTATCTTACTGCTTCTAGACCTGATATTATGTTTTCTGTGTGTCTGTGTGCACGTTTTCAATCTAATCCTAAAGAATCTCATTTGAAAGCCACTAAACGAATTTTGAGATATCTTTCACACACAAACAAACTTGGGTTATGGTATCCTTCTTGTGAAAATTTTGATTTAGTTGGCTATTCTGATGCTGATTATGCTGGTTCATTGGTTGACAGGAAAAGCACTAGTGGAACATGCTTTATGCTAGGACACTCGTTAGTTTCATGGTCAAGTCGAAAACAGAACTGTGTTGCATTATCCACCACTGAAGCAGAATATATTGCTTTAGGGAGTTGTTGTGCTCAAATTTTATGGATGATGCAAACTCTTTCTGATTTTGGCTTAGTTTATAAACAAGTTCCATTAAAATGTGACAGTAAAAGTGCAATAGACTTATCAAATAATCCTGTTCATCATTCACGCACAAAACACATTGATGTGAGACACCACTTTCTTAGAGATCACATTGCTAAGAAAGACATTTGCATTGAATATATTTCAACTGAGACTCAACTTGCTGATATTTTCACAAAACCCCTACCAGAAGAAAGATTTTCCAGATTACGTTTGGATTTGGGGATTATAGAAATTGACTAACCATTTTTCATTTTTTTTTGAAATATTCTTGGATATATACATTCAACTTCAATTTCTAGGATTCAAACCAGTTTTGGATATTATCCAAAGATTGATTCGAATATGGTATTCAGTACTGGATATTACATAATATAATTAACTTGGTAACTTATTCCACGATCATTTCTATTTCTACCATCTTTCTATCGTTCATAATGGTTATAAAAATAAGGAGTGAATTATTTTTAAATAAAAAATAATAATAATGAATTATTGAATAATAAATAATAATAACTCTCATGCATACATTCTCATTTAAAAGTCCTTATGGTTATGCATGGATGGAGCATGTGAGTGAATTATTTTTATCATTACTCCATTCTCATTTAAAAGTCCTTATGGTTATGCATGGATGGAGTATGGTAACTAAGTATTCTGGTCTCACTTAAAAGTCCGGATGCTTAGACTAATAAGTAACTGCTAATCCCATTTAAAAGTCCTTATGGTTATGCGTGGTTAGTAAGTGCTAATTTTTTTTTGTGCTTAAATGTCAAATTAATGTTAAAATATCTCTCTTCTTATTATACAAAAAAAAAACCGATCATCGATCCATTCTCTAAAACGTGGAAGTTGTTATCTCGTTATGATATATTATTTTTTGTTCCTCCTGTTCCATTGTTTTTTGTCAGTCTTTTGATAATGACAAAAGGGGGAGAAGAACAAGATTTTGATGAGGAAGTAAATATTTTTTGGAATATTTCAACAAATTTGGTTAAATGTTGTTAGTTAATTTTCTTTAGTTCTTTTATTCTTTTGTAATTTTTGTTATCTTCTAAATAGGGAGTGGTCTTGGTTGTAGGGGGAGCATTCAAATAGGGGGAGCTAAAAATTTCATGTTCAAACACATGTATTAGCATTTCAAAATCTTTAATATATATGTTTGTCATCATCAAAAGGGGGAGATTGTTTGATGTGATTTTTTGTTTGATGATAACAAACATATATATCAATATATATGTGTGTTTGCAGTTTGGACTATATACAGAAAGGAAGAAATATTCATATTGAATAATTATACTATTGCACAGAATTTATATAATTCAACCAGTATTTTTTATTCAATATAATATTTTATTACAACACTTAAACAATACAAAGTTTTCAGCTCTCTCTATATATACATACACCAGTTCATACGTTTTACCTTTCTCACTACAACACTCAGCACTCAGTTTTTTTTTTCACTCTGTCTGCACATCTGCATCTATCTGCATTGTCCAGCTCCACTTCTTGTCCTGTCTCCTGTGTACCTGTATAATTAGCAACTACAACAGTAATCTAAAGACAAACAAATTTGAATTTGCAAAAATAGAAATTTGTTTTGTGTCTCAGATACATGGGTTATTGTCATCATCTTTGATTGTGTAATATCTGTGCATATCAGTGTTCTTACAGGAAATCGTGAGTGGCTGCAATACACACGTGTACATTTATACACGTGTGCACTGCCTCGCCAACTCGTGTGCGCTATCAACAATAGCAATCAATACTTCAATGAATTCAACATGAAGTAGTGCAAACTACCAAAGATACAACAGTGAAGGAAACTGCATCACAGCAGCATGAAAAAGTGTATACAACATCAAAATACACAAAATATGGAAACTGCACCAATGCAAATCAAAACAGAGAGTATATATAGTGATGCATAGCAACTGCATAGCAGCTACACAACAAAGCAATGACCAGAACACAAGTACAAGCAAATAAATGCAATATGAAGTGATATAACAGAAATTACAAGTACTCAACAAGGTGAAGCAGTAGTAAATCAAAGTGTGCAACTCGAGAATGGATACAAGTGACTCAGACCAAATGCAGTGACATACTGCAACAAAAAAAAGGTCTCGACCAAAATCAGTGACCCAATGCATATACAACAACAAAGCACAATGCACAAAAATCACAAACAAGGTCAAACCCAAGATAGGTTCAACTCAAGGCAACTTGAAGCATACGAGGTCAGACAAATCACTGCAACAACAAACACAGTGAAGACCACAAAGGCAAGTATGGACAGAGTTCGAACACAGTTAAAACTCAAGCAAATGAAAACATCACAGTGACATGCTACAACTTCAAACAGACAGTGCACATGTGAATCAAGTGTCCAACCAGAAGCAAAACATGACCAAAAGTATACAGTAATGCAACATGGAGTGTGCAAGTGCAATTCGAATTGACAAAACAGTTTCAAGTTACAACAAAGAAGTCAGTGGCAGCTCCAAAATCAAGATCAACAGAACATGAAGCAGTTCAAATCCAAGTACAAACCCAAGAATATATGCATACACACATACATATGTATGTATGCACATATATAGTAAACAGGTGAATGTGCAGTAGGGAACACAAGACAGTGGCAAGTACAAGTCAGTGCAGAAATCAAGCCGAAGTTAAAAATCAAATTAGTATCTTTAATTAAGTCAAAGAAATCTAATTTGGAAAGAAATCTCTGCATCAAATTTCTCGACTACATATATGGTCGGTATTAATTCAAATAGGGGCCGAGAAAACAAATATAGGAAGAAATCTTCGAATTAATTAATTCGAAAACAAATATGGTCAGCAAAAATTCGAAATTGAATCAAGAAAGGAATACTCCAAATCCAGAACAATTTCAGGAAAAATAATCAACGACGTGCAGAAATCAAATCTGACAGTGGTTATTAGGGTTTCAACCCTATAAATAAACCCCAAGAAATCATCATAGAACACAGAGAGATCGAGTTAAAAAGCAAGCAATAAAACGAGCAACAAAAGAAATAACATACCGAATCATCAACAACTCGATCATCAGAGAACGAGCAAGCCGAGCAATGCAATTTCAAAAGTCAACAATTAATCATCAGAAATCGAGCACAAGCAAGAGCCGAAAGCCTCAATTTTGATCGATAGCTTAAAGCCCTAATTTTATCAAAGACTCAAACCCTAATCTCAAAAGCAAGGCTGACATTGTTTTTACAAGCAAAAGAAGGAACGAAGTGGATCGGGTTAAAGAACATTAGGCCGGCTTAGTTTAATTATTAAAGGGGCTTTAGTTTTATTTAGGGTTTAAACTTTAAATGTTTTTTTTTTTGAGCAAAAATTAAGGATTAACGTTTATATTTTAATTTTTGCTCCTGCATTTAATTTTGAAGTTGTTTCTTTTCTTTTTGAGCCAAAAGAATTTGTAAATCACCACCTAGGGTTTAGGTGTTGTCAGATTGTCTAGTTAGAGTTAGTCCAGTTAGCAGGGTTTGCGAGTTTGCAAAACTCTATAGGCGGTAGCAGGGTTTGCAAGTCTGTTAGAGTGTTTGTAAGCGGGAAACTGTTTAATTCTAATAGAAATCTGGGAATGCAGCAGTAGGCAGGGGTTGCCGAAGCTGGGTAAATTTTGTGTGTGATTTATTTTTCAGCATATTTATTTCTGCAGTTTGCTTCTGTGTTTAATTCGGAAAAATTTGCTATAACCCTATTCACCCCCCCTCTAGGGTTAATCTAGATCCTACACAATCTACCACTAGACCTTCTCTATTTGATGGCAGTAGTTATGCATATTGTGCTTGTAGGATGCAATGTTATTTGCAGTCTAATGGTTTGGATATTTGGAACATTACCCAAATAGAATACATAGAGCCTCAAACTGAATATTCAAAATGGAAACTAGACCAAAAGACACAAGCACTTAATAACTCTAAATCCATGAGCAATTTATTTTGCTCCTTAGATGGAAATGAATTTAATCGAGTGTTTATTTGTAATTCAGCGTATGAAATTTGGAGAACTCTGCAAGTCACACATGAAGGCACCAATAAAGTAAAACAAAGATATCTATGCTAATTAACCAGTTTCAACTCTTTCAAATGAAACCAAATGAATCTATTTCTGATATGTATTCTAGTTTTCAAGATATAGTACATGCCTTAATATCATTAGGAAAGAAAATTACTGAAGAAGACCAAGATAGAAATATCTTGAATTCACTTCCTAGTGAATGGGATCAGAAGATTTTGGCAATTGAAAAGCCAATGATATTAGTATTATGAAATTAGAAGATTTAATTGGTAACCTAAAGTCCTATGAAGTAAAGTTGCAGATTAGAAAAGAGAATCAGGCAAATGAGAAGAAATCACTAGCACTCAATGCTATGATCGACAAAGATGAACCAGATGATGATGCTATTGATGATGATATCGAGTTTATGACCAAGGAGTTCAAGAAATTCTTGAAGTATTGGACAACAAACAAATTTCGAAAAACTAGCAACAATAATTATAGAAATGGAAATGTTGTTAAGTGTTTCGAATGTGATAAACCCGTTCATTTGAAAAGAGACTGTCCCAAACTGAAGAAATCAAAGTCAAACACTTCCAATAAGGAGAGGAAACAGGCATTCAATGCAAAATGGGATGATTCAGATACATCGGCAAGTGATAGTGATTCAAAAACAGAAAATGCCAACATGTGCTTCATGGCAAAGGATGACCGGGTATGGAATTTTAATAAAGAAATTACTGATGTTATGAATGATATGAATCAGGGATATAAAATACATAGGAAAAAGTACAACAATAGTTTGGCAGAGATAGATAGATTAAGAATATTTAATGAAAGGTTAACTGAAGAAAAACAATGTCTAAAAGATGAAATTGAAAGACTTAATGGGTATAATGATGAAAAGTTTTTGACACTTGAAAGTTTTAAAAACCTAAAAAGTGAAAATGAATCCTTAAAATCAGAAAATCTTTCGATGAAGTCACATATCACTGATCTGAATGACAAAACAACATCTCTGAATAATGTTATTCTTAAATGTAATAAGGATTTTGACAAAATGAAAACCGATGTTGATAAATTTAACAAAGGGAAGGATAATCTAGAAAAATATATAAACACACTAGGAATAAACATGGACTTGGATACACCCCTAAGGCTAAATCAAAGAAAAATAGTATTCAAAATACTAAGTTTGTTAAGGCTACCAAATTCAAACCAAAACCTAGGAAATTAAAGTTAGAACCTCCAAATAGATTCATTAATTTATGAGTTCCAAAAAGGTTTGATGATATTGAAAAAGAAAAATAAATCGATAATTTTATTAATAAGGTTCATTCATCTAATGATTATATTTTGAAAGGACATTCAAACTCTTCTTTGGTTTGGCATCCCAAAACTTAACCCCATGGACCCCAGAATAAAAAGGGTACCATTGTGCATATTTCATATTTTTTCAGGTACCAAACAATGTATACCAGATAGCAGATGCTCAAAGCATATGACAAGAAATCTATTGAACATTGGATAAATACAAAAAGGATTTTTTATTGGCATCGGCAAAGTCGGTAACTCTAAAACTCATCTTATTATCAGATAAGTTTATTTCATGTTTTGAATTGATTTGGTTTCCCCTCATGTGTTTTATTTGTAAGCATTTATCTCTATATACAAACTCTACATATTGTCTAGCAGTGATTTAAATGTCTCTTTTTTCACCCTTTTTATTGATGACAAAGGGGGAGAAAATGTATAAATATACTAGGCAAAATGACAGGGGGAGTGCATAGAGTTAGGGGGAGTCAAATATAAAAGTATTATATTTTATCTCTCGAATATTTATATGTTGTCATCAACAAAAAGGGGGAGATTGTTAATACTCTAGGTATTGATTTTAATGAAAAAAACCACATAAATATTTCTACTAACGTATCTTCGAGTTATGCTGTCATATTAGATATATTATGGAGACATTTACAGAGATAAATAAGAATACAGTGGAAGCAAATGAATTATAGAAGAAGGTCAATCAGAGCAATTGAAGAAAAAACCCAATTAGAGAAGACCGCTGAAGGATAAAGGTGTTTGAAGTGATAAGGAGTTGGTTGAACCTTAGAATATCTTGTTAAAGATATCATGGCAATTATGCTTGAAGATCATCAACCATTAACCTCAACCGAATCACAAAAATCCATAAATATAAGGTAATTTGAAATGCCGAAAATTTGTAACACTTATTAGTGTTGCTGTTCATTTTGCAACACACCCATGTCGACAAGGGGGGGGGGGCAGGGGGTTGTCGACATGCTAACCGTTTTTAAGAAATTCAAATTTTAAATGAAGAGATATTTCCCTCCACCTCTTCACCAAAAGACATGTCTCTTCAACCATTATATAAAGGCCTCTGAAAACGAATTTTAACATCAAGAATTCTTATTTTCTCTTACTCCTTCTTGTCCAAACATTTGCAAAAGAAATCCATTGCATATCCTTTCAATCCCTTTGCAAATTAATACTTTTTCACTCCAATTCTTCACTGATATACAAACCACACAATATCAAAAAGTTGTACTTTAATTCACATCATTCTCTCTCTGATTTCATCCTATTCCTCAAAGGATTCAAAGATATATTGCCATTGGAGGTCTTTAGGATCGTTGTACCGAATCTGCAAGAATCTGTATTAAAGATACGACTACTTGGCAAGTTTGTTGTTAGTGATAAGAAGAAGGCGTTCTTGTAGCCTGTAAAATTCAAGAGGGTGTGTCTTGTAGCCCGTGAAACCAAGATTGTAAAGGTGTTCTTGTCACCCGTGGAAAGCAAGCGATTATAGTGGAATTCTGCACGATAGAGTGCAGGACTGGATGTAGGATTGGTTAATCCGAACCAGTATAAAAATCCGGGTGTTATTTACATTACTGCATTTTACTTTATTACTTACTTGTTCTCCGATTACTTATTTCTGTTTGCAATTTGAGTTAATACAGTTTTATATTCATAAGTAAGTAGTTAATACACATTTCACCACTTCTATAGTCTGAATAGCCTTAACATCCAACATGGTATTGTAGCCACCCAATTTCTAACACTAACAATATATGTCCTTTGTATTTTAGCATCCTATATTCTGGTCTTCCTGACCTCCTTGGTGCAACTTTAATCATTCAGGAGTTTATTCAATTTAAATTCACTACTAGGTTAACCTAACTGGTTCTTCTACCCTTTTTTCCAAAATACATTTATGGGTCCATTATAAAATGAGTATATTCATATTAGAAGAAGTAATATAATAACATAGCAATACCACTTCTACGGGTTTAATTTATCAAAGATAGATTCTTCTTAAGCCGTTATAAAAACTCTTTTAATATAGCCATGGTTTTTCCTTTAAAAATAGAGTTTCAGTCATAAAACCTTTCGATACGTTCGAAACCATGCTTTCGACTTCATAAGGTAACCTCCTTCGAAAGCTCTTAAAAACATTAGGCTCCTACCTCATAATACTTCAAATTCTACCTTTCAAAAATATAAAACTTGGTCAAACTAAAACAATTTGACAACCCTTCAAAAGTATATCCTTCGAAGGCAAAGAAAACCATGCAAACATATTCGAAAGCATAGCAAACAGCCCATTCGAAAATATGAAACTTTGTTTAAGCTATAACTTTTTATAAACGTAGAACTAAGGGATCTAACCTATTCCATTGTGTTCAAATGATGATTTCGCTTTCCGTAGAGTGGTCACAATAGAAAAATAGGCTTACGGTTAGAAAGTTATGCCTAATTGAAGTTTACAAACATAGGTTAAAAAAACTGCTACAAAAGGGCGTTTACAACTGCTGTCGAAAGGTAACTTCCGACAAGTTCGGAAAGTTCATGAAAATGCCGTAGAATGGTGCAAAAATGCCACGGAATGTTCTATGATGAAAGGTTGCTTCCGACAATGTTGGAAGGTTCATAAAAATGCTGCAGAAAGGTGCAGAAATGCCGTGGAAGGTTCTATGACAAAAGGTTCAGTGGCAGAGTCGTAAATAACTTGAAAACTGCTACACTTATTCTTTATCAAATTCCTATTGGTTAAGGACAAACTTTGACCTTTATCAAATGAGATGATTATTCTATTGGAAATTTCTATTGCTTGATTATCAAATTCCTATTATGCACGTTCATTGGTTAAGGACAAACTTTAAATAACTTGATTATTCTTTATCAAATGAGATGATTTACACTATTATGCACCTTGATTAGTTAATTGGAGAATGAGATAATTTCCTAACTTTAATTTCTTTGCTTTATCTTTAATTTATTTTTCTTCCTTGAGCTTTTAATGGCTGACCGAAATATAGATGAGGAGTTATGAATGAGAAAGTAAAAGTTTATTAAGATGGAGGGAGTGATTTATACTAAGAAATGTTGCCCCATTTCCTATTTTACTCCTTAGAAAATTCCTCCTTCTTAACTTGGTTAAGTCTTATTTTAGTTCATTCATTAAGACATACACATTGGATTTATTAATCTCATCTCCCCAATTATTTACATTATTCTATTTAATTTATCCAATTAAATATTTTGAATAATTTTAAACAAAAATTTGGGGTGTTATACATAAGTTGATGGTGAAGATACTATATGCGGTGAAATTATAGGCGTTTATGCGCAGGCTATGCAATATAAAAGAGATAGTGATGTAAGTAGGGCATATGTTAGTTCTATAGTGCGTAGGGACACCGATTTCACAGTCCATTGACAGATTGGATCTAGTTTGAGTGCACCTAGACCGATAAGAATGAGTGTTCGTGTTCGTGTTCGTTAAGCGGCTGCTAGAGCTTCTGATAGCTCTAGCTCAGGTATGAATTTTCTTTTGGTAGTACATATAGTCTTTGTGCTTTGAGTGGTTTATCCATTAGTGACATACAGTATTTAACTAGGAGTTCTGACTTTATTTTTGATGATATTCAGTTAGACACTGAATGTATTAGGGGTAAGGAGTTATAGCAGGTTAGATCATTTGAACCATGAGATACATTAGTTGGAACGTTAAAGGCTTACATGATCTAGGAAAATATAGTAAAATTAGGTCGTTTTTGAAGATAATAATATTGACATTATGTTATTGCAAGAAACGAAAATAAAACACTCTAATTTATAGAATTTATAGGTGTTTTGGGGTTTTTATATCACTCATTGGATTCAACTTCCGATTTGGGTTAGCTCTGAAGGATTAAGATCAGTTGGAAAGAAAACCGCATTAGACTTTTACAATCTATTGTTAAAACTCACTTGATACATTTAAATTTTTATGATCATAATGATGGCTTATTTATAAATGTTATCAATGTTTATGGATTGAATTCTAATTGGATCGTATGGTTCCTTGGAGTAAGTGTTTAGAGTTTAGATCACTCGCTCCAGGTCCTTGGGTGATGGATTGGGATTTCAATCTCACTAGATTTCTTGGTGAACGGACTCCTAGAGAAGGAGATTTCTCTACCATAAAAGAATTTGACCAATTTATTATTAATAGCAATTTAACTGAAATACAGTTAAATAATAAAAGTTACACTTGGTCAACTAAAAGAGATAACCCGTCGATGGATCTTTTAGATAGGTTTTTTATTAGTGATGAAGTGGAAGATAAATATCCTATTTGTAAGGTAGTTGGGTTTCCGGTTATTTACTTAAATTATTGTCCAATTATTTTATCTTTTAATGATCAAAATAATAGAAATAAATTATTTAGATTTGAAAAAATATTGTTGTTAGAAAATGAGTTTTCAGAAATAATAGCAAATAAATGGTTTTCTCTGAGTAAATATAATTATATATTTTTTGTAAACATAGCTAAAATTTTCATAAGTAAAATTAGATATTCAAGAATTTTTTAAGAAATAAAATAATGATATTTTTGGTAATATTAGAATTAAAAGTGATAAATTACTAAATGAAATTCTAAAACTGGATAAAATAGAAGAATTCAGGAATTTAAATATTTTAGGAAAAATATACAATCAAATTTAAAGATGAATTGTGTTAAATTCTACGGGAAGAAATAATGTGGAAACAAAGATCTATGATTCATTGGATGGATGATGGTGACATGAATACAAACGTTTTTCATAAAGTGGCAAATGATAGAAAGCGTGGCAACACCATTAATTCTATTTTAATTAATAATATTGAGATCTTTGATAAAAAAGAATTAAATGAGGCATTTACTAACTACTATAAAGAAATTTTAAGAAATAAAAATAAAAACGGGATTAGAGCCAATTGGGATGAATTATATCCTAATGATATTAGGATTGATTTAGAAGGAGTTGATTACGCATTTGCGAAAGAGGAAATATTAAGGGCTATATAAGATATGCCAAATGATAAATCCGCTGGTGTTGATGGGTTTCCTACATTGTTTTATAAAAAAATTGGTGTTTATTAAAATATGATTTAACTAATATTTTTAATGAATTTTGTGATGGTTTATTACAAATAGGTAGATTTAATTTTGCTAATATAATCTTATTACATAAGAAAATGGGTGCATATGAGTTAAAATATTTCAGGCCTATTCCACTATTAAAATGTTCTTTTAAAAATCTTTTTTGAAGTTTTAGCTAATAAGTTAAACATTAAAATGAATGAATTAATTGATATTACTCAAACTGCATTTATCAAAGGTAGAATATTACAGATGGGGTAGCAGTAGTTCAAGAATTTATTAATCATTGCTATAAAAATAATATCACTTGTGCACTTTTAAAACTTGATTTTACAAAAGCTTTTGATTCAATTGATTGATATTTTCTAAAAGATTTATTATTAGCTAGGAATTTCTAATGTGGTGACCCAGAATTTTGGGCAATATCAATTTAATAATCTGTATAAAAATTAAATTGATTCGATAATTTGTGTTAATAAAATTTGAATTAATTTAATAATCTAATTAAATAAATATTTAATTGGTGGATTTGACTTTTAAAAGCTAATAAAATGTTTCTATTTATAATGTGTGTGTGTGTGTGTGTGTATATATATATGTATGTATGTATGTATATATTGTAAATAGAAAAGCTTGCTTTGAATTAATAAAATCTTGTTTTCAAAATCTAATATACATTTTGATAATTTGGGAATTATGATTTATTTAATATATAAGTTCTCAAAGCTATTTAATAAATAACTATATAGTTTTAAAACACATAAGGTAAATGTTTAATTGTTTAAAAATAGAGTTTTAGCTGAAGTTTAAATTTAAATAAAAGATTTGTTTTATTTCTTTTTAAATATTACTTGATAAATATGATTTGAAAATGGAAGTTTAAAATACAATATAGCATATGATATATTAGTTCATTTAATAATAGAAGTAATTTATAATCTCTTTTATAAATTATTTAAAATGGTTAAATTTATTATTTTCAAATAATAATCATAATACTTAGTTTTTATAAACATAAATAGATTTTATAGAAATAGAAATGTTTAAATTGAATATGTTATTGATTTTAAATTGGATTTTATAATTTAATTTAAATTTGAATTTAAAGTTTTGAAATTCAAAAGAATAGATATTTAAAAATAGTTGGATTTAAAATATATGTATAAACTTTTAATTATATATCTAATTTGTTTTTATTTATATTTTCTTTAAAGAAATTTATATATATATATATATATATATATATATAAGAAATTCAAATATACATTTATATAAGGATTAATAAAGTTAGTTAAAGCTTTATTTAACATTTTTAAATTAAAATAAATACTTAAAGGACAAATGTTACCATATTAAAGCTTAATAAAACATGTGTAATTTAAATAATTAATGTGTATGACAAGTGTTGAATTTTAAACCAAGTGTCAATTTATTTTATCTTTTATTTTATTTTGATAAAATCAAATTTCAGCATACGTACATTGTTTTCTCATTCATCGTTTTCTTTTCTATTTTTTTACTCAAAACTAAGAAGAAAACTTAAACAACTCTTACTTTTCAAAACTGAAAATCAATTTCCTCAAACCCATTTCTCAAAGTAAAACCAGAAATGCAAGCATTCTAATCAAACCTGTAATGCAATAGCAAAATTAAAAGCTTGCGTCATCTTCAAAACTAAATCTGTAATCTCATTTTCAAATCAAAACAAATGCATGCATTTTCCTCAGACTAGAAATCATCAACCTGTAACCAAGTTTGGAAATCAAAAACAAAAGACTTCAAGACAATTGCTTAAACTCTGAAACAATCTGGAATCGAACCTGCATTTTTCAAATTATTAGCCTGCAAGCAAACCTAAGTTTCAAACAGTAGCAAGCTCAAAAATCAAGTCTTAGGTCATCTTCATCAAGTTTCAAAACTAAGATCAATATTAAATTCAAAATTTCAGATTTCAGGCCTCTGTCTAGGAATAGGTGAGTAAATTTTACTCTTTAAAACCATTTTTATTTAATCTCATGTGAAAAATGTGGAATATTGAATTATGTCTTCATGACTGTTTCCTGAATTATGTCTGAGCTGTTATGTATATAAATGTGAATATCTATGTGAATATGTATATAAATACACTGCTCTGTGGATTTACAGGCTTCCGTTTCATTTGAAAATTCGTATATCTTTCTATGATCAATTTAAACCATGATTCTTGAATGAAAAATGATCATTACAGAGTAGATGAATTTTAAAAATAGATGCAAAGATATGTATCAAGTATTTATCTCAAAATATATAAATTGTAGTGGATATCATAGTAATGGGTTAAAATCGAAATTGTTAATTTAAATCTTTGATCATAAATTCTGGTTCGTGAAGAAAAATCATGAATTTAGGTGTATAAATTGAGATTTTTAGTTTGGGATCTTATGAGATAATGGGATTTGAATGAATTTGGGTTTATCGCCAATTTCTGGCGATCGACGCAACTTGGGGTTTCGAGATCATGGTTGAAGATAGCCTGGGTGTAGGCGATCTCGAGGAAATTGGTCACTAAAATTTTAAGCCATTGAGGCATCGGCGAGGGGTAGATTTAGGGTTTTGTTCGAGTTTTTGGCTGGGGTTGTTTCATGGCAAATGCGTCATCGTGGTGAACTGTGAAGGATGCGGTATAGGGGGGATAGCTGGAGGGTAAGGAGACGAAGTTTTGGCTGGAATCTCGTGATGATCGGTGGTCTGTGGTGGTGACATCGGCGGTCGATTTCTTGAATTCCAGTTTTGAGCAAACAGCTCATTTCTGATTTATGGCTTGATCGAGGAAGCTGAGAGGTCGGAGTGATTGAGGGGGGTCATTGGTGACCAGAGGGAGTCGACGAAGTTGACCGGAGGGCCGCTGTTGTCGTGTGTACATGCACGTGTGTCGTGGCGTGATTGATGTATTGAGATGAGTTTTTCTTCGAGGAAGATGATGGTGTAGCTCGATGTCGACTCGGGGTTTCATGTAGATGGAGGAGGGAGATGGTTTGGGTTAAGCTCGAGAGTGTGTTAGTCCGTGAGATGATGGTTTGGATGACAACAACCTTAGAATAGATTATAAAATATAAATACTAACAATATAAGTTTAGATATATATACATACATATATATATATATATGCAGGATTTAACCATGCAGGTACCAAGAATGAAGATTGTACAGTATAAAGATTCAAGATATCAAGATTGAAGACTCATGAGTATCAAGACTATCAAGAGTTCAAGTAATTTATTTCAATTAGAAATTTTGTTAAAACTCCTGGAAAAGCAATGACATCTTAAAATCTAATTTATTCGTGAAATGGAATCCACTTCGAGCCTGTTAAAGGGATGGAACCGACGAAAAATCTAGTAGAACATTGTTTTGTATCCGCTAACTTTTTATTCAAAATGATTTTTCAAAGTTATATCTTGTTTTCAAAATGAATTCAAAACATTCCTTTTAAAAGAATCAAAAACATCTATCCTGATTTCAAATACTTTTAGCCTCAAACTAATCTTGAATTTCAAAATCAAATTATCCTTGGTTTTAAACTATCTTTAAAATAAAAGTATATTTTTTTTTAATACTTAGATTTAAATATAAAATTATAGTAAAATTTTATATATACCAAAATATTATTCTATATATTTATTTATGTATTTCAACTATATTTAAGTATATTTATAAAAGTTTAAAATAGTTTTAAAATAAGATAAAAGTTATTTCAATGAAAAACAAAACATCACAAATTCCTTTGGGATGTCGACATGCCCAAGTACCCCATGTCGACATAGTGTCAGTTGAGTTCAAAATTTAAATTTCAAAAGAAGTGTCTATTCGTCATAACTCTTCACGAATGGACATAGCTGTTGTTCCTCTATAAATAGGGGTTGGTTTCAACGAATTTCAATGCATTTTTTCTGGTTTTTCACTCCTCTTCTTCTTCCACATTTCTATATCCATTTTCATACCATTACTCTGTCGAAATCAACATTGAATCTAACTAGATCATTTCTAGTTTGATTCTCTATTACTATCTCAACAAGATCTTTAGTGCTATTCAGAGTTATAGGCTTTTTGTAATCAACTTAGCGAATAAAGGTGTGATTGTAGCCTTGGAAATCAATCAAGCGAGATAAGGTGTGATTGTAGCCTTGGGAAATCAATTGGGTGAACTTGTTTCCCGGAAATCAAGTACCTCTATCCAGAGGATTGTGATTCTGGAGGGTGTACCTCATTGCCTTGAAATCGAGGGTGTAATTGTACAATTGCTTTTGGAAGGAAATCCATACTTGTGTGCGGGACTGGATGTAGGGTAACTCCGAACCAGTATAAAATCCGGTGTGTTCTTTCCTTTACTACTTTTATTTTATTTCTGCATCTGTGTTTGTTTCTGTGATCATATCTGTGTCTGAATATTACATATATCTGTGTTCAAATTAACATAAACTTAAAAGGATTTACTAATTCTTTATAAACACTATTCACCTCCCCTCTAGTGTTAATCCTAGCCTTAAGATCTGTAATCCGCATTTCTCACATTTGGTATCAGAGCAAGGTTTTCAAAGTTTCATAATCTGATTTTTGAAAAAGTTTTAAAATGTCTATGTTTGTTAATACTAGTTTAGAAATATGCAGATCATCGTTGTCTTTTGAGTCTGCATATAATCAATGTTCAAATTCAAGTTGTCTACCAAAATTGTTTGAATTGCAGGAATCATACTTTATGACTATTGAGGAATCAATACACAACGGACAAATTGTGTAGTTCAGAAAGGACAAATGGATACTCGATAGTGGATGTTCTAAACACATGACTGGCAATCCAAATATGTTAAATGATATAATATACAAAGATGGAGGATTGGTTAACTTTAGAGACAATTCAAAAGGATATGTGATTGGCATCGGCAATGTCGGTAACTCTGAAACTCCTATTATTACTAATGTTTTGCTAGTTAAAAATCCGAAACATAATCTGCTAAGTATAAGTCAACTTTGCGATAAAGGATATAAAATTAAATTTGAAAAAGATAAATGTCACATTGAAGATAACAATTCAACCATAATATTTGAGGGAGTTAGGAAAAAGAATATTTATATTCTTAGTATGAAAATTTCAAATGATAACTTATGTCTTTTGGCAAATACAAGTGACCCTTGGATTTGGCATAAGAGATTTGGGCATTTGAATTTCAAACTCTTATCTAGACTATCAAAACATGATCTAGTAAGAGGTCTTTTTAAAATGAATTTTAAAGTAAATAGTCTATGTGATGCATGTCAATTAGGAAAACTTAGAAAAAGTTCCTTTAAATTAAAAGATATGATTTCAACTTCAAAACCTCTTGAATTACTTCACCTTGATTTATTTGGCCCATCTCAAATTCTGTCAATAAATCATATTAAATATGTTTTTGTAATTGTAGATGATTATTCTAAATTTACATGGACAATATTTTTGAAACATAAAAGTGATACTTTTGAATGTTTTAAGAACTTTACAAAAAGGATTCAAAATCAACTTTATCTAAAAATTATAACCATTCATAGTGATCACGGTGGTGAATTTGAAAATGAAAAGTTAGAGGAATTCTGCAATAAAAAGGGAATAACTCACAATTTTTCATTTCCAAGAACTCCAAAAAAAAACGGAGTAGTAGAACGTAAAAATAGAACGATTCAAGAGTGCGAGAACTATGCTTTCAGACAGTAAATTATCAAAGAATTTTTGGGCAGAAGCAGTTGCTACCGCCTGTTATATTTTAAATAGAATTTTAATTAGACCTTTAACTAATAAGACTTCTTATGAACTTCTTCACTCAAAGAAACCTAAAGTATCTTATTTTAGAATTTATGGAAGTAAATGTTTTATTTTAAATACTAAAGATAACATAGATAAATTTGATCCTAAATCCGACGAAGGTATCTTTATCGGATATTCTAATAGAAGTAAAGCTTACAGAGTATTTAATTTAAGAACTAACACCATCGAAGAAACATTGCATGTGTCATTCGACGAAAATTTTAAAAATTTTGAAGATACAAATGATGAAGATGATTTATTTACTCAAAATCAAGAGTCAACTGAAATTAATAATGAAATTAATCATCCTAATAAAAGGATAAAACTTTTAAAAGATCATCCTATGGAAAATATACTAGGAGATATGCAATCTATTGTTAAAACTAGAAATCAACTAAGTCAAATGAGTAATGTAGCTTTTATATCAACTATTGAACCCAAAAATCCAAAAGAAGCATAAACTGATGATTCATGGATTTTGGCTATGCAAGAAGAACTAAATCAATTTACTTGAAATTACGTTTGGGAACTTGTTCCCAGACCTGAAAATAAAACTATAATTGAAACTAAATGGGTTTATAAAAATAAAATGAATGAACTAGGAGAGGTAGTTAGAAATAAAGCCCGATTAGTCGCTCAAGGTTTTTGTCAAGAAGAAGGGATAGATTTTGATGAAACCTTTGCTCCGTAGCAAGATTAGAAGCCATTAGGATTCTACTTGCTTTCGCAAATCATAATAGTTTCAAACTATATCAAATGGATGTTATAAGTGCCTTTTTAAATGGATTTGTAAAAGAGGAAGTATATGTTGAACAACCACCACTTTTTGAAAATGAAAAATTACCAAATCATGTTTACAAACTTAAGAAAGCTTTATATGGTCTAAAACAAGCTCCTAGAGCCTGGTATGATAGACTAAGATCTTACTTATTACTATCAAATTTTGAAATTGGTAAAGTAGATAATATTCTTTTTATTAAAAGAAATAAAAATGATATTCAACTAGTACAAGTCTACGTAGATGATATCATTTTTGGATCAACTAATTTTGAAATGAATAAAGAATTTTCTGAAATAATGACAAAAGAGTTTGAGATGAGTCATATGAGTGAATTGAATTTCTTTTTAGGATTACAAATAAAAAAATTAAATAATGGTATCTTTATTAGTTAAGAAAAATATGCTAAAGACCTAATTAATAAATTTGGCTTGACTACTGCGAGTGGAAAACCCACTCCCATGGCAACCAATGAGTACCTTAGTAAAGAAGATCTCTCGAAAGATGTAGATCAAAAATTATATAGAGGAATGAATCACTACTCTATATTACTGCTAGTAGAACTGATATCATGCCTAGTGTTTGTCTCTGTGCAAGATATCAATCTCAACCTAAAGCGACTCACTTAAAAGCCGTAAAACGTATCATAAGATATGTTAAACACACCTCTGATTATGGCTTATTTTACCCTAAAAATGATTCTTTTGATTTAATATCTTACTGTGATGCTGATTATGCTGGTTGCAGATCGAAAAAGTACAAGTGGAACATGTCACTTTTTGGGGCATTCTTTGATTTCCTGGTTTAGTAAAAAGCAAAACACAGTTTCATTATCAACAACTGAAGTATAGTATATTTCTGCTGCTTTGGCTTGTTCTCAGGTAATATATATGCAATAAACTTTAAAAGATTTTGGTTTAAATATTTCAAAATCACCAATTTATTGTGATAATACTAGTGCGATAAATTTATCCAAAAATACTACTCAACATGCTCGAACTAAACATATTGATATCAGACATCATTTTCTCAGAGATAATATAAGTAAGGAAGTAATCACTCTAGATTATATCAATTCTGAGAATCAAATTGCTGATATCTTAACAAAACCTTTAAATGAATCTATATTTACTAAATTAAGAAGAGAATTAAGTATTTGTTCAATAACTGAAATATAAAATATAAATAACAAGTATAATTAAAAATTAATTCAAAATAAATTAAATAGGCAAAAATTCAAGAACCATGTCGACATACCCCTCTACCGTATGTCGACATACAACGTTTTTAAATTTTTGAAATTTTACCCACCAAAATTCAAATAATTGGTTATATATTCTTCTTATTTTTGAATTTTTGATCATTCTCTCTGATCTCACTCTATTCTAACTTCTGAAATTAATTAAACTATGGCCTCTTCTTCCAAATCAAACATAAAATCAAACTTTTCGGTCTCTCTCCTACTTCTGGTCCGTTTCAACATACTACTCTCGCTCGTGTGACTAAAATGGAGGATTCTCTAAAGGAGTACTTCAGTTAATGACTGATATCCAAGTAATGCAACTTCGAATGGCCAAGGAACAAGAGAGGCAAGGCAAGATCCTTAGGAATTTGCAAAAATTTCTAATGGACAATCATGCTAACCCAATCTTGATTGATGGAGACTCTTCAGGAGATCAAGAACAAGAGGCTGGCGAAGAAGAAGAAGAAGAACCCATGGAAGAAACACATGCAGAAGATGACGACAAGGTCGTTTTCGTTGGTGAAATGTGTTTTGACAAAAATGGGAATCTTGTCGAACAACGTGGAAATTTCTGTTTCCACTATCCAAACTGTTCGATTCATAGATATCCTATGTTCAAAAACACACATAAGTTTCTTCTCTTTCTTTACCATTGTTGTATGTTCCTTCTTACGTCTTCCAAGAAAATGTAAATATAACTATATAATTAATAAATAAATTGTATTCTTATATGTGTCCTTCCCTATTAATAAATATAACTATATGGTTATTATATACTTAGAATAGTTAGTAGTTTAGGATTAGGTTTATTATTAGATCTAAGTGTTGATTATTTATGATAACATATCATTATAATCACATGTCATGGAGTATTAGATTTACGGAGAGTTCTATAGTTTGGTGTTATATTGTTTATAGTTAGTTTTTTTTTGTTGATGGCAAAGGGGGATAAGTATAAAATAGGGTAGTTAGGCATAGATTAAGGGGGAGTTATTAGGATAGAAGTAAGATTTTATTAACAAAGGTTGTCATCATCAAAAAGGGGGAGATTGTTAGTCAGTGAGATGATGGTTTTGATGACAACAACCCTAGAATAGATTATAAGATATAAATACTAACAATATAAGTTTAGATATATGTATATGCAGGATTTAACAATGCAGGTACCAAGAATGAAGACTGTACAGTATAAAAATTCAAGATATCAAGATTGAAGACTCATGAGTATCAAGATTAACAAGAGTTCAAGTAATTTATTATAATTAGAAATTTTGTTAAAACTCATAGAAAAGCACCGACATCTTAAAATCCAATTTATTTGTGGAATGAAATCTACTTTGAGCCTGTTAAAGGGATGGAACCCTAAGTAGGATGGAACCTACGAAAAATTTAGTGGAATATTATTTTGTATCCGCTAACTTTTTATTCAAAATGATTTTTCAAAATTATATCTTCTTTTCAAAACCTTCCATTTAAAAGAATCAAAAACATCTATCCTGATTTCAAATACTTTTAGCCTCAAAATAATATTGAATTTCAAAATCAAATTATCCTTGGTTTTAAACTATATTTAAAATTAAAGTATATTTAATTTTTTTAATACTTAGATTTAAATATAAAACTATAGTAAAATTTTATATATACCAAAATATTATTCTATATATTTATTTATGTATTTCAACTATATTTAAGTATATTTATAAAAGTTTAAAATAGTTTTAAAATAAGATAAAAGTTATTTTCAAAGAAAAACAAAACATCAAAAATTCCTTTGGGATGTCGACATGACCATGTACCCCATGTCGACATAGTGTCAGTTGAGTTCAAAATTTAAATTTCAAAAAAAGTGTCTATTCGTCATAACTCTTCACGAATGGACATGGCTGTTGTTCCTCTATAAATAGGGGTTGGTTTCAACGAATTTCAATGCAGTTTTTCTGGTTTTTGACTCCTCTTCTTCTTCCACATTTCTATATACATTTTCTTACCATTACTCTGCCAAAATCAACATTGAATCTAACTAGATCATTTCTGGTTTGATTCTCTATCACTATCTCAACAAGATCCTTAGTGCTATTCAGAGTTATAGGCTTTTTTGTAATCAACTTAGCAAAAAAGGTGTGATTGTAGCCTTGGAAATCAATCAACCGAGATAAGGTGTAATTGTAGCCTTGGTAAATCAATTGGGTGAACTTGTTGCCCGAAAATCAAGTATCTCTACCCAAAGAATTGTGATTCTGGAGGGTGTACCTCGTTGCCTTGAAATCGAGGGTGTAATTGTACAATTGCTTTTGAAAGGATATCCGTACTTGTGTGCGGGACTGGATGTAGGGTAACTCCGAACCGGTATAAAATCCGGTATGTTCTTTCCTTTACTGCTTTTATTTTATTTCTACATCTGTGTTTGTTTCTGTGATCATATCTGTGCCTGAATATTGCATACATCTGTGTTCAAATTAACGTAAACTTAAAAAGATTAAGTAATTCTTTGAAAACACTATTCACCGCCCTCTAGTGTTAATCCTAGCCTTAAGATCCGTAATCCGCATTTCTCACAGAGTGGTCTCGTGGAAAATTGAATCGGGCCCAAGAATTTTAGTATGTTTTTTTAAAGTAAAGTTTTAATAAGTTTTCAAATAAATATTATTTCCCAGAGAAAATTAAGCAAGTTTCAAATAAAGATATGGATCCGGGATTGAAATCGAGTTTCAAAATTAAGAATGTCTTTGATTTTAAAATTGTTTGGTTTGAATAATTATTAGGATAATTAATTAATAATTCATAAGTATTTTCATATAAGGTTGTGTAAGTAATTAAGAATAAACACTTATGAAATTGATTAAGTATTAATTACTTAATGTAATTAAGTGATTACTTAGTATAAGTAATCATTGGATAAGTACTACATAACGATGATAATTACTTTAGGGAAGTAATTAAGGAGTAATTACTCGGTGTACTTTATCAAAGGATTAATTTAAGAAAGTAATTAAAGGATAGTTAATTCTGAATGTGATTAAATAAAAGGGTAATTAACAATTGGAGATTAATTGGTTAGTAATTAGAGATTAATCAATGTAAGTAATTAGAGATTAATTACTTAAATAATAATTACTTAATATAAGTAATTAAAGGATAAATTTGCCAAGGATTAATTTAACTTGGAATTAAAGGTTAAATTAATTAATAATTAAAGATTAATTAATTGAGGATAATTAACCAATGGATAATTACTTAATGGAAGTAATTATGGATAATTAATGGGTAATTGAAAGATGATTAATTACTGGGTTGTAATTAATTAAATGATTTAGAGAGAGCAGGGTTAAAAATAAAGTGATTGAAGAAATTTATTTAATTTATTTAAATTAATTAAAATTGGTGTGACCAATTAATCTTGCTTATAAATATTGAATGATATGTTATGCATTGGATATTTGATATTTCTAATAAGTGATTGTGATGATATGTGATATGTTATGTTTGGGTTGAACTGTGATAATATGTTGACTATCTGTGATGAACGACAATGAAAATATGTAATTCTAGATAAATGGAACGGTTAGAACTTAAACAGTTGTTATGAGATGACATTGGAATCGAAGAGACTGGGGTCGGGTATCAGTAAATACCCGAAACCACTTCGATTTGTAATATGCAATAATTCTTTATGAATTTTGCAATTTTAGGCTGGAATAAAATAAATGATACAAACTTGGTCATTTAATCTGAGTAGAAATGCTTAGATATGATTGTAGATGTGATTTTGACTATGGTAAGTTAAGAACTCGAGATAAGGAACGAGTTACCCCGGGTTTTAAATAAGTTTTATGCTTTGGTATTCCATGTTGGATGGGTTTACTCACGCTGGTTTCCAACCTGACCCGGGTGTTACATTGATGTAATGCTTTGGTCAAACCGAGTATTACAGATTTTCAGGTAAGGACGTTCTGGAGCTCAGGAGGCAAACTGATGGCAGGAACATATAGAGTGTTTCCCTGTGATATATTGTTTTTTATTCCGGGATAGGTTATTTTAACTGTCTAGTGATTGTGAAATATTGTAGCTCTGATGTATTAAAATGTAATTGACTGATTCTGTTTTCTTTGTGTAAAGAATATTATTTGATATTATATTTTATCCACTGTGAATGTGAGATTCTGAGTTTGGTTTTCTATTTCTTCTTCTTCTGTCTCTTTTCTTCTTTTCTTAACTATCTGGAATTTTCAGGATCGAAAATTCCGAGTCGTTACATTTGATATCAAAGCTGAAGGTTAAGCGAGAACCTTGGCTCAGGTGGGATTACTCATTAAGGATAGGGTCATTGGTACCCTAGGATGAGTTGAGTGTATATATATACACGAGAGCGTACTTGTTATTTTCTTATATAAAAGTTTTAAAAAATGATTTTGCTGAATGATTCTTATACAAGCTTATGTTTTGATATAAAAAGCAAATCATTTTCCAATTATTGTATATAAAGAAAATTGGTTGTTAAATTATTGTAATTAAATTAAGTGGTAATAGAAATACAACCAAACTAAAATTTAATAAAGATAAGTTTGAAATAGATTCAAGCTGAAATCAAAATCTTGAAGTTGAGGAAGAGTTTCAAAATAAGATAAATTAGAATTGGTTTCAAACCAGTAAATGGAATGGTTATTGTGTTTAATAATGGGATGATTGTTTTCCAATAAACAATAAAATGTTTTAAGGAAGTAACCATTTGATGAGAATAACTTGTAAATTAGAAAGGATGTAAATTATAGTGGGTTTCAAATTGTGAAGTTCTGAATTCTAAATTTAACCATGTGAAATTGTTTTCAAAATGTTAAAGTAAATAATATTATTTAAACTATTTCGAGTGTAATCTTATTTTAGAATAAGAAGTTGTTTGTAAACTTTAAAGAATTTGTTTGAATTAAAACGGAGGGTGGTTTAAATTTTTAAATTTGGCTTGGTGGGCCAAGAAGTAAATATGTATATATGTGTGAATATACATAATATCAAAGATGGTTTGAAATAAACTCTAAATGTTGAGTTTTAAGTTTGGAATGAGATGTGGAAACCCAAAAAGATAAATTTTTGAAATTATAAGTGGGGAGATTATTTGTGAGAAGTTTAAAATTTGAAACGGAAATTCAAATTGGGTAAGGTTGGATGGATTAAGTAAATAAATGGTAAATTTCAAGATGAAATTAATATTTAACTTGGGAAGTTAAATGGTAAATTTGAATTGGGAGTTTGTGTGATATCAAAATGGGTTTGAGATCTGGAGATTGGAAATGGATTGATGTTTTAAAATAATTTGAATGATACCATCTTGTTGTTATTAATAATATTTAAGCTGGAATTGGATTTGCTTAAATGAATGAAGAAATGGGGTGTGGTAATATATCCATTATTAAAATAAAATGGAATCATTTTGGACTTAAGATTTGAATGTTTATGATAAAACTTCAAAGGTTTGATTTCAAAATTGAATTTTGATGATAAATTGAATTTCAAAGATTTAGTTTTTTAAAAAGGATTTGAATTATTATGTGAACTTTGAAAAAAGTTAAAAAATGGAATTTGGATTCAGAATTAAATGGTTTAAAGATATAAGTTGATTTGATTTGATTTAAAGGATTAAACAAGCATTTAAAAATTTAACATGAATTTATATAATTCGAGATGGTTGAAATTTGAAATTTGGATTGAATCAGTTCAAATTGAATTTAATTTGAATTAATTGAAATTGTGATTGAAGATGGATAAGTTTAAAAATTCAAATGAAAAATTTGAATGGATTAATTTGAAATGAAATTGAAGTTGAATGAGTTTAAATTAAAAATGGGAATTGAAGATTAATTCAACTTGAATTGGGACTAAATCAATTTCAATGGAAACTGAAGTTATTTAAATTGGAATTAAGTCAATTTAAATGGAAGTGGAAATTTAAATTGAGTTGTTGGGAATCGAAATTGGAAATTGAACAGTTTGGCTCTAGAATATTTTCAAAATAAACTATTTCAATATAACTGTTTTAAATCTATTTTCCAAGATATTTACTATATACAACCTTTCTTTTTAAAGCCAAATTATCTTATACTTGTTTTACAATTTTTGGAACTATTTAACAAATTTTCAACTGTTTTATAAACTAATTACTGTTTTATAACTAATTACTATTTATAATGATTTTACAATTATTTAACGATTTTATCATTATTTAACTATTTATAGATATTTTACAAATTAATAATTATTTTTTTAACTATTTATCTATTTTTAAACTTTTCAGGCTATTTTCTAAATTTAAGATGGACAGAGTTCAAACTGATTATAATTAAATACCCAATTGAGATAAGAATAGAGGTGATAATCCAAGTGGGATTGAAACAAATGTGAGTAAGTGGATAGAAATTAAAGTGAATGTGAATAGAAAGGAGAATTGATTTGGCTAATAATCAATAAAGATAGATATGTAGGATGTACGTATATTATTCTATTCGCATAATGATTTGATCCAGATTCGAGCATAGAATTTCGAGATAGTTATATCGATCCGAGTTGGGATTTTTCACTCGATTTTCGACGGTGAACCTGGATATGGGTTTTTGATTGGTTCTGGATATTCTCTATCATAGTTATGGATGTGCAAGGAGAATGACGGTTTCTGATCAAGAAACCAGATCTGAGTCCGTACTAGGAAGTCTGGTGGATGATCCTAGTTCGGAAGTGAAATTGTGTGATCGAGTGAGCGATCAAATTGGTATAGCGTACAGATGATATGTGTACATCGTACGGATTTGAATAAAATTGACACTGGGAATTTATGGATAAGAAATGTGAAATGGTTTTTGAAATGAAAGGTATATTTTGTGAAATATATGATGAAGTAAAGTGAAAATTAGAGATTTCTATGGTAAAATTTACTTTATCGAAGTAAGTAATTTGCTAAGTGACTTTATAGAGTAATCAAATTTGAATATTTGATTTAGAATAAACAATGTTATATATATCTTTGTAATGTAAGATAAATCTTCCCTTGTTGAATCTATATCCAGAAGAAAAGGATTTTGAAAATATTTGTAGTATAAAAGGGGTTTTATACAAGTTTGTAATGATCCAAAGATTTTTCAAGATTATATATATAACGAATCTTATGAGAATGATTTTGGGAAAAGGTTTGGAACATTGGATTTGGAAAGGCTTTTGATTTTTGGGTAAAATCAATATTGGATTTGGAAAGCCTAGCTTGAGAATTATCGATTTTGGGATAGTCGATTTTGAGAAAGGAGATTTATATGGGATTCATACTAGGTGCATGATTTGGAAAATACTATAAGTGTATAGTATAAAGTGTTTTGAAAATGGCTCTGGAGAAAAAGGCGCTCCCTTGAAATGAACTTCTCAAGAGTGCCACAGGGTGGTACTGCCTTGAACCCTAAGGAGGGGTTCTAAAGTTAATCATGTGCGGAATCCGGACAAAACTAGTTCCTGAGGATTATGTGTAGTGTGTAGTGGAAGTCGAGGGCGTTGATGCCTACAGAGGCATTTGGTTTATGCTGTGACGACAGTGTAACTCGATGTCACTGTGATCTACTGCAGACCATAGCGAAAGTCGTGTGTGCCGTTGAGAGCCAACAGTCTACATTTGATTTTATATCGGTAGACTGTGACCTATGGAAACATAGCGAAAGTCGTGTATGTTGCTGAGAGCCAACAGTCTGTGTTTGATTTTACATGGTAGACTGCGACCTATGTGGGAGTGGAGAAGTTTCATTTTTGGCAGCGAAAATCGAGGGCGCTGATGCCTACAGTTACATGGACTTTTGTTGTGATGGCAACGTAACCCTGGAATGTAACTGCAATCTGTTGTGGGTTCCATGGTGTAATCGAGGGGCGCGGAGTGCCTACAATTACATGGACTTTTGCTGTGATGGCAACGTAACCCAGGATGTAACTGCGACCATGGATGGGGGTGATGATTTCCAGAGCATTCTCACCAAAGATGTTTCCTCAATTCCAAAAAAAAAATCTATTATTTTCAATAAAATTATTTTTCAAGCACTTTCACTGGGTGTTGAAAATGGGTCTGCTAAGTACCTATAGATTTTCAGTCCTACGCCTGATCAACGTATGACCGAATTTCTGTGAGAACAAGGATGGACTGGTTGAGACATCGAGTTATAAAAATATCTTTATAAAAACTATTTTATAATATTTTTAAAGTGTTATAAAAATTTATCGAAGGGTAATTTTTCTGATAATAAGTATTGAATAAATTCTGGCTTCGTTCCTTTTCGAGGACGAAAAGATTCTAAGGGTGGAGGAATGTGATGACCCAGAATTTTGAGCAATATCAATTTAATAATCTATATAAAAATTAAATTGATTTGACAATTTATGTTAATAAAATTTGAATTAATTTAATAATCTAATTAAATAAATATTTAATTGGTGAATTAATCCTTTAAAAGCTAATAAAATATTTCTATTTATAATGCATATATATATATACACATATTTGTATATATTGTAAATAGAAAAGCTTGCTTTGAATTTAATAAATAAAATCTTGTTTTCAAAATCTAATATACATTTTGATAATTTGATAATTATGATTTATTTAATATATAAGCTTTCAAAGCTATTTAATAAATAACTATATAGTTTTAAAATACATAAGATAAATGTTTAATTGTTTAAAATAGAGTTTTAGCTTAAGTTTAAATTTAAATAAAAGATTTGTTTTATTTATTTCTAAATATTATTTAACAAATATGATTTGAAAATGGAAATTTAAAATACAATATAGCATATGATATATTAATTCATTTAATAATAGAAGTAATTTATAATCTCTTTTATAAATTATTTAAAATGGTTAAATTTGGTATTTCCAAATAATAATCATAATACTTAGTCTTTATAAACATAAATAGATTTTATAGAAATAGAAATGTTTAAATTGAATATGTTATTGATTTAAAATTGGATTTTATAATTTGATTTGAATTTGAATTTAAAGTTTTGAAATTCAAAAGAACAGATATTTAAAAATAGTTGGATTTAAAATATATGTATAAACTTTTAATTATATATATAATTTGTTTTTATTCATATTTTCTTTAAAGTAATTTATATATATATATAAGAAATTCAAATATAAATTTATATAAGGATTAATAAAGTATGTTAAAGCTTTATTTAACATTTTTAAATTAAAATAAATACTTAAAGGACAAATGTTATCATACTAAAGCTTAATAAAAGATGTGTAATTTAAATGACTAATGTGTATGACAAGTTTTGAATTTTAAACCAAGTGTCAATTTATTTTAGCTTTTCTTTTATTTTAATAAAATCAAATTTCAGCCTATGTACATTGTTTTCTCATTCATCATTTTCTTTTCTATTTTTTTTACTCAAAACTAAGAAGAAAACTTAAACAACTCTTCCTTTTCAAATCTGAAAATCAATTTCCTCAAACCCATTTCGCAAAGTAAAACAAGAAATGCAAGCATTCTTTCAATCTGTGATCAAACCTGTAATGCAAAAGCAAAATTAAAAGCTTGCATCATCTTCAAAACTAAATCTGTAATCTCATTTTCAAATCAAAACAAATGCCTGCATTTTCCTCAAACCAGAAATCATCAACCTATAACCAAGTTTGCAAATCAAAAACAAAAGACTACAAGACATTTTCTTCAACTCTGAAACAATCTGAAATCAAACCTGCATTTTTCAAATTATTAACCTACAAGAAGACCCGAGTTTCAAACAGAAGCAAGCTCAAAAATCAAGTCTTAGGTCGTCTTCATCAAGTTTCAAAACTTAGATCAATATTAAATTCAAAATTTCAGGTTTCAGGCCTCTGTCCAGAAACAGGTGAGTAAATTTTCCTCTTTAAAACCAGTTTTAATTAATCTCATGTGAAAAACCTATATGGAATATTGAATTTATGTCTGCATGACTGTTTTCTGGATTATGTCTGAGTTGTTATGTATATAAATGTGAATATCTATGTGAATATGTATATAAATACACTGCTTTATGGATTTACAGGCTTCAGTTTCATTTGAAAATTCATATATCTTTCTATGATCAAATTTAAACCATGATTCTTGAATGAAAAATGATCATTACAGAGTAGTATGAATTTTAAAAATAGATTCAAAGATATGTATCGAGTATTTATCTCAAAATATATAAATTACAGTGGATATCATAGTAATGCGTTAAAATTGAAGTTGTTAATTTAAATCTTTGATCATAAATTATGGTTCGTAAAGAAAAATCATGAATTTAGGTGTATAAATTGAGATTTTTAGTTTGGGATCTTATGAGATAATGGGATTTGAATGAATTTGGGTTTATCGCCAATTTCTGGCGATCGACGCAACTTGGGGTTTCGAGATCATGGTTGAAGATAGCCTGGGCGTAGGCGATCTCGAGGAAATTGGTCGCTAAAATTTTAAGCCGTTAAGGCGTCGGCGAGGGGTAGAATTAGGGTTTTGTTCGAGTTTTTGGCTAGGGTTGTTTCATGGAAAATGCGGCATCGTGGTGAACTGTGAAGGATGCGTTATAGGGGGATAGCTAGAGGGTAAGGAGACGAAGTTTTGGCCGAAATCTCGTGATGATCGGTGGTCTGTCGTGGTGACATCGATGGTCGGTGGTCGATTGTTTGGATTCCAGTTTTGGGCAAAAGCTCATTTCTGATTTATGGCTTGATCGAGGAAGCTGGGAGGTCGGAGTAATTGTGGGGGTCATTGGTGACCAGAGGGAGTCGACGAAGTAGATCGGAGGGCCTTCGTTGTCGTGTATACGTGCATGTGTGTCGTGGCGTGTCTGATGTATTGAGATGTGTTTTGCTTCGAGGAAGATGATGATGTAGCTCGATGTCGACTTGGGGTTTCGTGTAGAAGGAGGAGGAAGATGGTTTGGTTAAGCTCGAGAGCGGTCTCGTGGAAAATTGAATCGGGCCCGAGAATTTTAGTATGTTTTTTTAAAGTAAAGTTTTAATAAGTTTTCAAACCAATATTCTTTCCCAGGAAAATTAAGCAAGTTTCAAATAAAATATGGATCGGGGATTGAAATCGAGTTTCAAAATTAAGAATGTCTTTGATTTTAAAATTGTTTGGTTTGAGTAATTATTAGGATAATTAATTAATAATTCATAAGTATTTTCATATAAGGTTATGTAAGTAATTAGGAATAAACACTTATGAAATTGATTAAGTATTAATTACATAATGTAATTAATTAATTGATTACTTAGTATAAGTAATCATTGGATAATTACTACATAAGGAGGATAATTACCTTAGGGAAGTAATTAAGGAGTAATTACTTAGTGTAATTTATTAAAGGATTAATTTAAGTAAGCAATTAAAGGATAGTTAATTCTGAATGTGATTAAATAAAAGGGTAATTAACAATCGGAGATTAATCGGTTAGTAATTAGAGATTAATCAATGTAAGTAATTAGAGATTAATTACTTAAATAATAATTACTTAATATAAGTAATTAAAGGATAAATTTGTCAAGGATTAATTTAACTTGGAATTAAAGGTTAAATTAATTAATAATTAAAGATTAATTAATTGAGGATAATTAACCAATGGATAATTACTTAATGGAAGTAATTATGGATAATTAATAGGTAATTGAAAGATGATTAATTACTGGGTTGAAATTAATTAAATGATTTACAAAGAGCAGGGTTAAAAATAAAGTGATTGAAGAAATTTATTTAATTTATTTAAATTAATTAAAATTGGTGTGACCAATTAATCTTGCTTATGAATGATTGAATGATATGTTATGCATTGGATATTTGATATTTCTAATAAGTGATTGTGATGATATGTGATATGTTATGTTTGGGTTGAATCGTGATAATATGTTGACTATCTATGATGAACAACAATGTAAATATGTAATTCTAGATAAATGGAATGGTTAGAACTTAAACAGTTGTTATGAGATGACATTGGAATCGAAGAGATCGGGGTCGGGTATCAGCAAATACCCGAAACCACTTCTATTTGTAATATGCAATAATTCTTTATGAATTTGATGAATTTTGGAATTTTAGGCTGGAATAAAATGAATGATATAGACTTGGTCATTTAATCTGAGTAGAAATGCTTAGATATGATTGTAGATGTGATTTTGACTATGGTAAGTTAAGAACTCGAGATAAGGAACGAGTTACCCCGGGTTTTAAATAAGTTTTATGCTCTGGTATTCCATGTTGGATAGGTTTACTCACGTTGGTTTCCAGCCTGACCCGGGTGTTACTTTGATGTAGTGCTCGGGTCAGACCGAGTATTACAGATTTTCAGGTAAGGACATTCTGGAGCTCAAGGTGAGCTGGATGGCAGAAACGTATGGAGTGTTTCCCTGTGATATATTGTTATTTATTCTGGGACAGGTTATTTTAACTGTCCAGTGATTGTGAAATATTGTAACTCTGATGTATTAAAATGTAATTGACTGATTTTGTTTTCTTTGTGTAAAGAATATTATTTGATATTATATTTTATCCGCTGCGAATGTGAGATTCTGAGTTTGGTTTTCTGTTTCTTCTGATTCTGTATCTTTTCTTCTTCTCTTAACTATCTGGAATTTTCGGGATCGAAAATTCTGGGTCGTTACATCTTTATTAGATGAATGGGCTGGATTATGTCTTTACTTAAAACTGAAAATTCAAGTATTGTGGTTAATGATATATTAGGAAATAAAATTCAATCGAAATATGGTCTAGAAAAGGTGATCCATTATCACCTATTTTGTTTAACTTAGCGGTGGACATTTTTGCTAGAATTATCAAACTAACACTAGTAATGAGAGTTTATACAACGTTGGAAATGAAATTATGAGTAATGGCATATGCATTCTATAGTTCGCGAATGACGCCATGCTCTTTACATCACACTCACCTAGACATATTATAGTACTTGAGTTTATATTATATAGTTTTGAATTACTCTCTGGACTAAAGATTAACTTTGATAAGAGTTCTGTGTTAGTTTTAAATGATATGGATAGGATAGAAAATTAAGTCGCTTGTACATTAAATTATAAGACTATGAAATTTCCCATGGAATATTTAGGATTTTAATTAAGACCGATCAAACTCAAACATGATGATTGGCTAATAATAGATAAAATTAAGAAAAGATTAACTAGATGGAATGGTAGATTTTTATAAAGGGTAGGTAGGATAGTCCTTATTAGCTTTTTTTGTCAACGTCACTCTTTTGTTGGACGTCATTTTATCGCTTTACAGAACGGTAATTAACAAAATAGATAAAATTAGGAGGGATTTTTTATTGAATGGTGATTATCCTAACAATAGTTCAAAATGTTTAGTTAATTGGAAATAGTATGTAAATCTAAAGAAGAGGGGGGGGGGGTTGGGCATTATAAATTTACACAATTTAAACACTTCTTTATTAGGAAAATGGTTATGAAAATTTACAAATAATAATGAGAATTTAATTTGGAAAGAAATAATAGAATCAATGGTATAATGGTATTTATAATATAAAACATATTTCCTTTAATAATACAGATAATATCTCTTATTTTTAGAAATCAATAATAAAAAAATTATGATATTTATATATTAAGAATTAATAACGTGGTACATTCGGAGAATAATACTTTTTTTAGCATCATAGTTAGATATCGATAATTCTTATTGAAGCGGAATTTAATGAACTTTACGAAATTTATAATTTTAAAAGTGTGTTGCTTTTTGAAAAATTTAGAGAAAAATTAATTTTTCTATGCCAATTTAGTTTTAATCATACTTTAGTTGAAAATACATTATCGAAGTTTGCCTCACATTGTGCTAAGTTTGAATTATATAACATTGGTAATAAAAATTTCTTTAAAATATGGTGTTGGCACAATAATAAAATTTATATAGCACACTCTTTTTCTAAACTTCTTAACATTTCGGGTACAAAATTGAATATATTTTGATATAATTTGAAAGATAATACTCCTTCTAAAGCTAAAGTACATATATGGTTAATTATACATGGAAAATTAAATAGCACTAAACTATCAAATAGGAAAAATATAGCTATTGATAATAAATTCTTTTTCTTTAATGTAGGAAAAGAAAATATTTCACATTTACATTTTGAGTGTCATATCACTAATTATATTCTTACAAAATGTCTTAACATTTTTTACTTTAATATAATTAATAATGATATTAATTGTGAATTATTTTGGAGTAAGCTTAGATTTCATTATAATGGTTTTCATAGATTAGCAATTGAAATTATTTTTACTATAATATGTTGGTATTTATGGTTTGAAAGGAATCAAAGGGTTTTTAATGATATAAATACTGTAGTAGACAATTTAATATATACAATTTCTTTGTTTTTTGTTGACTGGATTTCAAACCCTTGTTATAAATAAATATAATAATATTAATTTCAATGAATATCTTAAAAAAAAAAAATCTCCTATTAATTTGGTTAAGAAAAATGTAGTAATTAGAAATAGAAATAACAATAACTTTATATACCTTTTTAATTGACATGTATGCCAATGAATTCTACATTTTACTATATTTAGGAAATTAGTTAGATTTTAAAATGTTGCAATTTTGAATATAGCGTTCATCTCAAAATTTATGAATTTATTCTAGATGGTAGAAAGAATAGTAATGAACCAAATTTAGCTTCCTTGGACACTTTTACTAATGATACATTTGATACTTCATTTTTATTGGAATATTAGCCTCGAATCAGAATTATCATTAATTTATTTGTTTTTAGTTAACTGAAATGCTTTATACCCTTTATTGTTTCTTACTCAGTTTTATTTATATTATCTTTTATTTTATTGTTTATTTGACAAGTATATTTTTATTTAGCATATATATATATATATATATATATATATATATCTGTGTGTGTGTGTATGTATATATATATGCACACGCGCGCGCGCACACCTATGTATTGGTCCTACACTTTCGGTTTAGTCTTTTTTGCAGCTTTACGTAGACCTGTTGGATTGGATGGATTTAGCTAATATTAAGGGTATGATCACTCATCTTTTTTAAGGGATTATATCATTGTAATATTTTGTTACGGTCCTTTTCTCTGTAGCATTTTTTTTTCCATATTTCTTTCCTCTTCTAATAGATGATCACTCATTTCTCTCAAAAATAGTGCTAAGTTGAAAATGTGTTGCATCCAAAAAGCACTATGCACTGTAGCAGGGATTTGCGGAACTTTAGTGAGGCTTTAACTGCATAGGTATGGATAACCCTAAAATAATTTGGGACCATTCAATATTGATTGGCCAAATTTATATTAGCAACATAATTTCTGTAAACTAAAAAAATATCATTTTTATACATTATAGAGGCAATTCATAAAACGTTTACGAACATCTATTTTATTACTTCGAGAAACGATTGTTGTTTCAAGAAATGCCAACTTCGTGATGAAGGCAATTATTTTAGAAATTATTAATAGTAAAATGGATTTGAATACGATCCAAAGAAAAAATTGATTGCGAAGGATGAAATGAAATTAACCAAGCCTAAACGGACGCAACACATTAGAATGTTTAATAAGTGTTATCCCACATTAAAGAGAAAACATGAGTTTCTTATAAATGTCATCGATAAAGCCATTAAGAGTATCGATCTTCCATATGGTACAATGCACAAATCCCGAAAAGAATCCAAGTACAGTAACAAAATATGACTTTGATAATTATATCTAAAGGGATAGGATCCATCGATTGCAAATATGTCTTCAGAACAAGGCAAATGCAGGTGAAATATAGCAAACAACGTTGATAAGAATAACATCGTAAATTTCAATTGTTGAAATTAGCGTAACAGATTTGTCATTCATCATGCTTAAATTAATTCAGATTTCACGCCCAAATTATCAACAGGTATGACTTTGAATTTTGGTACATATATCACTAAACCATAAAAGATATCTGGTAGCATCCAGAAAACACTACAAAGCCTGCAGTAGCATTATAGAAAATGTTGTTATAGAATGTGCAACGTAAAGTCCAAACTTTTCTGTTGTATTTCCAAAAATGCTGCCGTAAAACCAACATGTTGCACCTGTTAATCGACGGAATTTCTATCGAGTTATAAAACCATCGAAGTACTTATAATAAAATTTATACCACAAGCGCGCGGTGTACGCTTGTAGTATGTGGCGAATACGGGTTGATCCACAGGGAATTGATGATTTTAAAAATCTATTCAATCAAATTAAACCAAAGTTGAAGAGTGTGATTAGCTAGAAAATGAGAAAAATGTCAAAAAGAAAGTGATAAAAATATGAGAGTTAAATGACAATTTAGAGATAATTCCACTCTCTAGATCATATAGTTCAACAAATTATGAAATTATGATCTCTCTTTTTTTGGTCATAAGTGAATTTAAATGATGTGTTTATCATACGTATGACTCATTTGTACTATTGATTAGCTCAACATAAGCCATCAAACTATAACACAACTTTTAAACCACTTACTAACTCTAATGAAAATGACAACAAAGTTGAAAATGAAATCTATTTTAAGTATAGCCTATTAACTATTAATTAGAAATATAGACCATCAAATTTGAGTTTCAAATCACTTTCTTATGCCATAATCATATTTTGATGAAGAGGCATTTGTGTTAGTGATTGTATAAGCATAGCCTATTTGGTATCAACAATATAGGCTATCAAATTCAAAACAGGAACAACAAATTAAACCACTTCAAGAATTGTCATTAAGCACAAAAAAGAGCTATAATTATCAAAATATTGAAGCTACATGATTAGAGGCTTCATTACCCCTAAATTGAAGGGATTATCCTATCATATTTGTTATCAAAACAACAAATATCGCTTGCAATATGAAAGAAAAAGAAAAGGAAAAAGAGAGAAAAGGAAAAAGAGAGAAAAGTAAAGAAACAAAACTATTCTACATGCATGAAAAATAAATCTACACAATTAACATGAAAGTAAATAAACAAAAGAAGCATGTAAAAGAAAGAGAGCACTAATTAACATTGCATAGAAAAAAGGAAAAATACATGAAGTAAAAATGGCTAAGTAACCATGGAAAAGAGAAAGAGAACTTGTCTTTTATTTTGAGCCTAAACTAATGAAGAGGAAGAGGGAGGTTACATGAAACATAAAGGGTATATATACATGTGTTAAACCCTAATTCATATTTTTAGGGAGTGTCCAAAATACCCTTGAGAAAGTGTGGAGGCCAAGTAATCATTAGCTTGTACTAATCATCATTTAAGTGTACATGAAGTTATTAATTCCATAAGCATGTGCGTTAGCCTCTAATTTGTATATCAAGGTAAGAGGGTGGAATCCTCCATGTTCTTCACTTTGAAGTATTTCCATCTTCATTCTTTTCTGCACGCATATTTCATCATAAAACCACTTGTAAAATTCACCAAATTTCCTACGAAACAACATAGAAAATTTCAAGTAAATTTTCACAATTTAATAAATGCACAAAAATGATCATTTTACCCGTACATGAAGATGAATATGTGACAATTTGAAAATAATTTTAAATTTTGGTTTAAACAAGTTAAAATACCCAATATGATCATTTATTTAATTTAAATAGATTAAATATGGTTGTAAAAATATGCACAATTACGTGCGCATCAAATACCCCCACACTTATCTTTTTATTCGTTCTTGAATAAAGAAAAACTAAGATAAATCCGTTTTCGTAGGGAGCACGATTGCATTGAGCGTATGCAACAAGCCGTTAAGCCTCTGGGTCTCCCCAGTAGGACGAGTGTTGTCTCGTATGAGTTTTCAGCAGATACTGCCCACAAAATCCAAACGCAAGATGAAAATATTTACAAAATGCATGATTTATTTACAAAGAGATAAATGCAAATTTTTGAAAATATTTACAAATGAAGGATTTATTTTCAAATTGACACTAATAAGTTAAATATAGGTTTTGGTTATTATCTTGAAAATTTATGTCATTTACTCGTCAAAATTTCCAACAAAAATCAAGTTATCATAACAAATAGACTGTAGTTTAACTCGTTGTTTTGGTTAATAACACAGCGTAACTATGAAATGGATCCTTAGTTGATTATCAAAGTTTATCAAAACGGTATTTTCATTTCTTTTCAATAACAAATCAAATCAAATAAGTAAAAATAGTGCTAGGATTTCAATTTCTTGCTCTCTCATTATTTGCAAGAAAAATTACAGACCTAGCTCAAGTAAACTGAGGCCAGATATACTACCCATGCACTGCCTTTCGGGCTTATGTGAGGAGAGTACAGAGCATGGCGAGTGCACACACTTTCGTGCATACACCTATCGACCGTGGGTGGTTTTTATTAAGTCTATTTTTTACATGTGTTCCATACATGCATAACCGTGAGGACTTTTAAATGAGTATGAAAGCACATAATTCACCCATGCATAACCGTGAGGACTTTTAAATGAGACTGAATACTTTGGATGTTATTATTATTTTTATATATTTTTCTTAGAGAGAGAGAGTTTTGTAAAATCATCTTAGCACCATTTAACTTAGAAGACAAAAAAATGATATATCTTTACTTTAAATCAACCACTTTTTAAAACAAAGATTTTCAATTAGAATGTATTTCATAATCAATACGTATGAATCTTCCTATATACTAGTTAAACCATTGTTATCTGCAATAAAACTTCATTTTTATTTTTGTTAAGACGAATAAATTTTCAAAAATTTCAATTTAGTAAACCAAAACCATATATTTATCCTATAGTGTTTCTTTAAAAAAAAAATCAAAAGAAAATTTGTTTATGGGATTTTTTTCTTCTTTTTTTTGATATTTTTTTTGAGTTTTTAAAAGAAAAAGAAAAAAATAAACCATGAAAAATGAAGATGAGTCTCCACCCACACTTGATTTTGACTGTGTCTCACAGTCAATCGAAGTGAAAGGAGAAAAATAAAAATAAAAACATGACCTTTAATTAAATGAAAATTAATGGTTTTACATAAGATCAGAAAGTATATCTTCAAAAAGTAAATAAAATGGTCTTCCAAAGACCGATTCATTTGTCTCGCCAAGTATGCGAGACACAGCTCAAGCTCAGAAAACCAAATCATAAAAGATTTCGAAGTTGAACGTTGATTTGAATAAATGAATGTCGTTTTATTAAAAATCGTATGAGTTGTTTTATTGTCGATGATTTTTGGTTTCGATAAAATAATTAGGTGAAATTCAAGTTTATTTTCACCAAATTGAAATTCAAATTTGTCATTGAAAACTTCTTCAAAATTATTGATTTCAAAGTCAAAATGGTGATTTAAATCTACCCATTTGGAATTTAACAACTCGTCTTCGAAAATTCCATAAAATTCATGTTCATTAAATTCGTCTTCCTTTATTGGATTATCAGCAACTTTATTACATGTCTCTAGTTCAAAATCCAAAGTCGTTGTATTCAAATTTTCGACATCGAGAAAAGGAAGATCGAATTTTAAATTTGGTTCCACACCCTCAAAAGAATTGGAATCCAACTCAATTACTGTGTTTTCAACAACTTTATTAAGATTGTTATTTTCAATTTCTAAAGTTGTTATTTCAAAATCATCGATTTGGATAAAAGATGGATTATCTTTTGACTCGTCACACATTGAAATTTGATTTTGTTTCTCACGAAAATTTTCCAATGTTTTAATCAAAAAATTCGTATGATCATCGTAAATTTCATTCATTTGATCAACAAAATCAAATTTGTAATTATTAACATGAAAATTTTCGATTTGGACTTGTTGAGAACAAGAATTGTCAATTTCGATAAACGGTAGATTATTATTTGATTCTTCGCAAGTTGAGATTTGATTATGATTTTCACGAATTTTTTTATATTTTTCAAGCAATAAATCCCCGTTATCTTTTTCCATTTAGTCTACAAAATCAAATTCATGATTATCAATTTTTCATTTTTCATTTTGAATTTGTTGCTAACCAAAGTTTTCAATCGTATCGTTATTGAAACTATTCCCATTGCCAAAATTATTTGAAAATTGGTTCACATTTTCGTCTTGATTTTTAAATTCATTTTGAAGCTTGAAATTGAATTGGCATGGGTTACACTTGAAATCATTCAAATTTTGAAGTGAATTCAAATTTTGACTATTTTGACTTGAACTCTTGCACAAATATAAGTTGCACAAATCGTTTATACTTTGATTTTGTTGTGTAGAGAGTTCAAGTAAAGACGAAATGCTAATTTTGAGATTTGAGGGTTGGTCATCGTTTTGAAAAGTTTATTGTCCAAAATTCGAATCGTTTAAAGAATAATTTTCTTTAAAATATCCATACGAATTTGAAGTGAAATCATATGTATTATATTGATTTTCACAACTATTGTAAAATTCAAGTGAATATGGAAATTCGGATATTTTCAACAATGTGTTCGGTTTTTTTATATATATAAAGGAAAAATATTTACAAATAGAATTTATTTTTCAAAAGGGAAATTGATTTTTGTTTTGTTTTTGGATTTTCAAAAAAAAATTGCCTTTTTTTAAAAAGGTTTTATATTTTTTTTTTGGATTTTTGAAATTTCAATTTTTTTTTGGATTTTTGAAATTTCAATGGAAAAATATTTAAAAATTTCAAAGAAAAATAAAAGAAATATTTACGATTTTTTTAGTTTTGGGTTTTAAAATGTTTTTTTTAAATATGCATGAACTAATGCAACTAAATGAATGCAAGGGTTAATTACAAATTATTTATTCTAAGTTAACCCAAAATTGTATGCTCACACGTTGGCTTAGATAAACAAGATAGTTCTCATCTAGGTAACGGACATGATTTATCGGTGCACCACGAATCACCGTAGCAATGTAGCCGAAGGTTTTAGTACCTTCAGAGGAACAACTACTATAATATTTACGGATCACCGCAATATTTATAAATGGTTATTACTCTGCCGTAGCCTAGACACCAAGAAATTAAATTGTTCAAAGAAGTCAACTTGTCAATATACAATTAAGTGTTATCGATGTCTAACCGTTATTATTAACAAAATCTAAGATGAAATGCAAAAACTGAAATTAAATGTGTATAAACAATGCAACCATGAATGAATTTTTGTTTTGTTTTTGAGCTTTTGAATTATTATTTTTGTTGCTTTTTTTTTATAAAATGCAGGAAAACAACAATGCAAGGCAAATAAAAACAATAGATAGGGCTGTATAAAAGCAACAATTTTTTGTAGCAAGCAAGCTAAGCATTTTATTTTCGGCAAGCAGTTGAGCGAAGCAAGCAACTTTTTCAATATTCTTGAGCAACCTGAAACTAAAAATAAGATATGTTCAATTTTTCATATGAAAACAACTTTTTTTATTAGAACAGTAAATTTTTTTTAAGAACTAAAAACAATTACTCTTAAAAAAATTTAACCAAAGAAAAACTAACTCTTTTTTTTTTTACTTCAAGACCGGCCAAAACTCAAGTGAACAAAATAAATCACTTCCAGGTTTCCACTAATCGACTAAAATCCACAAATCCTCCGATTCAACAAATAAAACGAAACAACAAATCCTAAAATCAAATCCTGCAATTTCCAAATCAATAATTCGCGAATATGTGAAGGCGATTAAGGCTTCAGGGTCGAGGCTTGTGAATTGGAGACGACGACAAGTGTCGCGAATGGTTCGGAGTGGAGTCTGCTCAATGTTGAGGCTGATGGCGAATGTATGTGGGAGTCGCGGTAGTAGGCGATGGGTTGGTGGTGGAGTTCGAAGTGGTTGAGGTCGATTGTGGCTGGTAGTGGGGTTATCTAATTAGGAATTGGGGAGGCAACGGTGATTATAAGTTGCCGTGGTGTTCGATGATGTTCACTGCAGTTTGAAGTTGGTCGAGTGGCGAGCTGCTGTGACGTGTGGGGATCGATGTCGATTTGGTCGAGATTGGGTTTGGATTTCTTCTGAGGTGGTTGAGAGTTGCTGGTGGTAGCTCAATGGTTTTGTGGTTTTGTACAGTTTGATGCCGTTGTGAAATAGTAGAGGTATGTAGCTGTTGCTTGTACTGCACAGAAGTGATGTTGATGAGTTAATGAGGTTTGTTCGACAAGGCGATGGTGGCTTTGTATGTAGGTGAAGTGTGGATGATAGGTCGTTGCTGACTGATGTAGCAGCTGGGTGAATGTGAGTGAAAAATGACAGTTGACAGTATGTTTGGTGTGAATGGTTGTTTGTGGGTATGAGGTAGGGATGTTGAAGAGTGGCAGTGGTGAATCTATGGTAGTATGGGAGGTATGGAAAGATGATATATTGAAGATCATTGATGACAATGTGGTTTTAGACGTGGGCAAGTGGAACTGTGGTATGGGGGATGAATTGTGGTAGTTTGAAAATGTATCTGGTATATGGATGAAGTGTAGTTGGATGTGGAAGGTTCAATGAATGTTTGAATGGTGAAATTGAAGTTGAGAGGAGTACAATTGTGCTGTAAGCGGTGGGTTTTTGTCGAGACTATTGGTAGAAGGCGATCATGGTAGGCTGCTGGTCAGGAGTAGGGTTGGCAGTTTGAGGATCTGAACGTAGGAAGATGGTTTGGTGGTGATGTTGTATTTGGAGATGGTGGTATTTTTAGTGATATGGTTGATGGCAAAAATGTCTGCTGTGGAAAGTGATTGTTAGACAGGGTTGTAATGCAGTGTTTTGTATAGGAATGGAGAATGTATTTCTGGTGAGGCAACAGTGTTTTGTATAGGAATGGAGAATTTATTTCTGGTGAGGCAGTAAGGGGTTAGGTAAAGAAACAGTGCAAGATGGTTATTGACAGTGTGGGTAAGCAGTTGATGGTTAGTAGATAAGGAGGTATGCCAGAAATTTATAACAGAAGTGTACAACTGGGTGGATGTGCAGGCAATGTAGAATGTGTTTATGGCAGAGGGTGTTGACGATGGACTTTGATGATGTTGTGGTGTGTTGATGTATGTGAAGTATGAAGAAATGGGTTGGGGGACTCTGTGTAGGAAGAGTGCACAAAACTGTGCACTGTTATGTTACAGTAAGTAGTTTGACAGAGGGCTGTGAAGCAGAGAGAAAGTGGTAAACAAAAATGAAATCAGAAAGTGGTAAACAAAATGAAATTTGTAGATTCAAAGATAAAATGCCAAATTGTAAATGTAAATGTATTTGAAAATGGGTTGTTTTTTTTTTCAATTGAGATTGTGTGAATGATTTTTTTCAGAATATGACATGCAAATGCAAATGGAATTAGAACAATAACAAACACACAAATGAAAATGCAAGCAAAAATCAAACAAAAACACAAATTATTTTTTTTATACATGCAAACACACAAATAAAATCACACAAAAATAATCCGAAGAATAGAAAATTAAAATCAAAACAACTTTCTGGCCACGGCGCCAAAAGCTTATTAATCGACGGAATTTCTATCGAGTTAGAAAACCGTCGAAGAATTTATAACAAAATTTATACCGCAAGCGCACGGCGTACACTTGCAGTACGTGGCAAATACGGGTCGATCCGTAGGGAATAGATGATTTTAAAAATCTATTCAATGAAATTAAACCAAAGTTGAAGAGTGTGATTAGCTAGAAAATGAAAAAAATGTCAAAAAGAAAGTGATAAAAATATGAGAGTTAGATGACAATTTAGAGATAATTCCGCTCTCTAGATCATATAGTTCAACAAATTATGAAATTATGATCTTTTTTTATCATAAGTGAATTTAAATGATGTGTTTATCATAAGTATGGCTCAAGTGATTTTTATTGTATTTTATTTGACTTGGGATTGCGGGTTTGAAATGATAGAACCCGGGTTTTCTTTTTAAATTGCAGATTGAAATAATATATATCTGCATCACTTGACCTAGGTTAGAAAATTATATACAGACCCCGCGGTATATTTTTAAATAAATTTTCATAGGATGTATATTTTTAAAGTATGAAATTTTGATTTAAAAATATACATTTTATGGTTTTGAGAAGGCTAAATATTTAGTTTTGAATTTGTGAATTTAAGTATAAAAATTTGATGTAAATGTGATTTTTGACTTTAAATTATATTTTTTTAAATGTAAGTAAATAATGGAAATTATATTTAAAAGTTTTGAAATGATATTGAAGTAAAATGTTAAAGTTTTATTAAATTTATAAGTTAAGAAAACGGTAAATTTTGACTTAACAAATGAATTGAGTTTTTAATTGAATGTTTGATTTTAAAATTTTGTTGTGATAAATTATATGTTAAAATTATTTAAATGTGGAAATTTGAAGTCTAAAAATATGTTTTATAAGTTTAAAATTTACGAAAATTGAAGTTTTATTGTTTCTGAAAAGTTATAATAAAATCTGGAATTTTATTAACAGCATTTCCCAAAAATTCTACAGTCTTATGACATCATTTTCAAATGCTGTTGTTTTTGAATTTAACTACGTTGAAATAACTAAATATCTATTACGGCATTTTATAAATGACGTTCCTGAACTAAACTATTTTGGAAACTATAAGCTATAATAGCACTTTATAAATGCTGTCTTTGCTATAATTTGACAATGTTTTATAATATTATAGATTTTAACACTATTTGAGTTATATTTAAAGTGTTAAATGATTTAACTTATGGAATTAATTATTTGTGAAATTTCAGGAGTTTTGAATATAAATTAATATTTAAATTTGAATTTCAAAGGAATTTAAATTGAATTTAAATTTAAATAATGATTACTTTGTTATGTGCTAAATGGAATGAAATGAGATAAATGAATCTTTGAATGAAATTTTGAAAGGTGTTTTGTAATGATATTTGAAATAATAAATGAATGACATATTTGGTTTTAAAATGGTATTTAAATTGAATATTTGAATTTGAATATGATAATGAATTTATAATGGATTTGAAAGGAAATGATTTTGAAATGGTTTTTAATGACATATTCTTTATTTTGATAAAGAATGTGAATTTGGAATGATATTTGATTTTGATAAATGAATATTTGAAATTTATATTAATATGAAAGGTATTTGGTTTACTTGTAATTCGGGTTTATTTTAATGATATTGTATTTTATTAAGTGATTATCTCGAAGCTAAACAATATGAAAGTGAATTTGATATATATATATATATGTATATGTATATGTATATGTATGTATGTATGTATATATGAGATTTTCAACTTTAGTTTTGAAATGTGGGATATTAAACCTTTGAAATATGTTAAAGGTTGAATAGTTTATTTTGTAGATTAAATCTGTATTTGAAATTTGATAAGATTTGAAATGGTTTCTTGGGAAATTGAATTGAATTGAAACTAATGGTTTGAATTGAATTAAATTGGAAATTTGAAATTTGGGTTAAATTGAATAAATTTGCAAAATGTAAACAATCAAAGGAATATTTCATGATTTCAAATGTATGATTTCGAAATGTTATGATTTTCAAACTGTAATGATTTCAAATATTTTGGCTTCGAAAGAGTTATAACTTTGAAAGTATGCTTTTTGAAAGATGAATATATGTTTGAAATGGAAATGATATCGTATTGATTTGAATATAGTTTTGAATATAAAAATGGTTTTTGTTTCGAAGTACAAACTATTTTGGAAGGAATATAGTTTTGAAATGGAATGATTTGACTTTTGAAATGACCACGACGTTATAATAATGATTGGTTGTTAAAGAGACCAGGATCGGAAGTTGTCATACTCTCTGCGAACACCGAAAATCACTTTAACAACTGTGTACGCAGTGGAGATTCCAGAATGAAGTAGGATGGTGGCGACGTTCTTGAGGTATATTACGTGGACCCGACTCCCGTGAGTTGGCTTAAGGTGGCTAAAACAGGAGCTATCTCGGGCCAAAAACGGTAGCTCCTCTGGTGTCGAACACACTTCTTCGATACTATACTCTTATTTGTGGTTGATTTGATGGCCATCCTCGGATTTTGATTTGGGAGTATGTTCCGAGGTGGGCGTAGTGGCTGCTACGTTACCACCAGCCCGTGTGCGTAATTGGTATATCTACTCTGGCATTGCCTTGTGTGCCGTGTCACCTACCATAGCGAGCCTTACTACGAGTTTGTTTTTCTCCCGTAGCCCATGGAGTATTTAGGGTAGTCTCCCGATCTAGAGATACGCTGATACTGGATGGACTACGAGACTATTACATGTTAAGATGAATATTGGGTCACTCCTTAACGCTATTTTAAAGTAAGTTTATTTTACTGTAGATGTTATTATAATAGCGCAATATTACAACATAGTAAATAGTTTAACGGATCCTTAAAGGATGGACGGTCCCAAGCATCCTTTAAGTTACTGTTGCATTTTGTAACCCTTCACCTGAGTTGATTTACAGTTTATAAGTATTTATGTCCTAACTCGAGTGTTTTGTGTTTTGCCTTACGCTCGAGTCAGACTGAGTGATTCAGCATTCAAGACTCACCCTCGGAGTTGGAGTTTTGCTTGAAGATTCAGCCATCTATTTTGCTTTCAGTATCCAGTAATTTCAGTGATGTATTCTGATTTGTACCTGATGTATCTTGTTACTCTTCTGTTGTATCTTGTTTAACTCTGGTGTATCTTATTTTATATAGTAGCTTCATGAACTACTATCTCTTTTAATTCCGCTATATTATTATTTACTCTGTGTTTGTGATCTGTGATTATTTATTTACTGTATATTCTGAGATTTTCCAAATTTTATTTACAACATGGTATTTTGAGAAATTCAAGTCCGACACGTGCAGATGCGAATGGTCGAAAATATTGGGTCGTTACATGTGGTATCAGAGCTTTGGTAGCTCTAGGCAAAACTCAGCATATATGGTAAATGTATTTACAGAATCACTTTCATTCGAGTTTGAATCTCTTCCTTTTTACTCAATTCCTTTGAATTTTGGAACGTTCCCTGCGGTTCCAAAATCCATTCGTGTCCCTCACTATTTGTCTTCTTTTGATTCTGAAGTATCCCATAACTCCACTTCGAATGATCTTTGTAATATGTCGACGGTCTCACCAATCTGAAATTGATTTGTAAAGGGGTGAATCTCCTTTACAACGACATCAATTCACCAAAGATTTTATATCCTCGGTTTAGATGCTAGTATCTCTTATTATCTAGAACTCTATCTCTTGAGACCGAATGTAGATTTTTCCCCAAAAATCCACATCGATCTTATTCTTCAAGTCACGATTGACCTGGTTAAGGTTGCCCGTGATTTATATAAGCTTATCCATCTTCCTATTCTATTCATCTCATCTTTGTTTCTAACTCATCTTCAAATAATTCTTGAAGTGTATTTGTAAACTAATATTTAAAATGTTTTATATATTGTGTTGTTTGAGTTGCTGATGTTGATTTGGATTTCTGATCGATTCGTCTGATCAATGCTATCGATAAGATATTCAAAACACTTGAACAGAGCAAACTTACACAATATGCTTTTTTTTTCAAATTTAGTACTGAAATAGATTTTGTAACTATATTACAAATTTTACTGAATTTTATTTGAATTGGTTGTTAAGAAATAATATTTGATTTTATATATCATTATCTCTTGTTTCATATATGAATAATTGAACTAAAACATGGTTATAAATTTATTTGGAAATTTAAAATGAATTTAAACATGAATTTGAGAATTTAATTTCCGATGGATATCAAACCTTGTATTTAAGTTTTAAAAGGACATATTATTTAAAGTATTTTCGAATAGAAATTTGTTTCCAAAGAATTTTAAAGTTTAAAATTAGTGCTCTTTTCTTTGTCCCTGAAAAATAACTTCGGTGATGACTGCAGCATCATCGACATTCATTTTCGAGTTTCGAAGTAAAGAGACCATTATATAGTCTTGCTACAGTTTTGATTGGTGAATTTAATTAATTTGAATTTCTAAAATAAGACTGGATTTATTAGATATGCTGATATATGATTTAAATTTGAATGGAGATGTATATATATATATATATAGTATACGTACATTTATTTATCTTTAAATAGTTTGGAATTTACCGAAAATTTAATTCCAAAATTTTATCTTGAAGGATAGTTTCAAGTATAATTTCAAGATTTGGATAAATATTCAAGCTTGAAATGATTAAATTAGAAAGTTTTATTTGTATAATACATAATTTCATTCCAATATAACTTACCTTAATTTTTAGAAGTTGTGTAGTTGGATAATATACCATATAAAAAGATTTTATAAATAAATTTTAAGTGGTTATATTAAATGTTATACACTTAAATTTTAGTTATAAAATGATTAACAGTGGTAAATAAAGAAAAGGTAATGGAATAATTTACAATATAAAATGATGTTAAAGGAACTAAGAATAAATATAAAGCAGTTATAATAAGTGTAAATATATTTAACATAGGTGATAAAATATATTAAGAGGAATAAATTTAGTTATAATTATGAATAAAGAAGATTTAAATTTATTTAATACATTATGAGTATAATAAATGATTTTTTTCAAATCCATGATTTTAGAGATTGTTAATCTAAGATAATTGGATGATAAGATAATGAAATTAGAGATAGTTAAGATTTATTTAACTTATGTAAATTTAATTATCAATTCAAGTTGAAATTTTCATGATTTCAAATTTATTATCTTATTTTGTTTTTCAAACTATCTTTTGGTTATCCTTATTTCCCTTATCTTGCTACAGAGTGGGGAAGCTATTGCTTATACCAGTCTGTTTGGAAACCTTTCTATAATCTTTGGTACTCATTTTTGAATCTGAGCACTTCTTGCCATCCACAAACCGTCGGTCAAGCGGAAAGGGTGAATTAGATTCTAGAAGATCTTTCTCGTGCTTGTGTTCTAGATTCTGGAGGATCATTGGAAGATCATCTCCACCTTGTTAAACTTACCTACAACAACAGTTATCAGGTAAAATTTCAATCTTTTTGTCATCTTGTCTTAATCCTATTTCTTTCTATTTTTTCTGCGTTTTTCCGTACCTCATTCCTTTTCGGGGACAAAAAGTTTTGAGTGGGGGAGAGTGTAGCAACCATGCATTTTATGATTATTTTAATTGTATCTTTTAATCATTTTAATTAAATTTCTAATTTAAAAACATTATTTCATTTATTCAAATGAATAATTTTTGTTATTTTAAATATAAATTTTGATTTGTATGCGAATTAGAATTTTAAACATGAATAAATAGAATATTTTCCAAAAATGTGAATTTTGGTCAATATGGTCAAACTTTGACTTTTAAATTTAAAATTTAAATTTTTGAATTTTTGAATTTTATCTTTTATTATGAAAATAAATTTTATTGTATACTGTTTTTCGTTTCATTGAAATCCGATTAATATTATGAAAGTTATGTTTTTTACAATATTGTGTGTAAATTGATTTATTTAACAAAATTGTTTATTTTAATTTATATAAATAATATTTTTGTTTGTTCTAATTTGTGTATATATATGTAACATGACATGTTATATATATATTTTATTTTTAAAACATTTTATAAGTGTAGTTATAATTTTCAAATGTTAATTGTATATTGTTTACAAATTTTTAAATTCTAGTTCAATTTAATAACTATTTTCTTATTTATTTTCTATTTTTCCTAAAATTATTTATTTATTTTCTTTTTCCACTTTATTTTGTTTGACTTTTATTTTATTTACTGAATTTTTATTTTGTTTATTTTTATTTAAAGAAATGGAAATTTAAAGAGTCAAAACCCTTTCATTTTCCTTGTGTCTTTCCATTAACCTTTGTCTTTTCATTTTCTTGCCTTTTCACTTCATTGGTTTAGCCGTACACATCTCTTTGCTTCAGCCATGACTTTCTCATTCATTTCACGTGAGAAATATTTCTCCTCATCCTCAAAACTCATGGCTAAAGAAAAGGTAATGGCTTCTTCCACGTTTTCGACTTTTTCTCTTAACTTTTTTCCTTGTTTTCATTGTTTTTTTTTTGGCTTGATTTTCCTTGCGCTTTGCTAGGCCACTATCACCTTCATATCCACCATCCTCTCCACCATCACCAGCTGTAGCAACCATCTCCCCCTCCTCTGACCAAGACAGTGGCCGTGACCTTTCACTTGAAGCCAAATCCACCAAATTGCCTAGTCGAGCCTAGAAATTCACCCACCCCTTCATTGTTCACTTCGGCCACCCCCTTAGCCACCACCACCAGCATCTACACCACCTCTGGCCATCACCTATCATATGACCTGACCTATACTTGCCTTTGGCCGAGCCCAATCTATGACCAAGCCGAGCCAAAAGTTGAACCAAACCCCACCATTTAGCCTTGATCCTATGTATGCTCCATGTTGCAACTTCTACCCTTCATCTCCATGTTTTCATGCATTATTGATACTTAACCCGAGCCTAAGCATGATCATGGCCGAGCATAGAGTCCCCTAAGGCCAAGCATTGGAGTGGTAAAAGCTAGTTCAATTTATCTTGTTCTTTTTGCTTTTTATCTCAACTAGTTTCAATATTGTTTTGGTTGAATATTCATATGTATGTTGCTTTATTTTATTGGTTGTTTACAAGATCATTATCTTGGCTCTCTCCACTCACTTGAATCATAGTCGTGTTGTGTCATGCCATATCGTGCTTTCTGGATTTGTTCTGTGTGTTTTGATTGGCTATCTCCAGCTTGAAAGGGTGAGTCCTTCTCACTCTGATATTTTACTTATGAAATAGTGAATTGATGATAAGTGTTTAGTAAATTAAAAATGTTATGCAAGTAAATGATGATTATATGATATGCTATGCCATGTTATTACCATCTTCACTTTGTTAATTATCACCTGACATACGATATATGACATTATATTGTAACATTGACATGTTAGTGTAATTGTTTACATTGTTTATGCATATATTCACACTGCAAGTTCCCCTTTAGGATAGAATCACTATGGGTTGAAACGATACATACTCGAACGGATATTAGAATAGGGAAAAATCATTATGAGCTGAAATGATAGGTCAAGTGATTTTTATTGTATTTTATTTGACTTGGTATTGCGAGTTTGAAATGATAGAACCGGGTTTTCTTTTTAAATTGTGGATTGAAATGATATATATCTGTATCACTTGGCATAGGTTAGAAAATTATATACAGACCCCGTGGTATATTTTTAAATAAATTTTCTTAAGATATGTATTTTTAAAGTATGAAATTTTGATTTAAAAGTATACATTTTATGGTTTTGAGAAGGCTAAATATTAAGTTTTGAATTTGTGAATTTAAGTATGAAAATTTGAAGTAAATGTGATTTTTGACTTTAAATTATATTTTTAAAATGTAATTAAATAATGGAAATTATATTTAAAAGTTTTGAAATGATATTGAAGTAAAATGTTAAAGTTTTATTTAATTTATAAGTTAAGAAAATAGTAAATTTTGACTTAACAAATGAATTGAGTTTTTAATTTAATATTTGTTTTTAAAATTTTGTTGTGATAAATCATATGTTAAAATTATTTAAATGTGGAAATTTGAAGTCTAAACATATGACTTATAAGTTTAAAATTTGCTAAAATTGAAGTTTTACTATTTCTGAAAAGTTATAATAAAATCTGGAATTTTATTAACAGCATTACCCAAAAATGCTGTAGTCTTATGACAGCATTTTTAAATGCTGTTGTTTTTGAATTTAACTATGTTTAAATAACTAAATATCTATTACAGCATTTTATAAATGTCGTTGTTTCTGAACTAAACTATTTTGAAAACTATAAGCTACGATAGCACTTTATAAATGATGTCATTGCTATAATTTGACAATGTTTTAAAATATTATAGATTTTAACACTATTTGAGTTATATTTAAAGTCTAAACTGATTTAACTTTTGGAATTGATTTTTTATGAAATTTAAGGATTTTTGAATATAAATTAATATTTAAATTTGGATTTCAAAGGAATTTAAATTGAATTTAAATTTAAATACTGATTACTTTATTATGTGTTAAATGGAATGAAATGAGATAAATGAATCTTTAAATCAAATTTTGAAAGGTGTTTTGTAATGATATTTGAAATAATAAATGAATGAAATATTTGGTTTTAAAATGATATCTAAATTGAATATTTGAATTTAAGTATGATAATGAATTTATAATGGATTTGAAAGGAAATGATTTTGAAATGGTTTTTAATGACATATTCTTTATTTTGATAAAGAATGTGAATTTGGAATGATATTTGATTTTGATAAATGAATATTTAAAGTTTATATTAATATGAAAGGATATTTGGTTTACTTGTTATTCGGGTTTATTTTAATGATTGAGTGATTATCTCAAAGCTAAATAATATGAAAGTGAATTTGATATATATATATATATATATATATATATGTATGTATGTATGTATGTATGTATGTATGTATGTATGTATGTATGTATGTATGAGATTTTCAAATTTAGTTTTGAAATGTGGGATATTAAGGCTTTGAAATATATTAAAGGTTGGATAGTTTATTTTGTAGATTAAATCTGTATTTGAAATTTGATAAGATTTGAAATGTTTTGTTGGGAAACTGAATTGAATTGAAACCGATGGTTTGAATTGAATTAAATTGGAAATTTGGTTAAATTGAATAAATTTGTAAAATGTAAAGAATTGAAGGAATGTTTCACGATTTCAAATGTATGATTTCGAAATGTTATGATTTTCAAAGTGTAATGATTTTAAGTATTTTGGTTTCAAAAGAGTTATAACTTTGAAAGTACTATGATTTTTAAAAGATGAATATATGTTTGAAATGGAAATGATATCGTATTGATCTGAATATAGTTTTGAATATAAAAATGGTTTTGGTTTCGAAGTATAAACTATTTTAGAAGGAATATAGTTTTGAAATGAAATGATTTGATTTTTGAAATGACCACGGCGTTATAATAACGATTGGTTGTTAAAGAGACTGGGATTGGAAGTTGTCATACTCTCTGCCAACTCCGAAAACCACTTTAACAACTGTGTACGCAGTGGAGATTCCAGAATGAAGTAGGATGGTGGCGACGTTCTTGAGGTATATTACGTTGACCCGACTCCCGTGAGTTGGCTTAAGGTGGCTAAAACAGGAGCGATCTCGGGCCAGAATGGATAGCTCCTATGGTCGGACACACTTCTTCGATACTATAATCTACTTGTGGTTGATTTGATGGCCATCCTCCAATTTTGATTTGGGAGTGTGTTCTGAGGTGGGCATAGTGGCTGCTACGTTACCGCCAGCCCATGTGCGTAATTGATATATCTACCCTAGCATCGTCTTTTGTGCCGTGTCACCTACCATAGCGAGCCTTACTACGAGTTTGTTTTTCTCTCGTAGCCCATGGAGTATTTAGGGTAGTCTCCCGATCTGAAGATACGCTGATACTGGATGGACTATTGGGACTATTACGTGTTAAGGGGAATATTGGATCACTCCTTAATGCTATTTTAAAGTAAGTTTATTTTACTATAGACATTATTATAATAGCGCAATATTACAACTTAGTAATAGTTTAACGGATCCTTAAAGGATGGGCGGTCCCAAGCATTCTTTAAGTTACTGATGTATTTTGTTGCTATTCACCTGAGTTGATTTACAGTTCATAAGTATTATGTCCTGACTCGAGTGTTTTGTGCTTTGCCTTATGCTCGAGTCAGACTGAGTGATTCAGCATTTGAGACTCACCTTCGGAGTTAGAGCTTTGCTTGAAGATCTAGCCATCTATTTGCTTTTAGTATCCAGTAATTTCAGTGGTGTATTCTGATTTGTACCTGATGTATTTTGTTACTCTTCTGTTGTATCTTGTTTAACTCTGATGTGTCTTATTTTATATAGTAGCTTCGTGAACTACTATCTCTTTTAATTCCCCTGCTATATTATTTACCCAGTGTCTGTGATATGTGATTATTTATTTACTGTATATTCTGAGATTTGCCAAATTTTATATACAACATGGTATTTTGAGCAATTCAAGTCTGACACGTGCAGATGCGAATGGTTGAAAATATCGGGTCGTTACAGGTACATCATCCCATGGTTATATTTTTGGCGGTAATGATGGGAAGAATTGCAAATTGGTTGGTTATTGTGATTTGGACTACGCCGGTGATAGGGATCAAAGAAAATCAACTTCCAGATATGTCTTTACACTTGGTGGTACAGTCATAAGTTGGAGACTGAGATTGCAGACTATAGTGCTTTATCCTCTACGGAGGCGGAGTTTATAGCCATGGTGGAGGCGGATAAGGAGGCACTCTATTTGAAGCGATTGGTGCATGACATAGAATTCGGGCATGATAGCATTGATGTTCAATGAGATAGTTAGAGTGCTATTCACTTGACAGAGAATTTGGCGTTTAGCTCACGGACAAAGCATATTGAGGTGGGAGAGTCATTTCTAGTAGCCATGTATAAGGATAAGCAAGTATATCTTCAAAAAGTGCACATAAAGGATAACGCGGCAGATATGTTCACCAACGCATTGCCGGTTAGAAAGTTCGAGCATTGCTCAAACTTGATTCGCTTGGAAAAGTGCTAGGTGCCACAAGGTGGCATAGTTGAGAGAGGTGCTTGGTTATGGATGAGGAAGAGTATCGGTGAGAGATTGAGGTTCTATCTTCTTGGTAAATGCTAGTTTACACTCCTCAGAGCTTTAGTCTTGGTGAGAGGGTTTAGGATTTGCATGTTTTCAACATTTCATTAGCGGGCGGGGGCTTTTCCTGAGCTCGTTGGTGGAGTGCAATGTGCGGCGGCTTTGCCGGAGCTCATTGAAAAAACATTCATGTTCGGTTGAAGGTAGAAGAAGTGATAGTTGGTTCTATCGGTTGTTGTTGATGATATGGTACCATTGGAGCTGGAGATGGTTATAGTGCCGAGGTAGATTGTTAAATTTTGGAGACACTACATGGAGAATTGTAGAGGTTGGAAGTAGCTTCATAATGGAGAAAACATTTCATAAATCGGAGTTCGGAGGTGGAAGTTATGGAAGAAAATGTGGAGTAGTGCTGAAATGACAGCGACGGACGTCTGTGGAAGTCCACAGATGTCTATCGCTTCAACAAACATACATCCCGAGGCATTGGACGTACATCTATGGAAAAGGATAGATGTCTGTCACTTTAGAAAATCTATTCTGAGATATTGGGCAGACGTATGTGAAAAAGGACAGACGTCTGTGGCGGTCTTCGACTATTTTTTTTGGCATGGGCTTGACGTGAAGATTTGTGAGAATTGCAGGGGCAATTTTGAAAATTTGTCCGGGTTTTCTAGTCTCCTATATAAGCCAACTTCAGGTTTTAGATCTACAAGCAAGCAATGGCAACAGAAAACGACTGCAAGAGATTAGCATCCACAAATTAAGGTTTATCAAAACCTAATTTTTCTTCAGTTCTCTTTCCCACAAATCAATTCTATTAGAATTTTGATCATTGCATTCAGTCTCTTGTACTCTTCTCATCGATATTAATAAAAGCTCTCTCTTAAAGTGGATGTACACTAACACAACGTTAGTGGAACCACTATAAATTGTTGCGTGATTTATTTTTTCGTTTTTACTTTGATTTCTAAATTTCTTGTTTGAGGATTTTGATTTTTTTTGGATTGGATTGATTGGAATTGAGATATTGATTGGTTGTTTTTTCACTTCTTACCACAATCTCATCTACCGCTATGCTTTGGGGTTTTGATCTGAGTGACCTTGTGTTAGAATCTTGTCCCAATAAAAACATCAGAACGAACTACAAATAAATATAAATATAATTGTAACTTAATTTAAGATTGTATCAGAAGTAAGTAGATGATAATAACCACATACCATCTTCTGATTCTTACAACAAAGAAGAGAATAACATGGCCCAATTAAGCTCTGCCTTGTTTCAAAACCAACCTTTCCTAGAGTTTAAACATGCAATAAAACTCTGTCAAAATGATGTCATGATTGTATATATGTAAGTTACATGCAATTCTAACCTGCAAGAATCCCCTGAAATGGGATCACCAAGTGCTTGGACTGATCTTAAGTACATGTATAAGTTAAATACGCAAGTTAAACGCTCTTCCAACCCAAGCCTACATGACCTTAACTAGTACAATACAATAATCCACAAAACAAAAACCGAAGTTTGCACTATTGCAACAATACAATAGGCTATGATGAAGTTTCTATCATAAATCATCAAATATACCAATAGTCCTGACAAGCTTTGCATTATAAGTAAGGTAAATTATCTTACGAAATTCATTTAAACAAAATTTTAGTACATGTAGGTCATGTTTTGTATAAATTATTGCTAAGAAATGTGAATTTTTTATAAAAGTATTATGTGAATGTTGATCAAACTCATTATATTTTCCATTCAATTCATACTTGTCAGTTGCAACATCTGCAAAGTTGATGAATTCTGCTTGTATTGGTAGTTGTGTTTGTATAGTTTAAATATTTATCATAGAAATTTCAGTCGGTCTTTACCATAATCATAAACTCATAACAAAATATCTATTATCAGATGAAAAATGTAAAGAAAGTTACTAATATTTTAGATCATTGATTAGAAATCTTTTGTCGGAGTCAATGAAAAGATTCTTATTAATAGCCAATAACATAACAGAATAAAAGATTTGTTTCCGAAGTATTAGTTACATGATTGCTTTTTTGTTTTTTATTCACAAGAGACAAATGTAATTGACACTGAAGTTTCTAGCCAATTTACAACTTTTTTTGGCTTTATGCTTGGTCGGATTGTTCTTGTGGTTTACGCGCTATCTCTTCATATGGTTCAATTGTTTCGTTAGCATTTATCAAAAATAGTTGAGTAAATCAGTTTTCATGTAATAACATATCACTACAAAAAATAGTTTCATAAATTACTTAATAGTGGAAACCGACATCTTAAACCAATTATACTACTTATAAGGAACTTCTACAAAATTATGGTTTCAATTCCCATGAATATTGAATAAACTTCACAAAAATTTAAAAACAATTATTGTCTTAGTCAACCTCAATTTAATTAATTTGGAAATTTTAATTAATAATTACCTTAAACATTTTAAGATAATGTACATATAAATTTTTATATGTTTTCAGTTTAATTAATTAACTTTAATTAATCAATTGCTTAAAAAAATTACTTAATTACTATAAGAAATTGAAATTTATTTATAAACATTCAAAACATTTAGTGAAAAATGTTTGATAACATCTATAAAATTTCATGCATATTTTAAACTCAACTTTTACATTTAAAATATTAGTTATAATTTCAAAACGGAATTTGAAAATTAGTCAAGACCAAAAATCAATTTGGGCATTTATATTGGGGATAACTTTTGGGTTTAGTTCATCTTTCGGTCTAAGCTAGTGGCCAGTGGAGCAAAGTACTTGATTACTCAAACTCAATCTTAGACACTACCTTTTTAGACACCCTACTAAATTGTTAGGCTTACCAAGTAAGCCCTAGTACCGCTAATTTTGATCATATAGGCTATTAGGCTCTGATACCATTAAAATAACCAGGCTACAATGTAGCGGAATAAAGGAGCGAATTTCAATTTTCTTTCATTTTAAGAGCTTATTGGACCAGTAAGTCCATATTATTTTTGATCTCATATAAATAATTTTAAATAAAATATTTAATTTATTTATTATATGTTTATATAAAATATTTGATTTGATTTATATGATATATATAATGTATATGTGTGCCAAACACACATATACATGTATAATGTACATGCGATATATAGAAGTGTACATGGTTTAATGCGCCCCTATATATATGCTGAGGTTTACATCGTAACGCACACATTTGTTCCATTACATACATATTTGTTGTCATAATTAATTTATTATTATACATATATACATACATTTATACATATGTATGTATGTATATAAAGTGTGTATATATATATATGTTAATTTGTTTTTCTAAAATTGTTGACCAGTTTAAAGGACTAAAATTAATATCTATAATATCTTAAAAAGCTAGATCTAGATTTATAGGTAAATACCAAATTGAATTTAAATTCAAATTTCAAATGTGGATATGTTTATATGTGTATATATATTTTCAAATAAACATTTAGACAATTTTATATTTAAATTTAAATTTATAAACTATTAATTAGCAATTATAAATTACATATGTTAATGTAAAATAATCATTTTTTCCAATATTGACTGAAACATTTTCATTAATTTTTTAATATATACAAATTCGACATGGATTTTTTTTATCAATTATTTTTTTTTATTTTTTTTTATTACTAACAAATCCATATGGATTTATTAGTTTTTTGAATATAAATTTGTATGGATTTATATCTATTTTTAATACATAGTAATTTAAAATAGTTTGAAATATATTTACAAAATGTTTTACCTTTTGAATTTAATTATTTATATACCCATATTAAAAATGTTTATATGTATACATATATATATATATATGAAAATAAATCAGCAAATTAATTTGTATGTTATTCACACACATAATATCAAAATTCAAAATTCAATTTTAAATTGGTTTTAAAACATTTTTAATTTTTTTAATTTTATTCACCAAAAATAATTTTATATATATATATGTATGTAAGTCAAATAACAAATGTACATATAAATTCGTTATAACATAGAGATCTAATCTACACATGCATAAATATTTAAATGAGTGCGTGTATGTGTGTGTGTGTGTGTATAATAGCATAGATTGACAAAAATATAAAGCCTAGGATTAGCATCTTGAATGTTGAATGAACTCCTCTAAAATCAAATCCATACTCCTCTAGAATATGCAAATGACTAGAGAGAATACCACCAGCGATAATTAGATTTATTGGACTTGAATTTTATTTATAAATGAAAGGAGGGGAGCTCTATGATATTAGCAAGAGATAGGTGGGATAAGCTCAGTCTAAACTAAAAATGAGAGAGGATGGATGGTATGTAGGCAATGGGGAGGAGTAAAAAAAGAATATGGATCTACTTATTTACCTCTTCTCTTTGCCAATTCAAAACTAGATATTCAAACAAGTATCACATCCCCCACTTGTATGGTAGACTCCTATATGGGCTCAACGGATCCATATACATTTCCAAATCCAATCAATATTTATTCATTTTAGATCCAATTTAAATATTTATCGATATCGTATATCGATACATACGTTTATAACCTTTATATATATTTCATTAGATACTGATTCAAATAAATCAAATAAAATTTAGTTATAAATTTTTCATAAACACTAATTAATTTAATTAATCTATAACAATTATAATCTAGTTAAATCGTGTGGCATTTCAGAGTATTCAACATTGTGGTTGTGCGACTCAAATGTGTAAATACAGTCGGCGATAAATGTCAAACAATTCGAATATTAATGCATGCACCTTACCTTAGCCAGTGGTATAACAATTTAGCTGAATTTATTATTTACACATTTTTTAGTAAAATCCAATTTCACTATTTTAAGCGGCACCTAGAACTAATGATTATTAACACCAATTTTCTTTATTGAAAATATATCACATTAGGACTTATGAAATATGGTTTCGCTAAAAATTCCAATTTCTTCCACATTAACTTGTTTAATCCGAATGCAAAGTCTTTGGTCCAATAATAACCATTATTATTAACCAAACTGCGCTGGGCAGAGACTTTAATTATAATTGACTGTTACTCTACCCTCGTAAAACCGAGGAGATGAATTCTCTATTGAATAGTGTTTCACTTTCAATTCTTCAACTCAGACCCAACTATAGTCACTCAGTGAAAACCATGCCACGATTTAACTACAGTCAAAGTGGAGTGTCCATATTGAAGTTCAACGGTATTCTCAACTTGAGAGAACTATGTAATATTGTCACTTTGAGATTCTTTGTTTGCTCTTAATTATATTAACCAATAGAAAACTCTCGAGTGAGTCATTCTATGGTTATCCAATAACCATCAGCACGTAACCCCATGGTTCCCCTAACTGCCATAAGTAATACAGTGCTCAATATTTGGAAAGAGTTACATACTCTAGTCCCAATAGACGTACGATATCCATCTCAAAACATCTTAAATAGGAATATTTAAAATAATACTTTCTTTTTGTTGTGATAAATTTCTAATGAGTACAACACATTACTATCACATAACGTATCTTTTAAGGATATTTAATTTAATATACTTAAATCATATAATAATTAACATATCACAATATGATAAGATTTAATAGAAAGAAAAACACCTTTTGTTTTAAATGAGATTTTATTACAGAGTTAATAGTTTACAATAAATTACATAATTGCTCTTATGGAATACTCCTAACTCTATCACTAATCTCGCTAACCTCTTTGCTTCCCATCCCTCCCTTTTATTTTTGATTCCCTCAATTGAACCTTCACAAGCCAAATTCTTTAAGTTCATGCTCGAAAGAGGAATCCCTATGTCTTTAATTGGTAGTTCCCCTTGTTTAATATCTAATGTAACACAAATTTCTTACTCACCTTCAACTCCTCTAAAGAAAATTCTTGATATTTCACTACCTAATTTTTGTCCTATTATCTCATATATACACTTGAATACATCTTTGATCACCTTGGTGTTCGAGTTATCTACCCTTGTAAGCACCAAAACAACATCGACGTAATATGAATAATTCTAGTACCAAACAACACTATCGGTTTAATTTTTCCTTCTCTCATTTTCTACTCCATCAAAAGGTTGAAATTTTCCATAATGGTTGTGAATAAGTACAGAGACCGAGGATCCCCATTCCTCAGCCCAGTAGAGCTTGCAAAAACCATATAGACTCCCTTGCTTTGCGATTGAGAAGCTCGACATGTCAATCATATCCCTGATTAACTTAGTCCATTTACTTATGAAGTTCATTTCTTTCATTATATTCAACACAAATAATATTCTCACTAAATCATACGCATTCCTTAAATCAAACTTAACACACATATTTTTGTTGTTTTTCTTCCAAATCCTCTAACTACCTCATAAGAAAATAAAATCCCATCTCTAAGGGATCTATCTTAAATTAAATCACACTAATATTCATATATTAAGTCAACCATAAATGATTTAAGCCTATAGCACAATCTGTGCAGTTAAAGCGCTCGGTAGATTCAATGTGATGGAGGTGCAAAAAGTCATAGCAGGGATACAACGATGATATAGCGGGATATAGTGTTCTAAAATAACATATAAAATTCATACTTAATGTTTTTACAAATGTATAAATAGTAATTAAATTAAAAATTAACATTCAATTGAATTATAATTAATACATAAATAATTTTAAATAAAAATATGTGCGAATATACTATAAATAAACGTAAATTGTTATATAACATACTTGAATTTAGTAGAATATTAGAGTATTATCATTTTTGAAATTATATTAAAAATTCAATTACATAAATTAATTTCATAATTTTTATAATGTATAAATGTCATTTTTCAATTCATTTCTTTTAAAGAAGATATAGCAGAATATAGCGGGAATAACGGGATATAGCGGAAATATCAGGGCTTAAAGTGAAAATGCTATATTTGGGGATATATGAAAGCGGTAGAAATCCAGTATGAGATATAGCAGGGTTATACCGGGGTAATAGCGGGCCATTAACTGTATAGAGCATAATACATTGGCCATAATTTATATACCTTATTCTAGCACGACATTGGATGAAAATCTTGAATTTCCTTAGGGTTCATATTCTTACGGATGAGATGAATAAACATGTGATTGCATTCCCTTAGCAGTTTACATTTTTGAAATGAATCATTAATTCATCTAACATAAACTCCTTCATCTATTTCCAACGACTTTTGAAAATACTTGCATTGAAATTTTTGCATTGGTACTATGTTGCCATTTACATTCAATATTGCATCCTTAATCTCAACAATTCAATTTTATCATTAGGAATTTTTTGCCCAAATTCCAATATTACATTTTTGCATACCATTTTGGGCGCTTTTTATTCTTGTAATTGGTTGAATAGTAATCAATTGCCTTGTCTGTTAGAACATCTATTCTATAATTTTGATGACAACAATTATACAATCACTAGCATGCAATATATGTGTGTGTGTGTGTGTCGCCCATATGCAGGTAAACTTTCACGATCAAGACTTGAAGACAAACACAAGGATCATTATATTAAGAAATATTAGTATATTCTGTTAATGTCGTAAATAGATGATATGTACAATCTCCTTGAGTAGTCTTTATAAGCATATGCATATACAAACTATTAAAAAGGTTTTTACATGCTCAAGAAGAGGAATTAACAGGCTATACAAGTGTCAGATGTCTGACTTATTTATTCAGACGTCTGGCAATGTTTTGTGTTTAAATTTTTTTCAAACAGACCGAACGTCTGACCTAAATTGCCAGACATTTGACTTGGGCAACGGCCAGCATTTCTCACCAGACATCTTCTTCGATCGAAGAGTTGCATCCTCTATCTCTGGTCATAGCTCTTCCACCTCAAACATTGCAACTCTTGGACTGAAACAGAATGTACCAAAGGTCGTTACTTCTCAAACAAATTCTTCAACATCTATAAGTAAGCATGAATTTGAAAAGTAAGACTTACTTCATTTTTTGAAATCTTCTCTCTTTATTCTCTAATATTCCTGTGCTCTCTCCGATTTCTAAAATCACTCAAAAGCATACTTTTATTTCTTCCTTATATCAAAGCTTAAAATTACATACTACTTAAAGGAGATATAGGAAGAATTGTACCAAGTAGTCAAAAACTGTGTTGTCAAGAACATGCTATTGTCATAGAAAGTTCTTTTATTGTAAGCCTATTCCTCCGAACAAAGCGAGGGTGGTTTTGATAGTTGAAAGTCCAAAGGGGAGCTTCGGGAACTGGATGTAGGACAAGAGATCCGTACTAGTATAAAAATTTATGTATGATCGTTTGATTACCTAACTTATGTTAGTTTACTAGTTGATAGATAATATTCCATAAAACTTGCATAATATATACACACACGATCCATATACTCTTTCATTTGGTATCAGAGCAAGGTTCTTTCAAGCTATAATAACATTTATTTGAAACATATTTAATATGGCAAGCACATTCCAAGAATGACAATTTACTACACGTCCTCCACTATTCACAGGTTCAAATTATGCTTATTGGTCAACATGTATGCGTATTTTTATGGAAGCAAATGGTCTAGAAATATGGCAAGGAACACAAATTCAATATATAGCACCAACAACAGACATAAGCACTTGGACAGACGCACAAAAAAAAATGCTGCTAACAATGCTAAAGCCATGAATGTTCTTTTCCGTTCACTAGATAAAAATGAATTTTCACATGGCATGTTGTGTACTACCGCATATGATATTTTGTGCACTTCAAAAGTCACACATGAAGGCACAAATAAAGTCAAACAAACAAAGATTTTAATTTTGCAAAATCAATTTTCTTCATTTAAAATGAAAGCAAATGAGTCTATTAGTGACATGTACACTAGGTTTCATACTATTCAACATGATCTCATGACACTTAAAGTCAAGTTTACAGATTTCGATTTAGTTACACGTATTTTGAATTCTCTAACAAATAATTGGGAAAGAAAATTATTGGCCATTGAAGAGGCTAATGAACTATCTCAACTTAAAGTTGAAAAATTGATAGGAAACATAATATTGTAAGAAGAAAACTTGCAAGCAAGAAAAGAACAAAATCATGAGAAAAAGAAAATAGCCTTTCAAGTTAACGATAAAGATCCCGACTTGGACGAAGATGAGATAGTATTTATTGCCAAAAGCTACAACAAATTCAAAAAGTTCAAAAAGATGACAAAGTCTCAAAACGGATGGAAATTCAAACTCATGTGGACAAACTTCAATCAAATGTTACGAATGCAATAAGTTTGGACATATGAAAAAGCAATGACCAGAACTCAACAATAAGAAAAGCAAGTTCAAAAGATTAAGAAAAAAATAAATGAGCTTTCCAAGTTACTTGGGATAATTCAGATTCATCTTCATCATCAGTCAACGATACAGCGAAAATGAGCAAGCAAATGTATGCATTATGGCAAACACCGAAGAGGTATGTCCTGATCTTACTTATGATGAAATATTAGACTTAAGTATGGAAATTGATGATAAATATAGAGAAACTAAGAAGTTGAATAAGGAGGATATTGCTAAGATAAATCGAGTGGAACTTGAAATAGGGTTACTAAAAGATGAAAAATCTATTTTAGAAGAAGAATTAGAAATTACTCAAGAAAAATGCAAGATTCTTTCTATTGAAAATGATTCTTCATCATGTAAATTAAGAAAAGTTAAGCTAGAAAACAATAAAATTAGAAATGAAAACAATATCTTAAAAGATAATCTAGAAGCTTCAAAATCTTTCTGATCTTAAGAATAAGTTGGAAAAGATTACAAGTAATGTTTTGAAATTTAACAAACGAAAACATAATTTAGATAACATAATCAAAAATTCTAAACCATCTGGTAATCGCAACGGATTAGAATTCAAGAAAGCTCCTAAACATAAAAATTATAGCTTTCTCTACAAAAAGATCAAAAAGCCATCTTCTAACAAAAAGGCTTTAAACTCTAAGGAAATAAAGATTTGGATTCCTAAGTCTAACAATAAGTTAATTAAACAAAAGCATATAGATAATTTTTTTTAAAATGTTGTTCAAAATAAAAACTATGTTTTTAAAGGTCCCAAACCCTCTTGGGTATAACTATCTTCTCCTCTAACACATAGGACCCTAACGAAGGAAGTGGGTACCACTTAAATTATTTTTATCTTATAGGTACCCAAAAGAAAACATAAGGAGAAACGGATACTAAATAGTGGCTGCTCCAAACACATGACTAGCAATGCAGATATGCTATCAAATATAACTTATGTTGATGGGGGATGGTAACTTTTGGAGATAATTCTAAAGGATTTATCATTGGGATCAAAGATGTTATCAATACCGGTATGTCCACTACACCTATTATTACTAACGTTCTTTTAATCGGGAATTTGAAACATAATTTACTAAGTATTAGCTAATTTTGTGACAACATTTAAAATAGATTTTGAAAAGAATAGATGTAACATATTTGATCAAAACGAAAATCTGATTTTTGAAGGATTAAGAAATAGAAACATCTATGTCTTGAATATGAAATTTAGTAACTCAAGATATTTTTGTCCATCCGCAGATTTTAATGATCCATGGATTTGGCAAAAACGGTTATGTCGCATAAATTTTAAGTTTTTAAACAAGTTAGCTAAACATAATTTAGTTAGAGGTCAGTATGGCAAATTAAAACGAAGTTCTTTTCAATCTAAAAGGGAAATTTCAACTAAACAACCATTAGAGTTATTACATCTAAAATAAATTATAAAGTTAAGAACCTATGCGATGCATGTCAATATAGCAAATTAAAACGAAGTTCTTTTCAATCTAAAAGGGAAATTTCAACTAAACAACCATTAGAGTTATTACATCTAGATCTATTTGGACCTACTCAAATACGATCAATAAATCATAATAAGTTTGTACTAGTTATTGTAGATGATTTTTCAAGATATACATGGACATATTTTCTAAAACGCAAAAGTGATGCTTTTGAGATGTTTAAATTTTTTACTGAAAGAATTAAAACTTAATGGATCTTAAATTAAAAAGTATGAGAAGCAATCATGGAGTTGAATTTGAAAATGAAATTTTTGAAAATTTCTGTAACAAGAAAGGTATCTCACATAATTTCTCATTTCCTCGAACACTACAACAAAATGGTGTCGTAGAAAGGAAAAATCGCACACTTCAAGAATGTGCACGAACGATGCTCAACAATAGTGATCTACCAAAGAATTTTTGGGCAAAAGCTATAGCTACTGCATGTTATGTATTGAACCGTGTCACATTACGTCCTTTAACCAAAAATACTTGTTATGAGATATTTTTTGGCAAGAAACCTAAATCTCATATTTTAGGTTATTTGGTTCAAAATGTTTTATTTTAACACTAAAGACAATCTCGGGAAATTCGATTCAAAAGCTGATGAAGGCATCTTTATCAGGTACTCAGATCGTAGCAAAGCTTACAGAATCTTTAATAAACGTACCAATACTATTGAAGAATGTTTACATGTCTCATTCGATGAAAACTTTTTGACTAACAAAAGCAATGATGAAGATGAAATTTCAACAAAACCTACAGAAAATACTACTGTTTCAAATAACAATAATGAGACTTTCATTAATAATGAAAGTATAGTGAGATCACCTCCTCGCCTTCTAAAAAATCATCCAATTAATAACATAATTGGTGATTTAAAAGCAAAAGTTTCCACTAGACACCAACTCAATCAAATGAGTCATGTTGCATTTATTTCAAACTATGAGCCAAAGAACTACAAAGAAGCTTCAAATGATGGATCATGGCTTATAGCAATGCAAGAAGAACTCAATCAATTCAAAAGAAATGACGTATGTGAACTTGTTACTAGACCTACAGATCAGTCTGTAATTGGAACAAAATGGATCTATAAGAATAAAGTGGACGAAAATGAAAACATTGTTCATAATAAATAAAGACTTATCGTCCAAGGATACAAGTAAGAGGAAGGCATTGATTATGAAGAAATTTTTTCTCTAGTAGCACGACCAGAAGCTATCCGAACGTTACTTGCTTTTGCTTGTCATCATAATTTTAAACCTTTCCAAATGGACGTAAAAAGTACATTCTTAAATGGTTTTATAAAAGAAAGAGTCTGTGTTGAACAACCTCCATTATTCACACATGAGAAATTTCCTGAACATATATATAAACTAAAGAAAGAATTATATGGTTTAAAACAAGCACTTCATGCTTGGTATGATAGATTAAAAACTCATTTAATTAGTTCTGGATTTCAAATTGGTAAAATAGACACAATATTCATCAAAAGAGATCATTACGAAATTTTAATTGTTCAAATATATGTAGATGACATAATTTCTGGGTTAACTAATGAAAAATTATGTAACGATTTTGCGAATATCATGAAAAATGAATTTGAAATGTCTCATTTGGGAGAATTAAACTTTTTATTAGGATTATAAATAAAACAATTAAAAAAAGGGTATTTTCATATTTCAAGAAAAATATTGTCATAACTTATTAAAACGATTTGGAAATGGAGAAGACTTCTACTAAACCAACACCAATGAGCACAAGCATTCGTATGGATAAAGATGAAAATTAGAAAGATTCGATCAAAAGTTATACAGAAGTATAATAGGCTCTCTGTTATATTTAACGGCTAGTAGACCCGATATTATGATGCGTGTATGTTTTTGTGCAAGATTTCAAGCACAACCAAAAGAATCGCATTATAGAGTAGTTAAACGTATTTTGAGATACTTAACCAACACTACACATTACGATCTTTTTTATCCTAAAGGCAGCTCTTTCGAACTCATGTCATATAGTGATGCTGATTTTGGAGGTTGAAAAATAGATAGAAAAAGTACGAGTGGTACTTGTCATTTTATTGGTCAATCCCTTATATCATGGTTCGGTAAAAAGCAGAATCTAGTTTCTCTTTCAACTTGCGAAGCTAAATACATTTCTACTGCTCTGGATTGTGCACAAGTTATATATATGCAACGAACACTTCATGATTTTAGTAAAACTATATCTTGTTCACCAATATATTATGACAATACAAGTGCAATTAATCTATCTAAGAATCCTATAAATCATTCTCGAACTAAACACATTGATATCAGACATCATTTTCTTAGAGATAACATAGAAAAAGGTGTCATATCTTTAGAATTAATCAACACCAAAAGCCAGATAGCAAACATTTTATAAAACCTTTATGTGAAGCATCATATAAAACTTAGAAGAGAACTAGGAATATGCTCATTATCTGAACTTTAAAAAGGGTAAGGACAATATTCGGAACTATTTATCTTCTTACCTCTCAATATTAATGGCTAACAAACCATATAGTTTCTATACCAAGTTCTTCCATAAACCACTACTATTTGAACAAATAAAACAAAGAACCATTTAAAATAGAAAATCTTAATCATATATATATATATATATATATATATGAAAATTCATTGCCAAATCAAAGAAAAAACTTTCTAATATATACCTTTTTAAATTATGATTTTTTTCTAACATGTCGTCCGACCACGACTGCACCTACTCTGCCATTGATTTTTCACCACCATCATCTGGTAGTACATATACATCTCTTATAAAGACAACTCCTAAATCATCTCCATCCCTAAACATTATTCCCTCCCCTATATATCATACTGGCTATTTTCCAAAAGGAAAGAAAGCCAAGCATGGTATTAACCTTCAAACAGCCTCTCTTTCTGACAAAGCTGACGAAATCCATCACTATCAAAAAGAAATGATGGATGTACAAAGGAAAATGTATTATGAACTAAGAGGCCAAGGAGCTCATCTAAATTTTCTGGAGAAAAGCATCCTTGCAATATGCGAACATGCGCCTACAAAAGGCTGTGTTTGTGTATGCTCTCCACGTGCAAAGGAAACTCCTTCACGTGCTCATCGGATTACTCCATGGAAATTATAGGGAGAAGGCACGTCCGAAGATCAACTGAGTCATGTACCTCCCTACTAGTCTCTACGACGACCATTGGAAAAAGATACAAAGGTTGAACCAAATTCATGGGACAAGTAATACTATATATAATATTTGTCATACTAAGCAAGATTATTCATGCTTATGTTTTGTGTATATTTTTAAATAAAAATAAAATAAAATAGTAATAGTAAAAACATTATATATATATATATATATATATGTCGAACAGACGTCTAGTATTTCGAACAGACTTCTGCCTATATAATCCTAAAAACTTTTATGTTTTAACTCAGACGTCTGCCAGTTCGGCCAGACATCTGGACCAAGTCTCTGTAAAATTAACCAACTCAGAACAGACGTTTGATTTTATTCTTAGATGTTTGCGTCAGGACTCTGTCATAAAATTACCTATATGACCAGATGTCTGATTCAAACTACAAACGTCTGACCATACTCCTTAATCACCATTTCAACCTCCCCTATAAATCATCTTTTACATTTTTTTACAGTTCTCTCCTAACTCTAAAACAAAACGCTAAACCCCCAAATCAATTTGTTTTCTTTCTGTCAAAACTTCAAATCAATGGCACCCAAAGCCAAGAAACCCTTTCCTAAGCATAAGAAGACGGCCAACGCTCGAGCCCTCAACCCCCTTCTCAGCAATTTGTCATAGATGAAATCATTAATCAATGGGTGGTATAACAGGATGGAAGACAAAAACTTCAGGAATTGGAAAAGAAGAAGATACATTGTGGTCGATTTTATCCACTCTGAAGATTATTTAATTACGAAATCGAAGACTTGGTTAGTGATGATGAGATTCACCATCTCATAAATTATGATTCTAACTCCGGCCAAATTGATCAACTTGCGGTATTTTCTTTCTTTATAAATTTATGTTAAATTCATATTTGGAATCCATCTAATTCGGAATATTGGATTTGGACAAGTGTTTATGGGGAAGTTATCAAACTCAATGTTGAAATGCTTGGGCAAATATTATAGTGCTCATGTACAGGAATTAGATTGCAAGATATTCTTGATATGAGACACATGCCAAGAGATGCAAGTACATATCTCATTTAGGAAGACGACGTGTATAAATTATCACCATTCACTTTTCATCCAAAAGCTAGATTCCTTAACCGAATGCTTGTCAATACCGTACTCCCTAGATTATGTAGTCATGAGCAAGTGTATGACCATGACCATAAAGCTTTATATGCTATTTTTGGCCATACCAAAGTAAATTGTGCTCAATATATTTTTGACCACATTAAAAGCTTTTGGACCCCAGTTCATTAAATAATCATATATGCACCTTATATTATGAGAATTCTTCGAGAATATAACATGCTTTCATTCTTATCACAATATGAAGAACTTCCTATTAAGGAAAGTGGAATTCTTACCCCATCTTTGATGCATCTTTCTGAAAATCCACCATATTACACCCTTTTCCGAGTACCAATACCAACAACGCTACCAACAACAAGACCAACAACATACTCCTACATGACCTACCTCTACACCAGGTCCTCTAAGTCAACAAGTTATCACTCTGATTTCAAAATTCAAGAGGCTCGAATTGCAGCAGGACGAGGAGAAAGTATTTGAGATGTAACACTTCACAACCAACGTCTCTTATCTCTAAATCAAAAGGTCTTGGATAAAAAAAATTCCCAACTCGAACGATCTTTTTCTACATGAATGAATAAAGTAGAAAAGACTTTAGAAAAGGCCGTCTCTACTCTTGGACAGGTTATGAGAAAGGTTCGCAGATGATCTTCTTCGTCTCCATCTCCTACACTACCTTCAGCACCTCATGCATATCCATCAAGACCTCGTACAGTCGAAGAGCCTTTACAGACCCATGCTCCTAGAAAAGCTCCAGTAAATGTGGACACTGAGGAAAGTGAAGACATTTCATGGCCTATACAGGATGCCCCATACTACGACCACTATCAATCATTTCAGGGACTTTCTATTTGGGAAGATGAAGAGTATCATGATTAGTCGCCATGGTAGAATAGCGACTATGACGAAAACGCTTCTAACCTATAGAGTTAATTTTCCTATCAATAAGTTATTTACCAATATTATATAAACTTATTCCGAATTCCTACTTGTATGACTGTGATATTCTGATTTAGTACTTTGACATTGTGATTAGTGACATTATGCTATTGTGATGTTTCCCCATATTGTTTCATATAATCTTTTTTGATAATGACAAAGGAGGAGAGATTTTATAATACCTATAGATAGGGGGAGAAATTACAAAACTCGGGGGAAGCTTCTTATAAAATGAATTATATAGTTGTCATCATCAAAAGGAGGAGAATGTTAGAACCCCTATTCTATGATTTCGATGACAACTATGCAATCACCAGCATGCAATATATATGTATATATATCATCCATATGCATGTAAACTTTTGCGACCAAGACTTGAAGACAAAAACAATGATCATTATATTAAGAAATATTAATATATTTTGTTAATGTCTTAATTAGATAATATGTACAATCTCCTTGAGTAGTCTTTACAAGCATATGCGCATACAAACTATTAAAAATGTTTTTACATGCTCAAGTAGAGAAATTAACAGGCTATACATGTGTCGGACGTCTGACTTATTTATTCAGACGTCTGGCAAAGTTTCCTGTTTAATTTTTTTTAAACAGACCGGACGTTTGACCTAAATGGCTAGAAGTCCGACCTGGGTAACGGCCAGTATTTCTCAGCAGACATCTTCTTCAATTGAAGAGTTGCATCCTCTACCTCTGGTCATTGCTCTTCCACCTTAAACATTGTAACTCTTGGACCGAAATAGAATGTACCAAAGGTCGTTACTTCTCAAACAAACTCTTCAACATCTATAAATAAGCATGAATTTGAAAAGTAAGACTTATTTGACTTTCTGAACTCTTCTCTCTTTATACTCTAATATTCCCGTGCTTTCTCTGGTTTCTAAAAGTACTCAAAAGCGTACTTTTATTTCATATCGAAGCTTAAAATTACATACTACTCATAGGAGATTGTAGGAAGGATTGTATTGAGTAGTCAAAAACTATGTTTTTAATAACATGCTATTGTCCAAGAAAGTTCTTTTATTGTAAACCTATTCCTCCGGGCGAAGCGAGGGTGGTTTTGATAGTTAGAAGTCCGAAGGGGAGCTTCGAAAACTGGATGTAAGATGTGAGATCCGAACCAGTACAAAAATTATGGGGTGATCGTTTTCTTACCTTGTTTATGTTACTTTACTAGTTGATAGATAATATTCCGTAAAACTTGCATGTTATATACATACACGATCCATATACTCTTTCATTATCCACAAACTCCATTTGACTGTTGCATATATTCGCTATTATGGTGATGATGCCCGACCAATTATTGTAGCTTCACTTATTTGAAATTTTCATGTAGAAATATGAGGTGGTTTCATCATCTAGGAGTAGCCAGTTGCATTTTGACTTCTTCCCTGTATTCAGATACTCCTATTGTAAAGGTTTCTCCAACTTTGAACTCGTTTCTAACAGCTCTTTCCCATTTTTCTCACTTTTGTATGTTCAAGTTTCTTTTGGTACTCCATACACTTCTCTTTGTAAAAGTCCACCTCCCTCTTCATGATGTTTTTTCCATGCTCCAACTCCTCGGCACTTCTTTTACAGCCTTTTTGCATCTTTATTAAACAGAATTGTGGCCTTCCCACAACATGTAAGTTCCAACCCTCCTCTAATTTCATGTTATAATCATTGAATAGGTTCCAACGATTTGTATATTTGAAATTTTTAGCGCTTACCTTTTACTGTTCAATCATTGAAATAACAATAGGGGTGTGATTGCTGATGCTAAATGGTTGATACTGGTTGGTTGTTGTATGGCTGCACTTCTTCAACCACTCCACTTTCATCAAAACTCAATCTAGTTCAGATAGTATATTCTTTATCGATCTAGGCCGGCAAGAGAACTGATATCCTTGTATTTGAATTTTAGGTAATCCAGTTCTATACATTAAAGTGTCCAACTCACTCATTTTACTAAATGGCACTGGACTTCCTCCTATCTTTTCACTAGCAACTCTTATACAATTGAAGTCGTCCAGTGACATCCATGGCCTAAAAGTTGTATATGAATCATCTTTTATGTTTCTCCATAATTATTCCCTTAATTATCCAAAAATCTATGCGTAAAAAAAGATATAGTTACAATAGGTCCTCCATAATTTTTTAACTCTTTGGTTATATGCTGGTCGCTTATGCTGATTATATTGAAATCTCACATCTCTCTATTTATTAGTACCAAAATTCTACAATTATAGTAGCACCTTACATTACATAGTATCATCCATTCCTCCCAAACTTTGATATAAGTTTCTTTATCTTATCAGCTCTTAACTTATTCTTTAAAATTCTAAAGTTGTCTACATCGTATTCATACATAAGTTTATTTACCTCTAATAGTCTATTGAAAACCCCTTATGTGTCAGTATAAAATTGTCGTTTCACAGATATATTCCTACTTCTTAGTTCGCTGCTCTGATTGGAACCCTTACCCTCCTCTTTTTTATTCCTTTTCTATCTTTTCCTATTATGGATATTTTCCTACTCAATGCCCCCTTGATCGTCTCTTGTTTTTATTCTTTCTGGTGGGGCTCATAGGATCCTCAGATTGCACGATGCTGTTATTGCTTTTAGTACAATCATGCAAAGTTCCTTGCTCGACACTAACCTCCTTGCTCCATTGATCATAGTTGCATGTCTCCTGTAAATAACCATCTTAGTTCATTACATATCTTATTAAGGGAAGGAACATTCATACTATTATCGATAAAGGGAATAGAACCAGAATTGATGCATTTCAAGTGAACTGGAGTAGTTGGCGATGCATTGGGACCCTGGATATGTTCAATTGCTCCCTTTTTTGACTAAATTGCAGGGGTTGAAGTAACTTGAACTGTTTTGGTTTCAATCTATGTCGCCCTCTCTAATATTTTAGCTGAGGAGTGCTCTACCACCCAACTCTTCTTCTCCTTTGCTCCTTCATAATTATTTGTTATCCCTTCCAAATCCCTCACTTCATCTCCTCTTCCTATCTTATCGTTGTATGCCTATCTTAATCTTATCCTCCCTCATTTTCTTTACTTTACCCTCCACATCTTTTCCTACTCTCTCCTTTAAAGCCTGTTTCTATATTCCCTCAACTATGCCATTGCCTCTTTAATCATTTTCCACATTTTCTCTATGCTCCTTACTTCTCCAATATTATCCTTTTCCACCCCCTTTCCTAGTCCCCTAGATTCTCTTTCTGTCTAATCACTAAATTATTGGAATTATCATTCGTTATCTACCCCTCTTTCCTATTCACTGTCTTTTGCCTATACTCGTTATTTTTAACTTCCTCCTCCTTTTCTTTCTCTCCCTTCATCTCCTCATGTACTCCAGTATCGTTCTCCTATTCATTTCTTCTCGAGCTTTCCCTTTCAACCCAATCTTTTGAACTCTCTTTATCCTTCTTGATCACTACTTCCTCTTTCAGAACCCAACACTTAGTCACGGAACAAGACTTTTTAATGTGACCAAAACAACACACCCGGCTGGCGGGTTTACATATTCGACCTCCTACGCAAACACTTCTTCGTCCCCTCTTATCGTCCCTAAAGTAGATGGAAAACCTATGTCAACACTAATACCTACCAAAACCTATGCAAAAATATTCATGTTTTATTACGTGTAAGTTCATCCTTTTTGATTGGTACCCTAGTCGAGCTTACAATCATATTTATAACACGATGATCCTATAGTCCAAAACTTAGTTCAGGCAGTCAAATTCAAACCGACATGTTTGTGAGAAGATCTCTATTCATTTCCATATCAAGGGTTTTTACATGATCATAAGATTCTTGTCAAAAATCCACGATAATTCCTCCAATATTCCAATGCAATCTTTTCATTGCAAATGTCACTACAAAAAATCCACTCTCTTTTGATTTGATAATGTACGTTAACCATATTTTTATCCAAAGCAGATTTCAACTAGAATTAAGAGGTCAAGACGAGGACGAAATGATTCACGTGCTTGGTGTGACGCCCCACCTCTATACCCACGCTAGTCAAGAACACTACGGTGTAATGCCGTCAACTAACACGGAGAATAAGGCTGTTGAGGAGCGACCATCTGTATAATTGCTTTGTGCGAGTATCGATATGCCAGATAAAATATAACTTGCTTTCTTTTCAAGAGGAAATCCGACATACCGACACAAACTCAAAGCTACTACACAGTGGCTATAATGTCTTCGGAAACAAATATAGCAATAAACATAACACAAATCATTCACAGATAATTCATATCACAAAGGCGAAAATAGACATGAATATATATAACACATAAAAGTGTTCATCGGAGTAGTGGTCTAAAAGATCCACAATGACACAAAAGAATAGCAACATGTGCTATACAAAAGAATAAGTACACAACTATGAGTCTATATCTCAAATGTATACAACAAAAGTTACTAATCTAAGTAGTTAACCAAAAGTCAGGATGATAACCCCAGAAGAGAAGTCAAGCAGAAGCACATGTAACATCTCGGTCTGACCCGAGTATAATTTATAAGAAAATAATAAACGGATCAGTCTAGCTATAAATATCAGATGAAATGATATAGAATAAGAGATACGACTAAACGTATAATAATCACAATGACAAGCTATGATAAATAACTAATTGAAAATCAACAAGAGATTAATCAATATCACAAAAATCTTCTCAAAGATCAAAAGGAATGTCATACTCCTTATTTCATTCACCAAGCCACAAAATATTGACAATATATAAATGCCAACCATAAAATTAGTGAAACACAAATTCTAGAAATCATCAATAGAAATCCAGAAATCACGAAAAGGGGGGAGGCCTATTACAAAACGGGAGCATGAAAACTCACCAACACGTGTATCACAAAACGGAACGCTATCCCATGGTCGCTAACCATAGAGCCGGTGCAACGACGTAGTACAACGGTACGCCCGAGGAACCAGAAACTCGAATAGTTCGGAACAACGACGTAGTACAATGGTACGTCCGAAGAACCCGAAACTCGTAAAATTCGTAACAACGACGTAGTACAACGGTATGTCCGAAGATCCGAACTCCATAAAAACGTGGGTCGCTAGCCCACAAAAATTGGGTCGAAACCCCATGAAATAAATAGGTCGTTAGCCTATGATAAAAATGAGACGAAACTCAATAAAACGAGGTACCGTCCCCTTCGTGGACAAAGAAACATAGCATAGCGCTAGTCTAAATCACAAAAATGATCTTCAATGATCATCAAGAAAGTGTCAATTACTCTAAGCTAGTAAATATTTGAGCTTAGCTTCATGTCGCATAACCACTAGCTTAACTTAAATATTTGCGAACAAATTCTAGATCTCCACTAGAAAATTGTCACAAGAGATTCAATCGAACAAGTCCAAGAATTAACCAACGAAGTAAACGCAAACGTTTCATACCACTTGTTTTACTAAGTCGTTGAATTAGATTTCTCATACAAGTGAGGTAAAGGTTTGTATACACTAATAGATTGAAAAACGGTTTAAGAAACGAGCTTTGTAACAAAATAGTGTTGAAATCATTTTGAAGAAAGGATTTTGATATTTACTACTAGCATTGGAAACCTTTATATTTTGAAGTGAAAAATCACAAAAATGATTGTAGAAACAATCAATCACTAAAATTCACATTCGAAGACGAGAATAAAATCCATAGAAATCGATACTGAATCCATCAAAATGGATATTTCTAAAATTCCCGAAGAAAAAAAGTCATCAAAGTCAATAACAAATGATAACAACAAATAGGGAAAGAACTTGAATCGATTAAATTTGGAAACCACGCAAAATAAGAAAAATAGGCAAAATAGCAACAGGTCGGTCGGCCGGCTACAGAGCTCGGTCGACCAGACCCTGTTCTACAAAAATTCTCAGGAAGCAGGTCGGTCGACTGAGCTCTGTATCTGGTCGACCGGACCAGAGACAGAAAAGTGCTTATGCACTTTGGTAGCAGGTCGGTCGGCCGGCCTCAGTGCTCGGTCGACCGGAGCCTGTTTCCAGCTCCTCCCAGCCTATCTGAGTGAGGGCCAAATCTCCACCAAAATTAAATCGGACGAGCAATGGACGCTAGGGGTTTATGCCAATCGACTACCCGACCCTATAAGCTCTTCGATGCATCACAAAATCATGATCAAAGATCAAAGCTATGATTTTTAAGGATTTGGCTTTCAAAACACTAAAATTGGAATATTCACAAAACCAACCCAAATCAAAATCAAATGCACATGAATAAGTGTTAGGAATTCATACCCAACATTCAAAGATAGGTATAAGCATAGATGTGAGATAAAAATCTTACCTTTTCACACAAAACAATTAAAGAAGAAGCTATTGAGCAATGGCAAGACAATCACTCTTCAATTTGAACACAAGAAGCTTGAATCTAAGCTTAAAAGAGAAACATTTTCCAAATTAGGTTTAGGAATTTCTGAAATTCAAGAGAGATGGAGTTGGAGAAGATGAAGAGAAGGCTTACTAATGGGTTCTCTTGAATTTGGAGCTAGAAGTTGGATTTGCTAATGAAGACTAGGGCTTGGAGTTTTAATTTCCTCTTCCACTCACCATTAATCTCTTTAGAACTGAAAAGTAGAGGAAGAGGGAGTGAAGGAGGAGGGGGGTTTCAGTTTGGGGTATTTAGTTGGCTAGTGGGCTGAACCCAACCCAAAGCCCTAAGTGAAAAAGTGGCAAAAATCAACTTACTCCAAACATATCGAAGCTTATACTCAAAAAGGTTCCAAACGGCATTTTGAACTCAATGGAAGGGGTCTCGAGTCCCAATTCGACTGTTTGCAAAAAGTAGCTTTTCGGGCTATAATCCGACTAACGATGAAATATTTAAATAAAATATTTAAATATTCGAATCGTATAATATGCGGGTTGTTACAGACTCCCCCCTTAAAGAAATTGCATCCTCGCAATATATAAGACGGAAATAAAAAGTAACAACCATAAAAGCATATTCAACACAAAAGAAATTTGAAATAAAAAGTTCACCTCAAAGAGCATGAGAAAGTAAGTCCGGCTGTGTTCGCTCGATGAATTCTCTAGATTCCCAAGAACAATCCGTAGGATTTGAGGACCATTGAACCTTAACAAGCGAAACATCTTTATTTCGAAGTCGTTTGACTTCCGAAGTAATGATACGAATAGGATGTTGCTCATAAGTTAAATTCGGCGAAACTTCAATCTCTTCCACAACACCAGGCTCATGAATCGAATCGGAATCTCGAAGGCATCTCCGCAATTGAGAAACGTGAAACACGTCATGAATAGCAGAAAACTGAGCCGGCAATAAGCCACGGAACCAATACGTTCGGTGATGGAAAATGGACCAATATATCGAGGTGCTAACTTTCCAGATCGACTGAAACGTACAACACCTTTCATAGGCGAAACACGAATAAACACAAGATCTCCCACAGAAAATTATAATTTCCTTCTTCGGTTATCGGCATAGGATTTTTGTCTACTCTGGGCTTCTTTCATCCTATGACGAATAAGATCAATCTTTTCTGTGGAATCACGAATAAAATCTGGACCTAAAACCAGCTTCTCACCGGCCTCAAGCCAACAAGAAGGAGAACGGCATGGCCTTCCATAGAGTGCCTCAAAAGGAGCCATACCAATACTAGATTGAAAGCTATTATTATAGGAAAACTCAACAAGAGAAATATGATCTTCCCAACTTCCACCAAAATCAAGAACACATGCACGAAGAAGATCTTCAAGAGTTTGATTCACACGCTCGATTTGTCCATCGAACTAAGGATGATAGGCGGTGCTAAAATTAAGTTTCGTTCCCAAAGCTTTTTGAAGACTCTTCCAAAATCCCCTAGTAAACAATGGATCACGATCACTAACAATAGAAGTAGGAACTCCATGTAATTTAACAATTTCTTTGATAAAGAGTTTGGCCAAAAGAGGATCGGTTCGATTAGACCGAACGGGAATAAAATGGGCAGATTTAGTAAGTCTATCAACTATAACCCATAAGTTATCATGACCCGAACGAGAACGGGGAAGGCTATCAATAAAATCCATGGAAATTCGATCCCACTTCCAATTGGAATTTCTAAAGGTTGCAATAACCTACCGGGCCTTTGATGTTCGGCCTTGACAAGTTGGCAAGTCATGCAACATTTAACAAAGTCAGCAATATCAAATTTCATTACCTCCCAATAATAAAGCCGCTTCATATCCGCGTACATTTTACTACTACCGGGATGAATGGTAAATTTAGAATGATGAGAATCTTCTAAAATATCTTTACGAAAATCACTAATATTTGGCACGATACGTCTACCAAATTTTCGAATGCCGCCACGAGAATCAATATCAAAGTCTTTCATACTTTCAATATCAATTTTATCCTTAATACTTTGGCCAAGAAGAGCCAATTCGGGATCTAACTTTTGAGCTTCAAGAATGCGGTCTAAAAGAGAAGGATGAGCCTCAAGGCTACATAAAACAAGAGATGAACATAAATCGGAAACACGATCTCGAATCTCACAAGTGGATAAAATTCCGAGATCATTCCATTCAGATATCATCATAGAAACAACCGCTTGTTGCTTTCGACTAAGTGCATCGGCAACGCGATTTCCCTTTCCGGGAGTATAAAGAATATCAAGATCATAAGATGTAACGAATTCGAGCGAACGCTATTGACGCAAATTAAGTTCCTTTTGAGAAAATAGATACTTCAAGGATTTATGATTGGTGTAAAGAATAAATTTTTCTCCCAAAAGATAATGACGCCAAATACGAAGGGCGAAAACAATAGCCGCGAGCTCTTAATCATGAGTGGCATATCTAGTCCCAGCAGGCTTCAATTGCCTAGAAACATAAGCAATAACACGTTCTTTTTGCATAAGAACGGCACCCAAACCAACGCGACTAGTATCAGTATAAGCAATAAAATCTTGATTCCCTTTAGGAATAACAAGAATAGGAGCATCGGAAAGGAGTTCTTTTAATTTCTGAAAAGAAGTTTCACATTTGTCTGACCAAATGTATTTAACACCTTTCTTAGTTAAGCTAGTGAGAGGCACGACAATTTTTGAAAAGTCCTTGATAAAACGACGGTAATAACCCGCCAATCCAAGGAAGCTACGGATTTCCGTCACACTCTCCGGTCTCTTCCAATCTTGAATCGCTTCAATCTTTGAAGGATCAACGGAAATTCCGGATTCGGAAATAATATGACCGAGAAACTTCACACTAGATTGCCAAAAATGGCATTTAGAAATTTTTACTTTTAATTGATTACTCCTAAGAGTTTCCAATACAATCCGAAGATGCTTTTCATGCTCCTCCTCGGTTCTTGAATACACAAATATCATCAATAAAGATGAGAACAAATCGATCGAGAAAATCTTTGAAAACTCGATTCATTAGGTCAACGAAATAAGCTGGTGCATTCGTTAGACCAAATGGCATGACAAGCCATTCATAAGATCCATAACGAGTACGGAACGATGTCAAAGGAATGCTATCCTCTACAATATGAAGCTTATGAAAACCAGTAGCTAAATCTAATTGTGAAAAGACTCTAGCACCACTAAGTTGATCAAATAGATCATCAATCCGAGGTAAAGGATATTTATTTTTGATAGTAAGATCATTAAGCTTGCGGTAATCAACGCAAAGCCTAAGTGTACCATCGGATTTCTTCATGAAAATAGCCGAAGCTCCCCAAGGCGAGAAACTAGAGCGAATAAATTGCTTCGTTTCTAAATTGGATAATTGTATGCGCATCTCCTCATTTTCTTTATTGGACAAACGTAAAGGAGGACGAGTAATAGGTTGAGCTCCAGGGGTAAGATTAAATCTGAACTCAATTGCTCGCTTAGGTGGTAATCCTAAAACGGGCTCAAATATGTCGGAAAATTCACGAACAACGTGAATAAGAGAAATGACGTCTTCCTCATCATCATTATCATCATCACGAGGATTTAAAGAATATAAAGATGCAGATAAAGTGGAATTCGAATCTTTGAGAGTAATAGAAATTTGCTTAACAGATTGAGGATGTCGAAGATGAATAGTCCGCTCAGGACATAGAATTTGGGCGTCATAGCGGTTAAGCCAATCCATTCCCAAAATCATTCCAAAGCCTAAGTAGCGCATAACATGCAAGTCGGCACGGAAAGAAAGATCACACAAAATAATCTCGACATCTTTACACAATAAACTGATTGTTGCGGATCCACCAACCGGATTCGCAATTCTCAAAGAAGCCATTAAACACATAACATCCAAAGAAAAGGTATCAACAAGTTCTTTTGATATAAAAGAATGGGACGTACCCGTATCAAAAAGAACTCGAATAGGATGATCACGAAATAAAATAATGCCATCAAGGATAGAATGAGAAATACCTTTACCACGAGATGTGTTGCCAGGGGCTTGAGCAACATTAAGCTTTTCCTCCTTCCTACCTTGAAGTTTGGGACAAGAAGATAAATAATGATCCGAGCTTTTGCAATAGCGACAAAAGAGAGGTTTCAGACACTTGTTCGCATAATGGTCTTTAGAACCACAGTTGTAGCATTACCCGCCACTTGGGACAGAAAATTTTGCTACCGGAATTGCTTGCTTCCCTTTCTTGTTGGGATAAGACCCTTTGAACTTAATAGGCCTTTTCTTGTTGTTGAGTTTTGGTTTGGCACCTACAACATCGGCATCACTCTCTTTATCTGCCTCTTCAAGACGAAGAGCGATATCAATAAGTTGATCAAAAGAAACTTCTAGATTTAGAAGTAAGGGCTTCTTGAGGTTTTTATTCAAGCCATAGACCAATCTCTGATTTTTCTTCAATGGGGTATTAATGTATTCAACCCCGTATTTAGAAAAAGATTCGAAAGATACGACATAGTCTGTCACAGAAGATTCACCTTGAACAAGGTCACCTTGAAGCGCTCTCAGAATTTCTACCAAGTAAGATCTGCTTCAATAATTTTAGAAATCAGAAGCTCGTACCAGCTTAATGCTCTTTCTTGGAGCATACTAGAAGCCACCTGAACTCGGTGAAGATCAATGAGGTTCATGCGAGAAAAGATTCGATCGCATGATCTCAGCCAAGCCTGGACTTTAATAATAGTTTCAGAACCCTTGAATGGCTTCCCACCCAAGTTGGTATAATCGTTGCACAAGCGTGCAAATCCAGACTTAGGATGAGTTGGTTCCGAATTAGAACCGGCTGCTTGAGCATTCTTTACTAGATCAAGAAGCTGCTGGGCAGACATAAAAACTCCATCTTGGGGAGATTGACTGGCGCTGGGACGGCCAGGTCTAACCATTTCTCTTCCTTTAGAAAGAAAGAAAGAAGAAGAAAAAGGTTATTCCCCAAATGAATATCAATCAATCTTGATAGATAAAACAAGGAATCATAAAGAAAATAGGATGAATCGGTACGAAGACTCGAATTAAATCCTAAGGCACGACTCCTAAGAAGGAATTAGGACGATGATCTTTGTTAAATTATTCAACATTGTTCCGAAGTTTGGCTCTGATACCAAGTTGTGACGCCCCACCCCTATACCCACGCTAGCCAAGGACACTACGGTGTAATGTCGTCAACTAGCACGGAGAATAAGGCTGTTGAGGAGCGACCATCTGTATAATTGCTTTGTGCGAGTACCGATATGCCAGATAAAATATAAATTGCTTTCTTTTCAAGAGGAAATCCGACATATCGACACAAACTCAAAGCTACTACAAAGTGGCTATAATGTCTTCGGAAACAAATATAGCAATAAACATTACACAAATCAGTCACAGATAATTCATATCACAAAGGCGGAAATAGACATGAATATATATAACACATAAAAGTGTTCATCAGAGTAGTGGTCTAAAAGATCCACAATGACACAAAAGAATAGCAACATGTGCTATACAAAAGAATAAGTACACAACTATGAGTCTATATCTCAAATGTATACAACAAAAATTACTAATCTAAGTAGTTAACCAAAAGTCAGGATGATAACCCCAGAAGAGAAGTCAAGCAGAAGCACCTGTAACATCTCGGTCTGACCCGAGTATTATTTATAAGAAAATAATAAACGGATCAGTCTAGCTATAAATATCAGATGAAATGATATAGAATAAGAGATACGACTAAACGTATAATAATCACAATGCCAAGCTGTGATAAATAAGTAATTGAAAATCAACAAGAGATTAATCAATATCACAAAAATCTTCTCAAACATCAAAAGGAATGTCATACTCCTTATTTCACTCACCAAGCTGCAAATATTGACAATATATAAATGCCAACCATAAATTGGTGAAACACAAATTCTAGAAATCATCAATAGAAATCCAGAAATCACAAAAAGGGGGAGGCCTATCACAAAACGGGAGCATGAAAAATCACCAACACGTGTATCACAAAACGGGACGCTATCCCATGGTCACTAACCATAGAGCCGGTGCAACGACGTAGTACAACGGTACGCCCGAGGAACCAGAAACTCGAATAGTTCGAAACAACGACGTAGTACAACGGTACCCCCGAAGAACCCGAAACTCGTAAAATTCGGAACAACGACGTAGTACAACGGTACGCCCGAAGATCCGAACTCCATAAAAACGTGGGTCGCTAGCCTACAAAAATTGGGTCGAAACCCCAAGAAATAAATAGGTCGTTAGCCTATAATAAAAATGAGACGAAACTCAATAAAACGAGGTACCGTCCCCTTCGTGGACAAAGAAACATAGCATAGCGCTAGTCTAAATCACAAAAATGATCTTCAATGATCATCAAGAAAGTGTCAATTACTCTAAGCTAGTAAATATTTGAGCTTACCTTCATGTTCCATAACCACTAGCTTAACTTAAATATTTACGAACAAATTGTAGATCTCCACTAGAAAATTGTCACAAGAGATTCAATCGAACAAGTCCAAGAATTAACCAACGAAGTAAACGCAAACGTTTCATACCAATTGTTTTACTAAGTCGTTTAATTAGATTTCTCATACGAGTGAGGTAAAGGTTTGTATATACTAATAGATTGGAAAATGGTTTAAGAAACGAGCTTTGTAATAAAATAGTGTTTAAATCGTTTTGAAGAAAGGATTTTGATATTTACTACTAGCATTGGAAACCTTTATATTTTGAAGTGACAAATCACAAAAATGATTGTAGAAACAATCAATCACTAAAATTCACATTCTAAGACGTGAATAAAAATCCATAGAAATCGATACCGAATCCATCAAAATGGATATTTCTAAAATTCCCGAAGAAAAGAAGTCATCAAAGTCAACAACAAATGATAACAACAAATAGGGAAAAAACTCGAATCGATTAAATTTGGAAACCACGCAAAATAAGCGAAATAGGCAAAATAGCAACAGGTCGGTCGGCCGGCTACAGAGCTCGGTCGACCGGACCCTATTCTAGAAAAATTCTTGGGAAGCAGGTCGGTCGACTGAGCTCTGTAGCTGGTCGACCGGACCAGAGACAGAAAAGTGCTTATGCACTTTGGTAGCAGGTCGGTCGGCCGGCCTCAGAGCTCGGTCGACCGGAGCCTGTTTCCAGCTCCTCCCAGCCTGTCTGAGTGAGGGCCAAATCTCCACCAAAATTAAATTGGACGAGCAATGGACGCTAGGGGTTTATGCCAATCAACTACCCGGCCCTATAAGCTCTTCGATGCATCACAAAATCATGATCAAAGATCAAAGCTATGATTTTTAAGGATTTGGCTTTCAAAACACTAAAATTGGAATATTCACAAAACCAACCCATATCAAAATCAAATGCATATGAATAAGTGTTAGGAATTCATACCCAACATTCAAAGATAGATATAAGCATAGATGTGAGATAAAAATCTCACCTTTTCACACAAAACAATTAAAGAAGAAGCTATTGAGCAATGGCAAGACAATCACTCTTCAATTTGAACACAAGAAGCTTGAATCTAAGCTAAAAAGAGAAACATTTTCCAAATTAGGTTTAGGAATTTCTGAAATTCAAGAGAGAAGGAGTTGGAGAAGATGAAGAGAAGGCTTACCAATGGGTTCTCTTGAATTTGGAGCTAGAAGTTGGATTTGCTAATGATGACTAGGGCTTGGAGTTTTAATTTCCTCTTCAACTCACCATTAATCTCTTTAGAACTGAAAAGTAGAGGAAGAGGGAGTGAATGAGGAGATGGGGTTTCAGTTTGGGGTATTAAGTTGGCTAGTGGGCTGAACCCAACCCAAAGCCCTAAGTGAAAAAGTGGCAAAAATCAACTTACTCCAAACATATCGAAGCTTATACTCAAAATGGGTTGCAAACAGCATTTTGAACTCAATGGAAGGGGTCTCGAGTCCCAATTCGACTGTTTGCAAAAAGTAGCGTTTCGGACTATAATCCGACTAACGATGAAATATTTAAATAAAATATTTAAATATTCGAATCGTAAAATATGCGGGTTGTTACACTTGGAGACAAGCCGAGAAGGACAAAAGGATGGCACTCGTTAATCTTTAATTAAAATGGGGCTAAATGGACCACTCTACCGAGAGGTAATTATTCCACTTAGCACCTAGCGAACTCCCTATACTTGATGCGAGACCTCTAGCAATCGTGATGAAGTGTTTTTTTCGATGAGTAGATTAGCAACTTCAAGGGTTGATGAGAAGAAAGCAAAGAAAGTAAAACAAGGCAAACAAATATAAAGGAAATTTCCTGAAGGAACTTGACCGTCATGAAAAAGAGTTCGGCATGCATCAAATCAGAAGTAAGAGACAAAAAAGGAAAGAGATGGATTTTGACCGAACAAAGCCTTTCACACCGAGAGGTCTTTTTTGTATTTGGGCCGGTGTGCTTCCTTCCACACCTTTGGGCTTACACTTGGACCTCATACAACATGAGCACCTAAATCTGTAGAGTCGTTCCTCTATAAATATCAACCCGATGACAACTAAAGGAGGATCTTCTTTGACTTTTGGTACTTCTCCTTCTTCGTCATCCATCTCTCTTCACAATACACTAAGGCAGGCATTATTGGTAGTTCTAGGCTTAAGAATCTGCCAATTCCTTGTACTTGTGATTTCAATCTCCCTCAAATCTCTAATAGATAAAATATGAAGTGGACTAGGTCGGAGATTGTCAAACCACTACAAAATCTTGATGTTTTTACTCTTTACATTTATTTTACACTAGATCTCGATATTTCTACAGGTTTTTAGGTGTTGTGCTATTTTTGACACCAAAATTTTAGTACTTTCACTAAGAAATAAAGCTAGATTTCACAAATGAAAGCTTGGATTTGAAGTTTAAAGAAGATGAAATGGTCTAACACTAGATCTATGATTGTAGGGAGTCAACCACAGCATGTGGGCAACCAGGAGGTTTCCTCAAATTCCAATCAATCCGCCTACGTGACTGGAGAGGAGACGAAGAGAATGAAGAAAGGAATGCAAGACAAGATGTTAGCCCAATAATAGGAAATGCTGGAGGGATTTTTCTAAAGATTAGGATGGTAAGGAACAACTGGAGTTGCTGAAATTTAGAACTAAGGACCAAGAACTAATGCAAGAACATTAGGAGTTGGAGCGAAGTAAACTGTAATAATTCCCCCTAGACCAGGACTGCTCAGTACCAACCTCAATTCTCTTGGCAACGAGAGGAATTCAATCGGGGAGCAATGTTAGTTCAAATTTAGGGGAAGCTGGGATACCAGGAACGGATGATGCAAGGTCGAGAAACGAAAGTCAGAATGCATATGCATGGCGACCAAAGAAGTATGTACCAGAGTTTTCCCACAGGAATGGGGCGCAGAATGAAGCCAATGGTGTGGATCAAAATTCAAATGCTCGGCTAGAGGAGTATGTGTCGAAGTTCCCCTACAAGAGCGAAAGGCAAAATGCAGCTATTGATCGGAGACCTTCATTGAGTAGCAATAACGGAATAGTTGAGCTGGTCAGAAGGATGGAAAGAGATGGACTACCAGATTAGAGTTTGGAAGGTATAAATATGAATCCATTCACCCCTAAAATCTGAAATGCAAGGAATCCTTCTGATTTCAAACCTCCGACGTTAAAAATGTATGATGGGAAGACAAATCCAACGGTTTATCTAATGAGATACATTTGACATATGGAGGTGTTGGGTGTTTTTGAGGACGTGATGGAGCAGTGCTTTCCATTATATCTGACAGATTTAATAGCAATATGGTTCAGACAGTTGGAGAATGGATCCATAAGCAATGGTACGGAGAGACCTTGAGAAGTCACTTGATGAGATTTAAAGCAGAAACCACCGCAGTCGATAAGTCAAATCCATAGATAATCCTGACGACCCAATGTCTGAAGTCGCAAGCAAGATCCACTTCGACATTGCATTGGGAAGGGATCCATCGATGGATCTCATGAAGTTTTACCAGGAAGTCGAGAGATATCTGTGTTAAGAGAATGCTAAAGCTGATAATGTTCATATTAATGTTGTGGATGGCGGAGGACTATTTGGAGTGGAATAGGGAATACACAAGGGGAAGCAAAAAGCTGATAACAACTTCAAAGTACTGAAATGGAAGAAAAGGAAATCAAAGTTTTCTTCTTATACCGACCTAACTGAAGCCCTAGAAAGGATATACCTAAACACTAAAGGGTAGATCCCCTCTTGGAGACCAGCTAAGAAAGAACCCACGGATCGGGAAAGAAGGTCGAAAAAGTTTTGCATGTTCCACAAGCTAGACGAACATGAAATGAATGAGTGCAGACACTGTTGAATATGCGAGTATATGATTTTTGTTTGATGATAATAAACATATATATATTCATTTAAACGTATTTGTTAATGAACTATTTTATTTTTCACATAATTAAATAAATATTTGCAGAATAAAATAAATAACACGGTATTTAAATTCAAACAGGTAATTTATTAAAACAAAAATTTATTACAATTTTGAATAGTACAAATTTGAACTCTCACTATATATATAAGAATTCAATGACAATACAATTTCGATTACATCACAATTTCTAATTTATAAATACACCTCACTACATATCGCTCATTCACTCACATTTATCTTCAACTTTATTCCAGATTAAATCCAGCATCTGAGCAATCTACAAAAATAAATACTGACGCAGTAAAATTAAAAAGGAAATATTTTATAGTAAAAAATAAAATGTATTTTGGAAATTTTATTTGCCTCAGTTATTTAGGTTGTTCGTCATCATTTAATTTGAATTCATCGTACACGAACAGCTTGTAACATGCATAGTGTATCACTGTGCATGCCGCAAGGCCGTGCACACCGATATATACACTTGATAAAATTACAGGGATGGATGAGCATAGGTCAAACCCAAATGAAAAGCCGAGTTTAACTCAAGTGCAATACAAATAATGTCACGACACGAGCATAAGGTCAAACCCGAGCTATTAGCTGGATTCAACACATGTGCAAATTCAAAAGAAATGGTCAAGACATAAAAATCAAGCCTCGACCAAAGTTCAAGTCAATCACCAGAAAACAGAGACTGCAACAGTTCTGACCAAACAATAAAGTTCAATATTCAGTCAAGTTCAAACATGGATTCAAATACAACATAGCGATGTACAAACTTCGAAATAACACTCCAGATTCAAATGAAAACAGTGTGACACACACATACATCTAGCAACTAGAGGCAAAGCTCATACACAACATATAGTGACAATATGATTATAGTGAAGACTACAAGTACAAAGCATGCACCAGTTCATATGCACTCGCTCGAAGTAACAACACAATGCAAACCAGAAAGGAGTACCAGTCTACACAAAACACAAGACTCGACCAAGGCTACAATGTGAACAGTGCAGACTTGAATGTACAGATCAAGTGAAGTATACAAGAGAAGCCTACAGACTACCATGAGAAACCGAGACATCACATACATATACGTGTACAAATGAAGACACAGAGCAAGTTAATTTCAAACCAGATAATGGTGCAGGATACTCGAATAAACATATCAAGTTTAAGTGTCAAGTTAATGAGCTATAGCAGTTTCAAATCAAGTAAATGCTACAGACTAGTTCAACAGCCGAACTAAGATAGATTCCAAACACAATGAAGTACAACATCAAAACACAAATATACAAGTTCAATAACTCGACGCACAATTAAACTGCACCAGACCAGATCACAATGTGCACAGATATGCAAACAAAGTATGCAGTGATAACACAAGTGTAGATCCAACAATACATGCATACACACATACAAATGTATATATGCACATATATGAAGACACACAGAAATAATCTAGCAGTGAATTTCAAAATGGTCGAAGTCATGTAACAAGTTCAATCTACCAGTGAGCAGTGCACATGTCATGGAAGCAGTCAGTGCCGAAGTCATAGCATAAAGTTCGAACCAAAAATAAGGTCGCAGGGGATTACAAACAAGAATCAAATAAAGTCAATAACAGTTTCAAAATGACCAAGTCATTTTCATTTCAATGTTAAAGCAGTGTGTGACAAGGCAAGTAAAAATCTAACAAGTTCAGTCTAACACAAATGACCAAAGTCGAGCACAAAAACGAAATCAACATCATCGTCAAAGAATTCAACAGGCAAGCAAAGTCAGAGCCTTGGAAATCAAGGAATCAGCAAATTCACAAAACCGTGATGACCAAGGCAAAAATATACAAACTGACAAAGTCAGAAATCATAGTCAACATTCAATCAATATCACATGGCCAAGGAATTATCAGAACGAACGAAAATCAAGGTGTTCAAACCCTTATAAAAAACCCTAAACATCATCGGCAAAAGAATCAATTCGAGTTCGAGAAAAACTGACAAAAATAAACCAATAACTCGAATCATCAATCGGGTTCAAGCAATCAACCAGAAAAGCAAAAAGGAAAACAACATACCAATATTAATTCGAATTCGATCGAATTGCAGTAGCCGAAAGGGATCAATAGAGAGAAAGAAGAAATCGAAGCATCATCAATAAAATCGACAAAGCCGGCGACTTCAACACGAAGCCCTAATTTTCGAGCAAGCAACGAGGACGCCATTCTTTTTGGAGCAACCAGGCCGAAGTTATAATACAAAAGAAAAGGAAAAAGGGGTTTAATTTTATCATTTGTGGGTCGGCCTGGTTATTGGGCTTGATTTAAATTAGGGTTTTGTTTTTAAATTATTGTTTTAAATTTGTATTTCCAATTTAAACAATTGCAATTTCTAGTCGTGTGACTAGGGGACAAACTACGTGGCGTAGTTTGAGAATTCGCAACTCAGTTGCTGAGTTGTGGAAAGGTTTTGAGCGTAGAGTTAAGGCTAGTCGATAGCAGGTGTCGTGAGTTTACATGTGTAAGCGTCCGACTGCTTAATTTCTAGTAAAAACCTTGGGGGCATCACGTAGGCAGGGTTTTGCCAAAGCTGGGTAAATTCTGTGTCATTCTATTTCTGCATTTATTATTCTGCTATGATCTATGCTATTATTATTCTAATATATCTGCATTGAAATAATTTTATACAAACTTCCACGATAAATTTTTATAATTGATTGCATCACCCTATTCACTCCCCCTCTAGGGTGAAATCGATCCTACAAGTGGTATCAGAGCTACGTACAAAAGTTATTTTTGTTTTAAAAAATTGTATTTTTCAAAAACCAATTTTTGTTCTAAAAATTTGAATTTTTAAAATGGCTTCTTTTAATACTGCTTTTGTTAAGGGTCAGTTTATAGTTTGACCACCAATATTCAATGGTGAATATGCTTACTGGAAAAATAGAATGAAAATTTTTCTGAAAACCATTGATGCTTGGAATATTGTTGAGACAGGTTACAGAGCACCCACTATAGTTATAAATAATCAAGAAATTGAAAAACCATTTGATCAATGGACAGATCGAGAAAATAAGTCATAGAATGCTAATGCCAAAGCTATGAATTCGATTATTTGTTCATTAGATCAATTTGAATTTAATCGTGTCTCACATTTTCAAACTGCGTAGGAAGTATGGCACACACTAGAAGTGACTCACGAAGGAACATCTCAAGTCAAGGAATCGCGCCTTGCCATGCTGTGTAGCGAATACAAGAATTTTAGAATGGCCAAGGAAAAAAATATTAAGGAGATGTACGGATGCTTTCCAACATCGTATATAAATCAAAAGCTCTCGAAAAATCATACACGGAATTGGAAATAGTCCGAAAAATCCTCAGAGCCCTTCCACGAAGTTTTGAAGCAAAAGTGACTGCCATTCAAGAACCGAAAGATTTAAAACAAATCAAAGTTGAAGAACTGATCGGAAATCTCACCACTTATGAGCTAGAAATGAAATTCAAGGAAGAGCTTGAAGGAGGAGATACTCGAAAGAAATCAATAGCTCTCAAAGGAACAACTGAAAGTGATGATGATGATGATGACGATGATGGAGCAGCAGAGTTGGAAATGGTAATAAAGAGATTCAAAAGGTGGAACCGCAAATACGGAAATCTAGCTCTAAATCAAAAATTAAAAAGCAGAATAATCAATATTCTAGATAACCTAGAACAGCAAAAAATCATCTGTCATAAGTGCAACCAACCCGGACACATCAAGCCCAATTGTCCTCAAAACCGACACGACTTAGAAAAGAAATCAAAAAGGAAAATTTTTGCAGCCACGTGGAATATAAGTGATGAAGATAATAAAAGTACTACCAGTGAGAGTGAGAAAGCAGATATGTGCCTTCAAGGTAATATAACTGATAGCGATGATGACGAGCCAAGCGAGGTATCAAAACTCACTCACTCAGAATTACTTATATATTTCCACGAAGTAAATGGCTGTTTCGAACGACTTAGGGAGAAGTATGCCAAACTTGAATCATAAAAAGATACTTTGATAGATTTAAATAAACAACTTGACCAATTAGTTAAAAACTATCAAAATAGGATCCCTAAGTGTGATAAGTGTCCAACATTTGAAGAAGAGATTAAAAAATTAGGAATCAAAATTAAATCGCTTGAAAATGAAATTCTGATTTTGAAAGAAAGTGAAAATACAAGAAAAGAAAATTTTATTAAAAACTGCATACAATCATTAAATGAAAATGAATATCTCAAAACACAAGTCCAACAACTATCAACGACTTTAGAAAATTTTTCCAAAAGTGAAAGATCGTTGAATATGTTATTAAGGAAACAAACTTTTAATACAGTTAGACAAGGACTTGGATATAATCAATCTGAAAATGTTAGAAATAAAATTAATCAAGTCAATTCAATGTGCACAATTTGTCGAAAATTTGGACATAATCAAAACAATTACTGGTATAGACCCAAACATGTGAAAACTATACCAATTTGGGTTCCAAAAAGCACAAATATAAAATCTCTCAAAGTTAAACAAATCTTGGTGCCGAAAGGAACATATATAAATAGTTTTGGGTCTCCACAAAATAATTTTCCAAAATATTCTGCCACTAACAATCATGGACCTATAAAAACAAATAGGTCACAAAAATCTTTCATCGTGTAGGTGTGGTGGCAAGCTAAGGAACTACAATAGTGTTACTTGGATTCTGGCTGTTCTAAGGACACAACGAGCGATAAAGTAAAGTTCTTTAGCCTAGTATAAAAGCGACAGAATCACAATGGACAACAACGAAAAATTATCGTAAAGGTAAAACAGGTAATGGTATATTCATCTTATTAAATGTGATAATCTGTACTATAATTTGAATTTAATTCAGCCAGTTATTTGATAAAGAAATGAATGCTGATTTTGATTCTGACTGTTTCAAAATTGTTGGCCAATTATACTTTTCATACCGAGAACACTACTTGCATCTCTAGAGTCTTTGAGTTACTTCATATAAATTTGTTTAGACTAATGATGGTATCTTATTGACTGATTATTAATCTCGGTGCATGTAAATATATTTGTTTATCCTACGGCTTCTAAATTTGACATTATATTCACTGATTTGTTGATTGGCACAGCTTCAAATTCAAATTCAAGAGAATTTCATTCAAAAGCTGTTAAAATTGATTTTAAGTTATTTTGATGCACACTTCATGGTCTGGTCTATCAAATTTAACTAATGATAATTTTGAGTGAAAGAAAAATTCAAATGCAGATTACACTGGTAATCTAGTTGATAGAAAAATTACTAGTGAAAGGTGATTTATGTTGAGACATTCAGTAACTGCATTGTTTTTTTCAAAGAAAATATCTGCATATTTTTCATTTCAAATAATTTTCAAATAGCAGAAAATTTTCTTTTAAAATCCCTTCTAGAAAATCATTTTTGACCTTGTTTTCATATTAGTCATTTTTAGAAAAATTGATCTTATAATTATTTTTGAATTTGATTTTAAATGACTACATTGACGAATCTGACTCCCTACTAATTATCGAAAGGATAAACAGTGACTGAAAAAGTGATGAGTGTTGATATTAATCAAATATTATAACTTGGGATTGTATAATTAGTAAATTTCTTTAGAAATTTAAACAAGAATTATAAACACTTTTTGTTGGTAAAAATTCCATGATCATTTCCATTTCCATCATTTTTTATCGACCATCACTCATCATAATCCAATATAGTATGTCAATATGTGGTGATTTAAACAGGAATCATTCAGTTTGCATTTTATATTTTTAAATAAAAAAAATAAAAAAAATAATAATATCCAAAGTATTCACTCTCATTTAAAAGTCCTCACAGTTATGCATGGGTGAATCACTTGGAATTTTTGACTATGTGCTTCCATGCTCATTTAAAAGTCCTTACGGTTATGCATGTATGGAACGCAATATCAGAAAAATTGATTATTAAATAGACAAGTTGATTCTAATCCCATTTAAAAGTCCTCACGGTTATGTGTGGTTAGAAGATACTTGAATTTATTTTTTTTAAAATAAAATTGGAATACTACTAATCTCATTTAAATTTCCTAACGGTTATGCATGATTGGTAGATATTCAAATTCATGACATAAATATACCACAAATAGACACAACTGTATGGTTTTATATGATGACATCACTCCCATCATTCTAAAAGTGGAATATGCGCCTAACAGAGTATTTATGATTTTTATTTGATTTTTTATTGAAATTTAATATTTATATTCGATTGATTTTTAATGTTGTATTAATGTCTATCACTTTATCTCTATTTTTTTACACTATTACTCTTTTGCTGATAACAAAAGGGGGAGAGAAGAGTTAAGATTTTGACAAATAAAGGTCAAATATTTTCTATTTGCAACTAGGCTTATTTGCATATTTTTATTTACATGCATATATGAAGGGAGAGCTTTGTGTAGAGAGGGAGCATTCAAATAAGGGGAGAAAATTGAATGATCAAATATATTTAACAAATTCAAAATCTTAAATAAATGTTTGTTATCACCAAAAGGGGGATCGTGTTGAGTATGCAAGTATATGATTTTTGTTTGATGATAATAAACATATATGTATATATTCATTTAAATGTATTTGTTAATGTACTATTTTATTTTTCACATAATTAAATAAACATTTGCTGAATAAAATAAATAACACGATATTTAAATTCAAACAGATACTTTATTCAAACAAATATTTATTACAATTTTGAATAGTATAAATTTGAACTCTCACTATATATATACAAATTCAATGACAATACAATTTCGGTTACATTACAATTTCTAATTTACAAATACACCTCACTACATATCGCTCATTCACTCGTATTTATCTTTAACTTTATTCCAGATTGAATCCAGCATCTGAGCAATCTGCAAAAATAAATACTGACGCAGTAAAATCGAAAAGGAAATATTTTTTGCAGTATAAAATAAAATGTATTTTGGAAATTTTTATTTGCCTCGGTTATTTGGGTTGTTCATCATCATTTAATTTGAATTCATCATACACGAACAGCTTGTGACATGCACAGTGTATCACTGTACATGCCACAAGGCCTTGCACACCGATATATACACCTGATAAAATCACAGGGACAGGTGAGCACAGGTCAAACCCAAATGAAAAGCCGGGTTCAACTCAAGTGCAATACAAATAAAGTCATGACATGAGCACAAGGTCAAACCCGAGCTATTAGCTATATTTAACATAGGTGCAAATTCAAAAGAAATGATCAAGACATAAAAATCAAGCCTCGACCATAGTTCAAGTCAATCACCAGAAAACAGAGACTGCAACAGTTCTGACCAAACAATAAAGTTCAATATCCAGTCAAGTTCAAACATGGATTCAAATACAACATAGCAATGTACAGACTTCGAGATAACACTCCAGATTTAAATGAAAACAGTGTGACACACACATACATCTAGCAACTAGAGGCAAAGCTCATACACAACATATAGTGACAATATGATAGCAGTGAAGACTACAAGTATAAATCATGCACCAGTTCATATGCACTGGCTCGAAGTAACAACACAATGCAAACCAGATAGGAGTACCAGTCTACACAAAACACAAGACTCGACCAAGGCTACAATGTGCACAGTGCAGACTTGAATGTACAGATCAAGTGAAGTATACAAGAGAAGCCTCCAAACTACCATGAGCAACCGAGACATCACATACATATATGTGTACAAATGAAGACACGGAGCAAGTTAATTTCAAACCAGATAATGATGCAGGATACTCGAATAAACATATCAAGTTTAAGTGTCAAGTGAATAAGCTGTAGCAGTTTCAAATCAAGTAAATGCTACAGACTAGTTCAACAGCCAAACTAAGACAGATTCCAAACATAGTGAAGTACAACATCAAGACACAAATATACAAGTTCAATGACTCGACGCACAATGAAACTACACCAGACCAGATCACAATGTGCACAGATATGAAAAAAAGTATGCAGTGATAACACAAGCGTAGATCCAACAATACATGCATACACACATACAAATGTATATATTCACATATATGAAGACACATAGAAATAATCTAGCAGTGAATTTAAAAATGGTCGAAGTCATGTAACAAGTTCAATCTACCAGTGAGCAGTGCACATGTCATGGAAGCAGTTAGTGCCGAAGTCGTAGCATAAAGTTCGAACCAAAAATAAGGTCGCAGGGGATTACAAACAAGAATCAAATAAAGTCAATAACAGTTTCAAAATAACCAAGTAATTTTCATTTCAATGTTAAAGCCGTGTGTGACAAGGCAGGTAAAAATCGAACAAGTTCAATCTAACACAAATGGCCAAAGTCGAGCACAAAAACGAAATCAACATCATCGTCAAAGAGTTCAACAGGCAAGCAAAGTCAAAGCCTTGGAAATCAAGGAATCAGCAAATTCACAAAACCGTGATGACCAAGGCAAAAATATACGAATTGACAAAGTCAGAAATCAACGTCAACATTCATTCAATATCATACGGCCAAGGAATTATCAGAACGAATGAAAATCAAGGCGTTCGAACCCTATATTAAAAACCCTAAACATCATCGGAAAAAGTAACAATTCGAGTCCGAGAAAAACTGACAAAAATAAACCAATAACTCGAATCATCGATCGGGTTCAAGCAATCAACCAGAAAAGCAAAAAGGAAAACAACACACCAATATTAATTCGAATTCGGTCAAATTGGAGTAGCCGAAAGAGATCAATAGAGAGAAATAAGAAATTGAAGCATTATCAATCAAATCGACAAAGCCGGCGACTTCAACACGAAGCCCTAATTTTCGAGCAAGCAACGAGGCCGACATTCTTTTTGGAGCAAACCAAGCCAAAGTTATAATACAAAATAAAAAGAAAAAGGGGTTTAATTTTATCACTTGTGGGCCGACCTGGTTATTGGGCTTGATTTAAATTAGGTTTTTGTTTTTAAATTATTGTTTTAAATTTGTATTTCCTATTTAAACAATTATAATTTCTAGCCGTGTGACTAGGGGACAAACTACGTGGCCTAGTTTGAGAATTCGCAACTCAGTGGCTGAGTTGTGACAGGGTTTTGAGCGTAGGGTTAAGGCTAGTCGATAGCGGGTGTCGCGAGTTTACGTGTGTAAGCATCTGACTGGTTAATTTCTAGTAGAAACCTTAGGGGCAGCACGTAGGCAGGGTTTTGCCGAAGCTGGGTAAATTCTGTGTCGTTTTATTTCTGCATTTATTATTCTGCTATTATATGTGCTGTTATTATTCTGATATATCTGCAATGAAATAATTTCATACAAACTTCCACGATAAATTTTTATAATTGATGACATTACCCTATTCACCTCCCCCTCTAGGGTGAAATCGATCCTACAGACACCTTCGCAATTTGATAGAATAATTGGTTCGGAGTAACCAACTACAATAATATGTAAGGAATTGAACTACGATGGTGTAGTCGGAGCAGCCACAATCCACGACAAATGCATCAAGACACGATCAGGGATTTGAGTCGTGTTGGTTATACCAAGATCGAGATGGATGGAAGACGGGTTTGTTTTCCACGCTTTTCTTTCCATTTGAATATTTAAGATGATAGCAACCTCGAACCGTTTACATATGTACGAGACCTTGATTGGTCTCTACATATGCTCTAGGTTGGATGTATGAGATAGATATTTAGGATGTTTGCTTGGTTGCTTCGATTTGAATATTTGAATTTTAAAATCCACTTGAACGTGATAACTAATATTGATCGTGGTAGTCCCATCCAAAGAGATGGGACGGTGGCCGTAAGAAGTAAGTCCCCTTACAAAAGAGTAGGTGGATGGACCTGCTTGTCGTTGAGTCCTATTGTCAGAGAGCGAGCAGATTGGGCTCAGTAAGGATCCGAAGAGATCAAAAGTAAATCCCCTCGTCGATGAGTGAGTGGATGGACTTGATTATCGTTGAGCCCCCTCACTAGAAAGCGATCAGATTGGGCTCAATAAGGATCCGAAGAGATCGAATCCTAGATTGGATGTTAAAAATATTCGAAGAGATTGAACCCTAGATTGGATGATTAAATGGTCCATAGAGATCAAAACCAAGTTTGGATGATAAAACTATCTGGTGAGATTGAACCCTAGAACATATGTTGACTTGGTATAAGGATATGAATGCCTTATAACTAGAGTAAAATAAATAAATCCCCAATTAACACAGAATTATTTTGATATACAATATGATACCTCCGGATAAAGACAGGCTGATCATGGTTCCTGATTGACACTAAAGCAAAGGCTGGAGTCCTTAGCTATAATGGGTCTGGAATGATCTTTTGTTTGTAGGAGAATCCGAAGGAACTGGTTGATTTACCACAACTTGGATTGATGAATAGCTGGAAAGCTTAATCGCCAATTATCGACTATTGCTAAAACATATTCTTGAGCAAAGCACACCTTACATTATGAGGCGAACTTTAAGGGACAAATGTTATCCGGTTTTTCAATCCAAAGCATATTTTAACTGAAATTAGGAGGTCAAGACGAGGACCAAATATGACTCATGAGCTTGAAGACAAGTCTAGAAGGAAAAAAAGGAGGGCATTCATCAAGCTTTAAACAAAATAGGGCTAAGTGGACTACCTGGTACCGGGAGGTATTTCTTCCACTAAATTAGTACCCCTGAACTCCCCGTACTTGATGCAAAACCTCTAGCAATTGTGATGAAGGTCTTGGAGAATAGATGAGAAATTACAACGATTGACGAGAAGAAAACAAAGAAAGTAGGATTTGATGAAAAATATCAAGGAAATTAGCGAAAGAAACTTGATCCTCATGAAAAAGAGTTTAGAACACATCAAATCAGAGGTAGGAGACAAAAAAGGAAAGAGATAGGTTTTCACCTAAAAAATCCACTTGGTACCGAGAGGTCTTTGTTGATATTTGGGTCGGCATGCTTCCTTCCACACCTCTGGGCTTACACCTGGATCTTATATAACATGAGCCCCTGAATTTGCAGAGCTGTTCCTCTATAAATATCAATCCTATGGCAACTAAAGGAGGATCTACTTTAGAATTTAGCACTTCTCCTTCTTCATCACATATCTCTGTTCACAATAGTCACCAAGGCAGACATTGTTGGCAGTTCTACGCTTAAGAACCAATTAATTCCTTGCACTTGTGATTTCGGTCTCTTTCAATCTCTAATAAATAAAATATAAAGTGGACGTAGGCCGCAGATTACTGAACCACTACAAAATCTTGGTGTTCTTACTGCTTTACATTTATTTTCTGTTAGATCTCGATATTTCTACATGTTTTTTTTAATGTTATGCCTTCTTTGGCATCAACGGTGAAGTTTGACTCTATCTTCCACAACTGTTTGGTGTACACTTCCAATGCTTTAAAGAATGATCTCCGCCCAACTACATACTGTATAATACAACTGTTCCAACCTCTCCGGCTTACCTAATTGCATCGTTAGGTAACACCCCTTCCTCCTTCCATCTACCAATATCGTTCCACGAATTCTAAGTTAGAAGTCGTACTTTTGCACCTCCAAATTACCAATCTGTACCACAACAAGATATCTATATGGCATAACTTGAGTTATGAAATCCGTCCTCTATCACTAACCTAGATCCGCCGCCCCTTGATGGCCAAGGTGTCGCTGCTACATATGATCCAAAGTTTTTGACGTATTGGTTGCTACTGTGTTGTCCAGATCTAATCTCATCCTCTCTTCCGTTGTCTTCTTTCCCTTCGTCTTCTGCTCGTAATTATGAACAACTTTCTCCCATCATTCATTCCCATCCTTATGTCATGTTTGCACTCTGTCGAAGTAAGGAACCATGACATATATGTTTGGAACAAATTCCATTTTGAGAGATTTGAAAAAGCACTATCTCGTTGAAAGGTTCCATACATCCGCCCTTTCTCAACGTATTTCTTTAGACAAAGGCTCCGTTTTTTTCTCTTTCCGAATGGTAAATATTTCTCAGAGCATGGAGTGTGAATCAAACCCATGTTTGAATTGAAACTAAGATACTGATGCAAGTTCTTTCAGATTGTTCCTCTGGCATCGGTGTATTCGAATCATGTTGAGTATTAATGAGAAGTGATTGAAATTTATGAGAGTGAAGGATAATATTATAAAGAGTTGATCGATTTAGATTAATTACTAGAGAATATTGATCTTGTGTTTGAAGGTGCAAAAAACCCTAGAGCCACCAGGGTTTTGAAAGATGTAATCAAATATCTTATCTAATGTTATATTATTTAATTTTTGTACATGTATTTTATTTTTACTCTTGCGTTGCTACCATGACATGTACGGATGAGTTTTGGTCCAACGTGTTTTTATTCCATGTAAAAGTAATAAACAATTTTTTTTTCCAGGGTACAAAATGCAGAACTCTTGCGTGTCAGTCAAATAATTTAAACATTAAGAACTGGTCATTTCAAAACGACGGCAGTTAAATTGCCAACAAAATAATTACTAGAAGCTGATAGTGCGGACTTTTTCTCAGCAACTACCTTATCGCATTTATAAACTACTTTCTTGAATTTGTTCTGCGTGTTCTCTCTATATATAAATCATTATCGCGCCGTTCTGCCAAATAACAAAAGCCAAACTCGAAGTAACATAGGAATATGGATCATCAGGACCAGTGCTTTGGGATGCATTTGTTGAATCATCATTTTAACAGCGATCTTCTTGATGGCAGCGAATCACCTCCGTTTGATCCTCAAGGCATGAGCTTTTCTTATAATTTTATTTGTTTTATCTAATCATCGTTTTATTTATGTCATTCAGAATTTAATCTTGAGTTAAATGATATTAATGCTCACATATTTAGCAACAAAATTCACTTTTTTCGATTAGAAGTATGGTGTGTTCGTACTTTTTAATCCACTGATTAATCAAAGATTAAATCTGAAGTCACAATTCGTAGAAAGTTATGATTAAGATACGTTTATATAAATGTGAAGCCAAATCTTTGGTTTTGTTAAGTGACTGAATTGGGTTTTGTCTTTTCAATTTTTGCTTTGTGCAGCTATATACATGATGCACTTTATGCGTCTTTATGAATTTTATATATATATATATATATATATATATATATATATATATATATATGTATGTATGTATATGTATATGTATATGTATATATATGAATCTTTATACATTTCATTCATCTGAAGAGAACGTATTATCAATCTAATGAAAAAACTGAAATTTGTCAAATGTATCATTGTAAATTTAGGCCGTTTGTTGTCATGGACAAACAAAAGCAATCGGAAGAATTCCGGCTACTCTGAACATCATCATGATAACTTCTACCAAAGAAAATATGGACTTGGATGTACTCTCAAGAATTGCTCTTGCAACCGACGAAAGAAATATGATCAAAACTTTCTTGAAAGTACTCACATTACTTCCAAACATTTGTTACCCAAGAAAGTTGACTCAGAGTGGAAGCTTCTTAAAGAGAATACCAGTATCTCTAAAGCTGTGACTTTTGAGGACAAATTTCCTTTTGGTCCTCCTAAATTTTCATTTCCTAGGTTTACAATTTTTGAACCACCAACTCAGCTTCACAGTTTTAGAGTCTCAAGTGATGAACAAGTTTTTTCCATGAAAGAAAATGCTTCAAGAACTCATATTCATAATCCATTTCTGTCCAAGAATTCTAACTTCTCAGTTGCACCTAGTCTATCTGATGAGTTTCATGTTCCGTTACATATCGTACCAGAAACTTTTGGTACAGAACGGAAAGCTCGAAATATTGAAAGTGCAGAAATGGATCGATTTCCAAGTGATAGATGTGGATTAAGTCCACTGGTTGCTCAACTGCATGATATATCAAACAAACTATCATCATGTGTTAGTAATGAAAATCAGTTGAATTTCCAAGATCGTGATGTCCTCCAGGTAGTGATTGACATACTAAAGTCATTCGCCTTCAATAATCATGAGGTATGTGTAATTTGAAATGTTTCAATAATTAGCTTTTGGTATTAGTTGACACTGTATAAGAAGAAGTACTTCAACTATCAGGACACATTTGAATAAAGATCTAGAAGCATACTAAAACCTCAATCATATTTTTCAGGATTCGAGCAATGTGAAAACTGCTGATTTTCCAAACACTGATTTGCATAGTGAAGATTCAGATGAAAGTGTAGATCATACACAGGTACAAATTGCTACTTATTAGTCCTGCAAATAATTTGAAAGTACGTGTATTCTTACACTACTACAGATTAATATGTAAATTTTGCTTTTGCAGGAACAAAGTGATACCGAAGAACTATCTGGAGAGAAGGTATCATGGTTAGATGCCAATCATGACAATGCAAATGACGAGGGCTTCTTTGATGAGAATATTGAAGTTAAGGGCCATGATAGTGAGGATTATTACTATGACCAATATGATAATAATGAGATGAGAAGGCCGAATGATGCTCAGGATTGTAATGTCGACAGTAAAGAGGATGATAAGGAGTCAGGAGTTACGCTTTAAAATTCTTTGTTTACTTTGGTTTCATGATTTTTACAAGGTTTAATTAATGTTTTCTCATGATTTATGACCTGCAGAATCGCTACTCATTTCCAATGCCTCAGGTTTAAGTGCTAGTAATGATGAGAATAATGAAGATATTGACGAAGTTGTTTATACAGGTCGCCATTAGAAGGAAGCATATCAGAACGATCAAACTTGCTATCACTGAAATTACGTACTACTTCAAAAATACTTTCAAACCAGAAAGTGAGAACTTTGCTCAAAAGGAAAAGGAGCAAATTAGTTGGAGTGAATGCTATTTGTTTGTTGAAATATATTTTGCAATTTTCTTGTGAATCTTGTACTACTTTTGAATTAGTTAACCTCTACAGCAAGTTAATTTTGTTAGTTTGGTGGTTTTCTTTCTCTTCTCTTTACTTTATAACCAATGTTGAGACAACTATTATAAATTAATTTTCTAAAGGGCACAATTATTTCATACGATGTTCAAGAATCAGATTTTGCATGGTGCACGTATGCGGTGAAAAAATCTTGCAGCATAAAAATGCGAGTGGCGGTTATGTGCACATTTCAGATGGGCTGAACCTGAAAATTCGTGCAGAGGAAGCAAAAAGAAAATAAAACTCAAAAAATATCGTATTATAAAGAAAGAAACACAAAATCATCTATCCTTACCAATTAAATTGATTTACAGTTGACCTCTATGATTTTTCATTTTCTGAAAGTAATTCATTATTGTATTATTTGTCATTTAGTTTCGGATTTCATGTCTAACCGATCCCAACTTGTTAGGGAATAATGACACTGTTGTTGTAATTCATTATTGTATCATTTTTTTTTGTTATATACTGCCAAACTTTCATTCAACAATTGTTCTCTCATTGTGTTGCGCAATATATTATTGCTGTGAAAAATATTATTGTTGGCGGAAAAAATGACCACCAGCACCCAAGTGACGTGAAAGCACCATAATCCAATATCCAAATCTAAATAGAGTAAATCAGTTCAGATGTCATATAATAAGTTGCCGAAAAAGTAAACAAACACAAATTTTACAGTGGTTCGACAACTCTGTCTTACGTCCAATAATCTTATTATTTATACTATAAAATTACAAGTACCGTCGTTTTTGCCTCGTAATATTAATGCAGGAAGAGGAAAGAGTGAAGAAGAATAGCCAGCCGAAAAGCTCCACCGAATGAATGTCATGCCCGCTGTATTTATAGGAGACGCCGACGAAATATCTCGCCCAAATTTCGGATCCAGAATCTCCAGGTCAATACGACCCGACCAGAAAAACTCAGACCGATCGCTCACTCCTAAGAGCGGCCGGCCCCGACCCCTTCTCCATGCCACGTGGCGACATGCGACCTCTTCATCATCTGCTCTTGCATTGCTCATATCCTTGTCTTCTTCTAATCCCTTATGATGTAGACAGAGGTTTGATTAGCTCCAGATTCTGAGGAGGCCTCTTGGCTTCCTTCATGATGACTCCTTTTTACCAACGGTCTCCTTGTTGATTGTCTCACCATTGATCCAAATCCAAACTCCAAATCTTCTCTAAATCAACAGGTGCTAGCCTTTTTAGTGGAAGCACCAAAATATTGGTGGCAAAAATGGCCACCAACACCCAAGTGACATGAAAGCATCAATAATTCAATATCCAAATCCAAACAGAGTAAGTCAGTCCGCAGATCACATAATAAGTTGCAGAAAAGTAAACAAACACAAGTTTTATAGTGGTTCGACAAATTCTGGCCTATATCCACTCCAATAATCTTATTATTTATACTGTAAGATTACAAGTAGAGTTGTTATTGCCTTAGAATATTAATGGAGGAAGAGGAAGAGGAAAGAGTGAAGAAGAATAACGAGTTGAAAAACACCCTTGAATGATATATATATTAGGCACTCCATTGGACATTTTGCAAAGCAAAACGTGCGTTAACTTTTTTCTGTACAAAATAGCATGTACAAACATATACAAAACTCGATATATTCATTTTATGCATAAATTTGGTTATTGTATAAATACCGAAGGAAAAATAAAGATACACACATATATTTATATATATAAATACACACACAGGTATATATATACATACATACAAATATTGTGCACAAAATTCATTAGTTTGCATATTATTCAAAATGTTCTTGAGAAACACAAACGTCTCATGGTCTAACATAAGAGTATAAATGGCAAGCATTATACCGTTTGTTTATTGATTGTTTTGTCTCCTACTTTATTTGAGCTTGAATAAATGAGATAGGTAAAAAGTGACCATAAACTCTAATTAATTAATTTAAACCTTGATTACCTGATAAAAAACATCTTTATAGACTATGTTTCTTGTGTGAGTACCATTTTTCCGTCGAAATTTTCCATTATGTAATAAAACCTTTGATAACTTTCATAACACCTTGAGATATTGATATATATAGTTGGTCATGACTAAAAACTTCCTTTGGAAGACAAATACCAACTTTAGAAATAGTTTTTCGTTTGATTTATCAATCTATAATTCAAAATATAATTAATTGGGAATTGTTTATGAATTAGGTTGAGAGGCAAAAACATTACTGTGTAAGTGAAACATGGATTACAAAGTTGAGAGCAAGGCCAAAAACATGCATGACCTGTTGCAGCTTACTGATTAGATATAAATGAAATGTAAATGAAATAAAATAGTAATAAAAATTTAAGAATATCTTATAAGAAATCATAAAAGCATGCATATAAACACAATCAAGCATCTCCTTATAGAAAACAAACAAAAAGTATAACTTATGTAAACGCTAACTACAGCTGAAATCAACAATTATAGAGAAAAATTAAATTCATCTGATTTTGTTAAAATGAAAATATATCCTGACATATGTATAAATACCCTACCTTAGGATATAAAGAACATGTAATTTTGGAATGCCGAAAAAGGCTTCGCCCCCCCCCCCCCCCTTTATTTACATATTTGTAGAAATTTTCTAGTAAGTTTTCAGTTTAATTTATGATTTGTTGTACAGTATTATTTGTTAAGAGTAAATTTAGTATACTTGATTTGGAAAAGATGTATCAATTAAATTCTTGATGAGTGTAGACTATCATAACTGATGTAACCTTAAAATGAAATATGATTTTAGCAAAGGCGGGTAGTATTTATGGTTTAAAAATACACTTTCATATTATTCCCTCATAATTGCTCATTAATGAGTATTATGTATTTTATGTTTTAATGTTTACTTCACCTTTCTAGTTTCCCATTTGAATCACTACTAGCATGATGCCAGCTTCTAATCACAATTTTTTTTGAAAAGAAGATCATGTTGTCATATATTTTTGGGAGTAGATAGTTTATTACTACTTACTATGATGAAATTCAACAAATGGAACATATCGCATTGGTTTGATTAAGATTTTAGTTTTATTAATTAGCATACTGCAGATCCAATTTTGATTGGATGCATTTATATATTGATATAGCAATAGATCCACATTAGTTTAGCAGAAAAAATTTCATATATATTAGATCCTTAATAACTCTACAGACCGTTGTTAATAAAGTTTCAAAGATGCCAAAGTGAAGAATGTTTGCATATCATTTCTGATTGATCTATGAGTCGATTTATAAGCAAAACAATTCATAAAACATGAAAATTTCTAACCAACTTATATAAACTCTAGCAACGAACTAATCTTTAACATCAACAATCCGAAATAGCTAATGAAAATAAAAAATTAATTACCTGCAAGTAGATGTTTCTCTTAACAAAGCACATATCTCTTTTATCCTCATAAATCAGGAAAAGATGATGAAAAGCCAGCAATTTGAAAGTAAGATTAGGGATTAGATGTGGTAAGATAAAGAAGAGTAAGACACATGAAGGTCATCGTGATAACCTGTGATTGGGAATGGCATGAGAATAAGAGGATATCATGAGGAGCATTTTGCATTAGTGGGATAACATCGATAGAAGTAATGAGAACTTGGATGTCAAAATGGACAAAAATACACTAAGGTCACATGGAAAGCTAAAGGGGCGTACAAGTAAATTCAAAAGCTTCAAATGGAGGTATTCTCATTATATATATATATATATATATATATATATAAACATATAACATTGTTATACATGTGGTATTTCATATAAACCATTATTTAACTACACTATTCATATTTAACTATAATATAAACAATTAGAGTGAATTCAAATTATAAGTTTTTGTTGTGTGTGTTGTTTTAATTATATATGTGTATTATTTTAAACTAGTTTACTAGTTTGATTTGGCATGTATCTATTATATATGTATGTATGTTTATGTATGTATGTATATGCATATATATAATATAGAATCATCCCTAAAAAGATTTTTTTTCATATTAATTCGACAATATATATATATATACACACACACTGTTCAAATTCAAATTTAAATTAAGTATGAACTAATATTTTGATTAAATGGTTTCAGCATTATGAATAATTTTTTTTCTAAAGATTTAATATATAAATCTATATTTGAAATCTGAATTCAGATTTTAATATAATACTTAATTTTCTTATCTATACAATAGTTAACTAATAATATATATATATAATATTTATCTGAATTTCTTTAAATGGATTTTAAACTATTTTATTTTAATCCATATATTTAAAATTAGAGTATGCACATATATTTGAAATATATGTATATATGCTAACAAAACTTAAGTATACAATATTTCCAAAATATATTTTAATTATAGATAATCATAGGTCGAAAATAAATTCTATTATGATATGCAAATTGAATTCTATTAATAACTTATGTATTGTTTAATTTTTATAAATATTATACATACATACATCCATACACACACACACAAGTATATATATATATATATATGTATGTATGTATGTATGTATGTATGTAATATTTTTTAACCTTTTTTTAATGGAAAAAATTTAATAAAAAATACTACAAATTGAATATAATGAATTTAAATTGTCTAGCTTGATATAGCCGGTTGATTACAGACATACCACAAGTTATTTCCTGCTTGAAGTCTGCCTCTCTCCTTCTATCTTGGCTTGTAGGGTTGAGATATAGGCTTCAACTTTCTTCTATGCGTGCTGGAGATTTTGATTAGAACCATATGAAAATAATGATCAAATATGGTGCACCTCTTAGGTATTAGAAATCTCTAAAATATTTTTCTCTCCCTCATATAGTGTTTAAATATCTTTTCAAAATAAACCAAAGTTAGCTCCTTCTCTTATTACGGTCAATACCCTTTTGTATATTATATATGTAAATTTTGACCCTGATTAGCAATAATTATTAAATTATCATTTAGTCCATTTAGTTGATTAAATCAATATATAACAAAAACCACAATAAACTAGTATAACATTTATATTAATTTTCTGCACCTTAATCAGTAATGTTTATGGATTAAGTTGATGAAGTTAAGCTCAAAAATATACTGATAAATAGTATTATGTGAATTCCTAATGTGAACTTAAAGCTTAGTAATATTTAAATATTTTAATTATTAAAATATATATGGACTTTGATGAAGCACAGCAGTAGACACAAGTTCAATTTCTTATAGATCATCTAAGTGAAATCCTAATTGTAATCATTTAAGATACACCCTAAGAAATGTTATATTATGCATGATTTTTCTTCGTTGTGACGACCCGCAAATCCATACCCTTTGATCGACAATAAACCACATATGTCCGATCCAAAAAGCACAGACTGAGGAAAAGTCAAGAGAAAGAAAAGAAGAGAGAAGAAGAGAAGAGAAGAAAGAGAGAAGATAGAATAAAATAGAACAATACAGAATATCACATCGCAGCGGAAACATATAATATCATATCAATGATCTTTACAAAAGAGAAACTATATATACATACATCAATCAGAGTTCAACAATCAATCAATAGTTATCAGCCTGGACGGTTATAATAAACTGTTCTCATAATTACTGATAATATAAAAAACTAAGCAGCGGACAAACAAAACAGATATGTGTATACGAAAATGAAGATCTCCAGCTCTCCTGTTAAAGCTCCAAAAACCACCAAATCTGAACCTGTAAATGTACTCGGTTTGACCCAAGCATTGAAAGGGAAGAATTCCCGGATCAGTCTGGTAAACCAGCGTGAGAAACACACTCAACTGAATTTATTAAAGCACCAAACTTTTCCTTTATCAAAATAAAAGTATCTCGTAACACGCCCACACATAAACATGGCCATATTTTTACCTTACGATAACTAAAACATTTCATATCAAATCATCTTATATTATACTAGTGTCTAGTATATACAAATATTATTAATCATAGCCGAAATTGTTGCATTGATTAAATTCTAGCATATAGCCCAAAATGGGTAATACAATCGAAATGGCAGGTACGCAGTGGAGTTTGGTTTTCCATACTCCTGACTAGGTGAATGGACTACCTTCCGAATGGGTACACCTCTAGTTGGATGTCCCAAGGCACAGAACATCTGCCCTCTACCCACACAAGACCAACCCACCTCTATAACTAGATGGTATCGATTATGTCATCCTTCGGTCGTTACCGACCTTTTCCAAGGGCCCTTAAAGCATACAAACCACAACAATCATATACACGACGTTATAGCATGTAAAGATATATCTAGAATAGAATGATCATATCCTACTTGGGAGCAACCCACTTAGCGTAGCTGCATCTAACCCTGTTTTGGTCATTTCTGGTTAATGAGGTCCGAGGTAAAGATTACCTTTCACAATCACATATGACATCACTTAGAATGCCACACAGCCATTTCTGTTGACTATTAATTGCCTTCCACAAAAATACAACTCTTAAGCTCATACGCCTCAAGAAGGGTGCTAAGCTAAGAGAAGTTGCCTTCTTCGCCACCTCTGATATATGTTTGTAAAAACCGATGTACGTAATCTATAGAAATGCAATGTCAGACAAACATCCATACAAGTTGTCCAAGGATAAACCAGAGGTACTTTCCTACCACATTCGGTCGGAAAATCCCTAGGATTAGTGGTGAATAGTCCTTGCATTGAATATTTCATAATGAAAAGATCACTACTACTATATGTACATTGGGATTTCAACCCCAAACGATCAACAAGCAGTCTTCCAAAATCCTAAATATCAATATCATCACAAGTAACCCGCACAATCGTCGCATATACGTTGGTCTGAAGTGGTTTTCGGATAAACCAATCCCGGTCTCTTTGCACAAATAACGCAAAAGCGTTTCTTAACCTCATACAGAAACTAAGTCTCATAGACTTATCACGTCTCCAACTTTCAACTTGCTATCCTTTGGGCCAAGACGGAAGCTCGATAGATTGGAGTAATACTCCACACTACACGAATCAACAACCTCAACACAAATGATAATCAAGCCTACACAGAAGGCTACGTATTAAGTGTACGACTAAATAGTTTCCACATCAAGTCAAGGAACTAAAATTTGGTCAAATTTGATAGTCGGTTATTTAACTATCAAAGAAAACAAACAAATATTTAGCACCATATACAATCACTAGGCCCTTTTAATTAACCTTTTATTAATTAAATCACTTTCCAAATATTCACTTTAAATTATCTTTAAAAATATATAATCTCAAAACCATTTCAATATTGGAAAACATTACTATATACTTATTTAATAATAAGTAATTCACAAATCAATTATTTCAACATTTAGAAAACACTACATATACTTAAATCAAGATTAAGTATATATTTTATTCTTTAAGGAATACATCTCTTTAACACATTTATTTGGTCAAAACGAATGTTGCGTAAAACATCGTTACGACAACCCAAAATCACTAATATAGGGATTCGAAAATAAGACAGATATATATATCCCGTATACTATACAAAAACATTTTCTTTTGAAAATCATTTACTATAACAACAGTGTTATAGTCCATCATTTACTTATATCTCGAAAAGGTCTATTTCAATAATGAATGTTGAAATCTATGCTTTCGATACTTAACACATTTTAAAACATCTTCAAATCATTTAAATTCAATTTAAATACCACTTCACAAAACATTTATTTAACTTAAAAGAATTATTCACTGTGCATAATCGTGAATATACTCCATTTACCAAATCCAATATTGCTACACATTTATTAAAGGATAATCCACTGTTCAAAATCGTGGATATATCTCATTTGCCAAATTCGTCACTTCTACATATTTATTAAAGGATTATCCACTGTCCAAAATCGTGGATATAATACCTTTAATAAGATTATTATTTAATTATCAAAATAAGTTGATTTCACATTTATAAAAGAATGTTTATAAATCCCATTTATATTTTATGAAACTCCAACTTCTAGAATCCTTTAGTTTATCAATTCTATATATAACTCATTTACATGCCAAAATCCAATTTATAAGTTAATTACTTATAAACGGTATATTTTACAAAATCCATTTGTTTTATAACTTCATAATTCGTAAATCTTATTCGCTTATAAACCCATTTATAACTTCATTTTAACACTTACGAAAACTCTTTACAATCCGATTATTTTAATTTATAAAATATCCATTTTATAAATCTTATATACATAACATTTATAATAATTCATAAATATCGATTTAAATAAACTTATTCTTTTAATAATTTACAAATCATTATTAAAACCTATATAACTCAAAAAATCATACTTAAGTATATTTCACAAAAATCATAATTTTTATAACATAAAAATTATAACATTTATTTATTTAAAGTAAATCCATTTCTTTAACAAATTCGAAAATCAGTAAAACGTCTATTTTCAAAATCACTTGAAAATCCATTTCAATTTGAAATCATCACTTTAACATTTTTAAATTTTCAAAAATAGGCGCAATGTTGCAACAGCACTAAATACATCAATCACGGCATCCAAAAGCATCATATATCATATGATAACTGCATATATAACAGTATCTGTAGATAAAATCAATACTAGTGAGGAATACAGTTGGATCCCTCCAACCTGACATTTGTAATAAATATACATATTAGAATATGTAGACAATGTCCGCTTCGAGGCAGACGTGCGTACAAAAGGTCATCCGCTCATATACGGGAAGTTATAGGGTCTTATATGCTCTAATAAGCAGGAATATATCCAAATACCAATCAATTCATAGATAATGTATCATATATCATCCAAACAATCATCAATCATCATAAATAATATTTATTCTCACTTATATAAAAATATCAGTGAGTTAGAAAGAGTGAGTTATACTCACTTTGGTTCCAATAACAGTTGCAGTGTTTTATTTCGAACAAAATTAAACGAGCGTTTAATTTTACCCAAGATATACACTAGCTCAAATCAACTCCAAACTAGCTTTAAAATATAATGCTCGTCAATACGGACCTAACACAATTTGTTTCGTAAAAACGAACCTCGTACGAAGAAGTTATGCATTTTTAAAGTTTGTACGAATTTAAATATATATAAATTTACAATTTTAATTTTAATTTTTTTAAACCTTTTCTAATCGTGGCCGTTGATTTTGATAAAAGCAAATCTGAGCCACACTCAAGCTTCTCTTCCATGTGTGTTATTCCCAGGCTATGTTCGAACCCATTAGCCGTTTGCTTCCCCTCGACTTCGACCCTTCACCGATCATCTATGCGAAGATCCACAACCACCGATCCGTGCGCCGAAGTGAGCTCCGCCCTCAAATGAAAACCGTTCATGCTCAATCATCCCTATGCCTCAAAAAACATGCGTGACTACAGTGACTTTGAGCAAGGATTAACGTCGACCTGCTTCGTAGTTTTCGGTCATAACTGTTGATCGGCTACATCTCGTCATGCTCTTCAAAGTTGTAGTTGAGAGGTTTTGAATATTATCGATGGATTTGGAGAAAAAAAGGGAAGAAGAGGATGAGTTTCTAGCCATTGAAAATCTAAACGCCGACTTGCCCTAGAGCTGTTAGGGTTTTAGTAAAAAATGAAATATTAATGTCCTTTTATAGAAAATTCGCGACACTGTTCATGCGGAAATTTTCCGAGCTCGGAACAAAGCGTGTCGCATGACGTTTATAATGTTTTACCCCTATTTCGAACACAGTGGAATATATATTGAGAGTCAATTCGATCATATTTGAAAGATAGGTTTTCAAATCCGCTTATTTAAATTTAAAATTCACTTAAACAGATTTCTATGCATTTTAGTTTGCCCCGGACAAACCGTAAATCCAATTAGCATGAAATTTAAAATCATACAATAATATAATATTACTGATCCAATGAAACTAGTTTCATCGAAATCCGAGATTGTATGAAAAATGGCTATTTTTACATGTTAATTGAATATTAAAATATTCAGTTTCTACAAATTAACTTTTAATTCAATTTAAAAGTTCTTTAACATTATTCTAATTCAAATAGGATTTAATTCAACTTTATAAGTCATTTTTGTTCATATTAAATTCAATTTCCAATTCTTTCCACAATTTCAAATATTAAATTAGTAATTAATTATCCAATTAAATCACTATATTTCAAATATAAGTTATCCAGCTTATAAAATTTACTTGTGAATATTTAAAATCAATTAAATATTCGAATTTCGAATGACTAAAATTCTAGATCGTTACATTCCCCCATACTTAAAAGAATTTCGTCCTCAAAATTACCAAGTAAAACAAAGTCACAAAATCCATTAACTTTTCAAAACAAATCGTTCAATTCAGATGTCAAATTCATTTAATCTTTTAACTTCTTGAAAATTATTTAGTTAGACTTCTTATATAAACTTTCTCTAAGTTTTCAAATCCATATCATAGTTATCTTTTCAACCAACTAATAACATTTAACTTTCAACTCAAAATCAAATTGTCAAAAATATTTTTCCAGAATTCTCAATATTATTCTAACGCCTCAAATTTTCATAAAATTTCGCCAGCGTCTTCTTTGCAAGGTTCGATCGTAGTAGGATTATAACATATATATATATCACAAATATACATCTCATCTTCGAGGATGAGGCATCCCATAGGGGAAAAAGTGTAAATGTACGATATGTAATCCGAGATATATATCTTATATATTATTAGCGAGCGTATACGGCTAATATTGCGCGAAAGCGAGCTCCAAATGCAAAGCAAATACCATCCACACCTACTAAATACTCAACAACAATGAGAAACATGTATATATGAAAGTAATATCAATATACAACATATATCAACATAACTACTGTATACGCCAATATAACAAATGCAACAAAAGCAACAAATCCAACCATCAAACAAATATCATCCAACAAACATCTAGCAAATCCATAACCAAATCAATATTCATTCATTTCTCATTAATATTCATTGAATTGATTTTCAATTTATTCACATTTGATTTATTAAACATTGGATTTTAATAACATTCATTTATTCACTTTCAATTGGTTTACATTCACAAATTTGCATTCAAGTTTGTTCACTTCCAAGTCAAATCAAATTCAATTCTATTTTAATTCACTTACTATCAATTTGGATTCATTTATTTATCTTTCAATTTTATTAATTCAACTTCATTAATATTTAATCAACTAACAACCAATGCGTATCCAACATCACCAAATTTACTTAATTTACTTTGCTTACATTCATTTTGGTTTAACACATTTAATTCCAATTGGTTTAACATTCAATTAGATTGAATTCTACTATTCACTATATTCGCAACTTCTTAATAACGACATTTTTAATGCTAATTCATTTTACCACCAAAAGTTGAATTTCCTTATGTAACTCAAATTCACATTCATTTTCATCAATTCACTTATTAGTTTACTTCGATACCAAAATCAACTTCATTCAACATCACTTAAGTTATATTTCATTTCACTCCCACTTGCATTTACTTCCACTATACAACTTAAATTCATCTGTAATTTAATTCGAATTCTATTTCATTTAACTTTACTTAAGTCAAATTTCATATCACTTATTCAAATTCAGATTTTGTTTTGCTTAACAAAATTGTTTAACCATTTTAACAATTTGCTTTACTTACATTTTCCCATTTCATAAGTTATACAACTTAATTATCTAAACTTTCAAATTCATATTATATAATAACTTACCTTTTAAGTTTAATTTTCATTTCAATAACTTATTTAATCTAGTTCAAATTATTTAACCTTCCTTAGTTAAATTTCAAATCATATATTTATTATGCTACTCAAATTTATTATTTCATACTATAAGTCCAAATTCATTTTACTTATACTTATCAATTTCAACTTGGATTTGAAATTCAGATTTGTTTATCAAAACAAAACTTCAATTTCAATTTACTATTGGTAACAAATCCATCACATAGAAAGCAAAAAATGATACTTATGATGCTGCGGTCATCATTCTTATTATTTCCCAGCAACAGTAGTGAATTCAGTGCTTTATATTCTTTTAAAAATCCTTTTATTTATAAAATCTTTTTACTTTTATAATTTCACTTATTACATGAAAAATAACTTTCAAAATCAACAGGATTCAAAATTTCAAATTCTTAGTTTAAATCCATTTTTATTTATAACCCATATTTATAAATATACTCATTTAGTTTCGTTTCTTATATATAAGATTATTTCACAATTGTAAATCATATTAGTTATAATTCCATACTTATAATTCATTTCTTATATAATTTATTATTTTACAATTGTTGCTTTTATCTAGATTATTCAAACAGCTTTTATTAACTTGTACATATTTACATTCTTAAATAACCAAACAATCAATTGATATACACTTTAATAATTCTGAAAAATTAATCCTTTATATATAAAATATAATCAAGGTAAAATTATTTCATGTAACCAATGTAAAATGATACTGCGTTGACTTGCCTCGTTTAAGTGTTTGGAAATCCCTATCGATAACATTGCGTCCCACATACCAACCAGATTCACAAACAGCTCAATGTGTGATATCCCGAAATTTCAAGCAATTTAAATGTGATAATCTCTTTATTTATTTATTTAAAATTGGTAAAATTTTCAAACAATAATAATAATGTGATGATTTTAAATATAGTTATAAATAGATTTTTTGAATGAAATAATTATTTTTACAAATTTAATTTGTGTTATTTTTTTATATAGATTTTAAATAGACTTATTATTTTCAAATTTAATAAGTGTTTTTTAAAAATATATTAATGTATATATATATTCATTTATGTTAATTTTAAGAATAGAATTATTATTTCCAAATTTAATAATGTGTTTTTTTAAATTAATATATATATATATATATATATATATATATATGTTTAAGTTGATTTTAAATTGGATTTTTAAATTTGAATTTGAATTTAATTTTTTGATTTAAATTTGAATTGAAAGAATAATTATTATTTTAAAATATCTTAGACATAAAATATTTGAATAAAGTTTTCATTAGAATATAATTTGTTTTATATTGTTTTTCCTTAAAGATTTTATTTCTATAAATTATGAAAGTGTTTATTTAAATAGTAAATAAATGCAAAAGTTTTATATTTACATTTATAAATGGATTAAATACACTATGTATGATTTTATTTAAAATATGATTGGTTTTTATTTTATTTGCTTTTAAAGGTTTTATTTTTATAAATTTATAAAGCATTTATTAATTTAGAAATATACTAATTAATTAGGAAATTTATTATAAAAGCTTTTTAAATCATTTTAAAAATAAATAAAAATGCATTAATACATGTGTTAGTTTATAAACCTCCTTAATAACAAGTGTTAAATAGTTAAATGTGGTATAGGACAGGTGTCATGTTTTGTTTTCATTTTTCTTTGATTTTTAATAAACCATAAATTAGCCTATATAAACATACATCTTCCATTTCTATTTTTTTCTAATCTCATTTCCAAACAAAGAAAGCCAGTAAACAAATTCCTCTCCAAAATTCCAAAATCTGAAAACAAATTCAAATCTAAATGCATTTTTGAAAACATTGCAAACTAGAACATAAATCCTTTTTCTCAAGCCTGTAATCAGAAAGATCAAAACCCTGTAATTCACTTCTCAAACCAGAAAAGAATCACTACCTGTAATCAATTCACACAGATTAAATACAAACCTGTAACAATTCTCAAACCATTTAAAAAAAACCATGTAGCCATTTTTATCTCAAACCCTGTAATCATTTTCCAAAATCAAAAGCAAAGCCTGTAACATCTTCGTAATTCAACCTGAAGCAAGATAATCAAGCCAAATCTGTAAACATTTTTCAAAACCTGGATTCATCAACGCAATCTGCAGCAATTAAGTTTCAACCTTCATCAATCAAAGTTTTCTAGGATCAAATAACAGAAGTAAGCAAGTTTTCAAAAGTTTCAACCCAGTTTCAAGCTCTCTACAATTTTTCAAAGGTGAGTAAACTTTTAAATTAAAACTTAAGTAACATGTGAATTACTATGTTGATGATTTCTTTGTCTATATGAATATGTGTAAGTCTTTGTGAATTTATAAAGTATGCATATCTATTGATTTTAAATATCTCTTATCTTAGTTCAAGCCTCTGCCTTTTAAATGTAAATATGAATCACCTTTAGATTTGACACATGTGACATATGTTTGAAGTAAACTTGTGATGTATGTTTGAAAATGTGTTTGCATGATTGTCTTAAGTTCTAAAACATGTTTATATGAACGAGGATATTGTGTGAATGTCTGGATATTCATAGCGATCGTCTCTGTTTTAAGTTTCAGAAATTTAAACTTAGATTAAAATTTCAATTCTTCACACTCTAATCTCTTTTAGGCTTAGGTGTTTAAACAAAGTGTGTTTGTTCAAAACTAAACTAAGATTTAAAAATATTTTTAAGAATAATAAATAGAAATATTATCTGGAAAAATAAAAAGAACAGAGGAGCATAAGTCTATGTTAAAAATCAAATACAATGATCTGTTAATTTATATATATAATCTGAATTCCCTTTACAAACTAAGATTTTTAAAACCAAAATCTTGATTTTTAATATTGAATTGGATGAGCAATTCAAGGTTGACTGGAAATGGGTTTTCAAGAGTTTTCTGGTGATCAAAAGTGTTTGGATGGTCGTGGTTCCTGCTGGAGCTAGCTGGAAGATTAGGGTGTTCTGCAAAAATGGCAGGTGGGTGGATAGGCCACCGTAGCGTCAACGGAAGCTTGATTTAGGTTTAAACCCTAAAATGGGTTGAGGGTGTAGTATGAGTTCCTACGGCACCTATGATGCATCGAGTCGCTTGGGATTTGGAGGGTGGCTGCGAGGAAAATTCGCGAAGATGTCACCAGAGTTTGGGAGGCTCTGATGGTCGGTGACGTGGATGCGGGGTAGTTTGAGGCAGTGGATTTGGTTCTAGGTTCACCTATGAAGCTCGATATTGATTTAGGTTTTGTGGTGACGTATGGATGGTCGGAATCGGTTGTAGGGAAGATCGCCGACGTATGGGAGGTGTTGGAGATGGTCGCAGCGGCGATGATCGCCGGTGCATATGCACAGGCGAAGTTGTGACGGTGATTGTGTGGTAGTTTGGGAAGAAGGTATGATCTCGGGTTGTAACTCTAGTTTGCGTGATGTCTACTCGGGTTTAAGCTCGAGTTATTCTGGATTGTTTAAGCTTGTTATCAGTTTTAGTTGTTACAGGTTTTTAAATTTAAAATCTAACTAAGTTTTGAAATGAAAGAGAAGAATAGGAACTCGGGACGTTTCTCGGGTAATGTTCGGGTTAGACCGAAGTAAGATTAAAAAACAGTTTTCAAAAGTTTTAAAATGTTCTATAAAAATAAGTTTTTAAATTTAAATAAAGTAAGTTTTAAATTTTTGAAATGAATCTTGTTTTTTCTAAATTCTATTCTTTTTTAAAAATAAATGTTCTTAAGAAGTTAAATTGAGAAAGTTATGTAAGTGTTTAACTTGAAATTGTTAAGTTAATATTAACTTATTTTGAATCCTAATTAAAAAATTTAATAAAGGAACATAATTTTTAAAAGTTAAATGATTATTTTATTTGAAAACTTAATTAATGATTTAATTAGGTAAAGCTAATTGTAATGATAAAATGTTTAAAAATGTTTTGATGATAATTATGTCATTTATTAAGATAATGGTTTATCTTAAGAGAATTAAAGTTTTATTTATTTGAGATTAACTAAATTAAATAAGAAAATAATTAATGAGTAATAAATTAACTAACGATTAAGGATTAATTAATTTATAATTGAGGTTTATAATTAATTAGTTAAAGGTTAATTAATTTTAATTAAGGATTATTAATTAAGTAATTAACGATTAATTAATTTGTAGTTAGAAATTAATTAACTAAGTGGTTAGATGTTGATTAAATGTTAATTAAGAAATACTTAATTAAGTTTTATTAATTAACGATTAAGAGATAATTAATCTATAATTAAAGATTAATTAAGGGTTAATTAACTATAATTAAGGATTGATTAACTGGTAATTAAGAAGTACTTAATTTGTAATTAAGTTGTATTAATTGATAGTTAAGGTTTATTAATTAATGGTTAAAGAATTAATTAATCTGTAATTAAAGATTTAATTAATTAGTTTATAAAGGTAATTAAGGGATGAATTACCCAATTGTAATTAATTTTTTAATTAATTAAAGATAATCTCTTGGTGATTAATTAAGCATAAATACTTAATGAGATTAATAAGTGTAATTACTTAGTGAAGTAATTATTGTATAATTATTGGATGTAATTAATTAAAGGGAATTACTTAATGAGAAGTAATTAAAGGATAACTACTTTGTAGAAGTAATTAAGGATTAACTACTTAGTGTAATTAATCAAAGGATTACTATAATTAATTAATAGGTTAATTAATTAAGGTAAGTAATTACAGGATGGTAATTACTGTTTATGGTTAATTGAGGTTGTTTATTGAAGTAATTAATTAAAGTATAATTAATTAATGTAATTAATTAAGGACCAATGTAATTAATTATAATTAATTAATTAATGGAAATAATTAATTAAGGATTAATGTAATTAAATATTAATTAATGAGAGTAATTAAAGGTTAATTACTGTTAATGGTTAAGGATAATTAACTTGTGAAATTAATTGAAGGATAATTACTTTATGTAATTGAAATTAATCAAGGTGATTAATTAAGATGGATATTTAAAGGATGGTTAATTAATTAAAAGGTTTGTAATTAATTAATGATTGGTTAAGCAAAGTTGGTGATTAATTCTTAAGTAATTATTTTAATTTAAGTTAATTAAATTAATTATAACAGGGATTAATAATTGTTGCTTTTGGATGATTGTTTGAGTAGAATATCTAAATGGGTTAATATCTATTGGATGATATGATGTGATATTCTGTGGTGTGATATTGGATATATCATTGATAAATGTGTGATATTTATCTGTGTTAGTGCTGTGTGAATTCAAGTATTGAATTGAATTTGATTGTTTAAACCTTTAAACAACTTGGCCTTTAAGATACATTTGGATTTCGTTGAGACCGGGATCGGATATCAAATTTGATTATCCAAAAACCACATCGATCCAAGTTAAACGTTAGGTCGTGACATCTCAAAGTGAAGATCGAGATGGAGTTTTAAAGTACAAGGGTTATTGTCATTAACTCTGAGGGTGATTCCAAAACGAGTGTAACGAGATAATGCCTTCGGTTTCGTTCGAACCCGGAACGAACTTGTATCGATTGAATGCTTTCAGAACATCGTCAGGTGGATAATAAGCATTCTAAGATAGATGTGTTCTATAAAGGTAATCGTAGACTCAAGCCTCATCAACGGGAAATGGCTAAAACAGGGGAGATGCAGCAAGGCTAATTGGGTAACACCCAAGTAGAACGAGATTTTCCCCTGTCTAGAGGTCCCTTTTTATTCGGCTGTATGGGCGGTTGTGAGCTCCAACTTTCGGGGTTGTCTTGTTCGGGACTATCCAGTAAGGGATGGTTCCGGCCTTGTGTTGCAGGGGATTGGGAGTAATCCTCGGTACGTTGATCTAGGCCACGTACTGTGACGGACGGTACCCCAGTAACCCTGCCATTGTATGGAAATTCAATCTCCAATATGTGCCCTCGGATTTGATTGTATACCTAGTATGCTGGAACTTAATAAAAGTAACAATTTCGGTTATTTTCTAGTTTATTTGAAAACCCTAGACCCTATTATCGTAGAATTCCTTATCAAAGTTTTGGTTAGCGTAAGGTAAAAACTTACCCATGTTTATGTGTGGGGAGTCATACGTGATACCTTTTCTTTTCAAAAGTTTTTAAAGTTAAGCAACTTTAACCGTTTATTCACACTAGACCCATGTCTGACCCAGAGTTTATTTCTGTTTTATTAAACTCTTGGGTACTCAAATTTTTACGAGTAGCCAAGGGATTCAGGTTAGCTTTGATGAATTCTGGAGGAGATATGGAGCAGGAGGCTTCAGCGTTTGTAGAGATATAGTGGTTCCGCTGTGTTGATCTCTGTATTGATATCTGTATTGTATATTAAGTTGTATAACTAGACAGGTGTTTATAACTGCCTAGTATGTTGTGTATAAGCTGTGTAACTCACATGTATATAATACTATGTAATATTTATGTGACTAATATAATTTATTCGTTCTGCTATAGAGATTCTGATGTTGTTTAGTTCTATCTTTTCTCTTTTCTGCCCCTTTCTTTCTTTATGATGATGCGTTTTATTGTGGAGAATAAGGCGGGTCATTACAGTTGGTATCGGAGCGCTAGGTTGAGTGAATACGTAGGCTTTAGAGTGATTTCTTTCTTGAGAGAGCGTACTTGTAAATATATATATATATATATATATATATATATATATATATTTCTACCTATTTGTTGGGTTACCTGTTCGGGTTTTCAATATGAGTGCTAGGGGTAGAAAGGGTAGTGGTGCATGTAGCACGACTACCAATGGAAGAAGTCTGAGTGTTGAGGTTGGAAGTGTATCTGTCGAGACTGTAGACCCAATACTGTCTCGAGTAAGCTTTGCAGCATGGTGTAAGGATTTCTCCAATCTTTGAAGGAAACCTTTTAAAGGTTCAGAGTCCATCATTTGATTGCAAGTTTGATTGCGCTCGGATGACCGAATTTTCGAGAGTTTGGATCTATCGGATGAGCAGAAGCGAGTGATGGTATTTTGGCAACTTCAAGGAGGAGCAGCTGCGTGGTGAGACGCAGTGACTAGGGAAGTTTCCGAAGATGTTTCTTTTAGAGCAAGTTTATGGAAGTATGTTTGCATCAGTGATGAGACTAAGTTTCAGCTGGGTGTTTTTGTTTAGCTTGAGGCCCGAGTTTCTTGAGGAGATGTCTGCCCATCTCAAGGCTCTTTTTGATATCGGTTGATATGATTTTGAGGATCAAGGGCTTTGGATATGAAGTCTTTGGGCATCAGTGGAAGCGGTGTAGCTCGGAGTGTTTTGTGCGCCTGTAGAAAGATCTTTTGCCTTTGCAGTTTCCTAGAGGTGGAGTTCAGAAGCAGTAGAGTGGAACTGTTTCTTTGATGGACTGATTAAGGATAAGCTGTTCTAATTTGTGAAGAGAGAACGGTATCTTTGGACATTAGGCTGCGTTGATCGCAAAAGTGACTTGCGATAGTTGAGTGTTCCCTTGGGTAATCTTTTGCGTAGGATTGAGACATCTCTAAAGGATGTAGGAATTGTAGAGTTTTCAGAGATTTTTCGGATGTCTTTTAGGAAGTCTGAGGTTTGTCTGTATTGGAAATTGAGTTTTGTATCGATTTGGTTCATGGAGCTACCGGTGGTTCAGCTAGGTAGAAGAATATCTCCTAGGATGAGGTTTTTGGTGAAGCAGCTTAGGATTTCTTGGTGCTTCTATGTTTTCTCTTCGAGGATCTGTTGAACCATATTTCTGGGATGTGTTGTCTAGTCTGTGCTCGTGTACTTCGACGTCATTGTTATCTACTCCAGATCAGAGTTACGCAGCGGAAGCAAGGTAGCAGCTGTTCTAGAGTGGAAGCAACCGGAAGTTGCAGTGTTTGGATTAGAGGGTTTCTACAGAAATTTTTCTAGATTTGGGGCCAGATTAGCAAGTGCACCTGTTTTGTCTTTTCCGCGTAGGAGAAGTAAGTTTGAAGTCTACTGTTGATTGTGGAGTGGGGTTTGTGTTCTTGATTTTTGAGTAGATCTTGAGAGGATCATTTTGTTGGCTTGTTTTTGATCCAGTTTATTTCAAGAAGCATCAGCGAAGGTTGAGCTGATCAGGAAGGATGTAGGCAGCTCAGGATCGTCAAAAGTGTTTTGTGGTCAAGAGATAAAGGAATTTTGAATTCAAAGTTGAAGATTTTGTTTTTGTTGAGGGTTTTCTCCGGTAAAGGGAGCAGTAAGAATTGGTTAGGCTGGAAGTTAGTTCCGAGCTATATTGGATCTTTCTGTGTTCTTGTAAGGATAAGTGTTTTGGCCTACAGGAGTTGAATTGCCAGTTTGGAGACTGGAATTCAATGTATTTCACGTATCTCTGAGGGAATACGTGTTTGGTCCATCATTGATTAAGGAACCAGCAGTTCAGAAGGATTTGGTTGTTGAGTCGGACTTGTCTGTGGTCAGATATCTTGTGTAGATGGTAACTTAGGTCAGTTACACTCGTTTGATGTTTATACTCCAGTCCGCACTCTAGGGACCAGAATTGGTCGATAGGTGGTCAATCACACCCATTTGATATTTATACTCCAGTCCTTGCTCTAAGGACTAGAATTGGTCGATGGACAATCGTATCACATCCATATTTTTGGTGTGTATACTTTGATCCACACTTTGAGGACCTAAGTTAGTTAATGGGTGGTTAGCCACATCCAATTTTTATTTATACTCCAGTTGTCAATTCGAGGTAAAAGCTGTCGAGTGAACCGTCGAACCACGTTCCTCCATGGAATGGAATTCTACCCCCAGCATCGAGGATAAAACTTGACAAATGGAAGGTCGATTCACGTGCACTTGGTGATTGTAGCTCCTCCAATCAAGTCGAGAAAGGAAGTAAGTGATGGATGGCTAGATCACCTTTATGCTTGTGTTAGGCAGTCAGGTCTCATCCAATTTGCTTAGTACTCCTCCTAGAAAGTCAACTGAGAGAGTTGTCGAGTTGATGATCAAGTCACATCCATCTCAAGCTGTGGTCATGTCCATATATTGATGACGATGGTTGATGAGTAGGCAGTCAGTCACGCCTACTTTAAGTCGAGCTTTTGAATTGCCTCCTGTGTTTACGGGAGGAGTTAATAGGTGGATGGTTGAGTCGTGTCCGCTTTAGTTGGACCTCGGTCATGCTGAGCTTTGGGAGAGGCATAAGTATTTTGGAAAACTTAAAGTATGAGCTAGGGAGTGGATGGTTGGGTTGCATCCACTCCAAGTCTTTCTTTGGTCTCCAAGTTAGGCGTAGATGTTGATGAGTAGACGATTAGTCGTGTCCACTTTTTATTGGATCCTGACCTTGTTGGGCATTACCATTACGATACCTTGGCCCTAAGTCAAGGGCATATGGTAGCTGATGAGCGGTTGAATCATGCTTATCTTGATGAAACTCCAAAGGTCCAATCATGGTCTGTGGAGATTTTAGCGTCCAAATCAAGGTACTTAGTTACCTGCATTATATGCAAGTAGTTTAATTCAAGTTGGACATAGTTCACAACATAATTGAAATTGAAATTAAAATAAAATAATTCATAGAAGATAGGAATAAATCTCATTGATAAGTGAAGCAGCACTATGTGCTCGCTATCCTACTTTGCCCCTAGCTCCTTTCAACAGGGTGTCAACCTTCAGCCGTCCAATTGATAATTAGAGTTCTTTATTGATTGGCATCAGATGTTCTCTACCTGGCATTCTACAGGTCTTGCACATATTGTTGAAGCTTTCCTTTCTAAATCATCTTTCTGATCATATCTCGGAGGTGTTTGTAATTGCCAGTGTTAGGACCGTGTGCATCTTAGAATATACAACATTTCCTGAATTTTCTCTGGGCTTCGGTGGACTCTCTCGAGGCTTGTTTTCAGTACTGCTTTGAGTTATGAGTCTCCAAGTAGACATTATTGGTTGAATCGTTCAAAGGAGTATATGAGTCGAATTTTGAGATCCCATACCATTTTGTGGAATCTGAGTCCTTAGCAAATGGGCATGTATTGTTCTTTCCCCTAGTCTGCTCTACCTCCTCCTTGCTTAAGTGTTGATTCACTTTGTAACAAAAACGATCCAAGGTCATAAGAGGCTTTCCGGCTAAATAACTGCCAAAATATGTTTAGGGGTCGATTCCCCTCATGAACGCAATCAGTATGATATCCTTGCTAGCATCTGGAATAAATTGGATAATGACATCACATCCTTGTGTGAGGCGCATGCAATCTAAACTGCTCGACAAACTTCTGATCTGGTTGATTAAATGAGGAGATGGATTTGGGCAATAATTGGATAAGTCACATGATCAATACACCTTCAAGGATTATTGGAAAGCGTCTGCATTTGATGGCACATATCGCTCTGGTAGAATTCACATGCCACTTGAATTTCATGAGATGTAGTCTAGGGTCGGTTTTCCCCGAGTATACCAATATGATTGGTACATTGAATCTCCTTGGATATTCTGCACACTGAAAGACTTCAATGAATGGGCTTCAACTGGGGAAATGCTTCAGTCGTCGACAATCCGGTTCGTTTTTAAGTTATAGCTACTTGTTATGCTTGTGAATGATGTATGCATGCACAAGATATGAGCAAAACAGGATAGACCGGTATTGATGGACCAGTGGTAAGTTACTTGGAGTCGGACTCGAGAAAATCTGTTGTTTGCTTGGAGTCAGCAATTGGTTTGCTTAGAGTCACTGAATTCAAGGTGCTGGGTCAATGAAGAATGGTGTTGGGAGTCATCTTAGCATTTGCTAGGAGAAAATCTTAGTTTTACCCGAGCTTGGCTTTGGGCCAAAGTTTATTGGGTTTGCTTACAGCCACATCACCTTTATTCTCCAACCTTTGGGAGTATAATTTGAGTAGCGGTTGCTTATCCATTCCTTGGTTGCAATTCAGAAGCTGCCACTTGATCCTGTATACCCCGGTCAATCAAAGGATGTAAGGGAAGTGGATAAAATGTGTTGTGTTTAAGTTGAGTTTCGAATCTAGAATGCGAGGGCATTGTGCTGTAGCACAGGTTCGAGTGCCATTCATAAATTTTAAAAAATGGACCGTACCTGATCCATATTTCTTTTTGGTATACGGATCGGTCAAATAGGGCTTTTGAGAGAGGGATCGGTAGTTTGCCATACGAGAGGGATCAACTATGGGGACGTGAATGAGGGATCGGCCAGAGGGATCGGTTATGAACCAATTTGTATAGGGATCGGTAATGAGCATGGCTATCAGCTTGAGGGATCGGTATAACTTAAGGGATCGTTATACATACATTGAAGAGGGATCGGTATGTACATACTTTGGAGGGGGATCAGTATATACACCTTGGAGAGGGATCGGTATATATACCTCGTAGAGGATTCGATATATATACTGTAGGGATCGGTATACATATATTTGAAGGGATCGGTATATACAACTTATAGAGGGATCAGTATATATACTTTTTTGGAGCGATCGATATATATATGCTTTTTGTACCGATCGGTATATATGCTTTTTGGAGCAATCCACAAGTAGATAATGAGATCCAATCAAGCTGAGAATTCATTTCACAATGAAAGCACCAAAATATTGACACTAAAAATGGGCATCAACACCCAATATAATCTAGTAGTGATTAAATGAAGAATGAAATTAAAATAGAGAAGAAATTATAAATGAACACATAGAATTTTTATAGCGGTTCGACAATCTTGGCCTACATCCACTTTATATTTTTATTGATTTTGCACTTCATTATGATTACAAGAATGTTTGGATCAGTTGGGATCCATTAGTACAAGAATGAATAATAAAAATGGCAGAGCCTCGGTACAGAAAGCAGGGAATCACTTTTCTAACGCTATGCCAATTGTATTAATAGCGGAAAACGTGCTTGGATCAGACTGAATTTTTTTGCAGAAAGTTCAGAAGACCAAGACAAGGCTACTCATAAATTTGCGGGCTCATCGGGGCCCACAATAAGGATTAGTACCGATCCCTATTAATGCATCCAAATGGGATGAGATCCCTATGAGCGATGCCTCATGAAGTTAGCTACTTGCTCCCCAAATTTCCTACAATTCTGACATACGGTTTATGAGATATTGTGTTTTCCATGAAGTAGTGTTTCTTGAATTCTGATTTCTGCTAAACCCTCTACAGGAATAGGTATCGATTCCTCTGACTTGCTCCAAATGATATGCGATCCCAGTGGGGTGTTCTGCATATTATAATTAGCTTATACTCCAAGTTTTATATTGATAGCATTTGTAAATTTGAGTTATTGATCAATCACTGCTGCAATATGTAGTGAAAGCTGAATATGGACGATCCCTTTTATGCCGATCTCTTTTAATAAGTGAAGTAATATGTCCGTAACTTGAGCATACGAACTCCAAATGACTTGAAACTTGAAATGTAGCCTCGTGGGGTCTTCCTTGTCACTTTATATCGATCTGCCAAGTTTGGGACAAAAATTAAGGATATGTACTGATCCCCTAGGGAAAGGGATAGGCATGAATCCCCTGCCTAAGGGAGGCATTATTCCGTGCTTAGAATATTCTAGAGAGTCTATCTCTTGGCCTCGGTTGATCGTTGCTTCATATCATTGCATGCGCTTGATCTCTGAGCCTAGTAATCATCTCTCCAGGCTGTCTTCCTCGATGGTCGTCTAGTCTAACTTGTCTAGTCAGTATGAATATAGCCGAGCCAAAGACCAGATAACATGTAATAAAGGGGATGGGTCTATAAATTTGATAATTACCCAACACCTTTGGTACTCAGTATGCTTGTAGAGTGCATTCTAGAGGTACCCAGCCAATGTAGGACGATTGTAAGGGTGTAAAATAATGAAAATCCAAATAACAAATTGTATAAAACTGAAAATAAAAGAGTTTATATATTTCGAATCTGCTAAATAAACTCTATAATAGTCTCTCAAAAATACAAGTATTGATATAGCTCCACAGTACTTCACAGTAGAATATAAGTGATAGTAAGTTCTAAAGTATGGATATATGAAAGCGTAGCCTCCTACTCATACTCCATATCGCTCATGCATTATCCTAATAATCTACTCATTTAAGAGTATCTAAGATAATAAGAAGCAAAACATAAAATTATGGATCAGACAACAGTCTGGTGTGAGTAATGCATCACTCAAAATACTATAAAAATCATATATAGTAGTAAGGATATAAGGTATGCAGGACCATACATGACCTATCCCTGCATCCAAAGAGTTAATCGATATATGCTAATCTGCTATCATCATAATATGAGTGTACAATCAAAATACAATATTTGTTATCTAGGTATATGGTCGAAAATACTTACATCGTGTGACACCCTATAGTGATAACTAACCATGACAAACATAGCATCATCAAACTCCTCACCATCACTCACATGCATTGGATATATTATAGCTCGTATGGAAGAGTCACAAGCTAGAGACTCAATCAAATCCGGTTATTTGGTGCTCGAATCAATGCCACTTCATAAGGCAAGGAACAAACTCACAGTCGCAAAAGTCCAGGGTAATCCACGGTTATAAGGATCTGGATAAGGTCGCTAATCCAGAGGCGACCCCATGTATCCATTTTGTACAAGCACTCTAGAAACCTTTGAGTTATCAATGATCTCTTTGCACATGTCTCCATAGAAGAACTCAATCATTATTCCCTTCTGGTTATCTCAATGGAAACAGTTGTAAATTCTACTCGCAAGTCCTCGCCATTGAACCTGTCCTTATCGATCACCATCACAACTCTTATTTTTAAGTCTTCATCATTGGAACACTATTAGGCACCCCTCGTACTTCGTAAATCTATCGTACTAATGTCCTGAATTCACCACATTGAAGCACTGCATCATCGCTTTATTAATTGCCACACAAAACTCAAAGACACCTTGCGTCATCATTTAGTCATATCTCTCACTCTATGCCATTTTCCCTATCCTTAAACTGACCTTAGAAGAGACCACGAGTAACCTCTTAACAAACTCGAAGACCCACTTGAGCTAACCTGAAGTTAATCCAAAAGTATCTTTGCCCAATTTCTTGTTTTGGTAGATGTGCAATTGGATCGAAGCCAAGCCCCCCTGTCCTATAGCCAGCCACAAAGCACCCCTAGACCCATTCCTTTGTCAAGCCCCCGAACAACAAAAACACTGGACATCATTTGTTGTCCGATCTTCCACAACGTCACCAACAACATTTGATGTCTGGTTGTTCTCACCATCGAACATGAAGTGACCCCAAAGCCAACTGCCACTGACCCAAAGTCGACCCCAAAGCAAGCTACCATCGATCCAAGGCCACCGAACAAAAACATTGTAGTATCTCTAAGCTCCAATTTTTTGTTGACTCCATCGCTACGCTCCATACTTTGACCCACATGCATTACCTATACATCGTTATGACTCCAAACATTCTAGAGCCTTTCCATTGATTCTACACTTGCAGATCTCCTATCATCTCTATTTTGCTTCAATGAGAATTTTCAACCATTAAAGCATATAAATAAACAATATACATGCATCAACAATATTCAAACATCACCCAAAAATGCAAAACATCCAACAAAATCATAGCAAATCATCGTATAATGTATCCACAACATAGCCCATCACCTATGAAGTCAATTACACATCCAAATAACATGAGGAAAATGCTTTATATAATTTAAATCTCATTTTTTCTTTAGGTAGGGTTTCAAAATGGGTTCAAAACTTAATTTTGACTTAAAATTTGCTTAAGAAAATGTCAAAGTCTATATGTATGTATATAATATGATGTGAGATCATATATCACTTACCAAACACCTAAAGATCCAAGATTTGCATGCAAATGAGGCGATTCCAAAAATAGTAGTAAAGATATAAAAATTTCTCCCTAAATATGTAGATTTTAAAGTTTCTTGGTAATCTACCCTTTGGCTATGATTTAGAATTGATTTGGAAGAGATAGTAGAAGATTCTGGCTAAAAGAAGGTTAATGAAGTCTTAGATCTATTTGTGAAGACGAAATAATGAACTAAGGATGGCTATTTCATCCATCTTATCCCTAAAACTCAAAATGAGATGTTGGGCATGCCCCAAGCCTCTCTAGTTACTCATTAAGATGTCTTAAAATGTGCCTAACTTCAAACTGCCATATCTGCCAAATGGTTAGTCCAAATCTCTTTTGTGACCACTCTAAAGAAAGGGATACCATCATATATTTCCAACAGAAATGGTTCGAGAACTTAATTCGACTTCTGTCAAAAGTTATAGCCATTATAAGTTTTCAAGGTAAAATTGTTCGATAAAATTTCTCTAGGTCAAAATGTCACTACTCAATATTCTCCAAAATTATATTTCCATGTTACACAATATGAATTTAAAAATAATATATTATGATCATTTGATATGTAAAATATGGATCCTTACACTCTCCTCCCTTTAGGAGTATCGCCCACGAAATCCCCAACATAAACAAGGTAAAGTCAAACATGGCTATCCCGTATGCCTAACAATCATGATCAATCATGTTAAACATCAACCATGCACACATAAGAAGGAAATAATATCCATGTCTATCCTCGCATGTAGGAAACTAAACTATCCTATATGATATCAAAGGTGAATCTAAATGCGATAAATAGGAAGTCTCACTAAGTAAAGATCTCCAGATAAGCGATCTCCATGCTCTCCTTGGTCTCCCAAGCGCAACCTTCTTTGCTCTCACTCTACTAAACCTTCACTAACTCCACCATCTTCCTTTTAAGATGTTTCATATCTTGCCTTATGATACAAATAGGCTTAAAAGCTCTTGAAGCTTTTGGTTTAATCTCGATATCATTATGTTGATTTTGTTTTGACAATCATGCTCCAGTCATGCACAATCTTCCGCAAATGAGAAACATGGAACACATTGTAGATGCATGCCATTTTTAGGAAAAGTCTACTCTATAATCTAGATTCCTAATCCTCTCAAGTATTAGAAAATGATCTTTAAATCTTAACGCTAAATTCTCCATAGTGCCAAATCGAATAACATTTTTTAATGGAGAGATCTTGACAAACACCATATCATCGACATTAAACTCTATATCTCTTCTCCTCTTATCAATGTAGCTCTACTTCTAACTATCTTGAGCAGCTTTTGTTTGTTTCCAAACGATCTTGATCTTCTTTGGAGTCTCTCTAACCATATCTGACCCAAATATTAGTTTGTTGCCCATTTCCCATCAATATGAAGGAGAGTTGCACGATCAGCCGTATAACGTCTCAAATGGCGTCATACTGATTTTGGACTGATAATTATTATTGTATGCAGATTCTATTAAATGCAAATGATCATCTCGTGAGCCTCTAAAGTCAAGAATGCAAGCTCACAAAAGATCCTCTAAAATATGATTTACCCTCTTGGTTTGCCCATCAGTTTGAAGGTGATAAGCTATACTAAGATGCACCTCCATCCTCAATGCCTTTTATAAGCTCTTCCAAATCCCACTAATGAATAATTTTTCTTGGTCACTTACAATGCTCTTTAGCTCATTATGGAATTGAACTATCCACTTCACATGTAACTTAGCCAATTTGGATGCTATTTTACTAGACTTTATGGGTATAAATCTAGAACTTTCATCAATCTATCGATTGTGATCGAAATACTACTGCACTCTCCTCTGGTCCTCGAAAATATATCAATAAAGTCCATCAAAGCCTGCTTCCATTTCCACTTGAAAATTTTGAGCGATTGTAGCAAATGAATCAGCTTCCTCTACTTAGCTTTAACTAGCTAACAGTTCATGCAATTCGAGATGAATGCCCAGACATACTTCTTCATCCCTTCCTAAAAAATTGTCTGCTTTATTTCCTTGTACATTTTATTACCTTCGGGACGTATATTCAGTCTCAAATGATGGCACTCTCATAGTAACTCATCCTTCAACCCACTGACATCAGGTATAAATAATCTCCTAATCTTATGGAACCAACCATGATGGTTGAGCTGTTATGCTTCATCTTCTTAAATTATACTCCTTCCTCCATCTTCTCTATGAACTCCGCTAGTCTAGCATCTCGCCTCTGACTCTGCTCAATCAAAGTAGGTTTGATAGTCAGACTAGCTGACATATCCACCTCTAGCTCAAAACTAGGTCTAAAGTCATAGCAAACAATACATTTAAGTTACTTCCACTCTAGGAGCATCACTCCCAAATTGGCATGCCTTCTACTCAAAGCATCTACGATTGCATTTCCCTTACTAAGCTGATAAGAAACGTCAAAGTCATGGACAACTAGGAACTATAGTAATCGATGTTGGTGAAGGTTAAGAACCTTCTGTGAGAAGAGGTACTTTAACGATTTGTGGCATGTGAATAACTCATACCTCTCCCTAAGAAAATAATACCTTCATATCTTCAATATATCATTGTAATCTTAAAATTCTAAGTTATATACTTCGTCTCCTGCTGTTTCGCTGTAAGAACCCATACCTCAATGGGCACAAATTTTGACAAAAATCGAAATCTAAGTCCATAAAAGCACGAATCATTGAATTAGGTACCTACAATAAATATAAGCATATCGAAGATCAATCAAACTAAATATACAACAGAAGAATTAATATTAAGATATAAATAGTGATAGTGGCTACTACCTTAGAATTTATAGAGTTTCTAGGACATCAACCATCTTGTCAATATTGAGCATGAGATAGGGAACACTACACCGTCAGTTGGGTATATCCAGGTCCATTGTCTTGTCCCTCTAATCTATCTTATGGATTGTAATGAGAAGGGGGTAAAAATAACATTTTGGTGATCGGAAAATCTATGCACTATCCATAACATTAATCTATACGATTGGTTCCCATTTAATTGCTATTTCTATTACTTAAGGTAAACCATGTTGGAAATGCAGATTACAGATCTTAAGGCTGGATTAACACTAGAGGGGGATGAATAGTGTTTAATGAATTTTATAGAATTTTTTTAATCTTTTCAAATTAAACACAAATAGATGCAATTCATAAACACGGAGACAATTACAGATCCAAACACAGATGCAAATAGTAAATAAAAGCAGTACAGGAAAGAACACACTAGAATTTTATACTAGTTAGGAGTTACCCTACATCTAGTCCTAGACAATTTGTTGTGCAGATTTCTTTTCAAATAGAATGTCGATATTACAACCTCGATTTCAAGGCCACAAGATACACCCTCATATCTCTGAGTTCAGGGAAAACTCTCTTGATTTTAACAGGCTACAAGATCACAAAATTGATTTACGGACTACAATCACACCCAATTGATTTACGGGCCACAATCACACCGTTTCCAATCACACTTTGATGGAGAAAGACTCGATATACTTCAATCTTTCGATCTTTGATTACAAATGATCCTATAACTTTGAATACTACTAAGATCTTTGAGAGAGAGTGGCAGAGAATCAAACTAGAGATGATTGAGTTTGATTCACTTAGAATTTCGACAGAGTTTTGTTAAAGCATTTGAAATATAAGAGAATATTTGAGTGGAGAAGAAAGAGTGAAGAAATGAAGAAAAGATAACTTAAAAATTCATTGAAAACAACTAGTATTTATAGGAGAACAACGATCATGTCCATTAATGAAAGATTATGACGAATAGACATTTCTTGTGAAAATTTGAAATTTGAATTCTACGGCTACCATGTCGATATGGGGGATATAGGGATGTCGATATGCCTATGTTATTTTTGAAAATTGATTGCTTTAAAATGATTTCTATTCTAAAAATTGTCAAAATAGTCGCTAAACTTTGTAAACCATTTTGAATATAGTTTAAACTTATAAAAGAGTTTTAGAAAGTAATCTTAAAATATATAATCTACAATATAAAAGTAACATTAAAAACTAAGTATAGGCTTCTTTAAAATATATCTTTTATATTTAAAGCTAAAATATTAAAATCAAGAGATAGTTTAAAAAACAAGAGATAATTTTGAGATCAAAGTATTAAAAGATGATAATAATTGTTTTTGAATTAAGGCTATAATATTTATATTGATAGAGATGACTTTTAAAAAGATAATTTTTGGAAAAATAGTTAAAATAAATTATTTTGAATATTTGATGGTTTCCATTCCACTAGAGAAGGTCGTGGGTTCCATCCTACCAAAGAGGTAACCGGTTCCATCCCGCTATTAAAGCGAGAAGGTGGATTCTGTTCCACAATTAAAATCGAATAAAGATTTTAGTGCTTTATGAAGTTTTAACACAGATCTAGACTCTATTACTTATCTTGAACTCTTGATACTCATGAGCCTTCAGTCTTGATTTCTTCAATCTTGAATTCGACAGTCTTATACTGTATAGTTTTCATTCTTGGTACCTGCATATATATCCTGCATATACATATATATCTAGACAAAGATATTAGTTTTTATATTTTATAACAAGTCCTAAGGTTATTGTCATCAAAACCATCATCTTGGGAACTAACAATCTCCCCATTTTTTATGATGACAACTTTTGTTTATAAAATCTACTCCAACAAATTTCAATTCTACTCCAACTCCCCCTTATTCCAACAACACCCCCTTAATCTACGAACCCCCCTTTAATCTAAGCCTATCTAACCTATTTTATAATTCTCTTCCTTTGCAATCAACAAAAATTAATCGTAAACTACATAACTCCCCATTAATCTTATACTATAACACCGTATATGATAATAACACGATATAGTAGAATGTAAACAAGGCAGATAATAATATGAGTAAAATATAGTAAGGTAAATGTGAGTGATATGAAAATTTTAAACATAATCAATTAATATATACATCATGTTCTTATTAAACCACATCATATTCAATCATATATTCAAATCCATCCAAACCATACTAATATAAACCTAATCAAATCAAACCAAACGATTCAAACCAAATCTAAGTAAATCAAACCACATATGTCAAATCAAACATTTCTTGGAACTTGAACCCATCCTTCTTCATCAAAAATAGGATCTGCCTTTATAGCATCCCATTCTTTATTATCTTTGTTCATAGTTCCATCAGGATTCGCTTTAAGTTCTTCTTTGTTGAGGCAGAAATCATCCATCGAATGGCATTGAAGTGCCTTTCTTGTTCCTTTATCATCGGCATTTGGCTTAATTCTAAATGTCGTTGATTACGAAAGATAAAAGTTACTTTCTTGAAGGATTTGAGAGTTTCTTTAAGATTCTCACTTAGATTATGAATAGGAGAGGGCATTTTTTGATAAAATATGAAGAAATTCAGTAGAAAATAAAACGAATTAAAAGTATGCATTTTTCTGGAAGAAATAGGTATTTAAAGAGTTAGAAAGTCATTTGAAATGAAAAGACACAAAGTAGTTATTTCAATTTCAAAACAAAAACCATTTTCTGGCCATTACATGTCGACATGGGAGGTAGGAGGATGTCGACGTGCCCTTGTTAATTTTGGCAATCTGCTTTGTTTCTTTATATTACATACAAGTCTATACATATAAACTTATATAATATAATAACAAGCATTCCAGAAATGTTTTAGAGCTAATAAATTGAAATAAAAGATTTTCATTGATAAATGTGATTTTCATTGGTTTGCAAAAAAAGGTTTACAATTCTAGCTTTAGAATGGAAATTACGGTTTATAAACTCAAAGTTATTATCCGCTTCAAAAATAGGATGAAATGTCTCACGATCATGTTCATCAATTTTAAAATCTGAAAGATCCATTCCCATACTCTTACAACCAAGAATGTTACCTAAAATCTCAATATTTAAAACAATACGTGTTCCTTTAATGCTATTCCACACTTCCCCTTCATTTCTTTCATCAAAACTATGATTCAAGTTTGCATAAAACATTTTGACAAGATTCGGATAACAAACAAAATCATTTTGAGAATCATCAATTAAGCTAAGAATTTGATTCTCTTTGAAAAGAACAATGATCTCATATGAAGGAAAATCACTAAAGATAGCAATTTTCCCGTATGGACCTTTCCAAAGTTTGCATAGACAATGCAAGCTTTGATAGCTTTCGGATCATTATAAAGGAACTCTTTGGTGGCCTTGAACAGTCTCACGGTGGATGGAGTGCTTGAGGAAGCCATTTTTGAAGAAAGTAGAGAGCTTGAGAGTTTGAAAGAGAATTTGAATTCTGAAATGAAAGTGAAAAGATAGGATAAAATTAAGGAGATAAATAGATATCTAAGAGCCATGTTGTTTGGTCAATAGATACCTTTTCAGATCTGTGGAACTAGTGAAAAGGTGGAGGGAAATTCAAAGTTTTGAATTCAAATTTGAACTTCAAATTTCTGGTTGGGATGTCGACATGGGGGTAGGTTCATGTCGACATGGGTCACCTAAATCATGTGATTTATTTTTCCTACTTTATTTAATATCTATATCTATATATCCTATAATCTAATTTATATTTTATCTGAAATAATATTAAAATAATTTTATTTTGAAATAAAATTTTAAATTCAAACAACAAGCAATTTCAAAACATGCAAGCATTCAAACAAGCAATTTTAATCAATATAATTTAAATGCATATCTATTTTTAGATCCATATTTCCAAGATTATTGGACTTATGAATAGCTGTAAAGCACATGTTTTAATTTTCCATCTCTTGATCTTCATCACTAGAGGATGAGTCTGATTATCTAGTGTAGCAGTATATTATCTCTTTCTTTTCTTTGACAAATCATCACTTGAAGAAAATTTCTGTTTATACGAATGCAGACAATCTCTTTTTAAGTGGCCTAGTTCATCACAATTGTAGCATCTGACGTTGTTTTTGAGTCTCATTACTATTTCCAGAATTATTATGATCATTTCTCTTGTATTTTTTCATCTTTCTGTATTTTGAAAACTTTCTAAAATTCATCGTCATCAAGGCTATTTCTTCATGGTCATCACTGTTTGAGTCTGAACCATCTGTTATTGCATTGAACGCTATTGGCACTTTTTCTGTGGCCTTGCTTTCTCTTCTCCCTAGTATTTGTACTTCAAATGACATCAACTTCCCAATTAATTCTTCAATTTTCAAAGTACTAATATCATTAGCCTCTTCAATTGCTAGAGTCTTCTGATCCCATTCCATAATGAGTGAATTGGAATTTTTCTAACTTGATCATCTTCGAAAAAGTTCTTTCCTAATGAGACTAGTGAGTGCACAATATTTTGAAACCTACTGTACTTGTCTGAAATGGACTCATTTGGATTCATCTTCAATAACTGAAACTAATTGATCAAGATAGATACTTTGATCTGTTTAACTTTCTTGTTCCTTCATAAGTAACTTGCAAATTTTTCCAGATCTCATATGCAGACTTACAAACATACACTCTATTAAACTCATTCCTATTAAGTGAATAGAATAGAATATTCATGGCTTTGGAATTTTTTTGTGCAACATTCTTTTTCTCAGCAGTCCACTGTGAAAAATCAGTTGTGGGTTCAATGTACTCAGTTTGTGCGATATTCCAAGTGTCTAATCCTATTGACTGTAAATAGATTTTTATCCTACATGCCTAAGATGCACAGTTACTGCCATTAAAAAGTGGCAGTCAGGAAGTAGACTGACCTCTATAAATGAAATAGTGACAGTGTTGGAAGCCATTTGAATACTTTTAAAAATTAGATTATGAAAACTTTAAACACCAATACTCTGAAACCTAATGTTGGAAATGTGAATTACGGATCTTAAGGCTGGATTAACACTAGACAGGGGGTGAATAGTGTTTATTAGATTTAATGGAATTTTTGAAATATTTTCAAATTAAACACAAACAGATGCAATTCACAAACATAGAGACAATCAACGAACTAGGTACATGTGCATATAGTAAATAAAAGCGGTGAAAGAAAGAACACAACTGAATTTTATGCTGGTTCGGAGTTCTCTACATCCAGTCCTATACAATTTCTTGTGTAAATTTCTTTTCAAATATAATGTCGATATTACAACCTCGATTTCAAGGCCACAAGATACACCCTTTTATCTTCGAGTGCAGGGCAAACTTTCTTGATTTAACCAGGCTACAAGATCACCTAATTGATTTATGGGCTACAATCACACCCAATTGATTTATGGGCCACAATCACACTGTTTCCAACCACACTTTGATAGAGAGACACTCGATATACTTTGATCTTTCGGTCTTTGATTACAAATAATCCTATAACTCTGAATAGCACTAAGATCTTTGAGAGAGAGTGGCAGAGAATCAAACCAGAGATGATCGAGTTTGATTCACTTAAAATTTCAACAGAGTTTTGTTAAAGCATTTGAAATATAAGAGAATATTTTAGTGGAGAAGAAGTGAACAAATGAAGAAAACTAACTTAAAAATTCATTGAAAACAACTGGTATTTATAGGAGAACAATTGTCATGTCCGTTCGTGAAAGGTTATCACGAATAGACACTTCTTTTGAAAATTTGAAATTTGAATTCTACAGCTACCATGTCGACATGGAAGGTATAGGGATGTCGACATGCCTATGTTATTTTTGAAAATTGATTTTACTTTAAAATGATTTCTATTCGAAAACTTGTCAAAACTATTTCTAAACGTTGTAAATCATTTTGAACATAGTTTAAACTTACAAAAGAGTTTTAGAAAGTAATCTTCAAATATATAATCTACAATATAAAAGTAATATTAAAAAATAAGTATAGACTTCTTTAAATTATATTTTTAGATTTAAAGCTAAAATATTAAAATCAAGAGATAGTTTAAAGAACAAGAGATGATTTTGAGATCAAAATACTAAAATATGATATGAATAGTTTTTGAATTAAGGCTAAAATATTTAAATTGATAGAGATGACTTTAAAAAAGATAGTTTCTGGAAAAATAGTTAAAATATATTATTTTCAATATTACTTGGATTCCGTTCCACTAGAGAAGGTCGTGGGTTCCATCCCACCAAAGTGGTCATCGGTTCCATCCACAATTAAAGAGAGAAGGTAGATTCCATTCCACATTTAAAATCTGAATAAAGATTTTAGTGCTATTATGAAGTTTTAACATAAATCTAGACTCTATTACTTATCTTAATATCTTGAACTCTTGATACCCATGAGTCTTCAGTCTTGATTTCGTCAATCTTGAATTCATCAGTCATGAATCTCTATACTGTACAACTTTCATTCTCAATACCTGCATATACATATATATCTAGACTAAGATATTAGTATTTATATTTTATAACAAGTCCTATGGCTGTTGTCCCAAAACCATCATTTCAGGAACTAATAAACCTAATTTATTTACCACGTGCGTACGAATGGTTATCTACCCAAATCTACCTAACATTTTCCAAAGGTATGACTTATGCTATTTATCCACTTAATATTTACTAAAATGAAGCGGACCCTCTAGCATAGTCAACGTTAGTTTATTGGTCCTAGCAACTATGACCTTCAATCTCTGTAGATGGCTTTTTAATATACAATTGTCGTTCTACTAATGCATCTATCACCCCTAAAAGTCTAGCGATGTGAGAGAAAATACCCAAGCCACTTAATACCTTTATAACAAGGATTAGGCAGACTTCTAACCATTTAATAATTCAAGAGAGGCGGGTCCTCAAACAACCACTTACCCCTAAGCAGGCCCCTACAATTTAATACCTATCCTTAGGCGAACTCTCTGAAGGTACAATATAGCTGACATTACTTGGAATCTGAATTAGTCGCTTAATACTTTTATTATAGGTGGAGGCGAACCCTATAATAGCCACTTAAGACCTTAAACCTGAAGCAAACTATTCCTAAGATATCCTTGCTCTTAACCACGTATATTGATCATTTAATACTTTTCTAATTAAGGAAAGAGGCGGGCCCTCAAACAACTACTTAATACCTCAAATCCTTTAAGCAGGCCCTTTATTTGTTTCATGGGTCGATCGTTTAATACTTCAAGAGAGCGGGTCCTCGAAGAACCACTTAGTACCTTCAAACTTCAGAAGTAGGTTGTTCGCTTTATGACATATACTCACAATGGCATCTCACATTAGTCTGACTATTCGTAGGAACTAGTGGCCCGATTAGCTAGGCAGATTTACCTTACAAAATTTTCCACTAACCCCACATCATCACCAAGTACTTGTCATAGGAGATACCCCTATGACTTAGCCATGCTTACCACACTCTTATACACACACACGCATCTTACCATGTCAATTGATTAGGCTATATAATAATTTCTTCCTATTTTTCCTTAACATTCTTTTATTCGGATTCTGTAGTTGGAAATATCTCACATCAGCAGTAGATATGCACAATTAATGGTAGCCTCTAAGTGAAGAGCAGTCTTTTGTTATGAAACGCTATTGACCTCACATTTCCAACCCACTAATTCCAACCAATTAACCAAAGCTTATTATTATTTTAATTTTACGCCATACTATCATATGCTTCTTATTCTTAAACTTATTTATAGTTTCAAATTGGGCATTGGACTTAGCTTACTAATCCCCTTATTGTTATTTAAGGATATATATCTACCTTAAATATTCCATTACTAACCAATTCCCTTTCCATTACATATCCATAAATTTCAACTTCTCCAAGATCATCCTAAGGACATTTCACGATACATTTATATGTTTACTAATATTCAATTAGTAATCTTTTTAACTATTTCATAGTTGTTAATTCAACTTCTTTATTTGTCAGTCTATTTAATCCATTTGCTCAATAAAATTATTGCAACTCACATATTTATTTCCATTTATTTCCCATTTATTTGAGTAACAACCTTTTAAATTTTTTCCCATTAATTAGTTATCCTAACCGCGAGTATTATATGTAAGCGTTCTTATTAGTTAAGTTTTATTTCAATTATTACAAGTGCAGTAAATTACATACAAATATTTACTTTTATCAAATATATTCTAATTATACATCTTTATTAGAATATTCTTTCCATGTTCAATTGTTGGAATCATATCTAAAAGGATTATCCGCTATAATTTCCAAAAATTAGGCCAAAACAAAACGTTTAACTAAAAATATAAAAGATTGCATCACTTGAAATTACAAGGAATAATCATTTCTTTTAATTATTGAAATAGACAATGTAAACCACAATAAATTCATACTTTACATATCTCTTTCTCTTTTTATTTGCATATATTCCTTGTTAGATCAAATGTTGTATTTTTCTAAAAGGGAAAGTAATCAAACTAATTTACAAATATTAAATGGATCTAAATTCTAATAATCTAAACATAGAAAAGTTTACATTCCAACAAGATTAGGGTAATAATCCAAATTCACAAAATTATCATACAACTTATTCAGATCTGGAATAAATTTCATTCAAATCAATATTCTAAATTCATTTTTTTGTGTCCGATTTCCATATCAGGTTACAAACAATTCTAAATGAATTCATAAATAAGAATAAGTAGGCGATATTATTTATATTTGGATTATATTCAATTTGTTGCCTACAATTCATATACAATTACCCATTTAGGCATAATATTCAAATAAACACCAACAGAATACTTTTCATACTATAACAATCTATAAAATTTCTCACTCACCTTTAAAAAGTGCTCCAAATCTCCAGATCTATAGTGGAACCTTTCACCCAAATCCAACTTCTTTGAATCCATAAAATATGCATAAAAAAGGGAATATACATACGTTAGGATTTCAGATCTGAGAAGAGATTTGGGTTGGAAGGGAATAAAAATATTAATATAAAAATACGAATATAGATTTACCTCGAATACATGTATTGTAGATTGATTCTCTTCCTTTTCTTTTTACTTTATGTTCTTCTCCAATTCATTTACGTATACATAAATGTTTCATAATTTTAGAAAAGTAGTGGAGAATAAAAATGGCAGAGCTACACTGTTTTTTCTAAAAAAATATGAGAAGAAAGGAAAGGGCTAGGCCTAAATTTATAGGCGCTAGAATCAACCACAGCAATATGATTAAATATATTAAATCTGAGTCGTTGTGGCCTAGGCAAACCGCAACTGCCACAACGGTCAACCGCCTATGGTTCTCCAATTGCTGCAAGTGGTCAACTAACCCAAATAATGGGTCGCCTGTAGGCCTGGACGATTAATTTTAAATGTTAATTAATTAGGTCGAATTATTTTTGTTTCGAATTTGTTTTTCATCTGTAACTTCTTCGTTTTAGCTCATGAAACCCTGAATATGAAAATTGCTTAGAATTTCACTATGAATACAATGGTGCAAGTTCCATGATCCAATTCCATTATTTGCGCAAATTCCATTTTAAGCAACTAACTAGCTTTAGTAATTAAATAACGTAAAATTTTCGAGGTGTTACATCGGCTATTGACTAGCACATGCGACAACTCCCTCTCTACATAACACCGCGCTTAGTCTAGTACGACAAGCTTCTACGTATACTATCGGCTCTTTTTTTCCACTCAAAATGACTTAAATTGTATACTCGATAATGACTCCTTCAAAATGCATGCTTGCACCTTGCATCCTAAGAAAAAGTCTGATTCTTGTCCATTAAGTTGGCCAATGGCATTACTACTTATGGGAAGTCCTTGATAAAACGTCGTTACATCTCACCAATCCAAGGAAACTTCTCACATCTATAGCAGTCTTAGGTCGATCCTAATCCTCCATTGCTGCTCCTTCGTAGGACTATAGTAATGCATTTCTCAGAAACAACATGACTCAAGACTCTCACTTCTCTCCCCTATATGTTACATTTAGAAAACTTCGCTCAATCAGGCCTTCCTTACCATCTCAAGCACAATCCTCGAGCGTTCCTTGTGCTCTTCCTTTGTCCATAAATAAAAACGAATTTCATGAACACAAATATAAACTTATTGAGTTGATCATCGAAGACATGGTTCGCATCAACAAATCATGTTGGTGTGTTAGTTATCCCAAATGACATAGCCAACCATTAGTAGAATATAAATGTTGCACCACATGCTATGATTGACACACTCTCCTTTCCCACTCTTAGTTTATGAAACCTCTTCACATGGTCCAATTGAGATAACTCTTCTACACCATGGAACAGTCGAACATGTCATCAATATACGAGAGTGGATACTTCTTCTTCTTTATTACCTTATTAACTCATGGTAATATATGCATAATCTCAAGGTGTCATCTTCCTTAGTGGAAAATACTATATTGTTCCATACATATATGTATTCCTTTGAATGAACCCCTTCCTCGGTAGATTTTCATCTCTAATTCCTCTGCTCTTTGGGTTCTATACTCCTAAAAGGCATAATTACTGGCTCGAAATCCTTTACCAAATCAATATGGTACTCCCCCCGTGGTTGAAATCCAATCACCTCCTTGAATACGTCTTGATACTCCTAACTATTGGCAAAGATGGAAACTCATCATGCGTGATCTCTAGTGTAACGAACATGATTTTCGACTCTCAAAAATTGACACTAATACATCCTCAGTATACATACCACAAATTCGAGCGCTGGAGACCTAGTTCGTTAAGGGTAAAAAGGAAAGAAGATATAATATAATCTTACACGAACGTGATAACATATATTTTTTCAATATATGTAATCTTTATAGCAGAAATTTAAATACATTTATCAAAGTTAAACATGGACAGTAATAAATCTTCGTTCATACAAAATGCCAAATACAATAGTATGCAAATGTGGTGGGAATGGATAATAGTCTACCGAAGAATCTTCTAACTCCATTCTCCGAGCTCTTCTAGATTTCTTCTAATTAAACCTGACTACTAGGCTACTTGGAATAATAGGGCATCCAAAGTTTAAGAAAAATGAAATAAACTCCGGGTCAGTCATGGGACTGATGTGAAAAACTCAAAATACGAGTATTTGAAAACAAAAGGTATCTCATAAGACCATGTCGCACATAAACACGAAACGGGTTTTTACCTTACGATAACCAAAACATTTTTTATGTGAAAATTTGATAATATTGTTTCTAATGACATTCTTTTTGAAAACATTTGCAAATAAGCTTATAAATCTTAGCTGAAATGCTTGCATCTCACATTTTCGTACTTTGCATAACTAAATTCGTACAAGACTTATTAGATATTAGATTTCCAACTGAATAGAGGGGTAAGGGACTACCTCCCATGTAGTGCATTTTTAGACGAATGCACCCGAGGCCCCTATGTTGATCCTTATGCGAAATAAGACTGGCCTATCTGAAAATTACACAAAAAGCATAAAGTATTGCGTCACCGGCCCTTTTCGACCTATTCGAAATGTCTCAAAGCATACATCACTTAATTTAAACTCGATGTTATAGCGGGTAGAAACTCCATAGATCTAGAAGGTGATTTCATACCTTGATTGGCTATAGCCTTAAAGCATCCCCTGTTTCACCATTCCGGGTGTGAGGCTTTGAGGTAATGATTACCTTTTTTACATGGCATATCTCCCACTTTGAATGCCACTTCGCCATTTCGTAATCACACAACTAATTTCTACAAGCGTATAACTCCTAAGCCCGTACATCGCAGAAAAGGGTATTAAGCTAAGAGAAGTTGTCTTCTCTGCCACGAAACAGTTGATACATTCATAGAGATCAATCAATATGATCTAGGAATGGAACCTCAGACATTCATTCATACATATTTTTTAGGATCAGGGAAAACCGAAAGCACTCTCCTACCATATTCTGTTGGGCATTACCCCTAGGATCAGTAGCGAGTTAGTCCTTGCATACGAAGATACCAGAACGAAGGGACCACTACTATTTATTTATCTTGAGAGCATATATGAATATTTTCAATAAGCAGTCCTCCCGTTACGAAGGTCCCCACCTTTAAAATCAAGGTCTTTAATATATATATATATATATATATATATATATATATATATATTCCTTCACTTTTGAAACGTAAATTGGTTCGAAGTGGTTTTTTGTTAGGAATCACCCAAATCCGACCTCGGTTCATTCAAACCAATTATCGATAAAAAGATTTTTTATAAATAGGTAGTTATCATTTGATTTTTTCATTTCTTTTTATTGGAAAAATATCTTCGAGAGACATATATCTCAAAAAACATTCTTGTTGGTATATGTAGAATTATTAAACCTCTCTTTATTAAGTTCTTTGGTTTAATTAAATAATTCCGAATCATTTAACTTCAAACTTTACCAAGATTTCTTTGTTTAAAATATAACTTTTTTAAGAAGTTGAAACCAGGTTATCTAACATGGTAAATCCAAATTATTAAAATTTAGAAAAATTAATCTTTTATACGTAACTTGTTTTCGACATTTCGACCTTATCTTTACTTCGCCTAGGGGAGGCCAGGCGAGCCAGGGCACTGGTTGCTCCCGAACATCTCCTTAGTTTCAGCACCTTACCCAAATCTCACGAGTAGAAAAATTAGGTGTACTCTTCGGCTTGTTAGAGCCAAGATTAGCATATTTGTTTATAACAACTTTTCTCTAAATCATTTATTTTAAATTCTTTTAAATAAATTATAAAAGTCTTCAAATCATCTTTAAAACATTTAATTATTTATTTAAAAACATTTATAAAATATTTGGAAAACAATTGTTAAATTCAAAACTATATTTCAATTATTATTAAAAACCACTGCAAAAAGTGTTGTGAATAGTGTTTTAAAAGCTATATTGATTTAAAATGACTTTCCTATCATTTAAAAATTCATTTATATAACATAAATCTTTTTAAAAAAATTTAAAAGGTTTATTTCATATTTTTAAATATATAAAATATCCATTTTAAATTATTTAAAAACTTTGGCCATCAAACTACAAAACCGCGATATATTTGAAAACTTGTTTTTGACTTATTTAAAAATCTATAAGATGAAAACTTGATTTTCTTTATTTATTTGAAAACTATGGTTATGATAGTCTGGATAATTCTTATTACGAAGAATTTCGAGCTACATTCCACTTTATATACTTATTCAAAATTTACGCCGCGAAATCGTGAACTACCATTATGCGGCGCGCCTAATTTTGACTTGATTATCAATTTTCATTTAAATCTTGTTAAGATAAGTTTAAATGATTATAAAACATTTACAGAACAATTCTAATCATTTTTAAGGGTTTTAATTATTTCATATTACTTTTATAACTTGATTCGGAAAGTGATTTCCTTGTGTAATATCGACGTGTATTTAAGGTGACATGTCAAAACAACCATATTAAACAATCAATATTTGATGATCAAAGTATAAACAAGCAACTAAACATGATTGATAATCATCACAACCAGACGTAGCAAAACATATTACATCATCCAATATATAATATATAAAATTAAATATAGAATTTCTCACCATAATCAAAACCGATACTGCCTACCAACATTCAAACAAATCGACGCTTCACTAAAAATCTCCTAAACACTCAAAGCTCATGGTCATGCCTCCTTCTACTTGCTAATCATGCTTCCCATGATGACTTAGGCTTAATACTAGAGTTTAGAAGAGACTAGAGAAGATTTGATTAACTTTTGAAAAAGTTAGAGAGCAAACGGTGGATTAGTGCTTAAGCACTTCTACTATTTTTAATCCTCCTACTTTCTCTCAAGTTTTTGAGATTAAAGAAGAGGCCTTTTTGGAAGCCAATAGAGAGCGTTTAGAAAGTTCAAGAATGAATGTGAAGAATAAGTGAGAAGGAGGGGTAGTATTTATAGGAAAAAAATGAGAAAATATCTTCTAAGTGAAATTACCACCATACCCTTACCTACACAAGCAAATGCCTCTTCCCTCCACCTCTTTTGGCGCAAGGTAGCCTTCCTCCATGTGGTGATGTGATGTAGTGTAAGATTGATTTGATGTTTGCTTTTTAAAGTAATTATTATTTTAGAAAATTATTTTATTACCTTATGTAAATATATTTTCACTTTTCTATTTTTTATTATTAGTTGCATATTTATATGTTAACATATGTATGTGTATGTTATATATGTGTTCAAGTTATATAAACAATGTTATACGACTTGTACACATCAAACCGTCACGAATTTGGATTCCGATCTTCAGTCATATGTTTACTTCTTAGTTAATATATATAAACACACACACACACACACTCTCTTATATTATATATTTGTAAAGAAATTATGAAACTAATTTCTTTCCATTATAGATGAATTGGAACGATCCCATTTGAATTTCAAAACCGTATAAATCAATGTTGAATAATTGTTTACAAAATTTGTTGTTATACCGATAAATCATATTGATTTTCCTTATATTTTCAAATCACTTATATATCTTTATAAAACTATTATAAATGAATTATTATCACTTTATTACTATTACAAATGAATTATTATCATTTTAAAACAATTATATGGATAATTATAATAATTATTAAATCATTTAATCTCAGTTTAAAATCATTAATCAATTATTAATTATTATAATGACATTGCTAATGATGTTATAAGTGCATTTTATTTTTGTAAAAAAATATATATTTTATTTCGTATTCTTGTTTAAATATAAAAATGAGTGTATGTATCCAGTCTCATTCATGACTTTGGATAATTATATAGATCTTTATCGATAAAATGATTTCTGGCAATCTTACCAATTTAAATCCCGAAGAATATTTTCAAATCAATTATATATATATTTATAAAACTATTATAAATGATTTATTATCACTTTATTAATATTACAAACGGACCATTTTAATTTTGAAACAATTATCTAGACAGTTATATTAATTATTTAATTATTTAATCTTAATTTAAAATCATTAATTAATTATTAATTATAATGACATTACTGATGATGTTTTAGATAAATTTTATTTTTTCAAAAATAAAATAAAATATTTTATTTCATATTCTTCTTTAAATATAAAAATGAGTTTATGTATCCAGTCCCGTTTGTGACTTTGGATAATTATAAAGTTGTTTATCGATAAAATGATTTTCGGCTATTTTATCGATTTAAATATCGTGGAAGATATTTTTGTAAGTATCCATTCAAAATAAGATTACCATTATTATTCATTGTTTAAAACATGATTATTATTATTTATTATTACTCAAAACAATATCATTTTTATTATTAACATTTTATTTGAATATTTTAAAAATAAATCAAATTTATCAAAGTGATAAATTAACAGGTCCCTAAATCGAGTGAGTATAAAAAGCTAACCATCACCTCATTATTAGGTATGTAGCCTAACTCCAATCTATGCCCATCGTTTAGCCCTGTCATTACCAATAACCTTTCATAGTCCATCATACTTCATATCTCCTCAGTCAGTTCATCCTAAAATAATATTGAATCCTATAAAAACCTAAAACAAAGTAATTACAAATAGAGGACCATCCATATCTCGACAAAATTATTTAATGACAGCCCATAGCCATGTTGGCCGAACCATTCGATCGGTTAAATGCAATAAAAGCTCAGTCTAGTAAGTTAGGTCTCAATTCTTGCCTATCTACTAGGTTACTATGTATAAGGATCTAACGTATTGATATTAAGGAAAACACCCAAAAATTCAAGATTTTCATGAAAAACAAGGCAAATCCAAAAATATCCAGCAAAGATCTGAAATTTCCTCCTAAAAATGTAGATTTGAAAGTTCTTGCTAATCTATCCTTAATCTATGATTTAGATTTGATTTGGAAGAAAGGAGAAGGTGTTGGCTAAAAGGAGGTTAATGGTAGCTTAGATCTATTTGGAAATATGCAATAATAAATTAGGGATGGCTATTTCTACCATCATAACACTAAAACCTAAAATGAGCTAATGGATTTGCTCCCAAACCTATCCAATCACCCATTAAGCAGCCCAAAATCTGTCTAACTTCAAACAGCTACATCTTCCAAAAGGTGAGTCCAAATCGCTATTTTGACCACATTACGAAAAAAGGAAACCATCATATCATTCCAGTGGAAGTGGTTTGAGATCCTAATTTGACATTCATCAACAGTTACAGTCATTAGGGTGTAAAATCAACTGATAAAATTTCTCGAGGTCAAAATGTCACTACTCAACATTCACTAAAGTTATAGTGTAACACGATCTAATATGAATTTAAAAATAATATTTGAAAATCCTTTGATATATAGAATATGGGCCGTTACATTAAATACCTCTCATCTTCTTCCTTTCCACTCTTTACAGAAGTTATCTTTTGTGTTTCAGTGCTTGATCAGAATCCACATTTCACTAGCTGTCTTTTAACATTGATCGATCATCGCCACCATGTCAACGGTGGTCGATTGACATTGGAAACTTCTCAATAAACCTAAAATTTTTAAAAGTGATATCAGTGAAAAATATTAGTAATAAGTTGTAGTCAATGCCTAGGGCTGGCAATTAGAATCAATACCAATAAATCGAACCGAACCAACCGAAGAAGACCCGAACCCAAATTGAACCCGAACCGAACCCGATGTGTCTTAGATTGGGTCCATGTGATAAAAAGTACAATAAACACCCAATCAAACCCTATCCGAATAGACCCGATCTGAAAGACCCAACTATAAAATATTGAAACATATACATTTTTAGTGTTATTACACAACTGGACCGGAATCGATCCTACCCGAACCAAAGCTCGGATCGGGTCTAGGTTTTTGATATGCATAGTTTAGACCTAACAAAACTTGACCTGCCAAGAACCGAGACCCACTGAGTCAGTTCCAGGTCCATCGGTTCGAATCTAATTGCAACTCCCATCTATGCCCGCTTAGTTAGCCATAGGCTTTATGCGAAAATGATAGGATGACAGGTATGGGCTATAAGGAATGCATCTTAGCTTTTAGGAGCCTTTTGAGACATTAGCTGGTCATTATGGGGTGCCCAACCAAAGCATGCCATTAGGCCGGCTATTCCATCCTTTGCCGGGGGACTTACCCTTTGGGCTTTGCTAGACTAGGCTATAGAGCGATTGTATAACCAAGCCATTTGTATTTCAAATGGCAACCTTTGGGTCTTCTTCAACCGTTGCTTTTAGCCTTAAAATTTCTGAACAACTAAAGGGGATGGTAAATTTTTTCGAGCCACTGGCCAAGCTTGATGTAACATTGGGACAGTCCGGCATCAAACCACCATCGATCAACCTAACCATCATCCACCAGGATACTTTATATAAATACTCGACCACTTCAAGTTTGGGGTCATGCTACCCGTCCTCCCCTACCTTTTCTCCATCCTAAATGCTTATGATCCTGCCTCCCATTAGCTCACACCTAATAGCTACCGGTTCCTATGTGGGATTTTTGTCTCTTGTGTCAAGCTTCACCCTCTTGAACCAATCTCCTAAATAGTTAACATGGTCTTCCACCTATATAAGGAGGCCGGCTATCCCATGGGTACCCACTTCCATTTCCAAGCCAGTACAAGCCCATCGTTTTTACGATCTTCTAGAGCAAGGTCGTCCCAGGATGGATGAGAAAGTATTTTTTTCGTTCCCTATGGCATCAATCTCAAGCTATAACACCTTGCATTCCAGACCCTTAGCTAGTACTTGCTGCTCTCCTTTTCCTTTATCACTCTTCCCTTTCCTTTTCTTAATTCATCTTTTGGCAGATGCCTCCATTGAGGTTGGTGACTTCACCATATGGATATTGAGTGAATATGTCCATAGGTTGAAGATGAACCTCGCCTGATGCTCGAGATCTGAAGGTCTTGGTGACTAATGTGAACCTCTAAGGTTGGGCTAATGAAGGGAGGTCAGACGTAGTTATGAAGTGGTCTGTCATGATAAAGAAACTGGCACAAAAATCAACCTAACCACAACAGGAGTACTCCACAGTCAAATTTTGAGACAACACAGGTAGGAAGATCAATTATGTCGAAAGGGGATATGACAACATTGTCATGGTTGAGGTTCTTGTAGAGTAGAAAAAAGCTGACTATGATAAGCTATGTGAAGTAGTGCTAACTCCATAGTCGGAAGAACAAAATCTACAACAGTTATGTTTGGTCCCTCGACATGAGAGTCGATGGTTGATTGAGAAATCGAGGCGAGCTATGCGGAAAACAATAGCAAGTTCTTCTTAAGGATGCAGGTTCCTTCTTGAGAAAATTCCCGAGTGTGAACTTTTTTATCTCGTATACGAATTTGTACTTCTGGGTGAGCCTTACGCCAGGACTAATATGAATTAAATATAATATTCTATGATCCTTTGATATGTAAAATATGGGCCGTTACAATAAATACCTCTCATCTTCTTCCTTTCCACTCTTTACATAGTGTCATACGACCTAATATGAAGTTATCTTTTGTGTTTTAGTGCTTGATCGGAATCCACATTTTACTGGCTATCTTTTGACATCGATCGTTCATCCCTATATGTCAACGGTGATCGATTGACATTGGTAACTCCTCAATAAACCTGTAATTTTTAAAAGTAATATCAGCGAAAAATATTGGTAATAAGTTGTAGTCAATGCCTAGGGCTGGCAATTAGAATCAATACCAATAAAATCGAACCGAACTGACTCGAAAAGACCCAAACCCAAATCGAACTTGAACTGAACCCGTTGGGTCTTAGGTTGGGTCCGTGTGATGAAAAATACAATAAACATCCAATCAAAACCTTTTCGAATAGACCTGATCCGAAAGACCCAACTATAAAATATTGAAATGTATACATTTTTAGTGTTATTACCCAATCGGACCTGAATCGATCCTACTCGTACGAAGCTCGGATCGGGTCTAGGTTTTTGATATGTATAGTTTAGACCTAACAAAACTTGACCCGCCTAGAGTCGAGACCCACCGGGTCAGGTCCAGGTCCATCGGTTCGAATATAATTGCCACTCCTATCTATGCCCACTTAGGTAGCCATAGGCTTTATGCGAAAATGATAAAGTGACAGGTATGGGCCATAAGGAACGCAGCTTAGCTTTTAGGAGCCTTTTGAGTCATTAGCTGGTCATTATGGGATGCCCAGCCAAAGCATGCCATTAGGCCGGCTATTCCATCCTTTGTCTGGGGACTTAGCCCCTGGGCTTTGCTAGACTTGGCTATAGGGCGATTGTATAACCAGGCCATTTGTATTTCAAAGATAAACCTTTGGGTCTTCTTTAACCGTTGATTTTAGCCTTAAAATTTCTAAACAACTAAAGGTTGTGGTAAATTTTACCGAGTCATTAGCTAAGCCTTATGTAACATTGGGACAGTCCGGCATCAAACCGCCACCAATCGACCTAACCACCGTCCACCAGGATACTTCATATGAATACTCGACCACTTCAAGGTTAAGGTCATGCTACCCCTCTTCCCCTACGTTTTCTCTATCCTAAATGCTTACGATCCTGCCTCTCATTAGATCACACCTAATAGCTACTGGTTTCTATATGGGCTTTTTTTCTCTTTTGTCAAGCTTCACCCTCTTGAGTTGATCTCTCAAATAGTCAACATGGTATTTCACCTACAGAAGGAGGCCGGCGATCCCATTGGCACCCACTTCCATTTCCAGGCCAGTACATGCCCATCATTTTTATGATCTTTTAGAGCAAGGCCGCCTCGGGCTAGATGGGCAAATATTTTTTTTCGTTCCCTATGGCATCAATCTCGAGCTATAACACCTTGCGTTCCAAACCCTTAGCAAGTACTAGCTGCTATCCTTTTCCTTCATCAATGTTCCCTTTCCTTTTCTTAATTCATCTTTTGACAGATGCCTCCATTGAGTTTGGCGACTTCACCATATGGATATTGAGTGAATATGTCCATAGGTCGAAGATGAACCTAGCCTGATGCCCGAGATCTGAAGTTCTTGGTGACTAATGTGGACCTTCAAGGTTGGGCTAATGAAGGGAACTCAGACATAGTTATGAAGCGGTCTGCCATGATAAAGACACTGGCACAAAAATCAACCTGACCACAACAGGAGTACTCCACGGTCAAATTTTGAGACAACACAGGTGGGAAGATCACTGATGTCGAAAGGGGATATGACAACATTGTCATGGCTGAGGTTCTTTTAGAGTAGAAAAAAGATGACTACGATAAGCTAAGTGAAGTAATGCCGATGCCATAGTCAGAAGAGCACAACCTACAACAATTCGCCGATGTTTGATCCCTCGACATAAGAATCGGAGGTTGATTGAGATACTGAGGCGAGCTATGTAGAAAGCAATGTAGGAGAAGGATTACAATAGCAAGTTCTTCTCAGGGATGCAAGTTCCTACTTGAGCAAATTCCCCAGTGTAATTTTTTTTATCTCGGATACGAATTTGTGTGTGCGGGTGAGCCTTACGCTGGGACTGATCAAACTAGTGCATGCTGCTTAGCCTCACATGCCTGCACCTTATTAGAAAGTAATATTGGGTCGATATAAATGGTAGTTTACTTGCACTTGAACTTTTTTCTTTCATGTGAACTAACCTACTTCTTTGTTGTTTTAGTGGCTGCCAAGTTTTCATTTGATGAACTCGATGACCATGACACGATTTTTCTCATTGTTGTGACTTCTACGCTTAAGCCAACTGAAACAAGCCAGCAAATCATAAATTTAACTCCTAGCCCTAAGTCGTCACTCTAGCACACAACCGAAAGCAAGAAGAGGAAGAGAGATAAGGTCAGCACATCCTTGCCTGTTGAGGTTATCCTTCTTTACTCTAAGTTCCTTTGTACTTATGAGAAGAATGGATTGGCCGTAGAATGTGATGAAGTGTTGTTGGGTCAAGTAACTTTGGAGATCTCCCAAGGCTCGGATATTGAGGATTCAGATCTTCTTTTGATAGCTTTCCAGCTCATGTCCTTGGAGTCCCCAATGGGCTAGGACCAGCTGAAGTCGACACTCTGTGGAGTCCATGGTGAATGCATAAACCCGGGATGCCTTGCTAGTAAGTCGCCAATTTTGAATTTTCTTCTATTACTTTGTTATTTTTCTAACACTGGTTGTTCATTCCAGGTGTGATGACCCGAAATTTTTTGCATTTGAAATTGTATTATTTAATTGATTTTAAATATTTAAAGGCTTAATTTTAACTTAAATTTCAAATATCTCCATTTAGTGGATAATTAAACTATTGAATTTAATAAGTGGAAATTGGGTAAAGTATTGAATCTTGATTTGTAAGCTTATTAAAAATATTTCAAAGGCTTGTAAAATTTATATTAACAATACTGAAGACAATGCAACTTTTAAAATTGAATTTGAAAATGCTTTGTTTAGTTTTGAATTTATATCATTTAAATTGAATTTAAAAATAACCTTCCAAGGCATAATCTCAGTTTTTGACGAAACTAGTTCCATTGGATCCGTAATAGTGTATTATCGGATTTCAAATTTCGTAGTGTTTGGAGTTGTCGTGTGATCATATGATAGGCAAACGCGTTGAAATGTATATCGAAAATTAATATAGTAACTAGGTTCAAATAGCTATCTTCTCCATACAATCGAGTTAGGACTTGAACCCTTTTCCATTGCATTCGTAATAGGGGTATAATATTATAAATGCCTAGCGGCACACCTCGATAGGATGTGAAAATTATAAGCTACGAATTGAAGTCGATTTAAATTTCAATTTAAATATAGTATATATATATATATATATTTGGACTGGTCAATATATCTCCAATCAGTGCTTTTTGTTTTCATTTTCTCAACCATTATGGCAAACCTTTGCAGATACGTAAAGGAATTTAAAGCACGTGTCTTCCCTGATGACACGTGTGTTCTTTAAAAAAATGACCGAGCAATTCAAATTGAAAATCGAGGCCGAGCCTTCTTCAAAAGTCCCTAAATCGAGTATCCCTTTTTCATTCTTCAAAAAAAGAGCGGAGTTGCTCGTGCGATTGCAGTAGCGTCGCTGTGACGTTGACCGATGACGCGCATGTTAGCGAGGTCAAGGCAGTGGCGCATGCTTCTCGAGATGGAGTCGTGGTCGCGAAGAGTGGCACGGTAGGCGAAGATGGATGCGCTCAAGCGTACGTGCATGTGGGTTGCGGTGTATGTAGGCAGAAGTGATGTTGGTCGGCGAAGCAAGGCTTGACGCAGCAGTGCTAGGGTTAGCATTGACTTGATTTTCACAGGCGTCTAGTCCAGGAGTTGGGAAGCTCGATGTCGTGATGGTAGGTCCGACGAGTTATCAGGCAGCGAGTATATAAATTGTATCTTTAATTTAATTCAATATATATATATATATATATAAAAAGAAAACGAACAAGCAGAAAAATAATAATAATAATATACATAGATAAGTTTTGATCTGCAGTAAAGGGAAATAGAAATACAAATATACATATATTAGAGAAGGAAAAGTTTTACAGTTAAGAAAATCACCATTTTGTTATATACAGATTTGAAAGAAAATTTTAGTTAAAATTAGATTATTAGTTAATCAAATCATTAAATAGCAATTGGTAGTTCGATTTACTTCGAATTTTAATAAACCGTATAAATGTTTATACAAGGTCAAAAATTATGAACCAAGTCAAGGTTGAAGTAGATTGCAAAACCGAAATAAAGGTGAATTAATCTCACTCATTTGGATTACTGTTTAAATTTAAATAGTTAAATTTAAATTATTGGATTGATTGTTTGGATTAATGATCGATTATCAGTTTGGATGCCATATTATATATAAGATTATATATATTTATATATTGGAGTGATTGATATTCCTGCATTATATAGCGGATGAGACCCTATGCGCCCCGCATAATAGTGGATGACTCTATATACCGCGATATCCCCCTCGAAGTGGGATTGGTATTTTTATATTGTGCTAACATTTGTGGATGCAGGGAACGGGTTAGAGGGATCCAACTGGGTTTCTCAAAATGTTGGAATTTACTTTCATATTCGGTGATATGTTTTATTTGATGATTTGTGATAGATTATATTGATTTTATTGGAAATTGAAAATATTGAATGTTATGGTTTGACTGAATAATATTTTGGGTATATTGAGATATCAAAAATATAAAAATTGGATTTTTAAGTAAAATGATTATAGTAAATTTGGATAAATTAAAAGAATGAATTTGGAAAAGAATAAAAGTTTGATTTAAAATCCTATCAGATAAATTCCGAGTATGGGGAAAGAGTTTTTGAATAAATGGGAATAAATGAATTTTATAACTATAGTGATATTGTTTAAAGAAATAAAGGATTTATTTTTAAATTCAAGGTTTAAAATGGTTTGGGAGAACTTAAAAAGTGGAAATTTTGAAATAAAGTGCGAAGTTGATAATGTCATATTTAAATAAGATTTTAAATCGTAATAAAAGGATGAATCCGAAATTAATGGGTTTTGAAATAAATTTGGGTAAGTAAAGGAATTTATTTTAAAATGGAGTTAGTTTTGAAAATCGATTTGAAAACCGACTAAGTGTTGAAATTATGATTAAAGGAGAATGGGATTGTGAAATTTATAAACAGGGTTTATAAATAAAGTGAATTGTTTATTAGAGCATAATTTGGAAGTATAAATTTAGGATGGAAATTTATAAGGAAAGGATGATTTGTTAAAAATAATAGTGGTTATTTTTAAAGGTGTGGAAAGGAAAATTTATGGGTTTTAGACGTAAATTAAACTGGAAATAAATCGAGAAGGATTTATAAATGATTAGACGGTTGTCTTGAGTGTATTTCCCTGAAAAGCCAAGTAAATTTTCAAAGAAAGGTTTCCCAGTATAAATTAGAGGTTTTAAAGTGCTTTAAAATAATATTTTAGAAAGAAATTATTATTTAGTGGTTTTAAATTTTTTAAAAGTAAATATTTATTAAGTTAATTATATAAGTAAATTATTTTAAAGGTTTAACTAGTATTTTGTTTTAAAATATTATTATTTAATATTTACACCTTATAGAATAACTTTTATTTTAAAATTAGTTTTGGCTTAAGTTTTATTAGCAAAATTATTACAGAATTTCATAACTATTATTTTAAATAAAGTGTTTTAAGTATTTTTTATTTTAAGCGTTTTAAAGTATATATTTTTGGATAAAGTGATTTAAATTATTTAAAAAAACCTAAGGTACTAAGACTTGGTTATTTTTAGTGGAAATAAAACAATTGGGTGGTAATTTATTCCATGAGAGAAAAAGTGATTCGAAAACTATTTTCAAATGGTTGAAGTGTGAAAAAATATCCTGCGATGATATTTTGAAATAAATAGTTTGGGAAATTATTAAGGCCTGACGGTTGTTTTTGGATGTAATTTGATAGTTAAATAACCGACTATCAATATTGACCAATGTGCTGATCGTTTCGAAGAGATCGGGATTTATTTCCCGAAAACAATTTCGATCCGGTTTGAACGTTTATGTGAGGAAGACAGAGCTTGGAGTCAAAGATGGAGCAGTGAAGTCCAAGGACTAACCGTTACTAATCCTAGGGGTGATTCCAAAATGGATGCAGTAGGAGTAGTGCCTTCAGTTCCGTTCGGACCGGGAACAGACTTGTATGGGCGAATGCTATTAGAACATCGTCAGGGGGACGATGATCATTCTAAGTGTATGTGTGCTAAAAATGTAACATATAGCCTCAAACCTCATCAACCGAAAATGGCTAAAACAGGAGAGGTGCAGCAAGACTAAGTGGATAGCAACCAATTAGGGTAAGATCATCCTTGTCTAAATGTCCCTTTTTATTCGGCTATGTGAGCGATTGCTGATCCCAACCGCAGGCTGATCTTATTCGGACTATCCAGTAAGGAGTAGCTCCGGTCTTGTGTTGCAGGGGATCAGGGAGGATCCTCACTATGTTGATCAAGACCCTGTACTATGACACACGGTACCCCAGTAGCCCTGCCATTGATGGAAAACCAATCTCCAATCAGTACCTTCGGACTTGTTTGTATACCTATTATGCTGGAATTTAATGAATGTAGCAATTTCGGTTACTTGAATTAGTATTTTTATACATACACTACTATAATATCAGAGGATTTGATAAGAAATGTTTTAGTTATCACAAGGTAAAAATCCGACATGTTTATTTGTGGCATGGTCTAACAAGATCCCTATGATTTTCAAAGGATTTTGGAAACTTTAATAATCCAATTGAATGTGTTTTCTCACGCTGGTTTTCCAGACTGACTCGGGTGTTATTTTACTATAATATTTGGGTTAGATGGAGTATTATAGAATACAGGATATGATGCTATGGAGCTCAGGAGACGAGCTGGATGGCGAGACATATCACACATATTTGATGTATTATCCACTATGTATGAATTGCTGCATAATCAGTTTCTTTGAGGACGAGTTATGATAACTGTCCAGTTGTGTGCTATGGACTGTGTTGTGCTCTGACAATTGTAAGTAATATACAGTGACAGATTCTTTGGTATAAAAATCTGTTGTTATATATTATATGGTGCTCCGCTGGGATTGTGAGATTCTATTTTTGTTTTGTTTTCTCTTCTTGTACCACCTTCTTCTTTCCCTTACAGTATGTTTTTTCGACATTCGATTGTTCGGCATTCAATAATGTGGACGTATTGATGTCGACTTTCGGGCATCGAAAAAACGAGTCGTGACATTCAGCATCAGAGCTGAAGTTAAATGAGAATCTTGGCTCTGGTGGGATTACTCATTAGAAATAGATTCCGTAGTACTCTAGAATGAGTTTGAGTGTATTAGTAGATATGAGCGCATATTTGTTAGTGAATATAATTTTTTTTATACTGTGTTGATTGGTTTGTTGAGTGGCTTTTAGATTCTGGTAAATACGAGTAATTACGTTATTGACAGGGATCTCTAAGCACTTATACAGAACAATTCGGCATGGTATTGTTTTAAATAGGATAAATGAAATAATTTTGGCCCAAAGTTTTTTTTACATAAAAGAAATAATTTTTCATAAATTATTATAGTTAAATATATGGTTGCTTGGTTGTTAGGAAATGATAATATTAAATTATTATCGTTATGTATGGAAATTGAATAAAGAATTGAAATCATAATCAAAGGTTAAGAAATTAACCCATATGATAGAATGGGATTTGAAATGTGAATTATAAATGGGATTTATAACATGAACTTCCAAAGAAATATTTGAATAAAGATTGGAAGGTCTTGAAGTTTTGAAAATTTGGGAAATTTAACTTCCTTTGAGTTTGAAAATGATTTTCAAAGGTTTTGGAGGAATAATGGTGATATTATTTCGAAAATATTTTTGAATTGGATTGGAAATATGGTGAGATTTGGAATTTAAAAATATTTGGGAAAGGGTTTTGTTCAAAAGAATAAAAGTATTGAACTCACTTCGGTCGCTGGAAAATAATTTCGGTGATGACTGCAGCATCATCGATGTCCATTTTTAAGTTTCCAAGAGAGGAATTGCTATCTAAATGTTTTATATTGAAGTAGTTTGCAAAATTGGGTTTATATTTAAAATTCAAATGATAATTTGATATGCAAATGAACTATGTATATATGATTTCAATAATGATTTTGAAATGTTGAGTGATTTTTTAAAAAGACTCTAGAATCTTAATTAAAAATGTTTATGGGATATAAATGGGTTTGATAACTTATAAAATTTGAAATTGTTAGAATAGAATTTAACTTGAAGAAGGGTTAAATTAAAATAAGTGTGAAAACTTATGGTGGTTTAAATTTTGAATAAGAGTGGATTGTAATTGAATCTTGTTAAATAAAAGTGAATTTAAAAAAAAAAGTCTAAGTAGACTAAGTGAAATGGTTACTTAAATAAAAAAAATTATAAGTTGGAATATATTGGTGAAGGAACAAATGAATTTACATTTGTAAGTAAATGGAATTGAAATTGAATATTGGAATTTAATTTGAATTGTGTGAACTGGAAATTAGTCAAGTTGGACTAAATAAAACAAAGTATAAAAATTAAAATTTGTAAGCAAACTAGTTGATTTAAATGATAAGCAAGTGAACGGAAATTGAATATTGGATGATATTTGTTAGTCCGTGAGATGATGGTTTTGATGACAAAAACCTTAGAATAGGATTATAAAATATAAATACTAACATTATAGTTTAGAAATATATGTATATGCAAGATTTAACCATGCAGGCACCAAAAATGAAGACTGTACAGTATAGAGATTCAAGATATCAAGAATGAAGACTCATGAGTATCAAGAATATCAAGATTATCAAGAATTCAAGATTTCAAGTACTTTATTTTCTTAGTTAGGAATTTTGTTAAAACTCCTTGAAAAGCACTGGCATCTTAAAATCCAATTTATTCGTGGAATGGAATCCACTTCGAGCCCGTTAAAGGGATGGAACCCTAATTATGATGGAACTTACAAAAAATCTAGAGGAACATTGTTTTGTATCCGCTAATTTTTATTCAAAATGATTTTACAAAATTATGTCCTGTTTTCAAAATATTTTCAAAACCTTCCTTTTAAAAGAATCAAAAACATCTATCCTGATTTCAAATACTTTTAGCCTCAAAATAATCTTTAATTTCAAAATCAAATTATTCTTAGTTTTGAAACTACCTTTAATAATAATATATTTACTTTTAATATTTATACTTAGATTTAAATATAAAATTATAGTAATTTTTTTTGATATATATATATATATATATATATATATTATTCCCCATATTTACTTATGTATTTTAACTATAGTCAAGTATATTTATAAAGTTTAAAATAGTTTTATATAAGATAAAAGTTATTTTCAAAGAAAAACAAACCGCCAAAAATTCCTTTGGGATGTCGACATTCTCAGTATACCCATATCGACATAGTGGCAGTTGGGTTCAAAATTTAAATTTCAAAAGAAGTGTCTATTCGTCATATCTCTTCACAAATGGACATGGCGGTTGTTCTTCTATAAATAGGGGCTGTTTTCAACGAATTATTAATCATATTTTCTGGTTTTCATTTCTCTTCTTCTTCCACATTTCTTTATACACATTCTTAACATTACTCTGCCGAAATCAACATTGAATCAAACTAGATTATCTCTGGTTTGATTCTCTATCACTATCTCAACAAGATCTTCGGTGCTATTCAGAGTTACAGACTTCTTTGTAATCAATTAAACGAGAGAAGGTGTGATTGTGGCCTTGGAAATCAATCAAGCGAGAAAAGGTGTGATTGTAGCCTTGGAAATCAATTGGGTGAACTTGTTGCCTGGAAAATCAAGTGTCTCTACCCAGAGGAATGTGAATCTGGAGGGTGTACTTCGTGGGTGAACTTGTTGCCTGGAAAATCAAGTGTCTCTACCCAGAGGAATGTGAATCTGGAGGGTGTACCTCGTGGCCTTGAAATCGAGGGTGTAATTGTAAAGATTGTTTTTGAAAGGAAATCCGTACTTGTGTGCTGGACGGGATGGTGGGTAACTCCGAACCAGTATAAAATCCGGTGTGTTCTTTCCTTTACTACTTTTACTTTATTTCTGCACCTGTGTTTGATTCTGTGATCGTATCTGTGTCTGAATATTGCATACATTTGTGTTCAAATTAACAAAAACTCAAAAAGATTTAGTAATTTATTTAAACACTATTCACCCTCCCTCTAGTGTTAATCCTAGCCTTAAGATCTGTATTCCGCATTTCTCATATTGGTATCGGAGCAAGGATTTCAAAGTTTTATAACCTGAATTTTGAGAAGTTTTCAAAATGGCTACCAACACTGTTACTGTTACTAACACTAGTATCCCAGTCACTAGTTCATTTGTAGAAGGTCTGTCTCCTGTCGGACCACCACTTGGAATATTACTCAAACTGAATATTCTAAACCCACAACTAATTTTGCACAATGGACCGCTGAGCAAAAGACTGTTGCATAAAATAATTCTAAAGTAATGAATATTCTGTTTTGTTCACTTGATAGGAACGAATTTAATAGAGTGTCAGTTTGTAAGTCTGCATATGAAATCTGAAAAACTTTGCAAGTTACTCACGAAGGAACAAGTAAAGTTAAACATACCAAAATTTCCATGCTCACAAATCAGTTTCAATTATTTAAAATGAATTCTAATGAGTTTATTTCAGATATATATAGTAGATTTCAGGATATGTGCATTCTCTAATATCCTTGGGAAAGGAATTTTCGAAAGAAGATTAAGTCAGAAAAATCCTAAATTCTCTAAATGGGATAAAAAAGATAATTGCGATCGAAGAAGAAAATGACATCAGTACCTTAAAGATAGAAGAATTAATTAGAAAACTAATGTCGTTCGAAGTCCAAATGATCGGGAGAAGAGAAAGCAAAGCATCTGAAAAGAAATCAATGACATTTAATGCATTGACTGATGGATCAGATTCAAATAGCGATAATGATGAAGAGATAGCCTTTATGACCAGGAATTTTCGGAAATTTCTAAAATATAGAAAGATAAATAATCTCAAGAGAAACAACTATAAGAACTCTGGAAATTAGAATGTAGTGCCAAACAATGTACATGTTTCAACTGTAATGAACCATACCATATCAAAAGATATTGTCCGTATCCAGAGAGGCAAAATCTTTCTATAAACAATGATTCGGTAAAGAAATGGAAGCGTGCATTTACTCACTACACCAGTTCGCTGATTTAACCACCCTTCCTACCGCATCATTAGATACGGCTATTAGCCGTTTCAAATTAGATACGGCTATTAGCCGTATCTAAAAATTTAGACACGGTTAATAGCTGTATCAAATTTGATACGGCTAATAGCCGTATCTTATTTCGGGCCTATTTTTGGCGCAAATTTTCCACCCCAATACGCACTGCTTCCCTGCAGAAAATTGGCTTTCCCACTTATTTAGATAAGGTTAATAGCCGTATCAAATTTTATTGATTCTTGTAGCAACATGAAAAAGACTTCTCCTTCTTATTCCTTTATTTTATCTCGCTAGAATTTTCCGTTGCCATTGAAGCTCACAGAAAGCTCAGAAATTTCTCATTTAATTGACAAAACTAGTAGGTCCTTTAGTTCTTTTCTTCTCGTATTTTGATCTCAATGCTAATCTTAGGCTCTAACTTGAATGGTGATTCGATTTTATTAATATTAATAAAGATATTTGGGGCATTTTTACCATTTAATGATCTTTTGCCTTATTCAATCATATGAAGTTATTCACTATTTATTTCTCATTGATTCAATGATTGATTAATAGTAATCTTTTAAACTTTGTTACTCATGATTTGATTTTTGAATTTTGAGTTAGTTTGGAGATATGCATTTAACCTATAGTTGAAATCTTTGGGTTTATTGATTGTTGTAGAAATCCATACCCATGAAATTGGAATTTCATTGGAGTAATGATCGTGGATCTACCCTTGGTTTTGTCTGGATGCTCAGTTTGTAGCTAGAATTGTCAAAATTACACATACTTGATTGGATAATTCCTTGTATAGTTAAGGTCAAATTTTCCTTGTTTAGTTTGAACTAAACTGTTGATGTGTTTGTTCTTCTTAGACCGAAAATGAGTTCTGCTGTAGATAAGCAAAAGACTTCCTTGATAGGACCTTGCACAATTTTGATTTACTAGATAAGTAGAAGAAGTCTTTTTATGTAGTTACTGTAATGATGCTTTGTAATGAGTAATGTTTCATTTGCTTTTGGGATTAGTGGTGCTGGGAATAGTAAATAGTTAGGATAAAACTATTTAAAAGGCATTGTTGTATATGGTTCTGACATTGTTGTATAAGTGGATAAAATTGTTGTTAATGGTGCAAGCCAAGTCCGGAGAGGGGTAAAGCATAGACGTTACTCCGGTGCTACAAAATAGCGTTGTTGTAATGGGAAATTTTTTAGGCTATTAATCAATCATTACTATTACTGTATGTGCGTGATTATATAAATTGATTGTATATGTGCGGTATCTAGTTGAAAAATGGGTGCAAATTAATTGTCAACTTAGGCATGGCTAAAAGCCGTATCTAATGAACAAGGCAATGGCTCAATAAGATACGCCTTTAAGCCGTATCTATGGTGTCAGTTAGATACGGCTTTAAGCCGTAGCTAATCGACATCATAGATACGGCTTTAAGCCATATCTAATGGGTCAATTAGATACGGCTTAAAGCCGTATCTATGATGTCAATTAGCTATGGCTTTACGCCGTATCTTATTGACCACTTAGATACAGCTATAAGCCATATCTAATTTAACCATTAGATACGGTCTAAAGCCGTATCTAACTGTTAACGACGCCATATTTTGATACGGCTTATAGCCGTGTCTAAGTTAATTAGACATGGCTTTTAGCCGTTTCTAATTATCGTTTATGGTGTAGTGACTGCTACTCTAGATGACTCAGACTCGTCCTCAAGCGATGACGATTAGAAGACAAATAATTCAAATTTGTGTTTCACGACAGTTCACGACTCCGACGAATTCAGAGAAACGGATTCGGAAAAAGGTTTACATTTACAATACAATTGGTTAAAATTGCATACTTATGATTAGATGCTTGATTGCTTGATTGATTGATTTTGAATTGGCGTGTTATTTGAATTTTAAATTTTTTTACTATTATTTTATTATTATTTTTATTAGTATAATAATATATTATGGAATATACTATAATTCTAATAATATTCCAGATATATATAGACATTAAAAATAATAAGTATATATATATATATATTAGAGTATTTAGGAAAAATAAATCATAGAAATTCACAAGCACATGTCGACATGGTCCCTACCATGATGTCGACATGGGTACAGAATTTGAAATTCAAAATCTGAATTCAAATGGTTGAATTTCCCTCCACCTTTTCACTTCATTCAATTCTCTGAAAAGGCATCTTTTGACCAGAGAGCATGTCCTTTGAGAATCTATTTATTCACTATCTTTTATCACATCTTTTCACTCTCATTTTCAAATTCAAACTCTCTCTTCAAAACTTCAAGCTCTCTACTCTAATGGCTTCTTCAAGCAACCCCTCCACCATGAGAATTTCTAGAAAGATAAAAGAGCATTTCAATGATCCGGAGGCAATAAAAGCATACATCAATTATGCGAACTATGGAAAAGTCCATCCCGGAAAATTTTCTATATTTCAAGATTTCTCTTCTTATGAAATTGATTCTCTTTTTGTAAACAATCAAATTCTGCTTCTCAAAATGATTTCGTTTGTTATCCAAATTTTGTTAAAAATTTTCTATGCAAATTTAAACCGTGGATTTTATATTGGAAACGATGATGAAATTAGGAGTAGTGTCAAAGACACTAGAATTGTTTTGAATTGTGATCTTTTGGGTACCATTCTCAAATGCAAGAGTACGGGAATGGATCTTTCTAGATTTAAAATCAATGAAAATGATCGTGAGATATTTCATCACATTTTCGAAGGAAATTATAATTTTGAATTCAAAAATCGAAACTTTCGACCAAAAGATAGAATTGTTAATCTTCTTTTACAACATACTTTGACCCCAAGATTGAAAATTTTTAACAATCCTACTTCAAAAGTTTGCAAAGCACTTTTTGCTATTTTTGGAAATTATGACATTAATTGGGCGTAAGTTATTTTGGATGAACTTCGTCTCAAAAATCTTGAAATGGGTGAGAATACTTTGTATCATGGAATTTATCTTACTCGGATTTTTAACTATTTTGGAGTGGATTTCAAAGGAGAAGAATTTGTTTCTAGAAAAGTTTTTAATCATTCCAATATTTATCTAATGAAAATTCCATTTGTTTTTCAACCTTATGAGACTCTTGCCGAAAAGGAAGAGCGTTTGGCTCATGAGGAGATGGAAGAGGAGGAAGAGGAAGAAGCGCATGAAATGGAAATTAAAGAAGAAGAAGAAGGTGAAACATCTTTGGAAAACATTGATTATCCTTCTAATTCAACCAACAAAACCCTTTTCAAAAACCAAAAGACCATTGTTGAGAATCAACGGATTCTTAAATGATCCGTTAGTAAAAAGTTGGACAAAATTTCATCCAAGATGAACAAGTTTATTTCCAAAGTCAGCAAGAAGCTTGGATTATCTTTATCTTTGTCATCCTCTAACTGGTTCTACCTTTTCGTATCTCATTGTATTTGTTTTAGTTTATTTTGATTTGAATGGTCGTGTAGTTTTAATGTTAAATCATTGTATTGATCTATTATGCAATGAAATTGAATTTCCTTTCTGTTATCTAGCTTTTCTTATCTCCAGAATAAATGTTAGTATATTATATAAATACACACACACACACATACACACAATTATTCACAAAATCAAAATAAGCCATCAAAATTCTCTACACCATGTCGACATCCCACCATGACCATGTCGACATATACTGGTCAAAAATGACATTTCATTTTGAATTTGAAATTTGAATAACTACCTAATGTCTATTCATTTCAATCGAATTTCTACACCTATAAATACCTATTTCTTCCAGAATTCATCACTGAATATTATTTCTTATCCACTTTGTCTCTCATTCTTCTCACAAACTCGAATATGGCCAATCTAATTCATAATTTATTCGAGAATCTTGAAGAACTCTTAATTCTTTCAAGAATATTCTTTCATTCATTCTTTGTAACTAGCGACACTTAGAGTTGAGTCAAATGCAGATGATCAAGGAGCAAGAAAGGCATTTCGATGCAATACAATGGATGATTTCCTCCCTACATAAGGATGATAACGAAGCACATCCTCCTCTCTCTCTCTCTAATGATAACGAAAATTGGGATGCCATTAAAACAGGCCCTATATTTGGAGAAGAAGGATGGGTGGAAGTTCCTCGTAATGTTTGATTTTATTTGATTGTTTTGTTTGAATTGTTTGCTTGGTTTGATTTGATTTGATTTGCTTTAATTTGGATTATATAGATTGATATTTGGTGTGGATTGATGTTTTAATTTGGTTTGATGTTTGTTGTACAAAACATGTACAAATACACATTGATATGCATATGATCTTTAATTAATTATCATGTCTATTAGTATAATTATCTCTTAATCTATCTATTTATACACCATTGTATAGTTTATTAATATAGGTACTTTAGTATAAGAATGAGGGGGAGTTATATAGTTTGGAGCTAGTTTTTGTTAATGACAAAGAGGGAGAAGTATAAAATAGGATAGTTAGGCATAGATTAAGGGGGAGTTATAAGGATAGAAGTAATATTTTATACACAAAGGTTGTCATCATCAAAAAGGGGGAGATTGTTAGTCCGTGAGATGATAGTTTTGATGACAACAACCTTAGAATAGGATTATAAAATATAAATACTAATATTATAGTTTAGAAGTATATGTATATGCAGGATTTAACCATGCAGGTACCAAAAATGAAGATTGTACAGTATAGAGATTCAAGATATCAAGAATGAAGACTCATGAGTATCAAGCATATCAAGATTATCAAGAGTTCAAGATTTCAAGTAATTTATTTTTTTATTAGGAATTTTGTTAAAACTCCTGGAAAAGCACTGGCATCTTAAAATCCAATTTATTCGTGGAATGCAATCCACTTCGAGCCCGTTAAAGGGATGGAACCCTAAGTAGGATGGAACCTACGAAAAATCTAGTGGAACATTGTTTTGTATCCACTAATTTTTATTCAAAATAATTTTACAAAATTATATCTTGTTTTCAAAATGTTTTCAAAACCTTCCTTTTAAAAGAATCAAAAACATTTATCCTAATTTCAAATACTTTTAGCCTCAAAATAATCTTTAATTTCAAAATCAAATTATTCTTAGTTCTAAAACTATCTTTAATAATAATATATTTAACTTTTAATATTTATACTTAGATTTAAATATAAAATTATAGTAAAATTATATATATATATATATATTATTCTCTATATTTACTTATGTATTTTAACTATAATCAAGTATATTTATAAAGTTTAAAATAGTTTTAATATAAGATAAAAGTTATTTTCAAAGAGAAACAAACCACCAAAAATTCCTTTGGGATGTCGACATTCTCAATGTACCCATGTCGACATAGTGGCAGTTGGGTTCAAAATTTAAATTTCAAAAGAATTGTCTATTCGCCATATCTCTTCACGAATGGACATGATTGTTGTTCTTCTATAAATAGAGGCTGTTTTCAATGAATTTTTAATCATATTTTCTGGTTTTCATTTCTCTTCTTCTTCCACATTTCTTTATACACATTCTTAACATTACTATGCCGAAATCAACATTGAATCTAACTAGATTATCTCTGGTTTGATTCTCTATCACTATCTCAACAAGATCCTCGGTGCTATTCAGAGTTATAGGCTTCTTTGTAATCAATTAAACGAGAAAAGGTGTGATTGTGGCCTTGGAAATCAATCAAGCGAGAAAAGGTATCATTGTAGCCTTGGAAATCGGTTGGGTGAACTTGTTACTCGAGAAATCAAGTATCTCTACCCAGAGGATTGTGAATCTAGAGGGTGTACCTCGTGGCCTTGAAATTGAGGGTGTAATTGTAAAGATTGTTTTTGAAAGGAAATCCATACTTGTGTACGGGACTGGATGTAGGTAACTCTGAACCAGTATAAAATCTGGTGTATTCTTTCCTTTGCTGCTTTTACTTTATTTCCGCATCTTTGTTTGATTCTATGATCGTATCCGTGTCTGAATATTGCGTACATTTGTGTTCAAATTAACAAAAAATCAAAAAGATTTAGTAATTTCTTTAAACACTATTCACCCTCCCTAGTGTTAATCCTAGCCTTAAGATCCGTATTCCGCATTTCTCATAATATTTAATTTAAATTGTGTAAAGTAAAGTGAAGTTGTAGAATTAATACGTAGTGGACTAAAAATAATAAAGGTTTGAAAATAAAAAGTATTTGAGATATGATTAAATTTGTAAATGGAAAACAAATTTAAAACATGAATATAAGTATATATAAACCAAAGTGGTAAAGTGAAAATAAATATAAGAAGTATATAAAATACTTATATTGAACTTAAAGGAATGAATGGTGAATTCTTAAGTAAATTTGGAGCTGAAAAATATATTCTAAGTTAATATTTGAATGAAGATGTAATAAAAGCGTGTGAAATGATAATTGTGAATAAGTGAATAGAAATCAAAATAAATGTGAATAAAAAGAGAGTTGATATAGCTAAATCAATTGAGATAAATACGTGGGATGTACGTATATTATTTTATTCGCAAAGCGATTTGATCCAAATTCGATGACAGAATTTCGAGATAGTTATATCGATCCGAGTTGGGATTTTTCACTTGATTTTCGATGGTGAACTCTGGATATGGATTTTTGATTGGTTCAAAAATTCTCTATCATAGTTTGTGTCCATGCAAGGAGGATGATGGTTTCTGATCAAGAAACCAGATCTGAGTCTGCACTAGGAAGTCGGGTGAACAATACTACTTCAAAAGTGAAATTGTGTGATCAAGTGAGCAATCGAATTTGATATTGCGTGCAAATGATATGGGTACATCATACAGACTTGAATGAAATGAATATTAATTTTTTTTTTAAAGAAATGTATAAAATGATTTTGAATGCCGTGATGGAATGTTATTGCTAAGTAGGATATACAGTGTTTTGAAAGGAAAGGAAATTGGTGTGTTTGATTTCAGAAGATAAATATGAATTGTCCGACAGAAAGGTATGTACGTAAATTGGCATATGAAATTTGATGGTTTTCTAATCTAACCACTTGGCATTTTGTTTTCTCTTGAAATTTGGAGGCCCATAGAGGCATTCTGCAGTTGTACCGATCTAGCCGCGCAAAGGAGAAGCTGGTGATTTTTTTTTAAATTTAGAGAGTTGGAAATTTTTTGAGAAAAGTTTGATAATTTAAAATTGGGTTTAAATTATAATTTGAATGGTTGAGTAAATAATATTGGTTGGAATCTATGGATGAGTTTGGAAAGTTAGTAAGAATGATTGTGTGTCTTTAATAAAAGATGGTTGGTACGCTGTTGAACTGTTTGGTTTTGGGAAAATAGTGATGGGTGTGGACCATTCTGATTAACTGGTAATTTCGGGGACGAAATCCTTTTAAGAGGGGGAATGTGACGATCCGAAATTTTGTGCATTTGAAATTGAAATATTTAATCGATTTCAAATATTTAAAGGGTTAATTTTAACTTAAACTTCAAACATCTCCATTTATTGGATAATTAAATTATTGAATTTAATAAGTGGAAATTGGGTAAAGTATTGAATCTTTATTTTTAAGCTTGTTAAAAATATTTCAAATGCTTTTGAAATTTATATTAATAATACTGAAGACAAAGCAACTTTTAAAATTGAATTTGGAAACGCTTTATTCAGTTTTGAATTTATATCATTTAAATTGAATTTAAAAATAACCTTCCGAGGCACAGTCTTGGATTTCGACGATACCAGCTCCATTGGACCTGTAATAGTGTATTGTTATTGAATTTCAATTTTCGTAGTGTTTGGAGTTGCCATGTGATCATAAGATTGGTAAACGCGCTGAAATCTATATCGAAAATTAATATAGTAACTAGGTTCAAAAATCTATCTTCTTTATACGATCGAGTTAGGACTCAAAACCTTTTCCACTACGTTCGTAATAGGGGTATAACATTATATACGCCAAGCGGTACGCCTCGATACGATGTGAAAATTGTAAGCTATGAATTAAAGTCGATTTAAATTTGAATTAAAATACAATATATGTATGTATTTGGACTGGTCAATATATCTCCCGTTAGTGCTTTTTGTTTTCATTTTCAACCATTGTGGCAAGCCTTTGCAGATACGTAAAGGAATTTAAAGCACGTGTCTCTCCTGAGGACAAGCGTGTTCTTTAAAACAATGACCGAGCAATTCAAATTGAAAATCAAGGCCGAGCCTTCTTCAAAAATCCTTAAATCTAGTTTCCCTTTTCATTCTTCAAAAAAAATAGCGGAGTTGCTTGTGCGATTGCAACAGCATCGCCGTAACGTTGGCCGATGACGCGCACACTCGCAAGGTCAGGGAAGTGGTGCACGCTTCTCGAGATGGAGTCGTGGTTGCGAAGAGTGGCACGACAGGCGAAGATGGAGGCACTCGCGCGTACACGCGCATGCGCTGCTGTGTACGTAGGCAGAAGCGACGTTGGTCGGCGAAGCAAGGCTTGACGAAGCAGTGCTAGGGTTAGCATTGACTTGATTTTTGCAGGCGTGTGGTTGAGGAGTTGGGAAGCACGATGTCATGATGGTAGTTGCGAGGAGTTATCAGGCAGTTGGTATATAAATTGTATCTTTAATTTTGTTCAATATATATATATATATATATATATATATATATATATATATTGAAAAAAGAAAAAGAACAGGCAGAAAAAATAATAATATTAATATATATATAAAAAAGTTTTAATCTACAGTAAAGGGAAATATAAATACAAATATACATATATTAGAGAAGGAAAGTTTTACGGTTAAGAAAATCACCATTTTGTTATATACAGATTTGAAAGAAAATTTTAGTTAAAATTAAATTATCAGTTAATCAAATTATTAAATAGCAATCGGTAGTTCGATTTACTTCGAATTTTAATAAACCGTATAAATGTTTATACAAGGTCAAAAATCATGAACCAAGTCAAGGTTGAAGTGGATTGCAAACGGAAATAAAGGTGAGTTAATCTCACTCATTTGGATTACCGTTTAAATTTAAATAGTTAAATTTATATTATTGGATTGATTGCATGGATTGATGATCTATTATCAGTTTGGATGTGATATTATATATAGTAGTATATATATATATATATTGGAGTGAATGATATTCTCGCGTTATATAGCGGATGACCCTATATACCGCGATAACCCCCTCGAAGTGGGATTGGTATTTTTATATTATGCTAACATCTGTGGATGTAGGGAAACAGAGTGGAGGGATCCAACTGGATTTCTCAAAATGTTGGAATTTATTTTCATATTCGGTGATATGTTTTATTTGATGATCTGTGATAGATTATATTGATTTTATTGGGAATTGAAATTATTGAATGCTATGGTTTGACCGAATAATATTTTGGCTATATTGAGATATCAAAAATATAAACATTCGATTTTTAAGTAAAATAATTATAGTAAATTTGGATAAATTAAAAGAATGAATTTGAAAAAGAATAAAAGTTTGATTTAAAATCCTATCAGATAAATTCTGAGTACGGGGAAAGAGTTTTTAATTAAATGGCAATAAATGAATTTTGTAACTAAAGTGATATTGTTTAAAGAAATAAAGGATTTATTTTTGAAATTCAATGTTTATAATGGTTTAGGAGAATTTAAAAAGTGGAAATTTTGAAATAAAGTGTGAAGTTGATAATGTCAGATTTAAATAAGATTTTAAAGCGTAATAAAAGGATGAATCTGAAATTAATGGGTTTTGAAATAAATTTGGGTAAGTAGAGGAATTTATTTTAAAATGGAGTTCGTTTTGGAAATCGATTTGAAAACCGACATGTGGTTAAAGGATAATGGGATTGTGAAATTTGTGAACTGGGTTTATAAATAAAGTGAATTATTTATCAGAGAATAATTTGGAAGTATAAATACAGGATCGAAATTTATAAGGAAAGGGTGATTTGTTAAAAATAATAGTGGTTATTTTTAAAGGTGTGGAAAGGAAAATTTATGGGTTTTGGACGTAAATTAAACTAGAAATAAGTCGAGAAGGATTTATAAATGATTAGACGGTTGTCTTGGAATGGAAAGTGTATTTCCTGAAAAGCCAAGTCTATTTTCAAAGAAAGATTTCCAAGTATAAGTTAGAGGTTTTAAAGTGGTTTTAAAAGAATGTTTTAGAAAGAAATTAGTATTTGGTGGTTTTAAAATTTCTAAAAGTAAATATTTATTAAGCTAATTATATAAGTAAATTATTTTAAAGGTTTAACTAGTATTATGATTTAAAATATTATTATTTAATATTTATACCTTATAGAATAACTTTTATTTTAAAATTAGTTTTGGCTTAAGTTTAACGGGAAAAAATATTATAAAATTTCATAACTATTATTTTAAATAAAGTGTTTTAAGTAGTTTTTATTTTAAGTGTTTTAAAGTATATATTTTTGGATAAAGTGATTTAAATTATTTAAAAAAAAACCTAAGGTACTAAGACTCGGTGATTTTCAGTGGAAATAAAACAGCTGGTGGAAATTTATTCCACAAGAGAAAAAGTGATTTGAAAACTATTTTCAATGGGTTGAAGTGTGGAAAAATATCTTGCGAAGATAAAATTAAACAAATAATTTGGGAAATGATTAAGGCTTGATGGTTGTTTGTGGGTGTTATTTGATAGTTAAATAACCGACTATCAATACTGATCGTTTCAAAGAGACCGGGATCAGGATTAATTTTCCAAAAACCACTTCAATCTGGTTTGAACGTTTTCCTAAGGAAAACAAGGGCTTGGAGTCGAAGATGGAGCAGTGAAGTGCAAGGACTAATCACTACTAATCCTGAGGGTGATTCCAAAATGGATGTAGTAGAAGTAGTGCCTTCGATTCCGTTCGGACCGGGAACAGACTTGTATGGACGAATGCTATCAGAACATCGTCAGGGGGACGATGAGCATTCTAAGTGTAAGTGTGCTGAAAAAGTAATGCATAGCCTCAAGCCTCATCAACTAGGAATGGCTAAAATAGGGGAGGTGCAGCACGGCTAATTTTCTAGCAACCAATTAAGGTAAGGTCATCCCTGGCTAGATGTCCCTTTTTATTCGGTTGTGTGGGCGGTTGTTGATCCCAACCGCGGGGTAATCTTATTCGGAGTAGTAAGGGGTAGCTCCGGTCTTGTGTTGCATGGGATCAGAAGGGGTCCTCAGTACATTGATCTAGACCACGTACTGTGACGGGCGGTACCCCAGTAGTCCTACCATTGATGGAAACCCAATCTCTATTAAGTGCCTTCAGACTTGTTTGTATACCTAATATGCTAGAATTTAACGAACGTAACAATTTCGGCTATTTGAATAAGTATTTTTATACAGACACTACTATAATATCAGAGGATTTGATAAGAAATGTTTTAGTTATCGTAAGGTAAAAACCCGACATGTTTATTTGTGGCATGGTCTTACGAGATACCTTTGATTTTTAAAGGATTTTGGAAACTTTAATAATCTAATTGAGTGTGTTTTCTCATTCTGGTTTTCCAGACTGACTCGGGTGTTATTACTATAATGCTCGGGTCAGACCGAGTATTATAGAATATAGGATATGATGCTGTGGAGCTTAGGAGACGAGCTGGATGGCGAGACATATCATACGTATTTGATGCACTATCCGCTGTGTATGGATTGCTACATAATCAGTTTCTGCGAGGACAAGTTATGATAACTGTCCAGTGGTGTGCTATGGATTGTGTTGTCCTTTGATGATTGTAAGTAATATACAGTTACAGAATCTTTAGTGTAAAAATATGTTGTTATATATTATATGTTGTTCCGCTACGATTATGAGATTCTGTTGTTGTTTTTTTTATCTTCTTCTACCTCTTTCTTTTTTCCTTACAGTCTATTTTTCCAGCATTCGATTGTTCGGCATTTAATACTATGGATGTATTGATGTCGATTTTCGGGCGTCGAAAAATCAGGTCATGACATTGGGTGTCGCTCCATCCGCATGTAGGACGAGGTTGAAGACCTCTAATGGGAGATAAGGTGTAAAGAAGGTGCTTCAAAGATGGCCAATGTTGAGAGCGCTAAGGAAAACAAGGTGGTGGAGGTGGCCAAGAATGCGGGGAGGGAGGCAGTAGAGGAGAGGGAGAAAGCAAAGAAGTAAGCCACAGATTTCAAGGAGAGTCTAGTGAGTGTGGAGAATGAAACTAAGGGTCTATAGAATGACTTGCATAAATGCACATCTAGAAGTCAATCACTTGTTGGCTAGGAGGCGGCTATAGAGGTGGAGAAGGACAGATAGGTGAACTGGTTGAGGAACCTGATAAAGACCCTGCTCAGGGAAAACTACCAATTCCTGATTACGATCAGCAAACTCAACGTTGAGCCTTTACCCAGGACTGAGAGGAGGTGGCCACAGGTACGAGGGAGGTTAGGACTGCCATATCGACCTTATTTACACTGGAGAAGTTAGAGTACCAAAACTTATAGCTTAATGAACTGGCCATATTGATATTTTTCTGTCTTCTTTTTGTATGCCTAGCGAGGTACACTATGCCCTGCATTTTTGAGATGAATGAATGGATTATTTTTTTCTATAAAATCTGCTCAAGTAATTTACGGCTTTCTATGTCCACATTTGTCTATGCGTAATTTGTAGGGTAGCAAACTTGAAGTAGCCAGTATAGTCCCTGTATTACCGGTACTTGAATGTTTTCATAAGGTAGATAAAATAGTTTGGTACTAAGATGGGCGGTGAAAGTGGCCTGCTCATGTGAACCTTGTACTCAGCTGTTTGTCAAAAACTTATCCATATTTCAAGACGGGATGGAATGTGGCCTTGGATATAAGCGTGTGTTGGGTAGCTTAGCCATGATTGAGAATCGCTGTAGGAATACAGTTGCTAGGCATGCTTGTGTTCTATGGTGAGGAGCAGTCCGAGCATAAACCAAAGCTCTTAGTGGCTTTGGTTTCTCCTAGGTGACATGCGGCAGGATAGAGTAGAAGACGGTCCCAGTATGAACCTGAGCGTTGAGTGGCTCGATGATTCTCATAGGAGACGTAGTAAGATGTAGTGGTAGGTGGTACTAGCATGAACTTGAGCACTAAGTGGCTCGAAAGTTCTCCTGGGTGAGGTGTAGCAAGATTGAGAAGTATGCGGTCCCAGTACGAGCCTAAGCAATAAACAGCTTAAAGGTTTTCTAGGTTACACATCGCTAGTTAATGTTCAGCTGGACTTATTTTTATGTGCGTGCACTACAAATGTCAGATTTCAGCATCACTCAAGGTAACACTGCCAGTCTTAACTACTGTGTTACGTCCTGCCTGAGGGATGGGCGACATCATGGGCGATGGATTGATGACCATTGCAGTAATGAATCCAATCTATGATGCACCCTGGTATGAAGGGGAGAGAGGTTTCATCCAAACTCTTGGGTAAGCTGGGCAGTCCTCAAGTAAGGAAGAGAATGCATGATAATTCAATTTTGTTGGATAGCATGACAGTACCTAGTCAAGGAAATGAATGCATTATAATTAACTCTCGTGGATAGCTAGCCAACAAGGAATGGAGCGGGCTTCGTGTAGTCCTTGGCGGCAAAGGTTGACAGTACTCAAACTCCGTATCGAGCATATAATAACTCATCCTCATTGGATATCCTATAGAGATGGTGATCATGAATCAAAGAAGTGAATGCATGGTAATTCATCCTCGTTAGATTGTCGGCTGGTAAGGAGGAGGGAATTAAATGGCTCATGTAGTCCTTGGTGGCAGTGGTTGATAGTCCTCCAATAAGGAAGCAAGCACATAATAAGTCACCCTTGCTAGATAGCCCAAGTGTTTGTGTTGAATAAAGTTGGCTTTGAAGTCTTGTCAATTCCTCACAAAAGATGTATGCATTGGTTTATAATAATGGATGACTTTCATATATTATAGGCCCAAAGATGGTGATGTTTGAAGTGCGAGGAATGTGGGTTCCATTCGGGTAAGAGAGGCGCTAAGCGCCAATGGTCAAGGCAGTGCTGATAACATAGGGTTCCTCTCATTTCAGGCCAAGCACTCCTTAAGTTGGGTTTTTGGTGTTTGCAAATCCTCGACGTAGTATTGGATTGTCAATAATGAATTATTGGAGCTTTAACCTTGAATTATAATGCTTGGATATCTTTCTCATGTAGGCTTCAGTGCGGAGTTCGGCTTCGACTCTTCATTCTTCTTCACTGTTGAGCCCGAGCTGGCATATCCTATTGTTTTACTCAAGCTCATAAGTAAGACATCGGGTTGAGGCCCACTTCAATGGGTAGCCATGCTTCATACCCATAGGAAAGTGAGAAAGGAGTGTGGTCGGTTAAAGTTCAACTAGATGTGAGATAGGACCAAAGAACGAGTGGCAGTTCTTCAGCCCAGTTCTCCTTAACTTTCATGAGGAACTTCTTGAGTGTTGATTTGATGGTCTTGTTGATGGCCTCAACTTGTCCATTTGCTTGAGGATGGGCAGTGGAAGAAAATCACTTCTCAATATCGTTCCTTACATATATGTCTTGATAGAGACTGCGCTCGAACTGAGTGTCATTGTCAATGATAATCTTCTTTGGTGGGCCAAAATGCCAAACCAAGTTTTTGACGATTAAGTTCAGGATCCAGGGTGGTTACCCATTAAAGGGCTCGGCCTCAACCCATTTAGTGAAGTAGTCGATGTTGAGTATGACATGATTGTACCCTCCCTTGGCATTTGGCAGTTTTCCTACCAAGTCAAGATCCCACTGTCGAAAGGCTATGAGAAGTCATGGGGGTAAGGAATATAGAAGAGGCTTTAGATCTTGGCAAACCATTGGCACCGATCACACTTCTTGACATAGCCCATTGAATCTTTGATCATAGTAGGCTAGTTGTAGCCTTTTAGGGCAACCTTCTTGACTAAGCTTTGCCCCTCGACATGATCCCCACAAAACACTTCATGCAGCTTTTCCATGATCTGGATGGCTTCATCCTTAGACATACACCGGTAAAGTTGTGTGGAGTAACCCCATTTGTAGAGCATCCCATCTAGTAATGTGTTATGAAGAGTCGGATAGAGGACCTTCTTTTCTTTTGTATGGAAGTTCTTTATTTGTTAAGTATTTGATTAGGAACATCATCCGACTATCCATGGATGTAGCAACAATCTCCATTACTATTGCCCATGGCTCGTAGCTAGAAGTTCTTTGAATCTCCAATGGGACCTAAGGAGTCGCTTCTTTTTGATTGCTTATTGCCTTAGTCAGCCGATAGGCCTTGGTATTCTGCTCCTTGGGTATTTTCTCTAGCTTGAAATCGACGAACAAGCTAATTATCTTTGTAGCCTCTACAACATATAAGGCCAATGTCTTACCCTTGAATTGATAGCTTTCCCAATTTGGTTAATGATTGGTGATGAGTCGTTGAATATATGGATGGAAACCAATGTGACTCCTACACCAACCCAATGTTAGTTGGGATAGCTTCGTACTTGGCCTCATTATTGGTTTCTTTGACAGCAAGTCGAACTGTAAAATAAAGTTCTTTTCCTTTACGAGTGACAAGGACCATGCTGACCCCTTCCCCTTTCTCATTTGATTCCCCATCATAATATAGGCACTAAGCATGTTGATTGGCGATAGTCTCTTCTTCGTTATTGTTTGAGATTGAGCAATCGATAATGATATTTATGATAGCCTGGCCATTGATAGAGGTGCAAGGCTGAAATGAGATGTGATGTTGCCTAAGCTTAACAACCACTTCGTTAGCTGGCCCATTGTATCTGATCGGCTAAGAATTTTCTTCAATGGTTGGTAGGTAGGACTTTGATAGGTTAAGCTTAGAAGTGTAGTTGGAGCTTATGGGCAGGAATAAGCAGGAAGAAAGTGAGCTTCTCTAGCCATGTATATCCTATTTCGAGGATTGAAAACCTTTTGCTGACATAGTAGATTAGCCGTTGAACCTTCTTGTCCTCTCTAATCAATTCAGCAATGACCACGTGGTTAAACATTGCAAGGCGATGGTACAAATCCTCCCCGTCGACAGGCTTAGACAGTAAGAGGAAGTATTTCTTTAGTTCTTCAAACACTTTGGTGTGCTTATCACTTCAAGTAAACGACTTTTCCTTTTTAATAAGGTCGGAGAAGGGTAAATACCAGTTGGTTGCTTTAGAAATGAATTGGCTCAAAGCTACAACCATCTCATTCAGGTTTTGTACTTTCTTGACAGTTCTTCAGACTTGCATGTCTTGTATGACTTGGATTTTATTGGGTTAATTTCAATTCCCTTGGTTCTTACAGAGTAAACGTGAAATTTTTTGGACTGGTCAGAAGAGCATTTTTTCAAGTTTAGCTTCATGTTGTACTGACACGGTGCTAAAAGTCTCGACTAGGTTTTGTACATGCCACGATCATTTTTAGGCTTTACTAGCATGTCATCCATATATACTTCCATGGACAGCTAATCTATTTTGAACGCGTACAATTAATGAGCTGCTAATAGGTAGATCCTACATTACATAACCTAAATAGCATGGCATGGTAGCAATACAAGCCAACATTGGTGATGAAGAAAGTGTGCTCTTGATCTGAGCCATGAATGGTGATCTATTATACCCAGAATCAACATTCATAAAGGTGACAAGCTCATGCCTAATGGTTGCATCTACTAGCTAGTCTATGCGAGGCAATGGAAAGCTGTCTTTGGGGCAGGCTTTATTGAGGTCGGATAATAAAATGTAAGTTCTCCCAAACTTATTTGGCTTTTTGATCGGTACAGAGTTAGTTAGCCAAACTGGTACTCTGCCTCCTAAATAAAGCCATTAGTTAGCATCTTCTATACTTCTTCTTTGAGAGCTCGACACTTTTCTGGGTTAAGGGGTCGATGTTTTTGAGGGACATGAGTGACATCAGGATCAACGTTGAGTGCATGGAAAATGATACTGGGATCAATGTTAGTCATGTCGGTATGCCCTTAGACGAAAACATCTTTGTTGTGCTATAGGAATTTTACTAGCTTATCTCTAACTTTCGGGTTGGGTTCTATGCAAATTTCAACAACTTTGTTAGGGTCGAAAAAGTCTATGGATATCCACTCCAATGGTATAGTTGAGTTGGCTTAAATGTTTGAATCTCCTATATGGGGTTCGAGTGGGTTGTCATTAGGATCTAAGCAAGTTTTCAAGTCGCATTGGTCTAGTGCGCAAATCACGCACTCTATAACATCCTCAACATGATAGATGGTTGTGCTCGATTTGAAGAGCTGAGGTTGCACCTCGACTCTCACAAATAAGTATGTTGGTGTTAAGAGAGTAGCAATTTCCGTGTTGGATGTCTGTGCTTTCCAACGAGGCACAACTTGCTCATTCCATATAGAGATGAGTTCTTAGTTCTTTAGTGAAGGGCTATGGACATAGGATTCTTTCTATCCCAATCTTCATTGTAGAAGGTAGTCTTGGCACAACCCTAAACGCCTCTAGGTTCGAGGATACTCTTGGGTAACACATGACTAATAGATATAGCTTCATAACTTTGGATGGTTGTGACACGAACCTGAGCATTGATGGGCTCTAGGTTACTCCTAAGTTACACACCATTGGCAGTTGCATCTTCAAGGGCAAGGACTGTTCTAGCACGACTTATGTGCATGTAAAAGTGTATGTTTTTACTCCCATATTTAATCTACTTTTATTTAAATAAATGAGCATATTAGGGTCTTTTACACGTTTAAACCGAAATTTAAATTGTTTTCAAATCATCATTCATTCATCTTCATTTGGGGGTAAAGTGGTAATTTTGTGTAAGATTTAATTTTAAGAAATATTTTTCTTCACATTTTTATTTGTAGGAAATGGAGTGCAAATATGAAGAGGTTTCATAAATGTATACATGCACATATGTTGAAAGTTAAGGAAGAAAGGAAATAAAAGAATTCATGCAACATGGAAGAGCCCACATACCTACTAACTAATGGTCCATAATTAAAAGCACATGCACATGAGGCTTAAATGCATGTTAGTGGGGATAATTCATTAATGATTACTTGGAGGGTATACTATATCAAGGACATTTTTGGTAGTCCCATAAAATATGAATTAGGGTTTTAAGCATGTATAAATACCCTTTATGTTTCATGTAATAATTTTTTTATGCAATATTGTAGCCACAAATCAATGATGAATAAAATGTCTCTTCAATGACTTCTTAGCCTTGCTCTTTACTTTCATGCATTTCTATTTCATGCTTTCTTTTATTTGCTATTTTATTTTATGCTCTCTTATTTACTTTATGCTCCTCTTATTTCATGTTAGTAGCATAGATTTAATTCTTGTAATTAGTTAGTTTTATTTCATTCAAGTAGTTAGCTCTCTTTTCTTTTATTTACCTCTCATTTTCCTTGTTTTTTATGTTGAAATCATTTATTTTAAGATGTATTCAAATATGAGTAGCTAAACCCCTTTAATTTAGAGGTAATGAAGCTCTCATGAAACATATTAAATTAACATAATTGTTTCGTTTGTGATCTCTCTTTTGTGGTTAATGGAAATTATAAATGATGGTGGTTTATGTTTTCCTTTTAGTAAATTTGGTAGTCTATGTTGACATCTCAAATCGACTATGCTCAATCTAATATGACATAAACTATTTGATCATTTGCCTAAGTGATTTTGATGATGAAAGTCAAACTAGAATCAAAATTTGATGGTTTATGTTACTAATTCATAGTAAATAGATCATGCTTAAAATAGATTTTATTTTTAACTCCGTGTCATTTTCATAAGAATTGACAAGAGGGATTAAATGATGCGTTAGAGTTTGATGTTTAAGTTGTGATAAATAATAACATAAATAAATCAGACTTATAATAAGTACATCTATCATTTCTACTTAATATTTTAATGAGAGAGTATAAATGAATATTGTTTTGATTTATATGAATGAGTGGAAGTGGATTTGCCTCTAAATTGCCTCTTAATATCATAGTTTTATTCACTTTTTCTTTAGTTTATTTTATATAATTTCCTAGCTTAAAAGAATCACATAAACTTTGGCCTAATTTGATTGAGTAATACTATAATTTAATTCTTTCCCTGTGGATCGACCAGTGTCCGTATACGTACTACGATCGTATGCCGTGCGTTTGCGGTTTTTATAACTATTATAATTTTTCGGCCATTTTTCAATCGATAGAAAATTCATCATTTTACCAAGTTTTTTGCAGCGTTGCCGAAGAAGTACGATTTAATTTTAATTTTGCTCTTCGAATTATTTTACGTTTGTTATTGTTTTCTTTTACTTCACGTTAGTTTTCATTGAAAAAAATTCATTTCACTTGTTCATTTTTTTTGGTTCTCTGCCTTCATTTCATTGTGCTGTTCTTTGTTGTGTTGTGCATTTGATTTTTGTTTTAACTATTCATATTCACCGTCTGTGGTTTTTACATTCATTTCAAACCAAACATTTCATTTGTGACTTTCAAAACTTCTTTCATTCCATTACATTTCATTTCAATTACATTACATTTGAAAGCTTTTACATTGCATTTCATCCCCAAACTCACAGCAAACACTCTCCTCAAATCGTTCAACAATCCACCACTGCCTTCCTCCACTTCATACATCCACTTCCGCTAGTTGAATTCCTCTGGTTACCCTGGATTCAGCTCACTAACTTCCTTCTTCTTGCAAGAATTCAACTTCTTCCTCCTTCAATCCTCCTTACAAACAACTGGTACATCACCCAAAACCACCCTCATTCATCACCAAACAGCAATTCTTCCTACACCTATTTCCCAAACCACTTATGTTTCCTCCGTGCACACCAACACAAAAAATGAAAAAAACTGCAATATTTGCCTGAATCTCCCCATTGCCTCAAATTTTCAGCCTCACTTCAAACCCACCATCGCAAATCATGAACAATCGCAATTCCCAAGTCAACGATCATCAGCATCATCTGGACTCCCTTAAACCCGAATCGATGAACCAAATCGCAAATTCCAAATTCCTACATCACAATCCTATCACCACTATAGAAAAACCATCCTCAAATCTACTTCATCCCCCTGCCTTCAATCGCGATCTGAATCAATCACCTCAATCTAAAGCCGTAATCATCTCTGCCACCCGAACCAAAACGTCGCCGAAAAATACCCAAATCCATTTTGCAATCCGCAAATCACTACTACCTCTTCCTCAAATCGACTCACTTCCACCGAACCTCACCTTCGTCGCCTGAAGAAACCCTGTCAATTGGAATTTCGATTTCAATTTTGAATTTTGAACTTGGAACATACTATTGAAATCTTCATTTTGGGAATTTTGCGAGATAATTTTGTCTGTTGATTTGCGGTAGTAAAATTGTTTTGTCTGGTAATTTGCGTTTGAATGTTTTGATAGGTAAACTTTATCAATGTTTTGGGCCTGTAGTGGGCTTGCTTGAGAACTTGTTTTCTATTTTTTTTAGTTTACGATAAATCGTTTTAAAATTTTCTTTTATTTAACTTTATATTAAAAACAAAACCAAAAAATATAAAAAGAAATAAATTTTCTTTTGTTTTCATTCTATCTTTGTAAAAAATTCATTTTTAACACTTTTACAGGTTATAGAAAATCAACGGATAAGAAAATGCTTGGTAGTTCGCTCTGTTTGCCAAATAAATTACTTGCTAAAAAATCGCTGTTCAAAAAAAAGTTGCTAATAATTTCGCATGCTCTGTATCGTGCTATTATCTATAGTTTTTATTTTCTTTGTATTGTTGGTTGTTTGCATCATAAAAAACTAAAAACATAATCAAATCTCATTCGTAGTTGCGTTTTTAATACACGTTTAATTTTTGTTTTGCATTCATTTCGTCTTGTTTTTATTTTCCAAGTGTAATACCCAACTTCACATAAGGTGAGCAATTTCATCACCCCTTCCTTGGACCACAAATTGCGTTTTATCGTTGAATTTGACTGATAATAACGGTTAGACATTGGATTTAAGGATGTCGCGAGCTCATCTAGGGCTTAATTGTATCTTGAAAATTTTTCTTCTTTCGACAATCTAACTTTTTGGTATCCAGGCTACGGCAGAGCAATAATTATTTATAAATATTACGATGATTCGTAAATATTATAGTGATTGTTTCTCTAAATGTACTTAAATCTTCGGCTGCATTGCTACGGTGATTCGTGATGTACCGATAAACCCCGTCTGTAACCTGGCTAAGAACTATTTTGTTGGATTAAGTCAAAGTGTGTTTATACCATTTTAAGTTAGGAGCTACTGTAATGACCCTAATTTTGACTAACATTATATAGAGCATTTAATTGGATAAATTAAATGAAATAATGTAGATGGTTAAGAGATTGAGATTTGTTAACTAATAAAAGGAGGTCGTTCCTTGATAAAAATAAGCAAAAGGAAAATAAAATTTAGCAAGTAGAAGGAATATGATAAGGGCAAAATAGGAATAGGTTATGTTTATATACCATAAACCCTTCTTATCTTCATTCTTTATACATTTTCAACAATTACAAATAAAACCAAAACTACTAAAGAGTTCGGCCATCCACCATTAAGAGACCTAAGAAGAAGAAAAGCTAAGGTTCAAGTAGGAAGCTTAGGCAAATCAATCAAAAGACAAATCTCAACCTTCTTAACGCCAAGCTAATGGAAATGATCTTACATCTCATTTTTGTTGAATTTTGTTTCTAGTTGGATCTGAATTAGTTTTACAGTAATATGCTATGATATGATTGCTTAAAAGGATATATATGCTTGTTGATGATTTATGTTGCTTCATATAGATTATATAATTAGTTCAGATTTGAAAACCCTAGTAAGTGACGTCCAAATAATGTGCCTTTTAGATATATGATCAAGAACATTATTTTAAAAGTGGATTTCAATTTTCATAATTTTCTAAGCGATTGTGGATTTATTATGAATTTTCTATGCAAGAAAATAGCTAAAATTAGGTTTAAAATTATTTTTGACAATTATGTATTGGTTTTTGGTCTGAAATTTAAATATGTTAGAAAGCACATAAAAAGTGAATTACAGTGAGTTTTGGATAATTTTTCTAAGTATTTTATTATTGTTATAAAATTATTTAAGTTGATGGACTAAAAAGTTTATCTTTTATTCAAAGAGAAGGGCTTAATTATTAAATGTTTTAATTTAATAATATCTGAATTCGGAAGAAATTATAGAAAAAGATTTTAAAAAAGAATTGGCAACCAATTGTTGAGAAATAAGGCATGTTAATTGGAAAGAAGTTACTTTAAAATGTTAAATATCAGTTTTGCTTAAATTTACTGCCTTGCCAATTCCATCAGTAGTTTTCGATACCATACCTTCACCCATGGCCAAGTCGAAATCAATGAATATGGTATCAAACAATTGATACGTGGTGAATTGGAGAAAGACGGAAGGTATAGCGTCCAAACCATGCTTTCAAAGGGGTAGAAGCCACTCTTATTAACTTTAAACCGTTTTCATTTATAAACGATGCTTTCGAAAGGGTTGGAGTTAGCTTTCGACTTAATCAACTTGCTTTTTTTATATAAAAGTTCTTTCGAATGAGTTGTCGTCTCTATGTTGTAAAAGAAGCTTTTGGAAGGGAAAAATTCATTTTGCCGCATTCAAACTGTTTGAATCAATGCCTTCGAAAGGGTGCTTTCACCTTTATTCTCTAAAGGCGCCTTCTTATGCTTTCGAAAGGGTAGTTTAATTGCTTTCAAAATGGTTTTGGAGGCAACGGTTTCGAAGGGGTTGGTTTCAAAACCATCCTCTTTCTTTTACTTGGGATATATGCTTCTGAAATACAGTAGTTGTAACAGTCTGTCCTTACAATGTTGAATAAGAAATACAGTGGAAAATAAAATATGTCAAGTCTTAGAAGCATCTGGTTCATCTCTTGAAACTCCAAATGTCCAAAGTTAAATCTGGAAAAATACTCGGGTCTGACCCAAGCATTGTAAGAAAATAGCACCCGGACCAATCTGGTAAACTAGCATGAGAAACCCAAATCATATATGTTGTTATATTTTTAAAACCCTTTCAAAAATAAAAGTATCTCGTAAGACCATGCCACACGTAAACGTAGATGTGTTTTTACCTTATGTTAACCAAATCTTTTTATATAAAAAATCCAATGATATTATCATAATGTCTAGGGTTGAAATAAATATATAACATAGCTGAAATACTTTCATCTCACATTCTAACATATTTGGTATATAAGTAAGTCCATAAGGCACATAGTAAAAAATGTATTCCATACAATGAAAAAACATCGAGGTAACACCTGTCACATTACACCTCTAGAAAATGCGCCAAGGGTCTTGTTGGGATACCCTGCCAACATTGAACTAGCCTACCCCTTATTGTACAGTACCGAATATGTCATCACCCCGATTGCTTTGCAACCGTTTCCTTAAGAGCTCTCATGCACATGCCAAATCCATAAATAGTGATTTAAAAGGATGATGGCCATACCCTAATGGGTGCGACCCACATAGCTCTGCCACATCTCCCCTATTTGAGTCATTATTGGTTGTGAGGCTTGAGGATATGTTTTACCTTTTTAGCACATTCCACTTGGAATGCAAACAATGCCCTCCAAGCAATAATGCATTGCCAGCATTCATCCATACAAGTTGTCCAGGAAATGAACAAACCGAAGGCATTACTTCATCCTTTTTGAAATCACCTTCAGGATTAGTAGCAAGTAGCCCTTGCACTTCAAAGAACTCCGTCTTTGATTTCATCATCTTCAAGCTGTCTTCAATTTGAATGCTTATGCCAGTTCCAAGTGGTTTTTGGATAACTCATGATCTTCTAATCCTGATCTCTTCAAACAAACAATCGATAGATTTTTGATTGACTTAATCCCCGTTCTTTCAAAAGTAATCAGACTTTATAAGAGTCTCAAAAGGATCTCTAATATGCCCCTTAAAGCGAGAGATGTTTCACCGGAATGAGTTCTTCCAAGGGAATCTCAAACCATACGAAATTACAAAGCTTTTATATACTTCCCAAGTCGATAACTGGTCAAGTTTTTGATGGTGAAAAAAGAATTGTTGGGTGTTGGAATATTTGCATATAGAAAATCTATCACCAATTTTTGATTTCAACCTCATGCCATACATCGATCAATAATGAAGTTGGACAAGTTAGAGAACTATTCTTGCCTCGACGAACATTATTAAACTCTCACAGATAGAAACGAGCATTCATATCTCAAAATTTAATATCATGTACAAGATGAAGTATTGTCCATAAACTTAATTAACCATGACCATTTATCGAAATTAACCCTCTTATACTTCTCATGTTTCTGACATATCATTTCTCTATCCCTTGCCAAGAATTGATGTCAGATAAGTCGGAGCACTGGTTGCTCCAACCATGCCTTAGTTAAAATACTATGATTTTAGATCTCACAGTCAGAGGAAAATTTACTCATCGGCTTTTAGTGCTAACCATAAGATGACTTACTTTCCATAAACGTGTCAACATTTTAGCACTAGTTCATCATAATTGTTTTGTGTTACTTAATGGTACCAACAATGAAATCCCTTGAGTAAAACAAAGTCTTTTTAAAATAATCGAAAATCCAACTCCATCAACTTATATCTAATCTTTGATTTCAAACTAGTACTTTTTATTGGTTAGAAATGAAACCGTTCAAATTGGGGTATCATTACCTCTCAAATCTTGACTCCACAACACTTCTAACTTTTAAATAGAAACAAGTTACATACATCGAAGTCTAGAGATTAAAATACATCCGAGAGTTTTAATTTACTTGTCATTAAATCACCTATTCAAACCAAAGTTTGGTTTAACAAGGCAACATCTTTTCTTTATGAAAACAAACACTTTTTAATTGATGAAATCCAAACCAATCTAAAACATATTCCCTTTACATAAGTAAACAACATGTTTAATAATAACAAAGTGTTATAAATCAATTTCCTGTCTAATTTTCTGAAACCATTTACTACAACAGAAATGTTATTGTAACAGCCCGCAAATCCGTACCCCTTGAGTCAGCACTATTTTACCTAAATCAACTCAAGTTGTACAGAAATACGAACCATTTGGGTTAAAGAAGAAGAGGTAGAAGAAGAGTAAATAGAAAACAACAACAGAATCTAACTATCGCAGCGGAATAAAATATAATAAATAATAAATAATCTTTACTCAAAAATCAAATATCTCTGTTTATATATTACATCATCAGAATACACCAATCACAGCTCAACATCAATATCATACAAATGGATACACAACAACTCAACACAGCGGAATATATATACATAAAAAAGTACGAAAATACGTATCGTCATCCAGCTCGTCTCCTGAGCTCCACAACATCAAATCCTGTATCCTATAATACTCGGTCTGACCCGAGCATTATAGTTAAATAACACCCGAGTTAGTCTGGAATACCAGCGTGAGAAAATCACACTCAATTGATTATTAAACTTTCAAAAATCCTTTGAAAACAAAAGCATCTCGTAAGACCATGCCACAAATAAACATGTTGGGTTTTTACCTTACGATAGCTAAAACACTTTTTATAGAAATCCTCTGATATTATAATAGGGTCTATGCACAAATACTTATAAAATAGCCGAAATTGTTACATTCATTAAATTCCATCTACTAGCCACGGAGTGGGTAATACAAATAAAACTCGTACAAGGTTCGTAGGGAGAATGGATTTCCAACTAATGACTAGGCACTAGGGTACCACCTGTCATAGTACGTGGCCTAAATCACAGTACCGAGGAGTACGTCCTCTCCCCTGCAACACAAGACCGTGACTATCCCTTACTGGATAATCCCGAGTGAGATCACCCCGCGGTTGGGATCAGCAACCGCCCACTAAGCCGAAATAAAAAGGGACATCTAGGCAGGGATGACCTCATCCTGCTTGGGTGCTACCCACCTAGCCTTGCTGCATAACCCCTGATTTTCAGTCATTCCCATTTGATGAGGCTTGAGGCTAAGCGTTACCTTTTTAGAACATGTCCCTTAGAATGCCCATCGTCCACTTGGCGATGTTCACGAAAACATTCATCCATACAAGTCCGTCCCAGGTTCGAACGGAACCGAAGGCACTATTCCTAGTACATCCATTTTGGAAATATCCTCAGGATTAGTAGCGACTAGCCCTTACACTTCACTGCTCCATCTTCGAATCCAACTCGTTTCCACGAAACGTACAAACCGGATCGAAGTGGTTCTCGAGAAATAAATCTCGATTCCGGTCTCTTCAAAACGATCAACGCATTTGTCCAATATTGATAGTCGGTTATTTAACTATCAATTAATACTCACAAACAACCATCAACCAATAAATAATTTCCCAAATTATTTATTAGCCTAAAAAATATCTTCACAAGATATATTTCTATTTTCAACCCTTTGAAAACATTTTCAAATCATCTTTCTTTTCAGAATAAACTTTCCCAAATATTTTCTATCTCCACTGAAATCACCAAGCACAAAAACTAGATTTGTAAAATAATTTAAAACACTTACTTTAAAATATACTTTAAAACATTTAAGTTAAAACTACTTCAATAATTTATTAAAAATACATACTATATGAATATTTGAAAATAAGGTTACTTAATAAATATAAAACTAGATTTATACTTTTAAAGACATAATATTAAGTCGTTCTTTAAATAATTACTACTATAATAGATTAAGAGAAAATACTTACTTTATAATTTAAATATTAGAAATATGAAATTTTCCAAAACTTGCTTTTTAAAACAACTTTTAATCCTTTAACTTATATTTAAAAATTTACTTTGAAAACGCACTTGGTTATCCAGGGAGAATTTCCAATCTCAATCACTTAAATCAATTTTCCAAATTGATTCCCAATTTATACTACTTGAATTAAATCTCTTTACTTACTCAATTCCTTCAAAATTCATTAATTATGTGTTTTATTATTAATGTTATTAATTTTCGTTTGATTTTAATCTTTTAGCTGAAATATACAAATTTCAGATCTTATCCCAATTTCTCCTTTATTCTTTTCAATATTTTAAATCTTAAATTTTAAATAAATGATTTATTCTTTTAAAAATAATAATACCGAAGTTTAAAATTCATTAATCTTTTGATTAATCAAAATTTCCCTTTCTATACTCAAGATTTATTTATTTGAAATTTAAAGACACTTTATTTCGTTTTCAATTCATTCTTAAATTTAATTCAAATTTCTATAATTATTTTACTTACACATTCACTTCTTTTGTTTTCTTCCCAAAATCCAATTTATATATTTTTGGTAACTCATTATACCCAAATATAATTAATCAAACCATAGTATTCAATATTCCAATATGATTCATCATAGAACGTCAACAATCACAATAGAGAATATTAAATAATTTAAAATAAATGTTGAGGGGTCCAGTTGGATCCCTCCAACCTGTTTTCCCTTCATCCACAGACGTTAACACAATATAAATCAAACATTCGAAGATGTAATATATACTATAATATAACACATCAATCAATTCAACCATCCAAACAATTATTTAAATTTAATCATTTAAATTTAAACCGAGTGAGATTAACTCACCTTTGATTTTATTTGCACTTCACTTCAATATTGGCTTGGTTTCTCGATTTTTGATCTTGAATAAGCATTATATGGTTTTATTAATATTTGAACCAATCAAACAATTATTCACAATTTATTTATTTTATTAGCTAATGATTAAATTTTAACCGTAGATGTAATTAACTAATTATTAAATTTAAAACTAAACCCCTTTAAATAAATTAATTAGTTAACCATTCAAATTTAACTAAATAATTATTCTTATTTTAAATGGAAACCACATCCGATAAAAATGATCTTTACGAGTCTCAAAAATCTAACCTTATATAAATTCTACAGCATTTACAACTTCTATATACCCAAATCTTTTACATACATATACTAAATTTGAGACAAAATGGCTTTTATCGTTACTGTAAAATTTTTTTTTTTTCATATTATACATGCATATAAATTCTCTGCTAACAAAACTTCCTGCTTTAAACCATATATATATCCAGTTTATATGTACATATAATTATGAAATTTAAATTAAAATATACAACTCTATACCTTACTGCATATAAATTATTTTTAAACCAGTAGAGGTATAATAATTTCCTTCTGAACTCATATATCAAAACAAAATTATTTTACTGTAAAATGCCTTTTCTGTTTCTATACATGTTTATATTAATTCAGATTTGCCAAATAAACTTTCTGTATATAATATAAATCTCAACAGTAATTTATTAAATTTCAAAATTAAATTGCAAATTAAAGAATACCTTACTGCCTACAGTACTAGCTTCTGCCATCGAACAAACCTCCCACAACCATCTGCATGCCGTGCTCGCCGTCACATCACACCGAGCGCTCATTCTCGCGTTGCCGAACTCAGGCAACCATGACGACGCATCTGTGTCGCGATCCACGAAACTCAAACCCTCGCGTCCTCCCCATCCCACTCAACTCGAGCGCACACATACCACCTCCAAGTCGAACGCCATGCATCGCCAGCCGAAACCCTACGCGCGCAGCCCCAAAACCCTAACTCCCTTGCGAACGACTCCTCCCCGATGCCTCTTCGAAACCGCCGCGACCCGTAACTAAACTTCCCCCATTTTTGCGAAATCGATTCCGAGTTCGATAGGAATTTTCGTGAAAAGAACAGAGAAATTAGGGAAGGAGAGGGCTCGCGTTTAATTAAATCGAACTCGGCCATTCTCTGAGGGATTAAGATGTTCAGATCTTTAATTATTATATATAATAATGAAGATGTCTTCGGCCATTATTATTTTTAGTTTAACTGAGTATTCGATTATGATGAAGGAGGCTTCAGTGAATTTATTTAAGGGAAATGAAGCTTGCGTGACAAGAGAAAGGGAGACACGATGATGATGGCATGTACGAGAGGAGGCAGCGATTTAAAGGAAAAACAGCGGATGGTGATTAGCACGTGAATATGTAAATAAAATTTTAAATAGAATTTTCGATGTAAATTTTCAACGCGTTTATGTATCGTACGCTCACATAAGAACTCCAATCAATACGAAATTTGAAATCCGATAATAATACAATATTACGGACTCAATGGAACTGGTTTCGTCAAATTCCGAGGCTGTGCCTCGGAAGGCTATTTTTAAATTCAATTTAAACGATATAAATTTCAAAACTTAACAAACCATTTTAAAATTTGATTTCATCAATTCTATTCTCTTCAGTATTGTCAATATAAATTTTATAAGCCTTCAAATTATATTTTAACAGACTTAAAACTCCAAATTCAGCATTTTACTCAACTTCACTTATTTAATTTAATAATTCAATTATCAAATAAATTGTGGTATTCGTAATTCAAGTTAAAATTACTCTATTGAATATTGAAAATCAATTATATATCCCGATTTTAAATGCTCGAAAATTCCGGGTCGTCACATTCCTCCCCTCTTAAAAGAATTTCGTCCCCGAAATTACTAATTAGGAAGAATGATCCAAAACCCGTTTACTTTTTCCCAAAACCAAATAGTTTTATCAACTTGCCATAACATATCTTTTATTAAAGACCCACAATTACTTCAACCAACTTCCCAAAACCTTCCATAGTTTTCAAATAACTTTACTTGTTCAACCATTCAAATTTTGAATTTTCAAAAATTTTCAAAAAATTTTCTATCTCCCTTAATTTCCGAAATTTTTTGCCAGCGTCTCCTTCGAACTTCTAGCTCGGTACAACTACAAAAGGCCTCTATGGGCTCCCAAATTCCAAAAGAAAACAAAAGGCCAAGTGGCTCGATCCAAAAACCCAATCAAATTTCACAGAAATTTAAACACATACCTTTTCGGTCGGGCAACTCAATTTATCTTTTGAAATCAAAATCAATTTTCCTTTCCCTTTTATACTACCTGCATATCCTGCTTAGCAATAATATCCAATCACAATTTTCAAAACATTTTATTGACTTCCTTACCAACGTCAATATCTATTCATTCAAATATTATTTTAGATTATATTTGTAATATCAATTTCCAATTAAGAATGCACCATTCCTTACTTAAGTTTAGTATAAGCATGTTATATGCTTCTTTATTTATTTTCACTTTACCACTTTAGTTTATATCTATTTTTATTCAAATTGATTCTTTTATTTCCATATGAATTTTATTTATCTTCAACTTTGAATATTTGAAATTTTATTTTCCATTTATAACTAATTCATGTCATTATGTTAAATTAGTTTCATTCCCTATTTATTTTAGTTTCCAATTTAAATTCGTTTTGCCATTAACAAAAAACATTTTCAAAAATTTTCTAACTCCCAAAATTTCTGAAATTTTTTGGCAGAGTCTCTTTTGTACGGAGGAGCTTTTGCAATTTGACAAAAGATATAAATATATTTACATCGACCCACCCGGTCGGAAAAACCAAAAACAGTTCATATTTCCATATGAATTTTATTTATCTTCAACTTTGAATATTTGAAATTTTATTTTCCATTTATAACTAATTCATGTCATTATGTTAAATTAGTTTCATTCCCTATTTATTTTAGTTTCCAATTTAAATTCGTTTTGCCATTAACAAAAAACATTTTCAAAAATTTTCAAAAATTTTCTAACTCCCAAAATTTCTGAAATTTTTTGGCAGAGTCTCTTTTGTACGGAGGAGCTTTTGCAATTTGACAAAAGATATAAATATATTTACATCGACCCACCCGGTCGGAAAAACCAAAAACAGTTCATATTTCCTATTTTTATTGCGTAGGCGTACCTTATTTAGCATTTTTAAACAAGCATCTTATTTATCAAGCAATTAGCACAACCAAATCCAGCCACACGACTTCCAGGTACCTGTACTTACTCAATTTAAACATGTAAGTGCCATATAAATGAAGTTTAACAACATTTCACTTATTTGCAATAGTTAAAACATATGAATTCTAAAAGAAATTCACACCAAACATTTTTTCGTAAGCAATTTATTTAGTTTCCATGCTAATTCAACTGTTTCAATTAATTCATAAACCATTTTCATTCAATTTGAATGGTTTTCAATCCATTCGTATACAACTTCATCACTTTGAATGGTTTAAAACTCAATCGCTTACATTTAATTTATTTTTAAGCAAAATGAACTCATATTTAATTCAATTGCTCTCTAGATCAATTTATTTTACTCCCATCAATTCATGGAATTTGAATTACTTTCATTTACCTCCAATGATAATTTATTCTATGCAATTTGACGAGGTCTATGTGAATAAATAAGTATTCATATTTTATAACCAATTTAAATGGATTTCAACTCAATTTATACTTAATTCTATTCCATTTTTAAATTTATTCACCATCCATATATCCTCATTTTCATTACATTTCAGATTTGAATCCATTCACTTGCATTTCATTTTATTAACCAAACTAGTTCCATTGTTCAAACAGGTTCCATTCAAAACCATTAACAACTTAGGTTCATCTTTATTACCAATTAAATTTTCTTTTTATTTTAATTCATTCACGACCATTGATTTAGCTCGACCCATTCCAAGCTTGCATATTACTAACCATTCCCGAATTAAATTAAACCAAGCTTTAATTTAATGGTCTTCCATTTTTTTCTCATAGTCGAGCTTCAAATTATTCTCAGCTTAAGTTAATTTACTCAATTTACTCCACTTCAAACCTAAGTTCACTTGATTTAAATCCAACCCAGTATCATTAAACTTAGTTTAAGTTGATTTCAATTCAACTCTCCTCCATTCATTTAGCTTAAGTCAATTTACTTCAATTTTATACTTAAGCTCATTTCATCTTACGAGTAAATTTTTCTCTTCCATTCAACTTAATTCTATCTCAGTTAAATCTCATTTTAAATCTACAATTTCTTTTGATTAGTTATTATAAAATTTAAATTTTCATATTTAACTCATTCAATTGATTACATGGCCATTTCCCATTTATTTCTACTTATTTGGATTTTATTTGCAATTCATACCATTACCATTTTAATCCAATTTTTTTTTATTCGCAATTATATTTAATTTGTTAATACTTCAAGTTAAATTTTAATTTATAACTCAAGTTCTGATCCCACCATTCTCTTTTAATTTACCATCCAATTTATTAACTTACAATTCAATTTCATACTCGATTCATTTAATTAATTACAAGGCCACCTCCAATTATATTTTCTTCACTCATGATTCAAGTCGAATTTGATTTATAACTTGAGTTTTATTTCCAATCTTCATTATAAACTCATAATTCAACTTCTATTTAACTACATTTGATTCTCGTTACATATTTTATTAATTAATTTATCATCAAATTAGTTCTTTCCCTGGTGAAAATTCGATACTTGCTTTAAATCTCAAAACTCTTCATTAAATTTTCTTAAGTTCAATTTTGTTTATAATTCAAGTGTTGATTTTTATTTTATTTTCCAATTCATCAATAATATTAATTTTGGGTTTTCTATCCCATTTTTCAATTTATAAGTCATAACTTATTATTTTACCCATTTCCATCCATGATAGGCTTGAATATATTCATCTTTTATTTTTAACTCGAGTTTTACACTTATTTATAACTCAAGCATATTTTTATTCCATGCATTTTTTTAATTCTTTTATAAGTTATTCTGATTTATTTATTTCAATTCAATCCTTATCCATCTTATTTTCCATTTATTCAGGTAAGAATCTAATTTCATTCGATAACTCGATTGAATTTTTATTCCAATTCAATTTTATTTTAACTCAGATTTATTCTACTCAATTCGATTTCAACTTAATTCGAATACTACTGGATATTATTTCAGCCTATTTAAATTAATTTTCAATCCAGTTAAATTTTTATTCCCCAATCCAAGTTAATCTCATTTTTAACTTTTCATCTTAAATTTAAATTCCAACATTCAAAGCTTATATTTCCTTAAAAATCATCTCAATTTATAAGCTTACAACTATCTCATCGGGATCTTTAAACAACCGGCTTTGGTTTCAAATCATTCTGAAATCTCCAACATCTCAAATCACATTTCTTAAAAATTAAACCAATCCTGGTTTTATTCCCAACAAATTTCCTTTGAAATTTTCAAAACAACTAGCTTCTCTGAACAAATCAATTTTTGGCAGCAATCCGTTACTTAGAAATTCGAAAATGAATACTGATGATGCGGCCGTCATCATCAGAATTAATTTTCAATAATCCAAGTGATTTCAATGCTATATCACTTTCAAAATCCTCTCAAAACACATTTCCTTTCAGAAATACCTCCAAAACAATAATGCTATTATTTATCTTCAAAATACTTCCAAATCTCCGCGATTTAAAGTTTCAAATTCTGTTTTAATTCAAATTTTAACTATAATTCATTTGTATAGTTTATACTTATACAAATCTCCATTTGATTATATTTCAATTTATAATTTACATTTATAATTCATATTTATAAATTTCATTTTATAATGGGTTTATTTCCCCTAAACTTTGGTTATATTTTCAATTTCTAGTTAAACTTTCACTTAACAATGATAATACTTTAATATTATTCTTCCTAACATCCAAGCAACCATATATTAGCTAAAATAGTTTACAAAAACTTTCTTTATATCAAAAATATATTTTTGGGTAAAATTATTGCATTCACCCATATTTAAAACAATACCGTGTCAATTGTTCTATTCAAGTGTTTAGAAACCCCTTCGATACAGTTGTCCAGACTGTGCCGACGAAGGTTCATATGCCACTCAATAAACCCATCAACACAATATTAAAACAATTTATATTCACTAACAAATACGCACTCATATCTATTAATACGCTCAAACTCATTCTAGAGTATTATGGACTCTATTTGAGTAATTTCCCACTAGAGCCAAGGTTATCACCAACCTAAGATCTGATACCAACTGTAACAGCCCGCAAATCCGTACCCCTTAAGTCAGCACTATTCTACCTAAATCAACTCAAGTTATACAGAAATACGAATCATTTGGGTTAAAGAAGAAGAGGTAGAAGAAGAGTAAATAGAAAACAACAACAGAATTTAAACATCGCAGCGGAATAAAATATAATAGATAATAAACAATCTTTACTCAAAAATCAAATATCTCTGTTTATATATTACATCATCAGAATACATCAATCACAGCTCAACATCAATATCATACAAATGGATACACAACAACTCAACACAGCGGAATATATATACATAAACAAGTATGGAAATACGTATCGTCATCCAGCTCGTCTCCTGAGCTCCACGGCATCAAATCCTGTATCCTATAATACTCGGTCTGGCCCGAGCATCATAGTTAAATAACACCCGAGTCAGTCTGGAATACCAGCATGAGAAAATCACGCTCAATTGATTATTAAAGTTTCAAATATCTTTTGAAAACAAAAGCATCTCGTAAGACCACGCTACAAATAAACATGTCGGGTTTTTACCTTACGATAGCTAAAACACATTTTATAGAAATCCTCTGATATTATAATAGGGTCTATGCACAGATACTTATAAAACAGCCGAAATTGTTACATTCGTTAAATTCCAGCTACTAGCCACAGAGTGGGTAATACAAACAAAACTCGTACAAGGTTCGTAGGGAGAATGGATTTCCAACTAATGACTAGGACTGGGGTACCACCTGTCACAGTACGTGGCCTAGATCATAGTACCGAGTAGTACGCCCGCTCCCCTGCAACACAAGACCGAGACTATCCCTTACTGGATAATCCCGAGTGAGATCACCCCACGGTTGGGATCAGCAACCGCCCACTAAGACGAAATAAAAAGGGACATCTAAGCAGGGATGACTTCACCCTGCTTGGGTGCTACCCACTCAGCCTTGCTGCATAACCCCTAATTTTCAGTCATTCCCATTTGATGAGGCTTGAGGTTAAGCGTTACCTTTTTAGAACATATCCCTTAGAATGCCCATCGTCCACCTGACGATGTTCACGAAAACATTCATCCATACAAGTCCGTCCCGGGTTCGAACAGAACCGAAAGCAATATTCCTACTACATCCATTTTGGAAATATCCTCAGGATTAGAAGCGACTAGCCCTTGCACTTCACTGCTCCATCTTCGAATCCAACTCGTTTCCACGAAAAGTACAAACCGGATCGAAGTGATTCTTGAGAAATAAATCTCGATCCCGGTCTCTTCGAAACGATCAACGCATTTGTCCAATATTGATAGTCGGTTATTTAACTATCAATTAATACTCACAAACAACCATCAACCAATAAATAATTTCCTAAATTATTTATTAGCCTAAAAAATATCTTCACAAGATATATTTCTATTTTCAACCCTTTGAAAACATTATCAAATCATCTTTCTTTTCAGAATAAACTTTCCCAAATATTTTCTATCTCCACTGAATCACCAAGCACAAAAACTAGATTTGTAAAATAATTTAAAACACTTACTTTAAAATATACTTTAAAACATTTAAGTTAAAACTACTTCAATAATTTATTAAAAATACATACTATATGAATATTTGAAAATAAGGTTACTTAATAAATATAAAACTAGATTTATACTTTTAAAGACATAATATTAAGTCATTCTTTAAATAATTACTACTATAATAAATTAAGAGAAAATACTTACTTTAGAATTTAAATATTAGAAATAATAAATTTTTCAAAACTTGCTTTTTAAAACAACTTTTAATCCTTTAACTTATATTTAAAAATTTACTTTGAAAATGCACTTGGTTATCCAGGGAGAATTTCCAATCTCAATCACTTAAATCAATTTTCCAAATTGATTCCCAATTTATACTACTTGAATTAAATCTCTTTACTTACTAAATTCCTTCAAAATTCATTAGTTATGTGTTTTATTATTAATGTTATTAATTTCCGTTTGATTTTAATCTTTTAACTGAAATATAAAAATTTCAGATCTTATCCCAATTTCTCCTTTATTCTTTTCAATATTTTAAATCTTAAATTTTAAATAAATGTTTTGTTCTTTTAAAAATAATAATATTGAAGTTTAAAATTCATTAATCTTCCGATTATTCAAAATTTCCCTTTCTATACTCAAGATTTATTTATTTGAAATTTAAAGACACTTTATTTCTTTTTCAATTCATTCTTAAATTTAATTCAAATTTCTATAATTATTTTACTTACACATTCACTTCTTTTGTTTTCTTCCCAAAATCCAATTTATATATTTTTGGTAACTCATTATGTCCAAATATAATTAATCAAACCATAGTATTCAATATTCCAATATGATTCATCATAGAACGTCAACAATCACAATAGAGAATATTAAATAATTTAAAATAAATGTTGAGGGGTCCAGTTGGATCCCTCCAACCTGTTTTCCCTGCATCCACAGACGTTAACACAATATAAATCAAACATTCCAAGATGTAATATATACTATAATATAACACATCAATCAATTCAACCATCCAAACAATTATTTAAATTTAATCATTTAAATTTAAATTGAGTGAGATTAACTCACCTTTGATTTTATTTGCACTCCACTTCAATATTGGCTTGATTTCTTGATTTTTGACCTTGAATAAGCATTATATGGTTTTATTAATATTTGAACCAATCAAACAATTATTTACAATTTATTTATTTTATTAACTAACGATTAAATTTTAACCTTAGATGTAATTAACTAATTATTAAATTTAAAACTAAACCCTTTTAAATAAATTAATTAGTTAACCATTCAAATTTAACTAAATAATAATAATTATTTTAAATGGAAACCACATCCGATAAAAATGATCTTTACGAGTCTCAAAAATCTAACCTTTATATAATTTCTACAACATTTACAACTTCTATATTACCCAAATCTTTTACATACATATACTAAATTTGAGACAAAATGGCTTTTATCGTTACTGTAAAAATATTATTATTATATTTTTTTCATATTATACATGCATATAAATTCTCTGCTAACAAAACTTCTTGCTTTAAACCACATATATATCCTGTTTATATATACATATAATTATGAAATTTAAAATAAAATATACAACTCTATACCTTACTGCACATAAATTATTTTTAAAACAGTAGAGGTACAATAATTTCCTTCTGAACTCATATATCAAAACAAAATTATTTTACTGTAAAATGCCTTTTCTGTTTCTATACATGTTTATATTAGTTCAGATTTGCCAAATAAACTTTCTGTATATAATTTAAATCTCAACAGTAATTTATTAAATTTCAAAATTAAATTGCAAATTAAAGAATACCTTACTGCCTACAGTACTAGCTTCTGCCATCGAACGAACCTTCTACAACCATCTCCATGCCGTGCTCGCCGTCACATCACACCGAGCGCTCACTCTCGCGTTGCCGAACTCAGGCAACCATGACGACGCCTCTGTGTCGCGATCCACGAAACTTAAACCCTCGCGTCCTCCCCATCCCACTCGACTCGAGCACACACACTCCACCTCCAAGTTGAACGCCATGCATCGCCAGCCGAAACCCTACGCGCGCAGCCCCAAAACCCTAACTCCCTTGCGAACGACTCCTCCCCGATGCCTCTTCGAAACCGCCGCGACCCGTAACTAAACTTCCCCCATTTTTGCGAAATCGATTCCGAGTTCGATAGGAATTTTCGTGAAAAGAGCAGAGAAATTGGGGAAGGAGAGGGCTCGCGTTTAATTAAATCGAGCTCGGCCATTCTCTGAGGGATTAAGATGTTCAGATCTTTAATTATTATATATAATAATGAAGATGTCTTAGGCCATTATTTTTTTTAGTTTAACTGAGTATTCGATTATGATGAAGGAGGCTTCGGTGAATTTATTTAAGGGAAATGAAGCTTGCATGACAAGAGAAAGGGAGACACGATGATGATGGCATGTACGAGAGGAGGCAGCGATTTGAAGGAAAAACAGCGGATGGTGATTAGCACGTGAATATGTAAATAAAATTTTAAATAGAATTTTCGATGTAAATTTTCAACGCGTTTATGTATCGTACGCTCACATAACAACTCTAATCAATACGAAATTTGAAATCTGATAATAATACAATATTACAGACCCAATGGAACTGTTTTCGTCAAATTCCGAGACTGTGCCTCGGAAGGCTATTTTTAAATTCAATTTAAACGATATAAATTTCAAAACTTAACAAACCATTTTAAAATTTGATTTCATCACTTCTATTCTCTTCAGTATTATCAATATAAATTTTATAAGCCTTTAGATTATATTTTAACAGACTTAAAACTCCAAATTCAGCATTTTACTCAACTTTACTTATTTAATTTAATAATTCAATTATCAAATAAATTATGGTATTCGTAATTCAAGTTAAAATTACTCTACTGAATATTGAAAATCAATTAAATATCCAAATTTTAAGTGCTCGAAAATTCTGGGTCGTCACAGTTATTGTCCATAATCTTTTTTCTTTTCTTAGAAACATTTATTACACAATAGTTTGAAATCCATGCTTCCTTTTTTTAGAATTACTTTTAAAACTATTTAAAACAAGTTTGAAAAAACATCTTTTTAAAGATGGATGTTTTTAACAAAATTTGACTTTGAAACAAAGGAGTAAAATTTAAACCTCTTATTTAAATAACTAAGTAAATTCTTAAAAATATATTTAAAACTTCAAACTTCCTTTTAAATATTTATAAACACATTTGAAAAGACCTTTTGAAATATTTTAAAAGGGCAACTCTTTTTACTTTAGAAAATCAACGATTTCCAAAATGCATCTATAACGACTATCGCTATATGGACCGTAACGTTTAAAATTGTTTTGCAAATCAAATAAAATTTAAACTTCATTTTCTTTCTACAATTTAAAACACTTTAATAAATTTGCAGAAATGTTTGAAAATAAAATCAAGTTCAGAAACCATTTCAAAATACTTTAAGAAAACAAGTGGTAAATCCCTTAAAAGCGAGCATGGGATTTCAATGCCACAATAATACCAACAACAACAAGTTAAGAATAACTGGCAACTTTTACTTTCTACATACACAAGAATTACATAACTAATAATATATATTAATAAAAATCAACAAGCGAGAAGTCTTTTGGGATCACTCTATAAATTTCCATTCTTCGAAGTGCTTCCATAGCGACCTATTCGCACGAAGGCACTTTGACTTCCATTCACTTTGTTTTTGTCCCCTAAAACACAATGGTTATTTGTTCCATTCACTTTCAAGCGAAAATTAAAAACAGACAGCAACCTAGGTACAATATAATACATACATGCAACACTATAAGCTAACACTAAATCATTAAGGCATATTTTAAATTGAAAACTATTATAAAGTGAGGTATCTCGCTTTCTAGCTCACTAAAGCTATTCTAAAACTCTACCACTTCATCCTACAATCCAACAACCAACACCACATCACACTATCACCTTGAAAGCTCGGCTAACGCCCTCCCCTAGCCCCCAAATGCCCATGCACCACCCCTTCCTCTCTACTAGTCCTCATGGCCATGAAGGGTAAAGGGGTTTTGGGTTAGATTTTTTTTTTTGATGTAGCGAGGGTTATCTATGTTTCTAGAGGCTTGCTTAATAAAGTAGAAAAGAAAAGAGTGATTTTGAAATGATTTGGAGAAGATTTGAAGAAAGAAAAAAATGAAGAGGAGGAAGCCATTAAAGGAAGAAGTGAGGAAGAAAGTAAGAAAATGAAAATGAAAATGAAAATGAGAAACGAAAGAGAGATTGATCTTTTTATAAAATTAAAAAGTGTTAATTAATAAACTACCCTTCCTAAAAATAAGTTAATGCCCTCCTTTAAAAATTAGACAACATACCACTCTCTTATCATGTTATGAACTAAACTATCACATCCACCTTTTTCTACCTTTGTTATCATACTTTTATACTTTTTTCTTTTTAGAAGGAAAAAAAAGTCCATTCTTACTTGATTACTTAAGTATCCTTTAAACTCATTTTCATTTAAACCATTAAATTAATGAAGTTATTTTCTTATTTGTATATATATGTACGCTAATGTGCACAATAAGTTCTGACAACTTTTGATCGATAAAATGTCGAAATTCCAAAAAACGATTTTCGGTACATTTTCAATTTTGCATCAACTATTTTTTTTAAGACAAAGTTTCAAAAATGAGTTTACTATAATTATTTATTAATTAAAAAAGGGTTATTAAGCTTTTAAAATCAATTATAAAATTATTTAAAATTATTAAATATTTCGATTTAAAGCGATAAAATTTTAGGTCATTAAAGTCTCCTCCAAATCCCTATTCAAAAGACCAGTCTTCACATTAAGTCGCTCCAACTCCAAGTCATGAGTAGCAACTATGGCAAGCAAAATCTGGATGGAGACATGTCTCACTAGAGGAGCAAATATCTCATCGTACTACATTCCCTTCCTTTGCAAAAACCTTTTCCAACTAATCTAGCCTTTTATCCCTCGTTATCCTTCTCCTTGAATACCAACTTGCAACCTATTTCTTAGCTTCCCTGAGGTAGTGGTACGGAATTCCATGCCTTGTTCTTCTTCAATGACTTTAATCCTCTTCCGTAGTGCAAATCCACATCAAGCTATTATTAGACTCATGGCTTCTTCAAGATCAAATGGCTCAACATGAACCACATGTAGGGCATAGTAAAACTGATCATCAAGGCTGGGGTTTGCATATTTTCATTCTCCATATCCACACCCCGTACTTTTAGACAATTAATTAAATCGAAATTAATTAATAAATGATAACACCAAAAACAATGAATTTCGGAATTTGACTACTAAACTTATACCGTTTATCTGATCAATTTTCATGTATAAAGTTTTTCGAAAGGAGTTCGATAGAAAAGTTATTATCATTCGAAGTTTTTGAACCAAAAATAATTATATATGTAATTATGGTAATAAAAGTTAATCAATGTTAATTGCTAATGGAAAAATTGAACATTTAGAAATGTTAACATCAAATCAAATCAGAGAGGATATATATACATATATAGTGGAAACAAATTATATCGGTGCATCAAATAAGGAATAAAACATAAACAAATCATGTAACAAAATTAACAAACAATAGGTCGACCGTAATGGCCGACCGTAGGCCTTAGGCGATTGACCATTGCCTATGTTAAATCATGATTTTAAAATAAGGGATGGACGAACGTGATGCACCGTAGTACTTTACTTGCACGCGAAGTAATGAAGAGGCGTCTCTGATCAAAATAAAGATTGTTTAAGATAAATATGATGCTCCATGTTAACTCCAAACCCTATAAATACATGCATAGTTTCTCACTTTTCTTTTCATATTTTCTGGGTTACAGAGCAAAGCACTTCTCTACAATTTCTAGAATTCTAAAAGTAGTAAAATATTATATTGTATATATGCATATAAGTGGAGAAAAGTGAGAAATGAGAGAAGAGCAGCGTAGAAGTAATTCAAAATGGAAACAAAATCCATAAATCTGAAACCTTAATTTAACATCAATTTAATCCTTTCCCCAAATCTATAGTAGATGTATACCCTTTTTATTATTTGCCTTTGAAGTAAGAGGAAGTCAAATAAAAAGGGAATGGATTCAGATCCGTAGAATTGGAGCTAACTAAAAGGTGAGTGGTAATAACATGTTTAATATTAAGATTCACTACAAGAATATGTGCCTAGACTGCAGTTCGGTATAGCATTCAGTAGCCAAGTGCAGTTAGATGAAAAAAAAACCGAATGTAGTTATCGAAAGGCAGGCTAAGTTCACATGGTTGGTGGTGATATATTTTTACTAAGGAAAAAAGGCGGTATCTCTCTTTATACTTCAACAAAACCTTCAGAAGAAATCCAGCCCTCAAAATTCAATCCCTAATCTCACTCTCCTCAATATCGTATCCAAAACCTATACCTCTTCATAAAACTCTAACATCCTCAATCTCTCATTCGCATCTAGGTTCCACCTCCAAATCAGGTATAACATTTAGTTCAAATTCAAAGTATTCTTTTACTTCCAATTTGAATCTATGTTTGAAATTATTCACATCGAACTTTGATTGTTATTCAGGTTTTGTTTACTGTTTGAATTTCAATTTTATTTTAAGGTATTATACCTTGCTTTTGTCTCAATTATGACAAATTCCTTGTCTTCTAATCTGCTACTTAATTTACGTTTATGGACTAACTAATGCATAACTTTTTTTTTTCAAAAAACCTTTATTGTAGCAACGCTCTTCACCATCAGCTAGCATCAATGACTTAGGCAGTGCCTTGTGCTTAATGACTTTTTTTTTGAGGACATAATCCTATTTTTCCATGAATGGTTTTAGCATGTTGTTAGCCTTAGGCATAGGTCGATTAAAATTCATGGTGGGTTAGGCCAATTTGTACTTATGGACGTGAGAAGTAGTACTTTTTAATGGGTCAAGATACCATAGATTGATATTTAATAATATATCTACGTAGGGAATTTATTTTATTATTACTCTCCATATTATTAATTTACATTATTATATAGCTACAATTATGATTTTTTAATTTAAACCATGTTGTTCTGAATATTATATTTACAATTAGCACACTTGAATAAGTTTCATTTATATATAGAAGTTAAAAAATAACATTTAAGCTAAATTAACAAAGCATTTGTCCATTTTTCTCTTTTTATTTTGTTTGAATTTATCCTTCTGCATACTTTTCAAATATCCAATGTCATTAATAAGCTAAAGTTATAATTTTCCATGTTTATTTGGATTTTCTTTATAAGTTTGCATAAATATCCATTTCTAAAGAACAAACTTGACTACAATTTAGACTCATCATAATGTCCACTTTAATTTGATTATTTGCACAATCTAGTTCGAATTTATGTTTACACCCGTGTATTGGCCTGTTGCATTACATTTTACAGTTCGTAATTGGCATGTTGTATCAAGCAAGGAACCAAATGCCTAATGTCGTGTATGTGCATTTCGTAGCGATTGTAATGCATTGGTGCATCCGTTGTCCTGAGTATCAACGGAGCAGGTAGGCAACATGTGAGGAATGTCAGCTCGGAATGGTGCTTGTCTGTGATGGTGTACATGACAATAAATTGTGAGGAATTTGGCGTGCTTATGTGGGTTGTCAAGGTAGGTGTATTGGTACTAGAATCTAGGTAGATTTACATGTATACGATAGATGTACATATAGCTCTACATGGAGAAGATCTGATGTTGAAATTAACGAGGCAATACAGCAAGGTGTGGACATAAAAGCTGGTAGCTGAGATCTTGAGTGTAGTTACTGAATGAGTGACATGATTGCGAGATGAATGCCTGAGGTGTGTTAGTGACCCGATGATGGTGCTGGTGCAAGTTGACTTTGGCTGAATGACTGGGTGATGCTGATGTAAACTGACGTGTGATCAGACCTGACTATCAGCTTTAAAAAAGGTATGTAATGTATATATGTATGTGTGTTTATCAAATACACACACACACACATATGTGTATATACACGTATATTATTATTATATTTCACTATTACAAAGCAAATATTTTCAGATTGTGGTATTATATTATGTTTTTCAAATGTTAGGCATATTCATTCATATGCTCTCTTTGGAAATAGATCCAAATCATAAAAATAGTTTATTTTTACTTTTACAGCCATAGATTTCTTCAATCAGGTGAATCTTCTATATAGCACACTTACTGAATTCTACACTTCCGAGAGTTGTCCTATAACAACTACAGGGCCAAAGTATGCATAATGATATATTGTTTTATTTTATTCTATTATTTTGAAAAATGCTGGACAATCATTATATAACAGGATTAAAAAGCGTTAAGTAGAACAATAATGATTTGATAATCAATGTCCATTGTGGTTAGTAGTCTACCTCTAAAATCCTAAAAAACGAGCTCTTATGTTTTAGTGATCCTAATGCCGGCAAATTTAACTAAGAATGTATAAACTACCCCATTGTTTATGCAACTGAAAATTTGTTCATCCTTTATTAATCCACAAAATTTTGTTGAATTAGCCATGCTTCTAGGATATGTTCTTATAAAATTGAGTATCCCTACACATTTACCTAGTCTTTAAATTTCTATTTCATTGTCTAATATGCTTACATTCCTGTATTTGGCAACTTAATGGACTGGATTGAAGTTCAGCATGATGATCAATCCATTTTCACATGGAAACTAGGTAGCCTTCATAAAAAATCCAAATTTCTATGTTTGAGTCTGAAATTCATTAAATCGATTACTTGACCTCTATTTATAGGAACACCATTTCCTTAGAATTTCAAAGCGGTTGTAAAGACAATTCTTAAGAGACTGTTTCGTGTATATGCACATATATACCATTTACATTTTCAGAAGATTGATAGTCTCAAGAAACAAGCACATTTAACACCTGCTTCAAGCATTTTATTATGTTTACATATGTAAGCTCTTTTCTCAGTCTAGTAATTACACTATATTTTTTTATTTTGCTTATATTTCCACAAAATTTATTTCACATCTAGCTAATAAAGAAGTAATTTAGCAAGTAGTTAATTTTTATATGTTTCAGATGTCTAAATCCTTCAAATTATATACTCAAAACCGAGAAAGTATATGTGTGTGTACACAACTCAAAAATGCTTGAAGATAAATGCAGTAATATTTTCCATTGAATAATATATATTTTTAATCTTTGATGACTTTATGCACCGTGGGTGAAAATAACTCATTTGCTCATTGTAATGGAAGTAAATAAGGCAAAATTAAAATTTAATAATTAAAATTATTATAGGAAACTATAATTGTGAAATTTGAACATGTTAAATTATATTTTCTCTATTGATGATAATTTAACATTGTCTATTAATTTTAAAATACCAGGGGTACATCTTATGTGACCTAATAATAACTTGTTTTTTTTACATATTCTTCTCTGTATGCATCATTGTCAATGTACAAAACTAAATGATTTTACTTTATTATAATTGAAGGCCAAGTTTTTAACAAGTCTGTCTTATTTTTAACTATAATAAGACATTTGTTTTTGTTATTTTGTATTTTGATTGCTTTAATTTAAAGAATTACAGAGGTTAGTATATTTTCTGTTTTGAGGGTTGACTATATTTTATCTTGTTTCACGTAGGCACATTTTTTAAGAGTGTTTGATACCCAATCTGAAACTATATCAAGGATGCAGACAGGAATATCATCATTTAGATGATTATCATCTTGTTAATCCAAAGGTATGTTATAAATTGTGTTGTTGCTTCAAGTATACATCCAAGAACTAGATCAAGTTGATAAAACAAATTTTATTGCAACCAAGAACCATTAAGTCAAATTCATTTTTACTACGTTAATGATTACACTCCAATAGTGACGTATAAAATTGTTAACAAAGGCTAAAAGAAAACAAGAATGTATAAAATAAACTGATATTAAAATCTTCTTTTAAACTTTATTTGAAAGCAAATAAAGTATAAATCATTAGAGATACATAAATACATGAATTTGAATCTACTGTACCAAGAAGTTCCTTAATTTTAGGAAGCTTAGTAGAATCTATAGGTCTTTAATGTGACCACAACACATGGAGCATTGAAATTCAGCCACCCTAGTTTCACAACATTTGAGCTAGCGTGTAGTTAGTTTAAAAACTAAGCATGTAAGCAGCATATGCAAGAGTTATAATATGGAAGTCTTGGGCTCAGTCCCTCGGTTCTAGACTGAACACTTGATATAGCATGAACGAGCTCGGTTCTGAACCGAGCGCTTAATCCAAGTGCAAAAAGTTAGTTTTAATTAAGCGTTTAAACTGAAGGAAAGCACTCAGTCTGAATGAACGCACTTAGTTTTGAACCAAGCGTTGCTTGTGGGCATTTTCAAAATGAGCGTAGCTTGGGCATAGTTCTGAAATGGTCCCGGCTGTTTGCTTGAACAGTGTTTGCATATAGAACAATGCTGGCAGTATAATACCAAGAAACTGAGTCACACAATATAGTACATATCTATGCATGCATGCATGTATGCATATACTCATTTATATAGAAATTTCACACAGTTGCAATTAAATCACACGACATAGAACATGGACTACTGTGATATCTGAATTAAGCAAAATTTGGTGTATTCATGCTCGAGGATTCGAAGAATATATGAGTTGGTGCTATTGACAGATATTATGTGGAATGCTTTCAGGATGAACCCATTACCAAGGCTAATACTAGTTTTTTCATCTTTTTCATCTCACCGAAAGCAGTACAAGATATATTTCTAGCATGTCACAAAACAAATTGCAAATGGATATTTTTACTCTCACGATTGGTAAAAAAATAGTAATTTTTTCATTTTCTTGTACTAGCTTTTAATTGATCTTTATTGTGATCTAATGAAATATTTTATGATGATAAAGGACACTTAATTCTATTAAAGGTAAACAATTGATATGACGACGACTTCATTGATTGGATTGTATAATGATGAAAAATAAATAAATAAAACCAACTTTGGAAATTTTAGCTAAAAGAGAAATCAATTCATGAAGACAATAGGAAATATAGTAAAGTACATATTGATTATCAACTCTATTGTTAGTGACTTCATGAAATTCTACAAGATTTCACACTAATCAAACATTAGCACGTCATTTATCTAAAATGAAAACTGAGACACATGATTACTCTGGCACGTACATCTTGCAGGACTCAATACTCCCTCAGACATCCCTATCATGTCATCTGGCTGAACACTAAAAGACCTCACTGTGTACTTATCATGCATCAGTTCTACTTGTAAAGGAATACATAGCTCTCCGGCTGTGGTATATCAATATGTAGTTGCTTATTCAGCGACACTCTCTTCATTTCCTTAACATTATCATACAGATTCACTTCAATATGTTGTTGCTGCAATATTAGTTTATAACCATGTCAAGTCAAGGTTCTATGTATGTTGCACTATTTCATAAACACGATCAGAACATCAAATTTGTGTTGCTAAAACATTCTTCTGAGTTAATTGGATAAACAAGTTTTTGATTCTTATAATCTTGATAGATGTTAAAAATTGTAGATGTTACTTTAATGGCTCAAATTCGTGTGTTTTAATGCCTAGGTTTTACTTGGATGTGTCAAGTCCATAACAGATGGATTCGTGATGAGATGAATTACTTTTGGGATATCTATAACAGGTTCTTATCCTATACCCTTTGGTTGAGTTTGATGTTTGTTTTCCCCCTCTTTCTCTCTCTTTACTTTGCTCCATAAATATAAAAAAGTACTTAAATTATTAGTCAAACTTACATATGGTAAAAGATGATCTTAAATTTGAATTTTTTGTCATAAATCAGAAAGTACTCTATGGTATTAACTCTAATTTTCATTTTGTATATCAGTTGTGGTCTTTTCCTTGCATTGGCATAATCTTTTTTGGTTTGGTATTGTTTGCTTATTGTCTTCTGCATTTGTGGCTAAAACAAAAATGGTTAAATGTTTGTTTTGTTCGAGTCTGAAAGAAAAATTTAAAATCAAGTCTGAAAGAAAAATTTAAAATCAGCAAAGAATAACGAACAATTGAAACTAAGTTGGAGCCCCTTCAAGCAAAGTTAAATAAGTATTTACTGCACATAGGTATTAACGTGCGGTTTTTCAGTTATTAAACTATTATTCATTCTAGTTATTGAACCAATAAGTATCAACACCTAATCACTGTCACCTTCAGCACTTGGAGCTAACACATTAACCCCACTTGATTTAGTAGTGGTTATAGAAGCCTTCAATGAATCTGTGCTCAAATATAATTGACGGTCACTTTCGTTGTCAACTGATATTGTTCGTGCTGAATCCTGACATTGCACTTCCACACCGTTGTAGTTCACAATCTCTCAAGCAACTACAACATCCGAAAAAACAACTTAAATAGTTGGATTTTTCAAATTATGCAAAGGAGGTATTGTTGGATTTATCAGAATTCTAGTAATACAAAAATAGTTGTAAACATTTATATATAACAAAGTAAATTATTTTATAAAAATTGTATAAATTTGTAAAGTTAACAAATTTCACCAAGTTTTATAAAAATTATACAAATTAACTATGTTTTATAAATTAAAATAAGTTGAATAGGTTTTATTAAATTTAACTAAATTTATAAAGGTATCTAAGTTAGCTTAATTTTATAAAAGTTAAGCAAGTTTACAAAAATAACTAAGTTTATAAAAATTTATTAAGTTTTAAAAAATTAATTTAGTTTATAAAATTAACTAGTTTTTAGGCTTCTAAATTCTAGAAGTTGTTTTGATGAAATCCTTATATGCAGTAAAGTTTTGATACTTTCATTTTATTCATGATTTTATAACAGTCATTTTTCCCACACTCAAACTCAGTTCTGCTAAAGGAAAGTTCTTTTGAAAATATATGTTGTTTTCCAGGTCCAAAGGTTGAGAAAAAGTGACCATGAGTTGAGGTAGTTTATAGAAATATACAAACTTGAACCAACCGATTTCAACTATTGCTATCACATTATTTTTGAAATATATAGTAATTCATCCTATATGTTTTGATGAAAAGTAATAATTTGTTCATAATCTCATGGATGGGTTACATTTTGTGGTGTTATTGTTTTGTATGAGACCACAAATGTTTTTTTAAAGAAATGTTGCATTGCTGCCTTAGCTCAGAGTGTGTGTAGTTATCACCATAGTTTTCATTATCATTACATATACACACAATATAACTGTAAATAGCTAATATGCTGTGGAAATCCTAGCCTTGGTACCCCTAGTAAGAGCACTAAAATAGCCGTGGAAACAAAATACATTATTTATTATAAAAGTACATATGAAGAAAACTTCCCCTTACCTTATCAATTGATGTAAATAAAAATGATTAGTTTATCAATCATATATGTACTTTTAACTTGCTTGCAATTTCATTCTCATTTAACAACTAAGTTAAATTATCTTTATAATAATTAATAAGTTTTATAAAAGTTAACTAAGTCATTAAAATCAACTTAAGTTAACTGAATCTATAATAACTAAATAAATTCATAAAAATTAATTAAGTTCAGTCATAAAACATGACTGTTAGATATATAAGGTCAACATGTATTTATTCTAATTTGAGTTTGAGTTGTGTATAATAAGTAATATAAACAATCCTTAACTGTGAAAGAATTATATATTTGATATAAGATTATGTAGAAAGTGTATCGATATTAAACATGTCAATATGTTTAATATGTATGTTTCTGTTTATGCCTTACTCATATATCCTTTATGTATGTTTTCGTACATATGCTTTAAACGCTCTCTCCTTTTCTTTTAGGGAATTGGATGTTTAAAGATGACAAACATGGACATTTTACGATCATGGCATTTAGGTATTTTCTTTTATAGAGTCCTGATGGTACTATTATCATGTATGTTTAAAAATATCGATTATGGAATATTGTATACAATATTGAATTTGGTGTAATTCTATTTGTATATAATATATAATATGTTTTGATTATCAAAAGTTTTGTATTATTGTTGTTTAAGTTGATTGAATGTTCATTAATTGAGGTAAATATAATTTGTTGTTAAATGTTCTAATGTATAAATAGACTATTGTAAACTCGGAGCGGGGTAAAGAAAATAGCGTGTTTTTGAATGGTATAGAAAATTTATAATGGCATTTTTTAGAAAACCTACAACAACGTTTTTGTTGTGTTGTAGAAAATATACAATAGCGTTTCCTTTATGCTATGATATAATAGGCCATGAATGAACCATGACACGTCGCTATACGACATACATAAAAACGCTGTTAGATCCTTTAACAACATTCTTCAAATGCTGTTAAAAATGGGCTGTAAATGCTATAAAAAGTTTTCCCAGCATTGATCAAAATGCTATAAAAAAGTACTCTTAGCTCTGGAAAAACACTACGAAAAAGTGTAATAGCATAGCATAAACGCTATTGAAAGCTTGCTTTAATAGCGTTTTGTCTAATGCTATGTTAGATCCCTGACTTGTAACTGCATGTTGATATACAACATCATGAAAAAGGCTATTAAAGCCTTTTATAGCATTTTTTGAACGTTGTTAAAAGCCCTGATGTTGTAGTGATTAGATTTAAATTGTTGAAATCTATTTCAACTGTGTTTAAAATCGTTTTGGATATTTTATTATAGATGCGAAAGTAATAGATATAAATCTCTTTTTGGAATTTTTAATTGAACACGCATATTGATTTGAATGAAAATAACGAATGGGATAATAAATTGTATACGCGTAATGGTTATGGAATAGATTTGATGAAATTGAATATGAAATAGATTTAATGAAATTGATTATGGAATAGTTTTATTGAAAGTGATTATGAAATAGAGTTAATGAAATTGGTTACGGAATAAATTAGGGATAGATAACAGTTTAGAATCGTTTAGAATTCCAAATTTGGTTTGACAATTATTAGGACTGATTGTAATTAGGTTTGGATTTAATATATTTTAATTCATTGGAATGAAAAGGGGTAATAACATAAGTCTCTATGAATCGTCCAAGTTACAAATAAAGGTGTATTGTTTGAAAACAACAAGGACTATAAACGTAAAGAAAGAGATGTACAAAATAAAAGAAACCCTATATTTTGTACCGTCTATTTTAATAATGGAGCAAAATATTATTAGTTGCAATTTCACACAAAACAAAAAAAAAATCCTCTTTTAAGTAATTCATAAAGGATCATAACGTTAACAATTGCTTTTAAAGGAAGAAGTAGTTCAACTGCATTAAAATATAAGATCCTTAAGTATAATAAAAGGTGAAGTAAATAGAAATAAGAACAATAGTTAAAAAGGGAACTTAAAGTCACATGTTTAGAAAAAATAAGAAATGACCACGAGAGGAAGAAGAGATAATTAAATTAGAAAGGAGACAAAAAGCCCAATAAGCAACTAAAAATAGTTAGTGATGAATAAATAGTAGAATACAACTGAAAGAGTTAAGTGCACTTAATATAATAACAAGGAACATCTTAGTTAGTAAACTAGAAAAAGTAATGAACGATAGTGGACAAAAGTAATTAAAAGGTAAGTTATATATGAATTATTGAACATCAATGATTGAAAGTAAAGAAAATTAATAATTAAATGTATACAAAGTCAAATATTCGTTATGACATGTGTGAAGTATATAAGTATGTAAATAACTTAGTAAGTAAGAATGACAGTCATCAAAAGAAGTTGGAATGTAAGGTCGGCGATGTTACAAAACAAAAGCCTACCCACCACAAGGGGCTACCAATAGTTACGTATACATTATACTAATGTGATACATATCTAACTGTAGGACCCATGGAGAGTATATGCTAGCGTATGGATAAAACGAACACCTTAATAAATATGGATTCTTATTCAAAAATAGGAAAGGATGTTGCCTTAATTGCATTGGGCAACCTAAATAGGATGGTGAGCAGATCAATGTTATGTCAATAGGTGTAGCACTAAATCAGGAGTAGGAGCTACATAGGTTGAGTGCGTCATCCAGAGCGGTCAAAATAAGAAAGACGGGATAACACCTAACAGGCTATGCCTCCTACTTGGGTAAGCCATGTTAGGTAATGCATAGCCATAGTTATTTCCTAGTTTGTTTGTTAGGGCAAAGCTAGTTAAATTATAGAAGAGTTCTTTCAAAAATGAATGAGGTAATCCATAGAGCAGAGTCTAAATAGGAAGCAAACAAGTTAGTAAATCCCTAAGATGAGATAGAATATGGCTAAACTTTTATGACACCATTATTAGGTACTAAGGAGGTTCCACTTTGTACGAGGGCAGTTTGGTCTAGACATTGATGATGATGCCCAACAATGCAGATATGCAGATACTAGTTGGGATAGTATCTTGGTCCAAAGATGGATTGTGGTACTTATATATACACACACACACACACGTAAGGGGCTATATTCTAATTTGGGTAGATAGGGCATATTATATGCGAACGTGGAGTCGAAATAACTAAGTAAAATAATGAGATACACAATATACAACGGAAAGCAATTGACATAAACTAGTATTATGTAAAAATTGTGTAATTCACCAGTCACCAAAATGTTATTCTAACTTCCTCCTCTTTACAAACCACATGATAGCTTTAGAAGGACATGTACTGATGCAACGCGAATGGTGGTAGGATATCCTAATGCATACTCGGCACTAGCAAGGAAACTGAACATCGGAAGTGTCAACCTTGGTTGGTAACTATAAGTTCTATTATACTTTACTATTCTACTGTGAGATATATCAATAATGCTCTGATATGCGATCATATGTTTACTTGCAAGATACCAAACCAACGATCTGTACTTTGGTGGATTTTGTTTTTCAATTTAGCGAAAAGTCGAATCCACCAAGGTTCGAGTTGTTGCTTTTGGTATCGGAGCTTAGGTTTTCTGATCATGAAAAATTAGGAAATGATGAGTGAACATATTTGTATATTTTGCTACAGATATGAATATGTTATAGGCCAAATCCTATAAATTTTGATTGTAGAATAGTTGCAATCATACACTAAAAGATGGATAAGTTGATTTTGAGTCAGAATATGGAAGTAGTTGAAGGTATACACCTACCTTGATTACCCTATGAGAAATAGGTCGTATGGAAAGGCGAAGACTTAAGAGAGCATGAGCACAGCATATGGAAGGTCCCTACAGCTGGATGGTACGTGACTCCCTAGTTGGGCTTCCAATAGCCTAATGATTGTAGATCCACATTTGATGCAAACCAATGATGTACAAATGGTCCAAATAAGTGAAAAGTAAGAATCCATATGTTGTAAATATCCCAAAGCAACCGAGTTCCCGAAGGATGATGTGTAGTAGTCACTCCAAGATGATTGTTGGATTTTTGTAGTTCGAAGAATATAAGTCAATAAGTAAGCTGAAGTAAGAGAAGTCCAAAAGAAGGGTCAAATAGAAATCCACTCTGAGTCAGACCCAATAGAAAATAATTCTAAAAGTTGAAACGTTGGGAAAATATATATGTAATATATTTGAAATGATTTTTAAGGAAATTATTTGAAGGTAGATTAACCCTATCTTTCAGAAATAAGTAAAAATTAGATTTTCAAAAAAAAAAAACTATGTTATATTAAATTATAAGTTTCAGTAGAAAATTTAAAATTTGTTCAACCGAAATATAGAAGTAAAATAGTTTTAATTAAAATGTTAATTCTTTTGAAAAAGAAATATAGTAGAGCGTATGTAGCTTGTTGATTTTTCTAAGATGAAAAATTATTAAGTTGGAAAAATTCTTTTTATTGGTAGACAATAAGAAGGGGTGCATGTTTGAATGAGTTAAATAGTACAGCAAAAAATAATAGATCCCAAAAATTAAAGAAGTAGGGGATGCACTATCATGATTCGGTTTAGAAGGCTGTATGTTGAGAGAAGGTTAATTTAGAGGAACGATTAAATAAGAGTAACTTAGGTAGAAGAAATATATATATATATATATATATATATAGTAGTAGCATTATAAAATATAAATAAAAACTGTAACGACCCGTCAGTCCGTACAGTTTAAGCCAACAATAAACCACACATGTCCAGCTTAAATCGAACAAAAAGACGGATAGTTATGGAAAAAAAGAGGAAAGAAGAAGAGAAGAAGAAGAAAAGAAACCAAAACAACACAGAATCTCACAATCGTAGCGGAACTATATATATATATATATATATATATATATATATATAATATCAGTGACCATTACAAAAAGAAACTATTATATACGTACATCAGAGTACAACAACAAATCTCCATCATCGGCCTGGATAGTTATAACAGCTGGCCCTCACAATTTCTAACGATTTCAACAAAAAACAGCGGAAAATAAACAAGTACGTGAATACGACTTGAAGACCTCGTCCAATGGATCCAAAGCAATCTGTAAATATGCTCGGTCTAACCTAAGAATTATAATGAAATAACACCCGAGTTAGTTTGAAAAACCAGCGTGACAAAACACACACGATTGGATTTTAAAATTCTAGAAACCATTTGAAAATCATAAGTATCTCGTAAAACCATGCCACACATAAACACAGATGGGATTTTACGTTACGATAACCAAAAAAATTTCTAAAGAAAATCCATTTATATTATAATAATGTCTAGGGGTTAAAGTAAAATATGAATATAGCTGAAATGCTTGCATCTCACGTTTCAGCATAGTTGGGCACAACTAAGTCCGTACAGTGCTTATTGGAGAATGGATTCCATACAATGACTAGGCTATTGGGGAACCGTCCATAACGAGATAAAATAATACCGATGACCTCGCTTGGATCCCCAGCCAACACAAGACTAGCCTACCCCTTACTAGATAGTATCGAATATGATCACCCCACATTTTGGGCCTTAAAGCATACAAATTTGAGAGACAACATCGACTCTAGATAGGGATGATAGTATCCTAATTAGGAGAGACCCACTTAGCCCTGCTACATCTTTCCTTTTTTGGTCATTCCCAGTTGATGAGGCTTGAGGCTACATTTTACCTTTTATATATCATTTTCCACTTGGAATGCTAATACTGCCCTCTAGGCAACAATGCAATACTAGCATTCATCAATACAAGTTCATTCTGGAACTAAACGAAACAATTGAGAGCTCTGTCTCCAATTCCAATATCTTCAAGACGTCTTCAATTTGAAATGCATTCGTTGGATCGAAGTGGTTTTCAGATAATATACCCGATCTCGGTCTCTTCGAAACAACTTTCGATAATTCCTGGTTAACTCAACTCCGGTTCATTAGGAAATAAATAGTAAAAGATAAGAGCGGAGATCACCTCCTAACCGTTAGTGGATGGATTTCCTTATCATAATCCAAGGAGAACAAAATGAAATTTATACGCACAATGCAACATCATCGAAGATGACCGTGCCATATAACTCACGTGTTACCCCTAGATATTTCCAAACATTCGATCAGGAATCTAATTCCATGAAAAACAACATTGATTAAGCACCAAGCAATACTAGGCCTTTATTAATTAATCCTTTAATATTTAAATTTACTTTGTAAATATTCGTCCCAAAATCCTATTACAAAGAATCTCATTTATGTCTCCAAAACATTTTACAAACTTCTCTTATAAAGCCCAAATCTATTTATAAAACCTTATTTATAATTGGTTATAAATCTTGAAAATAATAATCATTTACTTTGAAACACTATTATATATAATAATAAACTTATAAGTAAATAAGTATTAACTTTAAACATCTTAAAAATAGTAATTGGTAAATTTCAAAACATTCCTACTAAACAACAATAAATTATCTTCAACTTTTTTATAATTACTAATAATTAATTTCCAAATCTTTACTAATAATAAATTATAATCAATTTCAAACCATATTAATATTTTTAAGTAATCAACCTTTTAAAATATTTAAAGTATGTATAAGCAATCCTAAACAATATTAATATTAGTAAACAACCTTCAAAATGTAAATGTATTTCTATGATAAAAATCCATACTTAATTCAACATAATCATTTCCATATTTATATACCATGTTCATAAATCTCTTTCCATTTTATAAAATCTTCCCTTTATAAAAATTCCTTTATTTATGAACCCATTTATACCTCTATTCCTTTATAAATCCTGCTTATTTATAAAACCCCATCCAAAACATAATTTTAAATGTTTTAACCTTGCTCCCGTAGGTATAAATTTCTTTTATAAATTTCCTTTAATTTATAAAATATCGTTTAACAATTTACAATCCCAAATTTACCCTCATCTTAGATTTCCAAAATAAAATATCATTCCTTATCTTATAGTAAATTCACCGTTCGATTTATTTCTCCAATCTATTAAATGATAATAGTTTTCCTTTAATTCATAATCCTGGTTTATAAATTCAAACTGTTATTAAGAAAATACGATTTTACAAATCTTCACTTCATTTGTAAAAATATCACTTTTATAAAATTTTCATACTTATAGATCCATTTCTTTATAATCAAATCCATTTATAAATCCATTTGCTAAACAATTTCAAATCCATTTACTAAACATTTATAAATTTCGATTTTAAATCCATCTATTTATTTATAATATATCACTTCTATAATCCTTTCTATAAAATTATTCAGAAACTCTATTTAAGAATGGTTCTCAAAAACTACACTTTCATGATACCAAAAATCAAATTTTTATTTGTTTTAAAAAAAATACATTTCCTTTTTATTTATTTTTTGAAGAATTACTAAAACATATATACTTCCAAAAATACTATGAAATCCTTTTTAAATCAAAATCATATTTTTTAGTATTTCAAAACACCAAAAATAAGGCCCAGTGCTACTAAAGCACTAAATAAGTAAAATCATGTTTATGTCATCCAATATAACATCCAACATATCATATATCACAATATATACGAAAAATAAAATCAACAGTGTGAGGAATCCTGTTGGATTCCTCTAACCTGTCCCCTTGCATCACATACAGTATATAATCATAAAAATATAAATCAGCCTCTTCAAGGCACAATTTGTATACAAATGGTCATCCGCTCTTACATGGGAATCTAATAAGGTCTCATCCGTTCCCGAGGCGGGAATATATCCTAACCAATTAATAATTTAGTATCTTATTCAAAGAATCAATAATGATCGGAAATAAATATCCAACCATCCAATAAGTAATATTTATCGACTATATAAATTCTTTGATTAGCCAAAAAAGGTGAGATTAACTAACATTGATTTTAATAGTTGTCAAAACATTCCGTTTTGAATTGAAATTGAACAAACGTCCAATTTTTAATCCAAAATTTCAACTAACTCTGAATTTGTTAAATGCAATCCCATAGCATAGCCTTCATCGATACGGTCACAACGTGACTCGTCTCGTCCGTAACAGACCTTGTACGAGAAAGTTACGGTTTAATTAGCATTCAAGCTAATTAAAATAATAATTAGCATAATTAATTTACATTTTAAACTTAACCTTCCCTCTATCTTCCCTCTAGCACTTACCCAGGCCAAGAACAAGAAACCTATCATCGCCCTCAAACTTCGAACTCCATCGCCTCCACGCTCCACCGGAGCTCGATCCAACGTTTCCATCACCTCTCCCATCACAATCCGCACCTACGTCAAATCGTAGGCCGAACTCGGTCGACCATGTCGCTATCTACAGCATGCCGTAGCATGAACGAACATATAGGATTCTTGGCCACCACACGAAGAATTTTGATGATCCAACCGTCGATTTTGTATAGCTTGTCGAGCTCTCCATCTTCCTATTTGAAGTCGAAGCCTAAAAGCGTATGGACAAAGAGAATCAAGGGGGGAAGGTCAGCAATTTTCAGCCATTAAATTTTAAAATGATGGCGGCAGAAGTTAGCTAGGGTTCGGATTGCAAAAATAAGGTTCTCAAGTTCTTATATAGAAAATTTCATGGCACTATTCATCTATGAAAATTTCAAACTCCAAACGAAGCGTGCTGCCTAACATTATATATGCTATACATCCGTTTCGAACAAAATGGAATATATATCGGAAACCAATTCCATCATATTTAGAAGATAGCTTTCTAAAATCAAATTGTTTTAATTAAAAATCCTTTAATTAATTACTATGCATTTCGAACTAGCACGACCAAACGATAAGTCCGACCGACACGAAATTCAACAGCTTATAATAATTCACTATTACAGATCCAATGAAACTGGTTCGTCGAAATCCATGACAATGACCCAGAAGACTATTTTAACACGTTAATTAAAATGATTTATTCCCAAATTTAGTTTAAATCTCTTTTAGTTCAAATTGAAAGTTCACTATCTTCATCCTTATTTAAATAGAATTTAAATCAACTTTCGAAATCATTTTTGTACTAAATTCAGGATTTAATTGTTCAAAAAATTCAAAATATTAAATTCAACAATTAATTATCAGTTAAATGGCTATATTTTGAACAAGTTCTTAAATTTATAAAATTAAATTTTCAATATTTAAAATCAATTAAATATTCTAAATTTAAATGACTAAATTCTAGGTCGTTACATTCTTTCTCCCTTAAAAGAATTGTAGGATCATTTTCACCCTAGAGGGGGTAGGGGGTTGAATAGGGTGTACTAATATAAATTAATGCGGAAATAAAAATAAACATAGGAAGTAATGCGGTAAAGATGACACATAGTTTTACCCAGCTTTGGCAATAACCTGCCTACATGCTGCCCCCAAGGTTTCCACAAGAAACTAAGTAATCAGACGCTTACAAAACACGTAAACTCGCGAAACCCTCTAACTTGATTAACCTAACTCTATGCTCAAAATACTGCCACAACTCAGCCACTGAGTTGCGAATTCTCAAACTACACCTCGTAGTTTGAACCCAGTTACACAACTAGAGATTTACACAATTTTAAAAGGAAGTTACAAAATAAAACTAATACTCAAATCCTTATATAAAAAATGAAGCCCAAGTCAATTAAACCAAACCAGGGCAATTTAACAAAAGGCCGTCTCTCCTTTTTATTTTTTCTCGTGTATTCTCTTCGGCCGTTCCTTTTGATCATCAATTTGGGTTTCTTGTCGAATTGAAGCCGTCGCTTGAAAATGGAAACTCGAATCGCTTGCCTTGAAGCTTTTTGTTCCTCAAGTTGATTACTGCCGTGTTCTTCAATTTGCATTATGGCCGCTTCAAGATTGAGTTTGAATGGAATAAAATTGGTACGTGATTTTTTACTTTATTTCTCTGTTGATGTGCTTGAACATGAACTCGATGATCTTTTAATCGATGATGATTTCGGTATTTATAGGGATTGAAACCCTATAGTCTCGTTCGTATTTTTTGATTTGAATTTTCGACGATTTTATTACTTATTTGATTTGTAATCTAATGGTTTGCTGATCTTTGATTTGTTCATTGGTTGAATACGTTTCTGATGTATTTGAGTTTGCTTAAACATAGTTGAATTTGTTACGTTCTTTTTTGCGACGAATTTGGCATTTGAATTCGAGATGGTCTTGACTTGATGAAGTTTGACTTGTTCATCGGTTCCATCCTTTGTTCTGGTTCCATCCTTTGCTGGCAATATTCGATTCACTAATGTTTGTCATTTTATTGATCCAGACTTGGAGTCTCTTGCATGCTTGAAAGCCTGAACGCATATCCATGTTGAAACTAAACTTAGTTGTTGCTTGGTTGAGCGTACTTTTATTATCTGACCATATGCGTTGCCCTTGTATTTGGACTCTTGCTTGCCTCCGAACTAATATGTGTATACATTCATATCCATATACATTTTAACATGTTCACTTGATTGGTTGGAGTCTGATTGAATTGTGTTCACCACTGTTTGTCTAGTTGTATGTTTTTGCACTCATGTTGACCCATTTGTGTATGTTGTCATGCTGTCATGTTGATTTGCTTTTCTCCCAGTAGATATCTTCTCTAATCTGGTCTGTGTGGCATCCCTTGTGTTCACAACTGTGTTGCTGCAGTCTAGTTCCATTGATTTTGTGAATCTGGTTCCATTTTTCTTTGCACTTGAAGTTTGATTGGATCTTCATGTTGGAATTGAAATCTTGTCTAGTTCCTTTTAAAGTCTTATTGTATGGGAATTTGCACATGTCTTTGTTGTTTCCTTTGTTTCATGTGCACTGCCCTGGTTCTTGTAGTCTGGTTCACATGTTGTTTTTTGATTGCATTGGCCTTGATTTTCTTCGAGTTAGATTGTCCCTTGTTTACTCTGAACTTCATGTGTACATTGCATTTGCCATGTCTGGTGCATTTAAACTCTTAAGTCTGGTCTGGTGGAAGATTTGCATTTAGGTTATTTAACTTGAGCATGTTTTAAGCTTTATGAGTCTCTGTTGCATGTTGCGTGTTTAGAACTGGTCTAGTTCCTTTTGACATGCTTGCTTTGAATTGCTGTGGTTTTGTGCATTGCTCTAACCATCCATGCTTGTGCTCTTGTCACCTTTGTTATTGAATCCATGCCTCATTGTGTTTATGCCTGAATGTTGCCTTGTTTTCATGTTCACGTCGACTGGTTTGATATGATGTCAAGTTGTTATTTGCATTTACACTTGAGTTGAATCCAGTACAGGCTCGGGTTTGACCTTATGCTCACCTGTCCCTGCTATTTTAAAAAGCAAGTGTATATCGGTGTGCACGACCTTATGACATATACAGTGATACACTGTGCATGTCGCAAGTTGTTCGTGTAAGATGAATTAAAACAATGATGACAAACAACCCAAACAATGGAGGCAACTAATATTTTCAAAACACACACTTTATTGTGCACAGCAAAATATTTTCTTTTTCAATTTTACTTCGTCAGTGTTTATTTGCAGATATTTCAAATGCGGAATACAGGCTGGAACAGAGTTGAAGATAAAATACGATTGTTGAGTGAATTATGTAGTAAGGTGAAATATGTATGAAAAATTATATATTTGCAAATTGTGTTATAATTGAAACTTGTATACCGAGAGCTTAAATTTGTACTATTCGAACTTGTATTAAAATATTTTTTGAATAAAATGTTTGTTTAAATATGAATTCCGAGTTATTTATTTTATTCAATATATATTTATTTAATTATGTGGGAAATATAAAATAGTACAATAAAAAATACATTTAAATGAATATATATATGTTTATTTCATCAAACAAAAATCATTCACTAGTATATTCTACAGTCTCCCCCTTTTGATGACAACAAACATATATTAAGATTTTGACTCTATTAAATGTATTTGGTCTTGCTGAATTCTATTAGCTCCCCCTATTTGAACGCTCCCCCTACAACAAAGCTCCTCCTTCATATTGATTGAAAATAATAAAATATATGTAAATAAAAAACAAAAAAATTGAACTTATTTGTCAAAATTTTAACTTCTCTCTCCCCCTTTTGTTATTAGCAAAAGTGTAATAGTGTTAGAAAATAGTGATAACGTGGTAGACACTAATACAACATTAATGCCTAATAGAGTATAAATATTAAATTTCAATAATAAAAATCAAACAAAAATCATAAATACTCTGTTAGGCGCATATTCCATTTTAGAGTGATAGGGGTGATGTCGGCACAAAAAATCGTATAGTTGTGTCCATTTGTGGTATATTTATGACAGGAATTTGAACACTTACTAACCATACATAACCGTTAGGACTTCTAAATGAGATCAGTAGTATTCCTTCTCTTTTTTTAATTTAAAAACTGAATTCCAAGCATCTTCGAACCACACATAACCATGAGGACTTTTAAATGGGGTTAGAATCAATTCGCATATTTTAACCAATTTTGATATGTGTTCCATACATGCATAAACGTGAGTACTTTTAAATGAGCATGAAAGCACAAAATCAAAGATTTCAAGTAGTTCACCCAGCATAACCGTAAGGACTTTTAAACGAGAGTGAGTACTTTTGGACTTTTTATTTCTAATAAAAAAATGCCGTTTAAATACCACATTTTGGCATACTATATTGGATTTTGATGAATGATAGTCGTTAGAAATGTGATAGAAGTAGAGATGGTCATGGAATTTTACCAACAAAAGTTATTACAAATTTTGTTTAATCTTTTTAAAGAAATTTACTAAATATACTGTCTCAAGTCATAATGTATGATCAAGATCAACACTCATCACCATTTTTCAGTCACTATCTATCTTTTCAATAACCAATAGGAAGTCAGATTTGTTAATATAGGCATTTAGATAAAAAAATATTTAATCACATTTCTAAAATGCCTAAATTGAGACGAAGTTGACAAAACTATTTTCTGGAAGGGGTTTTATAAAAATATCTGCCCATTGTGAATCGGTTGGAAACAAATTTATGCAGATATTTTCTTTGGAAATATGATCTCCAATGAAATGATGTTTTTCGACTTGACCCTGCAACTAACCAGTGTGCCAACGTAAAATACGTTCCATATATACTTTTTCTATCTGCTAGACACCAGCATAGTCTGAATCTGAATACTCTTTTAACTCAAAGCTATCATTAGTTGGATACCATAGACCAAACCGTGGGGTGTGCAACAGATACCTTTCCTCTTACCTGAAAATAATGTTTCTTTTGATGATTGGTCAACAATTTTGCCCAAATTAGAATAAAAAATAACATTCATTCCCTTATCACAAAACTGGCTGATTGAAATCAGATTATAGTATAGATTTTCCACATATAATACATCGTTTAAGGTAAATGTGTCATTACCTACTTTACCTTTACCGACAATTTTACATTTATCATTATTGCCCATTGTGACTCTGCCACCTTTATACTTCTCTAGGCTAAGGACCTTTGATTTATTACCTATTATGTGCCTGGAATAGCCCGAATCCAGGTACCACTCTTGTTGTTCCTTAGCCTACCAACACACCTACATGAGGAAAGAGTTTTGTGGCCCATTTGTTTTTATAGGTCCATGATTGTTAATGAAAAAAGATTTTGAAAAACAAGTTTGTGTAGAACCAAGACAATCTATGTTTGTTCCTTTTGGCACCCAGATTTGTTTAACTTTAGGGAATTTTACATTCGTGCCATTAGGAACGCAAATTGGTATGATTTTCATGTGTTTTGGGTCTAAACCAGCAATTGTTTTGATTGTGTCCAATTTTTCTACAAATCATGCACTTGGAGTTTACATGATTAGTTTCACTTCTAACTCTTTCAGATTGAGTACGCCTAACTCCTTGTCTAACAGTATTAATATTTGTTTTCCTAATAGCATATTTTGTGACCTTTCTCCTTTGAAGAATTTTCCTAAAGTTGTAGACAATTGTTGAGAGATTCATTTTCATTCAATAACAATGTGCACTTCATAATAGAATTTTCTCTCCTAGTATTTTCACCTTTCAAAATTAGAATTTCATTTTCAAGCAATTTAATTTTAATTTCCAATTTTTTTATTTTCTCTTAAAATGATGGATATTTATCACACTTAAGGCATTTATTTCTATAGTTTTGAACCATTTGATCAAGCTGCGTATTTAATTCTACCAAACTAGATTAAATTTTGGCTTACTTCTCCTTAAGTCTTTCAAAACAACCATTTATTTCATGAAAATATATAAGTAATTGAGAGTGAGTAAGTTTTGATACCTCGCTTGGCTCGTCATCATCGCTGTCACTTATTTCTCCTCGATGACACAGATTTGCTTTTTCACTCTCACTGCCAGTGCTTTCATCATCTTCATAATTTTTATCCCACATTGCTACAAAATTTCTCCTTTTCGGTTTCTTTCTTTTGCTGAATCGATTTTGAAGACAATTTGGCTTGATAAGACCAGATTTATTGCACTTGTGACAAATGATCTCCCGCTCTTTTGAGTTGTCGAAAACTTTGACGATTCTACTCTTTAGTTGTTGAATTAGGGCAAGATTTTCTTATTTGCGTTCCAACTTTTGAATCTTTTTATTATCAGTGCCAGTTCAGCCGCTTCTTCTTCATCATCATCATCATCTTCACTTTCCATCATTCCTGTGAGAGCTATTGATTTCTTTCGTGTATCTCCTCTTTCATGTTCTTCCTTAAGTTTGATTTCTAGCTCATAAGTGGAGATGTTTTCGATGAGTTTTTCAACTTTAACTTGTTTCAGATCCTTTGATTCTTGAATGGTAGTCACTTTTGCTTCAAAATTTCGTTGGAACAATTCTGAGGCATCTTTGGACTATTTCTAATTCTGAGTATGGTCTTCCTAAGGATTTTGATTTGTATACGAGATTAGAAAGTCGTCCATACATTTCTTTGACACATTCATCCTTTTCCATTATGAAGTTCTCGTACTTGCTACTAAGCATGGCAATGCGAGATTCTTTAACTTAAGAGGCTCCTTCATGAGTCACTTCAAGCGTGTGCCAGATTTCCTGCACAGTTAAACAATGTGAGACACGATTGAATTCATTTTGATTTAATGAACAAATAATAGAATTCATAGCTTTAGCATTAGCAATTTGCTGTTTATTTTCAAGATATGTCCATTGATCCATAGGTTTTTCAACTTCTTGATTACCTACTATTATTATTGGTGGGTTATATCCCATTTCAACAATATTCCATGCATCTATGATTTTCAAAAAAATTTCTATTTTTCCAATATGCATATTCACCACTGAACATGGGTGGTCTAGCAATGGACTGACCTTAGCAAAACATTAAAAGAAGCCATTTTTAAAATAAAAAATCAAATTTTAAAACAGAAAAATAGTTTTTATTCCTAGCTCTGATTCCACTTGTAGGATCGTTTTTGCCCTAAAGGGGGGAGGGGTTGAATAAGGTATGCTAATATAAATTAATGCGGAAATAAAAATAAACACATAAAGTAATGTAGTAAAGATCACACATAGTTTTACTCAGCTTTGGCAATAACCTGCCTACGTGCTGCCTGCATGGTTTCTAATAGAAATTAAGTAATCAAACACTTACAAAACATGTAAACTCGCGACACCCTCTAACTTGATTGACCTAACTCAAAGCTCAAAACCTTGCGAAAACTTAGCCACTGATTTGCGAATTCTCAAACTACGCCCAGTAGTTTGTACCTAGTTACACAACTAGAAATTAACACAATTTTAAAAGGAAATTACAAAATAAAACTAAAACTAAACAAAACCCTATATTAAAAATGAAGCCCAATTCAATTAAACTATATCGACCCAATTTAAATAAAAAATTGTCTCCCCTTTTTATTTTTTTCTTGTGTATGCTCTTTGCCCGTTCCTTTTGATCTTCAAAAATTAGGGTTTCGTGTCAAATTGAAGCTACCGCTTGAAAATAGAAACTCGAATTGCTTGCCTTGATGCTTTTGTTCCTCAAGTTGATTACTGCTTTGTTCTTTGATTTGCTTTACGGCTGCTTGAAGATCGAGTTCGAATGGAATAAAATCGGTATGTGATTTTTTACTTTATTTCTCTATTGATTTTCTTGAACTTGAACTCGATGATCTATTTGTCGATGATGATTTTCGTATTTATAGGGATCGAAACCCTATAGTCTCATTTTTATACTTTGGTATGAATTTGTCAGTGATTTTATTACTTACATTGATTTGTAATCTAATGATTTGCTGATCTTTGATTTGTTCATTGGTTAAATACGTTTCTGATGTATTCAAATGTACTTAGACATAGTTGAATTTTTTCCATTCTTTTCTGCTACGACTTTGGCATTTGAATTTGAGATAGTCTTGACTTAATGAAGTTTGACTTGTTCATCGGTTCCGTCCTCTTCTCCGGTTCCATTCTTTATTGGCAATATTCGATTCACTGATGTGTCATTTTATTAATACAGACTTGGAGTCTCTTGCATGCCTGAAAGCCTGAATATATATCCATGTTGAAACTGAACTTAATTATTGCTTGGTTGTGTGTACTTGTATTCTATGGCCATATGCATTGCCTTTGTATTTGAACTCCTGCTTGCCTTTGAACTAATATGTGTATACATGCATATCCATATACATCTGAACATGTTCACTTGTTTCATTGGAGTCTGATTGCATTGTGTTCACCACTGTTTGCCTGGTTGTACATTTTTACATTCATGTTGACCCATTTGTGTATGTTGTCATGCTGTCATGTTGACTTGCTTTGCTTCGAGTTGATGTCTTCTCTGATCTGGTCTGTGTTGCATCCCTTGTGTTCACAACTGTGTAGTTGCATTATGTTTCCATTTAGTTTGTGAATCTAGTTCCATTTTGCTTTGCACTTGAAGTTTGATTGGATCTTCATGTTGGAATTGAAATCTAGTCTAGTTCCTTTTAAAATCTTGTTGTATGAGAACATTGTACATGTCTTTGTTGTTTCCTTCGTTTCATGTGCGTGGCCTTAGTTATTGTAGTCTGGTTCCATATGTTGTTTTCTAATTGCACTGGCCTTGATTTTCTTCGAGTCAGATTGTCCCTTATTTGCTCTGAACTTCTCGTGTACATTACATTTGCTATGTCCAATGTGCTTAAAATGTTAAGTCCGATCTGGTGGAAGCTTTGCATTCATGTTATTTAACTTGAGCATGTTTGAAACTTTATGGGTCTCTGTTGCATTTTTAGAACTGGTCTCGTTTTGTTTGCTTTGTATTGCTATGGCTTTATGCATTGCCCAGACCATCCATGCTTATGTTCTTGTGACCTTTGTTATTGAATCCATACCTCATTGTGTTCATGCTTGAATATTGCCTTGTTTTCGTGTTCAAGTTGACTAGTCTGATAAGACGTCAAGTTATTATTTGCATTTGCACTTGAGTTGAATCCAGTCTAAGCTTAGGTTTACCTTGTGCTCACCAATCTTTGCTATTATATAACAAGCAAGTGTATATCGGTGTGCACAACCTTGTGGCATGTACAGTGATACAATGCGCACGTCACAAGTTGTTCATGTAAGATGAATTAAAAGAACGATGACGAACAACCTAAATAACCGAGGAAAATAATATTTTCAAAACACACACTTTATTGTGCACTGCAAAATATTTTCTTTTTCAATTTTACAGCATCGATGTTTATTTTGCAAATATTTCAGATGTGGGATATAGGCTAGAACAGAGTTAAAGATAAAATACGTATGATGAGTGAATTATGTAGTGAGGTGAGATATGTATGAAATTTTTTATATTTTAAAATTTTGTTGTAATTGAAATTTTTATATTAAGAGCTTAAATTTGTACTATTTGAATTTGTAATAAAATATTTTTTTGAATATAATATTTGTTAAATATGAATTCCGAGTTATTTATTTTAGTCTACAAATATTTATTTATCAAACGAATATATATCTATTATCATCAAAGAAAAATCATTCACTTGTATATTCTACAAGAATTTCATCCCCGAAATTAGTAAGTAAGAAATTGCCCCAAACCCATTAATCGTTCAAACAATTGTTGAAATAGATTACTAAATTCATTTAAACCGTCAACTTCATTCATAGTTACTAACTAATAACATTCCAAATTACAAACAATAATCAAAAAATTTAGTTATTGAAATTTTTTTCTTCCAAAATTCTCAAATTTTTTCCAACCCCATAAGTTTATGAATTTTTTTGCTAGTGTTTCCTTTGTGTGGCTAGATCATAAAGATTTACAATGTATATATAATAACAAATATTCATCTCATCTTCAAGGATGAGGCATCTCGTCGGGAAAAATATAAAAATACGGTATGTAATCCGAGATATGTACCTTTTTATTAGCATTTGAGAGCATATACAATCAATATAAGCGAAAGCAAGCTCCAAATGCGAAGCATACGCCATCCGCACCTACTAATCACTCAAAAAACAATGAAAATATGTACATATAAAATAATATCACTATATAACATAAACTATACCATAACTATATGCAATTTTTTTTGAATGTAACAAGAGAACTTATTAAACAAATTACATCCATCCAATTTACTATCATCATATAAATTTGCATTTCCAAACGTCAATTTATATACTTCCATTTTTTATTAACCTGTTATTGATTCATTTTGATTTATTCCCATTCAATTATTAACATTCACTGATTAATATTCACTTTAAATTCAATTTATGTTTAACAAAATTTCATTCTATATTCAAAATTCACTTAGTATATTTCTTAATACCAGCAACACTTAACATCCATTCCATAAAATCGTTTACTTAAGTTCAATTTAAACATTTCATACAACTTCTAATGTTTATTTTCACTTCATAACTTAAATTCATATTAAATTCTATTATACAAAATATTTAAACCATATTCAATTCACTAATTCATTTCATTAGCTCAATTCAATTCATTCTAGTAGTTCACTTTACTAATTTATTTCATTATTACAATCAATTTAATTTAACTTTGTTTTAGTTAAATTTCATTTCAAAATTCAATTTTCAAATTTACTTTTCCTAACATTTATATTCAACAAATTTTTTTTTTTAACTTACTAATTTTCAAAATCTATAACTTATAAAACTTATTTCTTGTCTATACCATCTTTATAGTTCAAAACTTATTATCTTATGTTTCTCAAAACATTGGATAAAAATCTTCAGGTTTTAACACCTGATTATATTTTTAATTCATTTTGAAATCATACACACGAACACAACTCCTTTATATATCAAAACACCTCTGGAATCTAAAACAATTTTATTTTATCAAAAGAAAACTTCAGCGGTAACAATCCCCTATTTAGAAACTCAAAAATGAATGCCCATGATGCTACAGTCATCACCAAAACTATTTTTCAGCGACTGAAGTGAGTTCAGTGCTTTCTATTTCTTTTAAGTCCTATTTAAAAATATTTATAACAAAAATATTTTTAAAATAATACTATTATATTTTTTTCAAACTTTGAAAAACAATTTCCAAATCAGTGGAATTTAACTTCTCAAATTCCATGTTTTAACGCCATTTCCTTTTACAAATCATATCTACAAATATATTTATGAAATTTATATTTTCTTTCCACTTATAAATAACATTCATATATCATATTTATAAGTTCACTTTCTTATATAACTTATTTTGAAACATTTATCGTTGTTTATATTATAATAATAACAACTTTTATTAGAGAACAAACAAAAAATGATAATAATCAAATATTAACATTCACTAACAACCAAACAAACCATACATAACTATAATAGTTTTTGAAAAATTATTATTTTATATATATAATATAATTTTGGTAAAATTATTTCATTTACCGACTTTTAAAAAATTACCGTGTCGATTTACCTTATTCAAGTGTTTAGAAATCCCTATTGATATCGTGGCATCCCATATATCGACTATAATTCATAAGCCGCTCAACGGATAAATTAACATAATATAAAACATTTTTATAGTCACTAATTAATTTGCACTCATACACACACACACAAACCTATCCTAGGGTCTCACTTACCCTATCTCAAATGAGTAAATTCCCACCAAAGCCAGGTTTCTTGCTTAATCCTCAGCTCCGATACCAACTGTAATGACCCGCCAATCCGCACAGTTCAAGCTGACAATAACCACACATGTCCAACTTAAATCGAATGGAAAGATGGATAGTTATGGGAAAGAAAGTGGAAAGAAGAAAAGAAACCGAAACAACATAGAATCTCATAATCGCACTGGAACAATATATATATATATATATGTGTATATATATATATATATATAATATCAATGACCTTTACAAAGAGAAACTGTTATATGCATACATCAGAGTACAATAACAAATCTCCATCATCAGCCTGGATAGTTATAACTGCCTATGTTCACAATTGCTGATGATTTCAACAACAAACATTGGAAAATAAGCAAGTACGTGAATACGACTTGAAGACCTTCAACTCGTCTCTTGAGCTTCAATGCAACCATAGAAATTTGAAAATACACTCGGTTTGACTCGAGCATTATAATAAAATAACACCCGAGTCAGTCTGGAAAACCAGCGTGAGAAAACACACCTATTGGATTATAAAGTTCTAGAAAACCATTTGAAAATAAAAAGATCTCGTAAAACCACGCCGCACATGAACACGGATGGGTTTTTACCTTACGATAACCAAAACATTTTCTATAGAAAATCCATTTATATTGTAATAATGTCTAGAGGTCAAAGTAAAATATGAATACAACTGAAATGCTTGCATCTCACTTTCAGCTTAGTTAGACACAACTAAGTCCGTATGGCGCTTACTGGAAAATAGATTCCATACAATGACTGGGCTATTAGGAATCACCCGTCACGGTGCATCTCTTGATGAAATAACACCGAGGACCTCGCCTGTATCCCCTGCCAACACAGGACTGGCCTACCCTTTACTGGATAGTACCGAAGATGATCACCCTGCGTTTTGGGCCCCGAAGCATATAAATTAGAGAGATAATAGCGACTCTGAAAAGGGATGATCATACCATAATTGAGAGTGACCTACTTAGCACTGTTACATCTTCCATGTTTTAGTCATTCCTGGTTGATGAGGCATGAGACTATGTTTTACCTTTTGTGTAGTAATTCCACTTGGAATGCTAATACTACTCCCCATGCAATAATGCAATACCAGCATTCATCCATACAAATTCGTTCTGAGGATGAAAGAAACACTTGAGAGCTCCGTCTGCAATTCCATCATCTTTAAGATGTCTTCACTTAGAAACGCATTCGCTGGATCGAAGTGGTTTTCGGATAACATACCCGATCCCGGTCTCTTCGAAACAACTTTCAATAGTTCATGATAAACTCAACCCCAGTTCTATAGGAAATAAACAGTCAAAGATAAGAGTGGAGATCATCTCCTAACCGTAAGTGGACGAATTTCCTTAGCATTGTCCTAGGAGAAAAAAAATGAGATTTATACGCATAATACAACATCATTGGAGATGACTGTGCCCTGTGACTCACGTCTTTCCCCTAGATATTTCCAAAGTTACGTTTGGTTCCAATTTCGATAGTCGGTTATTTAACTAACAAATAACAAACATTCAATCAGGAATTTAATTCCATGAAAAACAACATTTATTAAGCACCAAGAAACACTAGGCCTTAATCAGTTAATCCTTTATTAATTAAATTCACTTTGTAAATATTCGTCCCAAAATCCTTTTACAAAGAATCTCCTTTATATCTCTAAAACATTTTACAGACTTCTCTTATAAAGCCCAAATCTATATATAAAGCATTATGTATAAATCTCGAAAACATTTATAAATAAATAATAAACAATTACTTTATAACACTATTATATATAACAATAAACATTATAAATAAATATGTGTTAACTTTAAACATCTTAAAAATAGTAATTGTAAATTTCAAAACTTTCTTAATAAAAAATAATAAATTATCTTCAACATTTTTATAATTACTAATAATTAATTTCCAAATCTTTACTGATAAATAGTTATAATCAATTTCAAACCATATTAATATTTTAAATAATTAACCTTTTAAAATATTTTAAATATTTATAAGCAACCTTTAAACAATATTAATATTAATAAACAACCTTTAAATGTAAGTATATTTCCTTGATAAAAATCCATAATTAATTCAACATAATCATTTCCATATTTATAAACCATGTTTATAAATCTCTTTCCATTTTATAAAAACTTCCCTTCATAAAAATTCCTTTATGAACCCATTTGTACCTCTGTTTCTTTATAAATCCCGCTTATTTATAAAACCTCATCTAAAATATAATTTCAACCATTTTAACCTTTCTCCCATAGGTGTAAATTTCTTTGAACATTTCTTTCGATTTATAAAATATCATTTAACAATCCCAAATTTACCCTCATCTTAAATTTCCAAAATAGAATATTATTTCTCATCTTATAATAAATTCACCGTTCGATTTATTTCTCCAATCTATTAAATGATAATAGTTTTCCTTTAATTTATAATCCCAATTTCGAAATCCATACTTTTATTAACAAAATACGACTTTACAAATCTTCGCTTCATTTGTAAAATATCACTTTTATAAATTATCACACTTATAAATCCATTTCTTTATAATCAAATCCATTTATAAATCCATTTGCCAAATAATTTCAAATACATTTATAAATCCATTTACCAAACAATTTCAAATCCATTTACTAAACATTTATAAATTCCAATATTAATTTTATCTCTTTATATATAATACATCACTTTAATAAATCCTTTCTGAAACTTATTCAAAAACTCTATTTAATAATAGTTGTCAAAAACTACACTTTCATAATACCAAAAATCATATTTTTATTTGTTTTAAAAACAAATACGTTTCCTTTTAAAAAATATAAAAAATTATCAAAACATATATAATTCCAAAAATACTGCAAAATCCTTTTTAAATCAAAATCATTTTTTTATTATTTCCAAATACCAAAAATTAGACCCAGTGCTACTAAAGCACTAATATGTAAAATCATGTTCATGTCATCCAATATAACATTCAACATATCATATATCACAATAAATATGAAAAATAAAATCAATAGCGTGAGAAATTCTGTTGGATCCCTCCAACCTTTCCCCCTGCATCACATACATTATATAATCATAAAAATATAAATCAACCGCTTCGAGGCAGGATCCGTATACAAATGGTCATCCGCTCTTACACAGGAATATAATAGGGTCTCATCCGGTCCAAGGGTGATAATATATCCAAATAAACTAATAATTTAGTATATAATCCAAACATTCGATAACGATCAGAAATAAATATCCAACCATCTAATAAATAATATTTATTAACTATATAAATTCGTTGATTAGCCAAAAAGGTAAGATTAACTCACATTGATTGTAATAGTCGTCAAAATATTCCGTTTTGAATTAAAATCGAATGAATGTCCAATTTTTAACCCAAAATTTTAACTAGCTTCGAATTTGTTTAATCCAATCCCATAGTGTAGCCTTCGTCGATACGATCAAAAGGTAACTCATCACGTTCGAAATGGACCTTGTACAAGAATTTAAGGTTTAATTAACATTCAAGCTAATTAAAATAATAATTAACATAACTAATTTACATTTCAACTTATGCTTCCCTCTATCTTCCCTCAAGCGCATAACCAAACCGAGAACAAGAAACCCATCATCGACTTCAATCATCGAATGTTGCCTCCTCCACGCTCCATCGGAGCTCGATCCAATGTCGCCATCACCTCCACCATCACTAACTATACCTACGCCAGACCGCAGGCCAAGATCAGTTGACCATATCGCTGCCTATGCCTTGCCCTCGTGCAAATGAACGTGGGGGATTCCTGGCCACCATGCAAAGAATTTTGACTATCCCACCGTCGATCTTATATAGCTCGTCGAGCTCTCCATCTCCCTAGTTGACGTGGAAGCATAAAAGTGCATGGATGGAGAGAAATCGAGGGAGGAAGGTCATCAATTTTCAGCCATTAAATTTTAAAAAGAAGGCGGTTGAAGTTAGGCTAGGGTTTGGATTGTAAAAATAAGGTTTTTAAGTTCTTATATAGAAAATTTCATGGCAGTATTCATTCGTAAAAAATTTGAACTCCAGATGAAGCGTGTCGTTTGGCGTTCTATATGTTATACCCCTAATCCATACACAATGAAATATATATCGGAATCCAATTCCGTCATATTCAGAAGATAACTTTCTAAAATCAAATTATATTAATTAAAACTCCTTTAATTAATTTCTATGCGTTTTTAACTCGCACGACTAAATGATATGTCCGATCGCCACGAAATTCGACAGCATATAATACTTCACTATTACAAATCAAATGAAATTGGTTTCGTTGCAAATGGTGCCCCAAAAGACTATTTTTACACGTTAATTAAAATGATTTATTCCCAAATTCAGTTTAAATCACTTATAATTCGAATTAAAAATTCACTACCTTCATCCTTATTTAAATAGAATTTGAATCAACTTTCGAAATCATTTTCATTTGTACTAAATCCAGGATTTAATTATTCATACAATTCCAAATATTAAATTCAACAATTAATTATCAATTAAATGGCTATATTTTGAAACCTAGATTCTTAAATCTACAAAATTAACTTTTCAATATTTAAAATCAATTAAATATTCCAAATTCAAATGACTAAAATTCTGGGTCGTTATAAAAACAATATTTGGAACTTATGTAAAAGAACGTTAGTAATTAAAAATAATATTATGAGATTATATTAAAAATAAGAGAAGCAACCTAATTAGAAGCAATATAGGAAACTGAAGGCAAGGCAAAGGAAAATGGACATTTTCCTTTGTTGGGCGCATTTATTGGAAATATCTTTTTAAAAATCTCCCTCATATGGTATTAGAAATTCCGCCAAGGATTGGAATTGCATATTGTATTAGTGATAAGAAATGATAGAATGAGGGTTGTTTTTCTCCACTCCAGTTTTTATTGTTTGAAAATTAAAAAGGATGTTTGAAAATATAAAGTATATCTTTGAAAAAAATGGTTTGTAATAACAATTGAGTTTATAAAAGAAAAACTTAATAAATGGTTTGAGAAAAATCCCAATTTTTGAGAAGTAAAAGTTGAAAAGGGTATTTAAATGGAATAGGACTTTTAATTTTTTTTAATGTAGTCTTAAAAGTTAAGACATTAATTTATTTTTGAGTTTGCAAAAAAGTTTTTAAGTTGTACTTTTAAACATAAAAGTTTTGGGATTAAAATACGTCAAAATTTTTAAATTTTAGTTTTTGTAAAAAAAAAAATTCTAGCAAAGGCCAAACCAAAATTTTAAATATGGAGTGGATAGGAATGACTGCCTAGGTAAATCGAAATAAAGTTATGGCTATGAAGAAGATGGCAATGACTACTCATAGAATAAAAATAAGGAATCCTTATAGAGTGTAAAAAGTATTGGTGAGAACCTAGCAATATTTTGTTAGACATGTGTGCAAGCCAGAAGAAGAACCCACAAAGGAATGGTAAATGGTATTAAAGTATATTTCTGTAAGCTCTAGGATATGCCCGTATAAAGGATCAAAAATAAAGTTAAGTAAATACCAAGATTTGAGAGCAATATAAAGGTATTTGGATTTATAAAAGATGGTAATAAAGGTTCATGAGATGGCAAATACACATAACGAACATTGTGGTAATGGAAGTAATAGGTGGATCTTATTCATTAAAGGCCATAAAGAAAAGTTAAGGTATGCGGGTTGGAGAATGATGGCATGTTAGAAAGGTTCATAGGTGGTGGTGGTTAGTAGGTAGTAACAGTTGTTGTATTTCCTTCTAGTAGTTGTTTTTCTTTTTTGTTGGATTGTAAGCATTAGTTGTCTCTGTTGGTATAAAAGCGTGTATCAAATCATAGGAAATGTTCATTTTTATGTGTTTTTAGTGTCGACCTCAATATGTTGAGAAAATAAAATGGCAAAGAAATCTCAAGAAAGACACTTAACTAATCCAAAAAGAAAAGAAAATAGTAGAGACTGGAAGTTAAGAAATAAATAAATAAACTATTTTTAACCTACTACTAAGATGAAAACGAAACAAAAATTGTAAGTCCCAAAAAAAATTTGGAAAATAAATTTCAATGAATCAAAGATAGGGAAAGAATGTTGTGAATCCATGAGTCAATGTTCTTGTACCATAAAAGCTAAAATTTATGAATGAAATTATGTGCCGATTGTTATCATAAATGAATTTTTTTTGAAAAGTTGAAATTTACCTGTAGGTAGATAGAGTCCACTGTAGACGTTAAAATATTGACTAGTCCGCAATTTCTTGTAGTGTGGCATAATTAGTTTGAAAAATGTATATGTATACTTTTTAAATTTCAAAATTCTTGGTTTTGGAAATTAAAGTACCTTTATGAAAAGTTTTTGAAACTTCTTGTGATGGAAAATTTTCCACTCTAAAAATTTGTACAAATATTTTGAAAACTAATATAAAATAATTTTGGGCAGAAAAGAAAGAAAGAAATTTTAGAAATGCCACATACTTGACATGGAGAAATAGTTGACAAGTTAGCTATTTTAGATTTTATTATGCAGCAAAAGTGGAAGTAAAATAGAATATGAGTAGAGATAAGAGAGTTGTTTAACCATAGTGTCACATTTTCCATACCTTATTGGTAGGTGAACTAAGCTGCTTTTAAATTAATACTTTTAAAAAAAATTAAAGATTTAATATAAAATTAACTATACAAACCGTACTTAAAAAAGTAGAAAAAGAATTGGGAGCAAAGAGAAAGTTCAAAGTACAGAGGGAAGCTGGATACCCAAGAGAAAAGTAGATGGAAATATGGAATTTGTCATCTAAATCCTTTTTCTGGCATGAGGAAAAAGGTTTACAAAATTTGAATTTTCTAAATTTGAATGTTGGCATCTGTGTGTTAGGATTTTAATGGTAGGATTAGATGAAAAATTGAATGAACTATGCTTTTATTTGTAGAAGTGTGGGAAAATTTGGATGTAAAAACAAGTTGTTGGTTCAAAAGTTGCATGCATATAAACTACCAGTATATTTAGGCTGTGCATCATATTTTCATAACTATTTTAAAAAAGATGCATTCATAAAAGGGGTGCCGATTTAGAATTACTTAATATGCATATCATATATGTTGTGATACACAATGCACTTATGCATGATTGGTTGCAAACTTGGTTGCTTATAAATTAATTTGTTAGTTTAGTATAGTTGTACCTTATGTTACACCGCTCAGTCCTCGAGGAACTTGGGAGACGAAATTCTTTTAACTACGGAGAATGTAACACCCCGTAACTTTGCGACAATTAATCAAAAAGAAATTAATCAATGATAACATCGAAAAATAATTTTTTTTTCTAAACTTCGAAATTTAGCAACAAAACATATACCTGTTGGGTTTATGGAGATTTTCTGATCGATTTTCATACATAAAGTTTTCCGATCGAAGTTCAAATCGAAAAGTTACTAACGTTTGAAGTTTTTGAACCGAAAACAATTGTATATGTAATTATGGTAATAAAAGTTAATGAATGCTAACTGCTAATTGCTAATGCTAATGAAAAATTGAATATTAAGAAATGTTAATGTTAAATCAAATCAAAGAGGGGATATATGTATGTATGCATATGTATATTGAAAATAAATTATATCGGTGCATCAAAATGGGAATAAAATGCAAACAAATCACGCAACAAAATTAACAAACAATAGGTCAACCACTAATACACCTAGGTCAACCGGTTACGATCGACCATAGGCCTTAAGCAGTCGACCGTTGCCTATGTTAAATCGTGATTTTAAAATAAGGAATTGACAAACATGATGCACTATAATGTTTTACTTGTGCGCAAGTAATGAAGGGGCATCTCTGATTTAAATAAATATTGCCAGGGATAAATATGATGCTCCATGTTAACTCCAAACCTTTATAAATACATGTATAATTTCTCACTTCCCTTCTTATATTTTCTAGTTACAGTGCTGAACTCCGCCATTCTCTTTTCTATACAATTTCTAAAATTCTAAATGTAGTAAAATATTATATCATATATATGTATGTAAGTAGAAAAAAGTGAGAAATGAGAGAAGATAAGATTTGAAGTAATTCCAAAAGGAAACAAAGGTAGATTCATAAATTTGAAGCTTTAATTTAAGATTGATTCAATTCTTTCCCAGGTCTATATTTTTAATATATGTATACCCTTTTGTTCTTTTGAATTTGAAGTAAGAGGGGAGTCAAATAAAAAGGAAATAGGTCTAGATCTTGAGAATTAGAGATAGTTAAAAGGTGAGTGGGAAATTATATATTTTGTTATAAGATTATATTTATATCATTGAAATCTGTTTCAATTGTGTTTAAAATTATTTTAGATATTTTATTGTTAATGCGAAAGGAACAGATATAAATCTTGGTTTGGTATTTTTAATTAAACACGTGTATTGATTAGAATGATAAACAATGAATTTGATAATAAGCTATATACACATACTGATTATAACATAGATTTAATGAAGTTGATTATGGAATAGATTTAATGAATTAAAGTTATAAATATGTATATATTTGAACTTAATTCTTTAAATAGCTTTTGTAAATTTTATTTATATCAATTTCACAATATAGCTTTCAAAATATAGATATACGCACTTTCAAATTCTATGATATAAAATTAATAAAATTCTGTTTTGGAATTATAATACATGTGTATATCTATATTTTGAAAGTTATATTGTGAAATTGAGATAAATAAAATTTACAACAGCTATTTAAAGAATTAAATTCAAATATATACGCTCGGATCAGACCGAGTATTACAGATTTTCAAGTAAGGACGTTCTGAAGCTCAGGTGGTGAGCTGGATGGCAGGAACATATGGAAAGTTTTCCACTGTGATATATTGTAGTTTATCCGGGACAAGTTATTTTATCTTTCCAGTGATTATGAAATGTTGTAGCTCTGATGTATTGATGTAAATTAACTGATACAGTTTTCCTTTGTATAACTGTTATTTTATTTGATATTATTTTTTGATCCGCTGCGAATGTGAGAATCTGTGTTTTTGTGTTTCTGTTTCTCCTCTTTCTTTTATCTCTTTTCTTCTTTTCCCTAACTATGTGGAATTTTTGGAATTGAAAATTCTGGGTCGTTACATTTATGTGACGACTCGGATTTTCGCGTTCAAAAATCAACATCCATACTTCACTTGTATTCGAATGCCGCAGATTCAAGCATTCGATTCCGATTCACCAGAGCTTATAACACATTAAGTATAACAACATAGCGGAAGAAAACAATGAATACATCATTGATACAACAATGAATACAATATCCGATATAATAAGATACAATAGATCCATAAATATCAAAGCAGAACAAAACAACGGAAAGATTGCACCCACAACAAAGGCTTCAAAGAGATCCAATGCCCAAACTGCAACTCCATCTCTAATGCTCCAAACCAACATGCCAAAAGCTTCGAAGACTCCAATCCAAAAGCAGTTGTATCCAAACCACAAGCTCGAACCACCATCAAGTTGGACTTAAGCAAGGTCACTCATCCAAAGACTGAAGAAGATTTCCAAAGATTGAAGCCTACCAAATCTACACCTACTATTTGATTACCTGAAAATCCCAACTCTAGACTGCCTGTGTAGAAAATCGTGGGCATCAAGAGTTTAGAAAGGGAACAATAAACTCCAAGTCAGTCATGGGACTGGTGTAAGCAAACGAAAACTGTTTTATCTTTTAAACAACAAACAATAAAAGAAATAAAAAGGAATTTCGCTATGCTTTTTGGAAGATGAAACTACCATAAGGTCTCCAACCGCATATACCATGCAAACGCAGAATTGGAGAAGATTTCTCCTTATGATAGTCAAACATGCTTGATACACAAAAACCTTTTGATATTATTATCAGTGCATAGTGCAGAATTTTTTTTGAAAGTATAATATTAATCTTAGCCTGCATAGACATTTCGAACTATGTCTACTATAGCTACCAATTAAACAGCGGGTCACCGCCATAAGTAAAAGGTAGGTTATACAACTAAAACCGTACAAGGTGCATATTGAAAAATTGGATTTCCAACAATGGTCAGGCTAAGGAACTTTCTCATCAAATGGAACGCCTCTGGAGGGACGTCCCCAAGAACCAAATCGTATCTCTTCCAACACAAGGCCGGGTCACCTCTGCAACTAGGTAACACCTACAAGTAAGCCACCCCGGTCATTACCGACCTTTATCCCAGGATGCACCAACAAATAGCAACAACCACACAATTAAATGTCTAGGCTCCATACCATGATACCACTTTTTATCCAGAAGGAAATGGACATATCCTAGGGGTGCGACTCCTAAAAACCTTGCCGCAACATTCCTGTTTCGACCATTTTCGGGTTGTGTGGCTCGACGAAGTCTCGTCCACAAAGCTATGCTTTTCAAAAAAGCCATGCGTCGATCGACACATGATCAATAGCACTTCGTATGCCAAGTTACCAAATTGGGAATGTATCACTAGTAACCATCAACTACATAACCGATGAGCTCGTACGTCTAAGAAAAGGGTGTTAAGGTAAGAGAATAAATTCTCCGCCACTAAACAGATATGTATTTGACAGAAACCAGCTTTACATCTCAAAGTGTAACGTCAGATATACATCCATACAAGTCTGTTCCGGGTTCGAACAGAACCGAAGGCACTTCAAAGAAGCCCTTGCAAATCATAATAATCCCTAATCACGTCCGGACTCCCCATCACAAAGGGTGATCAAATCTCTGTACCGGAGACTAGTCAGTGTAGAGACATTCGATAGCTAATCCTTTCGTTTTTTAAAATACCCAGCCTTCACCACCATCTTTAAATGCTATCCATTACGTCGTATCACTATTCGGAATGGGTTTTACGACACAAAGGTCCTTTTCCGGCTAAACCGAATAATGATCGCTTGTTTTTAAAAATAAGTGTTACATTCAGATTTCAAAAAAATCACTACAAATTTCCACTTTGATCTTTTAAACAAAAGATCCATCACTATCACAAAGATTCGATGTGGTTTTCGAATATTCATTTGGAATCCGACCCCCGGTCCCATCGAAATTCAAATGCCATTTAAAGGCCAATATTTATAGTCGGTTATTTAACTACCAATCAATATTCAGAACAATCGCCAGATTTTAAATAATTTTTCCCCCAATAATTTTTTTTAAAATATATTTGCAAGATTTTTTTTTTAACACTTCATCACTTTGAAAACAAATTTCAAATCACTTTCCTCATGCGGAATAAATTTCCAAATATTCATTCATTTCCACTGAAAATTTTGCCGAGTTCAAATACTTTAATATAATTTAGATTACTTATCCAAACATATATATACTTGGAAACATTCAAAATTAAAACTATTTTAAACACTTTATTTAAAAATATTAGTTATGAAAATACTGTACTAATATCTCATATAAACTTCAAGCCCAAACTAATTTAAAATAAAATTAGTAGATAGGGTATAACTATTTAAATAACCATTTTCTAAATCAAATCTCAATTCAATCTTTAAATAATCACTTCTTTGATTAGCTAAATAATATTCACTTTAAAGAGTTAAAAATAATTTACAAAAATAATTTCTTCAACAATACTCTTTTAAAACCAATTTCTAGAACATTTAATTTATACTTCGAAAACTACTTTGAAAACACTCTCGGCTTTCCAGAGAAAATACACCTTCCATTTCAAAATGGTCCATTTAGATCAATTAATAAATCCTCTTTGATTTCTTTTAAATTTACATTTCAAATTTGTAAATTCCTTTCGACACTTTTAAAAGTAAACCAATATTAATTTTTAAAACAAATTTCCCTTTCCCTTATAAATTCCATTGTGAATTTAAATTTCCAAATATCACTAATATACGATTTTCAAATCGATTTTTAGATATTCACTTTCAAATACCAAATCAAATTTCAAATTGATTTCCTGCATTATATAGCGGATGAGACCCTATGCGCCGCATAATAGCGGATGATATTATATAAACCCATATACCACGATATTCCGCCTCGAAGTGGAATTGGTATTATATATGTATTTGGAGTGAATGATTTCCCGCATTATATAGCGGATGAGACCCTATGCACCGCATAACAGCGGATGATATTATATAATCCCATATACTGCGATATTCCACCTCAAAGTAGAATTGATACTTAATTGTTGTGCCAACATCTGTGGATGCTGGAAAACAGGTTGGAGGGATCCAACTGGATTTCTCAAACATTTGAATCTGTGCATGGGGCATATCTTTTTATACGCGTCGATGTTCTACTCAACAAGTCGGTGCATGGGGCGTATCTTTTTGAGTGCGTCAATGTGATGTCCCGGAAATTTAGGCAATAATTATTTAATAATTTCTTTGATAATTGTTTTAAAATGTGAAATATTGTTTTAATAATTTAATTCAAACTGGAATTCTCTTTTGGAAATTTTGATTATTTAGTTTGATTAATGATATTGTTTTCAAAGTTAAAAATATTTAAGTAATAAATTTATCTTTCTATGCTGTTTTAAAAATATTTTATTTATAATGTATAAATGTTTATACATTGTAAATAGAGCATTTTGGTTCTAATTTTAATTTATATTTAATAAAGGATATTTTCTAATTTTTATATGAGTGAATAATTTGTAAATTGATTAATTTGATTTAAATTATATTGTAAACTTTTCAAAAAGTTTGTTTTAAAAAAGTCTTTCTTATATCTTTATAGAAAAGTAAATGAGTATTTATTTTGTTTATAAGAATAAAAATAGTTTAATTTTATTTTATAATAAAAGTTTGATTTGTTTTATTTTAAAATTGTTTTTCTCTTTGAAATAAGAATTAATTCATTTTTGTTAAAGTATAACATTGATAAAATTGAATTCAACTTTTCTTTTCTTTTAAAAATTTTCTTTTCTTTTGAAATTTAGTTTCATAAAGAATGTTATTTTAAAAATAATTAAACAAGCATTTAAATGTAAGAGTATAGTTTTATAAAAAATTTATATGTATTTACTTAAAAACTAATGTTAATAAAAATTTGAAATATGCTTAAATAATTTGAAATAGTTTAAGATAATTCAAATACATTTACAAATTTAAAATTTGCTTTTAAACATTGATATATACATGTGTTAGTCATTTAAACTATTAAGTAGACACTTGTAAAACAATTAGCATAATAAGTTAACATATGGCAATTGTTTTAAATCTCATAATTTAAACTATATTGATAAGAGAATGTCACAAATGCATTTGATAAAAACATTTTTTTTCTTCAAATTGAAAACCTGAAAATAAAATTTCAGTAAATCAAAACCCCTCAAAACAAAGCATGTTAAAATCTGCAAACCTATCAACTACAAATCTGCAATTCAATTTCTTCATAACAAATCAAATCTAGAAAACCCAATTTCAAACCAAATCTGCAAATCTCTTTCTTCATATACTAACTGCAAATCTGTGCATTTGAGAAATGGATCTGCATACAACAAATCTGTAATATAAAATCTGAGCTATTAGTATGGGTCTGCATGCATCATCAACAACAACTGGCAAGCAATTTCTGTAATCTAAATGAAGCCAAGATCAACATGCATTTCTGGAAATTGGATCTGCATCTATTTGCTCTGCATCTTCAATTTAAAAAGGTGAGTAAACTTTTAATTTTAAAAGCAGTTTTGTTTTAAAATAAATTAACATGCAAGTATTAGAACTCATGTTCAAAGCAAAACTGTCATTAAAAATATATATAAAAACTGCTATGGATGAAACTGCAGTGATTCATTTTGTTTGAGGAAAATAACTTCACAAATGGAAAAGCTTAAATAACCTGTTGCATGTGAATTGATAGTAATAAGTAAGCTTGTATGATTGAATTGTGATGAATGTTCTGTGTATACATATATAACTATATGTATATATATATGATGCTATGGCCAGGAATCTGCATACCTGTTTGTTTCTAAAACTAAGATTTTTTTTAAAAAAAAAATATGTTGTGATGGTTGCCTGTTGATGATTGTTATATGTGAGTAAGCTTCTTTATCTTTTAAAAACAGTTTCTTTAAATAAAAAAAAAATGTTACAGTTCTAATTAAATTGTTGGGGAAAGCATTTCTGTTTTAAAGCAGAAATAGAAAATTTGAAGTACCTGTAGGCTAGTGAATTTTGGGAGGGGGCATAAGATGCCTCCTGTAGTGGAATTTTGATGTAAGTATGTTAGGGGATTTTGGTGATGAAGGATCAGAGAGTCAGGTGATATGGATGGGGTATTTCCAGTTTTTCAAAACTCTGGTATTAAGGGTTGCAGTGTTGAATTTTGAGGGTTTGCACCTTCTCTCTGTTGCATCGAGTAGGAGGGAAATTTGGGAGGTTGCAGAGGGGTTGTAGGTGAGTCATTAGCCGGAGTTGTAAGTGGTCTGGTGATTGGTGATGTGATTGCTAGATGATGATAGGTTTGGGTGGTTGAACTCAGGTGAACTTCTGGATTGTATGCAGGGTATTTTGACTCAGGGGGTTACTCGGGTATTCTTGTTATTGACTCGGAGTAGATGGTTTAGGAACTCGAAGTAAATACTATGGTTTCTCGGGTAAGTTGGTTGCAGGGGTATAACCAGAGAGATTTTGCAGTTTTGAATTTTAATGAAACTCATATTTTAAAATTTCAACGTGATTCAAGTATAAATTAAAACTGAATTTAAATGAAGTTTTGATTCAAGTTTTTAAAAATGAAACTTTTAAATTTAAACAAAGTTTTAAATTCTGTTAAATCAAGATTATAAAACTATTTCAGGATTTAATCCTGCAGTTTGTAGTTTTAAATGAAATTCATTTTTTTTTAAATTGCAACTTGATTCAAATATGAGTTGAAACTGAATTCAAGTGTAGTTGAAATTCAAATTTTAAAAATGAAAATCTTAACTTTAAACAAGATTTAAATATGGGTTTAAGTCAAGATTTTAAAACTGTTTCAGGTTATCTTTTAAAACCAGAGTTTGAATTTAAACAGTTTTTATATGTTTTAAATTTTTGAACAGATTTGAATGTTTTAAGTAAGTTTTAAACTCAGTTTGAAATCAATTTAAAAATTGTTTCCAGGTTTCTTTGAAACACAGTTTTAATTTCAAAACAGTTTTTAAATTTAAAATGAATAAACATATTCAAATGTTTACAAGGTGAATTTGAAGATGAAATTTGGTTTCAAGTGAGTTTTAAACTTAGAAGAATTATTTCTTTTAATATTTGAAATATGAAGTGTTAATTTAAATTTGGAAATTGAAATAATCAATCAAGTTACAAAACTCAACTTATTTTAATCAAGTAAATTATGTAAATCATTCTCTTATATCTAAGTAATGAATGTTGTTTAAACATTTATTTTATTTTATTTTAAGGTTTATAATTATTAAATTTTGGATTATTGTTTAAATAATTAAACATTTGAATCTTTAAATAAATTGGAATTTGAATTTAATTTTTTAGAAATGTATTGTTTTAATAAATTTTGAATTTAAATGAGTCATTTGTTAAGTAATCTAAATTATTTTGGAAAATCATTAAGATAATTAAGGATGTACTTAATTATTTGATTTTAAAGTTAATGGTTTAGATTAATTTTTAATTAGAAATGATTTATTAATCTAATTTAAATTTTCTTAAGTATATAATTAGTGAAATGTTAATAAATAAATGGTGACAATTATCTAAGGATAATTTAGTAATTAATTAAGGAAATTAATTTTGATAATTAACTAGATTAATTAGTTGAATCTAATTAATTGTAATTTGTTAGGTAATTAAGGAATTAATTACTTATTGTAATTAATTTGGATTGTGATTTATTTAAGTTAATTAATTTAGTTTAATTAAATTAAATAAATCATTTGATGATTTTAAGAGTGTAATTACTTAATGTAATTAATGGAGCAGGATTACTCAGTAAAGTAATAATGATAATTACTGGAATGTAATTAGTAATTTGGATAATTACTTTTGTAATTAATTAAGGAATTAATTAATGATTAATTATTGGTTAATTAATTTATAAATAAGTAATTAAGATAGTTAATTACTTAATTGGATATTAATCAAGGTGATTAATAATTAGATTAATTTCTAAATGTAATTAATTTAAATTAAGTAATTTATTTAAATATTAAAGATCATTAATTAATATTAATGATGTAATTAAGGATTGTTTGATTAAGTAATAATTAAATAAGTGATTAATCAATTATGAAATTAATTAAGGACAAATATAATTAATTATAATTAATTAATAAATGGGTAATTAAAGGTTAATTACTTATGATTAAGGTTAATTAAATTATGAAATTAATTAAGAATTAATTACTTATTGTAATTAGTAAATGATTAATCAAGGTTGTTTAATCAAGTTAAATACTTAGGATTAATTAATTAACTGGGTTAATTAATTAATGAGTGTTAAGCAGGATTTAAATATGGTAATTATTTTATTTTATTTTAAATTAATTAGAGGAGATTTTAATTAATTTAATTCATTTTAAATTAATTATAGTTGTTGGTTAGTAAATCATTTCTTATGGATGTTATTGGTTGAATGGATGTGATCTCAGTAATGAGATGAGTCGTATCTATATGATATGAATGATTGGTTAAGTATGATAATTTGTGATGGATTGTTAGGTGGTGATGATTATCTGTTTATGGATGCTACAGATTATCTGTTTATGTTATGAATGTGATTATCTATTGTAATATATAGTTTATATATCTATGTGAATTAGATAACAATGAAATAAGTTAATTGTTTAAAACCCTTAAGTACAACTTGGACATTAAAATGGCGTTTGGTTTCGATGAGACCGGGATCGGGTTTCCATATTTGGATATCCGAAAACCACATCGATTCCAATTAAACGTTAGGTCGTTAATCCAAGTGGAGCAAGTGAAGACTCGAGGTGTAAGGGCTATACATCAGTATAACTCTGTGGGTGATTCCGTAATGAGTTTGACGGAATAGTACTTATAGATTCGAGATGGAGATTTAGAGTACAAGGGTTATCGTCGTTAACTCTGAGGGTGATTCCAAAACGAGTGTAACGAGATAATGCCTTAGGTTTCGTTCGAACCCGGAACGAACTTGTATGGATTGAATGCTTTCATAACATCGTCAGGTGGACGATGAGCATTCTAAGATAATGTGTCCTCTAAAGGTAATCGTAGCCTCAAGCCTCATCAACCAGGAATGGCTAAAAGAGGGGAGGTGCAGCAAGGCTTCGTGGGTAGCACCCACTTGAGAGCAAGATTTTCCCCTATCTAGAGGTCCCTTTTTATTCGGCTTAGTGGGCAGTTGGAACTGCGCACCAACTGCGGGGTTGTCTTGTTTGGAACTATTCAGTAAGGAATGGGTCCGGCCTTGTGTTGCAGGGGAGTGGGAGTACTCCTCAGTACGTTGATCTAGGCCACGTACTGTGACGGGCGGTACCCCAGTAGCCCTGCCATTGATGGAATCCATAATCCAATAAGTGCCTGTATGGTTTTGATTGTGCCCAACTATGTTGGAACGTGAGATGTAAGCATTCCAGCTATTTCTGTATTTTATTTTGAAAACCCTAGACACTATTATAATATCACTGGATTTCCTATCAAATGTTTTGGTTAGCTTAAGGTAAAAACTTTTCCATGTTTATGTGTGGGAAGTCTTACGTGATACTTTTTGTTTTCAAAGGATTTTCTAAAGTTAAGCAACTTTTATTCCCGTTTACTCACACCAGACCCCTGTCTGACCTGAGTGTTTATTTTCTGTTTTATTAAACTCTTCGGTACTCATATTACGTATGGGTAGTCAAGTGTTTCAGGATTTCTTTGACGAGTTCTGGAGGAGATAATGGAGCATTAGGCTTCAGCGTGTAGATATATGTAGTGGTTCCGCTGTGTTTGAGTTGTGTCTGTTTCTCAGATGTATTTGAATTGTAATTGCTAGACAGATGTTTATAACTGTCTAGTTTGTGTTGTATTAGTAGTTTAACTCTGATGTATATGATACTGTGTAAAGTTTTATGTGATATATTATAATTTATTCGATTCCGCTGTGAGATTCTGATGTTGTCTGTTCTTTCTTTCCTTTCTTTTCTCTTTTCTATCCATTTCTTTCTTCTTAACGATGCAACTTTCTGGAGTGTGGAAGTTGGGTCGTTACATTGTGGTATCAGAGCATTAGGTTGAGTGAATACCTAGGCTCTGTAGTGGTGTTTTCTTGAGAGAGCGTATTTGTAATTTTTAATATATATATTATTTATTTCTGCCTATTTGATTGGGTTACCTGTTCAGGTTTTCCAGTAAGAGTAATAAAGGTAGATAGGGTAGTGGTGTGTGTAACACAACTACCATTGATTGGAGTTTGAATGTTTGTGGTTGGAAGTGATCTGTTTAGGGCATTATTGGGTATTTTGAGTAGTTTTGCAGTTTGGTGAGAAAGATTTCACTAATCTCTGAAGGAAATCTTTTTAAGATTCGGAGTTTATCTTTGGATTTGTAAGCTTGGTAGCACTCATGTGAGTTGTTTTTCTTGAGTTTGGATCAGTTGGGAGTTCTGAAGCCTGCATTGGTATTTTGGTAACCTTAGGAAGGAGTTCTGTCTATATTTGAGTTTGAGACTCAGTTTGGCAGAGTGTTTTGAGCCTTGTTTGGGAGCGAGATTCCTCAGAGATATCTGTCTATCTGGAATGCCCTATTGTGAAGAGGCTGGTGTAGCTTTGAGGTTTGATGAGCTTTTGGATAAGGAAGTTTTGGCAGTAGTAGCAGCAGTGGGTGACTTGTTCTTTGATGGTTCAGAAATCTCTGTGATACTTCTGTCAGTAGTCCGGACAGATGGTGGAGCTTGTCCATTTCTTCTGGAAGCTCAGCTGGGTGTGATGTTAGTGGTTAGAGGTGGACCACTAGTTTCCTCTTTTGAAGGCTTTAGCTGTTCTGATTTTTGAAGTGAGAACGATTTCTTGGGATCTGAACTAGGTGGAATCGCAATAGTGACTTGCGACGGTTCGGAAGTTCTCTAAGTGATCTCTGTTTGGAGTGAAGCATCTTAGAGGATGTTTAAGATATCGAAGTGGTATTTTATGGATATCTTCGAAGGAATTAAGATTGGAATCCGTATCGAGAGATTGAGTTCTCTATCGACTTGGTTCTTGGAGCTGTACCGATGGTTCAGCATTGCAGGAGATTCTTTGAGTGTGATCTGTTTAAGTTGGCAGGATTTATCGGATCTGGTTTCTGGTTGAATTTTTGCTGTGGTATTTGTGATTGAATCGGATAGGTCACTAAGATTTTATGGAATTTGATGAACAATGTTCCGGGATAAGTTGATCAAGTTTATACTTGTGTTCATCAACAGCATTCTCGAATCAGAGTTGCGTAGTGGAGGCATGGTGGCAGCTATTCCAGAATAGGAGCACCCGATTCTTTGGGAATTTGAGTTTTGTCTTTGATCAAAGGATTTCTACAGGAAATTTATTTTGGATCTGGAAACTTGATTGTTTTGTATCTGTTTGTTCCAGATAGAGTAGTTTGTCTGAAGACTCCTGATATCTGTAGTGGAGTTTGTGTGGTGGATTTTGATTGATCTAGGAGTTGAGGGCAGCCCAGGATCGATATGAGAGATTTGTGGATAAGAGATTGGGTCTTTCTGTTTTCTCTTGAGGATTAAGTGTTTGATCTACAAGATTGAATTTCCAGTTTGGATGGATGGAAATTTGTTTTGTTTTTCCACGTATCTCTGAGGGAGTACGTGTATGGGTTATCTCTGGTTTTAGAATCAGTAGTTCTGAGAGATTTGGAAGTTGATCAGGACTTGTCTGTAGTCCTGTGTTCTGTTTAGATTTGAAGATCTAGATATATAGGAGCTCTAAATCTGAGTGGTGTGGCTAATTTAGATTTTATAGGGCGAGTGTCCTGGTGTTTGTACCTGGGAAACTCTAGGGAATCTTATCCAGAATTTTGTCTGGATAATTAGAATTGTTTGTTTGAATTGGTTGCTGTGGTTGCTAGTATTTGGTTGATAATATTTTTGTTTTTTTTAAAAAAATTTAAAATCTGTATGGGATTATTAAATTACCTTTGCTTTTAAATTTCGGGGACGAAATTCTTTTAAGGGGGAAGGAATGTGATGTCCCGGAAATTTAGGCAATAATTATTTAATAATTTCTTTGATAATTGTTTTAAAATGTGAAATATTGTTTTAATAATTTAATTCAAACTGGAATTCTCTTTTGGAAATTTTGATTATTTAGTTTGATTAATGATATTGTTTTCAAAGTTAAAAATATTTAAGCAATAAATTTATCTTTCTATGCTGTTTTAAAAATATTTTATTTATAATGTATAAATGTTTATACATTGTAAATAGAGCATTTTGGTTTTAATTTTAATTTATATTTAATAAAGGATATTTTCTAATTTTTATATGAATGAATAATTTGTAAATTGATTAATTTGATTTAAATTATATTGTAAATTTTTCAAAAAGTTTGTTTTAAAAAAATCTTTCTTATATCTTTATAGAAAAGTAAATGAGTATTTATTTTGTTTATAAGAATAAAAATAGTTTAATTTTATTTTATAATAATAGTTTGATTTTTTTTATTTTAAAATTGTTTTTCCCTTTGAAATAAGAATCAATTCATTTTTGTTAAAGTATAACATTGATAAAATTGAATTCAACTTCTCTTTTCTTTTAAAAATCTTCTTTTCTTTTGAAATTTACTTTCATAAAGAATGTTATTTTAAAAATAATTAAACAAGCATTTAAATGTAAGAGTATAGTTTTATAAAAAGTTTATATGTATTTACTTAAAAAGTAATGTTAATAAACATTTGAAATATGCTTAAATAATTTGAAATAGTTTAAGATAATTCAAATACATTTATAAATTTAAAATTTGCTTTTAAACATTGATATATACATGTGTTAGTCATTTAAACTATTAAGTAGACACTTGTAAAACAATTAGCATAATAAGTTAACATGTGGCAATTGTTTTAAATCTCATAATTTAAACTATATTGATAAGAGAATGTCACAAATGCATTTGATAAAAACATTTTTTTCTTCAAATTGAAAACCTGAAAATAAAATTTCAGTAAATCAAAACCCCTCAAAACAAAGCATGTTAAAATCTGCAAACCTATCAACTACAAATCTGCAATTCAATTTCTTCATAACAAATCAAATCCAGAAAACCCAATTTCAAACCAAATCTGCAAATCTCTTTCTTCATATACTAACTGCAAATCTGTGCATTTGAGAAATGGATCTGCATACAACAAATCTGTAATATAAAATCTGAGCTATTAGTATGGGTCTGCATACATCATCAACAACAACTGGCAAGCAATTTCTGTAATCTAAATGAAGCCAAGATCAACATGCATTTCTGGAAATTGGATCTGCATCTATTTGCTCTGCATCTTCAATTTAAAAAGGTGAGTAAACTTTTAATTTTAAAAGCAGTTTTGTTTTAAAATAAATTCACATGCAAGTATTAGAACTCATGTTCAAAGCAAAACTGTCATTAAAAATATATATATAAACTGCTATGGATGAAACTGCAGTGATTCATTTTGTTTGAGGAAAATAACTTCACAAATGGAAAAGCTTAAATAACCTGTTGCATGTGAATTGATAGTAATAAGTAAGCTTGTATGATTGAATTGTGATGAATGTTCTGTGTATACATATATAACTATGTATATATATATGATGCTATGGCAGGAATCTGCATACCTGTTTGTTTCTAAAACTAAGATTTTTTTTTTAAAAATAATATGTTGTGATGGTTTCCTGTTGATGATTGTTATATGTGAGTAAGCTTCTTTATCTTTTAAAAACAGTTTCTTTAAAAAAAACAAATGTTACAGTTCTAATTAAACTGTTGGGGAAAGCATTTATGTTTAGAAAATTTGAAGTACCTGTAGGCTAGTGAATTTTGGGAGGGGGTTAAGATGCCTCATGTAGTGGAATTTTGATGTAAGTATGTTAGGGGATTTTGGTGATGAAGGATCAGAGAGTCAGGTGATATGGATGGGGTATTTCCAGGTTTTCAAAACTCTGGTATTAAGGGTTGCAGTGTTGAATTTTGAGGGTCTGCACCTTCTCTTTGTTGCATCGAGTAGGAGGGAAATTTGGGAGGTTGCAGAGGGGTTGTAGGTGAGTCATTAGCCGGAGTTGTAAGTGGTCTGGTGATTGGTGATGTGATTGCTAGATGATGACAGGTTTGGGTGATTGAACTCAGGTGAACTTCTGGATTGTATGCAGGGTATTTTGACTCAGGGGGTTACTCGGGTATTCTTGTTATTGACTCGGAGTAGATGGTTTAGGAACTCGAAGTAAATACTATGGTTTCTCGGGTAAGTTGGTTGCAGGGGTATAACCAGAGAGATTTTGCGGTTTTGAATTTTAATGAAACTCATATTTTAAAATTTCAACTTGATTCAAGTATAAATTAAAACTGAATTTAAATGAAGTTTTGATTCAAGTTTTTAAAAATGAAACTTTTAAATTTAAACAAAGTTTTAAATTCTGTTAAATCAAGATTATAAAACTGTTTCAGGATTTAATCCTGCAGTTTGTAGTTTTAAATGAAATTCATTTTTTTTAAATTGCAACTTGATTCAAATATGAGTTGAAACTGAATTCAAGTGTAGTTGAAATTCAAAAAGTTTTAAAATGAAAATCTTAACTTTAAACAAGATTTAAATATGGGTTCAAGTCAAGATTTTAAAACTGTTTCAGGTTATCTTTTAAAACCAGAGTTTGAATTTAAACGGTTTTTATATGTTTTAAATTTTTGAACAGATTTGAATGTTTTAAGTAAGTTTTAAGCTCAGTTTGAAATCAATTTAAAAATTGTTTCCAGGTTTCTTTGAAACACAGTTTTAATTTCAAAACAGTTTTTAAATTTAAAATGAATAAACATATTCAAATGTTTACAAGGTGAATTTGAAGATGAAATTTGGTTTCAAGTGAGTTTTAAACTTAGAAGAATTACTTCTTTTTATATTTGAAATATGAAGTGTTAATTTAAATTTGGAAATTGAAATAATCAATCAAGTTACAAAACTCAATTTATTTTAATCAATTAAATTATGTAAATCTTTCTCTTATATCTAAGTAATGAATGTTGTTTAAACATTCATTTTATTTTATTTTATTTTAAGGTTTATAATTATTAAATTTTGGATTAATGTTTAAATAATTAAACATTTGAATCTTTAAATAAATTAGAATTTGAATTTAATTTTCTAGAAATGTATTGTTTTAATACGTTTTGAATTTAAATGAGTCATTTGTTAAGTAATCTAAATTATTTTGAAAATTAAGATAATTAAGGATGTACTTAATTATTCGATTTTAAAGTTAATGGTTTAGATTAATTTTTAATTAGAAATGATTTATTAATCTAATTTAAATTTTCTTAAGTATATAATTAATGAAATGTTAATAAATAAATGGTGACAATTATCTAAGGATAATTTAGTAATTAATTAAGGAAATTAATTTTGATAATTAACATGATTAATTAGTTGAATCTAATTAATTGTAATTTGTTAGGTAATTAAGGAATTAATTACTTATTGTAATTAATTTGGATTGTGATTTATTTAAGTTAATTAATTTAGTTTAATTAAATTAAATAAATCATTTGATGATTTTAAGAGTGTAATTACTTAATGTAATTAATGGAGCAGGATTACTCAGTAAAGTAATAATGATAATTACTGGAATGTAATTAGTAATTTGGATAATTACTTTTGTAATTAATTAAGGAATTAATTAATGATTAATTATTGGTTAATTAATTTATAAATAAGTAATTAAGATAGTTAATTACTTAATTGGATATTAATTAAGGTGATTAATAATTAGATTAATTTCAAAATGTAATTAATTTAAATTAAGTAATTTATTTAAATATTAAAGATCATTAATTAATATTAATGATGTAATTAAGGATTGTTTGATTAAGTAATAATTAAATAAGTGATTAATCAATTATGAAATTAATTAAGGACAAATATAATTAATTATAATTAATTAATAAATGGGTAATTAAAGGTTAATTACTTATGATTAAGGTTAATTAAATTATGAAATTAATTAAGAATTAATTACTTATTGTAATTAGTAAATGATTAATCAAAGTTGTTTAATCAAGTTAAATACTTAGGATTAATTAATTAACTGGGTTAATTAATTAATGAATGTTAAGCAGGATTTAAATATGGTAATTAATTTATTTTATTTTAAATTAATTAGAGACGATTGTAATTAATTTAATTCATTTTAAATAAATTATAGTTGTTGGTTAGTAAATCATTTCTTATGGATGTTATTGGTTGAATGGATGTGATCTCAGTAATGAGATGAGTCGTATCTATATGATATGAATGATTGGTTAAGTATGATAATTTGTGATGGATTGTTTAGTGGTGATGATTATCTGTTTATGGATGATACAGATTATCTGTTTATGTTATGAATGTGATTATCTATTGTAATATATAGTTTATCTATCTATGTGAATTAGATAACAATGAAATAAGTTAATTGTTTAAAACCCTTAAGTACAACTTGGACATTAAAATGGCGTTTGGTTTCGATGAGACCGGGATCGGGTTTCCATATTTGGATATCCGAAAACCATATCAATTCCAATTAAACGATAGGTCGTTAATCCAAGTGAAGCAAGTGAAGACTCAAGGTGTAAGGGCTATACGTCAGTATAACTCTGTGGGTGATTCCGTAATGAGTTTGACGGAATAGTACTTATAGATTCGAGATGGAGATTTAGAGTACAAGGGTTATCGTCGTTAACTCTGAGGGTGATTCCAAAACAAGTGTAACGAGATAATGCCTTCGGTTTCGTTCAAACCCGGAACGAACTTGTATGGATTGAATGCTTTCAGAACATCGTCAGGTGGACGATGAGCATTCTAAGATAATGTGTCCTCTAAAGGTAATCGTAGCCTCAAGCCTCATCAACCAGGAATGGCTAAAACAGGGGAGGTGCAGCAAGGCTTCGTGGGTGGCACCCACTTGAGAGCAAAATTTTCCCCTGTCTAGAGGTCCCTTTTTATTCGGCTTAGTGGGCAGTTGGAACTGCGCACCAACTGCGGGGTTGTCTTGTTTGGAACTATTCAGCAAGGAATGGGTCCGGCCTTGTGTTGCAGGGGAGTGGGAGTACTCCTCGGTACGTTGATCTAGGCCACGTACTGTGACGGGCGGTACCCCAGTAGCCCTGCCATTGATGGAATCCATAATCCAATAAGTGCCTGTACGGTTTTGATTGTGCCCAACTATGTTGGAACGTGAGATGTAAGCATTCCAGCTATTTCTGTATTTTATTTTGAAAACCCTAGACACTATTATAATATCACTGGATTTCCTATCAAATGTTTTGGTTAGAGTAAGGTAAAAACTTTTTCATGTTTATGTGTGGGAAGTCTTACGTGATACTTTTTGTTTTCAAAGGATTTTCTAAAGTTAAGCAACTTTTATTCCCGTTTACTCACACCAGACCCCTGTCTGACCTGAGTGTTTATTTTCTGTTTTACTAAACTCTTGGGTACTCATATGACGTATGAGTAGTCAAGTGTTTCAGGATTTCTTTGACGAGTTCTGGAGGAGATAATGGAGCAGGAGGCTTCAGCGTGTAGATATATGTAGTGGTTCTGCTGTGTTTGAGTTGTGTCTGTTTCTTTAATGTATTTGAATTGTAATTGCTAGACAGATGTTTATAACTGTCTAGTTTGTGTTGTATTAGCAGTAACTCTGATGTATATGATACTGTGTAAAGTTTTATGTGATATATTATAATTTATTCGATTCCGCTGTGAGATTCTGATGTTGTCTGTTCTTTCTTTCCTTTCTTTTCTCTTTTCTATCCCTTTCTTTCTTCTTAACGATGCGACTTTCTGGAGTGTGGAAGTTGGGTCATTACAGTCAATGTTCGACTCAAGCCTATTCATGGGGCGTATCTTTTAGGTGCGTCGATGTTCGACTCATTTTATGGGTTAGCGACCCATGCGATAGCGTCTCATTTATGATACACGTGTTGGTGAGTTTTCATGCTCCCGTTTATGATAGGCCTTCCCCCTTTTATGTTTCTTGGATTTTCAATTATGGATTTATGGAATTTATGTTTCACCAATTCTTGTGATTTGCATTGATATGTTTTGTCTATATTTGAGGTTTGATGAATATGCTAAAGAATATGATATTCTTTTTGGGCATTGAGGAGACTTATGATATTATATGATTTTCATCATCAAAAATATACTTGTCATAGTTTGGAATTATTGTTTTCATATATTTTTGTCATATCTCTTATCCTATCTCATCTTACATGATAATTATAGCTAGACTGATTCGTTTATTATTTTTCTTCTTAAATAATACTCGGGTCGGACAAGGTGTTTCAGATGCTTCCACTTCACTTCTTAGCAGGGACTATCTTCTGACTTTTGACTAACTATTTTAGCTTAGTAGTTTTTGTCTTTCATATATACGAGATAGAGACTCTTTGATGTATACTTATTCTTTTGTGTAGTACATGTACCTATTCTTTTGGCTTGTAATGGATCTTGTATGACCACCACTATGATGTTCATTTCTACGTATTATATTCATATTTGTTTCCACCTTAGTAGTAGGAACATCTATGACTGATTTTGTTTTGTGAATAATTTGTATTGATTTCGAAGGCCACTTAGCCACTGAGTAGTAGATTTGAGTTTGGATTGGATATAACAGATTTCCTCTTGAAATGAAATGCATGACACGCTATTTGACATATCAGTTTTCGCTCAAATCAATTATGCAGTTGGTCGCTCCTCAATTGCTTTATTCTTCGTACTAATTGACGGCATTACCCGGTAATGTCCTTGGTTAGTGTGGGTATAGAGGTGGGGCGTCATAGTATTACACAACAAAAGCCTACCCATCGCAAGTGGCTACCGACAGTTGTGTATAGATTATATTGATGTGAGACATATCCAAGCGTGGGACCCATAAAGAGTGTACGCTTGCATATAGATAAAAGGGATACCCCAATAGAAAGTGGAGTTTGCTTAAAAAACAGGAAAGGGGGGTATTGCCTTGATTGCGTTAGGCAATCCAAATAGAATGCTGAGCAGCTCGACACTATGTCAGTAGGTTTGCGGCAAATTAGGAGTAGGAGCTACATAGATTGAGTGCGTCATCCTTCTAGAGCAATCAAAAAGGAGAAGAGAAGGTTACACCTAATGGGCTATGCCTTCTTCTAGGGTAAGCCACACTAGGTAATCCACACCCATAGTTGTTTAGTAGCCTGTTTATTTGTAACGACCCGGAATTTCAATCATTTGAAATTCATATATTTAATTAATTTTAAATATTCACAAGTTAATTTTATAAGCCGAATAAATTATACTTCGTATATAGTGATTTAATTGGATAATTAACTTGTTCATTTTATGTTTGAAATTACCATAATAATTGAAATTTGAATTTAATGTGAATGAAAATGATTTATAAAGTTGATATAAAATATATTTAAGTTAAAATGATGTTAGTAAACTTTTAAAATTGAATTAAAAGTTAAATTGCAGAAATTAAATATTTTAATATTTAATTAACTTGTAAATATAGTCATTTTCAAACAGTCTTGGATTTTGTTGAAATTAGTTTCATTGGATCCGTAAATTTATATTATTGTAGGATTTCAAATTTCATGTTAATTGGATTTACGGTTTGTCCGGGGCAAGCTAAAACGCGTAGAAATTTGGTTAAGTGAAATTTTAAATTTAAATAAGTCGATTCGAAAACTTATCTTTCAAATACGATCGAATTGGCTTCCGATATATATTCTATTGTGTTCGAAATAGTGGTATAACATTATAAACGCCAGGCAACATGCTTCGTTTGGAGTTTGGAAAATTTTCCGATGAATAGTGCACAAAAATTTTATATAAAAGGACCCCATTATCTTCATTTTTCAAGAACCCTAATCAATGAAACCCTAGCCGCTGTTTTTTATTTGAAGGCCGAAAATGTTCTAAACCTTCCCCTCTGATCTCTCTCAATCCACTAGTTATTACGTTTCGACTTCAACTATAATGCTGTAGCGCTCGAGGAGATCGCCACATCCAACTATGGAGATTGCTTAAATTTCATCTTAGGCGCTAGAATTGGCTCACGTTCGTTTTCCGTTCCAGATCGATTTCATGCCATCGACGACATGAAGGGAGGCCGGATCTAGTGCGTGGGAGGGGTGGAGCACTACGCATGTGGTGATGGCGTTGGATCGACCTCCGGTTGTCGTATGGAGGCACGACCATCGGGGTTTTATCGCGTGTTATGGGTTGAGCCGCATACAGCTTGAATGAGGAAGAAGAAAAGAAATGATCGGCCATATCTTTAGTTCCCAAAGCAAACGGCCTAGATTTGATTCAAGTAAATATAAATAAAAATAAAAAAAGGAAATTGAAATTATATTCTTTTAATTCGTATAAACCTTGAAATGCTGTAACTTCTTCTTACGAGGTCCGTTTTTAACGAAACAAGTTGCATTGGGTTCGTAGTTACGAGCACTACATTTTAGAGCTAACTTGGAGCTGATAGGAGCAAGTATATATTTTGGGTAAAATTAAATGCCTGTTTAATTTTATTCAGAATAAAACACTACAACGGCTATTGGAATCAAAGTGAGTACAACTCGCTCTTTTTGTCTCCCTGATATTTTATATAAGTGAGAATGAATTTACTTTATGATGATTGATGATTATTTGGATGATATATTATATATAATATATATATATATATATATATTGATTTGTATTTGGATATTTTCTTGCCTATTGGAGCATAAGAACCTATATGCGGATGACCCTTTGTGCACGCGTCTATCTCAAAGCGGACATTGTACATATTCTTTAATATGTATATTTGTTGTAGGCGATAGGTTGGAGGAATCCAACTGGATTCCTCACAACTGTTGGTTTATTTACAGACATTGTGATATATGCTGTTATCATATGGCATATGATGTTTTGGATGCCGTGATTGATGTATTTAGTGCTGTTGCGGCATATGGCCTATTTTGGTAATTTAAAAAATGTAAAAATTATGATTTCTAATTTAAAAAGAATTTTCAAAGTGATTTTGAAAATAGAGGTTATATATATATATATATTTGAATTGTTAAGTAAATGAATTTATTTTAAATAAATAAATGTGATAATTTTTATTGTTATAAAAAATTATGATTTCTAGGAAATATATCAGAATGGGATTTTGAAATACAGAGACTATTTTGTAAATAGTTTAAATTGGGATCTTTGACTTATCATAAATGGAAGAATTACAAAGCTGATATTTTTATAAATCAAAGTGATGGAATTATAAAGGAATTTTATAAGTGTTAAAATGAAGTTATAAATGGATTTTATAAACAAGATGCTTTATAGATTTATAATTGGTGAAGTTATAAAAAGAATGAATTTTGTAAATAAAGATGATTTATAAGTAATTAACTTATAAATTGGATTTTGAAATGTAAAGGAGATTTATATAGAATTGGTAGATAAAGGGATTTTACAAATTGAAGTTTTTATAAAATATAAATGGAATTTATAAACATTGTTTTATAAATTCAAAATCAATTGAATTTGAAAAGTTAAATATGAAAGCTTATTAAAGGAATTTCATCCACGATTTTGGACTGTGGATAATACTTTAATTAAAAGTGCAATAGTAATGAACTTGTTTATAAATTAAATCCACGATTTTGGACAGTGGATAATCTTTGAATCAAAAGTGCAATGGTAATGAACTTGGTTATAAATTGAATCCACGATATTGGATAGTGAATTTCTCTTTAATAAATGTGTAGAAATATTGGTTTGGTAAATGGACTATATTCACGATTTTGGACAGTGAATAATGTATTAAATGAAACGGATATGCTTTGGAAAGTGATCTTTTGTGACAACCCGGGATTTTTAAGCATTTGAAATGGGAATATTTAATTAATTTTAAATATTTAAAAGTTAATTTTTAACTTGAATTCCAAATATCACTATTTATTTGATAATTAAATTAGTAAATTAAGTTTATTTGAAGTTGGGAAAATGTTGAATATGGAATTTTAAGCCTGTTAAAAATAATTTGAAGGCTTGTAAAATTTATATTGATAGTACTAAAAATAATAGAAGTTGTAAAATTTAATTTAACATTAGTTTGTTCGGTTTCGAAATTTTATCGTTTAAATTGAATTTAAAAATAGCCTTCTGAGGCACACTCTCGGATTTCAACGAAACCAGTCCCATTGGATCCTTAATAGTGTATTACTATCGGATTTTAAATTTCATATTGATCGGAATTGTTATGTGAGCGTACGATAAGTGAACGCGTTGAACATTATATAAAACTTTATTTAATCAAATCAGGTCATCGTTGCCTTCTTAAATACGCCATCTCCTTTACTTACCACGTCGCCTCCTTTCTTTCTTATCAGCCAAAACATTTCGAAATAAAATATAAAATAAATATCTATATATGAAAATGGCGACCGAGTTAAATCACCTATACCTCAAATCGGCGAGTTCATCTTCTCGACTTGCCTGTAGAGATCGAGCTTCTGAAGCTCTCGCACGCGCTTGCATAGGGGACAGCGTCGACTCGATCGCGATGCGTGGAATGAATGTTTCGAGGCCATGCGATTCAAGGAAAGGGTGCAGTGCTCGATTTGGGGATTCACAGATCTGTCCTTTGTCAGTCTCGCGAAGGGTGGGGTCGCGATTGAATCGTGATTGCGCGAAGAGGAGGAAGCATGGCAAGAGGTCGTGGAGCGACCTAGGGGAAAGGCGCGACTGCGTTCGAGGCAGTGAGGTACTTTGCTGTTTTGACTAGTTTACTTTCTGTAATTTTGGTTTTGTTAATTTTATAAACAATAGGGTAAAGTATTACTTTCAGATTTTTGTAAAATTTTACAGAAATATATATATATATTTATTTATTTATATATATTTATATAAAGAAAATTGTTTTCAAACAGAAGCTTTAAAATGTCAAATACTGAAAGAAAGAAAAATGTAAGAGCAATTCTGTTTTGTTTAAAATGGGTACAGAGAAAATATATATACATATTTCAGTAAAACATATTACCATTTTGTTAATTTAAAAAAAGAGAGAAAGAAAAATATATACAATTTACTAGTTTATTTTTAAATAATAATTATGGTGATTTACTTAGTCAATTAACCTATTTAATTAATTTAGTTACTAAAAGGACTTTTAAAAAGGGGAAAGAAGTTCTGTTAGTGAAATATGCAGATATGTTTATAGTCCAATTTAGATTTTGAAAGGGTATAAGAAATTATTTACTTAAGCATATGAATGAACAAGGATAAACAATATATATATATATATATATATTTATATATAAGATTTAATTTATATATATATAAAGTGATTAATTTATTTAATAAACTTGTTTAATTACTTTAGTTACTAAAAGAATTTCAAAGGGAAATTAGTTTAAAATTTAATTACTTGTTCAAACTAAATCATTAGTTTAAATTGAATAAGTAAGTAGTAATTAACTGTTCGAACAATTCAAATATTAATAAATTATATAAATTGTTTATTTAAGGTCAAACATCTGGAAATCCAAGGCAATATTGAAGTGGATTGCAAAACAAAATCAAAAGTGAGTTAATCTCACTCATCTGGTTTAATTTAAATTTAAATGATTTAATTTAAATAATTGTTTGAATGGTTGAATTGATTGATGTGCTATGTTATAGTGTATATTACATCTTGGAATGATTGATTTTCCCGCAATTTATAGCAGATGAGACCATATGTGCCGCATAATAGCGGATAATATTATATTTAATCCCATATACCGTGATATTCTACCTCGAAGTGGAATTGGTATTTTATGTTGTGCTAACGTATGTGGATGCAGGGAAAACAGGTTGGAGGGATCCAAGTGGATTCCTCAACATATATTTAAATTATTTAATATTCTCTATTGAGATTATTGATATTCTATAACGAATTATGTTGGAATATTGAATATTATGGTTTGATTGAATATATTTGGGTATAATGAGCTACCAAAAATATATAAATTGGATTTTGAAAAGAAAATAAAGAAGTAAATTTGTAAGCGAAATAATTATAGAAAATTTGAATAAATTAAGAATGAATTGAAAAGAAATGGAAGTGATATTAAAATACTAATAAATAACTTCGAGTATGAAAAGAAAAAAATATTTTTGAATAAACAGAAATTAATGAATTGTAAAATTAAGTGATATTATTTTAAAGGAATAAAGAATTATTTTAAAATTTAAAGTTAAATTTATTTAAAAGGATTAAGAAGCAATTGGAGAAATCTAAAATTGGTATTTTCAGTTGAAAGTATTTTAAATCATAATTAAGGAATAAAATCTAAAATTAATGGATTTGGAATAAAATGGAGTAAATTGGAAATCAATTTGGAAATTGATTCAAGTGTTTGAATTGGAAATTTAAAGAAGAATGTGAAGAGAAGTATATTTCTCTGGATAGCCAAGTACGTTTTCAAAGTAAATTTTTAAATATAAGATAAAAGTTTAATGTTGTTTTAAAAAGCATGTTTTAGAAAATTTATTATTTCTAAATGTTTATATTCTAAAGTAAGTATTTTTAAATCTATTACCGTAATAATTATTTAAAAGATGATTTGGTATTTTGTTTAAAGAGGAAAATCTAGTTATATTTATAAAATAACCTTATTTTAATTATTTCTAAAGTATTATTTTAAATTAAGTATTAAAGTAATTTTTCTAAATTTAAATGTTAAACATATTTTACAATAAAGTGTTTTTAAAATATTTTAAAAATCTAAGTTTGTGCTTGGTGATCTCAGAGGAAATGGAAAATATTTGGGAAATTTATTCTGTAAAAGGAAGATAGTTTGAAACTGTTTTCAAAAGGGTTTGAAAAGTGGAAATATATCTTGTGAAGATATTTTTTTAGGATTAATAAATAATTTGGAAAATTATTTATTGTGTGATGGAGTTGTGAATGTTAATTGATAGTTAAATAACCGAATATCAATATTGGCCAAATGCGCTGATCGTTTCGAAGAGACCGGGATTGAGATTTATTTCTCGAAAACCACTTCGATCCGGTTTGTATGTTTTCGTAGAAAAACGAGTTTGGATTCAAAGATGGAGCAGTGAACTGCAAGAGCTAGTCGCTACTAATCCTGAGGATATTTCCAAAATGGATGTAGTAGGAATAGTGCCTTCGGTTCCATTCGAACCCGGGACGGAGTTGTATGGATGAATGCTTTCGGAACATCGTCAGGTGGACGATGGGCATTCTAAGAGATATGTTCTAAAAGGTAACACTTAGCCTCAAGCCTCATCAACCGGGAATGACTGAAAATCAGGGGTTATGCAGCAAGGCTAGGTGGGTAGCATCCATCCAGGGTGAGGTCATCCCTGTTTAGATGTCCCTTTTATTTTGGCTTAGTGGTGCGGTTGATGATCCCAATCGTGGGAGATATCACTCCGGATTATCCAGTAAGGGGTAGTCTCGGTCTTGTGTTGCAGAGGGTCGGGAGTGATCCTCGATACGCTGATCTAGACCAGGTACTGTGACAGGTGGTACACCAGTGCCTAGTCATTAGTTGGAAATTAATTTTCCCTACGAGCCTTGTAGAGTTTTGTTTGTATTACCCACTCTATGGCTAGTAGCTGGAATTTAATGAATGTAACAATTTCAGCTATTTTAATAAGTATTTGTATATATACCCTATTATAATATCAGTGGATTTTAATAAAAAGTGTTTTAGCTATCGTAAGGTAAAAATCCGACATGTTTATTTGTGGCGTGGTCTTACGAGATGCTTTTGTTTTCAAAAGATTTTTGAAACTTTAATAATCAATTTGAGTGTGATTTCTCGCGCTGGTATTCCAGACTGACTCGGGTGTTATTTAACTATAATGCTCAGGTCAGACCGAGTATTATAGGATACATGATACAATGCTGTGGAGCTCTGGAGACGAGCTGGCTGACGATACGTACTTTCGTACTTGTTTTATATATATTCCGCTGTGTTGAGTAGCTGTGTATCCATTTGTATGTTATTGATGTTGAACTAAGATTGATGTTCTCTGATGATGTAATATATAAACAGATATATTTGATTTTGTGTAAAGATCATTTATTATCTATTATATTTTATTCTGGTGCGATGGTTAGATTCTGATGTTGTTTTCTATTTTCTTCTTCTACCTCTTCTTATTTAACCCTAATGGTTCGTATTTATGTTCAACTTGAGTTGATTGATGTAGAATAGTGTTGTCTCAAGGGGTACAGATTTGCGGGTCGTTACACTTGGTATCAGAGCTTAAGTTAGTGATAACCTTGGCTCTGGCGGGGATTACTCATCACATAGAGTCCGTAGTACTCTAGAATGGGCTTGAGCGTATTAATAGATATGAGCACGTATTTGTTAGTGAATATAAAATTGTTTTATATTGTGTTGACTTATCGGTTGAGTGTTTATGAATTCTAGTCGAGGTGTGGGATGCCATTTTATCGATAGGAATTTCTCAACTCTTAAACAAGATAAACCGACACAGTGTTGTTTTAAATAGGGTAAATGAAGTAATTTTACCATAATTATTTTGTATATAAAGGAAATGATTTTTCATAAATTGTTATAATTATATATGGATGCTTGGTTGTTAGGGATGATAATATTAAATTATTATTAATGTGTAGAATTGAATAAGAAATTGAAATAATAACCAAAGATGAAGGAATAAATGAATAAATAAGTGGGATTTGTAAATGTGATTCATAATTGAATAAGATATAGGAAACATAATTAAAAACTAAGGAACAAATTCATATACAAATGAAATTTGTAAATATAAACTATAAATGTGAATTATAGTGTGATTAATAATTAAAATAAGATAAAATACCAAAGTAATGTTTGAATATAAATTTAAAGGATTTGAAATTTGAAAATTTGGAAGTTTAAATTCCTTTGAATTTGGAATTGATTCCCAAAAGTTGGGAAAAATAATATATATGTGTGTGTGTGTGTGTGAGAGAGAAATATTTTGAATTGGATTTGAAAATAAAGAGGATTTGGAATTTAAAAATATTTGAAGGGTTTTAAAAGAGATAAAAGCATTGAACACTTTACGGTCGCTGGAAAAAATATTCTGATGATGATCACGACATCATCGATATTCATTTTCGAATTTCCAAAAGAAGGATTGCTACCATGATGTTTTGGATTGATGTTTGTTTGGGGAATTGGGTTTGATTTTGAAAATGCAAGGAATGTTGGATATAGGTGATTTTAAAGGGAATTTTGAAAAGTTGAAAGATTGTTTAAATTTTGGAATTTTAACTAAGAATGTTTATGGCATATAAAAAAGTTTGATAACTTGTGAATTTGGAATTTGTTGAAATAAAATTCTACTTTGTAAGTAAGTAAAGTGAAAACTGAATACTGGAATTAAAAAATTGAATTGTGTTAAATTATGTGAAATGGAAAAATTAGTCAAGTTGGACTAAATAAAACAAAGTTTTGAGATTTAAAATTTGTAAGTAACTGAATGATTTATATGGTACGCAACGGCAATGAAACTGAATATTGGATAATGTTTGCTTTAAAATTGTATAAAAATAAGTGCAAAATTAGTTCAAATGGACTAAAAATAATTAATGTCTGGAAGTAAAATTTATTGGTTGGAAATGAACTGAGAATGAATAAATGAATTTATAATTGTAAATGAATGAACTGGGAACTGGATATTGTAATGATATTGAATGGAATTAGATTCTTACCTGAATAAATGGAAGTAAGTTGGATAAGAAATAAATTGGAATAAATAATTTAGAATAACTTATAAAAGAATTAAAAATCCTTAGAACAAAATATACTTGGGCTATAAATAAGCGTAAATCTTGAGTTAAAAATAAAAGATGAACATATTCAAGCCTAGAATGAATGGAAATGTGTAAAATAATAAGTTGACTTATAAAATTGAAAAGTGGGATAGAAAGCCCAAAATCAATATTTTTGATGAATTGGAAAATAAAATGAAAAATCCAAATTTGAATTATAAAATAAATTGCACTTAAGAAATTTAATGAAGAGATTCTGAGATTAAAAATCAAGTATTGAATTTAAACCAGAGAGAACTAATTAGATAATAAATTAGTTGATGAAATATGGAAATGGAACTCGAAATTATTAACTTAGAATCGAAATGTGAATAGATAATAGAGTTTGGAAATAAAGCTTGAGTTATAAATAGAAATTCAACTTAGAATTGTAAGTGAATTAAATATGAATTGAAGTTGTATGAAATTGAATAAAAACAAAAATGATTGAGATGAAAATAAATCCAAACGAGAATGAACTTGTTATGAAATGGTAGTGAATTGAAGCAAATTAACTTAAGTTTAAAGTTAATAGAAGCATGAGATGATGTCGAGTATAACGAAATGGCTTTGAACAAAACCAATGTAAAACGGGATGGAATGCAAGTATGGTTTGTAAATAAGTTAGATTGGAATGAAATTTATATACATTGAGTTGGAATCAATTTAAATGGTTGTAAGCTTAAGTAATTATTTATTCACATTAATATTGTCGAATTGCATTAGTAAATTGGTCGTTCGACATAAACGGAAGTAAACAAAATTATATGAATCAATAGCGGTTTAATAAACTGATTTTGGCATCAATTGGAATGAATATGAGTTCGTTTCGTTTAAAAATGAATTGAATGGAATGTTATGTAATTTGGACGCAAAAAATTTAAAACTAGTGTCGAAACCTTGCATATGTACCTATGAATGTATATCACATGCATTACTTATGAAATCTATGTGCTAGCTATTTGAATATAAGTGAAATTTTAATAAATTGCATATATTTAGTACTTACATATTTAAATTGAGTAAGTACAGGTTCAGGGAAGCCGTTTGGCTGGATTGGATCACGCTAAATGCTAAAAAAATAAACCGCTTGCTTAAAATGCTAAATAAAGGTACACCTATGCAATAATAATAGGAAATATGAACTGTTTTTGTTTTTTCCGACCGTGTGGGTCGATATATATATATATATATATATATATATATATATATTTATATCTCTTGTCAAATTGCAAAAGTTCCTCCGTACAAAGGAGACTCTGCCAAAATTTTTCTAAAATTTTGGGAGTTAGAAATTTTTTTGAAAATTTTTGGTAAAGTTTTTTGTTAACAACAAAACGATTGCAGATTGAAATTGAAATAAATTAGGGAAAGCAACTAATTTAAAATAATGACATGAATTAGTATAAATGAAAGATAAAATTCATTATTCAAAAATTGAAAATAAATTGAATCCATATGGAAATGGGAGAACCAATTTGAATAGAAATAGTTATAAACTAAAGTGGTGAAGTGAAAATAAATAAAGAAGCATATAAAATGCTTATACAAAACTTAAGAAAGGAATGGTGAATTCTTGATTGGAAATTGATATTACAAATATATTCTAAGATTAATTTTGGATGAATAGATATTGACATTTGTAGCAACCCAGTATTTTGCATCAATTGATTATCGTCGTTAAACGGTTAACGTGGATAGCTAATGGCTATTTGAATTTTTGGAATCGGTTGAAATTTGTTTGAAATCGGTTAAATTGTTTTGCGGGCTTTAAAATTTAATTTTGGGCCAAGTTTCTTTAGCTTGGGGCTGTGATAAATTTCGAAACAAATACCGTTCCCCTTCAATTGATTTTTTTTCATTTTCGAAACCCTAAAACTAAAACATACGAAAAGAATAAAAATGGTGGCAGTTCCTTTTCTTCCACTTCGACAATCAGGGTTTTTGCGAAGCGCCGACTTTATGTTGTTCGATCGCGTGAATAATCGCGAGTAGCTTCGATCGATTGCTTCCTTGTTGCTTCTTCAGCTGCTTCTATTTTGATGGAGTTTGATTTCGAATCAAAGGTGAGTAATTTTGATTACTCACATCTAATTCAAGTTTCTAGTGATTTTTGGCTTGTTCAAATCTGTGAATTTCGTTGTTTGATTGATTTATATCCTTGGTTTTGATTCCTGATTTTTGATCTCTTGGTCACGGTTGGAAATTGCTGGTTCTTTTCTCTTTGACTTTGGGAAATTTGTTTTAGTAAAAATGTGAACTTGCTCGATTGTAGCCTTAGTTGCCACAGTCTTGACTTGATGCTGTGGACCTCGGGTTTAATTGGACTTGCAGTGCCTTCGACTGCAAACTTGATTTTGTTCGATGTTGATGATTTTGGTCACCGTCCCCATATAGTTGATTCTGTTTTTGCCGTTGTTTTCATTTTGTAGTTGTCGTATACTTTGATTTGTTGATGACTTGTTCATCACAGTGGTTTCCTTTTTGACTTCGGTCATTTGTAACATTGTCACTTCTGATCATCTCTATAGCATGCGTGACTTTCACCTGCTGTTGTAGCCTTTGTTCTTGAGTTTGATTTTTGAGCATTTTGACCTGTTCGAATTCTTGGGCAACCATGGATTTTATTTGTAATAGTTCGAACATGCCTTGGGTATTATTTTGACCTCGGAAGCACAGAACTTTTGTGATTTCGAATTTCATCATTTTGTTGCTCTTTGATGTGCTAGCCTTCACTTGTTATATACTGCACTACAGTATATGTAGTTGTTAATTTGCTTGCATTATTCATTGACACTGCTTTATACTTGGTTTTAAAGTTGGCATTGGCTATTGGTTTGATCTATTTGCATTGTTCACTTTGGGATTTGATTACCATTACCTATCTTCAGCATTGCCTTCATGTAAATGCATCGAAGTCTGGGTAGATATACTAGCCACTGTGTACAGGGTTTAGTTTTATATCCCTGCATGTCAAGTTTATACAGGTATGATTGTACATTCATGTTACCCAAACCTGTAGTATGCATTGCCATTATGGGTAATGAAGTTTGTTTATTCAATTCATACATGTGTTCATGTATTGCTTGCAGCCTGTTTCACATGTATAACTTGTTATGTCATTTTGCTATCTGCTCGGAGCTTTAGTTGAGATTCGTGATTACCTTTGAGTTTCAAATCTGTAGCATATATGTTGTCATCTCTTTGGAGCAGTTTCATATATTTTGTTTACAGCCATTTCATTATTTCTGTTTCATTAGGATGGCACTGTGTTGTTTGGTCGACCCTTGCATTCACTTGCTTATGTTGGTTCATAGATTTCATTGTTGCCATACCTCTGTTGCTGTGTGCCATATTCATTATGTGGTTCACTGTATCATTGGTTGGTGGTTAGCTTCATTCATTGTGCTTGTTGGAAACTGATACTAGCACTTTCACACTAGGGCTTCACTATACACTGCTTGGTTGTACATGCAGTTTTCTTTTAGTTGCTGTACCACAGTGTGTTGCCTTATCGTTGACCTTTTGTGAATTTTTAGGCTGTAGTGGCGAGGCAGTACATGCGTGCATGTACTGCAGCCCTACCAGAATTGATATTTTTAAGTGATATTTTATTACTTGAATTGTTTTGTCCCATTCAATATTTTGAAATTGTATTTTGATTTTTTTGTTTTGTGAAATTCTGGCTTGATATACTTGACTTTGTTATTACTGTCAAGTTTTACAGTTGCATACGTGTTATATCTTTGTTTATGTCTCTCCTTTGGGTTGTGATTCACTTAGATTGCTGAGTTGTCCTTTGTGTTTGTTGTACATATGAAATTGATTCATATGTATGTTAAACATTGCTTCTCAGTGACATTTACTTGCATTCATATGCTTAAATGATTTAATTGTTGCTGTGTTGCCTTATTTGGGTACACATATTTGTTATCTCTGAAAGACATCCCTTTGGTGTAGTTTCATGTTGCCATCTCGGTTTGCTTTCACCACTTTGTACAGTGGTTTCTCTGACCAATCTGGGTTGGATGTTTTGATTTCTGGCTTATCATTTGCTGTTAATATTTGGAGTTGTGTTGTTATCATATGCTGTGTGGCGAGGCAGTGCACGCGAGCGTGCACTGCAGCCACACAGTATTAACATTTTGAATTGATATTTCAATTGCAGATTTGTTGTTTAACACCATTTTGCATTATATTTACCATTATCCGATTCTCTTATTGGAGAATTGGATATATGAGATTTCTGTGACTGTTGTCTATTTGATATTTGATTATTATTGCTTTTGTGCATTAATAACTAAGTTTGAATTAGACTGACCCGTGTATTATTTTCTTTTGAATTTAAATCTCGGGTCAGACCCGAGTTATTTCAGATTGTAGATATCTTGCTTTGGGTTGTTGTTTGAGCTATGGATACTTTTCATATCTTTTGGAGTTGTCGTGTCATAGTATAGGTTGATATGTATTCATGTATACTAGTCGATAATGTACTTGTATATATAACTTCCAGAGTGGATTGTTGTAGTTGTATCATATGTATTGTGTCAAATGTATTGTAACTGACATCAGTTATTATATATATGAGACATTTTTTTTTATCTGTGTTCCGCATTTATATTATCTGGGTTATTATTATATCTATTGTCCTAAACTATTATGAACCATCGTAGTTCGTATTATACTGGAATTGGATACGTTGATGGGAGTAAATAAATAAGAGATGAAAATTAAAAATATATACCACTCCTATCGAGATAACCAATACTAGTGTAAGGCCTAATTACGGATGGCCGCTCTTATCCAGCCTTATTCTTCGTAATAACGGACAGTATTTCTTTTAATACCCTTTGTTATTGTGAGCATAAAGGTGGGGCGTCACAACATTGGTAAGGAAGTCAATAAAATGTTTTGAAAGTTGTGATTGGATATTGGTGCTAAGCAGGATATGCAGGTAATATAAAAGGAAAAGAAAATTGGTTTTGATTTCAGAAGATAAATTTGAATTGCTCGACAAAAAAGTATGTATTTAAATTTCTATATGAAATTTGATTGGGTTCTTGGATCTAGCCACTTGGCCTTTTGTTTTCTTTTGAAATCTGGGAGCCCATAGAGGCATTTTGTAGTTGTACCGAGCTAGCCGCGCAAAGGAGACGTTGGCGAAATTTTTCGAAAATTTAGGGAGTTAGTAAATTTTTGTGAAATTTTGAAAATTCAAAACTTGGTTTTAAATTGAAATTTGAATGGTTGGGTATATGATATTGGTGGGAACCTAATGAAAGAAGTTTGGAAAGTTAGGAATTGTGATAGGATGTTCTTAATAAAAAGATCATTTTGGAAAGTTGATAAAAAAATTGTTTGGTTTTCGAAAAAAAAAAGTAAACGGGTATTGGACCATTCTTCCTAACTAGTAATTTCGGGGATGAAATTCTTTTATGGGGGGAGGAGTGTGACAACCCAGGATTTTTAAGCATTTGAAATGGGAATATTTAATTAATTTTAAATATTTCAAAGTTAATTTTTAACTTGAATTCCAAATATCACTATTTATTTGATAATTAAATTAGTAAATTAAATTTATCTGAAGTTGGGAAAATGTTGAATCTAGAATTTTAAGCCTGTTAAAAATAATTTGAAGGCTTGTAAAATTTATATTGATAGTACTGAGAATAATAGAAGTTGTAAAATTGAAGTTAACATTGACTTGTTCGGTTTTGAAATTTTATCGTTTAAATTGAATTTAAAAATAGTCTTCCGAGGCACAGTCTTTGATTTCGACGAAACCAGTCCCATTGGATCCGTAATATTGTATTATTATCGGATTTCAAATTTCGTATTGATCGGAATTGTTATGTGAGCATACGATAAGTGTAACAACCCGGATATTTTAACGATTTTATTTAATTTAATTAACCGTTTTGGGTGAAAAATAAAAATAATATATACGATAAAAATTTGAAATATAAATTTGATATTTGGAATGCGTCCAGTTAAACATGGCAACTGGCAAATTTTCGTCCGAAATTTGAAAGTTTATTTCGCGCGTAAATTTACTTCAATTTAATCAGTTAAAAAGCGATGAAAATAAAACGTTTTCAAAACCAAAATATTTTTACATAGAAAAATTCTAAAGCATCTTTTGGACAAGTTGTCAGTTTGTCGTTTTTTCAAATTCGGACATCTTTGGCTCCGTCGATTTTATTTTTCTACGATTTTTATGCATTTTCCGTAGTATAAAATTTCGAAATTTTATAATTCAAATTAAATCACTGACATATAGATACCATTTTGACCGTCTCGTAGTGCTGATCTCTACGGTATATTTATTTTGTGTTTTGAAGGCTGGTTCACAGCGGAATCCGTGAATACAGGTTAACCATATCGGCACCCATTCGAGCTTTCAATATTTAATGGCTATTCATATTTCAATGCGCCACTAGCATTTATTTTCATTCAGTTTCGACCTTCGTTTCCACTGGTTCCAACGTTCTATTCTTCATTTCTCTTTTATTAATTCCCTCTGCAATCAATATGGTATGTTCTCTTACCTCTCTCTTCTCATTTTACTTACTTCCAGATTCAACATATTAACATGCACGTCACTCCCATATCCTGAAACCAACTCTCCTTTCTCAAAGCCATCACATTTTGTCATCCCCTCTCTCTCCTGATGCTTTCTTCTTCCTTCAACTTTGTTCAGTATTTCCTCTTCGGCCACATTCATCCGCCCCTCAATGCTAGCCCACCATTGCACCGCTCTCCACTCCTCATTCCATGCGGCCACACAAGCCAAACTCGACCGAACACCCTCCTGGCCATCATCTCCACCGTGTGACCGAAGCTCCGCATCCACCTAGTTCACCACGGCAAGCCAAATTCTGTTATTGTGAACTACTTCGCTTCGAAGCCGAGTGCTCATTCGTGCAGATTTCTTTTTGGCCGAAGCTTGTATTTGTCGAGTGACCGACTTCTGTTTCCTGTTGATTTGTTTAATTTCCTAAGCAGCCGAGCATTAGCAGACCATCATATTTCTTTTAGGTATCGATCTCTTAGTTTTAGATACAAATATTATGATGTTATTTTTAAAAGCTACATATGACCTATAAACTTACAAACTGCAGGGGTTATTTGTGTTTCAATGCATGTCGGTTACTTACACAAATCGTAAACTATGCTAGTGATAATATTTTAATGGTAATTTTGGTTTGTAGCGATTTATATATATAAACTCAGTTTATAAACATATTAACTTGTCTACGTCTACTGATATAAGTTGTATACTGCTATGTAAGGTTGCAGAAGAATATACGTAAAATTTGTTCGTATACTCTACAGTTTGTATACAATATAGTAAGTATAGATAAGCTCTTTAAGTTACATATTTATTTTCTCTTTTGCCGATCATTTCTGTCATTCTGTTTTGTTGTGGGAAAGTATGTTTGTGGTTTAAGTTCACTCAAGAGAACAAGATATAAGGTTACGTATTTATGAGCAGTAGCCTTCCCTTTTGTTATACATAAATTTTGTTTAAAATTTATCTTGTTGAAATACTGTAAAAAACAAACAAACAAACAAACAAAGGTACTATATAGTATGTTTAAAAAGAATATATATTATGTGTTAAAAGTATGATAATATCTTAAGATAGTCTTTTGAAATAACTTTAATATATATATTTTGTGTAAATAAATTTGTTGTCGAATATTGAAAATTTGGATTTAACAAAATATTTATCTTTAAAATATAATATAAAGTCGTTTTCGTTTATATGTTGGAAGCAGGTGTACCAGTTTTGTTTTCTAAAAATTTAGATGTGTTGGGTTCTATATATATTTATTTCTAGTTTTATATGTAAAGTTTACTTCAGTTTGTACCTAAATTAGTATATTTGAAGGTTAGTATTTTAGATATATTGTTACATAGGGTTATAGGGTTATAGAGTTAAGTCTGCACATGTCTATGTGGTAGGTATGTTTGTTATATAGTAATGTACATCCGTATAAAGTTATACAAGGTTGTAGTTAAAGTGCATATTTTAAGATATGAATTAGTCTGCAATGTTTAGGCAAAGAATTATAATAGTTATATATATATATATATATATATATATATATAAATTCTGGTCGCATATATATTGACTATAATATTTGTATTGAATATACATATTTGGATTTTGTGTTTTGGTTTTTTTATTATATAGATTGGTTATTTAAATATGTATATTTAAATTGAGTATTTATTTAAATATATATCATGCAATAATAATATATCAAATTTTAGTTAAATCAAAAGAATCTGATTCTGATTGGTTCTCATCGATTTTCCATTTATCAGCTTTTTTTGTCGTGCCGTTTTCTCCATCGAAACGTGTCCACCTAGCGTTGCTTTGGAATTCGTAGCTTGTTTCTTTGTCAAACCTCTCTAGCCTTGAAAGGTGAGTAATCACTCACGGTTAATATTCTTTTATTTATTAAATTTGATTTCAATTGGAACGACAACTGAAATATACTGTTGTTATTTATTGCACTGTTATTTATGTATCAGTTCACCTTTGACATTTGACACCGTTATCTGTTATGTATGCAATAATAATCCAGTTTGGTTGATAATTGATTGATTGTTTGCTGTTAATATTGGATGTAAATTGTGATGTATAAAGTGATAAATATTATGCAATTGAATTTGACTTAGGATAGTTTAAAATTTTTGAATTGACACATGTGTTGAATTTGATTAGTTAATTTGAATAATATGACCTCTTTTAATTGTTAAGTTAATTGACACATAGAATTTGATAAATTATATTTTGAACCTTTGTACGTATATTGGATCAATTGTGTAGTATTAAATTTGAAATTGAAATTGAACGACAAGTGGAAAAACCGTAATGTAATAATTCTTAATCTACATTAAATGATAATGTAGATTCTAGAAATAATTATATTGATTCGGATAAACAACAATGTGAATTAATATGATTATTTCGGGATTATTTGAATTGATTATTGGATTGTGTTTGATTGTTGTTTATTTACTTTGACACCATCCCAGTTATCACACTGCAAGTTCCCTTTGCTATGCTTTGATTTGTGAATTGAATTGGAATCGGGTTGAAATGATAAATACCCAAAATGAACTTGACTTAGGATAGAGAATTAAATAAACCGATTGGTCAATAATTTGATGTGAAATAAAATAAAGATTTTTTTTTTGAATGATAAGGTTTTGAAATAAAAAAATTGGAACGCAAATTTTGATAAAAGAAAAGTGTTAATATTGAAATCTGAAACAAAATATAAATGTAATAACTGATGGAAGAACGTTGTTCTGAATTGAATTATTTAACGATTAAATTTGGAATTATTCATCGAATTAAGTTTGAAATGATTTAATAATTAGGTTGAAGGTATAATCAAGTTTGAAATTATTAAGTTTTGAAATTATTAATAATTAAGTTTGAAATTATTTAATAATTGAATAAAATTGAATTATTTGATAATTGAATGAAAATTGAATTCTTTGATAAGAAATTGAACTTTTGATTAAGTGAATTTGAACTTCGTTAATAAATGAAATTGGGTTTCTTTATTTATTTAGTTTTGGAGAATTATTTAAGTAAGTAAATAAGTGAAATTGAACTTCTCGAATATGTGAAATTTAGTTTCTTTATTAACTGAGTTTGAAATCTATAACTAAGTAAATAAATATATGAAATTGAATTTCTTTAACAAGAAATAAATGCGTTTTTATTGAAACAAATGTAAGGCTTGTAATTTAAAGAATTGATTTGATGAATTTAACTTAATTAAATTTGTAAGCTTTGATATAATGTAGTTGAACGTAAGTAATTGATTTAATGAATTGGAAATTAAGTAAAATTGTTTTGAATGATAAAGTAAGTTAACGAATGAAATCGATAAATGAATTTAAATTAGTTTGAATGTTGAATTTAATCATTTAAATGATTTTCGGAATAAAACTTATATATGAACTTGAATCAATATTTGAATTGTTTAAATAAAATTGAAATTGAGTAAGACTTTGAAATGATAATTTGGGAGTTTTGAAACGTAGATTTTGGAAATTGATTTCGAAAGACAAATGAAGTGTCGATTTATAAATTCTAATCGAAATTGAATTTGATTTGGTTTGAAATTTTTGAAACGACCAATCGTTGTAATAATTACGAAAGTTATTAAAGAGACCGGAATCGGTTATGTACATACTCTCTGTCTGAACCGAAAACCACTTTAATAACTATACGCGAAGTGGTGATCCAGAATGAAGTGGTTGGAATGATGTACATGATGACTGAAGAAAGAGAACGATAATGGATAGCCTTGACACTTGTGTCAAATTGGAAATGACTAAAATCAGGAGCCGTGCCGGGCCAAATGGGGTTAGCCACCTCGAGCGAACACACTTCTTCGTAACTACTATTCATTACTTGTTATCGATTGGTGCACCTTCGGAATTTCAGAAGTGTTGTTTCGTGGTGTTGCGATCACTACGGCGATGCGTTCTCACCAGTCCGGATCAGGCGAACGGTAGTTTCACTATCTTGGGTATTGCCTCATGTGCCTTGTCATACTTGTATCCCTATATACGCGACCACTACAAATTTGTTTTGTGTTATACCTATGGAGTACTCCCTGATATCCCACTAGTTTACGGTGGAGTTTACAGCACTGTATAGACTATGACATCTATATAAAATGCGTTAAGGGGGATAATGGTAACGCCTTAACACTATTTTGATATTTTAGATTACTGATAGACATTATCTATTTAGCGTACACTACTACATAGTAGATAGTTTAACGGATCCTTAGAGGATGGTGATTCCAACATCCTTTGAGTTACTTGTATTTCGATTGCTATTTCACTTGAGTTGGATTTATTGATATGAGAATATTAATCCTGACTCGAGTGTTTTTTGTTTTTCTTTACGCTCGGGTCAGACTGAGATGTTCAGCTTTCAAGACTCACCTTTGGAGTTGGAGCTTTGCTTGAAGATCCAGCCATCTATTCTGCTTCAGTATTCGATGATTCCAGTGATGTATTTTGATTTGTATTTGATGTATCATGTTACTCTTCTGCTGTAAACTCTGATGTATCTTATATATTTATATAGTAGCTTCATGAACTACTATCTCTTTTACTTCCGCTGCATATTATTACTCTGTGTCTGTGATTCTGTGATTATTTATTTACTGTATATCTGAGTTTTGCCAAATTTAAATTAACAATTCGGTATTTTGAATTATTCAAGTCCGACATGTGCGGATGCGAATAGTCCAAAATAGCGGGTCGTTACAGTTGGTATCAGAGCTTTTGGTAGCTCTAGGCAAAACTTAGCATGTACGGTAAATGTATTTGCAGAATCACTCCCACTCGAGTTTCAATCTCTTCCTTTTAACTCAATTCCTTTGAATTTTGGAACGTTCCCTGCGGTTCCAAAATTCATTCGTGTCCCTCACTATTCGTCTTCTTTTAATCATGGAATATCCCATAACTCCACTTCGAATGATCTTTATAATGAATCGGCGGTCTCGCCAATATTCGAATTATTTGTAAATGGGTGAAACTCTTTTACAATAGACATTGATTTACCATAGATTCCTCTATCCTCGGTTTACGATGCTATCTATTCCCTGCTATACGTGAATTCTACCTTTTGAGAATGAATGTTGGTTTACCTCGGAATTCAGCATCGATCTTATTCTTGAAGTTACGGTTGACCCGAAAGGTTGCCCGTGAATTAAATAAGCTTATTCATCTCCCGATTCTGTTAATCGAATTATCTTATCTTCTGTTTCAAACTTATTATCGAAAGAAAAAAATTCTCTTTGATTTGATATCCATCAAATTTGAATTCCTATCCTTGCTTTGAAATCCATTGTTGTATAGTTGAGCGAAGAAATGTATTTGTAAACTAATATTTAAATGTTTTACATATATTGTGTTGTTTGAGTTGTTGATGTTGATTTGGATTTTCGATCGATTCGTCTGATCAACGCTATCGACAGGATTTCCAAAACAATTGAACAGAGCAAACCGACACAATAGTATTTTTGAATTTGGTGAATAAAATAATTTTGGAATGATTACATTTTATATAGGTATAAATTTTTCTGAAATTAAATGTTAATGAATTTGTTGTCCGAATGTTAAAAATTTAATTTTCATTTATTGATTTATAAATCATTGACTATTTCATAATATAAATAAATGAATGTATAAAACTTTGCTATAGTTTGATTTGGAACTTGAATGTGTTTATATCAAAAATTTGAGAATTTAAATTTTCGGTGATTTCAAACTTCGATTTGGAAGTTTTAAAGGGTATAGGATTTAAAATATTTTCAAATGGAATTATAAACTTGGCTTATAAATTGATTTGGGAAATTTAAAATGAATTTAAAACAATTATTTGAGAATTTAATTTCCGATAATTTTGAACTATGGTTCTAAAGTTTAAATGTGTATATTATTTAAAAATATTTTCGAATAGAAATGGTTTTCAAAGAATTTTAAAAGAATAAATTAGTGCTCTTCTTTTTGTCGCTGGAAAATAATTTCGGTGATGACGGCCGCATCATCGGCATTCATTTTCGAGTATCGAAGTGGAGAGACTATTCTGTAGCTTTGCTACGGTTTGCTTTGAAGAATAAATTGATTCGAATTTCTAAACATGACTTGACTTATAATACATATTGGAGATTTTAAATTTGATTGGTTATTGTGTATAGATATATTTATTTTAGTTATACAATGATTTGAAGTTAATCGGAAATTAATTCTTAAAATTTTGATTTAAGGATGATTTCAATTATTAAATGAAACCAAAATTCTGAATGAACATTTAAACTAAGGATAATTGAATTGGAGAATTTTATTTGTATAATAATTGATTTCATTCTAATACAACTTACCTACATTTTCAAAAGTTAATTATGTAATTGAATATTATATAATATAAATGATATCAAAGGAATTTTAAATAAATTTGAGTAGTTAAAATAATTGTAAATATATTTAATATATATGTGATAGGATATATTAAGTAGAATAAATTTAATAATAATTTGGAATAAAGAAGAATTATATTCGTTGAATAAAATATGATTATAATAAATGACTATTCAAATTGATGATCTTTGAAATTGTAAATTTAAGAAAATTTGATAATATACAATATAAATTGTCTTTATGAATAAAATTTGAGTGCGTATAAAAATGTTATACACTTAAGTTTAATTATAAAATGATTAATAGAGATAAGTTGAATATTAAGTTAGTTGAATAATAAATGGATTAATAAAACAAATTGTTGTTGAAACAAATTTTATAACAAACAATGATAAATTGGAAATAAACCAAGTTAATGAAATTCATTGAATTTAAGTCAATTGTTGAATAAAAATTTATTTAAATTGAAATTTATATGGTTTAAATTAATTGTTCTATTTTGAAATTCAAGTCTATTTTCTTTTGATTGTTCTATTTTCCTACTTTCTTCCTTTTCGAGGACGAAAAGTTTTGAGTGGGAGAGAGTGTAACAACCCGGATATTTTAACGATTTTATTTAATTTAATTAACCGTTTTGGGTGAAAAATAAAAATAATATATACTATAAATATTTGAAATATAAATTTGATATTTGGAATGCGTCCAGTTAAACATAGCAACTGGCAAATTTTCATTCGAAAATTTGAAAGTTTATTTCGCGCGTGAATTTACTTCAATTTAATCAGTTAAAAAGCGATGAAAATAAAACATTTTCAAAACCAAAATATTTTTACATAGAAAAATTCTAAAACAGCTTTTGAGCAAGTTGTCAGTTTGTCGTTTTTTCAAATTCGGACATCTTTGGCTCCGTCGATCTTATTTTTCTGCGATTTTTATGCATTTTCCGTAGTATAAAATTTCGAAATTTTATAATTCAAATAAATCACGGACATATATATACCATTTTGACCGTCTCGTAGTGCTGATCTCTACGGTATATTTATTTTGTGTTTTGAAGGCTGGTTCGCAGCGGAATCCGTGAATACAGGTTAACCATATCGGCACCCATTTGAGTTTTAATATTTAGTGGCTATTCATATTTCAATGCGCCACTAGCATTTATTTTCATTCAGTTTCGACCTTCGTTTCCACTGGTTCCAACGTTCTGTTCTTCATTTCTCTTTTATTAATTCTCTCTGCAATCAATATGGTCTGTTCCCTTACCTCTCTCTTCTCATTTTACTTACTTCCAGATCCAACATATTAACATGCACGTCACTCCCATATCCTGAAACCAACTCTCCTTTCTCAAAGCCATCACCTTTTATCATCCCCTCTCTCTCCTGATGCTTTCTTCTTTCTTCAACTTTGTTCAGTTTTTCCTCTTCGGCCACATTCATCCGCCCCTCAATGCTAACCCACCATTGCACCGCTCTCCACTCCTCATTCCATGCGGCTACACAAGCCAAAATCGACCGAACACCCTCCTGGCCATCATCTCCACCGTGTGACCGAAGCTCCGCATCCACCTAGTTCACCACGGCAAGCCATATTCTGTTATTGTGAACTACTTCGCTTCGAAGCCGAGTGCTCATCCGTGCAGATTTCTTTTCAGCCGAAGCTTGTATTTGTCGAGTGACTGACTTCTGTTTCCTGTTGATTTGTTTAATTTCCTGAGCAGCCGAGCATTAGCAGACCATCATATTTCTTTTAGGTATCGATATCTTAGTTTTAGATACAAATATTATGATGTTATTTTTAAAAGCTACATATGACCTGTAAACTTACAAACTGCAGGGGTTATTTGTGTTTCAATGCATGCCGGTTACTTACACAAATCATAAACTATGCTAGTGATAATATTTTAATGGTAATTTTGGTTTGTAGCGATTTATATATATAAACTCAGTTTATATACATATTAACTTGTCTACGTCTACTGATATAAGTTGTATACTGCTATGTAAGGTTGCAGAAGAATATATGTAAAATTTGTTCGTATACTCTACAGGTTGTATACAATATAGTAAGTATAGATAAGCTCTGTAAGTTACATATTTATTTTCTCTTTTGCCGATCATTTCTGTCATTCTGTTTTGTTGTGGGAAAGTATGTTTGTGGTTTAAGTTCACTCAAGAGAACAAGATATAAGGTTACGTATTTGTGAGCAGTAGCCTTCCCTTTTGTTATACATAAATTTTGTTTAAAATTTATCTTGTTGAAATACTGTAAAAAAAAAAACAAACAAACAAAGGTACTATATAATATGTTTAAAAAAAATATATATTATGTGTTCAAAGTATGATAATATCTTAAGATAGTCTTTTGAAATAACTTTAATATATATATTTTGTGTAAATAAATTTGTTGTCGAATATTGAAAATTTGGATTTAACAAAGTATTTATCTTTAAAATATAATATAAAGTCGTTTTCGTTTATATGTTGGAAGCAGGTGTACCAGTTTTGTTTTCTAAAAATTTAGATGTGTTGGGTTCTATATATATTTATTTCTAGTTTTATATGTAAAGTTTACTTCAGTTTGTACCTAAATTAGTATATTTGAAGGTTAGTATTTTAGATATATTGTTACATAGGGTTATAGGGTTATAGAGTTAAGTCTGCACATGTCTATGTGGTAGGTATGTTTGTTATATAGTAATGTACATCCGTATAAAGTTATACAAGGTTGTAGTTAAAGTGCATATTTTAAGATATGAATTAGTCTGCAATGTTTAGGCAAAGAATTATGATAGTTATATATATATAAAAAAAATTTTGGTCGCATATATATTGACTATAATATTTGTATTGAATATACATATTTGGATTTTGTGTTTTGATTTTTTTATTATATAGATTGGTTATTTAAATATGTATATTTAAATTGAGTATTTATTTAAATATATATCATACAATAATAATATATCAAATTTTAGTTATATCAAAAGAATCTGATTCTGATTGGTTCTCATCGATTTTCCATTTATCATCTTTTTCCATCGTGCCGTTTTCTCCATCGAAACGTGTCCACCTAGCGTTGCTTTGGAATTCGTAGCTTGTTTCTTTGTCAAACCTCTCTAGCCTCGAATGGTGAGTAATCACTCACGATTAATATTCTTTTATTTATTAAATTTGATTTCAATTGGAACGACAATTGAAATATACTGCTGTTATTTATTGCACTGTTATTTATGTATCAGTTCACCTTTGACATCTAGCACCGTTATCTGTTATGTATGCAATAATAATCCAGTTTGGTTGATAATTGATTGATTGTTTGCTGTTAATATTGGATGTAAATTGTGATGTATAAAGTGATAAATATTATGCAATTGAATTTGACGTAGGATAGTTTAAAAATTTTGAATTGACACATGTGTTGAATTTGATTAGTTAATTTGAATAATATGACCTCTTTTAATTGTTAAGTTAATTGACACATAGAATTTGATAAATTATATTTTGAACCTTTGTACGTATATTGGATCAATTGTGTAGTATTAAATTTGAAATTGAAATTGAACGACAAGTGGAAAAACCGTAATGTAATAATCTTTAATCTACATGAAATGATAATGTAGATTCTAGAAATAATTATATTGATTCGCATAAACAACAATGTGAATTAATACGATTATTTCAGGATTATTTGAATTGATTATTGGATTGTGTTTGATTGTTGTTTATTTACTTTGACACCATCCCAGTTATCACACTGCAAGTTCCCTTTGCTATGCTTTGATTTGTGAATTGAATTGGAATCGGGTTGAAATGATAAATACCCAAAATAAACTTACTTAGGATAGAGAACTAAATAAAACGGTTGGTCAATAATTTGATGTGAAATAAAATAAAGATTTTTTTTTGAATGATAAGGTTTTGAAATAAAAAAATTGGAACCCAAATTTTGATAAAAGAAAAGTGTTAATATTGAAATCTGAAACAAAATATAAATATAATAACTGATGGAAGAACGTTGTTCTGAATTGAATTATTTAACGATTAAATTTGGAATTATTCATTGAATTAAGTTTGAAATGATTTAATAATTAAGTTGAATGTATAATCAAGTTTGAAATTATTAAGTTTTGAAATTATTAATAATTAAGTTTGAAATTATTTAATAATTGAATAAAATTGAATTATTTGATAATTGAATGAAAATTGAATTCTTTGATAAGAAATTGAACTTTTGATTAAGTGAATTTGAACTTCGTTAATAAATGAAATTGGGTTTCTTTATTTATTTAGTTTTGGAGAATTATTTAAGTAAGTAAATAAGTGAAATTGAACTTCTCGAATATGTGAAATTTAGTTTCTTTATTAACCGAGTTTGAAATCTGTAACTAAGTAAATAAATATATGAAATTGAATTTCTTTAACAAGAAATAAATGCATTTTTATTGAAACAAATGTAAGGCTTGTAATTTAAAGAATTTGATTTGATGAATTTAACTTAATTAGATTTGTAATCTTTGATATAATGTAGTTGAACGTAAGTAATTGGTTTAATGAATTGGAAATTAAGTAAAATTGTTTTGAATGATAAAGTAAGCTAACGAATGAAATAGATAAATGAATTTAAATTAGTTTGAATGTTGAATTTAATCATTTAAATGATTTTCGGAATAAAACTTATATATGAACTTGAATCAATATTTGAATTGTTTAAATAAAATTGAAATTGAGTAAGACTTTGAAATGATAATTTGGGAGTTTTGAAACGTAGATTTTGGAAATTGATTTCGAAAGACAAATGAAGTGTCGATTTATAAATTCTAATCGAAATTGAATTTGATTTGGTTTGAAATTTTTGAAACGACCAATCGGTGTAATAATTACGAAAGTTATTAAAGAGACCGGAATCGGTTATGGACATACTCTCTGTCTGAACCGAAAACCACTTTAATAACTATACGCGGAGTGGTGATCCAGAATGAAGTGGTTGGAATGATGTACGTGATGACTGAAGAAAGAGAACGATAATGGATAGCCTTGACACTTGTGTCAAATTGGAAATGACTAAAATCAGGAGCCGTGCCGGGCCAAATGGGGTTAGCCACCTCGATTGAACACACTTCTTCGTAACTACTATTCATTACTTGTTATCGATTGGTGCACCCTCGGAATTTCAGGAGTGTTGTTTCGCGGTGTTGCGATCACTGCGGCGATGCGTTCTCACCAGTCCGGATCAGGCGAACGGTAGTTTCACTACCTTGGGTATTGCCTCATGTGCATTGTCATACTTGTATCCCTATATACGCGACCACTACGAATTTGTTTTGTGTTATACCTATGGAGTACTCCCTGATATCCCACCAGTTTATGGTGGAGTTTACAGTACTGTATAGACTATGACATCTATATAAAATGTGTTAAGGGGGATAATGGTAACGCCTTAACACTATTTTGATATTTTAGATTACTGATAGACATTATCTATTTAGCGTACACTACTCCATAGTAGATAGTTTAACGGATCCTTAGAGGATGGTTATTCCAACATCCTTTGAGTTACTTGTATTTCGATTGCTATTTCACTTGAGTTGGATTCATTGATATGAGAATATTAATCCTGACTCGAGTGTTTTGTGTTTTGCTTTACGCTCGGGTCAGACTGAGAGGTTCATCTTTCAAGACTCACCTTTGGAGTTGGAGCTTTGCTTGAAGATCCAGCCATCTATTCTTCTTCAGTATTCGATGATTCCAGTGATGTATTTTGATTTGTATCTGATGTATCGTGTTACTCTTCTGTTGTAAACTCTGATGTATCTTATATATTTATATAGTAGCTTCATGAACTGCTATCTCTTTTACTTCCCCTGCATATTATTACTCTGTGTCTGTGATTCTGTGATTATTTATTTACTATATATCTGAGTTTTGCCAAATTTAAATTAACAATTCGGTATTTTGAATTATTCAAGTCTGACATGTGCGGATGCGAATAGTCCAAAATAGCGGGTCGTTACAATAAGTGAACGCGTTGAAAATTAAATAAAACTTTATTTAATCAAATCAGGTCATCGTTCCCTTCTTAAATACGCCATCTCCTTTACTTATCACGTCGCCTCCTTTCTTTCTTATCAGCCGAAACATTTCGAAATAAAATATAAAATAAATATCTATATGTGAAAATGGCGATCGAGTTAAATCACCTATACATCAAATCGGCGAGTTCATCTTCTCAACTTGCCTGTAGAGATCGAGCTTCTGAAGCTTACGTGCCCGCTCGCGTAGGGGACAACATCGACTCGATCGCGATGCATGGAATGAATGTTTCAAGGCCATGCGATTTGAGGAAAGGGTGCAGTGCTCGATCTGGAGATTCACAGATCTGTCCTTTGTCAGTCTCGCGAAGGGTGGGGCCGCGATTGAATCGCGATTACGCGAAGAGGAGGAAGCATGGCATGAGGTCGTGGAGTGACCTAGGGGAAAGGTGCGATTGCGTTCGAGGCAATGAGGTATTTTGCTACTTTGTCTAGTTTACTTTCTGTAATTTTGGCTTTTTTGATTTTATAAGCAGTAGGGTAAAGAATTACTTTCATATTTTTATAAAATTTTACAGAAATATATATATATATATTTATGTAAAGAAAATTGTTTTCAAATAGAAGCTTTAAAATACTGAAATAAAGAAAGAAAAATGTAAGAGCAATTCTGTTTTGTTTAAAATGGGTACAGAGGAAAATATATATACATATTTCAGTAAAACATATTACCATTTTGTTAATTAAAAAAAAGAGAAAGAAAAATATATACAATTTGCTAGTTTATTTTTAAATAATAATTATGGTTATTTGCTTAGTCAATTAACCTATTTAATTGATTTAGTTACTAAAAGGACTTTTAAAAGGGGGAAAGAAGTTCTGTTTTAAAATTCAAATTGTATATAATTTCTGTTAGGGAAATATACATATATGTTTGTAGTCAAATTTATATTTTGAAAGGGTATAAGAAATTATTTACTTAAGCATATGAATGAACAAGGATAAACATTATATATGTGTATATGTAAGATTTAATTATATATATATATATATAAAGCGAATAATTTATTTAATAAACTTGTTTAATTACTTTAGTAACTAAAAGAATTTCACAGGGAAATTAGTTTAAAATTTAATTACTCATTCAAACTAAATCATTAGTTTAAATTGAATAAGTAAGTAGTAATTAACTGTTCGAACAATTCAAATATTAATAAATTATATAAATTGTTTATTTAAGTTCAAACATCAGGAAATCCAAAGCAATATTGGAGTGGATTGCAAAACAAAATCAAAGGTGAGTTAATCTCACTCATCTGGTTTAATTTAAATTTAAATGGTTTAATTTAAATACTTGTTTGAATGGTTGAATTGATTGATGTGCTATATTATAGTGTATATTACATCTTGGAATGATTAATTTTCCCACATTTTGTAGCGGATGAGACCCTATGCGCCACATAATAGCGGATAATATTATATTTAATCCCATGTACCGCGATATTCCGCCTCGAAGTGGAATAGGTATTTTATGTTGTGCTAACGTCTGTGGATGCAGGGAAAACAGGTTGGAGGATCCAACTGGATTCCTCAACATATATTTAAATTATTTAATATTCTCTGTTGAGATTATTCATATTCTATGATGAATTATGTTGGAATATTGAATGCTATGGTTTGATTGAATATATTTGGGTATAATGAGCTACCAAAAATATATAAATTGGATTTTGGAAAGAAAATAAAGAAGTAAATTTGTAAGCGAAATAATTATAGAAAATTTGAATAAATTAAGAATGAATTGAAAAGAAATGGAAGTGATATTAAAATACTAATAAATAACTTCGAGTATGAAAAGGAAAAAAATATTTTTGAATAAACAGAAATTAATGAATTGTAAAATTAAGTGATATTATTTTAAAGGAATAAATAATTATTTTAAAATTTAAAGTTAAATTTATTTAAAAGGATTAAGAAGCAATTTGAGAAATCTAAAATTGGTATTTTCATTTAAAAGTATTTTAAATCATAATTAAGGAATAAAATTTGAAATTAATGGATCTGGAGTAAAAAGGAGTAAATTGGAAATCAATTTGGAAATTGATTCAAGTGCTTGAATTGGAAATTTAAAGAAGAGTGCGAAGAGAAGTATATTTCTCTAGATAGCCAAGTACGTTTTCAAAGTAAATTTTTAAATATAATATAAAAGTTTAATGTTGTTTTAAAAAGCGTGTTTTAGAAAATTTATTATTTCTAAATGTTTAAATTCTAAAGTAAGTATTTTTAAATCTATTGCCGTAATAATTATTTAAAAGATGATTTGGTATTTTGTTTAAAGAAGAAAATACCAAATTATATTTATAAAGTGACCTTATTTTAATTATTTCTAAAGTATTATTTTAAATTAAGTATTAAAGTAATTTTTCTAAATTTAAATGTTAAAAATATTTTACAATAAAGTGTTTTTAAATTATTTTAAAAATCTAAGTTTGTGCTTGGTGATCTCAGAGGAAATGGAAAATATTTGGGAAATTTATTCTGTAAAAGGAAGTTGATTTGAAACTGTTTTCAAAAGGGTTTGAAAAGTGGAAATATATCTTGTGAAGATATTTTTTTAGGATTAATAAATAATTTCGAAAATTATTTATTGTGTGTTGGATGTTGTGAATGTTAATTGGTAGTTAAATAACCGACTATCAATATTGGCCAAATGCGCTGATCGTTTCGAAGAGACCGGGATTGAGATTTGTTTCCCGAAAACCACTTCGATCCGGTTTGTACGTTTTCGTGGAAAACGAGTTTGGATTCGAAGATGGAGCAGTGAAGTGCACGGGCTAATCACTACTAATCCTGAGGATATTTCCACAATGGATGTAGTAGGAATAGTGCCTTCGGTTCCGTTCGAACCCGGGACGGACTTGTATGGATGAATGCCTTCGGAACATCGTTAGGTGGACGACGGGCATTCTAAGGGATATGTTCTAAAAGGTAAAGCTTAGCCTCAAGCCACATCAAATGGAAATGACTGAAAATCAGGGATTATGCGGAAAGGCTAGGTGGGTAGCACCCATTCAGGGTGAGGTCATCCCTGTCTAGATGCCTCTTTTATTTCGGCTTAGTGGTGCGGTTGCTGATCCCAACCGTGGGGTGATCTCACTCGAGATTATCCAGTAAGGGGTAGTCCCGGTCTTGTGTTGCAGGGGTTGGGAGTGATCCTCGGTACGCTGATCTAGACCAGGTACTATGACAGGTGGTACCCCAGTGCTTAGTCATTAGTTGGAAATCCATTTTCCCTACGAGCCTTGTACGAGTTTTGTTTGTATTACCCACTCTGTGGCTAGTAGATGGAATTTAATGAATGTAACAATTTTGGCTATTGTAATAAGTATTTGTATGTAGACCCTATTATAATATCATTGGATTTTAATAAAAAGTGTTTTAGCTATCGTAAGGTAAAAACCCGACATGTTTATTTGTGGCATTGTCTTACGAGATGCTTTTGTTTTCAAAAGATTTTTGAAACTTTAATAATCAATTTGAGTGTGATTTCTCACGCTGGTATTCCAGATACATCGGGTGTTATTTAACTATAATGCTCGGGTCAGACCGAGTATTATAGGATACAGGATATGATGCCGTGGAGCTCTGGAGACGAGCTAGGCGACGATACGTACTTTCTTACTTGTTTTATATATATTCCGCTGTGTTGAGTAGTTGTGTATCCATTTGTATGTTATTGACGTTGAACTATGATTGATGTTCTCTGATGATGTAATATATAAACAGATATATTTGATTTTGTGTAAAGATCATTTATTATCTATTATATTTTATTCCGCTGCGATGGTTAGATTCTGATATTGTTTTCTATTTCTTCTTCTACCTCTTCTTCTTTAACCCTAATGGTTCGTATTCCTATTCAACTTTAGTTGATTGATGTTGAATAGTGTTGACTCAAGGGGCACGGATTTGCGGGTCGTTACATCTTTTAATTTAAATAAATGCTTTGAAAAGTGACATTATTAAATGGAGTTAAGTGATTTGAAGATGTTTTTAAACGTGTTAAGTACTGAATACAGAGATTTTAACATTTATTGTTGAAATAGACATTTTTGAGAAGTAAGGAAATGATGGACTATAACACTGCTGTTATAGTAAATGATTTTCGAAAGGAAATGTTTATATAGTATTAGGTTTTATATCCATCTAATTTTCGAATCCCTATACTAGTGATTTTGGGTTGTCGTAACGATGTTTTATGCAACATTCGTTTTGACCCAAATAACTGTGTTTAAGAAAATATTTTTCTTATAGGATTAAATATATACTTCATCGTGATTTAAGTATATGTAATATTTTCCAAGTGTTGAAAATAAATTGATTTGTGAATTACTTATTATTAAACAAGTATATGGAAATGTTTTCCAATATTGAAATGTTGAAATGGTTTTGAGATTATGTCTTTTTAAAGATAATTTGAAGTGAGTATTTAAAAAGTGATTTAATTAATAAAAGATTAAATAAAAGGGCCAAGTGATTGTTATGGTGTTGAATATTTGTTTGTTTGCTTTGATAGTTAAATAACAGACTATCAAATTTGGCCATTTTAGTTCCTAGACTTGATGTGGGAACTATTTAGTCGTACACTTTGTACGTAGCCTTCTGTGTAGGCTTGATTATCATTTGTGTTGAGGATGTTGATTTGTGTAGTGTGGAGTATTACTCCAATCTATCAAGCTTCCTTCTTGGCCCGATGGATAGCAAGTTGAAAGTTGGTGACGTGATAAGTCTATGAGACTTAGTTTCTATGTGAAGTTGAGAAACGCTTTTGCGTTGTTGGTGCGAAGAGACTGGGACCGGTTTATCCGAAAACCACTTCGGACCAACGTATATGCAACGATTGTGCGAGTTGCTTGTGATGATATTAATATTTAGGATTTTCATAGTGGGGGACTGCTTCTTGATCGTTTGGGGTTAAAATCCCAATATACATATAGTAGCAGTGGTCTCTTCATTATGAAATATCCAATGCAAGGATTATTCGCTACTAATCCTATGGATTTCTTGACAGGATATGGTAGAAAAGCAGCTTCGATTTGTCCTGTTCCTGGACAACTTGTATGGATGTTTGTTTGACATTACATTTCTAGAGATCAAACGTACATTAGTGTTGGCGGAGAAAGCAACTTCTCTTAGCTTAACACCCTCCTTGAGAGTATGAGCTTAACGGTTGTATTTTTGTGGAAGGAAATTAGCAGTCAATGGAAATGGCAGTGTGGCATTCAAAAGTGATATGTGATATGTGGAGGGTAATCGTTACCTTAGGCCTCATCAACCGGAAATGACCAAAACATGGTTAGATGCGGCAAGGCTAAATGGGTTGCTCCAAGTTGGGTATGATCATCCTCTTCTAGATATATCTTTACATGCTATTACGTCGTGTATCTGATTATTGTGGTTTGTATGCTATGTGGGCCCTCGTTAAAGGTCGGTAACGATCGGACGATGATATATTCAGTATCATCAAGTTATAGAGGTGGGCCGGTCATGTGTTGGTAGAGGATTTTTTGTGATGGTCCTCGGTACATTTTTCTAGAGATGTACTGCTGGAAGGCAGTCCCTTCATCTGGTCACTTGTATGGAAATCCAAACTCCACTATGTTTCTGCCATTTTGATTGTATTACCCATTTTGGGCTATATGCTGTAATTTAACCAATAACAATTTCGGCTATGATTAATATTATTTATGCAATAGACACTATTATAATATAGGAGGATTTGATTTGAAATGTTTTAGTTATCGTAAGGTAAAAACATGTCCATGTTTATGTGTGGACTTGTCTTACAAGATACTTTTGTTTTGAAAGGAAAAGTTTGGTAATTTAACAAATTCAGCTGAGTGTGTTTCTCACGCTGGTTTACCAGACTGATCCGGATGTTCTTCCATTTCAATGCTCAAATCAGACCGATACAGGTTCAGATTTAGTGCTTTTGGAGCTTCAGCAAGAGAGCTGGAGATCTTCATTTCGTATACACGTATCGTTTTGATTATTCGCTTTGCTTAGTTGTTTATATTATCAGCAATTGTGAGGATAGGTTATTATAATTATCCAAGATGATAACTATTGTTTGATTGTTGAACTCTGATTTACATATGTATATACAGTTTCTATTTTGTAAAGCTCACTGATAGGATATTATATGTTTTCCACTACGATATGAGATTCTGAATTGTTCTGTTTGGTTCTATGTACTCTCTTTCTTTTCTTCTCTTGTTCTCTCTTATTTTTTTTCTCCTGACATTCCGTCAGTCTGTGCTTTTTGGGTCGGACAGGTGTGGTGTATTATCGATTCAAAGGGTATGGATTTGTGGGTCTTCACATTTGGTATCAGAGCTTAGATTTTGTATATTCCCAAGCTTTGATGTGTACCCAGTATAGACAAGGACAGTAGCACCCTAGATTGAGTTTGATTGTAGTATATTTATGAGTGCGTATTTGTTAGTGATTATAAAATATTTTATATTGTGTTTGCTTATCCAGTTGTTTGTGAATTCTAGTCGGTATGTGGGATGTCATGTTATCGATAGGGATTTTCAAACTCTTAAACGAGGCAAGTTGACATAGTATCATTTTTAAATTGGGTAAATGAAATAATTTTACCTCGGTTATATTTTATATATAAAGGAATTTTTTTAAGAATTATTAAATGTATACAAATTGATTGTTTGGTTATTTGAAAATGTAAATATGTAAGTTAATAAAATCTGTTTGAATAAGCTAAATAAAAACAACAATTGTAAAAGAATAAATCGTATAAGCCAAAGAATTATAAAGTATGGAATTATAATTAATATGATTTACAATTGTGAAATAATCTTATATAAAAGAAATGATACAACATGAGTATATTTATAAATATGAGTTGTAACAAAAATGAATTTTAAACTAAGAATTTGAAAATTTGAATCCAGTTGATTTTGACAATTGTTTTCAAAAGTTAAAGAGATTATATTGTTATAAATCTGAATAAGATAAATAAATTTGAAATTATCTTATTTAAGAGAAGTGAAATAGTGAAATTATATATGTAAGAAGATTTATAGATGTGATTTACAAATAAAAGGATTTTTTTAAAAGAATATAAAGCACTGAATTCACTACTGTTGCTGGGAAATAATAAGGGTGATGACTGCAGAATCATCAATACCTTTTCGAGTTTCTATGTGATTGATTTGCTACCAATAGTAAATTGAAATTTAAGTTTTGATGCGATAAACAAATTTGAATTTAAAATCCAAGTTGAAATTGGTAAATATAAGTTAAAGAAAATTTGAGTTAGCATAATGGATATATGATTTGAAATTTAGCTAAAGGAAGGTTAAATAAATTGAATCGGATTTGAATAGGATTAGATAAGTTATTGAAATAAAAATTAAACTTATACGACAAGTGATTATATAATATGAATTTGGAAGTTTAGATAAATAAGTTGTGTAACTTATAAAATGAGAAATTGTAAGTAAAAACAAATTGTTAAAACGGTTAAACAATTTTGTTAAGCAAAACAAAATCTAAATTTTGAATAATGATATGAAATTTGACTTAAGTAAAGGTTAAATAAAATGAGTATGCAAAATAGAGTTGAATATTAAGAAGTTAATAAAGTGAAGTAGGTAAATGAATATGAATTTAAGTTATATAATGAAATTCAACTTTAGTTGTAGAATGAATTAGCAATTAAGTCAATGAATGAATTAGACTAATGAAATAAATTAGTGAATGAAATGGAATTGAATATTAATCAATTGAATGAAAGTCAATTAAATATTAAACCAATTGAAATTAAATGTGTTAAACCAAATTGATTGTAAGTGAAGTAAATTAATTTGGTAATGTCGTTTATACATTGGTTGTTAAATGGATGTTAGTTGATTGTATAGAAATTCATTAAGTGTTTATGAAATTTAAAGACTACAAATAGTTGAATTCGAATTGGAAGTAAGTGAATCTAAATAGAATTGAATTTGATTTGAATTGAAAGTGAACTAATTTGAATATGAATTAATGAATGTAAACTAATTAAAAATGGATAAATGAGTATTAGCGAAGTTCAATGTTAACGAATCAAATGTGATTTAATTGAAAATCAATGCTATGATCTATTGATTTGGTTATGGATTGATTGGATGGAGGTTGGTTTGTTGGATGATAGTTGTGTGATGGTTGGATTTGTTGCTTTTGTTACATTTTCTATTGGAATATATAGTTGTTGCATAGATATATGTTGTATATTGATATTACTTTCCATATATACATGTTTCTCATTATTTGTTGAGTGTATAGTAGGTGTGGACGACGCTTGCTTCACATTTGGAGCTCGCTTTTGCGCTATATTAGCCGTATATGCTCGCTAATAATATATATGGTACATATCTCGGATTACATATCGTACTTTTACACTATTTTTCCTATGAGATGCCTCATCCTCGAAGATCAGATGTATATTTGTGGCAAATATATGTTGTGATCCTACTACGATCGAACCATACAAAGAAGACGTCGATGAATTTTTTTTGAAAATTTAAGGCGTTAATTTTTTTTGGAAAATTGGAAAATATTTGTGATAACTAAAATTTTGATTTGGAGTTATAAAAGTTAAACAATATTAGTTGGCTTTGAAAAGATGACTATATATAGATCTGAAAACTCAGAAAAGTTTTGTAAGAAGTTTAATGAATGGATTTTCGAAAAGTTAAAACATTTAAATGAATTTTGATTTCTAATTTGAACAAGTTGTTTTGAAAAGTTAATGGATTTTGTAACATTTTCTTACTTCGTAATTTCGTGGACGAAATTCTTTTAAGCATGAGAGAATGTAATGACCTAGAATTTCAGTCATTTGAAATTCGTATATTTAATTAATTTTAAATATTCACAAGTTAATTTTATAATCTGAAAAAGTTATATTTCGAATATAGTTATTTAATTGGATAATTAAATTGTTAATTTAATATTTGAAATTGCCGAAATAACTGAAATTTGAATTTAATGTGAACAAAAATGATTTATAAAGTTGACATAAATTATATTTGAGTTAGAATGATGTTAGTAAACTTTTAAAATTGAATTAAAAGTTAAATTGCAGAAATTGAATATTTTAATATTTAATTAATGTGCAAAAATAGTCATTTTTCAAACAGTCTTGGATTTTGACGAAACCTGTTTCATTGGATCCGTAATTTTATATTATTGTAGGATTTTAAATTTCGTATCAATCGGATTTACGGTTTGTCCGGGGTAGCTAAAACGCGTAGAAATTTGTTTAAGTGAAATTTTAAATACGTCGATTTGGAAACTTATCTTCCAAATACGATCGAATTGGCTCCCGATATATATTCCATTGTGTTTGGAATAGGGTTAAAACACTATAAATGCCAGGCGACATGCTGCGTTTGGAGTTCAGAAAATTTTCTGATGAATAGTGCACGAAAATTTTACGTAAAAGGACCCCATTATCTTCATTTTTCAAAATCCCTAATCAACGAAACCCTAGCCATCGTTTTTTATTTGATGACCGAAAATGATCTAGACTTTCCCCTTCGATCTCTCCCAATACACTAGCTATCTCGACTTCAACTACAATGTTGTAGAGCTCGAGGAGATCGTCACATCCAACGGTGGAGATTGCTTGAAGCTCGTCGTAGGTGCCGGAATTGGCTCACGTCTGTTTTCCGTTCCACGCTCGATTTCATGCCATCGACGACGTGGGGGGAGGCCGGATCGAGCGTATGGGAGGGGTGGAGCACTGCGCACGTGGTGATGGCGTTGCATTGACCTCCAGTCGTCGTATGGAGGCACGACCATTAGGATTTTGTCGCATGCTATGGGTTGAGTCGCGTACAGTAGAGCTGCACAAAGTATGGGTTGGGTCAGGTTTGACCAAATACTTCACCCGACCCGTACAGGTATGGGTTAAAGGTAGTTCAACCCGTATCCGACCCTATATGAGGTTGGATATGGGTCGGGTTTAGTAGGGTTGTGTTGCATTAATCTAATACAAAAATGAGAATATAAAGAAAAAAATTAAAATATAATATTAAAATATTAAGCTTAAAATATCAAATTTTAGCTAGCATAAATTAAATATAACCGATTCACTACAACATATATTTATTAGAATTTCATTATAAAATACATCATACAAAATTAATAACTACATATTAGAGTAAGAATTCGATTTCAAAATACATTAAAATGCTCTTCGAAATCTCTTAGTCAATCCTATGCATTTTGGACTGACACCAAATATGCTTTTTTGGTATATTTATTCGAAAATGCATAAATTTTATTTAAGATTTTGAACGTTTTAATTTTACATGTATTGATATTAAATTAGTTTTTTATATAGGGTAGGGTTGGGTTAAAATAGGGTTGGGTTGAACAAAATATTACACCCGATCCGTATATCGTATGGGTTACAAATTGTAACCCATATTCGACCTGAATTAAGATGGGCTGGGTCGGGTTTATGTGGGTTGGGTCGGGTTGGTGGGTTGGGTCGGTTGAGTATGGGTTATGTGCACCCCTAGCGTACAACTTGAACAGGGAAGAAGAAAAGAAGTGATCCACCAGATCTATAGTTCCTAAAGAAAACGGCCCACATTTGATTCAAGTAAATATGAATAAAAATCAAAAAAGGGAATTGAAATTATATTCTTTTAATTCGTATAAACTTTGAAATGCTACAACTTCTTCTTTCGAGGTCCCTTTTTTTACGAAACAAGTTGCGTTGGGTTTATATTAACGAGCACTACATTTTAGAGCTGGTTCGGAGTTGATTGGAGCTAGTGTAAATTTTGGGTAAAATTAAACGCCTGTTTAATTTTATTTGGAATAAGACAGTGCAACTGTTGGAATCAAAGTGAGTACAACTCACTCTTTCTGTCTCATTAATATTTTTGTATAAGTGAGAATAAACTTATTTTATGATGATCGATGATTGTTTGGATGATATATGATATTATATATATATATATATATATATATATATTGGTATTTTGATATATTCCTGCCTATTGGAGCAGATGAGCCCTATACGTTCCCATGTATGAACGGATGACCCTTGTATGCGCGTCTGCCTTGAAGCGGACATTGTACGTATTTTCTAATATATATATTTGTTGTATGTGACAGGTTGGAGGGATCCAACTGGATTCCTCACCGCTGTTGATTTATTTACAAATATTTGATATATGTCGTTGTCATATGATATATGATGTTTCAGATGCGGTGATTGATATATTTAGTGCTGTTGCAGCATTGGGCCTATTTCGGTAATTTAAAAATATTAAAATGATGATTTCCAATTTAAAAAGGTTTTTCACGTGATTTTGAAAATAGAGGTTATGTATATATTTGAATTGCTAAGTAAATGAATTTATTTGAAATAAATAAATGTGATAATTTTTATTGTTATAAAAAGTTATGATTTTACTGAAATATATTAGAATGTGCTTCTTGAAATATGGAGATAACTATTTTATAAATAGTTAACACTGGGATTTTTGACTTATTATAAATGGAAGATTTATAAAATTGATATTTTTATAAAGTAAAGTAATGGAATTATAAAGGAATTTTATAAGTGTTAAAATGAAGTTATAAATGGATTTATAAACAAGATGATTTATAGGTTTATAATTGGTGAAGCTATAAAATGAATGAATTTTGTAAATAAAGATGATTTATAAGCAATTAACTTATAAATTGGATTTTGACATGTAAATGAGATTTATATAGAATTGGTAAATAAAGGGATTTTATAAATTGAAGTTTTTATAAAATATAAATGGAATTTATAAACATTATTTTACAATCCGAAATCAATAGATTTTGATAAGTTAAATATGAAAGCTTATTAAAGGAATTTCATCCACGATTTTGGACAGTGGATAATCCTTTAATTAAAAGTGCAATAGTAATGAACTTGGTTATAAATTAAATCCACGATTTTGGACAGTGGATAATTCTTTAATCAAAAGTGCTATAGTAATGAACTTGGTTATAAATTAAATCTACGAATTTAGACAGTGGATTACCCTTTAATGAATGTGTAGAAATATTGAATTTGGTAAATGGACTATATTCACGATTTTGGACAGTGAATAATATATTAAATGAAATGGATATGTTTTGGAAAGTGATCTTTTAATTTAAATAAATGATTTGAAAAGTGACATTATTAAATGGAGTTAAGTGATTTGAAGATGTTTTTAAATGTATTAAGTATCGAATACATAGATTTCAACATTTATTGTTGAAATAGATGGTTTTGAGAAGTAAGGAATTGATGGACTATAACACTGTTGTTATTGTAAATGATTTTTGAAAGGAAATGTTATAGTATTGAGGTTTATATAACTATCTAATTTTCGAATCCCTACACTAGTGATTTTGGGTTGTCGTAATGATGTTTTACGCAACATTCGTTTTGATCCAAATAAATATGTTTAAGAGAATATTTTCCTTAAAGGATTAAATATATACCTAATCGTGATTTAAGTATATGTAATATTTTATGAGTGTTGAAAATAAATGGATTTGTGAATTACTTATTATTACATAAGTATATGGAAATGTTTCCCAATATTGAAATGTTGAAATTGTTTTGAGATTATGTCTTTTTAAAGATAATTTGAAGTGAATATTTAGCATTGGTCTAATTAATAAAGGATTAATTAAAAGGGCCTAGTGATTGTTATGGTGCTGAATATTTGTTTGTTTGCTTTGATAGTTAAATAACCGACTATCAAATTTGGTCATTTTAGTTCCTTGACTATATATGGGAACTATTTAGTCGTACAATTAGTATGTAGCCTTCTGTGTAGGCTTTATTATCATTTGTGTTAAGGATGTTGATTCGTGTAGTGCGGAGTATTACTCCAATCTATCGAGCTTCCTCTTGGCTCGAAGGATACCAAGTTGAAAGTTAGAGACGTGACAAGTCTATGAGACTTAGTTTCTATGTGAAGTTGAGAAATGCTTTTGCGTTGTTGGTGCGAAGAGACCGGGCCGGTTTATTCAAAAACCACTTCGGACCAACGTATATGTGACGATTATGCAAGTTGCTTGTGATGATATTGATATTCAGGATTTTCATAGTGGGGGACTTCTTGTTGATCGTTTGGGGTTAAAATCCCAATATATACATATAGTAGCAGTGGTCTCTTCATTATGAAATATCCAATGCAAGGACAATTCGCTACTAATCCTAGGGATTTCCCGATAAGACGTGGTAGGAAAGTACCTTTGGTTTGTCCCTGGACAACTTGTATGGATGTTTGTCTGACATTGCATTTCTTGAGATTACGTGCATTGGTTTTTACAAACGTACATCAGTGGTGGTGGAGAAGGAAACTTCTCTTAGCTTAACATCCTCCTTGAGATGTATGAGCTTAAGGGTTGTATTATTGTGGAAGGAAATTAGTAGTCAACAGAAATGGCTGTGTGGCATTCAAAAGTGATATGTGATATATGAAAGATAATTGTTACCTCAAGCCTCATCAATCAAAAATGACCAAAACAAGGTTAGATGCGGAAAGGCTAAGTGGGTCGCTCCCAAGTAGGGTATGATCATCCTCTTCTAGATATATCTTTACACGCTATGGCATCATATATCTGATTATTGTGGTTTGTATGCTATGAGGTACCTCGTTAATGGTTGGTAACGACCGGAGGATGAAATATTCGGTACCATCTACTTATAGAGGTAGGCTGATCTTGTGTTGTAGAGGATCCTTTGTGATGGTCCTCGGTACATTCTTCTAAAGATGTATTGCCGAAAGGCGGTCCCTTTACCTGGTTATTTGTATGGAAATCCAAACTCCGCTACATACCTTCCATTTGATTGTATTACCCATTTTGGGCTATATGCTGGAATTTAATCAATGTAACATTTTCGGCTATGATTAACATTATTTGTGCAATAGACTCTATTATAATATATAAGAGGATTAGACATGAAATGTTTTACTTATCGTAAGGTATAAACATGTCAATGTTTATGTGTGGACTTGTCTTACGAGATACTTTTGTTTCGAAAGGAGAAGCTTGGCTATTTAGTAAATTCAGTTGAGTGTGTTTCTCACACTAGTTTACCAACTGACCCGGGCGTTCTTCCCTTTCAATGATCGGGTCAGACCGAGTATATTTATAGGTTCATATTTGATGCTTTTTGAGCTTCAGTAGGAGAGCTAAAGATCTTCATTTCGTGTACACGTATCTGTTTTTATTATCCGCTAAGCTTAGTTGTTTATATTATCGGCAATTGTGAGGATGGGTTATTATAACTGTCCAAAATGTTAACTATTGTTTGATTGTTGAACTCTGATTTATGTATGTATATACAGTTTCTGTTTTGTAAAGATCATTGATATGATATTATATGTTTTATGCTGCGATGTGAGATTCTAATTGTTCTGTTTGGTTCTATCTTCTTTCTTTCTTCTCCCTTCTCTCTTCTTTTCTTTCTCCTGACTTTTCGTCAATCTGTGCTTTTTGGGTCGGACATGTGTGGTTTATTGTCAAGGGTATGGATTTGTAGGTCTTCACATTATTAGGGAAAGGCTAGTTAACCCACAAAAGTGTTCTTTCAAAAATGAATGGGATAGTCTATAGTGATGAGTCCATAATAGGAAGCATACAAGTTAGCAAATCCCCAAGGAGAGGTTGAATAAGGCTAAGTTTTTGTGGTGCCGTTGTTAGGCACTAACCGGAGGTTCTACTTTATACACAGGCAATTTAGCCTAGACATTACTGATGATGCCCGGTGGTGCAGAATTACGGATACTAGCAGGGATAGTATCTTGGTCCAAAAGGGGACCGTGGAACTAATATACACACACACACACACACACACATATGTATATATACACACATGTATGTTCTTATAGTCTACTTCAGGTAAATGGGGTGTATCATACGCGAACATGGAGTCGAAACGACTAAGGAAAATAATAAGGGATATAATATGTAATGGAAAGCAATCGGCATAACCTAGTGTTATGTAAAAAATGTATGATTCACCTGTCACAAGAACGTTATTCTGACCTCTCCTATTTACAAACCACAAGATAGCTTTAGAAGGACAGGTACTGGTGTAAGACAGTAACGATGGTAGGACTGATTTCCTAGTACATGCTTGACACTGACAAGGGAAATAGACATTAGAAGTGTCAACCTTGGTCAGTAACTATATGTTCAGTTATACTTTACTATTCTGTTGTGAGATATATGGATAGTTCTTTAATATGCAATTATTCATTTACTTGCAGGATGCTAAACCAACCATCTATACTGTGCTGGAATTAGGTTTTCAATTTAGTGAAAATTCGGGTCCACTAAGGTGTGGGTTGTTACATTAAATATCGGAGCTTAGATTAGATGGACTTGAAAAATTAGGAAATGATGGGTGAACATATTTTTATTTTTGCCTATAATTATAGATATATTATGTCTCACAAGGTACCTACATTAACAAAAAGTAATACTGGGTAATACTGTCTGCTGATGAGGAGAATAGGGCTGGTTAGGAGCGATCATCTATAACTTTGTCCTAAACGTCTACCGAATACGTCGATTATCGCTCTATATTTTTTTCAATCTCAAGTGGATCGACATATCCAATAAGTGCTTAATACAAAACTATAGGTGGCTAATGGATCTATCAGAACAAAATTCTACAACTAAATATACATCACATCACAGAACAACAATATATATATATATATATATATATATATTTACATATACACTGATACATCCCAGTACAACACAAACAGTATATCATAAGTAGTATGACGACCACACAATACACAACGAGTCAAATAAATATACATATATCAGAGTCAACAAAAAGGCTAATACAATAAAAAGGTGATTAACAAATATCCAAGGGGAAGTAGAAAGGCTAAGTCCAAACAAGCACCTAACCTGAAACAACTCAGTTTGACCCGGGTATAAAATACACTTTTCGGTCTAGCTAAAATAATCAGTTTAGTAAGGATAGACGATAATATAAAGCATAAGGTAAAGGATAGGGTATCCTCTTAATTGAGAAGAAACCATACTAAGAGCATGACACTACTTCATATAAGGAAAAGGATGATTACTCTTCTCGAATGAGAAGAAATAATAAGAAGGACATGTTCATAACTTAAGTGAACTAATATCACTTAAGTGTATGAAACCTCAAAAGAAGTAATCTCAATGATAATACTTAACTAAGAATCACACACGCCTCATATCATCAGCGAAATCCCAATAACAACTATAATGGTTTCCATGAACCATATCTCCTAAATAGGAAAAGTCACAAAACACAAATCTTGCCAAAATGGAAAACACAAACATGTTCTCAAAATAAGATAATCCCAAAACTCAAATATGCCTCATCTCATCGGCATTAACAATTCTCCAAGCACCAAAGATTGGTGTACGAATCACAATAAAATAGAACTCGACTAGGAGTTCGAAACTTCGAATGTAATCACCGTGTAGTCTATACCGTTGCACTTAGGCTAAGTAAATAACTCAATAAAGGCGACTATGCTGAAAACATATATAAATCCTTAAAATATAGAAATCATCAAAACTCATAGCTCGAAGAACTCAACTAAGTGTTCAAAACCTCATAATGAAATCACCGTATATAAAATCTCATATAGCTCAAAGCTATGAATAAATAAAACCAACATCTAAAAAATGGTGAAATAATAATAAAACAAAAACTCAAAAAACTTGGATTGGCTAGATCCTCGATTGCATGCCGAAGCAATGCTGCACATGCTAAACTCTTGTCCAGTACTATATATTAGGTACCTATCTCGTGACGACCGAAGTCGTAAAACTCATGACGACCGAAGTCGTAGTAACTCATGACGACCGAAGTCGTAATAACTCGTGATGACCCGAAGGTATATATAACTCATGATGACCTAAAGCTCTATAGTACTAGCATACTCGTGAATGTGTCACAAACTCTCAGAAAGGAAACCGAAAAGTGTTAACGTGCATCCCATACCACACATTCTCGTTTAACAGTTTACTAACCACTAGTCAATGCCACATTAGAAAACAGAAACCATCAAAATCATAAAATCTCGTAAAGCTCATAACTTTCCTAGTATCATCGACAAGTACAAAAAGACCTCGTGATGGCTTCTCATAAACCATAATTCCCAAATAATAAATCTCAAACTCAAGACTTGCCTCATATCATCGGCAAGTATAAAAACATCGTGATGGTTCTCATCGACCATGACTCTTAAAACAGGAGATCTCAAACCACAAAGCTCGCCAAATATCGACATCTTAGGTGATTCCTAAAAATAGGAATTATAAATCTCAAAATACGCCATGGAATGGAAAATTTCAAACATCATCTCAAAACTCCATAACCTCGAACAACTTCGATCATACAAGTTCGGAATTAACCAAAAAAGTAAACGCACATGTCACATACCACCTGTTTTACTAAATCGTTTAATTCTCTTTCTCATACGCTTGAATAGTGCAAAAATGTGTATTTTATATATAATATAATTTATTTTGGAAAATAAGCTTTAAAAACCATTTTTTGAAATCGATTTTGAAAACAATATTTGAAAATTCCCTTATTATAGAAAATAAATAGATTTCATATCTTGAAAATAATTTAAAAATATTATGTAATAATTAATTTAAAAAACTAATTTATTTTAAAAATTATTCCAAAATTATTTGGAAAGATCCATGCTCGAAATCAATGAAAAACATCGAAAATTCTCAAATTCGATTCAAATTCAATTCAAATTTGAATTTCAAATTCACCAAATCTTGGCTAGCCAATTGATAGGCATCATAGCCCTCAATCACGCTAAAAAACATCCCAATATAAACAAACTAATGTAAGAGAATCAAGCTAGAACAAAACAAAGCAAGGCAAATCACCAAAGAAAAGTAGCAGGCACTAGGTCAACCCCCTAGTCGACATGCATGTCGACCTGGTTGAAGCTTAGGTCAACCTAGTAGATATGGTGTCGACCTACACTATATGAATCTTATAGGCATTTTTTTCTTGCTCGATTCAATTTTTGGACAGTAGTTTGATATAGTAAATTAATACATTTTGTTACCAAATTTTGCAAGAACATACTACAACATTCAGGCTATGATCCAAAGAAATTCAGGGTGCATTTCATGAAGAGAACAACATGATAAAATTACTCAAAGAAGCAGCCCGAAGACAATATAAATTGTAAACTAAAAGGAGAAGAATTGTTTACAGTAAATGATATATACTACAATTTTCAACAAGTTTAGGTAGAGAATGTGAGTAAATAACTCACCTTTCAATTCATGAATATTAATATGAATAAACTTGGCCAAAACTGAAGCAAGATGAAGGCTTTTGGCAATAGAAAGCTTCAGCTACCTGTAAGAACTTTGAAACAGAACATGCAGAGAGAAAGAAAAAGATTACAGAGAACCCAAAACAAAATTAGAATTTGATGTATTCTCTCTGATTTAAAGTAGATTACCTATTTGAAATTGCTTTAGATTGATTAAAACCACAAATTATAGAAGAAAATTAGAGTTGAAAAGCTTTAGATTTGAAATGGAGTGAAGTTTTCTTCATTTTCTCTATTTTGGTTCACTGATAATTTAAGGAAGGAGAAGTAAAAATGTACGTACAGGAAGAGACAATGTTCTCTTTTCTCCTTTCTGGTTTTAGTAAACTAATGGGCTTTAGATCTAGTTCACTTAATTAACAAGCCAGTGTTAATTTAATTAACACAAAAACAAGACAAACACTTATGTAAGAAGATAAACTAACATATCCTCTTCAAGTTTTAACACAAATAAAACATGTAGACATACATACATGTTAAATAAAATAATTTACATCATATAAAAAGATAATTTTAGTTTAAAAAAATTATTATCAAAAACTCTTATTTTTTACAAGTAACCAATTTACACAAATAAATACCTAAATCCTTATTTTTAACTTGTTTTCTTGCGTAGAAAAATATGACAAGCCATTTCAAACTCAATATTATAACCAAAACTCGTTTTAAACCAAATTTCACCTTTTTATTTAAATAAACAACATTTTAAAATCAACTACTTCCTTTAAAAATTATTAAAAGAAGCAATTGGCAATAATTACTAAAATTATTGCATTTTTACCAAATAAAATCATATTTCATTCATTATTTCCCACAAACACCCAAAATAAAGTTCTAAAAACTTTATTTTCTCATTTTACTTTCAAAATCCATTATTTATTCCTAATAAACAAATTAAATCTCCATTTTATTTTAGTTCATAATATTAAATTATAACCATAGTTATAATTTATTATTTACGAGTAATCTCCAAAACCAGAGTTGTTACATATTATATGCCAAATCTTATAAATTCTGTCTTTGGAACCATAAATTGAAATATCGATAAGTTGATTATGAGTCAGAATAATGAAAGAAGTTGGAGATATACACCTACCCCGGTTACCCCATGGGAAATAGACTGTATGGAAAGGCATCGACTTAAGAGAGCATTAGTGCAGCATATGGAATGTCCCTAAAGGTAGATAGTATGACTCCCTAGTTGGACTTCCGATAGCCCAATGATTGTTGATCCACGTATGATGTCGATTGATGATGTATAAAAGATTCTGATAAGGGAAAAGTAAGAATCCTTATATTGTATATATCCGAAAGCAACCAAGTTCCTAAAGGATGGTGTGTAGTAATCACTCCAAGATGATAGCTGGATTTTTATAGTTGGAAGAAGATAAGTCAATAAGTAAGTTAAAGGAAGAGAAATTCCAAAGAAGGGACAAATAGAAATCCACTCTGAGTCTAACCCAATAGAAAATAGTTTTAAAAGTTGAAACGGTTTTAATATAAAAGTTTACGAAAATATATATGTAATATATTTAGGATGATTTTCAAGGGAATGATTTAAAGATGGAAAAACCCTATCTTGAAAAATAAGTAAATTTTAAATTTACTGACAAAAATACTATGTTATATTAAATAAAAAGTTTAGTAGAAAATTCAAAATTTGTTAGATCGAAAGTAATAGTAAATGAGTTTTAATAAAAAAAGGTTAATTTTTTTGAAAAAGAAATATAGTAGAGCATATGTAGCTCGTTGATTTTTCTAAGATGAAAAGTTATTAAGTTGGAAAAATTCTTTTTATGGATGGATAATAGGAAGTGGTATAAGTTTGAAATGGGGTGAGTAGTATGAAAAAGAAGACTAGATCCAAGAAATAAAAGTAGTAGGCGAATGCACCGTCATGGTTCGGTTAAGAAGATTGTAAGTTGCGAGAATGGTTAATTAAAAGTAACCATTAAACAAGAGTAGTTTAGGTACAAGATGTAACGACACGTATTTTTACGGTTCGAAGGATCGTAGAACTGTTGTCATTAGGTTGTTAGTGTTGTTAAGTCGTTCAGAATTTAAGTCGTTCGGAGCTTAAGTCGTCTAGAGATAAGTCGTCTAGGGTTTAGGTCGTGTAGTGGCTTAGGTTGGTGGAGCGACTTAGGAGTTGGAGCGACCTATATGAGTGAGCAACTTAAGAGATTGGCCGATTTAAAAAGTGAACGACCTATAGGATTTGACCGATCTAAAGATTTGACCGACTTAAGGGATGAGACCGACCTATAGGGGTGACCGACCTATAGTGGTGACCGACCTATAGGGGGTGAGTGACCTATAGGAACTGACCGACCTAAGGAATTGACCGGTCTAATATTCAACGACCTAAGGGATAGAAGTATAGGAGATGGGTCAGTTGAACGAGTTACCTACCTAAGGGTGATAGGTCGGTAAGGCGACTTAAGGCAGGTAGCGGCTTAAGGAGGGTAGCACCTAGTGGTTAGCCCTGTGTTTAGTTAGGTCGTATCATTTTTAGGTCGTCACATAGTTATGACGGCACTTGTGTTAAGTCGGCATTTGCTAAGTTGTGTTTGGTTAGGTCATAGACGACCTATGCTGGGATGCTGGGTGTAGTTAGGTCGGCATCCAGCTAAGTCGTAAGTCGCTAGGTCATTGAGTCGTTGAATCATGAGTCGGTAGGTTGTTAAGTCGTCCAGACGACTTAGGAAGGAACGCGGCTTGCAAGTTAGGTCGCGTAGAGGCTTGAGTCGGTAGGCCATGGGGTTGATGAGTCGTAAGTCGTGGGGCCTTGTTAAGTCGTGACCGACTTAAGGGGGGGCGAACGACTTAAGGGTTTGGCCTATAAATATACGGCCTTATCTCACTTTTTGGGATCCGGATTTTGAAGCGACGAAGTGCTGCTATTTTGAGGGCTCGACCACAACACTTCTTCACTTCTTTTCTCTACTCTAATCTAGTGCTTACATCCATCCAAGATCGAAGATCCAAGAGCCAAAGTTGAAGATCTACATCCAACAAAGGGAGATTTCTTCGTTTGAAGGGAAATCTTGTTGGATCAAGCTAGATCCTTTGCTGTCCAGATCTGAAGTGTGTTGCTTTTGAGGTGTTTAGGCGATTCGGTGAGTGATGGTTATCTCTCACACGGACCCAAAGGAGTATATTGGATCGGTGGCTTGTTTGTGTGTTAAAGATAGTAATTTCATGCATTTTCCTTAAGTCTGCATGTAGATCCATCGTTCATAAAGTTTTGATACCCACTTTACTACATGTTAACCTATGCTAGTTCATTCATCAAGATATTACTTAGAATTCATGCTTGTTAGATTTGGACTCTTTATTTACGAAATTGCCATTATTGTTATAACTGTTTATTTAGATCTTGTTTGAATGATTGATTACTTGGATTAATGATTGATCTGATTGATTGTTATAAATTAGTTGATTGATGATTTGATTTGGACAAGTTGGTCGAAAATGATTCAAAATCTAAGTGGAAAGGCTCTTGAATAAGGAAAGCTGCTCGTGGCATATGAAGCGGATGATAAAGCTCATATGGATAGATTTGATGATGATGTTGAGATGGGACTTTGCTATGATGCGATTGGGCAAAGCATGATGTTGAGATGGGACTATGCTATGATGCGATGAAGCAAAGCATGATGTGAGATAGCCTTGATTTAATCCAGACAAGATCATCCCAAGCATGTTGATAACTCGGTGATATGGTTCGAGTTCGTTGATAATGGTTGGCTCAAGAGGCGCTTGATCTAGTATGAGAATAGTCGTCAAGGAGGATGACTAGGAGGCTGAGATTTCATCGTTGTTGAAGGTTCTAGCATGCTCAAAGCAAGAGTACGCTGGGCAGATTCGATAGTCCCAATCGACTAATAGTTGATGGTCGAGTACTCTAGGCAGATTCGATAGTCCTAGGCACGGGTCACGACGACGTGCGGAGTTCTGTCTAGAACCGGGGTTACCATTTGCCCTTGACGGACGGATGAAAGAATGAGCCGGTCATTCAATTAACGGTGATATCGAGGCAATGATAACAGTGATAGCCAGAGTCATAGATGTTTGGATGCTTTGGTTGTATCGTCACTCGGTCTCAAGAGCGATGTATTGTGGGTGCTTATCTGATCTTGGTTTAGGCCTTGGGGGTTTGTGCTTGGAAAACACCGACCTTGATTCGAGTGATAATTGTTTTACTTTAAATGTCTGCTTTGCTATGTTTATTTCTGCTTAGTAGGTCTGGGGGCTATCACTGTAGAAAGGGGTGGAGTGGGAGGGTTGGATTCCTATTCCTTTTTCCTTTATGCTCTTTCGGTATGTTTGATAGTTGATTTACCGCTCACTAGGACTTTTGTCTGACTCAAGGTTTTATGTTCAACTCATATTACCTTGGGCTGTTCATTCATTTTGGGATAGGCTGACTAGGTAGCAGGTGACAGGTGCTGTTCTTAGTGACCAACGATGCTGATGACGAAGACGAGCTGGAGGCTTGCATATTATTTTCTTACTATATGTACTTGATGTTCCGCTGCTTGTATATTCTCTAAGTGATATGTAGTGAGGTTTGATGTATTGACTATTCAGATTTTTGTATCAAACTACTATGAGGTTTATTTGATGAGATTCTGTTTGTGGGGCTTCACTATATATATATATATATATATATATATATATATATATATATATATTTCTCTATTGTATTTTATCCCTGCGCTGTGAGTAATACGATAGACTCCTCTGTTTTTACCTTACCTTGATGATCATCCATAGCTGCCTGGCACACTTTACAGTACACTATTTCCTTGTTTAGTGCAGGAGTCATGGGCGGTCGTCACATTTGGTATCAGAGCTTTGGTTAATCGATTTTAGCCAACGCTCGCTGACGTAACTACGTATGAGAGACGTAATTTTATTTTGATGGATGATTACTATGAATAATATAGTAGCTTAGAAGGATTTTAACTTCTTATGCAGTTGTCTCTCAAGGTGTATTAATCATTTTCTTATAGATATTAAGAATGAGTCAAAGGGGGAGACCAGCTGCTAGGGAAGGCCGTGCTGTTGAGGGTGCTGCTGATTATGCTGCTATGTTTGAGGCCATGATGACTTCGATCATGAGAAGGATGCCAGCTCCGGGGCCAACGATAGATGTTGGAGTTCAAGTTCAAGCTCCAAAACCGGTGGATTTTGCTAAGCTGTGTAAAGACTAGACTGCTCTTGGAGGGAAGGTTTTCCTGGGAACGGAATCAACCATAGAAGTCCAGAGATGGATAGATGCTTATAGAAGGATCTTTGGTGATTTGGGAATCGAGGATGTAACCAAAAGGAAGCTTGCATCAAGACAGCTTCAGAGAAGAGCTTCTGATTGGTGGAACTATATCACCATTGATACTCCAGAGGAAGAAATTACTTGGGAGCAATTCCAAGTCAGATTTGAAGCTAAGTTCATTTCTACAGCTCAGAAATCCGTTCTGTTTAAGAAATTTGTGGAACTCAAGCAAGGAGGAAGACCAGTTCTTGAGTATGTTTCTGAGTTTGAAGCCTTGACCAAGTATGCTCGGTCATATATTGAATCTCCTTATCAGAAGAATGAGAAGTTTGTGACAGGTTTGGACACTTACCTTGGGAGGCAGTTGGTGGATCATTTGGACGATCCGTTTGAGAAGCTTGTGGAGAAAGCTCTCAGGCACGAGAATCTGTTTCCTAAGGAAGGATCTGTTGTTGCTGTGACTAAGGAGGAATCTAAACCACAGCAGGGTGGAAACAAGAAGAGAAAGCAGCAGCAGCAGCAGAAGGGTAAGAATGGCCAGAAGAAGCCGAAGGGTGAAGTGACCTGCTACAACTGTCAGTAGAAAGGTCATCTCTCCAAAGATTGTAAGAATCCGAGGGTGCCGGTGAAGTGCCACAACTGTGACAAACTGGGGCATATCAAGAAGAATTGTCCAGAACCGCGGAAGGACAAACAGATTGTGCAAGCCTATGCTTTGGGAGCAGTGCCATCATCTTCAAAAGCTCCTATGTCGGAAGAGAAAGGAAAGAGTGTGGTGGTTCAAGGTACCCTTTCCATTTGTGGTATTCCAGTTAGAGTGTTCTTCGATACTGGAGCATCGCATCCTTTGTTTATAATGAACTTGTAGGCCGGTTGGGTTTAGAACCAGATATTATTGATAGACCATTGGTTGTGACTAATCCAGTTGGGGGTTCGTCCTGTTTGTGTATGCTTTGCCGTGGTCTGATTGTACCGAGTCATGATTGCTCTTTTGTTTGTGATTGTTTTGTTCTGAACTTTGCGAGGTTTGGAATTATTTTGGGTATGGACTGGCTTAGGAAGTATGCGGAAAAGGTTGATTGTGAAAGGCTAGAGGTGACAGTCGAGAATGTGGAAGGGCGAAAGGTTGTGATACGATGTAAGCATGAGGAAGGCGTCTTCATGAGCTTCATGTATTCGCTGGTTGTTCCACGTGATGGACTGTCATCGGTGCCTATTGTGAATGGATTTGAGGATGTCTTTGATGAGGTCAAAGGGTTACCGCCGCATAGAAAGATCGAGTTTCGCATCGATCTAGTTGAAGGAGCCAGACCTGTTGCGATGCCTCTTAGGCGAATGGCGCCTAGGGAACAGCAAGAGTTGAAGGTGCAAGTTGATGACCTTTTACAGAAAGGATTCATTCGGCGTAGTGTGTCCGAATAGGGTGCACCAGTTGTGTTTGCAACCAAAGCGGATGGATCGTTGAGGTTGTGTGTGGATTATCGTGAGCTGAATAAACTGACTAAGAAGAACAAGTATCCATTGCCGAGAATAGATGACTTGTTTGATCATCTTCACGAAGCTAAGGTGTTTTCTTAGATGGATTTGGCAACGGGATTTCACCAATTGAGAGTGGAAAAGGATAGTGTGCCGAAGACTGCTTTCAGGACACCATCCGGTTTCTATGAGTGGCTGGTAATGCCGTTTGGATTGACTAATGCACTAGCATATTTTGTGGATCTTATGAATAGAGTGTTCAGGGATCAGTTGAACAAGTTTGCACTTGTGTTCGTGGATGATATTTTGATTTATTCCAGAACTGAAGAAGAGCACAAGACGCACTTGCGGATTGTATTGGAAATCTTGCGGAAACAACAGCTGAGGGCTAAGTTTTCGAAGTGTCACTTCTGGAAGAGCGAAGTGAGGTTCTTAGGCCATGTTATCTCTGGAAGTGGAATAGCGGTTGATCCCGCCAAGGTGGCAGCGATCCAGGATTGAGTTAGACCTAAGAATGTATCTGACGTGAGAAGTTTTCTTGGATTAGCAGGATATTATCGTCGGTTTATCAAAGACTTTTCCAAGATAGCTGCGCCATTAAAAGGATTGAAGAAAAAGAATCAAGCATTCAGATGGGATGCTAAGTGTGACCAAGCTTTTGGAATCCTAAAAGAGCGACTGACAAGTGCTTCTGTTTTGACTATTCCAAGTGGAAATTGTGAGATGGTGGTTTACACTGATGTATGTGGTACTGGACTTGGAGCAGTGTTAATGCAAAAGGATAAAGTTGTTGCATATGCAAGTCGACAACTGAAGCCGCATGAAAAGAATTATCCGACTCATGATTTGGAGTTTGCGGCGATTGTTTTTGCTCTTAAGATGTGGAGACATTACCTATTGGGAGTTCGGTTCGAGTTGTTTACAGATCATAAGTCGTTGAATTATCTTTTCTCCCAAAAAGATTTGAATCTTCGACAACAACGGTGGCTAGAGTTTTTAGCATCTTATGATTTTGGTATAGCCTATACTCCGGGAAAGGGTAACGTAGTGGTAGATGCGTTAAGTCGAAGACATGCAGGATTGAGAGTCATGTTTTCAGAATGGAAGAGTCTTGAGTATTTGGCTGGATTTGACTTCAGGCCTAGATGTGAATTGGAACCTGAGATGTTGGCAAACTTATCGATAAGACCTACTCTTGTGGAAAGGATTGGCGAGGGCCAAAAGCGAGACGATAAGCTTGTCAAGATTATCCATGATTTGGAATCTGGATTGGACCCAGAAAAGGATAAAGGATTCAAAATCGATCGAGAGGGTTGGCTTCGGAAACAAGGACGACTGATTGTTCCCAATATAGATGAATTGAGGAATGAAGTTCTGAAGGAGAGTCATCACTCGAAGCTGACAGTTCATCCAGGTGGAAATAAGATGTACCGGGATATGAAGAGAACCTATTACTGGGAAGGTATGAAGAAGGATGTTGGAAATTTTATTTCCAAATGTATGAACTGCCAGTTGGTAAAAGCCGAACAGAAGAAGCCAAGTGGATTGCTTCAGCCGTTAGAAGTTCCTACATGGAAGTGGGAGCAAATATTGATGGATTTTATCGATGGTCTACCTAGAACAAGGGCGGGAAATGAAGGGATTTGGGTCATCGTAGATCGATTGACTAAGAGTGCAAGATTCATTCCTGTTCGATCGACTAGGACTGCATCGAAATTGGCTGAGTTGTATGTTAAGTGGATAGTTCGATTCCATGGTGTTCCGAAAAGTATAGTGAGCGATCGAGACCCATTGTTCACTAGTAGATTTTGGAAGAGCTTCCAGGAAGTTTTGGGAACCGAGCTGTGTTTGAGTACAACTTATCATCCCCAAACAGATAGTCAGACCGAGAGAGTCAACCGAGTTTTGGAAGATCTCCTCAGAGCATGTGTTTTCGACTTCGAAGGATCATGGGAAGATCATCTTTATTTGGTGAAGTTTTCGTATAATAACAGTTACCAGTCAAGCATTGGTATGGCACCGTATGAAGCATTGTATGGAAGACCATGTAACTCTCCGACATGTTGGTTGGAAACGGGAGAAAAGTTAATACTTGGGCCAGAAATGATTCGACAGACTTTGGATTGTATAAAGATCATTCGGCGGAATGAAGGCAGCCCAAGACCGTCAGAAAAGTTATGCCGATAAGCGTCGTAAGAATTTGGAATTCGATGTAGGCGATAGGGTTTTTGTGAAGATTTCTTCACTGAAGAATGTTATTCGATTCGGGAAGAAAGGAAAGTTGACTCCGAGATTTGTTGGACCATTCCCGATCGTCGAGCGAATTGGAAAGCTCGCTTATAAGTTGGAGTTACCAGAAAAAATGACGGGTGTGCACAATGTTTTTCATGTATCGTATCTACGGAAGTATGTGCATGACTCGAATACAGTGGTTTCTGCTGATAGCTATGAAGATTTGGAGGTTGATCCAGTAGTTAAGAGACCTCGTAAGCCACTTCGTGTTGTGGGAACCGACACGAAACAGCTTAGGAGGAAGGTAGTCAGGTTGCTCAAGGTACAATGGAGTGATGATGTTAACGACTGTACGTGGGAGGAGGAAGAGAGGATGAAGGCAGCTCATCCTAAACTCTTCGAGGTATGGCCCTAAGGTGTCGTGACATCTCATGAATTTGTAACTTGTTCTAGTTTTAGAATTCTGCATGCTAGGTTAGTAATTGGATGCATGGGTTGTTGGTTTCTATGGATGGTAGGCATGAGGAGTAGTTTATGATTGCTCTTGATTGTTTGGAATTTCGTGGGCGAAATTCCAAAGGGGGAGAGAATATAACGACCCGTATTTTTACGGTTCGAAGGATCGTAGAACTGTTGTCATTAGGTTGTTAGTGTTGTTAAGTCGTTCAGAATTTAAGTCGTTCGGAGCTTAAGTCGTCCAGAGATAAGTCGTCCAGGGTTTAGGTCGTGCAGTGGCTTACGTCGGTGGAGCGACTTAGGAGTTGGAGCGACCTATAGGAGTGAGCGACTTAAGAGATTGGCCGATTTAAAAAGTGAACGACCTATAGGATTTGACCGATCTAAAGATTTGACCGACTTAACGGATGAGACTGACCTATAGGGGTGACCGACCTATAGTAGTGACCGACCTATAGGGGGTGAGTGACCTATAGGAACTGACCGACCTAAGGAATTGACCGGTCTAATATTCAACGACCTAAGGGATAGAAGTATAGGAGATGGGTCGGTTGAACGAGTTACCTACCTAAGGGTGATAGGTCGGTGATGCGACTTAAGGCAGGAAGCGACTTAAGGAGGGTAGCGACCTAGTGGTTAGCCCTGTGTTTAGTTAGGTCGTATCATTTTTAGGTCGTCACATAGATAGGACGGCACTTTTGTTAAGTCGGCATTTGCTAAGTTGTGTTTGGTTAGGTCGTAGATGACCTATGCTGGGATGCTGGGTGTAGTAAGGTCGGCATCCAGCTAAGTCGTAAGTCGCTAGGTCATTGAGTCGTTAAGTCATGAGTCGGTAGGTTGTTAAGTCGTCCAGACGACTTAGGAAGGAACGCGGCTTGCAAGTTAGGTCGCGTAGAGGCTTGAGTTGGTAGGCCGTGGGGTTGATGAGTCGTAAGTCGTGGGGCCTTGTTAAGTCGTGACCGACTTAATAGGGGGAGAACGACTTAAGGGTTTGGCCTATAAATATACGGCCTTATCTCACTTTTTGGGATCCGGATTTTGAAGCGACGAAGTGCTGCTATTTTGAGGGATCGACCACAACACTTCTTCACTTCTTCTCTCTACTCTAGTCTAGTGCTTACATCTATCCAAGATCGAAGATCAAATCGAAGATACAAGAGCCAAAGTTGAAGATCTACATCCAACAAAGGGAGATTCCATCGTTTGAAGGGAAATCTTGTTGGATCAAGCTAGATCCTTTGCTGTCCAGATCTGAAGTGTGTTGCTTTTGAGGTGTTTAGGTGATTCGGTGAGTGGTGGTTATCTCTCACACGGACCCAAAGGGGTATATTGGATCGGTGGCTTGTTTGTGTGTTAAAGATAGTAATTTTATGCATTTTCCTTAAGTCTGCATGTAGATCCATCGTTCATAAAGTTTTGATACCCACTTTACTACATGTTAACCTATGCTAGTTCATTCATCAAGATATTACTTAGAATTCATGCTTGTTAGATTTGGACTCTTTATTTACGAAATTGCCATTATTGTTATAACTGTTTATTTAGATCTTGTTTGAATGATTGATTACTTGGATTAATGATTGATCTGATTGATTGTTATAAATTAGTTGATTGATGATTTGATTTGGACAAGTTGGTCGAAGATGATTCAAAAGCTAAGTGGAAAGGCTCTTGAATAAGGAAAGCTGCTTGTGGCATATGAAGCGGATGATAAAGCTCATATGGATAGATTTGATGATGATGTTGAGATGGGACTTTGCTACGATGCGATGGGGCAAAGCATGATGTTGAGATGGGACTTTGCTATGATGCGACGAAGCAAAGCAAGATGTGAGATAGCCTTGGTTTAATCCAGACGGGATCATCCCAAGCATGTTGATAACACGGTGATATGGTTCGAGTTCGTCGATAATGGTTGGCTCAAGAGGCGCTTGAGCTAGTATAAGAATAGTCGTCAAGGAGGATGACTAGGAGGATGAGATTTCATCGTTGTTGAAGGTTCTAGCATGCTCAAAGCTAGAGTACGCTGGGCAGATTCGATAGTCCCAATCGACTAATAGTTGATGGTCGAGTACTCTGGGCAGATTCGATAGTCCTAGGCACGGGTCACGATGACGTTCGGAGTTCTGTCTAGAACCGGGTTACCATTAGACCTTGACGGACGGATGAAAGAATGAGCCGGTCATTCAATTAACGGTGATATCGAGGCAATGATAACAGTGATAGCCAGAGTCATGGATGTTTGGATACTTTGGTTGTATCGTCACTCGGTCTCAAGAGCGATGTTTTGTGGGTGCTTATCTGATCTTGGTTTAGGCCTTGGGGGTTTGTGCTTGGAAAACATCGACCTTGATTCGAGTGATAATTGTTTTACTTTAAATGTCTGCTTTGCTATGTTTATTTCTGCTTAGTGGGTTTGGGGGCTATCATTGTAGAAAGAGGTGGAGTGGGAGGGTTGGATTCCTATACCTTTTTCCTTTATGCTCTTTTGGTATGTTTGATAGTTGATTTACCGCTCACTAGGACTTTTGTCTGACTCAAGGTTTTATGTTCAACTCTTATTACCTTGGGCTGTTCATCCATTTTGGGATAGGCAGACTAGGTAGCAGGTGACAGGTGCTGTTTTTAGTGACCAACGATGCTGATGACGAAGATGAGCTGGAGGCTTGCATATTATTTTCTTACTATATGCACTGGATGTTCCGCTGCTTGTATATTTCCTGAGTGATATGTAGTGAGGCTTGATGTATTGACTATTCAGATTTTCGTATCAAACTACTATGAGGTTTATTTGATGAGATTCTGTTTGTGGGGGCTTCACTATATATATATATTTCTCTATTGTATTTTATCCCTGTGCTGTGAGTAATACGATAGACTCCTCTGTTTTTACCTTACCTTGATGATCATCCATGGCTGCCTGGCACACTTTACAGTACACTATTTCCTTGTTTAGTGCAAGAGTCATGGGCGGTCGTCACAGAAGAAATATAAATAGCAGTAAAATTATAAAATATAATTATAACAATATTTGGAATTTATATAAAATATTGTTAGCAATTAGAAATAATATTAGGATATTATGTTAAAAATATTGCTACAAACCTAATTAGAACCAATATAGGAAAGTAAAGGAAAAATAAAGAAAAACAGATATTTTCTATTATTGTGCGCATTTATTGCAAGTATCTTTTAAACAATTCCCTTTATATGAAAATAGAAATTCCACCAAGGATTGAAAGTGGAGATAAGATGAGTGATAAGAAAATGATAGAGTAAGAGTTGTTTTTGTCAACTCCGGTTTTTATGATTTAAAAATTATAAAGGATGTTTGGAAATACCGTAAAGTATATTTTTGAAAAAAAATCGTTTGGTATAACAATTGAGTTTTAAAAAAAGCTTAATAAATGGTTTGAGTAAAAATCCAAATTTTCGATAAGCAAAAGTTGAAAAAGGTCTTTAAAAGGAAAATATCATTAAAAAAATTTAGTTATAGTTTTAAAAGTTAAGATGCTAAGTTATTTTTGAATTTTTAAATAGTTTTTAAGTTGTACTATTAAAGATAAAAGTTTTGGGATTAAAATACTTCAAAATTTTAAAGTTTAAATTTTTGAAGAATTTTTTTTATATAGCGAAGTCCAGACCAAAATTTTACATATGAAATAGATAAGAATGACTTCACGGGCAAGAGGGGTAAATGCTAAGGCTACGAAGAAGATAGCGATGACTGCTCATAGAGTATCAATAAGGAATCCCCATTAGTGTAATGAATATTGGTGAGAACCTAGGAAAATTTTGTTAGACATGTGTGCAAGCTAGATGAAGAACCTGCAAAGTAATGATAAAAGGTATTGAAGTTCATTTCTATGAGTTCTAGGTTATGCTAGTATAAAGGGCAAAAGATAATGGATGCAAATACCATGATTTGAGAGTAGTATTAAGATGTTTAGATTTAAAGAAGATGGTAACATAGAATTATGAGATGACAAACACATATAAAGGACACTATGGTGACGGAAATAATGGATGTACTTTATCATCAGAATCCATGAAGGAAGTTAAGATATGCAGGTTGGGGAATGATGGCACGTTAGAAAGGTCCATAGGTAGTAGTTGTTAGTAGGTAGTAGTTGTAATTGTATTTCCTTCCAATAGTTTTCTTTTCTTTTAGTTGGGTTGTAAGCATTAGTTACCTCTATTGGTATAAAAGTGCATATGATATTATATGAAATGTTTACTTTTATTTGTTTTGAGTGTGGACTGTAATATTGTAAAAAAATAATTAGACAAAGAAATCTCAGGAGAGACACTTAACTAATGCAAAACGGAAAGAAAATTGTAGAGACCGGAAGTTAGGAAATAAATTAAGAAAATTTATTTTAATTACCATTAAGATGAAATAAAACAAAATTGTGACTCGAAAAGAAAATTCGAGAAATAAATTTCACCGAGCGGACGAAAGGGAAAGAATGTTGCGAGGACATGGGTCAATGTCCCAATACCTTCAAAGCATAAATTTATAAATGAAATTTTGGAAGTTGAAATATACTACGTAGGTAGGTAAAGTCCACTATGGACATTAAATTATTGAGTAGACCCTAATTTCATGTAGAATGGCATAATTCATTTTGAAAAAATATATGTGTACTGTTGAAATTTTTGTTTAAATTTATTAGTTTTGGAAAATAAAATACCTCTGTGAAAAGTTTTGAAAATTTTTCTGATTGAAAATTTTGAAATTAAAAATTTTGTACAATTATTTTAAAAAGTAATATAAAAATAATTTTATGCAGAAAAGAAAGAAATCAAAATTTGGAGTGCAACATACTTGACATTATAGTTGACAGGTTAACTAATATAGATTTCATTATGCAACAGAAGTGGTAATAAAATAGAATATGATTAGAGATGAGAGAACTATTTTACTATAGAGTCACTTTCTCCATATCTTGTCGTAGGCGAACTAAACTAGTTTTAACTTAATTTTGCTTTAAAATTTTAAAATTTTAGAATACAATTAACTATGCAAGTTGTACTTGGAAAAGTTAAGAATAAATTGGGGGCCAAAGTACAGTGGAAAGTTGGGTTCCCAAGAGAAAAAAAGATGGAAATATGGAATTTTCCATCTAAACCCTTTTCCTGGCATAAAGAAAATTGGTTTAGAAAATTAGATATTTTTAAATTTGGATGTTAAAAAAGGTGTGTTAGGATTTTGGATGATAGGGATTGGATGAAAAATTGATTTAACTATGCTTCTATTTGTAGAAGAGTGTGAAAATTTGGTTGAAAAAACAAGTTTTTGGTTTTTAAAAGTTGTATGCATATAAAACTGCCAATATATTTAGGGTGTTCACATCATATTTTCAAAACTGTTTTTAAAAAATGCATTCATACAGGAGGTGTCGATTTTGAAATGCTCAGTATGCCTATCATATATGTTGTGATACACCATGCATTTATACATGATTGGTTGCAAAATTGGTTACACACCGATTGATTTTCGAGTTTTGTATAGTTGTATATTATGTTACATTGTTCAGTCCTTGAGGAATTTTGGGAACAAAATTTTTTAAAGGGAGAGAACGTAACATCCCGTAATTTTATGACAATTAATTAAAGATTAATTAATTAATAAATGATAACATCGTAAAACAAAATTTCTGTAAACTTCATAATTTGGCTACGAAACCACAGAACTTATACCATTCGGTTTGTAGCGATTTTTTAAACAATTTTTGTATATAAAATTTTGTCGATCGGAGTTCAAATGAAATAGTAATTAACGTTTGAAGTTTTTGAGTAGGAAATAATTATATGTAATTATGGTAATAAAAATTAATTAATGCTAATTGCTAAGGCTAATGGAAAAATTAAACGTTTAGAAATGTTAGCATTAAATCAAATCGGAGAGGATATAGTGGAAACAAATTATATCGGTGCATCAAATAAGGAATAAAATGTAAACAAATCATGCAATAAAATTAACAAACAATAGGTCGACTGATGGTGGTCTACCGTAGGCCTTAGGCGGTCGACGTTGCCCACATTAAATAATTATTTTAAAATAAGGGATGGACGATCGTGATGCACTATAATATTTTACATGCATGAAGTAATGAAGGGACGTCTCTGATTAATATAAAGATTGCCCAGGATAAATGTGACGCTCCATGATAACTCCAAACCCTATAAATACATGCATAGTTTCTCATTTCTCTTCTTATATGTTCTGAGTTACAGAGCAGAGCTCTGCCATTCTCCTTTTTCTATAATTTCTAGAATTCTAAAAGTAGTAAATTGTTATATCATATATATAAGTGGAGAAAAGTGGAAAGTGAGATAAGTGTAGAGTAGAAGTAATTTAGAACAAAAAACAAAGGTAAATCCATAAATCTGAAACTTTAATTAAGTTTGAATTCAATCCTTTCTCCAAATCTGCGGTTTTAATAGATGTATACTCTTTTTTATTTTGAATTTGAAGTAAGAGGGAGTCAAATAAAAAGAGAATGAATCCAGATCTGGGGAATTGGAACAAATTAATATGGGAGTGGGAAATAACATGTCTTGTAATAAGGTTAGATTTATATCGTTGAAATTTATATCATTTGTGTTTAAATTCATTTTGGATATTTTTATTATAAATGCGAAATGAATAGATGTAAATATTGGATTGGAATTTCTAATTAAATACGCATATTGATTAGGATGGTAAATAATGAATCAGATAATAAGCTGTATACTTTTACCCTGTACCTTGACCCAGCTACACAGGGCTGATTACGAAGGTCAGACTCGACCGTTGATGGTAGGGATGATCACGAGACGACATCTATATGACTAAAATATAACGTCCGAACAGTTGTGTCCAACCTAGGGTAAATAGGGTCAATAGATAGACAATGCAAGATGTCAGATTTATGGAATTTAGTTTTTTTGAAATAGGGGTCAGCATGGATAATTGGCCATATTAGGTGAGACATATATGGATCGACATAATATGGAGGGGTTGGCATAAAGTGTTCAGGTCGGCATAGAATATTTGGGAAAATGGATCGACATAGTAGAAGGAAATAAAGGGGTCGGCATGGCTCATTCGTAGGCTATGGATTGGCATAGGACGTTCAAGGGGTTTAGATTGGCATGGCTTGGCACGAAGAATATGGACCAAAGTTACATGGTATGTAAGGAAGGGATTGGCATATGTTGGGAGAGCCGAAGGGATCGGCACAACTCAGATCGAGTTAAGATTCCAACTAAAGTATCATAAGGACTAAAGCTCCGTGCATCTGATCGCCATGATATTTGAAGCACCATCAACATAGACTATACGAATGCCACCATAGGGGTCACTAGCCCAAACTCAACTCATAAAGGGGTCGGTACGGACCCTTATCCATTAAGCGTTGAGGACTAGCCCTTCCTATGGTGGGCCCATATGGTTAGAGGGTCCAGATGCCGAAGTTTCAGTCAGATTAGAGGCTGCCTTCATCTATAAATACATGGGCAGGAGGCCATTTTGAGGGACTTTTGGGGCTTACAAGTGAAACTCTGCCATTATTGTAACCAATCTCCTTTTATTCTTTTCTGATCTCTTGCTGTTTCTTATTGATTATAATTGTAATTGTAATTGTAATCAAGTGAGTTATGAAGCAATAAAGAGAATATTCAAAGTGGACGTAGGTAATCAACGGCGAACTACAATACATCTTGTTATTTTTGCTTTCTACAGCATTTGTCTTGATATTTGGTAATATTCCCCTGTTTTCATTTAATTTCTTCATTTATTTCACTACTTAAACCTATCCTAGGGTGTTTTTGGCCAATTTGGTTGCAAATCTTTTGGTGCTTTCACTGAGAGTTGTACTTGGGCTATTAGGATCACCTTTATCACTATTGGATTGAAGAAATCCCTCGAAGGAGATCTAGCTTCATTTTCAGAAGCTTGTAGGTACTACTCATATTTTTCAACATCTAAGCAAAGGAATCTAAGATGGTAAGATGCACCACATCTACTTCCCACATAGTTGATGCCGACGAAACTGCCAATGTCCAACAAGGGGGCCCAGGCAACCAACCTGTTAATGTGAATATGGAGCCTTCTACGGTTTAGAACCCCGCTGATTCCATTACTAAAGCTGAATTTAATGATTTGATGAGGGAGCTGATGGAGAGTCATAGGCAGCTAAATGAACAAATCTAGACTAATGCCAACTTGATGAACCAGATTGCTTAACAACAAAACAAAGGCACTAGAAGGGATCTCGCTTCTTACTCGACATCAGATAGCTCAACTTCATCAGATGAGCACCATAGGCGTTGGTGTGGCAAGGTTGAAGTGGCACAAGCTGGAGCAATGGAACAACAATTGATAGACCAACGCGGTCTGTCAAGACGGTTCAGTGTTGAACCTTTCATAGGGATTGGTACCAACCCCTCAACTAGGGGGACAAGTCACCGAATGCAAGTAGGGAATCATGTTATGCTGGATTCAGGAATGTAGATGCTAGAGTATGCTTAGATGTCGATCAGCTACCTCCTCAGGATGATAAAGAAGTGAATGTTTAGGATACACATTAGGAGGATGATAGACCAAGGAGGCATGGAATGCCTCGGGGACACCAGCCAGAACATTCACATGGGATGGAGCACGACCACCACTTGGCACCACTATCCAGACACCGGATTTATCTACAATGGTTAGACAGCCGATGCAGGAAAACTAGGGCTTGACAAACGATGATTGGGGAGTCTCTAGGAGACACACCTAATTTACTAATAGTATTTTATAGGTGGAGTATCGTAGAAGGTTTAACATGCTTACGATGCCTTCTTATGAAGGGAAGACTGACCCCAGCAACACGTCATGAGGTACGAATGGTTGATGGACTCATCGAGAACGAATGATGCTACCGAATGCAGATGCTTCCCTAAAACTCTAACTGGGATTGATGTATGTGGTTAACGAGCTTACCCCCACGATCGATCTCAAGATTTGACGAGCTGGCTACAAGATTCGTGGAGCAGTTCTGGATTCATGCTACTCGTCCCAAAGATGTGATGTCGTTATCCAGTGTGATCCAGGCTCCAGAGAGATCATTGAAGGATTACTTGCAGAGATTTCATGTTGCTGCCACTAAAGTTAGTAACCCTAATGACCACGCGATACTTATGGTCATGACAAGAGAGGTTGACCCCAATCTAAGTTCGATGATTGGCTAGCTGGAAAACCACCAGACACACTGGAGTGCTACTACTCAAAGGCTGCCCAGTTCATGAGAAAAGAAGAGGCTAGATTGTCTATAAAATGCAATGCTAGAGGACCAAGCGGAGAAGCTGTACAGAGTAACATCATAGTAAAGCAATCTGGAAAGAGTACTGGAAAGGTTCACGCCAATGTTCAAAATAAGCCGGGTCAACAGAAAAGGAGTGGAGAAGGAAATCCTAATCGGAAGAGGGAGCCCGAAAAATGGAGGTCAAAGCTTCCTACGTATAATGACTATACACCTCTGAATGCATCTCTGGAGAACATCTATCTGCCAACATGTAATACTTTTCAATATAGGAAGCCACGTCCAAAAGAATCGACTGAGGAGCAAAAGCAAACGGCAAGTACTATCGGTTTCATGAATGCTACGAGCACAATACTGACGTGTGTAGGCATCTCCATGATGCCTTGATTTGGCAGAAAAAGTTGCAGTAGTTTGTCAAGAATCCAAGAATGGTGGACAGGAAACATCTGATCCCAATCAAGGGAAAGCTCTGCGCTGGGCTGAGGAACCCACTCAAACTAGTAGGTGGCTGCTAATAAACATGATAGTTGGTTGACCGCACCCTGTGGATAGGAGTTGGTAGGAAATGGAGCACTATGCTAGTTCAAAGAGACATGTGGACTTTGAATGTTGTTCGAATATAGAGGATGAAACTTCGGCAAGCAACAGCTTACAATGACGGATGATATAATATTCCAAAGCAGCGATGCCGATAGAGTAAGGGCCCCTACTATCGATCCGATGTTTATCTCTGCCATAATTGGCCCCGCTCTGGTGGGAAGAATTTTGATTGATTGTGGAAGCTCTATGAACATTATCTTTAAGAAGGCATATGATCACATAAGGATAGAGGCTAGAATTTGAAACCGTCTAAAGCTTTTATACACAGTTTCAATAGTGTGGCAACTGAAGCTGTTAGTTATGTTGAATTGCCTATAGAATTAGGATAAAGCGAGTGTAGGAGGATACGAATCCTACCGTTCATTGTTTTCGATACGGATTCACCGTACAATGTTTTCCTGGGCCATCCGGCCCTAGTTGAATTTCGGGCAGCATTAGCCACATGGTGCTTGACGTTGAAATTTCCGGTAGATAATGGAGTAGGTGTTGTACATGGGGATTAGGCAACTGGCTATGCCTGTTATAAGGATGAGTTAAGAGAGGCTAGGTGGAAAGAGAAGCGAAAGGGTGTGGACAAGTCTATCTACATCTAAATTACCGAAGATTGACGAATAGCGCCTAAGCCGTGAGTTGGGCACCACAGTTGGTTCTATAGAGATATAAATCCGAGGAATGATGAGGAGGATCCCAAGGAGGCCAAGGCAGTACCGGATGAACTGAAGATTGATATCACAGTCAGCCGTGATGACCCATCATGGGTGTTGAAGGTTGGATCACAACTCAGCCCTTTGATGATGAAAGAACTTATGATTTCCTCTGAGCGAATATGGATGTATTCGCTTCGAATCATTCTGACATGCGTGGGATCACACCTGCCATCACGAGCAATGCGTTGAATATTGATCTGAAGTATGTGCTCATGAAGCAGAAAAGACGATGTATGGATCCGAAGATATCCATGGCTCTTAAAGAGGAGGTGGATAAACTTAAAGCGAACTGGTTTATTCGCGACGCACTCTATCCTGAATGGATATATAACTTCGTGCTGGTGAAGAAGGCAAATAGAAAAAGGAGAACCTGTATTGACTATTCGGACCTGAACAAGGCTTGCCCTTAGGATAGTTTTCCCCCGCCTAGAATTGGTCACCTAGTTGATTCAACTACAGGGTATGAATTGTTGTCATTTATGGATGCGTACTCGGGGTACAACCAAATCTCGATGCACATCCCAGATCAGGAGCACACTGGTTTTTCACGGACATTGGGTTATAAAGTTATGTAGTAATGCCGTTCGGATTAAAGAACGCAGGAGCGACCTATCAATGTTTTGTTAACCAAATGTTTAATGATCATATCGAGAGGACGATGAAAGTCTATGTGGGTGATATGCTCGTGAAGTCACGGTGATCAAACGACCACATTTGAGACTTATTGGAGATGTTCGATGTCCTTCGATTTTATAACATGAAAAATAACCCTCTGAACTGCTCATTCAGTGTTGCGTCAGGGAAGTTCCTGGGTTTTTTGTGAACGCATGAGAAATAAATGGGTCCAGAGAAGATTCAAGCCATTCATGATATTCAAGAACCCAGAACTATTATGAAGGTATAGAGCCTGAACGGGAAGGTCGCTGCTTTGAGTCGTTTCATCTCTAGAGAGGCCGATAAATGCGTTCCTTTCTTTTATTTGATAAAGAAGGGGAAGAGGAATTTCGACTGGACGCAAGATTGTGAATGCGCATTCCAAGCTTTGGTGAGTCATTTGGAGAGAGGCCATATTTTTTCAAAGTCGGTGGATCATGGGGAGTTGTAGATTTACTTAGCTGTATCGCCACATGCCATAAGTGCCGCATTAATTCGTGAGTAGAACCGGATCCAAAGACCGATATACTACGTCAATATACGATTAACGGGGGAAGAATGAAACTACCCGAAGATAGAGAAATTGGCGTACTACTTGGTGATCATGTCACACAAACTTCGCCCACCCAGGCATATCCAATTAATGTATACATCGATCAGCCTTTACGACAGGTCCTGTAGCGACCCGAGACTTCTTGAAGGTTGCTTAAGTGGAATATCAAGCTTAGTCAGTTCGACATCACATATCTTCCTTGAAATATATCTAGGGACAAGCATTGTAGACTTCATAGCAGAGTTTACAATGTAGGACGAGCCCCTAGAGAGCGGGTAATCCCTACCGTATAATGGAAGCTATATATCGATGGAGCGTCCAATGATCATTGTTTCGGAGTGGGCATCGTCCTTGTAACCCTAGAGAACCAATCGATTTGTGATGCTTTGAAGCTTTATTTTCCCACTACGAACAACGAAGCCGAGTATGAGGCATTAATTGGTGGACTTAAACTTGTTAGAGGCTCGGGGTGAATTCTATCGAAATCTTTTGCAACTTGTAGCTGGCGGTGTACCAAGTTAGAGGGGACTACCTAGTAAAGGGATAATGGCTTGTCCCATATCTTACCCGAGTTCAGGAGTTCTTGGCAGATACCGAATACTATGACATTTCGCATATCCCACGTGAGTGGAATGGAGAAGCCGACTCGTTGGCAAAGCTCGCTAGCACTAGAGATGCACAACATATGGGCTTGGTTCCAGTCGAGACACTACATACCCTAAGCATAAATGTGATGGAAGTTGATCAAATACCTGAAACGGAACCCGAAATAGAATCATGGATGACTCCATTTATAGAATACCTATTGCATGGAACCTTGCATGGGAAGAGAAACGAAAAGCGATAAGTCTTTTTTAAAGCTTCACGATATATTATGCAAGAAGGGACTATACAAAAAGGGGTCTCTGTTTCCTTGCTTCGGTGTATCGTCCATGACGAGATAAAGCGTGTCTTGAAAGAAGTCCATGAGGGAGAATGTGGCGATCACATTGGGGGAAAATGCTAGAAAAAACGATATTCCGTTATGGGTAATACTAGCTGACTGTGAACCCAGACGCCGCTGATTATGTGAGACGATGTGACAAATGCCAGACATATGCAAAAGTCCCAAGAGCACCGCCAATAGAGATCATGCAAATGGTTATTCCATGGCCATTCGTGGTATGGGGAATTGATATCATCGGCTCTTTGCCAATTTCCAAAGATGGCGGGAGATATGCAATCATCGCAGTTGACTACTTTACTAAATGGGTCGAAGTGGAGCTGTTAGCTATGATCACAACCAAGAAAGTCATCAACTTTGTTGTTTGGAACATTATTTGTCGTTTTGGTCTTCCGTGGACTATCATGACTGATAATGGGACTCAATTTGATAGCGCTGAGTTTAAGGAGTTTTGCTGGAGATATCACATTGAAAAGAGATTTGCGGTGGTCGCTCACCCTCAGACGAATGGACAAGTTGAAGCTGTAAACAAGATTCTAAAGTCTATACTGAAAAAGCGTTTGAAAAGGCTAAATGCAAGTGGGTGGATGAACTTCCTACGGTTCTCTGGGTTTACAAGACCACCCATAAGTCTATGACTGGACACACTCCATTCGCTCTTGCTTACAATACCAAAGCAGTCATTCCAGTAGAACTCGAAGTCCTTTCCTATCGGGTGACTTACTACGATCCCAGAACAAACCAAAATCTCTTTTAGAGTCATTGGACTTTATCAATGAGAAGCGCGAGGAGGCTGATTTGAGAGCAGCCACACATCAACACCGAATCGCACGGTATTATAATACTAAAGTCCGACTGAGAACCTTTGAAGTTGACGACCTTGTCCTGAAACGAACTTTCAATCCCATCGCACATGAACCCAATATGGGAAGGGCCATACGCTATTGAACATAGGCTTGGAGAGGGAACTTTCAAGCTAACGACAGTTGATGGCGTGACGCTTCTAAGTGCATGGAATAGCGAGCATTTACGATGCTATTTCACCTAGACTATTTCTTTTACATTTTAGTAGTATTTGATTTCAATATTTGCTTTGGTATTTGACTTTTTTGGTATGTAATAAGACAAGTTATTTTGTTCCTATTCTTATGATGAATAAAAGCTTAAAGCTTCCTTTGCATAAACTACTGTTATTGCATGTTATGTTAAGTACGTGTTGGAACTGATTTATATCAAATATGTGTTGTATGAACATATGCATAGAGTTAAAAATCGACCAGCTATACTGATCCCCAATAAGAATGAACAAGAAGGGTTTTGTAAGTTTGCTCGGCTAGCGATTTCAATAGATGAATCAAAAGGCAATTTTCGCAATGAGGAAAATAGATCGTCGACGGTAGAAGAATGAAAAAAATCTCTATATCCCTGATGCAAACTAGAGTGCTCTATGCCCTTGAAGTGGATTAGAATATAAAATCAATTTGGTAAAAATCTCTATGTCCCTGATGTGGACTAGAGTGTCCCTAAAGCGTATTAGAGTATAAACGTTTGACAAAAATCTTTTAAGTCCTTGAAGCGAACTAGTGTAGTCTAAATCCCTGAAGCGGACTAGAGTATAAACAACTTGACAAAAATCTCTAAGTCCATGATGCGGACTAGAGTACTCTAAGTCCCTAAAGCGGACTAGAGTATAAACAACTTGACAAAAATCTCTAAGTCTTTGATGCGGAATAGAGTACTCTATCTCCCTGAAGCTGATTAGAGTATAAACAATTTGGAAAAATCTCTAAGTCCCTAAAGCGGACTAGGGTATAAATGACTTGACAAAAATCTCTAAGTCCCCGATGTGGACTAGAGTACTCTAAGTCCTTGAAGCTGACTAAGCATGATCGCCCACGATGAAAAATCTTAAGTCCCAGACCGCAGACTAAAAAAACAAAAAATTTTACATCCCAAGGCTAACTCAAAAAGCTAATGGGCGGACAGTTGAATTTTCAGTCATTTGCTATCCCACGGGTTCTGATCTCATATCAACGGAAGAGGCTCAATCTATTAGTAGCAAGATACAACCGTTAGTTAAGGTACCTGCTTAGTGTTGCTTACGACTTAAGATGGCGCATACAGAGAGATTTCAAGATCGAGATAGCGAGTTATCAATGAAACTTATGAAAATTATTACAAGTACGTGAAATGCAAAGAATTTACTCTACTACTGGAGTAATAATTCACATGACGGTTAAGAAAACCAAACTCCTTACAAATTATTCAAAAGTTTGGGATCCATACCTGTACATTTTTCTACTAGGAAAAGTAACACGTGTCTAACTTATCCAGAATATGTACAATGACACAAGATGCTAACTATTTCTTCGATTTCTTCGACTTCTTTGGTTTTTCAGGAGTTGAATTAGTCGAGCGTGTCTTTCGAGATCCTTTACCGCCCTTAGTGGAGGCACTTGAGGAAGGAGGAGGAACCTCAATAGGAGTTCCCACCAGGTGAGATGTATTGCAGAGGCCTGAGGAGAGGATCTTCAACCGTCACCACATCGGGATAACCCTTGACTTCACATTTCGACTTTTCGTCCTCTTAAATTTGTTATTTCATGTTGAGTTTAGTGGTATGCTCTGAAGCACCTGCGATCACAACGTCATCAAGCTCTTCAGCAAATGATGGGTCTTCAGGCTTGTCCTCATCGAGCGCCCCAATCACTTGAGCATCAAGCCCCGGACTATTTATAGCAGTCAGATCCTCGGCCATTTTCCCTTGGTGCTCCATGGCGACATCGCTCCTAAGAGTTAATTCAGAACCGGGATGACCTGCAAAAATTCATCAAAATGCAACCATTAGTCTATAGGCTTTATATGTCGGAAATAATAACTTTTTAATTCGAAGGAGTTCAATACAGTACCAGCATCCCGTTGGCTCTTAATAGTCATCAAGTACTCCCTTCAATGATGGGAGACAGCATGTGCGAGCCAAGTCCGGGCCTATTTGGATCATAATCGATGTGTTGCTCCATGGGTTGAAAAGATGACGTTCCAGCCAACTGAGTAGGCATGGGACTCTTGGGTTAAGTTTCGGAAGATCCTACGACATATTATTTTTCCTTGGTTGGTGCAGGAGCTTTACAGAATTGAAGTTTTGCGACAGCCAAGTCAGATGACTCATATCCAAAGAGCACTTCTTGCACATGAGCCCCCTAAACAAGCTCTGCCACTCCCAACTCTTCTTTCTTGATCCTTATAATGATCTCCCACGCTTCGACGAGTGATTCGAGATAGCCTTCGCCTAGAAAAGTCAAGTTGCGGTGAAGGAGAACTTTTTCATTGTATTAGGCAATGAGCGGATCGAATAAGTTCTTGACCTCTTCCCTATTGGACTTAGTTGCTGCCTTAACTTGGGAGTCGGCTTCTGCGAGCACCTCATACCTGCCTCTTCACGGGTAGCTTCTTTCAAGACTTTGATTTGGGAGAGTTGTTCATCGAGTTTCATCTTTAAGTTCCTTGTTTGAACAATCTCTTCGCAGTATTTCTGCAACTCTTCTTGTGCCTTAATTTTTTCTTCCCTCTCTTTGGATAGTATTTTTCTAGCTCCTCAACGCGGTGGGCTAAGACATCTTTCTCCTTTTGTAAGGAGTCTTTCTTTAAAACCAACGTGCTGGTGCGTTGAAGTGCAGCATCCAGTTCCCTCTTATGCGAAGTCTCTAGGCGACTTACTGCCTCAGCCGTTTCCTTCACATTTTTCTTTGCATCGGCAAGTTGGGTCTTACATTTGGGCAGCTCCGCATCTTAATATTTAATAAAATCTTTGTCGTGAATGGCCTCTAATTAAGGCGATTATTTTCATGCCGGGCTCAATAGAAACTTTGGAGACTCTTTCAGATAAATGAATGAATGCTTCATGCTGGATGTACACTTCATTCATGCATGCTAACGAACTTTCTTTGGCACTTCCAGGAATGGTGTAAATGGAGGGAAGAATCTTGAGCCCGTCGTAGCAGATTTTCGAGAAAGTAGCTTTGAGTTCAGCTAGTTTCTCTGCTGTGGTAGGATCTTGAGTAGGAATCGAGGGGATCTGTTCAGACACAACCAGTGGATGTTTGCGACGTTTGTAAGATTGCCTTGTGCTTGACGACCCAAAGTGTTGGTAGTGGGAAGCGATAGCTTGAGAAACCCGGTATGTAGACTTATCTCCGTTGTGAGCATGAGGGTTTGATTGATCACCTTGGCACAAAGCATGCGCCTGAGACTTCGTTCTGGATGAAGAAGAAGAAGATTCTCGAGAATAATAGTCTCTGTCCCATCTTTCATCTTTGTCTCGGCATCTTCTAGATTCAAAATCCTGACCCGAGCGATAGTAAGTAGAAGAGCCGTGGGGACGATCAAAAATGTACGAGTGAGACATTGCACCTGTAAAAAAGCCAAATTTGAGCATAATAGGAGTTGTTATGTAAAGAGTTAATCATAAGTGGATGGTGGAGTGCATGTGCTTATGTGTGTCCTAGTATTTCCCTCGACGGACCAGTAACATTAGCTTTACTCATTGGAGTTTCTTTTCCTTTGTTAGAAGATAGCACTCCTTCGTCGCTCCTCTCTTGTGAGTTAAGCCCTTCGATGTCAAAATTGGTGAAGTTGTAATTTAATAAATCGTTCGGGATTGGAATGTTGGAGAGTCCCTTCAACGAGCTCTCCATTAGTTGAGAAGAAGATTCTTTTTCAATCAGAGTTATGATGAATTTTGGGGTTGCCCCAGCTTCCCTTTTTCATATCTTGTACGCCAAACTTTTTCCCTTCTTTGGGGGAGGTTGCGATTGAGTGTTGCGCTTCAACTGCCGACGTTTTTCCAAGTCTTATGTCTTCATTTCTTAGCCCTACATCTTGTGATTCCTTTATCTCCCCTTCTTAGGTTTCTTCTCGGGTTCCCTAGTAGGGGACGCCATGGGGTCATTTATTTCTTCCCTTCTCTCGACGGTGGTCTTCGCAATGTCTCGATCCTCCACAGGAGTAGCACAAATGGCCGCAAAAGCTCTAGAGTACCCAACACCATCAAGTTGAGGGTGGACACTTAAAAGAATTGAAGATATTAGTACGATTAAGGAAGAAGCTGTGACTTGAATCTTTGAACTAAAGACGAAGGCAGAAATGGAACTTACGTCCTTCCAACCATCTTCTTGTGATGCTAAGAGGACACCGTACGTAGAACCAGTCGCGTTTGAATAGGGAAAGCTTATTCCGTGCACCTGTTAAGACCTGGCATTTGGGCAGGGGCTAAAGAAAGACGTACGAAGGACTATCCGCCCATCTTTTAAAATTGTAAATGTATCAAATGTCTTCGAGAGAAGGCAGAAGAAATAGGACGTTCATGAAGAGAAGAAAAGTGCCATGGATTAAAGCATAACTGTTAGGGTGTAGCTGAGTTAGGAGTGATCCCCAGATATCTCAATATTTCCAAAACGAAATAATTGAAGGGAGGCATGCATCCAACCCAACACATGAATTTGTCACATGCAGTATATCCGGCTGGGGGTAAGTGGGGTTTGTCTTGCCTCGACGGAACTAGAACTTCTTCGAAAGGAATCCAATGGATAGAACATCGACGAAGAGCAGCTTCGCAGATTTGGATGCTTGTGAGTCAGCCGAATTGTTCATAATGATGGCATACTCCGCAACATCAGGAGCTGGATTAATAACTTTTGTAGGAAGAACTAGGATATAAGAAAAAAGATTTTCTTGTGGGTCAAATGCCCCTACTTGTTCTATTTGCTGACTTGGTCTAAGTTTATCAAATAAGGTAGCAAAACTTGACCTCGTGGCTGACTCAAAAGACATTATGGTTGGTCGCTTCGTGTAACCTAGGGTCTATGGCAGCTATACTAAGCAGACGATCAATATTAGAAATAATAACATGTCCCTCATGTGTCGTGTGTGAACTAGTGCAGCGCAATATGAAATAAATGTAAGTAGTTTGAAACTGGAGAAGCAAAAGAAAAATGTTGAAGCTTGAAAGCTTCATGAAGAGAGACCATCATTGCTGATCGTCTCAATGGACGTGAAAATTGATCGACAACCAAAGCTTTAAGATCGAATGTTGACATTCTGAGTTATGAAGTCCATTGCTCGAGTATTTTTGATTTTATATTTAGTTCATGTTAAGTAGATAGGAAATTTTTTCATTCAAACTTAAATTCGTTGGTCTAAGTATGCAAGTCGTGTTGTTCTTAGTTTTATGTCCAAGCAAGGCACTATGTAGTTAAATGTTTGAATGACATATGTTAAGATGGTCTTTATAGTCAACATCGATCCCTGCCTTAGATGTCGATCCCTATGCCTTAACCTTGTCGCAGATCCCTACTATTAGGTTCACTTGGTAATATCGACCCATGCCCATTAGTCTACATACAGATCCCTATGCTTTGGTCCTCACAAACGATCCCTATCTATGGACATTGCCAACCCCTATACTAGAAATGTCACGCCAATCCCTCATAAAACCATCTCCTACCGATCCCTCTCATCAAATACATTTCATACATTGACCTCTCTCTAGCTACTTCTCACCAATCCCTCAACAAAGCTATTCCTTAAAACTTACAACATACCCATACATCAAAGCGATCTACATCGGTTCGTTTTTCCCAAGTTCACTTACATAAAAAAACCTAACTCTCCTTCATCCCTTCAAGGACACCAGCCGAACCCTCCTTCCTCCTTCTTCTTAACCTACTCCATCATCTCCTCCTTCTCTCCTGCATATCACAATTAAAGCCATCAAGCTATACACCTAAAGAACTCTCGAACTCGCGCAAACTCAGGATTCATGACTTACTACACGATTATAAATAGGAGTCATACCTATATATATATATCAAATTAGATTATGGGCGAGTTGACGAAACTTTGGATTAAGGACGAATTACAGGCGGCGTGGATTGGGGATGGAGTTTCGTGCTTGTTGTTGGCTTTAGAATTAAAGGAAAGGGAAATGGCTATGGTTTAGGTTCGGCCGAATATTTGGACAAGGGTAAATAAAGTGAAAAAGTTAAGTGAAGAAAGAAAAGAGAGGGGTACAAGCTTTTATATCTGCGAAAAGGAAGGGATGCGAACCGGTCGTATCCATTAGACCCGGTCACCAAATTGAAGACGGATCGGTTCCAAGGCTGGCTGATCAATATCCAGGCAAATTCACCAAGGGGTCGGCATATCTAATGCCAACTCCTCCAAAAATAATAATAAAATACATATATATATATATATGTAATAATGTAATATAAAAAGGAAGGAAAAAAGGGAGATGTGCATGAATGATGGACGTAAGTGAAATAAAAAGGAGGGCATAAGGTAATGACGGAGCTAGAAAACTAAATGGCAGCTAATATCGCGAAGGTTGGACTGCAAATGTAAACGTACTAAGTAAAATGGTTTTACAAAGGGAAGAGAACGTTTGAACACGCCCTGAAGCTAGCAACAGAAACTGCATATGAACGTGCATAGAAAAGTTTAAGGATTCAGCCTTTCGAAAGTAACTGAAGTGACAATTTAGCTTGCAACAATCGAGTTTGATATCGAATCCGAAGAAAACTTAAAGATTTCATATGACCAAATATGTGCATTCTAATGGAATTGGATGTCAGGCCTGTATCATCGAAGGTTAATAAAGGAACAATGATCAACCAGGGATTTGGATAGGCTTGTTCCCGGGAATCTGGGTTTCTCCAATTCAAAGCACGTCATGTTATCCACACGGCGTGCTTTAGGGGGCAAGTGTTACTTGGTACCTTGACCCAGCTACACAGGGCCGATTACGAAGGTCAGACTCGACTGTTGATGGTAGGATGGTTACAAGATGACATCCATATGTCCGAAATATGATGTCCGAACAGTTGTGTCCAGCCCAGGGTAAATATGGTCGATAGATAAACAATGCAGGATGTTAGATTTATGGAATTTAGTTTGTTTGAAATAGGGGTCAGCATGGATAATTAGCCAAATTGGGTGAGACATACATGGATTGGCATAATACGGAGGTTAGCATAAAGTGTTTGGGTTGGCATAGAATATTTGGGAAATGGATCGGCATAGTAAAAGGAAATAAAGGGTCAGCATGGCTCATACGTAGGCTACAGATCGGCATAGGATGTTCAAGGGGTTCGGATCAGCATGGCTTGGCATGAAGAATATGGATCGAAGTTACATAGTATGTAAGGAAGGGATCGACATATGTTGGGAGAGCAGAAGGGATCGGCACAACTCAGACCGAGTTAAGACCCCAACTAAAGTATCACGATAACTAAATCTCCATGCATCTGATCGCCTTGATATTTGAAGCACCATCAATATAGACTATAAGAAAGCCACCATATGGGTCGCTAGCCCAAACTCAACTCATGGAGGGGTCGGTACCAACCCCTATCCGTTGAAAGTTAGGCCTAGCCCTTCCTGTGGTGGGGCTATATGGTTGAGGCGGTCCAGATGTCGAAGTTTCGGTCAGATTAGAGGCTGCCTTCGTCTATAAATTAAGGGGCAGGGGCCATTTTGAGAGATTTTTGGGGCTTGCAAGTGAAACTATGTCGTTATTGTAACCAATCTCCTTTTTTTCTTTTCTGATCTCTTGCTATTTCTTACCGATTATAATTTTAATCAAGTGAGTTTTGAAGCAATAAAGAGAATATTTAAAGTGGACGTTGGCAATCAATGCCGAACCACTGTAAATCATGTTGTTTTTGTTTTTTGCTGCATTTTTCTTGATATTTAGTATTGTTCCCTTGTTTCCATTTAGTTTCTTCATTTATTTCGCTACTTAAACCTATCCTAGGGTGTTTGTGGCCAATTCGGTTGCTAGCATATATGCATAATGATTATGGAATACATTTAATGAAATTGATTATGGAATAGATTTAATGAAATTAGTGATAAAATAAATTGAGGACAGATAACGGTTTAGAATCAGTTTAGATTTCCAGATTTGACTATTATTGGGGTTGGTTGTAATCAGGTTAGGATTTGACATATTTTAATCCATGGGATGAAAGGGATAATAATATAAGTCTTTGTGAATCATCCAAGTTACAAATAAAGTTGTATTGTTTGAAAATAACGAGGAATGTAAATGCAAAGAAAGAGATGTACAAAATAAGGAAAACCCTGTATTTTGTACCGTCTATTTAAATAAAAAATAAAATACCTTGTAATTTCACATAAAACACAAATCCTCTTTTAAGTAATTCATAGAGAATTATAGCGTTAACGATTCCTTTTGAAAGGGATGTAGTCCCATGCATTAAAATATAAGATCGTTAATTATAAAAAAGTGAAGTAAATAACAATAAAAACAATAGTTAAAAAAGGAATTTAAAATACACATTTAGACAAAATATGAAATAAATAATAGAGGAAGAAGAGATAATTAAACTAGAAAGGGGACTAAAAGCTCAGTAGGCAACTTAAGATAGCTAGTAATGAATAAACAATAGAATACAGCAGAAAGAGTTAAGCACACTTAATATAATAACAAGGAACATCATAGTCAGTAAGATATAAAAAATCATGAACTAGTTTAGATAAAAGTAATTAAAAGGTAAGTTATGTAAGACTTATTGAACATCAATGATTGAAAGTAAAGAAAAGTAATAATTAAATGTATACAAGTTCAAAAATACGTTATGACGAGTGTGAAGTATATAAGTATGAAAATAACTTAGTAAATAAGAATAATAAAGTCATTAAAATGATTTGGAACGCGAGGTTAATAGTGTTACACAAAAGATGTTTGCCCATCACAAGTGGCTACCTACAGTTGTGTATACATTATACTGATGTGAGACATATCCAACTGTAGAACCCATGAGGAATATACGCTTCCATATAGATAAAAGGAATAACACAATAGAAAGTTGAGTCCACTTCAAACATAGGGAAGAGAGTATTACCATGAATGTGTTGGGAAATTTAAATAAGATGTAAGCAGCATGACAATATTTCAGCACGTATAGCATCAAATCAGGAGTAGGAGCTACATAGGTTGAGTGCGTCGTCGGTCTAGAGTAGTCAAAACAGGAAAGTTATGATTGCACCTAACGGGCTAACACCTCCTATTAGATTGACCACTTTAGGTAATGCATGGCCATAGCTGTTTTTTATTTTGCTAAGGCAAGGCTAGTTAACCCATAGAAGAGTTCTTTAAAAAACAAACTAGGTAGTAAATGGCGCTGAGCTCACAACAGGAAGCACACAAGTATGTAAATCCCTAAGGCGAGAAAAAATACGGTAAACTTCTAGGACGCCGTTATTAGGCACTACGAGAGGTTCTGATTTATACGTAGGCAGTTTGGTCTAAACATTGATAATGATTCCTAACAGTGAAGAATTATAGATACTAATGGGGATAGTACCTTGGTCCATAGGGGGACTATGGTATTTGTATACACACACACACAAATGGTTATAGTTTACTTTGGGTAGATGAGGCATATCATGTGCGAACATGGAGTTGAAATGCCAAGTAAAATAGTAAGAGACATAACATGTAATGGGAAGCAATTCGCCATAAACTGGTGTTGTGTACAAAATGAATAATTCATCAGTCACCAGAAAGTTGTTCTGATCCCCTCCTTATTACAACCCATAGGATAACTTTAGAAGGACGGTGTTAGTGTACAATGGTAACGGTGGAAGGATAGGGTTCCTAATGCATGCTCGGCACTAGAAAGGACACTGGACATTGGAAGTGTCAATCTTGGTTGGTTACTATATGTTCTATTATACCTTACTATTCCATTGTAAGATATATTGATGGTGCAATGATATGCAATTATTTGTTTATTTGTAAGACACCAAACCATCGATCCATACTTTGCTGGACTTGGATTTTCGATATATCGAAAATTTGGGTCACTGATGTGAGGTTTAATATCGTCTAAACTCCTTTCGGCACCATCTTGAACCGAACTTCCTTTAATAGCTTTATGTATATCACCAACACAACTAAAAGGCACTTGTGGACTACTCTGTGATGTCTCATTAACTGTATCTTTACTTCTGTTAACAACAGCTACAACCCAACTTTTTGGCTGAAATGTGGGAACTACTACCATCTCCCTAGGCCAATCAGAATCAACTTTTTAACTCTTTCTTAAGCTTGAACATTGCAAACTCATCAAATGTAACATGCATGGAATGTACAATATTCTAATCAATTGGGTCTAAAGTTCGATATCTATTGACTCCATGGAATGTACAAAAGGATTTAAATGAATATAATCTGATTTTAAAAGCTAACTTCTATATACAATGGAATTAGGGTTTGAAACTAGTTCCATTGAGTTTAAAAATATCGAAAACAATATTTCAATATATGGATAACCCATTTTTGCTTCAGGGACGAAACAGGCTTTTTGGGTCATTATTATCGTTTCGACCCAAATCGATCTATTCATTTCATTCTTATCTTTGTCCATATAAATAGACTTCTTTTCAAAAACCCTAGAAGCCTTTTCTTATTGTCTGTACATACATTTCATTCTCACCTCCTTTTTCCAATGGCTGACAAAATCAAAGACCTAATTTCAATTTAAAAAAAGGTTGCTCAAGGTTTACTTTGAGTCAGGAAGAGTTCCATTTCTGGTCAGAGACGAGGTTTCTTCAGGTCTTTATGTGAATGACTCCTAGTCGATGAAGATGGTAGCTAGGGGTCGGCAAGTGATTGGCATCAGGTCGCGCTTCGGGTTCAAGAGGCGAAAATCCTGTAGGGACTTTGGGTCAGGAACCAAATGACTTGGGTCTTAGGTCATTTTGGCAAAAACTTAGCTAACACCGGATATTTGAGGCAGTGGAGCGAAGTAAAACTCGAGATCAAAATTTTCCAATCTTCTAACGTTAATAACTTTTGCATAAGAGCTCGGATTTACACGCAGTTTTCTTCGTTGATCGAAATTCCGGTTATTATGGAACTGATTTGGCTGCATTCTGAGGCAGTTAAATTTTTGGACTAATTTTGGATTTTATATCATTGATAAATCAATGGTGAGTGATTTTACCCACTCACAACTACTAAACTGCCTTATGTTAGTTAAATAAAATTTATGATCTGATTATAAATTTATTGATTATTGTTTGGCATTTTATATTATCATTTAAATTTAATTTGAATTTATATTGAATTAGTTTGCCATATAAATTAATATTGAATTTAAATTGCTATTTAAACACCTAATAATGATAACCAATTAGTCTTTGTAATTTATTGGCTGATCTGGATGCTGTTTCTAATGGATGTTATTGGTTGACATTTTGGATGATTGGATGTTTATTTATGTCTATATCTTTATTATCACTATGGGCTAAAATGATACATACTCGAACGATTTTATAGATTAGGAAAAGTCGTTATGGGTTAAAATGATAAACCCGAGCCATTTTTATTGATTTGGAAATTTTGATTCTAAATACTGCTCTAAATGATATATACCCATATTATTTCTTGAATTTGAATTTATGTATTAGAGTTGAATTATTTGAAAGGGTTAAGTTTTAATTTAAAATTTAGATTTATTTTAACTAAAGTGATTAAAATTGGTATTTTGAATTATTTGAAATCTCTTAATAATTATATTCACGCTGTACACTTGATAAGAGATGGAAAATCCCGTAACATCTCTGAAGCCATTGCACTAATATTTCTATTTACTTATTTTGATTTGACTTACATAAGAACTTTTAGTTCTGACTCGAATGTTTTTTTTTTCAGTACGCTCAGGTCAGTCTGAGCTTTTTAATGTATTGAAGACTATTTTATTTTAGAGGATGAAGATGGAGATGATTCTACTATTTATATTATTATTATTATTCCACTATATCACATTGACCTACTACATTATTTATTTATTCCTACTATATGTATAAATCTGATATATTGTAAAGTGTAATCAAATGTTATTTGTAAAACAACTTCATGAGCTATTTATTTGATTATTATATTTTGTCATTCCACTATAAGATTTTGTATTTTCTTCTTCTTTATTTTCTCTTATTTTCTTATTTACCCATTAACAATCCTCCTTTTCGAATAGTTTGAGTTGACATGTATGGTTTATCGTCCATTTAAACCTTCCAAAAGGTATGTTGTTACAGTTGGTATTAGAGCTTGTTTTAGAGATACCTTAGCCTGTTGGGGTTAACTTATTAGAGATAGGATTAGTAATACCCTAGAATGAGCTTGAGTGTGTGTGTCTATATATATATATATATACACACACACACACACACACACACACACACACACGAGAGCATGTATTTGTTAGTGTTATAAAATGTTTTATATAGTTTTGAAATGAAATAATTTTTCCTAATATTTTATGTTATATATAAAGGAATATTTTTTTTTACTAATATAGTTATTGGTAATGTGTATGTTTTAGGAAATGATAATGTTTAATTACTATCATTTATTGTTAATTAGCTGTATATAGTCAGCTTATAGGCGTTGGCTATTATTGTTGATTAGAATTTATGAAATAAACACTAGTTGAATAATGGTATATTAAAGAAAATAAAGTGAATGATTATATGAACATGATTTCTAAGTTTAGTCTTAATAAAGAGAATTTAAACTAAAAATTTGAGAACTAAAATTCCAATGTCTCAGAAATTGGTTTTCTAATATTTTTCAAATACTAGTAGTATTATTCAAAAGTGAATAATTAGGATATTTATTTATGAAATTGAAATGTTTTGTTGTGAATCTTGCTATTTTGTTGATTGGTGGTTTCAACTATTGAAATAAAATGGAATATTTGAATATTTTGGATAGTCAAAAATTATAAATTAATATATGAGTTTAAACCTTGTAATTGTGTAAAATTATGCAGTTGAATTGGATAACCTTAATTTGAAAGTAAGTGAAACAAGATTTAATTTGTTATATGTATATTTAACAAATGAATAGGATTAATGTATACATTCTTGACATGTAATGTAATAATATACAAGTATGAACTTTAAGTCTTGGAATTTGTAAATTGAAATTGTGATTAAAGAGAAGATGTAATTGTGAACTTAGTTAACAATTTATGAAATGTGTTACAAATAATTTGGGAAGTAAACGTGAATACTGATTGGATAAAAAAATGTGAACTAAGATGAAATGATTATAAATAAAGTCATGACATGTAAATTGTTTATGAAATAAATGGACATTCCAAGAAATGGTTGTAATATAAGTTGTGATAACTTTAAAGTCGAATAATGTCTTATAAAAGAAGTTAAGATTTATAAATTGGTTATAAACTTAAGGAAATTTCTTATGAGATGATTTGCAAATAAATGTACCGTTAAATGAGAAATATTATATGTGTAAATGAATGTGACTTAAAATGAAGTGAGATGTGGTAATGTTATTTATTAGTGATTTTGTCATTAAATGAAGAAATTTTTTTCTATTGATTGATAAGAGATATGTATAAATGAATGAGATTTATAAGGTGAATTGAAGCTGAAATTGTGATAAAAAAAATTGGAATAAATACGTAGGTTGTACATATATTGTTTTATTCGGAAAATTAATTGGATTCAGATTTGAGTGCACAAGTTCGAGGTGAATTACACCATTTCTTGTTAGGATTTTTCATTCGATTCTTGATGGCAAATATTTGATATGGATTTTTGGTTCGATTCTAAAATCTCTATCATAGTTTGTGGTTTTATAAGGAAATGATGGTTTTTGGCTAAGGAACCTTATCAAAGTCCACACTAGGGAAGTCGAACGAACAATACTAGTTCGAAAGTGAAATTGTGTGATCGAGCGAGCAATCGAATGTAATATTGCGTTATGATGACATATGTACATCTTAGGTTTTAATGTAATTGATATGCTTTGACGCTGAAAATGAAAGTTATTGGATTTGATATCCTTTGTAATTTAAAGTGGAAATTTTTTCTATGCAAACCCACTTTTATGTACAAAACTATTTACAAACCATTTCATATACAAAATTATTTACAAAACTTTTTATATACAAAACTATTTCGAATTCAAACATTTTATGAAGCAAAGATGTTCAATCTCATATGGCTTCTTATGCACCGTAATTGATTTTGGAAATTCTTTTGATTCTTATATAAGATGGACTTTATGTAAGTATAATGTGATTTTGAAGATTATTGACTTTGGAAGGTATTCGATTTGAGGAGATAAATCTTATATACAACGGAATTATATAAGAACGATTTGGTATATTTGAGACTATTGATTTTGGAAAGTAGAAAATGAAATCTTGTATATAATGGAATTTACATAAGTGTGATATTTGAAGTTATGATTTTGAAAAGGTACTATATATGGTATGATATAATTTAGAGTAAAAGGTATGGAGAAGTACCCTCTGTGAAGAAGTATAGTATGATATGCTTCGACCCAGATGGACTTGGGAAATCCAAGAATGATTCGACCGAAAACCCCTAATATACTTGGATGAATTCAGAAATGGATTTGGACTGATCTGATTTTTCAGACTTAAACTCATGAGTTCCTCTATTTTTTTAGGGTAGATGGTTCTTTAGTTTACCTAATGGAGGCGCTTTCGATCCTGGGATCTGTTGTTTATGGATCTTTCGAGAAGGAAGTGCATCCATTGCGTAAATCATTGAATCAGCAGCGTACCACTTCAGCAGGGGTCGATGGTCCCTTTTTATGAAATGTTTAGGATATTTTTTTGGAATCTGGAAGGTGGAAGGATCTTTTGGAAAATTTATTGTCCATTGCGTAAACACTAGATCAACAGCGGGCCACTGTTATCATAACATCATCAATTGACATCAGATTTTTAGCGGTACTTTTCATATCTGTTTTAAGTATTTTCACTGGGTGTTGAAACAGGTCTACTAAGTACTTGGAGATTTCTAGTCTTACGCCTAATCAATGTACGACCAGAGTCTATAAGAACGAGAATAAACATGTTAAAACAGGAGTTGTATAAGTATTTTGATAAAATACTATATAAAGGATATTTTGATTATAATTTTTTTCTTTATGAATACTTTACAATGTTTAAAATATTGTTTATTTATGTACAACATGGCTTAATAATTAAGTATTTGTGTTGTAAAAAATTGTGAGAAGTTATTAATTAAATAAAACATATTTAAAGTTAATGATTATTGATTTATTAATGATGTTTGAAAAGTATTTTTGAGATTTAAAACTAATAAAATTTATAAATAATGGATTTAAGTTTTTCAATAATTCTTTTTAAGTATAAGTAATGATGTAAATAATTATTTTCAAATAGTTTACATATATTTATAAAGATTCTATTTAAAATTTGTAAATGATATTTATAAATGAAGCAAGAAATTTTACAAATGAATTTTTGTAAAGTATTAAAGTATTAAAGATGATTGATTTGAAAATGAAGTTCTCAAATGAATATTTCAAGTAAAATTTACATAAGTTTCTTTGAGTGTATAATATATATATATATATATTATATAAATGGACTATATATATATAAATGTTTTATAATTTTGTAAAGAAATTAAAAAATAAATGATTTGGGAAATTTAATATGCTTGAAAATTTAATTAGAATCGCTATTTTTGAAAGTATGGTTTGAAAATTTTATTTGATTTTGAAGTACTAATAGTAAATTTAAAGGTTTATTTACCATTTGAATCTTGTATTAAACCATAATAAATGTTTCTCCATGATTTGAATATTGATTTTAAAACAAGTGTGTAAAATTAATTATGAAGATATGAAATTTTATACTTCAATTTGGATATTTAATGTAAGATTTGAGTATACTATTAGTTTGTGTTTAATAATCTTGAGTTTATACTTAATTTAAAATAACGAGTCTAATAAATTATCGGATTTAAGTAACTTTATTTTAAATCTTATTATAATGTTTTGATATAAATTTCTAACATTGTATTAAACTTTTTGGAAAATCCTTACATAATTCTATGGGGATGTTTTCAATATATTTATATTCTTGTTAAGTGAATGAGGTTAAATATTTTAATTGAATTTTTAGATATATTGAAATATTTCTTTTCTCTTCAAAGAAGAATACCAAAAACTTAAATTTTTATTCTGTAATCGAAGTAAGTTACAAACTTAAGTAAGGCGGTAGGTGCTTAAGTAATATTTTATGAAATGATTCATTAATGGCTTAAATATTAATGGAAAACAAATTATGCAAGTGATTGGTCTTTATATAAATAAATGAATGAAAAAGCAAATGATGAAAAAAAACCAATCGAATAAACTTAAATAATATTTTAAAATCCTATATGTTTGGCTTATCGAAAGTTTGGAAAGGATACTTCTAATTGTTTGAGGATGTATAAATAATCTATTAAGTAATTAACTAAGGCTGTTGAGCGTAAGTTGCACTTGGTAGTTTATTCATCACTTTTGTATGATGAGAAGTCTCAAAACCTGAACAAACAATTGTTTTGGTTGTTATGGATGTATGATGGATTGGTTGTCTTGTTTTGTCTGCATATGATTATTTCATATTGTTTTTTGTTATGTTATTAATTAAAACAACTAAATATTTGCTTTTTACATAATTCTCACTCTTTGGATTATATAGGTGAAATACAAGTTATGGAAGCAATAGCTATTTCTTTTGGTTTCATAAATAAAGTTGTTTGCCCAACAAATAGGTATGTTTTTGGATTATGGTTTTATAGAGATATTTTATTATTTTCCATGGTTTAGGATGTTCTATTTTTGAAATATGATATATACTGTTATTATTGATATTTTTATTTTTCCGGACCTATCCGTACAAAAGAGACTCTGCCAAAAAAATCCATGAGTTTGGGACTTAGAAAATTTTGTGAAAGTGAAATATTTTCAAACTTTTATTAAACTTGGATATGGAAGATTTAATTGTTTATAAGTTTATATATTTTATTTAAAATACTTAATTATGTAAGTTTAAAGTGTTTATAAATTGATTATTTTGAATAAAAATATATTAGTTCTTAATTCCTTCTTCCCTTTTCGAGGATGAAAAGTTTTGAGTGGGGGCGACTATAACGATTCGTAATTTTTGATAATTAAAATATTAAATTAAGTAAGATTTTGAAATTTAATGTTGTAAGAAATAAAATTTATGATTTATTAATATGAAAAATAATTTGAATATGATTTTATAATTTTGTCTGAATGTTATTGACAATTATTTTAATGTAATTTCAATCAATTAAATTAATCGTAAAGTTAATGTCGTGATAATTATAAATTAGGAAATAAATTCAACGTTGTATTAATAATGAAATTGAATGTTATTTGATTTGATTAATTTTAGTATATAATGTGAAATCAATTATTTATACGTAAATTTATAATCTTATTATAAATAATAAACTTATAAATGTGATTAAATTACGTAAAAGTAACAATGGCCTACTTATCGTTTTATTATTTAATCCGTTGAAATTGATTTGGAAATCAACGAAAATTAATGTAATTAATTGCTGCAGTTAATATGGTAAAAGATGATAACTATAAAATATGAATGTAATATAATAAACTAACGTTAATTTTATTCGTAAGGTAATATTTGATTAAATAATAAGAGTGAAATAAAAATAGATGAATTTATTGGAGTTTCAAAATTATAATTAATGAATTTATTACCGTTATTATTTAACTTTGTAATTAGTGTAATAATTAAATCTTAGGTTTAACTAGGAAATTTTATTTTAAAAAGATTATTAAATTTTCAATAACCAAGAATGATAAAATGGTTAACTTGTAAATTTGAATTTAAAAGTGATTAAGCCAATTTAATAATAATTTATTTAATTAATGAGAAAATTAGCCATTTTAGCCACTGTCTCGGATTTTGATAAAATTGGTTTCATCGGACCCATGATAGTAAATTATTGTAAGATTTCAAGTTTCGTAGCGATCGAACTTGCCATTTGGTCGTATGGGCTCAAAACACGTAGAAATCAATTAAAAGAATTTAAATGAATATAATCTGTTTTGAAAAGCTAACTTCTATATACAATGGAATTATGGTTTGAAACTAGATCCATTAAGTTTAAAAATATTGAAAACATATATTTCGATATATTGGATGGCCCATTTTCGCTTTGGGAACGAAACGGGCTTTTTGGGCCGTTGTTATCATTTCGACCCAAATCGATCTGTCCATTTCATTCTTATCTATCTTTGTCCATATAAATATATTTCTTTTATGAAACCCTAGCAACCTTTTCTTATTGTTTGTCTGTTCATTTTTTTCTCACCTCCACGTAATAATGGTTGACAACATCAAAACCCTAATTTCAATTTAAAAATAGATTTCTTAAGGTTTATTTCGAGTCAGGAAGAGGTTCACTTAGGGTCAGAGATGAGGTTTCTTCAAAACTCTTTGCGAATGGCTTCGGGTCGGTGTAGATGGTAGCTATGGCTCGCGAATGATTCACATCGTGTCGCACTTTGAGTTCCAGAGGCGAAAACCCTATAGGGACTTCGGGTCAGGAATCAAATGACTCAGTCTCATGTCGTTTTGGCAAAAACTCAAAGCGACCACCAGGTATTTGAGGCGGCGGACCCAAGTAAGACTCAAAGTCGAAATTTCCAATCTTTTAGTGTTAATAAATTTTGCATATGATCTTGGATTCACGCGTGGTTTTCTTCATTGTGATCGTATCGAAATTTCGGATAGTAAAACTGGCTTGGCAGCATTAAGAGATTCCTAAATTTTTGGGCTAATTTTGGATTTTAAATTGTAACGACTTGAAATTTTGAAGATTAAAACTGGAATTTAATATGATTTTGTATTAATGTTTAGATAGAGAATAAAATCTTATAATTTATAATAAAGTGAATGTTAGAATTTAAATGAGCAATTGTAATAAATGGAATAATATTGAAGCGAATAAAATTTGGCTAGATTTAATGCAACAGAAATAAATGAAATAGGGTAAGTATTATACCTTAATATAATTGAATATGGAGGGAAAAAAGTAAGTATTGAATTCAAACTATGTATAATTTGGGTAATAAAATAAGTTTATTTATGGAGTTAGATTGTTTATTTTGTTTTAGGCTATAAATCAAATAGAAGAGAACAAGCGTAAATCTTAAGGGTATGATAACAATTATTATATATTGCCTAATTTATTGGTCAACCAATTTATTTGAATATAAAGTCCTCTTAAATGTTAAGGAATTTTAATACTGTTATTGAGGCAACATTACTTAATGATTTTAATTTAGTAACGGAAGAGTGAACGAGAATTTATAGAATACATAAATTTATTTATAAGTAGGCAAGAGTATATATTGAATAAATTTATGATAATTGGATAATATAGTGTTAATGAAAATTAATTAGTGCTATATATGGGATTTATACCTGGGTGGGTAAGTAGTAAACTTATAAATGAAAGAAAGTAAGTAGGTGACCATTTATTTAGGTTATTTATTCATTTAGTATGTTAAATAAAAATTTGGGAATCAGATCTCAATTAAGGGAAATTAAGTTGTACGTTAATTTGAAATAAAATCTAATAAATATTACATTAATAAGGAATGTAGTACAAAATGGTTAGGGATTGTCAAATTTGGTAAAAAGGGATTGGACTTAGGAAACTTTGTTAATTGAGTTTAAAACCTGAATTAATACGCATAATAGACAAGATTCACATTTTTAAATATAACCGTTGATACAAATCTAAGAGGTATATAGAAGTATCAGTGTAATGAAATGTAAACAAATGTTAAATATGCTTATAGGATAACGATTGTTTGGATAAAAAGAATGGGAATCAACATTTAATTATTTATTTGAATTTAAATCATGATAATATGGTTTACTGCAATTAAATGGATTTAATATTTGAAAATTTCGTAAATATTTATTTAGATGAAATTGTAGTTATTTAGGTAATGAGTATGAATCTAATGTAAATTTTACTTATAAAATGACAGTTGATATTGAATGGAAAGAATGCAAATTTAAGTTGTGTCAATATATTGGAAATTAGCGTATAATAATATGTTTTATTGGAATTAAATGAAATCAAACATCTGATTATTACGTTAATAGAAAGTTAAATGGAATGTAAGAATATTATGGTAATAGTTGTAAATCCAATATTTTATCCGTTTAATGATAGTGTATTGAATAATAGAATTTGAATTTTTAATAGTGAGTTAATTTATTTAATTTATAACAATTGGATTTATTGCAAATGAATGAAATCAAATATTTAATTATTACGTTAATTTAAAAATTAAGTTGAAATTGGGAAATATTTATGTAATAATTTTTAAATCCAATGGTAAACCCTTCTATTTGAAATTAATGAATGGAATAGTTATGAATTAATTCAATTTAATGGAAATTTTAGCTATAATTTTGAATTTTTTGAAATTGAAGATTTATATTGATTAATCTTTAATAAGTTGACATTTAAAAATTGTTAAATCATTGTAAATGTTTGAGAATTATAAAGTGATGAAGATTGCAAATTTCAGAATTTAAACACGAAATTTGATTTAATTTATTTGTTTAATTAATGGAAAAATAGCCATTTTGGCCACTGACTCGGATTTCGACGAAAAAAGTTTCACCGGATCCGTAACGGTGAATTATAATAGTGTTTCAAGTTTCGTAGCGATCACACTTGTCGTTTGATCGTACGGACTCGAAACGCCTTGAAACTTATGCAATTTAAATCAATTGAAATCAATTTGAAAAATTTGAATTTAGCATAACTTCTTCATACGATGGAATTTGGACGTGAAACTTTTTCCGTCGCGTTTAAAATATTTTTAAACATGTATTTTGATATATGGGTTGACCCTTTTCCGTTCCGGAATCGAAATGGGCTTTTCGGGTCAATTATCGTTCAAAACCCAAATCCAACCTAGCCCATTCTTTCTATTCTGTTTGTTTATATATGTGGTTATAAACCCTAGGTCATTGCTTATTCCTCATTCTGAATGTATGCTCTTCCTTATTCCACTGCAAACCCTAATCTTACCAATCCAATTTCAATTTCCAAAAAAAAAAAATTTGTGGATCTGTAGCAAATTCTGGTCGCGCTTCGAGTTTCAGAGGCAAAAACGCTGCATCTACTTCGGGTTAGGAAGAAAGTTACTCGGGTCGCTCCGGGTCGTTTTGGCAAAATCTCCAAGCAAGCACCGGGGAATTAAGGCGGTGGACCGAAGTTGAACCCGAAGTCGAGTCAGGACCATAATATTCTAACCTTCTAATTTTCCTAACTTTTTTTCATACGAGCTCCATTTCACACGCGACTTTTTTTGTTACGATCGTAATAAAATTACGGACACTTTGATGTTGGTTTGGACAAATTTGGAGACCGTTCAATTTTTGAGTTTAAATTGAATTTAAATTCAAAAGGTGAGTGTTTTATCCCACTAACAAGTTCTAAGATTTCTTATGTTGGTTAAATTGATCTATGATGTGTTTAAAATTTTATTTATAGCTGTTTGGCATATATTTCATCATTTTCTCAGTTAGATTGCATTTATTTAATTTACGCGTTATTTAATTCATTATTGCATTTAAAACTAGCCAGTTAATTGTTAATTAATTTATTCATTGCATTTAAACTGCCAGTTAAAATTTTAGTTAAATTTATTATTGTATATAACCTGCTAGTTAAATTTATTATTTATTGCATATAAACTACAGTTAAACAGTTATTTAATTCATTATTGAAAAATTAACTGTGAGTAATTAATTTTTATTTATTGATGTGGTTGTTTGAATTAGATGATTAATTGAAGAATGTTGATTATTAATATGATGGATGAATGGATGTTGTATTTATATTGCATAAACTGCAAGTTATTATGCATTTTCATTTCATTCGGGATTGCGGTTTGAAATGATAAATATCCGTACCACTTGACCATAGGAAAGAAAATTATATACAGGCACCGCGGTATATATATAAAATTAGTTTTGAAACGACTTTCTACGGTTTTGGAAAGAATACTGTTTAATAAATATTAAATTTTGATATATATATATAGTAAAATTCTTGAATTTAGCTATGTATAAATTTGTTTCGAATTTTAAAATGAGCTAAATAATGAAGTCGATTTCGTTTATATAATATGGTTAAGAATATATTTGAAATTCTATGGTATATAGAGTTCATAATAACTCAAATAAAAGTAAGGTTGAAGATAAATGTGAATATGATTTGAATTAAAGTATTTAAGAATTTTCCTGGAAAAGTTTGTTTTGAAATGTAAATAAATTAAGATTTAAAGGGTACGATCTTATAACTTGATTTTTTTTTAACGAATATCAAATTTATTTAAAGAATATTATCAAGTTAATTTAATTAAAAGAATATCCTGTTATTGAAGCTTAAGGGTTTTACCTGAATAATATTTGTTTAGTAAGTAAATATTTCAAATTTAAATAATAGGAATTGGATTTGATATATATTAAATTATCAAGGAATCCATTTTGAAATAGTGGAATATTTAAAGATTGAAATATATGAACTATAAAGTTTTGAAATATAGAATATTTAAGCTTTGAAATATATAGGAATTAAAATGGTTTATTTGGAGGTTCAAATATATATTGGGAATCTATTGTGAAATTTGAAGAAGCTGTTTATTTTATAATGTAATATAGTATTTGAACCATTAAGTATTAAAAGATATGTTTCAAAGCTATGATTTCAAGGTATATATATTTGAAAATATTATGATTTTGGGGAAGGGATATATATAAAATAAAAATGATATCATATTGATTTGGGGTTTTAAAAATATAAATGATATCGTATTTATATGGTTTGAAAGAGATATTATATTCTGGTTTTAAAGTATAAACTATTTTGAAATAACCGCGGTGTTATAATAACGTTTGAATGTTGAAGAGACCGGGATCGGAAGTTGTCATACTCTCTGTCAACCCCGAAAATCACTTTAACAACCGTGTACGCGGTGAAGATTCCAGAATGGAGTAGGATTGTGGCGGCGTTTCCTTTGAGGTAAATACGTGGACCCGTCTCGTGAGTTGGCATAAGGTGGCTAAAATAGGAGCGATTCTCCGGCCAATGAGGTCATTCCTCTGATCGAACGCACTCCTTCGATATTATACTCTGACTTTTGGATTGATTCGGTGGCCACTTTTTATTTTAAATTTGGGGGTGTTTTTCGAGGTGGGCGGTAGTAGCAGCTACGCGTTACCACCAGCTCGGATAGCAATTGGTAAATCTACCCTGGCATTGCCTAGTTGTGCCGTGTCACCTACCCTAGCGCACCTTGTACAATTTTGGCTTTGTACCATACCTATAGAGTGCCCTCTGACGACGCCCAGTACGGGGGAGATTACGGTACTGTATAGACTATGGGAATATATTTTGTGTTAAGGGCTATATGAGTAACCCCTTAACGCTATTTAAAAGTAAGTTCATTTTACAATTAGACACTATTATAATAGCGAAGTGTACTACATAGTAAATAGTTTAACGGATCCTTAGGAGATGTAAATCCCGAGCATCTCTTGAGTTACTGCACTCATATTTACTTCTGTTGATTTAACTTACATAAGATCTTTTAGTTCTGACTCGAGTGTTTTGTCATTTCAATTCGCTCAGGTCAGTCCGAGCGTTTCAGGATTTCGAAGACCTTAGCTCTGGAGGACGAAGACGGAGATTTCTATTATTATTATTATTTATTATATGGTTCCACTACAAACTATATTCCTCTACGTTGATATTGATTGGTATGTGAACTCTGATATTTATTGTATAAAGAAGAATCAAATGTTTTGTAAATAATTTTATGAACTGTATATTTGCTTATTATATTCTATCCTTCCGCTGTGAGATTCTGTTTTGTTTTATTTCTTTCTTGTTTTCTGATTTACCCCATAACAATCAGCCCTTTCGTATGATTTGAATTGGCACGTATGTCAACTTAAAGCGTGCGAAAAGGCGGGACGTGACAATGTGGTATCAGAGCTTTGGTTTAGCGATAAACCTTAGCTTTGTGGGGTCTGACTCTTTACTAATAGGGTAGTAATACCCTATGGGAGTCGCTGAGTGTATATATATGGGAGAGCGTATTAGTTAGTGTTATAAAAAGGTTTTAATATTTTGTTAATCTGTTCCGTTTTGTATTTATAAATTTTGGTTGATGCGTGGGACGCTGTGACATCAATAGGGATTTGTAAACACTTAATAGGACAGACCGACATAATATTTGTTTTATTGTAGGCGAATGAAATAAATTTGCCTATTATATTTTCTATATATAAAATAAATTTTTAAACGATATATATATATATATATATATATTTGGTTGCAATATTTTGGTTGTTAGGTAATTACTTTATAATTAACAGTCGAAGTAAGATTGAAAATAAAATAAATGAAATGGGAAATTTAGAACTTAAGTTCTGGGCTATTGAAAATTTCTTTCGAATAATTTTGGAATAGTAATATTATTTTAGAAGTATTTTCTGATATAAATATTTCAATATAATTTGAAAAGAAATGTTTTAAAAGAAATTTGAAAAAAAAAATCTATACTCCCCTCTCTGTCGCTGGAAAATAATTTCAGTGATGAGTGCACGCATCATCGACTTTCATTTTCGAGTTTCGAAGCGGGAAGGCCACTGTAGTAGTTTACTGCAGACCCATTTTTGATAAACAAATATAAATTTTTAATTGTTATAAATATAATTGGATATATAGAGTGTAAGTATATAAATTTATCTGTTATTTTAAATGATTTTGAATAAAAACCCGGTATTTAATTCTTAAGTTTCCATTTATTAATAGTTTCAGTTACTGGAGTGAACTGGAACGTAGATAATTAATAAATTAAAATAAGGAATTTAATGCTAGGTTATGAATGAAATTAAAGGTAATTTGAATTGTACCCTATGAAACAAAGAATAATATTATTGAACATTAAATTTAATAAAGGATGAGGTAAAACTTGTATAAGTTCATTTGCATTTTCTTTAACATATATAACTTACCAAATATAAAAAGCTGAAATGTTTAATAAAAAAATGTAATGGATATTATACAAGTAATAAATTTGAAGTAATGAAGTATTCAATAAAATTCTCTAATAAATAAGAAATTGATGTTGTTATTGTTATAAACTTAAGTTATAATGAAAGCCTTACAATAATAAATATGATAGAAGGTAAATGTGTAAGTAGATAAGTAATAATATAATAAAAGAAATTTCATGTTATGATTAAGTGAAATGAGATTTGTTAGAAATAAATGAAACTGTAAGAAAGAAAGGTAAATTGAAAAGATAAATTATTAAATGAATGAAATGAAATTTTGCAAGAAATAAATGTGAATAATAAGAAATCATTATATGAAGAAAAAAAATATAAATAATAAATAAATTTGATTTGTTGTTTGGAATTGTTGTTGTTTGGGTAAGGATACTTTAAATTGTTTGGATATGGAAATAGTCTATTTAGTTTCATCTAAGACTGTTGAGTAAATGGTGCACTAAGCAGTTATTTTCCGTTCTGTGCAATTTAAAGTTTGAACCCGAACAACTATTTGTTTTGTTTAATATGAATGAATGATTGCTTTGTGTTAATTCTATGTGATGGTTGTTTGCTGTGGTTGCAATTGGTTGTTGTTGTATTGGTTTGGTTGGTTGTAATTAAAACAACTTGAATATTTCATTTTATAAAATTATTAACTCTTTTGGACTTTATAAGTGAAATACAGGTTATGGAAGCAATAGCTACTGCATTTGGTTTCATAATATAAGCGTTATTGCCTGACAAATAGTTATGTTTTCGGATTACGGTTTATAGCGCTATTATATTTATATTTTTCCCGTGATGGGATATATATATCTTGGAAAACATATGTTGTATATTGTATATTTTTGATATTATATTTTTCTCCTGAACCTCTCCGTACAAAGGAGACTCTGGCGAAAATTTTCGTAAATTTTAGACTAAGAAAATTTTTGAAAAATGTTTTCCAAACTTTATTAGTTTAATATACAAAGATTTAATGGTTATAAATTGAGATACTTTATCTAAATTAATTAATTTTGAAAAATTTAATAGTTATAAAATTAATGTTTTAAATAAGATATATTGATTTCTTAATTCCTCTTTTTCCCTTCTTTTCCTTTTCGGGGACAAAAATTTTTTAGTGGGGGAGAGTGTAACGACCTGAAATTTTTAAGATTTAAAATTGGAATTTAATATGATTTTGTATTAATGTTTAGATAGAGAAGAAAATCCTATAATTTATAATAAAGTGAATGTTAGAATTTAAATGAGCAATTGTAATAAATGGAATAATATTGAAGCGAATAAAATTTGGATAGATTTAATGAAACCGAAATAAATGAAATAGTGTAAGTATTATACCTGAATATAATTGAATACGGAGAAAAAAAAAAGTAAGTATTGAATTCAAACTATGTATAATTTGGGTAATAAAATAAGTTTATTTATGGAGTTAGATTGTTTATTTTGTTTTAGGCTATAAATCAAATAGAAGAGAACAAGCGTAAATCTTAAGGGTATGATAACAATTATTATATATTGCCTAATTTATTGGTCAACCAATTTATTTGAATATAAAGTCCTCTTAAATGTTAAGGAATTTTAATACTGTTATTGAGGCAACGTTACTTAATGATTTTAATTTAGTAACGGAAGTGTGAATGGGAATTTATAGAATACATAAATTTATTTATAAGTAGACGAGAGTATATAATGAATAAATTTATGATAATTGACTAATGTAGTGTTAATGGAAATTAATTAGCGTTATATATGGGATTTATACCTGGGTGGGTAGAAAGAAAGTAAGTAGATGACCATTTATTTAGGTTATTTATTCATTTAGTGTGTTAAATAAAAATTTGGGAATCATATCTCAATTAAGGGAAATTAAGTTGTACGTTAATTTGAAATAAAATCTAATAAATATTACATTAATAAGGAATGTAGTACAAAATGGTTAGGGATTGTCAAATTTGGTAAAAAGGGACTGAACTTAGGAAACTCTGTTAATTGAGTTTAAAACCTAAATTAATACGCATAATTGACAAGATTCACATTTTTAAATATAACTGTTAATACAAATCTAAGAGGTATATAGAAGTATCAGTGTAATGAAATGTAAACAAATGTTAAATATGCTTATAGGATAACGATTATTTGGATAAAAAGAATGGGAATCAACATTTAATTATTTATTTGAATTTAAATCATGATAATATGGTTTATGCAATTAAATGGATTTAATATTTGAAAATTTCGTAAATATTTATTTAGATGAAATTGTAGTTATTTATGTAATGAGTATGAATCTAATGTAAATTTTACTTATAAAATGACAGTTGATATTGAATGGAAAGAATGCAAATTTAAGTTGTGTCAATATATTGGAAATTAGCATATAATAATAGGTTTTATTGGAATAAAGTGAAATCAAGCATCTGATTATTATGTTAATAGAAAGTTAAATGGAATGTAAGAATATTATGGTAATAGTTGTAAATCCAATATTTTATCCGTTTAATGATAGTGTATTGAATAATAAAATTTGAATTTTTAATAGTGAGTTAATTTATTTAATTTATAACAATTGGATTTATTGCAAATGACTGAAATCAAATATTTAATTATTACGTTAATTTAAAAATTAAGTTGAAAATGGGAAGTATTTATGTAATAATTTTAAATCCAATGGTAAACCCTTCTATTTGAAATTAATGAATGGAATTAGGAATTAATTCAATTTAGTGGAAATTTTATCTATAATTTTAAATTTTATGAAATAGAAGATTTATATTGATTAATCTTTAATAAGTTGACATTTAAAAATTGTTAAATCATTGTAAATGTTTGAGAATTTTAAAGTGATAAAGATTGCAAATTTCAGAATTTAAACGCGAAATTTGATTTGATTAATTTATTTTAAATTTATTTAATTATTGGAAAAATGCCATTTTGGCCACTGATCGGATTTCGACGAAACAAGTTTCACCGGATCCGTAACAGTGAATTATAATAGTGTTTCAAGTTTCGTAGTGATCGGACTTGTCGTTTGATCGTACGGACTCGAAACGCCTTGAAATTTATGCAATTTAAATCAGTTGAAATCAATTTGGAAAATTTGAATTTAGCATAATTTCTTCATACGATGGAATTTGGACGTGAAACTTTTTCCATCACGTTTAAAATATTTTTAAACATATATTTTGATATATGGGTTGACCCTTTTCCGTTCCGGAATCGAAATGGGCTTTTCGGGTCAATTATCGTTCAAAACCCAAATCCAACCTAGCTCATTCTTTCTATTCTGTTTGCCTATATATATATGTGTGGTTTTAAACCCTAGGTCATTGCCTATTGCTCATTCTGAACGTATGCTTTTCCTCATTCCACTGCAAACCCTAATCTTCCCAATCCAATTTCAATTTAAAAAAAAAAATCGCGGATCTGCAGCAACTTCTGGTCGCGCTTCGAGTTTCAGAGGCAAAAACGCTGCATCTACTTCGGGTTGGAAGAAAGTTACTCGGGTCGCTCAGGGTCGTTTTGACAAAAACTGCAAGCAAGCACCGGGGAATTGAGGCGGTGGACCGAAGTTGAACCCGAAGTCGACTCAGGACCATAATATTCTAACCTTCTAATTTTCCTAACTTTTTCATACGAGCTCCGTTTTACACGCGACTTTTTTTGTTAGGATCGTAATAAAATTACCGACACTTTGATGCTGGTTTGGAAAAATTTGGAGACCGTTCAATTTTTGAGTTTAAATTCAATTTAAATTCAAAAGGTGAGTGTTTTAACCCACTCACAACTTCTAAGATTTCTTATGTTGGTTAAATTTATCTATGATGTGTTTAAAATTTTATTTGTAGCTGTTTGGCATATATTTCATCATTTTCTCAGTTAGATTGCATTCATTTAATTTACGCGTTATTTAATTCATGATTGCATTTAAAACTGCTAGTTAATTGTTAATTAATTTATTCATTGCATTTAAACTGCCAGTTAAAATTTTAGTTAAATTTATTATTGTATATAACCTGCTAGTTAAATTTATTATTTATTGCAAATAAACTACAATTAAACAGTTATTTAATTCATTATTGAAAAAATTAACTGTCAGTAATTAATTTTTATTTATTGATGTGGTTGTTTGAATTGGATGATTAATTGAACAATGTTGATTACTGATATGATGGATGAATGGGTGTTGTATTTATGTTGCATAACTGCAAGTTATTACACATTTTCATTTCATTCGGGACGCGATTTGAAATGATATACAACCGCATTTTTATTTTTAAATTGCGGATTGAAATGATAAATATCCGTATCACTTGACCATAGGATAGAAAATTATATACAGGCACCGCGGTATATATATATAAAATTAGTTTTGAAATGACTTTCTATGGCTTTGGAAAGAATACGGTTTAATAAATATTAAATTTTGACATACATATAGTAAAATTCTTGAAATTAGCTATGTATAAATTTGTTTCGAATTTTAAAATGAGTTAAATAATGAAGTCGATTTCGTTTATATAATAAGGTTAAGAATATATTTGAAATTCTATTGTATATAGAGTTCATAATAACTCAAATAAAAATAAGGTTGAAGATAAATGTGCATATGATTTGAATTAAAGTATTTAAGAATTTTCCTGGAAAAGTTTGTTTTGAAATGTAAATAAATTAAGATTTAAAGGGTATGATCTTATAACTTGATTTTTTTTAAATGAATATCAAATTTATTTAAAGAATATTATCAAGTTAATTTAATTAAAAGAATATCCTGGTATTGAAGCTTAAGGGTTTTACCTAATATTTGTTTAGTAAGTAAATATTTCAAATTTAAATAATAGGAATTGGATTTGATATATATTAAATTATTAAGGAATTCATTTTGAAATAGTGGAATATTTAAAGATTGAAATATATGAACTATGAAGTTTTGAAATATAGAATATTTAAGCTTTGAAATATACGGGAATTAAAATGGTTTATTTGGAGGTTCAAATTGATATTGAGAATTTATTGTGAAATTTTAAGAAGCTGTTTATTTTATAAAGTAATATAGTATTTGAACCATTAAGTATTAAAAGTTATGTTTCAAAGCTATGGTTTCAAGGTATATATGTTTGAAAATATTATGATTTTGGGAAAGGAATATTTATAAAATAAAAATGATATCATATTGATTTGGGGTTTTAAAAATATAAATGGTATCATATTTATATGGTTTGAGAGAGATATTATATTCTGGTTTTAAAGTAATAACTATTTTGAAATAACCGCGGTGTTATAATAACGTTTGATTGTTGAAGAGACCGGGATCGGAAGTTGTCATACTCTCTGCCAACCCTGAAAATCACTTTAACAGCCGTGTATGTGGTGGAGATTCCAGAATGAAGTAGGATGGTGGCGGCGTTTCCTTTGAGGTAAATATATGGACCCGACTCCCGTGAGTTGGCATAAGGTGGCTACAACAGGAGCGATTCTCGGGCCAATGAGGTCATTCCTCTGATCGAACGCACTCCTTCGATATTATACTCTGACTTTTGGATTGATTCGGTGGCCACTTTTATTTTTGATTTAGGGGTGTTGTTCGAGGTGGGCGGTTAGTAGCAGCTACGCGTTACCACCAGCCCGGATAGCAATTGGTATATCTACCCTGGCATTGCCTAGTTGTGCCGTGTCACCTACCCTAGCGCGCCTTATACGATTTTGTCTTTGTACCATACCTATAGAGTGCCCTCTGACGACGTCGAGTACGGGGGAGATTACGGTAGTGTATAGACTATAGGAATATATTTTGTGTTAAGGGCTATATGGGTAACCCCTTAACGCTATTTAAAAGTAAGTTTATTTTACAATTAGACACTATTATAATAGCGAAGTATACTACATAGTAAATAGTTTAACGGATCCTTAGGAGATGTAAATCCCGAGCATCTCTTGAGTTACTGCACTCATATTTACTTCTGTTGATTTAACTTACATAAGATCTTTTAGTTCTGACTCGAGTGTTTTGTCATTTCAATTCGCTCAGGTCAGTCCGAGCGTTTTAGGATTTCGAAGACCTTAGCTATGGAGGACGAAGACGGAGATTTCTATTATTATTATTTATTTTATGGTTCCACTACACACTATATTCCGCTGCATTGATATTGATTGGTATGTGAACTCTGATATTTATTGTATAAAGAAGAATCAAATATTTTGTAAACATTTTTATGAACTGTATATTTGCTTATTATATTCTTTCCTTCCGATGTGAGATTCTGTTTTGTTTTATTTCTTTCTTGTTTTCTGATTTACCCCATAACAATTTGCCATTTCGTATGGTTTGAATTGGCACGTATGTTGATTTAAAGCGTGCGAAAAGGCGGGACGTTACATAAATCATCGACAAATCAAAGGTGAGTGATTTTACCCACTCATAACTACTAAACTATCTTATGTTAGATAAATCAAATTTATGATGTGATTAGAAATTTATTGATTACTGTTGGTATTTTATATTTTCGTTTGAATTTTATTTGAGTTTATATTTAATTAAGTTGTCATATAAATTAATATTGAATTTAAATTGCTAGTTAAACATCCAATAATGATAACAATTAATCGTTGTAACTTATTGGTTGATTTGGATGTTGATTATGATGGATGCTATTGGTTGACATTTTGGATGATTGGATGTTTATTTATTCTGTATCTCTGTTATCACTATCGTTTGAAATGATACATACCCGAAGATCCTATAGATTATGGAAAGTCATTATGGGTTGAAATGATAAACCTGAGCGATTTTTATTGATTTAGTAATTTTGATTCGGGATGCTGCTTGAAATGATATATACCCATATTATTTCTTGAATTGGATTTATGTATTGGAATTGAATTATTTGAAAGGGTTAAGTTTTCATTTAAACTTCAAATTTATTTAAATTAAAGTGGTTAAAATTGGTAATTTGAATTATTTGAAATCTTCTAATAATTATATTCATGGTGCACACTTGATAGGAGATGGAAAATCCTGTAACATCTCTGAAGCCATTGCACTAATATTTCAATTTTCCTTATTTTGATTCGACTTACATAAGATCTTTTAGTTCTGAACACATTGTCTGTTAGTTTTATTCATTATGCTTGGGTCTGTCTGAGCTTTTCAGTGTATTGAAGCCCATTTATTTTGGAGGATGAAGATGGAGATTAGTATATTTATATTATTATTATTCCACTGTGTAACGTTGACCCATTGCATCATTTTTTAATTCCTGTTGTACGTATAACTCTGATATATTGTAAAGTGTAATCAAATGTTATTTGTAAAACAGCTTCATGAACTATTTATTTGATTATTATATTTTGTCATTTCGCTGTTAGGTTCTGTATTTTGATTTTCTTACTTTTCTCTTATTTTCTTATTTAGCCCACTAACAATCCTTCCTTTTGAATGGTTTGAGTTGACATGTGTAGTTTATTGTCAATTTAAACCGTCCAAAAGATGGGTCGTTAAATCTTAAACGATCAGAATCTGCCTAAATTCCATTAAAGAGGTATTAAGTGGTTTAGGTGTTTCCTCTTAGATCAAAAATGCTAGTTACGTTAGAGTTGCATAGTCAAGATGGAAGTGCCTTGGGATTATAGTTGATTTATAGTTGACTTTTGTATAGTCATACTGGAAGAGCCTATAGGCTTATAGTTGACTTTGTATACTTAGATTGGCTTACAGTTGACTTTTGTATAGTTGGACTAGATTCGGGCTTACTATTGATTTTATACATATGTTATATAGTTAGACTGGAAGAGCCTTAGCCATACAGTTGACTTTGTATGTATGTTATGATTCTAATACATATGACGCACTCATTATTTAAATAATACTGCCTAAGTATAAGAATGGTAAAGCTAGAGTTTTTATTTTATCAGACATTTGTTGTTCTGACCCACTCTTCATTATAACATGTATTGGAAAGAGTAATTCTGATATAGGTGACGAAAAAGCGGAGATGAAGACTTGTGGTGGTTATCTATTTATTTGTGTTTTTAAGTATTTATTGCATCCAGTTCAGAAAATTATGTTATTTTTGAATATTGTACTATGGAGGCTGTGTTAAACTATTGTAATGTGTAGCATGTTATGTTTCTGAAATGATTTTCTTTATGAGATGTGTACTTGTTCTGATATTACATTTTATCCATTCAACTATAAGATGCTGAAAGTATAGACTGATATCTCTTTGTACTGTGTATTATTTTTAATCTTATCAACTTAACAACTCGCCTTGAGATAGGGCTAAGTTTAAATCGGTTTTATTTGGTTGAAATCAGGTCTATTTCGTGATGGGTTTTTGCACTTGGTATCAGAACTTAGGTTACCCAATCAATGGGACAAGTACACGCGTGAGTGGCGAACTATTTTTGAAAGTATTATTCAAAATCTACTATATGTGAATGTATATATACACGCATGTATACTTAATTTGAATTTACTCTATAAATTCCAACCATAGAAGTAGTTGTGACCATATTCCAAATTAATAAGTGAGCGACTATGGGTTGGAAAAATAAATACAGTAAGGAATGTAAATAGAAAGATTGTAGCTCTAAAATTAATAGGACAATAAATAAGGAGGTACAAAAATTTAATAAGGATATATATATGGATTGATTAAAAAGATTATTAGGGAAATTATGGAAAAATAATAGGAAGCTTGGAATAAATGAATAAATGCCTTTAGAAATTGTTCCGTTAGAATAATAATCATATATTAAGGACGATCAACATTTATAGGAATAGTAAATAAGCATGTTAGATAATAATTAAATACTACAATGTAGTATAGTTGTAAAAATTCAGAAGTAAGGGATGAAAGAGGAAGAAAATGAAATAGAGAAGATAATTAAGAAGGAGTTGTTACTTTGAAAATAATGATCTAAAATTTAAACCCTTGTGAGAAAAAATTTGATAAAGAGATTTTCTATTGAAACTTAATTGAAATGTTTAGAATGGGTTTTTCAAAAAAACTTATTAAGAAATTATTGTTTTGAAAAAATAAGAAAATTTGGAAAATCATAATTTAGAAAAAAGTTGTGGAGTCGGAAGTTTTGATTAAAGGGTTTTTGGTAAAAAGGATTTTTCATTTTTGAAACTTTTAGTTAAAAAAATTTGTTGACTAAAAAAGTTTTCAGTTAAAGATTTTACGATAAAGGGATTGTTCTTTTTCTTTGAAATAAATGTAAAATAGAGCGTAGGTTGGACTTGATGATTTTTCCTATTCATAAATTTGGGAATTCTTTAAAAATCCCTCTTTTAAAAAATAAAATTGGGACTTGATTAAAATGATGTAGAAGCAATTTATATTGGAAAAATATAAACTAAGGCAATATCGGGAGTTTTTGATAGGATTAGCATTGGGGACTTATAAAATAGGATTAGTAATCTTATTAGGAATAAATTAGAAGAGGAGTGATGAGAATGGGATAGGAAAATTATGGGATAAGAGTTTACTTTGCCTACTCCACTTTTCACTGTTCAAAATCAGAGAAGATGTTTTGGAATGTTTTGAATTAAAAGATCAACCTTTAAAGGAATAAATCTTTAATGTAGAAAGATTTTGAAAGAGAGAATTTTTTTGCTCAATTTTGGGATTAAGCAATACTTTTCTAATTTTTGATGGTTGGATTTAGCAATTATTTTTTGAATGTTTTGGGTTAAAGGCACTACTTTTGAAAGTAAATCTTTGAACTAAAAGTATTAAAGAACGGAAATTATTTTATTAAGCAATTTTAGAACCTTTAAACTTATGGTTAAGAATAAAGCAGTAAATGTTTTGAAAATTTAAAAAAGTTTGGTTCAAATATTTTTGTAAGGTTTTGTCCAAATTTTAAATAAAAATGGAATAAATATAGAATAAAAATAAAACATGGTATTTATGTATTTAAGAATTCAATTCCCTAAACTGTTTTTGAAAATTTGAAATTCTTTTGAAAAGTATGCTTAAAAAGTTTTCTTTCAGGATGTAGGAATTCTTTTGCAACTTTGAATTTCAAATGTTGCATACCAGCGTAATTTGGATTTATAAGTTTATATTTTTATGGATTAGATAGGGATCACTATCTTGGAAAGAAAAATTAAAGGTTTCAGGATATGAATAAAGTAAGAAGAGTATGTTCAACCCTAATCTGGAAATTTGAATCAATCCAAAGCATTTATTTGTAGAACGTTGGTAAGCGTGTAAAGATATTCCTCAATATCTGGCAGTAATTTAGGTTGCCCTTGTAATATGAATTCTATATTTTTATTTATTGGGAGAGGTTCCATGTAATTTCCGTAAATTATCTAATTACTTAAATGAATAAAAGTGCAGCGTTTGAATTGACAAGGGATATACCATAAAGGAAAAGGGATGTGTAAGATATGGATATCCTTTTCCATAATTCACACCGTCCACTTCAATAAAAGAAAGAGAAATAATCGCTCGTAATTTCAAACAAAAAAATGTCACCTATGATTAATTTATGGAAAAATTTAACTGTAATCCTATTTGGAAGAATGACTCTGACAAAATAAAATATGGAAAGGAATGTTCTAGTTTAGTGAGTAATAATTAGAAATAAGAAATATATAAATAGTGTAATTTACAACAGTATGTATATTAACCATAAACAACATAGTAATTATAGGACTTGGATTTATGGACACTAATTATATATCTGATGGATAATAAATTTGTAATTAACAAAGAATAAAAAAGAATTAAATAAGGGACCGATTAACATCTAATATGGTATTTATCGAGGAATTGAATACTCATAATAAATATTCTTGAAACTGGTAATAGGTTCAAAAGGATTTAATAAAGACTGATTAGAGATTTCCAATTTTAACATTAATGACCAGTTACTATGGATAATGGATATTTATTAGAACCAAGAAAATAAATTAAAAAGGTGTTAAATAGTGGAATGACATTCTAGGAATGTATATCTAAAATTGGTAAGGAGCATTAGGACCCCAACATCATTAATATCAGTTAACAATTAAGGGTAGATTCTAGTAAAATTTTATTTTAGAGTTTTTGGTTGTAATCGCTAGTTGTCTCCTTTAGAAAATTAAGTGTTCGATGTGGTATAAGACATGTTCCTACTTTACCACTATATTGATTTATGGAGGAACATCATAAATAAGGAAATTTCATAAGGACGCTTAATTAGCGATAAACCAAAGTAGGACTAGAAGTTAATAAGGAGTATAGATTAGAATGCTTCAAATCCAAGACTTGTGGAGTGTCACCATTCACCCTGAATGTGGTAAGGTGTATAGGGATATGAAGAGAATTTTCTAATTAGTCAAGATAAAGAGAGTGTCATTGAATTTGTTTCCAAATGTGTTTGACATTCCGAAGGACTAAGACTGAGTAAAGAAAACCCGGAGGGTTGTTATTACTATTGGAGATTCCAACTTAGATATGAGAGCATATATCGATGGATTTATAGATAGGTTACCTAAGAGTCAAAAGTGAAATGGTGTTATTTAAGTTATAGCAAGTTAGCTCATTTTACTTCCATTGGAAGTCAAGGACTACAGCATCTCCAGTGCGGGTTATGTCATAGAAATGGTGCAACTACGTGGAGTGGCAATTAGCATGGTTAGTGATAGAGACCCTTTGTTCACTAAGGAATTTTGGAGGAGTTTGAAATGTCACGGCTCGTATCTCCGCACCCTTTGAGTAGACAATAATTCACAAGTGTCCAACTCAAATTGAACGGAAATACAAATCTTTAGGGGTGAAGAAGAAAAGAGATAGAAGAAAACAGAACAACAACACATAATCTCACAATTGCAGCGGAATAATATATAATAGATAATAAAATATCTTTATACAAAGAACTATAACGGTTATTATACATATCATCGTCAGAGTACATCAATCAACAAATCATTTTGGATAGTTTTATTAACTAGTCCTCACCAGTGTTGAATATATAGCCTACATACACAGCAAAATATAATCAAATATGTGGAATACGCCTAAGAATCCTCCATCACGTCTCCTATGCTCCATAACATCCTAATCTGAATCTGCAATACTAGGTCTGACCCGAGCATTATATTAAAATAACACCCGAGACAGTCTGGAAAACCAATGTGAGAAAACATACTTGATTTCAATTATTACTATTATCAAAATCCTTTGAAATCAAAGGTATCTCATAGAGCCACGCCACATATAAATACGACGGGTTTTTACCTTACAATAACCAAAACATTTTATATTAAAATAATATGATATTATAACAGTGTCTATAGAAAGTAAACTATAAAATAACTGAAATGCTTGCTCTCACTTTTCAGCATGGTTGGGCAAAATCAAAACCGTACAGGCTCGTAGTGGATATTGGATTCCATACAATGACTAGGATACTGGGGTACCGTCCATTATAGCATACCTCTAGAAAAGTGTACTGAGATTGTACCTAACGATCTCTGCCAACACAGGACCGACCTACCCCTTATTGGATAGTACCGAACATGTTATCACCTGTTCCCGCCCTAATCGAGCGCTCACTTTCCCATACACAACCATGTCCATAATTATAATATACTAGAAAAGTAATATCATACCCTACTTGGGTGCAACCTACTTAGCCCTACTGTATCTCCCATGTTTTAGTCATTCCATGTTTTAGTCATTCTTGGTTAATGAGGCTTGAGGCTATGTTTTACCTTTATAATATCATTCATACTTTGAATGCTAACACAACCTTTCAAGCAATAATGCAATGATAGCATTCATCCATACAAGTTGTTCTGGGTCTGAACAAATCGAACCTCCAAAATCACCATCGTCACTATCTTCATGATATCATAATTCATAACATGCAAACCAGATCGAAGTGGTTTTCGGATAATTAAACTCGATCCTAGTCTCTTTGAAATAATTAATGATTTTGGCCAGATTTTATAGCTCGTCATTAACTATCAAATGACAGACATAAGCAGTCACCAGACCTAATTTATTTAATCTTCTCAAACATTCATTTCAAATATTTTTACACGGATATATATTCAAATCTCTTCCAGTACTCCAATGTTTGAAAACAAATTCAAATCCTTTTATCCTTCATGGAATAATTTCAAACCGCATTAACATTTAGAAATATTTCTGTATAACATTCCCAAACCATTTATTCCAATACTTAGAATATATTTACAAATGTATTTTCCCAAATTCACTTACTTCTCAACATTTAGGAAATATTTATATTTTATCGATTTTATATGTATATTCATAAACGTGGAAATCTCCCTTTTATCCAACTTTATAAACCATTTACCACCCTTTTATAAAGTCACAAATCATTATAATTCATTTCATAAATCTTCATAATTTTCGTAATCCCTTCGATAATTTCCAAAATTGATTTTTCTTATCTGAAATCCCATTCACCAATTTATAACTTATTTTGTGAATTCAGATTCATTTCTCGAAGTTCACTTATCTAACCATTTCATAAATTCCTTAAGTTTCCAAAATTCTATTATAAGATTTCTCATATAAAAAATCGTATCCATTAAATAAATCTCGCTTACAAATCTCGATAGGATTTATAAATAAAGTACAATCATTTCGAAACTCTATATATGTGATAAGTATTTTTAAGAAAAATAATTTATTTTTAAAATATGTTTTAAGTAATTATTTAAAATATTAAAACACTTTAAATAAACATCTATAACTCATTTCCAATTCTTTTTAAATAAAACTAATCAATTTACAAAGCTTATTATAAAATTGTGAATTTACTTCAATAAATATTAAATATTTGAATAATTCACTTTATCTAAATATTTCAATACTAAAATAGCTTAACTTTAGGTTTAATAAATAAAAATTCTGTTTTAAAACAATTTTAGTTTCTCGATAAAATCTATTTTAAAAATCCAATATTACCAATTTCACTTTATAAATCCCTCTCGATTTATATCACATTGACTACATTTACATTGCATAATTATTCCCTTATTTCAAAAATAGAATCAACTTTTTTTTCTTCAAAAACCAATTTCCATATATCAAAATTAATTTACACTGTGAATTTATATTCCCAATTTATCAACTGATATCATTTACCTTATTTATAAACATCGTTTATAAAATTATAAACTCCTTTGAGTTTCATATGTTTATAAACTAATCTCGTTTATAAAATCTTATTTTATGAATTCACTTCTTAATAAATCCCATCTATTTTCCAAATCTATTTTTAATATCGATTTCAACTTCTTTTCCATAAATCCAGAAGTATCACTTAAAATCCATTGTTAAAAATCCTTAATATAAATTATTTTTAAATCTCTAATTAAACATTTTATGAATAGTTAAGTACAACTCCAAATCAAATTATTGTTTTATCCAAATCAATTTCTTTTAAAATAATCCAAATTTCGATATAAACATTTTTATATCCAGAATCTCCTTTTAATACCTTCAAATTCAAAAATAAATTTTTATTGTATTAAAATACCAAATGGAAAGCCAGTGCTACTGCAACATCCAATAAATCAAATTATACAACAATCTATAAACATATTATTCAATCGCATCATATATTGCTATATGAAAAACAATCACTGTATTTGAGGAATGAAGTTGGATCCCTCCTGCCTGTTTTCTGCATCCACATATGTTATATATCATAAAATACCAATCCTACTTCGTGGCGGGATATCGTGGTAATATAGGGTCATCCACTATTGCGCAGGTGCATAGCGTCTCATCCGCTCCAATAAGCAGGAAATATGTCCAACTACTAATATACACTACTATATATAACATAGCATCCAACTGATAATAATTTCTAAATGCATCCGATCAACCCATTATTAATTTTTAACATTTAATATTAAAACAAGAAATATAAATGAGTGAGATTTCTCACCTTGATTTTATCTTGCAAACCATTTCAATTTTAAATTAAATTGAACAACGTTCAATTTGATCTAAAATCCTAGTTGACGCCAAAAATCTCTAAACCAATTTCATTTCGAAGCATTCATTATCACGAGCACAATGCAAAAATTCATGTCCCAAATTGACCTCGTATAAGAGAAATATACATATGTTAAGTCATCGATTTTAAATTTATAACTTTACTAATTACATTATTAATCAAATTAATTACCTAATTCCCTTTAGAAACATGCTTAGCACAAACGACCATCACTCTCCTCTGCCGCCACCATCGTCGACCCGTACCCACCTAAGCATCCCCACCTCCAAGCACGGCCATCTCCTCCAAGCGCTCGTCAGAGCCGCCATGACCCATCCAAACCACGCCGCTACCAACCTCCACGACCACGTCCCTTGGATGACCCATAAATCCAAACCATAGATCGCGAACTGTACCACCGCCCGCATCACTTGGTCTCTATCGTGACAGCAATACACTCGCTCGTCTTCCCTAACTTCCACGAATCACTACCTGCTCTGCCTGACCACATGCGTCTACGATCAAATCGTGACATCAGTCGTGATCTCTCCTGCTGCATTCACCTATACTTTACGACCGTTGCTACCCTCAATCATTGTGGGTTTGTTACTCTATTGAGCCTCCTCCTCTTGAACGTGATTTGGTTCTCCACATTTTATTTTATTTTTTACTTTTTTTTTGTACTCGCGATTTCAAATTTTTTCTGAGAATTTGAAAATAGATATAGAGAGGAAATGAAGTTTTAAACAAGTAGGGAAAAGAGTCGGCGCGTTTCAGATGCAGGGTGGCTGCTTATGTAGGTCCGCCGATAGAAAGTTTTTGGGCATTAAGAAATCATATCGAAAGAAATATATTATAAAAAAATCAAAATATCCCGCTGAAAAAATACAGACCCCAATCGGAACATGCCGTCGGTGTTCCTATGTTATACCCATTTCCGAATGCAATGAATTAAGTCTCGAGCCCCAATTCGATTTTTTGGAGAAGATAGCTTTTTAAACCCAATTATAATATTAAATTTTCAATATAAATTCACCGCATTTCTATCCCGTTTGACCAAATGGTAACTCCAAATGCTACAAAGTTTGAAATCGGATAAAAATACATTATTACGGATCCAATATAACTGGTTCCGTCGAATTCCGAGACTGTGCCCCAGATTGCTATTTTAACATGTCTATAAAATCGACGATTTCAAAAATCTACGAAATTACTTGAAATTATAATTTGTAAAAACTTATTAACTCAATTCTAATTCAAATAGAATTTATACCAACATTATAAATCGTTTCGATCATATTCAACTTACTTTCCAATTAGTCACCATTTTTGTAATTCGATAAATCATTATGTTCGAAATTTAAATTCATTCTATAATTTCAACGAAAATTTTCATATTCCAAACCAACTTATATTCCAAAGAAATATTTAAAACCATTTAGATATTCAAAATCAAATGATGGAAATTCTAGGTCGTTACATTCCTCCCCTTCGAAAGAATTTCGTCCCTGAAATTGCTAAGATAGGAAAAATGCTCCAAACCCATTACTTTCACCAGCTCACTTAGTTAAAACTCGATATTTCATTTTCCCAAATCTTTAAGTGCTATTAAAGAACAATTAGTTTTACATTTCTAAACCAAAACCCTTTGTTTCAATTACAATTTGAAATCAAATTATTGTTAACAAAAAATTTCCAAATTTTTTTAAAATTTTTCTAACACCTTAAATCTTCGAAATTTTTTGGCAGAGTCTCCCTTGTATGGAGACCCTTTTGTAATATGACAAATATGATAAATATAATATACATCGACCCACATGGTCGGAAACACAATATATATCAATATTTATTTCATTTTCGCTTTTAATGCGTAAGCGTACCTTATATTAATGTTATTAAGCGAGCAAGCTTATCTTATATGCAATTGCGCAACCCAAATCTAGTCCGATGGCCTCCATGTACCTGTACTTACTTAAATAAATCCCATCAGTTTCATATATATGAAATTTAATAGAATTTTATTTATTTCTACTAGTTAAACACATAAATCACATAAGCAATGCATGTTATAACATGTATACTAAGAATGTATAAGCAAGTTAAAAGGTCCCAACACTTAATCTTTCGCTTCCAATTTAATTTATACACCATTTATACAATTCTAAATGCTTCACAACTTATTTACAAGAATTCAGTTCATATCAAAACATATTATACCCAATTCATTTCAAATTGATTCTAAATCAATTTATTTACTTACCATTTATTTACATAATTTTATTTTCTTCTGTTTATGTCGAATGAAAATTCAATCCATGTTATTTGGTGATATTCAATTATTAAAATAATCACTTAAGCTTATAAACCATTTTCAATTAATTTCAGATCAATTTGTCAATTTCTATTTATTAATATCCAATTTATTAACAAAATCTTGTTCGCTCAATTTTATATTTACTAACAAACCAATCCATGCCTATTTTATTTATGAACCATTTCATAAATTAGTTACTTAAATTGAATTCCATTCTTATTAGTAATATTTCCGACCCAATTCAATTTACACTTAAATTGAATCATTTATAACTTAAACTATCATCATTTCCGTCCATTCTATTTTATTCAACAACCCTTTAAAACATAATTAAGTCGAATTTCATTTATAATTCAATCCTCGTTTTCAACATTCAATTCACTAATTAATTCTCTAATTAGTTTGCTTCCGATTTACCTAACTAATTTAAGTTTCATTTCCAAAAACCAGTTTACTAATCTTGACTTAAATTCAATCCCATTTAACTACCCATCCCATGAATTTACTTGAGTCAAATTTCCATTTAGATATTTATAACTTACAGTTACATAGTCACTTTACAATTCAAACTTTATATCCAATTCAATTTGATATCATTTTTAATCCAGTCCAATTTTATTTAACTTAAGTTAAATTGAAATTCATACAATTTCCTTTTACAAATTTAATTTATTTAACTTGCGTAAGTTAAATTTTAATTTCATAATGAAATTCACAATTCTAGGTAATAAGTTCAAAACTTATTTTCCACAGGTTTCATAAAACACCCAAACGAATATTCAAGGATTTAAACGCCCGAATTTATTTCAAATTATTTTGAAATCATACCAATATACGTCTCTTTTGTTTTCACAAACCATTACTTTATAAATTTCAAAATCAACTTGGTTTTTTCCAAACAAATTCCCTTCGAAATTTAAAACAACAATTGTTTTCAAACAAAAATTTCCATATCAAATTACTCCAGTAGCAATCCATCACTTAGAAACTCAAAAATGAATACTGATGTTGTTGCACAGTCATCACCAAGATTATTTTTCAACAGCTATAGTGAGTTCAGTGCTTTATCACCTTCAAAATCCATTTAAATGCATTTTCTGTTCAAATACATTTTCACAATAATATTACCATTATTTATTTCAAAACACTTGGAAAACATATCCAAAATTTTCGAGATTTAAATTTCAAATTCTAGTTTGAATCCAATCTTAGCGTTACTTATTTGTGTAAACAATATTTATGCAGATTTAATTTGGTTATATAAACCATTCCAATTTATAATCTTGTTTTGATTTCAATTATAACAACCAAACAAATTAATATACTATAATGATTTCAGAAAATTATTTCTTTTACATCAAAATATAATCTTGGTAAGATTATTTCATTTGCCCACTTTAAAATAATACTATGTCGGTTTATCATGTTTAAGTGTTTAGAAACTCCTATCGATTTTGTGGCGTCCCACTATTCGACCAGAATTTATAAGCCACTCAATAGATAAATCAGCACAACATAAAACACTTTGTATTCACTAATAAATACATGCTCATATCTATAATACTCTCTGACTCATTCTACACTACTACTGACCATCTGTCTAATGAGTGATTCCCACCAAAGCCAAGGTTCTCACTTAGCCCTCAGCTCTGATACCAAATGTAAAGGACGGTATCTCCATACTCTTTAAGTCGACAATAATTCTCAAGTGTCCAACTCAAATTGAATGGAAATACGAATTTTTAAGGGTGAAGAAGAAAAGAGATAGAAGAAAACAGAACAACACATAATCTCACAATCGCAGCGGAACAATATATAATAGATAATAACATATCTTTATACAAAGAACTATAACTATTATTATATATACCATCATTAGAGTACATCAATCAACAAATAAATATGGACAGTTATATTAACTAGTCCTCGCCAGTGCTGAATATACAGCCTACATGCGCAGTGGAATATAATGTAACATGGAATACGCTTAAGAATCCACCAGCATGCCTCCTGTGCTCCATAGCATCCTAACCTGAATCTCTAATACTAGGTCTAACTCGAGCATTATAATAAAATAACACCTGAGTCGGACTGAAAAACCAGCGTGAAAAAGCATACTCGATTTGAATTATTACTATTATCAAAATCCTTTAAAATTACAGGTATCTCGTAGGATCATGCCACACATAAATACGACGGGTATTAACCTTACAATAACCAATACATTTTATATCAAAATTATCTAATACTGTAATAGTGTCTATAGAAAGTAAACTATAAAATAGCTGAAATGCTTGCATCTCACGTTTCAGCATAATTGGGCACAATCAAAATCGTACAGGTTTGTAGTGGATTTTGGATTCCATACAATGACTGAGCAACGGGGGTGCCGCCTGCCATAGTACACCTTTAGAAAAATGTACCGAGATCGTACCTAACATGCCAACACAAGACCGACCTGCCCCTTACTGTATAGTACCGAATATGTTATCACCCTAGGTGTTCCTACCCAAATTGGATGCTCTTTTTCCCATGCACAACCATGTCCATAATTACAATATATCTGATGGTATCTAGGAAAGTGATAGCATACCCTTCTTAGGTGCAACTCACTTAGCCCTGGTACATCTCCTTTGTTTTAGTAATTCTCGGTTGATGAGGCTTGAGGTTACGTTTTACCTTTAGAGTGGCATTCATACTTGGAATGCTAACACTTCCTTCCAGGAAAAAATGCAATGATAGCATTCATCTATACAATTTGTTATGGTTCTGAATAAATCGAACCGCCAAAACCACCGTCTTTATTATCTTCATAATATCACAATTCGTAACGCAAAACCAGATCGAATTGTTTTTCGAATAATTAAATCTGATCCCGGTTTCTTCGAAACGTTTGACAAATTTGGCCAGATTTTATAGTCAGTTATTTAGCTATTAAATAACACACATAAGCAATCACTAAGCCCAATTTATTTAATCTTCTCAAGCATTCAATTTAAATATATTTACACATATATGTATTCAAATCTCTTCCAATGTTCCAATGTTTGAAACCAAATTCAAATCCTTATATCCTTAATGGAATAATTTCAAACCGTATTAACGTTTAGAAATATTTCTGTATAACCTTCCCATAGTCAAAACATTCCCAAATCATTTTTTCAAATACTCGAAAAATATTTATAAATATATTTTCCCAAAATCACTTACCTCCCAACACTTAGAAAATATTTATATCTTATCGATTTTATAGGTATATTTACAAAAGCAGAAATCTTCCTTCTATTCCAACTTCATAAAACCATTTACCACCCTTTTGTAAAGTCACAACTTATTATAATTCATTTCATAAATCTTCGGAATTTTCGTAATCCCTTCGAAAATTTCCAAAATCGAATTTTCTTATTTAAAATCTCATTCACCAATTTATAACTTCTTTTATGAATTCAGATTCATTTCTCGAACTTTACTTATCTAACATTTCGGAAATTCATTAAGTTCCTAAAATTCCATTATAAGAGTTCTCTAATAAAAAATCATATTCGTTAAATAAGTCCCGTTTACAAATCTCGAGAGGATTTATAAATAAATTACAATCATTTCAAAACTCTATATATAAGATAAATATTTTTTTAAATAATTTATTTTAAAACATGTTTAAGTAATTATTTAAAATATTAAAACACTTTAAGTAAACATCGATAATTCATTTCCAGTTCATTTTAAATAAAACTAATCGATGTATAAGCTTATGATAAAAATGTGAATTTACTTCAATAAATAGTAAATGTTTGAATAATCCACTTTTTTTTAAATATTTCAATACTAAAATAGCTTAACTCAATGGTCTAATTAATGAAAATCCCATTTTAAAACAATTTTAATTTCTCCATAAAATCTATTTTAAAAATCCAGTATTACCAATTTCAATTTATAAATCCCTCTCGACTTATATCACATCGACTACATTTCCATTTTATAATTATTCCCACGTTTCAAAAATAGAATCCACTATTTTTCTTTCAAAAACCGATTTCCATATATCAATATAAATTTACATTATGATTTATATTCCCAATTTGTCAACTGATATCATTTCCCTTGTTTATAAACATCATTTATAAATTTATAAACTCCTTTGGGTTTCACTTGTTTATATATTAATCTCATTTATAAAATTTCATTTTATGAATCCATTACTTAATAAGTCCCATTTGTTTTCCAAATCTTTTTTTAATATCGATTTCAACTTCTTTTCCATAAATCTCGAAATATCACTTAAAATCCATTGTTAAAAATCCTTTATATGAATTATGTTTAAATCTCTAATTAAACATTTTACGAACAACTAAGTACAACTACGAATTAAAATATTGTTTTATCTAAATCAATTTCTTTTTAAATAATCCAAATTTCGATATAAATATTTTTACATCCAAAATCTCCTTATAATTCCATTAAATTCAAAAATAATTTTTTTATGTTATTTAAAATACCAAAATTAAGGCTAGTGTTACTATAGCATCCAATAAATCAAATCACACAACAATTTATAAACAGAGTATTCCATCACATCATATATTGCTATAAATGAAAAATAATCAATGTGTTTGAGGAATCCAGTTGGATCCCTCCAACCTATTTCCCTACATCCACAAATGTTATGTATCATAAAATACCAATCCCGCTTCGAGGTGGGATATCACGGTAATATATGGTCATCCGATATTATGCGGGACACATAAGGTCTCATCGGCTTCAATAGGTGGCAAATATATCCAACTATTAATATATATACTACTATATATTACATAGCATCCAAATGATAATAATTTATAATTGCATCCGATCAACCTATAATTAAGTTCTAACATTTTATATTAAAACAAAAAATCCAAATGAATGAGATTTACTCACCTTGATTTTATCTTGCAAACCATCTCAATTTTAAATTAAATTGAACAACGTTCAATTTAATCTAAAATCCCAGTTGACGCCAAAAGTCTCTAAACCAATTGCATTTCGAAGCATACATCATCACGAGCATAACGCAAAAATTCGCGTCCTAAATTAACCTCGTATGAGAGAAATATACATATGTTAAGTCATCGATTTTAAATTTATAATTTTACTAATTACATTATTAATCAAATTAATTACCTAATTCCCTTTAAAATCATGCTTAGCAGAAACGACCATCGCCCTCCTCTGCTGCCATCAACGTCGACTCGCACCCATATAAGAATCCCCACCTCTAGGCGCAGTCTTCTCCTCTAGGCGCTCATCTGAGCCGCCATGACTCACCCAAACCACGCTAATGCCAACCTCCATGACCTCGTCCCTTAAACGACCCATAAGCCCAAACACTAGATTGCGAACTACACCACCCCTCGCGTCACCTCGTCTTGATCATGACTCCAATCCCCTCGCTCGTCTTCCCTAGCTTTTGGAGTCACCACATGCTCTGCCTGACCACGTGCGCCTTCGATCAAATCATGGCATTCAATCGCGTTCTCTCCTGCTGCAGCCACCTATAGTCGACGACCGTTATTTCCCTCAATCATTGTGGGTTTGTTACTCGATCGAGCCTCCTCCTCTTGAACATGATTTGGCTCTTCACATTTCATTTTTTTATTTTTATCTTTTTATACTCACGATTTCAATTTTTGTCTGAGAATTTGAAAATAGATAGAGGGAGGAGACACGATTTTAAACGAGTAGGGGAGCGGATCGGTGCGTTTCAGATGTAGGGTGGCTGCTCAGATAGGTCGGCTGATAGAAAATTTTAAGGCATGAGAAATCATATCGAAAGAAATATATTATACAGAAATTCAAAATATCTCGCAGAATAACTATGGACCCTAATCGGAACATGCTGCATGTCATTCCTAATGTTATACCCCTATTCCAAACATAATGGAACAAGTCTGGATCCCCAATTCGATCGTATGGAGAAGATATCTTTTTAAACCCAATTATAATATTAAATTTTCAATATTAATTTCACCATGTTTCTGTCCCGTACGACCAATGGTAACTCCAAATGCTATGAAATTTGAAATCTGATAAAAATACATTATTACGGATCCAATGGAATTGGTTCCGTTGAATTCCGAGGGATTGCTATTTTAACGTGTCTATAAAATTGACGATTTCAAAAATCGACAAAATTAATCGAGATTCTAGTTTTTAAAAACTTATTAACTCAATTCTAATTAAAATAGAATTTATATCAACATTATAAATCGTTTCGATTCATATTCAACTCACTTTTCAATTATTCACCATTTCCGTATTTCGATAAATCGTTTTATTTGTAATTTAAATTCATTCTATAATTCGAACCAAAATTTTCATATTCCAAACCAATTTATATTCAATATTTAAACTATATAAATATTAAAAATCAAAAGATGGAAAATTCAGGTCGTTACATTGAAATCTTCTTTGGAAATGACATTGAATTTAAAACATTTGCTGAGAGCTTACTTCATGGATTTTGGAGAACCTTGAAAATGCAGAAGTGTTTAGGCAGCAAATGAAGACTGAATAGGACCATTAGGAGTCCTATGCTGACAGGTGAAGAAAGGGATTGACGTTTTTAGTTAGGGTCATTAAGATTTCCCTCTTAGAAAAGTTAAGAGGTTTTGTACAGTTGGGAAGTTGGCGCCAAGGTTCATTAGGCCTTTTTCGATTTTAGAGACAGTGAGTGAAAATTGCTTATTATATGGTGCATGCAATCTAGTTAGCATGAGTCCATAACGTCTTTCATGTTCCACACGGGAGAATTTCTACACAAAATTGCCTTTATAATAGAGCCAAATAAATTGATTGATATTGAAATGGAGCCTATCGTTCCCCTTCCTGTGCCACCGCATGCATTGTGGAGCACGATATTAAGAGGCTCTGTAACAAAGAAAATTAAGTTGGTTCAGTTAGATGGGGCGATAATCCAATGGAAGGCACATGGAAAACCTAAGCGAAGATGAATGTTTCTCTGGAAAAATTTTATATCTAAAATATAGATTTCGGTTGCATCGTGGTTGCTAAATTGAACGGTAGGAGATGGTTTCCACACCTTTTTGTTATTTTTGCACTCATATAGAATTTTATGTATATTTAGGATGCTTGCATACATGCCTATATGTCACGACCTTGACTTTACACTGAGCTCGCCTACATCATGTTTTCATACTTAATCACATTGCACTTTTCGTTGAGTAGATGATTGTTAATAAATTGGTTATATAACATGGTTGTTGGGTGCGCATTACACTATCTTCCTTTGGTGATTTCAGGGGTGAAATCCTTTCCAAGGGGGAGAATGTAACATCCCATAAAATTTAATAAGAAATTAAGTAATTAAAATAAGAATAAAAATGGATTTGGTCGTGGACATTGCACCATTGTGTCCACAATGAATTTCTGATTAATTTCAATATATAATATGTTGAAATCGGAGTTCAAACGGAGAAGTTATGGACATTTGAAGTTTTCGAATTCAAAATTTAAATATTTGAATTTTAATTAAAAAAGTGAAGTTTGAATATTAATTTTTTTAAAAATAATAGTTAACATTAAGAAAGACCTAACATTTAAGTAAACGTTAATTATAAATTGGTTAACATATAGATGAAATAAGGTATTTAATAAATAAATAACATAAATAAAATGAAGGAAAGCAACGGTCATAGAGAGGGGACCGGTTGACCCCTGAGCCAGGACCGCTCGACCGCTAGCGGTTAACCGTTGGGTCGAGGCAGTCAACCGGTGATGTAACAATCCACTTTTCTTACTTTGAAAGACAACCATTAAGGTAAAAGAAAAAGAAAGACAAGAAGAAACTAAACAACATAGAATCTCACATTGCAACGGAATAATATATAATAGTCAACATAGGATCATACATAATCACTACCATAATAATACATCAAATTCATAACGGTACAAACTCAACCAAGGACAATTATACCTGTATGTCCTAATAAAAATACATACATACACAGCGGAATAAAATAGATCACTAGTTATCGATGAAGCCACGTACTCCAAGCTCCTCCAAAAATGCATCCGTGAGAAACCTGGACTACTTGGCTACTTATACAGTTTGTGTACCCAAGAGTTTTAGGAAAAGAAAATAAAACTCCGAGTTAGACATGGATGTGGTGTGAGTAAACTCCAAACAACTGAATTATTACTTTAAAAACTCTTTTAAAATTAAAGGTATCTTGTATGTTCACGCCGCACATAAACACGGATGGGTTTTTACCTTCCAATAATCAAGACATTTCCTGTAGAAAATCTAGTTATGTTATAATAATGTTTGGGGTTTTGAGTAAATTATGGATACTATTGAAATGCTTGCATCACATTCCAATGCATAACTAAGTTCGTAAGTCACTTATAGGAAAATAGGTTTCCATCAATGATAGGACTACTGGGGTACCGCCTGTCACAGCACACCTCTAGATAAAACGTACCGAGATCAAAAACTTTTCAATCCCTACGAGTCAAGACTGGCCTATCTCTTACCGGATAGCACCAAATATAATCATCCCTCAGTTGTGATCAACAACTGCACCGGGCTCCCGAAACATAAATCTAAAGAATAATATTGATATAAATCAGGAATGATCACATCCTAATGGTAGTGAACCACATAGCCTTGAAGCATATCCCTTATTTTATTCATTCTTGGTTGCGAGGCTTGAGGATATGCTTTATGTGACGACCGCCCATGACTCCTGCACCAAAACAAGGAAATAGTGCGCTGAAGAGCGTGCCAGGCAGCCATGGACTATGGTCAAGGTAAGGTAAAACAACAAACTCTATCGTACAACTCACAACGCATGGACAAAATACAATAGAGAAGTATATGTATATAGTGAAGCTCATAACAGAATATCATCATATAGACTTCATAAAGGTTTGATACAAGCATCTGAACAATTAATACATCAAGCCTCACTACATAACACTCAAACATATACAAGCAGCAGAACATCCAGTACATATAGTAAGAAAACTAATATGCTAGCCTCCAGCTCGTCTTCGTCATAAACAGCGTTGGTAGCCAAGAACAGCACCTGTCACCTGCTACCTAGTCTGCCCATCCCAACATGGATGAACATCCCAAGGTAATAAGAGTTGAACATAAAACCTTGAGTCAGACAACAGTCTTAGTGAGCAGTAAATTAACTACCAAACATACCAAAAGAGCATAAAGGATAAAAGGAATAGGAACTCAACCATCCCACTCCACCTCATTCTACAATGATAGCCCCCAGACCCACTAAGCATAAACAAGCATAGCAAAGCAGACAATTTAAGTAAAGTAATTATCATTCGAGTCAAGGTCGATGTTTTCCAAATACAAACCCCTAAGGCCTAAACCAAGATCAGATAAGCACCCAGAAAACATCTCTCTTGAGTCTGAATGACGATACAACCAAACATCCATGACTCTGGCTATCACTGTTATCATTGCCTCGATTTCACCATTAATTGAATGACCGCCTGTCAAGGGCTAATGGTAACCCCGGTTCTAGATAAACTCTGCACGTCATCGTGACCCGTGCCTAGGACTTACCTACTCTGCCCAGAGTACTCGACCACCTACCTGTAGTCTTTTGGGTGTCCCGACCACCTACCTGTAGTCGTTTGGTCATCCCATGTACTCTTGCTTTGAATTTACTAGAACCTTCAACAACGATGAGATCCAAGCCTCCTAGTCATCCTCCTCGACGACTATTCTCATACTAGCCCAAGCTACTTCTCGAGCAATCCATTATCAACCAACTCGAACCATCCCTCGAGTTATCAACATGCTTGAAATGATCCCTGCTTGGATTATGCCAAGACTATATCACATCATGCTTCACCTCATCTCATCAAAGCAAAGCTCCATCACAACATTGTCATCATATCCGTCCATATGAGCTTCATCATCCGCTACATATGCCACGAGCAGCTTTTCTCATCCCTTAGCCTCTCCCTTAGCTTTTGAATCATTTTCGACCATACTTGTCTAGATCCAATCATAAATCAACTAACTCTAGACAATCAATCAAGACAATCATTAATCCAAGCAATCAAATATTCAAACAAGGTTTAATAAGCAATTATACAAGGAAATGGCAATTCGGTAATTAAAGTGTCCAAATCTAATAAGCATGAATAATAGACAAATGTCTCTACAACTTGATGAATAAACTTGCATAAGTTAACATGTAGTAAAAGAGGTGTCAAAACTTCATAGATGATAGATCTACATGCATACTTAGGAAAAATGCAAGAAATCACTATCTTTAACACATAAACAAGCCACCAATCCAATATACTCCCTTGGGTCCGTGTGAGAGATAACTACCACTCACCGAATCACCTAAACACCTCAAAAACAACCAACTTCAGATCTGGACAGCAAGGAATCAAGCTTGATCCGGCAAAATCTCGCTTCAATCGATGAAATCTCTCTTTGTTGGATGAAGATCTTCAACTTTGGCTCTTGGATCTTCGATTTGATCTTCAATTTAGATGGAAGGAATCACTAGATTAGAGAGGAGAAAAGAAGTGAAGAAGTGTTGTAGTCGAGCTCTCTCAATGGCAGCACTTCGTCGCTTCAAAATCCGGTGCCAAAAAGTGAGCCAAACCCCTCTATTTATAGGCTGAAATCCTTAGGTCGCCGCCCCCCCCTTAGGTCGTCCACGACCTAACTAAGTCGTCGCCGACCTAACGACCTAAGCCTAAGCACTAATGCACGACCCAACTGCCTAACGACCTAAAACATGCGGCATAGCGACCTAACCCAGACACGACCCACGACTTATCTACACTGCCGTGTTTTTTCCTAAGTCTTAAGCCGTATGGTCGACTCAACGTCCTAACGACTCATGCGACTTAACTATACTCCACGACCTAACGTTCTAACAGGGATGCCGACCTAACCACAACTCCTTCACACGACCTAGCAATATACACGACCTATCCTTAACTCGTCCTACCGACCTAAGCTACTAACCTTTAGATCGCCCCTCCTTATAGGTCGCTCACTCTACTAAGTCGCTCGCGACCTATCATAAGTCGCTCACGACCTAAATAGACATTGCTCACTGTTATAGGTCGCCCACTATCTTAGGTCGCTACTACTAGGTTCCTCACAACCCTTAGGTCATTAACTCCACTAATTCGGTAATCCTTAAGTCGCTTGAACAACCTACCTCCCCTAAGTCGCTAACCTGCTTAACCGACCTATCTCCTTAGGTCGTTAACTCGGTAACACGACCCAAGCTTCCACACCTTAACTCGGCCACCTCCCTTAAGTCGTTACCTATCTTAAGTCGGCCACTACCATGAGTCGCTCAACACTACTAAGTCGGTCACGACTCACGCCTCCATATGACTCAACTCCGAACGACTTAGGCTACCCACGAGCTAGCTATTACACGGCCTAACCCCTTAAACCGTAAACCCTACCACTTAGGTTCAAAACGACTCAAGCAATACTATTTTAAGATTTTATCGACACGTAAAATACGGGTCGTTACATTTTAACTTCTTTAGCAATTCCCGCTTGGAATGCTAACACTGTCTTCCATGCGACAATGCAATGTTAGCATTCATCCATACAAGTCGTTCAGGATATGATGAACCAAAAGCACTACTTCTACTACACTCATTTTGCTATCACCCTCAAAGTCAGTAGCAAGTAGCCCTAGCACTTCAAAGATTTTCGTCTTTGGTTCAAGCTATTTTCAATTTGAACGCTTATGTTGGTTCGGATTGGGTTTCAAATAACTCATGTTATCCTATCCCAGTCTCTTTGAACCAACATTCGATAAATTAAAAGGGTCAAGTTATCGATATTGGGCATCTCCACTATCTACGGTATAAAGATTTGCATATGGAAATATCTTCCATATACTTAATTTATCATGACCCGCTTATCGAAATTAACTCTCTTTTTAATCACATTTCCAACATTTGGCATTTTCGTTAAATACAAGATGACTAATTTCCATTAAGACATGTCAACGTTTTAGTATAACTGCTATTATTAGTTTGGCTACTTAATAGCGTGGACAAGGGATACCATGCTAAAAATCAATTTACTTATAAAACAGAGCTGCCTTAAAATAGAACTAATAGAATTTAAAATAAACCATTATTTAATAATAATTAAATCTTAATTTAATAATAATTAAACCTTAATTTAATAATCATAATATCTCTAAATTAAATCTTAATTAAACTTAATTATATCTTAATTAAATTTAAATAGGTAATTAATTTAACCTTACCTGATTAGTAATTGATTAATAATTTTCCTAATTAAATAATAAATAATTCAATATTTAAACTTTATTAAATAAAATAAATACTTAATTAAATCTTTGCTTAATTAATAATTAATTAAAACTCTCTTAATTATCAAATTATAATTAACCGACTTAATTAATACTCCAGTATGGATTACCTTAATTACTAACAAACTATTAATTATTTTTAATTAACTAATTAATTAAATAATTATTAAAATCACACTTAATTAAATAATAGTTACCTTTTTCTACTTAATTAATGATCCAAAAAAGATTTCAAAAATATTTAAGACAAAACACTTTAAATTTGGAAAAGCATTCGATTTTTCAAACTGTATTCATAGCGACTATCGCTATGGATGCCCTAACTTAGAGTTAGTTTCTAAGTTAATATTTCAACTCTAACTCCTAACCACTTTACTTACTGTATAAAACAAAAGTAAGAGGTTTTGAAAACAAAAATAAAGGTTGAAACTTTGAAATCTTTTAGTAATTTAAAACTAGAAAACATGATTTAGTTTCCAAAGGATCTCAAATCACTTTAACAAGCCAAAGAGCCAACTTTAGCTTTTAGCATATACAACACATGTACATAATCATAATATAACTTACATACTACTACCACAAACATAAGCAAGATCACATCTTTAAAATTAATCACAACATTTAGTCTTTGATTTTCAAGCCTAACTCACTAATTCTCATACAGGCATACATATATCCAACCAACCAACATATTAATTCATCAAATCATCCACTACATTACAACAACAGTAGTCAAAATAATAAAGATCATATGTTTTCCAAAAGGAAAAATATTTACTCACCAAAAGTTAAGAAAACAAACCAAAACTTTTCTAAAACTTGAAATAGGACCTAGATTCTTTTATATCTTTTGGAAAAAATGATTTTTAGTCTTGTACTTGGAAAAATGGGCTCAAGCTAGCAAGTTTTAAGCATAGCCAAGGGTGTTGTAGGTTGAGGAGAGTGTAAGAACGAGCAGGAGTGATTTTCAAGTGTTTTTATGGATCAAAATGGAAAAAAGAGTGATTTTTAACTTTTGAAAATATGTGGAAGCCATTAATTTTTTTAGAAAACATAAAGAAGAAGATGAAAATTTAAAAAGTAGAAAATAAAATGGTGAAGAAGGAACATAAATTTTGAATTAGTTATATATAAAATGAAATTATAAAATTACCTAAATTCCCTTAAGCACCATGCCCTCTACTACTTTAATGCCACATCATCCCACCCTCCCCTTGCCATGCTCCGAGAGCAAGGGAACAAGGTGCATCCTTTTATCCAACATGTTAAACCCTTACGTGTACAATGATGTTACACTTGAATGTGACATTTCATAATTTGATTTTTAAAATTAAAATCTTATGTAAATGGTCAAATCACTTACTTTTTACTTAAATAAACGATTATCTACCCTTAAACATCCTATATCATGCTCATGTTATTTTTTTATGATGTGTTTATGTACTCTAATGTGTCACAACATTTAAAACAACTTTTTGATGGTGAAAAATTGAAATTTTTTGGAAAAGCTTTCCAATCACAATTTCTATTTTCCTTTGAACTAATTATTTCACATTTTGGAAACCGTTTCAACATCAGTAGTTATAATTTTAAAAGGAGTATTTTTGAATAATAAAATCCATTTATTAATTATATAAAAATATATTATTTATCCATATTTAAAGTGACTAAATTTCAAGTCATTATAGGTGACGCTGAAGACATTTAAGGTTTATGTTGTTTTAAACGTTCTGGATTTGTTTATTTTAGATACAACGGTTCTCTTTCCTTCTTACCTTTATAAATAGACCCTTAGAACACTACACTTTTCCTTCATAAATTTCTGTAGCAACAACGAAGCTCTGTCAAATTATTTATCCTTAGGGTTTCAGAAATAGTAAACTTTCTGGTAAGTAATTCCAATTTCTAGTTTCTAATTTAATCAATCAATCTTCTCCCCATCTTTTGATTTTTAAAGTCTAATCTATATACATACAATTTATTTGTTGCATATTCGAAAAAAAGAAAGATCAAGCAAAGAATTACGAGCGTATAAGTGAAATCTTATCTTCTTCTTCATTTTCTTTGGATTCCAGAATCAGTTAGGATTTTCAAGTAAAAGATTTAGATGTTTAATTCTTTTATTTTTGATTCTATTCCTCTCTTATTTCCAATTCTACATCTAATTTCTATATACGATTCGCTTTTGTATATTCCAAAAGAGGGAAATTTGAAAAGGAATTAGGCATTGTGGAATCAAATCCAGTTAGGAAGCAAATGGTTCTTTGTGGGTGGAAATAAAGTTTTTTACATTTTTGTAATTGAATAGTATTTATATAGATTTGATGTATGCTTTGAAAATTTTGGTAAACGAAGATATAACATCTAAAACCCCTAAAATTTCCCTAAGTAAATATCAATTTTTTTATATGTTGGGATTATAATTGTTTTTGGTATTAATATATTAGAAAATAATTTTTTTTGTTTAGAATTAGATAATCTATGGTCCATTCAACATATTTTCCCTATTTTAAATTAGAGTGTTAAAGGGTTCAATAAGAAAATAAATTAGAAATGGTATGTAAAGTTTAAATTGAATTGATTGTAGTTTGCACCATCTATTTCTATCACTTAATAAATAAGTAACTCCTTCCTCACTCCAAAATAATGCAAATAAATGTTGAATTGAACATAGGTGATCTATGATGTATGAATTTATTTTATTTAGCTATGGTAGTAGCAGTTCTTGTTGGAATTGTAGATTTGTATAAGATTGATATTTCAAATTACAGTATGAATGAATTATTATTGAATTATTGTAATGTAACGATTAGACCTTAAATTTTGCATGAAAAAATATATGTATATAATATTAATGTGTTGACTATTAAAACCAATAGTGTGTTGAGTGTGATAACTAGTATCATTAGAATAGTTAGGTAATATTAATTTACAAGAAGGAAGTTAGTGAATATTAGGGAGTTAATCCCTAATTAGAGGCGTAATAAGGGGATACCTTACATGGTCTCAATTATTAATCCTATAGGTTGTTATATGTATATAGTTGATAAACATATAAGCTATGACTAAGTTATAGGGATGTGAGGTTAGTCCAAAGCAACATGGAAGTTTTTCGTGTTAAATCTGGCAACCAGTGGTGTGGCTTTGTAGACTAATGTGGGACATCGCCAACAATAATTAGCCAAGTTGATGCGTGGTTAATTCTAATTACATAGGGTAAACATGCCTAGTCAATATGGCTACTAGTACCCACGAATAGTTGGACTAATGTTAAACGTCACGAGTGGGTTATGATTCATAAATTATGCTTTTGGATGCGGTAGGTAAAATCCTTAGGATGTGTCTGCTTCAGGTTAGATGTATTAAGTTACTATGGTAGGGTCCGCCTCTTTGTTAGGTGAAGTATTAAGTGGTCTAATTAGATTTTTTATGATTTCATTAAGGAAGAATCGTGTAGGGCTTTCCTTGGGGTTAGATCTTAAATGACAGCAATCTGCTTATTTTATAGGTCTTAAATGATCAGAGCCTACCTATATCCCATTAAAGAGGTATTAAATGGTTCGGGTGCTTCCTCTTACATCAAAAATGCTATTTATATTATAGTTTTATAGTTAGGCTGGAAGTGCCTTCGAGCTTACAGGTTACTTTTGTGTAGTCAAATGGAAGAGCCGACGGGTTTACTATTGACCTTTGTATAATCAGACTAGAAGAGCTTACGGGCTTAAAATTGACTTTGTATATTTGGATTGGAAGAGCCTTTGGGCTTATAATTGATTTTATACATATGTTATATAGTTAGAATAGAAGAGCCATTGGCTTACAATTGACTTGATGCTTGTGTTAGGATTATAATATGTAAGACATATTTCTTATTCAAATAATACCTTCCGAGTACAAGTATGGTAAAGCTTGAGATTTCCATTTCACTAGACATTTATTGTTCTGACCTACTCCTTAACATAACACAGGTTAATGTTGATTTAGGAGACGAATGTTGAGATGGAGACTTGTGGTAGTTATCTATCTATTTATGCTTTTTAAGTATTTTGATTGTACTTAGTTTAGACAGTTATGTTATTTTGGAATATTGTATTATGGAGGCTTTATGTAAACATGTTGTAATATTTAACATGTTATGTTTCTAAAATAGTTTTCTTTATGAAATGGGTATTTGTTATGATATAATATTGTGAGATTCTGAAAGTATAGATAGATAGCTCTATGTAATGTATATTGTTTTTAATTTTATCAACTTAACAATTCACCTTGAGATGGGCCTAAGGTTTGACGAGCTTTTATTTGATCGAAATTAGGTTCGTTTCAGAGTGGGTTGTTATAGATATGCTCCTCCTTATATAGGTTTAAGAACGGTGTTGCTTAGCCTTGCTCTCAACAACCCCCCCCCCCCCCCCCCCAAGCCATTGAAGGCCAACCTCCCATCACTTCTCCCTTACATCACTTCTCCTTTAGGAAAGTTACTCTTGTACCCTTCTCATGATAATACCTCTTATCCATTTTGAAGCTTCGAGAATAGTCCATTGCTTTACATTAGACAAGTGTATAAGAGTTTGAACAACTTATATCGATAAAAAAAGATATTTACCAATAAACCGTTTTCCGGTCACATTATCGATTTTTCTTCGAAGAATATACTTTTTAAACAAATTTCAAAAACAAGTTTCTTATCATTATTTATCAATTAAATAATCTCTAACAAGGTTATAAAATCATATTTATAACACTTAATTATATTTCAAAACGTTTCGATGTTCGAAGATGAAGTGTTTGAATTTCAGGGTCGCCAATTTCTTATCCAATTAGAACATTTCGTCTATGAAATTCAAACAAGAAAGATAATCAATGATGATCGATGAAGTTAGATGCATATATTGAGTACTACTAAAATTACATGCTGCAAACAGAATGCATACTAAATGACTCAATCTTAAGCGGTTAGTACACACAAAGATGTACGATGCTAAGATAAGAAGGAACCCCTAGTCTATAAGCAACTCTAGATAGAACTCCTTCAAACTATCCTCAGTCTTCAATGTACAACCCCGAGCATTCTCACTCCATGTCACTTCTAACCTTAATAAAGGAACATGCATACATACTCAAATAACATTCACAATCACTAGCAAGCGAAGCTTATGGTTTGCTCAAGTTCAAAACTGTCCATTGCCCAAGGATGATAAACAACCTAGTAAGCATGCCCTATGCTCAATAGCCTTAGGTCATTACTTAGAATACCATTCATGTTACCTCATAACAAATCGAAGAGTCATTCCCCAAACTCTTTATAAGTCAACATAACCTATTATACAAATGTACTAAAGCCCGTACGGTGCACATGGACCATCTATACGCAATATCTGGTGCGGTCATTTTCTTAATTGCATAGATTTCACTCCGAAACAAGAATAGAACACTTGATCTCTCTAGTGTAGACTCTGATTTAATTCCAATATTAGAAATCTCTTTTCTCCTTGCATAGCCATATACTATGATAGAAAATATCAGGATCATATCACAAACCTGTATCAAGTGTTAACCATCAAAAATCAAGTTCAAAATCCTTGTTCGGATCGATGTAAACTACCTCGACATCATGTACTCGAATACAGGATCAAGAATAGTCATGCAAATAAAACTATCTACGTACGACTTATGTATTTATCCTATTGGTTTGTCAACTAGACCAATTCTTTGTTAATCACATTCATTTATCCAATTAGCACTTCATTTAATACTAAAACCATTTATGAATTATTATGTAACTTCAATTTCATCAACATTTTATAACTTAATTCATACCCGTAAAATACTCCACTACATCCTATGAGCATATAGAAAACATCATTTTGTTTTTCTTAACATGTATCTTTAACCATTTAAAACTTGTTTTAACTTAGTACCATCTTAATTCATGTGTTATACAAACTTAAATTTATACTTTTGGAAACACTCAACTGCAAGTTCTATAACAATTTGGAAGTTTCCGACTATCCAAAGTCGCCAAAAGCCCTGTTTATTTTAGCAAATGAAAACTATCAAACAACATATCATATAATGATGTACAAACCAAACCGCCCTAATGCATAGGACACATGTGTCCATAAAATAACTTAACATAGTTTCAATAATTTATTAAATTCATTTTTCCTAAAAGGGAAAACATGAAAAGTTCCAACATTTATTCTAGGATATGCCTCTACCACTTCGGCATCTCATATAATATATACATAAAACTTTTCTACATTAAAAAGTTCTTGCCAAATTTCTTTCCACGGAACAACTTCAAAACTAAACATCCGGGTTTTATTTCAAATAAATTAGAATTATAATATATACGTATAACTTTGGTATATCAAATAATACTTTCATTCCAAAGCATTATCAAATACTTCATATAATAATAGTAAGTATCATGATCTAAACCAATTCTCAAATATTTGCTTTCAGGAATACTAACGCTATTTTCTCCAAAATCTTGAAAAATATTTTCAATGATATCGGGATTTAAGTTCTCCAATTATCTATTTAAATCCTTTCATTTATAAACCATATTTTATAAACTGTACATATATAAAATCACATTCTTATATAAATCTTTCCACAAATATTTATTTCCAAAATATTATATCTTTCCTTTTGATTGTACTAAACATCTTTTGCTAAATTCTAACTTGTAACCCAACATTATCACTGAATGCCTTGTAGTCAAGCCGCAAAACTTAATTCATAAAGTGTTCATTTCAATGTACACACAATTATTGTCTACCCAATCCATAGCGTAGAAGGATAAAACTACTCATAAACTGGTTAAGCATAAATCAATAACAAGCAATGCTCCTCAATCGATCGAGCATTATTTAAATAATCATCAAGGTTATTGGATATGAAACTATGAGAAGCACTAGAGTCAAACAAGCACGAATAGGAAAGCCATAAATAGATAATACACCCTCAAGAATTTGGTTATCCTTCTCAACTGTGGAAATAGCAAAGACCCTGGGCTGCTCCTCTTTCTTGAGCATGAGACAACCTCTAATAAAATGGCCAAGCTGATGACAACTATAGCACTTCCTTGGTGCTTTAACCATCTTCCCTCCTTCTGCCTAACCTACACTTATTAGAAAAGGTGATCCTCTTCCTACATTTATTGCAAATAAGGTTAGACCTGTTCGATCGAAATTCATGCTTCTTATCCTCGGCTGGTATAGAAATAATGGGCTTTGGTGCCAAACTCTCAAACCTCAAACCCATATGCACCATATTCAAAAAAGACCCCATAAAATGATTAGTCATGTCTCATTGAAACTCGGGATGCATACCTACCACAAACACCTCATTCTTCTTTAGAGATGTGCTAATTAATCCTAATTTGAACTAAGACAAAGAAATGAACCAGTTCTCATACTCTGCCACTATCATTCCACCTACTTCAGAGCCAAGAAAATCCTAAATAACAAAGTATTTTCAGCTTTCGACACAAACTTAATCTCAAACTCATGTTTAAATTGGACCCAAGAGAAGTCGTTCTCTTGATCATCAGCTATAATAAAACTCCACCAATCCAATGTTATATTTATCAACTGTCGTAACGTCAACCTACGCTACATCGCGTTATCCAGCTCCTATCCCTGAATATCCAATCACATAATTTGATCTAAGTCTGGGTTGCTATAATAATCTCCATGCCACTGAAACCTCTTATCTCCCAACCTCTCATAATCATGATAAAGAAAAAATAAAACCCATCTGAGGCCTAACCTACATGACCTCCTCTATGATATTCACCATTTATTCCTCAACCGGAGCAAAATTCCTCGATGCTCGATTCCTACCATTCGTGAAAGTGCTGCACTGACCAACAAGGCAAAACATCTTTAGTACATGAAAGGATAGGGTTATTTCAAAGAAGGAGTTACTAGAAGAAGATATTCCTAAGGAACAATTTTTAAAGTATAGTTTTCAAAATACAAATACGCTCTCATATGTAAAATACGTTCACCTCTTTTAGGGTGTCGCTTATCCTATTTAATGAGCTATACCGAACCAAAGCTAAGGTGATCACTAAACCTTGAGCTTTGATACCAAATATAAATACCCAACTTTTCAACCCTCAAATGTCGATACTAAATACATCCATGGTGCTCGTGTGCCCAACATCCAAGTACTAGAAAGATGGAAAGCTAGGTAAAATAAAAAATAGAACAAGAAAGAGAGAACACAACATCAGAATATCACAATGGAACGACAAAAAATAATACAAAAGGAACAGTATAAAGGGTTAGTCCGAATACAAAAATTTAAAAGTTACCAAAACCTAAGAACTATCATCAGCCTGGATAGCTATAACTTTCTATCCTCGCAATACTAATATATATATAATATAGTAATGCAGTGGAAATAATAATACTTTGGCAAGTAATCATTTAGCTTTTCTCCATAAGCTCCAAAGCTGAATCTAGAGATATACACATGCTGACCTGAGCTTATAAAAAAATAACACCTGGATCAGTCTGGTAAACCTTGAGAAATTCAAGAAATATGTAGTAAGTAACAGTAACCATTGAGACCATGCGGATTACCGTAATGGTTCCCCTAAAATGAAACCAACCATCTGATGAATGAATAAATCGGTGTAATAAATAATGTCTAGGGTGTAGAACATACATCATAAAATAGTTGTTGTGTATACGACACAATAGTAATAGGTATACAATCAATACCGCTAATACATGTTTGCATAATGGATTTTTCCAAGAGATGCTTCCAGTAAACTAAAGTGGATTTCTATAACAAGGACCAGAAACTACCTTCCGAGTACCGTATATCTCTAGATAAAATATACCGTAAGATAAATACAACTGGCCCATCGCTAGAACATAGTGTGAATTAAGTGGAACTAAGTTCCATCGACTCCTGCAAGCATCATCTATAAGCATCTCTAGATAATGGAGTTGATATAGCCTCAAAGGTTGGCAAAACCTGAGATTTACATCCTACTCTGTGTTTAGCCATTCTCGATGTCGAGATCACGTTCAGCATTTCTCACACGAGTCTTCATCATTCGACTAGAACACAAATTCCCAAATAGATTCCATTATCTCGAGCAGATCATGAATTTCCACATGGATTCTAGCATCTTGAATAGATCTCAAATCTCCATAAAGATTCCCGCGTAAGTCCTTTGACAAATGCTAACATTGTCATCTTTCTTGGAATACTCCTCGAGATAGACAGTCCCAAATGATAGAATCGTCTGAAATATTAATGATGACGTATCCCTTAGACTTAACCTTAGTATTGATAGTCTAACTTTATAACATTTCACTTCACAACCGCTTTTAAAACATAGAACTCGTATACTAGTTTTGAAGTGGTGTTCGATTAATGAAACGCTTACCGATCTGGTCCCTTCAAAACCCACTCAATGAATTTTCGATAAACTCAATTCTGCTTCTTTCAGAAGTAACCAAAATCTAGAGATTTTTCTTACAAGTACTCCTTCCCGGGGGTTCTCATTATGAAATCACGAAGCCTTTCGATACTTCTTAAGTCAACATTAGGTCGAATTCGATAGTCGACTAATCGACTACCTAGTCAAAAACAATTGGTTATACAAATCACTATTTATATACTTACTTATATTCAACATTTCATCTTAACTATTCCTCGTCTAAGAATGAAACTAGGTAAGTTAGAACACTGGTTACATTAAAGCCTTGCCTAGACATTTTATCTTGAATCTCACAAATAGATAAGTCTACCTCATTGGCTTTTAGTGTTAAGTGTAGTACTAATGATTTCTATAAACAAGTAAGAAATCAAGACGATTAACACATCTTCACATTTTTCAGCTTAACTATTCCTCAATCAAATGGGAAGTCGATAGGTTAGAGCTTAATTTCTCATATCCCTACTTAAACATCAATCTTAACTCTTACAAGTCGATAAGCCTACTTCATCGGCTTTTAGTGTTAAGCATAGTTAATTACTTTTCAAACATGTAATTAAACAGCTAACCATTTCTCCAGTAAGCAATTCTAGCCCCTTTCTAAGCCTTTTGTTTATACTTTTAAAACACTTTTTAGAACGATATATACGTATAGTAATTTATTTATAAAACTAAATATTAAATAAACCATTTTTAGAAGATATTTATTACATAAGATATAAAATAGTCAATATGTTTTAAAAAAACAATATTATTTAAAAATAATTTTAAAATATTTTATTATACTTGTAATAGGTATTAATATATTTACAAAAAATATTAAAATAAAAAATTCCGTAAAAACTTGGAAAAACGAGTTTTCATTATAAAAACCTCTTCTTTAAAAATTCACAACCAATTCTTAAAAATTCATAAATATCTAAAACATCTTTTGAAATACTCTAATATGAGTTTCTAAAGACTTTCAAAAAGAATGAAACAAAATACTTAAATTTAGATATCATTTCAAACTTTTAAAGTTCAAAAATCAATGCTAAATGGGCAGTTTCACACAAGTGAAGTTTTGGCCACCTTCAAGATGTTACTTAACTTTTTACAATCCAATCTTTTTATGGTAGAAGCATACACGTAATATATAAATAAATATGGCAAGAAACACCTAATGATATAACTACAAAGTTTTATAGAAATTGCAAAAACCAAGGCAATTCACAAGTGCATCCATAGAGACTATCGCTATAAGTGCTTCAAATCTAAGTCTAATCTAAACCAAAGTTCATCTATGCAACAACCCACTTTTTTAGTATAATTCAAGCTGATAATAAACCACACATGTCCAACCTAATCAGATAGAAAGACAGATAGTTAAGGGAAAAAAGAAGAAAGAAGAAGAAAAGAGAAGAAAATGAGAAAAGAAACTACAACAACACAGAATCTCACAATCGCAGTGGAACAATATTCAATGTAATATCAATGATCTTTATAAAATAAAAACTGTTATACATAAATCCATCAGAATACAACAACAATCACAATTATCAGCCTAGACAGTTATAATAATCTGCCCTCACAATTGCTGATGATTTCAACAACAAAGCAGCGGAAAAATAATATATACGTGAATACGACTTGACGATCTCCAACACGTCTCCTGAGCTCCAATGCATCCAAAGCAATCTGTAATATAGTTGGTCTGACCTGAAAGCTTTACAAAAAAATAACACTCGAGCCAGTCTACAAAACCAGCGTGAGAAAACACACCCAACTGGATTTTTAAAGTTATGAAAACCTTTCAAAAACCAAAGGTATCTCATAAGAACGTACCGCAGATAAACACGGACGGGTTTTACCATACGATAACCAAAATCTATCATATTAAATCCTTTGATATTATAATAAGGTCTAATACACAAATACTTATTAATCATAGTCGAAATTATTACATTAATTAAATTCCAGCATACTAGGTTCTATAACCAAAACCGAAGGCTCGTATTGGAGAATGGATTTCCAATTATGAAAGTGTAAGGGTCTACCCACTGAATCCATACACCTCTAGATAAAATGTATGGAAGGCTATAACAGATTACATCTCTACTACTAAGGACTGATACTACCCCCTTCTCGAGTAGCAACGAATATGATCACCCTTGGTTGCAATGAACAACTACACAATGGGATCCTGAAGCATACATGAATATCGCTCTAAACTTGGGATGATCATACCATACTTGAGCGCGACCCAGTTAGCCCTGACGCACCTCCTTGCATTATTCATTTCCTGGGTATAAGGCTCAAAGAGGCTACGCTCTTACCATTTCCTCCTAGTAAACCATCTAGGAATGCTAATATTACCCTCTAGAAAACAATCGCGATACCAACATTCATCCTTACAAGTTCATTCTGGGACTTAATGAAATGCATGAGAACTCCGTCTCCAATTCCATCATCTTCAAGATGTCTTCACTTCAAACGCTTAAGTTGGATCGAAGTGGTTTTCGGGTAACAGATCCGATCCTGGTCTCTTTGAAACAACATTCGACAATTTCTGGTAAACTCAACCCAGGTCCTTTAGAAAATAAATGGTCAAAGATAAGATTAGAGATCACCTCCTAACCATTAGTGGATGGATTTCCTTATCATTATCCTATAAGAAGGAAACGAGATTTACACATATAATACATCATTAATGGAGATGACTATGCCATATAGCTCATGCATTTCTCCCAGATATTTCCATAGTTACATTTTGGCCTAAATTCGATAGTCGGTTATTTAACTATTGAATATAAACATTCAATCAAGGATTTAATTCCATAGGAAACCAACATTTGCTTAAGCACTAAGCAAAACTAAGCCTCCTTAATTAATCTTTTTATTAATTAGAACCATCTTACGAATGCTTGTATCAAAATACTTTTACAAAGATATATTTACAAACCCCTCTAATATCAATACATAGAAAATATCCATATGCTTATCTCATCGGTATAAGTATATTTACCAAACTCTGAAAAAGATCTCCTTGTTACCAAATTCTAAAATCATTTATAAATTTCTAAAACAATTTATCAACTATTTATACATTATTTCTCAATTCATTTATAAACCCTTATAAACCATGCCATTACCCATAAATTCCTTTTTCTAAATCTATAAACCCATTTCTAAAATTGGTTATAAATATCCAAATATTTATAAACCCCTTTATCTTGTAAAAAAATTCCTTTAAATCTTCAAACCATTTTATAAGCTCCTCTTATAAAAAGCTAAGTTCGTTTACAAAACTCTATTTATGAATATCGAACCATCATAAATAAATAAATATTATTCTTTTAACCTCTTAAAAATAATAACTAGTAATTCAAACCATTATGAATAAAACAATCGTTAATCTTTACCATATAGATAAAATAATAAATTATCAAAATATAATTAATACTTATCATTAATAATTTCAAACTATATTAATAATTTAAACAATTAACCCTTCAAAACATTTATATAATATTAAACAACTTTAAACAATATTAAAGTAACCAACTTTTGGAACATAAACTATTTCCTCGCTACAAATCCAAACTTAAATCTTCAAACCAATCATTCCCATATATATAAAACTATTTTTTATAAATCTCCTTTTGATTTTATAAAACTTATACTTTATAAAATTCCTTTATTTGTAATGTTCTATTTATAAATCCATTCCTTTATAAACTAATTTGACTATCGAAATTCACTTATAAATCCATTTCTTTATCAATCAAATTTATTTATAAAATCCATTTACGTAACAAACTTCAACCCATTTACAAAATATTTATAAATTCCGATTATAAATCTATTTCTTTGTTTATAAAACATTGCCTCTATAAATCCATTTTATACACTTATTAAAAAATCCCAAGTCAAAGTATTTCTCGAAACTATACTTTTATAACATCAAAAATCATAACTTTTTTATTTTTTTAAAAACACATCCATTCCTTTTAGTAATTTAAAAATCATTAAACATATATACTTTCGAAAATCACTTTGAAATCCTTTTTACGTCAAAATCATCATTTTCAGTATTTCAAAATTTCAAATTGAGGCCCAGTGCTACTAAAGCACTAACTAAGCAAAATCATATCCATGTCATCAATATGGCATTCAATCAGTCGTACACTATATATATGAGAAAAATCAACATTGTAAAGAATCCTTTTGGATCCCTCCAACCTGCCACCTGCATCGTATACAACATATAGTCATAAAAATATAAATCAACCACTTCGAGGCAGGATTTGTATACATGGGCCATCCGCTCTTACACGGGAATGTAATAGGGTCTCATCCACTCTAATAGGCAGGAATATATCAAACCCAACTAATAATAATTAGTAAATTATCCAAACATTCATTAACTATCGATAATAAATATCCAAACATCCAATAGATAACTTTTATCGACTGAAATATTCTTGATTAACCAAAAAGGTGAGATTAAGTCACCTTGATTTTAATAGTCTTCAAAACATTCTGTTTTGAATTAAAATTGAACGAATGTCCAATTTCAACACAAAATTCCAACCAGCTCCAAATTCGTCAATTCCAACTCCAACTCCTAGTGCTCGCTAATACGAACGCAACGTGACTCGTTTCGCTTGAAATGTACCTCGCATGAAAAAGTTACAGATTTTTAAACATTATGAAATAATTAAAAGTTCATTAACATACTTAATTTAAAATTGACTAAACCTAATCACAGCTCTCCCCTCCCTCTTCCAGCTCACGCTACCCAGCCGAGAACCCAGACGCGACCACTTTCATTGATGTGCGCCCCAAGCCAGGGCCATCAGACCCCGATCCAAGCCCACCGTCGCAACCGCCAGCCTCCAAGCCACTTCGCTTGCAACCATGTCGCCTCCACCGCCGCTGTTCAACCGCGAGAACCCAAAAACCGCACATGCTTCTAGCTCGGATTCTAGCGAACTCGAGTCGCTTTACCATGATCCAACCACATGGTATGAAGAGGAGATCGAGCTCTTTCTTTTTCCAGTTAAAGTCGGGGCTTAATACCTAACGAAAAAGGAGAAATTGAGAGGTGAAGACGAGGCAATTTCGGCCACTAAAATGAAAAGGGGCGGTTGGGGCTTAACTAGGGTTTGATTGCAAAATGAAATTTGTCAAGTCCTTACATAGAAAATTTCATGGCACTATTCATCCGCGAAAATTTTGAACTCCAAACGAAGCGTACCGCCTAGCATTTTATATGTTATACATCTATTTCGAACATAATGGAATATGTATCGAGAGCCAATTTCATCATATTCAGAAGATAGATTTGAAAATCGAATTATTTTATTGAAGTTCTAAAAATAAATTCTATACGTTTCAAGCTTGCATGGTCAAACGATAAGTCGATTACTACGAAACTTGAAATCCTATAATAATTCACTATTATGGTTCGGATGAAATTTGTTTCTTCAAAATCCGAGACAATGCCTAAAAAGACTACTTTTACACGTTAATTGAAACAAGCTATTTTAAAACTCAATTTAATCACTTTCAAATAAAATTTAAAAGTTAACAATTTTCATTTTAATTTAAATAAAATTTAAATCAACTTTTGAAATCATTTTCATTCATATTAAATCCAGGATTCAATTATTTAAACAATTTCAATATTAAATTCAATAATTTAAATATCAAATAAATCACTATATTTGAAATTCAAGTTATTTAACTTTTAAAATTAACTTTTAAATATTTAAATTAAATTAATATTCCAAATTCCAATTACTGAATTTCTAGGTCGTTAAATTCTTCTCCTCTTAAAAAGAATTTCATCCTCGAAATTGCCAAGGTAAGAAAAATGTCACAACCTATTAACTTTTCGAAAACAATTAGTTGAAATGGATTACCAATTTTCTAAGTCTTTTAACTTCCTACAAAAAAATTTCTAAGTTTTCAAATCAATCCATAGTCACTAACTAATACCATTCAAAATTATAAAACCAAAATCCAAATTTTAGTTATCAAAATATTTTTCAGAAATTTTCGAAAAAATTTCTAGTGCCTTAAATTTATGGAAAATTTTGCCAGCATCTTCTTTTGTGTGGTTCGATCATAGTAAATTGTAATATATATAATCACAAATATACATCTCATCTTCGAGGATGAGGCATCCCGTAGGGAAATATATAAAAGTACGATATGTAATCCGAGATGTGTACATTTTATTATAATGGCAAGCATATACAACGAATATAATGCAAAAACAAGCTCCAAATACAAAGCATACACTATCTACACCTACTAAACATTATACAAACAATGAGAACAATCACATAGAAAGTAGCATCACTGTATAACATATAATATACCATATCTATGTGCAAATGTAACAAAGGTAACAAAAGAAACTGTCAAACAAGTTATATTCGTTTAATTAATTCATATCCTTATCAGTTTGCATCTTCCAATGTCAACATTTAATTTATTAAAGCCCGTACGATGTACATATACTATTCATATGTAAAACCATACCTGATCGCTCGTTAGATTTTCACTTTCGAACTAGTATCGTTCACAAGACCACTCTAGTACGAATTCAGATCTAGTTCCTTGATTAGAAACCGTCATTCTCCTTGCATAGCCATATACTATGATAGAGAATATCTGGATTAATCAAAAATCCATATTCAGGGTTTTCCATGAAGAAATCAAATGAAAAATCCTAACTCGGATCGGTATAAATCACCTTAAAATCGTATGCTCGAATTTGGATCAAACAGTTATGCGTATGAAATAATATACGTACGACTTACATATTTATTTCAGTTTACTTCCATTCAATTGATTTGCATTCAATTCCCTTACATTCATTGGTTCACGTCCAATTATTCACATTATGTTTGACAACATTCCATTCCATTTTTAATTCATTTATGGATCATTTCACAAAATCATTTCATTTTAACTCTCCTAAGTTAAACCCTTTTCCATTATCACTTAGTATTTTCAATACTAATATTATGTATGAACCATTCCATAAAATTATTTAATTAAGTTTATTATAAACTTTTTATACAACCATGAATGTTTATTTTTACTTCAGCACTTACGTTCACATTCAATTCTATTAAACAACATTTAAAACCATATTAAATTTACTAATTCATTTTATTAGTTCACTTCACTAACTTATTTCATTACTATAATCAATTTTATTTATTTCTAGCAAACAACATTTCAAACATATTAAATTCAATATACAACTTAAGTGGAATTTCCTTTTGTAACTCAAGTTTATTTCCATTTTATTAATTTATCACAAATCGAATTCAATTTCAATTTCATTTAACTTTGCTTAGTTAAATTTCATTTCAAAATTCATTTATTTAACTTAGCTTAGATTTCCTTTCATAATTCAATTTTCAATTTTACTTTCCTTAACACTTATATTCAACAAATTTTAAATTTGTTTTTACTTGCTAATACTAAAAATCTATAAGTTATAAAAATTAGTTTCTTATCTATACCATTTTAAAAAGTTCAAATACTTATTATCTAATGTTTCCCAAAAATTTAGATAGAAATTTTCAAGATTTTTAAACACCCAGTTTTATTTCAAATCATTTTTTTGAAATATATATATATATATATATATATATATATATGTACACACATGCATACATAACTTCTTTATATATAAAATTTCACTTCTGGAATCTAAAACAAATTTGTTTTATCAAATGAAACTTTAATGGTAGTAATTCCTCACTTGGAAACTCGAAAATGAATGCTAATGATGTTGTAGTCATCACTAGAATTATTTTCCAACGACTGATGTGAGTTCGGTGCTTTCTATTTCTTTTAAATTCCATTTTAAAACATCTATAATCAAAATATTTTCAAAATAATACTATTATTATTTTTCTAAAACCTTTCGAAAACAATTTCCAAAATCAATGAGATTTAAATTCTCAAACTGCTTGTTTTATGTCCAAATTTATTGACAAATCAATTTCATTAACAAATCATATTTATAAATATACTAAAGCAATTCCATTTACAAATAATATTTACAAAATATCATTTCTTATGTAATTCTATTTCACCAATGTTGATTATTTAATTGTAATAAATCTTCCATAATTTATACTTATAAATTTGTTTTCTTATATAATTCAGTTTACAGTTGTTTATCTTTGTTAGATTATACAAAAACAACCAACAAATGATAATGATCAAATATTATCATTTATTAACATCCAAACACACCATATATAGCTTATAATATTTCTGAAAAATTATACCTTTATATATAAAAAATAATTTAGGTAAATTATTTCATTTACCCACTTTTAAAACAATACTGTGTCGGTTTGCCTTATTTAAGCATTAAGAAACCCCTATCTATATCGTGACGTCCCAGGTACCGACCAAAATTCATAAGCCACTCAACTCATAAATTAACACAGTATAAAACATTTTTATAATCACTTACAAATACATGCACATTTATATACACTCCAACTCATCCTAGGGTCTTGCTTACCCTATCTCAAATGAGTAAATTCCCACCAAAGCCTAGGTGTTTGCTCAACCTAAGCTCTGATACCATGTGTAGCAACCCACTTTTTCCGTACTATTCAAGCTAACAATAAACCACAAATGTCCAACCCAAATCAGATGGAAAGAAATATTGTTAAGGGAAAGAAAGAAGAAAGAAGAAAAGAGGAGGAGAAGAAGAGAAAAGAAACAAAAACAACATATAATCTCACAATCGCAATGGAACAATATATAATATAATATTAGCGATCTTTATAAAAGAGAAACTGTTATACATACATCCATCAGAATACAACAACAATCACAATTATGAGCCTGGACATTTATAACAATCCCCTACAAAATTGCTAATTATTCAACAACAAAGCAGCGGAATAATAATATATATATGAATGCGACTTGATGACCTCCAACTCATCTCCTGAGCTCTAATGCATCCAAAGCAATCTGCAATATACTTGATCTAACCCGAGAAGTATAATAAAATAACACCTGAGTCAGTCTGGAAAGCCAACATGAGAAAACATGTCCAACTAATTTTTAAAGTTATAGAAACCTTTCAAAAATCAAAGGCATCACATAAAACCACGCCGCACTTAAAACGGACGAGATTTTACCTTACGATAACCAAAACATTTCATATGAAATCCTTTGAAAATATAATAATGACTAATATAAAAATACTAAATAATCATAGCCGAAATCATTACATTAATTAAATTCTAGCATACTAGGTTCTACAACTAAAACAGAAGGCTCATATTGGAGAATGGGTTTCCAACTATGAAAAGGTAAGTTCTAACCACTGAATCCATACACCTCTAGTTAAAATATACGGGAGGCTATGACACGTTCCACCTGTGTTACTGACGATAGGAACTACCCCCTTCTTAAGCTGCACCGAATAAGATCACCCCTTGGTTGTGATTAACAACCACACAATGAGATCCCATAGCATACAAGAATATCGCTCTAGACTTGGGATGATCATACCCTACTTGGGTGCGACCCACTTAGCCCCACTGCATATCCCTGCTTTATTCATTTCCTGGGTGTGAGGCTCGAAGAGGCTGCGCTCTTACCATTTCCTCCTAGCAAACCATATTGGAATGCTAATACTGCACTCCAGGCAACCAATGCAAACAACATTCATCCATATAAGTTCGTTCTAGGACTGAATGAAATGCTTGAGAACTTCGTCTCCAATTCCATCATCTTCAAGACGTCTTCACTTCGAACACTTAAGTTGGATCGAAGAGGTTTTCGAATAACAGATCTGATCTTGATCTCTTTGAAACAACATTTGGTAATTCCCTGTAAACTCAACCTCGGTTATTTAGGAAATATATAGTCAAAGATATGATCGGAGATCACCTCCTAACAGTTAGCGGACGGGTTTCCATATCATTTTCCTAGAAGAACGAAACAAGATTTACATGCATGGTACAACATCATCAGATGTGACTATGCCATATAACTCGCGTGTTTCTCTTAGATATTTCCAAAGTTACATTTAGGTCCAAATTCGATAGTCGGTAATTTAACTATCGAATAATAAACGTTCAATTAGGGATTTAATTTCACAGGAAAGCAACATTTGGTTAAGCAACATGCAACACTAAGCCTCCTTAATCAATCATTTCATTAATTAAAACCATCTTGTAAATGCTTCATCAAAATACTTTTACAATGGTATATTCACAAACCCCTCTATTTTAATTACTTAGAAAATATCCATATATTTATCTCATCGGTATAAGTATATTTACCGAACTCTGAGAAATATCTCCTTGTTGCCATATTCTAAAATCATTTATAAACTCCATTATAAATTTCTAAAACCATTTATTAACCATTTATAAATTATTTCTTAAGTCATTTATAAACCCTTATAAACCATGCAATTATGTATAAATTCCTTTTTTGTAAATCTATAAACCCATTTCTAAAATTCGTTATAAATATCCATATATTTATAAACCCCTTTACCTTGTATAAATCTTCCTTTAAATCTTCAAATCATTTTATAAGCTCCTCTTATAAAAATCTAAGTTCGTTTGCAGAACTATATTTATGAATATCGAACCCATCATAACTAAATTGTTATTATTCTTTTAACATCTTAAAAATAATAACTAATAATTCAAGCCATTATGGATAAAATAATAGTTAATATTTACCCTATATATAAAGTAATAAATTTTCAAATATTATTGATAATTATCATTATTAATTTCAAACCATATTAATAATTTAAATAATTAACCCTTCAAAATATTTAAATATTAATAAACAACTTTAAATAGTATTAATATGAGTAACCAACTTTTGGAACATAAATTATTTCCTCGATCCAATTCCATACTTAAATCTTCAACCTAATCATTCCCATATTTATAAAACTATTTTTATAAATCTCTTTTTGATTTTATAAAATTCCTTTATTTACGAAGTTTTATTTATAAATCCATTCTTTTATAAACTAATTTGACTATCAAAATCCACTTATAAATCCATTTCTTACCAATCAAATTTATTTATATAATCCACTTACCCAACAAACTTCAAATCTATTTACATTATAAATTCCGATTGTAAATCTATTTCTTTATTTATAAAATATTGCCTTTATAAATCCTTTTTATAAGCTTTTTCAAAAAATTTACATCAAAGTATTTCTCAAAACTATACTTTTAAAACATCAAAAATCATAACATTTTATTTGTTTAAAACAAAATCCATTCCTTTTAATAGTTTAAAAATCATTAAACATATATACTTTTGAAAATCACTTTGAAATCCTTTTTACATCAAAATCACCATTTTCAATATTTCAAAATGCCAAAGTTAAGGCCCAGTGCTACTAAAGCACTAATTAAGCAAAATATATCCATGTCATCAATATGGCATCTAACCAGTCATATATCACTATATATATGAAAATAAAATCTACATTATGAGGAATCATGTTAGATCCCTTTAACCTGTCCCCTTGCTCACATATAGTATATAATCATAAAAATATAAATCAACCGCTTTGAGGTGGGACTTGTATATAAGGGTCATCCGCTCTTACACGGGAACATAATAGGGTCTCATCTGCTTCAATAGCGGGAATATATCCAATCCAACTAATAATAATTAGTAAATTATCCAAACATCCAATAACTATCAATAATAAATATCCAAACATCTAATAAGTAATTTTTATCGGCTAGAAATATTCTTGGTTAACCAAAAAGGTGAGATTACTCATACTGATTTTAATAGTCGCCAAAACATTTTGTTTTGAATTAAAATTGAACGAACGTCCGATTTTAACACAAAATTCCAACTAGCTCCAAATTCGTCCAATCCAACTATATATCATAGTGCCCGTTGATACAAACGCAAGTGACACTCGAAACAGACATTGTATGATAAAGTTACGGATTTTTAAACATTATGAAATAATTAAAAATTAATTAACAAACTTAACTTAAAATTAACTAAACCTAATCACAACTCCCTCCTTCCCTCTTCCCGCTCATGGTACCCAGCCGACAGCCTACACGCGACCGCTTTCATCAAGGCGCGTGCCATCCCTAAGGCCACCGAAACCCGATCCAAGCCCCCGCCGCAACTTCCAGCCTCGAGCCACCTTCGCATGTGACCTTCTCATCTCCACCATCTCTATTCAACCCGAGAACCCAAAAACCGAGCGCGCTTCCAGCCCAGAATCTGGTGAACTCGAGTTGCTTCGCTAAGATCCAAACACATGATCTCAAGAGGAGATTAAGCTCTTTCTTTTCCCGGTTGAAGTCGATACTTAATATATTAGGATAAGGATAAATAGAAGACAAGGAAATTTCGGCCATTAAAATGATAAGGGGCAGCAAAGGCTTAAAAGGGTTTGATTGCAAAATGAAATCTGTCAAGTCCTTATATAGAAAATTTTGTAGCACTATTCATCCATGAAAATTTCGAAGCCAAACAAAGTGTGCCGCCTAGCGTTCCATATGTTATAGCCCTATTCAGAACACAATGGAACATGTATCGAGAGCCAAATCCATCTTATTCATAAGATAGCTTTCAAAATTGAATTATTTTAATTAAAGTTATAAAAATAAATTCTACGCATCTCAAGCTTGCTCGGCCAAACGATAAGTCTGATTGCTACGAAAATTTAAATCCTATAATAATTCACTATTACGGATCCGTTGAAACTAGTTTCGTCGAAATCCGAGACAGTGCCCTAAAAGTCTATTTTTACACGTTAATTAAAACAAGCTATTTTAAAAATCAATTTATTCACTTTAAAATTCAAATTTAAAATTTAACAATTTTCATTTTAATTTAAATAAAATTTAGATCAATTTTTGAAATCATTTTCATTCATATTAAATCCAAGATTCAATTATTTAAATAATTCTAATATTAAATTCAACAATTTAATTATCAAATAAATCACTATGTTTGAACTTCAAGTTATTTAACTTTTAAAATTAACTTTTAAATATTTAAATTAAATAAATATGCCAAATTCAAATTACTGAATTTCTGGATCGTTACAATCTATAACCTATATGCTTTTTTTCAAGGTTGTGCGACATGTTATACAGGTCCATTCAAGTGCGTTCAAGTCTACATATGCCACTTGCTTTCAAGGAAAGAATCAAAACCAACGTTTTAACATATGTCAATATTAATTCAAAAAACTTATATACAATCAAACACAACCTATATATGTTTTATTTTCCATTCAAAGTGGTGTATTAACTCACCTTTAACCAAACAAGCAACCAAGTCCATGCTACCCATGTCCAACCTCACCTTGCAACCTCCTTCCTCCTTCTCCTTCCTCGCATTCACTCTTGTCTTTCGCCTCCTTCACCCTCTAACTGCTCATGGCTATGCTAACTGTAGGGAGCATGGCTTCATTTCTTAAAGATTTAACATGGTGGAAGGTGTTGTAATATTATACTAAGGCTTGTTGAAAAGTTTAAGTGGGTTTGGAATATTGCAATTTTTTTAAAGCATAAGAGAATTAGTGACTTATTAACATGGGTATGCCCCTTCTTATATAGGCTTAACAATGGTGTTTCTTAGCCTTGTTCTCACCCCACCCCCCTCCCCAAACATGCCATGGAAGGCTTACCTCCTATTACTTCTCCTTTAAGTAAATTACTCTTATACGCTTCTCATGATAACATCTCTTATTCATTTGGAAGCATCTATAACCTTCCATTGCTTCACGAAGAGGAGTGTGTTAATTAGTTGCTAATGTATTCATTTGATCATTAGACAAGTGCACAAGAGTTTGAACAACTTATATCAATCAAAAAGCTATTTACTGATAAATCGATTTCGATTACAATATCAATTTTTCTTCGAAGAATATAATTTTGTAAACAAATTTTAAAAACAAGTTTCTTATCATTATTTATTACTTAAATTATGTATAACAAGGTTATAAAATCATATTTATAACACTTGATTATATTTCAAAACATTTCGATATTTGAAGATGAAGTGTTCGAATTTCTAGGTCGCTACTATTTGGCTGTTTGATACTTTCATAACAAATATCTAATTAGCTTATACTAGCATGACATATATTTGACAAAAAAATATTTATATGATTGACATTTTGCATGGTAAATTTTTTCCTGATAGTTATGTACATAGAAATATATTTGCTCAGCATATATCTTCATTGTTGATATCTTCCTCGCATACTTTTGGCTGATCAGTATTTGCTTATCTATTATTTCTATAACAAATATTTTCAAGGCAATTGTTTTTCTACACTAATTATTTTCCTGAAAGATATTTGCTTGGCTAATATTTTCCAGGAAAATATTTAGTTAAATTAAAATTTCATATTTGAATGAAAAATATTTTCCTAGTGTTGGTATGTTAAGAAATTTTGGCAAAGCAATTATTTCGACAAATCAAACATTTTAGTATATCATGTTCCTTTTGTGATCTACCTATAAAAAATGATCTAATATTAGTATGGTTGATATTTTTTTGTTAAATTTTTGACATGGATTTCATTCAATAATTACTACTAGCTAATATTCGAATACCATTTGTCTTTAACTATTACCAGTTAATATTTTCATGGTAAAAACATGCATAATTTTTTTGACATTTTAAAGTTTTATATTACAGGATTCATGTTTTTAATTTATTCCTAATTTTTTCAATTTGTTTTTTGAATAGAAAATATCCACCTAGTATATATTTCATATTTTCAATACATAAAATTGTCTTGTTATTTTATGCTAAATATTTATCAGTCAAAAAAATCTGCCTTAAGAAAATATTTTCTAGAGATTTTATATTGGAATTTTTATAGCATTCTTAAGTCTAATTACAAAGACTACTGATACTATTTTGTTTAATATAATTATGGTCAAATATCATTTTCCAAATATGCAGTCCAATAAAAGTTAACACAATATTGAATAAAAACTACAGAGAATATTTTGCTACCTGTTTTTTTGGTTTCATATGTACTATCATTTTGATTTTCACTTCATACTACCGTGTGTTCATTATAGTATTCCCTATCTATAGTAATTTTGTTGCAAGCTTTGCCTTCGTGAACTAATTCTTAAGTGCTTTCCATTGTTATAATTTCAAATTGATTTTTTACTTCCGTAGTATTCGTTAAATCAAGTTTTCTAATTTGGATTTCGAGTCTCAAAATGAATTTCAACGGTTTTGATATTCTAAATGAAATCGAAATCAATTTACAATTTGAAGAACTGGTTTTTAGATAATGTTATTGCTCAAAATGATCCAGTAGTTTTAACGAATTAGGACAGTTGTGAAAAATGTGTTACTTAGGGGTAGAAGTGATTTTAAATTTTTATTAAACATTAAACTTTGGAGGGATAAAGACTTTAAATATTTTAGTTATAAGGATGTACGAAAAAGTTTAATGCATGATCTACGTGTTATGAACATCATCTCTATAAAAATTTAGCTTATTTTGATATCTCTAACCCATCAAAAATTGGTACTTTACCATCAACGATATAATAATATTTCTAATATGTAATACATTGCATTGATAGCCAAAATTTATCGAAATAAGCTAACTTTTCGCATAGATGATGCTGATGTGTGTAGGTCACGACTATAAAAAAATTATGGCATTCTCACATTCATGGACACATGAAACTGAGTGGGTACAATTAGACATTCATGGATGCATGAAACTCAAACTCTTGTTGAATGGACAATTCATCCGGATAAATAACTATTGTCTTTGACTAGATAACAACTTTTGTCTTTTGCCTTTTTGAAATATATTTAAATGGTGTGGAGAGAATAAAAAGCTAGGAAATCCTTTTTCAAACCAACAAAAAAGGGAATGTGTAACGACCCGTCTTACATTTCACAGAAAGATGCATCATTAATAAGAAAGAAAGGAATAGAAAGAGAAAAGATAGATAAGAAAGAACTACATAATATCAAAATCTCACAGCGCAACGAATAAAATATATTACATCACATAACATATTACATAGTATCATATACATCAGAGTTACACAGTTTATACATCACAAACTAGACCGTTATAAAGACCTGTCTATCATACAACTCTAGTACAATACAGACTTCATCACAGAGATACAACACAGCGGAAACACTATATACCTACACGCTAAAGCCTCCTGCTCCAAAGTTCCTCCAGAATTCATCAAAGCTAACCTGAGTCCCTTGGCTACTCGTAAAAATTTGAGTACCCAAGTGTTTAATAAAACAAAAAATAAACTCTGGGTCAAACATGGGTCTGGTGTGAGTAAACGGGTTTAAGTTGCTTAATTTTGAAAATCATTTGAAAAGAAAGGTATCTCGTAAGACTTTCCACACATAAACATGGAAAAGTTTTTACCTTACCATAACCAAAATATTTGATAGGAAATCTAGTGATATTATAATAGTGTCTAGAGTTTTTAAGTAAAATACAGAAATAACCGAAATGCTTATATCTCACGTTCCAACATAGTTAGGCACAATCAAAACGAACGGCACTTGTTGGAGATTGGATTCCATACAATGGCAGGGCTACCGGGGACCGCCCATCACAGTACGTGGCCTAGATCGCTGCACCGAGGATCCACCCTGATCCCCTGCAACATATGGCCGGAACCATCCCTTACTGGATAATCCCGAACAAGACAACCCCACAATTGGCGCGACCAACCACACACTAAGCCGAATAAAAAGGGACCTCTAGAAAGGGGAAAATCCTGTCCTACTTGGGTGTTACGCACATAGCCTTGCTGCACCTTCCCTGTTTTAGCCATTCCCAGTTGATGAGGCTTGAGGCTACGATTACCTTTTTAGAACATATATCTTCGAATGCTCATCGTCCTCCATTGACGATGTTCTGAAAGCATTCAATCTATACAAGTTCGTTTCGGGTTCGAACGAAACCGAAGCCACAATCTCGTTACACTCATTTTGGAATCACCCACAGAGTTAACGACAATAGCCTTTGCACTTTAAATCTTCATCTCGAATATGAAAGCACTATCACCATCAAACTAATTTTGGAATCACCCTCAGAGTTTTAATGACAAATAGTTCTTACACTTTGAGTCTTCATCTTGATCTTCACTTGAATTCACGACCTAACGTTTAATTTGGATCGATGTGGTTTTCAGATATCCAAGTTTGGAAATCCGATCCCGGTCTCATAAATCCAAAACGCCATTTTAATGTCCAAGTTGTTTAAGTTTAAACAATATAATCTATCATTTAGGATATCATATTCACACGGATAGATAATACACACCATCACTGATAGATAATCCATATATTACCACAATTTAACCAAAACATCTCATATCACAAATAACACATATCACATATCAGAGATATCACAAAATCCAAGGCATTCAACATCATTCAACCATCGATAAGCAAGATTAATTGTCACACCATCTCTAATTAATTTAATCAACCACCAATTAAATTATAAAATCCTTCTTACTTAACATTAATTAATTACAACCCAATTAGTTAATCATCCACTAATTATCCATCTTAATTAATCATCCTTGATTAATTATCCTTTAATTACATTAAGTACTTAGCCCTTAATTGATCACACAATTTAATTGTCCTTTAACCATTGACAGTAATTAACCTTTAATCACTCTCATTAATTACATTAATTAATGATCCTCTAATTACTTTCATTAATTAATTAACTATAATTAATTACATTGATCCTTAATTAATTACATTAATTAATTACTTAATTAATCACTTCCATTAATCATCCTAAATTTATTACATGCAGTAATTAACTATCCCGCAATTACTTACATTAATTAATTAACTCCTTAATTAATTATATTAATAAATCCTTAGTTAATAATTACACAAAGTAATTAATCCTTAATTAATTACATTAAGTAGTTTCCTTTAATTACTTTCCATCAAGTAATTCCCCTTTAATTAATCACATCCAGTAATTACCTATTAATCACTTATACTAAATAATTACACTTTATTAATTACATTAAGTAGTTATACTTAATCAATTATCAAGTGATTACTTAAACTAATTAATCAACTTACATTAATCACATTAATTTAATTAATTACATTGAGTAATTTATCCCTTTAATTACTTCCATTAATTAATCATTCTTAAATTAATTAATTTAATTACTTAGATTAATTAACCCTTAATTAATCAAGTAATTAACTATCTTTAATTAATCAAGTAATTAACTATCCTTAATTAATCAAACAACTAATTATCTTGAATTAATTACATTAATTAGTCATCTTAGTTAATTTAGCAATTACACTTTAATTACTTTTATTAACTAAGACTTTAATTAATTAAGATAACCATTTACCATAATTAAACACTTATTTAAATTTAATTTAATTAAATTAAATGCTTGAAATACAAACATCATTTAGAGAATTCTTTGATTAATTAAAGTTAATCACTCTTTCTTTAACCACATCTTAATTTCAAAACATCATCTTATTACCTTTTAAAGCACTTAGGAATTTAATTTCAAAATTAATATAACTAATATAAACAAAACAATCTAAAACAATTTAAATCTTTATAGACTTGTTTAACTTGTTTAATTACTTTGGAACTTAGTTTCTATTTCTTTGGAAACCTATTCATTTTAAATATTCTTTTAAACTAGGCTAAACATTCTTTTGAAAACGAAGTTATTTTTAATAACTTAAAAATAAATTTTAAAACTAAACATTTTTTTAAAAACTAAATTTATTTTTAATAACTTAAAAATAAAGTTTAAAACTTGTTAAAACATTTTACTTTGGAATCTGATAAATATTTAAACCTAGAAAACATATTTTCGTTTGCTTTTAAATTTGTATTTCTTATGTTTTATAAACTATTTCATATTTGGCTTTACTTAAACTTGATTTTCCATTTTAAAACATGATCATTACTTCACAAAACATGTTCTTACTTTGTTTTAAGATCTGGATTCTGTTTTCATTTAGATTTAAAAACTTGTACAAGTTTTAATACAAAACGTTAAATCTGGAAACAAGATGAAAACAGCCAGAGCCTACCACAACTCTCCCCCGAGCAAAACAAAAGGCATCCCCATTCCTATATACTTCGAGCAACACACGTAGACTACACGAGAAACGACCCGGGCAACGTCTTCTTTCGCAAACTCACGAAACCCAGAAACACAAAAGTGCACCGTGCACGTGCACGGCAATGACATGCCTCTCCGACCATCTTTTCAACCCTTGCCGAGCCGTCGACCACCCCACCATCCCACATGACCTCCCAGATTTGCCGATTCACTAGCGAATCAAAATCGACCCCATATCGACCAAGCCTGGAATAATACCGATCAGAAAACCACCCTTCAGTCGATCCCGACCTCGATAATTTCCGCCGACCTCACCAGAGATTCCTCACATCGCCATGCTTCGATCCCATCACATGCGATCGCCTCCGATGATGTAATGACGTCGCGCGAAGCCCACAAATAACCTCGACCAAAACAAACCATGAACCCTGATTCGATGCTGGTCGATCACCACGACTATCAATAAATTCCTTCACCAATTTTCCTAAGATCGTCAACACCCCGGCCACCTCCAGACCTAACACCGACACACACCTCATCACCGATCATCGACAATCTACAAAAATGTCGAATCTGTTCAACTCAGATTATCTCAACAAATTCTTATCTAAAAATCATGATTTTATAACCTAAATTCATCATTTACAAACACAAACCTGATTATGGATTCCAATCATGAAATCAAGGTATTTGATTTCTTCTTCTTCTAAATTTCACAAGTTTCACTGTAAATTTCAGTTTAGAGATAAATACTCAACCATTAAACTCGAAATCATTTTTATAAATAATGTTACCTCATTTTAAATATTTATTCTTTAGAAATTAAAGTTTAAAATTGCTTCTAATGGAAGATAGGAATTTCTTCTTTGAGTCTATGATTATAACAGAGACAAGATATATATATATACACACAGTCTTATTCATCCATATATACAGGGCAGTTTCAATCATATTTCAGAAAGGAATCATTCATGCAAACATATTACAACATATCCATATAAATTTATCACATGCAATAGATTCAAATCTGGAACTTGATTGCCTGAGTTTGATTTGTTCTTGACTTTGTTGAAATGAAATGCTTGCTGTTTGATTGCATTTGAGTTGAATCTTATAGCTTGATCATTGAATTGAATTCATGCTGTGTTGAATTTGAATCCTTTAGTTTTAGTTTTGATTTTCAGTTTCTTTTTTTTATAGAAAAGATGAAGGAAGAAGAATGATGAGAAAGCATTGAACTCAAAAATCAGATTTTCTTTAAAGTATTATATTTATATTTCATTTACAAGAGAATTTGGCCACTTGTTTTATTGCATGCCATCTTAGTTACAAATGTATTTTGCATGAGTCCACTAATTTATAAATGTCTAATGCTTGTCTTATATATTTACAAATGTCTAAATCCATTTATAAATTAATTACTCAAGTTTTTATATTAATATGTTATGTTTATATTAATTTATGTTTAAGGTTTAAACTTATATATATTTATAAACCATGTTCATGTGTAATTTAAAGAAAGAATTTTAAAAGCAAAGAAATGAATCAAAATTTAAATCTTATTTTAACTCAAGCTAAAATACTTTTAATTAACATATATATTGGTTTTGAAAAAATAGAATTAATTTTAACTAGCTTTGAAAATTGTTAACTTGAATTTTAAAACATAGTTTCAAATCACAATACACATACGCGCGTGCGCGTGCACACGCACAGATATATGTATATATATATATATATATATTATAAGTTGAAAACATATCTTTTATTAAATTAAAACCAAAGACTTCCTTAAAATGTGTATACATATATATACCTTATAAATAGAATACATTTTATTAGCTTTGAAAATCATTATATTGAATTTTAAAACAAATCTTCCAATCACAATATATATACGTGTATATATATATATATATATTATAATTAGACAACATATTTATATTAGCTTTGAAAGTTTAATTTTACGAATTAAATATTATTAGCTTTTGAAAAGAATAAAATTACCAACTAAATATTGTTGGTTTTAAAAAGATAAATTTTGTTAATTAAAATAATTAGATTATAAATAAATATTGTCAAATTTAAACAATTACTAATGAAGATTATCAAATTGCTATTGCCCAAAATTCCAAGACATCACATTCCTCCCCCTTAAAAGAATTTCGTCCCCGAAGTTTGAAAGCAAAGATAATTTAACAATTCAACAAAGGTTTTATTTTCAAACAACAAGCATACATATCAATCATTTACTAACAATTGTAGCAACCAATTTATCCAAACAAACAAATCCAACTATCCAAACAAAATTCTGGATAGGACTTCCTAATACTATCTAGAGTTTCCTAGGTAAAAACACTGGGATACTCGCTCTATAGAACCTTAACTAGCTACACTACTCTAATCCTGAGCTCCTTCTCATCTTGATCTACAAATATGAACAGAATATCTGACCACAGACAAGTCCAGCTCGACTACTAGATCCTTCTGAACTGCCGATTCCACAAGAAGTGATGGATCATACACGTACTCCCTCAGAGATACGTTAGATACGTTGAATCCCAACCATCCAAACTGGCAATTCAAACCTGTAGGCCAAAGAACTTATCCTTTCGAGAACACTGAAAAGGTTCAATATACCTCGGAGCTAGCTTTCCAATCTTACCAAATCTTATCGAATTTTACTGCTCCCTTTACCGGAGAAATTCCTATCAAAAACCAAATCTTCAACTTCGAATTCCAAATTCTATTGTCTTTTATCCACAAAACACTTCTGACGATCCTGGGCTACCTTCATCCTTCCTGATAAGCTCAACCTTCTCCAATGCTTCATGAAACAAATCTGGACTAAGAACAAGACTATCTTTGGATCCTACTTAACTAGATGGTCCTCCAAAGACCCCCGAAATCAGAACACAAGCTCTTCTCCACAAACATCTGCAGACTTCGGACCTACTTCTCTTATCTGGAATAGCCAGAACAGGTGCACTTGACAGCCTAGCCTTCAGATTCTGAAAAAACTTCTTCGCATTCAGAGGCCCACTTGAACTTCCTGTAGAAACCCTCTAATCCAAAACAAAAGCAAATTTCCGTAAGAATCTGCGGTTGCTTCCACTCTAGAACAGCTGCTACTTTGCTTCCGCTGCTCAACTCTGATCTGGAGTAGACGAGAATGCCTTCGATGAACACGAGAAAAAACTTGATCAATGCATCCCGGAAGAGACGGTTCATCGGATCCAAAAAAGAGAAAAACGGAAGCTCCAAGAAATCCTGAGCTGCTTCACCAAATCCTTTCTCTAGATGCCATCCCTCTACTAGGCTGAACCACCGGTATCACTCCTGAAACCAAGTCAATATGAAAACACAATCTCCCGGTGCTAAGGCAAACCTTGACTTCTTCGAAGACATCCGGAAAATCTCTAATAACTTCGATAGCTTCTACTTCCTTATAAGATGCTTCAATTCCAAGTAAAAGATTACTCAAACTATCGCAAGTCACTTTTGGGATCCTACCTAGTTCAATTCTAAAGATATTGTACTCTTTTCACAAAGCATGACAGCTTAAGCTGGTCTAACCAATCCTTCCAAAATAAGGCCAAATCCTTCAAGAATACCTTATCCTGCTGAGTACTGAACAAGTGGACAAGCTTTCTCCAAATGCCCGGGCTGCTAACCGAAGAAACCCAAAGATTTCTGAACCATGGAGAAATTGGTCCACTCTGCTGCTTCTGAACTCCACTTCCTGGATGCTACTAAGCCAAAAGACCTTCCTGCCGGCACACAAAACACCTCCGAGCTGCACTGCTACCACAAATGCCAATGACTTCCAATCCAAAAATTCTCAAACCCTAAAACCATAAAAAAATAAAATCCACAAAAGAGTCTTCAAGATGGCAGTCATCTTCTCAAGAAACTCGGGCAACTCATAGACCTTAGTCTCGTGCTTCAACACAGGCAAACTTCCTTGCTTGAGATCTAGAAAAATTCCCACATAGACGAGTCTTCCCTGCGGTAGGTAAAACTACTTCTCCAAAAGCTTGCTCCAAAAGAAAATACCTTCGGGAACATTCATGGTCACTGCGTCTCACCACACAATTGCTTCTTCCAGAAGTTGCCAAGATATTATCACTCTCTTCTGCTTAACCGCAAGATCCAAATTCTAGAAAATCTGCTCACAAGAGTGCGACCAAACTTGCACTTAAATAATGGACTCCATACCTTTAAAAGGCTTTCCTCCAAAATTGATGAAATCCTTACACCATGCTGCAAAGCTTACTCAAGGCGGTATTGGGTCTACAGCCTTAGCAGATATTCTTCCAACCTCAACACTCAGACTCCTACCATTGGTAGTTGTGTTAAACACCACTAACCCTCCTACCTCTAGAACTCAAGTTGGCAAACCCAAACAGTTAACCCAACAAAATATGTAGATATATAAATATATATATATATACACATATATACATAAAAATACAAATACGCTCTCTGAAGAAAGATATAACTGAAAAGCCTAGGTATTGTCTCAACCTAGCGCTCTGATACAACTATAACGACCCATCTTTCATTTCATAGAAAGATGCATCATTAATAAGAAAGTAAGGGATAAAAAGAGGAAAGATAGAGAAGAAAGAACTACACAATATCAGAATCTCACAGCGGAACGAATAAAATATATTACATCACATAAGATATTATATAGTATCATATACATTAGAGTTACACAGCTTATACATCACAAACTAGACAGTTATAAAGACCTATCTATCATACAACTCCAGTACAATACAGACTTCATCACAGAGATACAACACAGCGGAAACACTATATATCTACACGTTGAAGCCTCCTGCTCCAAAGTTCCTCTAGAATTCATCAAAGCTAACCTGAGTCCATTGGCTACTCGTAAAAATTTGAGTATCCAAGAGTTTAATAAAACAGAAAATAAACTCTGCGTCAGACATGGGTCTGGTGTGAGTAAATGGGTTTAAGTTAATTTCAAATTATTTGAAAAGTAAGGTATCTCGTAAGACTTCCCATACATAAACATGGAAAAGTTTTTACCTTACGATAACCAAAACATTTGATAGGAAATCTAGTGATATTATAATAGTGCCTAGGTTTTTCAAGTAAAATACAGAAATAGCTGAAATGCTTACATTTCACGTTCCAACATAGTTGGGTACAATCAAAACGTACGACACTTATTGAAGATTGGATTCCATTCAATGGCAGGGCTACTGGGGTACTGCCCGTCACAATACGTGGCCTAGATCACTGTACCGAGGATCCACCCTGATTCCCTGCAACACAAGGCAGGAACCATCCCTTACTGGATAATCCCGAACAAGACAACCCCGCAGTTGGTGCGACCAACCACACACTAAGCCGAATAAAAAAGGACCTCTAGACAGGGGAAAATCTTGTCCTACTTGGGTGCTACCCACTTAGACTTTCTGCACCTCCCTTGTTTTAGCCATCCACGGTTGATGAGGCTTGAGGCTACGATTGCCTTTTTAGAATACATATCTTGGAATTCTCATCGTGCTCCATTGATGATGTTCTGAAAGCATTCAATCCATACAAGTTCGTTCTGGGTTCGAACGAAACCGAAGGCATTATCCCGTTACACTCGTTTTGGAATCACCCTCAGAGTTAACGACAATAGCCCTTGCATTCTAAATCTTCATCTCGAATCTAAAAGCACTATCTCCGTCAAACTCATTTTGGCATCACCCTTAGAGTTTTAACGACAAATAGTTCTTACACTTCGAGTCTTCATCTTGATCTTCACTTGAATTCATGACCTAACGTTTAATTTGGATCGATGTGGTTTTCGGATATCCAAATTTGAAAATCCGATCCCGGTCTCATTCAAATCCAAAACGCCATTTTAATTTCCAAGTTGTTTATGTTTAAACAATATAATCTATCGTTTAGGATATCATATTCACACAGATAGATAATCCATATATTATCACAATTCAACCAAAACATATCATATCACAAAGAGCACATATTACATATCAGAGATATCATAAAATCCAAGGCATCCAACATCATTCAACCATCCATAAGCAAGATTAATTATCACACCATCTCTAATTAATATAATCAACCACCTATTGAATTCATTACTTTAATTACTTTTAAAATCCTGCTTACTTAACATTAATTAATTACAACCCAATTAATTAATCATCCACTAATTATCCATTTTAATTAATCATCCTTGATTAATTATCCTTTAATTACATTAAGTAATTAGCTCTTAATTGATCACACAATTTAATTATCCTTTAACCATTCGTAGTAATTAACCTTTAATTACTCTCATTAATTACATTAATTAATGATCCTATAATTACTTTCATTAATTAATTAACTATAATTAATTACATTGATCCTTAATTAATTACATTAAATAATTACTTAATTAATCACTTCCATTAGTCATCCTTAATTTATTACATGCGGTAATTAATTATCCTGTAATTACTTACATTAATTAGTCAACTCCTTAATTAATTATATTAATTAATCCTTAATTAATTACATAGAGTAATTAATCCTTAATTAGTTAAATTAAGTAGTTTTCTTTAATTACATTCCATCAAGTAATTCCCCTCTAATTAATTACATCCGATAATTACCCGTTAATCACTTACACTAAGTAATTGCACTTTATTAATTACATTAAGCGATTATACTTAATCAATTATCAAGTGATTAATTAAACTAATTAATTAACTTAAATTAATCACATTTAATTAATTAATTACATTGAGTAATTTATCCCTTAAATTACTTCCATCAATTAATCATTCTTAAATTAATTAATTTAATTACTTAGATAAATTAACCCTTTATTAATCAACTAATTAACTATCCTTAATTAATAAAGTAATTAACTATCCTTAATTAATCAAACAACTAATTACCTTGAATTAGTAACATTAATTAATCATCTTTGTTAATTAAGTAATTACACTTTAATTACTTTTATTAACTAAGACTTTAATTAATTAAGATAACCATTTACCTTAATTAAACACTTATTTAAATTTAATTTAATTAAATTAAATGCTTGAAATACAAACATCATTTAGAGAATTTTTTGATTAACTAAAGTTAATCACTCTTTCTTTAACCATATCTTAATTTCAAAACATCATCTTATTACCTTTTAAAGCACTTAGGAATTTAATTTCGAAATTAATATAATTACTATAAACAGAACAATCTCAAACAATTTAAATCTTTATAGACTTGTTTAACTTATTTAAGTACATTGGAACTTAGTTTCTATTTCTTTGGAAACCTATTCATTTTAAATATTCTTTTAAACTAGGCTAAACATTCTTTTAAAAACTAAGTTATTTTTTAATAAATTAAAAATAAATTTTAAAACTAAACATTCTTTTGAAAACTAAATTTATTTTTAATAACTTAAAAATAAATTTTTAAACTTGTTAAAACATTTTACTTTGGAATCTGATAAATACTTAAACCTAGAAAACATACTTTCGTTTGCTTTTAAATTTGTATTTCTTATGTTTTATAAAACTATTTCATATTTTACTTTACTTAAACTTGAACTTCCATTTTAAATATGATCATTAATTCCAAAACATGTTCTTAATTTATTTTAAAATCTGGATTCTGTTTTCATTTAAATTTAAAAACCTGTACAAGTTTTAATACAAAAACTTTAAATCTGGAAACAAGATGAGAACAAACCGAGCCTATCACGATTCTCCCCCGAGCAAAACACAAGGCATCCCATTTCCTATATACTTCGAGCCACACACGCAGACTACATGAGAAATGACCCGAGCAACGTCTTCTTTCCCAAACTCACGAAACCTAGAAACACAAAAGTACACAGTGCACGTGCACGGTGACAACTTGCCTCTCTGACCATCTTTCCAACCCTCACCGAGTCGTCGACCACCCTACCGTTCCACACAACCTCCCAGATTTGCTGATTCGCCAGCGAATCAAAATCGAACCCAAATCGACCAAGCCTAGAACAACATCGATCGAAAAACCACCCTTCACCGTCGATACCAACCTCGATAATTTCCGTCGACCTCACCAGAGATTCCTCACGTCGCCATGCTTCGATCCCATCACATGCGATCGCCTCCGATGATCTATCGACGTCACACGAAGCTCGCAAGTATCCTCGACCAAAACGAACCTTGAACCTTAGTTCGACGCTGGCCGGCCATCACGGCCATCAATAAATCGCTTCACCAATTTTCCTGAGATTGTCAACACCCCGGCCACCTCCAGACCTAACCCCGACACACACCTCATCGTCGAACATCGGCAATCGACAAAAATGTCAAATCTATTCAACTCAGATTATCTCAACAAATTCTTATCTACAAATCATGATTTTATCACATAAATTCATCATTTACAAACACAAACCTGATTATGGATTCCAATCATGAAATCAAGGTATTTGATTTTTTATAAATTTCAGAAGGTACACTGTAAATTTCATTTTAGAGATAAATACTCGACCAATAAACTCGAAATCATTTTTATAAATAATGTTACCTCGTTTTAAATATTTACTCTTCAGAAATTAAAGTCTAAAATGGCTACTAATAGAAGATAGGAATTTTTGTTTGAAATTTTTGAGTCTGTGATTATAACAGGGACAAGATATATATATACACACTCATATTTATCCATATATACAGGGCAGTTTCAATCACGTTTCAGAAAAGAATCATTCATGCAAACATATTGCATCATATCCATATAAATTTATCACATGCAATAGATTCAAACTGTTTTTAAGGTAAAGTTTACTCACTGGATAGTGAAAACAGAGAAAAGGCTTTCAGGTTTAAATTTGGAACTTGATTACCTGAGTTTGATTTGTTCTTAACTTTGTTGGAATGAAATGCTTGTTGTTTGATTGCATTTGAGTTGAATCTTACATCTTGATGTTTGAATTGAATTCATGCTAAGTTGAATTTGAAGCCTTTAGTTTTAGTTTTGATTTTTAGTTTCTTCTATTTTTTAGAAAAGATAAAGGAAGAAGAATGATGAGAAAGCATTGAACTCAAAAATCAGATTTTCTTTAAAACATTATATTTATATTTCATTTACTAGAGAATTGGCCACTTGTTTTATTGCATGCCATCTTAGTTACAAATGTATTTTGCTTGAGTCCATTAATTTACAAATGTATAAAGCTTGTCTTATATATTTACAAATGTTTAAATCCATTTTTAAATTAATTACTCAAGTTCTTATATTAATATTTTATGTTTATATTAATTTATGTTTAAGGTTTAAACTTATATATATTTATAAACCATGTTCATATGTAATTTAAAGATAGAATTTTAAAAGCAAAGAAATGAACCAAAATGTAAATCTTATTTTAACTCAAGCTAAAATACTTTTAATAAACATATATATTGGATTTGAAAATATAGAATTAATTTTAACTAGCTTTGAAAATTATTAACTTGAATTTTAAAACATTGTTTCAAATCACAATACACACACATATGTATTATAATTTGAAAACATATCTTTTATTAAATTAAAACCAAAGAATTCCTATTTAAAATGTATATACATATATATACCTTATAAATAGAACACATTTTATTAGCTTTGAAAATAATTTTATTGAACTTTAAAACAAATCTTCCAATCACAATACACACACATACACACACACATATTATAATTAGATAACATATTTACATTATCTTTGAAAGATAAATTTTACCAATTAAATATTATTAGCTTTTGAAAAGAATAGAATTACCAATTAAATATTATTAGTTTTAAAAAGATAAATTTTGTTAGTTTAAATAATTATTTATTATAAATTAATATTGTCAAATTTAAACAATTATTAATGAAGATTATCAAATTGTTATTGCCCAAAATTCCGGGACATCACAGAATGGGAAGGGAGAAGATAGTTTTTGACATTTATCAAATGGCGGAAAACAAGTAAAAATTATTGCCAATTTTATACGCTAAAACCTTTTTTAATCTTATTTTCCACCAGCATCTCTCCTTTTGAGCATTTTTAAGTATATTTTTAGAAATACAAAACCTAAAACTTATTTCAAACCAAATACTAAGGCCCAATTTGGTTTCTTGTTGTAACAACCCTGATTTTAGAATTTTCTTTTGTGACATCCCGGAGTTTTGAGCATTTGAAATAGGGATATTTAAATTATTTTAGACGTTTGAAAGGTTAATTTTAAATTGAATTCAAATATCACTATTTAGTTGATAATTAAATTATTGAATTAAATGATTTCAAGTTGGGTAAAATGTTGAATCTGGAGTTTTAAGCCTACTAAAAATAATTTGAAGGCTTGTAAAATTTATATTGATAGTGCGAAGGATAATAGAAGTTTTAAAATTGAATTTAACAGTGATTTATTCCGTTTTAAAATTTTATAGTTTAAATTGAATTAAATTTAAATAAATATGGATAGTCAACCTCCAGCCGTATTCCTTTCACATCGATATTTTTCTCTTTGAAATCACTGCCTGTATAGTGTTTCCTCATTCCTTCTTCATTACGCCAAATATCTTTAGCTTCCTCCTTCGTTCAAATCACGTAGCCTAGCGAATCAAAGAAGAAAACGAAAAAAAGGGAAACGAAAAAAAAAATCATGGCCAAACCTTTTCCTCCTTTCCAGAACCCCAATTCAGTTCGTGGAAAAAAAATCCTAAATTGATCGAACAAGATCCATGGCAGGCCGAGCTTTTCTCAAAATTGCACGAGCTCGTCTTCTTCCCATATCAATCGCGTTCCTTCAATTCATGATCAGCCAAAGCTTGTAGTGCCGCACGCCATTTGTATCTGTCGCGAGAACTGGAGAAGCGAGGAGGATCGAAGTCGCTCGGAAAGTGCTCACGTATGGGCTTCGATTGTCGCGTGCGAGTCGCGTCTAGGGTTTGTCAACGACGAAGGCAGTAGAGCAGCGTGATTTCTAGAGGCGACCAACCTAACGCGAGTTCGACGAAGTGGTAGCGGCCTCGAGCGGTTGCTGTGAGGTATATATATCCATTTATTTTATTTAATTAAACAAATATTCATAGGTTAGAAAATATTAACAGTAAAATTAATTTATGTTTTATTATCATTATTGTTTTCACAAGAAAGATAGACAAGAAGGAAAGTAATTAATTAAACAGCTAGATCTAAAATAGTTCTGTTTTCAATTTAAATTTAGATTATTATTTATTTATGCAATAGTTAAATATATGTACATAAGTATATAAAAGGGAAGATATTGAAGAAAATAGAAATTTCTAATGAATGTTGAAAGTGTATATATAAATTAGAATTTTTGAGATCTATAAATTATTATTTTTATATAAGTATATATAGGTAGTTTTAAAAAGAAGATAAATACGTATACACATTTTTAATGTACTAGTTATTTTAATCAATGGGTTTGGTGATTAAATAGTTAAATTTATTTACTGGTTTAAAATTTTAATTTAATTAAATTGTTAGTAAATTAAATTTGTTAAATGGTGATAAATGATGTAGTTAATTCAAATATTAATAAAATGTATAATATTTGTACAAGGTCTAAACTGTGAAGAAAACAAGTCGAGTTGTAGATGAGTTGCAAATCAATAACAAGGGTGAGTTAATCTCACTCAGCTGAATTTAAATTTAAATTATTTAATTTAAATAATTGTTTGAATGGTTGAATTGATTGATGTGCTATATTATAGTATATATTACATCTTGGAATGATTGATTTCCCGCAATTTATAGTGGATGAGACCCTATGCGCCGCATAATAGCGGATAATATTATATTTAATCCCATATACCGTGATATTCCACAAGTGGAATTGGTATTTATATTGTGCTAACGTCTGCGGATGCAGGGAAAACAGGTTGGAGGGATCCAATTGGATCCCTCAACATTTATTTAGATTATTTAATATTCTCTGTTGTGGTTATTTCATATTCTATGATGAATTATGTTGGAATATTGAATACTATGAGTTAATGGAATATATTTGGGTATAACGAGTTACCAAAAGTATATAAATTGGATTTTTGGAAAGAAAATAAAGAAAGTGAATTTGTAAGCGAAATAATTATAGAAAATTTGAATAAATTAAGAATGAATTAAAAAGGAATGGAAGTGATATTAAAATACTTATAAATAACTTCGAGTATGGAAAGGAAAAGATTTTGGATTAAACAGAAATTAATGAATTGTAAAATTAAGTGATATTATTTTAAAAGAATAAAGAATTATTTTAAAATTTAAAGTTTAAACTTATTTAAAAAGATTAAGAAGTGATTTGAGAAATCTAAAATTGGCATTTTCAGTTAAAAGTTCTTTAAATCATAATTAAGGAATAAAATCTGAAATTAATGGATTTTGGGAATAAAAGGGTGTAAATTGGAAATCAATTTGAAAATTGATTCAAGTGTTTAAAATTTGAAACTTAAAGAAGAATGTGAAGAGAAGTGTATTTTTCCCTGGATAGCCAAGTACGTTTTCAAAGAAATTTTAAATATAAGATAAAATTTTTAATGTTGTTTTAAAAAGCATGCTTTAGGAATTTATTATTTCTAAATTTCTAAATTCTAAAGAAAATATTTTTCAAATCTATTATCGTAGTAATTATTTAAAAGTGACTTAGTATTTTGTTTTAAAAAAAAGTGAAAACCTAGTTTTGTATTTTATAAAGTAACCTTATTTTCAAATATTTATATAGTGTGTATTTTTAACAAGTTATTGAAGTAGTTTTTTTTAACTTAAATGTTTTAAAGTATATTTCAAAGTAAAGCGTTTTAAATTATTTTAAAAATCTAACGTTTTGTGCTTGGTGATTTCAGGGGAAATAGAAATACTTGGAATTTATTCTAAGAAAGGAAGATAGTTTGAAACTGTTTCCAAAAGGGTTTGAAAGGTGGAAATATATCTTGTGAAGAAATTTTTGGGATTAATAAATAATTTGGTAGATTATTTATTGTTTGATGGATGTTGTGAATGTTAATTGATAGTTAAATAACCGACTATCAATATTGGCCAAATGCATTGATCGTTTCGAAGAGACCGGGATCGAGATTTATTTCTCGAAAACCACTTCGATCCGGTTTGTACGTTTTCATGGAAAACGAGTTTGGAGTCGAAGATGGAGCAGTGAAGTGCAAGGGCTAGTCGCTACTAATCCTGAGGATATTTCTAAAATGGATGTAGTAGGAATAGTGCCTTCGGTTCCGTTCGAACCCGGGATGGACTTGTATGGATGAATGCATTCGTAAACATTGTAAGGTGGATGATGGGCATTCTAATGGATACGTTAGAAAAGGTAACGCTTAGCCTCAAGCCTCATCGACCGAGAATGACTGAAAATCAGGGATTATGCAGCAAGGCTAGGTGGGTTGCACCCATTCAGGGTGAGGTCATCCCTGTCTAGATGTCCCTTTTTATTTCGGCTTAGTGGTGCGGTTGCTGATCCCAACCGTGGGTGATCTCACTCAGAATTATCCAGTAAGGGGTAGTCCCGGTCTTGTGTTGAGGGCGGTCGGGAATGATCCTCGGTATGCTGATCTAGACCAGGTACTGTGACAGGTGGTACCCCAGTGCCTAGTCATTAGTTGGAAATCCATTCTCCCTACGAGCCTTGTACGAGTTTTGTTTGTATTACCCACTCTGTGGCTAGTAGTTGGAATTTAATAGATGTAACAATTTCGGCTATTTTAATAAGTATTTGTATATAGACCCTATTATAGTATCAGAGGATTTTAATATAAAAATGTTTTAGCTATCGTAAGGTAAAAACCCGACATGTTTATTTATGGCGTGGTCTTACGAGATGCTTTTGTTTCCAAAAGGATTTTGAAACTTTAATAATCAATTTGAATGTGATTTCTCACGCTGGTATATCCAGACTGACTCTGGTGTTATTTAACTATAATGCTCAGGTCAGATCGAGTATTATAGGATACATGATATGATGCTGTGGAGCTCCGGAGACGAGCTGGATGACGATACGTACTTTCGTACTTGTTTTATATACATAATCCGCTGTGTTGAGTAGCTGTGTATCCAGTTGTATGTTATTGATGTTGAATTATGATGGATGTACTCTGATGATGTAATATATAAACAGATATATTTGATTTTGTGTAAAGATCATTAATTATCTATTATATTTTATTCTGCTTCGTTGGTTAGATTTTGTTGTTGTTTTCGGTTTTCTCTCCTTCTACCTCTTCTTCTTTAACCCAAATGGTTCGCATTTCTGTGCAACTTGAGTTGATTTATATAGAATAGTGTTGAATCAAGGGGTACAAATTTGTGGGTCGTTACATCTTTAATAAAATAAATAATTACTTAAATTGGAAATTTAAACGAGACATTCAATTATTCAAGTATTGAAATATGAAGAAATTTGAATTTGTATCCTTTTATAGAGGATAAAAATATCTTTTGGAATGTGAATTATAAATTTATATAATAATGGAAAATTAATGTATGGAACTCATGTTTTGGAATTTATAAATAAATCTATTTTACAAGGAAAATAAAGATTTTATTTTATTAAATTCTTTTAGTTATTATAAAGAGGAGTCAATGAGTGCTTAAATTACCAGTAATCAAATCTAAAAGGTATGTTGAGGTTTGTTAAATCATTCAATTATTTATAAAAATAGTTTAAGAAATGATTAATTTGGTAGACAATTAATTTATGATGTAGGTTGAAATTTGACTTAAATAATTGTATTAAAATTTATGACTTATATTCATAAAAAATAATATAAATTAGAAATTTTATCAGTAATAATTATTAAAAAATACATTTTATAATATATTTAAATCTTTGATTGAAAAATGAATTTTGAAAAGAAAAGGATTTAAAAGAATGAGATAAAAAGAAATAAAACCATTCTTTTCTAACTGGGTGGTGTAGCAATCCAAGGCCCTTGTAAAATAGACAAGAAAAGGAAATTCTTCTCTCTTCTCATCACTGCACGTACAAAATTCAAAAGCAAAAAAAAGACAATGAATCCAGTGTGCATTCTCTTCAATCCTCTACTAAGAAACCTTCATACATATAGGCAACGGCAAAAATAAATATTAGGAAATAAATCTAAATAAGAATGGGTATATATAATATTAAAATCAGACTTGGAAGAATGAAAATAATTTGAGCAAAATCCAAACTAAACAAAATGGATAAATTAAGATAATTATCCAAACATGAAAAAATGGAAAAAAAAACTATAATCAACATCGTGAAGAGTGGTTGACTCTTTCCGTTGCAATTACAGAAAAACAGATTCAAAGTTTGAATCAAATAAGGAAATGAATTTGTCCAACGTAACTAGGAAGGTGCTTCCCCCTTTCCATAAAAGTATACCTCCAGATAAAATATACTTGAGAGCACACACATCACTCTCGGGAACTCCCAAGTTGGAGCCTACTTCACACGAGCATCCGAATATTTCACATCAATGCATGCATGCTGAAACCTCTCTAGATGATGTGAACATACCCCGATGGGTGCGACCTATATGGCTTGGCTCCTACTCACGCCTTGCTTTTAGGGTGTTGGATATCAAAGCGATAAAGCGTCTTAGAATGATGAAGCACAACAATGTCTTGTAGAGTGCGCCACCTTTTCGATAAAGCATAACAAAGCTCAATGGAGCAACTAATCAACTTAGAATGACAATAATAAAGAAGTTAAAGTAACCAATAGCTGGGATATCAACTATCAAGGATATAAAACGACCATATATGGAAATTAAGTCTTGTATACTTATCGCCACCCATTGAATTCAAAACTTGTACTTTTTCTTGGTTAATAATAATATCGGACAAGTCAAGGTAGTTTTACCTCAAAGTCATGTCTAGTGATTATTCTTAACTTTCAAATTTGTGAAAAGTTTACTTCTTCGACGTTTAGTGCTATTTATACAAATAAATAATTCCATATAAGTGATTCGCTTTACGGAAATAATCCATTTCCATAAACAAATCAAAAAATTTCTTTTTAAAAAAAGAACTGAAATTGTGCTTGATTTCCATATTGGTTAAACACATTTAGAATTAGTTCCTAATTGTTAAAACATTAAGATAATAATTTTTCCAACTACGCGACCCCGATGGCCTAAATCAACATCAAACCGAACGCCTAGAAGATTATCCAACTTAACATCTCATTAACCGAGTTTCAATTCCTTTTTATAACTTTAAAACAATATTAGTTATCCTAAAAGATAATTAATCACATTTAAAATCTCTTTCAAAATAAACAAATTCATTATCTTTAATGAATAGACAATTATTTCCAAACATTTTTATAACATTGGTAATTTAACTGTAAAATTTTTGTTAAATCATTTTATTAACTTTAAATCAGCAGATTAAAGCAATTTTATTATATTAGTTAATTTACTTAAATCACTTTTATTAAACCAATTAATTAACTTTAAATATCATTAATTACAATGATTAATTAAATTCAAATAGTCATTAGTCAAATTGAATTGGTCATCTCAAACATCATTTGTAAAAATGATAAGTAATTTTAAATTTCATTAATTAAAACAATTAGTTAAATTTAAAACAATCATAAATTAATTGGACTAATTAAATTCAAACTTCAGTAGCTAAATCGATTAATTAAAATATCATTTGTTAAAATGATTTATTTAATTATAAAACATGATAAAAAAAACATTTAACTAAATTCCAAATATCATTAGTTAAAACAATTAATTAAATTTAAAACAATCATTAATTAAAATGATTAATAACATTCAAATATCTTTATTTAGAATGACTAATTGCTTTTAATATTATTAGGTAAAATGATTATAAATTTAAATCATCATTAATTAAAATAATTAATTAAGTTCAATAAATTAATTAAACTCTATTGTCATTAATTAAAAGAATTAATAAACTCAAATAATCATTAGTTAAAACGATTAATTTTGGTATAAATCACCATTACCAAAAATGATTAATTAAAACTAAAGATAAACCAATTTTAATCATTATTTATTAACTTGGTTAATTAATCTCAAAATTATTAGTTAAAATGATTAATTATTTAAATTTATCATTAATCAAAATGATAAATAAATTTTAACATTATGTTTAGTGGAACACAAGCTCAAGTTTATGTAATAGGGTTTTGGGAATGAAATTTAATAAACGAGGGTATAGCGAAAATCATTATAACGATATTTAAACTACTAAATGGAATATTAGGGATAAAGTTCCATTAACCATCAATAACAGCGTACAGATGTAAATAAATAATTTACGGGCGAGAATGCTCCTTTGTGTTTTTCTATAGATTTTTCATGCAAAACAATGATTATGGATTATATATGGATAATCACATGGGTTTATAACGATTATATTAACATGACATCCATTTTCCAAATGGAATTTTAACCAAATAATCAATCAAACAATTTAATTAACATCCAAGCAATCAATATACATTTATAATATTATTGATATAATATAATAAAATTTAATGTGAGTAAAATTCACGTTGATTTTCGTTTTTCCTAAATCGTCCCGATTTTGGACTAAAACCGAACGATAGTCCAATTTTAGCCTAAATTTTCACTTGCTCCAAATCCAACTAAACCATTTCCATCACCAAGATCTCGACAACATTAGTATAATGCAAAAAATGATGTTCGAACCCGACCTCATATGAACGAGATACACAATTTATAAGTTATCAACAAATTAAAATTAAACAAATTTACTATTAAAAGATTACCCCTTTCCACTATTATGTCATATTCTTCTTCCCCCATATAGAAATGTGCACAGAGACATGAAACCCCAATTTTGCATGCACGTATATGGACTGATACGGAGCTACGGACTTCTGTTCGACGAATGGACTTCGCTGACAACTTTCCTTTCACCCGAGATTTCAACCGCACTCCGCCACTTCACCTCCGACCCCCTCCCCCATAGTCAAACCTGTACTCTTCGCTTACAGCCCGCCCTAACCTTGGACCAACCAAGAGACCCCCAAACACTATAAAACTTCAGCACAAGGTGCTACTCGAACTCAAATCCAAGCTCTATTTTGCAAATCGATGAACACAAATTGAAATAAACTCAACCCTAACCCAACTGCTCCAAATTACTTTCGGCTAGAAGTGAACACATGCAAAGCGAAAGGTATAGAATTGAAGACAATCATTGTACGATTCTAGAGGAACTTGCCTTAAGATTTTTCATTGCTTGGATTCTTAGTTATGGATTAAAGTTTGAATTTAAAGAGGGTAATTCGAATTTTGGTTATAGGCAAGTTTAAATAGAGGGAGAAAGGTATGGGCCATAGAATCTGGAGCATGGGACTGGGTATGGCTATGAATGTGGCCTAGGCATGGTAAAAATGGTGGATATGTGTGCATATATATTATTTTAGCTTAAAATATTCAACAAAACAAACACGAAAAATTTAAACTCCAAAGAGACCTGCCTGGCATTCTATTTGTTATACCCCTACTCCGAATGCAATGGAACTAGTCTTGAGGCATAATTTGATCGTATGCTGAAGATAGCATTTTAGACCTAGTTGTTATATTAAATTTTCAATATTAATTTCTACGTGTTTGGAACTCGCAAAATCAAACGATTCGTTTGATTGCCATGAAATTCGACGACATATTATAATTCATTATCATGGATGCAATGAAATTAGTTTCAAAGAAATCTAAGATTGTGCCCCTGAAAGGTTGTTTTACAGATTTAAATATACCGTTTTTATGTTTAATTATCAATATTTATTTGATCTGTTATATTTGTAAATAAATTTACAAATTAAATTCAGCAATATTATTTATTAATTAAAAGGAGTTAAATAAAATGATTAAATCCATTTAATTAACATTTAGTTCGCAGTTCAAAGATTTAATTATTCCCCATGTTTGAATTATAAGTTATTAAATTCCAAAATTCAATTATTTAATATTTAAAATTAATTAAACATTTAAATTCAAATAACCAAAATATTGAGTTGTTACATTCCCCCTCCCCTATATGAATTTCGTCCATGAAATTCCTATGGAAGAAAATGTTTCCAGACTCTTATATTTAAAACTAATAATTAAAATGAGTTATTAAACTTATCAACTTTTCAAAACCAATAAGCTGGAATAGTTTTTAAAATTTCCAACTCTTTCAAATCCATTCACCTATATTAACTAGGTTTCTTACATTCATTCATTTGTCCCAAGTTATAACTCAAAAAAAATCAAATTTTAGTTATCAAACATTTTCCAAAATTCTTAAAAAATTTCTAACTCTGAAATTTTTTTTAAAAAATTTCACCAGCGTCTCCCTTGCTTAGCTAGATCGGTACAACTACAAATCGCCTCTACGGGCACCAAATAAATCGAAGAAAACAAAAACCAAGTAGCCTTCCATATCTAGGGCATAAATCATCAACTAGTTTAAATTTTTTGAATTTATTACGTACATTTTTACGTTCGATTTATATTTCGACAGGCAATTTATCATTTTCTATTAAAATGCAGGTGCACAAAAGTCATATAATAATATCTGCATACCTGTACTTACAAAATCTAAAGAAATCAAGCTGACAAAAGCAAAGTGATGTACCTCTACATGTAAATACTAGTCTGATATAAATCAACATGCAACCAACAACCATATCTCAATCATATACAACAGAATACAGAGAATATTCTGTAACAGATAGTATGCATCCAAAATTTTCAAATTAAAATTTTTGGTCTGAATACCCAAGTATTTTGATTCAAAAACTATTTTCAAATTTCTCGAATGAGAAAAATTAAAGATCAAAAATCAAAGCGACAAGGAGGGAATTCCTCCTAATAAATTATGGTGAAACTCTAGAATCAAAACAACATGGAGCGCCCACTGATATTCCAGTTCCTCCAAAAACATCAACTAGAGTGAATAAGTATCATTACTTTACCAAAATCTTCAAAAATCACCTTTTTCAAATTCATCAGGATTTAGGTCCTAAAAACAACAATTCAAAATCCTTTGTCTATAACTTTAAGCTTTATAAATAATGGTATATAAAATCACACAACCAATTAATTCAAATCAATATAATAAATCAAATTCCATGATGGAATAAACTAATACTAACAGCCAATCAAATTCAATAAGAGAAAACTATCACTTAACATTGTTTCAAAATGTCAAATGACTATCAAACAAATCTTAACTTAGGTTCAAAACTTTCATAATTGTCCCAAAAATATAGACTATCTAAGCTTACCGTTTGCTCATTAGCCTTTGATTATTACTTTGAAGATTATGCAAACATACTCGGACAAAATGGAAAGTTATACTCTATAGTTTATTAATTTCTTAATTATATTGAATTTTTTCCTAAATCACTTATATTTTTAATTAGTATTTTATTCAATACTAAAAATTATTTATGAATTATTTCATAAATTCTCACCCAAGTATAAAAATATTTATAAAGTTATTTCTTTATAAAACATGAAATAATATCTTATTCCCCTTTAATAACTTGTATAATACTCTTCAATATCCTAAGAGTACATATAAATGTTATTTTACCTTTTTCAAAGATCTAGGTGAGGATTAAATTATGGTTTCATAAAACCTAGTCAATCAATTAACCTTCTTAACATAGAGTGTTAAAATGAATAACATTTATGGGTTGACCCAATCAACAAGTAGTTCACACTACCTAGATGTTTTAAACAAATATATGGCTTTACTAAAAAAAAATTTTGTCAAAACATTCTTATTTAATTTAACCCTATTTAAACCTATGTTAAATTATCACTTATCTTATCTCATATCTCCTCTAAGGGGAAAATATTACTTATCAAAACAATCTCTTATTAGAAATACTTTTTATTGTTAAACTGATTTCCTTTTAGGGAACTTAAAAGTTAGATACGCGGTTTTTAATTTCAAGACTCAACTTCGAAAGCATATTGCATATATTTTTATATATAATAGCCTTAAACAATTTATTTATTAAAACATTACTTTGGGTTTATTCGAAGTTTGAACTTATTTCGATCACACAAATGATAAAGAGAATAATTTACTAAATACTCCACAACGTTTGTCTAAACAAACATCTAATCGTCACTTAAAAGATTATTCAGATTACCACAAAGCTAATTGAATCTATTTCCTCCTAATTATCCCAAAGAAAATGCATCGTATTTAAAATTTAACTTCCCAAAATATTTTTACTTTCAAATACTTCCAAAAGTACTATAATATCATTTCTCAAAAACCTTTTGAAATTAATTTCAAAAATTCTGGGGTTTACATTCAAAAATCCTTTTTTGAAACACGTTTTATAAACTAAATATATATATAATTTTCTTTATATAAAAATCATTTCATATTATAATAACTCTTCTTTATCATAATAGAATTATCTCAAATATTTATTCTTTAAATATCTTATCCCACTATTTAGATTATATTGATAACTTTTTATTAAAGTTTAATCCTTAACCCACCATTATTTAACAGGTGAATTTTCAAGCTAATATTTTCTTCGAACACCTACATAGTTAAATTATGAAAATTAATTTACAAAGGGTTCATTTTAGTTTAAAGCGATAAAGCTTATAAATAAACGAAGCATAATTTTTCACGATTAACAAACAACAGTCAACGCTTCTAATATAAATTAAGCACAACCAAACAAACAATGGTAATAATTATAACGACCCAAAAATTATAGCGATTTTTATAACATAATTAACTAAATTTTTCATGAAAAATAAGTAATAAAATTTTTAAATGGAAATTTAAAATTTGGAATATGTCTATTTAAACATAGAAAATGGTAAATTTTCATTGGAAAATATGAAAGCTAGTTTCATTGTGTAAATTTTCGATTTCAATTTAAAATTGGTTAATTTGATGAAATTTAAATATTTTAAAAACATGAATATTTTATTTAATAAAATTCTAATTAATTTTCTGAGTGGGACGTCATATTTCATTTCGTCAAATTTGGACTTCCCGAGCCTCGTTTATCTTATTTTCGATGAATTTGCAACAGTTTAGCAGCGAAATATCGACTTTTGATAAGATGGCTGTATCCCTGAAAACTGTGTACCATTCTGTTCGCCTCGTCCTGCCGGTCTCTATAATATATTCTTTTGTTCATTTCTGTGTTCAGTACGCGGCGAAAACGACTAAACAATTTGTCGTATCGGTTCCATACTTGTGACTGTTTGGCTTCCATGTCCATTCTGTACCCACCGTTAAAATCAATGGACATCAGGAATTAGTATTTTTCAGTTCTTGACCTTCACCATTCCACCTTTTTAAACTATATTGCTATTCCATTTTTTTTCCACTGGTTCCATTCACTTTGTATCCACACTCTTTTGTTCTTACTTTAATATCATAAGAAAATATAATATAAAATAATTTGTATAGGTCGTATATATGGCTTCTCCTCTTCTAGTTGTTTTCATTTTTCTGAACCACTCGTTTTTGTGCTACTACTACCCCATCCCATCAACGCCTCCCCTCAAACACATATCGAACGACCAGCGAGCAGCGCCCCTCACCATGTCATTCACTTCCGCCCTCCACGCTATCACCCTACAGCTCGACTACAACCTTCCTTTTCACCCTGCCGCTTCTTGAACCTGCTAGCTTACCATCAACCGCCATCCCCACTGCCGACTCAACTAGCCACCACCCATGCCGCAACTCCTCCCTAGATCTGAATCAATCACCGCCACCACCGTTCTTCAGCCTGAACCCACCACAACCTTCTCCGCATCTCTCCACCCGAAGATTGCAAAACCCACATCAATGGTAGCCTTGTACGCACACAACCGCTCGACATCTTCACCACCGCCTGAGCATCTCGATGACCGCGCCCAATCTATGCCATGCCACCACACAGACAAAGCCACCCTCTGCCTCTTTCTCCTCCTCCCTGCGCAACACTTCCCCTCTTGCCGAGATAAACTCTCCTACAAACGACCACTTTATAGCCCACCCACGCCTGTACTTCGATCACAGCCTCTACCTTAACCCCCTCTTACCCTAGCAGCTCTCAAAACCATCAAACCCGAACTCAAGAAAAAAAGTGAAGCTCGTATATAATTTTAGGCTTGCTGTATTCGTCCTCCTTCATTAGCTCTCTAATCCAGTCCGTCCTCTGCATCAATGGCCTTCAACGTGAACAGCGCTAACATACTCCCTAATCCTCAAACCGCTCCATCGCCATGGCGAGCAACATCCGCCTTCTGCCTCCTTTGCCTGTATTTGCATATGAATATATATATATATATATATATATATATTAGCCTATAAAAAAGGAAACATGCAGTCTTTTTTTTGCTTCTCTGTTATAATTTATATATATAAGCTTATTCCACCAACAGCATATATATATTGTTTGTATGTTTTGTATACATATGTATACGTGAGTTTTTGTTTTCAATACAAAATAAAGGGTATTACTTTAAATTTTAATTTGTATTTTAAGATGTAATGATATTTTATCGTATATGTGTTTAAATTAAATATTGATTTGAAATACATACACTTTGATTTAGATATATGTGTTTTAAGAATTATTGATTTTGAATAATGTTATATAAAGGTCTTATTTGATTTGAAAATATTATATATGTATATATGTATATGTCGATGTGTTTATAATATATATATATATATATATATATATATATGAATTTATTTTTAAATATGTATATAGAGTTTTAAAATATAATATATAAATATTTTGATCTTTATAATATATAGATTTGTTTTCATAGCTGAGAAGCTGCTTGATTTTAGTATTGATTTTTAAATATGCTATATATATATTTTGATTTTAGTAAGTGTTTTAAATTACATATTGATTTTAATATAAAATTTATATAGTTATATATATTTCATAAAATATGTATATATTATATTTCGCCAATTCATATACGTCATGCTTCGCTTTGTTTGTCAAATTCAGGTCCATCGTGTCGTGCTTTGGAATTTGTGTTTGGATTGTCGCATCTTGTTATTACATTCTAGCCTCGAAAGATGAGCGATCACTCATGATTAACATTCTTATATTTAGTAAATTCAATTCACATGAAATGTCGATTGAAATATGCTATTAAATTTGAATTATTAAGTTGTTTAAATTGAGAAATATGATATGCCATTTTTGTCGTTGTTCATCTATGACATATGACACCATAATCTGTTTTATATTTAAACTTGTATTGATGATATATGTCTGTTGTTGATATGTTATATTATTATCATATTTGTTCTCATTCTGCAAGTTCCCTGTTAGTTTAGAAATCCCTATGGGTTGAAATGATACATATCCGAACGATATTATAGATTAAGAAAAAATCGTTATGGGTTGAAATAACAGACCCAAGTGGATTTATTGATTCGAATCTTTGGGATTGCGGTTGAAATGATATATATCCGCAAATATAATGTTATCGTCGATTGAAATGATAAATATCTGTATCACTAGACCATAGAATATGAAATTATATACAAACATCGTTGGTCTATTTTTGAAAACTGATTTCCAAAGTTTTGAACAGAAATATATGGATTTTATAAAATTTCGATATTTTTGAATATAATATAAAATATATGTGTGTAAAAAAAATTGATTTCAAATTTATATGCTTTTGAAATTTGAAATTTATAAATTAAGTTTGAAAATTTAAAATTACAAAAGTTTACTTATAACTTTATTACTTTAAAATATATAACTAAGATTTAAAAATAAATTTAATAAAAAATTAAATATAATAAAATTTAAGTTAACTATTATATATAATATGTTTAAAAATTTATTTAAAATTTATATGTATTTTGAAAATAGATTTTTGTAATAACTTTAATGAAATAAAGGTTGGAAAGATAAATTAAGTTGACTTCTAATTTAATGTGTTAACAATTGAATTTGAAGAAGAATTGGTTTGGACTTATTGATTGTGAGATTTTAAATATATGACTTTATAATTTTAGAACTTGATTTTGATTTAAAGGTGATTAAATGAATATTCTAAATTTAAATAAAATTGAATTTGAATATTAAATTTTAATTTTAATTTGTATCTTGAGATTTTATTTAAATTGATTAACTGAATATTTTCAAAATTATATAAATTGAAATTGAATATTTAACACCGATTTACTTGAAATTTGAAATGTTATTAAAAATGATTGAGTGTATATTTGTAAAATTAAATAAAAATTAGAAGTTGAATTTTGAAATATAAATGAAGTTTATCGAATTCACTTATTGTAAAAAAAAATTGAATACTTAAACTTTGAAAAACTATTGAATTGGAAGTGATTTAAATATGGAATCAATATAAATTAAAAATGGTTTCATTGAGTATTTGAATCGAATTGAAATTGATGAACTGAGATTGGTTTAACTTGAATTTTTGGAACTAAAGTTCATTTGAATTGATTTGTGAAGTTGGAAGAAACAATTCTAATTTCGAAACTATTTTTGATATAAACTCTTTTATTATATAACTATTTTTAAAAATATAAACTATTTTAATATATAAACTACTTTAGTATATAAATTATTTTAATATATAAACTATTTTAATATATAAACTATAGTGTGGTTATGATTTTTGAAAATGAAATTGATTTCGAAAGTGATATGATTTTGAAATGAATATGATATTATTTTAATATGAAGTATATACTGTTTAAAATATAAAATGACTACGGTGTGAAATAAGCGTTTGGTTGTTAAAGAGACCAGGATCGGATATTGTCATACTCTCTATCAATAAGGAAAACCACTTTAACAACTGTGTACGTGGTGGATATTCTAGAACGAAGTAGGATGGTAGGCGATGATTCTATATGAGGTATAAACGAAGCCCTGACTTCAGCGAGTCAGCTTGATGTGGCTAAAACAGGTGCCACGCCGGGTCAAGTGAGGTCATTCCTCCTATCGGGCACATTTCTTCGATACCATTATATTACTTTGTGATTTGAATGGGTGCACCTTTGATTTGGGAGTGTGTCATGAGGTGGGCGATAGAAGCTGCTATGCATTACCACTAGTCCGGATACACAAAACGACAGTATCCTGCTCTCGGCATTGCCTCGCATGCCTTGTCACATGCCTTATCGTACCTTCTACGAGTTTGTTTTGTACCGTGCTTATGGGGTGTCCTCTGGATAAACCACTGGTTTGGTGTAGCTTACGGCATTATATTCGGGAATATATAAAACATGTTAAGGGGGATATGGGTAACACCTTAAAGCTATTTTAATACTTTACTTTTCCGATAGACATATTATAATAGCGTATACTACTAAATAATAGATAGTTCCATGGATTCTTAGAGGATGGAAATCCCAAACATCCTTTACGTTACTTGTATTTGGTTGACATTTCACTTGAATTGAATTTACAAGTACAAGAATGTTAATCCTGACTCGAGTGGTTTGTGTTTTTCTTTATACTCGGGTCAGACTGAGTGTCACAGCATTTGAGACCCACCTATAGAGTTTGGAGCTTTGTTTGAAGATCTATCTTATATCTAATCAGCTTTCAGTTGTTTCCAATTTATGTTCAGACTTGTCTGTTGCTTCCGTATTGGACACTTCTGTGTATTGGATATCTGTTATATTTTGTTCAATACTCTGTTGTTTATTGTACTAGCCGCATGAAGTACTATTTATCTGTTTCGCTGCTTATTGTTATATTACTCTATGTTTGTGATTCTGTGATTTATTTTATTTACTCCATATGATAAGTTTGCCAAATATAAATTAACAATCTGTTGTATTGAGCAACTCAATTCTGCCATGTGTGGATGATTGTCGATATGAACGGTCCAAAATAGAAGATCGTTACAAGTGGTATCAGAGCTCTGGTTTAGGCAAACTTAGCATACAGAGTAGAAACTCATTAGAGGTAGGGTGGTAATACCCTAGAATGAGTAGAATCAATTATAGAATCATCTTCGTCTGAGCTTGAATTCCTTCGTTAGGATCCTCTTAGATTTGCATTTCTTTTGATTACGGTCTTTCTTTAGATTCGAACTTGAAATCATCTCCGTTAGGATCTTTCTTTCAAGTCCATCTTCTTAGTTAAAATTTCCTTTGATTGGGGTCTTTCTTAATTTGAATCTATATCTTTGTTCTAGAATCCATTCTTGATCATTTTGTAAGGGAGTGTATTTGTAATTAATATAAAAATGTTTTATATTATGTTGTTTGAGTTGTTAAGTTTGATTTGGGGTTTCGATCAATTCATCTGGCGAAAGCTATCGATAAGAATTCCAAAACACTTGAACAGAACAAACTGACGCAATATTGTTTTCCAAATTGGTAAATGAAAAAAATTTCTATATGATTATATTATACATATAACTAAAATTTTCTGAAAATTATATAATGAAGTGAATTGGTTGTTAGAAAAGATAATATTAGATTACAATTATTGTTTTGTAAACCATTAACTATTGTTGTATGATATAAATAAATGAAATTATAAAACATTGTCTATAATTTTATTTGAAATGAAATGAATTTAAATTAAGGATATGAGAATTAAATTTTTGGAAATTCTCAAAATTTGGTTTTCGAAGTTAAGAAAATATATAAGTTAGAGGTATTTTTGAATTGAAATTGTTTCCAAAAGAATTTTTTTAAGAAGTGAGTCAGTGCTGTCCTCTTGTTGTCGCTAGAAAATAATTTCGAAGATGATTGTAGCGTCATCGACATTTATTTTCAAGTCTCAAAGTGGAGAGATGACTCGATAGCTTTGCTACCCTTTTTGTTTTGGAATTGGATTTGATTTGAATTTATTGAGTATGATTTGATTTATAATATATATATATGTGTGTGTGTGTGTGTGTATTTCAAATTGGTTTGAAGGAAAACCAGAAATTTAATTCTTAAATTTTATATTAAGTAATGATTTTAGTATAAAAATAAAGCAAATTTTTTGAATAATAGAGTATTTAAAATGAGAAATGGAATTGAAACAACTTAAAATAGTTGAACTTGGACTAAATTTATTTGTATAATACTCAGTTGCATTCCAATAAACATATATAACTTGCTTGAATATTCAAAAGTTAAAATGTTCATAGGAATGTGTAATTTAACAAAATGCAATATAATTGTAAGTAATAAAATGTCCAAAAATGAAATTTATATGGTTGTGATATAATTGTCGTATTTGGTCCTTTGTAATTTGAATCTATCTATTTTTCTAGTTATTTCTATTCTCCTATCTCATTCCTTTTCAGGGATAAAATGTTTTGAGTAGGGGATAGTGTAACGACCGGTAAATTTTAGCAATTTTTATAACATAATTAACTAAATTTTTCATGAAAAATAAATTACAAAATTTTGAAATGGAAATTTAATATTTGGAATATGTCTATTTAAACATAGCAAATGGTAAATTTTCACTGGAAAATATGAAAGTTAGTTTCATTGTGTAAATTTTCAATTTCAATTTAAAATCAGTTAATTCGATGAAATATAAATATTTTCAAAACCTGAATATTTAATATAATAAAATTCTAAATCATTTTCTGAGTGAGAGATCATATTTTGTTTCGTCAAATTTGGACTTCTCTAGCCTCGTTTATCTTATTTTCGATGAATTTGTAGCAGTTTGACAGCGAAAATCGAATTTTGATAGGATGGTCGTATCACTGGTTACTGTGTACCATTCTGTTTGTCTTATCGTGATGATCTCTCCAATATATTCGTTTGTTTATTTCGGTGTCCACTACGCGGCGAAGGACAAAACAATTTGTCGTATCGGTTCCATACTTGTGACTGTTTGGTTTCCTTGTGTCCATTCGTTACCCACCATTAAAATCAATGGACATCGAGAATTAATATTTTTCAGTTCTTGACCTTACTTTTCCACCTTTTTGAATTATATTGCTATTCCATTTGTTTTCCACTGGTTCAACTCACTTCGTATCCCCTCTCATTTGTTCTTACTTTAAAAAAATAAAAAATAATAATTTATATAGGTCATATAGTTTGCTTCTCCTCTTCTAGTTGTTTTCATTTTTCTAAACTGCTCATCCTCGTGCTGCCCCATCCCATCAATGCCTCCCCTCTAACCCACATCGAACGACCTGGGAGCAGCGCCCCTCACCATGTCATTCACCTTTGCCGTTCATGTTATCACCCTACAACTCAACCACAACCTTCCTTTTCACCTTGTTGCCTCTTCAACCTGCTAGCCTACCATCAACCGCCATCCCCATCGCCGACTCGACTAGCCACCACCCACGCCGTAACTCCTCCCAAGATCTAAATCGATCGCCTTCATCGTCGTTCTTCGGCCTAAACCCAAGACAACCTTCTCCACGTCTCTCCACCCAAGGCTTGCAAAACCCACATCAATGGCAGCCTTGTATGCATGCAACCACTCGACAGTCTCGCCACCACCTAGGCATCTCGATGACTGCACCCTTCCACTGCAAACCCAATTACGCCATGCCACCACACAGACAAAGCCACCTTCCGCCTCTTTCTTCTCCTTCCTTCGCAACACCTCCCATTCAACCAAGATAAACCCACCTGCAAACGACCACTTCACAGCATGTCTATACTTCGATCACAGCCTCTGCCTTAACCCCTTCTTTCCCTAGCATCTCTCAAAACCACCAGACCTAAACTCAAGAAAAAAAGTGAAGCTCGTATATATTTTTAGGCTTGTTGTGTTCGTCCTCCCATCATTAACTCTTAAACCTGGTCCGCTCTCCGCAGCAATGGCCTTCAATTCGAGCAGTACTGACATGCTCCCTGAGCCTCAAACCCCTTCATCGCCACAGTGAGCAACATCCGCCTTCTTCCTCCTTTGCTAGTATTTGCGTGTGTGTGTGTATTAGCTTGAAAACAAGGAAATATGCAGTCTTTTTTTTGCTTCTCTGTTATAAATTATATATATAAGCTTATTTCACCAGTAGCACATATATTTATTGTTTGTTTTGTAAGTGATTTTTGGTTTTCAATATAAATAAGGGTTTTATTTTAAATTTCAATTTGTATTTTAAGATGTAATGATATTTGTTACGTAGTTGTTTGACCATGTAACAAGAGGCTCGGCATAGATACCTCGGTCGGCACAGGCTTCGCTCGGCGCACCTCCTCTCGCTCGACGCAATGCCTCGCTCGGCATGAAGCCTCGCTCGGCATAGAAAAGGTTGTTCGGCATCAATGCCTTGTTCTGTATAGAGGGTCGATTGGAATTTTGCCTCATTCGGCATAGAAAGGTCGCTCGAAACAATGCCTCGCTCGCAATGAAGCCTCGCTCGGCATTAATCCTCACTCGGCATAGAATGGTCACTCGGCATGAAGCCTCGCTCGGCAAAGAAAGGTCGCTCGACACAATGCCTCGCTCGGCATGAAGCCTCACTCGGCATAGAAAGATCGCTCGGCATAATACCTCGCTCAGCATGAAGCCTCGCTCGGCATAGAAAGGTCGCTCGGCATAGAAAGGTCGCTCGGCATCAATGCCTCGTTTGGTATATATGAGTCGTTCGGCACAAGCCTTGCTCGGCACACCTCCACTCGTTCGACACAGCACCTCTTTTGGTATACAAGTGCAGTTCAACACGCATCCCTCGCTCGGCATACGAATGCCATTTGGTCTGCATGTATGGCTCGGCATACGAGTATCGTTCTGCACCGAAACCTCGCTTGGCATTCTCTAGTTAGACCAACCTCGCTCGGCAACTTCCATTCGGCATCTATTGTTCAGTGCGCAGAAATTACTTACCGTGGGCTGAGGTACCTTGTTCATAAGCCCATGAGGGAAGTCCAACCCATCTTCGTCTATAAATAGAAGGGCAGGGACACAGTGAAAGGGACATTTTTTGGAGAACACTGGGGAAACTCTACCGCTTTCAAGACTCTTTCTTTTCAGTTAGCATTTGTACTCAAGTCATTATTGTATTGATTGTATCCGTAATCAATCATTTGTGAAAGTAATAAAGATCAAAACTCAAAGTGGGCGTAGGCAATTACGCTGAACCACTATAAATTCGGTGTTCTTGTTTTTGCATTTAATTTAGCATAAAGTTCTCTGTTTTAATTTACTTTCTTCATTAATCTCTCTACACAATCTTTCTTTAAGGGTGTTAGTGACCAATTCTTGTGCTAACATTTTGGTACCTTCACCGATAATTGAATTCTCAGGCCAATAGGATCTGCTTTGTAGCTACTGGATTGAATAAATCCCTCAAAGGAGATCCAAGTCATTCACAGGATGTCCGTTGATTCTACTTAGAGTTTCTATCAACAACTCTACTATGGGAAGACCACGTACCAGATCAGCCTCTTTTAACGCAGACGTCAAAGAGACTACTAGCGTACAACAAATAAGAGCTAGCAATCAGCAAGTTAATCCTTGCATAGGGACTGCCGGAGCCAATAGCCAGATGGAAGTTGTTACTAGGACGGAGTTCAACGACCTGATGAGAGAACTCATGGAAAGCAGGAGACAACATGCTGAGCAGATTCAAGCTAACGCTAACCTCATGACTCAGCTTACACAGTAACAGCATCAGAATACTGGAGGTAGCCCTATTCCTTATTCTTCATCTGATAGTTCGACCACGTCCAACGAACCTCCCAGGCATCGACGCCGCAAAACTGAAACTACACAAGCAGGTGCTGCCGATCGATCAACTAGGGATCATCTACATCTTGGAGACCATACCCAAGCTGGCGCAGGAAGCTTAGGAGCAGAAACACGTGTGGAAACTGGACTCCTGGCTTACCAAGACCCTAATGAAGCTGGTCCCCAAGATATACGTTTGGCAGATCGCCAACAGAGGAGACACCAACCCGAGCGGTCTCGTAGAACAGAGTCCAACCTTCCATCCTCCATACAAGCCCTGGACTTATCGTCTATGGTCAGATAGTTGATGAGAGAAAATCAATGCTTGACCAATGAAGATTGGGGGATATCCAAGAGTCATGCTCCATTCACAAATATTATTCTACAGGTCGAGTAGCCCAGGAAGTCTAGCATGCCAACTATCCCGGCCTACGAAGGGAAGACTGATCCCAGACAACATGTGATGAGGTATGAATGGATGATGGATTCGGCTAGAGTGAATGACGTAACCAAGTGTAGATGCTTCCCAATAACTTTGTCTGGAATTGCGACCATGTGGTTCACTCAACTTCCTCCACGGTCTATATCTAGCGTTGACGAATTGGCGACAAAATTTGTAGAATAGTTCAGGATACATACCACTCGTCCCAAAGACGTGATGTCCCTATCTAGTGTAATTCAGGCTCTAGGGGAGTCACTGAAGGAGTATTTACAGAGATTTCATGTTGCATCTAGTGAAGTTAGAAACCATAATGACCATGCAATTCTGATGGCTATAATGCGAGGAGTGGATCCGGATTCAGAGTTTGGAGATTGGTTGGCAGGAAAATCTCCAACAACGCTAGAGCGTTTTTATTCGAAGGCTCATCAGTTCATACGAAGAGAGGAAGCTAGGTGGACAAGGCGAGATAAGGCACCAAGGCATGTTCACGAGAGTGTGAAAAGCAAAATCGCTATAAAATAATCCGGTGACAATTCAGGCAAAGTTCAGGTCAATGTCCAGAATAAGCCCGGGCAATCTAAAGCGTCTGGAGGAGGAAATCCCGAAAAGAAAAGGGAAGCAGAAAAATGGAAGCCAAGGATTCCAACCTACGATGAATACACCCCACTGAATGCATCTCTGGAAAATATTTACCCATCGACATGCAGTACTTTCCAATACAGAAAGCCACGCACGAAGGAATCGACATAGGAGCAAAAGCGAACTAGGAAGTATTGCCGCTTCCATAAGACCTACGAACACAATATAGAAGAGTGCAAACACCTCCACGATGCCATAGAAAAGCCTATTAGATAGAAAAAGTTGCAGGAGTTTGTCAAGAACCCGCAGGAAGGTAGGCAAGGAACATCAGACCACGGACGCGGGCCTGCCCCACGCCGTCAAGAGGAACCTACTCGAACTGTAGGTAGACTAGTCATAAACACGATAGTCAGTGGACCTCACCCTGCAGATTAGAATTGGCAGAAAATGGAGCGGTATGCTAACTCCCTAAGGCATGCATATTTTGAACGTTGTTCAAATACCAAGGACGGGTCCCCAGCTAAGCAGCAGCGGACAATGATGGATGATATAGTTTTCAGGAGTAGAGATACCGACCATGTGAAGGCTCCTACCGTTGACCCAATGGTCATCTCCGCGACAATCGGGCCAGCATTCGTGAAGAAAATTTTGATTGATTATAGAAGTTCTGTCAATATCATCTTCAAGAAAGAATATGACCAAACGAAGATGGAGACGAAAGATTTAGAGGCATCTAAAGCCTGCATCCATAGCTTTAATGGTGCAGCGACTGATGTAGTGGGGTATGTTGAATTGCCAGTTGAACTGGGACAAGATGAACGTAGGAGGGTGCGAATCCCACCTTTCATAGTTTTGGATATTGATTCTCCATATAATGTGTTTCTGGGTCGACCGGCCCTGGCAGAGTTTAGGGCAGCTTTGGCCCCATAGTGTTTGACTTTGAAATTTTCGATAGACAAAGGAGTTAGTGTGGCGCATGGCGATCAGGCAACCGGTCATGCCTGTTATGTGGTTGAGCTGAGAGAAGCCCAGCGGAGAGAGAAAGGAAAGGTTGTGGACAACTCCATCCGCATTCGGAATATTGACAATTGACAAGTAGTGCCCGAGCCCTGGCTCGGGCAACATTCTCGGATCTATAGAGACATAGATCTGAGGGATGATGATTGGGAACCCAGGGAAGCAAAAGCAACACTGGCTGAACTGACGATTTACATTCCATTCAACCGAGATGACCCATCGCGAGTACATAAGATGCATCACAACTCGACCCTTTAGTGGCCGATGATCTCGCTGATTTCCTCCGAGCAAATTTGGATGTTTTCGCTTGGACACATTTTGATATGTGTGGGATTTCTCCCGCTTTTGCGAGTGATATGTTGAATATAGACCCTAAGTACGTTCCTGTAAAACAGAAAAGGAGAGGCATGGACCCGGAGAGGTCCACTACTCTCAGAGATGAGTTGGACAAACTCAAAGCCAATGGGTTCGTCCGTGACACCCTCTACCCTGAATAGGAGTCTAACCTTGTTCTATTGAGGAAAGCAAATGGGAAATGGAGAACTTGCGTAGATTACTCTGATTTAAATAAAGCATGCCTGAAGGATAGTTTCCATTTACTTAGAATCAACCAACTGGTCCACTCAATGGCCGAACATGAGTTACTGTCATTTATGGATGCGTACTCGGGATATAATCAGATCCCAATGCACATTCCAGACCAAGAACACACCAGTTTTGTCACCGATGTTGGGCTATATTTCTATGTAGTGATGCCTTTCGGATTGAAAAACGCGAGAGTGACTTATGACCATCTGGTGAATCAAATGTTTAAAGACCAAATTGGTATAACAATGGAAGTCTATATGAATGACATGCTCGTGAAGTCACGGCAGTCAAACGACTATATTCGAGACTGAGCAGAGATGTTTGATATACTTAGACATTATGGAACGAAAATAAATCCTTCGAAGTGTTCCTTTGGCGTTACGTTAGGGAAGTTTTTAGGTTTCATTGTAAATTCACGGGGAATCGAAGCTAACCTGGAGAAGATTCAAGCTATTCGAGACATACAAGTGCCCTGAACTATAAAGTAGGTACAAAGCTTAAGTGGAAAGGTGGCCGCGCTGAGTCGATTTATATCCAGAGCCACAGATAAGTGTATTTCTTTCTTTGATGTAATAAAGAAAGGAAAGAGAAATTTCAAATGGACATCCGACTGTGAGGAAGCATTCCGAGCTTTGGTAAGGCATTCAGAAAGTCCTCCGATGCTATCGAAACCGGTAGGCCATGAGATGTGGTACGTGTACTTGGCTGTATCCCACCATGCTATCAGTATGGCTTTGGTTCGCGAGGAGGACCTAGTTCAAAAGCCAGTGTACTATGTCAGTAAATGTTTAACAGGGGCAGAAAGAAATTATCCTAAGATTGAGGAACTAGCCTATTGCTTGGTGATTGCATCATGCAAGCTTCATCCATGCTTTCAGGCACACTCAATCAGTGTTTATACCAACCAACCCTTGCGAAAGCTACTCCAACGACCGAAAACCTCTGGAAGGATGTTGAAATGGAATATCTAGTTGAGCCAGTTTGATATTACCTACCTGCCACGAAGGGCCATACAAGAGCAAGCACTAGCAGACTTAATCGTTGAATTCATCGTGTCAGACGAATCAAACAGTCACGATGTCATACCTCCCGTTCGATGGAAGTTGTACACCGATGGGGCATCTAACGACCGTTGCTCTAGAGCTGGTATAGTGCTAGTGACTCCCGAAACTGATCAATTTGCTATGCTTTGAAGCTCGAAGTCCCAGCAACAAATGACGAAGCCGAGTATGAAGCATTGATTGCTGGCTTGAAACTTATCAGAGAACTAAGGGTAAAATCGGTTGAGATCTTTTATAGCTCACAATTGGTGGTATACCAGGTGCAGGGGGACTATCAAGTGAAGGGATAGAGACTTGCCCCATACCTTGCACGGGTTCAAGAAATACTAGAAAATCTGGAATATAATGATATTTTGCATGTCCTACTTGAACAAAACAGAGAAGCCGATTCATAGGCATAATTTGCAAGTACTGGCGATGCATAGCAAATGGGATTGTTCCCCATTGAAACCTTACATGCTCCAAGTATAAATATGATGGAGATAGATCTTGTGTCAGAAACAGAAATCGAGAAGGAATCGTGGATGACCCCATTCAAGCAATACCTGTTACACGGGGTCTTGCCCGAAAGAAAAAGCGAAAGATGACAAATTATTCGCAAAGCTTCGCGATATGTAATGCAAGACGGAATAATGTATCGGAAGGGATTCTTGGCCTCCTTACTCCGATGCATTGCCTATGATGAGATAAAATGAGTCTTGAATGAAGTCCATGAAGGAGAATGTGGTAACCATACTAGGGGGCAAACGTTAGCAAAGAAGATCCTCCATGACGGATATTATTAGCCAACTATAAATCGGATGCTGCAGACTACGTAAGGAGATGTGATAAATGCCAGAAGTATGCAAAATTCCCAAGAGCTACGCCAACGAAACTCACACAAATGGTTAGTCCCTGGCCGTTTGCAATGTGGGGGATCAACATAATCGGTTGTTTACCCATATCCAAAGGTGGTGTAAAATACAGGATAGTCGCGGTCAAATACTTTACCCAGTGGGCAGAAGCAGAGCCCTTAGCCACGATCACCACCAAGAAGGTCATTAATTTCGTTGTACGAAACATTATATTTCATTTTGGCCTTCCACGGACTATCTGTGATGACCCGCCCTTCAACTACCAGAAAGACGTATCATCATTAAGAATGAAAGGGATAGAAATAGAAAAGAAAGAGAAAGAAAGAACAACAATATCAAAATCTCACAGCGGAACGGAAAGAAATATAATATATCACATAACTATTACATAGTTTTACATATATCAGAGTCATAGAATATCAATACACATGACATACATACATCTGTCACTATATACATCAGAAATACAGTATACAACAACTGCTGACACCGCGGAACTAGATAGATATCTACATACGTCTGGAAACTCCTGCTCCAAGCTCTCCAGAAACAAGGTCCAAAACCTATCACTTAGCTACTCATAAAAATTTGAGTACCCAAGAGTTTATGAAAAACAAAATATAAACTCCGGGTCAGACATGGGTCTGGTATGAGTAAACGGTTTAAATTGTTTAACTTTGAAAACATTTGAAAATAAAGGTATCATGTAAGACTTCCCACAAATAAATACGGGCAAGTTTTTACCTTACGCTAACCAAAACATTTCATAGGAAATCATATGATATTATAATAATAGTGTCTAGGGTTTTCAAGTAAATAGAAAACAGCCGAAATTGTTACATGATTAAATTCCAGCTACTAGCCACAAAAGTGGGTAATACAAATCAAAACCGTAGGTTCTCGTAGGGAAAATGGATTTCTAATAATGGCAGGGCTACTGGGGTACAGCCCGTCACAGTACAGGTCCTAGATCACCGTACCGAGGATCACTCCCGCCCCCCTACAACACAAGGCCGGAACCATTCCTTACTGAACAGTCCCGAACAAGATAAACCCCGCGGTTGTAGCTAGCAACTGCCACATAGCCGAAATAAAAAGGGACATCTAGACAGGGGAAATATCTTGTCCTGCTTGGGCATGACCCACCTAACCTTGCTGCATCTCCCCTGTTTTAGCCATTCCCAGTTGATGAGGCTTGAGGCTGCGATTACCTTTACAGAACATATTACTTAGAATGCTCATCGTCCGCCTGACGATGTGCTGAAAGCATTCAATCCATACAAGTTCTTTCCGGGTTCGAACGAAACCGAAGGCATTATCTCGTCACACTCATTTTGGAATCACCCTCTGAGTTTATTGTAAATATTATTGAGATTTATTTTAAATTTTCAAATTACTCTCCTTTTTAAAAATACAGTTTATATAAATAAATGGCAGTATTTCCAAATCATATTCATTTTAAGATGATCAAGCTACTTTTTATTTAATTAAATTAAATATATATTAAAATAAACGGGGCCAAAAATCTAGGGTCGTTACATTCCTCCCCCCTTAAAAGAATTTCGTCCCCGAAATTTAAAACAAAGATAATTTGAACGCTGTTATATCAACCATTTAAATATGCATATCATTTATACATTAGCGAACAATCAAACAGTTTATCCTCACAAACATCACTTGTTATCCGAACACAAATTCAGATAAACTTCCCTAAAATTATCCAGAGTTGTCTCTCGATGATCAACAATCCGAACTGGATTCCTGACCATAGTTAAATTCGACTCAACTTCCAAATTCTTGAACTACCGGTTTTACAACAAATGATGGATCATGAACAAATTTCCTTAGATGGGATATATGGAATACACAATAAATTCCAGACACCCGTTCTGGCAATTCAATTCTGAAATCTATAGTATTAACTCTTTCCAAATTTTATTGACTTCTTTACAGAACTTCAATTTCTATTCAATCAAGCCCGTACGATGCACATATACAATTCGTATGCAATATCAAATCTGATCGCTCGCTCGATCACACAATTTCTCTTTCGAACTAGTATCGTTCACTCGACTTCCTAGTACGGACTCAGATCTGGTTTCCTAATCAGAAACTGTCATTATCCTGGCATAGCCACAACTATGATAGAGAATTTCCAGAATCAATAAAAATTCATATCCATGGTTCGTCGTCGAAAATCGAGTGAAAAATCCCAACTCGGATCAATATATAACTATCTCGAAATTCTGCGCTCGAATCTGAATCAAATTGTTATGCAAATAAAATAATATACGTTCATCCTACGTATTTATATCCATTGATTATCAACTATATCAATTTCTTTTATTCTCATTATTCTGATTTCTATCCACTTGGAATAATTTTCTCAATATCAAATTTACTTAAGAATTTCACCACTCATTTCTTAAGTTTAATATAAGCATTATATATACTCTTATACTATTACTCTACCACTTTAGCCTTTATATCCTCTTATTTAAATCTGAATTTCCAATTTCATGTGAATCCAATTTATCTTTAACTCTGAATATTGAATTTTATTGACTATCTTCCGTTTATAACTGATTCTTATCATTATTTTAAATTAGTTTCATTCATTAATTTATTTCAATCTCCAATTTGAAATTGTTTTGTTGCTAATTTTTTCTTTAGTTTCCAAAATTTTGAAAAGTTTTGGCAGAGTCTCCATTTGTTTAGCATTACATATTTTCATGAGCACATATGTAAGGTTTCAATCCTTATCGCAATTAATTCTTACCAATTCTCAAATCATTCCCTTCAGTTAAAGTGATTTACAACTTACTTGCTTATATTTAATTCATTTAAGCAAAACAAACTCATATTCAAAATCATCCTATTTCGCTTTTAATAATTCACAGAATTTTATCTAATTTCATTTACTTCAAACGACCCATTTCCTTATGCAATATGGCAATATTATTGTGAATAAATAATTACATAAGCTTTATAACAAATTTTAAATTTATTCCATCTCAACTTATTCACAATCTTTCCACTGCATTTTCTTTCATTTCAAAAAGTTTAATTCCAAACCATTATATTAAACTCGATAACCAATATTTTAAATAACCATCTCATAATTTACTTAAGTTATTTATTTTCTTCAAACTGTTCCACCCAACAACTTAAGTTTATTCTATTCCACCAATTTCCATTTAAACCTTTGATTTGATTTTCCTTTAATCAAATCCCAACTATTTACTAACTTATTCGATTAGTTTATTCTTTTATCCATTCTTAAATTTTAATTTACATTAACTATTCATTATTGAATTTTTTTATAAAGTCATTCAATTTATGCTTGAGTTAGATTTGTTTACAACTCACACCAATTTTATTTTAATTCAATTCAATACTTACTTATTTACTTAAGAATTTTATTTCATTCAATATTTTCTATAACTCGATTGAATTCATTTAAATTCGGTTTTATTCCAACTCAATTTCAGCTAAATTTAGCTACTTACCATTCTTTTAAATATTACTCAATATATGAGCTTAAAACTTATTTGTTTTGCTTAAAAGTTTATATTACTCATTTGGGTCATTTCATCTTATAATCACAATTTCAGATTTTATATATATATATATATATATATATATATATATAACACTTACTATCTTAAGGTATAAATTTTCATTTCACCGTTACAATCATTTTACCTTCCAATTTAGTTCAATTTCATTTTAATTTCAACTTCAATTTTATCTAACTTATCTCAGGTTAAATTCAAATATATTTTCTTCACTTCATTTACTTAAACTAAATTTTATTCCTAGATTAAAATTCCCAATTTCTTCTTATTAATATCAACTTTACTTTATAAGTCCCATAGTTGATTCATTTAAAATTTTCACATTATTAAATAGAATTTCTTAGAATTCAATTGCCCGGTTTACATTTCCAAAACCATTTTGAAATGATAACTACACATACCCACTTGGTATATCAAATCAAATTTCCAAATTCCAAACACTTGTTTTCACCAAAACAATTTTCTCTTTGAAATTTCTAAAACAACTTGTATACCGAACAACCCCAAACAATATCATGACCAACTATCCTGCTAGCAATCCATCACTTTAGAAACTCGAAAATGAATACTGATGATGTGGTCATCATCATCAGGATTATTTTCCAGCGACTGAAGTGAGTTCAGTGCTTCCTTACTTCCACAATTTCCTCCCAAAAAATTTCCATTCAATAATATTTTCCCAAAACAATACTCCATTATTGCCTTCAAATCTTTGGAAAAACATTTCAAACATTCCCAAGATTTCAAATTCCCAAATCCTTTTGTTTATATTCATTTAAACACCTTTTAAATTCCCGGGACTTAAATTCTAGTTTAATCTAATTTTAATTATATTCCTTTTTATTTAAAAACATACTTAAACAATTTTATTTGGTTATAAACCACTCTAGTTTTAAATTTTTATTCAACTATAGTATTAACAACCAAACATCCAAATATATATGTATAATAATTTCAGAAAAATATTTCTTTTATGTCAAAATATAATTTTGGGTAAAATTATTTCATTTACCCTACTTTAAAAACAATACTGTGTCGGTCTACCTTGAAATCTAGAGTTTTGTGTTTGGTGATTCCAGTGGAAATGGAAATACTCGGAATTTATTCTGAGAAAATGGAAGATAGTTCGAAAACCGTTTTCAAAGGGGTTTGAAAGTGAAAATATATCTTGTAAAGATATTTTGAGGTAAATAAATAATTTGGGAAATTATTTATTGGTTGATGGTTGTTTGTGAATATTAATTGATAGTTAAATCACCGACTACCAATATTGGACAAATACGTTGATCGTTTCGAAGAGACCGGGATCGAGATTTATTTCTCGAAAACCACTTCGATCCGGTTTGTACGTTTTCATGAAAAACGATTTTGGATTCGAAGATGGAGCAGTGAAGTTCAAGGGCTAGTCGCTACTAATCCTGAGGATATTTCCAAAATGGATGTAGTAGGAGTGGTGCCTTCGGTTCCGTTCGAACCCGGGACGGACTTGTATGGATGAATGCTTGCGAAACATCGTCAGGTGGACGATGGGCATTCTAAGGGATATGTTCCTAAAGGTAACGCTTAGCCTCAAGCCTCACCAAATGGGAATGACTGAAAATCAGTGGTTATGCAGCAAGGCAGGTGGGTAGCACCCAAGCAGGGTGAGGTCATTCCTGTCTAGATGTCCCTTTTTATTTCGGCTTAGTGGGCAGTTGTTGATCCCAACCGTGGGGTGATCTCACTCGGGATTATCCAGTTAGGGGTAGTCCCGGTCTTGTGTTGCAGGGGAGAGGGCGTACTCCTCAGTACGGTGATCTAGGCCCCGTACTGTGACAAGTGGTACCACAGTGCCTAGTCATTAGTTGGAGATCCATTTTTCCCTACGAGCCTTGTACGAGTTTTGTTTGTATTACCCACTCTATGGCTAGTAGCTGGAATTTAATCATGTAACAATTTCGGCTATTTTATAAGTATTTGTATATAGACCCTATTATAATATCAAAGGATTTCTATAAAAATTGTTTTAGCTATCGTAAGGTAAAAACCCGACATGTTTATTTGTGGCGTGGTCTTACGAGATGCTTTTGTTTTCAAAGGATTTTTGAAACTTTAATAATCAATTGGGTGTGATATTCTCACGCTGGTATTCCAAACTGACTCGGGTGTTATTTAATTGTAATGCTCGGGTCAGACTGAGTATTATAGGATACAGGAGATGATGTTGTGGAGCTCAGGAGACGAGAAGGATAACGATACGTACTCCCATACTTGTTTATATATATTCCGCTATGTTGAGTTGCTGTGTATCCATTTGTATGTTATTGATGTTGAACTATGATTTGATGTACTCTGATGATGTAATATATGTAAACAGATATATTTGATTTTTGAGTAAAGATTATTTATTATTTATTATATTTTATTCCGCTGCGATGGTTAGATTCTGTTGTTGTTTTCTATTTTCTTCTTCTACCTCTTCTTCTTTGACCCAAATGGTTCGTATTTCTGTGCAACTGGAGTTAATTGGTGTAGAATAGTGTTGACTCAAGGGGTACGGATTTGCGGGCTATTACACTTAATTAATTAATCAACCCTCCGTTATTCATCTTAATCAATCACCCTGGATTAATTAATTTTCAATTACGTTCAAGTAATTATCCTTAATTCATTTCACGATATTAACTGTTCTTATCCCAAATCAATAAGAAATCTTAATTACCTCAGGAATTAATTAACTATTTTAATTACATTAGTCCATAATTACTTATATTAATTAACTTCTCATAAGTCACTTGTATTGATTTATTTTCTTAACTAATCAATCTATATTTACATCATTGATTATATAGATTAATGATTTTTCATTTACATTTCAATTTATTCAGATCTAATTTTAATTATATTAAATAAATAAATCATTAATTAAACCATATATATTAGTCATTCTTGATTTATCTCAACAGATGATTAACTGTCTTTTATTTACTTTATTAAATAAATTAGTCACTCCTTAATTAATCATTTTAATTAATCTCTTGATTAATTCCACATGGTAATTATATTTTATTAATTCCATTAAGCAATTATTTATCAACCCACCAATGATTATTCCAATTAATTTAAACCCAATTAATTAACCCAAATCATAAATTAATTTAATTTATTAAGTATTCATTAAATTATCATATTTATTCAATGAATCACCAATCATTAAATCTTTATTAATTTTAATCGAAACCATTTTCTTATTTACGATTTAAGTTTAAAACCATTTAAACCCAAATACCTCGAGTCAAACAACAATTAACTCGAGAGCCAACCCAAAAACCAAAATTACTAGATCATCAGATACACATACAATCAATCCAATCATTCAACCAATTATTTAAATCTAACCATTTAAACATAAAAATCAAAACAGAGTGAGATTTACTCACCTTTATTTTATTAGCATCCATTCCCAAATCCAGCTTGTTTCTTCTCAAGATTTGACCTTCTTTCCAATCGAGACTGCTTACAGTTTGGAACCAACCTGCCTCGCAATCATCTTCCTGGAACCAACCACCTCGCTATCCCAAAATCGTCGTGCTGCTACACCAAACTTACCGCCATCCCACGCGCCGCCTGCACACACACCTGCCTGCGCGCGTCAACTTTTTTCTTCGCGACTTTTTTCTCGACCACTAGCTCCCTGCCGCCTTCGACTTGCCTGCATCGCTGTCCATCCTACGCCGCCAAGCTTCGTCGCACAACTTCTAGCATCGTGCGTCCATGTCTTGCCTCGTCTGCCTTAACTGGCATCGACCTCGAACGTCGAAACCCACGACTCAAATGCTCTACCTCCGACCTCACCTATTTACGTGATGACCAAATTCCCATCGCCCTAGGTATTCGACACCCCCGTTGTTCGCGCGAGCACACTGCCCTAGAGCCGAGTTACGCCTCCCTCGCGCGTGCAAACGTCGATGATTTCTCTTATTTGGATTTGATTTTGAATTTGATGTCGTGGATTCGAACTAATTTGAGTTTGATTTTCTCTCTTTTTTTTGCTGTGGAATGAATTGATTTCGTTTCAAACTGAGAGGACAAAAAAAAGTGAGCACGATTTGTTTCTGTAGATTAGAGAGGGGATGAATAAATATCGGTTAGGGTTAGCTTCCCACGCATGCTTGCTTATATAATTAAATGAAAATATCCCGTGTCGCACCGTGAAATTTCGAACCCCGAATCAGACATGCCGACGGACGTTTATAAGGTTTTACCCGCATTCTGAACACAATGGAACGTGTTTCGAAAGCCAGATCGATCATATGCGCGAGTTATGGGAGTAAACGATCAATTTTAAATCAAATCGATTAAAATAGCTCTAAGCGTTTTGAACTGCCAGGGTCACACAACAACTCCGATTGCTATGAAAATTGAAATCCGATAATAACTAACTATTACAGATCCAATGAATCTGGTTTCATCAAATTCCGAAACTGTGCCTCAGAAGGCTATTTTTTAAATTCTAATTTAAATGATGTATTATTGAAATTGAACAAATTACCTTTAAATTAAATTTCAACCATTCTATTATCTTCAGTATCATCATTATAGATTTTATAAGCCTTCAAATTATTTTAAACAGGCTTAGAAATTTCTGATTCAACAATTTACCCAATTTCAATTATTAAATTCAATATTTAAACTATATAATTCAATGATTTAATTACCAAGTAAATATTGATATCTTGAATTCAAGTTAAAATTAACTTTTAAATATTTTAAAACCAATTAACTATTCAAATTTAAATTGTTAGAAATTCTGGATCGTCACATTCCTCCCCCTTTAAAAGAATTTCGTCCCCGAAATTACTAGTTAGGAAGAATGGACCAATACCCGTTTACCTTTTCTCCAAAACCAACAGTTTTATCAAAAGTTTCTCAAAATTTGAATTATCAAATTTTGAATTATCAAAAGTTTCTCAAAACTAATAGTTTTATGAAAAGTTTCTCAAAATTTGAATTATCAAAATTTGAATTATCAAAAACCAACAGTTTTATCAAAACCAACAGTCAAACAATCCCTTTTTACCCAATCATCTAAATTTTAATTTAAAACCAAAATTTGAATTATCAAAAGTTTCTCAAAATTTTTCTAACTCTCTAAATTTTCGTAAAATTTTGCCAGCGTCTCCTTTGCGCTGCTAGCTCGGTACAACTACAAAAGGCCTCTAAGGGCTAGAATCCATAAACACTCAACAGATAAGTCAACACAATATAAAACTATTACATAGTTTTACATATATCAGAGTTATAGAATATCAATACACATGACATACATACACACATCTGTCACTATATACATCAGAGATACAGTATACAACAACTACTGACACCGCGGAACTAGATAGATATCTACATACGTCTGGAAACTCCTGCTCCAAGCTCTCCAGAAACAAGGTCCAAAACCTATCACTTGGCTACTCATAAAAATTTGAGCACTCAAGTGTTTATGAAAAACAAAATATAAACTCCGGGTCGGACATGGGTCTGGTATGAGTAAACGGTTTAAATTGTTTAACTTTGAAAACATTTGAAAATAAAGGTATCACGTAAGACTTCCCATAAATAAATACGGGTAAGTTTTTACCTTACGCTAACCAAAACATTTCATAGGAAATCATATGATATTATAATAGTGTCTAGGGTTTTCAAGTAAATAGAAAATAGCCGAAATTGTTACATGATTAAATTCCAGCTACTAGCCACAAAAGTGGGTGATACAAATCAAAACCGTAGGGTCTCGTAGGGAAAATGGATTTCCAATAATGGCAGGGCTACTGGGGTACCGCCCGTCACAGTACGTGGCCTAGATCACCGTACCGAGGATCACTCCCGACCCCCTACAACACAAGACCGAAACCATTCCTTACTGAACAGTACCGAACAAGATAAACCCTGTGGTTGTAGCTAGCAACCGCCACACAGCCGAAATAAAAAGGGACATCTAGACAGGGGAAATATCTTGTCCTGCTTGGGCATGACCAACCTAACCTTGCTGCATCTCCCCTGTTTTAGCCATTCCCGGTCGATGAGGCTTGAGGCTACGATTACCTTTACAGAACATATTTCTTAGAATGCTCATCGTCCGCCTGATGATGTGCTGAAAGCATTCAATCCATACAAGTTCGTTCTGGGTTCGAATGAAACCGAAGGCATTATCTCGTCACACGCATTTTGGAATCACTCTCAGAGTCAACAACGATAACCCTTGCATTCTGAAAACACCATCTCGATCTTCATTTCAGAATTCACGACCTAACGTTTAAATTGGATCGATGTGGTTTTCGGAATATCAATTGGATACCCGATCCCAGTCTCATCGAAATCCAAACGCTATTTTAAAGGCCAAGTTGTCTTATTAACTTAAACAGTTTAAGTAATTTAAATTCAACAATTGAATTAACATAGCATTTATCACAGATGAATCGTACACAATTATACAGATATATCATAGCATATCACAGAGCATCACAGAATATCATCAAATAAATATCACAATCAGATATTCTACACAACAATCCATAAGCAATCACCTTTAAATTCTCCTTGTAATGAATTCAATCTAAATTAATTACTTGAGAATTTATCTCTTAAACATGTTTAATTGATTACTAATAATCAAGTAATTACTTATTCCATTTCAAATTATTTAATTAATTAATCATTTCTAAATTAACTATTAAATCTTAATTATTTCATTACTTACTTATTTTATCCCACACCATTTAATTAATTACTTCTTAATCGATTTGTTTAACTTTAATTAACCATTTATTAATAACCTTAATTATTAATAAATGAAACTTAATTACCTATTTATTTACTGCTAATTACCTAATTAATCATTTATTAATAAGTAGTTAAATTACTTAATTAATTGACTATTAACCATTTTAAAATAACTTAAGTAGTTAATTGCAATTTCATTTATTACTTAAACATCGATTGATCCATTGCTAATTACAATTAAAAAGTAATTATTCTAAATTGTTTTCTAAGATAATTAATTAATTACCATTCAGTTTAATTTACACTTTAAAGCTCTTAAATTTTAAAATTCAATTAATTTTTAACTTCCAACTTTAAATATTAATTGAATTTGTATTTACTTAAATTAATCACTTAACAATAATTAAGTGTTAAAACATCTTGAGATATTAACTAAAAATGAAAACTTATATTCCATTCTTATCCCAACAGTTAAATCTTAATTAACTGTAGAATTAAAGCTTGTAGAAAACAGCTTTCTTAACTTCACCTTAATATACATTAGTGCAATTAAGGATAACCCGAGCCTTCCTGCTAAAAACTCGAGTACGACTTCGAGTTAACCATCCAAATCACCCGTGCCCTTCCCCTTACTTCTTCTTCTCCCCTTTCTTTTTATTTTCCAGTAAGTTTAAATTAAAGCAAAGTTAATTAGTATCAAGAATCTTACGCGATCCAACTCGAGACTAACTCCGTTATACTCGAGCACGACACGATCCACACCCTTCACGAAACTGACATCCATCACCGCTGCCGTGCACGTGCACAGCGGCGACTCCCATCTACGGCGAACACCAAAATCGATGACAAGAAGCAAATGGTTCACAAGCTCGAAATCAAACTTCAGATCGCCTAAAGAAACGAAATAAAAAAACAGCAGGTCACTCGAATAGCCGCAAACATACCCATCATCTAAAACGCCTCGCCACCACCTCTTAGACCACCGGAGACTCCAAAAGGTCGTCCACGCCTCGACAACACTTCCCGCTACCCTCCACCAAAGCCACGAACAACTCGATCGCATTATGCTGACGAACTCGACACCTCACAGACACGATCCCTAAACCCTATTATGATCACATACCCAAAACTCAAGTAATTTAAAAAAATTCTGATAATTTTCATGGATTCACAAGGGCTTAATCTTGCTTCAAGTCAAGTTACATCATTTATTATTGATTCAATCTCCATAAATTAGTAAAAATGTAGTTTTTAATCACCTATGAACTGCTCATGAATTTCCGTTGTAAAATCCTCATTTTTGTTTTTAAAAAAACATAAGTTTCACTCAGCTTTCAATTTATAACTTGAATTAGATCTTTATAGAAGTTGAATTTATCAATGTATTCTTTTATTTCTTGTAAAACCATGTTACAACAACCTACCTCTCAACAGATGATTTAAACAACTTGCTAATCTTAGTTTTAGTTTTAATACCTTGTTTGATTGGAACATCAAGACTCAATATAGGTTAGCAGCAAATAATTTTAGGTTTGAACCAAATGTTCACCCTGTATCAATCTTAAACAGAGAAATATATACCTCACAGGCAAATATTTAAGATTAAACATATATCACAAGATCACAAAACTCCTTAAGTGTTTGATTAAACTTAAAACTTTAAGAATTTAGTTTACTCACTTGTCAAATTACTGTTGAACAAGAAAGCATCTTGCTGCCTTGAGAGTTGCAGTTGAAAACTGCCTGGAGTTTTATTCTTGAATCTGTCCTGAATTTTATTTTATTTTTCTGTATTTGATTTTAAACTTGAGATTTGTTAGCTTTTCATCTTTGCTTTTTCTCAAGTTTTTCTAAGGTTTTCTGATCGAACTAAAGCAGATGCATATATTTAAATACAAGATAACAGTGCTTAAGGGAGGTGTTATCTGGTTATACTGTTTCCTTGGCTTTACTTTATTTAACCAGATCTGATTAATATTTTGAAATGACAAAATAATGGGCTGAAATGAAAGCCATTAATGTCTGGTTTCCTACTTAGTTTACATTTTATAGTTATGTTGTACTAGATATAAAGATATTGGTTTGTTGACTATCACTTTGCAGGCCAGCTTGGCTTGTACATGAAGCTTTATTTTGTCTTGTTATTTTTATTTGGAAACATACATTTTCAGTTTGACTTTGGTCATGTAGATGTAGATATTTCGCATGAAATCATTTTTGTTCATTTCTTCTAGTTGAAATAGTTTATATGCATATGTTTGTATTTGGTCTTATATTACATTTGGTTTTATTTTACTGATATACTTTGTTCTTGTTTTATTTTATACTTGTGTTTTGTTTTGTTTTTTTAGCTTTATACACTTAACAGATTGGCAATAGTTTTGTATATAAAGATATTTGTTCTAGCTTGAAAAATTCATGTGGTTAGTTACTTATATTGGTTTGTATTCGTATTTTAGCTATTAATATTTAAATGATATTCATCTGCTTGCTTACTTATTTATATTTTTATTTTATATTTTTATTATCAATATTTACATTATATTCTTAAGTTTTACTTATATTTAATATTTATATTTTATATTGATAAACTTTAATTTTATTTAAACATTGTCATTCACATCAATATATTTATTAATCACATGTTAATAAGACAAAGTATTGTAATTCAATCATATAAGATAAATTTTATTTCAATTGAATTATATAAGAACAATTTATTGTAAATATTATTGAGATTTATTTTAAATTTTCAAATTACTCTCCTTTTTAAAAATACAGTTTATATAAATAAATGGCGGTATTTCCAAATCATATTCATTTTAAGATAATCAAGCTACTTTTTATTTAATTAAATTAAATATATATTAAAATAAACGGGGCCAAAAATCCAGGGTCGTTACACTATCATTACAGACAACGGAACTCAATTCGAAAGCAAAGAGTTTAAAGAATTTTGTTAAGAGTATGGCATTGAAAAAAGTTTTGCAGCAGTTGCTCATCCAAAAGCCAATGGACAAGTGGAAGCCGAGAACAAAATAATCAAGTCTATATTTCAAAAGCGTTTGGAAAAGGCTAGAGGCAAGTGGTTAGATGAACTTCCAACAACACATTGGGCTTATAGAACCACCCATAAGTCCACGACTGGCCACATTCCATTCGCATTGGCTATGGCACGGAAGCTTTTATACCCGTAGAACTTGAAGTTCAGTCACATCGGGTAACTCATTACGAACCCAAGACAAATTGAGATCTTTTGCTGGAATCGTTGGACTTCATTGATGAAAAACATGAAGAAGCCGATTTAAGGGAGGTCGCATACAGACACCGAGTCGCTCGATATTATAATGAAAAGGCCGGCTGAGAGTCTTTGATGTGGGCGACCTCATGTTTTCCTGGTCCCGTTGCATCTGAATCGCATATGAGAAGGTCCATACGTCATTGAGAGGAGGCTTGGAGAGGGAACTTTCAAGCTAGCGACCGTTGATGGCGCGACACTCCCCCGAGCATGGAATAGTGAGCATCTACGGCATTATTATACTTAGTCTAATCCTTTTCTATCTTTGTTACAATTATTTTCAATATTTTTTTATTTCGTTGATTCTTAGTTTTCGGCATGTAATAAGATAATTTAGCTTGTTTTCATTAATAAAGGCTTGAATCCATTTTTCCATGAATTATTGATGTTTCCATGTATGATAATTCTATGGAAAAAAACTAAAGTTACATTATTATGTTTGACGTACGAACGCGCATAAAAAACTTAAAATCTCCATGTCCCTAGAGTGCGGACTGGAGTACTCTGAGTCTCCAAAGTGCGGACTAGAGTACAAACGACTTAAAATCTCCAAGTCCCCAAAGTACGGACTGGGCTACTCTGAGTCCCCAGAGTGTAGACTAGAGTATAAACGACTTAAAATCTCCTAGTCCTCAGACTGCGGACCGGAGTACTCTGAGTCCTCAAAGTGCGGATTAGAGTATAAACGACTTAAATTCTCCAAGTCCCCAGAGTGCAGACTGGAGTAATCTGAATTCCCTGAGTGCGGATGACTTAAAATCTCCAAGTCCCCAGAGTGCGGACTGGAGTACTCTGAGTCCCCAAAGTGCGGACTAGAGTATAAACGACATAAAATCTTCAATTCCCTAGAGTGCGGACTGGAGTACATTGAGTCCCCAGAGTGCGGATTAGAGTATAAACGGCTTAAAATCTCCAAGTCTCCAGAGTGTGGACTAGAGTATTCTGAGTCCCTAGAGTGCGGACTAGAGTATAAAGGACTCAAAATCTCCAATCCCCGGAGTGAATACTGGAGTACTTTAAGTCCCCAGAGTTCAGACTAGAGTATAAACGATTCGAAATCTACAAGTCCCTCGAGTGCGGAACAAAAATATTCTAATTACCCTTAGCATGAAATAGAGGACTTACAATTTCCAAAAAATCTCCGAGCTATATGGAAGTGAGTTGGAATTTATGTAACTCACAAGATTTTTGGTCTCGATCACAGTTATATAGTAAGCTGAACAATAAAAGTCGTTTGAAAGACAAAGGAACTAAATTTTATTTACTAATCCAAAATGAGGTCCTACTACAGCTCCTCCAAAACTCGAAGTCAAAAGTCTATCTACATTGACTATGAAAATAAATAAAAATAATTACATAATCTAAGCTAACTCTCGTTGAACGAATGTAACAGTTGGTTTATTTGGTTTCTTTTCCTCCTTCGATTTCTCAGACGACTCCTCCCCCATGCATTTTCATTTGGACGCTTTGCTTGATGGGGAAGTAACATCTGAGGGAGGATGAGGGACTTCTAGTGGCCTAGACCCACCAGGGAGGATGACCTTCAAAGGCCTATTCAAAGGATCATCTAGATCCACAACTCGAGGCTCGACTTTGATTTCAACTTTCTTTTTCCTCTCCCCTGCAAGTTGCTCCTTCATCCTCATTTTTGAAGTGTATCCAGAGGAGCCTGTAATCTCAATTTCATAATTTTCTTCAACGGGTGATGAAGTTTAAGACTTGTCCTCGTCAAGCGCCTCAATCACTTGAGCATCAGGACCAGGAGTCTCTCCTGCCTGAATAGCCTCGCTCACCTTCCCCTTCTCCTCCTTGGCGTCATCCCTCCTTGGAGTGGGCTCGGGGTCAAAGCGGCCTACACAAAATCATAAGAAACATGCGTTAGAATACAATAACCTCTCGCCGAAAACGACGGCTCTTGGAATTTTAAAAAGAAGAGTTATATATCGGTTTCTTGCTGACTCTCAACCGTCCGAGGAGTCTCACCCTCTGTAATGGGAGATAGAACATGAATGTCGAGGCCAGGGTATTTCGGGTCATAACCAACGTGTTGCTCGAACGGATCAAGTACTGGCCGACTAGCCGATTGAGTAGGGTGAGGAACTGGGGACCCAGTTCCAAACAGACCGGCAATGTCATCCTTTCCTTTTGACAAGGAATAACCTTTGTCGCAGAGAGCCTTCACTGCAGGCAGGTCTAAAGGCTCATTCCTCCTGAGAAATTCCTTTACCAAAGCCTTCTCGTCAACCTCCTCGGTGCCCGGCTCGACCTTTCTGATCTTTGTCAAAGTCTCCCACGCCTTGACTAGAGATTCAAGTTAACCCTCGCCTAGAAAGGTTAAGTCCTAATGCATGAGGACACGGGCATTGTATTTGTAATAAGCGAGTCGAATAAGCACTTGATCTCCTCCCTGCCAGCCTTCATAGCCACCTCAAGGCAGTAGTCAATCTCCGTGGATGATATTCTCTTGCCCTCTTCACGGGCTTCATACTTCAGCATCTCAAATTAAGAGAGTTTGTCGTCGAGCTTTGTCTTCAAGAGTCGAGTAGCAACAATTTTATCGCAATATCGTTGCGACTCTTCTTAAGTAGCAGTTTTTTCCTCTTCCTCTTTGAGGAGTATCTCTTCCAGCTTTTTGACTCGTAGGGCGAATGCATCCCTCTCCTTTTGAATGGAATCTTTCTCTAAAGCTAAGGCCCCACAGTGTTGAACCGCTTCGTCAATTTCTTTCTTATGTGACGATTCCAGACGATTAACAGCCTCCATTGTGTCTTTAGTGCTTTTTTGGGAAGCTTCGAGCTGCGACTTGTATAAAGAGAGCTCTTTGTCCTAAGCTTTAATGATATCTTTGTCGTGAATAGCTTTGAGCTTCAGGCAATCAATCTCATGTTAACGCTCGATAGAGACTTCTGATACTTTTTCAGCTAGATGGACAAACGCGTCATGTTGAACGTAAACGTCGTTGTTGCATGCAATGGCACTTTGTTTGATGTGTCCCGGAATGTGATGAATCGCAGGGAGAAATTTCAAACCATCGAAGCATATCATCGGGAATGTGGCCTTGAGCTCAGTAAGTCTTTCCGCTACCGACGGATCATATATTGGAGTGGGAGGAGGTTGCCTAAAGACTACAGATGTTTTATGGGGTTCCTGGGATTACGTGGTGCTAGATGAACCAGAATGTTGATCTTGGTGGGTCTCAGGTTAGGACCCCTTCTGTGCAGACTTCTCCCTTCCTTGCTCTGATAGGGAAGGAGGATCGCGAGAATAAGAGGACTGGTTGTAGGTTTTTCTTCAATAAGATGATTCTCGGGGGAGGTAGTCTCGATCGCCAATGTCATCTTTGTCTCGGCATTTGCGGAACCCGAATCCTGGCTAGAATGATGAAAAATAGATGACCCGCAAAGATGATCAAGTCTGTGAGTACGTCCCATGTCACCTTGCATAAAATTTGAATAACGACAAGTTAGCAAAGAGTAGAGTGATGGCTAAAATTTAAGTGCGAGGTAAAGTGCGTGTACCCGTGTGTGTCCTAGTGTTTCCCCCCCAAACGGACCAGTTTCTTTGTCTTTACTTATAGGAATTTTTTCTCCTTCATTTTGGGCTTGAGCGCCTGCATTTCCTCTCATGGGAAAATGAAGCTTAAGGGCTTCTGGATCATTGAAGCCACAGTTAAGCAAATCATCAAGAATAGTAAGGTTCGACAAGCCTTTTAAAGAACTCTCTAAGTGTTGAGGAGAAGGCTCTCTCTCCACCTGAGTGATTGTGATCTTAGAGGATCCACCCACTATCTTCTTCCTTAATTTGGAAGCCAATTATTTCTTTCCCTTCATAGGGGGAGGCGTTACTTCGATATCATGAGCCTCCATTATCGGCTTACGTGCGGGACTAACATTATCACCTAGTACTTTGGGCTCTTTAGCTTCTCTAATCTCGCCCTCCTCAGATGTGTCAGAGGCATCACGTGTTGAAGGCCCCGCTGGCCTTTTACCTTTGTCCAAGGCAGACCCAGCTATAGTCACGCAATGAGGAGGACTTATCCGGCGACCTTTCGCCAGCAATCCAAATCTAGAGAGTGATTCATTGGAAATAATAGATCTAATGTCTCGGTCTTCCGTGGGGATAGCTCGGATAGCTTCAACGGCTTCGGAATACTCGGAGCCTTCGGGAAGTGGGCTAATACATGTAAAAGTAGAAAAAGAGTTAGAAAAGGTGCAATTTCCTCCGAATACAAGTATTGATCTAGAAAAAAGACTTACTCCCTTCCGTCCATCTCCTTGCAAAGCCAGGGAGACAACGCACGTAGAACCACTCCTGCTTATACTGGGCGAATTTGCTCCACCCCCCGATTAGAATTTGACATTTGTTGTGTGCTTAAGAAATACAAATGATGGGCTATCTGATCGTCTCTTGAAACGATAAATATAGCGGATATCGCCAGGAGTCAGGAGCTTGAAAAGGACGCTCATGAAGTGAATGCACGTGCCATATACGAACGCATGACTATTTGGATGTAATTGCATTGGAGCGATCTCAATATACTATAACAGGTCGCGAAGGAAGGAGTTGAATGACGGCACGCTACCATCCCAGCACATAAATTTGTTGCAGGACGTATATCCGACTGGGGGCAGGTGAGGATGATCTTGTCCTGATGGAACCAACACAACGTCAAAATGAATCCCGTATTTTGAGCATATGCGACGAAGAGTGCTTTCGTTAATTCTCGATGCTTGAGAATCGACTGGATTGTCTAGAAAAATCGCTGCATCCAAGGCAACGGGAGCCAAGTCGACGGATGAGATCGTGGGGCTCAGAATATCATGTACATGAGTAGTCGACGGATTCGAAGTTCCAACTACTTCTTATTGAGAAGTTAGCTCAGGTCTATCTGAGACTATGGCAGAGCTGGATTTTCTAGACATCTTTAATGAATGCTGGATCTGTTGAAACACCTGTTTAAACTATACTTAAAAAACAATCGACATTAGACATAACAACAAAATACTCTCCTCGTGTGGTGTGTGAACTAGTGCAACCGTTCAAGTATAAGTGCCAAAGAATTACAAGTCATAAAGTTGATGAAATAAAGTTAAGCTTTGGACTTTCATCTTCGAAGACCGTCATCGCTGACCGTCTCCAAGAGCTTGTCGTGTTATGGTTTCTATTTTGAACTCGACATCAACATTATATGTCGAAAGTTATTATCTGTTTTAGTCAAGATAAGTTCAGGTTTATGGTTGACAAGACAGGGGAGTTATCAGTCTGGATTGTTCAATATGCTTGATTGTTTAATTCCTTTTCTGTATTTACTGTCTTATGTTCAGGCATAGGAAGTAAGTTAAGTCAACATGCTTTATGTTTAAGTTGAGATGGTTCTGACTGTTGTGACCCACTGACAGACTTAATGCCGAACAACATTGCAGAGACTCGACTATTTATTGCCTACTTCACTCTCCTACATTCCCTTTCCACCATTCGGCATGGAGTAAGTAATGCCGAGCCACAGCCATGCCGAGCCGCATCGCTCGGCGTGTTGAACCCAATGCCAACTTCCTTCCTAAACTCCCTCTCCATCGCTCGACACAGATGAGTCATTCGGCAAGTCATGCCGAGCGCATCACTCAGCACTTTTCCCTCAACTCCTACTTCTCTCCTGCACTCCCTATTACCTCGTTCGGCATAAGGCCGTCATGTTGAGCCATGGTTATACCGAGCCATATCGCTCGACATGCTAACCCCAACTTCAACCTCACTCCTACACTCCCTCTCCATCGTTCGGCATGCGGAAGTCATGTCGAGCCACAACCATATGCCTTCCTCCAACTCACTTCTTCAAACAAACTAAATACCTTCCTAGATAGCCAGTCAACCACCACTTCAACTCGCACACCGCCCTTGACCAATAGTCCCTACCCTCACCGATTCCTATTGGGCCGACACCCACTTCCTTCTTCCTCTCCATCTAGTCCTAAGGCACGTCTAAACCTTAGATCTATTTTCCATATCTACCGGACTTCCGTTATTCGTGAGTTAAAGGAACAACATGAATTCGAATCTTGTATAAAATCCTAATTGAAGAAAGTCGAACAATTGAGAAGTCCATACCTAGAAGAAAGGGTCGAAGTCTAATGAAATGTTCGATTGGAATTAGAATCAACTCAGGCTTGTCGTTAAGGGCAGTTGAGAGGCAATGTATCAAATTCGAAAGGGAAAGGGATGTTGAGGTGTTAGCAGACTCTGATGGGAGACGAGTTCGAAAGCCTTGTAGAGTGGTGATGAAATTAAAAGGGGAAAGAGGGAAGGCGAATAGACAGTGACTAGAAGAACCGGTCAAGGCGTCTCGGTCGTTCGTCTCGGTCGTTCGACATCATTGCTTCGTTCGGCATTCAGGGGCTCGTTCGGCATCCAATGCCTCGTTCGACATTCAGGGCCTCGTTTGGCATCCGATGACTCATTCAGCATTTAAGGGCTCGTTCGGCATTCAATGCCTCATTCGACATTCAGGAGATCGTAGGAAATCACTATCGAGAGGATAGGACAAGGGTTCAAAGAAAAGCGCAGAGTGCTCACAGTTCAAAGCGCATCATGTTGGTCCACACGATACACTTTGGGGGCAAGTGTTACACAGTTGTTTGACCATGTAACAAGAGGCTCGGCATAAATACCTCAGTCGGCACAGGCTTCGCTCGACGTACCTCCCCTCGCTTGGCACAATTCCTCGCTCGGTATAAAGCCTCTCTCGGCATAGAAAGGTCGCTCGGCACAATGCCTCGCTCGACACAATGCCTCGCTCGACACAATGCCTCGCTCGGCATGAAGCCTCACTCAGCATAAAAAGGTCGCTCGGCATGAAGCCTCGCTCGGCATGAAGCCTCGCTCGGCATGAAGCCTCGCTTGGCATTGAAAGGTCGCTCGACACAATGCCTTGCTTAGCATGAAGCCTCCCTCGGCATAGAAAGATCGCTCAGCATGAAGCCTCGCTCGGCATAGAAAGGTCGCTCGACACAATGCCTCGCTCGACATGAAGCCTCGCTCGGCATAGAAAGGCTGCTCGGCATCAATGCCTCGTTTGGTATAGATGAGTCGTTCGGCATAGGCGTCGCTCGATGCACCTCCACTCGTTCTGCATAGCACCTCTTTCGGTATACGGGTGCAGTTCAACATGCATCACTCGCTCGACATACCAATGTCATTCGGCCTGGATGTATGGCTCGGCATACGAGTGTTGTTTGGCACGGAAACCTCGCTCGGCATTCTATGGTTCGACTAACCTTGCTCGGCAATTGTCGCTCGGCATCTATGGCTCGGTGCGCAGAAGTTACTAATTGAGGGTTGAGGTACCTTGTCCTAAGCCCATGAGAGAAGTCCAACCCATCTTCGTCTATAAATAGAAGGGTAGGGGCACACTGAAAGAGACCTTTTTTGGAGAACACTGGGGAGACTCTACCGCTTTCAAGACTCTTTCTTTTCAGTTAGCACTTATACTCAAGTCATTATTGTATGGATTGTATCTATAATCAATCATTTTAGTGACCAATTCTGGTGCTAACGATATTTCATCGTATATGTGTTTAAATTAAATATTGATTTGAAATATATATACTTTGATTATAGATATATGTGTTTTAGAATGATTGATTTTGAATTATATTATATAAAGATCTTACTTGATTTTAAATTATAATATATATATATATGTAGATGTGTTTATAATATATATATATATATATATATTGATATTTGGATTTTTAAAAATATGTATATAGAGTTTTAAAATATAATATATAAATATTTTGATCTTTGTAATATATAGATTTTTTTTTCATGCCGGGAAGCTGCTTGGTTTTAGTATTGATTTTTAAATATGCTATATATAAAGATTTTTATTTTAATAAGTGTTTTAAATTACATATTGATTTTAATATAAATTTATATAGTTATATATATATATATATATATATATTTCATACAAATATGTATATATTATGTTTCGCCAATTCATGTCCGTCATGCTTCGCTTTGTTTGTTGAATTCATGTCCATCATGCCATGCTCTAAAATTTGTGCTTGGATTGTTGCATCTTGTTCTTGTTATCTCTAGCCTTGAAAGGTGAGCGATCACTCATGATTAACATTCTTATATTTAGTAAATTCAATTCACATGATATGACGATTGAAATATGCTATTAAATTTGAATTGTTAAGTTGTTTAAATTTCTAAATATGATGTACCGTTTCTTCCATTGTTCACCTATGACATATGACACCATAATCTATTTTCTATTTAAACTTGTTACTGGTGATATATGCCCGTTGTTGATATGTTATATCATTATCATATTTGTTCTCACTCTGCAAGTTTCCTGTTCGTTTAGAAATCCCTATGGGTTGAAATGATACATACCTGAACGATATTATAAATTAAGAGAAAATCATTATGGGTTGAAATGACAGACCTTAGCAATTTTATTGATTTGAATCTTTGGGATTGCGGGTTAAAATGATAAATATAACCAAAAATATAAAATTATCACGGATTGAAATGATAAATATCTGTATCACTTGACCATAGGATAGAAAATTATATACGGACATCGTTGTTCTATTTTTGAAAAATGATTTCCAAAGTTTTGAAAGGAAATATATGGGTTTTATTAAATTTTGATTTTTTGAATATAATACTAAATGTATATGCATAAAAAAATTAGATTTAAATTTATATATTTTGGAAATTTTAAATTTATAATTAAGTTTAAAAATTCAAAATTATAAAAGTTTACTTATAATTTTATTATTGTAAAATATATAATTAAGATTTAAAAATTGATTTAATAATAAAATATAATTTAACTAATATATATAATATTTAAAATTTGTATGTATTTTGAAATAGATCTCTGTAATAACTTCCATAAAATAAAGGTGGGAAAGAGAAATTAAGCTGACTTGTAATTTAATGTGTAAAGAATTGAATTGAAGAAGAATTGATTTGGACTTATTGATTGTGAGATTTCAAAGATATGACTTTATAATTTAATAACTTGATTTTTATTTAAAGGTGATTAAATGAATATTCCAATTTTAAATAAAATTGAATTTTAATATTTAATTTTAGTTTGTAACTTGAGATTTTATTCAAAGTGATTAGGTGAATATTTTCAAAATTATGTAAATTGAAATTGAATATTCAACATTGATTTAAATTTTAAATTTGAAATGTAACTAAAAATGATTAAGTGAATATTTTTAAAATTAAATAAAAATTAGAAGTTGAATTGTGAAATATAAATGAAATTTAAAATCATATCGATTATTGTAAAAAAAATTGAATACTTAAACCTTGAAAAACTATTGAATTGGAAGAGATTTAAATTTGATATCAATATGAATTAAAAATGGTTTCATTGAGAATTTGAACTGAATTGGGTTGATGAACCGAGATTAGTTTAAATTGAACTTTTGGAACTAAAGTTCATTTTGTGAAGTTGGAAGAAGCAATTCTAATTTTGAATTTATTTTCGATATAAACTCTTTTTATTATATAACTTTTTTAAAAAAATATAAACTATTTTAATAATTATTTTAATATATAAACTATTTTAATATATAAACTATTTAATATATAAACTATAGTGTGGTTATGATTTTTGGAAATGAAATTGATTTCGAAAGTGATATGATTTCGAAAGTGATATGATTTCGAAATGAATATGATATTATTTTAATATGAAGTATAAACAGTTTGAAATATAAATGACTACGGTGTTAAATAAGCGTTTGTGTAACGCCCGAAGATTTTTCGACTCTCGAAGATCCGACATCGACACTCACTTTATCGACTGCCGAGAAATCAAAGGCCGAAAAACCGAGATGTTATGGGTTTTAAAAAGAAAAGAAAAGAAAGAAGAGAGAAAAAGAAGAAAGAAAAAGAAAAATAGAGAAGAAGAGAAAATAGAGAGAAAAGAAGATAGACGATTTTTAGAAAACAGAGAATTAGAAAAACAGAAGATAGAAAATTTTAAAATAGAAGAAAATAGAAGAATTTTAAAAATAGAACGGACAGAAAGGAAACAACAGAACAACAACAGAATCTCACAATTCGCAGCGGAACAACATATAATAATAAATGAATAATCTTTAAACAAAGAATTATATCAGTTATTACATTACATACATTTCATTACATCATATCATCAGAGTATACAACATCAATAACATCAAACAGTGCAGCGGAAAAAGAAATACTATATAAGTAATATGCCATGCCATCCAGCTTGCCTCCAGCAACTCCAGAATATCCAGAATATCCTGATAAACCTAACTCTTGACTGCCCGTGTGGAAATTAGTGGGCACCCAGAGTTTAGGAAGGAAAACAATAAACTCCGAGTCAGTCATGTGACTGGTGTGAGAACTCAAAACAGTTTATTTAACTTTAAAAATCAAAAAGAGGAATATTTTTAAATTCAATTCGCAATGCTTTTAAAAATGAGACTACCATAAGACCTCCTGCCACACACACAATGCAAACGCAGACTTGGAGAAGATTTCTTCTTATGATAGTCAAACATGCTTGATACGCATTTAAAAAGAGCATTTGATATTATTACTAGTGCATAGTGTAGAACAAATCCTTTCGAAAGTAGAATATAAATCTTAGCCAGCATAGGTACCATTATATTATGCCTACTAATAGCTACCATATTAAATGGCAGGTTCTACAACTAATACCGTACAAGTCACGTATTGTTTCTTTGGATTTCCAACAAATGGTCAAGCCAAGGAACTTCCCATTGCCACTGAGAATGCCTCTGGAAAGACACCCCCGAGAACCAAACCGGATCTCTGCCAACACAAGGCCGGGTTACCCCTAACTGGGTAACTACTGACACGAGCACGCCATTCCCCGGTCCTTTAGGACCTTTTCAACCGAGCGCTCGATATCCAACATCACACCATAATAAATAGAGTGTTTTCAACATGAGTAAGTATCTGGGCTCCATACCATGATACCACCCCTTTCCAGAAGGAAATGCACATACCCTAAGGGGAGCTACAGCAACCCCTAATAACCTTGCCGTATCTTTCCTGTTTTGACCATTTCCGGGATGTGAGGCTCGACGAAGTCACGTCCACAAAAACATACTTTATACAAAAGCCATGCTTTGGGTCAACAAATGATCAACACAATGATCACTAAGATAGACGATCAAATAAATGATCCTATCACAAATAATCAACACAATGATCATTTCAGCATCACTCAGCATGTCACATTACCAAAATGGGATATATCGCTGATAACTTCAACTATATAACCTTTGAGCTCGTACGTCTCAAAGAAGGGTGTTAAGCAAAGAATAAATTCTCCGCCACCAACAGAAATATATTTGAAAGAAATCGGCTTTATATCTCAAATTGTAATGTCAGGCATACAATCCATACAAGTTTGTTCCGGGATCGAACAAAACCGAAGGCACTTCTTACGAAGCCCTTGCAATCCGGATATTCACAATCCTGATCGGATTTCCCATCACTTATGGAATCTCTATACCAGGTGCGACCCAGTGCAGAGACAATCGATAGGTCATCCTATCGCTCTCGCAAATACCGGTCTTCAACACCGATCTTCAAATGCAATTCACAACGACGTATCACATATTTGGAATGGGTTATACGACCCCATGGTCCTTTCCCGGTTAACCCGAATAGTGAGCGCTTATTCAAAAATAAGTGTGCATTCAAATTCAATCAATTCACATCAAATACCCATTCAAAGGGAAATATTGATAGTCGGTTATTGAACTATCACTGGATATGCATACATCACCAGATTCCAAATAATTTTCCAAATTATTTATTTTCCAAAATATCTTTACTAGATATATAGTTTCAACACTTCAAAAATAAATCAATATTTATTTTTAACCAATTTCACTTTTCACATATAAATTCCATAATGAATTTGTATTTCAAAATATTCGTGCATATACGATTTCAATAATTCATTTCAATTTATCTTTAAAAAGATAAATTCTAATTTTTTCACTTCATATTGGAAAACATTTCCATACTTATTAAAAATAAGTAATTCACAAATCTTTTTATTTTCAACACTTAGAAAATATTCAATATACTTAAATCGAATTAAGTATATATTTCATTCTATTAAGGAAATCATTCACTTAAACATATTTATTTGGGCCAAAACGAATGTTACGTAAAACATCGTTACGACAACCCAAAATCACTAGTATAGGGATTCGAAGTTAAAATAGATATATAAATCCCAATACTATACAAAAACATTTCCTTTCGGAAATCATTTACTATAACCACAGTGTTATAGTCCACTATTTCCTTTTATTTCTCGAAAACGTCTATTTCAACAATCAATGTTGAAATCTATGGTTTCGAATCTCAACACATTTAAAACATCGTTAGATCGTTTTAATTCTATTTAAAATATCACATTCAAAACATTTCTTTAACGTCTTATTCACTATTCAAAAACGTGAATATACTATGTTCACAAATTCCATTATTTCTATTCTTTTTAACTTAAAGGATTATTCACTGTTTACAACGTGAATATAACTCCATTAATAGGTTATAACAATTAACTTATCAAAATAAGTCGTTTGCGAATTTATAAGACAACGTTTATAAATTCCATTTCCATTTATTTCATAACAACTTCCTTTATAAATCTTCTTTATTTACCTATTCGATTTATAATCTTAATTATAAACCAAAAGTCCAAATTATAAGTCAAACACTTATAATTTATTTATTTGCAAAAATCGTTCCTTTGAACTTTACAAATTTTATAAACCTATTGTTTATAAAATTCCATTTATAACTTCACCGTTATATAATTCTATAAATTTCATTCATTAATGAATTTCATTTTCACTTCATTCAAACACTTATAAAGACTCGTTTTATAATGTCAATATTTCGATTTATAAATATCCGTTTATAAATCTCTTAATATAAATCAATTAATATTATTCTTTAAAACATCTTTAATTTCCTTTATAATTTCATCATTTCGATTTATAAAATAATCAAATTTTATAAATCCTATATTTAAACTTTTATCATATATTCAAAAATCCAATCTAAATTATTTTATAAAATCATTAGTTCATATTTCTCAAAAATCGACCTTTAATCGTATTTCTAAAAATCAGCTTTTTAACTATATTTCACAAAAACCATAATTTTTATAACTTTAAAAATTATAACGTTTATTTATTTATAATGGATCAATTCCAAAAATATAGCATATTCTCAAAAATCACTTTTAAAATCATTTTAAAATCCCAAAATCTGGGTCCAATGATGCTACACATCAAATAGTCAATCACGACTAACAACGATATCATATATCGATATGATAATCCATCAAATATCAAAATATCTGAAATAAAATAAATACTGTTGAGGAATCCAGTTGGATCCCTCCAACCTGTTTCCTGCATCCAAAAACATTAGCACAATACCAATTTCGCTGCAGTACGAAATTATCGCGGTATATGTTCTTATTTAATATTATCCGCTTACTAACGGCGTAATAGGATCTCATCCGCTAAACAAAAAATGCGGGAAATCAACAACTGCAATATATACATATGCCAATATATATATATTGATATTATATATAATACCAATTTCACTGTTTATGAAATATTCGCGGTATATGTTTTTATTAAATAACATCCGCTTACTAACGGCGCATAATGTCTATTTTAACAATCAATAATTTACAGTCATCATTCAAACATGCATTCAAATATTTTAAATCTAACTATTTAAAATAAAATCGAAACTGATTCGATTGAGTGAGAAGTTCTCACCTTGATTTTAAATTCCGTTTTAGCTTTTATTTCGAATAAAATTAAACGTGCGTTTAATTTTACCCGAAATTCTCACTAACTCCAAACGACTCCAAACCAACTCCATCGCGTAGTGCTCGTCCATACGATTCCAACGCAACTGAGTTTGCATTTTTTCGACCTCGTATGAAAAAGATACGAATTTTACAAGTTTGCACGAATTTAAATCAACTATTTTCAACATAACTTTAAAACTATAAACCTCAGCAAATCAGGACCCTCCATCCCCAAAATCTACGGCTCCCCCCTTTTCTCCTACATCACGCGCCTCATCTCCAGGAGAACACGTAGAGGCCGAACCCGTTTGTAGAACTAGGGTTGAATTATTCTCCAAAATCACTCGACGATATCACGATCAGGAACTTGCACTCGACTCGCCATGCTCCCCTCTACCCACGGCCTCAACAAGAGCAAGCTCGGCCCCATGTTTTGCGTGGAAATGCGTGCCGACCTGATGGTGAACGGCCTCACCTAGCTCCTCCTCCTTTGCACCATTTCCGATCAACTCCGTATGAAATCAAAGCTCTCTTCGTGCTCTCCAACCTTCGTGTTGAACACATCGGCTAAATCTTGATGGATTGGAAGAGATTAAGGATTGAAATTGGGACAATTCTGGCCATTGAATAATTAGTGGCGGCTAGGGTTGAATTAGGGTTAGGTTTTGTTTTTATTTTCTAAGTTATGAAGAGTATGGTGTATTTATAGAAAAAGCTAGCGTAAACACTATTCATCCCGGAAATTCCGAACTCCGATTTAGGCGCCGTAACCAGCGTACCTAGGGTTTACCCCGCGTTCCGGACACAATGGAACAAGTTTCGGAAGCTAATTCGGAAGTATGTGCGAGTTATGGCTATAAACGCTCAATTTAAATTAAACCGATTTAAGTCGATTTCTAGGCGTTTTAATTTGTATCGGACAAACGGTAAATCCAATTGACTTGAAATTTGAAACCTTACAATAATATCACATTACGGATCCGATGAAACTGGTTTCGTCGAATTCCGAGACTTTTTGAAAAATGGCTATTTTGACTCGCCAAATTTAAATTAAAAATAAATCGATGCGTTTCGAGCTGCCACGATCAAACGATAGCTCCGATTGACACGAAAATTGAAATCTGGTAATAACTAACTATTACGGATCCAATGAAACTGGTTTCGTTCAATTCTGAGACTGTTCAAAAATTGACTATTTTACAGTCGATTATTAAATATTAAAATATTCAATTCTCACAAATTAACTTTTAATTCGATTTTAAAAGTTTTAAAATATTTCTATAACTCCAGTATGATTAAATAAAATTTTCCAAATTATTTTCAATCATATTTAACTCAATTTTTAATTATTTCCATAATTTAACATATTAAATTATCGATTTAATTATCCAATTAAATCCAATAATTCAAATAAAAATTTATTTGACTTAAAAATTCACTTATAAATATTTAAAATTAATTAAATATTCAAATTTAAATTATTAAAAATTCTGGGTCGTTACAATCTTTCCCCCTTAAAAGAATTTCGTCCTCGAAATTACAAGTAAGAAAAGTTACAGAATCTATTAATTTTCCAAAATTCATAATTAAACTTCTTACAATAACTTTACTAAGTTTTCAAATCATACTTAGTTATCTTTTCAAAAACAAACTATATCATTTAACTTTCAATTCCAAAATCAAAGTTAAAGTTTTCAAAATTTTTCTAAATTTCTTAAAATTTTTCTAACGCCTTAAATTTCCGGAAAAATTCGCCATGTCTCCTTTGCACGGCTCGATCCGAAAAAAAAATGACAGTATATATATCACAAATATACATCTCATCAAGTAATGAGGCATCCCGAAGGGAAAAAAGTGTAAAAGTGCGATATTTAATCCGAGATATGTACCTTATATTTTATTAGCGAGCATATACGGCTAATATAGCGCTAAAGCGAACTCCAAATGCGAAGCAAACGCGATCCGCACCTACTAAACTCAACAAACAACATGAGAATCATGCATATATGAAAATAATCTCAATATACAACATATAGCAACATATCAACTATATATGTCACATAGCAAATGCAACCAAAGCAATATATATTCAACCAACTATAATCTATATCCAATAAACATTTATTCTTATTCTCATTATATTCAATGAAACAGATTTTCACTTAAATCATATTTGATTCATTAACATTGGATTTTATCAACATTCATTCTCAATTCAATTAGTTTACATTTACTAATTAAATCTAATTCACATTCAATTCTATTCAAATTTATTTACTTTCTAATTTGAATTCAATTACATAGCTTTAAATTTCGCTAATTCACTTTCATTCATTTTTTTATTCAACTTCTAATAACATTAGATTTTAATGAATTAATACTTTCATTCATTATTTTATATCAACTTAAATTTACATTTAATTGATTAACATTCAATTCATTCAATTTCTAAAGTTGAATTTCATTCACATAACTTAAGTTCATATTTCTTTTAATCTACTTGATTTATTTACTTCGATACCAAAATCAATTCCATTCAACAACACTTAAGTTATATTCCATTTAACTTTAAATTCACTTCTTATTTACAACTCATATTCATAAATATATTCATATAGTTTCACTTCTTATATATATAAGTTTATTCACAATTGTAAATCACTTTAATTATAACTCAATTCTTATAATTCTTTTGCTTATACAATTATTCTTTTATTTAGATTATTCAAACAACCTAACAATCAACTTATATACCCTTTAACAATTCTGAAAAATTATTCCTTTATATATAAAATATAATCAAGGCAAAATTATTTCATTTACCCAATTTAAAATCAATATTATGTCGAATTGTTCTATTCAAGTGTTTAGAAACCCCTTCGGCAAAGTTGTACATACCGTGCTGAGGAAGGTTCATATGCCACTCAATAAACCAATCATCACAATATAAAACAATTTTATATTCACTAACAAATACGCTCTCATAGCTATTATTACACTCAACTCATTCTAGAGTACTACTGACTCTATCTCTAATGAGTAATACCCTACAGAACCATGGTTGTCGCTTAACCATCAGCTCTGATACCAAATGTAACGCCCGAAAGTAGCGGTCACAACCGGTAGGCTTTTCAACCATCCCAGCCCCACCGTGGCTTACACTGATATCCCAAACTTGCTTTTACGGCCAGCCTTTCGACTGTCACAGCTTACGCCTAACCAACCCCCTAAAAGAGGATGTGTGGGAGTAAGAGTCTCCCGTTCGCCACCTAACCGCGAAGCGAGAACCCCCCATCACATAGCCCAATAGCTTAACAAGACTGGTGTGAGTACTCAAAACAGTTTATTTAACTTTAAAAATCAAAAAGAGGAATATTTTTAAATTCAATTCACAATGCTTTTAAAAATGAGACTACCATAAGACCTCCTGCCACACACACAATGCAAACGCAGACTTGGAGAAGATTTCTTCTTATGATAGTCAAACATGCTTGATACGCATTTAAAAAGAGCATTTGATATTATTACTAGTGCATAGTGTAGAACAAATCCTTTCGAAAGTAGAATATAAATCTTAGCCAGCATAGGTACCATTATATTATGCCTACTAATAGCTACCATATTAAATGGCAGGTTCTACAACTAATACCGTACAAGTCACGTATTGTTTCTTTGGATTTCCAACAAATGGTCAGGCCAAGGAACTTCCCATTTCCACTGAGAATGCCTCTGGAAAGACACCCCCGAGAACCAAACCGGATCTCTGCCAACACAAGGCCGGGTTACCCCTAACTGGGTAACTACTGACACGAGCACGCCATTCCCCGGTCCTTTAGGACCTTTTCAACCGAGCGCTCGATATCCAACATCACACCATAATAAATAGAGTGTTTTCAACATGAGTAAGTATCTGGGCTCCATACCATGATACCACCCCTTTCCAGAAGGAAATGCACATACCCTAAGGGGAGCTACAGCAACCCCTAATAACCTTGCCGCATCTTTCCTGTTTTGACCATTTCCGGGATGTGAGGCTCGACGAAGTCACGTCCACAAAAACATACTTTATACAAAAGCCATGCTTTGGGTCAACAAATGATCAACACAATGATCACTAAGATAGACGATCAAATAAATGATCCTATCACAAATAATCAACACAATGATCATTTCAGCATCACTCAGCATGTCACATTACCAAAATGGGATATATCGCTGATAACTTCAACTATATAACCTTTGAGCTCGTACGTCTCAAAGAAGGGTGTTAAGCAAAGAATAAATTCTCCGCCACCAACAGAAATATATTTGAAAGAAATCGGCTTTATATCTCAAATTGTAATGTCAGGCATACAATCCATACAAGTTTGTTCCGGGATCGAACAAAACCGAAGGCACTTCTTACGAAGCCCTTGCAATCCGGATATTCACAATCCTGATCGGATTTCCCATCACTTATGGAATCTCTATACCAGGTGCGACCCAGTGCAGAGACAATCGATAGGTCATCCTATCGCTCTCGCAAATACCGGTCTTCAACACCGATCTTCAAATGCAATTCACAACGACGTATCACATATTTGGAATGGGTTATACGACCCCATGGTCCTTTCCCGGTTAACCCGAATAGTGAGCGCTTATTCAAAAATAAGTGTGCATTCAAATTCAATCAATTCACATCAAATACCCATTCAAAGGGAAATATTGATAGTCGGTTATTGAACTATCACTGGATATGCATACATCACCAGATTCCAAATAATTTTCCAAATTATTTATTTTCCAAAATATCTTTACTAGATATATAGTTTCAACACTTCAAAAATAAATCAATATTTATTTTTAACCAATTTCACTTTTCACATATAAATTCCATAATGAATTTGTATTTCAAAATATTCGTGCATATACGATTTCAATAATTCATTTCAATTTATCTTTAAAAAGATAAATTCTAATTTTTTCACTTCATATTGGAAAACATTTCCATACTTATTAAAAATAAGTAATTCACAAATCTTTTTATTTTCAACACTTAGAAAATATTCAATATACTTAAATCGAATTAAGTATATATTTCATTCTATTAAGGAAATCATTCACTTAAACATATTTATTTGGGCCAAAACGAATGTTACGTAAAACATCGTTACGACAACCCAAAATCACTAGTATAGGGATTCGAAGTTAAAATAGATATATAAATCCCAATACTATACAAAAACATTTCCTTTCGGAAATCATTTACTATAACCACAGTGTTATAGTCCACTATTTCCTTTTATTTCTCGAAAACGTCTATTTCAACAATCAATGTTGAAATCTATGGTTTCGAATCTCAACACATTTAAAACATCGTTAGATCGTTTTAATTCTATTTAAAATATCACATTCAAAACATTTCTTTAACGTCTTATTCACTATTCAAAAACGTGAATATACTATGTTCACAAATTCCATTATTTCTATTCTTTTTAACTTAAAGGATTATTCACTGTTTATAACGTGAATATAACTCCATTAATAGGTTATAACAATTAACTTATCAAAATAAGTCGTTTGCGAATTTATAAGACAACGTTTATAAATTCCATTTCCATTTATTTCATAACAACTTCCTTTATAAATCTTCTTTATTTACCTATTCGATTTATAATCTTAATTATAAACCAAAAGTCCAAATTATAAGTCAAACACTTATAATTTATTTATTTGCAAAAATCGTTCCTTTGAACTTTACAAATTTTATAAACCTATTGTTTATAAAATTCCATTTATAACTTCACCGTTATATAATTCTATAAATTTCATTCATTAATGAATTTCATTTTCACTTCATTCAAACACTTATAAAGACTCGTTTTATAATGTCAATATTTCGATTTATAAATATCCGTTTATAAATCTCTTAATATAAATCAATTAATATTATTCTTTAAAACATCTTTAATTTCCTTTATAATTTCATCATTTCGATTTATAAAATAATCAAATTTTATAAATCCTATATTTAAACTTTTATCATATATTCAAAAATCCAATCTAAATTATTTTATAAAATCATTAGTTCATATTTCTCAAAAATCGACCTTTAATCGTATTTCTAAAAATCAGCTTTTTAACTATATTTCACAAAAACCATAATTTTTATAACTTTAAAAATTATAACGTTTATTTATTTATAATGGATCAATTCCAAAAATATAGCATATTCTCAAAAATCACTTTTAAAATCATTTTAAAATCCCAAAATCTGGGTCCAATGATGCTACACATCAAATAGTCAATCACGACTAACAACGATATCATATATCGATATGATAATCCATCAAATATCAAAATATCTGAAATAAAATAAATACTGTTGAGGAATCCAGTTGGATCCCTCCAACCTGTTTCCTGCATCCAAAAACATTAGCACAATACCAATTTCGCTGCAGTACGAAATTATCGCGGTATATGTTCTTATTTAATATTATCCGCTTACTAACGGCGTAATAGGGTCTCATCCGCTAAACAAAAAATGCGGGAAATCAACAACTGCAATATATACATATGCCAATATATATATATTGATATTATATATAATACCAATTTCACTGTTTATGAAATATTCGCGGTATATGTTTTTATTAAATAACATCCGCTTACTAACGGCGCATAATGTCTATTTTAACAATCAATAATTTATAGTCATCATTCAAACATGCATTCAAATACTTTAAATCTAACTATTTAAAATAAAATCGAAACTGATTCGATTGAGTGAGAAGTTCTCACCTTGATTTTAAATTCCGTTTTAGCTTTTATTTCGAATAAAATTAAACGTGCGTTTAATTTTACCCGAAATTCTCACTAACTCCAAACGACTCCAAACCAACTCCATCGCGTAGTGCTCGTCCATACGATTCCAACGCAACTGAGTTTGCATTTTTTCGACCTCGTATGAAAAAGATACGAATTTTACAAGTTTGCACGAATTTAAATCAACTATTTTCAACATAACTTTAAAACTATAAACCTCAGCAAATCAGGACCCTCCATCCCCAAAATCTACGGCTCCCCCCTTTTCTCCTACATCACGCGCCTCATCTCCAGGAGAACACGTAGAGGCCGAACCCATTTGTAGAACTAGGGTTGAATTATTCTCCAAAATCACTCGACGATATCACGATCAGGAACTTGCACTCGACTCGCCATGCTCCCCTCTACCCACGGCCTCAACAAGAGCAAGCTCGGCCCCATGTTTTGCATGGAAATGCGTGCCGACCTGATGGTGAACGGCCTCACCTAGCTCCTCCTCCTTTGCACCATTTCCGATCAACTCCGTATGAAATCAAAGCTCTCTTCGTGCTCTCCAACCTTCGTGTTGAACACATCGGCTAAATCTTGATGGATTGGAAGAGATTAAGGATTGAAATTGGGACAATTCTGGCCATTGAATAATTAGTGGCGGCTAGGGTTGAATTAGGGTTAGGTTTTGTTTTTATTTTCTAAGTTATGAAGAGTATGGTGTATTTATAGAAAAAGCTAGCGTAAACACTATTCATCCCGGAAATTCCGAACTCCGATTTAGGCGCCGTAACCAGCGTACCTAGGGTTTACCCCGCGTTCCGGACACAATGGAACAAGTTTCGGAAGCTAATTCGGAAGTATGTGCGAGTTATGGCTATAAACGCTCAATTTAAATTAAACCGATTTAAGTCGATTTCTAGGCGTTTTAATTTGTATCGGACAAACGGTAAATCCAATTGACTTGAAATTTGAAACCTTACAATAATATCACATTACGGATCCGATGAAACTGGTTTCGTCGAATTCCGAGACTTTTTGAAAAATGGCTATTTTGACTCGCCAAATTTAAATTAAAAATAAATCGATGCGTTTCGAGCTGCCACGATCAAACGATAGCTCCGATTGACACGAAAATTGAAATCCGGTAATAACTAACTATTACGGATCCAATGAAACTGGTTTCGTTCAATTCTGAGACTGTTCAAAAATTGACTATTTTACAGTCGATTATTAAATATTAAAATATTCAATTCTCACAAATTAACTTTTAATTCGATTTTAAAAGTTTTAAAATATTTCTATAACTCCAGTATGATTAAATAAAATTTTCCAAATTATTTTCAATCATATTTAACTCAATTTTTAATTATTTCCATAATTTAACATATTAAATTATCGATTTAATTATCCAATTAAATCCAATAATTCAAATAAAAATTTATTTGACTTAAAAATTCACTTATAAATATTTAAAATTAATTAAATATTCAAATTTAAATTATTAAAAATTCTGGGTCGTTACAGTTTGATTGTTAAAGAGACTGGGATCGGATATTGCCATACTCTCTACCAATACCAAAAACAACTTTAACAACTGTGTACGTAGCGGATATTCTAGAACGAAGTAGGATGGTTGGCGATGATTCTTATGAGGTATAAACGAAGCCCTGACTTCAGCGAGTCAGCTTGATGTGGCTAAAACAGGTGCCACGTCGGGTCAAGTGAGGTCATTCCTCCTATCGGGCACATTTTTTCGATACCATTCTATTACTTTGTGATTTGATTGGGTGCACCTTTTATTTGGGAGTGTGTCTCGAGGTGGGCGGTAGTAGCTGCTATGCGTTATGTAACAACCCACATATTTTACGATTACATATTTAAATACTTTATTTAATACAGCATTATTGATATAATTTAAAGTCCGAAATGTGACTTTTTGTAAACACCGAATTAGGACTCGAGACCACATTCATTGAGTTTAAAAAACGATGTTTACAACTTATTTGAGTATAAACATTGATATGTTTGGAGTTGATTAGGAATTTTGTAATTTCTTTTGGGCTTTGAGTTTGGTTTTAGCCCACCAACCCAACAAGATAACCCAAACTCCCCTACCAAATACCCTAATTCCACTCCCCTTCATTCATTCTTCATAATTTCCTAACACTCAAGTAAAAGGAAAAATATAGGAAAAGGGGGGAAATCAAAATTCCTAAGCCCTAGCTTTTCTCAGGAATTCAAATTCAAGTCATAAATCAAAGAGAAGATTGGGTAAGCATCCTCTTCATCTTCTCCATCTCAATTCCTCTCCAATTCTTGAATTCTCCTATAACCGAAATAAGGAAAAACTTTGCATTTGATCATAGATTCAAGGTTCTTGAAGTGCAGTTGAAGAGAGATTGATCTTGCTTTGTTTTAGAGTTTCCCATTCCTTGTTTTCAGTTTATAGGTGAGTTCTTGAGCTCATATCTATATCTATAGCTTTCATTTGTTGTTAGGTATTAATTCCTAACATTTATTTCATGTTCGATTGCTTTTGAATTGAATTGGTTTGGTGAATTTTCCAATTTTGATGTTTTGAAGTGAAAATCTATGAAAATCCTATTATGAATGTTTGGGCATGTTATTTGGAGTGCATTGAAGAGCCTATAGGGCTGGGTTTTCGCTTGGCATAAGTCCGTATCCACCATCGCTCATTCGATCGCTTCCGAGTTGATATGGCCATTAATGGCCTAGGCAAATTTTGCCCTGAGCTTCAGCTCAAACGTTTGGGAAAACACTCAGACGACTATGGAAAAGGAAAAAAATCCAGACTTACGGCTCAGATGTATGAGGTTATTCCCAGACGTCTAAACGATTTGGCAGAAATTTGTAGACCTTCAGCTCAGACGTCTAGGAAAACCCCTCAAATGTCTAGCGGTGTTAAGTTCGGCCAATTTGCCTACTTTTATGTGGGTTTCCATTTTAATCGATTTTTGATGATCTGAATGATTATGGTCGCTCATTATCGACTTTGATGACTTCTTTTCTGGATTTTTGGGAAATCCATTTGATGGATTCGATATCGACTTTCACGGTTTTAATTCACGTCGTCGAATGTGAATTTTTGATGATAGATTGTTTTTACAACCGCTTCTATTATTTGTCACTTTAAAACACAAAAGTTTCTATACAAGTAGTAAATGCTCAAACTATTTCACAAAAAATGATTTCAACTTTACCTTTTAATACAAAGCTCGTTTTAAAACCATTTTCCAATCTACTAGTATATACAAACCTTTACCCTATTCGGATGAGAAATTCAATCAAAAGGCTTAGCAAAACAAGTGGTACGAAATGCTTGCGTTTACTTTGTCGGTTAATTCTTAGACCTTGTCGATTGAAATATTGTGACAATTTTCGAGTGGAAATCTAAAATTTCTTCGTAAACATTTAAGTTAAGCCAATGGTTATGCGACATGAAACTAAACTCACTTATTAACTAGCTTGGTGTAATTTACACTTTTTATTGATCAATGATGATCATTTTGTGATTCAGACTTGCGATGTGCAATGTATCCTAGTCTGCATGGGGGACTATACCCCTTTCTATGGAGTTTCGTCTGATTTTATAGGCTAGCAACCCTTGTCTTTTTATGGAGTTCGGTTCATCGGGCGTACCATTGTACTACGTCGTTGTTCCAGCTTATTTGAGTTTTAGGTTCCTCGAACGTACCGTTGTACTACGTCGTTGCGCCGACTCTATGGGTTAGCGACCCATGGGATAGCGACCCGTTTGTGATACACGTGTTGGTCAGATTTTATGCTCCTGTTTGTGATAGGCCTCCCCCTTAATGTTTTTCTAGATCTCTGATTACTAATTTCTGGAATTTATGTTTCAACAATTTTCCGATTTGCATTGATATGTTTTGTAAATATTTGAGGTTTGGTGAATAAGCTAAAGAATATGATGCACTTTTGGATATTTGAGGGGATTTGAGATATTGTACGATTTTTGTTGTTATCAAATGTATACTTTTCATAGTATGGCATTATTGTTGTCATATATTTTTTGTCGTATCTCTTATCCTATCTCATCTAATATGATATTTATAGCTAGACTGGTCCATTTATTATTTTCTTCTTAAATAATATTCGGATCAGACCGAGGTGTTTCACGTTCCTCCACTTGACTTCTTAGCAAGGACTAGCTTCTGACTTTTGGCTAACTACTTTAACATAGTAGTTTTTGCTTTTATACATTTGAGATAGAGACTCCTTGATGTATACTTATTCTTTTGTCCAGCACTTATACCTATTCTTTTGTGATGGAGTGGATCTTATATGACCACTAATTTGATGTTCACTTCTATGTTTCTATTCATATCTGTTTCCGCCTTAGTGTATGAATATCTATGACGTATTTTGTTTTGTGCTTATATTATATTTGTTTTCGAAGGCCACATAGCCATTGTGTAATAGCTTTGAGTTTGTATTTGACATGTCAGATTTCCTCTCGAATTGAAATGCATGACCTTCTATCTGGCATATCGGTACTCGCACAAATCAATTACACAGATGGTCGCTCCTTAACAGCCTTATTCTTTATGCCAGTCGACGGCATTACTCCGTGGTGTCCTTGGCTAGTGCGAGTAAAGAGATTGGGCATCACAGCTTGTTATCAAAGCCAAGCTTGGAACAATATAGAATATTATGACAAGAATCATTGTCCTAAGTCACTCTTAGAAGTCACGCCTCAGGATTTAATTCGTGTCTTAGGACCCATTCTACCCTATTTTCTTTTATGGTGCCTTGTTTTATCAATCAAGTTTGTTTGATATTCATTTTGAGAATAACCTTTTTCCTCTTCTTTATTTCTTTCTTAAAGAAGAGAAATGGTTAGACCTAGCTGTCAAAGTGTCGGTCAATCCAGTGCTACTCCTCAAGGTGGCGTATTCATGTCTACCCAACAGCTTTTGGATCTTGTAAAGAATGCCTAAGCTGCCGGACCATTCCTGAACCTACTCATCCTAATTCTGGGTTTGCATGCTTGTGCAGTGAATATACTAATTTGGGTGGAAGACCATTTAAGGGCTCCAAAAGCGTTATAGAAGTCCAAGTTAGATTAGAACATTCGATCGCATCTTTTCTTGCATGAATTTTGTGGATCTACATTGAGTCCATGTGGCTTCTAGCATGCTCTAGGAGAGAGCATTAGATTGCTATGAGCTTTTGATTTCAAAAATTGTCAAAGCGGATCTTACTTGGGAGCAGCCGAGAAAGGTTTGAGCTAAAGTTTGTGCTGAAAGCTGAAAAAGTAACTTTAGCCCGACACTTTGTTGACTTTGTTCAAGGTGAATCATCTGTGATGGGTTATGTCGGATCATTTGAATCCCTCTCTAAATATGGGGTCGAGTATATTAATACCCCTTTAAGAAAAATCAGAGGTTTATCTATGGGTCGAATAAGAATCTCAAAAAGTCTTTACTTCTGAAACTATAAGTTACTTTCGATTAGCTTGTAGATATCGCTCTTCAACTTGATGAGGCCGATAAAAAGAAGTGATGTTGAAGTTGTGGATGCCAAGAAGAACTTCAACGACAAAAATAATAGGCATATTAAGTTCGAAGGCCTTAATCCCAACAAGAAAGGGAAGCAAGCAACATTGGTAGCAAAGAGTCCTACCTTTAGTCATGGACAATGCTACAATTGTGGTTCTAAGGACCATTATGCAAATAGGTTTTCTAAACCCCTTTATTGTCGCTATTGCAAAAGTTCGAGTCATCTTATATCTTCATGTCCCAAACCTCAAAGCAAGAAAGTGGGAAAGCTGAATGTTGTGCAAGCCCCTATTAAAACTACTTTTGGTCAAGGTATTTCTCATTCTGTCCTTGATGGCACTATTATGTTTCATGATCATCCTATTCGAGTTCTTTTTGATACAGGTGCATCCGACTCTTTTATATTGAAAGAACTTGTTGATACTTTTTCTTTAAATGGTATGGGCTTGGTGACTTCACTGAGAATTGCGAATCCGGTTGGTGGATCCGTAACACTCGGTTTATTTTGTGAAGATGTCAAGATTATTTTATGTGATTATGCTTTTCGAGTTTATTTGCATGTTATGCACTTCTTAGGTTTCAGAATGATTTTGGGAATGAATTGGCTCAATCGTTATGAAGCCCACATCCTATGTCCTGAGAGGACTATCCATCTTCGACATTCCCAATCTGTTAAAGCAGATTTCTATTGTTTTTAAAGTTCCAGGTTCTAATTCGATAGCAACCTTATATTCTCTAAATCTGCATGATGACGATAATGATGATGAGGAAGATGTCATTTCCCTTATTCACGTTGTTCGTGAATTTCCCGATATATTTGAGCCCATTTTAGGATTCCCACCTAAGCGAGCAATTGTGTTCAGAATTAATCTAATCCTTGAAGCTCTACCTACCACTCGTCCTCCTTATCATATGTCTAGTAAGGAAAATGAGGAGATGCGTAAACAATTATCCGAATTGGAAGCGAAATAGTTTATTCGATCTAGTTCCTCTCCTTAGGGAGCTTCAGCTATCTTTTGAAGAAATATGATGGTACACATAGGCTTTGCGTTGATTATCGCAAGCTTAATGATCTCACCATCAAAACTAAATATCCCTTACCTCGGATTGACGATATATTCGATCAGCTTTGCGGAGCTAGAGTCTTTTCACAGTTAGACTTGGCAACCGGTTTTCATCAGCTTTGTATTGTAGAGGATAGTATTCCTTTGACATCGTTCCATACTCGTTATGGATCTTATGAATGGCTTGTTATGCCATTTGGCTTAACGAATGCTCCAGCTTATTTCATTGACCTTATGAACCAAATTTTCAAAGACTTCGTCGATCGATTTGTTCTCATCTTTATAGATTATATTCTTGTTTGTTCTAAAATCGAGGAAGAGCATGAAAAACATCTTTGGATTGTTTGGGAAACTCTTAGGAGCAATCAACTGAAAGCAAAATTTTCTAAGTGCCACTTTTGGCAAACCCGTGTGAAATTCTTAGGACATTTTATTTTTGAATCTGGAATTTTCATGGATCCTTCAAAGATTGAAGCGATTCAAAATTGAAAGAGACCGGAGAGTGTGATAGAAATTCATTGTTTTCTTGGATTGGTGGGCTATTACCATCAGTTCATAAAAGACTTTTCTAAAATTTCCTTACCTCTTAATAGCTTGACAAAGAAGGGAGTTAAGTACATTTGGTCAGACAAATGTGAAGCTGCTTTTCAGAAGTTAAAAAAACTCTTTTTCCGAAGGGAACCAAGACTTGATTGTTTATACCGATGTTAGTCATATTGGTTTGGAAGTCGTTCTCATGCAACGGGAATGTGTTATTGCTTATTCTTCTAGGCAATTAAAGCCTACCGAGACTAGATATGCCACTCATGATTTTGAGCTCGTGGCCATTGTTTTCGCCCTTAGAATTTTGCATCATTATCTTTTGAGAGAGAAATTTGTTCTCTACACCAATCATAAATCTTTGAAGTATTTGTTCTCTCAAGAGGAACTTAATTTGTGTCAACAACGTCGACTCAAATTCCTTGCATCTTATGATCTTGATATTCTTTATGCTACAGGAAAAGGAAATCGTATTGCCGTTGCCCTTAGTCGTAAGCAACAAGCAGTTGTTTCATGACGATATCCGAATAGAATATATCAAGATTTTGTCTACTTGTGATATTCGAGATCGTGAATCCGATTCATGTTTATCTCTTGTTTTATGAAGCCTTGAGCCTCATCCTTTTATTTTAGACCGCATCCTTCAAGCTTAAAAGCAATATCTCAAATTGGCTCTTCTTAGCCAAAGTTGTAGGGATAAAATTGATGTTCATGGTTTGAAAGACTTCGAAATCGATGCTCGTGGAGGAATTCAAAATTTTGGTAGACTTATTATGCCAAATATTAGTGATCTTCGTAAAGATATTTTCGAAGGTTCTCATTTTTCTAAATTTACCATTCATCCCGGTAGTAGTAAACTGTACGCAGACATGAAATGGCTTTATTACTGGGATGGAATGAAATCTGAAATTGCCAACTTCATTAAGCGTTGCATGAATTGCCAACTCGTTAATGCCGAGCCTCAAAGGCCCGGTGGGTTATTTCAACCTTTGGACTTTCCAATTTGGAAGTAAGATCAAGTCTCCATGGACTTTATTGATGGTCTTCCCCGTTCTCATTTGGGTAATAATAATTTGTGGGTGATTGTAGATAGACTTACAAAATCTACGCATTTTATTCCCGCTCGATACAATCAAACCATATCTCTTTTGACCAAACTTTATGTCAAAGAAATTGTTAAATTGCATGACGTTCCTACTTATGTTGTTAATGATTGTGATCCATTATTTACCAGTGGTTTTTGGAAAGGTCTTCTAAAAGCTTTGGGAACGAAGCTTAATTTTAGCAACACTTATCATCCTCAATCCGATCGACAATCAGAGCGTGCGAATCAAACTCTTGAAGATCTTCTTCATGCATGTGTTCTTGATTTTGGTGGAAGTTGGGAAGATCATATTTTCCTTATCAACTTACAATAATAGCTTCCAATCTAGCATTGGTATGGCACCTTTCAAGGCACTCTATGGAAGGCCATGCTGATCTCCTTTATGTTGACTTGAAGCCGGTGAGTAGCCGGTTTTAAGTCTAGATTTTATTCACGATTCAACAGAAAAGATTGATCTTATTCGTCATAGGATGAAAGAAGCTCAAAGTAGACAAAAATCCTATGCTGATAAAGGAAATTAGAATTTTCTGTGGAATATTTGGTGTTCATTTGTGTTTCACCTATGGAGGGTGTTGTGCATTTCAATCATTTGGGAAAATTAGCACATCGATATATTGGCTCATTTCCCTTCACCGAACGCATTGGTTCTGTGGCTTATCTCCTTTTATTACCGGTGCAATTTTCTGTTTTTCATGACGTTTTCCACCAAACGCATTTACCTATTTTTATATGGATTTTCGTTTTAATCGATTTTTAATGATCCGAATGGTTATGGTCATTCATTATCGACTTTGATGACTTCTTTTCTGGATTTTTGAAAATATCCATTTGATGGGTTCGATATCGATTTTCATGGTTTTAATTCACGTCGTCGAATGTGAATTTTTGGTCGTATATTGTTTTTACATTCGTTTCTATGTTTTACCACTTTAAAATACAAAGGTTTCTATACTAACAGTAAATACTCAAACTCTTTTATTTTTTTTGCAACATTAGTTTTAACACAAAGCTCGTTTTAAAAACCATTTTTCAATCTATTAGTATATACAAAGCTTTACCTCATTCATATTAGAAATTCAATTAAATGACTTAGTAAAACAAGTGGTAAACGCTTGTGTTTACTTTGTCGGTTAATTCTTAGACCTGTTCGATTAAAATCTTGTGACAATTTTCGAGTGGAAATCTACAATTTGTTCGTAAACATTTAAGTTAAGCCACTATTTATGGGACATGAAGCTAAACTCATTTATTTACTAGCTTGGTATAATTAACACTTTTTATTGATAAATAATGATCATTTTGTGATTTATACTTGCGATGTGCAATGTCTCTTAGTAAGTATGGGAGACTATACCCCGTTTTGTGGAGTTTCATCTCATTTTTATGGGCTAGCGACCCGTGATCTTTTTATGGAGTTCGGTTCATCGGGCGTACCATTGTATTACGTCATTGTTCCGACTTATTTGAGTTTCAGGTTCCTCGGGCGTACCGTTGTACTACGTTATTGTGCCTGATCTATGGGTTCCATGGGATAGCGGCCCGTTTGTTATACATGTGTTGCTGAGTTTTCATGCTCCCGTTGGGACAGGCCTCCCCTTTTGTGTTTTTCTGGATCTATAATTATTGATTTCTTGAATTTGCGTTTCACCAATTTTTGTGATTTGCGTTGATATGTTTTGTCAATATTTGAGGTTTGGTGAATAAGCTAAAGAATATAATATTCTTTTTCGATATTTGAGGAGATTTGAGATATTGTATGATTTTTATTGTTATCAAATGTATACTTGTCATAATATGGCATTATTGTTATCATATATTTTTGTCGTATCTCTTATCCTATCTCATATTATATGATATTTATAGCTAGACTGATCCGTTTATTATTTTTCTTCTTAAATAATACTCGGTTCAGACCGAGGCGTTTTGGGTGCTTCCACTTGACTTCTTAGCAGGGACTAGCTTTTGACTTTTGGCTAATTGCTTTAGCTTGGTAGTTTTTGCTTTTATACATTCGAGATTGAGACTCCTTGATGCATACTTATTTTTTGTCTAGCACTTGTACCTATTCTTTTTTGATGGAGTGGATCTTTTATGACCACTAATTTGATGTTCACTTCTACGTATTACTAGTGCGAACCCGTGCTACGCACACGAGTTTCACGATATAGTTTTAACATCGTATTTTTTGAAATTTAATGTTATGTGAAGTTGATGTTTATGGAATGTAATTCCTTTAATTAATTTTTTATCTAGCACTAACAACTGAAGTTTTTTGTTAAATTTGTTTAATTAATCTCAGAACATATAAAGTATAATTAATACTTAGAGAACATTGGTTTTATACAACAAAAGATAACATAAAATATCAATTGTTCTAAATGTGTAAATATTGTCTTATTAAGCAGGCTTATTTGTTAATTTTCAAGTGCAAGTGATATATAATTTTATCCTACATTTAACACATAAATTTAAATATATACACAATTTGGTTTGACAGCAGCATTCTAAATATGGAATAAAGAAATTGTGATCAAAGTGAAACAATCTTAAAATTAGGTTTAAAGAAATTGCATTAACTAACATTTGCACTTTATGACTTTGCACAATAATAATCAAATTGGTGAAAATATTATAGTAGATTTGAAACATTATATTTTCTAATACAGATAACATAATACAGAATATAATATATACATACACACACATATACATACATACATACATACATACATACATACATACATATACACGTGTGTGTGTGTGTGTGTATGAAGTAAATATTTGGTATAGCCAGATAATTTTCCCTTTTAATTCATATATATGTGTGTATGTGCGCGCGCGCATGTGCAATATAATAACTGAAATAATATGATAATAAGCATACTTCAAACTATTAAACAAAATTTTGTTGGATATCATTGAAGATAAAAATTTCAATGAAATTTGTTAAATCAAATGGTGGCAGAAAAACATATTCAATCATTGTTACATGCAAAATATGAACCTAAATATGCGTAGAAGCTAAAAATCCCGAAGTGGAAGTAGAAATTATATATAACAAAATAATGACTTCTAAAATGCAAGAAGGACCCAAAGTCCATCTCACTCAATTATGAACCAAAATTTATATGTTATTTAGAGATAAATTATATTAATTTTCATCAAAAAGAAAAGTTAAAATTTCAATAACAATTATGCACGTTACTAATCTACATTCTGTTCAAATTTGTCCAAATAATTAACTCAATGAAAGCATCTATAAACCTCTCCTCCTTTAACTATCTGGCATTGCGTAATGCGTAACCTGCATTCAAACATAACTTTCATTTAAACTCTTATTTAACAATTCATCACCTCCTTAACTTTTTTGAAGAGCTTTCGTTAAATTTTATTCGTCACATGATGTCATGGTCTAAACATTGATAGTAAGTTTTCATCTGGGACCTATTCAAACACTAGACATTATTAGGAGCATTAACTTGACACGAATGCTCGTAATATTTTTTCTTTTTTGCAACTAAATATCGACCCAATATAATTTTAATCTGATTTGTATGTCATGCATGTAAGATAATGATTATAAACATGGTTTGTTATATATTGAATATATGATATCTTATTTCAAGCATAAAAAAATACGTAACACATAATTACACCTTTAAAAGTATAAAAAAAATTGACCCTAGTAATAATTTTTTTGTTTATTTAACATGAATATTTGTAAAAAAAAATCTCATTTTTTTTTTACTTATATTGTGAACGAAATGAAATATATTTGTAATGAATGGGTAGTGTGTTTAAAGTAAAAAAATCATTTGTTAAATTTATATAACAATTGACATTATGTGTCTCTCATAAAGTGGCAACTTACCATACTTTTGGAATGTTGTTATTAAAAGGAATTAATCAAGAATTAATTGATTAGAAATCAATTTTTCAAACGATTAGCATATAAAGGAAATAATGTATGACTTATTTTATTTATTAAAGGTAAGTTCAGTCAAAGAGATTTAATTGTAGTTAATTCCTTAATTAGTTTTAACTCGTATTAAATATTACTGATCACAATTAGTTGAAATTTATATATATTAGTTTCTTTTATATGTTGCATAGGAAATATCATTTATAACTAAGAATAATTATATGTCAAAGGGTGATATATGTGTGTTGAACCATAATGAACAGAGCCTAAGATGCAAAGTTTGTATGTGCACATGTGAGATTCTATGTTTCCAAATTCTATGTGCCTCATATCCCATAAAAAGCATGTGCATTCATTTATATATTTATTCAAAAAAATTATAGATAAATTAACAATGAATGAAGCAGACTAAGAGGGCACATGGACACGCAAGGAGTTGTGGATAAAGTATTTGAGCTGGCACATGCAGTATTAAAAGACCTATCAAGGAAAAAATATCAATCGATTATGCAAGATAATGTTTAAACTTCACGTGAATTACACAAGTACTCAAGTATAAAGCATGAATTGATGCTTAGTTCAAATAGAAGTTGTAGACTGCTAGAGTTTAAGCATAAACACATGCATAGAATGTAAAATAAAAATAAATACATAGGCTAATGATGGTGGTTGGTTCATCAAAAAAGAAGGTATTCTCAGGCTTCTTTTCTTTCTCAACGTGATTATTGTTGTTGCACGTGGAAATATTATCCACTTTTGGATATCCTGAAAAGGTTGACAGTCAAGTAGTATATCTGTAAGTGTTGGTAATCCATGTTGTGTGCAGATTTAATGCTATAGCTTTTGCTGAAACAATAATCAATATGGGTACTTTAGCATCTCAACTTTGAACTATTTTTTACTTGTAAAAATATCTTTGTCATTAAGTAATGTATATATTAAAATAGTTATGCACGTATGTCAATCAAATCCATCTTTTTCTTCCCTTACAGACCATGGATATCATATTCAAGTTGTAATTTTTTCACATTCATACAAATTCTCCTCATCCTAAGTAGAAAAAAGTCAAGGAAAATCATTTTCACAAATTAGCAGACTATTCTATACTCCATGAACAAAAAAAATTAATGAGATGCTTACAGTTGCAGAATCTAATTAAGAGTTACTTGTCATTGATGTGTTATTGCTAACAACTGTACTTTAGTCACCTGTAGGTGGACAAAGTTAAAAAGTACATGCAATATTGAAATCGTTCTAAAATCATATAATTCCCTTAAGACCAGACAGTTTACTTAGTGAAAGCTCAATAATTCATAATCAACCTTTAGTAGAAAAGGATAATCGTGCTAAATAACATGATATAAAGTGTGGTAAGAATCACTGTATTAAGAATGTGCGTCCTCGTATAAATAAATATATGGTTTGTATAATGTTTACATCCGTGAAGTCTGTCGTTATAACTATGCTCAATATATCATGAGCATGTTAAACCAATTTATACACTTTTAAGACATTATTCCAAATTCAACAATATGTCGTTTTCAATTCAGTTTGCTAATAGTAGTGGAGAGTTTCAATTATAATATCAACATGAGTTAACCTTCTTCAAATTATAGCTAGTTAGCACGTATTGTTTTTTTAAACAGAACAACTTATTAATAAGGTGAAGACCCAAATGAATAATGAAGACATGTATTAAGTATACAATATAATAGTCAAAATATGTTTGCATACACACACATATATGACACCGAGCAACCTGGTGTAGATTTTTCATAAAATGGATCATGTCGTGTACCAATAGTTAACAACTAAGTTATACAAAAATCAAAGCCTTAACACCATTTAAAAAGTAACTCATATTTATATTAAGACAATCTGTCTATTTGTTTGCAGTACAAAAAATAAAGAGTTGAATAAAAAGGTATGTTATAAATCAAAACTAAGGTTTAGTATAGCAAAAAAGAAACATCCAAACAATATATGTAAAAATATGCAGATGTAACAATATATGTAAAAATATTCAAAAAAGAAATACTCAAACAAAAAACAAACACTTAGACAACCGGTATTCAGGTGTCTCGATAGTAAAATTATTTCAACTATAGCATATATTATATTTTATTGAAAATTTTAATTTATATTTAAAATCCAAACTAATTTATAAAAGTGGTAAAGAAAGAGTAGTAGTATACCAGCTTAGTGGATATAAAGCATAAGGATGGGCATCAAAATTATAACATTGGTTGCAGATGTAAATAGTTTCAAATTTCTAGCCGATGAAGCATTCGAAAATAGTTAAACACCCTTGAATAAATAAGTTACCTTAAAAAAATTAGAAGGTTATCATGCCAAAGCCTTGATAATTAAACGTGCAATAAACAGTACCAATTATAGAAGGTTGTGATAATAATTTTACTTCAATTATTTTATTAAATAATATAAATTCAAGATTGGAACACTATTTTCTGCTAAAATATTTAATTAATCTGTTAAGAAAATAATAGTTGTAAGAAAATATACAGATACAACTTAGACTAAGACTTAGTTTGGATGCTCGGTGTAGGAAATCGCTTTACTATAAACCAAGGAAAAAATCAACCATGCATATATACCATTTAATGCAATAAGCCTGACAAAATTGTATTCTCAAACATAGGTGGTTGATAAAAGTTCCATATTCATTTTTCATTAACTCTGCGCTTTAATCTGGAAAATTTAAAACAAAACAGGGTTATAAGAACATTAGCTAGCTAGGTTGTGTAAGTGTTCAAGATTCTCAGTGCACATTAGTCATTCTCCTTAACAAAAGGCATGCATATTTAGAGCTAAGTTAGAAATTCCCTTTTTAGAGTGATAGATTCATATTATTAATAGCTTTTATTGAAACACTTAAAATTGCACGTAATACGAATTTATGATCCCATTCTTATTGGCTCAAATTATTGACGATGAGATAGTAGCATGAAGAAACAGTTCCACAAAAATGAAGGAATAGCTATTCAAAACTTTAGTGATATTAGCTTCATTTCTTTCATTCCTGCGTTTTCTTTTGGCAAACCAGCACAACTACCAGGGTTAAAAATATAAACTTACTACATATAACAAATGAAACTTCATAGATATTACATCATCCGATGACAAAATCATAATTTAGAATTGAAAATTTTCAAAGAAATCAAACCTTTAGGTCAAAAAAATTTCTCTTATCAAAAAAAAATTCCTCTTCTTTGGCTCAAAGTCCTTAGTGATGGTAGAAAATTTTGAAAAAAGTATTAAGCGAGGAGCAAAAGATTAAGGAAGGAGCAATAAAGTGAGATTACTATTTTAAGTTAGATAGATGCAACCAAAAAAGGTTCAATTTATGAAAAATCAAAATTCAAGTTATTAAACAAAATTCAGTGATGAAAAATGAGAACTGTAGTTAGAGAAGAAGGCGTATTATCATACACAACTTTAAACCTTAAGCGCTCAGGGCATGTGTGTATAACATCGGATTTCTATTATCAGAAACCACAAATAGAACCTTTTCCATCATCAAATAGAATTATATTACACATAGTACGCTTATTTATCAAATAAGGCTTTCGTTCTAAGCACCGAGAAAATAAAGACCTTCTTGACCAAAAAAAGTCAGTTCAATCATCCATGATTCACATATATCTTCTGGAAAATGAAACTAAAAAGAAATGGCAGAGGATATTACCTACACGGGACGACATAGTGTTAAGCTGTAAATAGAGAAAAGGGAAAGGTATATTTGGTCAAGCAGAAACAGCGACGCTTCAATTTAATCACACGTGGCAAACCAATATCAAATTTTACCAAGGAATTGAAGGGGACTTCAAAGCTAAGGAAGCTCTACTTGGCTTTAATAGTATAGATAGTATAGATACCTAGAGATTTAAACTAAACAAAAAGGTAGAATGTCAAATTGAAGTCAACGTAATAACTATGATATAATTTTTCAACGGATATATGCGAGCATTTTCATAACTTGTTCCAAAGGCAATCAAATTGAACTCTAAATTTTGGTAATATATATTACTTATAAATCAATTTTAGTTTTTTTTAAGATAATAACATAGGAAATTATAGCTGGTCATTTAAGTACCAAAACATTATGTTACCTTAAGTAATTTTTTTTCATTATTGTGTATTTATACTATTTTGTTATAGTAGGTTCCAATTATCTGAATCATGGACTTGTAAATACATCATAATCATAACATATGAAAGTTGATCTTCCTTGTAAAGAGCGATGATCGTGGAAAATATCAACTATTTATTTTGAAGGCTAATGATTTATCATAAATTACTTCATTTTTATTAAATTGGAATGATTCAATAGTTTGTACCTATGTACATACTAATTAAAAACCAAATAGTAGTGTAGCCTTATTTATCCCAAGCGAGCACAAAACCAAGTTACATCTTGTTTTTTAACATTGTGAGTGTCTGTCATAGCTACACAGCTTCTGATCGATCCGCCTTGTTAATTAGCTATTTTCATTATTAGCAAGACTATGTTAGTAATTTTAACTTAGTATTAATGGTTTCTTACTTGCATACTGTAAAATTGTCTACATAAACCAACAATAGTAAATGAATAGAAAAATGAAATAGAAATAGAAAAAATGTTATGCTACCACATTTCATTTGGATTTACCACAACCACCATAAAATTACCAACATACATAATAAAATAACATTGGAGTTCATATCTTTTATCCCAAATCTTGATATATTCTATAAAGGAAAAAGAAAAAGTGTGAAGCGTGTAGAGAAAAGAAGAGGAAACGCCAACATTACATATCAAAAAGTACATACTCTCGCATTACTATATTGAACTAATATATCGACTAATGAGATAAGAAAACTTATGATACATTGGGTACTGCAGTCTTTTTTTATGTGATATATTTGAAAACAAAATTAAGTTCGTTAGATTTTATAACTTGCAGACACTGAATTTATGGATCTGGGCACTCTTTGTTACTACATGTAGGCATTGTTCTTCACTTTATGTTGGAGTTACAAACACAGTTTTTATTTTTTAAACCTTATTTGTATTTTAAAAATCTTATTTGCATTTTGTCAATCTATTGTACAACATACATAATCTCCTTAGTTATCTTTTCAGTTTACAAACTTGGGTATGTGTATAGCTAAAAGAGAGTATATTTGCATGCAATGGCTAAAAGAATTACAAAATGATGTTTAAGTTGATGCTCTTTCAACATCTAATTTTAAAGTTTCCATAAAAGTGGAATATGAATTAATATTGCATACCATATATAAAGTTATCAACATACGATTCTTTGTTATTGGACCAAGTCCAAAAAGTCGATTAAAATCTTTATCTCTCTAGCCACAAACCTAGGCTTATACCATATTACTATCGGTAAAAGAAATATGTGAAATCAAGTTTTTTATTACTGCACAATAATAATCAATCCTACAATATTCTAAAAAAATTAATCTTTAATTTCTTTGCATAAATCAAAGGATATAAGATACAAAAATCTTAATGAATAGATAACGAACTTATGATCCCTAACTAAAGGTTGCCAATCAAAATAATTAAAAAATATAATGGTAAACGCACACTTTGACTTGCTCCTAAGGAGAGATCCAACTCATCCGCTCTTGAGTTGGTCTCAATTGTAACCCCAATAAAATTGTTGATTCACTGACTCGTCATTTTAAAAAAATCAGTCTTGACCACTGAAGCGTTGTTATCATTTCGGCTGTTTAAATGTGAAACTTGATAAATAGATAAGTTTTCAACGATATGCCTACTGAGTTATCTTTAGAGGTATTTTACAACGATCCATAATTCAGGTAAAAGTCATGTCGGAATGTAATAATCACTACGTTGTACTTGTTAGTCACTCGTCTAAATTAATCCTGAGGTAAAGCGAAAGTGAAGAAGAATATCTAACTTCAGAGTAGTCTAGCAGATCGCACATACTGTCAATATCATTTAGTTGGGATGAAGGTAACCTGTAAGAAAAATATAATCCAATATATGGGTAAACAATAATTCGTTACATTCTCATTTTAGTAAACCATGTAGCTAGGCTTTATGTAGGAGAAAATAAGCTTTAAAGGTTTTCTAAGTCAACTAGGAAGATTTGGAGAAATAATTAATCAAATGTTTAAGATGAAGGAGAGCTAGCTAACAGATGATAAACTGAGACATTTATGCCTGAGAGGAATAATGCAATAAAAGATTGAATTGTCAAAAATTTGCAAAAAATAATAATTAACATTTCAAAATATTAAAGCTAGTTATATAGAGAAAAGTATATAATTTTAGCAAAACATATATCACACTAATATTAGCAATTTAAGTAAGCAAAGGAAATAATGTAAACTATTAAATAATGCAAGGTGTCAAATAATATATTGAAAACATTACCGCTAGTACCTTTTAAAGTGAACATTATCAAATGTTGGCTAATGGGACCCTATACCCACGATGCAACACGAGGAAAAGCATTCAATTTTCATACCAACTCATTGTATCGCAATGCTGGTTATTAATTCATATTTATCCTGATAGTGACATTTTAATATTAAATAGATTCCCCCTAGGAAATGCCTTAATAATCACTTAATTACTCGCTAAAGCAGACTTCCATTCAATTAATATCAAAAGGAGGCTAAATGAGATATCTTAGAACTATATAAGGGGAAAGCGGTAGAAATGATTTATATTCTTTAAAAATCTAACATATTAAGGAAGGGTCCGATAGAAATTTATTTGCAATCTTTGAATATCAAGGGAAAAATATTTTATAGGAGCGAAATAAAGTGTGTAATAATGACAATAAACATACTGAACCTGACATGGATGCATCTTATTAGGCAATCCAAAGACATATACACATTCACTCAACAAATTGAAATGAACATTGGACAAAATGTCAATATATCATTTAATAAATTACAACTGGAATACAATAAACACTAACCTCAAGTTTGGTGATGTCTAAGTGATTCTGAAACCAACCTATATTCGAATTTTGTGGACAATTCCTCTATTATACAAAGCATAGGTCAGTTTCAATTAATGCTAGACCTCAAGATTAAAAACAGAAAAATATCAAGAATATGGTCATTAAATCAAAATTCAAATCTAACAGAACCTGCCATTACAATACATAAAAGTAGACTATTGCATCAAATCCACATTACAATTGATCTAATTACCCATTGACAAATCAAAAATTTTGGTAATTGATACAAATCTATACTATTGAACCGTATGGAGCAAATAGTTAGAAAATGAGGAAATATAATGGTGAAAAATGGGGTAACTATGATCTTCAAAATAAAGATGAATTTGAAGGAAAAAGAAAAAGGAAAAACACATACCAAAATTTCAATTTCTTTATACGAAAGGAAAATACCCTAGGTCGAGAAGCAGGAAGAATTTGGAAGCAATTTGCCAAACATGTATGAATGATGAAGGCATTGTTTACATCGGAGAAGAGCTCACAGACCCAAAGACACCCTTTAAGTGAACCTATTCCGACCACGCCTAATCAGGAAGGCAACGTTGGAAGTAATCGACAACAACGGTGGGTGGAGCAGAGAAGGATGAGATCGGCTGCTATGTTATTTTTTTGGTCTGGAAAAAGGAAGGGACAGAAGAGGCTGATTATTTTTTCTTTTCGCAAAAGAACGATGATTCGGAGAGCAAGGTGAGGAAAGGAAGAAGGATAAAGCATGACTGTTCATTTCACAGAATCCTGAGAGGGCTTCTGTGCCCTTAAAATGCAATTCGGTAATAATATAAAAGTATAGATATTCATATCTGTTTCTGCCTTAGTGATATGAATATCTGTGACTGATGTTGTGTTATGCTTATTTTGTATTTTTTTCCAACGGCTACATAGGTACTATGTAATAGCTTTGAGTTTGTATTTGATATGTCATATTTTCTCTTGAAATGAAATGCATGACCTTCTATCTGGCATATCGGTACTCGCACAAATCAATTACACAGATGGTCACTCCTCAACAGTCTTATTCTTTGTGCTAGTCGATGGCATTACTCCGCAGTGTCTTTGGCTAGTGTGAGTACAGAGGTGGGGAATCACACGTTGCCACCAGTCCGGATTCACAAAATGGTAGTATCCTACCCTACGCATTGCCTTGCGTGCCTTATCACATGCTTTATCGCACCTTCTATGAGTTTGTTTTGTACCGTCACTATGGGTGTCCTCTAGGTAAACCACCGGTTTGGTGGAGCTTATGGCATTTTATAAACTATGGGAATATATAAAATGTATTAAGGCGGATATGGGTAATGCCTTAATGCTATTTTAATACTTTACTTTACTAATAGACATATTATAATAGTGTATACTGCTACATAGTAGATAGTTCGATGGACCCTTAGAGGATGAAAATCCCAAATGTCCTTTACGTTACTTGTTTTTTAGTTGACATTTCACTTAAGTTGAATTTACTGGTATAAGAATGTTAATCCTGACTCGAGTGATTTGTGTTTGTCTTTATGCTTTTCCCAAATTGAATGTCACAACATTTGAACCAACACACTATATAACTATATAGAGTTCTGAAAATTATCCTTTCATATATATAAAATATAATCCTAGGCAAAATATTTAATTTTCCATATTCTCGAAAATTTCAATACCATGTCCGTTGGCCTTGGTCAAGTTTATAGAAACCCCTATCGATACCGTGGCGTCCCACGTCTCGACCAGAATTCATAAAAACTCAATAGACTAATTAACATAATAAGTTTTTATAACATTAACAAATACATTCTCGTATATATAATACTCTCAAACTCATACTAGTTTGTCACGTACCCTATATCTAATGAGTCAAACCCTACCAAAGCCAAGGTTCTCGCTTAACTTGCGCTTTGATACCATGCAGTAACGACCCGCCTTTTTCCACATTGAAAGTCGACACCAAACACTACCACTGTGTTCCAATGTCGCATATCCAGTCGACAAAAGAGCAGATTTGTGACCCCTAGTTAAGCAAGAATATAAAATTTAAATACTTTATAAAAAAAAGACAACTAGTTAAAATATATATATATATATATACAATTCTCTCGAAAGATATGTGTGTGAATGAGTGTGCATGCTCTTGTGCATGTGCAAACTGTTCCAGCACCTTATATGAGCAAGGCAATTTAGTGAATAAAAGGCCCCATAGATAAATAAATGTAAAATAAATGAGTGCGTAACTTGTTAGTGTGTATACATTTTCCTAATTACAATGCATAAGTAACCTAGGCAGTTTTTAGTCGAAACCCCTACAGATTAAATATAAGCACAGTTGCTTATGTAGGTAGAAAATGCATGAATATAAGATGTGCAAAGTAAATTGATTGACACACACACACACATTAAGTTAGACACATAAGTTTATAGGCATGAGTAAAAAAAACCAGAAAAGACAAACTATACTTGAGCCAAAGTCATGCATATAGTGTGTGAAGAAATTTGCCAAAAGTGGCCAAGACAAGGGAAAAGAAGAAATGGTGGGAAAGAAAAGTGGAGAGCGTGAACTGTGGGTGAAACCAGAAATGGTGATGGGATTTCTGATGAAAATAAATTACTTAACTAACCTTAAAACCCTAGCAACTCCCCTATATACATCATTATCTCCTACGGTTACATGCTAGGACCAGATAACAAAATATAGGAAAAAAAAACAGAGAAGGAAACATGAAGCAGTTTAAGAAATCAATGGCAGACCTAAACCAAGATTTGGGAAGGAGAACTTTGGTGAGTAAACCCTCACTTGGCAAGGCATTAAGACCTATGAAAGGCAGCCATGTTCCCCTTAGTTTATTTTGATTCCTGTTTGATGCTTTGTATGTACTCTCAGTTTGACAATTTTCTGTTATTTTTGAGATTTTGTGATTTGCATTGATTTGTTGTCACTTAACCTATGCTTTTTATACATGATAATTTAATGATGGAATAATAACTGATTTAATCATATGTTTATGAACTTGAGAAATATTTTTAGTTAAAGCATGAATTAATAAGAAAAACAGGGTGCAAGGCAGTAAGAGGAAGGGGTTCTCTGGCTTTTGTCTTGCAACTGAAAATGTGGATTAGGGTGCAATTGGATTTCCATGTGCTGAGTCTTAATCCATCATTGATTTTTCTCTAGAAATAAGGTTGAAAAACATTTCTGAAATGCTCTAATCCATGCTTTAGCCAAGGATGTATCTCTGAATAAAACTGACTTCAAATGGTATACAAGGTTGATTGATCAATTGTTGAATGCATGGATGAGTGAATGATTGATGGTTGTATGAAAAACTGTTAACACATACTGGTTAAGTATATAATAGTCTTGGATCTGACACTGCATAGACCATATTGAGTCATAATAAAAACTTAGTAATTGAACTAAGGATGTGGGTCACCTCTATCAGGTTGGGTATGAGGAAAGTGGTTATGACACAGTGGTTGGCTTGCACCAAGGTTGGGGTGTGAGTTTGCACATGGAAATGTTTATGTCCTAGTGGCTTGTAGTGCACTGGAAATTAGGTGGCAGTTCCAAGCAATGTGCACCAGTGCAACCATGAATGTGATACTGGACCCCAGAAGAACATGAAATGAACATACATGTAAGGGAAAATAGGCTAGAAGTATGTGGAAACCCTAGCATGGAAATTAAGGACTGATATTTTAGCTTAGTGCCATGATTACTATATGTGCATGTTTGTGTATGATTGGGTGTTAGCACCAACCTGTGTGAGTTGTATGATGGATGATAGGATTGTCTGAATTAGAGCTTCTGTTAACCAGTTTGGTCTGAGAACACATATATACATGATTATGTTAACAATACAGAGCACCTACCACTATATAACACTGTGTAATTTGAACAAGAGTAAGTAATTTAACAACCTAAGTGAAACACTTAACCTCTGAAAACAGAAAGGCAATATGGAACCTATTTTATTAGTCTTTATGCATTGTCAAATGATTTTACTTACACCAGACGAAAGTCTGACCTTTTGTTGCTTGCATCAAATGGGTGCTTCATATGCATTATGGAGCAGGTCATGGGATGTCTGTAGGAAAAAAGGAAGCAAAGTGATAAGATGCAGATGTGTGATGTTAAGAAGAAATTGCTAATTAACTGAATTATGACTTTTGTTGAAGAGTGTCTGTTATGTTTAATGTAGCTGAAAGACTTTTCTGCAATAATATTGGAATTGTGCTAAACTTTGATTATGATGTCATGAATGGTTTAAAAAAAAGATTACTATAAGATGGAACTGTTTTCAGTGGAAAAAGATAAATGTGTTTAGATTTATATCATAACCTGTAAGCATGTAAAATTTTCATGAATTAAGTAGTGAAGTTGGTAGTAGAACTGAAGCATATGTGAACTAGTAATGTATGCATATGTATTAGACTGTTTTAGAGGCTAGAATCTATTTACAGATTAACTGTAAATATTATGAAGTAAGGATGAACCCATAAGCAGAAAAGAAAAAAAACATAAGACGCATGAACCCAGATTTTCATGAGTTTGATGTTTAAATGAATAAGCAAAGCTAGCAAATTATGACATGACAGTATAGGGATCTAACCTAATCAAGTTGATCAATGTGAAATCTCAGGTGTGGTAAATAAGCAGTTGTACATGTTTGTGTGCACACAGATGCACAGAAGCATGCACACCTCCTGTTTTGCTATTTGAAAAGCAATTTTGTAAAAGTTTAAATATCATGAGTCAACTTACATGTTTTATTAAATATACAATTGTTAAACACAATTAAACAAACATAAATTGGTTAGAAAAATTTGCACAAGATTCAGATAGGGGTGGTTTTTGGTTTCCAACCCTTTTTACTGTGGCTAAATTACTAGTTATTTCAATTTATAACAAATTGAGTCATTCTTTACCCAAAAACTCTGATATTAGAATTAAGGTGATTTGTATGTTTATATGTACATACAAATAGTTTCCACAAAGAAGTATATCAATATTTCTATATTGATCAGATTGGATCTTCGGAAATAAAAATAAAGAAAAAAAACTAATAAAAGAAAGAAAATAGTTGGTCTTGCAAGTAAGCAACCCTGAAATTAGCACAAACTAAAATAACAATTTCTTAAAGGAGGTTGCTTCAGTTGGTATCAAAGCTATGTTATAAAATACATAGCCAATACAAAATACTTGATTGAATCTGTGTGCATTGTTTGCATTGGTTATTTTACTTGTTATAACTATATGAATTCACTGCTAACTTTAAAAGTGAAGTAGTGAATAGGAATTAGAACTAACCATACTAGAAATGTTCAATAGAGATCCAGAGCAGTTAGGATCAACCCCTAGGCTGCTGAAGAAAGGGAGAATGATCAATCCTCTGATAGAACTGGGCAAGCAACTGAAATGGCCACTGGTGCTCCAGTGATTAACATGCAAGATTTTTTTAGAGTACTAAGGGATGGAATGGCACCTAGGGTAGATAATCCACATGAGGAGCTGTCCAAATTGCTTAAAACATATACATATATGGGAGGCAGTAGCTTTGATGGTACAAAAAGTGTCATGGGTTTTCAAAAATGGTTAAGAACAGTGGAGAGGATCTTTGCAGATATGCAAGTTAATGACCAGAGAAAGAGGCAAATAGCTTCAAGACAACTAAAAGGCATTGCTTTGGATTGGTGGGAAGTGATCATTATAGGCAGGCAAGAACAAGAGATCACATGGAATCAGTTCAAAGAAATGCTAGAAGCCAGATTTGTCCCAGCCTCCGCAAAAGCTTCATTGCTTGAGGAGTTTATCAAGTTGAGACAAGGATCAATGAGTGTCACTGAATACACTTAGAAATTTGAAGGGTTGTCCAAGTATGGGGCAGCACTAATACCAGATGAAGTTTCAAGGAATGCAAGGTACGTTCAAGGGTTAAATGCTGGATTGAGTAGAGCTATGTTACCATACAAAGACAGAACCTTTGGTCAAGTTATGGACTTGACATTGTCATTTGAGCAGCATGATAATGCCAGGGAGAAGTTCAAGAATTTTAGGAATAACAAGAAAGGGAAGAGTAGAGCACACCCATATGAGAAGAAGATGGGAGAAGTAAAGATCAAAGAAGGAACTAAGGTGGAAAGCTCTGACAATAAGAAACCCAAAGTGATCTGTTACAACTGTGGGAATGAAGGCCATATAAAGACCAAATGCCAAGCACCCAAGTCAACTGTTATTAGGTGCTACAACTGTGGTAAAGAAGGGCACATGAAGAGGCAATGTCCAGAAATGGCAAGGGTGGCTGTACTTGAAGGAAAGGGAAAGGCAATGGAAACACCTAACCAAGTGGAAGGTATATTATTTATTAAAGGCATACCCATATCAGTTGTGTATGACACCGGAACACTCTTTTATTTCATGTGACATAGTTCATAAATTAGGGTTAACATGTGTTCTTGTTGATAAGCCATTACATGTTAATAGTCCCATAGGTAGCTCCTGCATTACAAACATGAAATGCATGCAAGTAAAATTATGTATGGGTGGTCACACCTTTATTTCAGAATTATATGTGTTAAATTACCCTAAGCTAGATATTATACTGGGAATGGATTGGTTAAAAGGTTTTTGTGCTATCATTAACTTGGAAAATTCCACAATCTCATTACAACTTCCTGATGGCAAAAGAATTTTGGTTATGTATGAGGCAGCCAAAGATAGGGGTATGGGCAGAATTTTAACCTTGAACATTGGTGAGGTTGAATTAAGCCTAGAGGAGATACCCATAGTTAACCAATACACTGATGTGTTTGGTGAAGTGAATGGCATTCCTCATAATAGACCAGTAGAAATTCAAATAAAACTTAAACCAGGAGTAAGCTCTGTCATTAAGAAACCAAACAGAATGGGGCCTAAGGAACTGATTGAGTTGAAGAAGCAATTACAAGAATTAGAATAAAAAGGCTTCATTAGGCCAGCAGTTCAAATTGGGGATCACCAGTAGTATTTGTTAAGAAGCATGATGGTTCTTTGAGAATGTGCATAGATTATAGGGTGTTAAACTCTGTCACCATCAAAAACAAATACCCCCTACCTAGAATTGATGATCTTTTTGATCAATTAAATGGTGCTAAGGTATTTTCTAGGCTTGACTTAGCATCTGGTTTCCATCAAATGAAAGTGGAAGAAGAAAGTATCAAGTATACAGCTTTCAATACTAGGTATGGCTTGTATGAATATTCAGTAATGCCATTTGGATTGACTAATGCACCATCCTATTTTGTGGATTTAATGAATAGGATTTTCAGAGATTATTTAGATAAATTTGTACTAATTTTTATTGATGATATATTGATATACTCTAAATCAGCTAATGAACATGAGAAACATCTGCACATGGTATTAAGTAGACTAAGACAACAAGGTCTTAAAGCCAAGTTTGCAAAGTGTTCTTTCTAGGGGAATGAAATAAAATTCTTGGGCCATATAATTTCTCAAAAAGGAATTTCAGTGGACCTTAGCAAGGTCATGGCAGTACAAGCATGGAAAAGACCAAGCAGTGTTACTGAAATAAGATCATTCATGGGCATGGCTGGATACTACAGGAGATTTATAAAAGATTTTGCTAAGATAGCAACCCCACTAACCAAGCTAACAAGGAAACACCAGCCTTTCCTATGGACTGAGAAGTGTGAAGTGGCATACAACCATTTCAAGAAGGCATTAATGGAAGCACCAGTGCTAAAAATTCCAGAAGGCAATGACAATCTGGTAGTGTACACTGATGCATGTGGGTCAGGAATAGGAGCTGTTCTTATGCAAGATGGTAGGGTAATAGCCTATGCATCAAGGCGACTGAAACCAAGTGAGACCAAGTATGCAACACATGACTTGGAATTGGCAGCTGTGGTGTATGCATTAAAGATTTGGAGACACTACTTGTTAGGGGCAAAGTTTGAGCTTTATACTGACCACAAAGCTTTGAAATACCTATTTTCTCAAAAAGACTTGAACATGAGACAACATAGGTGGGTGGAGTTCCTTGCTGCCTATGACCTGGACATTATATACACACCAGGGAAGGCAAATTGAGTGGCGGATGTATTGAGTAGGCAACATGCCAAATTGGCTATACTGATGATAGAGGAGTTTAAAATGTTGTCAATACTGACTGATGTAGAAGTGGAAAACATGGGAGAGCAAACTATGAAGTTAGATGAGGTCATGGAACAATATGGCAAGCCCAGCCTCATCACAATAAAATCAGACCTAGTGGAAGAAGTGAACCAGTCATAAGACATGGATGCATTCCTGAGGGAGAAGAAGGAATTATTAAGGAATGGTTCAAAGCTTGACAAATTTGAACTGGATGAAAAAGGATATTTAAGATACAAGGGAAGACTGTGTGTGCCAAACACAGAAGCACTGCAAGGAAAGATCATGGATGTCCATCACAAGACTAAGTACACCATACATCCAGGTGGTACTAAAATGTATCACGATCTAAAGAGGAGCTATTGGTGGAAAGGAATGAAGAGGAGTGTGGGTGTATATGTGGCAAAATGTATGACTTGCCAACAGGTCAAGGCCGAGTACCAAAGATCCAGTGGACTATTGCAACCTCTGGAAGTTCCAAGGTGTAAATGGGAAAGCATATCAATGGATTTCATTGATGGCTTGCCAAGATCAAAGAGAGGTAATGACAGTATTTGGGTGGTGGTAGATAGATTGACTAAGTCATCACATTTTATACCAGTAAGAAGTGATAGAAATGCACCAAAACTGGCACAAGTTTTCATGAAAGAAATGGTGAAACTACATGGAGTTCCTACCACTATCATTAGTGACAGAGACACAGACACCATATTCACATCAAAGTTCTGGAGTAGCTTTCAACAGGCAATGGGGGTTGAGTTGTGCTTAAGCACAGCCTACCATCCCCAAACGGATGGCCAAACAGAAGTAGTCAATAAATTCTTGGAGGATTTATTAAGGGCCTGTGTACTTGATCACGGTGGCAATTGGGAAGACTATCTTTATTTAGCAGAATTTTCTTACAACAATAGCTACCAGAGTAGCATAGGGATGGCACCATATGAAGCTTTATATGGGAGGCCTTGTTTGTCACCTGCTTGCTGGCTAGAGGTAGGTGATAAGGTGATATTAGGACCGGATCATGTGAAAGAAACAAATGATAAGATCACACTGATCAAACAGAGAATGAAGGCAGCACAAGACGGAATGATATCATATGCAGATAGGAGAAGAAAGCCACTTGAATTTGAATTAGGAGATTATGTGTACTTGAAAGTTTCACCAATGGGGAAGGTGTTGAGATTTGGAAAGGCAGGGAAGCTAACCCCAAGATATGTAGGACCATATGAAATCATTGCCAAAGTAGGAAAGATGGCTTACAAGTTGAAGTTGCCAGAAGAAATGAGTGGAATACACAATGTATTTCATGTGTCACAATTGAGAAAATGTGTACATGATGAAGCTTCAGTGATTCAGTCACCAAACCAGGTAGAGGTCAGACCAGACTTGGTGTATGAGAAGAAGCCAGTGGGCGTTGTAGCTAAAGAAGATAAAAAAATTGAGGAACAAAACTATCAAACTGGTAAAGGTGCAGTGGAGTCTAGACCCTAAGGATTGCACATGGGAGGTTGAGGACAAGATAAGAGTCTAATACCCACAACTATTTGTAACTGGCAATTAGAGTAGAGGTAATTTATTGTTCATACTTGAATTTACCAAGTTAAATATAGTGTTCAGTGTTGAATGTTCTTGCTTGATGTATGCTTTGGCTGAATTAAGAATATTTGTGCATGATTAGTTTTAACACGTGACAAACATGGGAAGAAGTGTTAAATTGTGGGACACAATTTCTTAAAGGAGGGGTGTATGTGACAGCCCTAGTTAAGCAAGCATATAAAATTTAAATACTTTATAAAAAAAGACAATTATTAAATAATATATATATATACACACACAAATACAATTATCTGGAAAGATTTGTGTGTGAATGAGTGTGCATGCTCTTGTGCATGTGCACACTGTTCCAGCACCTTATATGAGCAAGGCAATTTAGTGAGTAAAAGGCTCCATAGACAAATAAATGTAAAATAAATGAGTGCATAACTTGTTAGTGTGTATACATTTGCCTAATTACAATGCATAAGTAACCTAGGCAGTTTTTAGTCCAAACCCCTACAGATTAAATATAAGCACAGTTGCTTGTATAGGTAGAAAATGCATGAATATAAGATGTGCAAAGTAAATTGATTGACACACACACACATTTAGTTAGACACATAAGTTTATAGGCATGAGTAAAAAAACCCAGAAAAGACAAACTATGCCTGAGCTAAAGTCATGCATATAGTGTGTGAAGAAATTTGCCAAAAGTGGCCAAGACAAGGGAAAAGAAGAAATGGTGGGAAAGGAAAGTGGAGAGCGTGAACTGCGGGTGAAACCAGAAATGGTGATGGCATTTCTGATGAAAATAAATTACTTAACTAACCTTAAAACCCTAGAAACTCCTCTATATACATCATTATCTCCTACGGTTACATGCTAGGACCAGATAACAAAATATAGAAAAAAAGAGAGAAGGAAACATGCAGCAGTTTAAGAAATCAATGGCAGTCCTAAACCAAGATTTGGGAAGGAGAACTTTGGTGAGTAAACCCTCACTTGGCAAGGCATTAAGACCTATGAAAGGCAGCCATGTTCCCCTTAGTTTATTTTGATTCCTATTTTATGCTTTGTATGTACTCTCAGTTTAACAATTTTCTGTTGTTTCTAAGATTTTGTGAATTGCATTGCTTTGTTGTCACTTAACCTATGCTTGTTTATACATGATAATTTAATGATGGAATAATAACTGATTTAATCATATGTTTATGAACTTGAGAAATATTTTTCGTTAAAGCATGAATCAATAAGAAAAGTAGGGTGCAAGGCAGTAAGAGGAAGGGGTTCTCTGGCTTATGTCTTACAACTGAAAATGTGGATTAGGGTGCAATTGGATTTCCATGTGCCGAGTCTTAATCCATCATTGATTGTTCTCTGGAAATAAGGTTGAGAAACAAGTGAATACACTTTAATGTGTGGGATAATTGTAAGAACCTCATTACTGGAGAACCACGGTAGCATTTCATTTTCTGAAATGCTCTAATCCATGCTTTAGCCAAGGATGTATCTCTGAATAAAACAGACTTGAAATGGTATACAAGGTTGATTGATCAATCGTTGAATGCATGGATGGGTGAATGATTGATGGTTGTATGAAAAACTGTTAACACATACTGGTTAAGTATATAATAGTCTTGGATATGACACTGCATAGACCATATTGAGTCATAATAATAACTTAGTAATTAAACTAAGGATGTGGGTCACCTCTATCAGGTTGGGTATGAGGGAAGTGGGTATGACACAGTGGTTGGCTTGCACCAAGGTTGGGGTGTGAGTTTTCACATGGCATGTTTATGTCCTAGTAGCTTGTAGTGCACTGGAAATTAGGTGGCAGTTCCAGGCAATGTGCACCAGTGCAACCATGAATGTGATACTGGACCCCAGAACAACATGAAATGAACATACATGTAAGCGAAAGTAGGCTAGAAGTATGTGGAAACCCTATCATGTAAATTAAGGACTGATATTTTAGCTCAGTGCCATGATTACTGTATGTGCATGTTTGTGTATGATTGGGTGTTAGCACCAACCTGTGTGAGTTGTATGATGGATGATAGGATTGTCTGAATTAGAGCTTCTGTTAACCAGTTTGGTCTGAGAACACATATATACATAATTATGTTAACAATACACAACACTTTCCACTGTATAACACAGTGTAATTTGAACATGAGTAAGTAATTTAACAACCTAAGTGAAACACTTAACCTATGAAAACGGAAAGGCAATATGGAACCTATTTTATTAGTCTTTATGCATTGTCAAATGATTTTACTTACACCAGACATAAGTATGACCTTTTGTTGCTTGCATCAAGTGGGTGCTTCATATGCATTATGGAGCAGGTCATGGGATGTCTGTAGGAAAAGAGGAAGCAAAGTGATAAGATGCAGATGTGTGATGATAAGAAGAAATTGCAAATTAACTGAATTATGACTTTTGCTGAAGAGTGTCTGTTATGTTTAATGTAGCTGAAAGACTTTTCTGCAATAATATTGGAATTGTGCTAAACTTTGATTGTGATGTAATGAATGGTTTAAAAAATAAGATTACTATGAGATGGAACTGTTTTCAGTGGAATAAGATAAATGTGTTTAGCTTTATATCATAACCTGCAAGCATGTAAAATTTTCATGAACTAAGTAGTGAAGTTGGTAATAGAACCGAAGCATATGTGAACTAGTAATGTATGCATATGTATTAGACTGTTTTAGAGGCTAGAATCTATTTAAAGATTAACTGTAAATATTATGAAGTAAGGATGAACCCATAAGCAGAAAAGAAAAAAAAACACAAGAGGCATGAACCCAGATTTTCATGAGTTTGAGTTTAAATGAATAAGCAAAGCTAGCAAATTATGACAAGACAGTATAGGGATCTAACCTAATCAAGTTGATCAACCTGAAATCTCAGGTGTAGTAAATAAGCAATTGTACATGTTTGTGTGCACACAGATGCACAGAAGCATGCACAACCTCCCGTTTTGCTATTTGTAAAGAAGTTTTGTAAAAGTTTAAATATCATGAGCCAACTTACATGTTTTATTAAATATACAATTGTTAAACACAATTAAACAAACCATAAATTGGTTAGAAAAATTTGCACAAGATTCAGATAGGTGTGGTTTTTGGTTTCTAACCCTTTTTACTGTGGCTAAATTACTAGTTATTTCAATTAAAAAAAATTGAGTCATTCTTTACCCAAAAACTCTGATATTAGAATTAAGATGATTTGTATGTTTATATGTACATACAAATAGTTTCCATGAAGAAGTACATCAATATTTCTATATTGATCAGATTGGATCTTAGGAAATAAAAATAAAGGAAAAAAACTAATAAAAGAAAGAAAATAGTTGGTATTGCAACTAAGCAACCCTGAAATTAGCACAAACTAAATTGAGCCATTCAAATAACAATTTCTTAAAGGAGGGTTACTTCAAGATTGTTAGGATAAATAAAAATAAAAGAATAAAGAACAGATAAAAATAGAATTTCACAGCGGAAGCGACAACATATAATATAACAAGGATAGTAGAAACTATCACTTCAAACCTACAGAGCACATTAGAGTTAAAAACAAACCATACTTGCTGGACAGTTATAAGCTACCGAGCTTACAAATGCTGATAAGGATACTGTATAGTACAGCGGAAAATAAAAACATTACGATGGGTGAATCTCTAGCTTCCCTCCAAGATCTCCATATCACCAAAGCCAACCTGGGAAAAATACTTGATCTGACCCGAGCATTATAATAAAAAACACCCGATCAGTTCGGAAAAACTAGCGTAAGATAACTCGAATAATGGAGATCATATAAAAGTTCTGTGAGGCCCGCTGCTAACGCGGAACGGGTTTTTACCTCACAACAATAACATCCATACAGGTAAGAGCAGAAATAAATATCAGGAAACAAATCTAAATACGAATGGGGATATATAATATTAAAATCAGACTGGGAAGAATGAAAATAATCCGAGCAGAATCCAAACTAGACAGGATAAATAAAACAATATATCGGTCCAAACTTGATAGAATGGACAAAAAAAACTATAATCAAACATCATGAAGAACGGTTGACTCTTTCCATTGAAATTACAGAAAAACTGATATAAATGTTCGAATCAAATAAGGAAATGAATTTATCTAACGTAACTAGGAGGGTGCTCCCCGTTTCCATGAAAATATACCTCTAGATAAAATATACTTGAGAGCACATGCGTCACTTTCGGGAACATCCAAGCTGGACCCCTCTTAACACGAGTATCTGAATATTTCACATCAATGCATGCATACTGAAACCTCTCTAGATTTTGTGAAAATACCTTGATGGGTGCAACCCACATGGCTTGCCTTCCACTCATGCCTTGGTTTTGGTTTTTTCGATTGTTGGATATCAATGCCCAAAACGAGCGATAAATCATCTTAGAAAGATGAAGCATAACAAGACTTGGAGGGTGCGCCCCCCTGTTCCGCGCCTTGGTTTTAGTCATTTTCGATAAAGGATGACAAAGCTCATTAGAGCAATTAATTGTCTAAGAATGATAATAACAAAGAAGCTGAAGTAACCGATTGCTGAGATATCAACTATCGAGGATATAAAAAGATCGTATATAGAAATTAAGTCTTGTATACTTATCACCACTCATTGAATTCAAACTTGTACTTTTTCTTGGTTAATAGTAATACGGGACAAGTCAAGGTAATGTTACCTCAAAGTCATGTCCAACGATTATTCTTAACTTTTGAAATAATGACAAGTTTACTTCTTCGATGTTTAGTGCTAATTATACAAATAAATCATTCCCATATAAGTGATTCGCTTTATGAAAATAATTCATTTCCATAAACGAATCAAACTTTTTGCTTTTTATAAACGAACTGAACTTGTGCTTGATTTCCATATTGGTAAAACGCTTTTAGAATTAGGTCATGATTGTTAAAATGTTAAGAGAATAATTTTCCAAATGCGCGACCCCGAAGGCCTAAACCAACATCAGACCGAAACGCCCAGAAGATTATCCAACTTAACATCCTAATAATCGAGTTCCAATTCCTTTTTATAACTTTAAAACAATATTAATTATCCCGAAAAATAATTAGTCACATTTAAAGTCTCTTTTAAATAAACAAATCCATTATCTTTAATAAAATAAACAATTATTTCTAAACAATTTTATAACATTGGTAAATTAACTTTAAAATCTTTATTAAATCAGTTTATTAACTTTGAATCGGTTAACTAAAGAAATTTTATTATATTACTTAATTTACTTAAATCACTCTTATTAAACCAATTAATTAACTCTAAATATCATTGATTATAATGATTAATTAAATTCAAATAATCATTAGTAAAATTGAATAAGTCATCTCAAACATCATCTGTTAAAATGATAAGTAATTTAAAACTCCATCAATTAAAACAATTAATTAACCTTAATTTTTTTAAATTAATTAGATTAATTAAATTCAAACTTCATTAGCTAAAACAATTAATTAAAATATCATTTGTAAAAATGATTTATTTAATTATAAAACATCAGCAAAAAATGATTTAACAAAATTCGAAATATCATTAGTTAAAACAATTAATTAAAAATAAAACAATCATAAATTAAATAATTAACAAACATTCAAATATAATTATTTAAAATGACTAATTACTTTTAAATATCATTAAGTAAAAAGATTATAAATTTTAATCATCATTAATTAAAATAATTAATTAAGTTTAATAAATCAATTAAAGTCCATTATCATTAATTAAAATAATTAATTAAACTTAAATAATCATTAGTTAAAATGCTTAATTAAGTATAAAACATCATTAGCAAAAATGATCAATTAAATCTAAAGATAAACCAATTTTAATCATCATTTATTAAATTGGTTAATTTATCTCAAAATCATTAGCCAAAATGATTAATTATTTTAAATTATCATTAATCAAAGTGATAAATAAATTGTAACATTTTGTTTAGTGAAAACACAAGCTCAAGTTCATATGATAGGGTTTTGGGAATGAAATTCAATAAACGAGGGTATAGCAAAAATCGTCATATTGATATTTAAACTACTAAATGGAATATCAGGAATTAAGTTCAATTAACCATAATAACAGCATACAGATGTAAATAAATAATTTATGGACGAGAAACCCCCTTGGGATCTCTATACATATTTTTTCGGCAAAACAATGGTTATGGATAATATGTAGATAATCGTATGGGTTTATCAAATTAGTATGTCATCCATTTTCCAAATGGGAATTCAATCAAACAATCAATTAAACAATTTAATTAACATACAAGCAATTAATATAAATTTATAATATCATTGATATGACATAATAAAATTTAATGTGAGTTAAACTCACACTTATTTTCGTTTTTGCCGAATTGTCCCATTTTGGGCTCAAACCGAACAGTCGTCTGATTTTAGCCTAAATTTTCACTTGCTTCAAATCAAGCCAAACCAATTTCATCATGAAATCTCGGCAACACAAGTCCAACGCAAAAAATGGCGTTCGAATCCAACCTCGTATGAACTAGATACACAATTTATAAGTCATCGACAAATTAAAATTAAAATTAAACAACTTTAAACTATTTATACGATTAACCCTCTCCACTATTACATCATCTTCTTCCTTCCCCTAAATAGAAACGGGCATAGAGACATGAAAACCCAATTTTGCATGCACGTATATGGACTGATACGGAGCTACTGACCTCCGTTCGACGAACGGACTTCATCGACAGCTTTCTTTTCACACGAGCTTCCAACTGCACCATGCCACTTCACCTCCAACCCTCTTCCCAAAAGTCCAACCTGTACACTTAGCCTACAGCCCTCCCTAACATCAGACCTACCAAAAGACCCCCAAACACCACAAAACTTCAGCACTAGGTGCAATTTGACCTCTCGAACTCATATCCAAGCTCTATTTCACAAATCGATGAACATAAATTAAAGTAAACTCAACCCTAACCCAACTGCCTCCAAATCACTCTCGCCAGAAGTGAATGCATGCAAAACAAAAGGTATAGAATTGAAGACAATAATCATACAAGTCTAAAGGCACTTGTCTCAAGGTTTTTCGTTGCTTGGATTTTTAGTTATGGATTTTTAAAGTTTGAGTTCAAAGAGGGAAATCCAATTTTTGGTTACAGGCAAGTTTAAATATAGGGAGAAAAGTATGGTCCTTAGAATGTGGACATGGGACTGGGTATTGCTGTGGGTATAGCCAAGGCATGGTAAAAATGGTGGATATGTGTGTGTATATATTATTTTAATTTAAAATATTCAACAAAACGTACCCGAAAATTTCGAAATCCAAACGAGACGTGCCGCCTAGCGTTCTATATGTTATACCCATATTCCGAACGCAAAGGAACTAGTCTCTTGGTCTAACTTGATCATATGCAGAAGATAGCTTTTTAGACCCAGTTATTATATTAAATTTTCAATATTAATTTCTACGCGTTGTGAACTCGCATGACCAAACGATTCGTTTGATTGCTATGAAATTCGACGGCTTGTTCTAATTCGTTATTACAGATCCAATGAAACTGGTTTCATCAAAGTCCAAAACTGTGCCCCGAAAGGCTGATTTCGTAGATTCAAATATCATTTTTATATTTAATTATCGATACTTATTTGATCTGTTTACATTTGTAAATGTGGAAATTAGCCACAAGGGCCTCTTTAGTAAGTGGAATTAGTTTGTAGGACACACAACTGAAATAATTACTTTTAAGGACAAAATGAAAAATAATTAGTTTCTAAGGCCTAAAAACCTATGAAATTATGTCCTTGAAAGTAATTGGACTGCTGACTTTGTCCTTAAAAGTAATTATTCTACTGACATTGGACTTGAAATTAATTTCTATGGATGTGTGTTCTAGAAACTAATTGAACTGCAAATTTTTTCCTTCTAGTGAAATGCTCCTTGTTAAATAAATCTACAAATTAAATTCACCAATATTATTTGTTAATTAAAAGGAGTTAAATAAAATTATTAAATCCATTTAATTAACATTTATTCACAATTCAAATATTTAATTATTCTCCATGTTTGAATTATAAGTTATTAAATTCCAAAATTCAATTATTTAAATATTTAAAATTAACTAAACATTTAAAATCAAATAACCAAAATTTTGGGTTGTTATAGAAAAGTAGGTTGTTTGTGTGTTGTTTTGGAATTCAAGGAAATAAGGTGAGTAATTCTCACAACCATCTCTAATTAGTATTGCATGTTATTGTTCAATGGATTGAGTGAATTTGAATGATATATTGACCGTTTGAACAACTATAGTAAACCTAATTGTGTTTCCCTATCAAAAATTGCTTACAGTAGCTTGACTAAAGTGTTTTGTGCTTGATTGATCAATATATGTTGTGTGTATGTTTGGTGATAATTTCAAGCTTTACTATCAAGTTACCGTAGCCGAAGTTGATAACATTAGCATCATAGACGATGCTTGGAGCATTCAGGCTCCAAGAAACACCATTGATCGACCAGTAGTTTCCACCGGTGGGGGTATAAGGTCGAGTATTTGAAGCTCCTAGAGGCTGTTTATTCCAGGAAACTTCTATTTTTATAGGTATTTCATTTTTTTTCTTCTACTTCCTTTTGCTTTTTTGATCTATATGAATTCTAGAATTTTGATTGCATCATATATTAAGGGAATTTCATTATTCAATAACACACACACACATATATATATTATACAAGTATGCATGCACATCCGATGGAGTATGAATCGAAAAATGTACTTAAAATTGTTGGAACTAGGCAAGCCCGTAGCGGAAGAAACCATTGAGTTTCAAAAAATTTACCATTTTGGATTGTTAACAGGCCTATGAAGTCTAAATGCATTCAGATCTTATCTAAATTTTCTATTGAATAAAATCAATATTTTATTTTATCTGATTAAAAATTCAAAAGTGTTTGAATATTGAATAAATTTATATGAATGAGTGTATCAAATTATAACATCCCCTTCTTGGAGACCCAAAACTAACGGCTATGAATGCTGAAGCCATCCATAGTTATTGATCCTCGACGACCAAATACATTAATGTTAGATACATTGATATAACAGAAACACAGAAATATGGAAAAAAATTTAAACTAAAACCAAGTTCCATATTCCAAAACGTTTCAAATTCAATACGTAATCCTAATACGAGAACCACATTCAGAGAAATATATTTATTAGAACATGCACCAAGAGCGACATATGAAGATGCCCCCTTGGATGATCAGAGTATATATAGGCAATCAAACATCTTTTCCTTTATTACAACAACATAGCGGAATCAAAATAAAAGAGAAGTCTAGATAGCTATCATGCCTCCTGCACGTCTCTGGAAGCTTATTCGTCTAAGAGGTACCTGAAAATCTCAACTCTCAAACTACTCAAAATTAATTGAGTACCTAAGAGTTTAAGGAAAACATAAACTTCGAGTCAGACAAAAAGCCTGGTATGAATAATAATCTACCATCTCAAACCCTTTAGATATCTAGTGAGACCACGCCGCTTAACGGAATGGGTTTTCCTCTCACTAGCATCCTAAAACCTTTTTAAAACCATATACTATGCTCATGCATCACAACTGTTAAAACTATTCAAAACAATTTGATGATATGTAGACAAGTAAAACAATTCTGGATTTCCCATCCCCATTCATTCCGACTAACTGTATCATTTATAGAATCTAGGGTCACTATTAAACTATTAGTTTTCATGGGCTTACTAATAACTTGTTTAATGTTTAAGGACTCCTTGTCCAATTATATAGTTTTCGTGGGGTCAGTAAGAACCTATTGTCCCTTGCCAATATCTTTACTGTTTTATGGGTTCACCCTAAACCTATTGGTAACTCCAATATCTTTCCACTTATCCTCGTTTTCATGGGTTGACTAGGAACCTATTGACTTCTGTTAATATATTAATCCAGATATAGTTTTCATGGGCTAATTATAAATATATTGACCCCTGCCAATATCAAATCATAGTTTTCATGTGCTAACTATGAACCCGTCTTCCTGACATCTTCATTTATACTTAGTTTTCATAAGCTTACTATGAACCAATTGGCCCCCACCAATATCTTTTTCATATACATAGTTTTCATGGGTTTACTATGAACCTATTGGCTTCTGCAGATATCTATAATTAATTTTAGTTTATATTCACTGCTAGGACAACCTAGCTAGTTATTCTACGCTTCCCTAAATTACCGTTATGGGTTTATTTCAATGTGAATATTGTAACGACCCATTTTTATGTACAGTTTAAGTTGGCAATAAATCACACATGTCAACTTAAATTGAACAAAAAGGTGGACTATTAGGGAAAAAGAAAGAAGATAGAAGATAGAAAAAACTAAAAGCAAACACATAATCTCACAAAGCAACAGCAAAACATATATTAAGCACATAATGTTTTACAAAGTCATCTCAAAACTAATACATTTGAGTTACTCTAATACAATTCTAACCTAGGATAGTTATAAAAGCCTATCCTTATACATCAGATATAGAGTACATAATATATAGCGGAAACAAATAATAACTATCTATCGATGAAGCCTCATGTTCCAAGCTCCTCTAAGTTCATTCGTAGAAAACTTGGACTGCTTGGCTGCTCATAAAAATTTGAGCACCCAAGAGTTTTAGGGAAAGAATTAAAACTCCAGGTCATACATGGATTTGGTGTGAGTAAACTCAAAGCAACTTAATTATTGCTTTTTAAAACCCTTTTTAAATCAAAGGTATCTCGTACGACCAAGCTGCACATAAAAACATATGAGTTTTTACCTTATGATAACCAAAACCACTTTTATATAAAAATCCTGTAATATTATAATAGTGTCGAAGTTCAAATACCAATTAATCTTAGTCAAAATTTTATATATTAAATTCTAGCATACTAGGTTCCATAATCAAAACCGTAAGGCATGTATTGGAGATTGGATTCCATACTATGAGTAAGGAACTACCTTTCGAAGGTACATCTCTGGATAAATGCACCAGGGTCTGACAAGAACATCTCGTACCCCTGCCACACAGGACTAGCCTATCACTTGACTAGTAGTACCGAATATGATCATCCCTCCATTAATGGGCCCCGAAGTATACAAATGAGAGATAATAACCAATCTAGATTTGAAACAACCATCCCTACTTTAAAGCGACCCACTTGGCCCTGCTGCATGCTCGACTTTGGTAATTTCCCAGTTCATGAGGTTCGAGGCTACGTTTTACCTTTTGGAAGCAATCCCACTTGGAATATCCTCCAAGCGTCAATGCAAATGCTAGCATTCATCCATACAAGTTCGTTTTAGGACTGAACGAAACACTTGAGAGCTCCATCTCCAAAATTCCATCATTTTCAAGTTGTTTTCACTTCAAAAGGCATTCGTTGAATTGAAGTGGTTTTTGGATAACATACCCAGTCCCGGTGTCTTCGAAACAACTTTCGATATTTTCGATAAACTCAACCTCGGTTCTTTAGGAAATAAACAGAAAAAGATAAGAGTAGAGTTCACCTTCTAACCGTTTATGGATGGATTTCCTTACCATTTATCCTTAAAGAATGAAACGACTTTATACGTACAATATAACACCTTCGACGATAAATGTACCATACAATTTTCATATTTCTCCTAGATATTTCCAAACTTAGGTTTTTGGCAGATTTGATTGTCGGTTATTTAATTATCAATTTATATAAACAATCACACATTGATTCCATTTCGTATGGGATCCTCCAAGCCATTATTAATTATACTTTAATTAATAATATCACTTTATAAAACCCGATCAAAAGACATTTTCAAACCCTATTTCCAAACTCTTGCATTCCTTTTTACTTGAAAAAACAATACTAGTATTTACCAAAACATTTTGGAAATTCCATTTCCTCAAAATTCCATATTAAATGGCCAAAAAATTTCCTTTCAAAAACATCACTTCTTATAAAACGCATTTACTTATTCCTTACAAAAATTCTTTTTATAAGTTCATTTCAGATTTCAGTCCATTTAAAGGTTTTCAAACTAGATTTAAAATTTCTTTCAAAAATATCTAAAATGATTTATAAAATCGCTTTCTATTTTAAAACTATTTAAAAATCTTCGTTCATAATTTCTTTATAAAATCTCCTTTATAAAATATCATTTTCAAAATATCCTTTGTAAATCACTCTAGGTAAAACTTTTTATTTAATAAACCCTTTCTAAAAACAAGATATTATTTAAAAATAAGTTATAAAATAATAATAAAATTTGAAAATCATTTATAACCTTTAAACCCAAACTGATTTAAGAATTAAACTTAACTCAAAAACATACTTTAATAATTCGAAAAGCGGCTTAACAATCCCAATGGTACTAATTTAAGTTATCATTCAATTTTAATTCCAATTCATTTAACAGTTATTTACATAGGTCAACATATATATGTAAACAAAACTCATATCCAAAATAGAGAATAACATGTCAATATAAACTAATTATCATATACATGTCAAAATAACATAATAGCAGGATGGTGATTTGTTCTGTTAAACAGATGCCCAAACAATTCAATTAATTCATACCAGAATGAGGATTTATTCTGCTAAAACATGTCCACGCAAACAAACCAACAATCAATTTATAATAGAACGGGGATTTATTCTACTAACACGTGTCCAAACAACCAAACAAACAAACAGTCAATTTATAGTAGAATGGGGATTTATTCTACTAACACATGTCCAAACAACCCAACGATCTAAAATATAACCCATTCACAGTTTTATAGTTTCTTAATGGTATCAACACTTGAGTCACTTGTATTCAAAATCATCTTTAAAAAAGAAGTATCTTGCAACAATTTTACTTTTGAGAACCAAAGGATTTAATACTTTTAAACCCTTTTAAAATAATTAATTATAAGTTAAATCCTAATTAATTTTAATTAAATCTTAACTTAATTTAATTAAATAGTTAACGGTAATTAACTATTAATTAAATCCAAATTAGTCCTTTATTAATTAATAAATAATTAACTAAACCTTTATTAATAATTAAATATTAATTAATCTTTAATTAAACTTAAATAATAAGTTAAACCTTTAATAAATAATTTATTATAAATTAAACCTTAATTAATTTATAATTTAAAAATAATTAAACACTTGATTAATAATGGTTAATTAAAAATAAATCATATACTTAAATCATAGTCAACTAACTTAATTAATAATTAATTAAAATAAATCTTAGCTTTGAAAGATAATTAATTAACAACCAACCTTTAATTATAAAAGTTAATAACCCTTGTCTAATCCTTAATTGATTATTGATTATCAAAACATAATTAATTAAAAATTTGTTATTAGATTCTTAATATACCTTTTAAATATCATTATTTAGTTTATAAACCATTTACAAAACAATTTGAAGTGCAAAAACAAATTTTGCAAAAGTCAAATTTTTAAACGAACTGCATCCATAGCGACTATTGCTATGGATACCCGCAATTTCCAACTTGTTACTCTCTAACCCTTCCGTTTACTAATTATACTTGCTAACTTTCCATATCACTTCCAATTCTAAGCCAAAGATCATAATTTATAACCAAAACACCACTTAAATCATGAATTCAACGTTCTAATGTTAAACCACAAATTAGCACACATATATACATCCAAACCATACCATAATCCAAATAATAATATCACAAATACAACCATATGACAACTATATATAAATGTAAATTATTTCCCAAAAAGTTAAGGAATTTCACCAAAGGTTATCCAAACTTTTGCTGACTTGAGTACAAACTAGCACTTTCATTCCTAAGCAAAAAAACGGAGTCTTGAAACCTAAATGTACTAGGTAGGCAAGGCCTTGAAGGGAAGAGGAAGCGAGACTTGTTTTGGTAAGGTGAAGCGACTTCGGATAAATATCGAATTCTCAATAATAAACCCGAAAATAGGTCATTTTGCAACTATTTTTTGCGCTACCTACTCATAAAATTTCAAAAAAGACACAAAGAGAAAGTTATTTGAATTTCTTTTCTCTATCATTTTAGAAAATGAATCATTCATTTTCGGTTTATTTTGAAGAAGTTATGACCGAAAGAAGGAAGGTAATTTTAGCTCTTGAAATTATAGGTGAAAAATTGCTTTGTAAAGATTGGATATTTTGACATATCTATGGTAGAAATATGGAAAAATGGTCAACTAGAATGTTGTAGCCATTAAACTTTCACATGGTTTCAAGAAAAGAAAAACTCCATTTGAGTTAGAAATGAGGAAGAAAAGGTTGTTGGAAAGAGGAGGAAAAATGAAGAAATAAATGAGCTATTTATAGGCAAGATTTTATACCTAACTACTTTGTCAAGTGGCATCACAAATCTTATATATATATTTGTGTGTGTGTGTGTGTGTATGTGTGTGTGTGTGTGTCTAATCACATCTGTAACAGATTGGGATTTCTGACCCTCGGAAATCGACATCAATACGTTCACTGTATAGAATGCCGAGCAATCGAGTGCCGAAAATATCAGTTCATTAGGAGTGAAGAAGAAAAAGGTAGAAGAAAACATAATAACAACACAGAATCTCACAACCGCAGCGGAACAAAATATAATATATATAATGACAAATTTTTAGAAAAAAGAACTATAACTGTTAATTATACATACCATCATCAGAGTACAACAGACAACAATCAATCTAGACAGTAAGAATAATTTGCACTGATATACATAATTCACACTGTGGAAAAAACCAAGTACATGATATACATATGAACTCCTTCAGCTCGTCTCCTGAGCTCCATAACATTCTAACCTGAATTTGTAATACTTGGTCTAACCCAAGCATTATAATAAAATAACATCTGAGTCAGTCTGGAAAATCAGTGTGAAAAAACACACTCAATTTGAACTATTACTATTATTTTAAAAATACTTTGAAAAAAAAGGTATCTCGTAAGACCACGTCACACATAAACACGACGGGATTTTACCTTACATAACCAATTATCAGAATCGTCTGATATTATAATAGTGTCTAAATCAAGTTGAATAGAAAAAAGATGAAATGCTTGCATCTCATGTTCCAGCATAGTTGGGCACAATCAAAACCGTACGGCGCTTATTGGAGAATGGATTCCATATAATGACCAGGCATCGGGGTACCATTTATCTCGGTACACATTTAGAAAAATATACCGAGGACCTCGCCAGGATCCCCTACAACACAAGACCGGCACTATCCATAACCCGGATAGAACCGAATATGTTATCACCATGGGTGCTCCCACCCTTATCAGTTCTTCCATGCACCATCGTAATAATATCCGAGGGTATCCAGAAAGGTGATAACATACCCTAATTGAGTTCCACCCACTTAACCTTGCTGCATCTCCCTTGATTTTCAGTCATTCTAGTTGATGATTGATGAGGCCTGAGGGTACATTTACCTTTAAGAACAATTTCACTTATAATGCTCATCGTCCTCCAATGACGATATTCTGATAGCATTCGTCCATACAAGTTGTCCTAGGTCTGGACAAACCGAATCACCGTCTTCACAATCTTCACGATTTCTATTTGTAACACTCAAACCAGATCGAAGTAGTTTTCGAATAATTAAATCGGATCCCGATCTCTTTGAAAAGATCAACGAATTTAGCCAAAATTAATATTTGGTTATTCAGCTATCAATAAACATCGATAAGCAGAAATCAGGCCTTATTGTAAATTTTCCAAAATTTATTTCAAAATATCTTTATAAGATATGTATATTCAAATCCCTTCCAAAATTTCCAACGTTTGAAATGATTTCAAATCCTTATATTTTCAACGAAATATTCCCAAACTTTTCACATTCTTAGAATATTTTTTCCAACTCCATTTTTATGTTCAACACTTGTCTAAAATTCCAAATATCCATTTCTATCTTTTGTTATGAATTCTAATTCATTTTTTTCGAAGTTCACTTTTATTTAACTATTTCGGAAATTTTCTCATTTCTTTCCAAATTCCATTTTTGAGAATTTCTTCCATAAATCTCATCTACTAAATAAACCCCCTTTCCAAATTCTTAAGAAGATTTATAATTAAATTTCAATTATCACAAAACACCATATATATAATAAGTATTTTAAAGAATAATAATAATTTATTTTTTAGACATGTTCATGTAATTATTTTAAAATATCGAAATCCTTTAATAACCTCACTTTTCAAAGCTGATTTTAAAGTTTTGGATCAAGTAAAATAAAATTTAAATATTTGAAAAACCCACTTACCGAATTATTTCAATCTTGACAAGTTTTAAATTTCATAGTTCCATAAATAAAATTTTCCTTTAGAAACAAACCTAACTTCTTAAGTTTAAAAATAGATTTTTTAAAATCTCACTAACCAAATTCAGTTTATAAATTTCTCCCGATTTCCATCACATCGCTTCCATTCCGCTCTCCTTAACCATTTCCACTTTCAAAAATAGCATCCATTGTTTTTTTCTCACCCTATTCCCATATTCTAATATAAATTCTTCCCGTAAATTTATATTCCCAATTTATCATCTGATCTCGATTTCTTTTATTTATAAACATCGTTTATAAATTTTATGACTCCTTGAGTTTCACTATTTATAGAAAATAATCTCATTATAAAATTTCATTTTATAAATTCAATTCCTTATAAATTCTATTCATTTCTATCAGTCTGTTTTTAATATCGATTTCTACTTCTTTCTATATTTCCAGAAATATCATTTAAAAATCCATCGTTTAAAAATCCTTTATATGATTTATTTTAAAATCTCTATTTAAAATGTTTATGAATAGTTAAATACAACCTTGTATCAATTATTGTTTTATCCAAATCAATTTCATAAAAATAATCCAAATTTCGATATAAATATTTTTACATTCAAAATCTCTTTTTAAATTCTTTAAAATTCCAAAAATAATACTTATGTTATTTAAAATACCAAAGGTTAGGCCAGCGCTTCTATAACATCCAATAATTCATATTATAACAATAACCTATTACATATCATATAGAATTATATATGAAAAAACAATCGATATAAATTTGAGGAATCCAGTTGGATCCTCCAACCTGTTTCTTTGATCCACGGATAAAAAATACAACAAAAATACCAATTCCACATCGATGCGGATATCGCGGTATATAGGTCACCGTTATTATGCGGGGCGCATAGGGTCTCATTCGCTAAAATATGCGAGAATATCAATCCAGCGACTAATATATATACTACTATATACAATATAATCATCCAACACATAATTATAATTTATCAATCCAACCAAGCATCCAATCATTAATTTTAAATATTTAAATTTAAATTTAGCAATCTAAATGAGTGAGAATTTCTCACCTTGATTTTTGTTTGCAGTCCATTTCAATCCCGACTTCTTTTTCACGATTCTAAACCTCGTATAAATGCTATACAGTTTATTAACATTCAAAATAATCAATCAATAAATTACTTAAATTAAATTAACAAATTATAAGCATTAATTACCTTTGTTAATGCAAATCCCCTTCGGCCTACAAACTCCAAATTTAAACACACGACACCACCGGCCTTCGAATTCCTTCGCGACATCACCCTAGCTCATTGGAATCCACTGATGCCTCACTGTAGTTTGCTAAGTCACCGCATACCAACGCCTACCCCCTTTTACTTTACCGCACCATCATCTCCCCACGCGTCATCTTCCCAAATCGACCCAAACATTAACCATGGCCTCGTCTCCATCAGGTTGCACAAATTACACGAGCTCCCATGTCGCAAAAGTCAGCACGAACGAATGAGACTACATCACCGACCCCCATGAAAACTGCCGCCACCACACTGAACCCACGAATGCGTTTGTGTCCACCTAACTATCGCTCCGGCAATGAAACCCTTAACTACCGTTCGAGCCTGCCCTAAGCCACCGCTCTTCGATACTCGGCTTGCTTCTTCCTGCAAATCGCAAATCCTATCGCGCGAATCAATTTTTTTCTCTCTCTGTACATATATAGTTTTGATTTCAATCTAAACGAAGAAAAGGGATTCACGATTTTGAGTTAAAGCAGGAAGAGGGAAAAGGCTCGCGATTTTAAATTTGACATGATTCGTTCGTTTCCTTTTTTCATAATGTTTTAAAAAAAACAATGAGTGGAAACGCACATAAAAAGAAGGGCGTGCGTAGATCATAGGTAGGTGGCGTGTTGAAAAGGAAGGGTTACAGTGACCAAGTGAAAGGAGGATACAGCCTAGTTCAAATCAAGAAAATAAATTGTTATTATTATTATTTCAGAATATCTTAATTTAAGTGACCTAAAATGTCGAACCCCTATCGAGGCATGTTGGTAGGCATTTATAATGTTATACCCATATTCTGAATGCAATGGGACAAGCCTTGAGTCCCTATTCCATCATATATGAAAGATAGCTTTTTAAATCGACTATTTAAACTAAATTCAATTCATTTATCTCTAGGCATTTTCAGATTGTAGAACCAAACGGTAAGCCCAAATGCTACGAAATTTGAAATTGGATAATAATACAATAATAAGGATCCAATGGAACTGATTTCATCAAATTTCGAGACCGTGTCCTGGATTGCTATTTTTAGTCGTCGATTAAATCGACGATTTCTTAAATTGTCGAAATCACTCGAAATTTTGGTTTTAAAAATTTATTAACTTGCTTCTAATTCACAAAGAATTTATATCCACATTAGAAATCATTTTTGATTCGTATTCTACTCCAATTCAATTATTTAAACAATTTCCAATTATTAATTTAACAACTACATTTATCCAATAAATCACTACATTTGGAACTTAAGTTTTATTCCACTTCATTGATCGTTAAATTCCATATTAAAATTCTGTTCACATTTCAAAACTCGACATTTAAAATAAATTAAATGTTCAAAATCAACAACCAAAAATCCTGGTTGCTACATTCCTCCCCCTTAAAAGAATTTCGCCCCCGAAATTGCTAAGGAAGGAAGTTGCTCCAAACACATTAACTTAACAAAACCCACTTAGTTATTACATGACACTCACTTTTCTAAACCCTTTAGTCCTATAGAAAACATTTAGTTTCCATTTCTAAACTAAAATCTCTGATTTTAATATCAGTTTGAACACCAAATTTTTAGTTAACAAAATTTTTTCAAAATTTTTAAAAAAAATTCTAACTCGATAAATTCATGAAATTTTTTGACAGAGTCTCCCTTGTACGGAGAGCAATTTGCAATATGACAAGAGAGATAAAAATGTACACATCGAACCACACGGCCGAAAAACAATATATATATATATATACATATATATATATATATATATACACACACACATATATATATATCAATATTTTATACTTTTGCTGTATTTAATCCGAAAACATTGTAATATCCCGGAATTTCCAGGAGTTTAAAATGCTGATGATCTCTTAATTTAATTATTTGAAATTAATAAATTGTTATTTTCAAAGATAATTAACCAAGTAATATTTTAATTATGGATATAAATTGGTTTTATAATAAGAATAATTATTTTATTGTATAAATAAATTTTAAATTGGTATATTGTTTTCAAAATTTATAAGTGTGTTTAAATTGCATTTATATCTGTTTATTTAAATCTGTGTATTTTAAATTGATTTCAAAATAGGATATACTATTTGTAAATAATAATGAGCTTATTTTAAAATAAGTTGTTTAAATTGATTTAAATTTATTTTAGATTTTATTTTTAAATTTGACTTTGAAAATGAATATAAATTTGAACTTAAAGGTATACATTCATATTTAAAATAAATAATATATATATAATTTGGTTTTTAAAAAATATAGATAATATTTTAATTAGAAATAAGATTTTGTTTTATTTTTCTTTTATAGAAGTTTATCTAAACAAATTTGATTTGTGTTTATTTAATAAAGAATAAATACAAAGGCTTTTTAAAATAGTATTTAAAATAAGTTTGAAATGTTGTATATAATTTTATTTAAATTTTATTTGGTTTCATTTCTTTTTAAAGATTGTATTTTATATAAATTAGCATACATTTATAAATGTATAAGTGTATTTGTTTATTAGATATTTAATTAGAAAAGTATTTTTAAATTTAAGAAACATATTAGTAATTAGGAAATTTATTTAAAAGGGTTTTTAAATTTCTTTTAAAATTAAAAAAAACTCAATTTGACAAATGTTTTGTTTTAAGACACCATGTTAACAAGTGTTACAACATTCATGAAACAAAAAGACAAGTGTCACAATATTTGTATTTTCTTATATTTTTATTAAAATCTGAAATTTTATCCTGTATAAACACTCTATTCTTTTTTTTTCCTTTTTCTTTAAAATTTTGTGTTCATGTCTAAAATGAGAAACTTGAATATGCATGCAACTTTGAAGCTCCTCAATTCAAACCATCCTCAAACTAAATCTGAAAATTTCATGCTCAAAATTAAAGATACCAAAACCTGAAGCCTTTTTAAATGCAAGGCCAGCATCCATTCCTCCAAGTCAAATATCAATCCCTGTAATCAATCCAGTTTTCAAAATTCAAAGAGCCTGAAACCATTATGTTTACAAATCAAAGCATGTAAACATTCTTTCCAGATCAATGCTCAAACATGTAAAACATTTTCTCAAAACCTGGAAATACTTTCAAAACTGCAAGCCTGCAGATTCAAAACAAAATCTGCATTTATTCCTCAAACCCAAGTATCTGCCTCAAAACTTCAAATGCATGCAAAGTTCCAGTTTTAAAAAGCTTCAAACTCAAGTGATTCCATGTTTTTCAAAAAGCAACCTGAAACAATGTAACAAGAAAAGGGGTTCATCTTCATATTCAAGCATTTGGAAAAAAAAAATTCCAGTCATCTTCAAACTCTACACTGTCTTCTTTAGAATGAGGTGAGTAAACATTTTTACTAAAACTAAGTAGTTAATTATCTGTTGCATGTGAGTTTGTGATGGGGTTCATTTTATATGTATATAAGTTGCCTCTATGTAGATATAAATATGCAATATGTTTTCTCTGTTTTTTTTTTAACTGTGCATGCCTGATAGCATTTATCTTCTCTGTTATACTTACTGCAGAATTAAGTAAAAATCAAAACTTCAAGCTATTTTTGTTTAAACAACTATTAGAACATAGATTCAAAACAAAATAAGTAGTTTAAGTATAAATTAACAACTAAAAATAGAACAAAGTCTCTGTTTTTCTTTACACCTGGAAATTTAACAATGCAGTAACAATCTATTACAAATGTGTGAAATCAAATGATAAAATTTGATGAAATAACTTTATAATCTGGAGTGTCATTGGAAATTTTGAATTTTGAAAAGAAATTCAAATTTTTTAAAACTGTTTTGAGTATAAATTTGAGTTTTTACTGCAAATTGGGTTTTGGTCTTTAACTGATGATCCTTGTATCTGGAATACTTGAGATTCTTCATGGAGTTAGATGATGCATCAGAGAGTATAGAAAAAATTGTTAATAAATTTTTAAATCACTGAGAAGTTTTGAATTTGCTCAAATTGATTTTAAACCTAGTTTGGGAAACTTGCTGTAAAATGAACCACGGCGTGTTCATCTTTGAATCGAGTGAGGTGAAAATTGGAGTGAGGGAAGCATGGTGGGTCAGTGGACCATGGCCGGAGTTGTGGCTTTTGTAGTTGATCGGAGTCGTGGAATTTGTTTTTTTTTCTTCTGATGATGGTGTTTGAGTTATGTTCAACCTGATGTACTCGATTTTGATTCGAGGCATGATTTGTTGTTCAGTGGGTCGTAGGTGGATGTAGGTTGCTTGGATGACTCGGCGGTGGGTTCGACGTTGGCCAGAGGAGGTCCGGCAACGGTGCAGGTTGCACGGTGATGGGGAGGTGTCTGCAGTTTTCTTTTTGTTGGGTTGCTTTTTTTTCTCGAAGTAGGTCACGGGATTTAGGGGAGGTGGCTCGGGTCATAGCTCGTGTGTGATCTGGGTTTGTGTGTAGAGTTAACTGTCATGTTTTAACAGTTTTAGTTTTAACTTAAACAGTTTTAAAATTTAAAATCCTATTTAACTATGAACTGGAAACTATAAGAAAGAAGAACATAGTTGTACTTTGTTCTGCGATTCATGTAAACATGGGTTGAACCCAGAATTTTGTTCCAGCTGATATTTAGTTTAAATACAAAATATGTTTTAAAGCTTTTAAAAAGTTTAAGTTAAATTAAAATTTATTGAAATTGAATTATTTTAATGTTTTAAATAACTTAAGTAACAATCTTAATATTATTTCAAATCTTATTTTGAAATATAAAGAGAATTTTAAGTAAATGTTTCCTTTAAATTAATTGACGGAAATGATTTATTAGTTAATAATTAAAGTTTAAGATAATTTATTAACTTGAATTAGGAATTGTTAATTAATGATTAAAGGAAATTAATTAATGATGTCTTTATAATTTAATTTAATTAAATAAAGATTTCAAGATTTATTTAAGATAATGTTTTATCTTAAAATAATTAATTATTTATTAATAATTTGTAATTATTTAGTTAATTAAAGAATTTTAAGTTTATTAATTTATTTAAATAATTATTTAAAAGGGTTTAATTAAGTAATTAATTAAGTATAATTATTTATTTAATTAACTATTAATTAAGTTGATAATTTAATTAATGTCTAATGATTAATTAAATTGTAATTACTTATTAATTAAGTAATTAAGGGTTAATTAAAATAGTAATAAATTAATAAAGGTTTTATTAAGTCTTAATTGAGTTTTCTTAGTTAATAATTAAAGGATTATTAAAAATAAATGCTAATTAATTAAGAATTAATTAACTTTGTTTATTTAAGGTTAATTAATTTTAATTAAGGATTAATTAATTACATTTATGGATTAATTAATTTGTAATTAAGATTGTTAATTAATAATTAAGTTTATTAATTAATGATTAAGAGTTGATTAATTAGTTAGTTAAGTATAAAGGTAATTAGTATTAATTACTTTGTATTAAAGGATTGATTAATAATTAAGGTTTATTAAATAATATTAGAAGATAATTAATCTGATAATTGAAGATTAATTTGGGTTAATGAGTAATTAGGGATGAATTACTCAATTATAATTAATGAGATGAGTGGAATCAAGTAAATTAATTAATTTGTTAATTAATTAATAACAGTCACTTGATAAATGATTAAGTATTATTACTTAACAAGTTTTGGTAAGGTTAATTACTTTAGGTAAGTAAATGATGAATTACAGGAGTAATTGAGATAAGGTAATTACTGATTTGGAAGTAATTTTTTTAAAATGGATAATGACTTGGTAAAGTAATTAAGGGTTTATTACTTGGTGTAGTAAATCAAAGAATTTATAAAAGTAGTTAGAGTAATTAAAGTAATTGAGAAGTAATTAAGAATAATTAATTACTGTATTTAAGTTGATTAATTAAAAGCAATTAATCTAAGTATGATTAATTAATTAAGGTTCATTAATTGTTATGATTAATGAAAATAATTAAGGATTAATTACAATTAATCATGGTTGATTATTTAGGATGGTGATTTAGTAATTGGTTTAACTAATGGATATTTAAGCAAGGTTTATTTTGATGAAGGTAATTAATTTAATTACTTTTAAATTAATTATAGTTGAAGCAATTAATTTAATTCACTTTAAATTAATTAGAGATAAATATAGTTAATTTAATTCATTTTAAATTAATTATATTGTGGTATGAGTGAATCATTGCTTATGAATGAATGGATGACATTTATTGTCTTGAATGCTTTGTGATCTCAGTAATGAGATAAGTATGGTTGTGTGATATGAATGCTTGGTTGAATTGTGATTATCAATTGGGATGTTGATATATGGATTATCTATTATGATATTGATAATGTGGATTACCTGTTATTTGATAATGTTGATTATCAATTATTGATATGTGAGTTGTCTATCTGTGTGTATATAGATACTATATTGAATTGTTTTAAAACCTTTAAAACAACTTGGACCTAAAAGACACGCTTTGGATTTCGATGAGACCGGGATCGGGTTTCCATATTTGGATATCCGAAAACCACATCGATTCCAAACAACGTTAGGTCGTGAATCTAAGTGAAGCTTTGTGAAGACTCGAGGTGTAAGGGCTATACGTTAGTATAACTCTGTGGGTGATTCCGTAATGAGTTTGACGGAATAGATCTTATAGATTCGAGATGGAGATTCAGAGTGCAAGGGTTATCGTCGTTAACTCTGAGGGTGATTCCAAAATGAGTGTAACGAGATAATGCCTTCGGTTTCGTTTGAACCCAGAACGAATTTGTATGGATTGAATGCTTTCAGAACATCGTCACGTGGACGATGAGCATTCTAAGTGATGTGTTCACTAAAGGTAATCGTAACCTCAAGCCTCATCAACCAGGAATGGATAAATCAGGAGAGGTGCAGCAAGACTTCATGGGTAGCCCCCACTTGAGAGTAAGATTTACCCCTGTCTAGAGGTCCCTTTTTATGTTCGGTTGTGTGGGCGATTGATAGCTAGAATCGGCGGGGTTGTCATATTCGGAACTGTTCAGTAAGGAACGGGTCCAGCTTTGTGTTGCAGGGGATCGGGAGTGGTCCTCGGTACGGTGATCTAGGCCACGTACTGTGACGGGCGGTACCCCAGTAGCCCTGCCATTGTATGGAATCCAAAATCCAATAAGTGTTGTACGTATTAGTTGTGCCCAACTATGTTGGAACGTGAGATGTAAGCATTCCAGCTATTTCTGCATTTTACTTGAAAACCCTAGACACTATTATAATATCACCGGATTTCCTATCAAATGTTTTGGTTAGCGTAAGGTAAAAACTTTTCCATGTTTATATGTGGGAATATTACGTGATACCTTTTCTTTCAAAAGGTTTTTAAAGTTAAGCAACTTTAACCGTTTACTCACACCAGACCCATGTCTGACCCGGAGTTTATTCTGTTTTTCTTAAACTCTTGGGTACTCAAATTTTTACGAGTAGCCAAGGGATTCAGGTAAGGATTTTAGATTGGCTTGACGAATTTTGGAGGAGCAATGGAGCAGGAGGCTTCTGCGTATAGCTATAGAGTATTCCGCTGTGTGTTCTCTGAGTTGTTGTTTTTGAGTTGTATGGAGTTGTATAACTAGACAGGTGTTTTATAACTGTCTAGTATGAGTTGATTATGCTGTGTATCTCTGATGTATATGAAACTATGTAAAGTACTATGTGATTAATATAATTTTTTCGTTCCGCTGTTATGATTCTGATGTTGTTTCTTTCTTCTTCTCTATCTTTTCTCTTTTCTATCCCTTTCTTTCTTAAAGATGATGCGATTTTCTGGTGGTAGAAAGTCGGGTCGTCTCATTTGGTATCAGAGCGTTAGATTGAGTGAATACCTAGGCTCTGTAGAGGCGTCTTTCTTGAGAGAGCGCACTTGTAATTTTTGTATAACTATATATATATATTTCTACCAATCTGTTGGGTTACCTGTTCGGGTTTTCCGGCATAAGTTATAAAGGTAGATGGGGTAGTAGTGTGTGTAACATGACTACCATTGGTTGGAGTTTGAATGTTTGAGGTTGGAAGTGTATTTGTCGTGACTGTAGACCTAATACCGTCTTGAGTAATCTTTGTAGTTTGGGGTAAGAACTTCATTGATCTCTGAAGGAAACCTGTTAAGGTTCGAAGTTCATCTTTGACGTGTAAGTTTGATTGCGCTCGTGTGAGCAGATTTTTGAGAATTTGGATCTGTCGGTTGGATAGAAGTATGATGATATTTTGATACCTCAGGAAGTAGTAGCTGCGTGATGAGATGCAGTGACTATGGATGTCTCCAGAGATGTTTTCTTACGGAGCAAGTTTAAGGAAGTGTGTTTGCTTTGGGGTTGTAGCTGAGTTCTGCAGGATGTATGTGCTTAGTTGGAAGTCCGAGATTCTCAAAGAACTCTGGATAAGAACTCTTTGGCATCTATGTTAGCGGTTCAGCTTGGAGTGTTCTGTGTTTCAGCTGGAAGATCGTTTTGGCTTAGAATTTCCTGGAGGTGGAATTCAGAAGCAGCAGTGAGGATCTGTTTCTTCGATGGTTTAATTGGTCAAGGATAAACTGTTTGGATTAGTGGAGAGAGAACAGTATCTTGGATATTGGATTGGTTGATCGCAAAAGTGACTTGCGACGGTTTGGTGATCATCTTAGATAGTCTTTTCTTGGATTTGTGGCATCTCTAGAGGATGTAGGAGTTATGGGATTGCTGAAGATTGTCCGGATATATCTTCGGGAAAGTTGGAGATTTTGCCCGCATTGGAGATTGAGTTCTGAATCGACTTGTCAGGAGTGATACCGGCGATTCAGCTGGGTAGAAGATTGTCTCCTAGGTTGGTGGCTTGATGTAGCAGCTCTGTGTTTCTTGGAACTTCTATTGAACCTTATTTTCGAGATGTGATGTTTAGTCTGTGCCTGTGTTCATTCGACGGCATTTTCATCTACTCCAGATCAGAGTTGTGCAGCGAAAGCAAGGTGGCTGTTGTTCTTCAGTAGAAGCAACTGGATGTTGTAGTATTTTAGATTTGAGAGTTTCTACTGGATTTATTTTTCAGAATCTGAGGCAAGTTGGCGTGATTCTGTTCTGTCTTTTCTGGATAGGAGAAGTTGTTTCTTCTGTTGATAGTAAAGTTTGGTTTTGATTTTGGATTGATCTTGTGAGGATCAGTTTGTGAGTTGATCCAGTTTGTTTGTAGAAGCATCAGCGAAGGTTGAGCTGATCAGGAAGGATCTGTAGGAAGCCCGGATCATCCGGTAATTTTTGAGGTTAAGTAACGAAAGAATTTGGAATTCGAAGTTGGAGACTTCGATGTTGTTGAGTTTCCTCTGGTAAAGGAAGTAATAAGATTTGGTGAGATTTTGAGGTGATCTCCTAGGTATATTGGATTCTTCTGAGTTTTTGTAAAGATCAGTGCTTTGGTTTGAAGAGTGAATTGCCAGTTTGGAAGACTGGATTTCAAATTATTTCACGTGTCTCTGAGGGAGTACGTGTTTTGGTTCATCACTGGTTTTGAGACCAGTAGTTCTGTGAGGTTTTAGTAGTTGATCAGACTTGTCTCTGGTCTGGTATCTTATGTAGATTATAGATCTAGCTGAGTAGAAACTCAGTAGCTTAGCGGTTTAGCTAGTTTGGGTTTAGTAGAGCGAGTATCCCTGTGTCTGTACTGGGGAAACTCGAGATAATTTTAGGAAACTTATTCGGATATGTGTCCGAATAGCTAGTGTTAATTATTTGATTGAATTGGTTGTTTGGATGAAATTGTTTGTTGATTGATAGTGTATGGCTGTTATGAATGTTTGAATTGGTTAAAATAAAAACTGTGGATTATCTTTGTTTTAAATTTCGAGGACGAAATTCTGTTAAGGGGGGAGGATTGTAATATCCTGGAATTTCCAGGAGTTTAAAATGCTGATAATATCTTAATTTAATTATTTGAAATTAATAAATTGTTATTTTCAAAGATAATTAACCAAGTAATATTTTAATTATGGATATAAATTGGTTTTATAATAAGAATAATTATTTTATTGTATAAATAAATTTTAAATTGGTATATTGTTTTCAAAATTTATAAGTGTGTTTAAATTGCATTTATATCTGTGTATTTAAATCTGTGTATTTTAAATTGATTTCAAAATAGGATATACTATTTGTAAATAATAATGAGCTTATTTTAAAATAAGTTGTTTATATTGATTTAAATTTATTTTAGATTTGATTTTTAAATTTGACTTTGAAAATGAATATAAATTTGAATTTAAAGGTATACATTCATATTTAAAATAAATAATATATATAATTTGGTTTTAAAAAATATAGATAATATTTTAATTAGAAATAAGATTTTGTTTTATTTTTCTTTTATAGAAGTTTATCTAAACAAATTTGATTTGTGTTTATTTAATAAAGAATAAATACAAAGGCTTTTTAAAATAGTATTTAAAATAAGTTTGAATTGTTGTATATAATTTTATTTAAATTTTATTTGGTTTCATTTCTTTTTAAAGATTGTATTTTATATAAATTATCATACATTTGTAAATGTATAAGTGTATTTGTTTATTAGATATTTAATTAGAAAAGTATTTTTAAATTTAAGAAACATATTAGTAATTAGGAAATTTATTTAAAAGGGTTTTTAAATTTCTTTTAAAATTAAAACAAACTCAATTTGACAAATGTTTTGTTTTAAGACACCAAGTTAACAAGTGTTACAACATTCATGAAATTAAAAGACAAGTGTCAGAATACTTGTATTTTCTTTTATTTTTATTAAAATCTGAAATTTTATCCTATATAAACACTCTATTCTTTCTTTTCCCTTTTTTTTTAAAAGTTTGCGTTCATGTCTAAAAAGAGAAATTTGAATATGCGTGCAACTTTGAAGCTCCTCAATTCAAACCATCCTCAAACTAAATCTGAAAATTTCATGCTCAAAATTAAACATACCAAAACCTAAAGCCTTTTTAAATGCAAGGCCTGCATCCATTCCTCCAAGTCAAATATCAATCCCTGTAATCAATCCGGTTTTCAAAATTCAAAGAGCCTGAAACCATTATGTTTACAAATCAAAGCATGTAAACATTCTTTCCAGATCAATGCTCAAACATGTAAAACATTTTCTCAAAACCTGGAAATACTTTCAAAACTGCAAGCCTGCAGATTCAAAACAAAATCTGCATTTATTCCTCAAACCCAAGTATCTGCCTCAAAACTTCAAATGCATGCAAAGTTCCAGTTTTAAAAAGCTTCAAACTCAAGTGATTCCATGTTTTTCAAAAAGCAACCTGAAACAATGTAACAAGAAAAGGGGTTCATCTTCATATTCAAGCATTTGGAAAAAAAAAATTCCAGTCATCTTCAAACTCTACACTGTCTTCTTTAGAATGAGGTGAGTAAACATTTTTACTGAAACTAAGTAGTTAATTATCTGTTGCATGTGAGTTTGTGATGGGGTTCATTTTATATGTATATAAGTTGCCTCTATGTAGATATAAATATGCAATATGTTTGTTCTGTTTTTTTTTTAACCGTGCATGCCTGATAGCATTTATCTTCTCTGTTATACTTACTGCAGAATTAAGTAAAAATCAAAACTTCAAGCTATTTTTGTTTAAACAACTATTAGAACATAGATTCAAAACAAAATAAGTAGTTTAAGTATAAATTAACAACTAAAAATAGAACAAAGTCTCTGTTTTTCTTTACACCTGGAAATTTAACAATGCAGTAACAATCTATTACAAATGTGTGAAATCAAATGATGAAATTTGAAGAAATAACTTTATAATCTGGAGTGTCATTGGAAATTATGAATTTTGAAAAGAAATTCAAATTTTTTAAAACTGTTTTGAGTATAAATTTGGGTTTTTACTGCAAATTGGGTTTTGGTATTTAACTGATGATCCTTGTATCTGGAATACTTGAGATTCTTCATGGAGTTAGGTGATGCATCAGAGAGTATAGAAAAAATGGTTAATAAATATTTAAATCACTGAGAAGTTTTTAATTTGCTCAAATTGATTTTAAACCTAGTTTGGGAAACTTGCTATAAAATGAACCACGGCGTCTTCATCTTTGAATCGAGTGAGGTGAAAATTGGAGTGAGGGAAGCATGGTGGGTCAGTGGACCATGGCCGGAGTTGTGGCTTTTGTAGTTGATCGGAGTCGTGGAATTTTTTTTTCTTTTCTTCTGATGATGGTGTTTGAGTTATGTTCAACCTGATGTACTCGATTTTGATTTGAGGCATGAGTTGTTATTCGGTGGGTCGTAGGTGGATGTAGGGTGCTTGGATGACTCGGCGGTGGGTTCGACGTTGGCCAGAGGAGGTCCGGCAACGGTGCAGGTTGCACGATGATAGGGAGGTGTCTGCAGTTTTCTTTTTGTTGGGTTGCTTCGTTTTCTCGAAGTAGGTCACGGGATTTAGGGGAGGTGGCTCGGGTTATAGCTCGTGTGTGATCTGGGTTTGTGTGTAGAGTTAACTGTCATGTTTTAACAGTTTTAGTTTTAACTTAAACAGTTTTAAAATTTAAAATCCTATTTAACTGTGAACTGGAAACTATAAGAAAGAAGAACATAGTTGTACTTTGTTCTGGGATTCATGTAAACATGGGGTGAACCCAGATTTTTTTTTCCACCTGATATTTAGTTTAAATATAAAATAGGTTTTAAAGCTTTTAAAAAGTTTAAGTTAAATTAAAATTTATTGAAATTGAATTATTTTAATGTTTTAAATAACTTAAGTAACAATCTTAATATTATTTCAAATCTTATTTTGAAATATAAAGAGAATTTTAAGTAAATGTTTCCTTTAAATTAATTAATGGAAATGATTTATTAATTAACAATTAATGTTTAAGATAATTTATTAACTTGAATTAGGAATTGTTAATTAATGATTAAAGGAAATTAATTAATGATGTCTTTATAATTTAATTTAATTAAATAAAGATTTCAAGATTTATTTAAGATAATGTTTTATCTTAAAATAATTAATTATGTATTAATAATTTGTAATTAGTTAGTTAATTAAAGAATTTTAAGTTAATTTATTTATTTAAATAATTATTTAAAAGGGTTTAATTAAGTAATTAATTAAGTATAATTATTTATTTAATTAACTGTTAATTAAGTTGATAATTTGATTAATGTCTAATGATTAATTAAATTGTAATTACTTATTAATTAAGTAACTAAGGGTTAATTAAAATAGTAATAAATTAATAAAGGTTTTATTAAGTCTTAATTGAGTTTTCTTAGTTAATAATTAAAGGATTATTAAAAATAAATGCTAATTAATTTACAATTAATAACTATGTTTATTTAAGGTTAATTAATTTAAATTAAGGATTAATTAATTACATTTATGGATTAATTAATTTGTAATGAAGATTGTTAATTAATAATTAAGTTTATTAATTAATGATTAAGAGTTGATTAATTAGTTAATTAAGTTTAAATTAATTAAGTGCAAAGGTAATTAGTGATTAATTACTTTGTATTAAAGAAATGATTAATAATTAAGGTTTATTAATTAATATTAGAAGATAATTAATCTAATAATTGAAGATTAATTTGGGTTAATGAGTAATTAGGGATGAATTACTCAATTATAATTAATGAGATGAGTGGAATCAAGTAAGTTAATTAATGTGTTAATTAATTAATAATAGTCACTTGATAAATGATTAAGTATTATTACTTAACAAGTTTTGGTAAGGTTAATTACTTAAGGTAAGTAATTGATGAATTACAGGAGTAATTGAGATAAGGTAATTACTGATTTGGAAGTAATTTTTTTTAAATGGATAATCACTTGGTAAAGTAATTAAGGGTTTATTACTTGGTGTAGTAAATCAAAGAATTTATAAAAGTAGTTAGAGTAATTAAAGTAATTGAGAAGTAATTAAGAATAATTAATTACTGTATTTAAGTTGATTAATTAAAAGCAATTAATCTAAGCATGATTAATTAATTAAGGTTCATTAATTGTTACGATTAATGAAAATAATTAAGGATTAATTACTTGATTAAGAGTTAATTAATCATGGTTGATTATTTAGGATGGTGATTTAGTAATTGGTTTAACTAATGGATATTTAAGCAAGGTTTATTTTGATGAAGGTAATTAATTTAATTAATTTTAAATTAATTATAGATGAAGTAATTAATTTAATTCACTTTAAATTAATTAGAGATAAAGATAGTTAATTTAATTCATTTTAAATTAATTATATTGTGGTATGAGTGAATCATTGCTTATGAATGAATGGATGACATTTATTGTCTTGAATGCTTTGTGATCTCAGTAATGAGATAAGTATGGTTGTGTGATATGAATGCTTGGTTGAATTGTGATTATCAATTGGGATGTTGATATATGGATTATCTATTATGATATTGATAATGTGGATTACCTGTTATTTGATAATGTTGATTATTAATTATTGATATGTGAGTTGTCTATCTGTGTGTATATAGATACTGTATTGAATTGTTTTAAAACCTTTAAAACAACTTGGACCTAAAAGACACGCTTTGGATTTCGATGAGACCGGGACCGGGTTTCCATATTTGGATATCCGAAAACCACATCGATTCCAAATAACGTTAGGTCGTGAATCTAAGTGGAGCTTTGTGAAGACTCGAGGTGTAAGGGCTATACGTCAGTATAACTCTGTGGGTGATTCCGTAATGAGTTTGATGGAATAGATCTTATAGATTCGAAATGGAGATTCAGAGTGCAAGGGTTATCGTCGTTAACTCTGAGGGTGATTCCAAAATGAGTGTAACGAGATAATGCCTTCGGTTTTGTTGGAACCCGGAACGAACTTGTATGGATTGAATGCTTTCAGAACATCGTCAGGGGACGATGAGCATTCTAAGTGATGTGTTCACTAAAGGTAATCGTAACCTCAAGCCTCATCAACCGGAAATGTCTAAAACAGGGGAGGTGCAGCAAGGCTTCGTGGGTAGCCCCCACTTGAGAGTAAGATTTACCCCTACCTAGAGGTCCCTTTTTATATTTGGTTGTGTGGGCGATTGATAGCTAGAATCGCCGGGGTTGTCTTATTCGGAACTGTTCAGTAAGGAACGGGTCCGTCTTTGCGTTGCAGGGGATCGGGAGTGTCTCGGTACGGTGATCTAGGCCACGTACTGTGACGGGCGGTACCCCAATAGCCTTGCCATTGTATGGAATCCAAAATCCAATAAGTGTCGTACGTATTAGTTGTGCCCAACTATGTTGGAACATGAGATGTAAGCATTCCAGCTATTTCTGTATTTTACTTGAAAACCTTAGACGCCATTATAATATCATCGGATTTCCTATCAAATGTTTTGGTTAGCGTAAGGTAAAAACTTTTCCATGTTTATGTGTGGGAAGTCTTACGTGATACCTTTTCTTTCAAAAGGTTTTTAAAGTTAAGCAACTTTAACCGTTTACTCACACCAGACCCATGTCTGACCCGGAGTTTATTCTGTTTTTCTTAAACTCTTGGGTACTCAAATTTTTACGAGTAGCCAAGGGATTCAGGTTAGGATTTTAGATTGGCTTGACGAATTCTGGAGGAGCAATGGAGCAGGAGGCTTCTGCGTATAGCTATAGAGTATTCCGCTGTGTGTTCTCTGAGTTGTTGTTTTTGAGTTGCATGGAGTTGTATAACTAGACAGGTGTTTTATAACTGTCTAGTATGAGTTGATTATGCTGTGTATCTCTGATGTATATGAAACTATGTAAAGTATTATGTGATTAATATAATTTTTTCGTTCCGCTGTTTAGATTCTGATGTTGTTTCTTTCTTCTTCTCTGTCTTTTCTCTTTTCCATCCCTTTCTTTCTTAAAGATGATGCGATTTTATGGTGGTAGAAAGTCGGGTCGTCTCAAACATATCTTATATTAGCATTTTTAAGCGGGAGACTTATTTCACATGCAATTACGCAACCAACTCTAGCGCAATAGCCTCCGGGTACCTATACTTACTCAATTTAACCACGTAAGTACCAAAATATTAAATTCACTAACATTTCATTTATTTAAATGGTTAAGACACATAAGATTCATGACCCAATCATGCCAAACATGTATTGTAAGCAATTATAAGGTTCTGATACTAATTTAATTGCTTTCAATCGATTCATATTCATTTCGAATGATTTACAACCAAATTTATTGCACTCAATCCATATTTATACCAAATGTATTCAAAAATTAATTTATTAACTTTCTGTTAATTCATATAATTTTAATTACTTCCGTCTATGTCGAACGATAAATATTTCCATGCAAATTTGGCGATATCCATTTTATAAAATACCCATTTCAGTTTATAGCTATTTTAAATTGATTCCAAATCAATTTATATATAATCCTATTCCATTTCAAATTCAATCCATTCATTTGAATTCCATTCATATCCACATTATTTTCAAATTCATTTTATTAAGCTCGAAATCATCCCATGTTATTTACTTATGCATTATGGTTTTATTCGAGCCAAGCTTCAATCCAAAATAATTTACTTAAGTTTATTCGTTTATCTCCAATTAATTCAATTCTATAACTTAAGTTTATTTCCCATGCCATCAAATTCCGTTTCAATTTTTATATTGGTTCTCATTCAATCAAATTCCATCTTGTTTACTAATTTATTTAATTAGTTCCTTCATTTAATCCACTTTAAATTTCAATTTCATACTATTAAAATAATATCCAATGCCATATTCAATTTATTTGCACTCACATTCAATTTATTTGTAACTCAAGCCATTTTTATTTCAATCCTATTTTATTTGCTCACATTTAACATATATTTAATCAGCTTATGTATATGAGCCGAATTTTATTTATTACTCAAGTTCTATATTCAACTTCAGTTTTAGCCCACAATCTATTTTATTCAATCAAGTTAAATTCCAGTCTTATATTGAGCTAACTAATTAATTTGTCTAATTCGTTCACTTCCATTTTACAACTCAATATATGATTTTTATTTCAAAAATCACTTGACTTAATTTACTTGAGTTCAAATTCATCTTAAAATTCAAGTTTGGATTCATCTTAAAATTCAAGTTTGGATCTTTTATTTCTTTACTAGAACATCATTCCATTTTTATTTTTGGTTTTCTATTTCACCTTTCAATTTTATAAGTTACACAACTTATTTTCTCACATTTCCATCAATTTTACACTCGAGTATATTCACATTATATTTTTAACTCAAGATATACATCAATTAGCAGCTTAAATGTATAGTTATTCCATTAGTTTCAATTTCTTGTAAGATCTTCAAACTTATATTCACAATTTCGACAATTCCCACTTAAATTTTTACTCCATTTAAGTCTTATAGCTTATAGTTATATAGTCACTTACACTTCACATTTATATATTAAATTCCATTCAATATGGTTTCAAATCCAATCCAATTCAATTTAATTTAAATTTCAATTCCCATAACCAATATTTCCGAATCATATTCGAATTATTCATACTTAAATTAAATTTCACTTCAAACAATTTTATTATTAATTCATTCAATTTAATCAAGTAATAATTTAATTCAAATTTCAAATTTTTCCACAGTTCTTTACTTATATTTATTTGTTCCATTCACTTATACATTCTTATGCACTTATATTTAGTTAACTTCATCACATTCTACTCATTTCATTTTATTTATTAAAAATAACTTCATTTAATTTAATTTCTTTAGCTTTTGCTAAGTTAAATTCCAATTCCTACAAATTTTCTTTTACAAATCCAATATACTTAACTTACATAATTTAAATTTAAATTTAAATTTCATCTTGAAGTTCACATTTTCCAAGTCCTATTTCAAAACTTATTCTCTTATTATTTCACTTCTCATTTAACTGGAAATTTCAGAATTCAAACATCGGGTTCTTATTTCAAATCATTTGAAATAAAATACATACATAACTAACTCTTTGTTTCAACAAAGCATTCCTTAGAATTTTAAACTCAAATTCGATTTTATCCCAAATAAATTCTCTTGGAATTTCCAAAGCAGCGCTTATTTTCCAACAAAAATCTCCAAATCAATTATTTCATTAGCAATCTGTCATTTAGAAACTCGAAAATGAACACTGATGCGGCTGCCATCACCAGAGTTATTTTCCAACGTTTGTAGTGATTTCAGCACTTCATCAATTCCAAAATTCATTTAAAACAATTTCCATTTGAAAAATATCCCAATAATATCACCATTTCTCTTTCCAACCACTTTGGAAAATATTTTCAAAAATCCCCGAAATTTCAAAATTCCCGCATACTTGTTCAAACCCATTTTAAACATTTCTCAAAGCTTTCGGAATTTTTAAATTTCCAAATTTTGGTTTGAATCCATTTTAATTATAATCCATTTGTATAATTTATACTTATACAACTTTAATTTGGTTATATAAACCATTTTCAATTTTATAATCTTGTTAGATTATGATATAATCATCCAAACACTCCAAATATATATATATATATTTCTTTTATATCAAAATATATATTTGGGTAAAATTATTTCATTTACCCCCTTCCAAAACAATACTGTGTCCAATTACTCTAATTAAGTGTTTAAAAACTCCTATCGGCACAGTTGTACTGACTGTGCCGACCAGAATTTATAAGCCACTCAATAAATCAACCAACACAATATAAAACATTTTGTATTCATTAACAAATACGCGCTTATATCAATTAATACACTCAAACTCATTCTAGGGTACTGCTGACCCTATCTCTAATAAGTAATCCCCACCAAAGCCAAGGTTCTCGCTTAACCTTCAGCTCTGATACCGACTGTAATCGACCGGGATTTTCGACCCTCGAAAATCAACATCAATACGTCCACTGTATAGAATGCCAAGCTGTCGAGTGTCAGAAATACCAGTTCATTAGGGGTGAAGAAGAAAAAGGTAGAAGAAAATAGAAACAACGACACAGAATCTCTCAATCGCAGCGAAACAAAATATAATATATATATATATATATATATATATATATATATATAGAATGGCAGATTACAAAAGAACTATAACTATTATTTATACATACCTTCATCAGAGTACAATAGACAACAATCAATGTGGACAGTTATAATAACTTGCATGATATACATAACTCACACAGCGAAAATAACCAAGTACACGATATACGTCTGAACTTCTCCAGCTCGTCTGGCGAGCTCCATAGCATACTAACCTGAACCTGTAATACTCGGTCTGACCCAAGCATTATAATAAAATAACAGCCGAGTCAGTCTGGAAAACCAGCATGAGAAAACAGACTCAACTTGAATTATTACTATTATTTTCAAAATCCATTGAAAAATAAAGGTATCCCGTAAGACCACGTCATACATAAACACGATGAGTTTTTACCTTACGATAACCAAAACATTTTTATCGAAATCATATTATATTATAACAGTGTCTAAATCAAGTAAATACAATATAGCTAAAATTCTTGCGTCTCACGTTTCAGCATAATTGGGCATAATCAAAACCATACAGCGCTTATAGAAGAATGGATTGCATACAACGACTAAGCACTGGGGTACCACCTATCACAGTACACATCTAGAAAAATGTACCGAAGACCTCGTTGGGATTCCCTACAACACAAGATCAACCCTATCCCTAACCTTGACTGAACCAAATATGTTATCACCCCGGGTGTTCTCACCCTTATCGAGTTCTTCCATGCACCATAGTAATAATATCCGAGGGTATCTAGAAAGGTGATAACATCCCTAATTGGGTGCGAATCACTTAACGTTGCTGCATCTCCCCTGATTTTCAGTCATTTTGGTTAATGAGGCTTGAGGCAATGATTACCTTCAAGAAAAATTTCACTTAGAATACTCATCGTCCTCCAATGACGATGTTCTGATAGCATTTGTCCATATAAGTTGTCCGACAAATAGAATCACCATCTTCGCTGTCTTCACGATATCCATTCGTAACGCTCAAATCAGATCGAAGTGGTTTTTGGATAATTAAATCTGATCCCGATCTCTTCGAAACGATCGATGAATTTGGCCAAAATTGATAGCCTGTTATTTAACTATCAATAAACATCCATAAGCAGACATCGGACCTTATTATAAAGTTTTCAAAATTTATTACAAAATATCTTTATAAGATATGTATATTCAAATCCCTTCCCAAATTCCCAACATTTGAAATGATTTCAAATACTTATATTTTCAATGAATATTCCCATACTTTTACAATACTTAGAATATTTTTTTCCAGCTCCATTTTATGTTCAACACTTTTCTAAAATTCCAAATATCCATTTCTAACTTCTTTTATGAATTCTAATTCATTTTTTCGGAGTTCACTTTTATTTAACTATTTCGGAAATTTTCTTACTTCTTCCCAATTTCTATTTTTAAGAATTTCTCATATAAATCCCATCAACTGAATAAACCCCGGTTTTAGATTCTTGAGCAGATTTATAATTAAATTTCAATTATTACAAAACTCTATATATATAATAAGTATTTTAAAGAATAAAAATAATTTATTTTTAAGACATGTTCATGTAATAATTTAAAATATTGAAACCCATTTTATAACATCACTTTTCAAATCTGATTTTAAAGTTTAGGATTTATTAAAATAAATGTTAAATATTGGGAAAATCCACTTGCCGAATTATTTCAATCCTAACTAGTTTTAAATTTCATAGTTCTATAAATAAAATTTTCCTTTAAAAACAAATCTAGCTTCTTAATTTTAAAAACATATTTTTTTAAATCTCACTAACCAACTCAATTTATAAATTCGTCCTGATTTCCATCACATCGCTTCCATTCCGCTCTCCTTAACTATTTCCTCTTTCAAAAATAGCATCATTATTTTTTTCTCACCCTATTTCCATATTCTAATATAATTCTCCCTATAAATTTATGTTCCCAATTTATCATCTAATCTCGATTTTCTTTATTTATAAACATCGTTTATAAATTTTACAACTCCTTGAGTTTCACTTTTTATAAAAATAATCTCATTTATAAAATATCATTTTAGAAATTCAATTCCTTATAAATTCTATTCATTTCTATCAATCTATTTTTAATATCGATTTCAACTTCTTTCCATATTTCCAGAAATATCATTTAAAAATCCATCATTTAAAAATCCTTTATACAATTTTTTTTGAAAAACTCTATTTAAAATGTTTTTACAAATAGTTAAATACAATCCAGAATCAATTATTGTTTTTATCTAAATCAATTTCTTAAAAATAATCCAAATTTCGATGTAAATATTTTTACATTCAAAATCTCCTTTTAAATTCTTTAAATTTCCAAAAATAGTATTTATGGTATTTAAAATACTAAAGGTTAGGCTAGTGCACTATAGCATCCAATAATTCACATCATAACAATCATATAAATTTGAGAATCATAACAATAATCTATAACACATCATATATTATTATATATGAAAAAACAATCAATATAAATTTGAGAATCCATTTGGATCTCTCCAACCTGTTTTTCTATATTCAAAGATGTTAATACAACAAACCATTTTAAGGGATATATCGCAGTAAGGGTCATCCGTTATTATGCGGGGCGCATAGGGTCTCATCCGCTAAAATATGCAGGAATATCAATCCAACTACTAATATATATACTACTATATATAATATAACCATCCAATATATAATTATAATTTATCAATCCAATCAAGTAACCAATAATTATATTTAAACATTTAAATTTAAATTTGGCAATCCAAATGAGTGAGAATTTCTCACTTTGATTTTTGTTAGAAATAAATTTCAATCCTGACTTGTTTTTCACGATTTTAGACCTCGTATAAAGTTTATACAGTTTATTAACATTTGAAATAATCAAACAATTAATTGCTATTTAATAAATTAAATTAACTAGTTATTAGAGTTAATTACCTTCGTTAATGTAAATCCCCCTTTGCCTAAAAACCCAGCTTTCGAACACATGACATTACAGGCCTTCGAATCCCTTTGCAGCATCACCCTAGCTCACCCGAATCCATTGATGCCTCACCATAGTCTGTCGAGTCACCACATACCAACCCGACCCCCATCTACTCTGTTGCGCCGTCATCCCCGCACGCGCTATCTTCCCAAATCGACCCAAACCTTAACCGCGGCCTCGTCTCCATCAGGTCGCACAAATTACACGAGCTCCAATGTTGCGAAATTTACCACGAACGAATGTGACTACATCATCGACCCCCACGACAACTGCCACCACCACGCTGAACCAATGAAAGCGTTCGTGTCCACTAACTACCGCTCCAGCAACGAAACCCTTGACTGCCGTTCGAACCTTCCCTAAGCCACTGCTCTTCATTACTCGAGTCGCTTCCTCCTGCCAATCGCGATTCCTATCGCGCGAATCAATTTTTTTCCCACTCTGTATATATATAATTTCGATTTCGATATGAATAAAGGAAAGGGATTCGTGATTTCGAGTTAAAGCCGAAAGAGGGAAAAGGCTCGCCATTTTAAATTTGACATGATTCGTTCGTTTCCTTTTATCATTCTATTTTAGAAAAAACAATAAAAGGAAACACATATAAAAAAAAGGGGGTGCGTAGATCCTAGGTAAGTGGCGTGTTGAATAGGAAGGGCTACAGTGACCAAGTGAAAGGAGAAGACAGCTTAGTCCAAATCAAGAAAATAAATTATTTAATTTTTTTTAAATATCTCGATTTAAGTAACTCAAAATTCCAAACCCCTATCGAGGCATGCTGCTAAGCGTTTGTAACGTTGTACCCCTATTCTGAACGCAATGGAACAAGTCTCGAGTCCCCACTCGATCGTATTTGGAAGATAGCTTTTTAAATCGACTATTTAAATTAAATTCAATTCAATTATCTCTATGCGTTTTCGGATCGTACGACCAAACGGTAAATCCAAATGCTACAAAAATTGAAATCCGATAATAATACAATATTACGGATCCAATGGAATTGGTTTCATTGAATTTTGAGACTTTGCCTTGGATCGCTATTTTTAGTCGTCGATTAAATCGACGATTTCTAAAATTGCCGAAATCACACGAAATGTTTTAAAAACTTATTAACTCAATTCTTATTCAAAAATAATTTATATCCACATTAGAATCATTTTCGATTCATATTCTACTTCAATTCAATTATTTAAATGATTTCCAATTATTAATTTAACAATTAAATTTGTCCAATAAATTGTTATATTTGGAACTTAAGTTTTATTCCCCTTATTTGATCGTTAAATTCCAAATTAAAATTATATTTACATTTCAAAACTCAACGTTTAAAATAAATTAAATGTTCAAAATCAATGAATCTGGGTCGTTATAGCATCACTCTTATATATATGTGTGTGTGTGTTTAGTCTCATCTCTTTCTTTTATATATATATATATATATATATATATATATATATATATATATATGGTTATTATGTTTAGTCACATCACTTTATTTTATATATATATAAGTTTAATTATTAACTAACTAAGATGTGACAAGAGATACTTATGTTAGTGATTACGAATCTAAGATGTGACAATACTTGATATATATATTTATATAAAATGTTAATAATTTTTAAAACTATGTCTTGTCACATCACTTATTAAGCTAAATTAATATAAGTAATTTATTTCTAAGTTTATTCTAATCTATTTAATTAACTCTTATATATATGCGTATATAGTGTACAAAGATGAATAACATTCCTGACAGCTTTTCAGTATCGAAAGGTCGGAATTTCGGAAAAGGTTCGTCTGTCACATTTTCTATTTTTCTAAGAACTATTTAATTTGGTAAACAAATTTTGAAAGTGATTTTACCATCATTATTAGTTAATTAAAATGAGTTTATTTTCATTATAAAACCTATATGTTGAATATTTAAAATTAATTAAATATTCACTAATCAAAGCAGTAAAATTCTACGTCGTTACATTCTCCCCCTTTAAAAGAATTTTGTCCCCGAAATTACACCTCGACTTATCCAAGAAAACATTTAACATTATACATCGGCTCGTATGATGTACATAGATCATTCTTATACCAAGTCTGATTCAATCATAACTTGAATACATACTTTCACTTCCAAACTAGTATCGCTCACCCGATTCTCTAGTGCGGACTCCGATCAGGCTCCTTGATTTCGAACCTCTGTCCTCCTTACATAGTTGAAACTATGATAGAAAACCTTGGTGCTATGCCAAGAAACCTGATTCAGTGCTCGCAGTCTAAAGTCGAGTAATAGATCCTTATTCGGAATGGCACAAACACCTCAAAGTCATATACTCTAATCTTAGATCAAAACTATATGGAAAGGAGAAATGATATACGTCCACCATACGCACTTACTTATTGGTTCTTCCTAATACCTGTTATATTCCCACTAGATCATTTATTAAAACATTTCATAAACAACTCTTTGTTTCAACTTGGATAATACCGAACTACGGCCTAAGAGTATACAACCCTATCTGATTCCACTGTTCCATTTTGAATTTATCTCCCTAAGAAAACTCAAGATCCAAATACCTGACTTTTATATAAAAAAACATTTTGAAATGAAACTCTATATTTTAATCGCATAACATAACATACATATAGTCCGGATAACTCCAAAATGATACTGAGTAACTAGATATCACCAAATAGTGTTGTACTTTCCTTTACTAAGAAAGGCAATACTCAAGAAAGATGTTTACCATCCAAACACATCTCTTCCCCAATTTTAAGTTATTTTCGAGCCATTCGAATTAGTAACTTAAAAATATTCTTTTTATTTCCAAATTCTCATTTTTTAAACAATACTTTGCATCTTCCAACAACATTTACCACCAACTCACTTTGGGTTTGTTCGCGTTGAACTTATTTTGACTGTACAATGATAAAGAGAATAATTTACTAAGTGCACTACAACGTTCGCCTAGGCAAACATCTGATCATTACTCAGAAGATTATTCCGATCATCACAAAACAATCAAGATTTGTTCCCCACATTAATCCAAAAATAACACTTCTTACTTACACTTTTATCCCCAATTTTTTTTTATTTAAACCGAATTGGTTTCAAATATTATTATTATTTTCCCAAAATCTTGAAAATCATTTTTCCATAAGCATTGGAATTTAGGTTCTTAATTTCTCAACCTAAATTCTTCCAACTTAAATGATACATTTTATAAACCTATTTTATAAATCATTATTCTTAAACCATTTTAAATATTTATCTCAAAATATTCTAACTTCTAAATCAAATCCTACCTCAACATTAACATTAAACGCCCTATAGTCAAACTATGAAACTTAATTCACAAGGTGTTCGTTGTCCTATTTTTCCCAATCCTTACCTACCCAACGCATATCTTGAAAAGGAAACTTCCTATACATACTAACCATAGTCAACGCTCATCTAGACGAACATGACTAAACCAGCCTTGAATGATAATAATAACATATTATTATCTCCTTATAACAATCCGAATTCCTGTGGGTCCAGATTTAGATTTTTCACAAAAAGGTCAAATCCAGGCCCACTGAAGCCCGAGTTGAGTATCTGGTATCCTAAAAAAAGGCAAAGATAAATATGTCAGAGCTCAAATAAATATCTTACAGCGGAACTGAGTAAATATAATAGTAAGTAAATACTCAACAAGGTAATAACACTTTCTAAACAAGTGTCAAAAAGCTGAAAAATTTCTGCTATCTATCTAACCTATGGGATGATATGAGGAGGGGGTCAGAACTAAAGTTCTGATGAATGGAAAAATTATACACTTCTAAGCATAATTCTACATTTACCGTTCTATTTCCATTTTCTGTTATATTAGGTCTATTGAATTTATAATACTCTCGCATCTATTCTTGAATCGTACCCAACTACTCCCTAGTGAATTAAGACCTAATAACCAATATATATGTAGCTACATGCCAAAAGACCACATCGTTCCTAGGTACTACCAATAGTACCTTCCGTATCCTCCTTAAAAAGGACTCCATCGTCTCGCTATTAGAGCGTACTGTAACTACATCTGTAAATGACAGCTTCATGAGGCCTACAATACAGATGTTCTGTCGTCTACTATGAAAACGTGAAACTACATCCGCACTAGCTTATAATAGTACTTGGACACCTACTGCGTACCTTGAGGACTACATGTAATCATTCTGTTTACTCCGTGAATTCCACGAACAAGGTCTACCTTGTACAGAACTCAGTCAGGGATTTTCTATTTCTGTAAAGGTCCGCTTCGTTAGGCCTACAATACAGATATTCTACTTGGCCTGTCTCTTTTCTCATCGTGGCTATGGCCCCACACAGCCCCCGCTCAACTAATCGAAAGACCTTTCAAGAGCTAAGTGGCTGTGCCCTACTGTAAACAATCTAAACATCCATAAACATCCAATTGGTTGTGCTCCTCATCCAATGTCTCGATAGTGAAAGAATCATCGGCATGTTGGCTTAACTCTAGTCTTTCCCAAACTCACTCTGACCGATGATGGCTGATACCTGCATGCGACTATCTGTATGGCTCCTGCCCACCATAACTTACTCGCAAACTAGATTACGGTGTCATACGAATATCCTACTCCATCATCAACCTTTTGATTGCCTACAAAAGTCCGCTTCGTTAGGCCTACAATGCAAAAGCAGTCAGGACATACTCTCTTGATGGAAACCTACAGACCTGCCTTCGGGTGTGCAACTTCGTTATGGATACCCCAGAGAGCCATCCTATAGTATCCTCATGACCCGTTGAAGTCTCGTACTTCCTTCTAGCCCAAAATAACTAAGTTGGATGTGCTCTTTCTGCACCAAAAAATCTGTGATGAGCTGCTTCGTTAGGCTCTTTATCCAGATTCCCTTCGGGTCCTCCAAACGCACCATGCCATTTTATTAGACCCTATGTCTAATCTAATATTATGCGCTTAGTTTACTTTTCTTATTCTGTTTGGTTATTTATTTATCCTAATCAGCATGCCCAGCCCCACCCATATGTGAGACCACCAGTCCTAGACCTCAAAGGGAATGCTGCCGTGCGGTCCACATCTATTATTTTTGCTTATTAACTTAATCCAAGATCTAAGTTTGATAAAATAAGCCTCCTCTATTTCTTTCTTCATAATTATAACCTACGTGTTACAATTATACTTGTAATTGTCACTTTTATATTCATTTCTTTCTTTTATAACCTACATGTTATAAATGTAACTGCAAGTGTCTCTTCTATTCTAGTCTGTTTTCTTTTATTATGATATTAAATTCTCTTTAGTTCTCTTTTATTATATGGCAGTCTTAGCTTGGAACTACGTCCAACTGTCAGAAATTACTTATCATAATAACTACTTTACTTTTTATTCTACTATTTGCGCAGTAAATGCAGATCTAGTCACATTTTCTGTTTACAATTTCTAGTCTTGTCAAATATTTAACATGATTATTTCCTCTTCTTTAATTTCTTTAACACTTCACGTTATTCTCTTTTATTCTAATAAGCAGTTCTATTCTATTTGGTTGGTTACAAAAATTGTACTAAAATTCATTTCCATATTTTAATACTAAATAATGTCATAAACAATAACTCGTAACTACAAGATATTTCTTTTATTGTTCCTTTAATTGGTGGATAATGCAAAATACAATAATGCCTCTATTTTGCATTAATTCCATTTTTCTTCCTTTTATTCTTGCAATTATGTTTATCGTTTTTCTTACAATATTAAACTATGGAAATGTATTCACTTTTCTAAACCAGCCAACTAATCTATCACGAACTTCCAAATCAAGTTATTAGATTTCTCCTTTTTATTTCATTCCTCGAGTTTAAACATAATTTACTATAAATTTCTCACTTTTAGGCTTATGCCTTTCTCTATAATTTTTAAGCCTAATATTACTTATATTTAATTTGATTCCTTTCTTTTTCCATATAAATAACTTTTAAATATAAGTACACTTCTCTTATAAAATTTACAGTTTCAACATAACTAATTAGTAGAACTAATCACTGAAATTAGTTCAAATGCTGAATTAAAATATTTAACGAAAATCTAACGATAATATATATCAACAACATAAAAGATATATAATTTAAATCCACTCACCTAAAAAGAAAACACTCTAAATTCTATATCTGATTTTTAGTCTAGTTTTATTATCCATGGCCTTTCCCTTTGCAACCATGTTTTGATCCACAACCCAGCATTTGTAAGGACTTATAAATCTAGATCTAATCGATGGAAAGTAAATAGATAAACTAGAAAATCATATTTGAAAACTCGCCTCATACAGACGGATTATTTTGGATATCTCTTCTCTAGAACTACAATTTCTACCTCCAAATTGCAAATCAGAAAACTAAATCAAATATATTTGATTTCTGAAGAATTGAAGGAGAAAGGAAAGTGGTATGGCTTCCATACCCATTCATAAAAATATGGGTTTGATGGCTAGCCCTGCACATTTACTTATAGAGAGCCAAAGAAACATCATCCGTTTGTTTAAAGCGATTGAAATCTAGCTGTTAAAAACAAGCAAACACGTTAGTTTTGACGTGTCTAGCCTTTTTGTTTTATACGTAATAATATATTTCCTCTATTTTTAAATGTTGACTTTTAACCGTTGCCTATTCATTCTAATTAATTTCCATAAATTGCAAATTTAATTCCGTTTATAACACATGTTTATTTTTAAATTCAAACGTTGCTAATTAATGTTAATTAATTTTCCTTAATTGATGGGTTGATTAACATTGCCTACTAATATTAATTAATTTCCTCTAATTGCTAATGTTAATTAATTTTCTTTATGACGCGCGTCTATTTTGAAATTTATATGTACGTTATTTCTTGAATTCATATGCGCATATATTTGTAAACAAATATGTTTATGCACATTTACGAATATAATTATTTTTCGATATGGAACTTCGAACATCAATAACTATTTCATACAAAGTCCGTTCAAGGCATATTATATATGTAAATTAATCGAAAAATCGCCATGAACACAACAGTATAAGTTTCGAGGTCATATTCTGACAATTCTAAAAATGATCACTTTCACTGTTTACAATTATTTGATTATTTAATTATCTAAAAATGCAGGGTATTACATTCCTAATATCTCAACCAACTGCATTGTACTATTTTTGAAAATCGTTCTTTTTATATATAAAATATATTCTAGTTAAATTTATTTCATTTACCCAATTTCAAAATAGTACTGTATCAGTTGTTCTGGTTCAAGCGTTTAGGAATCCCTATTGATAACATTGGCCAAATGCATTGACTAGAATTCATATACCACTCAACCGATCAAATAACACAATATAAAACATTTTAACATCACTTACAAATACGCACTCTCATGTATATACATACACACTCAAACTCATCCAAGGGTCCGACTTACCCTATTTTTGATGAGTCAAACCCCATCAAAGCCAAGTGTAATGACCCGTAAAATTTTATTAGCTTAATAATATATTCAATTGGATTTTGTGCAATTTTAAATATTTGAATTTCAAAATAAAATTTGATATTTGAAATACGTCTAATTAAACATAGTAAATGGTAAATTTTCATCTGAAATTATTGAAGTTTATTTTCTTGTGTAATTTTATTTAATTTTGAATCAGTAAAATTAGATGATAATAAAATGTTTTCCAAACCTGAATATTTTTATACTATAAATTTGTAAATCATCTATTGAGTGAGACATCATATTTTTTTTTCAAATTTGGACTATTATTGCTCTGTTTATCTTATTTTCAGCAAATTAGCAGCGTTTTCGTTATCGATTATCAACTTTTGATAGGATAATCATTTCATTGATATCTACATAGTATTTTGATCGTCTCATCGTGCTGACATTTGCGGTATATTCAATTCTGTATTTTGAAGTCCTGGGATGGCGAAATCCGCGAAAAGATTCCATATCGATTCCGTATTAGAACTGTTATATCTTTTGTCCTTTCAATTGCCTACCGTGTAATTTCATCAACTACTAGTTATTAATGTTCTTGAATTCAACGTATGATTTTTGCACTTCCATCTATAAAAAATACGTGGTATTCATTAGTTTTCTATTGCCTTATTCATTTTCAAAACAAGAAAAATAAATAAATACAAATAGCTGTTGCTCTTCATGGTCGGGGTCTTATATTATTTTCTCGATCACTACACCAAGTCACCATGCATCGCCTATTTTTCCTTCATCGCTTGAGCAAACCCACCATCTTCACCACCATATCAGACCCAATGACACGACAAGCCTCCATCTCACCAAACCTCCACTTCTTTCCCGAATTCTCTCTCCACCGTGAGCAAGCTACCACGCCCAAGGCATCACCCTTCGACCATGCCAAAACCTGCTTACCTATCTCCCATTTCGCCTTCCACCGAAGTGCCTTCGCTCGCCGGCTTCCACCTTCCATGACCACAACACTAGATCCAGTCCCCTCTCCATGCTCACGCCACTGCACACAGCAACCTCGACCCATCTTTCCCTTCCTCTCCACTTCGGCTGTGGCAGTCTTTCCCATCGCTGTGAAACAGGTATTTAACACACACACACACACACACACACACACACACACACACACATATATATATATATATTATGTTAGTTATATTATATATATGTTCCAAATACTGATTTTTTTTAAGTATGTTTATATAAAATATATAAGTACATGGGTTTGTATAAGATTTTATTTTTAATATTGATTCTTATAGAATTTATTTTCGGTTTTGCTGTATATGTTATAATAATCATATATAGAGTCTGCTAGGTATGTAGGCTATTATAACCTTTCATTTTATATATAAGTAGTACATAGTATATATTAGCTGTTTTACAATTTTTTTAAGTTATCAATTTGATCAGGTTTATGTATGCAAGTAATATATTCAATTATAATAGTACATAATTGATAGTTATGTGGAGTCAGTGATTTATAGTTTACTGATTGAACAAGCTGTTGTATATATAATATATATGGGTTTATACGATGCCGTTACAGTTTTATTACATATATTAGTTAACATGTTTAAATGAATATGTATAAAAGTTTTTTTTTATATTTTAAGTTAGTTAGTTAAATAATAGAGTTATATTGTAGTTTTGTTTTTTAAGGTATATATGTACGTATGTAATGTATGTTATATGATATGTCAATATAAGTTGATTTAATTAGTATAATATATATATCTTTTATTTTATATATTTATTTTTGAAATTTTAACACAATCGTATATACATAGTGGTGACAGCATTTTTTTTATATATGGTTTGAAACAGTGTATATATATATATATATAGTTGCATCAATATTATCTTATATATAAACGCAAGTCTATATGTATGTATTTTGATTTTTACAAGTATATATACAACATTAATCAAAATATGTATGTGTATTTGAAAATTTAATATTTGGTTTAAGGAAAGTTTTATTTTAATATACATCTCGTTTAAATTTTTTTCGAACAAATTTTTATTTGTTCTCATCGATTTCGGTTAACAACCTTGTTCGCCCAATTCTTGCTAACCTAGCTTTGCTTCGAAATTCGTGCTTGGATACGTAAATCATCTCATTCTCGATCATCTCTAGCCTCTAAAGGTGGAAATCACTCATGGTTAAGGTTCTTATATTTATTTAATTTGATTCCAGTTGAAACGACAATTGAAATATGCTTATGTTAGTTATTTACATTTCTATATATATTCTATTATCTGTATCTGTTCACCTGTGACATCTGACACCATTATCTGTTGTTTATATTGACGATATACGCATGTTACATTATTATCATATCTGTTATCACTCTGCAAGTTCCCTATTAGTATAGAATTTCCTATGGGTTGAAATGATACATACACGAATGATATGTAGAATAGGAGAAAATTGTTGTGGGTTGAAATGATAAACCCAAATGATTTCCATTGAACTGAATTTGGAATTGCAGGTTGAAATGAAATATACCCGTATAAATTTAAATTGCGGATTGAAATGATAAATATCTGTATCACTTGACCACATGATAGAAAATTTTATACACACACCGCTGGTCAACGTATATATATATTTTGAAATGATTTCAGGGTTTTGAAATTGATTTATTTAAGAATTATACTCAAATAAGTTTGATTTGAAATTTATTGAATTTTAAAGATAAAATTTTATAACTAGATTTTTGATTAAAAGAGTTTTTAAGTGAATATTTCAAATTTACATAAAATGAAATAGTATATCTAGTTTTATTTAAATTTGAAATTTGAAGTTTTATTTAAATGTTATTTGAATGATTAAGTAAATATTTCAAAATAAATAATAATAAAGTGAATTTGTTATATATATATATATACACACACACACACACGGAATTATCAAATCAAGTTGTGAAATGTTTGAATATTTAAAGCTTTGAAATTATTGAAGTTGAAATGATTTATTTGTGGTCAAAAATCTGTATTCGAAATCATTATAATTTGAAATGGTTAATTGGGAAACTGAAATAAATTGAAATTAATGATTTGAGATTTGGTTAAATTTGAAATTTGAAATTTGAAATTTGAGTTGAATTGGAATCGTCTGGTGAAATTTGAGGAAGCTATTTTATTATATAAAGTATTTTTAAATTATATTTAAACTATTTTTATAATTTTCTTTATATATTATTTTCATATAAACTAATTTAATATAAATGATTTTTAATATAAACTATTTTAATATAAAATATTTTAATATACTAACTGTTTTATTTTAAACTGTTTTATCTTATAACTATTTTATATAAGCCAATTTATTTTATAAACTATTTTATGATATATACTATTTTAATATCTAAACTGTTTAAGTGGTGGAAGTTATATTTTCAAAGTATGAATTTCAAAGTATTATGTTTTGAAAGTGTTATAATTTCAAGTGTTGGTTTCGAAAGTGTTATAACTTTTAAAGTGCTATGATTTTTGGAAATGGATATATTTGAAATGGAAATGATATAATATTGATTTGGTTTCTGAAATGGAAATGGTATCGTATTTATATGGTTTTCTAAATGAAAATGATATTTTGGTTTTAAAGTATAAACTATTTTGAAATGATCGCGGTGTTATAATAACGTTTGATTGTTAAAGAGACCGGGATCGGAAGTTGTCATACTCTCTGCCAATATTGAAAACCACTTTAACAACTGTGTACGCGGTGGATATTCCAGAATGAAGTAGGATGGTGGCGACGATCCTATAGAGGTATACGTGGACCCAACTCCCATGAATTGGTATAAGGTGGCTAAAAAAGGAGCAATCGACGGGCTAAGTGAGGTAGCTCCTCCGATCGGACACACTCCTTCGATACTATATTCTGACTTTGTGATTGATTTGGTGGCCACTTTTGATTTTGGATTTGAAAATATGGCTCGAGGTGGGCAGTAGTGGCTGCTATGCGTTACCACCAGCCCAGAAGTGTAATTGGTATATCTACCCTAACATTGCCTAGTTGTGCCATGTCAAGTAACCAAGCTATGGACTATGTAAATATATAAAATGTGTTAAGGGGGATATGGGTAACGCCTTAATGCTATTTTAATAGTTTACTTTACTATAGACATTATTGTAATAGCGTATATTACTACGTAGTAGATAGTTTAACAGATCCTTAGAGGATGGTTATTACAAACATCCTTTGAGTTACTTATATTTCAGTTGTTATTTCACTTGAGTTGGGTTTATTAATATAAGAATGTTAATCCTGATTCGAGTGTTTTATGTTTTGCTTTACACTCCGGTTAAACTGAGTTACCTATATTTGAGACTCACCTTCGGAGTTGGAGCTTCACTTGGAGATCCATCTATCGATTCTGCTTTCAGTTATTCAGTTGATTCCAGTGATTTATTCAGATTTTGTATTTGACTATTGTATTGAGACAACTATGTATTCGAAACCTCTGTTGTACCCTATTTAACTCTGTTATATATAATAGCTTCATGAAATGCTATTCTTTTGTTTTCGCTACATTATTATTATATTACTCTGTGTCTGCGATTCTGCGATTATTTTTATTTACTATATATGCTGAGTTTGACAAATATAAGTTAACAATATGTTATTTAGAGTAATTCGAATCTGGCATGTGTGGATGCGAATGGTTGAAAATATCAGGATGTTATATGTGGTATTATAGCTTTGGTTTTAGGCAAAACTTAGCATATGTAGTAGATTTAATTATGTAATCACTTTCTTTCGAGCTTGAAAATTTTCCTCTTTGGTTCGATTTCCTTTGAATTTTGGAACTATCCCCTCGGTTCCAAAATCCATACTTATCTCTCCTTATTCGTGTTTCTTGATTTTGGAGTATCCAATAGCTCCACTTCGAATGGTCTCTAAAATAACTCGGTGGTCTCGCTAATCTTCGAATGATTTGTAAAAGGGTGAAACTCCTTTACAATAGGCATTGATTTACCGAAGATTTCTGTATCCTCGGTTTACGATGCTATCTATCTCCTGCTAAGTCTGATTCTATCTCAAGCGAGCGAATGTCGATTTGCTTCAGAATTCTACATCAATTTTGTTCTCGAAGTTATGGTTGACCCGGTTAGGGTTGCCCGCGATTTTCATAAGTGTATCCATCTTTCTCTTTTGTAATTTAATTATCTTATCTTCGGTTCGAGCCTATCTTCGATATAGTCTTTTTGATTAAGGTTCCTATAATTTGTATCTCTATCATTGTTCTATAATCTAATCTTGTATTATCGAGTGAGGGAGTGTATTTATAATTACAATTAAATTATTTAACAATTTGTTGTTTGAGTTGTTATGTTGATTTGGGATTTCGATTGATTCGTCTGATCAACGCTATCGATAGAAATTCTAAAGTACTTGAACAAAGCAAGCTGACACAATTGTTTCCAAAATTTAATAATTTGGTATGATTATATTATATGTATATAAGTATAATTTTTTTTGAAATTAAATTGTTAACTGAATTGGTTATTGGATATAAGAATAGTTGATTTTCATTTGTTGTTTTGAAACCAATGACTGTTGCCATATAAAATAAATAAATGGAATTACAAAACATGGTTTAGAAATTGATTTATAATTTAATTGAATGTAAAATTTAGAATTTGAGAATTTAATTTTCGATGATTTCAAACTTTGGTTTTAAAATTTTTGAACTTATATTATTTAAAGTATTTTCGAATAGAAATTGTTTTTCAGAGAATTTTTAAATATTTAAATCAGTGCTCTTCTCTTTTGTCGCTGGAAAATAATTTATGTGATGACGGCCGCATCATCGACATTCATTTTCGAGTTTCAAAGTGGAGAGACCATTCTGCAGCCTTGCTACACTTTGTTTGAAGAAAAAAATGGATTTTAACTGAATTTCTAAAGTATGATTTGATATATATATATATATAGGTATATGATGTTAGGTTTGATTTGATATATATTATATATATTTATCTCTAAATGGTTTGAAATTAATCGGAAATTTAATTCTATAATTTGTGTAAAGGAATGATTTCAATTATAAAATGAAGCCAAAACTTTGAATAAACATTTAAAAACTTGAACTAATTGAATCGGAAAATTTTACTTGTATAATACTCAATTGCATTTCAATATAACTTACTTAAATCATTCGGAGGTTGAATATGTAATTGAATAATATACAATATAAAGTGATTTTATAAATAAAATTTGAGTGGTTATGATAAATAATTTATACTTAATTTATAATTATAGAAATTTTAATTGAGATAAAATTGAATAATAATAAGATTTTGAATAAATGAGATAGATAAAATAATTTTTGTTTCAAGGAATTTATAAATAGAAATTAAATAACTAAATGAATTACCTTGAATTTAAAATCAAATATTGAGTATTAATTCATGTGAATTTAAATTTATATGGTTTTAAATTAATTGTTTTATTTTGTTATCCAATCTATTTTCCTTTCTGGTTGTTTCTATTCTCCTACCTCCTTCCATTTCGGGGACGAAAGGTTTTGAGTTGGGGAGAGTGTAAACGACCCATAAAAATTTATTAGCTTAATAATATATTTAATTAAATTTTGTGAAATTTTAAATATTTAAATTTCAAAATAAAATTTGATATTTGGAATACGTCTAATTAAACAAGTAAATGGTAAATTTCATCTGAAATTATTGAACTTTATTTTCTTGTGTAATTTTATTTAAATTTGAATCAGTTAAAATTAGATGATAATAAAATGCTTTCCAAGCCTGAATATTTTTATACAATAAATTTGTAAATCATCTATTGAGTGAGACGTAATATTTCATTTCTTCAAATTTGGACTGCTATTACTCCGTTTATCTTATTTTCGGCAAATTAGCAGCATTTTCGGTACCGATTATCGACTTTTGATAGGATAATCGTACCACTAATATCTGCACACCGTTTTGATCGTCTCATTGAGCTGATCTTTGCGGTATATTCAATTCTGTGTTTTGGAGTCATGGAACGGCGAAATCCACGAAAAGATTCCATATCGGTTCTGTACTAGAACTCTTATATCTTTTGTCCTTTCAATTGCCTACCGTATAATTCCAACAGTCACTAGTCATTAATGTTCTTGAATTCAACGTATGATTTTTATGCTTCCATCTGTTCAAAATACGTGGTATTCATCATTTTTCTAGTGCTCTATTCATTTTGAAAACAAGAAAAAAAATACAAATAGCTGTTACTCTTCATTGGCTTCGGAGTCCCATATTATTTTCTCGGTCACTACACCGAGTCAGCATGTATCGCCTATTTTTCCTTTGCCACTCGAGCAAACCCACCATCTTCGCACCATATCAGATCCAATGCCACGACAAGCCTCCATCTTACCAAATCTCCACTTCTTTGCCAAATTCTTTCTCCACCGCGAGCAAGCTACCATGCCCGAGGCATCACCCTCCGACCATGTCAAAACTTGCTCGCCTATCTCCCTTTTGACCTTCAATCGAAGTGCCTTCACTCGACAGCTTCCACCTTCCACGACTATAACATCAGATCCAATCCCCTCTCCATGCTCATGCCACTGCACACGGCAACCCCGACCCATCTTTCCCTTCCTCTCCACTTCGGTTGTGGCAGTTTTTCCCATCGCTGTGAAACATGTATTTAACATATAAATACAATGTTAGTTATATTATATATATGTTCCATATATTGATTTTTTTAAGTATGTTTATATAGAATATATAATTGTATGGGCTTGTATAAGAATTTATTTTTAATATTGATTTTAAGAGAAAAAATTTGTTTGGTTTTCCTGTATATGTTATAATAATCATATATAGAGTTTGCTAGGTATGTAGGCTATTATAACCTTTTATTTTATATATAAGTAGTATATAGTATATATTAGCTGTTTTACATTTTTTTAAGTTATCTATTTGATCTGGTTTATGTATGTAGGTAATATATTGAATTATAATAGTACATAATTGATATTTATGTGGAGTCGGTGATTTATAGTTTTACTGATTGAACAAGCTGTTGTTTATATTGAAAGCTTTTGGAAGTAGTTTATATATATATATATGTGTGTGTGTGTGTGTGTGTGTGTGTGTGTTTTATATTTGTTATGCATTGGTTTGAAAAAAATATACTAGGTATATATATATATATATGCACACTCGAGTACAGTATATTGTATTTTTAAAGTATTATATCTATATATAATTTATATTTATAAGTTAGTTTATATGTTCTGTTTTACGTGCATATATAGATTTCTGTAAAGTTTATATATGCAGTATTTATATATGTGTTCTATATGGGTATTTGTTTATCCGTAGCTATAGATCGGTTTTATATATATATATATATATATATATATAAAATACATGTGGGTTTATATGATGCTGTCACAGTTTTATTATATATATTAGTGAACATGTTTAAATGAATATGTATAACAATTTTGTTATATTTTAAGTATAGTTAGTTATAATAAATAGAGTTATATTGCAGTTTTATTATTTAAGGTATATATGTACGTACGTAATGTATATGTTATATGGTCTGTCAATCTAAGTTGATTTAATTAGTATAATATATATATCTATTATTTTATATATTGAATTTTGAAATTTTAACAAAGTCGTATATACACAGTGGTGACAACATTTTATTTATATATGGTTTGAAATAGTATATATATAGTTGTGTCAATATTATCTTATATACAAAACGATGGTCTATATGTATATATTTTGATTTTTACAAGTATTTATGTAATGTTGATCTAAAAATGTATGTGTATTTTAAATTCGAATATTTGGTTTAAGCAAAAGTTTATTTTAATATACATCTCGTTTAAATTTTTTTCAAACAAATTTTTATTTATTCTCATTGATTTCTATTAACAGCCTTATTCGTCCAATTCGTGCCAACCTAGCTTTGCTTTAAAATTCGTGCTTCGATTCGTAACTCATCTCGTTCTCGATCATCTCGTTCTCGATCATCTCTAGCCTCGAAAGGTGAGCAATCACTCATGATTAACGTTTTATATTTATTAAATTTGATTTCAATTGAAACGACAACTGAAATATGTTGTTGTTAGTTATTTACATTGTTATACATATTCTATTATCTGTATCTGTTCATCTGTGACATCTGACACCATTATCTGTTATTTATGTTGACGATATATGCCTGTTATATTATTATCATCATCATATCTGTTATCGCTCTGCAAGTTCCCTGTTAGCATAGAATTCCATATGGGTTGAAATGATACATACCCGAATGATCTGTAGAATAGGAGAAAATCATTATGGGTTGAAATGATAAACCCAAACGATTTTCATTGAATTGAATTTAGGATTGCAGGTTGAAATCATATATACCCATATACATTTAAATTGAGGATTGAAATGATAAATATCCGTATCACTTGACCATAAGATAGAAAATTTTATACAAACACCACTGGTCAATGCAAATATATAGTTCGTAATGATTTTCAAGGTTTTTAAATTGAATTTATTTAAGAATTACACTGAAACAAGTTTGATTTGAAATTTATTAAATTTCGGGATTTTAAAGATAAAATTTTATAGCTTGACTTTTGATTAAAAGTGGTTTGAGTCAATATTTCAAATTTACATAAATTGAAATGGTATACCTAGTTTTATTTAAATTTGAAATTTAAAATTTTGTATAAATGTTATTTGAATGATTAAGTAAATATTTCAAAATAAATAATAGTAAAGTGAATTTGATATATATATATATATGTATGTATGTATGTGTGTGTGCGTGTGCGTGTGTGGAATTATCAAATCTAGTTTTGAAATGTTTGAATATTTAAAGCTTTGAAATTATTGAAGTTGAAATGGTTTATTTGTGGTTAAAAATCTGTATTCGAAATCATTATAATTTGAAATATTTTATTGAGAAACTGAAATAAATTGAAATTAATGATTTGAGATTTGATTAAATTTGAATTTTGAAATTTGAGTTGAATTGGAATCGACTTGTGAAATTTAAGAAAGCTATTTTATTATATAAAGTATTTTTAAATTATATTTAAACTATTTATATATTTTTCTTTATAAATTATTTTCATATAAACTAATTTAATATAAATCATTTTTAATACAAACTATTTTGATATACACTATCTTAATATACTAACTATTTTTTTTAAACTGTTTTATCTTATAACTATTTTATTTAAACCATTTTATTTTATAGACTATTTTATGATATATACTATTTTAATATCCAAATTGTTTAAGTGGTGGAAGTTATATTTTCAAAGTTATGGATTTCAAAGTATTATGTTTTCGAAGTGTTATAATTTCAAGTGTTGATTTCAAAAGTGTTATAACTTTGAAAGTGCTATGATTTTTAAAAATGGATATATTTGAAATGGAAATAATATCATATTGATTTGCTTTTTGAAATGGAAATAATATCTTATTTATATGGTTTTTGAAATGGAAATCGTATTTTGGATTTGAAGTATAAACTGTTTTGAAATGACCATGGTGTTATAATAACGTTTGGTTGTTAAAGAGACCGGGATCGAAAGTCGTCATACTCTCTGCCAATACCAAAAACCACTTTAACAACTGTGTACGTAGTTGAGATTCTAGAATGAAGTAGGATGTTGGCAACAATCCTATGTGAGGTACATACGTGGACCCAACTCCCGTGAGTTGGCATAAGGTGGTTGAAATTGAAGCAATCAACGGGCCAAGTGAGGTAGCTCCTTCGATCGGACACGCTCCTTCGATACTATGTTCTGACTTTGTGATTGATTTGGTGGTCACTTTTGATTTTTGATTTGGGAGTGTGGCTCAAGGTGAGCGGTAGTGGTTGCTATGCGTTACCACCAGCCTAGAAGTGTAATTGGTATATCTACCCAGGCATTGCCTAGTTGTGCCATGTCATCTACCCTAGCTCGCCTTATACGAGTTTGTTTTGTACCATACCTATGGAGTGCCCTCTGACGACGCCTAGTATAAGGGAGATTATGGTACTGTATAGACTATAGGAATATATAAAATGTGTTAAGAGGCATATTTTGGTAACGCCTTAACGCTATTTTAATAGTTTACTTTACTATAGACATTATTATAATAGCGTATTACTACATAGTAGACAGTTTAACGGATCCTTAAAGGATGGTTATCCCAAATATCTTTTGAGTTGCTTATATTTCAGTTGCCATTTCACTTGAATTGGATTTATTGATATAAGAATGTTAATCCTGACTCGAGTGTTTGGTGTTTTACTTTACGCTTGGGTCAGACTCAGTGAACCTGTATTCGAGACTCACCTTTGGAGTTGGAGCTTCACTTGGAGATCCATCTATCGATTCCGCTTTCAGTTATTCAGTTAATTCTAGTGATGTATGAAGATTTTGTATTTGACTATTGTATTGAGACATCTATGTATTCGAGACCTCTGTTGTATTCTATTTAACTCTGTTATATATAGTAGCTTCATAAACTACTATTCTTTTGTTTCTGCTGCATTATTGTTATATTACTCTGTGTCTGTGATTCTATGATTATTTTTATTTACTGTATATGCTGAGTTTACCAAATACAAATAAACAATCTGGTATTTTGAGCAATTCAAATCCGGTATGTGTGGATGCGAATGGTTGAAAATATCATGATGTTATTCTAAGGTTCTCACTTAACCTTCAGCTCTGATACCACGAAGTAATGACCCACTTTTCTGTATAGTATAAGTTGGCAATAAACCATACAGGTCAACTTAAATTGAACAAAAAAGCGGATTGTTAGGGAAAAAGAAAGGGAATAGAAGATATAATAAAACTAAAAGCAAACACAGAATCTCACAACGCAACGGAATAACATCAAAGTTGCACTAATACAATCCTAACCTAGGACAGTTATTAAAGCATGTCCTTATACATCAGATATAGAGTACATAACATACAATGAAAATAAGTAATAACTATCTATCGATGAAGCCTTCTGCTCCGAGCTCCTCCAAGTGCATCCGTAGAAAACCTGGACTGCTTGGCTTCTCATAAAAATTTGAGCACCCAAGAGTTTTAGGAAAAGAAATAAAACTCCGGGTCAGACATAGTTCTGATGTAAGTAAATTCAAAGCAACTGAATTATTACTTTTCAATACTCTTCTAAAATTAAAGGCATCTCGTAAGACCACACCGCACATAAACACAAATGGGTTTTTATCTTACGATAACCAAAATCACTTTTATATAAAAATCATGTGATATTATAATGGTGCCTAAGTACAAAAAATACTTAATAATTTTAGTCCAATTGTTACATTATTAAATTCCAGCATACTTGCAATCGAAACCGTAAGGCACGTATTGGAGATTGGATTGCATACTATGATAAGGTAAGGAACTACCTTCAGAAGGTACATCTCTAGATAAATGCACCGAGGTATGGAAAGAACATCTTGTACCTCTGCCACACAGGACTGGCCTACCACTTAAGTAGTAGTACCGAATATGATCATCCCTCCATTAATGGGCCTCGAAGCATACAAATGAGACATAATAATCGATCTAGATTTGGAATTACCATACCCTACTTGGGAGCGACCCACTTGGCCCTGCTGGATGCCTAATTTTTTTTCATTCCCGGTTGATGAGGTTCGAGGCTATATTTTACCTTTTAAATAGCAATCCCACTTGAAATACTAACATTGCCCTCCAGGTGCAGTGCTAGCATTCGTCCTTACAAGTTCATTCTAGGACTGAATGAAACACTTGAGAGCTCCATCTTCAAAATTCTGTCATCTTCAAGATGTCTTCACTTCAAAACGCATTCATTGAATCGAAGAGGTTTTCGGATAACATACCCGATCCAGATCTCTTCGAAACAGCTTTCGATATTTTCGATAAACTCGACCTCGGTTCTTTAGGAAATAAACAAACAAAAGATAAGCGCAGAGTTCACCTCCTAACTGTTTATGGACGGATTTCCTTATCATTTATCCTAGAAGAAAGAAACGAGTTTATACATACAATAATAATACCTTAGACGGTAATTGTACCATATAATTCTCATGCTCCACCTAGATATTTCCAAAGTTAGGTTCTGGTCCAGATTTGATAGTTGGTTATTTAACTATCAATTTATACAAACAATCAAACATTGATTCCATTCCATACGGGATACTTTAAGCGTTTATTAATTATACTTTAATTAACAAAATCACTTTATAAAACCTGATCAAAAAATCTTTCCAAACCCTATTTCCAAACCTTTTACATTCCTTTTTAATTGAAAAAATAATATAACATTTTGGAAATTCCATTTCCTCAAAATTCTATATTAAATGGTTAAACAATTCCCTTTCAAAAACATCACCTCCTATAAAACACATTTACTTATTCCTTATAAAAATTCTTTTTATAAGTTCATTTAACATTTCAAACCACTTAAAGGTTTCCAAACTAGATTTAAAACTTCGTTCAAAAATATCTAAAATGATTTATAAAATCTCTTTCTATTTTTTAAAATATTTAAAAATCTTCCTTCATAATTTCTTTATAGAATCTCCGTTATAAAATATCATTTTTAAGATATCCTTTGTAAATCACTCTAGGTAAAACTTTTTAGTTAATAAATCCCTTTTTATAAACAAGATATTATTTAAAAATAACTTCATAAAATTAAATAAAATTTGAAAATCATTTATAACCTTTAAACTCAAATTGATTTAAGAATTAAAGTTAATTCAAAAACATACTTTAATAATTCGAAAAGAGGCACAACAATCGCAATGGTACTAATTTAAGTTATCATTCAATTTTAATTCCAATTCACTTAACAGTTATTTACATAGGTCAACATATATGTATCCGAAACAGGGAATAACATGTCAATATGAACTAATTATTATATACATGTCCAAATAACATAATAGCAGGATGGTGATTTGTTCTTCTGAACAGATTCCAAAGCAAATCGATCGATTCATAGCAGAATGAGGATTTATTCTGCTAATACATGTTCACACAAACAAACTAACAATAAATTTATAGCAAAACGGATATTTATTCTGCTAACACATATCCAAACAACCAAATAAATATCAATTTATAGCAAAATGGGGATTTATTCTGCTAACACATGTCCAAACAACCCAACGATCTACATTATAACTCATTCACAGTTATATGGTTTCTTAATGTTATCAACACTTAAGTCGCTTATATCAAAACCATCTTTGAAAAAGAAGTACCTTTAAACAATTTTACTTTTGAAAACAAAAGGATTTAAAACTTTTAAACACTTTTAATAATAATTTGTTATAAGCTAAATCCTTATTTAAATCGTAACTAATTTTAATTGAATCTTTACTTAGTTTAATTAAATAGTTAACAGTAATTAACCGTTAATTAAATCTAAATTAGTCCTTTATTAATTAATAAATAGTTAATTAAACCTCTATTGATAATTAATTATTAATTAATTTCAATTAATTAATTAAATAATCTTTAATTAAACTCAAATAATAAATTAAACCTTTAATAAATAATTTATTATAAATTAAACTTTAATTAATTTATAAATTAAACTTTAATTAATTTATAATTTAAAAATAATTAAACACATGATTAATAATTAATTAATAACTAATCCTATATTTAAATAATAGTTAATTAAAATTAAATTACATACTTAACTCATAATTAACTAACATAATTAATAATTAATTAAAATAAACCTTAGCTTTAAAAGATTATTAATTAACAACCAACCTTTAATTAATAAAAGTTATTAACCCTTGTTTAATCCTTAATTAATTATTAATTATCAAAAATAATTAATAATAAGTTTATTATTAAATTCTTAATTTACATTTTAAAATATGATTATTTAGTTTACAAACCATTACAAAACAATTTGAAGTATAAAAACAAACTTTTCCAAAATCGAATTTTTGAACGAACTGCATCCATAGCAATTATTGTTATGGATACCCGTAATTTCCAACTTGTTGCTCACTAACTCTTTCCTTTACTAATTTTACTTACTAACTTTCCATATCACTTTCGATTTCAAGCCAAAGATCACATTTTATGTCCAAAACACCGCTTAAATCATCAATTCAAAGTTCTAATGCTAAACCACAAATTAGTACACACATGTACATCCAAAACATACCATAATCCAAATAATAACATCATAAATACAACCATGTAACAACTATATATATAAATATAAATTCTTTCCTAAAATGTTAAAGAATTTACTCACCAATGGCTATCCAAACTTTCGCTTACTTGAGTACGACCCTAGCACTTTCATGTCTAATCAAAAAGATGGATTTTTGAATCCTAAATGTACTAGGTAGGCTTGGCCTTGAAGGGAAGAGGAAGCGAGACTTGAATTGGTAAGGTGCAGCAACTTCGGATAAACATCGAATTCTCAATAATAAATCCGAAAATAGGTCATTTTACAACTATTTTTTTGAGCTTCTTACTCATGGAATTTCAAAAATGACACAAAGAGAAAGTTATTAGAATTTCTTTTCCCTATCATTTCACAAAAAGAATCACTCATTTATGATTTGTTTTGAAGAAGTTATGATCAAAAGAAGAAGGGTAATTTTTGGACTTGAAATAATAGGTGAAAAATTGCTTTGTAAAGGTTGGGTATTTTTACATAGCTATGATAGAAACTTGAAAAAATGGTCAATTAGAATATTGTATCCATTAAAATTTCACACTGTTTAAAAAATGAAAATTCCATTTGAGTTCTAAATGAAGAAGAAAAGGTTGGTAGAAAGAGGAGGAAAAATGAAGAAACAAATGGGATATTTATAGGCGAGATTTCACACCTAACACTTTGTCAAGTCACATCATAAATCTTTTATAATATATATATATATATATATATATATATATAGTTGTGTTTAATCACATCACTCTTTTATATATATAATTATGTTTAGTCACATCGCTTCCTTACATATATATATAATTATTATGTTCTGACACATCACTTTCTTTTATATATATAATTATTATTTTTAGTCACAACACTTTCATTTTTATGTACATATAGTTTAAATTATTAATTACATAAGATATGACAAGAGATAATTATGGTTAATGACCACAAATCTAATATGTGATAAAACTTAATATATATATATATATAATGTTTATTATTTTTAAAACCATGTCTTGTCACATCACTTACTTATCTACTTTAGTATAAGATTATTTATTTCTAAGTGTATTATTATCTAGTTAATTAACTCTCATATATATGTACCCAGAGTGCACAAAGACGGACAATACTCCCAACAATTTTCCGGTGTCGAAAGGTCGAAATTTTGGAAAATGTTCTTCGGTCACATTTTCTCTTTTTCTACGAATTATTTTATTTGGTAAACAAATTTTAAAAACAATTTTAAAATCATTATTAGTTAATTAAAATGAGTTTATTTTCATTACAAAACATATGTATTGAACATTTAAATTTAATTGAATATTCACTAATCAAAGAAATTTCGAGTCATTACAAGTACACACACACATATTTGACGAAGCAAGCATAATAACATAACAATACAACTCCTATGGGCTTAATATCCTTGAAACAATTTTATATATAACTTAGTTAATCCTTTTAACCCATTAATAAGGAAAACTTCTTCAAAACTCCATTTCAAAATAGTTTATTTATGCCATGGTTTCTTTATAAAATGAGATTAGGTTATTTGTTTTGAAAACTAAGGCTTTCGACACCTTAAAACATCACTTTCCAAACCCCTTGATAACCTCATTCGAAAGTATAGAAAACTTCATTTCAAAACATTAATATATACCTTTCGAATCTCTTCAAATCATCTATTTCGAAACCAAAATTACCTTTCGAAAATATCAAAACATTACTTGGTAATTCTTAGAAACATAGCTTCGAAACCAATGAAAGTACCCCTAGCGAAACCATTAGATTTTACTTTAAAACTTCCTTTGGGTCAAAATGAATATCAACGAAAGTACCCCTTTCATAACCTTTAATCATCATATAAAATTATTTGGGGAAAGCTTAATGGCATCGACACCATCCTTTCGAAAGCTTCAAAACTTTAAGTAAAACATTGAAGGATAGCATCGAAACCCCCTTTCGAAGCCATTTCCTTCGAACCCTTCAAACCCTTTGGAAAGCATTCAAGAAGTGGCTTAGTATAAGTTTAAAACAAAGGCTACCCTTTGAAAGCATTGAAGACTTCAATACACTCGAAAGGCAAAAGAGCAGCAGCTGGGTTTCGACATAGTTAGAATCACTACTTTCGAAAGCATCATTTTATAAATAAAGGAACCCATTCGAAAGCTTAAACTTTAAAAGACATAATGGCAAACCCTTCAAAAGCTTTTAGAAAACTCCTTCTGAAAGCAAATGTTTCGACACCTTCAAAAGCTTTAAAAACAAGCCAGGCGCTTTTTCATTTGAAAGTAAAACTAAGGTTTCGACCCTATTGGAGGTTATACTTTCGACACTATGCCTTCCGCCTTTCACCAATCCATTGCGTACCATCTAAGTGATACTTTGTGTATTAGTTTCGGCTTTGTGGGGTTTTGATTTGATTGAAAGCGGAAGCTATGGATCGAAAGGTACTTCTAATAGAGGTGGAACACACTTTTCTAGGTAAATCTAATTTAATGCCAACTAAAGCAAACACTTTCTAACTAACCAACCCGCATGCAGACTTGTGATTGGTTGCCTCAACTTTTCAAATCCTTTGCCCAAATAACTACCATCTAATTTCAGATTTAAATCAAGCTTAGTTTAGGAAATAAGCCCTTCCATTAAGCAAAACCAATAATGCAATAACTCCTTTGAAAATAATTTAATTTCCATAGCAAATCACTTAGGAAAAATACCCAAAAATCATAAAAATTCATTTTTAATATGTTTTCTAACATATATAAATTTCAAACCCAAATTCCCAATATAATTTCTGAAATAAATTTCTAACCTAAAAAAGCATATTTTCATTTGAAAATTCATAACAATCTTTCCATAGCTTGCAAAATTATTAAAACAAAACCCAACTCCAAATTCATGTTTTACATAACATATATTTTTTCGATAGCATTCAAAGATCATTTACAATCGGTTTTGCCTTAAAGCCACATAAATCCCCATTTAAACAATCCTATTTAAATCAAAAAAATTATAATTCAAGCATATCATCATCCAAATCATCATAAAAATGAGTTTAATCTTAAATCCGAAAACGTATGATCATAAGACAAAATAGATATGGTATAAATTATTATTCACCTTGATTAAGATAAGGAGATTGGATTGAGATTAATTTCCCCTAGCTTTAATCCATAGCTTTATTTTGATTTCTCTTCTTTTTTCTTCCTAGCAATGGTCGACTCCTCTTTTAGTTGGCATTTTACATTTTTGTGAAAATGAGATATACATGTGAATGGATGGCAAGCCATCAATATGTAAGGTTTATGGAATTAAGGAGTGGCTAATTCCCAATATGCCATTGTGTAAATTAATTAGCATGTATGCCATTCTTAAGCCCATTTAATTAATTAAGCATGGCCTTAATTTATTTTCATATCTCAATCCCCATATCACTTAACATTTACATTATTCTATTTAATTTATCTAATTAGATCTTCTGAATAATGTTATCAAAAACTAGGGGTATTACAAACACCCCTCCTTAAAGAATTTCGCCTTTGAAATTCACTAAGGACTGAAAATTAAACATAGCAATCATCTATAATGGCTCCTAACAACCCTACTAGCCTACTTGACTAGCAATTATCTATATAAATCTAATATAGACATACCATCAAAGCAGATCAGGATAAGTATCTGAATCATGTCCTCTGTCTCCCAATTATAGCCCTTCTCGTTGGTGCTCCACTGAACTTTCACCAACTTAACTGTCTTGTTCTTCGATCTTTTCTAATCTCTCGCTACCACCTGAACCGGTTGTCTAACAAAAGTCAAATTTGACTCTATTATCAATTCTTCCAACCCTTTTGGAGGAATAGTAGTCTTTGGACTATGCACATACGAATGAGATTATAGGATTTCGAATCCTATTTAACCCAATCATCATCGGCATTCAAAGTCAATCGAGTTTAAGCAAATTAACTAGAAAAGCAAAAAGGAAATTACATACCAATTCATATAGAACTCGACGAAGTGAAACCGTGTGCAAATCGAAGAAATGTTCAATTAACAAAGCAATCAACACTAAACATTTATTCAATTGATTAACTAGTATCGGCAGTTTTCAATTTCCAGAACCCTAATTTCCCGAAGAGGAACGAACGCTGCCATTTTCACCAAGCAAGAAAGCGGGCTGAAGAAATAAAAGAGAAAAAGGGGAACAATTGTTTTATCATATTTACGGGTCAGCTTTTATTTACATTTGGGTTTTATTATATAAGGCTTTTATTTTTAAATTAGATTTTTCGTGATTTAAGTTGTTTTTTCTTTGTAATTTACTTTCAAACTTGTGTAAAATCTAGTCGTGTGACTAGAGAATGAACTATGGTGGTGTAGTTCGAGAATTCGCAACTAGTGGCTGAGTTGTGGCGGGGTTTTGAGCGTAGAGTTAGGTCAGTCGATACCGAGTGTTGTGAATTTACGTGTGTAAGCGTATGACTACTTAATTTCAAGTAGAAACTTTGGGGGCAGCACGTAGGTAGGGTTTTACCAAAGCTGGATAAATCTGTGTTGTCCTATTTCTGCTTTTAATATTCTGCTATTATCTGTGCTGCTATTATTCTGCTGTTATCAATGCTACAATTATTCTATATATATTTCCGCATTAAATTTTCATAATTGATAGCATCACCCTATTCACCCCCCTTTAGGGTGAAATCGATCCTACAAATAGGAGTCCAATTTGTCGAAGCTTGAGCACAACTTCGGGGCCCTATGAGGTTGTTTGAGTCGGCATCGGTCATACGTAAGAGGCATTTAATCATAGTGACGGGTGAAGAGCATGACTTTCATGCTGTAGCATGTAAATAGGCAAGGCTGTAGGTCTAATAGGCCGATTGATGTTTAGTATTACTGCATGGTTGACTTCCCTAGAGTGACCACGTACTTTGGTTTCTTAGGAACTGTATTTAAGAAGTATTCACTACATTATATTATTCACCCTCTCTGATATCTGAGGAAGACCTAGAATTAAACTATTTTATTCTTTCTGATTCATTTTATTTCTCATTCATCAGACTTTATGTCCGACCCATTCTTATTTTCCTATTTTCCCCAAATCATGGGAGGGCAGGTCTAGATTGCAGTTCTTCGCAGCTTGAAGGGTCATTGGGGCAGTTGTTATCTTCAGCTTTTGTTTCTTTTGTTTCATGTACTTCATTTCTTTTTTTTTGTACTTTACTCTATATGTGGGGACCTATATTGGAAACTTTGTTATGTTTTATGTATTGGTGGAGACTACTTGGTACTTTTGGTTTCAGAAATGAATTTGGTATAATGTTGTTTTTAACGAAGCTGTTTTGCTATTAATTAGTGAAAGTTTTCTTTCTCTGTAATATTTTAATCATTTTATGTTGTTGCCTTAGTCTATGTGCTATGTTATGGATTTTTATTTCACCCGACCACCCGTGCTTCTAGTCATGTCCAATTTTCGAGGTGCCTAGAGGTGTGGGGTGTCACAGTTGGTGTTAGAGCTAAGGTTTCGGTAATCCTAAAAATATTTTAAGAACTATAAAGATTTTTGAATAATTTTTAAAGGATATTCCAAACAATACTTTTAAAAGTATATGTATATATTTTGGAAAAAAAGAAATTTTAGAAATGGTTCCCTTTTCCTCCCTATTAATTGAACTATTTATGGAGTACCTAGTCCCATCTTTTTAATATCCACAGATAGAAATGTCTGATTCATAAGATATCCCCGAAGTTCCAGGCCTTAATATGCATGCTTGGTTCAAACATTATTTGCAGGCTACTGCACGATTAGAGCCACCAACTTAGGGATGCTGCTCCAGTGGAAGAGGTTCCAACCCATCTACCAGGCGTTCTCGATTTTCCCAAGTTATGCAAGGACTACAACGGCTTAGGAGGCAAGCCATTTCTTGGCACCAAGTAATATACTAAGGCGAGAGCTTGGATCTGTAGTTGCGAGCGGATATTTAAACTTACCAGATCGGAGGACTTGGCCCTGAGGCAGTTGGCTTTGTGGCAGTTGCAGGGAGAGGCTCTTTGTTGGTAGGAGATTGTGGAGGCTGAGGTTGATAATTTGACTTGGATGCATTTTCGCACTAGGTTCGAGAGGAAATTCTTATCGCAGGCTGAAGAGGGAGTGCAGCTAGAGAAATTTATACAGCTCAAGCAAGGGGATATGACAGTTAAGAATTTGTTAATTAATTCAATGAGCTTACTAGATTTGGACTAGATCTAACCAATACTCCTCACAAGAAGGCACTAAAGTTCGCTAAGGGTTTGAGTCAGCCACATTTCGATGGAAGCCACTTTTGAGGGATTGGTAGAGATGACATTGCTTGCTGATACTGAGAAGAAAGGAGATGTAGCGTAGAAGAGTGATGAGAAGAAGTAGTGGAAAGCAAAGGGGAGAGGAGAGGAGGGTCGAATGGAAAAAGGAAAGTTCCAAGAAAGGAGTGGAAGTCCAATACTTGTGGGAAACTAGGTCATCTTGCTTAGGATTATAGAGGGGTAGAAGAGCGACTGAGACCGAGGTTCGATCTTTGCGATCAAATAGGGCATATGAAAAAGGATTGTTTGTCAAAGCCCAAGGATAGTTCAAAGATACCTTCACGGCCTGCTCAGGCTTATGCTTTAGAAGCATCCCTTCCTTTAGTACTTATTCGGTTATGGGCAAGGCAAAGAAGGAGATCATCGAAGGTGTGTTACTATCTCTGATTTTCTTGTTTGTGCCTTATTTGATTCTACAGCTTTGCACTCTTTTATATCTAGTACTCTATTAGATGGTCTTGGTCTTGATGCTTTCTCAGTGGCCGACTCGGTAGTAGTATCAAATCCTATAGGAGGATCAACCTATTTGTCCATGTTAAGTCGGAATTTAAAATTGTTTATTTTAAGGGTTGAGTTTGAATGATGTACCTTTTTATTGGGCTTTTCCAGGTTTGGGTACATTCTTGGTATGTATTGGCAATCCATGTATAGCGCTATTGTTGATTAAGGTAAGAGGGTGGTGAGGTTAGGCACTTGTAGTGGATGTACCTTGGAGGTATCTTATGATCCTAGAGGATCGGTCATGTTGAGATACCATTATTCTCATGACTTATCGCCCGATAGTTTGAGTTCGGTACTCGTTATTAGAGACTTTCCAGATGTGTTCGAGGAGGATGCTGGCCTTCCACCATGAAGAGTGATCGAGTTTAAGATTTATCTTGTCTATAATGCCAAACCGGTTGCTTCACCGGTAAGGCATATGGCTCCTAAGGAACGTCGTGAGTTGAGCAAGTAGATTGGAGAGCTTTTGGAGAAGGGTTTCATTTATAGGAGCATTTTTTAGTGGGGCACACATGTCGTCTTTGCCACTAAGGCAGATGGGTCTTTCAGGCTTTGACTGGATTATAGAAAGCTTAATGAGATGAGAAGAAGAATCGTTATCCCCTTCCCCGTATAGACGATCTCTTTGACCAGTTAGTAGGAGCCAAGGTATTTTCGCAGCTCGATTTGGACATGGGATTTCATCAATTGGCGAAGGATAGCATCGAGAAGACTGCGTTTAGGACTCCAGATGCATTAATCGAGTGGTTAGTCATGCTAGTTGGGCTAACTAATGCTCCGGCATATTTTGTGGACCTAATGAGTCGAGTATTTCACGAATCGTTGAACAAGTTTGTAGTGGTGTTTGTCGATGACATTTTGGTTTATTTATGAAGCAAGGAGCAGCGTACTGTCTACTTGGAAGAAGTGCTTAGGACCTTATGAGCACATAAGTTGAAGGCGAAGTTCTCTAAATGCCACTTTTGGAGGGACGAGGTTCGCTTTTTGGGACACGTCATTTCGGAGGATGGACTTGCAGCAGATCCGGCGAAAGTGGCAGTAGTACAGAATTGGTAGACCCCTAAGGATGCCATGGACATAAGGAGTTTCCTTGGTCTTTTAGGCTACTATAGGAGGTTCATTAAGGACTTCGCTAGGATATCAGCTCCACTTACCTGCCTTACCAAGAAGAACTAGGTTTTTTTTGGGATGCCATGTGTGATGATGCCTTTCATCGACTGAAGGAAGCTTCGACAACCGCGCCCATATTGGTATTACCAAATGGAACCAAGCCTTTCTCATTTTATACAGATACTGGTGGTATGGGAGTGGTACTGACGCAAGTAGGGTAGTTTTAGTGTGCTATGCGAGTAGATAGTTGAAAACGCATGAGAAGAACTACCCAACGCAAGATCTTGAGTTGGTAGGTATAGTTTTTTCTCTCAAGTCATGGAGGCACTATCTCTTAGGATTTTGACCTTTTCATGGATCATAATTTTTTGAAGTATCCATTCTCTTAGAAAAAATTGAATTTGAGACAGCAAAGATGGATGGAGTTTTTAGCCTCTTATGACTTTATGATTTCTTATACCCTTGGCAAGGGTAATGCAGTGGCAGATGCGTTGAGTAGACGCAAAATGGTTTTAAGTCATCTGTTTTTGAAATGGAAGCATTTGGAGTACATTGCTACCTTTGATTTTAGACCTCCATCGAACTTAGCTCTGGGTTTGTTAGCTGTCCTCGACGTCCAGCCTACTTTAATGGAGCAGATTGGAGCAAGGCAAGATGAGGACAAAGAGTTAAAGGACATTTTAGATAAGCTTGGTAGAGGAGAGCCATTACCATATCTTAGGCGCTATATATGGACACTAAGGGATGGATTAGAAGGGATGGTAAACTTTGTGTCCCCATAGTGAGGATTTAGTAGATGCGGTGTTGGCCGGGTCACATCATTCTAGAATGACTGTGCACTCCGGTGGTGATAAGGTCTACTGGGGATGAAGAGGGTATTCTATTGTCCCGGAATGAAGAAGAGGGTGGCGAAGTATGTATCGAAACGCATCATTTGCTAAAGGGTAAAGGCGGAACAGAAGAAGCCCAGAGGACTGTTGCAGCCATTGGATATTCCATTATGGAAATGGGAGAGCGTCTTTATGGACTTTGTGTATGGATTACCAAGGTCATGGAGAAGGAATATGAGCATTTGGGTCATTATGGATACACTAACGAAGAGCGCTCATTTTATACCCATTAAGAGTAATAGGACAACAACTTCTTTGGCGACTCTTTATGTAAGGGAGATGGTTAGGCTTCATGGAGTTTCCGCCAACATTGTGAGCGACAAAGATCCATTATTCACCAGCAAGTTTTGGAGGTGACTTCAGCAATCCTTGTGAATGGAATTGAATCTGAGAACGGAATATCACCCTCAAACAGATGGACAGACTGAGAGGGTAAATAGGGTTTTGGAAGATTTACTTAGATTGTGCATCATTGACTTTGGAGGCCCTTGGGAAGACCACCTACCTTTGGTGGAGTTCGTGTAAAATAATAAGTATCAACCAAGCATTGGGATGGCACCGTTGGAGTCCCTCTATGGCAAACCAAGTAGATCCCCAGCCCGTTGGTGGGATACCACCGATAGGATCTTGCTTGGACCTGACTTGGTAAGGAAAACTTCCGAGAAGTGGATTTGATTCACAAGAGGTTGAGAATTGCACAAGATAGACAAAAGTCATATACCGATAGAAGACGTTTAGGTTTGGAGTCTAAGGTTAGAGATATGGTTTTCGTCAAGGTTTCTTCTCTGAGAAACATTATGAGATTTTGCTCAATGGGTGAGTTGGCACCGAGATTTGTAGGACCCTTCCCTATTACCACACTGGTAGGAAAAATGGCATACAGAGTTGATCTTCCAAATAAGTTGGCAGGAGTTCACAATGTTTTTCAAGTTTCGCATCTAAGGAAGTGTCTACATGATTCCATAGTAGAGTAGAACCCGATCAGTTAAGGAAAGTGGAGATAGAGCGCGAATCACTTGTGCGTCATACACCCACCCATATATTGGAACACAACATCAAGAGATTGCACAACAAGGAAGTTCGTCTAGTGAAGGTTCAGTAGGGAGATGCCCAAGAAGTGCACATGAGATTCTGAGGAGAGAATTCGAACTTCTTGTCCTTTTCTATTCGAAGGTACACTTCAAATATCCTATCTTTGATCTTTATCTTTCCTTAGTTAGGGTCTTTCGATAATCTTATGCTGAAACCTATGGATGGTAGCTTGGTCGTAAACATGTCATTTGAGCATGTTATGCTTGATGGATGAAAATGATTGCAAGTGGATGCTAATGTTTGCAAATGGATGCATTGCATGCACTAGATAGATATTTATTAGGATAATCAGCCAATTAGGTATACACGCCTACACATGCGTGCTTGTTATCTATTGCATTTGCATATGGTCGTGCGTGTGTCTATATATATGTGTGTGTGTGTGTGTGTATGCGTGTGTGTGTGTATCAATGTATGTGTATATGAATGGATGTTGCATATGGATGATGCATTTGGACGAATGATTGAAATATACAAATAGAATTATCCATTATACTAGAGTAACATACATTTGGTTGCATGGCATAAGCATACTTGCATTAGAGGAGGTCAACTGAAACAGTAGACTGACTGCCATTTTTTGCATTAGGTAAGTTCATATAGATTTCACTTTGCATAAATCATAAATCGCATTAGTTAAAGGACAATGGTAGAAATGGATGACGGTTGAGTAGGTGGATGTAGTTCTCGGATGTTGGTTGTTATTTACATTCTTCTATCGGTATATGACTTTTGTCTATCTTGGATGAAGTCCCTAGACTCCAAGGATGAAGTCCTTAAAAGCGCATTTGGTACAGTGGTAATGGAGCATGTTGACTTCCTTAGTGACCAAGGATGAAGTCCTGTTGTCGCCCAAAATTTGGAGCGATGTTTTTTTAGCTGATTTATTTCTAGTGATTTTCCTACGTATATCTGTGCTGTTTCTGACATGTGGCGGATTCTCATTCGCGCCAGTAATGTAATAGGATGAGTGGCTAAATGTTATTGGCTGAGTGATGTGTATGGGCTAGAATGGATAACCATTAAGTACATGAAAAAACCAGATTTAATCAAAAATAATCTAATGGATTATATTCACTCAAACAATCTATAAATAAATCATCTAGGCTAAACTTAATCTCTTATTCATTCGTCGCTATAATTTTATAGTAAAATTAGTGTGTGTTATTCTTCCTCCTTTTTTCTACTAAATGAACAAATCTATACCAAATTAAATTATCTATATATATTCAAGCAACTTGGGGAATTTGGAAGAATCTAAGGGAGAAAGATTAAAGCAAAGTTTTTTCAAAGTTATGCAAGCTCAAGTGCTAGGTGAGTGAGAATTATTATGAAATAAAAAAATGTAGTTCAATTTCAGTTCTTTTCTAGCACGTTAATATGAATTAATTTCTGTTATTAATTGAGAATAGATGTAAATTATTGCAACTTCTTCTTCTTCTTCCACTTCTCAAATCTTATTCATGTTTGGTTTAATATATGGGACATATAAATTGTTCATTCACGTTTTATGGTATAAATAAGATTGAAATTTATGTAAATTATTGTATTTTCTTCTTCTTCCACTTCTCAATTCTAATTCATGTTTGGGTTGAAATTTGGAATAAAAAAATTGTTATTCATGATTTATGCCGTAAATAAGATTGGTTTAATAAAATTGAATTAGAATTGTTGTTCAATTTCTAATGGTAGAAAGATTAGTTGAATAAATTCAGAATCTATCACTTGAATAAAATTATGATTTTGATTGATATAGTTGCATAATTTTGAATATTGTTTTGGAACAAAATTGGGAAGTCTAATTGGCATATTTTTTTATTTCATACGTGCACTAAAAATGTAAAAGCGGAATTTTGTGTATTTAAATGGTTTGTGGCTATTGGATAAAAAATTTGAACAAATTAAATCTTTAAAAGGAGAACGTAAATTAGGGTGGAAAAAAATGTAAATTAAATGGACCCTAAAGGATAGTGTAAATCTGTAACAAAACGGCAAAAAAATTACATACAGACTATACGGATTGAACGAACGTGAAATTGAAATACCATTAATGTAAGAAAAAGGGAAATTATAAAATAACCAAATCGGATGTAAAAATAGCATAAAGCAGAATAATGGAAATAAAGAGTATGTAAACTGTAACTGTAAAAGTAATTAATTTGGAAGCGATTTGGTAGGCAGACCTTGCAATGGTCTAGATATGTGTTTCATGCAGTTAAGACCAGAATATAGCTTTGGCTGTACGTACTAGAAGCGGGCAAGTAGGTTTACAAGGATGTTTGTTACCTTTCATAGGTCGCTTATATGTAGGATATATAGCATCCGCAATCGTAGGCTTCTTTAGAAAGATCGACGCGGACAGAATAGGACAAGTGTGCTCCGACGTATGCTTCTTTAGGTAGGTCGTTGGAGGATTTTGCGCAACCGACCCAGCTGCAAGCGTTCTTTCGAAGGAACAAGACTTTAGATAGGGGAAAGTCCATGTTGGTGATCCAGGAGACAAGAGGATAGGAGTCCAGTTTGACGGAGCCTGAGCGCAACTTCGGGGTCCTGTGAGGTTATTTGAGTCGGTGCCGGTCAGACGTAAGAGGCATTTAATCATAGTGCACGAGTGAAGAGCACAACTTTCATGCTATAGCAAGTGGATAGGTAACGACAACAGGTTCGACATGCCAATTGACATTTAGTATTACTGCATGGTTGACTTCTCTACAGTGACCATGGACTTTGGCTTCTTAGGAACTGTATCTAAGAAGGATTCACTACATTATATTATTCACCCTCTACGATATCCGGGGAAGACCTGGAATCAAAATGTTTTATTTTTTCTGCTTCATTTTATTTCTCATTCACCAGACTTTATGTCTAACCCATTCTTATTTTTTCTATTTCCCCCAAATCATAGAAGGGCAGGTCTAGGTTGTAGTTCTTTGCTGCATGGAGGGTCATTGGAGCAGTTGTTATCTTCATCTTTTGTTTCTTTTGTTTCATGTACTTAGTTTCTCTTTTTCGTACTTCACTCTATATATGGGGAGCTATATTATGAACTTTGTTATTTTTTATATTTTTGCGGAGACTACTTGGTATTTTTTGTTTTAGAAATGAATTTGAAATAATGTTGTTTTTAGTGGAGCTATTTTGCTATTAATTTATAATTAGTGAAAATTTTCTTCCGTAGTATTATTTTAATCGTTTTATGTTGTTGCCTTAGTCTCTGTGCTATGTTATGGATTTTTATTTCACCTGACCACCCGTGCTTCTAGTCATGTCCGACTTTCGGGGTCCCTAGAGGTGTGGGTGTCATAGTTTTCATGGGCTTACTAATAACCTGCTTAATGTTTGAGGACTCCCTGTCCAATTACGTAGTTTTCATGAGGTCACTAAGAACCTATTGGCCCCTTCCAATATCTTTACTATTTCATGGGTTCTCTTTAACCTATTGGTAACTCCAATATCTTTCCCCTTATCCTATTTTTCATGGGTTAACTAGGAATTATTGACTTCTGTCAATATCTTCATCCAAATATAGTTTTCATGAGCTAACTGCAAACCCATTGACCCCTGCCAATATCAAATCATAGTTTTAATAGGCTAACTATGAACCTGTCTTCCTGGCATCTACATTTATACTTAGTTTTCATGGGCTCACTATGAACCAATTGGCCCCTACCAAATATTTTCCTATACACAGGTTTCATGAGTTTATTATGAACCTAATGACTTCTGACAATATCTTTAATTAATTTTAATTTATATTCATTATTGGATCAAGCTAACTAGTTATTCTGTCCTTCCCCAAATTACCGTTATGGGTTTATTTCAACGTGAACACACACACACACACACACACACACACATATTTGAAGAAGCAAACATAATAACATAACAATACCACTCATGTGGGTTTAATATCCTTGGAATCATTTTGTATAAAACCTGGTTAATCCATTTAACCAATTAATCAAGGAAAACTTCTTCAAAAATCCATTTCACAATGCTTTATTTATGCCACAGTTTTTTTTAAAATGAGATTGGGTTATTTATTTTGTAAAGTAAAGTTTTTGATACCTTAAAAATTCACTTTCGAAACCCCTGGATAACCTCCTTCGAAAGCATAGAAAACTTATTTTCAAAACATTACATATATACCTTTCGAAGCTCTTTAAATCATCTCTTTCAAAACCAAATTACCTTTCGAAAGTATCAAAACATTACTTAGTAATTCTTAGAAATATAGCTTCGAAACCAATGAAAGTGCCTCTTTCGAAACCATTGGGTTTTAATTTAAAACTTCTTTTGGGTCAAAGTGAATTTGAAACCTTTAATCATCATATAAAATTATTTGGGGAAAGCTTGATGGCGTTGGCACCATCCTTTCAAAAGCTTCAAAGCCTTTAAGTAAAACATTGAAGGATAGCATCAAAACCCCCTTTCGAAGCCATTGCCTTCGAAACCCATGAACCTGTTTCAAAAGCATTTAGGAAGTGGATTAGTATAAATTTAAAACAAAAGCTACCCTTTGAAAGCATTGATGACTTCAACACACTCAAAGGGCAAAAGAACGACGGTTGGGTTTTGACTTAGTCAGAACCACTACTTTCGAAAGCATTATTTTATAAAAAAAAGAAACTCGTTCGAAAGATTAAAATTTAAAAGATATAATGACAACTCCTTCGAAAGTTATCAGAGAACCCTTTTCGAAAGCATATGTTTCGAGTCCTTCGAATGCTTTAATAAAACAAGGTGGGAGCTTATTCATTTGAAAGTAAAACTAAGGTTTCGATCCCATCAGAAGCTATGCTTTCGACACTATGCCATATGCCTTCCTCCAATCCACCACGTACCATCTAATTGATACCTTGTGTATTAGTTTCGGCTTTGTAAGGTTTCGAATGGATTGAGGGAGGAAGCTATGACTCAAAAGGTACTTCTAATAGAGGCGGAATCCACTTTTCTGGTTAAATCTGTTTAATGCCAATTAAAACAAACACTTTCTAACTAACATGCCCATGTGTAAACATCTGATTGGCTGCCTCACTTTTCAAATCCTTTATCAAAATAACTGCCACCTAATTCCAGGTCTAAATCAAGATTAATTTAGCAAATAAGCCCTTCCATTAAGCAAAATCAATAATGCAAATAGGTCCTTCGAAAATAATTTAATTTCCATAGCAAATCACTTAGTAAAAATCCCCAAAAATCACATAAATTAACTTCTAATATGTTATCTAACAAATACAAATTTTAGGCCCAAATTCTTAACATAATTTTTGAAATAAATTCCTAAACCCAAATAACCGTATTTTCATTTGAAAATTCATAACAATCTTTCCATAGTTGAAAATTTATTAAAATTAAAAGCCAACTCCAAAATCGTGTTTTACATAATATATAATTTTTCCGTGGCATTCAATGATCATTTACAATCGGTTTTGCCCTAAAGCTGAATAAATCCTCATTTAAACAATCTCGTTTAATGAAACAAATTATAATTCAAGTACATCATCATCCAAATCATTATAAGAACGAATTTAATATTAAATCCAAAAATGTATGATCATAAAACAAAATAGAGATGGTATAGAATATTATTTACCTTGATTAAGATAAGGAGATTGGAATGAGATTAATTTCCCCTGGCTTTAATCTTTAGCTTTATCTTGATTTCTCTTTTCTTTCGAGCAATGGTCGGTTCCTTTTTTAGTTGACATTCTACGTTTTTGTGAAAATGAGAAATAAAAGAGAATGGATGGCGAGCCATGGATATATATAAAGGTTATGGAATTAAGGTGCGGCCGATTCCCAATATGCCCTTGTGTACATTAAACAGCATATATTTCATTGTTAAGCCCATTTAATTAATTAAGAACGACCTTAATTTATTTTCATATCTCAATGCCCTTATCACTTAACATTTACATTATTCTATTTAATAAAATTTAATCTACTGAATAATGTTATCAAAAATTAGGGGTGTTACACAAATACACTCATGTGTGTACTAGTTACGTATTAAAATACATAGGAGAAAGTAACCTTTAGTTTCCTTCTCTAATAGTTATGCAATTAATTAAGAAAGTAAACAACATTAATTGGAGAGAGAGAGAAACATCATATTCCTCTATCGCTGATTAGATTGATAAGATATTGAATAAACATGTTAACATTTCCATTAAATGTTTTATTAGAAAAGCATTACTTCAATTTAATTTGATTAATTGCAAATGATTATGAGCACATCACATGCGCCTACGTGTATAATGTAAGTGCAACATACAAAAGTGTACAAAGTTAAAGTAGATACTGCTTAGATGCTAGGATTTACACCACAATGGATAGATTTCCTATCTATATATGCCTTTGCCGTCCAAAACATGAACGATTTTATTTATTTATTAATATATATAAATACATATGGATATATATACACTGTAAATAAATATATGTATATATATATATAAACACATATATAATTAATGTTTAGCATAATGGTTCAAATAAAATAAATTTCATTTCAATTACAAGCGGTAAATCAAAGAATATTAAGATTAATGAAAATGGTTTGAAATAGTTGTGAAAAGAATCCTTACTTTTAAGCAAAGATATAATTTTTAATTAGACGAAATTTCAAATCAAGGACTATATCATTGGTTTAATGTTTTTATTTTTCTTTTAAAAGGAAGAGTTAATATTAGAATGATTTGAAACATGATAATTAAAACATCATATTAATTGGATGACAAATATTAATCAATGCAATTATTATCAAGTTTTAATTGCATAGCAACCCACGTCTAAATATTCAAGTGTAAACCTTTTGATATGAAAAACTGAATAATGAAAAGAAAAAAAATTCAAAGTGCAATTATGTTCATTTTTTTAAACAACAGAATCAAACGACATAGGCATATATAGATTTGAGATAAGAAGATCTAGATCTAGATTAAACAAACTTTGTAAGAAATACAAAAAATAAAATTAAGAAGGTGTAGATCTAAGTTAAATTAATTAATCAAACAATTATGCATGAAACAGAAAATGAGATGTTATAATTCATAACAAAATAGCAGTGAACAAAAGAAAACATTCTATATTTTAACATGATAGAATAATTGATTCAGGCAAGGGAATGGAAATATTCAAATCAAGATTCAAATTCACAAGTATGAACATAAGGGAAAGATAGAGATTAATGGGAATGAACAAATGATAAGATATGTAAATATAGAACTATACACACATATAATTACCTTAGGATGAAGGATGTAGAAAAACCTTGAATGATAGAACAATACATAAGTCTGATTGATCACTCTCTAGATCCGATAGACCTTGCCCTTCATCACCCCTTGATTTGTGGCTTCTCCTCTGATTTAAGTAAATCATCATTCCACTTTGCAAGAGAAGAATAAACCACCTTTTAAATTTAGTTTGGTCTTGATTTTAATTTGTTTTAATGGTTTTTTTGAATGAAATTTCAGCCATGAATGATTGATAGAGAAGAGGAAGAAAAGAGAATTAAAAAAATGAAAGTCGTATTCTGTTTTATGTAATTTCAAAAATGATGTGGTTTCGTTTTTAATAGAATTAAAGGAAACTTTTCTTATTCTCCAATTAAAACTTCCTCCTTTATTTCCTGTTTTTAAATTTCAACCAATCTAATTAATTGATTTCCTCCTCTTACTATTATATGGCTGATCCAAGCACATTCAAATATGCAACTTTTCCAAATAAAAGAAAACATCTTTTATGTAATTATTTTATTTCTTAAAAAATGTTAAAAATTATACCGCTATCTCATATCGATATATGCAAACATAACTTTTATACATGCATTAAAATAATTGCCAACAATATTCAAAACATCAAATAAATTAACAATATTAATTAATTTAATCAGTTTGTAGCATTTTAAACACTAATTAAATTGTATGGTTTTAGGAGAAATCACAAATGCGGTTGTGCGACTGAGAGGTGTGAACTCAGTTAGCGATTAATATTGAACAATTCAAATATTAATGTTCACACATCACTTAGCAGATGGTATGACAATTTGGCTGAATTCATCGCTTACAGATCTTTCGAGTAAAATCAAATTTTACTTGTTATAAGCAGGACTTGATAGTGGTAATTATTTGTATTAATTCTCTTCGTCAAAACTATTTCATATTAGGACTTAAGGAATTTGGCAATGGTCAAAATTCCAATATCGTCCATATTCAACTTTATAGTCCAAACACAAAGTCTTTGGTTCAATATTAACAATTATTATTAACCAAAATGCTATGGCCAAAGACTTTGACTTTTAGTTGACTTGAGTTGACCATGATACTAACCCCATATAATTGAGGAGACGAATTTTCTCTTCAATAGTGCTTTACTTCTAATACTTCCATTCGACCCAACTATAGTCACTCGATGGAAGGCCATGCCATGATTTGACTATAATCAAAGCAGAGCTTTCATATTGAAGGTCCACAATATTCTTAGGTCAAGAGAACCATGTAAATCAGTTACATCAATATTTTCTGTTTGACCTTAGTTATATTAACCAATAAAAAACTATCGAATGAGTCATTCTATAGCTATCCAATAACTATTAGTACGTAACCCATAAGTTCCCTCAGTAGTCATGAGTAATACACTGTCCAATATTTGGAGAGCGCTACATACTCTAGTCTTAATAGATACATCGATATCTAGTCTTGATGCATCTTGACTAGGAACATTTAAAGTAGTATATTTGTTTTATTGTGATAAATTACTTATGGTTACAACACTTTGTAACTACTATCACAAAATATACCATTTATGTAAATATACTTTTGATTAATTTAATTTAATTAATATAACCATATTATATCAAGTATATGATAGAAAGAAACAGCTTTATTGTGAACAAGATTGTTCAATGAGTAAGATATATCTAACAATTTACACAATTGCCCCAGGGTATACCCCTAACTCTATCAAAAATTTGTAATGGGTTTAGATTGGACCACCATTGCCTTATCTTTGATCTCCCTCATCACTGAAGTTATTCCAGCTGTGCTTGTGTATATTTGGGAGTTCTCAATTGTAAATATTATTAAGAGTAACTTTGGTACGTGGATGACATCAACTCGAAGATTAGAAACATAGTGTTTTTGTTAGAACCTACTTGTATAGCGCCATCGAAAAAGTAATCAGTTCCTGAAATTGTGAAATGAGTTGGAATATTATAAAGGGATAGTTTGGCTCATATCCCTGCTAAGTTTCAAAATAGAAAAAACATTCTCCCCAAACTAAATTTACATTTTCAGTCCATGTTTTCAAATCCGCGTGCGCAAAAGGACCCAGATACCCTTTAGGTTTTTAATATTTCAAATGTGTATAATTTTCTATAGAAACATCGGATCAACATACCGTTTTCACCAAAAAATCAAAAAAATTATGATCTTTAAAATGAGATCCACTGTTGATACCAAAAAACCATTTTTTCAGCAAGGCTGCAATTATTTCATATATTTGTAGAGAATTCTGCAATTTTTGAACAAGATCGATTTTTCTTCAAATGTCGGCGATTATTCCATATAATTGCAAACTTTTATGCAATTATACGGAATAATTGTAGACTTTTTTGCAATTATTTCATATAAGTGTATATTTTTATGCAATTATGTCGAATAATTATAGAATATTCCAAGTAATCACAGAATTGTCTACAATCATACCGTATAATTTCAACATTTCTGCAATCTTACCGTATAATTGCAGACATTTCTGCAATTTCTACAATAATTGCATACATTTCTGCAATAATTTCAGATAATTGCAGACATTTCTGCAATTATTGCAGAGATTTATGTAATTATTGCATATAATGTCTGACATTTCTGCAATCATTGCGTATAATTGTAGATATTTATGCAATTATTGCATATCATTGCTGAATGTCTGCAACTATACCATATAATTGCAGACATTTCTGCAATTATGGCGTATAATTGTAGACTTTTATGCAATTATTGCAGAATTGTCTACAATTATTGCATATAATTGCTGAATTGTCTGCAATCATACCATAAGTTGTTTTTACATATGCACAATGCCACTGATTAAAAAGATAATAAAATTTGTGATTTAATGGAAAACAATTTGTTAATCCATCGTTTCTATAAAAAGTTATTGCGTTTTACAGATTGATAATTAAATGAGGTGCAAAATTTAATTATGCATGTAAGAATAACATGTACGTATGAAGAATGCAATGGAATAAAGGGGCATTTTAGGAAAGAAATTTCGAATATTTGAAAATAAGGATGTAATTTATATATATTTTTAGAATGGATGTTTTGTGTATGAATTTTCATTATTATAAAATTAGTTAATATAATATTACAATAACAATCCTCATATATAACTTGTCTTCGTAACTAATATTATATGCAAAATCAAAGTTAATGCATTTCAGTTGTTAGTTAATAATATCTAATCGACTATCTAGTTCATATCACTTGTGAAATTAAGTTGGGTAAAAAGGCACATTTTTATATGGAGAATATCTTTATACAACTCTAATGTAGTACTAAGTCGATGCGCTGCTTCCTACATCTTGTTTAAGCAGATGCTTTTTTATACTTGAAACATTGTCTCCAAGAAGTCTTTCTATGTTTACCTATAGGAATTGAATTCAAATAATACGTTAATACTTTGCCAACTAGTATGAAAACATTTTGTATTTTACCCCAAAAGGATGTGGAGTTTCCTTATAATAATGTGCACCCTCGGTTTTTGAGGCCTAGGCGCTGAATTGATCTTTTAGTGCACGTTGAGTTTATGATACAAAACAAAATCTTCTTTATCTAAATCATTTTGTAAACTTTTCCCTTTTGGTTCCATATCATATCACCATCAACTATTAATAACTGCAAAATAATCCATGGTTAAGTTATTATTGAAAGAAATATTAAAATAAACCTAGTCTACATATATCTGCCATTAACATCTATTCTATTTGCATATATGACATCCATACAGCATGTAAACAACAAATGTTGCATGTATAATATAAAATTATGTATTATTTCTAGTCAAAAAATTTACATATTCTATTCATAGGTTGATTGATATCTCAGATATATTTCATTTGTTCTTTTTCCAAAAAAACCATGACCCTACACTGGAGTCATAGATATATATACACCAGTAAGAATTATCGGCAATCTTTATAAAGATTTGAAGAAGAAAAATGTAAATTGATTTATTGCCTTTGCTTTCGTATACAAAGTGATATATATTATACAGGCCTGCACTCTCTATTTATACATCTCGGGAGAAATGCTTATTAGGCCAGGGAGATAAATCACAGCCCATGGCAGCCCAATTCTGAAGTATAACAAATGGCCCATATTGCAAATAGTATATGCGGTTATCTCATCTGTATAGATTTATTTGACCCCCCTCAAACCTAGCTCTCATGCTTGGGTTTGCGATCTTCTTCTGTAAACAAAAGGAAATGCGATGCCATTAAAAAAACATCATGAATAATTCAGATCTATAACGACCCGATTTTTCGACTTTCGAAAGTCGACATCAATGCGTCCACTGTATCAACTGCCGAACAATCGAACGTCGAAAAATCGGACCATTAGGGTTAAAGAAGAAGAATAAGATAGAAGAAGAACAGAAACAAAAACAGAATCTCACATTTCACAGCGGAACAACATATAATAGATAAATGAATAATCTTTAAAACAAAAGAACTGTATATGTTTTACATCACAACATCATTAGAGTACAACACTTATATAGTACATAACTGGACAATTATATAAACTTGTCCCTACAATTGAATACACAGCGGAAAAGATAATAGTTTACATAAGTACGTCACGCCATCTATCTCGTCTCTTGAGCTCCGTAGCACCTTCTGAATTCCAGAATGACTTGATAACCTGACTCTACGCTTCCCGTGTGGAAAATTATGGGCATCCAGAGTTCAGAAAGGGAACAGTAAACTTCAGGTCAGTCATGGGACTGGTGTGATATCTTAAAAACAGTTATACTTTAACAGAAGAATTTAAAAGAAATCCGCAATGCTTTTTGGAAAATGAAACTACCATAAGGCCTCCCGGCACACACACGATGCAATCGCACACTTGGGGGAGATTTTTCCTTATGATAGTCAAACATGCTTAATACGCAAAATCTTTTTAAATATTATCATTAGTGCATAGTGCAGAAAACATTTGCAAGTATAATATTAATCTTAGCCGGCAGACGTACCATTATAGTATGCCTACTATAGCTACCATATTAGATGGAAGGTTATACAACTAAAACCGTACAAGGCACGTATTGGTGATTGGATTTCCAAAAAATGGTCAGGCTTAGGAACTTCCGGGGCCATATGGGTACGCCTCTGGAGGGATGCCTCGAGAACCTAACCGGATCTCTGCCAACATAAGACCGGGTTACCTCCACAAAAATAGGTAACTACTACACGAGTATGCCATTCCCCAGTCGTAAACAACCCTTATCCTAGGATCCTCAATACCAACAACCACAAAGTAATAAATTTGCCGCAACCACACAGGTTAAGTATCTGGGCTTCATACCATGATACCACCTCTATCCAGAAGGAAATGAACATACCCTAAGTGGTGCTACCCCCTGTAACCTTGCTACATCCTTCCTGTTTCGACCATTCCGAGGTGTGAGGCTCAACGAAGTCTCGTCCACAAAGCTACGCTTTTCACAAAAGCCATCCTTTAATCAACAAATGATCAGCAGCACTTCATATGCCACATTACCAAATTGGGAATGTATTACTAGTAACCATCAACTACATAACCTCTGAGCTCGTACGTCTTCGAGAAGGGTGTTAAGCTAAGAGAATAAATTCTCCGCCACCAACGGAAATGTATTTGATAGAAACCAGCTTTACATCCCAAAGTGTAACGCCAGACACACATCCATACAAGTCCGTTCTGGGATCGAACGGAACCGAAGGCACTTTAAAGAAGCCCTTGCAATCCGGATATTCACTGATCACGTCCGGAATCCCTATCACAAAGGGTGATAAAATCTCTATACCGAAGCAACTCGGTGCAGAGACATTCGACAGGTAATACTTTCTCTTTCAAAAATACCCGGTCTTCAACATCATCTTCAAATGCAATCCCATTTCGTCGTATCAGTATTCAAAATGGATTTTATGACATAGGGTCCTCTCCTAGCTAATCCGAATAATGAGCGCTTATTTTTTTTAAAATAAGTGTTACATTCAGATTCAAACAAATCACAACAAATTCCACTTTGATCTTTTAAATAAAAGATCCATCACAATCACAAAGGTTCGATGTGGGTTTCGAGTACCCATTTGGAATTCGACTCCCAGTTGCCTCGAAATTCAAATTTCATTTAAAGGCCAATATTAATAGTCGGTTATTTAACTATCAATAATTATTCACAACAATCATTGGATTTCAAATAATTTTCCCCAATTACTATTTTCGCAAGATAAAATTTCACTTTTCAACACTTTGAAAACAAATTTCAAATCAATTTTTCACACTTCAATCCTTTGAAAATAAATTTCAAATCAATTTTTCCTTACGCGGAAAACATTTCCACTATTTATTCATTTCCACTGAAAATCTGCCGAGTTTAAATATTTTGAAATAATATAAAATAATTATTCAAAATATACTTGGAAACATTTAACATAAACTATTTTAGAATATTTGCTTAAATATTAATTATGAAAAATATTATACTAATATCTCATGTAAAAATTCAAGTGCAAAACTAATTTTAAAATAAAATTAGTAGATAGAGTATAAATATTTAAATATCCAATCTATAAAACAAATATCAATTGAAAATTTTAAATAATCACTTCCATAATAGTTTTAAAATACATTTTAACTTTAAAGATTTTCAAAATAACTTAAGTAAATAATTTTTCCAAAACATTCTTTCCTTAAACCATCTTTACAACTTCAATCTATATTTATAAACTATATTGAAATCATTCTCGGCTTTCCAGGAAAGTACACATTTCACTCTAAAATGGTTCATTCAAATCAAATAATAAATCTTTCTGGATTTATTTTAAATTTACGTCCCAAATCCGTAAATTCCTTTCCACATTTTTTTAAAATAAAACCATATTTAATTCTAAAAACAAATTTCCCTTTCTTTTACAAAATTCCCATTGTGGATTTTAATCTTCAAATATCCGTAGATATTCAATTTCAATTCGTTTTCCAAATATTCACTTTCAACATCAAATCAATTCTCAAATTGATTTCCAAATTTATTTCAATTACCACATCCAATTCCAAATTGATTTCTAATCAATTTTCATATTGATTTTCCAAGCGTTTTATTTTTAAAACACCAAATTAATTTTCAAATTTAATTTCTAAATTTATTTCAACACTAAATCGATTTTCATGCAAACATTAAATCAATTTTCATATTGATTTCCCAAAGATTTATTCTTTTAACACCAAATCAATTTCCAAATTTATTTTTAAAATAAATTCCTTTATCTTTTCCAAATTATTTAAAACCATATTTTTAAAATAAATTCTTCACTTTTTGAATATTATTACTTGAAATCCATTTATTAAACTTTTTCCCATATTTTGGAATTTTATTCAATAGGATTTCGCTATAGATTTTCTACTTAAATTTAAAGATCCAATTTTATTTATTTTCGTATCCTATGATACCCAAAATATATTCGGTTAAATTTTTAGCCTTCAACGGTTTCAATCACAAATAACCACACACAGATTATAAATAATAAACACACAATTTTGAAAAACAAATCAAAATGTTTTGAGAAATCCAGTGGGATCCCTTCAACCTGTTTCTCTGCATCCACAGACGTTAGCACAACAATTAAATGCCAATTCCACTTCGAGTTGGAATATCGCGGTATATGGGATTTGTAAAACACCATCCGCTATTATGCGGCGCATAGGGTCTCATCCGCTATATAATGCGGGAAATCAATTACTCCAAATATATATATATATATATATATATATATATAATACCAATTCCACTTCGAGGTGGAACATCGTGGTATATGGGTTTAAATATAATATCATCTACTATTATGCGGCGCATAAGGCCATTTCCATTCAGTTGATAACAATCATCAATCCAAGCACACAATCAACCAATTCAAATCTATTCATTTAAAATTAACCAAGCAACAATTGAGTGAGAAGTTCTCACCTTTGCTTGTGCATGCAATCCATTTTCCATTCCGACTTGATTTCACCATTTTAGACCTTGTATAAATAATTATATAATTTTATTAATATTCGAAATAGTCGAATAATCAACTACCGTTCAATAAATTTTATTTTATCTAATAGTTTAATTTCAAACAAATTTCCTTTTTAATAAAATGTTTTCTAGTTACCAAATAATTACATAGGTTAACTAAATAAATTAATTTTCCATTATTTAAAATAACAAGTAGTTTAAAATACGTATATTTATTTTCTGCATGTACAATATATATAATTTTAAAACTACATATATAACTCCACTGTAAATATTTTTAAAACCGTACGTGTATATATTTATTAAGTTAAATAAAAATAAAAATAATAATAATAACAATACCCTGCTGCCCAAAATCAATCGCGGCCCAACCCATGCGCCCTAACCCTGCTATTGCTCACTGCCACGCCGTCGACGAACATCATCGCCAGAGCCCAATATCGCAGCCTCGACATCACGCTCGAACGCGAGAACAAGTCGTCACTTTTGACATCGAAACCCTAGCTTTGACGAACCTCCGCTGCTATACGATTCGAGCTCATCACCATTGAAGCCTCTGCCTTACCGCCGACGTGCCCCACTTGAAATCGAGCCACCTCAACCTTCTAACCTTGCGACACCCAGCATTCGCGAACCAACAGAACTTGTAATCGCAAAATCACGATGGTGATCGAAGGACCTTCATGCAATCGTGAAATAGATGGATTCGATCGTTTTTCTATTTCGTTCGAACAGATGAAAATGAAGAAAATGGGGATTGCGATTTGGAATTGAAATCGTAGCCATTTCAATTCGTTCGAACGGCCATTTTATTTTATCTGGTTTTCGATTTTGAGGAGCGGCATTATTTGTTTTGAACGAAAGAGAAAATATCCATTCCTTTGTTTGTTTTTTCTTCTTTTATTCAACGAAAGAATTAAATTTTCTCTCTTCTACGTGTGTTGAAATTGTATGAGAAAATGAGACACGTGTTTAAAAATTGTAATACGTGTTATGCAAGGATTTTCAACAATTATTTCTATTTTCAAAATTTTAAATTCAAATTCAAATCGTTTCAACAAATGCAATTCAAAAATTCGATTTCCAATCGATGCGTGCTGCCAGGCGTTCATAATGTTATATGCCTATTCCGAACGCAATGGAAAAGGTTCTAAGTCCAAATTCGATCGTATGGGGAAGATAGCTTCTTGAACCAGTTATTAAATTAAATTTCGATATAAATTCTAGCGCATTTGCTTATCGTTCGATCACACGATAACTCTGAATGCTACTGAAATTGAAATCTGATAATAAAACAATATTACGTATCCAATGGAACCGGTTTCATCAAATTCCGAGACTGTGCCTCGAAATGCTATTTTTAAATATCAATTTAAACGATATAATTTCAAAACAGAACAAATCGTTTCCAAATTCAATTCTGAAGCTTCTATTATCTTCAGTATTGTCAACATAAATTTTCTAAGCAATCAAATTATTTTTACTCAGCTTAATAATAGAAAGTTCAATATTTTATCCAACTTCAATAAATTAAATTCAATAATTTAATTTCTGAATTCATTCTGATATCTGAAATTCAAGTCAAACTATCTTTCAAACATTTAAAAATCACTTAAATATTTTAATTTCTAGTGTTTAAAATTCTGGGTCGTCACAAGATCCGACAGGAATTTGAGATCTTTTCTGCTTTGCTTGGGTAACTATGCAAGTTTTAGCTGGCTCGAGAGTATTTCGTGAGATGATCTTGCGAAATATTCTTGTTGCCTTCAGATTGAGATAGAAATCAAGTCCCAAGTTGTTGCGCTTAGAATATCTGAGCGAAGTATTCTTGCTGTCTTCAAATCGAAGATAGAAATTAAGTTCCAAGATGTTTGAATTAGTGAGATCTGATTCTGGAGAGGTAAAAAATCAATTATTTGCTTGGGAAATAAGCTTACAAAGAGACATGCCGCTAAAGTATGAACAGTTATTGTTCTGCTTGATGTCCCTTTGACACTCAATGGTAGGAAGCATCATGCTTTGTCTAACTTTCAAGGTCTGTGACTCTAAGCTTTTCTCTGAAATGAGTAAAGTTCATCTTTGACAGTTGTTTTATTAGAATATCAGCAACTTGGTAAGTGGCAGGTATGTGATTAATATCTAATTTTCCCTTAGAAACTTTCTCAGGAACAAAATACAAATCTAATTCCATATCTTTGGTTCTGAAATGTAGAACTGGGTTAGCAGTGAGTGACATTGTGCTAAGATTATCACACCATATTGTAGTATTGCTCTCGGTTTTTACTTGTAATTCACTAAATAATAACTCTATCCACGTTGTTTCTACCACTTCATTAGCCACAATCTGTGTACTGTTTCTGTGCTAGATCTGGACACAGTTGTCTGTTTTTTTGAACACCGTGAAATTGGATTTTTGCCCAAGTAAATGTAGTATCCACTTGTTGATCTTCTGTCATCTATATCACTTGTCTAGTCTGCATCTGCATAACCAGTAATACTAATGACTTTATATGCTTCAATAGTTAGCCCATGATTTATTGTTTCTTTAAGATATCTTAATATTCTTTTGATTGCTCTCCAATGCTCATCTGTTGGATATTGCATGAATTGACTCACTTTATTTACACTGAATGAAATTTCTGGTCTGGTGATTGTTGCATATTGAAGTGCACCTACTATGGTTCTGTATTGACTGTCATTTGTGATCATTACTCCTTTAGTCTTTGATAGCCGATCATTTGTTATCATGGGTGTTGAGATTGGATTTGATTGATCCATTTTTGCTCTAATAAGAATTTCACCGATATAATTCTTCTGACTGGGGTGAAACAAAGATTTTGAGAGTCTTTTACTTCAATTCCCAGAAAGTAGTTTAGACACCCAAAGATATTTGATTGAAAATTCTTTGTCAAGATGTTGAATAAGATTGTTCATTTCTAGATCATCACTGTCTGTGATAATAAAGTCATCAACATAAATCAGTATATAAGTAGTAGTACCAAAATTAAATTTTGTTAAAAGAGAGTTGTCTGATTTTGTGCAGTTGTAGCCCAGTCTGAACAAAGTTGACTTTAGTTTTTCAAACCAAACCCTTGGAGCTTGTTTGAGACCATAGATTGCTTTGCTCAGCTTGCATATGACTCTTTCATTTCCCTTTTTCATAAAGCCATGGGGTTGTTCCATATAAACCTCTTCCAGCAAAACACCATTTAAGAATGCATTATTTACATCTAGTCGCTTTATATTCCATCTTCTATATAAGGCAATATTGAGAACAATTCTAATAGTGGAGGGTTCCACAACTGGAGAAAATGTTACAGTAAAATCAAAACCATTCTGTTGAGAATATCCCTTTGCTACTAGTCTTGCCTTATATTTGAAAATTGATCCATCGGCATTTTTTTAATTTGTACGTTCATTTATAGCCTACTATATTCTTATCAGTAGGTTGAGGAACAAGATCCCAAGTCTTGTTCTCATGAGGGCATCATATTATTCACTCATTACTGCTTTCCATTTGTCACTTTGTATGGCTTGACAGTATGTACTTGGTTCTTCATTTTCTAGAGCTGCATTGTATAGTTTTGGTTTGAATATACCACGTTTTGCCCTTGTGATCATATGATGTCCAACTCTTACAAGATTTTTTCGATGATCATTGTTGTTCACTTAGTCTCTTGTGACTCATTAGATGATTGTGAATTATATAATGTGTGACTTGAGCTTTGCTGCATTTGATTGTCTGGCTGTTGCATTTGAGGTGATGCGTTAGATGATTCAGTTTGTCCATGACCTGGTTCTAAAGTGATCATTGTGTGTTGTGGACTTTCATTGCCTTGAACTTTCTCTCCAGAAATATGAGTTGCTTTGTCAATTACCACAGGTATAGGTACTAAAGAGTGCTCAGCATTGTAAACCTTCTGTGAAGTTTTAATTTCTGAGTTGCTAAAAACAACATGTCTAGATATAAACATTCTATCATTATTAGATAAGAACCTGTAATCTTTTTGATTTGCTGCATAACCGAGAAATATACATGGTGATGATCTGTAGCTTAGTTTATGAGAATTATATGTTCTGAGGTAAGGAAAGCATAGACAACCAAATACCCTTAAACTATGATAATCAGGCTTGATACCGTAAGAATTTCCTATGGACGCTTTAGTTTTAGGACTTTTGTAGGTAATCTATTGATTAGAAAAACTGCAGTACAAAATGCATCAGGCCAGAACTTGAGTGGTAATGATGCATTTGCCAGCAATGTTAAGCAATATTTCCACTATATGTCTATGCCTTCTTTCAATCAGACCATTTTGTTCCGATGTATAAAGACAAGTTGTCTTGTGTATGATACCTTTCCCTTGAAAGAATTTTCTCAAGGGTGAGAATTCTGCTCCATTATTTGTCTTCAGTATTTTTAGTTGACAGTTTGTCTGCTTTTCTGCCTGCACTATAAATTGTTGAACTGCATAGCATGTTTCAGATTTTGTTTTCAAAAAATATATCCACACATATCTTGAATATTCATTAACAAAGGAAATATAATATTTGGACCCATAGTCAGTTGATATGGTTGTTGGACCCCATAATTCAGTTGCAACAAGTTCTAGTGGTTTGTTGTAACTGACTTTGGAGTCCACAAATGGCAATTTGTAGCTTTTACCCATTTGACAATAAGTAAAAATGTATGGAGTTAAAATATTATTAAAAGGAATATTGTTTTCATTCAACACTTGTTTAACAATATTTACATGAGGACGTCCAAGCTTACAATGCCAAATATCAAAGCTCTTTACAATCATTCACTATTTTGATTTCAGAGTTATTACATTATTTTTCTTTACATCCAGATGTTTTTGAATTAGCAACATTGAAAGTATACAATCCCTTAATTTCTCTACCCTGTAAGAGAATATCTTTTGTTAGAATATCACTAACTAAACAGTAACTTGGAAAAAATTCAAAGCACACATTATTATCTTTGAAAAATTGAGACACACTTAATAAATTTTTCTTGACAAATGGTACTCTTAATAAATTATGCAAGTATAACTGTTACTTTCCTGATATATATGAACTTCCAGTATGTGAAATTTTCACAGACTCACCATTGTCCATAAGTAAAGATTGTGTACCTTTATATTCCTTGTTGCCAAGATTTAAGTTTGCCAAGTTATTAATGACATGATTTGTTGCTCCAAAGTCAGGATACCAACTGCTATCATTGATGTCTTCAACTTTTGCATTGTCATTGTTGTTGCAGTCACTTTGACCTCTGATTTCTTGTTGAGCGCTATCACATTTGCACTGGGATTATAGTTTCTAGCCCTGTTGTTATTCTGCTGTGATGGAGTGTAGTTAATATCAAATCTAAAATAGCATTTACTAGCAATATGTCCAATCCTCTCATAGATCTGACATCTGGGTCTATTGTTTCCACTGTTGTTGAACCATCTTCCACCTCTTCCTCTTGATCTAGAGGACTGACCACCTCTCTGATTGGTATACTGTTGATTTCTGTTGTTAGAAGATTTTTCTTGACTCTTGATTTTGTTGTCTGTGATGAAATTCAGAGACATGTCTGATATCGTTGATTTCTTTTGTTCCAATCTACCCTCATGAGCTAGTAGGGTAGAGTGAACATATTGAATTGAGGGTAGAGTTTCCTTTGATGATATAACAGATACTACGGATTTATATTCATCATCTAACCCTCCAAGAATTGGTAGAATATTCTCTACGTCACTCACCTTGTGCCTTGTAGAAGATAAGTGATCATACAAGGTTTTAACCTTTACAAGATAGTCTCTCATTGACTGATTTTCCTTTTTGACATTTTACAATTGTCTCTTGTAGTACATAATCTTGGCTACCGACTGAGTACTAAAGATCTATTCTATTGTGGACCAGATCTCATGTGATGAATCGCATCCAATTAACCATGGAAGTAGATTAGCACTAATAGATGATATTAGCCAAGAACTGATTAGGCTGTCTTGACTTTGATGTATTATGAATTCTTGATTACTAATAAGCTTTCCATCCTTGTCTACAATATACTTTGGTGGTATGATTATGGTACCTTAGATATATTGCTGCAGGCCATATGCTTTGATTGCAGTTTCAACTTGAAACTTCCAAAGCAAGAAATTGGTTTTACAAGTTGAATAAACAGCAACTGACTTTGAGGCTTAACAATCTCTTTCCACAGTTCTTCAGTTGGATTGAATCTCGCATTAATGTGGGTGCTGGAGGAGGTATAGATATCTTGATCTCCTTCAGACATTGATTCAGAAATCAAGAAGAGTGATTAAAAAAATTGCTGTGAGGCAGAAAGACTGAGCAGCCAGGAAATTCTTGATTGGTTATGAAGGAACTAATGGGAATTCCTAGGCGAGGCACAACAGAGTGTTTGATTAGTAATCTTGACTCAGGTATGTAAAAGGAAAAACTGTGATGATGAGAAATATTGTATTTCTCAGATGATTCCAAGTAGATACTGTTTGATCTTGATATGATGATGCTTAGTCTGATCTTGATCAAGACAGAAAGTTGATGATGAGAGTTGTCTTGATTCTCAGATAATTCAAATGAAATACAATTCGATCTTGGTATGATGATATAATATTTGATCTTGATTAAAAAAGAGGAAATAACGATGATGAGAACCTGCTTGATTCTCAGATGATTCAAAATATGCAGCCTGATCTTGATATGATGACTTTAGATTTGAGCTTGATCAATGGCATGACATTTTGCTGTTAGGCATGATTTAGCTCTGATACCATGTAAAGATTTGAAGAAGAAAAATGTAAACTACTTTATTGCTTTTTCTTTCGTATACAAAGTGACATATATTATACAGGGCTACACTCTCTATTTATACATATCTGGTGAAATGTTTATTGGGCCAGGGAGATAAATCATAGCCCATGGCATCCCAATCCTGAAGTATAACAAATGGTCCATATAGCAAATAGTATATGCGGTTATCTCATCTTACAGATTCATTTTAATCTTCTCGAACATTATTTGTATTTACATATTCCATATAGATAGAACACTCATAAATGTACTCATACAACAAAGATTAGCACAGTATTTAATCTACTAATGCTACTTACAAATACCGAGCATCAATCTTTGTATATAACATATGCATTAAGTAATGCTTAAGACATTATATAACGTCTACAATGAGAATAGCAAGAAAACTCCATGTTATATACAATTATGATATTGAGAATAAGTCAGAGTGATACTCAACATCAAAACTTGTATCTACTAAATATACTATTATTTTGGGTTCCGCAAAATATGAAATACAATATTTAAGCTTGTTTTTGAAGATTAAGTAAAATATATGGACCTAAAAAATAATTCAAAATCTAACTAATGGAAGCTAAACTTTATAGATAAAACCAAGCTTTATCTAACCCAAATTACATTGATGACAAACTTTCGGCAACAAAATTTAAAGGAGCAAAATAATAAGCTTATATCATTGAGTGCTACATAATAGTAGATCATATATATTATGATGACAATATGTCAACGATTGCAGTACATTTTGTTGCACCGTAATAGTAGGAACAGTGGTGTGATAAATTTGCTTTACTTTAACTTAGTAATATTGTCCAGCGATCCTTAGCATCACGTGTTTATTTTTGTATGCACCACCCCGCCAAAATCCAATATTACAATCTATATAATTTGCACATACATCGGTCCATCCATTATTTAAGAAACCATTATGTAGAAATCCATTCGGTTAAGTTTGAAAAACTAATTATCCTAAGTGAATCAGACAATCAATCTTAACACGTTAACTAAACAAATTATAGCGTCATGGGTAAGTATACCCAGTGCTGCTGAGCAACATAATATTTAAGTAGCCTCATATGTGTAGCATTCTTGTAAAGCTTCAATAAATGATAATATGTTTTGGGTGCATTATGAATGACTAATAAAATGAAAAATCACTTTTGCCAGCGGCTGATAGAAAGCAATGTTTTAGCAAGATCACGGCTAAATTATCCATTTCTTGCATTAGGGTTATGCATGTTAAATTTTTGCGACACTATATAGGCATCTATAGAGGTCGGAAGTAGCTTCGTAATGGAGAAAATGGTTCGCAAATTAGATTTCGGAGGTGAAAGTTATAACAGAAAAGGTGAAGTGGGCTGAATTGACAGGGTCAGACGTCTAAAGAAAAGGGTCAGACGTCTGACCCTTCAGCAAAGCTGTAGCAGACCTATTCCAGAGAATGAGGTCAGACGTCTGACCAAAAGTGTCGGACGTCTGAGTCTGTGTAGAATTGGATGAAGAGCCTGTAGTCAGACGTCTGACCAAATGATCAGACTCTGAGCTGAAGCGAAACTTTTCAGTAACTTAAGTCAGACGTCTGACAATTTTGGCCAGACGTCTGATGCGACTTTCTGCCTGTTTTAACGTGTAGGCTTGACGTGAAGATTTGTGAAAACTGCAGAGGCAATTTCGAAACATTGCCTAGGGTTTCTATTCTTCTATATAAGCTAGATTCAGGTTCCAAATCTATAAGCACGGTGAAAATAACTGCAAGAGATTAGCCTCCACCAATTAGGATTTATCAAAACCTAATTTTCTTCAATTCTCTTCTCCATAAATCAATTTCTAACTAGAATTCTGATCATTGTATTCAATCTCTTGTACTCTTCTCATCGAGATTAATAAAAGATCTCTCTTAAAGCGGATGTACACTAACACTACGTTAGTGGAACCACTAAATATTGCTGTGTGATTTATTTTTCATTATTTCTTTGATTTTATATTGCTTGTTTGGGATTGTGATTGTCTTGATTAGGTTGGGTTGGAATTTGAGTTGTCGATTGGTTGTTTTTACACTTCTTGCCATGATCCCATCTTCCGTTGTGCTTGTGGGGTTTCGATTTGAGTGGTCTCAAGTTGGATTCCCGCCCCAACATTTGGTATCAGAGCTTTGATGTTGTAGGTGGTTGTAGAAATGCCTGAATCAAGTAGTAACTCAAGTAGTTCCTCAATTGGAACTCCAAGTGGTGTATCTCCTTATGTACGTGGTTCGTACGCGGCTTCAAGATCACAATTGATAATGGACATGTGGAATGGCGATAACGATTTTGAAAAACGGCAATGGAAGATGAAAGTGGTTCTAAGGAGGAATCGGGTGCATGGGGTAGTGTTTGACATACATTTGTTGCCAACGGACATCTCAGATATTGAGAGAGAAGAGATGCAAGAGTGGGCATTCATTACACTTCAACTTGCTATGGAAGAGAATGTTATCTCTGAAATTAGTGGTGAGACACCCGCTAAGGGTATTTGGGATAAGTTGGAGGAATTGTATATAAAGAAGTCAGTGACAAATCGTTTGATCTTATTGCGAACGTTCTTTTCCTATAAGATGAAGGAAGGTACTTTGCTAAAGGCGTACTAAAACATTTTTGATGATTTGCTAATGAAGATGAAGGCGGTAGATTTGAAGATTGAGGAAGAGCAAAAGGTGATTATATTGTTGTGTTCATTGCCAGATCGCTATACAAGTTTCTCAAATAGTTTGATCTATAGCTGGGATACATTGACTCTTGATGATGTCAAGACGGGTTTTCTTAGCGAGAAGTTGCGGGGTCAAATGAAGCAGTTAGGTGATTGAAGTAGTGGGGCTAGTAATGGCCATAGATTATTTGTGGAGAAGGAGAGGTGTGTGAAAAATGAGGACCTACGACGTTCAAAATCAAGGGACCTCGGTTGGAGAGGAAAGTCGAAGGAAAGAAAAGGCAAGTGGTATATTTGTAGGAAGCACGGTCATTGGAAGAATGAGTGTCCGAACAAGGAGAAGGAAAAGAAGGAAGTAGCATCTTCATCAGTAGCGGTGGAGAGTGCAGTTGGTGAGGGAGATGTAGATGTTTTGTTGGAGGTAGCATCAGATGTTTCGGGTAGCAATTGGGTGCTCGATTCGGGGGCATCTTATCATATGACACCAAATAGGAATTGTTTTTCTTCTTACATTGAAAAAGAAGGAAATTCAATTGTTATGGAAAATGGTGCTATTTTTAAGTTGAAAGGCATTGGTTCCATGCGAATTCGGATGTTTGACGGAGTGGTTCGTACTCTCACTAATGTGGACTATGTTTCGGGAACTTAAGAAGTCTCTTATCTCTTTGGGGCAGCTAGATTCTTTAGGTTGTAAGATCACTGTTGAGAGTGATATCTTGCGGGTTTCGAAGGGGGGCACTTGTGGTGATGAAGGGTGCTAGGACTCATGGTATTTATTTACTTCAAGGAGTGACTGCAGAAGGTGAAACTTGCATAGGAGTTGATAGTTCTCGTGGCTTGGATGCGACTAGATTGTGGCATTTGATGTTAAGCCATATCTCGGAGAGGAGTTTAGATGTTCTTCGAAAAAGGGAGATGATCGATGGAGAAAGTTCCAACAAGTTAGAGTTTTCCGAAGAACGCGTCATGGGGAAGCAAACTAAAGTTCCATTCGATGAGGGAAAGCATGATTCGAGAAGGGTTCTTAAGTATGTTCACATGGATGTTTGGGGACCGACACCTATAGCTTCTTTAGGTGGAGCTCGCTATTATATTTCTTTTATAGAGACTTTTCTCAAAAAGTTTGGGTGTATGTATGAAGGCCAAGTCGAAGGCATTTGCAAAGTTCAAAGCATGGAAGGCTCTTGTTGAGAATGAGAGTGGAAAGTCTTTGAAGGTTCTAAGGTCTGACAATGGCAGAGAATACGTTTCCGGAGAATTTTTGGAGTTTTTAAGCATCAGGTATTTGGAGGCATTTTATTACATCTGGAGATCCGCAGTCGAATGAGGTTGCGTAGAGAATGAATCGTACTCTACTTGAGAAAGCTCGATGCTTGAGATTGACATCAGGTTTGGCGAAAGGATTTTGGGCTGAAGCATTATCAACCACAGTGCATATTATTAATCCAATTTTGTGCTCAGCTATTGGCAACAAAATCCCGAAGGAAGCGTGGAAGGGAAAGAGCACTGACTTGAGTTATCTTTATGCGTTTGGCAGTCCTGTTTATGTGCATGATCTGAAAAATGATAAGCTTGAACCTAGAGCTTTCAAGAGGATTTTGCTTGGCCATATGGACGAAGTAAAAGGCTATTAGAATTGGAATCTGGAAACGAAGAAGGTAATGAATTCTTGTCATGTTATTTTTGATGAGTCAGTGATGCTCAAGGAGAACGTGAGCTCATCGAATGTTCTAGATTTGGTTCATGGTGAATCAAAGGAGAAGGAAATTATTTTCACATTTTTTCCAAGGAGTGGAGAGAGTAGAGTAGTTGGAGATGCTTGTGAGGAAGTAACGGTTGATGTTAAATCACATAGTCCACAGGGTTCCTCTAGTAGTGTTGGTGATGTACGTGATTCTAGAGAAGATTCGATTCAAGGTGGACCGAAGGAAGTTTGGTTGATGGTGTTGCTACTCAGATTGGTCGTCGTACTACAAGACCATCCGAAAGATATAGTGATTGAAACTATCTTAGCTTTTGTCATGATTTGGACTATGTGCTCCATGTAGTCCAAGATGACCCGATGGACCTTGATGATGTCATAAAGTCAAGTGATAGCTCAAAATGGATTTGTGTTGAATATGCGAGTATATGATTTTTGTTTGATGATAATAAACATATATATATTCATTTAAATGTATTCGTTAATATACTATTTTATTTTCGCAGATTAATAAATATTTGATGAATAAAATAAATGGGGGAATTAATTTAAAGGACAAAAATTTCTATATTTTTTGCCTCAAGGACACGACCTCAATATTTTTACCACAAGGACAAACATTCTTCTAAAAATTATTCACAAGTACAAACATTTTCCAAAATTATTCATAAGGACAACAAAACTGATACCAAGCTAAAAACTGATACCTAAAAACTGCTACCGATAACTACAAACTGATACCTAAAAACTGCCATCAATAACTAAAAACTGATAGCAACAGAAAGTTGTCCTTCAGGATAAAATATTGAAGGTCTGTCCTTGAGGCTAAAAAGCTGTGAAATTTTGTCCTTTACAATAATTTCCTGTAAAATAAATAACACAGAATTTGAATTCAAACGGATATTTTATTCAAACAAATATTTATCACAATTTTGGAATAGTACAAATTTCAAGCTCTCACTATATATATACAATTTCAATTACAACACAAATTTTCTTACATCACAATTAACATTTACATTTGCACCTCACTACGTATCACTCACACTCGTATTTATCTTCAACTTCTTTCCAATGTGAATCCAAATCCGAGCAATCTGCAAAAATATACATTGACGTAGTAAAATTGAAAATAAAATATTTTTGCAGTATAAAATAAAATGTGATTTTGGAAATTTTATTTGCCTCAGTTATTTGGGTTGTTCGTCATCGTTTTAAATTTGAATTCATCATTCACGAACAGCTTGTGACATGCATAGTGTATCACTGTACATGCCATAAGGTCATGCACACCGATATATACAGTTGATAAAATTACAGGGACATGTGAGCACAGGTCAAACCCAAAACACCGGGTTCAACTCAAGTGCAATAAAAATAATGTCACAATACGAGCACAAGATCAAACCCGAGCTACTAGCTGGATTTAACACAGGTGCAATTCCAAAAATCAAGATGAAGTTCAAGTTGAAATGCAGCAACCAAAACAAATGCAACAGTGGATCAAATGATCAATGAGAAAGGCTACACAGTGAAAACTGTATGCAAACCAAGTGCACCAATACTAAACAGAAGAATACATGAACACAATATCCATAGAAAACAACATAGTGCAGCAACCTATACATATATATACAATGAAAAGTGCAGTCATGATATGCAAGCATCAGGTCGAGTACGCTACACAATGAACACAACACAAATGTACTCAATTCAACTACAAATACACAGCACACATCAAGTATACATAAAGGCCAGAGTACATGCAAAATGAAAACAGGCTAGAGGAATCACAGTGCAATGAAGATTACAAGGAAATACAACACATATATACATACATAGATGTATGTATACACATGGTAGCTGAAACAAATGGCTCAAACACAACTACAACCAGATATCATGAAACCGGAGTAGTTCAACTACATGAACACACAACTCAAAGGCATGAAGCAATACAAAGAGCAAATATACAACATACATATGGTTCCAGTTACAACCTAAGCATACCAAATGAAGATTTGAACCAGACCTTGAGTCGAGCAGTGACAATGTACATGAAACCCAATGCTAACGCATATCTATATACATGTGTGCATACACATTGCAACCTGACTCGAAGCGATGCTCGATGCACAACAACTACACATATACAAACTGCAGATACAAACCAACAGTAGTGAACATGCATACGACTTGAGACCACAATGCAGACAACAGGATTTAGTTCAATATGGTTGCAGTAAGGACCGCACAAATGATCACTGTGATGCAAAATACACAGTGTATACATCACCAGACCAGCCATGACAAGAGAGAAGCTAAAGCTAACGAACAACAAGTGATACAAAAAAAACACCAAAACTGTATGCAAAATTGCCCAAATTGACAAAACAAGTGTATACAACCACATGGTGACTGTAGAATACAAACTCGAGACTATATAACATTCATATACAAGTTCTTCACTAACTTGAAGGAGCAAACATATAGAACAAAGGATAGTGCAATGCAGACATGTTAGCAAGACCACAAATCCAAACCAAGTTCAACAGTCAAAGCATCATCAACAAAGTCAAACTACAGAGTCAAACTACACCATACCAATTCAAACATGCAGTGACAACAAAGATATAGACACAACAATGCAGAACTACTCCTGACGGAGATGTACAAGATGATAGCACATATATGCATACATGAAACAAAGAACCAGACAAGCTGTAGAGGAAAATTCAATGGCCAAAGTCAAGCACAAAGAATGAAGTCAACCACAAACTCATGATCCAGTGAACTACATGATGAACATGTATGCAGTGACAATACACAAAGAAAATGCAAAGTCAGAGTCATTGTTTTCTCACAGTAGGTAATATGAGAAACATGAGTTAACAAAAATCAATATCAAGTTTGAAAGTCACCTGCAGTTCAAATTGAAGTGACCAACGTCAGAGACGTAATGGCCGAAGCCAATACACAATGTCAATGAAGATTCAGTCAAGTCAAAAATTCACATAGCAGCATCAAAGTGGTCGAAATCATGGATCAATAGTTTCAAACCAAATCAGTGACGAAGACACAGAGAAGAACCAGATTATCAAAAATTCCAAAATGGCCGAGCATTGAAAATGCTACAGTATATTTAACAGTTTTATCAAAGCCGAAGTCCAAACTAAACTCAACACCGTAGTAGCCAAGAAATCGAAATCATCACCGTGTCAATCAAGAAATCATAAATATACAAAATTGATAAAGTCAAAATCAATCTCAAGCATCCAAGCAACATCGACCGGCCGAGCAAGATAAATTGACGAATTAAAATGATTAAATACGAACGAAAAAATAGGGATTCGAACCCTATATAAGCAAGCAACATCATCGACAAAAAGTAATCGAATTTAAGCAAGCAAATCAGAAGAAGCAAAAGCAAAGATCACGTACCAGATTTATGAATTGAACTCGTCGAAGCAGCCGAAGTGAGCAACGAGGAAACGATCGATCAAAGCTACACGCGAATATCCACTTAATCGATCAACAAAGTCGGCGGCTTCACAAAATTTCACAAGCCCTAATTCCAGATTGAAGAACGAACGAATGAACGAAACAAGAGCCGCCATTTTCACCAAATAAGGACCAACTAGTGATAAAAGAAAAGGGGCCGGCCATTATTGTTTTATAATTATATTTGGGCTTAATTTTTTCAATTAGGGTCTTGATTGTTTGAATTTGTTTTTAAATTTAAATTCTTCTTTTAAATGTTGTAATTTCTAGTCGTGTGACTAGGGGACAAACTATGTGGCGTAGTTCGAGAATTCGCAACTCAGTGGCTGAGTTGTGATAGAGTTTTGAGCGTAGAGTTAAGGTTAGTCGATAATGGGTGTCGCGAGTTTACGTGTGTATGCGTCTAACTGCTTAATTTGTAGTAGAAACCTTGGGGGCAGCACGTACGCAGGGTTTTGCCGAAGCTGGGTAAATTCTGTGTTGTTCTATTTCTGCATTTATTATTCTGCTATTATCTGTGCTGCTATTATCTGTGTTGAAATCTGTGCAGAAATTATTTTATAAACTTCCGCAACAAATTTTCATAATTAATAGTATCACCCTATTCACCCCCCCTTAGGGTGAAATCGATCCTACAAGTGGTGTCAGAGCTAGGAACAAAAGCCATTTTTGCTTTAAAAAGTTTGACTTTTCAAAAACCAATTTTTTTAAAAAAAAATTGAATTTTTAAAAGTCAAACTTTTAATACTGCTTTGCTGAGGGTCGATCCATAGTTAGACCACCAATGTTCAATGGTGAATATGCTTATTGGAAAAATAGGATGGAAATTTTTCTGAAAACCATTGACGCTTGGGATATTGTTGAGATAGGATATAGAGCACCAACTATAATTGTAAATAATCAGCAAATAAATAAACCAAAGGATCAATGGATAGGTCTAGAAAATAAGTTACAGAATACTAATGCCAAAGCTATGAATTCGATTATTTGTTCATTGGATCAATTTGAATTTAATCGTGTCTCACATTGTCTAACTGCACAGGAAATATGGCACACATTCGAAGTGACTCATGAACGAATGTCGCAAGTCAAAGAATCTTGTCTTGCCATGCTAAGCAACGAATACGAGAACTTCACAATGGCGAAGAAGAAAATGTCAAAGAGATGTATGGACGACTTTCCAATATCGTATACAAATCAGAAGCTCTCGGAAAGTCAGACAAAGAGTTGGAGATAATCCGAAAAATCCTCAGAGTCCTTCCATGAAGTTTTGAAGCAAAAGTGACTGCCATTCAAGAGTCGAAAAATTTAAAACAAATCAAAGTTGAAGAACTCATTGAAAATTTCACCACTTATGAGCTAGAAATGAAATTCAAGGAAGAGCGTGAAGGAGGAAATACTCGAAAGAAATCAATAGCTCTCAAAGGAACAACTGAAAGTGATGACGACGACGACGATGATGATGGAGCAGCTGAGCTGGCGTTAATAATAAAGAAGTTCAAAAGGTAGAACCGCAAATATTGAAATCCAGCTCTAAATCAAAATTTGAAAAGCATAATAGACAAAGTACTAGACAATCCAGAAGAATGAGAGATCATTTGTCATAAGTGCAACCAACCCGGACACATCAAGCCCAATGGTCCTCTAAACCGACACGACTTTGAAAAGAAATCAAAAAGGAGAAATTTTGTAGCCACGTGGAATACACGTGATGAAGATAATCAAACTACTAGTAGTGAGAGTGAAAAAGCAGATATGTGCCTTCGAGGTAATATAACTGATAGCGACGATGACAAGCCAAGCGAGGTATCAAAACTCACTCACTCACAACTACTTATATCTTTCCACGAAGTAAATAGCTGTTTTGAAAGACTTTGGGAGAAATATGCTAAAATTGAATCACTAAGAGATAGTTTGACAGAAGTAAATGACCAGCTTGAACAATTAGTTAAAACCTATCAAAATAGGATCCCTAAGTGTGATAAGTGTCCAACATTCGAAGAAGAAATAAAAAAATCAGAAATTAAAATTAAATTGCTTGAAAATGAAATTCTGATTTTAAAAGAGAGTGAAAATACAAGAAGAGAAAATTCTGTTAAAAAGTGCACACAATTATTAAACGAAAATGAATCTCTCAAAACATAAGTCCAACAACTGTCAACGGCTTTAGATAAATTTTCAAAAAGTGAAAAATCATTGAATATGCTATTAGGAAAACAAACTGTTAATACAGTTAGACAAGGACTTGCATATTATCAATCTTAAAATGTTAGAAATGAAATTCATCGAGTCAATTCAATGTGCACAATTTGTAGAAAATTCAGACACAATCAAAATGATTGTTGGTATAGACCCAAGTACGTAAAAACCATTCCAATTTGGGTTCCAAAGGGCACAAATATAAAATATCTCAAAGTTAAACAAATCTGGGTGCGAAAAGGAACATATGTAAATGGTTTTGAGTCTCCACAAAATTATTTTTCAAAATATTCTGCCACTAACAATCATGGACCTATAAAAACAAATAGGTCACAAAAATCTTTTATCGTGTAGGAGTGGTGGCAGGCTAAGGAACAACAACAGTGTTACTTGGATTCTGGCTGTTCCACAAACACAATGGGCAACAATGCAAAGTTCCTTAGCCTAGTATAAAGGTGACGGAATCACAATGGGCAATAACAAAAAAACATCGTAAAGTAAAACAGGTAATGGTATATTTTGAACGATATATTGAATGTGATAATATGCACCGAAATTTGAACAGCCAGTAATGTTATAAAGAAATGAATAATGATAATGATTCTGACTTTTTCAAAATTGTTGGCCAATTATTGTTTTACGCCTAGAACACTACAATCCTTGAAATAATTCATATAGATTTGACTGATGATAGTACATTTGGCTGACTTTATATTCACGGTTTTTGATTATTTACACGGCTTCAATCAAAAGAATTTCATTTAAAAAGTTGTTAAAAATGATTTTGAGATATTTTGTTGCACAACTCATGATCTGGTCTATTACATTCAACTAATAATAATTTAGAGTGAAAGAAAAATTCAGATGCAAATTACACTGGCAATCTAGTTGATAGAAAAATTACTAGTGGAACATGATTTATGTTGAGACATTTTGTAACTGTATCGTTTTTCAAAGAAAATATCTGCATATTTTCACTTCAAACAATTTTCAAATTGCAGAATTTTTTTATAAAACCCCTTCTAGAAAATCGTTTTTGACCTTGTTTACAGATTAGTCATTTTGGAAAATTTGGTTTTATAATTATTTTTAATACGATTTTATATGATTACATTGACTAATCTGACTCCCTAATGATTATCGAAAAGATAAATAGTGATTGAAAAAGTGATGAGAGTTAATATTAATTATATATTATAACTTAAGGCGGTATATTTAGTAAATTTCTTTAGTAATTTGAACAAGAGTTATAAAAACTTTTTGTTGGTAAAAATTCCATGACCATCTCTATTTCTATCATATTTCTAACGACCATCACTCATCAAAATTCAATATAGTTTGTCGATATGTGGTACTTTAAACGGGAATCAATCGTTTTCCATTTTATATTTAAAAAAAAATCCAAAGTATTCACTTTCATTTAAAAGTCCTCACGGTTATGCATGGGTGAATTACTTGGAATTTGATTGTGCTTCCATGCTCATTTAAAAGTCCTAACGGTTATGCATATATGGAACGCATATCAAAATTGATTTATTAAACAAACAAGTTGATTCTAATCCCATTTAAAAGTCCTCACAGTTATGCGTGGTTAGAAGATACTTGAATTCATTTTTTAAAATTAAATTGGAATACTACTAATCTCATTTAAAAGTCCTAAGGATTATGCATGGTTAGTAGATATTCAAATTCCTGATATAAATATACCATAAATAGACGCAACTATATGGTTTTATATGATGACATCATTCCCACCATTCTAAAAGTGGAATATGCGCCTAATAGAGTATATGATTTTTGTTTGATTTTTTTATTGAAATTTAATATTTATACTCGATTGAGTTTTAATGTTGTATTAATATCTATCACTTTATCTTTATTTTTTCTAACACTATTACTCTTTTGCTGATAACAAAAGGGGGGAGAAAAGTTAAGATTTTGACAAATAAAGGTCAAATATTTTCTATTTTCATCTAGGCTCATTTGCATATTTTTAATTGTATGCATATATGAAGGGGGAGATTTGTGTAGAGAGGAAGCATTCAAATAGGGGGAGAAAATTCAATAACCAAATACATTTAATATATTCAAAATATTAAATATATGTTTGTTATTATCAAAAGGGGGAGATTGTTGAACATGCGAGTATATGATTTTGTTTGATGATAATAAACATATATATATTCATTTAAATGTATTTGTTAGTACACTATTTTATTTTCATAGATTAATAAATATTTGATGAATAAAATAAATAACACAAAATTTGAATTCAAACGGATATTTTATTCAAGCAAATATTTCTTACAATTTTTGAATAGCACAAATTTCAAGCTCTTACTGTATATATACAATTTCAATTACAATACAAATTTGATTACATCACAATTCACATTTACATTTGCACCTCACTACATATCACTCACACTCGTATTTATCTTCAACTTCATTCCAATGTGAATCCAGCATCCGAGCAAGCTGCAAAAATATACATTGGCGCGGTAAAATTGAAAATAAAATATTTTTGCAGTATAAAATAAAATGTGATTTTTCAAATTTTATTTGCCTCAGTTATTTGGGTTGTTCGTCATCATTTTAAATTTGAATTCATCAAACACGAACAGCTTGTGACATGCACAACTGTACATGCCATAAGGCCATGCACACTAATATATACACTTGATAAAATTATAGGGACAGGTGAGCACAGGTCAAACCCAAAACACCGGGTTCAACTCAAGTGCAATAAAAATAATGTCACAATACGAGCACAAGGTCAAACCCGAGCTACTAGCTAGATTCAACATAGGTGAAATTTCAAAAATCAAGATGAAGTTCAAGTTGAAATGCACCGACCAAAACAAATGCAACAGTGGATCAAATGATCAATGAGCAAGGATGCACAGTGAAAACTGTATGCAAACCAAGTGCACCAATACTAAACAGAAGAATACATGAACACAATATCCACAACAAACAACATGGTGCAGCAACCTATATATATATACAGTGAACAGTGCAGTCATGATATGCAAGCATCAGGTCGAGTATGCTACACAATGAACACAACACAAATGTACTCAATTCAACTACAAATTCACAGCACGCATCAAGTATACATGAAGGCCAGAGTACAGGCAAAATGAAAACTGGCTAGAGGAATCACAGTGCAATGAAGATTACAAGGAAATACAACACATATATACTTACATAGATGTATGTATACACATGGTAGCTGAAACAAATGGCTCAAACTCAACGACAACCAGATATCATGAAACCAGAGTAGTTCAACTGCATGAACACACAACTCAGAGGCATGAAGCCATACAAAGAGAAAATGTGACGACCCGACTTTCTCACCACAGAAAATCGCATCATCTTGAAGAAAGAAAGGGATAGAAAAGTGAAAAGAAGAAAGAAGAAAGAAGAAACAACATCAGAATCTCAACGGCGGAACGAATAAATAATATTAATAACAAAAGTATTACATAGATATACAACACTATCAGGGTTACACAGAAATTTCATCACATACTAGACAGTTATAAACACCTGTCTAGTTATACAACTCAATACAACTCAATAAAACAATACTAACACAGAGAACACACAGCGGAACTATAAACCTACACGTAGAAGCCTCCTGCTCCATTTGCTCCTCCATAATTCGTCAAAACTAACCTGAATTCCCTTGGCTACTCGTAAAAAATTGAGTACCCAAGAGTTTAAGAAAACAGAAGATAAACTCTAGGTCAGACATGGGTCTGGTGTGAGTAACAGGTTAAAGTTGCTTAACTTTCAAAACCTTTTGAAAAGAAAGGGTATCACGTAAGACTTCCCATACATAAACATGGAAAAGTTTTTACCTTACGCTAACCAAAACATTTGATAGGAAATCCAGTGATATTATAATAGGTCTAGGGTTTTCAAGTAAATATGAAATAGCCGAAATTGTTACATTTATTAAATTCCAGCAACTAGCCACAAAAGTGGGTAATACAACCAAAACCGTTGGCACTTATTGGATTGTGGATTCCATACAATGGCTGGGCTACTAGGTACCGTCCGTCACAGTACATGGCCTAGATCAACGTACCGAGGAGTACGCCCGCTCCCCTGCAACACAAGACGGAACCATCCCTTAGTAGACAGTCCCGAACAAGACAACCCCGCAGTTGGCTTACGTTCCAACCACCCACACAGCCGAAATAAAATGGGACCTCTAGATAGGGGTAAATCTCGCTCTCCAGTGGGAGCTACCCACGAAGCCTTGCTGCACCTCCCCTGTTTTAGCCATTCCCAGTTGATGAGGCTTGAGGCTACGATTACCTTTATAGAACACATCTCTTAGAATGCTCATCGTCCACCTGACGATGTTCTGAAAGCATTCAATCCATACAAGTTCGTTCCGGGTTCGAACGAAACCGAAGGCATTATCTCGTTACACTTATTTTGGAATCACCCTCAGAGTTAACAACGATAACCCTTGCACTCTAAATCACCATCTCGAACCTATAAGAACTATCTTCGTCAAACTCATCACGGAATCACCCCTAGAGTTATACTAACGTATAGTCCTTACATCTCGAGTCTTCACTCTTCACAAGAGATTCACGACCTATCGTTAATTTGGATCGATGTGGTTTTCGGATATCCAAATATGGAAACCCGATCCCGGTCTCATCGAAATCCAAAGCGTGTCTTTTAAGGCTAAGTTGTTTTAAAGTTTAAAACAATTCAATTTCATTATCTATATACACACAGATAGATAATTCACAGATTCACAACAGATAATCACATTATCCTCACAACAGATAAACCATATTATCATTATCCAAAAGATAATCTAAATCATCATCACAATGCAACAAATGCAACCATATCACTCAACATTATCTATCTCATATCCGAGATCAAACCATTCCAGGCAAACAACATTATCCAACCATATAAGCCATGATTTATAATCACACCAAATATAATTAATTTAAAATGAATTAAATTAATTACATCATTCAAATTAATTTAAAGTAAATTAAATTAATTACTTCATCAATATCAACTTGCTTATATCACTATTGATTAATTATCAATCAATCAATTAATTAATCATCAATCAATTATTCATTCTAATTAATCATCCCTGATAAATTTTTTTTTAATTATATTTAAGTAATTATTCACTAATTAATTTCTCAACTTAACCAAATACAGTAATTAATCTTTAGTTACCTCCTTAATTAATTAACCATAATTAATTACATTACTTCTTAATTAATTACATTAATTAATTCCTTCATTACTAATTATTTCTAATTAAACCATTCTTAATTATATCATTAATTATAATAATTAATGATCTCTAATTACATTTCTATTTAAATTAATTACATTAAGTAATTAATCTTTATTTAAACCATAATTGTTAATCACCATTGATTAACTCTATTCAGCAATTAACTACCCTTAATTACTTGGCCAAATAAATTAATTACTTTATAATTTATTATTCCTAATTAATCCACAAAGTAATTATACTCAAATTACTTCATCATCAAATCACTTCCAATTAATTACATACAGTAATTACCATTAATTACTTCTCTAAGTAATTTCTCTTCATTTAATTACATTAAGTAATTATACCTCACAAAACATCAAATGATTATTTTAAATTAATTAAACTGAATTAATTAACTTAATCTAATCAAATTAAACTCAATTAATTACAATTAGTAATTAATTCCTTAATTACTTCCATAAGTAATTATACTACTCAAATGATTATCTTTAAATTAATTAATCTAATTAATAACTAAAATTAATCACATTAATTAATTATTAAATATTCCTTAGTTAATGACCATCATTAACTATTTAATAATTCATTAATTTTTCTTCTAAAATAATTAACTTATTTTAATCATTATTAATTACAAATTAATAAATCATTAATTAACCCATTAATTAATCCCTAATTAATTAAATAATTAAGTGTTAAATAAAACTTAATTAAATCCATTATTACTTGATTAATTAATTATTATTCATTAATTAAAAACTAATCTTATTTAATTAATGACTCTAAAATTACAAGTTAATTATTCTAAGAATAATTAATCTTAATTCTTTAAGATTAAACCCTTAATTACTTTGAGTAATTATTCCTTCCATTAATTATTTAATAAATTAATTATACATTTAATTACCGTAATAATTAAATGAATAGCAAATCATCAATTTATAATTTAACTTCAATAAGTTTTAAAAACAACTTAAACCTTTAAATTTCCATGATAAATAATACTTTTCTTATAAAAGAAATTTTTACAAGATTTAAAACAAATTCATTTTTAAATTCAAGCATTCGAATTTTACATTATCACTTAAATCTGTTTAAACACTTATATTTCTAAAAATCAAATTTATTTTAAACCAAATATTCAAATTCAGATTTGAATCAAATTTAAACTTGTTTAAATATTTCTTTACTTTTCAATTTCAAATTGAAATTCAAATTCCTCCAAAACTTTTTTAAGCAATAAATCTTTTAAAGTATTTTAAACAAATTTGAAAGTTAACTTATTTATTTCCAGCTATGATTCAAACTAAAATTTGAATTCATAATTTAAAGTTAGATTTAAAACTTAATTTAAATCTTTACTTAGTATTTTAAATTTTAGTTTAAAAAAAAATTAAAACACGACAAATTTTCTAAACTGTAGTAAACTAGCTCGAGCCAGACTCAAACAACTCGAGTAACTCGAGTATCATTCATTTTGAAACCCTCAAACTAAAACTGACAGATTTTACTCAACCCTGTACAAACAAACTCACCCGAGTTACTCAACAACCACTTCGAGGCAAATAACCCCATACTTCGAGCAACTCACGAAAGAACCCGAAAACAAACTCGAGAATACCCTCTTTCCCAAATCAAACTGACACGCCACAAATCCTCGTGCACCTGCACCGTCATTGCTGTCACCACTGACCGTTCGCGACTTCTCATGCAAGTCACTGATCATCACCAAACGCCAAATCAACCTTCAAAACAACAGCAAAAACCCCAAATCAAAAATTGGGCTTCGAGCTCGAAAACTGGATCAATGGTCGAATCTGAAAATCACCCAAATCCCCATACTCCGATCACCAGAAAATCTTTACCTCCGTCCATGAATTCACCCATACTCCATCTATCATTCCCCCAAAACAGGAAGAACTTGATCACCAATATAAGCCGTAACAATCAATTAACTGATTACAGTAAAAACTAGGGTTATAATCTTCCATTCCAAATCCCCATCACCGCACCGTTTTGATCCTTCATCCAGTATTTTTCCATGATCCTACCATCACCATTCTATCACTAGAAACAATTCTGGCCAATCCAATCTTCTAGATTGACAGTTCTAACCCCAAGTGTGATTTTTGGTTAAACCAGAAATACACAATCGTATTTAAACTAAAAATTCAAATTTTAGTTTTAAAATTTATATCTTTGATAATGTAATTGGTTGATAATCTTAAATCGAAGAATCTGGATACTTTAATTCTTACTTTCAAATATTAGTTCTGTAGTATTTATGTTTCAGGGACAATACAGATTTTTTTTATAAAATTTAAACTTTGAACTATATAACACAACTATATTTGTTTAAGTCTTAGATCTTAACACAAATTAAATCAACTGAAATGGAATTAAATCAAATTCTATAATCCTGGAATTTAAGAACATGAGACAATGTACACTACAGCAAGCATACTACAAACAACCGTATATTTTTCAGTAAAGAATTTGTAAATAGCATGCAAAACACACTTACTACTTGAATAAAACCAGCAACTAGTTTATACTTAAGTTAGTTTTAAATAAAAGTGTTACTCACTGAATTTTGTATCAGCAGAGTCCTTGTTTTGAAGAAGACTTGAAACTGAATTGTGTCTTCATTTCCAAAACTCTGAGTTGCTTCCAGTTTTGTTTCTTTAAAAACTTTAGTTTGCTTTTGCTTTTTGAAGACTTGAATCTTGATTTATTACTTTGCTCCTTGATGCATGCAGTTTCCAGATTTCATTTGCATACTTCCCAGAGAAAGAAGAGAAAGAAAATGCAGGTTTTGATGAAGTTTTTCAAAGCAGAAATGCAGGATATTGCAGAATGATTCAGGTTGAGGAAATTGAAGATAGCTTCAGGTTACTTTGATTTGCAAAAATGAATTTCAGGTTAATACTTGCATTTCATGTTGATGTTTATGAAGAGGTTACAGGTAATTTGCATTTCAATTTTGAAGAGGGTTTCAGATTTTATTTGAACAGATTATGTTTTCTGTTTAGAAGAAAGATTACAGATTTTTATTAAATCAAAAGAAAAAGAATGATAAAATTGGACACTTGTTACTATTTTAACATTTGTCATTAATTTAGTTTAGGATTTAACACATGTCATTTTAAAATGTTAAAAGACTCACACATGTATTTAAGTGTTTTTATTTTAATCTAAATTGTTTACAAAACTTTTAAACTTTAATTTATTATTCTTATGTATATATATAAACGAATTTCTTCTCTTTTAAATTTATTAAAGAGAAATGAAACAAACAAATATAAATATAAGCTTATTCAAATATTTTTAAGTATTTATTCTTTTAAATTTCAAAACATCAAATTCAAATTTAAATTAAATTATAAAACCTAATTCAAAAATCAAGTTATATATATATATATATATTCATATATAACTCTTACTAAAATTAAAAATAACAAAACTTATTTCTATAAAAATCTATTTATGTTCATAAGAACTAAGTATTGTCATTATTATCTGAAAATAACAAATTAAACAATATTTAAAATGATTTATAAAGGAGATCATAAATTACTTCTATTACTTAATAAATTAAGATCACATGTAAATTGTATTTTAAAATCTTATATATAAATTCAAATAATATTTAAAAGTAAAATAAAACCAAGTTTTAATGTTAATCTAATTTAAATTCATATTTAAGTTAATTAAAATATAAATCTAAATAAATAAGATTTTCCTTTAATATAAACCATATAATTATTTATTAAATTGTGGTGAAAACTTAAATGTTAAATCAAATTTCAAATTTACCAAATATAAATTAAAATTAAAAATTGATTCATTTACTAAGTTCCAAATCAAAGTTTATCAATTTACAATATATACAATTATATATATTATAAACAGAAAACAGTTTATTAGCTTTAAAAGATAAAATCTTCCAATTTAAATATTTATTAAAAGATGATTATTAGATCAATTCAAAATTTATTATCAAAAATTATCAAATCAAATTAATTTTTAAACACAGATTATTAAATTTATATTTCCAAATTTCCGGGATATAGTAGAAAATATACAGCATATATATGGTTCCAGTTACAACCTAAGCATACCAAATGAAGATTTGAACCAGACCTTGAGTCGAGCAGTGACAATATACATGAAACCCAAAGCTAATGCATATCTGTATACATGTGTGCATACACATTGCAACCTGACTCGAAGCAATGCTCAGTGCACAGCAACTACACATATACAAACTGCAGATACAAACCAACAGTAGTGAACATGCATACGACTCGAGACCACAAGGCAGACAACAGGGTTTAGTACAATATGGTTGCAGTAAGGACCGCACAAATGATTACTGTGACACAAAATACACAGTGTATACATCACTAGACCAGCCATGACCAGAGAGAAGCCAAAGCTAATGAACAACAAGTGATACAAAAACAACACCAAAACTGTATGCAAACTGCCCAAATTGACAAAACAAGTGTATACAACCACATGATGACAGTAGAATACAAACTCGAGACTACAAAACATTCATATACAAGTTTCACTAACTCGAAGGAGCAAGCATATAGAACAAAGGATAGTGCAATGCAGACATGTTAGTAAGACCACAAATCCAAACCAAGTTCAACAGTCAAAGCATCATAAACAAAGTGAAACTACATAGTCAAACTACACCATACCAGTTCAAACATGCAGTGACAACAAATGTATAGACACAACAATGCAGAACTACTACTGACAGAGATGTGCAAGACGATAGCACATATACGCATACATGAAACAATGAACCAGACAAGCTGCAGAGAAAAATTCAATGGCCAAAGTCGAGCACAAAGAATGAAGTCAACCACAAACTCATGATACAGTGAACTACATGATGAACATGTATGCAGTGACAATACACAAAGAAAATGCAAAGTCAGAGTCATTGTTTTCTCACAGTAGGTAATATGAGAAACACGAGTTAACAAAAATCAATATCAAGTTTGAAAGTCACCTGCAGTTCAAATTGAAGTGACCAAAGTCAGAGACATAATGGTCGAAGCCAATATACAAAGTCAATGAAGATTCAGTCAAGTCAGAAATTCACATAGCAGCATCAAAGTGGTCAAAATCATGGATCAACGGTTTCAAACCAAATCAGTGGCGAAGACATAGAGAAGAATCTGATTATCAAAAATTCCAAAATGGCCGAGCATTGAAAACGCTACAGTATATTTAACAGTTTTATCAAAGCCGAAGTTCAAACCAAAATCAACACCGTGGTAGCCAAGAAATCGAAATCAACACCGTGTCAATCAAGAAATCATAAATATACGAAATTGATAAAGTTGGAATCAATCTCAAGCATCCAAGCAACATGGACCGGCCGTGCAAGATAAATTGACGAATTCAAATGATTAAATACGAACGAAAAAATAGGGATTCGAACCCTATAGAAGCAAGCAGCATCATCGGCAAAAAGTAATCGAGTTCAAGCAAGCAAATCGGAAGAAGCAAAAGCAAAGATCACATACCAGATTTACGAATTGAACTCGTCGAAGCAGCCGAAGTGAGCAACAAGGAATTGATCGATCAAAGCTACATGCGAATATCCACTTAATCGATCAACAAAGTCGACGGCTTCACAAAATTTCACAAGCCCTAATTCCAGATTGAGGAACGAACGAACGAACAAAATAAGAACCGCCATTTTCACCAAATAAGGACGGGCCGATTAGAGATAAAAGAAAAGGGGTCGGCCTTTATTGTTTTACAATTATATTTGGGCTTAATTTTTTCAATTAGGATCTTGATTGTTTAAATTTTTGTTTAAATATAAATTCTTCTTTTAAACATTGTAATTTCTAGTCGTGTGACTGGGGGACAAATTACGTGGCGTAGTTTGAGAATTCGCAACTCAGTGGCTGAGTTGAGGCAGGTTTTGTGCGTAGAGTTAAGGCTAGTCGTTAGCGGGTGTCGCGAGTTTACGTGTGTAAGCATCTGACTGGTTAATTTCTCGTAGAAACTTTGGGGGCAGCACGTAGGCAGAGTTTTGTCGAAGCTGGGTAAATTCTGTGTCGTTGTATTTCTGCATTTATTATTCTGCTATTATCTGTGTTGAAATCTGTGCTAAAATTATTTTATATACTTCCGCAATAAATTTTTATAATTAATAGTATCACCCTATTCACCCTCCCTCTAGGGTGAAATCGATCCAATAATTTATGCCATGGAGGAAGAAATGCAATCATTATTGAAGAATCGAACTTGGAATTTGGTTCCACTTCCTATAGGAAACCATGCTATTGGGTGCAACAGGATATACAAGGCGAAGGACGATGGAAGATACGAAGCTAGGTTAGTGGCTAAGAGGTTTGCACAATGGAAGGGAAAGGAGTATGATGAGATATTCGCACCGGTTGTGCGCCATACTTTTGTCCGGATATTACTTGCTATAGTTGTCATTCATGACTTGGAGTTAGAGCAACTTGATGTGAAAACCGCCTTCTTGCATAGTGACTTGGATAAAGACACCTACATGGAGCAACCGAAAGGTTTTTTTGTAGATGGTAAGTCAAATTTGGTTTACAAGTTGAAAAAATCACATTATGGTTTAAAGAAATCACCTAAACAATGGTACAAGTGGTTTGATCATTTTATGCTTGAAAATGGTTTTGATAGAAGCATTAAGGATGCTTGTGTTTGTTTCAAGAAGTTGAAAAATGATTGTTGGGTGTATTTACTCATGTATGTGGATGACATGCTCATTGCTTCTAAGGATAAGAATGAAATCAACAAGCTAAAACTGAGTTTGAAATCCGAATTCGAAATGAAGGATCTTGGAGAAGCAAGAAGGATATTGGGCATGGAAAGTGTAAGGGATCGAAAGCATTTTTAATTGAAACTAACTCGAAAGGAATACATTGAGAAAGTGCTTTGCCGATTTAGCATGGAGAATGCAAAGGTGTCAAATACACCTTTACCTTTGCATATGAAGCTTTCGAGTAAAGGATCGCCTATCTTGGAGGAAGACAAGGCTTATATGCCCAAGGTGCCATGTGCTAGTGTGATTGAAAATCTGAGTATGAAATGGTGTGTACAAGGCCTGATATTGCAAAGGTCATCGGGATGGTTAGTCGATATTTGGCTAATCCGAGGAAATTGCATTGGGAAGCTGTGAAGCTTATATTGAGATGTATTAGAGGCACATCATCTCATGGTCTTGTTTTTGGAGGTAGTAAGGCGATGGATTGCAAGTTTGTTGGTTATTGTGATTCGGACTACGTCGGTGATAGGGATCGAAGAAAATCAACTTCCAGATATGTTTTCACACTTATGGTTACAGCCATAAGTTGGAGATCTAGATTGCAGACCGTAGTTGCTTTATCCACTACGAAGGTGGAGTTGATAACCGCGGTGGAGGTGGAAAAGGAGGCACTCTATTTGAAGCGACTGTTGTGTGACTTGGGATTCGAGCATGATAGTATCGATGTTCGATGTGATAGCTAAAGTGCTATTCAATTGGCAGAGAATTTGGCGTTTAGCTCATGGACTAAGCATATTGAGATGAGAGAGTCATTTCTAGTAGCCATGGATGAAGATAAGAAAGTATATCTTCGGAAAGTTCACACAAAGGTTAACGGGTGGACGTGTTCACTAAGGCATTGCCGGTTGGGAAGTTCGAGCATTGCTCGAACTTGATTCGCTTGGAGAAGTGCTAGGTGCCACGGGGTGGCACGGTTAAGGGAGGAGCTTGGTGGTAGATAAGAAAGAGTATCAGTGAGAGATTGAGGTCCTATCTTCTTGATAAGTGCTAGTCTTTGGTGAGATAGCTTAGGATTTGGATGTTTTCAACATTTCACTAGCAGATGGGGGCTTTGGCCGAGCTCGTTGGTGGAGTGTTATAGGCGGTGGCTTTGGCGGAGCTCATTAGGAAAGCATTCATGTCTGGTTGAAGGTAGAAGTGATAGTTGGTGCCATCGGTTGTCGCTCCAATGGAGTGTTCATTTTGGTGACACTATATAAGGATCTGTAGAGGTCTGAAGTAGCTTCGTAATAGAGAAAATAGTTTGCAAATCGGAGTACAGAGGTGAAAGTTATAAGGGAAAAGGTGAAGTGGGATGAATTGACAGGGTCAAACGTCTGAGGAAAAGGGTCAGACGTCTGACCCATCAGAAAAGCTGCAGCAGATCTGTTCTAGAGAATGAGGTCAGACATCTTACTAAAAGGGTCAGACGTTTGAGTCTATGCATAATTGGTTCCAAAGCCTGTAGTCAGACGTCTGACCAAATGGTCAGACGTCTGAGCTGAAGCAAAAAATTTCAGTAACTTAAGTCAGATGTCTGACCATTTTGGCCAGACGTCAGAAGCGATTTTCTGCCTATTTTCACGTGTAGACTCGGCGTGAAGATTTATGACAACTGTAGAGGCAATTTCGAAACATTGCCTTGGGTTTCTATTCTCCTATATAAGCTAGCTTCAGGTTTTAGATCTATAAGCGTGGTGAAGACAGCTGCAAGAGATTAGCCTCCACCAATTAGGGTTTATCAAAATCTAATTTTCTTCAATCCTCTTCTCCATAAATTAATTTTTAACTAGAATTTTGATCATTATATTCAATCTCTTGTACTCTTCTCATCGATATTAATAAAAGCTCTCTCTTAAAGTGGATGTACACGAACACAACGTTAGTGGAACCACTATAAATCGTTGTGTGGTTTATTTTTCGTTATTGCTTTGGTTTCTATATTGCTTGTTTGGGATTGTGATGGTCTTGAATAGGTTGAGATTGGAATTTTAGTTGTTGATCGGTTGTTTTTATACTTCTTACCACGATCCCATCTTCCACTGTGCTTGTGGGGTTTCTATTTGAGTGGTCTCGAGTTGGATTCCTGCCCAAACAATGCATTTTCTACAAATACTAAATAATTTCAAAGAATTATAAGCTATATAGCCAATTATATATTATTTTAATAATTTCCTAAGTGTAAACAAATTAGAAATAAATTAAAGTGATAAACCTAACAAAATCAGAGTAGTTAGCTTGTATATTAAGCTTATATAATCAAATTAATAGAAAAAATACGACTCGAATTAACTAAAATTGAGATATTAATATGAATCGAATTAAAATAAGGAACCTTCTAAGATGGCATGGTACCGATTTATTCAGTAAGCAATTACTACAAACAAACTAGTAATAAGAACTATACACCTAAATACAAATTGTGTTTTTTAGTAATGGATTTTATGCTGGTACTATTACAGTAAAAAAATCCACCATCTCAAAAATAGTTAAAAATGAGAGTTTATATACTTTCTTATTTAATTCCTTTGTCTCTTTGCCTCTTGCACCCAATTAGATGAAGTGCCCCTGAAATCTCCCTAAATCCCATAATCTATTGCTAAACTTTGTTGTGGAAAGAGACAACCACCTTTAGAGATCAAGTGCAACCTCACAATGGTGAAAAATAGATGCTTGTATATGAATCCCTGAATCATTGAGGTAGACCTCTATGGTGGATCTCTCTTAGTTATTTTAGAGGATTTGTTTGTTGTTTCTACAAATCATATATGAGTAGTAGCTTTTGATTGACTGAATTATATGCCTTAATCGGAATTAAAATTAGGAATTTTAATATCGCAAGAAAGATTTCCTAGCAGGTAAAGATTTGAATACCAGAAGTTAAAGAATTGGCCTTTATGCCTTCACCTTGCCCGATTTTCGCTTTCATTTATAAGTTACAAATTCTTATTTGTGAGATGTAGCATAACATAATGGATTAAAAGAAGATGGATTTCATGCTAAAAAGAGCGGGAGAGAATAAAAAACCGCTCGAAAGTGAATGTAAAGATAAGGAAATTATAGGTAAATGTGTTAGATAGAAAGGACAAAAGTACCCTCAAATAACCTACTTAATGAAATGAAATTATCTTTAAACTAGTAATACTAAAATATATCCATTAAAAATCACATTTGGAGTTTATATAAAATATATATTGGTTTTCAAAATTCGAGTTTCGGAGTATGGATATGAATCTTAGATTTAAAAGTATTTGATGAAGAAAATATAATTTTTAGTAATAATAGTGTTCAAGAAGGTGGTAATAAAACTTTATAAATATATTTAGATTTCTATATATATATATAGTAGCTTATATTATAAGCCTATCAATTCTACGAGGTTTTATACAACTATATATATATATATATATTCAAGTTGATATAAATTCCAAATAATGGCTTATTATATCCATAAATTAACACATGTAGTTAAGTAATGAAAGATTTACGGGCTTAAAAGAAAGGTTTAAAAAGATATAAAGTATTTTGAAAAGCATTCTGTAGGTTTGAAAAGTCAAAATTTGTGTTAAACCATTACTTCTCTTTATATATACATATATATGTACACATATATACATATACATATATATACATACACATATATACATATATATATAGATTGTTCACATGTGTGCCACAATGGATAGGGATGGCTAGGTCTTGTAACAAACCTGATTCGAGCACTGGCTTCCATGCACTTCTCACAAAAAACTACGCCCGAGGAATATAGGTTCCATGATTTGAAGAGGATATGCACAACTTAATTTCCCTAGGGAGTTTACTGGTCTGCCTGGTTCTCTTAGAATATATTCAATATATATATATATATATATATATATATATATATATATATATATTGAGGTTGGCCTTCAGGCTATTTATCCCTCTTTGTTAGCTTTCTAGTGGCTTTTGAGTTATTGCTTTCCTGCAAATTATTCTTTCTATGAAACAAGGAATGTAATTAAATAGTTTTGTAGCAACGAGTGGTATGGAACATTTGATATCACTTCATTGTTTAAATATATGACTTCTTGTGTAGAATACTTAAATGACTGGAGTGTACTAACTTATTGTAAATACTCTAGCAAACCCGAGTGGTATGGGATACATGGTGTTACTTTAGTGATTACTATTTGAAGAGTAGGTAACACTTTATGATTAGACAGTAGCTTGGGGAAAGTTTTCTATTTCCATAGCTTTACATATTCGTTAGTGCATTCTTTCACTTGACCTTATAGGCTAGTAATCACCCTAGTGACTTACTGCGGCGGTTGCACCCTAAGTTGTGGTATCTTTGTCAGTTATTAGCCCAATAACACAAAAGCCAGTAGTTAGTATCACGGTCACACCTCATGCTATGAGCTTTAGGTATATTACGAATGTAGGAGTTTATCGGTGTCAGTCCTTCTTGAACTTCTAGAGCATGTTTAGGAAGTCTTCCTGTAACAACCCTGGTTTTTGTGATTACCTAAGTCATAATTTAATATTGCGAATTAAAATAAATTAGAGATTTAAATTGTTTATTTTAAATAAACAATGAATTTTGAAAATAAAATATGAAAATAGAGTGTTGGAAAAACTTTATCATGTTTATTTGGTGAGAATGCAATAATTTTATTAATTATTGCTAATTTCTTCTTTTAATAATTTTTAAAGAAAGTATTTGATTTTTTTAAATGTTGTTTATTTAAATAAAAAGTGAAATTGGTTTTAAAATGAGATTTGGCTATAAAATTGAGTTTAAAATATTTTGTTATAGTTTACTACATAAGAAAGTAATTTTTGTGTAATTTTTGAAGTTAAAATTGAGATTTTATATAATTATTTGATTAAAAATTGGTTATTTAATTAAAATAAGATATTTTAATAATAAAAACGTTTTTAAAACTAAAACTTATCTTTTTATGTATTGTGAAATATTTTATTTAATAAGTATGTAAGTTTACATTAATTGTTTGGATTAAAAATTTGAAGAAAATGCATTGTCTTCTTTGTGTATGAGTAATTATATTATTTAAGTGTTGATTTTATTCCTTAGGCTAATATTAATTCTCTTTGATACTTGGGTCCAAAGCCCAATTAGCTAAAACCATAATTAAGAAGTGAGAAAAGAGAAATAACACAACTTGTACGTACACTTCCTATCTCCTTGTTCTTCTCAAAATACAACTTACAGTAAATCCATGGCTTCCTCTTCTAAAAATAAAAAATTTGCTTAATTTGATGAAATAAAAGAGAAGATCACCAAATAAAAAATTAGAGAAGCTAATAAAATATAATACTTAATCTATTTCATCAAAAAAATTAGATAACTGTTTGTAATCTTTTTCCTTATTCTTTGCATTTTCAGTTTCTAAGTTTATACAGGTTCTAGAGGCCTATTTCACCACCAAAGCTTTCATCTTTCAGCCAAAATTCGGGTATTTGCACAACTACAGCAATTTTATTTGTATAAGCTCACAATCTATCAAAAACAAAAGTGCTAAAGCTTGAAACTGTGTAAAAATAGTCTGTCTGTAGTTTTCTGTAATTGGTTTTTCTCTTGTTTATAACCAATTTCTGTTGCTACTTTGAAACCTTATAACTTGTGAATTCAGCAACGAAATGCTAATAAATTTATTGCATTTGGTAGCATGTATGTTGAAATCCATCTCTGTAAATTTTGGTTGAATTTTATAGTCATTTTCTATGTCAAACCTTTCTCTGAAAATCAGTTCGCACCCTGAAAACGACCTGGAAAAAATCGCGTATGTAGAAGTCGACACTCCTCTCCCTGGGTTGACATGCAGGTTGACCCATAGGACCCTTAGGTTGATAGGGAGGTCGACCTAAGGGGCGTAGAGGTCGACATCTAGGTCGACCTCCATGTCGATCTAGGTGATGGGCTTTTTGCAGCCCATTTCTGCTCCTTTTATGGTTTCTTTCGAGTCTTTTCTACTTGTTTTCTTGCCTTGTTTTGTATATTTCTGCATATATTCTTAGGTCATAATTTCTATTATTAGACTGGACAAATTTTGTAGATTTTAAAAATCAAATTTTTAATTATTTTCAATTTAATTTGAATTTAAATTCAAATATCGGTTTGAGTGATTTTTCTTGTTTTTATTCGTTTTCGAGCAAGGTTTTCTCCGAATCATTTTGAAATAATTTTTAAAAGTGATCGGCATTTCAAAATAATTATTATATAATATTTTGAAATATTTTCAAGTGTAAAATCTATTTATTCTCTATAATAAGGGAACTTTCAAATATGGGTTTTCAAATTGATTCGGAAATTTGTTTTCAAAGCTTGTTTTCCAAAGTAAAATATTTTATATATAAATTACACGTTTTTGCACATTTAGAACGAATGAGTAGGAGAATTAGACGATTTGGTAAAACATGTGGAAGAAGACATGCGTTTATCTAATCGTTTAATTCCCAACTTGTCTGTTTGAACATTTTGACCTTCGAGTCGAGTTTACCGATGAGATAAGGTAAACTTTTTACTAATTTGAGTGTGAAATTTACTAGCGGTTAGTAAACCATTTAGTACGAACGTATGGAATGGGATACACGTTAAAGATGTTTGGGTTTCTATCCGAAAGTTTGTGACACATTTGTCATTGCATCGTATTTGCCATTGCGGCGTATTTATCATTGTGGCGTATTTGTCATTGTGACGTTTTGCCTTCGGGAGAGGTACCTATTTGAGATAGTAGTACTTGGCAAGGATTCAGTCACATGCACCTGCAAACACTTTGGAGATGCTTTATTTGACTATTTTTCCTAGTGTATTGCCCCTTTCTGGAATTGGTCCTATGAACCTTTCGGGAATTCGAACTCTTGGGAGTTCTATTTTTGAGATTTGAGTCGCCTACACTAGCATTATTTGAGATTTGCCTTTTGGCGTTTATTTGGGATTATATTCTCCTATATTGGAGAGTTAGATTTGATTTCCTTGTGGCATATTTTTGAGATGGTGATTTCTTTATGATTTCTTTGAGTTTGTCGATATGGTGGGTTTGGGATTTCTCCTTTTTAGGAGTTATATTTTCCCTAAGCCACTATTTATGATTTGTGATATGTCGACGATACGAAGCTTGCTATATTTAGCGTTTTATGGATTTTCTTATCTCTTTTTGAGATTATAAGTTTGTGTAAGTTATATCATCCCATCACTTAAAGTAATCATACCATACTCATACTCATGCTTATACTCAGTATTGTTCCTTCTTGTTTAAGAAGAACATTACCCTTATCCTTATGCATCTATTACTACTTATCCTTGTAAACTGATATATTTAGCTAGACTGACCCGTGTATTTTATACTCGAGTCAGACTGAGGTGTTTCAAGTTAGGTACTCTTATGGACTTAGCATATTCTACTTCCGCATGGACTTATCTCCTAGCCCTTTTTGTTGTAGTCTTTTTGTTCTACTCTAATATGTATATTATTTTGATTTCTGTATATATTGTGGTCGTCATACCACTTATGATGTATTATTTGTATTGCATTTGGATGTATCAGTATATATGTATATATATCTGTTTGTTGTTATGTTATGTGTTATGCAATTGAGTTGTTGTATTTTGTTCTAATAGATCCTATAGCCACCTATGGCTTTATGTTAAGTATTTATTGGATGTGTCGATCCACTTGAATTAGAAAAAAATATAGAGCATTTATCTACTTATTCAATAGAAATTTAAGACAAGACTATAGATGGTTGCTCCTAACCAGCCCTATTCTCCGCATTAGCAGACGGTATTACCTACTAGCACTCTCTGTTAATGTGGGTCTCAAGATAGGGCTTCACATCTTGGTATCATATCTGAGTTCAGAACAAAATGTGATAAACACAAAACAAAAGCATATATTACAATACATCCAAATATAGTACAAGTAATACAAATCCCTTAATCATCGTGTCCTTTATCTTATCGTGTCCTTTAATATTAAAGTTTGGGATGTGTCTAGGAATATATTTTATTCCATAGTATTCCATAATTCAATTAATTGTATCTTATCTTAAGAGTAATCCTAATCGTGATTGTTTTGTTCGAGTCCTCATCAAGGCGGGTGCTTGACACCCATCCGTATCGAAGGAGTTTGTTAATGCTTTTGGATGTTTTTGTCTTGTTCTTTCGTGAGAATTGCGAGTCCTATTGAGGGGATCCGCAATATTTGACATGATGTATAAGGATTTGGGATTGTTGCTTGTAGCTTATCTTTTCATGCGAATTAGCACGCCATTTTCTATCTAGAGTTAGGAGTGTTTGGGATGAAGTGGCTTGCCTATTATCAAACCACATTCTGTGATTCGAAGAATTCTATATTAGGCATCCTTATTCGGCTAATTTGTTGCTTCCTGTCCTTTAGAATGTTAACGATGATTTTGAAGTCTCTGTATTCACTCTTGAGTTTCGAGATGTTGATGATATATCTCAAATTTCAGTTATTGTGGCTCTATTGATTTCTGTGAGTCCGCTCGGGTATGGCACCTAATCGGACCATCGAGTATTGTATTGACCTCTTTTCCTATTCTTAGCCATTTGGCTATCCTTCCACGAGGATGTCCACTAGGGAAATGATATGATTCATTGAATTTATTTGATATTGCCATTCTTACCCCTTTTGAGATATCCTCTTTGGATACTCACTTGTTGATATAATTTGTGGTATTACTTCACTCGAAATAATAATTTTTTGTTAATGTTACTTCTCCTCATTTGAAAATATATTTACCCTAGCTTTTATATCTCATCTTTCTCTTTTTAATCTATTGTGTGGCGCTAGGGTCATTCCTTAGTTTGACCCTACATTGATTTTTCATAAGCTACGAGTCACGTAGGATAGCGTTACTCTTACCGCATTCCACACTCGTTACTTGTCTTGTGAGTGGTTTGTTATACCATTCGAAATAATGAACACTTCAGTCTATTCCATCAATCTTTAGGATCAAGTATTCTAGGAATATCTCGATGAGCTCTATTTGTGTTCCTTGATTTTGAGATAAGTAATAAATTGTGTTTTCAAATCTTTCAAATTGAAGATAGGTTTCTAAGGAAAATTGGATTTTTTTTCTAGGAAAAACAAAGAATATTTTGAGTATTATATATGAGATATTTCTTTTTAAAGAAAATGAATTGTTGTACTGGATTTTCCATCTGGTGCTTTAAGAATTCTAATCGATGCGTTTGGCCAACGTTATCGATAGGAATTTCCTAAACGCTGTGATGAGACAGTCAGATATGGTAAATTGAGTTTTAATAAGTAAAGTTTGGAAATAATTAATATAGTGGAGTATTAATTTTTATTTTAAATGTTTAATGAAGCCATTGAACCATAGTGAGTGTTGGATGAGCGACGAGGCAGTTTTAATCATTTGATCAAGTCTACAACTCATCGATGAGGTCATTCACTATAAATAAATGGCGAGGCAATACCCTTATATTATTAGAAATTTTAGAAATTGAATATGGTAATTTGGGTAAGTAAAAGCGAATAATTCTAATTAAGGGGATGTCTTAATTAGAAGAAAATATTATTTGATGCTTTGTTTAATAAAATAATGCATTTAAGGTAAAAGAATACTGTGGTTTGGAAATCATAATATTAATTGAATATTTTAGTACAAGTTATTAATGATGACTATAAAATTTGTTTTGACACTTATTTATTTGAGTAACAGTAGTGGATAGATATAAAACTCTATCTTAAGAGAAAATAAAGAAGTGTTAGTTTAGAACATTTAGTGTAAATTTGTGAGCTAGTTTTTGTTTTAAACTAAATTGCATTAAAACTTATGGGTTTGAAATTGCAAAATTATTTTGAAAACAATTGAGTTAATTATCAACTTTAATCAATTTTATGTTGATAATTAGATGGAAATTTAAATTTTTGTGACGAGTGGAAATGTGAACTTGGATTGTTTGATAAATGAACAATTCATGTAGTGTAATCATTTTGAATTTTGAGAATAATTTTAGACTTTATATTTATATCCTAAAATTTATTTTGGTGGATAATCAATAATCATCTCATGATAATGAAAGAGATTAGTTATCTCTTCCAAAATGAGTTTGCATAATTAATTTTTTTAAGGCTAGATTTTGGAAAGTAATGAAAATATTTCTACTTAATAAAATATTTTATGATGATTACACAAAGTTAATCATAATTTTGTATGTCTTTGCTTTCCAGGTAAAGAGAAGATCGTTTAATACATTATTTGGCAACAAGCTTGTTGAAAATGTAGTTTGACATTTAAAATGGTTTGTGAAAATTTCAAATTTCAAATTGATTCAAAAGCTGAAATTTTGTTTGGAAAAATGCTGTACTAAAACAGCAATACCTTAAGATTTATAACTCCAAATGAGTTCAATCTTTTTGAAGGTGAAAGATCTTTCAGTAAGCTATAAAGTTTCTTTTTACCACTTTAAAATATTTTGCCTTTTACTGGTCTAAAAAAAGATTTGAAAGTGGATAGGCACTTCTGCCCTATTACAAAAGTCTCTAAGATTAAGTTTAAAGTAAATTGAACATAACTTTCAAACCGTAAATCCAATTTTGATGACCGTTATATTATTAGAAAGCTTAGACTTAGTATAACACATTTCATTTTATATGAAATTTCGTATTTTGTTGTTTTCTGGGTCAAAATATGTCTTCTTTACAGTAGGTCTGAAATGAAATTAATCTATTTTTCCCTTAATAGTTAAGTATAGCACTTCTTATTTATGAACTATTATCATCTATTTGAGTTATGTACAGGTGAAAGATGATAGTTGAAATATACATTTTGAGCAAAAAGATTATTTATAAGATTGTGCAAACTCGCTTTAAAATGCTAAAAAGGAAGGTATGTTTTCAGATTAATTTTAAGAGTTAAATGATGGTATATATTGTGTTTCCGACCTAATGGTCGATGTATATTATATAAATCATTTTTATAATATTTTATACGGCCCTCCATACAAAGGAGACTCTATCGATTTTTTTGGAAATTTTAACACTTAGAAAATTTGAGAAACATATGTGAAAATATATGTTAGCAATTAAAATTTATGGAAGAATTAGAGAATAAACAACTTAGACTTAAATAAAGAGTAATGAAGTTAAATTTAAAAATCCAAGTAAGAAGCTTTATAAATTGAGAATTTTAAATCTTGGAGATAATGGGTTGGAAAACTTTAAGAATATTTGACTAGTAAGAGAGAGTTTAAAAATCTATTCCTTGAGTCTTAACTTTTCCTTGTGCAATTGTTTTAGGACTTGCAAATATGCGGTCGGATGATTTTGGTGGTATTAGAAAAAAAAACACCTACCTCTTATTGGGTTTTCTTTTCATAATAGTTGTCAGTCTAATATTGGTATGACTCCCTTCATAGTGTTATACGTAAAGTCATATAGATTATCATCTTGTGGATTGGAGTTTGGGATAAACTTGTGACTTAATCTCGGCTCTGTTCGTGAAGCTTCTTAGAAATCGATCTCACCCGATTTATCTATTGCGTAACATCCTATCCATGCTTTGCTTCGAAGGTGAAACACCTTCAAATTGGGACGTTTTGCTCACAGAAATTCAATGGTCCGCAAATCCCAGTAATTCCACTTGGGAAACCATAGAATTAATCGAGCAATCTTATCTTGGTTTTCTATCATCTTGTGTTGAGGGTAAGAAATTTTAAGCTCGAGCTTATCTATCTTCTTTTGCTTGATGAAATTAATATGTTGAATGCAAACTCTTTTCTAGAAATTGCGAGGGTGCAATTTTTATAAGGGAGGAGTCTGTGAAAACCCTGATTTTGGTGATTACCTATAAATATTAAATTATAACGAAGTTATAATTCAATATTGTGAATTAAAATAAATTGGAGATTTAATTGTTTATTTTAAATAAACAATGAATTTTGAAAATAAAATGTGAAAATAAAGTTTCGGAGAAGCTTTATCATGTTTGTTTGTGAGAATAATGAGCCGAAAATGGTTTTATTTTGGTGAGAATGCAATAATTTTATTCATTATTGCCAATTACTTCTTTTAATAATTTTCGAAAAGTATTTGATTTTTTAAATGTTTTTTATTTAAATAAAAAGGTGAAATTGGTTTAAAAATGAGATTTGGTATAAAGTTGAGTTTAAAATAGTTTGTTATAATTTATTACATAAGAAAATAATTTTTGAAGTCAAAAATAAGATTTTATGTAATTATTTGTGTAAAAATTGGTTATTTAACTAAAATAAGATATTTTAATAATAAGAACATTTTTAGAAATAAAAATTATCTTTTAATATAGTGTAAAATATTTTATTTAATATGTATGTAAGTTTACATTAATTGTTTGGATTAAATTTTTTGAAGAAAATGCATTGTCTTCTTTGTGTATGAGTAATTATATTGTTTAAGTGTTGATTTTATTCCTTAGGCTAAAATTAATTCTCTTTAATACTTGGGTCCAAAGCCCACTTAGCATAAAACCAAAATTAATAAGTAAGAAAAGATAAATAACACAACCTGTACGTACACTTCATATCTCCTTCTTCTTCTTAAAATACAACTTATAGTAAATCCATGGCTTCCTCTTTTAAAAATTAAAACTTTGCTTAATTTTGCTGAAATTAAAGAGAAAATCACCAAAGAAAAATTAAGAAGGTAATCAAATCCAATATTTAATCAATTTCATCAAAAAATTTAGTGTCTATAATTTTTTTCCTTCTTCTTTGCATGTTCTGTTTCAAAGTTTATAAAGGTCCTAGAGGCCTATTTCACCACCAAAGCTTCCATCGTTCAGCCAAAATCCAGATATTTGCAAAACTATAGCTACGTGAGTTGTATATGCTAACAATCTATCTAGAATAATAGTGCCAAAGCCGGAAACTGTGTAAAATTAGCCTATATCTGTAGTTTTCTGTAGTTGTTTTTTCTCCTGTTTATAACCAGTTTCTGTTGCTACTTTGAAACCTTATAACTTGTGAATGCTGCAACGAAATGCTACCGGATTTCTTGCATGTGGTAGCTTGCATGTTGAAATCCATCTCTATATATTTGAATTTTATAGTCATTTGCTATGTCAAACCATGCTCTGAAAATCAATTTGCCGCCTGAAAACGACCTTGAACAAATCGCGTATGAAAAACTCTACATTCCTCTCCCTAGTTCGACACGCGGGTCGACCCATAGGACCCTTAGGTTGACTAGTAGGTCGACCTAAAGGGCATAGAGGTTGACCTCCAGGTCGACCTCCATGTCGGCCTGGGTGATGGGCTTTTGCAGCCCATTTCTGCTCCCTTTTTGGTTGTTTTCGAATCTTTTCTGCTTGTTTTCTTGCCTTGTTTTGTGATATTTCAACAATATATTCTTAGGCCATATGGTATATTATTAGACAGCCAAATTTTGGAGATTTGAAAATTCAAATTTTTGACTTTTTTGAATTTAAATTCGAATATCGGTTTGAGTGATTTTTCCGTTTTTATTCATTTTCGAGCATGGTATTCTCCGAATCTTTTTGAAATGATTTTTAAAAGTAATGGGCATTTCGAAATAATTATTATATGATATTTTGAAATATTTTCAAGTGTAAAATCTATTTATTCTCTATAATAAGGGAACTTTCAAATATGGGTTTTCAAAATAAATTCGGAAATTTGTTTTCAAAGTTTGTTTTCCAAAGTAAATTATTTTAAATATAAGTTACATGTTTTTGCACATTTTGAGCGAATGAGAAGGAAAATCAAATAGTTTGGTAAAACGTGGTACGGAACACATGCATTTATCTTGTCGGTTAGTTCCCAACTCGTCCATTTGACCATTTTGACCTTCGAATCGGGTTTACCGATGAGATGAGGTAAACTTTTTACTGCTTTGAGTGTAAAATTACAAGTGGCTAGTAAACCGTTTAGTGTGAACATGTGGTATGAGACACACGTTAACACTATTGGGGTTTCTGTTTGAGAGTTTTTGACACATTTGCCTTTGCGGCATGCCAGTACTACACCTTCGAGTCATCGCTATTGCGGCGTTTGCCATTGTGGCGTATTTGTCTTCGAGATGTTTTTCACTGCGGCATTTGCCATTGCGGCATTTGCCATTGCAACGTATTTGTCTTTGAGACGTTTTCCATTGTGGCATATTTTCCATTGCGGCGTATATGTCATTATGACATTTTGACTTCGGGCGAGGTACCTATTTAAGATAACAGTACTTGGCAAGGCATCAGTCACATGCACGTGCAAACACTTTTGAGATGTTTTTTTTTTGACTATTTTCCCTAGTGTATCGCCCATTTCCGGAATTGGTCCTTTGAACCATTCGATATATAATTGTGGTGATTGCCTTTCGGGAATCCGAACTCTTAGGAGTTCTATTTTTGAGATTTGAGTTGCCTACACAGGCTTTATTTGAGATTTGCCTTTTGGCGTTTATTTGGGATTATATTCTCCTATGTTGGAGAGTTATATTTGATTGCCTTATGGCGTATTTTTGAGATGGTGATTTCTTTGAGATTTCTTTGAATTTTCCAATATGGCGGGTCTGAAATTTCTCCTTTTTAGGATTGTATTTTCCTAAGCCACTATTGATGACTTGTGATGTGCCGATGGTACGAGGCTTTCTATATTTAGCGTTTTATGGATTGTTTTACCTCTTTTTTAGATTATATGTTTGTGTAAGTGATATCACCCCATCACTTAAAGTAACCATACCATATTTATACTCATGCTTATACTTTGTATTGTTTCTTCTTGTTTAAGAAGAACATTACCATTATCCTTATGCATCTATTATTTCTTATCCTTATAAGCTAGTATGTTTAGCTAGACTGACCCGTGTATTTTATACTCAGGTCAGACCGAGGTGTTTCAGGTTAGCTACCCTTATGGACTTGGCCTATTCTGCTTCCACATGGACTTATCTCCTAGCCCTTTTTGCTGTAGTCATTTTTTCATCACTATGATATGTATATTACTTTGACTCATGTGTATATTGTGGTCGTTATACCACTTATGATCTATTATTTGTATTGTATTGGGATGTATCAGTGTGTGTGTGTGTGTGTGTGTGTGTGTGTTTGTGTGTGTGTGTGTGTGTATAAATATGTTTATTGTTCTGTGATGTGTTATGCATTTGAATTGTTGTATTTTTTTCTGATAGACCGTATAGCCACCTATAGTTTTATGTTAAGTATTTATTGGATATGTCGATCCACTTGAATTAGAAAAAAAATATAGAGCATTTATTGACGTATTCAATAGAAATTTAAGAAAAGGCTATAGATGGTCATTCCTAACCAGCCCTATTCTCCGCATTAGTTGATGGTATTACCCAGTAATACTCTCTGTTAATGTGGGTCTTAGGGTGGGGTGTCGCACTTCCTTCGGAATAGAGCAACTCACACTAAGAATTTCCTTATAGTCAAGATATCTATAGGAATGGTTATTTTACCCTGACTTACTTTGTGCTCATCTTTTCTTATTGACATGTTTTTACGCAGCCTTGTGTATTTTGTCTTGGACTTTATGTTGTGTAGTCTTATGCTTTTAAGGGATTGACTCGTTGTCTTTCGATGTATGATGTCCTCAATAAGAACTTGTTGTTGTGCAGTCCTTTGATTGATTTGATATTTATTCACCATATTTGAGATGATTGCCGATGTTGGGGATGTGATGACTTTATGACATCGTGCTTATTTATTGGATGTTTATTTGATGAGATCTTTGCATATTATATAGTGTTTACTATATCCTTGAGTTATTTTCTTGCATATTATTGTGATCTCACCCAATTTTATTTAAAGATGGTCTAACTCGTTTATTTTTATAAACACTCGAGTCAGACCGAGACTTGACTGGTATTGGGATTCAATGACCTTAGTTGTTCGGCTAGCTTAGGGGATATATATATACACATCTAATATATATATATATATATATATATATATATATATATATTAGATGTATCATTTTATTCTAGTCCTTTTATATATGTCATGTATGACTTTTGTATGAGAGTTAGTGACTTGTGGTGTATATTTTATACTTGCCTACATTTTGGATTTGTATTTATATGTGTAGGCTTAGTGTTCCCTTTTGTGGAATTACTCCACATAATATATTTTGCTTGTATTATATTTTCCACAGTAATCTATAATTCTTTTCACTCTATTTTATGTAATAAATCGTTCTAATTTATATTAGCCAATGTGTCTATTGGTTTGTGCCAAGACTGTCCATGCCATTATAATCCTTCAAACAAAAAGGTAAATTCGTAATAGTGTTAGTGTAATGACCCAGAACTTGACCGCTTTAAAATATTTTATTTAGAATGATCTTAAATATGAAATATAAAAGGTTTAATGATTTAAATCATATTGGTAGGAGTTGAAAATAGAAATAAACATAAAAATAATAACTTTTGCTTATATCGACAAAAGTGACAAAATGCTAATTTCAAAAAAGTAAGTTTTAATGGTTAAATAAATTATTTTAACTCATTTATGACTGATTAAATTTTTAAATAATATTATACAAATTAATTTCTAAATTTGGTTTACATAAATAAATAGTTTAACTAAAATGTCAAAATGTGACCGTAAAATGCTTTCTCGAAATTCAATGTTCTATTCAAAGTAAGTTGTCGCAACGTTGTTGCACCTTTGTTAACATGTTTTAACATATATATTACACATTTATTAACTAAACATGTTTACTTTTACTAATTATAATTAGAAAAATTCTAGAACATCATTAAGAAAAGTATGTAAGTTTAAGAAAAGTCAAAAGTAAACATCAAATCCAAATCACATCAAAATCCAACAAAATAATTACTTTACTTTACTTAATCAAGTGACTAAGACATAAAGTAAGAAGTGAAAGGATGATGTTAAGTGTTTAAAAGTGGATTTTTCTTTAGGTTGAAATAAGGATAGTTTGGTAAATTGGTAAGAGGTTATTTTGGTAAATTACCAATTCTTTTTTTATAAATATCCACCTCCTTCGTCACTTTCATTCACATTTCTTCTTCTTATTTTCTCAAGCTTCTTCATCTTCTACCTTTCCTCTTTAATGGATTCCAAGCCATATGAAAAAATTAGAAAGAAATAATGTCAAATTATTTACACAAAATATTTATAAAAAAATCAATGTCCATTCTCTTCAAATCAAACTCCTCTTTTCTCCATATTTCACCCCTTCTTCTCTCGGCCATATCTTCTTCAAAACTGAGTCAAAATAAAATTATATTTTATCATGTATTTTTCCAGTAGCTACAACTTTAATATTGACCACTTTGTCTCTTTCTAAATTTAACCATGTCAAAAATCCACTTCTTTCCAGTGCATTCTCTGGCCCAGTTTTTAAGCCAGAGAATAGCCCATTTTGTTTCGATCATATCTTGATAATAGCAGATCCAAATTGAAAAATTATTTTTTCAAACCATATAAAATTATAGTGGTTAAAATTTTTAGGTTGATCACTTCAAGTTTTGAGGTTTGTTGTACCTTAAACTCAACTGTTTTCATTGCATTTTTGGGCTTCATTTTTGTCAATCCGACAATACCCTCTCTTTTTTTGATCCTAACTTCCTTATAACTTGTCGAAATCTAGTGTTTATTTTTTAAATTCAAGAGAGAAGAAATTTCAAAAACTTCATGGTAAACCACTTTTTCAAATTTTGTGAGTTAGAGGGTCAAAATATAGAAAGAAAATGACCTATTTTTCAGGTCTAATTTTGAGAATTCAAGGTCAAAGCTCCACCACTTCTTCTCCATACTTTCGGCCAACCTCCATCTCAAGCCTTGCAAAGCACTTGGAAGGAGAAATTTGATTTGGTTTCCAATCATGGTAGAAAGTATGGTTTAGATCGTAATTTCATTGCCTTAAAGTTTGACGGAGTAGAATCCAAAGTGAGTTATTTCTTCCTTTAAGTTCGTTAAAAACATTGCTAAGTTGAAGGAACATTAAATTTTAAGTGTTGTTTGAAAATCCTTGTTGAATGCTTGTTTACTTTGTTTGATAAAAAATGGTTTTATTTTCTTGTTTGACTATTTGGATGGTTAATTGAATATTTTAAAATTTAGAAGTTAAATACTTAATGTTGTATGCGGAAATGACTAGTATAGGTGTTTCGTCTGTGAGATCCAAGGAGACTTGGGCGAGGGACGAAACAAGTCGAAGGAAAAGCTCGGATGCTCCAAAATAAATATCAAATTGTTTTAACTCAAGATAAAATTAAACTTGTTATATATATTTAATAGAATGAAGCGTTGATTTATCATTTATTGTTGTGTTTATTTTGTTAACTGATTGTTTGGTTGTTTGGATTGCGCTCAACCAGTTTATGAGCACTGATTATTGTTTATAGATTGTTGACTTTGCTCAACCAGTTTATGAGAAATTAATTATCCATATGCATGGGCTGGGTTGAAAATAATTGTTGGAAAACACCTTGTGATTTATTTCACGATTTGACTATAAGCTGTTTAGTAATAATATTTGGTTCACTTCAATTTACTGAATTGCTCTGAAACTTATTTTTCAAATGAAAATGTTATTAAATGTTTCCCCTTTAAAAGAAAAAGAAATGTTTGGTAATGAATATTTTGAAGTTATATTATATAAAAGTGATTTATATAAGAATGGTTTAATAAAACGTTTTTTGAAACGGAAAGAATTTCGAAGAATAAACCTGATGGTTTTAAGATGATTTTTGAACGGAATTGGAAAATGAAAATTATTATAGATTTGAAAGTACTTGTGAATATTAGTGTGAAATAATTTATCGCTTTCAGATATAAAATAACTTGTTATGATACCGATGATTCGGGTAACCCATAACTAAAAAGGAGGCACATGTTTTTGGTATAATCCGCTCTTGGAATAGAGGGATATATTTATTTATTTATTGTTTTTATTATAGTATTTGGGATTTTTGACATTGTTAAGTTTAGAATGAGACAAAGTGGTCAGCATGAAAGTCTTAGCCACTGAAAAAATACATGATTTAAAAAAATTGTATTTTGATTCTGTTTTGAAGAAGTTATGGCCGAGAGAAAAAGATGTAAAATATGAAGAAAAGGGGAGTTTGACTTGAAGATAATGAAAATTGATTTCTTTTGAATATTTTTTAAATATTTTGATATTATTTCTTTCTAATTTTTTTCTATGGCGTGGAAGCCATCAAAGAAGAGAGGAAGAAGATGAAGAAGCTTGAAAAAGGAAGAAGAAGAAAAGTGAATGAAAGTGAATAAGAAGGTAGGTATTTATAGAAAAAGTAAAAAGTGGTAATTTATCAAAATAACCTCTTACCAAATTACCAAACTATCCTTACTTCAACCAAAAGCATACTCCACTTTTTTAACAATTAATATCATCCTTTCACTTCTTACTTTATGTCTTAGTCACTTAAGATTAAGTAAAGAAAAGTAACTATTTTGTTGGATTTTGATGCGATTTGGGTTTGATGTTTACTTTTGACTTTTCTTAAACTTACTTACTTTTCTTAATGATGTTCTAGAAATTTTCTAATTATATTTAGTAAAAGTAAACATGCTTAGTTATTAAATGTGTACTATATATGTTAAAACATGTTAACAAAGGTGCAACAATGTTGCGATAACTTATTTTGAACAGAACGTGAATTTCGACAAAACGTTTTACGGTCACATTTTGATGTTTTAGTTATACTATTTATTTATGTAAACCAAATTTAAAAATAAATTTATATAGTAATGTTTAAAAATATAAACACTCGTAAACAATTAAGATAATTTATTTAAGCATTGAAATTTACTTTTCTGAAATTAGCATTTTGTCACTTTTGTTAATATAAGCAAATGTTACTATTTTTATATATATTTCTACTTTCAAATCCTATATAATATTATTTAAATCATAAAACCTTATATATTTTATATTTAAAATCACTCTAAATAATATATTTTAAGGCGGTCAAATTTTGGGTCATTACAGTTGGCCCAAGGGAATAAATATGGTTGGTCACTCCTATCCAACATTATTTTCCATATTACTCAACAATATTACTTGTAATATTCTTGAGTAATATAAGTATAAAGGTGGAGCATCACAGACTAGTAACTGAGCCAAGGTTCAAAACTGGATATTTGAGACACCAATCTTGGCCTAGACAGACTTAGAGTCCCGTCTCTTAAGTGTACATGGTAGTGTTTAGAATTTATTCCTTAAAAAGAATGGAAATATCGATGATTGCTTAGGAATAATCATCGGGACATATTTGTAATATTTTTGTGTTACTCTATAAATTATTATTATGAAACTTTTGCTAACATTTAGAACTCACTTTTGTTAAAAATGGAATTTAATGGCTAGTGTAGCTAGACCTTAGATGGCTTGCAATTGAATTGTCGTGTCCTGATCCATCAGGGATTAGAGTTGCACAGTGAAAGTTTATTGACTGGCTTCCATTGAGAACATTAATTTGTTTGTCTTATATATGTTTGATTGTTGATGAATGCTCATTGTTTAAATTTTTTAGTAACAATTTAAAATTTATATCGAGTAGGAATCAACACTTGAGAGTTTGAAAACTACTCGATATTAACAATAAGACCTTGCGGTGTCTTTAGTGGTGTAAGTATGACATAGGATATTGAAAGTTCGATTTTTGTATAGATTAGAATATTAATTCATATGTATGATTAATTAAATACTAATTAAAATTTGATGGTTGCTTGATGTATGCATGAATGAATGGGTGTATTACTAAATTTTTATTAGTGATGTATTAGTTGAGTATAATATAAAGGTTAATTGTAAGTATTTTAACGAAAGCAAGAATCCATTTAAATTAAAAATCTCTTTGATAAAGAATATACGTATATGGGGTATTCGATAATGCTTAATATAAGTAAGCTAATATTTTGTAAAGGTAAGATTATTAAAGGATATATGTATATTATATTTAAAGAAATTTATGGAAATATATTTTGTGTCAAATTGCCCATTGAGTGCTTTAAGAATTTTGAACGTGGCATTCATCCAACATTATCGATGGGAATTCCTAAATACTAGAACGAGACATTTGAACATAGTGTTTTGAGTAATAAAATAATGCTTTGAGTTATAATATTCTAAAAGTATTATAATATTTTGAGATTATTATAAATGATTATGAAAATGTTATAAATAATATTTAAGATAGCAAATAAATTTTTGAAGTGAGTTGAATATTATTAAAAATGAAATGAATGTATTGGAAAATGCACACACATGTAATAATTTTGGAGGAATATGTCTTGAAGATAAATAATATTTTTTAGAAAAATAATGAGCTATATATATATATATATATATATTATTGATGAAAGTATCATATGAAGTTTTGATAATAATGTAGGATGGTTGACGTGAAAATGAATATTAATTAAAAGGTATTTTAGTAAGTATTTTGATGTAAGAACATAATTATTAATTTTTGTATAAAAATTAATTATCTTGAATATGACAAAGATACTTTATAAAATTGAATAAAGATGTCGTTACAACCGTGAAGCATTAATGATAGTTGAGATCAATGGCGAGGCGATAATAAAACTATATATATATATATATATATATATAATTTCTATACATATATACTAGCATATTTTATAAACCTATCAATTCTATAGGGCTTTATACAACTACATATATTTATCCAAGTTGATATCAATTTCAAGTTATGGCTTATTATATCCATGAAAAAATACATATATAGTTGAGTAATAAAAGGTTTATGAGCTTAAAAGAAAAGGTATAAAAAGACATAAAATATTATGAAAAGCAATCCATCGGTTTGAAAATTCCAAACCTAAGTTTTATAAATGATTACTTCTCTCTCTCTTTATATATATGTACATACATACATACATACATACATACATACACTGAGATTGGCCTTCGGGCGGTTTATCCTTCTTTATTGGTTTCCTATTGACTTTTGAGTTATTGCTTTCATGCAAATTATTCTTTCTAAGTAATAAGGAATACAATTAAACAGTTTGGTAGTAACGAGTTGTTTGGGACATTCGATATCATGTCACTATATATGACTTGTTATGTAGAATATTAAGTGAATGGAGTTTACTAACTTGTACTACATACTCTAGCAACCCCAAGTGGAATGGGACACGCAGCGTTACTTTAGTGAATACTATTTGAAGAGTACGTAACACTTATGATTAAATAGTATCTTAGGGAAACTTTGCTATTTCCATAGTTTGCCATGTTCGTTAGTGCATTTTTTTGCTTGACCTTGTAGGCTAATAACTACTCTAGTAGCTGACTGCAGTGGTCGCACCCCGAGTCATGGTATCTTTGTTAGTTATTAGCCCAATATTACAAAAGCCAACAGTTAGTACCACGAGCACACATCGTGATATGAGGTTTATATATGACACAACTGTAGGATTTTATCAGTATTAGTCCTTCTTGAACTTCCAGAGCATGTCTTGTAAGATTTCTCTTGGAATAGAACAACACACACTAAGCATTCCCTTATAGCCAAAATATTTATAGGATCTATTATTTTACCCCAGTTTACTCCATGCTAGTCTTCTCTTGTTGAATGGTTTTTATGCGCTCTTATGTATTTTGTCTTGGACTTGCTATCATCATTACAACAAAATTATCCTTTTACAATGCACATTTTACAACAGGCCTAATAAAACCATCATAATAGATACAATTTACAACGGTTTTCTTAAGCCCATTGTTATAGGTGCAATTTTTCATCTTCAAGTATACCTAGTACAACCTTGTCAACTAGCTTGTTGTAATATGGTCCTGTTACAAAAAATTTCGGTCCATTATAATAAATACTAATCCTTAGCTCTATTACAATGGTGTTGCCCCGTTGTAATATAGATCGATTACAACGGTTTTTGATACGTTGTAATAAAATCCTATTACAATGCTTTTCAGCCTATTGCATCAGATATCAGTTTATAGCTCTATATTCCTGTTGTAATAGATGTCTATTACAACTATTTTCTTCTGCCCGTAGTGATTGATGACAATTTTCAACAATACTTATCAGCTAACGTCATTGCCTTCGATTAGTTTAGACATGCAATAGGATTTAATCAGTATTCCAATAGATTAAATTTTACTTTCCATTTATTAGTACGTAACTATATACAATGTTTTTAAAAAGAAAATACAAAATTAAGAAACTCGCGTTTTATAGAAAATTTTAGAAGAAATTTTTGTTTGCTTATAAATAATTTATAACAAATTGCAGTCAATTTTTAAAAGAAATTAAATAATTAGTTTTAATAATCAATAATTAATATTTAGTATTTAATAATTACTAACAAATACTTAATAATTAATATTATATAGTTAAAAATTAAAAATTAATATTTAATAATTAGTAAATAATAGTTAATAATTAAATATTATTAATTATTAATTACAATTAAATTTTAATATTTAATTATAATTAATGATTAATATATAATTAAGATTGATATTTAATAATTAACCACTAATAAACAACTAATATTTAGTAACTAAGAAGTAAAATTTATTATTTTACATTTAATCATTCAAATTAATAATAATATTCAATATTTCAACAAAATACTAAAAAATTAAATTTTGAAATAAATTTAAATAATTCATAAAGTTTAGAAACAAAATTTTGAAACTTTAAAATCAAATCTAAAAATTTATAATAGTGTTTTTCATTACTTCGATTTGCTTATTTTTTAAATTAACATTTAGCACAATAGGTCCCCTCCTTCTTCACCCTCCGTTCATTGAACATATGTCAGTTTTTATTATAAAAAAATTTCAAAATTCGAAAAATATAAAATAGTGTAACTGTCTTCATTAACATGTGCAATTTTTTATTTTGGTTCTAAACAAAATTTTGTTTTGCCTCGTAACCTAAAAATTTGGCTTCACGCTTGTTTTCCATTCTAAAATCATCACTTCACCTAGAGCCCAGGCTTCATCACTTCCCCAAATCAAATTTCTTTGAAAATCTTGACCATCTCTTCACTTCTCGTCCCTAATCAACTCCAATGGAACGATGAACGACAGAACTTCGCCAACCTTTGGCCATCCTAGCCCCACCTCCTCTCCGTCCATCACCCATCGTCGTTCGATTTTTGCCTATTGTTGTACATCGCCCATCATCGTTCGTTGTTTGCCCATGGTTGTCCATCGCCTATCGCTGTTCGGCTTAGCCCCATCTTCATGCAAAGGTGATTGTTTTATTCCATGCAAATTCAAACCGACCTATACATACCTCGACCAACTCGATGTCCACTAGCGATGATCAACGTTGCGACCCACCGTGTTTGATCAGGATCTAGCAACCTCCTCGTGACTTTTTTAAGAAGAAACCAGGTACCCTTATGCACTTATATCTAACTACCTACAATGCTTGGGTTCTAGTTATCATTTTTTGATTTTATTTTTATATGTTGATATAATTATTTAATACTTTTAAAATGTTGGTAATTGGAGATTAAATCCATTATGTTTGAACCCACTCATTTACTCGATGCAAATAATTTTTTCCAGTTACATTTTAAGTCTTAAGTATTTCAAGTTTGTATTACTTCACTTTGTACCATCAACTGAAATAATTCTTTTATTAATTGATTTATCAAAATAGATATACTACATGATATGAATTAAATTTGGTTTTTATTTGGATAAATATTAACTTGTGTGTGTATCTCACTATCATAATTTCTTTTGGTTTTATATAGTATAATTATTATTATAATAATTTTCATAACTATTTACATATGTACAATCTAAAATTTGAAAATTTTAGATTTCTATTGACAGTCATAAGATTCAAACATGAGGCCATATCTTTGAACTGAAAACTTTCTTCTTCATGTTCAAGTGCACTCTTCCTACTAGTTTTCAGTCTTGTTTGAATATCATTGCTATTCTACGTTTTAAGTTATGTTTGGGTTAATTTTTATCATCATTTATTTTCTTTGTTATTTAGTTTGAAAATAATGCTCTTGCTAGTGTTGAGCGCTCATAATTTAATGTTATATTTAAGTTAGGCTAAAGGTAAGGTTTGAATGTTCAAAATAGGAATTAAGTTTTTGATCCAATGCTGACAACTAAAACTTATTCAATATGTCAAAAGTTGATAACAGGTCACGATTTCTGTTTCATTTGTTTGCCTGATGATTGATGGTATGCAGCCGCCGTTGTATGGCTTTTCTTGACCTTTAAGGAGTGATAAGGATGTACTGGATATTGAACTAATTAGACTTTGATGATAGATGTAAAATAATTTTAAGATATTGGACATTGTTATTGGTGCAAATGTACTACAAATTGTTTTGAGCTTTTCCTCTTTCTTTAGGTTATCTAATGAAGCATTGTCCTACAGATGGAAAGTCAAAATATGATTTCAAAAGAATGAAACCTATAATTAGCTTCCTTAAAAGGATATCCATTGGAAAAACTACAGTGTTTCAGCCTAATAAGTAAGTACTTCATTATCTATCTTTTTGTTTCTGATCAGTTTCAGACTATTCTTCTGGTTATTTTTACTGTTTGGGAGGTAAACTGCAGCTCAAATTCATTTCACTTGATTGAGTTTTTTAATCATAATTCATATGAGTTCCTATTATTTATTATTGTCATTTTCCTTTCATGCATACTGCAGTATGAACTTTAGAGGAGGAAGAACCATTCACTCATGTAACTAAATTTGAAAGTTATCTCCTTTAAGTGTACATCAACTTCATTATTTCTGTGTTATCATCTTTTCACTCTTCGGTTTTTCTTTGATTTCTTCGTTAGGATGCATACAAATATGTGTAGTTGATGACAACCTCAAATTTTTTTTCTTTTGGTTGTGAAATGTTTTCTGACACATAGTTACATAGCATCCAGTGATATTTGCTTCATTTTACATTAAAAGATTGGTTTTGAGCAGATATAAATTTGCATTTTGCTTCATTTCACATTAAAAGATTGGTTTTGAGTAGATATAAATTTGCATTACTTGCAAGTCGGTTGTCCTATAATCTGGATTATATGTATTAATTATATTTAGAAGTTACATAAAAAGGTTTGTATGAACATGCAGTTGTTGAAAGAGATGATGTTTGGGTTCTAGTTGCTAATGTTCAAAGGTCAAGGTGTACGAAAAGTTAAACAAATCTTATACTCGTTATATTTTCATTGTACTTTTAGGTATATATATTTCTTTTATAATTTATGTATTATAAAAGACTAAGAATACATGAATCCTCTTGGCATTTAAAAATATAAATCTTTTTGTTATGTTCAGTAGATATGAATGAATATGTTTATTATTTATACAATATTTTGGTTTAAATAGCAAACTAATTTTAAATTTATGAGTACAATATACTCGTATTTTTTTCTTATATGAACTTTTTTTAAAAACAGGCGAAAAAGGCTGTAGAAGATACTATTGCAACGGGCTTTTATCATTGTAAAAGACCTTATTGCAACGGGCTTTTACCGTTGTAAAAGACCTTATTGCAATGGCTTTAGACCATTGTAAAAAATGTTTATTACAATGATTTTAAAATATTGTGAAATCTTTTGGGTCTATTACAACATCGCATAATACAACGGGCATTGGCCCATTGCGAAACCCACATTACAACGGGCATTGCCCGTTGTAAAAGGGGTATTTTGTTGTAGTGCATGCAGTCTTATGCTTTTGAAGGATTGATTCACTATCATGCAATATATGACGTCCTCAATAATGACTTGCCGTCGTGCGATCATTTGATTGATTTGATATTTATTCACCATAATTTGAGATGATTACTAATGTTAGGCATGCGATGACTTATGACATGGTGCTTATTCATGAGATGTCTATTTGACGATATCTTTGCATATATTATATAGTGTTTTTTATATCCTTTAGTTATTTGCATGCATATTATTGTGATCTCACCCAGTTTTGTTAAGAGATGGTCTGACCTGTTTATTTATAAATATTCAGGTTGGATCGAGACGTGACAAGCATTAGGATTTAGAGGAGTTAGACGTTGGCCTTGCTTTATGTATGTATGTATGTATGTATGTATGTATGTATGTATGTATGTATTAGATGTATCATTTTATTCTAGTCCTAGTATATATGTCTTGTGTGACTCTTGTATGAGACTAGTGACTCATGGTGTATATTTTGTACTTGTCTAGCTTTTGGACTTGTATGTATATATATGAGTTCAGTATTCCCTTTTGTATACTCACTCTACGTAACATATTTGGCTTGTATTATATTTTCCACCATGGTCTGTAATTTTGTGTAGTATATTGTTGTGGCTTGTATTAGCCAACGCGTTTATTGCTTGATGCCGAGACTATTTTCGCCATTATGTTCCTTCAAACAAAAAGGTAAGTATATGACAGTATTAGCCCAAGGGAATAAATATGGTTTGTTTCTCCTATCGAGCTTTATTCTCTGTATTACTCGACAATAGTACTTGGTAATATTCTTAGGTAATACGGGTATCAAGGTAGGGCATCACAACTATTTTTAATTTTGGATTTCCATGCAAATGTACATGGCACATGTATTTAAAAGATAACGAATTTGGAAAATGAAGTTAACATATAAATAGAAGATAAATTTAGGTTGTTTTCTATGCTTTAAAAAATAACAAAAGCATGAAAAATAGTCCACCTCCTCCTCCGTCTCTCTGTCGCTGTGATTGAGGACGTTATAGCAATGGTAAATTTATCATTACCATATAAATACTAAAAAATTTGTAAACAATATTGAACTGCCAGTTTACCAATTCTACCAGTATGGTAATGGTAAATTTACTATTTTTAATGGTAAATGTAGTGGTAAAGAAATGTCAAACTAAGTGGTAATGGTTAATCAGCACTCGTTATTTCTCCACTACCTTAATTACTTCTATCCACGAAAATTTAAGAAGAAGCTTGTAGTATTATTTATGATGAAATTTCAATTTAATTTTATTAACTTCAACGTTTAAGATAACTACAATTATTATTTCATATCGTTGTAAATAATTGTGATTGTTATCCAGCCTTTTAACCTGGCAGTATTTGGACAGATTGGACAGGTCGAACTTCAATTAATCAAGGCAGGAAGCCAAAGAGTTAAGAACCATACAAAGACAGAGTCACAAGACCAATGCAAGAACAACTCAAAGCATGAAAATGTGGGGCCCCTAAGTCGGGGATCGGTACAAACTCCTCCCTATAGGTCGGTATCGATCCCTAATTCCAGCTTAGGTCGATCCCATCTCCTGTTTACATGCCTTATTGATGCCAAAATCCTATTTTTGTAGTCATTTTGTTGATTCAATGCAATTCTCCATCGATCTCCATGAACACTCAAAACTTCAACTTTGCTCTTCCACTCCATCATTTAGACGTGGAAATAAGATAATATTGGTGCAAACAACTATACAATCATAAAGCTAACCACGGCTTGATCTGAGATGAAGAGTCGAAGATGGCTATTTTGAAAAACTTGGGATCGGTACCGAACCCTACCTATAGTTCGATTGGTATCAACTCCTAATTCCTGATGATGTGGCATCTATTTTTGTGAAAGAATTTGTCTAAATCGAGTATAATAGCTTAAGATATTTTTTGCATAATATTAGGCTCTCTGCCTCTATAAAGAGGAAGATTGAGCTCATGTTTTGGATCATTTGGGTTTCAATTTGTCCTATCGGTATATTCTTGTAGTTTTGAAAATCTAAGTGTCGGAGTTGTACTGATGCCTAAAAGCCTCTGCCTCCAAGTCAGAAATAAGCAATAAAAGATTGGAGTAGACGTAGGCTAGCTTTGTCGAACCAATATAAATTGTTGTGTGTTCTCTTTTTCTCATTTTTTATTTAACTTCTTCATATTTTATTCTCTACCTTAATTCCTGCATGTTTGTATCATTATCGATTTAGGCATTTTGGTGCTTTCATTGAGAGTTGAACTCAAGCTATTTGGATCCGTCATCTACAATTAGATTTCTCAACCTTTTAACTATACAACTCAGATTTGCAAAGATCTACCAGAATCTTTCTGCCATGGGCCCATCAAGAAGAGACCATTCTACCAACTTTAGAGCTACTACTGAAGTTGAGAATCGGAATCCTCAACAAGGGGATGGAGTTGTCTAACCTACTCAAATGGAGATCCAGACTCAACCAACATCGTCATCAGAATGGAGATGGATATGATGATGAAGCAGATAGAAGATAGGTTCCCAGCTAGTCAAGATGAGATGAATTAGACAATGTAGCATAGCTTGAGACTGTTGAATGAGCTAAGTCAAAACAGCCATAGAAGGAGTAGGAGGGACTCTAGTTCTTCATTTGAAAGTTCCTCATCATCTGAGCAGAGACGAAGAGATAGGAAGTAGAAGAGGACTCAAAGCGCGGTTGGAACATCATACCAAGAAAAAGAATGAGCCCCAGGCTCGAGTTTGGGATCGTACTAAGCCAAGGTTAGAGATCGGTACCAGACCCTGCAATGGTGGGCATAGAGCCCATCCTTTGGAAGGTGGTATGGACTTGGCTTCAGGATGCACTGCTGGTGGTCAAAATCTAGAGAATCATGTTACTTCCAATGATATTGCTTACGTGAACCAAATAAGGAGGACTTCTGGATAAATGGGTCTCCCGAAGGAAGGGAAACCTAGGCATCGAGAGGCAAAATGAGAGCACTTGCCGAGTCGAACACTCAGAGCAGAGCCCGATTACCGCCATCCAGTTGAACCTATTGACCCGGACTACCTCGAGGATATGGTTATGAGACTTGCTAGGGAGAATTGTTTTAGCAGTAATGATGAGTGGGTTACTTCTTTCAACCAGAATCCGTTTATAGAGAACATTCTACACAAAAGACAACCTCAGAGATTTTCAATGCCAACTAGGTCGTTGTATGGAGGAACGACAGACCCTAGGCAGCACTTAATGAGATATGAATGACATATGGATTCAGTCAGAGCTTTCGATGCTGTAAAGTGCCTTTGTTTCCCAATTTTCTTAGGAGTAGCTACGAGGTGGTTCACTAAACTTCCATCGAGGTCCATATCATATTTTGTTAAGTTATCAAAGAAGTTTGTAGAACAATAACGTTTGCATACTGCACATCCAAAGCTTGTGATGTCTTTGTCGAACCTCTTCCAAGCTAAGGGAGGGTCGCTGAAGGATTTCTTAAACTAGTTCCATACAGCCATGACAGAGGTTATAGATCCTAAGGATGACATAGTGCCGATGGCATTGATTATTAAGATTCGTCCCGATATAGAGTTCGAGCAATGGTTGGAAAGGAAGCCCTTATCAACAATGGATGCTTGCTATAGAAAGGGTAATATAACACTTGGAGGAAGCAAAGAAATGTCCACGAAGGACTGGTGCTGAAAATTCGAATGAAGCGATACAAAGCAACGTTGCCATAAAGCAACCTGAAGAAAGCTCTGGAAGTGTGGATATGAATGTTGACAATCAAAATATAATCCAAAATGAAACAATGATGGGGCGAAGAAGCGGAAGCCAAATAATAGGAACCGTATTAGGACTCTTAAATACGGTAGCTATACTGGACTGAACAACTCGATTGAGAATATCTATCTGGCAACTCGAAACATCAAGCAGTACAAAAAGCGGGATCCAAGTGAGTCGTTTGAGAAGGAGAGAATGTCAGGCAAGTTCTGCAGATTCCATGAAACTCAAGGTCACAATATCAACTAGCGCAGACACTTACAAGATATGATTGAGGAGTTGATTCATAAGAAAAGTTACAGCAATATGTGAAAGCCCCACAAGATTATAGGAAACCATGATGCCCCTACGTCTTCCTAACAGGGGCAAGCTAAGATTGATGTCGATGCACTCAAGCGGCTAAAAAACAATTGGTGATTAATACAGTTATCGGTGGTCCACACCCAACCGATAACAGTCTAGCGAAGGTGGAAAATATGTTGGTGCTATTAAATATGTTGAGATTGAAAGTTGCTATGCTGTTGAGGATGGATGCTCGGTAAAACAATGTAGAATGATGATTGATGATATTGTTTTCAAAGATAGAGATGCTAACGAAGTGGAAGCTTCGACGATCGACCCACTCGTGATTTTATCCATGATTAGTTCTTCTATTGTACGAAAGGTGCTTGTTGATTGTGGGAGTTCAGTCAATACCTTATTCAAGTAAGATTATGATCAAATGATGTTAGAGGAGAAATATTTAAAGCCTTATAGGTCTCGAATACATAGTTCAATAGAATGGCTACTAAAACCATAGGATTGGTTGAATTATCGGTGGTACTTAGTAAGGGCGACCACTAGCGAGTGCAAGTCATGACTTTTTTGGTAATGGATATATATTCCGCTTATAACAAAATTTTAGGCCGACCGACCCTAGCTGATTTTAGAGTAGTCATCGCTCTCTGGTATTTAACTATGAAGTTCCCCATAGATAATAAAGTGGGAATTTTGCATGGAGATCAGGTGACTAGCCATGAATGTTATGTCGCCGAGCTAAAGGAGGCAAGATGAAAGGAGGAAGGAAAGAATGTAAAGGGGCCCTCTGCATTAAGGCTTTGGACACATAGCAACTATAGCATGAACACTAGCTCGGGCACACTAGTCATCTCTACAATGATATGGACAAATGAAAAGAGCTAGAGGGTGGACAAGCAGCTTCCATAGAGTTGAGGATCACGGTACCAGTCAGCAGGGATGATTTAGGAAAAGTCTTGAAGGTTGGATCTCGTCTCGAAGATAATATGATGAAGGAGTTGGTTGGATTTCTCCAGACAAACCTAGATGAGTTTGCCTAGACACACTCGAATATGTGTGCTATCTCGTCTGGGATAGCAAGCCATGCATTAAACTTCAATCTCAAATGCATTCCTATAAAAAAAAGCCCCAGCCTGGGTCCGGAGAGATCCACTACAATCAAAGAAGAAGTGGATAAGTTGAAGGACAATAGCTTCATCCATGACGCCTTATACCTAGATTGGGTATCAAATCCTGTCTTAGTGAAAAAAGCAAACAGGAATTGGAGGATATACATCGACTATTCGAACTTAAATAAGGCAAGCCTGTAGGAAAACTTCTTGCTTCTTAGGATAGATCATCTAGTGGACTCGACCATCGGACACGAGCTACTTTTAAATATGGATACGTACTTTGGATATAATCAAATCCCGATGCACTCCCCAGATCAGGAACACACCAGCTTCCTTACCGACCTTGGCCTCTATTGCTACCTAGTCATGCCTTTTGGATTAAAGAACACAAGAGAAACTTACCAGAGTCTCATGAATCGAATGTTTAAAGACCAAATTGGACGATCGATGGAAGTTTAAGCTGGCGACATGCTTATGAAGTCACGGCGTTCGACAGACCACATTGATGATTCGATGGAAATGTTTGATGTCCTTCAGCAATACGAGATAAATCTCAATCCCCTGAAATGCTTTTTCGTCATTGCATCGGGAAATTTCTTGGGCTTCCTTATCAATTCCCATGGGATTGAAGCCAATCTAGAAAAGATCAAGGCTTTGAGAGAGATCAAAGCCCTAAAGACATTCAAGGAGTTCCAAAGCTTAAATACGAAAGTCATTGGGCTGAGCCGTTTCATCTCCAAAACCACTGACAAGTGCATCCCCTTCGTTGATGTGATCAAGAGAGCAAAAGAAATTTTGAGTAGAATGAAGACTACAAGGACACGTTCCAAGCTCTGGTGAATCGCTTGGAGAGACCTACCATTCTCTTGGAACTGGTGGATAATAAGGATTTGTTCTTATATTTGGCGGTGTCGGTGCATGCCCTGAGCCCTGCACTTGTACGTGAGGAATCCCACATCTAACGACCGGTCTACTATATCAGCAAACGGTTGAAAGGAGCAGGAAGAAACTATCTAAGACTGGAAAATCTCGGTTATTGTTTATTAATTGCTTCTAGAAAACTCCGTCCCTATTTCCAAGACATTTCTATAATGTCCTCAGTGACCAGCATTTACGACAAGTCTTGCAATGACCTAAGACTTAGTGAATGCTATTGAAATGGAACATTGAACTGAGTCAATATGATATCACCTATCACCCTTCCAGAGCAATCTAGGATCGGGCCTTGGAATATTTCGCAGCTGAATTTACTGCACGAGAAGATCCTTCAGAGGGTAGTAGAGAATAAGAAGTTGGATGGAGATGTACACAGATGGTGCGTCTAATGATCGATGTTACAATGTTGGAGTCATACTTGTCACTTTGGAAGAAACCCAATCAATTATGCCCTAAACTTGACTTTCTGACAATGGGCAATGAAGCTGAATATGAGGCTCTTATTGCAGGACTCAAAACGGCCAAGGAACTAGGAATGATGACTTTTCACATTTTCTACAACTCCCAGATAGTGGTATGCCAGGTACGAAAGAGTGTCAGGTAAAAGGAGCAAGGTTAGCTCCTTATCTAAACCTGGTTCTTGAGCTGCTCGACGACTTTGAATATTATATGATATCAAATATTTCCAAAGACTAGAACGAAAAGGCCGATTCACTAGCTAAGCTGGCTAGTTTGGAGGATGCATAGCTCATGGGTTTGGTTCGATTGGAATTACTTTTAACTTCGAGCATCAATCAGACGGATGTTGATTGGATCTTGGAGACTGAACCTAAAAGGGAGTCATGGATGACTTTGATTCGAAATTATTTGCAAAGAGGGATCCTTCTAGATAGAAGGAATGAATGATGAAAATTCCTTTGCCAAGCTTCGAGATACATTATGCAAGAAGGATTACAGTACAGGAAGGGTTTCTCTGTCTCCGTGCTTCATTGTGTCGCTCAAACTTAGCAAAGAAGATTCTTCGATATGGATATTTCTCGCTAACCGTCAATCGAGACGCAGTTGATTATACCTAAAGGTGTGAAAAGTGTTAGAGATTTGCTAAAATGTCAAGTGCCCGACTAACGAAAATTACTCAAATGTTCAGTCCTTGGCGGATTGCAGTTTTGGGCATTGATATCATTGGTGTTCTACCGATGTCTATAGGTAGCGAGAAGTATGCCATCGTGATGATTGATTACTTTACCAAATGGTTGAGGCAAAGCCATTGGCCACATTACCACGAAGAAAGTAATCAAATTTGTAGTTCGGAATATTGTCTATCGCTTTGGAGTTCCATAGGCAATTGTTGCCGATAATGGGACCAAATTCGATAGCATGGAATTCAAGGATTTCTACACCCAACATCACATAGAAAAGAGATTTGCAGCGGTAGCGCACTCTTAGGAAAATGGATAAGTCGAAGCTACAAGTAAAATTATCAAGTCTTTTCTTAAGAAGCGATTGGAGAGGGCTAAGAGAAAGTGGATCGACGAACTACTATTGACAGTTTGAGCTTATCGAACCACCCATATGTGAACGATTGGTCACTCCACATTCAGCTTGGCATATGGATTAGAGGCTATGATTCTAGTCGAATTGGAAGTATCTTCTCATCGAGTGGCGCATTACAATTCGTAGACGAACAAGTAGCTCCTTTTGGAGTCCATCGATATGATCAATGAACAGCAGACTGAAGCCGAGTTGAGAGAAACTGCACATAAACACCAAGTCACTTGATATTACAATACCACAATCAGGAGTCGAACCTTTAAAATCGGCGACTTGGTCCTCATGCAAATCTTCCTTCGTCCTAAAGCATAGGCCTGATTTAGTAAGGTCCATACGCAATGGAGGAAAAGCTTGAAGACGGCACTTTCAAGCTGGCAACTGTGGACGAGATCTCGCTTCCAAAGGCATGGAATAACCGAAACCTATGATGTTGCTTCACTTAGAAACAAGTTTGTAAATAAGTGGTTATAGCAATGTAATAAGACATATTCTATCATTTTCCATCTTTTACGCAATAAAACAACTTTTCCTGCCCGAAACTCTATCTCTCCGTTACCTAGGAGTTGTGATTTGACTAGCTCGAATGAATCTACATATGACTAACACGGTATGCAGATACCTAGAGATAGGTGTCAATAAAGCTTTTGCGGCCCATGATCGAACCCGTGAAGTCTCTTTTGGTGTCCATAGATTGATGTCAACCATATCTTGCCTTCGGACTAGAGACAGCAGTATAAACTTTAGCCGGACATAACATGAATGTCTGCATGCTAACTCTTGTCCTCGAATTAGGGGCAGAAGTATAAATTAAATGGATATGACCCGAACGTCTGTTAGCCAACTCTTATACTTGCATTGGGGGTAGAAGTACAAACTCTAACTGAATGTGATATGATCATCCATGCATAAACTCTCACCCTTGATGTGAGGGTAGGAGTATAAATCGAAACGAACATGATTTGACTGTTCATTTACTCATCTCTTATCCTCGAATTAAGGGTAGGAGTACAATCTAAAGCAGACTTGACAAGACTATCTAACTCTTAACACTTTACCCCGAGTAGGCGAAGTCAAAGGTCCACGCCTAGTGTAAAGTAGGATCTTGCTTTTGATCTTCAAATCAAGGGCTAGAGTTAGGCATGATTGGAAGTGTACATCCTGAAAGATGATCTGCGAAATACGGTAAGTCAATAAAGATTAGTGCCTAGAGTTTGATGCAATCGAATGTCGTGATCCTGGAAAAAGATACCCGAACCATTGTTCTAAGTGGTTAACTCCAACTAATGCCTAGAGTTTGGTGCGTCAACAATTACTTTATGTTCTCAAGAATAATGAAAGGCCGGTAAATCATAGAATGGGTTAAAGGATTCAATCCGAAAATAATAACTAAATGGAATAGACCTCTAGACAATGAAAGCAAATCGTATTTCTTAAGTACTTAGACAAATCCATATAGGAGTAAACGAAAAAAACCTTATAAGTCACCGTTTCAACAAAATGTATACAAATCCAAAGTCTAGGAAATAAAATGAAATCTTGGAAGCTATGTACAATCGTTAGTGATACTAGAAACAAAAGGCGAAAGCGAGAGCTGAACCCGCCCAAAGCGGTCAAAAAAAATGTCTGGTCAAGTGAACACAGTCTTCGGCAATTCGTAGCTGATGGAATCCTTGAGCTAAATCCATCTTTGAATAGAATCGGGCACCGTGTAGTTGATCGAACAAGTCGTCGATTCTAGGTAAAGGAAGTTTGTTTTTGAGAGCTAATTTCTTGAGATCGCAGTAGTCCACGCATAATCTCAAAGATCCATCAGATTGGGCTACGAAGAGCACAGCTGAATCCCAATCAGAAACACTAGGACGAATTAACCCCTTTTCTAACAAATCTCAGGTTTGATTGACTAGTTCAATTCTTTCCTTGGGTGCCATCCTACGGCTTGTAGTGAACAATAGAACGAGCATTGGGTACTAAGTCAATTCTGAATTCAATTTCTCTATGTGAAGGTAAGGATTTTACTTCTTCGAACACGTCTGGAAATTCCCAAACTATAGGTATGGAATCTATACTGGGTTCGGGATATCCCAAAGTATACATCAGCTTATCTCTATTAGGGCTCGGATCCTCATAAGAGATTTCAATAAAATTTCCAACTTTGTTTTAACCAAAATTGTCCGACTGTTACAGTCTAGTTTAACTTCATATTTGGTTTACCAATTCATTCTGAGTAAGATTTCAAATTCGTTAAAGTAGAGAACATAAAGATTGATAGGAAATTGATGGTAAGAATATGAGATAGGGACTTTCCTACAATATAGACAAAGATTTGCAGGACCACCAACTGGATTCTTTATGCAAATAGGTTCATCGACAAATTCAGGTTCAAGTTTTAATTCATTTATGGTTTGTTGGTAGACAAAGCTATGTGAAGCTCCCGTATCGAACAAAACCCTAACCATTCTATCATAAATAATAAGGTTACCTTCTAAAACTGCTTTTCCTTTTTCCGCCTTTGAAGATGAGGGGTCATCCTTTATCGCATAAACATTGGCCACTTGAGCTTGCTTCATCACCAGGAAACTCTTAACAACATGTCCATGCTATGAAAGTAACAACATTCTCTAACTCCCTAACTAGTCTTCACCTGTTGTACTTTCTTTATTTGTTTCTTCGGATTCTTACAGCCGTTTGAATAATGGCCCTTCTCAAAGCAATTAAAACAAGTAACGCCCTTGGCCTAGTTTTTTGGTTGTTCTTCTCTTTGCCTTGATATGGTTTCTTCCCTCTAAATTTCCTTTTCTTCCAATTTGAATGCTCGTATTCCCTTTTTCAATCGGAGCTACCTGCATATCCAGGGTAGCATACCTATACCCCATATCGATAAGATCAGAAAAAGATTCTTTGACGTGAGCTGTCATTCTTTCATGAAATTTATTATTCATCCCACAAATGAATCTTTCATTTTTCTTTACAGGCATGTTTACCAACTCCGTACCGAAACAAGATAATTCGTTAAATTTATTTAAGTACTCCTTAAATGATAAACTCCCCTACTTCAAGTCCATAAATTCCTGGTACATTCGGGAGATACCAGCCGACGGCATATAGCGTTTCTCAAACACTTCTTTAAATCGTTTCCACGTGAATTTATCTTCTGGCTCATCCACTGTAACTGTCTCCCACCAGGCTAGGGATTCTTCTAGGAGTTTCCAAGAAGCTATTAGTCGCATTTGATCATCTTCCAACTTTAGCCCTTTAAAAATTCTTTCACACGATCTGATCCAGGCTTGGGCTTCAATAATAGATTCCTTGCCAGTGAACGGCTTACCATCAAGTCTTGAGAAACTTTTTTATAGATCAGCCAGATTTGGCTGAGGTTGAATAGGCATAGCTGCTTCTGCTATTGTGGGGGCTTGACCAGTTGTAGTGGTATTTCCCCGGTCCCTAGCTCTTCCTCTTCGCCCGCTCATTCTTACTATTTGAAAATAATAAGAAAACTTGATTTAGGTATATGGATGAGATATCTTAGGAAATATCAACAGTTTAAAGAAATAGACCAAGAAATTTGGGTTTCGGTCTCTCAGTTTATACTCATTCTAGGGTATACTTCACCCTATCTCTAATGAGCTACCTAATGTGTTATACCCCGTAGCTAAAGTTCTTACTCAACCTTTAGCTTTGATACCACTTGTCATAACCCCAAATCCAGCGTTCAAAAATCGACATCAAATATCTCACTTTTATTCGACTGTCGAAGATACAAATATTGAACTCCAGTTCGGATGGAACTTATAACAACATTAGATGAAAATCAACAGCGGAACAAAATGAACTATCATTTATCAACATCACAGATACAACATTCATCATAGTATTTGATTACAACATTTATCACCAACATCAAAGTGCTACACTTAATGTAACAACAAAATAATAACAACTTCATAATGGAACGACAATAGAGTCTTCAAAAGGTTCCAACATACATCAATTTCGATAAGATCTTCAAAACTCCAAACTTCTCAAAAGATATCCAAACCAAAGCTTTCCAAAATCCGATAGCTTCCAAAAGACTTCAAAATCCAAGCTAACTCCAAAACACGGATAACCTGCTTCTAGGCTGCCTGTGTGGAAATTATGGGCACCCAGAGTTTAGGAAGGGAATAATATACTCCGAGTCAGTCGTGGGACTGGCATGAGAAAAAATAAACAGTAGTTTGTACAAAAACAGTTGATAAAAGAAATTCATTCATGCTTTTCGAAAATGAAACTACCATAAGGCCTCCTGACACACACACAATGCAATCGCACACTTGGGGGAGATTTCTCCTTATGATAGTCAAATATGCTTAATACAAGAAAACTCTTTTGATATTATTATTAGTGCATAGTATGAAAACATTTTCGAAAGTATAATATTAATCTTAGCCAGCATACGTATCATTATAGTATGCCTATTATAGCTACCATATTAGATGGTAGGTTCTTCAACTAAAACCGTACTGGGCGCGTATTGGTGAGTGGATTTCCAACAATGGTCAGGCTAAGGAACTTCCTTATCGAATGGGAATGCCTCTGGAGGGACGCTCCGAGAACCTAACCGGATCTCTGCCAACACAAGGTTGGGTTACCTTTGTAACTAGGTAACTACTGACACGAGTATACCATCCCCCGGTCGTCACCGACCTTTAACCGAGGCCTCGACACCAACAATATTCCAACAATCACATAGGTTAAATATCTGGGCTCCATACATGGTTCCACCTTTTATCCAGAAGGAAATGCACATACCCTAAGGGGTGCTACCCCCAATAACCTTGTCGCATCCTTCCTGTTTCGACCATTACCGGGTTGTGAGGTCCGACGAAGTCTCATCCACAAAGCTACGCTTTTCACAAAAGTCATGCTTCGATCAACAAATGATCAGCAGCACTCAGCATGCTACACTACCAAGTTGGGAATATATCACTGATAACCTTCAACTACATAACCTCTGAGCTCGTACGTCTCAGAGAAGGGTGTTAAGCTAAGAGAATAAATTCTCCGCCACCAACATAAATGTATTTGAAAAAAATCTGCTTTATATCTCAAAGTGTAATGTCATACATACAACCATACAAGTCTGTTCCAGGTTTGAACAGAACCGAAGACACTTCCTCCAATAAAGGAAGAAGCCCTTGCAATCCGGGCATCCACAATTCCGATCGTACTCCCCATCACATATGGAGATCTTTGTACCGGAGCACCTTAGTGTAGAGTCATTCGATAGGTTATCCTATCATTCTTGAAGACACTCGATCTTCACCACCGTCTTCAAATGCTATCCATTTCGTCGTATCACTATTCGGAATGGGTCATATGACACAAAGGTCCTCTCCTGGCTAAACTGAATAGTGCGTGCTTAATTTAAAACATGTGGATATATCATTCACAAAGATTCACAGGTTCGACGTGGGTTTCGGATAACCAACTGAAATCCGACTCCCTGTCGCATCGAAATTCAATTGATGTTTTACGGACCAATGGGTTTTCACATTCACAGAAGCAAATCACAAAAATCACAACTCAGCACAAAGCAATTCATATCACATGGTATTACAATTACATGTCAGAGATATCAATCAATACACAACATTCAATAGTAATCAATCATCTGAAATTAAGATGGACTAAACATGTGATTATAATTAATTCATCACATAATTATTTTCATTAATTATCCTTAATCAATGATTCATTATTGTTAATTTTAAATTAATTAATCCTTAATTTTTAGTTAATTAAATCCTTAATTATAAATTAATTAAATCTTAATTACCTTCATTAGTTAATTATTTCGTAATTAATTACCTTAATTAATTAATCTTTAATTATAAATTAATTAACTTATATTAATAATTAATTACCCTTTAATTAATTATTATTTTTATTTATTAAGTAATTTTAAATCATTTAATTAATCATTCAATTATTATGAAAATCTTTACTTAGTAAACTTTATAATTAATTATCATTAACACATTAATTCAAAAGATTAAAGTTAATAAAAATATCATTTCATCTTAATTAAAAAAATTAATTTTACAATTAATGTCATAAAATTAAATAAATTAAACTTAATTACTTTAAAAATTATTTTACTTAAGACTTTTATTAACCCAATAGTAAAACTAAAACTATTATTTAAAACATAGACTAAAATGTTTAAAATTTTGAATTTCGTTTTAAAGTCAAGAAAATTGCTTTGTATGGCAACCTCAGAACAACTTCGAGCATTCCCCCGGGCTACATACCTACCTGCTTCGAGTTTCTCTCAAAACCTACCCATGTTTTATTATTTTTTACAACTTAAAATTTGTTTAAGTATTAAATCCGGTGCCATCCAAAAATCTCCCGAACGAAATCTCGAGCTAGTACATAAACTTCCCGAGGAATGCTTCGAGTCATAGCCTTCTTTCTCCATCCTTCATACTGACACAACCAAAGACGTGTACACATTGCACACTGCTCCGATCAACTCTGGATGATGATACGACCATCATCAAGTTAATGACAACCACCACGAATCACCAGGCCACCCAGATCCCCTGATCGACGACGAATACTTAATTGAGCTATACGATCCAGACTGTAACGAAAAAAGACCACTAGAAATCGTCTCATCCTTCCTCTTCGACCATCATATGTCACGAGGTTCTTGTCAGAGCATCGCCTACTCCTCTTGCTTCGATTGCCACTGATGCGATCGGTTTCGGTTTAACGACGAGACGCCAGCAACGCAAATTCCGACCCTAACTAAAATGTGAGCTTAAACCCTAGTTTAGCAATTTTCGGCCACCACGATGATTTATAAATTCGATCAATAATTTTTTGATGACCCTGACCATTCACCAAGCTCCAAACACGATCACAAGTCCAATCACATTGTCGATCACCAGAATTTGGTGAAAAACGTGATTCTGTTCATCCTCGATTTTCTCAAAGGATACTTTATTAAAAAATTTGATTTTTCTTTTGAAAATCATTAATTTCAAAAACATTTCGATTGATATGCTTGAAACCAGAAATTGTGATATTTGAATTTTCAAATATTTTAAGCTTGCCTGTATTTTTCAAATTTCCAGAGTTTAATTTATTTTTGCTCAAATCTATTTTGAAGATTTGAATCATGTTAAAAAAACAACTTTAATTTAGATCCCATAGTTTAGTTTGGATCAGAGAAAGAGCAATTGAATTTTGAATAGGATTTTGAATTCCTGAACCAAGAACAGAGGGTTCATGCCCGTAACATGACATGCATAATAGTATTAACACACGTATACACATTTTTTGTATGCATGTAAGAACTTTATAATTTTTATTTCAAAACATGATTCAAACAACATGTAGAATCTAGATTAAAAAAATTTTACCCACCTGTGATTTTTGAAAAATAGAGAAATTTTCAATTCTTGGAAAATGTATTTGCTTTTGAAAACTGGGAACTGGAATTTGATTGTTTGGAAACCAGATTCTTGACTTTGTTTTGAATTTGTGAATTTTGGCTTCAAATTGTTGCCAAAGATATCCTTTCTTTGTAAAATTTTGTTTTCCAGTTTTGAAACTTGCTTTTGATTTCTTTTGAGTTTCTTTCCTTTGATATCTTTGATTCTCAGATTTTAATTGTTTTATTAGTTTCTTTTCTTCTTTGATCTGGTTTGGGTTTTGATTTTTTTCTCAGGCTTTTGATTTTTTTATACAGGTCTTAGATTTTGAAAATGAATAAAAGAGATGAGAAAGAGGAGATGAAGCATTTATATAGATTTAAATCTTCTTTTTATTAATTTCAAAAATAAAACTAATGACACTTGTTCATTTTCTTTCTACATGGATTACACTTGTTAATCCATTTACATAAATTTTTAACACTCGTCTTTATATATATTACTTATTTAACATTTGCAAATTTTGATTCGAATGATATCTTTACATTATTTAAATTGCATTTTTAATTTACATTTTCCATTTTGTAAAGACATTTGCTTTTTATTAATAAATACTATTTAAAAGAGAATGTTTTGAAATTGAGTACATGTTAAATAAATTACATATTTTTTTTTTTTAAATCCAAATTATTTTACTAAAGTATTTATTTAAAATTTAAATTCAAATTCAAAGTCAAATTCAAATCTACTCATATAGACACACACACAGACAAATATTTTTTAAATTCAATTAATTTTAAAAGCATTTATTATTTCAAATTTTATACTCAAATTAAATTGAAATCTTATTCATACAAATTAACACTTATTTTATTTTATTTGAAAATTTTCAAATTATTTTCAAATAAAATTCCAAAAATTCAAATAAATTTCTAATTTTAAAGTGATAAAATTTGGGATGTTACAGATTACCCCCTTAAGAAAATTTCATCCTCGAAATTTGAAAGAGAGAGAAAGACAAACAAAGAACATAAGAGTACAGAAAAAGATAGAGAAACGGGTGAAGAGAAGTTAATCGTCCGCTTCGTCAATCAAGCCAGAATATCCACTCTGCAATTGGGATAGGACTTTTGCATGCTATCCTCTGTTTGCCAAGTACAGTCATCTGAATCACCACTCCACTGCACTTTAACTAGTTTCACAACTTTATTCCTCAATTTCTTTTCATCACGATCAATGATTTTCAGTGGCTCTCTTTTAACTGCCAGATTTGGTGTGATTTCCAAATCCTGCTGAGCAGCTTCTTCAATGATACTATCTGGATCATGCAAATATTTTCGAAAATGAGAAACGTGAAAACTATCGTGTGTGCCAGATAACCAGCTGCGTAGCTGGACTCGATATGCCAGAGGATCAATCTTTTCCATAGGAAAAAGACCAATATAACGCGGTGCCAGCTTACCAGTCTTCTGAAATCTTAACACAACACGCATTGGAGATTTTCAAGAAAACGGAATCTCCAACTTGAAATTCTAAAGTTTTTCTTCTTCGGACGTAATAACTCTTCTGACAACTTTGAGCAGTTATTAACTTCTTTCGAATAAAATCAACCTTTTCCGTAGCTTCTTCAATCATATCTGGTCCAAGAATGAGTCTATCAGCAGACTCAATCCAGCATGCTGATGATCGACATGGACGACCATATAAAGCTTCAAAAGGAGCCATTTTGATGCTGGCCTAATAGCTATCGTTATATGAGAATTCAACCTGATGCAAATAATTTTCCCATGAACCACCAAAGTCGAGAATACAAGCACGCAAAAGGCCTTCTAAAATTTGATTAATCCTGTCCGTCTGCCCATCAGACCGTGGATGGTAAGCAGTACTGAAGTTCAGCGTTGTTCCAAGTGCGGCTTGAAACGCCTCCCAAAATCTACTAGTGATTATCGGATCATAATCACTCACTAAACCGCTGGGTATACCATGGAGACGAACAATTTTTTTCATATATAACTCAGCCAAATTTGTTGTTGTTAGGGTAGATTTCACTGGTATAAAGTGGGCCGTCTTAGTCAAACGGTCCACAATAACCCTAATTGCTTCATTCCCCTTTTGAGTGCGGGGCGACCCATCGATGAAATCCATTGATATTTGATCCCATTTCCATCTGGGTACCTTCAAAGGCTGGAGTAAACCCACTATTTTCTTTTGATCACTTTTAACTTGTTGACAAGTAGCACAATGACTCACATATATAGATATATCCCTTTTCATTATCTTCCAGCAAAAAGTTCTTTTGATATCTCTATACATCTTATTAACTCCTGGATAGATACTGAGTTTAGACTTGTGACACTCGTCCAAAACCTCATGTTTCAGATCTGGAATATCTGGAACAACCAATATGCCTTTCAATCTTATAATTCCACTATGATTGGTTTCAAAACTGGTATCTTTTCCTCGAAGGATTCTCTCACAAATGTCTCGAAGAAACTTGTCTTCTTTTTGCCTGCTAGCGACTTTCTTAGGAAGAGTAAGAGTAACAACAAGATGAGCAAGAATATCATGAGTTCTACTCAAGGCATCGACAACTACATTGGCTTTTACAGGCGTATACAGAATATCTAGGTCATATGACGCTAGAAATTCTAACCATCGTTGTTGCCTCAGATTTAAATCTTTCTGGGTGAAAAGATATTTCAGAGATTTGTGATCGGTGAATAATTCAAAATTTTCACTTAAAACAAGAAGGATTTATTAAGTATATATCTTAAGTCAAATTAAACTTTAAATTTTAGTAAAGCTAAAAGAGATTTTTACCTAGAAGATAGTGTCGCCAGATTTTCAAAGCGAAAATAACAGCTAGAAGCTCGAGATCGTGAGTTTGGTAATTTTTCTCATGCGGACGTAATTGTCTACTCGCATAGGCAATTATTTTCCCATTCTACATTAGCACCGCACCCAAACCATCACCCCAAGCGTCAATATAAACAGACAAACCTTGGTTCCTATTAATGATAGCGAGAACAGGAGCGGTAGTTAATCTCCTCTTCAACTCCTGGAAAGCTTCATCACACTTCGGAGTCCAATCGAATTTAGCATTCTTCATCATTAGCATAGTCAATGGACTAGCCAACTTGGAAAAATCATGGACAACTTTCTATAATATCCCTCTAAACACAGAAAACTTCAAACTTCTTTTGGAGTAGTGGTCACTTCCAGTCTAGAATAGCAGAAATCTTGTCCGGGTCAATAGAGATTCCCTCTTCATTAACAATGTGCCCGAGAAATCTGACTTTCTTAACCCAAAAATGGCATTCAAAAATTTTTGCTAACAGAATATTCTTCCTTAATATCTCCAAAACAATTCTAAGATGCTCAGCATGCTCCTCTTCAGTTTTGGAATAGACTAGAATATCGAAAATAAACACCAAAACAAATTTATTCAATACTCCTCGAAATACACAGGTCATTAAGTTTACGAAGTATGCAGGAGCATTGGTTAGTCCGAAAGGCATAACTAACCATTCGTAGAAAATGGCTGGACCCCTGAAAGCAATCAAATGAACACAGTCTTCGGCAATTCATAGCTGATGGAATCCTTAAGCTAGATCCATCTTTGAAAAGAATCGGGCTCCGTGTAGTTGATCGAACAATTCGTCGATTCTAGGCAAAGGGAATTTGTTTTTGAGAGTTAATTTTTTAAGATCGCGGTAGTCCATGCACAATCTCAAAGATCCATCAGATTTGGCTACGAAGACACAAGCTGAACCCCAGTCAGAAACAGTAGGACGAATTAACCCTTTTTCTAACAAATCTCGGATTTGATTGACTAGTTCAATTCTTTCCCTGGATGCCATCCTACGGCTTGCGTGAACAACAGAACAAGCATTGGGTACAAAGTCAATTTTGAATTCAATTTCTCTATGTGGAGGTAAGGATTTTACTTCTTCAAACACGTCTAGAAATTCCCAGACTAAAGGTATGGACTCCAGACTAGATTCGGGATATCCCAAAGTATACATCAGCTTATCTCTCTTAGGGCTCGGATCCTCACAAGAGATTTCAATAAAATTTCCAAACTTTATTTTAACCAAAATTGTCCGATTGTTACAGTCAAGTTTAGCTTCGTATTTCGTTAACCAATTCATTCGAGTAAGATTTCAAATTCGTTAAAGTTGAGAACATAAAGGTTGATAGGAAATTGATGGCAAGAATATGAGATAGGGACTTTCCTACAATATAGACAAAGATTCGCAGGACCACCAACTAGATTCTTTACGCAAATGGATTCACCGACAAATTCAGGTTCAAGTTTTAATTCATTTATGGATTGTTGGGAGATAAAGCTATGTGAGATCCCGTATCGAACAAAACCTTAACCATTCTATCATAAATAATAAGGTTACCTTCTAAAACCGCGTTTCCTTTTTCCGCCTTTGAAGTTGAGGGGTCATCCTTTATCGCGTACACATTTGCCACTTGAGCCTGCTTCATCACCGGGCAATTCTTAACTACTATCCAAGCTTGTGACAGTAAAAGCATTCTCTAACTCTCTGACTAGTCTTCATCGGTTTTTCTATCTTTATTTGTTTCTTCGGATTCTTACAACTGTTTGAATAATGGCCCTTCTCAAAGCAATTAAAACAAGTAACGCCCTTGGCCTGGTTCTCCTGGTTGTTCTTCTTCTCTTTGCCTTGATATGGTTTCTTCCCTCCAAATTTCCTTTTCTTCCAATTTGAATTGCTCGTATTCCCTTTTTCAATCGAAGCTTCCTGCATATCCAGGGTAGCATACCTATACCCCATATCGATAAGATCAGAAAAAGATTCTTTGACGTGAGCTGTCATTCTTTCATGAAATTTCTTATTAATCCCACGAATGAATCTTTCATTTTTCTTTAGGGGCGTGTTTACCAACTCCGTACCAAAACGAGATAATTCGTTGAATTTATTTAAGTACTCCTCAAATGATAAACTCCCCTACTTCAAGTCCATAAATTCCTGGTACATTCGGGAGATACCAGCCGACGGCATATAGCGTTTCTCAAACACTTCTTTAAATCGTTCCCACGTGAATTCATGTTCTGGCTCATCCACTATAACTGTCTCCCACCAGGCTAGGGCTTCTTTTTGGAGTTTCCAAGAAGCTATTAGTCGCATTTGATCGTCTTCCAAATTTAGCCCTTTAAAAATTCTTTCACATGATCTGATCCAGGCTTGGGCTTCAACAGTAGATTCCTTGCCAGTGAACGGCTTTCCACCAAGTCTTGAGAAACTTTTATATAGATCAGCCAGATTTGGCTGAGGTTGAATAGGCATAGTAGCTTCTACTGTTGTGGGGACTTGACCATTTGTAGTGGTATTTCCCCAACCCCCAGCTCTTCCTCTTCGCTCGCTCATTCTTACTATCTGTAAATAGTAAGAAAACTTGATTTAGGTATATGGACGAGATATCTTAGGAAATATCAAAAGTTTAAAGAAATAGACCAAGAAATTTTAGGGTTTCGGTCTTTGATTTTATACTCATTCTAGGGTATACTTCACCCTATCTCTAACGAGCTACCTAATGTGTTATACTCCGTAGCTAAAGTTTTTACTCAACCTTTAGCTTTGATACCACTTGTCACGACCCGAAATCAAGCGTTCGAAAATCGACATCAAATCCCTCACTTGTATTCAACTGCCGGAGATTCAAACATTGAACACCAGTTCGGATGGAGCTTAAAACAACATTAGATGAAAATCAACAGCGGAATAAAATGAACTATCATTAATCAACATCACAGATACAACATTCATCATAGTATTTGATTACAATATTTATCACTAACATCAAAGTGCTACACTTGATATAACAACAAAATAACAACAACTTTACAAGGAACGCCAACAGATTCTTCAAAAGGTTCCAACATACTTCAACTTCGATAATGTCTTCAAAACTCAAACTTCTCAAAAGATATCCAAATCAAAGCTTTCCAAAATCTGATAGCTTCCAAAAGACTTCAAAATCCAAGTTAGCTCCAAAACACGGATAACCTGCTTCTAGGCTGCCCGTGTGGAAATTATAGACACCCAGAGTTTAGGCAGGGAACAATAAACTCCGAGTCATTCATGAGACTGGCATGAGTAAACAAAAATAGTTGTTTGTACAAAAACAGTTTAAAAAATAAATTCGTTCATGCTTTTGGAAAATGAAACTACCATAAGGCGTCCCGTCACACACACAATGCAATAGCACACTTGAGGGAGATTTCTTCTTATGATAGTCAAATATGCTTAATACGATAAAACTCTTTTGATGTTATTATTAGTGCATAGTGTGAAAACATTTTCGAAAGTATAATATTAATCTATGCCAGCATTGGTACCATTATAGTATGTCTCCTATATCTACCATATTAGATGGAAGGTTCTACAACTAAAACCGTACTGGGTGTGTATTAGTGATTGGATTTCAAACAATGGTCAGGATAAGAAACTTCCTTACGAATGGGAACGCCCTTGGAGGGACACCCCGAGAAACTAACCGGATCTCTGCCAACACAAGGTCGGGTTACCTCTGTAACTAGGTAACTATTGACACGAGTTTTCCATCCCCTGGTCGTCACTGACCTTTAACCGAGGCCCTCGACACCTATAATATTCCAACAATCACATAGGTTAAATATCTGAGTTCCATACCATGATACCACCTTTTATCCAGAAGGAAATGCACATACCCTAAGGGGCGCTACCCCCAATAACCTTGCCGCATCCTTCCTGTTTCGACCATTACCGGGTTGTGAGGTCCGATGAAGTCTCGTCCACAAAGCTACGCTTTTCACAAAAGCCATGCTTTGATCAACAAATGGTCAGCAGCACTCAGAATGCCACAATACCAAGTTGGGAATATATCACTGATAACCTTCAACTACATAACCTCTAAGCTCGTACATCTCGGAGAAGGGTGTTAAGCTAAGAGAATAAATTCTCCGCCACCAACAGAAATGTATTTGAAAGAAATCTGTTTTATATCTCAAATGTAATGTCAAACATACAACCATACAAGTCTGTTCTGGGTTCGAACAGAACCGAAGGCACTTCGTCCAATAAAGGAAGAAGCCCTTGCAATCCGGGCATCCACAATCTCGATCGGACTCCCGATCACATATGGATATCTCTATACCGGAGCAACTCAGTGTAGAGTCATTCGATAGGTTATCCTATCATTCTTGAAGATACCCGGTCTTCACCACCGTCTTCAAATGCTATCCATTTCGTCGTATCACTATTCGAAATGCGTTATATGACACAAAGTTCCTCTCCCGGCTAAACTGAATAGCGAGCGCTTAATTTAAAACATGTAGATATAACATTCCTGAAGATTCACAGGTTCGATGTGGGTTTCGGATAACCAGCTGAAATCCGACTCCCTATCGCATCGAAATTCAATTGCCGTTTTACGAGCCAATGAGTTTTCACATTCACAGAAACAAATCACAGATATCGTAACTCAGCACAAAGCAATTCATATCACATGGTGTTACAGTCACATATGAGAGATATCAATCAATACACAGTATTTAGTAGTAATCATCATCTGAAATTAAGATGGACTAATCGTGTGATTATAATCAATTAATCACATAATTATTTTCATTAATTATCCTTAATCGATGATTAGTTATTCTTAATTTAAATTAATTAATCCTTAATTTTTAATTAATTAAATCCTTAATTATAAATTAATTAAATCTTAATTACCTTCATTAATTAATTATTTCTTAATTAATTACCCTAATTAATTAATCTTTAATTATAAATTAATTAATTTTAATTAATAATTAATTACCCTTTAATTAATTAATTTTTACTTATTAAGTAATTTTAAATCATTTAATTAATCATTCAATTATTATAAAAATCTTTACTTAATAAACTTTATAATTAATTATCATTAACACATTAATTCAAAAGATTAAGGTTAATAAAAATATCATTTTATCTTAATTAAAATAATTAATTTTACAATTAATGTCATAAAATTAAATAAATTAAAACTTAATTACTTTAAAAATATCTTACTTAACACTTTTATTAACCCAATACTAAAACTATTAATTAAAACATAGTTTAAAATGTTTAAAATTTTGAATTTCGTTTTAAAGTCAAGAAAACTGTTTTGTATGACAACCCGAGAACTATTTCGAGCATTCCCCCGGGCTACATGCCTACCTGCTTTGAGTTTCTCTCAAAACCTACCCGTGTATTTTTTTTTTTCAACTTAAAATTTGTTTAAGTATTAAACCTGATGCCATTCAAAAATCTCCCGAATGAAAATTCGAGCCAATACACAAACTTCCCAAGGAATGCTTCGAGTCATAGCCTTCTTCCTCCATCCTACTGACACAACCAAAAACATGTGCACGTTGTACACTGCTCTGATCAACTCTGGACGATGCTACGACCATCATCAAGTCAATGACAACCACCATGAATCGCCAGGCCACCTAGATCCCCCGATCGACGATGAATAATTGATCGAGCTATATGACCCAGACTGTAACGAAACTAGACCACCAGAAATCGTCACTTCCTTCCTCTTATGACCATCAGAAGTCGTGAGGTTTTGGTCAGAGCATCGCCTACTCCTCTTGCTTCGATTGGCACTGACGCGATCGGTTCCAGTTCAACGACGAGACGCCAACAATGCAAATTTCGACCCTAACTAAAACGTAAGCTTAAACCCTAGTTTAGCAATTTTCAGCCACTACGATGATTTATAAATTCGATCAATAATTTTCTGATGAGCCCTGACCATCCACCAAGCTCTAAACATGATCACGAGTCCCATCACGCTACCGATCACCAGAATTTGGTGAAAAACATGATTTTGTTCATCCTCAATTTTCTTAGAGGATACTTCATTTAAAAAATTTATTTTTCTTTTGAAAATCGTTAATTTCAAAAACATTTCGATTGATATGCTTGAAATCAGAAATTGTGATATTTGAATTTTCAAATATTTTAAGCTTGCCTGTATTTTTCAAATTTCCAAAGAAACTTTAATTTATTTTTGCTTAAATCTATTTTGAAGATTTGAATCATGTTAAAACTAACAACTTCAATTTAGATCCCATAGTTTAGTTTGGATCAGATAAAGAGCAATTAAATTTTGAATAGGATTTTGAATTCCTGAACCTGGAATAGAGGGTTCATGCCTGTAACATGACATGCACAATAATCTTAACACACATGTACACATTTTTTGTATGCATGTAAGAACTTTACAATTTTTATTTCGAAACATGATTCAAACAACAGGTAGAATCTAGATTAAAAAAAGTTTACTCACCTGTGATTTTTGAAAAACAGAGAACTTTTACATTCTTGTAAAATTTATTTGCTTTTGAAAACTGGGATCTGGAAGTTGATTGTTTGGAAACTAGATTCTTGACTTTGTTTTGAATTCTAGAATGTTTGCTTCAAGTTGTTGCTGAAGATATCCTTTACTTTGTCGAATTTTGTTTTCCTGGTTTGATACTTGCTTTTGATTTCTTTTGAGTTTCTTTCCTCTGATTTCCTTGATTCTCAGATTTTAATTTTTTTATTGGTTTTTGTTCTTCTTTGATCTGGTTTGGGTTTGATTTTTTTTCTCGGTCTTTTGATTTTTTTATACAGGTCTTAGATTTTGAAAATGAATAAAAGAGATGAGAAAGAGGAGATGAAGCATTTATATAGATTTAAATCTTCTTTTTATTAATTTACAAAAGTAAAACTAAAATGACACTTGTTCATTTTCTCTCTACATGGATTACACATGTTAATCCATTTACTTAAATTTTTAACACTTGTCTTTATATATATTACTTATTTAACATTTTAAATTTTCATCAGAATAATATCTTTACATTATTTAAATTGTATTTTTAATTTACATTTTCCATTTTATAAAGACATTTGCTTTTTATTAACAAATACTATTTAAAATAAAATGTTTTGAAATTGAGTACATATTAAATAAATTACATATATATTTTTCCAAACCCAAATTATTTTATTATAGTATTTGTTTAAAATTTAAATTCAAATTCAAATCTACTCATATATACACATACATATATTTTTTTTTAATTCAAATAATTTTAAAAACATTTATTATTTCAAATTTTAAACTCAAATGAAATTGCAATCTCATTCATAGAAATTAACAATTATTTTATTTGATTTGAAAATTTTCAAATTATTTTCAAAAAAATTCCAAAAATTCAAATAAATTACTAATTTTAGATTGATAAAATTTGGGATGTTACAGAGAGATTGTAGGCCAATGGATTTCAGGCCTCTCAGGATCATAACTAGGTGTCAGAGCAGCTTGGGACCCAAGCATTTGGCTGGAAATAGCATCATGTGGTGTTGATCCGAAGCCCACACCCAAGTCTTTATGAACTATTGAGGCAAGCTCCAAACGAAGGATGAACTGGCCACCTTTTAGAATCTTGGGTTCAACTCCTACCAAAAGTTATTTTTCCAGCTACTTCAAACCTACCTTGCCACCTTTAAGGAAAGCTTATTCTTCTTCAACGATTCACTCCCGGGCCAGGGCGAGGATTCTGCAATAATCATATTTGAACCACTCTAGGTTTCGGAATTTGAGTATGTTAACAATATACTGGTTCAACAGCAGTTCAAACTTCTCCATCACGCGCTCTTCTGCCCATTGCTCCATGGCCTCAACTTGTCTTTTGACTAATACATCAACATTTTGAACATGCTTAAGCGCTTTGTCTCTTTCCTCCCTGGCGCTGAGCAACTCTCCACAATAAGTCTGAGCTACTTCGAGCACTTCAACTTTTTCTTTTGCTTCAAGTTCTATTTGTTTTTTAGATCAAACGCATTTCTGTTTATGGTGGCCATCTCCATTTCCAGAGCATGGTTTCGGTGGAAAGCCTTCTCTATTTCAACTCGATGCTTAATTTGCTCCTCTTCGAGTGCCTTAGTGGCTTCTTCGGCCTTATTCTTAGCTTCAGCTTGGCATGTTCTCAGTTTCTCAACCTCAGCATCAAGCTAAGCAATGGTTCTCTTGTTATTAGCTTCGATGAGTCTCTGACTATTGATCTCTAGCTGCTTGTCCCTGGAGACTTCAAAATTTTTCTTGGCTAACTTCAACGATTCATTATACTGATTGTGAACGCCAATCACACAATCGATGGTCATCTTTTGTACGTCATGGAAGAATTGAAATCTTAGATCAAAACACTATTTATGGATGATATGAACTGCCTAAAAAAGAATTGTTGAACGGTGAACAACCAGAGTCAGCCATGATCTTCTTTAGATTGGGCACAAACATAAAGCCATCAAAGGAAATTTTTGGAAATTCTTCTTTCAGTTTGCCTATTCATTCATTAGCCAGAAGCCGTTACTTCGAACAGTTGGGTGGAATTATGGTAGTTTACTTTCCAGGCCTGTGCTGGAAAATATCAGAGCCACTCCTAGGATGCCTATGGTCAGAGGACCGACTGGAGTGAGATGGCACCGGAGGTTTCATAGGGATAGGAGCCGGAGGAGGGGCATAAGAAGCGTCACTCGGTGGAATGTCATTGTGAAGATCGAGTTTCCTATCTGGACCTCTAGAAGGAGGTGATCTAGACCTAGAGCGACGTCTAGAAGTAGAATCATGTGATGAGCAACCTCTGTTATAACTGCTTCTATCTCGGTCATCTATTCATGGCTAGAACGATAGCCTTACTTATAATCATGACTGCTTCCATGGCTGTATGACTCGACTAAAGCCTTTGTGATTGGGATGCTTTCTCCTCCAAAAATCGATAAATGTATTTCCTTTTTTCCATGGATCCTACAAGGGAAACAAGAACAAGTTAGATCTAACAAGCAAGGACACAATTCAAGTGCGAGTGTTGTGGACTGCACGTGCGCATGAGTGTCCTAGTGTCCCCCCAATAGACCATGAGCTAGAGCTTTACTCATGGGAGTAACCTTTTATACAATGATAGGAATGAGAACTTTTTTGATGCGAATAGGGGAGTCAATGCCCTTGATACTAATATTACCGACAACAAAAGAACCAAAATCGGCAGAAATTGGACCTAAGCCGGCAAATGTGCCTATCGAAGGAAAAAATGGAGTTCTCCCTGCATCTGTGACCAGTGGGGTTGGGTAGAAGTCTATGCCTTCGAACTTTTTGCGATTAACCTCTTCTTCGAAGCAGGCGGTTAGTCGTCTCTAGATTGTTCATGCTGAGACTCATGACCTACATCGATGTCACCTTAGCCAGCCTTGCCACTTTCACCAATAATTTTGCCTTCCTTGGCGTCTTTTGTGCTTGTTCAATGTTTTTCTCGACTACGGTGATGTGCACGTAAATGTGCATATTTTTAACACCATATTTAATCTATTTGAATTAAATAAATGATCATATCGGGTATTTTGACTTGTTTAAACCAAAAATTCAAATTATTCCAAATTGTCACATATTCATCTTCATATATGGGCAAAACGGTCATTAGTGTGCATATATTTCTTTGAAAAAAGTTAATTGAAAATTTGTATGTATTTTTGTAGGAATTTGATCTCAAATAGAAGTGGTTTCATGAAGATATGCAGGCACAAAATTAATACAAAGGAATGAGGATGGAAATAATTCAAAGTGAAGAACATGGAGGACCCCACCTACCCACCTACCTTAATGTACAAATTAAAGGCTAACGCACATACTTTTGGAGTTAATAGCTTCATGTACACTTAATGGGGGATTAAGACATGTTAATGATTACTTGGCCTCCACACTTCCTAAGGGGCATTTTGGGCATTCCCCAAAAAGTGAATTAGGGTTTTAAAACTTGTATATATACCCCTTATGTTTCATGTAACTCATCTCTTCTCTTAGTCTCTCTTAGGCCTCCTACTCTTTAGTTTAGTTTAGATCAAAAATAAAAGAAAGCTCTCTTTCCCTTTTCATGGCTACTTAGCCATTTTTATTTTATGTAATTTTCTTTTCTTTCTATGCAATATTAATTAGTGTTTCCTTTTACTTACATGTTCATTTCCTTTCATGCTAGTAGTGTAGATTTACTTTTATGCAAGTAGAATAGTTTTCTTTTCGTTTGCTTTCATTTTTCTTCATTTTGCTTTCATGTTGTTAGCTACATTTGTTAATAAAATGACAAATATGGGAAGCTAAACCCCTTCAATTTCGGGGTAATGAAGCTCTCTAATTAATGTAGCTTCAACATTTTGTTAATTCATGCTCTCTTTTTGTGCTTAATGAAGATGATAGAAGTGATTTTATTTGTTGTTTTTGCTTTGAATTTGATAGTCTATATTGTTGACACCAAATAGGCTATGCTTAAACAATCACTAACACTAATTGCCTCTTCATCAATATATGATTATGGCATAAGAAAGTGATTTGAAATTAAATTTTGATGGTCTATGTTTCTAATCAATAGTTAATAGGCCATAGTTAAAATAGATTTCATTTTCATTTTCTTTGTCAAGTTTCATGAAAGATAGTAAGTGTTTTAAGGGGTGTGTTATAGTTTGATGGCTTACGTTGGCTAATCAATAGCTCAAATATGTCATACTTATGATAAACACATCAATTAAAACACTAATGACCATAAAAGAGAGATCATGATTTCATGTGTTGAACTACATGATCTAGAGAATGGATTTATTCTCTAAATTGTCATTTAACTTTCATATTTGCATTTCTTTTCTTTTTGTTAGTTAGTTCATTTTCTCATTTTCTAGCTTAAACACACTCTCGACTTTGGTATAATTTGATTGAGTAGGAAATTTTAAAATCATCAATTCCCTGTGGATCGACCCGTATTCGCCACGTGCTACATTCGTACACTGTGCGTTTGCGGTTATTTTTATTTCAAAATTCGTTCGACGGTTTTCTAAACCGATAGAAATTTCGTCGTCCGAACAAGGTTTTGGCGCCGTTGCCGGGGATGTGTTAGATTTTATTTTCTATTCTTCGGATTAGTGTTGTTTGATTTTATTGTGTGTATTTTGTGTGTTTGTTTACATATTTTTTTTAAAAAAAAAATTTGATTTTTGTTTGCATTTTGTTTGTGTGTTATTGTTCTCTAGTGTTTTGTTTACCATTTGCATTTGCATTTCGTATTAAAAATAAATAAAAAAACATACACAAGTTCATTTAAAAAAAACACTTTCTTTTTGAAAAGAAAACAAATATTTCATTGCATTTCACATTTTATAGTGTACATACATTTGCATTGTTTTACATTTTACAAAACTGTTCACACTCAAAACTGTTTTCACTCTTTGTTTACAAAACCACTCTCTGTTCACAACAGTTACATATTTTTCATCTTCAAACTGTTGTTGTCTTCTCAAACCACATCAACATCTAACAGTTCTTCTTCCACTGTTCTATTTATATTCCATTCACATACTATAGTGCCTCTCATTCACCTCCCTTGATCAATCACCTCTGCATTTCATCTATACTCCACAACCCAAAACCCATACTTGCACACAACCCATACTCCAGTGCCTGTACATCACAGCAACACCAAAACCCATAATTTCTGCCAACCACCCATTGCTGTCATAAATTGTTCTACTTCCTCTACATATCAACATTTCCCCTTCCACATGCCCATTTCAACTTCATTAACCTCCCCCTTCTTCATCACATATCCCCTTCATTTTTCCACAGCCACATTCACTGCATTGTTCATATCCACTGCCACATAACCAATACATCACCCTCTACAATTCATATACAAACTGACCGGCATCAATTCCAATCGCTCCAATAACCAATACAACATCACAGCTCTGCATATTTCACCAGTGCACAATCAAATCCATCACTCAACAATTCCATTCTCATTCATACTTCAAACACCATCCCACTATCTTCATCATACAATATCTTGACCACCAATCCCTCAGATACACTGTAACCTCTCTGAACATATTCCTTCAATACATCCCCGGCAAAAATGTGTGCATCCACAGTTCTTCAATACATCCCACTTCATTCAACATCCACCTCATTCCTACAACATACATAACTCCACAAACCAAACTGCCACTACTCACAGCTCCACCCCTCTGCCATCACTTCCACCACTTTCTCATTCTCATCACATTACGATCTTCTCACTCTCACTTCCACCATACAACCACAATCACTTGCATACTAACCAGAACCCAAACCACTGCATATCACACCTCCATCAACCATACTATCATTGTTACATACAACGTCTATCACCTAACCCCCTCTGTCAGTACTTCATCATCTCACTACACAAACCACTACACTGCTAACTGTCCACCAGAACAAACTGCTTCTCACCATTCATAATTTCACTTCTTACACTTGCTACCACACCAGCCACTGTTGCACTAACCAACCTTTGACTCAAACCATCTCCTACATTTCCCAAACTTCTACAACATTCCTTGCCTCTGCAACTCCTTGGCCATTCAAGCTACCTCAACAATCTTTTGCTTCACTAGTCACCATTTTTCTTCCATCCTCCGTGCTATACATCACCCAAACTTGCAACTCCTTCACCCAATTCAAGCAAAACTTCCACAAACATTCTTCGATCACCTACTATCATTCAGACTCCCCATCCTCATAGCCACATAAACCGTCCAACTGCCTTGTTTTCACCCTACGCATTCACTTCGACATTATAAACTACAACCGACTGCAACTCAGCAGCCTGATCACCTCACCCAATAACCCCAAACCGCAACCCTGAGCTCGCCCAAAACACCCAACCACCATCGCGACCCTGAATCATTTCGTGAATTAGACTCGATCGTCGAATAAGTTAGAATTCGTGAATAAGAATTGGATTTGAGGTTTTCTGGGAAAAAAAAGAAAAAAAAGGGATTTGCGTGTTTAGAAGAGAAGAAGTGGGATGTGAAGTTGCTAAGTGGGCTTGTTCTTTGTTATACGGGCCGATCTCTTTCTTTATTATTTAAAAAAAATGTTTTCTTTTAACTTGTTTTGTTTAGTGAACTTTATTTCGGGCAAGTGAATTTGACTGCGTTTATTTTAAGTTGCTTCTTTGATTTTTTATAAAAAAAACAAGTTTCTTTCTTTCCTTCGTTTGAATTTTCCATTTGTTTTAGTCTTCCTTCTCTTTCAAATCAAAAAAAGGGTTTTCTTTTGTTTTTGTTTGTTTGTTTAGTTTTACTTGTTAAAAAAAATTTGTATATATCTTGTTTTTATTCCAGGTTGCCAAAGCAGAATTTCAGAAGGAGAAGAACTGCTGCCAAAAATAACCGCTTGCTTGCTTTAAAAAAAAATTGCTGCTTTAGCCCATATCTATTGTTGTATTTGTCTTGAATTGTTGTTTGCTTGCATTAAAAAATAATTCAAAACCCAAAAAAAAAAAATCATTCATAGTTGCATTGTTAATGCACGTTTAATTTCTGCTTTGCATTGCATCCTAGAATTTTGATTAATAATAACGGTTAGACATCGATAACACTTAATTATGTATTGACAATTTGTCTTCTTTGAACAATTTAATTTCTTGGTGTCTAGGACGGCAGAGTAATAACCATTTATAAATATTACGGTGATTCGTAAATATTATAGTGGTTGTTCCTCTGATGGTACTTAAACCTTTGTCTGCATTGCTACGGTGATTCGTGGCGCACCGATAAATCCTGTCCATTACCTGGCCGAGAACTATCTTGCTTATCTAAGACAATTTGTGATTATACAATTTTGGGTTAACTTAGGATAAATAATTTGTAGTTAGACCCTTGCATTCATTTAGTTGCATTAGTTCATGCATATTTAGAAAAAACAAAAAAAATTCAAAATCCAAAACTAAAAAATTGTAAATATTTCTTAACTTAGTTTTTTTCCTTTTCCTTTGAAAATTTTCAAATCAAAATTCCAAAAATCTAAAAATAAAAAATAAAAAATACAAAAAAAAAATTGAAATCCAAAAACAAAACAAAAAATAATTTTCCATTTTGAAAAATAAATTCTACTTGTAAATATTTTTATTTATAAAAAAAAACCAAAAAAAAAAATTCTTGAAAATGTCCGAGTTTCCTTTTCCTTACTCACTTGAATTTAGTTGTGAAAATCAATATAATCCATATGAGTTCACTCCAAATTCGTATGGATATTTTAACAACAACTTTTTTTTAGACAATTCGAATTTTGAACCACAAAATTTCCGAAGTAATGGTCAACCCTCAACTCTTGAAAATTGCATTTCGCTGTTACTTGAACTCTCTACGCAACAAAATCAAGAGATAAATGAGTTGTGTAATTCACGTTTGTGCTATAACTTGAATCAAAGTTTTCAAAATAATCAAAATTTGGATTCACTTCAAAATTCAAATGATTTCGAGTATAACCCATGCCAATTCAATTTTGAACTCCAAAACGAATTTCAAAATCAAGACGAAAATGTGAACCAATTTTCAAATAATATTGGCAATGGGAATAATTCCAATAACGATACAATTGAAAACTTTAGTTATCAAATTCAAAATGAAAATTTTCAAATTTATAATCCTGAATTTGATTTTGTTGACGAAATGGAAAAAGAAAACGGAGATTTATTACTTGAAAAATACAAAACTTTTCGTGAAAATCATAATCAAATCTCAACTTGTGAAGAATCAAATAATAATCTACCGTTTATCAAAATTGGCAATTCTTATTCTCAACAAGTCCAAATCGAAAAATTTCAAGTTAATAATTACAAATTTGACTTTGTTGAGCAAATGAATGCAATTTACGATGATCACACGAATTTGTTGATTAAAACATTGGAAAATTTTCGTGAGAAACAAAATCAAATTTCAATGTGTGACGAGTCAAACGATAATCCATCTTTTACCCAAATCGATGAATTTCAAATGACAACTTTTGAAATTGATAATGATGATCTTAATCAAGTTGTCGAAAATACGGTAATTAAGTTGGATTTTAATTCTTTTGAGGGTGTGAAACTCGATTTAAACTTCGATCTTCCTTTTTCTAAAAATTTGAATATGACAACTTTGAATTTCAAACTCGATTTACACGATGAAGTTGTTGATAATTCAACAAAGGAAGTCGAATTTAACGAGCATGAGTTTTATGGACTTTTTGAAAATGAGTAGCTAAATTCTGAAGGGGACGATCTAAATCACCATTTCGATTTTGAAATCGAAGATAAACTTGAATTTGGTGAAAATAAATTTCAAGCAATTGTTTTATCAACCCCGAAAATCATTGAAAATAATACAACTCATTCAATTTTTGGTAAAAAGAAATTCGTTTTTCCAAATCAACATTCAACTTTAAAATCTTTAAAGGTTTGGTTTTTCGCGCTTAAGCTATGTCTCGCACACGACGAGACAAATGAATCGGTTTTTGAAAGACCGTTTCATTTACCTTTTGACGATATACTTTCTGATCTAGTGTAAATATTGTTAATTTTCATGTAAATATAGGTCATCTTTTTATTTTATTTTGTTTTATTTTTCCCTTCCACTTGGGTTGACTCTAGGGACACAGTCAAAATCAAGTATGGGGGGAGACTCATCTTCTTTTTGATTTTTCAGGATTAATTTTCCATTTTTCTTCCAAAAAATAAAAAAATTTAAAAACAAAAGAAGAATTTTTTTATGCATTTTGATTTATTTTTAAAGAAACACTATATGATAAATACATGGTTTTGGCTTATTAAATTGAAATTTTTGGAAGTTTATTCTTTTTTTTTTGAAATAAAAATGAAATTTTATTACAAATAACAATGGTTTAACTAGTATATAGGAAGATTCATACGTGTTAATTATGAAATACATCCTAATTGAAAATCTTTATTTTAAAAAGTGGTTAATTTAAAGTAAAAGATATAACATTTTTTTTTGTCTTCTAAGTTAATGGTGCTAAGATGATTTTGCAAACTCTCTCTCCATCTTAAAAAAATAAAAAAATAAAAAATAATAACATCCAAAGTATTCACTCTCATTTAAAAGCCCTCACGGTTATGCATGGGTGAATTACTTGGAATCTTTAATTATGTGCTTTCATACTCATTTAAAAGTGCTCACGGTTATGCATGTATGCAACACATGTAAAAAAATAGACTTAATAAAAACCACCTACGGTCGATAGGTGTATGCACGAAAGTGTATGCACTCGCCATGCTCTATACTCCCCTTACATAAGCTCGAAAGGCAGTGCATGGGTGGTATATCTGGCCTCAGTTTACCTGAGCTAGGTGTGTAATTTTTCTTGCAAATAATGAGAGAGCAAGCAATTGAAATCCTAGCACTATTTTTACTTATTTGATTTGATTTGTTATTGAAAAAAAAATGAAAATACCACTTTGATAAACTTTGATAATCAACTAAGGATCCATTCCATAGTTACACCATGTTATTAACCAAAACAACGAGTTAAACTATAGTTTATTTGTTATGATAACTTCATTTTTATTAGAAATATTGATGAGTAAATGACATAAATTTTCAAGATAATAACCAAAACCTATATTTAACTTAGTTGTGTCAATTTAAAAATAAATCCTTCATTTGTAAATATTTCAAAGACTTGCCTTATTCTCTTTGTAAATAAATCTTACATTTTGTAAATATTTCCATCCTGCATTTGGATTTTGTGGGTAGTATCCGCTGAAAACCCCCACGAGACAACACTCGTCCTACTGGGAACACCCAGAGGTTTAACGGCTTGTTGCATATGCTCAATGCAATCGTGCTCCCTACGAAAACGGATTTATCTTTATTTTCCTTTATTCGAGGACGAATAAAAAGATAAGTGTGGGGGTATTTGATGTGCACGTAAATGTGCATATTTTTACCACCATATTTAATCTATTTGAATTAAATAAATGAACATATCGGGTATTTTGACTTCTTTAAACCAAAAATTCAAATTATTCCAAATTGTCACATATTCATCTTCATATATGGGGAAAACGGTCATTTGTGTGCATATATTTCTTTGAGAAAAATTAATTGAAAATTTGTATGTATTTTTGTAGGAATTTGATCTCAAATAGAAGTGGTTTCATGAAGATATGCATGCACAAAATTAATACAAAGGAATGAAGATGGAAATAATTCAAAGTGAAGAGCATGGAGGACCCCACCTACCCACCTACCTTAATGTACAAATTAAAGGCTAATGCACATGCTTTTGGAGTTAATGGCTTCATGTACACTTAATGGGGGATTAAGACATGTTAATGATTACTTGGCCTCCACACTTCCTAATGGGCATTTTGGGTATTCCCCAAAAAGTGAATTAGGGTTTTAAAACTTGTATATATACCCCTTATGTTTCATGTAACTCATCTCTTCTCTTAGTCTCTCTTAGGCCTCCTTCTCTTTAGTTTAGTTTAGATCAAAAATAAAAGAAAGCTCTCTTTCTCTTTTCATGGCTACTTAGCCATTTTTATTTTATGTAATTTTCTTTTCTTTTTATGCAATGTTAATTAGTGTTTCCTTTTACTTACATGTTCGTTTCCTTTCATGCTAGTAGTGTAGATTTACTTTTATGCAAGTAGAATAGTTTTCTTTTCATTTGCTTTCATTTTTCTTCATTTAGCTTTCATGTTGTTAGCTACATTTGTTAATAAAATGACAAATATGAGAAGCTAAACCCCTTCAATTTAGGGGTACTGAAGCTCTCTAATTAATGTAGCTTCAACATTTTGTTAATTCATGCTCTCTTTTTGTGCTTAATGAAGATGATAGAAGTGGTTTTATTTGTTATTTTTGCTTTGAATTTAATAGTCTATATTGTTGACACCAAATAGGCTATGCTTAAACAATCACTAACACTAATTGCCTCTTCATCAATATATGATTATGGCATAAGAAAGTGATTTGAAATTAAAATTTGATGGTCTATGTTTCTAATCAATAGTTAATAGGCCATACTTAAAATAGATTTCATTTTCATTTTCTTTGTCAAGTTTCATGAAAGATAGTAAGTGTTTTAAGGGGTGTGTTATAGTTTTATGGCTTATGTTGGCTAATCAATAGCTCAAATATGTTATACTTATGATAAACACATCAATTAAAACACTAATGACCATAAAAGAGAGATCATGATTTCATGTGTTGAACTACATGATCTAGAGAGTGGATTTATTCTCTAAATTGTCATTTAACTTTCATATTTGCATTTCTTTTCTTTTTGTTAGTTAGTTCATTTTCTCATTTTCTAGCTTAAACACACTCTCGACTTTGGTATAATTTGATTGAGTAGGAAATTTTAAAATTGTCAATTCCCTGTGGATCGACCCGTATTCGCCACGTGCTACATTCGTACACCGTGCGCTTGCGGTTATTTTTATTTCAAAATTCGTTCGACGGTTTTCTAAACCGATAGAAATTCCGTCGTCCGAACACCCGGCCCTAGGACTTGGGATTGAGGGAAAATCTATATCAGCCATGCCTCCTTCGAGCAGGTTGTTATCTTCATCGTGCCAGTACTACCGCCCTCTTCTAGCAAGCATAGGCGAGAAGATTTTCATCTAACATGAGAGTTCTAATATCTCTGTCTCCTGTCGGAACTGCCATAAGAGTGTTGACGGCATCTGAAAGCGATGAGTTATTAGGTCTCGTTGGAACATCTGGATAGTAAAGCAAGGATTTAAGTTAAGTTTGAATACAATTAAACAAATTCATATAATGTACATGGAGAGGACCTTACTTACGGACAGCCATAAATGTGCAAACCCGGGCTTATAGCGGACATAGAATCACTCGATTTTGATGTAGCTTCACTTGGTCCATGCACTAGCAACCACTCTACAACCCCTAATTGGTTCAAAGTAAATCAAAGATGGACTCTCCTTTTGGCTTTTGAAACTGTACATATATCGAATCTCCTCATCGCTGGGCATATAATGTAAGTGTTTAGTGAAGACCATATATGTGCCAAGGAGAAAGGCATAGAATTCGGGTGCAACTATGTTGGAGCAAGCCTCATAAAATTTAGAATCCAACGGTAGAATTGATTGAACGCATGGATTTAACCTGCCAAGCACATATATCTATTGTAGGTAATATAACCCTTCAGAGGATTTTGAGCTCTTTGATCGCGAGACGGGACCAAGACATCAGCAAATGGAATTCCGTGCTTGTTGCATATTCTCTGAAGATACCCATCGTTGATTTAGAAGCGACCGCATCAACCAAATCATTTAATATTACTGCATCGTCGAGAGTGTCAGGTGTAGGGTTTACATGTTGACCACCTACCAACTCAATCGGATTTTCAAGAGCTTGTTGTTCGACTTTGGGATTCTCTAGATTTTGTTGTTCAGCTGGTGGGATCTCTTGTTGTTATTCTTGCTAAATCAGATTTTACTATGTATGTGGAGTTGTAGTTGAGCTTGAATCTACGCTGGATTCGATATATCTTAAAGGTGATGTGCCGTTGGCTTGTGCAGCAAGAAGTTTAGAACGTCTTTGGTCCATTTATATATAAAAATTCAAGAGATAATCGACATTAAAGTGATTACAAGCTATACCCCTCATGCTTAAGTGAATTCTAGTGCAATGTCGTGTCATGCAGTTCAGGTTTCTAGTACTATTTAATGGTTCATTTGTAATTCTCGAAATCACTCAACGTGACCATCATCGCTAACTGTCTCGACAAGCTTCACAACAATGGTCATGCTTTGGAAATGGCTCGGATCAAGAAGAGGATATTGGTTCAAAAAACAGGATTCTCATGTGGACAAAATGTTTAGAAATTTGTCTGAGTGCTGGAGTTGTACAACTCCACTTAAAGAAATTCCCATCCTTCTTCTTCTTCTACCTTCACTGATCCCAAATGTATCAACCCTGGTTCGAAGATTGCCTTTCAATATTGAATTATAATGATAATTATAATTTAATATTGAAACGTAATCTCCAAACATTATTGAAAGGTAATCTTCAAACCATTGTTACACCAAACCACGGCTATCGTCATCCGTGGTCGCCAGATCTGAATTCACCCATGTCCAAAAGCCATCACCTACCTATGAACGAGAAGAGAATGTGTTCAATTAATCAAGGCTAAAGGTAATCATCCTAGGTCTTGGGTCGGTGGAGGAACCAATTGGATCTGAATGGTGGTTGGAGTTCAACCATGGCAAGGCAAGGCTTAAACGACATAGGGTGGCGACGATTATAAGCACGACCAAAGGTAGGTTTCGATTGATGTGGGAATTCTTTAATGGAACTTTCGAGTTTGTGGTTCGGTAAGCAAAGACAAGTGAGGAGATGAAGTGGAGAGGGATGGATTATATACTCTCGAACTTTAAGTTGCATGCAATAAGTTTGGGAAGTTTCCCCAGTCTTAACTCAGTACCGACCCCACTACATAGGTCGGTATCGAGTCCTATTCTAAGAAAAAAAAGGGAAAGAAAAGATATACATACATGGATATAAGCTTATTAAAATACATGTAATTGGCCATGTACAAGAACTCCTATACTCATCAACTGAAGAGCATGCACGTGAATATGTGCTTGAATATCAATATATCCAGTACTTGACAAGTAGAACCAAAGGGAAATCAAATTCAAACTTGAGAGATCCATGGATGGAATTAGTTTAAAATCATCAAACTTGGAACGATGGATCATAAGAATATGTTCCAGATTTATAATCCAAGATGCTGGAAGAGCATCGCGACGAGTGACATATGGACATAGCTTTTCATACTAGCAATTCACAAGAAGGATAACAACCATTCGAAACATAGAGTGGAGTCCTCTACTGCAACTCTAATTGTCTCGGTTCAAAGCCAATCGTGTTTGAAACGAAATGTACTTTGGGGCCCAAGTTTTATCCAGCCTTCCGACTAGGCAATATTTGGACAGACTGGACATGGAAAACCTAGAGTTATCGAGGCAGGAAGCCTACGAAGATAGTCCAGGAGTTCAGAAACCAAACATAGATAGAGTCATAAGGCCAATGCAAAAAGACTCAAAGCTAGACAATAGTAGGACCCTCCCCCCTCCAAGTTAGGGATCGATACCAACCCTACCCTATGGGTTGGTAACGATCCCTAATTCCTTCTCAGGTGGACCCCATCTCCTTCTTACATGCCATACTTGATGCCAAAAGCCTATTTTCGAAGTATTTTTTTATTCAATGCAATTCCTCATTAATCTCCATGAATACCTGAAACTTCAACTTTGCTCTACAAAAACTCCATCATTTAGACTCGAAAACAAGCTAATATTGGTGCAAGCAACTATGGGGAATCACAAAGTTAACCACAAGATGATTTGAGATGAAGTGTCGAAGATGGTTATTTTGGAAAAGTTAGGGATCTATATCGACCCCTACCTATGATTCGATATCGACTCTTACTTTCTGATGATGTAGCATCTATTTTTGTGAATGAATTTGTATAAATCATGTATAATGGCTTAAAGATATTTTGTGCGAGATATTAGACTCGCTACCTATAAATAGGAAGGTAAAGCTCATTTTTCAAGATCTTTTTGGTTCTGGTTTGTCCTAATGTTATATTCTTGTAATTCTGAAAAGCTAAGTGTCAAAGTTATACGGACCCCTAAGAACTTCTGCTTCGGTCAGAAATGAGCAATAAAAGATTAGAGTGGACATAGGCCTAGCTTTGTCGAACTACTATAAATTGTTGTGTGAATTTTTTTCCTTGTTTTTCATTTACCTTCTTCATATTTTATTCCCTACCTTAATTTTTGGGTGTTTGTGCCATTTTTGGTTAAACAGTGATGAATAAAGAAAAAAAAATTGTGTCAACTAAAATAGGTCAAAATGTTTATATTAGCATTAATGGGGTTATAATTAGTAACAAAATATTTTATTTTTTTAATCATTATCAAAAATTTAATGCAAAAAAATTATTTGGGTTTATATATTGATATTACAATTACCGGTTAACAGTTTGCTAGTTTATCGGTATACCAACTGTGATGGTAAAGTGTAAGTACTTAGTTTTGACTTACCAATAGTATCAATACAGTAACAATTTTATCATCGATAACGGTTATAATTATGATAACAACTATTGTCGGAGTGGTTTAGAATTTCAAATATTATCCTTTCTTATACCCATGTTTTTAATTCTTAGGGAAACACATAACTCAAAATGAAATTAAATAGTTCCTATGTAACTTTTAACAATAAGAAACGATAGTCCAACCTAACATGATTGTATCAAAAATTGATGGAGCAATCTCTACCATAAAATTATAAATCTTCCCATATTAACCTCTCGTGGCTATCTTCCTCACCATATCATTGTTCATTTTACGATCATCGTAACATTTCTCTTTAGAGATTCACAGCCATTGAGCACTTACATAGTAGTTACAATGCCTTCCAATAATCAATTTTCATTCCCATTTAATTTGCAGCTACTGGGTACTTATATAATGTAGTTTTGACTGAATTTTGATCTTTTATTAAAAGTTGTTTCCAATTCCAATTCCTTATCTGTATATTAATCCTAATTGAATATTAGTACACTTATTCAACCACTTAAATGCTAAAGTTATCAATATTCATTTCATCTACTTAGTTTGAATTGCATTACAATAAAAAAATAAGCATTTATTCCCAAATAAGTTGAGATCGGATAGAGATGGAACACAATACTAAATGGTAAAGTCAATTCAAAAGTTGTAATAACAACAACAACAAAAATAAAAAAACCATGATATTAATAATAAAAGAAAGTCAAATAAGTAAACAAAAACAACAACAACCAAGTAAAATAAAATATAATACATGATGATAATAATAATACTATTAGTAATAATGGTACTAATAGTAATATCGACCGAAGATCAAACACAACGTCTTAGGCTCCTATCCACTAGTTCAATAATCTAAACTTATAACGCTACTCCTAAACTAACTCTAAGAAAAAACTCCTAACTCATGGTCCTAGTACGTGGATCGCTAACTTCCATGCGCTCCTGTCCGACACCAGCTCTTCGGATATATTCCAATCATTTAAGTCCCTTTTTACTACTTCCTCCCATGTTAACCTTGGCCGACCTCTACCTCTCTTTGAGCATTTGAATCGGCCTATAATTCCAACATACACAGTGCCTCAGGAGGCCTCCGTTGGAGTTGTCTAAACCATCTGAAGTGGTGTTGGACTAGCTTTTCCTCAATTGGTGCTACTCCAAGTTTATCACATATATCATCATTTCTAATTCGATTTCTTCTTGTACGAATGCAGCTCTATCGCAGCATACGCATCGCTGCTACACTTATCTTCTAGACGTGTTGCCTTTTAGTAGGCCAACATTCTATACCATACAATATCGCGGGCCTGATTGTCATTCTTTAGAACTTTCCTTTAAGCTTCTATGTGAATTTCCAATCACAGAGAATTCCAGATGCTTGTCACCATTACACCCATCCTGCTCGAATTCTAAAAGTAACATCTTCATCAATCTCACCATTATACTGCAACATTTATTCTAAATATCAAAAGGATTCCTTCTTGGGAATTACTTGTCCGGTCAGAGTGACATCACCATCCTCTGACCTGACACGCTGAACTCGTACTTTATATACTCTGTTTTAGTTCTAAGACTAAAAATCTTTGCTACTAAATACTTTCTCCAAGCTTTAGTTATCTATCAACACCAATCCTACTTTCATCGATTAGCACAACATCACTAGCAAAGAGAATACACCAAGAAATCTAACCTTGTATACCCTTCGTAACCTCATCCACCATTGGGCCAAAAATGTAGCGGCTTAAAGCTGACCCTTGATATAATCTTATGTTTATGGAAAAGTCACTAGTTTCACTCGCGCATGCTCTGATGCTAGTCATAACATCACGGTATATATCCGTTATAAGGTAAATGTACTTTGTTGGGACTCACTTCTTTTCCAGAGCCCGCCACATAACCTATTTTGGTACTTTGTCATAAGCTTTATCCAAACCGATAAATACCATGTATAGATCCTTCTTTTTCTCCCTAAACCTCTCCATAAGTTGTCTTATCAAGAAAATTGCCTCTATGGCCGACCTCTCAGGCATGAAGCCAAATTGGATTTTTGAAACGCTTGTTATTCTTCTAATCGATGTTCAATGGCTCTTTCCCAAAGCTTCTTTGCATGACTCGTAAGCTTAATTCCTCTGTAGTGTAATTTTGAATGTCTCTTTTTTTCTTAAAAATTGGAACTAATATGCTTCTACTCCACTCATCTGTTGAATATGCGAGTATATGATTTTTGTTTGATGATCATAAACATATATATATATTCATTTAAATGTATTTGTTAATATACTATTTTATTTTTCACATAATTAAGTAAATATTTGTTGAAAAAATAAATAACAAAGAATCTAAATCCAATTAGATATTTTATTCAAACAAATATTTATTACAATTTTAAATAGTACAAATTTGAGCTCTCGTTATATATATACAAATTCAACTACATTACAATTTCAATCACATCATATTTTTTACTATACATACATTTGCACCTCACTACATTTCACTCATTCACTCGTATTTGATCTTCAACTCTATTCCAGGTTGAATCCAGCATCTAAGCAATCTGCAAAATAAATACCAACACGTTAAAATCGAGAAGAAAATATTTTTCAGTGAAAAATAAAGTGTATATTTTGAAAATATTATTTGACTCGGTTATTTGGGTTGTTCATCATCATTTATTTTTTGAATTCATCTACATAAACAATTTATGACATGCATAGTGTATCACTATACTGCCACAAGGTCGTGCACACCGATATACACTTGATAAAATTACATGGAAAGGTGAGCACATGATCAAACCCAATCAAAAGCCGTGTTCAACTCAAGTGCAATACAAATAAAATCACGACACGAGCACAAGGTCAAACCCAAGCTGTAAGCCGGATTCAACACAGGTGAAATCAAAATGTACAAGTTCAATAAAATGGCCAGGACAACTAAAACAAAGCAACCAATCCAAAGTAAAAAAGGAACAAGTACAAAAAGTAGTGGACATCATGAAATTCCAAAAACACTTAAACAGGAGAACTTGAAGTTTAGTGGCAACCAAACAGAAATGAAAATTGCAAGTACCAAAGGGAAGCTACTAGACTACATGAAGTCTAATAATGACCAATGGAACCAAACTCAAAGCAATGCAATAGTGAACCAAAGCCTCAGCAGTCAGTGGGGTAGCCTCAACAATCAAAGGTTCAAATGTCATATAACAAAAACTAGAGCGTAACAGTAGACCAGAACATGAACATGAACAAGAGTGAAAACTACAGTGTAACTCGAAGCAACTATTTGATGCAAGCCAAAGCTTCACAAGTTCCCATACATACATACACTTTTATACAGATATACACACACACACATACAGACAGTGTTAAAAAGACCAAATAAATATACATACTTGCACATATATGTATACATATACGAGTCTAACTAAATGGGTCATACTGCACCAGAAATGACAGTAATGGACACAAACTATATTCGAGTATGAAAGTAGTTTCAAGATTAAATCAAGGTTAAATTTTTTCCAGGTAGCAGTTTCGAATAAAATGATGTCAATTTGCAGTTTTTATAGAAATTAGGTAGCAGTCCTTAAACAAGTCCGGCAACAATATGTGTATACTAAACAACTCAATACAGTGAACAATTCATATTGAAGCATACAAAATTCGAATATCACAGAGAAATTTCCAAATGACCGAAGTCAGATAATATAAGGAATACGAACTAAAAAAGTTAAGATAAATCAACATCGTCAGAGAATTCAAAGCCGTGATGACCAATGAATTGAGCAAGTTCAAAATCAAGCCGTGAGAATCAAGTAACAAAATATACGAAATTTAACTAGTCTAAAGAAATCACAATCATTCAAGAATATTCAAATGGCCGACTTAAAATTATCAGACGAATTCAAATATTACATTCGATCGAAAAACCCATTAACATCATTCGCAATAATCTCATTCGAGTTCAAGTAACAACGAAGAAGAAAAAACCATTCAACTCGAATCAAAGTTGAGAATAATTAATAATTAGAAAAAGGCATTCACGTATCAATTCACACATCAATCGATCTCGACAATTTGAAGCAGCCGAGAAATCAATCAAAGAAAGCAAACAAAGCTCATTCAATCAACAACAGAAAGTCGGCGCCTTAAAATTTTCCAAAACCCTAGTCTTGAATGAAGAGGAACGATCAAAGGAAGAAGCAGACATTAATTTCACGAAGAAAGATCCTGCCGGATAACAGAAAATAAAAAGGGGTTTCATTTTTACGTTAGGCCGGTTACTTTAATTGTATTTGGGCTTACTTTATTTAAAAATTAGGGTTTTTTTTTCAAATTTCTTTTACTTATATTTTCTCTTTTAAACTTTTGTAAATTCTAGTCGTGTGACTAGGGGATGAACTACGATAGTGTAGTTCGATAATTCGCAACTCGGTGGCTGAGTTGTGGCAGGTTTTGAGTGTAAAGTTAGGTTAGTCGATAGCGGGTGTCATGAGTTTATGTGTGTAAGCGTCTGACTACTTAATTTCAAGTAGAAATCTTGGGGGAAGCACGTGTATGAATATGCGCTTATATGTTTTTGTTTGATGACAATAAACATATATATTCATTTAAATGTATTTGTTAATGTACTATTTTATTTTTCATAGATTAAATAAACATTTGTTGAATAAAATAAATAACACAGAATTTGAATTCAAATAGAAATTTTATTCAAACAAATATTTATTACATTCTTGAATAGTACAAATTCATGCTCTCACTATACGTATACATTTTTGAATACATCACAATTCAGTTTACATAAATTCCTCACTACATATCACTCACACTCGTATTTTTTCTTCAACTGCATTCCAGTTTGAATCCAGCATCTGAGCAATCTGCAAAAATATTCACTAACGCAGTAAAATTGAAAAGGAAATCTTTTTGCAATGTAAAATGAAATATGATTTTTGAAAATATTATTTGCCTCAGTTATTTGGGTTGTTCGTCATCATTTAAATTTGAATTCATCATACACGAACAACTTGTGACATACACAGTGTATCACTGTATATGCCACAAGGCCGTGCACATCGATATACACTTGATAATGCTACAGGGACAGGTGTGCACAAGGTCAAACCCGAGTTTTGAAACTGGATTCAACGCAAGTGAAATTTCGAAAATCAACATGAATGGATGCAAAGACAACAGCTCAGTTTAACACAATGAAAACTACAGTGATCTCAATAGAACAAGCCAGCAGATACATGAAAAATGAACAACTCAATGCATCAAAGCACAAATACATGAATACTGCACCAACCAGAATGGATGCAGTGATACAAGGCATAGCAACTGCATAGCAGCTACACAACAACAAGATGAACTAGACAGGTCAAGTAATAGATGCAGACACAAACACCATTATGCAAGCCATCAAGAATCAATACACAATGACAAGTATGGCAGTGAAACTCAAACAAGTGCACAAGCAACATCAATAAACCAAAGTGCAGACCAAACAAAGACCAACTCCAAATGCATCAGTGATCAACACAGCAACTCAAAGACACAGTACACAAATGCAAGACCAAAGTGTTCAAACAACAAATGAATGACCAGAACAATGACCAAGCAATGACCAGAACACAAGTACAAGCAAATAAATGCAATTCGAAGTGATATAACAGCAGCTACAGGTACTCAACAAGTTGAAGCGGTAGTAAATCAAAGTGTGCAACTCGAGAATATACACAAGTGCAGACCAAATGCACACGTCACAAGCATGAAACCACAAGTTACACAATCTAGTGATGCATACAGCAAAAAATGAAGACTGCATGAGTGATACAAGTCAGAGCAACAAAATCATCACAATGAAGACCACTATGCAGTGTACTGTAATACAACAGTGACATGCACATCAACTACAAGCCCAAGTGAAACCAAACCGCAAAGCCAAACATGTCCAGTTACAAGCTACAATGATACAAGAGAGGTAACAGCATGGTACAATGCATAAATGACTACAGAATATAAATGAGACTCAGTGGTGAATCAACAACATCGGCAAACATCAATAGCACAAAGATGGCCGAAGCTGTGTCAAAGCAAAACAAATAATACAGTAAAAAAGAAAAGTGCAGAGATGAACGCAGATATGGATGCAGACGTGCCAAAGTAGTCAATGCCATGTAAATCGATGATACAGTGGATGGACGAAGTTCAACATTGCAGAGATGACCGAAGTAAAATACTAATCAAGAAAAATCAGAACTAATCAAATATATGAAGTTTCAAAATTCACAAAGTCAGAGAAATCACCAACGTCCAAGTATAATCAAGCGGCCAGAGAACTAAAAAAGTCAAATTCGTATCTTTGAAGAAGTCAAAACAAATTGCCGTTGAATCAAGTTTAAATCGAACGCTGCACAAACAAGGCTGTGCGTAACAAGTCGAAAGTAAATCAGGAAAGCCGTGCGCATCATGGAAAGAAGAAATTTGGAAAGTATCGAATTGATACAAAGGAAATCAAGTGTACTCGAATTCATATAAATACCAATCCTAAGTAATCATCATCGGCATCGAGTTAAAAAGCAAACAATCAAACCAGCAACGCAAAAGAAGACATACCAATCTATCAAACTCGATCAAAGGAGCAGCTACAATCTCGAAGTTCACCAGAATCAATTATCAGAGAGCGAGCGAGCAAAAGCAACGCAAACTAGAATCGATCATCAGAGAACGAGCGCGAGCAGAGCCACACAAATCAGATCGAACAGAGCCCCAAATTTCATTGAAGAACGAAGCCCTAATTTAGTGGCAAAGACCGACTGCCAGTTTACAGTAGCAAAGGAAAAGGGAACGAAGCCCTAATTCGACAAAGTGGAACGGCTAAAACAAGTGGATCGGGTTAAAAATAAAGAGGCCGACATTTTTCACAAGCAAAATAAAAAGGAACGGGGAAATTCAATTGGGCCGACTTTATTATTATAAAGGGCTTTAGTTTTATTTAGGGTTTTAATTAAGAGGGTTTTTTTCTCAATTTTTATTTGAGCAAAAATTAAGCATTCAAGTTTGTATTTTAATTTTTGCTCCTGTTTTTATTTTTGAAGTTGTTTTTTCTTTTCAAGTCGAAGAATTGGTAAATCACCACCTAGGTTGTAGGTAGTGTCAGATTGTCTAGTTAGAATTAGTTCAGTGAGCAGGGTGTGCGAGTTTGCAAAACTCTATAGGCGGAGCAGAGTTTGCGAGTAAGCGAAACTCTATAGGCGGAGCAGGGTGTGCGAGTCTAGTAGAGTGTTTGTGAGCGGGAGCAAAGGTTTGCGAGTCTAGTAGAGTGTTTGTAAGCGAGATACTGTTTAATTCTAATAGAAATCTGGGAATGCAGCAGTAGGCAAGGGTTGCCGAAGCTGGGTAAATTTTGTGTGTGATTTACTTTTCAGCATATTTATTTCTGCAGTTTATTTCTGTGTTTAATTCGAGAAAATTTGCTATAACCCTATTCACCCCCCTCCTCTAGGGTTAATCTAGATCCTACAAGTGGTATCAGAGCACGGTATTTTTCTTTAACTCTAGAGTCATGAATCCATCAAATAATGCTTTTTCTGAGGGCAATCTATTGTTAGGCCACCTATGTTTAACGGGAGTGATTATGCTTATTGGAAAGTTAGGATAGGCATTTATCTTAGTTCTGTTGATTATGATGTTTGGGATATTATTGAAACTGGCTATAAGTCTCCCACTATAACCGTTGGTGATACTGAGATTCCTAAACCTAAGGATAGGTGGGATGCTAACGATAAGAGATTGAAAACTACAAATGCTAAAGCCATGAATGCTTTGATCTGTGCTCTTGATAAAAATGAATTTAATAGAATTTCTCATTGTAAAACTGCACAGGAAATCTGGCATACCTTGGAGGTGACACATGAAGGAACTTCTCAAGTCAAAGAGTCTCGTCTAACCCTATTCAGCAACGAATACGAGAACTTTGTGATGGACAAAGGCGAGAGCATAAAAGACATGTTTGGATGCTTTTCAACTTTGGTGTATAACGCTAAAGCGCTTGGAAAAGTATTCACTGAGGTAGAGCTTGTGAGGAAGGTGCTACGAGTCTTACCGATGACCTTTGAGGCAAAAGTCACGGCAATACAAGAATCGAAAGATCTGAGTAAGCTAAGCATGGAGGAGCTGATTGGCAACTTGATGACATATGAGCTTGAGCTAAAAGCAAAAGAAGAACGCAACAACTCCGAACCAAAGAAGAAGACGATTGCCTTAACGAGCAAACAAGAGAGCGATCGATGAAGAAGAAGAAGATCCAATTGAAGAGCTTGCAATGGCTGTCAATAATCTTAGAAAATGGTCAAGATTCAAGCCACGCAAGAAGAAAGCAAAGGGTAATAGGTCAAAAGATTCTGACAATTCCGATAATGAATTGACGTGCTACAACTGCAACAAGCCTGGTCACTTTAAACAAGAATGCCCACTTCTCAAATACAACCAAGGAAAGAAAAAGAAGAAAAAGGCATTTGCAGCGACTTGGGATGATGAAGAAGGAGAGGAAGTTTCGGATAGCAGCTCAGAGGAGGCTAACTTGTGTCTTACGGCAAAATCAGATTCAGAAGCGAGCCCGTAGGAATCTAGTGAGGGAGGTGACTATTCTTATAGAGACCTTGTTTTTATGTGTTCTGATCTTACTAAAGTAGTTGATGCTCTTGAATTTAAAATTGAAAAACTGAAAGCTGGTAGGAGAGAACTTGCTCGTGAAAATTTTAGGTTAGAAACTGAACTTGAAAATATTCATAACCTAGAATGTAAAAAATGTAAAATTTTAGATTCGGAATTATCAAGACTTAAGAATAGCTTTGAGAATCTTAAAAAGAAAACTTGAGTCTTAAGGAAACCATTGACACTAGGAAAAAGGATTTCATAAATAGATGCAACTCACTTGTAACTGAAAACATGACACTAAAAACCAAAGTCCAAAATCTTGAGAAATCTCTGAATAACTTTTCAAGAGGAGAAAAATCATTCAACATGTTATTGGGAAATCAAATTTTTGCTAACAACAGAAAAGGACTAGGTTTTGGGAAATCACAAGTTGATGATAATGCAAAAGGTAAGAGTGTCTTTGGTAGATGTGAAATAATTGGACATCATGTTGAAAATTGTAGTCATAGGAACAAGAAAACAAAATTTATACAACTTTAGGTTCCTAAGAATTCTACAAACAAATTTCATGTCTATTGGAACAAGAATGAAAGGCCTAAAAAGTTTGGGTTCTAAAGGGTTTGTTTATTCACAAATCTTCTGCCACTAACAACCATGGACCTATAGAAACAAACAGGTCACATAAATCTTTTTCCATGTAGGTGTGGTGGCAGGCTAAGGAACAACAACAGTGTTTTCTGGATTTTTGGCTGTTCTAGAAACACAACGGGCAACATAGCAAAGTTCCTTAGCCTAGTACAAAGGTGACAGGATCACATTGGGCAACCATGAAAAATTATCGTAAAGGTAAAACAGGTGAAGGTATATTTATTGGATCGATATATTGAATGTGATAATCTGCACCGTATTTTGAATGAAATCAGCCAAGATTAAGATGTTGTAGAGATGATGATTTTTTTTATTCTAATTTGTTCGCTGTTAAAAAAATTTGAGTTTGAGTTTTTTGTGCACACTTCATGGTTTGGTCTATCCAATTTAGTTAGTGATATTTTGGAGTAAAAGAGAAATTCAGATGTAGATTACACTGGTAATATAGTTGATAGAAAAATTACTAGTGGAACGTGATTAATTTTTGAAACATTCATTTACTGCATCGTTTTTCAAAGAAAATATCTGCATATCTTTCATTGCAAATAATTTTCAAATAGCAGAATTTTTTTCATATAACCCCTTCGAGAAAATTATTTTTGACCATATTTTCAGATTAGTCATTTTTATTTGATTTTAAATGACAAATTTTGACTAATCCGACTCCCTACTAATTATCAAAAAGATAAATAGTGACTGAAAAGGTGATAAGTGTTGATATTTAACATACATTACGCAAGAGAGTATATTTGAAAAATTTCTTTACGAATTTAAACAAGAGTTATAAAACTTTTTGTTGGGTAAAGATTCCATGACCATTCATATATCTATCATATTTCTATCGACCATTGTTTATCAAATCTTAAATATAGTTTGTCGATATGTGGTACTATAATCAGGGATCATTTGTTTTTCAATTCACATTTTTTTGTAAAAATAAATATCCAAAGTATTCACTCTCATTTAAAAGTCCTCACGGTTATGCATGGGTGAATTACTTGGATTTTTGTTATGTCCTTCCATGCTCATTTAAATGTCCTCAGGTTATGCATGTATGGAACACATATCAAAATTAATTGATTAAATAGACAAGTTGATTCTAATCCCATTTAAAAGTCCTCACGGTTATGCGTGGTTAGAAGAAACTTGAATTCATTTTTAAAATTAAATTGGAATACTACTAATCTCATTTAAAAGTCCTAACGGTTATGAATGATTAGTAGATATTCAAATTCCTGATATAAATGTACCACAAGTTGATACAATTGTATGATTTTATATGAGAACATCATTTCCATCATTCTAAAAGTGGAATATGCGCCTAACAAGGGTAGTTATGATTTTTGTTTGATTCTTATTGAAGTTTAATATTTATATTCAATGTGAGTTTAATGTTGGATTAATATCGATCACTCTATCCCTATTTTCTCTAACACTATTATTCTTTTACTGATAACAAAAGGGGGAGAGAAAAGTTAAGATTTTGTCAAATAGAATCAAGCAAAGGTCAAATAATTTTCCATATGCATCTAGGCTTATTTGAATATTTCTATTTGTATGCATATATGTAGGGGGAGCATCATGTAGAGATGAAGTATTTAAATAGGGGGAGCAATTAGAGTATATCATTGATCAAATACATTTAGCACGGTCAAAATCTTAAATATATGTTTGTTATCATCAAAAGGGGGAGATTGTATGAATATGCGCTTATATGTTTTTGTTTGATGATAATAAACATATATATTCATTTAAATGTATTTGTTAATGTACTATTTTATTTTTCATAGATTAAATAAATATTTGTTGAATAAAATAAATAACACAGAATTTGAATTAAAACTTCAAACAAATATTTATTACAATCTTGAATAGTACAAATTCATGCTCTCACTATACGTATACATTTTTGAATACATCACAATTCAGTTTACACAAATTCCTCACTACATATCACTCACACTCGTATTTTGTCTTCAACTGCATTCCAGTTTGAATCCAGCATCTGAGCAATCTGCAAAAATATTCACTAACGCAGTAAAATTGAAAAGGAAATCTTTTTGCAATGTAAAATGAAATATGATTTTTGAAAATATTATTTGCCTCAGTTATTTGGGTTGTTCGTCATCATTTAAATTTGAATTCATCATACACGAACAACTTGTGACATACACAGTGTATCACTGTATATGCCACAAGGTCGTGCACATCGATATACACTTGATAATGCTACAGGGACAGGTGTGCACAAGGTCAAACCCGAGTTTTGAAACTGGATTCAACGCAAGTGAAATTTCGAAAATCAACATGAATGGATGCAAAGACAACAGCTCAGTTTAACACAATGAAAACTACAGTGATCTCAATAGAACAAGCCAGCAGATACATGAAAAATGCACAACTCAATGCATCAAAGCACAAATACATGAATACTGCACCAAGCAGAATGGATGCAGTGATACAAGGCATAGCAACTGCATAGCAGCTACACAACAACAAGATGAACTAGACAGGTCAAGTAATAGATGCAGACATAAACACCATCATGCAAGCCATCAAGAATCAGTACACAATGACAAGTATGGCAGTGAAACTCAAGCAAGTGCACAAGCAACATCAATAAACCAAAGTGCAGACCAAACAAAGAACAACTCCAAATGCATCAGTGATCAACACAGCAACTCAAAGACACAGTACACAAATGCAAGACCAAAGTGTTCAAACAACAAATGAATGACCAGAACAATGACCGAGCAATGACCAGAACACAAGTACAAGCAAATAAATGGAATTCGAAGTGATATAACAGCAACTACAGGTACTCAACAAGTTGAAGCAGTAGTAAATCAAAGTGTGCAACTCGAGAATATACACAAGTGCAGACCAAATGCACACGTCACAAGCATGAAACCACAAGTTACACAATCTAGTGATGCATACAGCAAAAAATGAAGACTGCATGAGTGATACAAGTCAGAGCAACAAAATCATCACAATGAAGACCACTATGCAGTGTACTATAATACAACAGTGACATGCACATCAACTACAAGCCCAAGTGAAACCAAACCGCAAAGCCAAACATGTCCAGTTACAAGCTACAATGATACAAGAGAGGTAACAGCATGGTACAATGCATAAATGACTACAGAATATAAATGAGACCCAGTGGTGAATCAACAACCTCGACAAACATCAACAGCACAAAGATGGCCGAAGCTGTGTCAAAGCAAAACAAATATTACAGTAAAAAGAAAAGTGCAGAGATGAACGCAGATATGGATGCAGACGTGCCAAAGTAGTCAATGCCATGTAAATCGATGATACAATGGATGGACGAAGTTCAACATTGCAGAGATGACCAAAGTAAAATACTAATCAAGTAAAGTCAGAAGCAATCAAATATACGGAGTGTCAAAATTGACAAAGTCAGAGAAATCACCAACGTCCAAGCATAATCAAGCGGCCAGAGAACTAAAAAAGTCAAATTCGTATCTTTGAACAAGTCAAAACAAATTGCTGTATGAATCAAGTTTAAATCGAACGCTGCACAAACAAGACCGTGCGTAACAAGTCGAAAGTAAATCAGGAAAGCCGTGCGCATCAAGGAAAGAAGAAATTTGGAAAGTATCGAATTGATACAAAGGAAATCAAGTGTACTCGAATTCATATAAATACCAAACCCAAGTAATCATCATCGGCATCGAGTTAAAAAGCAAACAATCAAACCAGCAACGAAAAAGAAGACATACCAATCTATCGAACTCGATCAAAGGAGCAGCTGCAATCTCGAAGTTCACCAGAATCAATTATCAGAGAGCGAGCGAGCAAAAGCAACACAAACTAGAATCGATCATCAGAGAACGAGCGCGAGCAGAGCTACACAAATCAGATCAAACAAAGCCCCAAATTTCATTGAAGAACGAAGCCCTAATTTAGTGGCAAAGATCAGCTGCCAGTTTACAGTAGCAAAGGAAAATGGAACGAAGCCCTAATTCGACAAAGTGGAACGTCTAAAACAAGTGGATCGGGTTAAAAATAAAGAGGCCGACATTTTTCACAAGCAAAATAAAAAGGAACGGGGAAATTCAATTGGGCCGACTTTATTATTATAAAGGGCTTTAGTTTTTATTTAGGGTTTTAATTAAGGGGGTTTTTTTCTTAATTTTTATTTGAGCAAAAATTAAGCATTCAAGTTTGTATTTTAACTTTTGCTCCTGTTTTTATTTTTGAAGTTGTTTTTTCTTTTCAAGTCGAAGGATTGGTAAATCACCACCTAGGTTGTAGGTAGTGTCAGATTGTCTTGTTAGAATTAGTTTAGTGAGCAGGGTGTGCGAGGTTGCAAAACTCTATAGGCGGAGCAGAGTTTGCGAGTAAGCGAAACTCTGTAGGCGGAGCAGGGTGTGCGAGTCTAGTAGAGTGTTTATGAGCGGGAGCAAAGGTTTGCGAGTCTTGTAGAGTGTTTGTAAGCGGGATACTGTTTAATTCTAATAGAAATCTGGGAATGCAGCAGTAGGCAGGGGTTGCCGAAGCTGGGTAAATTTTGTGTGTGATTTACTTTTCAGCATATTTATTTCTGTGTTTAATTCGAGAAAATTTGCTATAACCCTATTCACCCCCCCTCTAGGGTTAATCTAGATCCTACAGCACGTAGGCAGTGTTTTTAAGAAACTGGGTAAATCTGTGTTGCTCTTTTTATATTTTCTATTATTCTGCTACTATCTTTGTTGTTCTTTTTCTATTTTCTATTATTCTGCTATTATCTGTGCTACTATTATTCTGCTATTTCTATGTTGCAATTTTTTTATATACTTCTGCGTTAAATTTTTATAATTAATAGTATCACCCTATTCACCCCCCTCTATGGTGAAATCGATCCTACAAGTGGTATCAGAGCGAGGAACAAAAGCCAATTTTTGCATTAAATATTAGATTTTTCAAAAATCAATTTATTTTTTTAAAATTTGAATTTTTGAAATGGCTTCTTTTAATAATGCTTTTGAAGAGGGCTAGTCCATAGTTAGACCACCAATGTTTATGGTGAATACACTTACCGGAAAAATAGAATGAAATTTTTTTTGAAACCCATTGACGCTTGGAATATAGTTGAGAAATGTTATATAGCACCAACTATAGTTATAGATAATCCGAAAATAGTTAAACCGATGGATCAATGGGCAGATCTAGAAAATAAACTACAGAATGCTAATGCTAAAGCTATGAATTCTATTATTATTTTCATTGGATCAAATTGAATTTAATCGTGTCTCACATGGTGCAACTGCGTAGTAAATATGGCACACACTTGAAGTGACTCATGAAGGAACATCTCAAGTCAAGGAATCTCGTCTTGCCATGCTAAGCAGCGAATACGAGAACTTTAAAATGGCCAAGGATGGAAATTTCAAAGAGATGTATAGACGACTTTTCAATATTATATACAAATCAAAAACTCTTCAAAAATCATAAACAGAGTTGGAAATAGTCCAAAAAATCCTTAGAGTCCCTCTATGAAATTTTGAAGCCAAAGTCGCTACTATTCAAGAATCAAAGGATTTGAAGCAAATCAAAGTTGAAGAACTCATCGGAAATCTCACCACTTATGAGCTAGAAATGAAATTCAAAGAAGAACGCGAAGGAGGTGATACACGAAAGAAATCAATACCTCTTAAAGGAACAAATGAAGTGAAGATAATGAGGATGGAGCAGCTGAATTGGCACTGATAATAAAGAAATTTAAAAACTGGAATCGCAGATACAGAAATCCAACTCTAAATCAACAACTGAAAAAAAGAATAGTTAAATTCTAGACAACCCAGAAGAACAACAGATCATCTGTCATAAGTGCAATAAATCCGGTCACATCATGTCCAATTGTCCTCAAAATCGACTCCGCCAAGAGAAGAAATCGAAAAGGAGAATTTTTGCAGCCACGTGGAATAAAAGTGATGATGATAAAAGTACTAGTAGTGAGAGTGAAAATGCAGATCTGTGCCTTCGAGGTGATATAACGGATAGCAATGATGATGAGCCAAGCTAGATATCAAAACTTATTCACTCAAAATTAGTTAGATATTTCCACGAAGTAAATGGCTATTTTGAACGACTTGGGGAGAAATGCGCTAAAATTGAATCACAAAGAGATACTTTGATAGAATTAAATAAACAACTTGATAAACTGGTTAAAAACATCAAACCAAAAGCCCTAAGTGTGACAAGTGTCCATCATTTGAAAAAGAAATTAAAAAATCAGAAAATAAAATCACTTGAAAATGTAATTTTGATTTCAAAAGAGAGTGAAAATACTAGGAGAGAAAATTCTATTAAAAGCTGCACTCAATTATTAAACGAAAACGAATCACTCAAAACACAAGTCCAACAACTGTCAATGACTTTAGGAAAAATTTCAAAAATTGAAAGATCGTCAAATATGTTGTTAGGGAAACAAACTGTATTAACAGTTAGACAAGTACTTAGGTATAATCACTCTGAATGTATTAGAGGTGAAATTAAACAAGTCAAGTGCATGTGCATGATTTGTAGAAAATTTGGACACAATCAAAATAATTTTTGGTATAGACCCAAATACATGAAAACTATTCCAATTTGCGTTTCAAAAGGCACGAATATAAAATCCCTTAAAGTCAAACAAATCTGGGTGCCCAAAGGAACATATATAAATATTTTTGGGTCTCCACAAACTTATTTTTCAAAATCATTTTCCATTAATAACCACGGACCTATAAAAACAAATAGGTCACAAAAATCTTTCCTCGTGTAAGTGTGGTAGCAGGCTAAGAAACAACAACAATGTTATCTGGATTTTGGCTATTCCAAACACACAACAGGTGACAAATCAAAGTTCCTTAGCCTGGTACAAAATTGGTAGAATCATAATGGATGACAAATGAAAAATTATCGTAAAGGTAAAATAAGCAACGGTATATTTTGAAGAATTTATTAAATGTGAAAATCTGCACCATAATTTGAATTAAATCAGTCAATTATGTGATAAAGAAATGAATGTTAATCTTGATTCTGAATTATTCAAAATTGTTGCCCAATTATATTTTTTATGCTGAGAACACTATAAGTACCTCAAGAGTCTTTGAATATTTCACATAAAATTGTTTGTAATAATGATGGTGTTTTATTGATTGATGATAATATATTTGGTTATTTTACTGCTGACTCTATATTCACAGATTTTTATTGGCATGACTTCAATTAAAATCCAAAAGAATTTCATTTAAAAGTTGTAAAAAGAATTTCAAGGAATTTTTGCAACTCCACAATCTGGTCTATAACATTCAATAAATAATAATCTTGAGTCAAAGAGAAATTCGGATGTAGATAACACTAGTAATCTAGTTGATAAAAAATTACTAGTGGGACGTGATTTACGTTGAGACATTTAGCAGTTGCATCATTTTCAAAGAAAATATCTGCATATTTTTCATTTCAAATAATTTTCAATTAGCAAACATTTTTCTTTTATTAAATTCCTTCTAGAAAATCGTTTTGTTGACCTTGTTTCAGACTAGTCATTTTTAGAAAATTTGATAATTATTTTTGAATTTGATCTTAAATGATTACATTAACTAATCTGACTCTCTACTGATTATCGTAAAGATAAATAGTGATTGAAAAAGTGATGAGTGTTGATATTGATCATATATTATAACTTGAGACGGTATACTTAGTAAATTTCTTTAGAAATTTAAACATGAGTTATAAAAGTTTTTGTTGGTAAAAATTCCATGACCATTTCTATTTCTATCATATTTCTTCAACTATCACTCATAAAAATCCAATATAGTATGTCAATATGTGGTATTTTAAATGGAAAATTATTCGCTTTCATTTTATTATATTTTTAGCAATAAAAACATCCAAAGTATTCACTCTCATTTAAAAGTCATCATGGTTATGCATGGGTGAATTACTTGGAATTGTTGATTATGTTCGTTCATGCTCATTTAAAAGTCCTCACGGTTTTGCATGTAGGAACACATATCAAAATTGGTTATTAAATAGTAAAGTTGATTCTAATTCCATTTAAAAGTTCTCACGGTTATGCATGGTTAGAAGATACTTGAATTCATTTTTTAAATTGGAAATACTACTAATCTCATTTAAAAGTCCTAACGGTAATGCATGGTTAGTAGAAATTCAAATTTGTGCTATAAATATACCACAAATAGATACAACTATATGGTTTTGTATACCGGCATCATCCCTATCATTCTAAAGTGGGATATGCGCCAAACAGATTATTTATGATTTTTTTTACCTTCTATAGAAATTTAATATTTATACTTGATTGAGTATTAATATTGTATTAATGTCTATCAGTTTATCTCCATTTTTCTAACACTATTGCTCCTTTTCCGATAACAAAAGTGGGAGAGAAAAGTTAAGATTTTGGCAAATAAAGGTCAAATATTTTATTTTCTATTTGCATCTAGGCTCATTTGCATATTTTTATTTATTTTCATGCATACATGAAAGGGGAGCTTGTTGTAGAAAAGGAGCATTTAAATAGTGAGAGCTAATAGAATGATCAAATACATTTAACAAATTCAAAATCTTAAATATATGTTTGTTATCATCAAAAGGGAGAGATTGTTGAATATGCGAGTATATGATTTTTGTTTGATGGTAATAAACACACACACACACACACACACACACACACACACATATATATATTTATTTAAATGTATTGTTAATGCACTATTTTATTTTTCACATCGTTAAATAAATATTTGCTGGAAAAAAATAAATAACACAAAATTTAAATTCAAATATATATTTTATTAAAACAAATATTTATTACAATTTTGAATAGTACAAGTTTGAGTTCTCATTATACACATACAAATTCAATTACATTACAATTTCAATCACATCATATTTTTCACTACACATATATTTGCACCTCACTACATTTCACTGATTCAATCGTATTTGATCTTTAACTCTATTCTAGATTGAATCCAGCATCTGAGGAATCTGTAAAATAGACATTAACGCAGTAAAATCGAAAAGAAAATATTTTGCAGTGAAAAATAAAGTGTATATTTTGAAAATATTATTTGCCTAAGTTATTTGGGTTGTTCATCATCATTTATTTTTGAATTCATCTACATGAACAACTTGTGACACGCATGGTGTGTCACTGTACATGTCACAAGGCCGTGCACATCGATATACACTTGATCAAATTACAGGGACAGGTGAACACAAGGTTAAACCCAATCAAAAGCCGTCACGACATGAGCACAAGGTCAAACCCGAGCTATATGTTGGATTCGACATAGGTGCAATCAAAATGTACAAGTTCAATAAAATGGTCAAGACAACTAAAACAACTCTACCAGTCCAAAATCAAAAATGAATAAGTACAAAAGGTAATGGACAACACACAAATTCCAAAAACACTTAAACTAGAGAACTTGAAGTTCAATGGCAACCAAACAGAAATGAAAACTGCAAATACCAAAGTGAAGCCACCGGACTACATGAAGTCTAATAATGACCAATGGATCCTGACTCGAAGCAATGAAACAGTGAACCAAAGCCTCGGCAGTCAATGGTGTAGCCTTAACAATCAATGGTTCAAATGTATACAACAAAAACTGGAGCATAACAATGGACCAGAACATGAACAAGAGTGAAAACTGTAGTGTAACTCGAAGCAACTACTCGATGCAAACCAAATCTTCACAAGTACATACATACATATATATGTGTGTGTGTGTGTGTGCAGACATTGTCAAAAAGACCACATAAATATACATATATGCACATATATGTATACACATATACGAATCTAAATGAATGGGTCACACTGCACCAGAAACGACAATAATGGACACAAACTATATTCGAGCATGAATGCAGTTTCAAGATTAAATCAACATCGAAAATTTTTCCAGGTAGCAGTTTCGAACAAAAATAATGTCAATTTGCAGTTTTTACAAAAATCAAGCAGCGGTCCTCAAACAAGTCTGGCAACAACATGTATATACATAAACAACTCAGTACGGTGAACAATGTATATTGAAGCATACAGGAGTTCGAATATCACAGAGAAATTTCCAAATGATTGAAGTCAGATAATATAAGGAATACTAACTAAACAAGTCAAGGTAAATCAACATCGTCAGGGAATTCAAAGCCATGATGACAAAGGAATTGAGGAAGTTCAAAATCGAAGCCGTGAGAATCAAGTAACAAAATATACAAAATTTAACTAGCCTAAAGAAATCACAATCATTCAAGAATAATTGGCCTGCCTAAAATTATCATACGAATTCAAATATTACATTCGATCGAAAATTTAGGGTTTTCAATCATATAAAACCCATTGACATCATTGGCAATAATCTCATTCGAGTTCAAGTAACAACAGAGAAGAATAAACCATTCAACTTGAACCAAAGTCGAAAATAATTAATAATCAGAAAAAGGTATTCACGTATTCACACATCAATTGAGTTCGACAATTTGAAGCAGCCGAGAAATCAATCAAAGAAAGCAACGAAGCTCATTCAATCAACAACAGAAAGTTGGCGCCTTCAAATTTTCTGAAACCCTAATCTTTAACGAAGTGGAATGAACAAAGGAAGAAGCAGACATTAATTTCACGAAGAAAGATACGGGTCGAATAATAGAAAAGAAAGGGGTTTTATTTTTATGTTGGCTCGGTTACTTTAATTGTCTTTGGGCTTACTTTATTTAAAAATTAGGGTTTTGTTTTTTTATTATTTTTATTTACATTTTCTCTTTTAAACTTTTGTAAATTCTAGTCGTGTGACTAAAGGACGAACTATGGTGGTGTAGTTCGAGAATTCGTAACTCAATGGCTGAGTTGTGGCAGAGTTTTGAGCGTAGAGTTAGGTTAGTCGATAGCGGGTGTCGCGAGTTTATGTGTGTAAGCGTCTAGCTACTGATTTCTAGTAGAAACCTTGGGGGCAGCACGTAGGCAGGGTTTTGCCGAAGCTGGTTAAATCTGTGTAGTTCTTTTTCTTTTTTTCTATTATTTTGCTATTATTTGTGCTGCTATTATTCTGCTATATCTATGTTGCAATTATTTTATATACTTCTGCATTAAATTCTTATAAATAACAGTATCACCCTATTCACTCCTCCTTTAGGGTGAAATCGATCCTACATCATCTGACATCTTGTTTGATTTAAAAATATTATCGAACAACTTAGTTAGCCAGGCTATCCCCTCATCTCCAACGCATCTCTACACCTCAATGGGGATGTCATCAAGCCCTAATGCCTTACCTGCTTTCATCCGTTTTAGCGCCCCCTTTACCTCGGACTCTTGAATTCTCCGATCAAATATCTACTGGTGTCATCAAAGAGTCATCCAGCTCGATCGTAGTGCTATCACCTTCTTCATTGAATAGCTTGTCAAAGTAGTCTCTCCTTCTATTTTTTTCACATCATCCTTCATCAAAAGTCTATTATTGTCATCCTTGACGCATTTAACATGGTTGAAATTTCTCCACTTCCTCTTGCGGAGCTTAGCCATCCTATGAACGGCCTTTTCACCCTCCTTCGTACTTTGCTTTTAATATAGATCTTCATACGCTCGACATCTTGCTTCATTCACCGCTCTCTTAGCCTTCTTCTTTGCTACTTTTTACTTTTGCATGCTGTCCTCGCTCTTATGATGATGTAAGCAATTATAGCATTTCTTCTTCTCTTTGATAGCCTTTTGTACATCACTGTTCCACCACCACAAATCTTTAGGTTTCCGTTAATTTCCTTTCGTCATACCAAACACCTCAGTAGCTACTTTTTGAATGCGCGTTGTCATCTCAATTCCACATGTCATTTGCTTCTCCTTCCATATCTCATGTCCCTTCTCTCATCACTCTATCTTTAAACATCTGTGAGGCGTCTCCTTTGAGCTGCCACCAATTCGTCCGACTAATATTGGCTCCTTTATCCTATCAAACACGTATTCAAAGGCGAAACTCGGATATCAAAAGCTGATGTTGTGAGACGATATATTCTCTAGGTATGACTTTGTAATTAAAACAAGCTCGTTTTTCATCTTTCAAGTAAGGACAATGTCAATATGGCCAGAGTGTTGGCCACTACTGAAAGTAACTATGTCTGATTGTCTCTTTCTAAAGAAGGTATTAGCTATCATGAGGTCATATGCAATAACGAAATTCATTATTTCTTCTCCTTCTTGGTTTCAATTTTCATATCCAAAACCACCATACACTCTCTCAAACCCTCACTTGTTGTACCTATATGGTCGTTGAAATCTTCTCCTATGAAAAGTTTTTCGCTACTAGGCACATCTCTAAACATGACATCTAATTCTTCCTAGAAATTCTTCTTAACAGCTTCACTTAGTCTAATTATGGGGTGTAGGCACTAATAACGTTCAAAACCATATCACCAACTACTAGCTTGACTAGGATGATGGTGCATGCTTGTCTTCTAATGTCGACCACTTCGTTTTTAAGGTTCTTGTCAATTAAGATGCCTACCTCATTCTTGTTACGTTCTTTTTCCATGTAGCATAACTTAAAGCAGGTGTTTTTCACCTCCTTCGCCTTCTGAATCGTCCATTTGGTCTCCTAAACACATAAGATATTTACATGTCTTTCCTAATCATAGTATCAACTATCTCCGTTAACTTTCCTGTTAAGGATCCTACATTCCAACTATCTAACCGAATTCTACTTTCATCGACTAGCTTTCTTGCCCCTCGCACCCGTCGAGTAAAGTGTGAAGACCTTTGCTCATTTATCGCTAAATCAGGCCATTGATACTTGATGTAGCGCACCTCTTAGGGAGTGACGGCTCAGCTCTTGCATATTTATCACCATACCCGAGCCTCGATATGACGAGCCATTTAGGGAGTGGTGACATAGCCCTTGCTCACTTATCATTACAGCCGAGCCTCGATATGACGCGTAACTAAGAGGATTACGCCCCCAACAATATAATAAGATTTCATTTTCATAAGAGAGACTATGGTTTTTATGTTAACTCGTCAAGCCTATCATCGTTTATTTTGATTTGGGACAAGCTTCGTAAAAAACCACACAAGCGGAGTTTAGCTTGAATTGCATTGAATCCTAAAATTATGCTTTCCGTCTAAAGTTTGATCTTTGTTCCTATATTGTTAATGTTAAACTTAAAGTTAGTTAAACTATCTTGTTATTAATTACAGACAGAAAAATAATTGGTAAAAGTAAAATAATGATTGTATATCAATCCAGTGTAGGCAGGGTGTTTGTGACAATGCCAGTTAGAAAATTTTCATTTTGTAAATTTTTTCTTCAATTTTTAATTGAATAGTACTGTTCATCCTTCAATTACTAGCGAGTAATAAAATGGACAACAACTGAAAGTGCCACTTTTTATCTGATATGAGTTCCAACTTCCAAGCATGTAAGGCTCCTCTAGTCCAACTAACATGGTACTGTTAAATTTAGGTCTCCATTACTGAATTTGGGTAAACGAAGCTGCCATTACTGAAAGAAAAACTGAATATATGTACAACTTACAGCCAAAACAAAAAATAAAGAATACATCACTATATAAAGTATAAGGCCCAAATACTTGACCCAATAACAATGAAAGAAAAACTAAACGAAGCTTGCAACCCAAAATAACTCTCAACACCCCCCCTCAAGCTGGGGACTGGTATAAACCCAGCTTGGACAAAATAGTATTCTGATGATGAGATGGCAGAACTTTTGTAAAAACGTTAGCTAACTGTTCTGAAGAAGGAACATATGCAAGCTTTAACAACCCTTCCATAACTTTGTCTCTATTGAAGTGGCAATCTACTTCTATGTGTTTAGTCCTTTCATGAAAAACTGGGTTTCGCAATATGCATGGTAGAATGATTATCACAAAACAAAGTGACTGGTTTAATTGGATTAACTTCTAATTATTGTAATAACCGAACTAACCACGTCACTTCAGTAGCAGCTTGTGCCATGGCTCTATATTCTGCTTCAGATGAACTCCTTGAGACTATTGCTTGTTTCTTCGATTTCCATGAAATAGGAGAAGAGCCAAGAAGTATAATATATCCAGTAACAGATCTTCTCGTCATTGGGCAAGCTGCCCAATCAGAATCAGAAAAAGCTTTTAATAATGGTTGATCACAACCATTAAGTAATATACCATTGCCTATCGTACCTTTCACATATGAAAGTGTATGATTTAAAGCTTCAAGATGAGGAACTCTAGGATTCTGCATGAATTGGCTTAGTGTTTGTACTGCAAAGCTTAAATCTGGTCGAGTATGTGTGAGATAATTCAATTTTCCAACCAGAACTCTATAATGAGTAGGATCGTGTAAAAGATCACCATCCATTGCATTCAATTTCAGGTGTAGAGGTAAAGGTGTCACTGAACATGTTGAGAAATTAACAGCAGCAGTATTTAGCAATTTAGTAGTGAATTTGTGTTGAGTTACAGTAATTCCTGAATTAGTATAAGCAATTTCCAAACCCAGAAAATAGTGAAGAAGACCCAAATCCTTGATGTTAAACGTAGCATGTAGAAATGTTTTCAAATTTTCTATTTCCAACAAATCGAAGCCTGTAACTAATAAATCATCTACATAGACAGCTAGTATAGTTATCAAACCTGATTGCTTCTTGGTGAATAAAGAGTAATCATTCTTTGATTGACAATATCCACGAGAAAGTAAAGCAAAAGTAAGCTTATGAAACCATTGTCGTGATGCTTGTTTCAGTCCATAAATAGACTTCTTAAGTCTACAAACATAATGATTAGAGTTTGGAATCCCTTCAGGCATCAACATATAAACTTCTTCATACAAATCTCCATGAAGAAAGGCATTATTTACGTCGAATTGATGAATATGCCATTTCTTGGAAGCTGCAACAGCAAGAATGGTTCTAATAGTTGTCATTTTAATAACTGGAGAGAAGGTTTCATGAAAATCTATAATTTCTTTTTGTGTGAAACCTTTAGCTACCAATCTAGCTTTATATCTCTCTAAAGAACCATCTGCTTTAAGCTTTACTTTTAAAACCCATTTACAGCCAATTGGAGTTTTTCCTGCTGGTAGCTTAACCAGATCCCAAGTACCATTTGACTGAAGAGCATTTATTTCATTTTTCATAGCTAAAACCCAGTTTGGATCAGTTGAAGCAGTAGAGTATGAAGATGGTTCATGATAAGATGATATACTAGAGAGAAATACAAAATGAGAGAAAGGTAATGTCGAAGAAGAAATAAATGAAGAATGTGTAAGATCAGAAAAGCCAATATTGCAAACATAGTCTTGAAGATAGGTAGGTTTTCTGTGTTCTCTGAAAGATTTTCTTTGAACTGGTTCAGTGGGAACAACATGTGATATATGTTGTGTATCATGAATAATTGGATCCGAATTTGGAGAAAATGATGTATCATGAAAAGTATCAGTTTGAGAAGAGGAAGAATTAATTTGTGGACTGTCTGATTGAATTGGTGTGAAAATGAAATCTGAAGAATCAGATTGAATTGTGGGTAAAGTAATGGGGTTAGAGTATGGTTTGAGGTGAAAAGGAAAGTTAGATTCGTGGAAAACAATATCTCTGGATTCAAAAAATTTATATGTAGCAAGATCTAATGCTTTGTAGCTTTTCTTACCAAAAGAATAACCAATGAATACACATGGCTTTGCTCTTGGCTGAAATTTATCTCTCCCTTAAGATATAGTGGAAATAAAACAAAGACAACCAAATGTTCGTAAAAAATATATAGTCTTTTCTTAAAAAGCTGAAAGTAAGGAGAATTAAATTGAAGAGATGGTAATGGAGTTCGATTTATGAGATAGGTAGCAGTTAGAATACATTCTCCCCAAAATTGTGAGGGATGATTTGATTGAAAAAATAAAGATCTAGCTACTTCAAGAAGATGTCTGTGTTTTCTCTCAACGACTCCATTTTGTTGGGGAGTATATGCACATGAAGTTTGATGTATTATACCATTTGTAGAATAAAATTTCAAAGCATTAGATCCACAAAACTCAGATGCATTATCAGATCTTATGATTTTAATTTTAGAATGAAATTGTGTGAAAATAAGAGTATGAAACTTCTGCAGAATAGAAAGAGAATCAGTTTTAGAAGTCATGAGAAAAGTCCATGTGCATCTAGTATTATCATCCACAATGGTTAAGAAATAATTAAAACCATTGTGAGTAACATGTTTATAAGGACCCCAAGTATCAATATGTATGAGACCAAAAGGTTTTTCAGCTTTTGTGGTAGAAGTGGGAAAAGGATTTCTATGCTGTTTAGCTTGTGGACAGATTTTACACAAGTGAGAGGGTTTGATATAAGAATAAAAAACATTAACATGTTTGAGTTGATTAAAAGGTATATGACCAAGTCTGCAATGCCACAATTCAGGAGTATTATTTTTGAGAATAATAGAAGAAGCAAATGGTAATGTAATATCATTCATGTGAGTAGTTACATATGAATTTGATAGTAAAACATTTGTGGTAACACTATTGTCCGAAGATTTATTTGAATCTGAAGAAACAGCAGTAACATGCTTACAGTGAAGATCAGTATTAACAACGAAAAGTCCCTTAATCTCACTGCCAATCGCAATTGGCTTCTTCATCAAAGGGTCCTGGAGGAAGCAAGATTGTGGAGTGAAAAGAACAATAGTATCTTTGTTTGTCATAAGTTTTCTGACAGAAATAAGATTGAAACAAAATTATGGTACATGCAGGACATTGTGTAAGGTTAAAGAAGAAGAAAGAACAATTGTACCAGAATGTAAAACATTACATGTTTTACCATTTGGCATGGTAATAAGAATTGGTTTAGATAATGAAGTATAGTGTGTGAAAAAATTAAGATGAGGGGTCATATGGTCTGTTGCTCCACTATCAATAATCCAAACAGGTTTAGTTTCTGAAGAAATAAAACAAAAATTCTTACCAGCCAAAAAGGCAGTTGAATCAGATGTAGAAGGAGTATTATTATTCTTCAACAAAGCTAGCAACTGATTATATTGCTCACTAGTAAATCCAGATGAGGTTGTAACTGATGATGAATCTTTTGAAGAGGAAGCTTTAGCTGCTGTGCGGGGTCCTTTGCCTGGTGGATATCCATTCTTCTTCCAACATTTCTCTGTAGTGTGACCACCAATCGAGCAATAATCACAAAACATAGTATGACCATGCAATTTCCAGCAAGTATCAACTATATGACCACTTATTTTGCAATGATCACAAAACAAAGATCCTCTACCACTCTTAGTAATGCCACCACGTCCTCGAGAGAAACTTTGATTGCCTCTATTTGAATTCTTAGGATCAGCAAAACGTTGTGAAGCTAGGGCAGAGCTGAGATCAGTTATAGAAGATTCAGATGAGATTTGTTTGTTTCCTAGTTCTCGTTGTTCCTCTTCTTACAGCAGTAATTTACGAACTTCATTTAGAGTTGGTGGTGGTTGAATCGTCAATGTTTGCGCACGAGCAGAATTATACGAGTCATTTAAATTGGCTAAAAACTGTGCCACTTGTTGATCTTGAAGTATATTATGAATTAAAGCTCCAGATCCACACACACACACGATCTTCAAGCAACAAAGCATATTCATCCCATAGAGTCTTCGATTTAGTATAATGAGCAGTTATGGAAGAGGTATCTTGCGAAAGCGTGGATAAGGATCATTGTATCTGAAAAAGACGGGTCCGATTAGATCGAGCAAATCGAACTGCAAGATCTGACCAGATAGCAGCAGCAGATCTATAATAGAGAACTGATTGAGCAATATCTTTCTCAACGGAATGCAATAACCACGAAATCACCATATTATTGCATCGGTCCCATTGTGATTCAAGAACTGGATTAGCAACTGGACGAAGATACTTACCAGTGACAAAACCTAATTTGTTCTTGCCATGAGAGATACTTCAACTGAGCGTCTACAGTGGCTGTAATTTCGATCGGAAAGAGAAACAGTGGAGAGAACATAATTTGGATGATCTCAATGGTGAAGAAAAAGTTCATCTTTGGATGTAAGAGAAGATAGATCGGATGAATTTGAGGATGAAAATTGAGGTGGTGGTGAAGGGGGAGGAGGTGGTTGCTCTGATACCATGTTAAATTTAGGTCGCCATTACTGAATTTGGGTAAAACGAAGCTGCCATTACTAAAAGAAAAACTAAATATATGTACAACTTACAGCCAAAACAAAAAATAAAGAATACATCACTATATAAAGTATAAGGCCCAAATACTTGACCCAATAACAATGAAAGAAAAACTGAATGAAGCTTGCAACCCAAAATAACTCTCAACAGGTACCATGGTAGGTTAAAAATATTAAGTCCGCAAGCTAACGAGGTATCATGGGCCCATTTACACGGTGTGGTGTTATTTAACGAAGCATAGTAATAGCATTTAACAGACAATTAAAGTAGTGCTATATTATATTATTATTTGGAAAACTGAAATATGAAGCTTAGTATTCAACATGTTTTTATTACTCTAATTTTGCTAAAGCAACCGCATATATTCAAATGTTTCCCATAATTGAGTTTGCAAACAAGGTTTTGTGAGTTTTTCCCAAGCGTGGTCAGTATAATATTGATGAAGTTTGTAACATTTAAAAAACAAACCTATCTATAACATAATCCGTAAGAGACAAAACTTGCATTTTGCAAGGCTAATAGGAGACATATCACATGTAAGTTCTCATTGTAGAACAGCAAATATAATTTAACAGCCTAAATGTTCAAAATCATCGATTTACTGTCTGTTATTCAGCATTTTGGCAAGGCCGTGACACCATGGAGTTCGACTAAACGGATTTCATCATCAAGGTAGGAAGCTCGAAGAGATGGTTATGAGGTTCGGACATCGGATATAGACAAAACTACGGATGATAGTCAAGTGGATTCAAGCGAGCATCATCCAAAAAGTGGCTAAGTATGGATTTGCACTTCCTCTAGATAGGGGATCAAATTGGATCAATATGATTAGGAACAAATCAAATGGAATCAGTACGGCTATGGATCAGGGATTTCACTTGGGAGCTTGGCCTTTGGATTTTCTACAAATGGCTGTGGATTTCGTATAGGTTTAATCAGGGATGCAAATCTGCAGGAAGCTATATCAACAGTATCTACAAGAAGAAAAATAATAAAAAGGTACACTACACTTTCTTCTGCGTTGTAATTTTCTTATTTTGTTTCAAGAAATGGATTGGAGTTGAATGACTAGCTAGGTCTAGTTTATGTGTGAATTGTCTTAATGACTGTGAAACTTCCTACTAATGCTACTAGGTAAGGTTATCAATTTGATTAAAAGGATTTATTATGAATGTTGTGTTGATTTAGTATGACTGCTATGTTGACTCAGCTTGTATATGCAATTTTTTTTTAACAATCTACGATAGTAACACAAGTTTGACTAGACTTTCATTGAATGAAATCTAAGTTATGAATGAAAAGTTTGTTAATTAACTGGATTTATGCTCCATTGGATACACGTGCAAGAAATTCATACTTATAATTTGAAAGATTAGGCATAGGGCTCATCTCAAATTTAAATGTAAACCAAGTATCATATTTCACATGTACACTTTACACTTTGCAACATCTTCTGGCACGGTTTTAAACAATTGATAAAGTTTGGGGACTGAACTATTTATCTTCAGATCATTCTAAAGGTTGCTACTATGGATATAGAAAAACTAAATAATCATCTCATCTACAAATAGTGACATTAAAGGAGCATGGTGCTAAAGCTGTTGCGGCTATAGTATTACTATTGAGAACAAAAAATAGCAGGCCTGTTAGATTAATCATTTTGCTTTGCTTTATATGTAAAATTTTGGTCTATTTCTTTTGAATGAATTAAACTGTTAGTTTCTTATCAAAACAAGAAGTATGGACATAAGTCAGCATAATAAATCAATGTTCATAACATAAAAATATTATTTACAACCTATGAACTTCTGTAGGCAAAATTGGGTAAGCATGAATTAAGTTTATATAGTGCTACATTTTTGAATAATCTGCTTTCAAATCTGAAATTATGATGAGCAAGAAAATTTATATAACTGCTGCAGATCTTCTTACTTTTTTTTTTTCCTCCATAACAAATATGAGGTCTCTAAATTGATATAAAAAAGTTTCACAGCAGATAACTGAGCAGCTAGAAAGATGTAAGCAATAAGAATGAAATAAAACAGCTTAAAATTCGCATTTTTTATGCACTAGTTATTTTAGGCATACTGGCTAAATATGCCAGTAATCATGCACGCGCTATGCACATTGATATAGAAAAAGAACAATCTCATTTTTTTCCAAAAAAAATTTTTGGTTAAAAAATGATGAAATTGATAGTAATATAACTTTCGGTGTTTTTGGGGTTGAAACCCAAGACATTTAAAACTTAACTCTAGAGCACTCATTTAGAATGAGTATATATGTAATTCCAAATACTTCAAATGAAGATATTCTCATTATATATAGCATCAGTAGCCAGGCATATTCAATTCCATAACAAGGTTAACGATTGACAATAAGTTACTCATTTTCAGATCTATAATCTGTTGTGAAGTTAATAAAAGAAAACAATACGAATACTAGCAGGAGCAGTATTGCAAATAACACGATAAAAAAAATTAAATAATGTGAACAAGTTAATCTAAATATTAAGAAATCTACAGTTCTCTCTAATATCCCCTTCAGGTCCAAATAGCACATCAATAGCTCCCATCTTAATCATAGAATTAGCAAAATCTCTAAAGAACAACTCTTGATCATAAGCATAAGCCCATACTAGTTCCAGTACACTTGCACTTTCCTCTGAAATCAGTGCTTCATCACTTTGTAACAGTCCAAAGCCTCGAAGCAAATTTAGGTAATATTGATTATCGAACTTACGTGAAGTTTTGATGTCTAGTGGAACTAATACATTATCTCTACCATTTTGTGGGCATGTAGATTGAAGAGATGTACGAAAAAGATGGCTTCTGTATTCATATGAAAATGGTGGCCCTTGGTAGGCCAATTCGCCGTATAATCTGGGTTTAAAACTTGTACAACGCGATCTTCCTATCGTGTGGCTGCCTGAAATGGGAAAAAGCTTCAACTACACATCATGCTGAAAAAAAGTTCAATTATATCTGAAAAAGTGCAGTACCTGAGAGTGCAACCAAGTCGACAATGTTGAGACCGTGTTCTTCAAAATTGGCAATGAGAACATCTAAAGTAGAATTTGGAGCTGGTATCATCTTATTTGCAGCAGTTAAGCTCGCTTTCAGAGAGTCCCTTCTCCCTAGATAAACTTCCCAGCCTGGTCCTCCTCTCTGTAGCGAATTTCACGGTGAATAATTATTATTTCACATATACTAAGGTGTAGTATTTTTTCGTATTTGATGTAGTTAGTTTACTGTCCTTTTGAATTTGTGTTTATGTACTAACTTAGATTGTAACCACAGAATCTGAAAACTTGCAATTACTGGAAGTAAAAGCTACTGACCGAAACTACAGAATCTCTGGCAACAATGGCTAAAATATCAGCACATGATACAGTAAGAGGACATGCTTCCTCCAACAAATACTTTATCTTATCGATAACTTCGAATCCACGCAATGAATTCAGATTTGGAACTGCATTTTTCTCACTTACTATTACAGCTGTGTCATCCAATAACAAAGAGGCATCACAACCCTGCATGGTAACAAACATTACTGTCCTATGTATTGAAAGAGTACTTAAGAATCTAAAATCATTGTATTAAGCTATACCAGAACAAAGCAGTCATGAAAGTGAAGCCTCAATAGTGCTGCTGCCAGCGTCGGGTCTTCATAAACTGCTGATTCAACATTTTGTCTTACGATTTCTTCTGCTAAAGGACAAGATTCAGAATAATAGTATGGAGAGAGTTCTGCGATGTTGTAAGCTACCAACTGAAACGACAGAAGAGACAATAGCAACTTGATGAGGTCCATTTTACTAGTGGAGTGTATCTGTGAGAGAGTGCCATGTATATATATTAAACATAAAGTTGTACAAGTAGTTTATTTTTTGTTCCAGGTCTTGTTATGGTTAACATTCCTTGATGTCGTTTTTTTCTTAACTGATGTACCTACTGCAACCAACAAATACACACACACATAAACTACCTTTATTTTATGGCAATATTTTATGAGAATTACACATTTTGCGAGGATTTTTAGTTGTACATACTGTTTACAGTGTCGACCACCTTCTGGTATTATATTTGCATAAAGATGTTCTCTGTGGGCTCGTATATTAAAAAGTATTAAAGAATAGGGATTTGTTGTGTTATACTTCCTGATTCTATGCTGCATACTTCTCTACTTTCAGTTATTAATGCAAAATTAGTTGAAAAGCAAACCTAATATGAAGATCATAACGAATTAAAATTTGCTGTGATATATTACAACAAAATAAGTTGGCATCTGCTAATTTGCATATACAAGTATACTGTATTAGAAACATACAGTACAATTACGTTATTTAAGAATGAAAAGCCACACAAAACCTTGTATAACATACAACCGTGCACTGTATAGTTTATATCTTTTCTCATATCTATTATTATTATTATTTATTTTTTTTTTTAATTCTTTTTGTATTCTTATTATACTGATATATTTTGCGTGAAAGATAATGTACATGCGACCAGATGCATCCAATTAAACCATTAAAACAGTGCATGAGCAGAGTGTACAGTAGACCCATATAATTTAAAACATGGTACAAATTTCTTACAGGTTTAAAGTACAGTTTATTGCTTTGAATTACTGATAATGTAGTGAAGGACTACCGATTAAATTTACTTACTGGAAGAGAGATACTAAGGCCTTTTTCCATCAGAAGAGGATCTAATAATGTTGATGATGATGACAGTAATAAACTAAAAAACTACAAATAGGAAACAACATCCTGACTACCAGGAAATCAAACATTGTCTATACTCCATATATCTCTAAGAGCGGTTTTAAGTCTTAAAGGACACAATTTTATAAAAAAAATGTAATAAAGGACCAGCAAATTTAATAATTGGATTAAGGACACAATCTTAACCTGTAATACATACGTCACAAACACCCTTCCTCTTTCACTGTATTGACACATTACGCTAAAAATATTCTCTCTCGTCAGAAAATTATTTTTTAATGGCTGCGTTCTAATTTTTACACTTTCGATCTCAACTTCATTCTTTACAACCCTCGTTCATCTCTTCAAATCTCGTTTATCTGTCCACCGCTACTTCGCTACTGCTGCTGAAAGTTCGAAAATGGCAAAAACTCGCTCAACTGCAAAATCGAGTAAGAATAAGGAAAAACAATGGCCGATTCCAATACTTAATGTATAAATACAAAAAATGATGTTAACATATCTCTAAATTGTAAAAATATTGATTGATTCGGTTAACTAATATTATTTACAGCTAACTCTACATATCCTCTTTAAATATTGGTTATTACATGTTTTATTTGCTGTTGTGATCATTACCAGCAACATTCAACTTATAGATCTCCTTTTACTATAATTAGTTGATATTTGAATTAAAGCTTTTTTTTTTAAAATGTGTTAATAGGGGCCCGGCCCAATAAGAAAAAGGTGAGCGGGTATAAACCCGAATACAATAAAACCAACTCAACGCGATTAACTTAAATCCTAAACGAATTAGGGTAAATAGCGCCTCCAAAAGAAAAACACCTCAAAAGGAAAAATGGCGGATCTTCCGACCTTCCATCCACTCGAAACACAAAATTAAAAAGAAAAATTGGACAGGGAGGCTTTCAATCCTTCTTGTCATTGCAGCGCTGACCAATATTTTTTGGATCTGAGCAAAAATGGTTCCAATGAGTTGTTTTTGTTTCACCTTCCTTAAAGTTGATAGCTTTGTTGATTAAAACAGCATCAAGCTTTAGATCTGAGGGCGCGTAAGCGGAAGCAATAAGATCTATAGCATTTCGAGTAGTTATAATTGCAGCTTCCTTATCATCAAGCTTAGGTTTTGAGAAGTCCTTAGCAAAGACAGCTGGTATCTTCTAGTGTTGCTTCTGTTCCAGTTAACAAAGAGCATGTCACTTTGCTAGGCAAATCGCCATTATGCTTGTGAATAGCAAAGTCTTTTACAGTGGCATCTGAAGCTAAATCTAGTGATTTGCTAGATTCACATCTATCCCAGATGGATAAGTGATATATTTGTTTGTTTAGAATACTTTTGTAAAAGGACTTTCTTGATCTTTGGTCGTTGATAGCTAGAATGAAATTGTTATCACAGTCTGCTTTATTGAATCCAGAGGTCTTTTTCCTACAAGATCAAATGAGGATAAATTATGGTTAGGATATGAAATGTCTAAGTTAACAAAACTATTAGTAGTAACTGACTTGTTACTTCCCTTGCAGGCTTTAGTCTGAGGCTCGGAGGAGTTGTTATCAGAAATATTGCTCATACTACCCTTTCGAGTCCAAGCAGATAAGTGATTATTAATATATTTTGATTTAGATTTAGAGAAATCATCACTTTACTTCTTGCCTTTGCTTTAAAGTTGCAAGTTACCATGCTGGATAAGCTCAGAACTGTTAGAGCGGTAGCTCCTATTCAAATTCGATTAGCAGATCATGTTATTTGATGATAGATTATTTACATTATTATGATTGTAACTAACAAGTTTATGATTACTCCCCTTGTAGGAATGATTCCTTGTTCAGAAGGAATGTCCGCCTACAGCTGGAGTAAGACAACAGTCATTGTTTAGATGGGAGGAGTTCTCAGTGGGAATATTTCCCCTATGGAGGTACTCTTCAACTATTTCTTCAAAATTATCCGAATCACAGACATTGTATCTTTGATTGTTGTGGTTGTTTGATTTCTAGCCTTTTGGACAATGATGTTGTATTCTATTTCAATGGTTTTCCACAGCTATAGATAGTATGTTTAATGTTGTTATGCGGTCTCATATTTCTTCTTTTGCATAAAAAATAAACCACAGTAGTTAGAACAACACTTGCTTTATTGAATTCAGCTTTCTTTTCCTTGAAGTACTTTTGAATGTGTTGAATACTACCTCTTATATTTTGGAGAGCCAAATATTGATTGAGATTCATTTTCCTTTTGGCTATGACCAAATATGCCTAGAATATTGGCAATCAAAAAAGAGATGATCAATGTTTTCACTTTCGGTTTTTTAAAGAATGTAGTTGGTGATTCCTTTATTTTTATCCCATTTAGCACATTTTCTCTAATTGGCAATTGATTTAGAACAGCAAAGTAGATGCAAAAAGCCATTTTTGGGCAGTTGGCTGAGTTCCATGCAGTTTTGAACTAGTCAACTTCCATCTCTTCTCCTTTAATGAAATTCCGAATGTTTTTAAATGAGAATTTTCCTTTTGATGATAATTTCCAAACCCAAATATCTTCACCAAGACTTGAATCAATTTCTATTTTACTAATTGTGGAGTAGAATATGGATGCTGCTGGTTGAGCTTGAGTATTCCAAGATGAATTTTGAATGATGCTTTCAACTGTAGTATTGGCACGTCCAAATTGATATAAATTGCTCCAACCAAGTAAATTAATCAAAGATTTATCGTTGATCCATGGGTCAAACCAAAGATTTGTTTGATTGCCACTTTTGAATTTTCTTTCTAATAAATTTTTTCCTATTTATTTACATTTAAGAATGCTTTTCCATGCATGAGAGAAATGGTTTCTATAGGCATAGATCAAAATATTTTGTTTTTGATATATTTAGCTTTCGTCCATTTGGCCCAAAGGGATTTTCCTTCAATAAATTTCCAAAATAGTTTGAATTTTCAAGCTTCATTAATGTCAGCAAAATTTCTAATACCTAAGCCACCTGCATTCTTTGTTCTTGTGACTGTATTCCAAGATATTTTATGAAATTTCCCATTCCAAATAAAGATGGCATAAAAAATTTCAATTTTTTCCAGAGTTTTGGCTGGGATAGTGTGAGGTTACATCCAGTACATGACTACAGCTGTGATGACCGTATGGATGAGTTCTACTCTTCCAGCTATTGAAAGTAGTTTGCTAGACCAATTGTCAAGTTTGCTATGTATAATATCTTGCAGTTTAGCATGGTCACTATCCTTGATTTGATTGCAACTGAGAGGGAGTCCTAGATATTTGATAGGGATTTTATTTTGATAAAACTTTAAAATATTGAGAATCTCCTTCTTACTTTTGCATGCTCCGCTGAAATAAAATTTTCTCTTATTTTCATTGATATGAAGACCTGTATAAGATTTGAGGCTATTAAAAATATTTTTTATGGTAATAGCATTTTGAATATCTTCCTTCAAAAAAATTAAAAGATCATCAGCATATAATAGATGAGTGATATAAGGAGATATTGTATTGACTGGTTTTTTATTTTTATGCTTATGCTTCTTTTCCATTTGTAAATCAAAATATTCCATAGCTGATGTGAATAGATAAGGAGATAGGAGATCACCTTGTCTTATACCTCTGTAACTGTGAATAAACCCACAAGGGGAACCACTGATGAGAATATAATATGTAACGTTGCATGTTTGTTAATTTATAGCTAAACGCACGTATTATTTTGAATACAAATATTATATGTTTTAACGCTATTTGTGTAAACACAAATTCTTAATATTTTTAAAATAAGTTATTGCTGATTTAAGGCTAAATTATTATCTAATTTTTAACGATTAGTAGCTACTGGTTCAAAGCTAAATTAAGATACCGGTGTAACACATAACTAATTACTTTATTTGGTAGTGATAAACATTCAAATGTTATGTTCATTTAAATCTTACATAACCGTTAGCATTTAATTTACAATAGATATGTAATGATGGATGTTTGACTCCATGTGGTATATTTCAAAAATATTATCGGATGCATGAATTTTCTTAAGTTCCTACACGTATATCCTTTCTATAACCAATTAATATGTCACAAATTCTACTCAATAAACATTCAACATGGCATTTCTGTTTTGTTTAAAGCTATCTGCATAAACAACAAATTCTTACTACTTTTTAAAGCAAGTTGATTTAGATATAAAGCCAAATTAATATTATTGGATTAAAACTAAAGTAATATACCTTATTACTATATTAAAAGACTTTTTTCATGAATATGTTTAAAGTTAGTTGTCACTGCCTAAAAGCTAATTAAATTAGCACTTACATAATATAAAGTTTGATCTATCTTGAAATTACCATGTTAATACACTTTGAAATAATTTTTGGGTAAACTCATATGCTATTAACATTTAAAGTATTACATATTTTAAACTATTTTGTTATAACACAATAATAGAAATACACGTAAAGCTACATCCATAAACCAATTTGAAAAAAAAATTGTTGATTTAAAGCTAATTTGTTATGGCATTTTTAAAAATAAGAAATTAAAATTTTAAAAATCTGCTAATTAGATATTTCACTTCCATATGCTACTAGCGAATTATTTCAAAAAACTGTAATATTGCATTAAGTGGAAAAGTTATATCCTATAGCAATAATTGTTGTTTCATTGTTCGTAGGTGTGATGCGATGAAAAGTGGGTGCTTATGTCTGGTAAAATACCTAGATTTGAGGCCTGCCTTACACACACTTCTGGCAAAAGATAGAATCTTGAGGATTATAGTGTCATGAGTTGAAATAGATGTACACAACTTAATTTCCCCTTAGGAGCCGTCGAATTCTCTTGAGTACAATTTGAAAAATAATTATTATTATTGCATTCGTGACTGCAACAGGCATTGTTAACCTTGTTTCTAGTCAAATGGAATCAAATTGAACTTAAAAGATCAAGAGGATGAAATGATTCACAAATTTGAAAAAAATGCTTGGAAGAACAAAATAATTATACTAAAAAAGTTTAAGAAAAATTGAGCTAAGTGAACCACTAGATACCAAGAGAAACCTCTCAGTACCGAGAGATTTTTCTTTCACCCAATCTCCTTATACTCCAAGTAATTCTTCAAACAATCGGGGTAAAGTGCTTTTCCTAGAAGATTGGACTCAAGAAGTTTAAAGAGGCAAAATGGACTTCTTGGTACCGAGAGGAACCTTTAAGTTCCGAGTGCTTTTGGTTGCTCTTTTGATCCCCTAAGCTCCATACACGTCAAGTGCAATTTCAATTGATTATGATCAAGTGCTTTTGAGAAGAATTGGAAAGCAAAACTAAGATTTGTGAGAAGGAACAGAAAGCAGGAAAATACAAGTTATAAGAAAATCATCAAAAATAGCTTGATTTTCATGAAAAAGAGATCGAAACACATTGAATCAAAAATAGAGGAACTAAGCAAGTGAAACCAAGAAGTTTCCACCAAAGAAAACCACTTGGTACAGATCCTCTCAGTACTAAGAAGTTTTTGTTAGAGATTGAGGTGACGTGTTCCCTTCTGTACACTTAGACTTATATTTGAACTTTATCCTACATAGGCTTCTAGGTCTATTGATCAGTTTCTCTATAAATACCAACACTACGACAACTAAAGAGGGGATTCGCATTCTCCATTTTCTTCACTCTTATCTCCTTCCTTAATTACACTCTGAAACTCCATTGTAAATCTAAGATACATTAGAATGTTGTCAGATATGATAAAATTGATTGAAAATCCAAAGTGAAAACGACTAATAGTAAAGATCTAAGTAGATGTAGGTTGGAGAATTTGCCGAGCCATTATAAAAATCGTGCCTCCTTTTCCACTTTTACCTTTATTTTATTAGAATTAATGCTTTCATCAGATATTTGGGTGTTGATGTTACCTTTGGCGTCAACATTTTCATGCTTGTATTGAGAAAGAGTTAAATTTCACAACCTAAAGCTTGGATCCGAAGCTTGGAGAAGATAAAGAGACCTAACACTAGAATTAAGATTAGAGGAAGTCAAGCAGAGCATGAGGACATCCAGGAGGTGTCCTCAAATTTCAATTAGTCCATCTACATAATCGAAGGGGAGATGGAGAAAATGATGAAGGAGATGTAAGATGAGTTAATGACTCGAAAATAAGAAATGCTACAAGGATATTTTCAAAGATTGGGACAATAAGGAATAGTTAGAGCTGCAGGAATTCAAAACCAAGGATTAGGAACAAAAGTTTTAACATCAAGAGTTGGAGCTGAGAGAAGTGGAACAATGCCCCCACAACCAAGACCACTAGGTGTCGACACTAAAAGGATTATGCTTGGGAGCAATGTTAGATATAGCTTAGGGCAAACTAGGACGCCGAGAACGGATGATGCTTGAGCCAGGAGCACAAGGCAAGATGCAAGTGCGTAACAGCCAAAGGAATATGTGTCAGACTTCCTCATAGGAATATATGACAGAATGAAGCCATAGGTGTGTGTCGAAACATAGACATGCAGCCAAATGAGTATATGCTAGAATATGTGCCAGAGTTCCTCCATTGGAGTAGGAGGCAGAATGCAGCTAGTGGTCAAAGACTTTTGTTGATGGCAACAATTGAATGGTTGAAATGATCAGAAAGATTGCTAGAGGTGGAACCTCAAACCAGAGTTTAGAGGACATAAATAGGAATCCATTTACCACTGACATCTGCAATGCGAGGAATCCTCTCGATTTCAAGCTTTTGATGATAGAAATGTATGAATGGTAGACAGATCCAATAAATCATCTAATGAGATACATCCAACAAATGGAGGTGTTGGGTGCTTTTGCGGAGATGATAGGGCGGTGCTTCCTGTTATATCTGACAGACTTGGCAGCTATGTGGTTTAGACAGCTGGAGAATGGATCCATAAGCATATGGATCGAGTTAGTGAATATGTTCTTGAGACAGCTCAGGGTTGATATCATTGGACCAAAGAAAGGGATGACGCTATCAAGTGCAAAGCAAAGGCGGGGAGAGATCTTAAGATTTTGTCTTACAAGATTTAACATGACAGCCACTGCAGTCGATAAGTCGAATCCGTCTACAATCTTAATGGTAGTAGTGTCTAGAGACGTAAGCAAGACCGACTTCACAATCGCACTAGAAAGGGATCCACCGATGGATCTCGTGGAATTTTATCATGAAGCTAAAAGATATCTGTGTCAAGAGGATGCCGAGGTTGGTAATGATGATATTAATGCTGTGGATGACGAAAGACTGTCCGAGCGGGATATGGAAAAGATAAAGGGAAACGAAAAACTGATAACGACTTTATGGCTCCGAAGTAGAAAATGAGGGAATCAAAGTTCTCATCTCACACTGACCTAATCGAAACCCAAAGAGGATATACCTAGATAATAAGGAAAGATCCCCTATCGATAGACGTCTAAGTGAGAACCCACTAATTGGGAGAGAAGGATGGGAAAATTTTGCATCTTCCATGAGATGGATGGACATGAAACAAATGAGTACCGACACCGTCGTGATCTGATAGAAGAACAAGTTCGGATCAACAAACTACAATAGTAGTTAAGGAACTATACTGCGATGGTGTAGTCAGAGCAACCACTTCTGCAACGAACACATCAAGACACGATCAAAGGTCTTGATCGAGACTAATGGTCCCATGATCGGGATAGATGGGAGTCAGGTTCATTTCCCATACTTTTCTTTTTGCTTTAAGTAAGATAATAATAACCTCTGATCGTTTACACATGTATGAAACCTCGATTGATTTCTGGGCACGCTATGAGTCAGATGTTTGAGATGACTAATTAGGATAATAATAACCTTGGACCACTTACACATGTATGGGACCTCGATTGGTCTTTATGCATGCTCTTAGTTGGATGTCTAAGATGAAGAATTAGTATTTTTGCTTGTTTTCTTTGATTTTAATATTTTAGTTTTGAAAAATCCACTTGAATGAGATAATTGATATTGATCGTGATAGTCCCGTCTGGAGAGATAAGACGGCGACCACAAGATGTAAGTTCCCTTATCGGAGAGTAAGTTAATGGACTTTCTTTTCATTGAGTCCCCTCATAGAAGAACAAGTAGATCGGGCTCAATGAGGATTCAGTGAGAGAAAAGTTAAGTCCCCTCCCCCAAGAGTGAGCTGATGGACTTGTTTAGTCATTGAGTCTCCTCATCAAAGTGCAAGCGGATTATGCTCAACAACGATCTAGAGAGATCAAAAATAAGTCCCATCACCGGAGAGTGAGTGGATGGGCTTTTTTGGTCATTGAGTCACATCGTCGAAGTGCGAGCGGATTGGGCTTAGCAAGGATCCAAAGAGATCAAACCATAGATTGGATGTTAAACGATCTAGAGAAATTGAACCATAGATTGGATGTTAAACGATCCAAAGAAATCAAACCATAGATTGATTGTTAAATGATCCGGAGAGATCGAATCTTGGAATGGATGATGACTTGATAAAAGGATTTGAATGTTTTATAATCGAAACAAAAGGATAAGATCCAAGCGAATACGGGATGATTTTAATGTGCAATATGATACCTCTACATAAAGATAAGCTGCTCATGATTTACGGTTGACACCTAAGCAAAAGATGAAGTCCTTAGCTATACAGGTTTGGAACAACCTTTGGTTTGTAAGAGAATCCGAAGGAACTGGACGATTCATCAAGATCGAGATCAATGGATGGCCGGAGAGCTCAATTATCGAACAACGACTATTGTTAAAACTTGTTATTGAGCAAAGTACAACTTACATTCATAAGGCATACTTTTGGGGGCAAGTGTTAACCCACTTTTTAGCGAAGCAGATTTCAAATGGAACTAAAAGATCAAAATGATGATGAAATGATTCACTGACATGGGAACATGCTTAAAAGAATAAAAAATTGTACTCAAAAAGTTTAAGGAAAAATTAAGCTAAGTGGACCTCTTGGCACCGAGAGGTTTTTAATCAATTTGAGGCCTCCCAATCTCCTTATACTCCAAGTAGAGTGAGCAATATTCAGTTAGAACCGAATTAACGGACCAAACTGGTTAATTTCAATCGGTTCCGTTCGGTTATGCAATTATGTCGGTTTGGATTGGTTTGTAAAATAATTATTTTTTTTGTTATCGTTTTAACCAAATTAATCGAACTTTTATTATATTATCTGAAATATGGCATTGTAATACTCTTAACAATCAGTTTAGCGATAAAAACAAACCTTATTTGTTAAAAATAGATTATTTTTTCTTATGAACATAAAATAAATACTCAAAACAGTTTATATAAACATAAATTTATGTTTTTCCATTGATTAAATCAATTATTTGAATAATAACGTATGGTAAATTTTCTTACTTGCTTTTTTAGTTTGGTGAAATCAGTTGTTGATTGAATTAACTGAAATTAATTTGGTTCAGTTACATTTTGATTTTTTTGGTTTCAATTTGGTTTGACATTTTTACCACAAAACCAACTGAACCAACTAAACGCTCATCCCTAACTCCAGGTACTTCTTCAAGCAATCATGATAACGTGCTTTTCCCAGAAAATTGGACTCGAGAAGTTTAAAGAGGCAAAAAGGACCTCATGGTACCAAGAGGAGCCTTTAGGTTCCGAGAGCTTTTGGTTGCTCTTTTGATCCCCCAAGCTCCATAAACCTCAAGTGCAATATCAACTGATTATGATCCGGTACTTTTATCAAAGAATTGATAAGCAATACTAAGGATTTATGGAAAGAGGGCAAAGAGAGAAAGAAAAGATAAATGACAAGAAAATCATCAAAAAGAGCTTAATTTTCATGAAAAAGAATTAGAAATGCACTAAATCAAAGATAGAAGAACTAAGCAAGTGAAAACAAGAAGTTTCCACCAACGCAAACCACTCGGTACTAAGAGGTTTTTGTTAGAGACTGAGCCGGCATGTTTCCTCCTGTACACTTGGACTTATATTTGGAGCTCCTGAGTCTCCTAGCGAGTTTCTTTATAAATACCAGCCCTACAACAACTATAGAGGGGTTTTACACTCTGCATCTTCTTCACTCTTATCTCCTTCCCAAATATACACTAGAAACTCCATTGTAAATCTGAAATCCATTAGATTATGGTAAAATTTGACAAAATAGTTGTAATTCGGAGGGAAAACTAGTAATAACAAAGATTAAAGTAGACGTAGGCCGGAAAATTTGCCGAACCACTATAAATATTGTGTCCCTTTTTCCTCTTTTCCTTTAGTTTATTACAATTGGTGTTTTCATATGATATTTGCATGTTAGTGTCATTTTTGGCACCAACAAGCATTATGTAATTGTCTTAACTCATGCATATTGGAACCTATACTAGCACTACCTTAGAACAATGAAAAATGTAGTATATGCTTTATATTGCAGGTGCAAACTATTCAAAAGGACAACATATACATCCCAACAGATTCTAAAAATGAAATTGATACAATGAAAAAATTAAAAAAAAACAAGAGGAGATTAAAATCGAGGTGCAATGGATAGAGGTACAACATGAAATAATTACCGTTGTTGAATATGAAAAAGATGATGAAATCGAAGAACCAGATATAGTAATAATCAATGGCACCTACAAATATAATTTGCGAGGTGTTTTTAAATTGATCCAATTAATCAAAAGAGTGAAGCCGTCGAAAACCAATTAGAACTTCCTAGGAAAAAAACCATCTAACAACTTTATCAGAATGTTTTACAAAGACCATATAGTTAAATTAGATTTCACAAATGTGCTAGAAACTTGGATGCTTTGATAACTTGTTTTTCAATTGAAAAGGAAAAGATTGTTGTTGGAGGAGAAGAAATAGAAATATTATAAGATAATATACGCTTAATATTCAGAATGACAAAATTAGGAAAGAACTTGTTCCCTTTAGGAGCGATAAGCAGAACAAACTTAGAAGAAAATGAACAAGAATTCATTAAAAGAAATTCTAGACAATGTGGTTATAAAGAGATATTATTGAAAGAAGAATTAAATAGTCGTTGATGTTAGGATTTCAATATAATTTAGGATTGATTAATCATTAAACCCTAGATCTGAATATATGACCCGTACTGATTTGATTGAGAAGAAATCCAAGGAAGGTAAATTTAATTATGCTTTACACATTAATACCATGACAATTATATCTTTAAACCTTTTAGCTTTAATTTAACAGTTGATCACTTTAATTAGACTTTACATCAAAATAGCACAACATATTTTATTTTGCATATATGGTCTAAATTATTTAAATATTCCAACAATCTCCTCCGGATCACATATCTAATATTCATATAAATCTGTACAACATTATGAGCATCAAAATTTTCTATTTATAACATAAGGCATTTCCGAAACAATCTCGTCCATTAACTATTATGGTAAAGAGTCAAAGCAGCTTTCGTTATATATAGCATAACAAAACCCATCAATGATCATATATACTAATACAATCAAACGACATAGACCAATCATGTGTATGTAGCATGGAAATTACCTAAACTGTGATCTATACATGTCAATTTCCATCTGGTCCAAATTCAGTGAGATAAAAAATTCTATATTTGAAATTCAAGGAAGGTAAGGGAAATTTTATTACTTTATTTTTTATTAGAAAAGAAATACTTAATGTATCTATAACCGAAGTGCAGAGAAATGTGTCATATGACTATATCAAATACAAACTCCTCTTGAACCAAAATATCATTACATAAAAGTTACACTAATTGAGCAACATGCTCATGAAATACCAAATAGTGATAATCTTTTGTAAGAGGATATGCCATAATGGAGTTTTTCACAATACGCTTTATGAATTACAACCTATTTTGCACTCTCCTTTTATTGAAAAATAATATGTTGTTTATTGTTACAATTTTACTTTAATGGTCATTTAATTTATTTTTAAATATTCCACAACTTTATGACAAAAAATTTCAATTATTTTCCATTATTGGATGCCCCATAATAGAAAATAAATGTTAACTCCACAATAGAGGAGGATATAAGTGTCTTTGCAACCACTTTCCTTATATAGCTCCACCGAAAAGAAGTATTATTACTTGAAGTGGATCTTTTGTACTCAATTGACATCCAAAAAATTCAGATTGTAATCCTTTATGACCTCCAACCAATCCGTTCTTTTGTCTATGAGCATATAATCTTTTTGTTCCTTAAAGATATCTTGTAATCATTTTCGCTACTAACCAATGATCCAATTTCAATGTTAGTAAGATATCTGCTAAATAATACATGCAGTATCTACATGTGTATATGTCTTAGCATGCATTAGACTCCACACCGCAAATATACTAGGAATCTTTTGCATTTCTTTAGCTTTAAGGATTTTTTTTACTATATAAGACAACGTTTGTCTATTTTCGCAAAAGAGAATTAATTGATTCATAGTTTGCATGTCAAACCCTTTTAAGCACTTATTTGCCTAGCTCTTTTATAATAATTCAAATATCATCCCATGAATAATAATGGTTTATTTTAATCCCTAGTACAAAAGAGTAATCCATAAGTGTGTTTCTTAAGTCGTTTCATCAATGTCTCGAATGAGAAACATGACTTTAATATCCATAATGAGATTTTTAGTAAAACCAAAATAATTCTAAAGAGTATTTCAGCAAAACTAAAGAGAAATTTTCTTTAAAAAGATAACATCATTTTCCTTTTGGGTGTGGTCTTTTCCATAATGAGCCTTATACCTTTTCATATTATCCACTCAACCCTTTTTTGTTTTGAATATTTATTCATAACCAATGATCTTGTTACCTCAAGGTAGGTGGAAAGATCTCAAACTTTGTTGTCCTTTATAGATTTACACTATATATTCATATCTTATATCCACATTTCAAATTAATATATTATATGGATTTATGTAAGCCAACACAAACATCTTCACTAATCCATTATTTATCTTTATGGAGAAATATTACATAATCATCTGGAATAGTATTTCTTTCTTTTGAAGTGTATTCTTGTTACACCATAATTAACACCTAGTACATATTATGAATAATCGATAGAAAATCTCCTAATCTTGTAATTCCGAGACCCATTATTTTTTTTCAGCGAGAGCTTAAGCATCAGGCTCAATACCCGAGAACATAAGATCTGAAAGCAAGAGCAAAGATATCAGTTAAGATTAATACCATTGTCTAATTAAGTTAACAAGCTCAGCCGAGAGTGGCAACAATCCAGAGCAAAGACATTTCAATAAGTATTATCAATCAATGGTTCAAATAGCGAGATCAGCGGCCAAGATAAATGAATGGATTCAAAGGAACTATATATAAAAGTAGCACGTCATCAATCCCCATCAAAGTACTCTCAACAAGATGATGACAAGTATTTGAATCCAAGCTGCCTATAGTAATCCAGGTCATCAATCCATGTGAAAGCTCATGCACCAATGGGCGAACCTTTAATTTGCTATAAATAGAGGACCATGTGCTGCTAAAAAGGGGTTGGCTAGAGATTTCAGGACATTGTACTATCATTCCATATTCCTTACTCCATTTAGAAAACTTTAATCAAAAGATCATTAATGTTGATCATTTTAACAGAAGTGCTTGTACACCAGATTAGGAATAAAAGCTTACGATAGAATCTTCAAAGTGGATGTAGGGATCTTGGTCCCAAACCACTATAAATCTTGTATCTCTTTTACTTTTCAGCGATTATTATGCGCATAATTTCGGTATTCATTCATCTTAGCTATATCCTTTCAGAACAATAGTCCAAAAGCTTTTGAGTGCTAGTCAAGCGAAAAATCTGTCCAACATTTTTGGCACTAGAAGGAGGGTGCCCTTACCTTCATTCTTTTCTAATCCAACGAGCTCAACATAAAGTCAAAAGCCTCCTCTTGGAAGGTAATTCGCTCCCCTGCCCAAGATAAAGAAATCAAAGAACTGCATATGAAAGAAGGAAATCAAACGGACCAAACAAATCCAACTATTAATAAGGAAACTACTACCCCGGTCCTCACCGAAAGTGAGTTTCGGCAAATGATGCTGAAGTTCATTTCTGACAAAACACAATGCCTATTCAATTGCCAAAATGAATTCAAGAACACTTTTTCTAAATTAGAGAAAAGGTTTAAGACCCTCTAACATTCAGCCAAAACCCATAAAGCTATCAATGACTAATAAGGCTTTAAATCATGGATTCATGGAAACGGTGAGGAAAGCCGAGACTGTAAATAGTCAAGAGTAGGACCTTCTGAGAGGCCCTTAACTCTAGGTCTTGAAAGATTAAATTTCGAAAGAAGGCAGCAAAACAAGCCACAAAAGCCGAAACTCTAAGACTGGGTAGGGATCGAGAAATGGAAACCTTGTTGATGAAATTATCAGAGTAGGTACTTAAAAGAAGTGATCGAAAGGTTACTAAAGAATAACTTCATCTGAAACGTATACTACCTGAAATGGATTGCAAACCTGATATTAGTTAAAAAGCCAAATGGGAAGTGGAGGACTTGCATTGAATCTACTGATTTAAACAAGGCTTGCCCAAAAGATTACTTCCCTTTACCGAGAATCGATCAGTCAGTTGATGCCACCAGTAGGCATCAGTTGTTTTTGTTTATGGACGCTTATTCAGGATATAATTAAATCCCAATGTTCAAGCCTAATGAAGAATTTAGTTAACCAAATTTTCACCTAGTTGGTAGGTCGAAATATTTAGGTATATTTTGATGACATGTTGGTCAAATCCAAACAATTAGAGAATCATGTCTTGGACTTAGCCAAAATGTTCGACGTCCTTCGGAAGTACCAAATAAGATAAACCATCAAAAATGTACCTTCAGAATACAATCCGAAAAATTCCTAGGTTTCATAGTAAGTGCTAGAGGAATCAAAATAAATCTAGATTAGATAATAACTATAACAAATATGAAGGCTCCAACTAACAAGAAGGAGTCAATGAGTTTAAACAGAAAGATTTCCGCTTTTAACAGGTTCATAAATCAATCAACTAACAGGTGCATTCCCTTCTTCAGCCTCTTAAAGAAGCATGTTACTTTAAAATAGACAGATGAATGCCAGAAGGCATTCAAGGACGTGCAAAAGCATTTAAGTTCTCCTCTAGTATTGTCAAAGCCGATAAATGGAGAAACTCTTTTCCTTTATTAATTGGCTGCCTCGAGTCAAGCCATAAGTTCATCCTTAGTTAGAAATGATGATGGAATCAAGAGATTGGTATATTATGTAAACAAAAGGCTTGGTCCAGCTGAGAAGCACTACACAGTAATCAAAAAGCTCTGCTTTAGCTTGGTATTTACCGCAAGGAAACTTCGGCCATATTTCCAGGCTCGTCCCATTAAAGTCCTTATAGATCAACCACATCAACAAGTTTTTAGTAAATACAAATCCACGAGGAGATTAATTAAATGGGGAATAGAACTCAGCTAGGATGAGATATCCTATGCGCCTAGGATAGAAATCAAGGTTTAAGCGCTAACCAATTTCATTATCGAATGCACATGTTCCGGAGCCAAATTGGAAAAGAAGATAACAATAAAAAACAACTTTCTTGGAAACTTTATGTAGATGGAGCCTCAAATGAGCAAGGGGCAGATGCCAGTTATATCTTAGTAACACCGAATAATCATCTGATTTAGGCAACCAACAATGCAGTCGAGTATGAGTCCTTGATTGCTGGGTTAAGAACGGCTATCTCAATCAAAGTCTTGGAGATCCGGATATACAGTGATTCTCAGATAGTCGTTAATCAAGTTCTTGGCCATTACCAAGCTTGAGATTCGAGGTTTTCTCTTTATGTTAAATAGGTAAAGCAACAATTTGAAGCCTTCGAGAGTTATCGTATAGAAAGCATTCCAGAGGATCAAAATGCTAGGACTAATGCCCTGGCAAAATATGCAGGTTGACGGGATGTGAGAATGTTTAGTTTCATCCCAAATGAAATTTTAGAGAAACCTAGTTACAGGTACCAGAGAAAGTGATAGTTATAACCCATGCTCAAGCCACCCGAAGTCCGACCACAATACCAATGGAAAATTGGATATAGCCATATATCCAATATTTGACTGAAGGTATTCCAACCTCAGATGCTACTGCAGCAAGACGAATTAAATATAATGCTTTAAGATTTAGTACTATAGGTGGAATACCTTATAGAATGGGATTCTCACCCTATACTCTCGTTGTGTGCTAGCCTCAGAAAGTCAATAATTATTGAGAGAAGCCCATGTTGGAATTTGTGGGGCCATCATGGAGGACAGAAGTTGGCAGAGAAAATACTCAAGTAAGGCTTCTATTGTCCTACGCTAAGTCAAGACGCGATGGACTGTGTAAAGAAATGTGACAAGTGCCAGCTTTATGCAAAGGTGTTGAAAGCTTTCCCTATTGAACATACCCTGTAACAACCCGAAATTTTCGATCCTGAAAATTCTAGATAGTTAGGAAAGAAGAAAAGAGATAGAAGAAGAAACAGAAAAGAAACACAAAATCTCACATTCAAAATAGATCAAAATATAATATCAAATAATAACAGTTATAGAAAGGAAAACTATACTTATCAAATTACACTTTAATACATCCTAGTTACATCATATACACGACGAGCACTGGACAGATACAAACAACATGCCCCAGATAAATAATAATATAATACAACGGAATACACTCCATACATTTCTGTCATCCAGCTTGCCTTCTGAAATTCAGAACGTCCTACCTGAAAATCTGTAATACTCGGTCTGACCCAAGCATTACATTAAAGTAACACCCGGGTCAGGCCGGAAACCAGCGTGAGTAAACTCATCTAACATGGAATACCAAAGCAAACAACTTATATAAACCCGAGGTAACTCATATCAACTTACGAATTCACAAGTTGGTTATAGACAATGCTTATTTCACAAAACAATTTCTAAGTACCAAAACTTAGGTTAAATGGTCCAATTCACTTTAAACATTCCATTCCAGCCTATTTATTTCACATATCAAATCTATATAGAATTATTATATATTACAAATCGAAGTGAGTTCGCGTATTACTGATACCCAACTTCGGTCTCTTCGAATTCAATATCATCTTAACCCAAATTGTTCAAGTGAAATACAATTCAACTTTAAATACGGGATGTCACTGTTTAGCCCAACACATCACATGTCAAAGATATCAACTAATCTAAGCATACAATATCATTCAATCATTCATAAGCAAGATTAATCAACCACACCATCTCTAGATAATTTAATTAACCACTAATGAATTAAATTAATTACATTTAAATCCTGTTAACTAATCATTAATTAATTACAAAACAATTAATTAATCATCCACTAATTTTCCATCTAAATTAATCATCCTTGATTAATTATACTTTAATTACATTAAGTAGACAGCTTTAATTAATTCCACAAATTAATTATCCTTAACTATTTATAGTAATTATTCCTTAATTAATTACTCAAATTAATTGTCTTATAATTACCTACATTGATTAATTATCCTTTAATTTATCACACTCATTGATTAACTAACTCTTAATTAATTTCTTAATTAATCAACCCTTTAATTAGTTACACTAAGTAACTAAGAATCCCTTAAGTAATTTACCTTTAATTACTTTCATAAAGTAATTATTACATTGGTTAATTAATCTCAATTAACTAACCTTGATCCAAAATTTATTTAAAACCTTTAGCTGCTAATTAAAAACAATCAACCCTCAACAGATTTATCCTTTAATTACTCACACTAAGTAATTATCATTTAAGTAATTAATATCCAATTACTTAATTAATTTATCCTTCATTAAGAATTAATTAACCTCTTATTAATTAACTCATAATTAATTTAAATAATTAACTATCCTTTTTTTCATTAATTAATTCCTAAATCATTATTAAGATCATATTAAAATCTTAAAATCACTTATCAATTAACATATGTTTAACATATTAATTCTTTGATTAACTACCTAATTACATATTTAAAAACAATTAAGTTTGAATAAACTAAATTAATTTAAGTAACATAAATATTTAACCTTTTAAACCAATTATTAAATAAAACATTGACTACATATAAAATAAATTTATTTAAGAACAGTTTAAACGTGATTTAATTTAACAATCAAAAACTTGATTTAACTTAAATTTTTTAAAATCATATAAATTTTCTTCGGGATCAATCTGGTTAATATTCAACTCAGACCCGAGACAAACCCATTTTCTTTTAAAACTTTGATCAAATTTTAAACTGATAATACATACGTAAACTACCCGAAGGCAACTCACAATGACTCGAGTTGACCCCGATCTTTCTCACATTCCCAATCCTACCAACCACCGACCATCACCTAGATGCACAACTGATAATGTACACGTGCACACATCGCCGGTGCTGTGGCGATCGCTTACGATCCCTTCTCCCAGTCATCGACGACTTCCCTTAGCCATCCGACCATCTAGACTTCATCAACGAAACTCCTAATCAAAATCGAGCACATTCAAATCCATCAGCAGAAAACCTGATCACCAAATTCACCCATATCTCCAATCACCGGAGGCCACGACCTCCTACCTGGACCTCCGCCTAAGTTCTCGTTTGCTTCCCCGCAGCTCCGGTCCAACTCGGAGCGACGTCGACACCTCAATGACATAAAAAGCAACCCATCCCAAAACATAACTTAAACCCTACATTCGCCTCACACGGCCATCACGATCTCTTAAAAAATGTCAGACCATTTTTCTCGATATCCCCATCACCTAAACTATCTCTGTTCTAAGCTCACCGCCACGAAATCAACTCTACGATCCTAATTCGGTCAAAATCCCAAATCCCGATCATCTATATTTCCCCCACATATACTCACTTAAAAATCACATTACTTCCACCAAAAATCATCCAATTCGAAAGTGAATCCAATCATGTATGAAAAACATATAATTCACTTAATTGATTTTTAGCCTATTTTGATTTATCTCTGTAAATTTCTATTCCAGGTAATTATTCTCCCTAGTTTTACTTGAATGCATTTTCAAAAATGAAATTTCATGTCAACTAACACATTTCCTTCAAACATCTTGAGCTATAAGAAATTGTGTCAAAAAAAATGAATTCTTTTTGAAAGAATTTTGGCCTGATGGTAACAACTAGAAACATGCATTTACATACCCAAGCTTACAGACAGAATTCCTCTTATATTTTTAATAATCGCATTCATTTCACTATGAATCCAATTCATTTTTCCCAATCATATTTTATATTCACAGAGCTATAAAAGAATTTGGTTTTTTTTTTAAAATGTTTACTCATTTTTTGTTTAACAGAGGTATAGGGACTTAGTTTGTAATTCTGGAACTTGATTTTTTTTCTTCTGCAAACCAGATCTTATCCTAAGTTTATTCTTATGAAAAATAAATTTGGATTTATTTAGGGGATTAAAGCATGTGGTTCAAACAGTGAACATACATACATGCTCATTTCCAAACATGCATAGGCTTCTTGTTTATTTATAGAGCAGTTTTTATATATATATATATATATATATATATCTATATATTTTACAAGACATCCAAGTAGATCATTTTTATAATATACTTATAGATTTTCACATGCATCAAAGATTCAACCAGATTAAACCTGTTTAAAGAAAAAAATTACTCATCTGTAAATTGTAACAGAGATGATGTTGTTGAGTTGATTCCTTGAATTGTTAAGTTGAATTTGCATCCCTGCCGAGTTGATCTTGCATGATGTATAAGAGTTGAATCCTTGCTTAGCTTGATTCAGTTTTGATAAGACTTCCACAGATCTATTTCCAGTCTTGATTTATTTTAATTTTATTCATTTCGAGGTTGAAGATTTTTGAACTGTTGTTGTTTTTGATTTGGTTGATAAATGTTTAACAGATTTGAGTTTCCTTTAGATCAGTGTGAAAAAAAATGAAGAAAATTGGCCTGGCTATATTTTTTATTTTACAATTTCAGATGGGAAAAACTTTGCCACTTGTTATCATAAGTTTACAAGTGTTTATTTCCTATATTCATGGTTTTACAAATGTCATTAGTTAAATTAATTGTGTTTATGTCCTTGTTTAAATTGATTTTTATAACTTTGTTTTAAATCCTTACTTAAATTTTATTAATACTTTCTTATGTTAATATATTTATTTATTATATTTACAAATGTATATTTTAAAACTCTCATTATTCCTTGTGTTAAGATCATATTATATTTATATCAACACCTTTTCTAGAATTTATACATATGTCAAACTCTTAAAAGAGAAGATTTTAAAATCTTAATTATACAATCAAAATAATCAAACATATTTCTTCTTTGAATTTCAAACCACAAATTCAAATTCAATTTTAAAATCTACTCATATATTTATTTTAAACAAACACATATTTAATTTGTTCCAAAATAATAAGTTTTGCCGTCTTAAAAAATTATATCAGGAGATATCAAATTAATATCCTCCCAGATATAAATATTTATTATCAGATTTATTGATCTAACTTTAAAATCAGTGTTAACAACAGTTAAAATCAAATAATTATCCAAATACCCGATGTCCAAAAATTCGGTTTATCACATTCCTCCCCCTTAGAATCTTTTCGTCCTCGAAAAGGAACGAAGCCAAAATTATTATAAATGCTTATTATCAGAAAAATTATTCTTTTGATCACTTTAACACACCTTTAAAATCTACATAATATTATAAAATAGTTTTTATAAAAATAATTTTTTATAACTCGATGTCTCAACCAGTCCATCCTTGTTCTCACGGAAATTTCGGTCATACGTTGATCAGGCGTAGGACTGAAAATCTATAAGTACGTAGCAGACACATTTTCAACACCCAGTGAAAATACTTGTAAAATAATTTTATTGAAAATATAAAAAATATTTTGAAACAGAAGAAATATCTTTGGTGAGAATGCTCTGGAAATCATCATCCCCATCCACGGTCGCAGTTAACCCGATGGTTACGTTGCCTTTCCCGCAAAATCCACAGCTAACTGTAGGCACTCCACGCCCCTCGATTACGCCATGGAACCCACTGCAGATCGTAGGTACAATCGGGGTTGCGTTGCCGTCACAGCAAAAACCCATATAACTGTAGGGCCTCAATGCCCTCGAATTCTGCTGCCAAAAGAATGAAACTTCTCCACTCCACTCGACCATATCGCTGTCTACCGATGTTACGTTGCCTTCCCGGCAAAATCAAGCGTAGACCGTTGACACTCACCTCCTTACGATTTCCGCTATGGTCCACTGTAGATCGCAGCGACATCGAGTTACACTGTCGTCACAGCATAACTCAAATGCCTCTGTAGGCATCAGTGCCCCCGATTTTCGCTACCCAATAATCCTCAAGAACTAGTTTATCCGGACTCCTTACAGGATCAACTTTAGAGCCTCCCCCTCTTTGAGGCTCAAGGCAGTACCAACCTATGGTACTCCTAAGAAGTTCATCTCAAGGGAGTGCCTTTTTCTCCAGAGCCATTTTCAAAACACTTTATACTATACACGTATAGTATCTTCCAAATCATAGACCTAGTATGAAACTCATATAAATCTCCTTTCTTAAAATCGATTATCCTAAAATCGATAATTCTCAACTAGGCTTTCCAAATTTCCAAAAATGATTTTTCTCCAAAAATCAAAAGCCTTTTCAAATCCATAGGTTCCAAAAACCTTCCTCAAATCATTCTCATAAGATCCTTTACATATATATATATATATATATATATATATAACTTTAAAAATCTTTGGGTCACTTCAAACTTGTATAAATTCCCCTTTCATACTTCATAAACTTTCAAAACCCTTTTCTTTTGGCAAAAATTCAACAAGGGGAGATTTATCTTATATAACAAAGATATACAACTTTGTTTATTCCAAATCAAATATTCAAATTGATTACTCTATAAAGTCACTTACCAGTATACTTACTTTCATAAAGTAAATTTCTACCATAAAAATATCCAATTTCCACTTTATTCCATCATATATTTCACAAAATTTACCTTTCATTTCAGAAACCTTTTACAGTTCTTATCCACAAATTTTCAATATCAATTTCATTCAAATCGGTACGATGTACACATATTAACTATACGCTATATCAATCTGATCACTCACTCGATCACACAATTTCACTTTTGAACTAGTATCGTCCACCCGACTTTCTAGTACGGACTCAGATCTGGTTTCTTGATCAGAAACCGTCATTCCCCTTGCATATCCATAACTATGATAGAGAATACACAGAACCAATCAACAATCTATATCCAGGTTCGCCGTCGAAAATCGAGTGAAAAATCCTAATTCGGATCGATATACTATCTCGAAATTCTGTGCTCGAATCTGGATCAAATCATTATGCGAATAGAATAATATACGTACATCCTACTTATTTATCTCCATTGATTATTAGCCAAATCAATTTCCTTTTCTATTCACATTCACTTAAATTTTCATTCACTTACTCACAATTCTTAAATCCTCATTTGGATTATCACTTCATTCTTATCTCAAATGGATATTTAATCATAAACAGTTCGAACTCTGTCCAGTTGAAATTTAGAAAATAGCTTGAAATTTTTTAAAATAGATAAGTAGTTGAAAAGTAATTACTAATTTGTAAAATAGCTGTAAAACAGTTAAGTAATTGGCAAAAAGTGGGAAAATAGTCAAATAGTTAAAGAAATTTTTAAATAATTGCAAAATAGTTGTAAAATAGTAATTAGTTAAAATAATTGTTGAAAGTTAGTAATTAGTTTATAAAACAATTGTAAAATAGTTAAATAGTTCCAAAATAATTGTAAAATAAGTATAAAATAGTTTGGTCTTTTAAAAGAAAGGTTGTATATAGTAAATAGCTTGGAAAAAAAGATTTATATTAAAACAATTTATTTTGAAAATAGTCCAGAGCAAAACTGTTCAACTTTCCAATCTCTATTTTCATCAACTCAATTTAAATTTTCACTTCCATTTAAATTGACTCAATTCCAACTTAAATAACTTCAATTTCCATTGAAATTGATTTAACTCCAATTCAAGTTGAATTAATCCTCAATTCCCTACTTGAATTTGAACTCATTCAACTTCAATTTCATTTCAAATTAATCCAATTCAAATTTTCCATTTGAATTTTTAAACTTATAAATCTTCAATCACAATTCCAATTAATTCAAATCAAATTCAGTTTGAACTAATTCAATTCAAATTTCAACCATTCCGAATTATATAAATTCGAGTTAAATTTTTAAATGTTGATTTAATCCTTTAAATCAAATCAACTTATATCTTTAAACCATTTAATTATGAATCCAAATTCCATTTTTAACCTAGTTCAAAGTTCAAATAATAATTCAAATCCTTTTTAAACAACTAAATCTTTGAAATTCAATTTACCACCAAATTTCAATTTTGGAACCAAACCTTTTATCTTAAACATTCAAATCTTAAGTCCAAAATGATTCCATTTTCTCTTAATAATGGATACATTACCACACCCCATTTCTACATTTATTTAAACAAAACCAATTTCAGCTTAAAGATTATTAATAACAACAGGATGGCATCATTCGGATTATTTTAAAATATCCATCCATTTCCAATTTTCAAATCTCAAACCTATTTTGAGAACACACAAATTCCCAATTCAAATTAACCATCGAACTTCCCAAGTTAAATCTCAATTTCCATCTTGAAACTTCCAAATCAGATTGTTCATTCAAACTTATTTAACTTCCTCCAAGTTAAATTAAATTTACTTAATCCAGTTAACTTTACACAATTTGAATTCCCTTTCAAATTTTAAACTTCAGATTAATAATCTTTCCATTTGAGCATAAAAATTTACTTCACTTTGGGTTTCACATCACATCCCAAAGAAAATTCAAAATTCAACCTTAGAGTTTATTTCCAAATACACATATTTATTTCCTTTACACACCAAGTTATCCTTAAATTTTAAACCACCTTTGGTTTTTAAATTCAAAACAAATTCCTTTAAATTTTTAGACTACACTTGTTTGAAACAAGATCCTTCATTCAAATATGTTAAATATCATTATTTATTATTTCTTCATCACTTTGAAACAATATTTCAAATCTCTGGACCTAGATTTAAAACTTCACAATTTAGATCGTTTTTAGTTCCAATTTATAAGTCATACTTGCCTCAATATTTTACTTCCCTAAAACATTTCATTTTGCTTACTCATTAATACACATTTTCTTATTAAACACAACAATCATTTATGATAATAACCAAGAAATCTAGTTCATTCTGAAACTCTTCTCCAAATTCAAGATTTTAATTTTAGTTTGAATCCATTTCAAACTTGTCTTTATTCAATTTAAATTTTGTTGTATTTCTGTTACCACTTAATTCTTATTATTACTTTTAATTCAATTAATACAACAACTAATTTCCTTAATATAATAGAAAATCTATAGCTTAATAAATTTATATAAGATTCATTTACTTATGAAACCATTTTAAAACCTTTATATAAGAAAATAACAAGTACGCTCTCATCTATATATACACTCAACTCATTCTAGGGTACCATTAACCCTCTCTAATGAGTAAACCCATCAGAGCCAAGGTTCTCGCTTAACCTTCTGCTTTGATGCCAAATGTAAAAACCTGAAATTTTCGATCTCGAAAATTCCAAATAGTTAGGAAAAGAAGAAAAGAGATAGAAGAAGAAACAGAAAAGAAACACAAAATCTCACATTCGTAGCGGATCAAAATATAATATCAAATAATAACAGTTATATAAAGGAAAATTGTACTTATCAAATTACACTTTAATACATACTAGTTACATCATATACACAAGCACTGGACAGATACAAACAACATGTCCTAGATAAATAACAATATAACACAGCAGAATACACTCCATACGTTCCTGCCATCCAGCTTGCCTCCTGAACTTCAGAACGTCCTTACCTAAAAATCTGTAATACTCGGTCTGACCCGGGCATTACATCAAAGTAACACCCGGGTCAGGCTGGAAACCAGCGTGACTAAGCCCATCTAATATGGAATACCAAAGCAAACAACTTATACAAACCCGGGGTAACTCGTATCAATTCACAAATTCACAAATTGGTTATAGACAATGCTTATTTCACAAAACAATTTCTAAGTACCAAAACTTAGATTAAATGGTCCAGTTCACTTTAAACATTCCATTCCAGCCTATTTATTTCATATATCAAATCTATATAGAATTATTATGGATTACAAATCGAAGTGGGTTCGGGTATTACTGATACCTAACTCCAGTCTCTTCGAATTCAATATCATCTTAACCCAAGTTATTCAAGTGAAGTACAATTCAACTTTAAACACGGGATGCCACTGTTTAGCCCAAACATATTGTCACATAGCATCACACATCACACGTCAGAGATATTAACTAAACTAAGCATACAATATTATTCAATCATTCATAAGCAAGACTAATCAACCACACCATCTCTAATTAATTTAATTAACCACTAATGAATTAAGTTAATTACTTTTAAATCCTGTTTACCAATCATTAATTAATTACAAAGTAATTAATTAACCATCAAATAATTTTCCATCTAAATTAATCATCTTTGATTAATTAAACTTTAGTTAAATTAAGTAAACAACTTTAATTAATTCCATAAATTAATTATCCTTAACTATTTATAGTAATTATTCCTTAATTAATTACTCAAATTAATTATCTTACAACTACCTACATTGATTAATTATCCTTTAATTTATCACACTCATTAATTAACTAACCCTTAATTAATTCCTTAATTAATCAACCCTTTAATTAATTACACTGAGTAATTAAGTCTTAGTTACTTCCCTTAAGTAATTTACCTTTAATTACTTTCATCAAGTAATTATTCCATTGGATAATTATTCTCAATTAACTAACCTTGATCCTAAATTTATTTAACCTTTAACTTCTAATTAAAAACAATCAACCCTCAACAGATTTATCCTTTAATTACTTACACTAAGTAATAATCATTTAAGTAACTAATGTCTAATTACTTAATTAATTTATCCTTAATTACAAATTAATTAATCTCTTATTAACTAAATCATAATTAATATAAATAATTAACTATCCTTTTGTCATTAATTAATTCTTAAAATCATTATTAAGATCTTATTAAAATCTTAATTCACTTATCAATTAAATATGTTTAACATATTAATTCTTTGATTAACTACCTAATTACATATTTAAAAAAAATTAAGTTTGAATAAACTTAAGAATCAAATAAATTAATTTAAGTAATATAAGTATTTAACTTTTTAAACCAATTATTAAATAAAATATTGACTACATATAAAATAAATTTATTTAAGAACAGTTTAGACTTGATTTAATTTAATAATCAAAAACTTGATTTTACTTAAAATTTTAAAGTCGTATAAATTTTCTCCGAGATCAATATGGACTCAGACCCGAGACAAACCCATTTTTTGTAAAAACGTTGATCAAATTTTCAACTGCTAATACACACGTAAACTACCCGAAGGCAACCCACCAATGACTCGAGTTGACCCCGAGCTTTCTCACGTTCCCAATCCTACCAACCACCAACCATCACCCAGATGCACAACTGATACTGTACACGTGCACACATCGCTGGAGCTGCGGCAATCGCTTACGATCCCTTCTCCCAGTCATCGACGACTTCCCTTAGCCATCCGACCGTCCATACTTCATCATGAAACTCCTAATCAAAATCGAGCGCACTCAAACCCATCAGCAGAAAACCTGATCACCAAATTCACCCATATCTCCGACCTCCGATCACCGGAGGCCACGACCTCCTACCTGGACCTCCGCTTGAGTTCTCGTTTGCTACCGTGCAGCTCCGATCCAACTCGGAGCGACGTCGACACCTCAAAGAACTAAAAAGCAACTCATCCCAAAACATAACATAAACCCCACACTCGCCTCGCATAGCCATCACGATCTCTTGAAAAATGTCAGACCATTTTTCTCGATACCCCCATCACCTAAACTATCTCTGTTCTAAGCTCGTCGCCACGAAATCGACCCTGCGATCCTAATTTGGTCAGAATCCCCAATCCCGATCATCTATATTTCCCCCATAAATACTCACTTAAAAATCACATTACTTCCACCAAAAATTATCCAATTCGAAAGTGAATCCAATCATGTATGAAAAACATACAATTCATTTAATTGATTTTTAGTCCATTTTGATTTATCTCTGTAAATTTCTATTCCAGGTAATTATTCTCACCGGTATTACTGGAATGCATTTTTTTAAAAAGGAATTTCGTGTCAACTAACACATTTCCTTCAAACATCCTGAGTTATAAGAAATTGTGTGAAAAGAAATGAATTCTTTTTGAAAGAATTTTGGCCTGATGGTAAAAACCAAAAAACACACATTTACATACCCAGGCTTACAGACAGAACTCCTCATATATTTTTAACAATCACATTCATTTCACTATGGAATTCAAATCCAAGTCATTTTTCCCACTTATATTTTATATTCACAGAGCTATAAAAGAATTTGATTTTTAAAAGAAAAAAATGTTTACTCATTCTTTTGTTCAACACAGGTGCAGGGACTTAGTTTGTAATTCTGGAACTTTATTTTTTTTCTTATGCAAACCAAATCTTATCCTAAGTTTATTTTTATGAAAAAAAATTGGATTTATTTAGAGGATTAAAGCATGTAGTTCAAACAGGGAACATACATACATGCTCATTTCCAGACATGCACAGGCTTCTTGTTTATTTATAAAGTAGTTTAAATATATATATATATATATATATATATATATCTTTTTTTACAAGACATCCAAGTAGATCATTTTTATAATATACTTATAGATTTTCACATGCATCAAAGATTCAACCAGATTAAAGCTTTTTAAAGAAAAAGATTACTCACCTGTAAATTGTAACAGTGATGATCTTGTTGATTCCTTGAATTGTTAATTTGAATTTCCATCCAAGTTGATCTTGCATGATGTATAAGAGTTGAATCCTTACTTAGCTTGATTCAGTTTTGATTAGACTTCGACAGATCTATTACCAATCTTGATTTATTTTGATTCTATTCATTTTCAGGTTGAAGATATTTGAACTGTTGTAGTTTTTTATTTGGTTGATAAATGTTTAACAGATTTGAGCTTCCTTTAGATCAGTTTGAACAAAAATGAAGAAAAATGGCCTGGTTATATTTTTTAATTTTACAATTTCAAATAGGAAAAAAATTTCCACTTGTTATCATAAGTTTACAAGTGTTTATTTCCTATATTCATGGTTTTATAAATGTCATTAGTTAAATTAATTGTGTTTATGTCCTTGTTTATTTATAACTTTGTTTTAAATCCTTTCTTAAATTTTATTAATACTTTCTTATGTTAATATATTTATGTATTATATTTAAAAATGTATATTTTAAAACTCTCATTATTCCTTGTTTTAATATCATATTATATTTATATCAATACTGTCTCTAGAATTTATACATTTACCTAACTATTAAAAGAGAAGAATTTAAAATCTTATTTATACACTCAAAATAATCAAACATATTTCTTCTTTGAATTTCAAACCACAAATTCAAATTCAATTTTAAAATCTACTCATATATATATATATATGTATATATATTTTAAACAAACATATATTTAATTTGTTTGGAAATAATAAGTTTTGCCCTCTTAAATAATTATATTAGCTGATTATCAAATAAATATCCTCCCAGATATAAATATTTATTATTAGATTTATTCGTCCAACTTTAAAATCAGTGTTAACAACATTTCAAATAGATAAATATCCAAATAACTGATGTCCAAAATTTCAGGTTATCACACACGCCAATGTGAGTCCATGGCCCTTCGTTATGTGGGGAATTGATTTTATCATACCCCTTTCGATTGCTAAAGTAGGAACAGGATATGCTATCGTAATGATCGATTACTTTATAAAATTATTTGAGGCAGGGCCTTTAGCTACCATAACATCTCATCAGGTAATAAAGTTTGTGATGAGGAATATCGTATCAAGATTCGGTCTTCCATATAAGATTATTACGGATAACGACCCTCATTTCGAGAGCTAAGAGTTTGCATATTATTGTTGAGATTATGGTAACATCAAGAGTTTTTCTTCAGTAACCCATCTACAAGCAAGTGGGGCCATAAAGGAAACCAACAAAACTATCAGAGCCTCTTTGAAGAGGAGATTGAACAAAGTCAAAAGAAATGAGGCAGATGAATTACCTTTCATTTTGTAGGCTTATAGAAGAAGCTCCAAGGCCTCGATAGGACATACTCCTTTCTCCCTAGTTTACCGCTTCAAAGCCATGCTCCCAGTTAAGTTAGAAATAACATCTTACCGAAGGAATTATTATAGTACACAATAGAATGTAGAAGTCCAAGAGGAGCCATTGGACTTGTTACCTGAACTCAGGACCAAGCCGCTTTGAGAGCGGCAGATTATATTCGATGGATGATAGGATACTACAACCAGAGAGTCTGGACCAGAAAAATTGAGAAAGGGGACCTTGTCCTTCAAAAGAGAACACCAAAAATCAAGGATCTGGTAGATGGACCTCTCGGTCCAAATTAGGAAGGACCCTTGATAATTCACGATGTCATCCCTCCATGAACATATGGACTAAAGAGGCCATATGGTGATATAATACCTCAAACGTCGAATGTCAAACATTTGAAACACTATCACAGTACGAGGTTGCTATCTAAATAAAAGTTTTATCGAAAGTTTGAGACACTAATCAATCATTTAGCTGTAACTCAGGTATACCACATGAAACTTCAATCTTCTTAAGTGCAAAGCATTTCAAAAATTGCATCAAAATGTTTTAGTCGTAATTGTTACGGTGATCATGTAATACCATGTAACTTTCAAAAGTACATAAAAATGTTTTAGTCATGGTACTACTTTGATTAAGTAGTGTCATGCAAGTTCCAAAGCCATGCTTATTCCTGTAACCAAGCAAATGATTTTACCTCAAGACGATTACTTAGTTTCACCTCACGGCAATTACTTAGTTTCACTAAGTAAATGATTTCGTCTTATGGCAATTACTTAGTTTCACCAAGTAAATGATTTCGCCTCACGACAATCACTTACTTTCACCATGTAAATGAAGCGGATTTCGCCTCACTGCAATTACTTAGCTTCACTAAGTAAACGATTTCACCTCCCTAAAATTATTTAGCTTCGTAATTGGGTATCTTCCCAAAAAGATTAGTAAGTTAGGTCGATTCCCAAAGAGATTAGAGAATTTGGGCTGATTTCCAAAAGGATTAGTAAGTTGGGTAGATTCCCAAAAAAAATTAGAAAATTGGGTAGATTTCCAAAAAGACTAATAAGTTGGGTAGATTTCCAAAAAGATTAGTAAGTTGGGTAGATTCCTAAAGAGATTAAAAAATTTGAGTATATAACCAAAAGGATTGATAAGTTGGGTAGATTCCCAAAAAGATTAGTAAATTGGATTGACTCCCAAAGAGATTAGAAAAATTGGATAGATTTCCAAAAAGATTAGTAAGTTGGGTAGATTTTCAAAGAGATTAGAAAAACCAGGTAGATTCCCAAAGAGATTAGAAAAAATTGGGTAGATTCCCAAGAGATTAGAAAATTGGGTAGATTCCCAATATAATGAGCCATAGTCCAGAAAAACCATGCATTGGGTAGATCCCCAATAATAGTGAGCCATGACCAATCGTGTCGTGCAAAGAGTGAGTTACAGGAAGTCGACTGTGCCAAACGCACCGATTGTGCCACGACCAAAGTGTTTTGTAAAAGAGTGAACCATGGTCAAAACTACTATGCATGGTGCTGTATAGTGAGTTATGTCGGCAATGTGCAAAATACAGGCATTATACCGCCACTAGTAGTTTTCTAAAAAATGACACCTATGTGAGACAAAGTTAGCTGACTAGAGCATAGTAAATCCTCTAGATGAGGTTAGATTTCAAGTTGTTTTTCAAAATCCTCTAGATGAGATTCGATTTCAAGTTGTTTTCCAAAATCCTCTAGATGAGACTTGATTTCAGATTTGGTTTTAAGTTGTTTTTCGAAATCCTCAATATGAGGTTAGATTTCAAGTTGTTTTCCGAAATCCTCTAGAGGAGATTAAATTTCAAGTTATATTCAAAACCCTTTTAATGAGGTTGGATTTTAAAATTCTTTCAAAAAAGGTCAGATCTTCATAAATTTTCTTGATAAAGTAATATAGTTGAGAATTCTCAGGATAACTACATTGCACAAAGGCCCGGATCAACTTTATAACGGGAAGGGAACTAACAAGCCAAGTACTAAGCATGATATGACACCCTTCTTTCCAAAGTACACCTATGCCAATCATATGAGGTGGAATTTGGGATGACATGTGTTATACCATAATTAATACTTAGTATAAATTATGATATTAGAAAGGAAAACTTCTTGACTTGTAATTCCGAAACCCAATATTTGTTTTCCACTGAGAGCTTAAGCACTAGGCTCAATATTCGAGAGTACGAGATACAAAAACAAGAGCAAATACGTCAATTAAGATCAAGACCATTGTTCATTTGAGACAACAAGCTTGGCTGAGTGTGAAAACTACCAAGACCAAAGACATTTCAATAAGTATCAACAATCAATGGCTCAGACAGCTCTAGACCGAGATCAACGGCTAAAATAAACGAAAGGAATCAAAGGAACTATATATAAAAGTGCCACGTCATCAATCCATGTCAAATTACTCTTAACAAGATGGTAACAATGCTTGAATCCAAGCCGCCTATAGCAAGCGATGTCATCAATCGACATAAAATCCCCTGCATCAATGGATGACACTTAAATTTGCTATAAATAAAGGACCACGCGCTACTTAAATGGAGCTGACTAGTGATTTCTTAACATTATACAATCATGCCATTTCCTTACACTGTGTACAAAGCTTTATTCAAAAGATCATTAATGGTCAACTTTGCAACAGATGTACTTATATACCAACTGAAGAATGAAAGCTTAGGTAGAATCTTCAAAGTGGATATAGGGATCTTGGTCTCTAACCACTATAAATCTTGTGTCTTTTTATTTTTTGACGCTTATTATCTACATAGTTTCGGTAGCTTATCTGTATCCTTTTGGAACAAAACTACAAAATCTTTGGAGTGTTAGTAAGCTGAAAAATCTATCTAACAATTCCTTAGTGACATTGCACTTTGAGGTGGTTGAGTCTGTTTTTCTTGAAACATTAACCTTAAATTGACGAAAATTTTGTTTAACATTATCTTATCATGGTTCTTTATTAACATCTTGTCAGTGAAAGGAAACAAATCCTATATTATCTGAAGAAGTAACTATATTTGAATCAAAGATAATAATTCTTTTTAAAGACAGTGATCCATACTTTATTTCTCCCCTAAACTCAACATACTAAAAGTTTTTGCATTTCCCGTCTTAATTTTTTTCACTTAATGTGGGTTTATAAAACTTGTAGCTTTTAAGTCGCTTAGAATATCAATAAAGTATTTGCTATATTTAGGGACCCAGTCTAGAATTTTTTAGCAAGATGGAATAAATAATTGTAGTAATCACCATATCAAAATTCAAGGCTTCATTATAAGAGGTATTTATCATTAAATGAATGATATTCAATTCTAATAAGTATGAATTCATTTATAGACTAATCATATTATTTTTGAAGGAACAATATAACCATGTTTGCTTATATGAAAATTAAAAACGAAATCTGCCTAAGTGACAGTATAACAAAAGTATCAAAGAAATCCAAACAATATGCATATCATTTTAGACATGACATGGGCGATATCCAGTATAATTCCATTTACACGTCCACAGATTCCATAAAAGCGACAACTGTAAATATACTTATATGTTATTTCTTTTCTTCTAGATTCACTTCTTTATCTTTATTTATATGTTTATTTACAATCTATGTTAAGTAGATTCTTTCTGCCTTTTCTTGTTTTAATCTCTCTTCTGCTTACCATAATACGAAATGAGTAAGAGGCCATTTTATTCTTAAACATAATAACTAATGATAATCTAAAAATGGCTATACTACAAATAAAGAAAATGTAAAAAAATAAGAACAATATTTTGAGTATCTTCAACTTTTGAAGCAACAATTATCCATATTGTACTCATTTATGTTTCCCATTACTTTGACTTTACGCAAACAAGCAATATATAGCATGCTTGTTCCCCGTATTGTTTAAGGAAAAGCGATTTAGTTTGCAAAGAATTCCGTAAAATTGGCTATCCCTATGAATATCACACCCTTGAAAGCTTCCTAAATATGGTGCCTTATGATCCTTTGACTCTTATTGTTTGAATTATCCCACCTTTCAATGTCCTTCATAACATTACAAGATCATTTAACCATAACAGGGGTAGGTGTGACCTTCCTAATTAGAAGAGATAGATCCACGAAGTCAAGAACAAACAACATGTTCTTTAACTTATCCTTTAAGTTAGTCCCAAAAATGATGAGAATATTGCTAATATTGGCAAACACTTTAGTCAAATTAGTAGAAAATTGAACAAACATAAAGATTGATCGTATATGCTTATATCCACTAATCAATCATAGTAAATTCAAATAATTGTTATGTCTCTTTTCAAGATACCTACAATAATATTAACATAATGTCTTTGGATAGTAATATTAACTGTAAGTGGTACACTCTTGTAATGATTAAACACTGGCAATAAATTCAAGTCAAATAACAGTCATTTTTGGGTTAATTAGTTATACACTTGTAAAACTTTATAATTGTCATATATTTATCTTCACACATGTGTAAGTAATTCGGCAACATATTAAACTTCCTTTGGGGTAGGCTAACGTACGTATATATAGACCCAAATAACAAACATTTTCATGAACAACTAAAATAAAAGAGGTCATTTTAATGACACGGTATTTTAATTAGCTCATTTGGAATGTAAGATAATTACAATTAGTTTGCAAAGAGATACCAAAAATATATTTTAATTTATTTATTAATGTATGTACAATCTATTTTAAATGCTATAAAACACTCTTAAAAATGCTTTAGGTCTATATGACACTTGAAAATCTCAAAATTATACCCATGGCATAACATGTTTAAATTATAGCTATTACAATCTTTTGTTTTAAGTATGTAGTTATAATCATGACATTCCCTAAATAAATATAATATAAGGCATCAAGAATAAATCACATAACAACTGTCATATGAATGCCAGAATTAAATGTTGTACTAAATAACATAAACGAATGTAGTAGTTATTGTGTATATCTCAACCATAATATAGCTATATAGCCATACAAAATGCTATTGTATCATCTTATCTTTAGTTTATTATTTATTTATTGCCTTAACTCATTCATTTCTATATTTTTCATAAATATTAGTGTCAAATTCCAACTCTGGTACACAAAAGAGGAACATATACTCAAATATGACTTTCATAACCAAAAAATTGACATTAACTAAAGTATATAAATACAAAATATTTGCAATAAATATTGACTTTGAAATGTCCATACCTTATTTAACTATTATTTGATCCAAGACATGAAAATGAAACATATTTTCAACGAGCGTAGGTTATGCATATAAAATATTTATAATCATCAGACCTAAATGCATCAAATAATAAACCATATACCTTTTATTATTTCAAATACAAACAGGTTACGTTATTTTGTTTATTATAACCGATGCATTTAGTCCATATGATAATAAGTTAATGCAACAACATGCAATCCTAGAAACTTCAAGATGATAATAAACCATACATGTCTAACTCGAATTGAACGAAAAGGCTAATAGTTAGGGGAAAGAAAGAGAAAGAAGAGAAGAAAGAAAGAGAACCAAATAACATAGAATCTCACGAAGTAGCGGAACAACATATATTATAGTATCAATGACAGATGAGAAACTACAATATATATATCAATCATAGTACAACATCAAATCACTAATCATCGGCTTGAACAGTTAAAACAACCTATCCTCACAGATGCTGATAATTCTCAACGACTAATGCAGCAGAAAATAAATGAGAATACAACTTAAAGACCTTCAACTCGTCTTCGGATTCTCCAAAGCATCCAAACTAAATCTCTAAATATGCTCGCTCTAGCCCGAGCATTGGAAGGAATTATGCCCAAGTTAGTTTGGTAATCCAGCATGAAAAAACACAATTGGATTTTTAAGTTATAAAAACCTTTCAAAAACAAAGGTATCTCGTAAGATCACACCGCACATAAACACAGATATGTTTTTACCGTACGACAACCAAAACACTTCATATCAAATCCTCTGATATTATAATAATGTCTAGGATACAAATTAATCATAATCGAAATTGTTACATTGATTAAATTCCAGCGTAATAAGTTTACAAGTAAAACCATAAAGGATCATATTGGAGAATGGATTCCATACAATGGTAGATAAGGTAATACCTTCCGTACAATATTTGTAGAGGAATGCAATAAGGATCAACAACTTGAAACCTCTGCATCTGGCTAGACTGCCCTACCCACTAACCCATCTAGTGGCAAATAGAATAGAATATGACATCACCCCAATCGTTCCTGACCTTTCCATGGCCACATCATAAACAACAAAACCTAAAATATAGAGAGTAATCTGGAAAGGTGATGACCATACCATAATGGGAGCGACCCATTTATTCTTATGGCATACCCTGTTTAAGCCGTTTCTAGGTGTGATGTTTAAGGTAATGGTTTACCTTTCACATAGCACATAACACTTTGAATGCCATATTGCCAATTCCATCACACACTGAGGATTTCCACAAATGTACAACCTTTAAGCTCTTACGTCTCAAAGAAGGGTGTTAAGTGTAAGAAAGTTACTTCCTACACCACAAACAAACGTACGTTTGTAAATATCATTGTACATGTATGTAGAATGCATAGCCAGGCATTCGCCCATATAAGTTGTTCAAGAACATGATAAACCAAAGGAACTCTCATACTAGATCATGTTGGAAATCAAACCTAGGATTATTAACGAGCAGTCCTTGCATCGAAGATTTTCATAACAGAGCACTACTTCTACCATATATATAATATAGAATCACAGGGCAAGTTGTAAGCAGCCCAACATCATGAAGATCTTCGTCTTCAAAAATCATCATCTTCACCAAATTTGCACTTTCGAATGCATACGTTAGTGCGAAGTAGTTTTTGAATAAATTTGATCCTAGTCTCTCCAGACCAACAATAAATAAGAGGCCCTCAACTTCATAAAGAAACCAAGTACCTTAGATTTATCACGTTTCTAACTCTCAACTTTCTATCCTTCGACCAAGAAGGAAGCTCAGTAGATTGGAGTACCATAGTCACTCCCCACTACTCAAATCATCATTCTTCACACCAAACGATAATAAAGCCTACTCAGTTGACCTCATACTAAGTGCACGACCAATCCGTTCCCACATCAAGTCAAGGAACCAAAAATAGCCAAAAATACAATCTAGCACATAAGCAGTCACTAGGCCTGTTTAATTAATCTTTTATTAATTAAATCACTTTCCAAATATTTATCTCAAAATATCTTTAAAAGGATATATTCTCAAAACCATTGTGATCCTTTGATATTTGAAAAACATTTCCACATACTTATTTCAACGGTATAAGTATATTCACAAACCATTTTGCTTTCAATACTTCAAAAATATTTCTATGTACCTAAAACTGTAATAAACATATTTACAAGTCTTTTGAGGAAAGTTTCGTATTTTCCAAAACATCCTTTTTTGCGCCAAAACGAATGTTGCGTAAAATATAGTTACGAGAACCCAAAATAATAGTATAAGGATTCGACAATTTATATTTATATAAATCCCATATACTATAAAACACTTCCTTCCGAAAATCACTTACTATAACTATAGTGTTATAGTTTGAGCCTTCCTTTCTTTCTCAAAAACAGTTGTCACAATAATAAATGTTGAAATTGATATCTTCATCCCTTAGTTCATTTTTAAAACACCTTTTAAAACCAGTTAACTCCATCGGAAAACATCACTTTCAAAGCATTCCTTTAAAAGATTATTTTAACTTTTAAAACGTGAAGGTATTTCCTTTTAAAAATCCATATTTCAACATAAATCATTTCCATATTTATAAAACTATGTTATAAATCTCCTTTTCGTTTTATAAAACTTCTCTTTATAAAATCTCTTTATTTACAAAACTCCATTTATAACTCTATTCTTTTAAATCTCCTTCATTTATAAAACTCCATTTTTACAAATTCTTTACTTCATTTACAAAATATAAATCATTTAACTTTGTAGAAGCTCTTTCATAAATCTAATCTTCCCGTTTATGACATTTTACTTGCAAATCTATTCTTCTATAAAACACCGTTTATAATTCCTTCTATAAAGTATCATTTATAAATTCATTTCTAATACTTATAGAACAACGTTTATAAATATATTACTTTATTTATAAAAAATACTTTTATAAATCTTTTATATAACCCATTTCAGAAATATTTATTTCAAACTATTTCTATCTTCTTTAAAATTGTATTTTCTTTATAACAAAAGGTGGACTTATTTATTAAGTTTTTAAAATCTTTATAATATAGTCCAAAAATCTCTATTTAACATATTTCATAAGCGATCAGTTTATAATACCAAAAATCATAATTTTTATTTCATTTAAAATAAACTCCTTCTTTTAATAATTTATTAAAAACATATATTATTTCAAAATCACTTTAAAATCCTTTTAGATCAAAATCTTTAAAAATCCTTTTAAATCAAAACCTTTAAAAATACTTTTAAATCAAAATCATTTTAAAAATCCTTTTAAATTAAAATCTGCATTTTATAGCATTTCGAAATACTAAATAAGGCAAAGTGCTACTGTAGCACTAAATAAGCAAAATCATATCCATGTCATCAAATATGGAATCCAACAAATCATATGTCACAATATATATGAAAAGTAAAATCAATAATAGTGAGGAATCCTGTTGGATCCCTCCGACCTGTCTCCTTGCATGACATACGGTATATAATCATATAATATAGGTCATCGCAACTAGGCGGGTACACAAAAAAGGTCATTCGCTCCATGGGCGGAAATAAATACTAGCCAACTATAAAACTATAAATCATCTAAACAATCAGTAAATATGCAAAAATAAAAATATCCGCACTTATACAAAATATAAGTGGGTTAAAGAGATGAGTTTAACTCACCAGTTATCGCCAATGCGTTTTAGTTTGAACTAAATCGAACGGGCACTCGATTTTGACCTAAAATTCTACAAGCTCTAAATTCAACCAATCCAATTACATAACGCATTATTCATCGACACCAATCTAACACGATTGACCGCGTTTGATTTGGACTCGTATGAAAGAGTTATCACATTTATAAGATTTACAATTTAAATAATTTAATTATTTCCCTTAATTACAATCATTACTCATTAATCACCTTCGTTAACGAATCATGTTTTAAACCTAGGCCAATGTTTTTCAAAACCAACAAAACTTCATCATTGCCATGCCACCGCCAACATCCTCCGCAGCTCGCCTGAGTTCACTAATGATAGCCCCGTCCAAGACGAGCTCCCTCCTGCATCATCGTCATTCTTTGCTTAACCATCGAGAAAACCCAAAAATGACGAATGTCATCGAACCATTATCTGCGACACCTTGCTTCGTCAATCGACAATCTAAATTATCATATTGGTCATCTCAACGAGCTTTGCGCTTTCTTAGTTGATACCTTTGGCCAATAATGCCCCTAACAGCTTGGATGAACTACGGACGTTGGATGATGAAGAATAATAAATGGCAGCCAAATATTTTATTTTAGGGTTTTTCAAAATAAAGGATGTTGAGGACCTTTTATAGAAAATTTTCAAAGGACTATTCATGCCTTATAATTTCGAACTCCAAACGAAGCATGCCGCCTAGCATTCCATATGAAATACCCTTATTCTGAACACAATGGAACTAGTATCTGGTGCCTAACTTCATCATATACAGAAGTTAACTTTCAAAATCAAATAATATTAATTTAAATTCCTTTAATTAATTTCTATGTGTTTTGTGCTCGCACGACTAAACGATTCGTTCGATCGCCACAAAATTCGTTAACATACAATAATTCATTATTACGGATCCAATAGCATTAGTCTTGTCACAATCCGAGACAATTTCCTGTAAGGCTATTTTCACACATTAATTAATTATTGAAACCATTCTAATCGCTTTTGTTCAAGTTTAAAAGTTTATTATCTTCATTCCTATTTAAACAGAATTTAAATAAGCTTTCGAAATCATTTTTATTCACATTAAATGTAACATTCCCTATCTAGAGGCCCAAAGCTAAGCGCTAGGATGCTGTAGTCATCCATAGTATTAACTTCCAATGACTAAATACGGCTATGTTAATGGTATCCATAATATCAGAAGCACTCGAATATGAAACCAAAATCAAAGAATTCAAAAAAACAACATTTCACTAATTACATTTCAAAACACACATTAAAATTACATAATCCCAAGATCGTTTCCCAGGTTCTGATAAAATATAATTATTACATAAATATGCCAAGAGTGACATATGATGATGCCACTTGGTTGATCATAATACTATATAGATATAACCGTCTTAAATACAACACGGAGGAATCAAACAAAATAAAACAACAACTCCTAAATAACTATCCGTCAGCCACTAGCTCACCTTCGAAAGATTTATTCATAAAGCTACTAAAACCTGTAGACCTCAACCCCCGGCCTACTCAAATCAATTTTGAGCATTCAAGAGTTTGAGGGGAAAACATAAACTTCGAGTTAGACAAAAAGCCTGGTATGAATAATACTATACACTTGGTTATTTGATATTAAGTGAGACCACGCCGCTTAGCGAAACGGGTTTCCCCTCACTAATACCCTTTTAAAACATAGCTTTTGCAAACCATTATTCTGCAGCCAAAACTGGCTAAAACTATAAAGCGTTATTATGTAAACAGACATGTCAGATAACAAATGAACTATCTGTCTGAACACTGTAGTTATGTTTGGCTAACCACTAAACTTTGGCTGAGTGGGGGCTACCAGATAATATAATTAAAATAATCTAACAGTTGTTGGACACTCCTCTTCAGGACGACCTATCCTTCACTATCTGTTAAATGCTCCTCTTCTAGACGGTCTGTCCCTAATTTAGCATCCCCTAGGGTCATCTGATCCTAATGGTTTTGCAGGCTCACCAATAACTTATCTATATATATATATATATATATTCCCTTCTGTGTGTAATCATAATTTTAGTCTTACTTGTGACAAAGCCCGACACACTGGAATTTTGGACTAAATTAGCTGGGACTAATAGCTAATGTATAGGACGTGACCCTATACCAGTCTCATCTGGTATTCTAATTTTTGAGTCATTTTACATAGGGTAATTTTTCCTTAAATTTTCCTTAAAAACTTTTCATCTCAAATTGATTTAGAACTTTAAACCAATCTTAGACAAGGAAAATATATTCTCCATGCTTTACTTAAAATTAGCTTGCCATGTTATATATACTTTACTCAAATATTTGTTGATGAAAACATTTAAACTTTTGAAAGTACCCCTTTCGAATCCATTAAAAGTACCCCTTTTGAAACCAAATTAAACCCTTCTTCCACCTAGGCCGAAAGGCCAAAAAATTTCTTTCAAAATCATTCATGATCTTCCTTTTGAAAAACCATTCCTTCACAAGCATTAAAACCTTAGACATCCTTCTTCAAAATCTTTAAACATTAGCTTTCAGTTATATTGAAAAATCTTTCCTTTCAAACCTTTCGAAACCATTGGGGAACCATCCCTTCGAAACCATTCTTTAAAACCTTTCGAAAGTAATAAAACATCAAACCTTTCGAAAGCCTTTGGCTTTAAGTAAAACATGTGGAAACACCTTTCGAAACCATTAAAATTTAAATCCTTCGAAACCATTTGGGTTTTACCTTCAACAGAGCAAAAGGGACATAAAACATTTAAGTCAAAAGCACTCTTTAGAAAGCATTGCCTAAGCAATGAAGTGATTGTGTCAAAACCAACCTTACGAAAGCATTGGAGAAGCGGTAAAGTTTTAAAAGCAAAGTATACCTTTCGAAATCATTGGCATCGAAAGGGAGAAAAGCGGCAGCTAAGGGGTTTCGACCCCGATGAAAGGATTTACTTAAAACAAGTGTCGCAACCCATTCGAAATATTTTCTTTAAAACATTTGACTCGGCCAAAAGCCAACTAAGTCGAAAGCATACCCATCGCAAGCAAAGCAGGCGAGTTTTCATTTAAAAGCAAAGGCACGCTTCAACCCCTTTGGAACCTTTGGTCTCGACCTAACGCCTTCCGCCTTAGTCCAGTTCACTCTGTATCAAGTTGCTGATACCATGTGCATTGGTTTTGATGGCATGGAGGCAGCAGTACTTGGTCGGAGCCCTTGTGTCGAAAGTGGCGAAACATGCTAAAAGCATGTAAAAACTAAATTTTACTTTAAAAGGAATTTCTTTTCAACTAATCTGCCTTTTCTGTCAAAATATTATTGGTTGCTAATTTTCTTTTCTAAAAATGCTGCCAATATTTCAGAAATAAACAATTTAAGTAAGATACCCTTTCTCCTTATAAAACATTTAAGTCCCACACCTTAAATAATTGTATATACCTACCAAAATACCTTGAAAAATTCTACAAAAATTCCAAAAAATCATTTTTGATATGTTTTATGACATATATTAATTCCAAACCCAAAATATTAATTATTTAGCCGTAAATAATTTAAAACCAAAAAATCATTTTCTACACTAGACAATTAATATAAATACATATTAATTCAAAAATATATGAAAATTGAAACTCATCTCTAATGTATCATTTCTGATCTATATCTAAAATCGCAAGGCATTTGGATGTCATTAAATATGGTTTTCACATTAAAACATATCATAAAACCTATATTGTTAAGCATAAATCATCAACAAGCATATATAAACAATTAATCATTCAAAAACATGGCATAATCATGCAAAATTCTTCGGGTTCATCTTAAGATCGAAACAATTAGAAAAATGAGATTTAGTCTTTATTCACTTTAAATTTTCAGATCAAGGATTTGAGATTGATCTTGACTAAGTTTCTTAAGCGTTTCCTCTTGAAATTTTCTCTTTGCTTTTCCTAATGGTGGCCCGCCTTGGTTTATACTTTTGTTTTTGAATTATGAATGAAGGTGAGAGTGAGGGTTTAAGGGGTTTAGGGTATAAGAATGTATCTATTCATATATTGCCCTTTATCTATTATACTTAACCATTTTATTTTAGTTCATTTTTTATCAAGGCACGACTGCCTCTTATTAATTACAAATCTCAATCCCTTAATCATCACATTATTTTATTTAATTAACTAATTAAATATCCTAAATAATGTTAATAAAAATATGAGGTGTTACATTAATCCCTATATTTGAAATTTACGCTGTTTGACTTATAAAATTAACATTCCAATACTTAAAATTACTTACATTTTCAAATTCAGTTGACCAAAATACTAGGTCGTTACAGACTTCCCGCCTTAAAAGAATTTCGTCCTACATAAGATATGCATTTTTTGAAAGATTTTTTTTGTACATTTCATATTTTTAACAGAGTATGCAATTTTAAACAATATTGCATATTTTTTAGATTAATTCCATTTTTATTAAAAAAGGTAGTGTATTTTAAAAAAATTAGATATACATCATAATTAACAAGCCATATTCTCTAGATTAGCAGACGACATTACTTGTAATGTTCTTTGCTAAATGGGCATAGCAGCGAGGTTGTCAAGGTTGCCAAGGTAAGAAAAATACCAGAAAACCGTTTAACATTTAAAAAATCAATTAGTTGGAATATATTATAAAATTTTCTAAGTCTTTAAATCCATTCACCGACACGGACTAATATCATTCTAAGTTATAGCCAAAAAAAAATCAAATTTTACTTATCAAAATTTCTCAAAATTCTTAAAAAAATTCTAACGCCTTAATTTTAGGGAAAATTTTACCAGCGTCTTCTTTGTGCGGCTCGATCGAAAATTTACAATACATATATAATATACATCTCACCTCAAATTCGAGGCATCCCGTAGGAAAAAACAGAAAAATACGATATGTAATCCAAGATGTTCCTTTTCTTTATATTAGCAAGCATACACGGTTAATATAATATGAAAGCGAGCTCCAAATGCAAGATATCCATAGACCATCCGTACGTAATTATTCACTGGGATTTTAACCCTGCAGAATCCAACAGGAGTTAAAACATCCAGACTAAGCCAGCATGACCTGAAACTTGAACAAGGCGTCTAAAAGAACAAGCCAATGGAACTTAAGAGAATCAAGAGAAAAATCCGCTAAATAGATGGATCGCTGGCGATCCATCATCCATTGATCGCTACCAATCTAAAAGGAAGCATCATGGGTTGTCAAAGTCTCTTACATCATAATCTACTACCACTTCAAAGAATACTTACCAAATTTCAAAGCATTCCAAGCAACGTAGTTCAAGAAGTAAAGACTAATTTGATTCAAGTTGTTTTGATCAAACCAGCTGGCTTAAACTGGACCTAGAGAATTCATGCTAAATCAGATTGAATTGAAATTTGGAAGGAATAAGTAAAAGACATAAAGAAGGCTCACAGTGTACATAAGCATGACCGAAGAAGATTTGATTGATCGTTGGAAATCCGTCTTAATGGGTCGCTAGCGACCCAAGTAGATTGGTCCCCTTTACCTGAAATTCATAATATAGGTCCCACACTCTTTGTAGAATGTACTGACAAAGTTTTGTTTGATTTCGTTAAGTTTTGAGTGAGTTATGAATGATTCTTGTGGACTATATGACCCATGAAGATGGATGATCAAAAAAACTCCAAACGACTTGTATTTGGACAAGGCACTCAAATAGAAGATAGAAAGACAACCAAATGGAGATCACTCAAAGAATAAGTACATGGATCTCTAGCGATCCATCACATATGGATCGCTAGCGATCCAAAAGATTAGCTTGAGTCACCTTCAAACTTTCTGAGCTCCTTTATGACACAGAGTACAGGCTTCTGGTAAAGCGACTTTGGCCCAAGTGCTCTCTAACCCCTATAAATAAGGTCATGCCTACAACATAAACATGATCATCTGGACTAGCTGTGAGAACCCTCCAGAGATTATTCTTCAAACTTCTCCTCCAATACAAGTCGTCTAGGGATTCACTGTGATTCTCTGGTGAACTCTTATACTTGTGACTTGATGTAGCTTAGAAGATTAGATTGTATTATAATCCGATTCAACTTGTAATAGCAATTAGTTAATAGAAAGTTATATAGTAAATGTAAGCTTCGTTAACAGTCGAACCACACTAAAAATATTCTTTTCTTTTTACTACTTCTTCTTTTTTAAATTTATTTTCAATATTGTTGCTCTATAAGAACAGGGCTAGTGCTTTCACACTCAATTCAGGGTGTTGATCCATTTTTGGGTTAACATGTTGGTGCTTTCACTGAGAACCCAACTTAGGCTTAGATCAAGCCATCTACTTTGGATCAAATATGTTCAGAAGTCAGATTCTCAATCTCTTCTTAGAAGATTTGCTGTTGAGAATCAATGGCACAAGGAAGAGAACTACTTCTGGAAGATCCATAGGAGCTACCGTTGCTGGAGAAGAAAGGACCCCAAAAACCTGCTGTTAGGAGATAACTCTAGAGATCATGTTCTAGGATCCCCCACACAGCATGAAGTTATGACTAAGGGAGGATTGAACAAGATGGTTGATGAAATTAACCGAAAAATGACAAATAGTCAAAAGGCTCTTATAGAGAAGATAGATGCTGTCTTAGAGCTTCAATCACTAGCTACTCCCAGAATGTTTCTTGAAGCCATGGATGCTACAGAACAAGAGCATTCTTCTGTTTCTACCTTGAATGGAAGAAACAGAAGGCAAAAGAAAAAGGAAGTAGTGGCTGGAGCTCCAAGAATCATGATGGAAGAAAATGTTAATAATCTACCCATTGTAAAAGCATCTGCTACAAACCCGAACTTAGGGGTGAAAACCCCACAAGGAGATATAACGATGGCTCTCTCCGGCTCTAAAGATGAACAACAATTTGAGGAAGACAAATTGGATGAAAATGCTAACATGCAAAACACTAGAAGAAGCTCTAAAACCCATGCCGCAGCACAATGCAGAGTAATAGACGAGGAACTGCTACAAAAACGGTGCTCCTAGGGGTAGAAGAATCAAGAAGATATAACACAAACTAGGATCGATTACAAGGCCAAGCTCCCATGGTGTGACAGTGACTACTCCCAACTGACCAGCTTCCAATCCTATTATGGAGCTTCCATCATCGAATCACGAATGGTCATCGTCGAAAATCATCAAAAATCATCAAAATGGTCGTTGAAAAACTCACTTTAAGGACTCGAAGTCGAACTCGGGTAATCGTTTATTTGACTCAAAGTAGATTCTGTAAGTCCAGACTCGAAGTCGGATTTGGGTAGTCACCCATTTAATTCGAAGCGAACCTTGAAAATTCTAGCCCAAAATCAAACTAGGGTAAAACCAAGATTTTCTCCAAGAAAACATGGAAATGACTCCAAGCACCATTCGTCACCAACCCAGCACTTCAAATTCTGTGACTCCAATTGAACCATGTGCCGACTCCAAGAAAATGGCAAATTTCCTTCGGTCGGACTCCAAGTAAAATGCACTGATCCATCAATGTCAATCCATCTTATTTTGCCCATAACTCGAACATGTGAACTCCAAATGCCTTGAAATTTGGAATGCAACTTTATGAAGTATTCCTAGTCCCCTCAGATTGATCTCACCTAGTTTGAAGTTTTTTTGGGGAACATCACTAATCCATTACCCCATCCTAAGCGATTTTCCATTCTTTCAGCATTTCCAATCATTCAAACATAGGACAATCATGCATATATCATTCTTAAGCATTATAAACGGCTGTAACTTGAAAATGGACTAGAATGATAACGATTAGAGCATATTTTCAAATTGACACCCATTAATCAAAGCCATTCAGCATGTAGAATATCTAAAGAAGTTTATCATGCCCGCTTTATCATCATACATCTATACAACTGATTCAAAATTGCTTTTTTACATGAATGGATATCATATGGATGAAGCAAGGGCGAAGGATGCAGCCAACTACAAGGTCCTCTGGAATCATTAAAGGATGAAACAGCCTACTATCCTAAAAGAATTCTATGGGAAAGCGAACCAGTTCTAGAGACTAGAGGTAGTGCAATTGGTAGAAGGAAAACCCGGCAATCTACCAAAGAACATACCAAATGCTGAAGGAGCTATAGGACCCCAAGGACCTTCTGCCCAAGCAAGGCTACTAAGAACCAGTAGAAAAGCACCCCAACTGACGAAATCAAACGAAAGGATGATTATCAAATAACACTCTAGCTGGCGAGCTACAAAGGAATGGTGTAAAAATCTAAAGCAATGCCTTCTCATCCTTCCTTTTCTACTTTCCTTTTTCAAATGAGTCATACTGGTACATTGGGGGCATTGTAGATGGCATGGTGAAAGAAATTTTTCAATGCCCTCCACGAGTCATGTCAATCCCCATTTTGAGAACTTGCATTGCTCTAGTAGCATAGGGAAAAATCCAAAGGATCGTCGAACAAATAGATCCTACCTCGTAGTCTTTAGGAACTGATAAAATTGTGTTCACATGAGCCGAATCCCAAAAATTCCTCTTGAAGCCGACAAGTCATCACTTTAATATCATCGGACCATCGAACACATAACCCAAAACTCTTCTTGAAGTCAATGAATTATCGTTCCAAGGCCACCTGGTCGTCGGACATCCAACCAAAATTTATCTCGAATTCGATGAATCATTGCTTTAAGACCGCCAAACCATCAGACACAGGACCCAAAACTCTTTTGGAGTCGATGAATTATCGCTCCAAGGTCGTTTGGTCGTCGAACACCTGACCAAAATTCCTCTTGAATTCGATGAACCATCGCTTTAAGACCGCCAAACAGTCGGTCATAAGACCCAAAAATCTTCTTGGAGTCGATGAATAATCCCTCTAGGGCCATCTGGTCGTGGGACATCTGACCAAAATTCCTCTTGAAGTTGATGAATTATCGCTTTAAGACCGCTGGGCCGTTGAACACATGACCCAAAACTCTTTTTAGAGTTGATGAATAATCATTCTAGGGACATTTGGTCAGTGGAGATCTAACCAAAATTCCTCTCTGAATCAATAAATTATCGTTCTAAGTCGTCTAGTCATCGAACATTCGACCATAAAAACTCCTTCACGATCTAAAGCATCGTGAAGGTCCTTTATGAACTAAACCATCGTGAAGGCGAACCGGTAGATCATAAGTCATCTGATCTAAAAATCCTTCACGAACTAAAGCGTCACGAAGGCCAACTAGAAGATCAACGGTCATCTTATCCAGAATTTCCCGAAGTTAGTGAATTCATGCTCTGGTGCCACGAATCGACAATTACATCATCCACTCTGCAAAATTAACAGAATCACTTCCAATGATCAATAAGACAAACAGTCCTGAATTCCAAATCTTCAAAGTCGCTCAAAAAAATTTAGCCAAAACTAAACTGATCTTGTGATCAATTAGAGGCCGACTAAATGAAACTAAGTTTTGGCACATGGGAGAACCAAGTATCTCAAATCCCTAATATATAAGTCTTTGAAGATAGAGGCTTTCCTATGCTATAATTCATCTAGAAGACATGGTTGCATCCACTAGACCGCGAGCAACCAAACGGGTTATGGAGAAATCCCGGACACAATTTAAGTGTGCAAATAGCCCTATGACATGAGGGCACCACACATACTTAAACAGCTACAAGGAAAGCCAAGACTAATTATATCACAGTACTGTTATGCCAGATCGAAAACTTTGGCATTCTGATAACTATAGACTTAATGACCTAGCTAGCACTACAAACTAAATAGAAGAATAATACTCGCTTACTTCTTCGCAACTCCTCCTTCACCACCATTAGTGACCAGTTCCTTTTCCCTTAGGCTGTATGCCAGTTGAAGACCAATTCTATAAAGGCAGTTTGGACCAAAAACTAATAGTCTTACCCTGAACTCCCACAAGCTATTTCTTCATAACCATCTCCATGCGCTTGGCTGTAGATCTCTCGACCATGCTAACCTTATTCATTTGGCCATGCATATCTTCTTGAAATATGGGATGATTTCCAAGACATGCATACCTGATCCAAAAACCAATTAGAGATGACGAAATCGCGTTTCAACAAAGTCAAATCACCGGATTGATGGGAACACTCGATCCTTACCTTCTAAGAACTGATATTGCTTCTCCAGCACTGGGAAGGCCCAAAGCATTATGCGCACTCCCATAAGCCGTGCATCACTTCTTGAGTCAAGGAACCATGCCCTCAAAGCACGAACTCCTAATGTTACCCAAAGGTTAGCAACATCAAGAAGTTCCAAACCATTCTGGATCGACATGTCATATTGGTCTGATAAGTCGCATACTGCCATAAACAACACATCACTCCTTAAGCAATGAAACGATGCTCTCGAAGCACGAACTCCTCACATTACCCAAAGATAGGCAACTTCTAGAAGTTCCAAACCATTTCGGATCGACGAGTCATATTGATCTCATAAGACGCACACTCCCATAAGTCATGCATTGCTTCTTGAGCTATGGAGCTACACTCTTGAAATATGAACTCCTCACATTACCCAAAGATTGGCAATGTTAAGAAGTTCCAAACCATTCCGAATCAATGGGTCATATCAATCCCAAAAGTCGCTCACTGCCATAAGCCGCACATCACTACCTGAGCTGCGGAACCACTCTCTCGAAGCATGAACTCCTCAAGTTCCCCAAAGAATGGCAACGTCGAGAAGTTCCAAACTGTTCCCAATCGATGGGTCGTATCAATCCCATAAGTTATATAATTTCGTAAGTCGTGCTTCACTTCTGAAGCTGTGGAACCATGCTCTCAAAGCACGAATCACTCACATTACCTGAAGATGGTCAACTTCGAGAAGTTCCAAACCATTTTGGATCAACCGGTCGTATCGTTCCCATCATGCACTACAAGAAAGTCGTGTTATCCATAAAAATCTTCTCTAGGTTAAAAGTATGAAAGAAGGAGCTATAATACGAGATTTGGAAGCATCCATAAGTATTGAGATGGCTTACACAAGTATCAAAGATGGTTCCGTAAGCATCAAAGAGGGTTCCATAAGCATTAAAAAGCTTTCGTAAGAGTTAAGGGAGTTTTTGAAAGTGTTGAAGTGGCACCTCTGAAAACATCAAGAAGAAGTGAGACTTTCGACAGGGTTGAAATGGCCTTCCATGCATTAGAGAAGTTGCTTTCATTATGATCAAAGGAGCTTCTATAACATCAAGGAAAACGCCTTTGCATAGGTCAAATGGAAAGCTTTCGTTGACATTGTTACCTTCCGAAAGAGTTGATTCTCTGCCTTCTGCAAGGGTTGAAGCCCCACCTACCGTGGGGGTTAAAGGATCACCTTCCAAAATTATTAAAGTATCAAGACAAGTTATCATTACGCAAGGAAAATAGCATCCCTCCGCATAAATTGAACCACCTTCTGATTTAGTTCTTCCACGGATCTTCTTTAAAACCCTTCCGCACCTATCCAAACACCCTTTCGCTCTTGTTCAATAACCACAATCCCATGAAGCTGCCTCGCTTCGACAATGACAGAGGAGTCCAAGCTGTCTATAATAATATAGTGTTGTTTCTATACATTTTGACAGTGTCGAAGGCCTTCGGAACTAATATAAAAGCAACATTTGGGAGGTGCTTAGCCCAGTAGACTTGAAGAAAGCACTTTCGCCGGTAAAGAAAAGGTCCACTTATATGTAGCGACATCATTATCAACAAATAATAAAGGCGTTACAGCATTAGCATTGGAGCAAGGTCACGAAGGAACCCCTTTCGATGATGTCGAAAGGATGAGAGTGGAAGGTCCCGGGTGCATCTATAAATAAGATCCTAGGGGTGTCATTTTGGGGATTGGATTTCATTTCTTAGACTCTTGTTCATTTCTAGTCTTGTAAACCCTAATTTCCAAGTCGACTTGGGGATTTCATCTCATTGTAATACCTAATCCTTTGTATTCATAAAAGTTATCAATAAAGTGAATAATCGGCATCAATAATAGCTTATGTGTTGATTCAATATCATGTATGGAGCTACTTATTTAGAGATATCATTTATACCTTTCGAAGGGGTTCCCTCTGATGTTATTGGCCCCCCTTTAATGCTGATGTTGCCGTCCGTCATTATTGATTTCAAACCTTATTTGATCACTTTGACTATTCCAACCTCAATTCTACTAAGTCTAACAATTTCGAAAGGCTTCAAAAGGGTCTCCGTTTGGTTAATTTCAACTCTTAAGAACATTCAGGTGTTAATGATTTTTATCATTAGCATTTTTGGTGCTAGAAGGGGGGCTTGGACCTTCGATTCCCTATAACCTTCTCAGTAGATCGATTGGATAAGGTTCTCCATTCAAAGAAGAAAATGGTAAGAGCGAGGAGTAATAACAACATTCCAAATGAAGAAGTTGTATCATTATTAACTTTGGAAGATAAAATAATCCCAAACTTTAACTTAGAGAATATGGAAATACGGCAACCTTCAACCCTAGTAAGATTTGAAAACAATGAGATTATAGTCTAGAATCTACTACAACAAGTGATAGACATGCGTGAGCTTCTTGAAGGGGCTCCATCTTATGGATTATTAAAGGTTGTGGAAGGAAGGGGTAAAGCGTAATCTCCAAATAAGGACCATATTGGAAACTAAGAAAGTCAAGTTAATGGGTATCTTGAGCAATCAAATAGTTCAATTCAAAGAGACAATAGAAATTACCACGATGGAAAAACCGACTAAGAAGACATCTTACACCAAATAATAATGAATATGCTTAAAGAAAAAGGAACTCCTACACTAGAGAAATATGTTATCCTACAAAAGACTCCTTTTTTAGAAGATATAATGGCAGTTAACATTCCTCCTCACATTCAAATTCCCCTGCTAAAGTATGATGGCACCACCGACCCAGAAGATCACTTAGTAGCCTTTGGAATACGAATGGATCTCTATAACGCTTCTGAGGCAATTCATTGCAAACTTTTCCCACTAACTTTTTAATGAGCGACCATCAAATGGTATAAGGATTACCAAGGAAGGACCACGCTCTCTTGGGAAAAATTTTCTTATGAGTTCATTGTGCAATTTTTTAGATACAAATATCCAACTATGGATTTTAGTTTGTTAGCTACGATCAAGAAGAAGCCAGGAGAGCTACTTGATGAATACTTAAAAAGATTCAGTACGAAAGCATTGAAAATAGGGAATATAACCGATAATGAAAAGCTTAAGGCTATCGATCTGGATTGTTCAAGAAAACCCTTTCTGGGAAGAACTTCATATTCATGGATGTAGGGATCTGTGAAACTTATATTTTCAGGCCAAGAAATTTATTCAGATGGAGAAGAGGCGTCCTGCTGTAAGGGAATTCCAAAAAAATCAAAGAGAAGAAGGGATCAACTCTGAGTCACCTAGTAAAAGATCGAAAGGAAAGGAATGTAAAAGAAAGAGTCGGAGGGAGTTTTCTGAATCAAAAGACCCCTTTCTCATATTTTCGCCAAAGCAAAAGATGATAGAAGTTGCTCAACTGCACATTAAATTCCAAGCCAGCCAGAGTATATAAATGGAAGCAAGGATAGCTCAAACACTTGAAGCTTATCTTTCCATCTAAAAAGAAAGCGGCTTAACAACTTCAAATTCGGATTTCTATCTAGCCATGAAGTCATATTACTTTTTTCCAACTATGAATTTTCTTTCCTCATAATTTTGCATTTCAAATAGATCATGTATTAATACAAAATTTGAGTATCTTTACAGGTAAAAACAAAACCAGTCCATTGCATCCGATGGACTCTTAAAGCATAATAAATTTCTAGCTACTTAAGAAAGACTACTCATACGCCTGGAATGAAATGACCCATCCTTATCTCAAAGCTTGAATCAATTTGGTGTAAAGAGCTACCCCCATGGAAACTTGGATTATCGTTAAGCTTCAATTATAAACTCATTCCTCTTGGAAGGTATATATCCAAAACTCTCCCAAAAGAGGGGATTCTTAGGAAAAGCATGCCCTTATTCATGAAAATCTATTAGTCCATGCATCATGGCTTTTTAGACTCGCGAAAAAGATATATAGTTTTTCTGAGAAAAGCCTTAGGAAGCATAACCATATATACTATATACATTGATTCTATTTTCAATTGCATATTCTACTATTTAAGGAGAATTCTCCTAAATATGTTTTCATGAAAGTTTCTTTTGAAAGTTAAAAAGGATTACCTATAATTACCCTATAAATAGGGGAAATTAAGCATTCATTTATTTAAAAAAAATAAACCTACACAATCTCTAAAGAATGTTATCCGGCATTAGTAAATGCGCACAAAGATTTTAAACTGAGCATGTCTTGACAAAAGCATTTTCAAAGCTTTATGAAGTTATTAATGAAAAGAGATTCTATATTTCTCCAAGGAAAATTTTAGAGCTACAAAAGCTCATTATAAAAATTCTAGTAAGAAAGACTTATTCTTGATTAAAGGATTGCTGGTTCATGAATCATGACCAGTCAATCTCTCATTTGAGATTTGTGTTTCTATCACAAGAATGATTTAAAAACCTTCCCTTGGTGACAGTGCTAAGGAAGAACTTCTTCATCAAAAAATTCTGATATTCAAAGTCTTTTTAGAACAAAGTCCAATTTCAAGAATAGTTTCAAGATTTTACAAAGTGAACACCATTTCAAAAGTTCTACGGACCAAAATAGGTTTTCACAATTATTTCAAAAACTATTCTCTCAGATAAAGTTTCCAAAACTATTTTACCTCTTAAAGGGAGAGTTAGGTCTAGTACCCATTATCAACCTTTTAGAGGAAGGTCAATCTAACATACACTATAGCCCTTTACCTCTAACGTATAGTTTGTCTCTTATAGGGAGGGTCAGGTCTAACATCCACTTGCAACCTTTTAGGGGAAGGTTAATCTAACATACATTATAGCCCTTAGAATCAAGGGAAGCCTAGAGGGGGCACCAAACAGACAAAGATGTCCGCAACTCAATGCAAAAGTCATGACCCAAGGGAACAAAGGGTCAAAGGAATTAAGCTATCCGCCATCTAAAACAAAGATAAAGCTCGAAAAAGTGTTATAAACAAAAGGAAAAATATTAAGATGTCCTACGCTATAGATAGGAATGTATAAGATATCCAAGACCATAATAAAAAAGGACAAAGTATCAGCTAGCAATCTTCAATGCATCTGATGCATGAAAAGTGGCTTCCACAGTAAGGAGTTAACAAATCTTCATCCTAAAAGGAAACACGAGATAAGCAAATGGATAAAGTGATGTGCAATTTGAAATGGAAACCAAAGTTCTGTACATAAACTAAAGAAATGGAACTGATAACATATTTTTACTATATAGATAAAAGTGACTTCATTCGAAGAACAAATTAATTAAACTACTTATAAATCCTTAGAAACAAAGAGACCCTTTAGGATAAGAGGTCTATATATTATATATATTGATAAATTATTTGGACCATTGCACCATTGGAAAGCCAAGCAGTAGGATGGAACTTGCACAACTGAACGATCGACTAGTCAAACGGATCTTGCATTGCTGAACGGCCAGTCAATTGAGATGAACTACCTGCTGAACAGTTAAACGGTTGAAAAGCAGAACAGATGAATGGAACTATCTGCTGAATGGTTGATTGGTCTAACGGAACCACTACTTCGAATGGTTGACTAGTATTGCAGAACTACTATTCCGAATGATTGCATGGTCTTATGGTACTATCTGACTCCAATATAACAATTGTACAACTAACTTATAGGCACTTTAGGAATTACTTATCTACTAATAGGATACTTTCCTTTGAATAACGAGAATCCCTGTTGCTATTTAAATCATGAGTTCTATACAAATGTTTGCCCTGGCATTTTAGGTAGACCTTTGGAATTCGGTCCAGATAGAGTTAAGGGTCTTTTTCTTAAGCTTTCTTAGGTTCTAATTACTCTACAGTTTTTTGACCCTGTACTTATATTGAATGAAATTTTGAGAAGTCTATTCGTCGGGTGAGGTCTTGACAAGTTTTTGATTGGATTCCTGATTTTATGGATTTTTAATTCTCTTGTTTCTTCTCATAATGATTTCTTATATGAATTCTCAGTTTCCTTATTGGATTTTTGTAATGATTTGCAGACCATACCGGATAGATGGGTCATATCGATCTCATAAGTCGCGCACTCTAATAAGCAATACATCGCTTCTTAGGTTGTGGAACCATGCTCTCGAAGCATGAATTCCTCATGTTACCTGAATATTGGCAACGTTAAGAAGTTCCAAACAGTTTTGGATCAACGAGCCATGTTGATCCCATAATTCGCGCAATACCATAAGCCGCACATCACTTCTTGAGTCGTGGAACCACTATCTCGAAGCACAAACTCCTCATGTTACTGAAAGATTTCCAACGTTAAGAAGTTCCAAATCGTTCCGGATCGATGGGTCATATCGAACCCATAAATCGCGCACTGCCTTAAGTCATGCATCACTTCTAGAGCCATGGAACCACGATCTCGAAGCACAAACCCATACGTTACCCGAAGATTGGAAATGTCTAGAAGTACCAAACCATTCTGGATCAACGGGTCATATCGATTTTGTAATTCACACATCCCATAAGCCGTGCATCACTTCTTGAGCCATGGAATCACGCCCTCAAAGCATGAACTCCTCATGTTATCCAAAGATTGGCAACGTTAAGAAGTTCCAAGCCATTCCAAATCAACGGGTCGTATTGATCCCATAAATCGTGTGACGCCATAAGCCACGCATCACTTCGTGAGCCTTGGAACCATGCTTTCGAAGCATGAACTCGTTACATTACCCAAGATTGGCAATATCGAGAAGTTCCAAACCATTCTAGATCGAGAGGTCATATCGATCTCATCAGTCGTGCACTCTTGTAAGCCGCGCATCACATCTTGAGCTGTGGAACCACGCTCTTGAAGCACAAACTTCTTACCTTACCGAAGATTGGAAACATCAAGAAGTTCCAAATTATTCTGAATCGACAGGTCATACCGATACTAGAAGCCATGCATTTTATAAGCCGGGCACGCTCAAAAGCTACGCATTTTGTGATGTGCATTTTGTAAGTCACGCACTCTCAAAAGTTTCGTATTTCGTAAGCTACGCACACTAAAATCTACGCATTTCATAAGCTATGCATTTTCATAAGCCACGCAAATAATAAGCCATGCAAACACTGCTTAATGTTGCTCTAGCATCATCAACAAACTATTCAAAATTTCTAAGTACCAGTGTTGTCCTGACAATACCAGGAAACTTATCTATTGCAAGATTAACATGGATCAACTATCGCAACCCGAAAGAACCGATATTGCTCCGGTAGCGCCACAAAGTTTGCAAACCAAGAAGTCGATAAAGAATTCTAATCTTTGATCGAAGTTAATCTACAAAATGTTAAATTTATGACATCCAAGTCATGATTTCCTAAAGATAGGAGCTGCGACGCACCTTCGACTAGGGGTATCCATGGAGCCGCCTAGAACATCAAGTCTCACATTAATTATTCAGAATAATCAGTCCTGTGGACTTAGGGGAACATAACACATCAACACTTGGTCAGGATAAAAAATCGCTCCAACTTATAATAAAAGGAGGAATTTATTATCGTCCTGAGATAGATGACGATGGAAGGCATTTTCAGAATCAAATCATTAACGTACCTTCAAAGACAGAAGTAGTGCTCGACTGAGGTCCAAACCCTAACTTGCAGAAAACCAGCTGTTATTCGAAGACAGACAATGGAAAGAAGAGAACTCTTAAAATCAAGCAGATAAACCATTGATTCTCGAATATTGGAACGAACGAAACAGGTTGATATCTGCAACAATGCTATTAGTCTAGTAAATGCATATGGCCCGAAACAAGCTTGGGTTAGGTATCAAAAGTTTAAGACAAACACTACCGAACTCTACAGGTCCATGATCAGGATAGGGATAAGCACGGTCGTACCGCGGGCAATGTGATGACTTGCTCTGCAGCTTCTAATTTTCTATAAGAGCCTCAAATTTGACACCTGGAAAAGAAGGATCTTGCAGGTAGTCATCAGATAAAACCGGTTGGAGGAAATTCAAATTTTCATGAATAAGAAAAACTATGGAATTGGTTAAGCAATATCCTTGCATCTCTAAGGGTAATACTTGACGGTTATAAACCATGCTAGGCAATGGAAATGCCTAGGACTCTCATCCTTTCAGAACATGGCATATCTCAAAGTTAAGCAACGTGGAGAAAATAGCCACATTGGGTTAAAGGAATCTATTGAACTCTATAGGATCGGGTGAATGATTAAATCCTCACCAATATGACTTTATCACTGCCCGAAGATAGGCAGCACTAAGAAAATACTTTTACAATCCAACTATCGAAGTGCTTGTTTCCAATGACCAAAACTAGTACCTAACTAGATTAAAAGTACCATCGAATCGAAGGGGAAAATTGATCCCAGCCTCCTAAGTGTCCTTGTTGCCCTGAAAATGCCAAAGCCTTCTCTCATTTTCTAAGTACCGGTGTTTCCCTGGCAATGCTAGGAAAATTTTCTATTTCCTAAGTGCCAATGTTGCCTTTGCAATGCTAGAAACTTTCTATTTTATAAGTACCCGGTGTTGCCCCAACAACACCGAGAAACTTTCTGCTCATAAGTACTAATATTGCCCTGGCAATGCGAGAAAACTTTAATCTACAGGGTCAATGAGGAACACTCAATGTAACGAACCATTAATGCACTAGCTTTCGGAGATGGAAGTTGGTCCTCAATTGAGTTTCTACCCTTCTCTTAAAAAACTATTTTTTCCCGATGGTAGGCAACGAGGGAAAGACATAACCTTTCATAGGTCATCCGGATGGTTCGACTTTACATAGTAGGAATCAGCGACTACACGAGAATAAGGCAGCGTCGAAAGAAAATCCTAAGGTTGAATCACCGTGTGCTAATTTTTAGGGATGAAAGCTGGTGCACAATCAAATTTCCAGAATTCAACTTAGAAAAAGTTAAGAAGCCCCGAGGAAATGTCGCTTGAAATCAAGCAAATAGGTTAGCAATTCCCAAAGGTAGGAACTGATGTATGAATAGAACTTCCACGATGACATCGGCAGCCAAGCAAAGCATGCATGGCTAAGGGCAAACAGGGACAATCTCGGAACATTGGAAATAAAATCACCAAACTTCCTCAATCCCAGAATGGGATTAAGTGCTAGAACAGGGGCAATTGAATCATTTTTCCCACACATTTCCATCTCACATAAATGCCCAAATATTGGCATTCAAAATAGCTAGCCCCTCGAATGAAGATAGACGCACAAATACTTGGTTGGAAGAAATGCCACCAAGTCCTAACATGAATAACCGCATTAAACTTATCGTCACTAAAATTATGGTGATGCCAAGAATGATTGATGACCTACTTACAGTCCAAACATATCAATTAGTCCCAACTGGCAAGAATATGCCATTGCCTGAAGTTTGGTGATGCTAAGAAGAAATCCCCAGAATGAAACTATCAATCCATCGGTTTTGAAAATCGAAGCAAGAGCTAGATTGAAACTTCAGCCCTACCTTCTGGCATCTCACACTATCCGAAGATTCACAACATCAAGGGAAAATCCGTAGAGTTGAGTAATCTGGGCACTAGTTTCTAGAGACAGAAATTGATACACGATTAGGATCTCAACATTGGACTTCGAAGAATTCACTTTAGCAAAAGATGACGGTGATGCATCTTTCCAGCACATGTACCCAGAAAGACATCAAATGACAATGTTAACTTGGAGGAATTCAATTGTAGTCAGGAAATAAATGTCACTGGAAAAAAATCAGAGCTTGGAATCAAGCAGCAAAGTCCCTAGTTTTGGAGATAAGAGCTATCATGTGAATCAAACTGGGGCAATCGAACATATGGCCCAAGAGACTTAGTCTCCCGAAAACATATAGACTCGGTATTTAGAGAAATCAGCCCTATGGACCTGGGCATATACACCAACACATTGTCCAAATGAGCTCAATTGAGCATAAGTAGGGATTAGCTACAGAACTGGCTAGACCAAGCTACCTCGTAGTTCTGAAAAAAGCTATGAAATAAAATCTGTCAAAATAATCGCAGAAGTACTACTTACATGTATAGATTTATAGGAAACGATTATATTGCATATGAACACAAGAGGTGCAACAGCGAGAAAAAGTAATGCTCGAAATTGAGAAATTAAACCAATCGTCCCTGGAGATAGAGGTTAGTGTGCAAGTTGAATTCCAAAAAATGCAAAGGATAATCGTAATCGAATAGTCATATGCTAGTTTTCGAAAATTAAAATTGTGCCTGATAGGACTTCAACTACAACTCTATAAGAGCAGTTATGCCTTTTACTTTAACTATAATCAATCATCGCAATATGACAGTCGAATAGTCATATGCTAGTTTTCGAAAATTAAAATTGCGCCTGATAGGACTTCAACTACAACTCTATAAGAGCAGTTATGCCTTTTACTTTAACTATAATCAATCATCGCAATATGACAGGAATAATAAGAAACGCCTAAGTTGCAAGGGACCTAGCTTTTGGAGGAGTGGAAGTTCCTCTGCCAGACTAAAGATTGGATGACCTGAAAGTTATTTTCAACAATAAAACTTGGCTTTTAACCCTGTTGGGTATGTTTTACTTTAAATAATATCCTTAAATAACCAACGCTCAAAATCCAAGGGTAGTCGGTGTATGTTGACCGGTTGGGTTCTAAACGTTGACCGAGGCAGATGCAGTATGTAAACATGTGAAGAGTCCAGTATCTCGAATACTACAAATGAACAATCTAGTGTAGATAGGTTGCTTACATTTGAAAAACAATCCATATCGTGCTTTGAAATTATCTTTTCCACACTTACCCATTATCGATCGACGATCGGTGGTGGAGCCGCTGTCCGAAGCGACGTAGGAAGCTTTTCTTTTCAGGTTAACTGGAGTATAGAAAAGGGGAGAGCGATATGATTGAATCATCCTAATCGATTTTGGAATGAATCATCACATTAGAATTGAAACAACGGTAACTTAATTAAGCCTTCGAAAAGAAATAGTTAAAGACAAAGAGCAAGACTTCGCTCTAGATTGGCGTACAATCGTTCGAGACAAAACTTTGTTTCACCGCTAGCCGAGCTAAAACTATACAGGTCGATTCCAAAGTCCAAACCTACGTCGTGCACCCACTTGCCGACCTAAACCCTTTTGTAAACTACTGAGCAATGATTGCATCGTCAATATTAGGAATTGAAATTCAAATCGAAATCGAAAAACAAACGGCTGTTAGAAGTAAGTCAATTGAAAATAACATCTTGAGATGGACTCTGACGATTCACTGAAATTCACATATAGTAATCGGAAACTTGTCTTGTTCTAGAGCACACTTTGTTTCCGGTGAAAGCATACTCTGGCGGGCAAATGTTAACTAGGTTTTTAACCTAGCAGAATTCAACAGGAGTTGAAACATCCAGACTATGCTACGATGACTTGAAACTTGAAAAAGCATCTGAAAGAACAAGCCAATGAAACTTAAAAGAAACAAGCCAAAAATCGACTAAGTAGATTGATCGCTGGCGATCCATCGTCCATGGGTTCGCTAGGGATCCAAAAGAAAGCATCATGAGTTGTCAAAACCTCTTGCATCATGATCTACTAGCTCTTCCAAGAATACTTACCAAGTTTCATAGCATTCCAAGCAGCGTAGTTCAAGAAGTAAAGATTCATCTGATTCAAGTTATTTTGACCAAAGCAGCTAGCTTAAACTAGACCATGAAAACTCATACGAAATCGGATTGGCTTGACAATTGGAGGGAACATTTCAAAACATAAAAGAAGACTCATAGAAAAAATGAGCATGATTGGAGAAGATTAAATGGATCGTTGATGATCCGTCTTGATGGGTTGCTAGCAACCTATGTAGTTTGGTCCCCACCACCTAAAATTCATAATGTAGGTCCCAGGTACCCTCTAGACTGCACCTACAAAGTTTCGTCTGATTTCATTAAGTTTTGAGTGTGTTATGGATGTTTTTCTAGACCAGATGACCCATGAAGATGGATGATTAAACAAACTCCAAACGACTTGATATTTGGACAAGGCGCTCAAATAAAAGATAGAAAGACAACCAAATGGAGATCACTCAAAGACTAAGTACATGGATTTCTAGCGATCATCACCTATGGATCGCTAGTGATCCATCAGGTTAGCTTGGATAGCATTCAGATTTTCTGAGCTCCTTTAGGACGCTGAGTACAGGATTCTTGCAAAGCGGCTTTGGCACAAGTGCTCTGACCCCTATAAGTACAATCCTACTAGCAACATAAACCGAATTTTTTGGACTAGCTGCAAGAACTCTACAGGGATTATTCTTCACACTTCTTCTCTTACATAGTAGTCATCTAAGTGTTCACTGTTAACCCTCCTTTTGGCAAGGCCTTGAGCAGGCAGATATAATTGAATCGACTATTCGTTTGTCGAGATTAATATGCAATAAGTCTGAGCTGATTAGACGGATAGATGGTCGGCCATGGGAGGTTCGGCGTGTGTCGTTCAATCAAGGTGGCTCGGTCTTTGAACGGATCGGTATTGGGTATGGCTCGGCATTGGTGGCTTGGCGTGGAGTCATTTCGCACTGGGGGTCGCTCGGCACAGGACAGCGTTTGGCAAAAGACACCGCTCGGCATAGGACGCCGTTTGGCATAGGACGCCGTTTGGCATAGGACGCCGCTCGGCATAGAACACCGCTCGATAAAGGACGTCGCTTGACATAGGACCCCTTTTGGCATTTGGATGGCTCGGCATGGTGTCGAGGCCATATCGCTCGGCATTGTGGCTCGGTTAGGTCGCTTGGCATTGAGGTTCGTCAGGGTCGCTTGGCATTGAGGTTCGTAAGGGTGGCTCGGTATTGAGGTTTGGTCATGGCTGCTCGGCATTGGAGATGGCTCGGCATGGCTTGGGTTAGCAAGATGATGTGGGTCAGCTTCGATATGTACTTCATGGTTTGGTGTACTGGAGTTCACGTGTGGGTCGACATAAGGTAGTGGTTCGGCATGTAGGTCATTCGGTCAGAATGAATTGGATCAAGATCAGCACTCATATAACTCTGAGTTGGCAAGCAAGTGGCTTCGAGTCGCTGAGCACTCTACTTCGAGTCGCCGCCAAGGAAACTCCCGTTCAGCATGTTGACTACGTAGGGTCGGTTATGATGATAATTCTAGTTCGACCATGGCCTTAATGGGCCAGGGTTACTTGGGAAGCCCAACTACTTGGATTTCCTATAAATACAGCATGTGGGTCTCCAGCTGGGGAGAATCTTCTTTTGGCTCTTTGAATTTTTATTTTCTAAGGCTAAGGCTACTCTACCATCTTGTAACTGTAATCGATTGTTATAGCAATAAAAAGGAAACTTCTGGAGTGTATGTAGGTCAGAGTTAGCTGAACCACTATAAAATTAGTTGTTCTTACTGCTTTCATTTTAATTTTGACTGTTTTTCACATTATTACTCTCTATATATATTCTATATGTGAACTGTGATTGGTATTTGGTGCTTTCGCTCGGATTCGGGTGTTAGTGATCAATTTTGGTGCTAACATTTTGGTGCTTTCACTGAGAAGGCAAGCACATTGGAATTTTGGAGCTAGGAACTTGGATTCTAGGAAGTAATGGCTAGGCCATCTGCAAGGAAGCAAGTGACAGAAAGAAGTCGATATGAAGGAAGTCAAGAGGCTTCCTCTGGAGCTAATCAGCCCTCAATCTATACCATGAGAGACGAGATGGAGACGATGTTGAAAAAGCAAGAGGACATAATACATAACCTACTTCGACAGGTTGGACAAGTTGGAACACAAAGTCAAGGGAATGGACCAACCGCGGCTGCTGGCTTTGTAGAACCAGGAACTGGAGCTGTAGAAGTTTCTGGAGGTCAAAACCAGAACCAGACTGGAGAGGTTGGAGGAAATCAGCCAAGGCCTGGGGGCAGACCTCCAGGATTGGATGCTGAGAGAGCGGTGAATGAAGCTCGGCAAGCAGGGACCAACGTGAACGTAAATGGCCAATATGAAGAGTACTACCCATATTACCCCCTTGGACATGGAGGAAAGGTGGAGATGCAAACAGAGGACTTCCCCCCAAATGGAGACGAGCGGATGGCTGGATTAATAAGAAGGATTATGAGAGGAGGACTACCAAGCAGAGGCTTGGAGGAGGTCAGTCGAACTACGTTCACTCTGGAAATCAGGAATGCAAGGAACCCTTCAGAATTCAAACTGCCAACACTAGGGACCTATGATGCAACTATGCATGTAACCAGATACATCAGATATATGGAAATGCTGGAGGCATCTGAGGAAGCGATAGCAAGATGTTTCCCTTTATACTTGACGGATTTGGCTGCGCTTTGGTTTAGGCAGCTGGAGAACGGATCGATCAGGACATGGGACGAGCTAGTGGAATGCTTCTTGAGACAGTTCAGGGTCCATGTGACGCGACCTAAGAGTGTAATGACACTAGCATCAATGAAGCAGAGATGAGGAGAGTTCATGAGAGGTTTTCTTATGCAATTTAATGCGGCTATGTCCTTGGTAGATCGTCCGGATCCTCAATGATTTTGATGGCGGTAGTAGCATTGATTGCAAAAGGCATGGAACTCAAGGATTCATTAGCACGGGATCCACCATAGGATCTTCGAGAATTCTATCATGAGGCTAAGAGATTCATTCGGCTGGAAGATTTACCCACCGGGAGACAGGAAATAAATGCCGTGCAGGGCAAAGGACCTTCAAGGAACAGTCTGGAATAGACAAAGGAAAGAGGAAGCAGGATGACAGATACGATAGTCCTGACAAATGGAAGAAATTCCAAGAACCCAGATTCAAATAATACGTTGACTTGATGATAAATTTGGAACGGATATACATAGAGACTCGAGGGCAGCTCCCCTATCGAAAACCACCCAGGAGGGATCCCATCGAATGGGAACGCAAGAGAGGGAAGTACTACCTATTCCATGAGCTGTAATCCACCTGAAGGATGTGGTGGAGGAACATGTTAGAAGTGGCAGGTTGCAACAGTACATAAGGAATCAGACAAAGGCAATGGAAAACGAGCAACTACCGCTTGGATCAACCAAGAACGACCCTGGGAGAGGTTCACGACTCGTCATCAGTTGATCATGATGGCATGGGTCAAGTTCAGGACTTGAAGTTTGGTCGATTACATAAGACTCTTAGATTTTGATTTCAAAATAAAACGGCTATTCCACTTATGAATGTAAGGGAACCAGAGAGTTCCCCAGGCATGCTCTGAGATGGTAATAGACTACTCTGCCCAGAGTGGCAGTACCTATGTTTTTCCTTTATTTGTGATTGAACATTTGGAATTTTAATTTAACAAATGAACTTGAATTTCATAAAATAAACCTTTGACCGAAGAGTTAAAGGATGGATATTGGAAGTCAATTTGAAATTACTCGCTTTATGACCCTACCTAGAGAGACGGGGTCCGGAGTGCAAGAAGTGAGTTGATTCGTCGGAGAGTGACAGGAACAACTCACTTAACGTCGTCCCCCATTCGCCACAGAGTGATTGGATCGAGATTTGGTAAGAACCCGAAGTGGCTGCAATCGGCCTAGGATTTAGACCATGACATTGCTTAATGTTTAGGGACGCTGAATCAGAGTGCAGGAAGTGTTACCGCTTCGCTGGAGAGCGACAGGATCGGCTCACTTGACGTTGTTTCCCCTTCATTGGAGAGTAATAGGATGGGATCCAGCAAGAGCCCGGAGAGGCTATGATCAGTCTAGGATGACCAAGACATCGCTGAATGCTCTCGCTGGGGCCAAAGTGTAAGGGATAAAAAGCAGCTTCGGAGCGCGACAGGATCTTTCTATTTGATCGTTAAGTTTGGAATGGACTTAGCAAGGGTCCGAAGTGGCCGTCAATGGTCCAGAGAGGCCATAGGATTGGATTACTGATTTCCACAAGTTGAAATGGATACTGATTCGGCTTTAAACAGCCACAAACCTGATTGAGAATACTATAGCTATGGATAAAACATGGACTTTGGACATTGGGTTTGAGACTATTCAAAACACACCTTCCGATAGTAAGGCATGTTTTAGGGGGCAAATGCTAACCCGCCTTTTCGGCAAGGCCTTGAGCAGGTGGATTTAACTGAATTGACTATTCGTTTATCGAGATTGAAATGCAATGGGTTTGAGCGGTTGGATGGATAGATGGTCGACCATGGGACGTTCCGTGTGTGTCGTACGGCCAAAGTGCCTCGGTCTTTGAACGGATCAGTATTGGGTATGGCTCGGCATTGGTGGCTCAGCATGGAGTGGTTCGACACTGGGGTTCGCTCGGCACAGGACACCGTTCGGCATAGGACACCGCTTGGCATAAGACACTGTTCGGCATAGGACGCCGCTTTGCACAGTACACCGTTCGGCATAGGACGCCACTCGGCATAGCACACCGTTCGGCATAAGACCCAATGTGGCATTTGGATGGCTCGACACGGTGGTGAGGCCATGTCGCTCGGCGTTGTGGCTCGGTCAGGGTCGCTCGGCATTGAGGTTCGTAAGGGTGGCTCGGCATTGACGTTCGGTCAGGGTTGCTCGACATTGGAGGTGGCTCGGCATGGTTTGGGTTGGCAAGATGATGTGGGACGGCTTTGATATGGACTTCATGGTTTGGCGTACTGGAGTTCACGAGTGAGTCGGCATAAAGTAGTGGTTCGGCATGAAAGTCGTTCGGTCGGAATGATGTGGATCGGGATCAGGACTCATCTAACTCCGAGTTGGCAAGCTGGTAGCTTCGAGTCGCTGCGCACTTTACTTCGAGTCGTCGCCAGGGAAACTCCCGTTCAGCATGTTGACTACGCGGGGTCGGTTATGATGATAATTCTGGTTTGGCTATGGCCTTAATGGGCCAGGGTTACCCAAGAAGCCAACTGCCTGGATTTGCCTATAAATACAGCATGTGGGTGTCCAGTTTGGGGGAACTTCTTTCGGCTCTCGGACTTTTTATTTTCTAAGGCAAAGGCTACTCTACCATCTTGTAACTGTAATCGATTGTTACAACAATAAAAGGGAAATTTCTGGAGTGGACATAGGCCGGAGTTAATCGAACCACTATAAAATTTGTTGTTCTTTACTGCTTTCATTTTAATTTTGACTGTTCTTCATATTATTACTCTCTACATTTATTCTATCTGTGAACCGCGACTGGTATTTGGTGCTTTCGCATGGATTTGGGTGTTAGTGACCAATTTTGGCTTTAACATTCACTTTGATTCTCCAGTGAACTCTTGTACTTATGATGTAATCTAACTTAGAAGATTCGATCATATTGTAATCCGATTCAACTTGTAACAGTAATCAGTTAATAGAAAGTTATAAAGTGGATATAGACATCATTGACAGCCGAACCACTGTAAAAATCTTCTTGTCCTTTTACCTTTTCTGCTCTCTTTACATTTATTTTCTATATTATTCCTCTATAAGAATAAGGCTAGTCCTTTCACACTCAATCTAGGGTGTTGATCCATTTTTTGGATCAATAACAATATCAAATCCGGTCACTCTCTCGTTCATACAATTTCATTTTCGAACTAGTATCGCTCACTCAACTTCTCTAGTACGGACTCTGATCTGGTTCCTTGATTAGAAAAGTCATTCTCCTTGCATAGCCATATAATATGATAGAGAATTTCTGAATAAATCAAAAAACTGTATCCAGTGTTCCCTGTCAAGAATCAGGATTCAAAATTCTAACTCGGACTGGTGTAAATCACTTCAAAATCATGTACTCGAATCTGCATCAACCAGTTTATGCGAATAAAATGATATATACACAACTTACATATTTATTTCAATTGGTTTCTAACTATACCAAATTCTTTTTATTCATATTCATTTTGTTCTCATTTATTTTATTCGTAGTATATTTCTTTTAATACTAATATAATTTAGGAACCATTCCATAAAATCATTACTTAAGTTTGTTATAAAAGAATTATACAACATAAATTATTTTTATTATCACTTCCAAGCTTAAGTCATTATTCATTTTAAATCACAATCAGTTTCATTTAACTTTGCTTAAGTTAAGATTCATTTCATGTTTCAATTTCACATTTTCTTTTGTTGATCAAAATGTTTAACCATTTTTTAAATTTGGTTTTATTTTCCATTTTCTCAAATTTATTGGTTATATAATCCTATCTGCTTATAATTCATAAATCTTTACTTAAGTTCATCCACATTCTATAATTATAGCTTATGGTTATATAATCACTTTACTACTTAAGTTTATATTCATTTCACACTCTTCTACATCCTAAGAGTGTGTAAAATTTCCAATTTGCCTTACTTAATCGGAATATTTTGCAAATTTAAAATTTGTTTTAACTAATTATTTTTCGACTTATAAGTTACAAAAGCTTATTTTCTTATATTGTCACAAAAAACTTAAATGAAAATTTTCAAAATTCTAACACCCGGTTCTTTCAAACCACTTTGAAATCATAATGTATACATAACTTCTTTGTATATCAAATCATACTTTTGAAATCTAAAATAATCTTTGTTTGCCAAAACAAACTTTATTTTACCAAAACAAGTTTTATAACAAATCACTATAGTAGCAATTCGTCACTTGGAAAGTCGAAAAGAAACATGGATGATGCTGCAGTCATCACCCAAATTATTTTTCAGCGACCGAAGTGAGTTCAGTGCTTTCTTATCTCTTTTAAATTCCTTTTTAAAATATTTCTAACCAATATATTTTCAAAATAATAATATTTTATTATTTCTTCCAAAGCCTTTGAAAAACAATTTTCAAAATCACAGAGGTTTAAATTCTGAACTTCTTGTTTTAAATCCATTTTTATTTATAACCCATATTTATAAATGTACTTATACCATTTATTTCCTTTTATTAACATTTCACATTTATAAATTGTACTTAATTAGTTTCACATCTTATATAATATCATGTCACAAAATTGATTATTCTAATTATAATCAATACTTTATATTTCACATTTATAAATTCACTTTATTATATAACTCATTTTCAAATGTTTATCTTTGCTTAGACTATAATAAATAACTTTAATTAACATTACACCTTAAATCCAACCAACATACAAAATATAACTTAATAATTTTTGAAAAATTATTCTTTCATATATAAAATATAATCAAGGTGAAACTATATCATTTACCTAATTTCAAAACAATACTATGTCGAATTACTATGTTTAAGTGTCTAGAGAACCCTATCAATAACGTTAATTAGTCGTACTGACCAGAATCCATAAACCATTCAACAGGCTAACTAATTGAATATAAAACATTTTTATATCACAAACAAATACGCGCTCAAATATACATACACACTCAAACTCATTCCAGGGTGCTCCTAACCTTATCTATAATGAGTACCCCACCAAAGCCTCGTTGTTCGCTAATCTAACCTCTGATACCAACTACAACAACTCGTAATCCCGCACACTTCAAGCTGATAATGAACCACACATGTCCAACTCGAATTGAGCAAAAAAGCGAATAATTAGGAGAAAGAAAAAAGAAAGAAGAGAAGAGAGAAGAGAGAAGAGAGAAGAGAGAAAGAGAACCAACCAAATTAGAATCTCATAGCACAAAGGAACAACATATACTATAATATCAATGATATTTACAAAAGAGAAACTATAATATACATACATCAATCAGAGTACAACAACAATCACTAATAATCTGCTTGGACAGTTATAACAACCTATCGTCACAAATGTTGATAGTTTTGAACAACAAATGCAATGGAAAATAAACGTATATGCGAGTAACTTGAAGACCTTCAGCTCATCTTCAAAAGCTTCAAAGCATCCAAAACAAAATTTATTAATATAATCGGTCTGACCCCACCGTTGAAAGAGAATAACACTCAAATCAGTCTGATAAAGCAGGATGAGAAAAGATACTCAATTGGATATCTAATTTATCACAACCTTTCAAAAACTAATAAAGCTAAAAAAGGGCATCCACGTCAGATACCTTTTCCGCCTCTTTCCCAAATTACCATCAACCTTCCTCGTTTTGTCGAACGAATACACAAATTAATCAACAGTATAATTCATATCGTAAACCATCTAATAATTCCTTTCCCCAGTTAAGATTCACCAAGAATTCATATAAGTCGAATTTCGAGAACTGGATTGATCCCAAGAGATCGAAGTACTTCAGTTATAGGTTTTAGGGTGATTCGCACTTCACCAGAGATTGTAGAAGGCCGGTGCGGTGTTTTAAGTGTGGTCAGTTTGGGCATAGAAGATATCTTGTTTGAGGGATTTTACAGAATCGTTTTCTGGTTTCGTCGATCAGCTAAGTATAACTGAACATGGTTTTTAATTTGTTTTAAAGTTTATGAAATTAGAAAGGATTCTTTGATATCATCTTTGGGTTCTTAGAAATGAGGGTATAAATCTATTGGAAGAAGCGTTTATTCATTTCGATGCCATTAATTCTGTGAGCATTGGTTCGAATTATTCGAAGAAATTTGGCGACTCTGAGATAATGAATGATTTTATTGATGATGGATTAGGTTTTTCTGATGTTTAATTTGATGTTTTTATGGAGGTTAATTCATTTACTGATGGTTTTTTGAATTTTGTTTTTGGTGTTTTATTGACAGTCAAGTCTTCTGAATTATTTTCATTTGACTGTATGCTTTATGATCCAGCAGTGGTAAATTTAGATGTGAATAATCAGATATCTTGTTCGACTGGTTTTCTTGAATTGAGTAAGAATTTGACCTCTATTGAAGGTATTCTTGAGGCTACGAATATTAATGTCAGAAGCAATGTTTCGATGGTGAAGCAGGGGATAAATTTTTCTAAGATTGATGATGATATTGTGGTTAATGATTTGTTGATATTGGGTAGAGATGGACATATGTTGATGAGTTTGGTGGAGTATGTTAATGAGTGGGTTGTAAGCAGAGACTTCTCTACTGTGGACTTGCGTGTAGGAGTTTCTAGGCCTATGACTTGTTTTGGTAGCAATAAGTTTTGTGATAGTTTTTCTTTCAGTGGTGATGATGTTTGGGTAGTATGTATGGGTTTCAATACGTACAAAGTCAGAGAATTGTTATTCATGTGCCAGACTTGGGAAGTAGATTTAATATATCAAATGAGTTCTGGCATCATAAGGTTGAAGATATGCATATTTACATGTTCATAGGGATAGATAGTGGTCAGGTGCTGCTGGGTTGAGATAATAGTGATTTGTTAGTTGATATTGTTCGTTTAGTTGGAGTTGGAGATGCTGTGACTGATGTCAGGTGTGGCTCTGACATAGTTTTGAATTGGGATTATTTTCACGTGGCTGCTGCTAAACTCAAATACATTTTCGATGAGGATGCTATGCTAGATGTGGATGTAATTTCTTCAGTTAGGAGAGGTATGACAATTTGTAAAGGTGATGCTTTGATTTGATCAGATAAGCGTGATGGCGTATCGCTGGCTGGTTGTGTGTCTGTTGATGTTTCTCTCTGTGCACATAGTTTTAAATGTGCACATTTATCAGACTTATTGCACTGTGCAGTTAAAGACGGTGAAAATTTAACAGCTGATTTCTCTCAAGTATTTCAAAGCATTGATTCAGCAAACGATGATGATCATTTTTCATCAGGTAGGTGTGGCATGGCAGATTGTATATTTGGTATTGAGTTTCTTTCAGACAAGGTTGTTGGCGTTCCTTTATTTCTTGATATAAAAGGGGTAGTTCGGTCTGATGTTGATAATTCTGCGGAGGTTGTGAATGAGAGAGTGAGGTTGAACATAACTGATACTTTGATTGAAGAAGTTGATTCTAAGCCGTCTATATATTATCATACTGGGGCTTCAGATTTGTTATGTATTGAACATCACGTGGCTGGCTGATTTGTGATTCGACTCATGCATTCAAATCTGGTAAAAGACAAGAGTTATTCATCAGTAAATATTAGGTGAAGTCCTCATTTAAAATGTAAAGCTTCTAAATCATATGCCTGAGGATTGATGATTTTTTAGGGAATTTTATGGTGATTGTTGTTGTAGGGACTGTTTCTGGCTTGAGTAGATGCTGTTTGTTATTTTGAGGTTTTTTCAGGTATGCTTGTTGAGGTTGTGGTAGTTGTTTTTGTTGACAACTTTTTTTTTGGAGACGTTTCAGGCTTTAATTTTCTTAGTAGAGTTGTTTGCTTAGGGAGAGGCTTTAGTTTCTTAGGCTTTTGGGGAGGTTTTATTTTTTTCCTTTTGTATTGGATTTTTTTTGCTATCTGCCAGACTTATTAGTAGCTCATGTACTTTTTTTATACGTAAATATGAACATGTGTGCTCTCCTCTAATGTAGAGGATCATATGTGTCTCTCAAAAAACCTTTCAAAAACAAAGGTATCTCGTAAGACCACGCCGCACATAAACACGGATGAGTTTTTACCTTATAAAAACCAAAACACATCACATCATATCTTTTGATATTATAATAATGTCTAGGATACAAATACATATTAATCACAGCCGAAATTGTTACATTGATTAAATTCCACCATAATAGGTTTACAAATACAACTATAAAGGCTTGTATCGAAGAATGGATTCCATACAATGGCAGGAAAGAGACTACTTTCCATATAGTACATTTCTAGAGGAATGTACCGAGCATCAACAATTTTGAAGCCTCTGCATCTGGCAAAACAGGCCTACCTGTAGACCTATCTGGTGGCAGATAGAACCAAATATAACATCACATTGGTTGTTCTGAACCTATCCGTGGACACAACATGCACAAAAAAAATCTGAAATATAGATGGTAATATAGAAAGGTGATGACATACCTTAGTGAGAGCGACCTACTTAACATTACGACCTACCCTGTTTAAGCCATTTCCGGATATAAGGCTTAAGGTAACATTTACCTTTCGGCACATTCCACTTTGAATTCCACATTGCCATTCCATCACATACTATTGATTTCTGCAAATGTACAACCTCTGAGCTCGTACATCTTAGAGAATGGTGTTAATTGTAAGAGAGCTACTTCCTACATCACCAAACAGATAAACATTTGTAAAAATCAATGTAGGTGTATGTTAGAAATGCAACGTCAGACACTTGTTCATACAAGTTGTCTAGGAACAGGACAAATCGAAGACACTCTCCCACTACATCCTATCGGGAATCAACCCTAAGATTAGTAATGAGCGGTCCTTGCATTTAAGATTTAAATAACAGAGCACTGCTGCCACTATATATATAATATGGAATCGCAGGGCTAGTGGCAAGTAGCCTTACATCATGAAGACCTTCGTCTTCAAAAATCATCGTCTTCATTAAATCTGCACCTTCAAACGCATACGTTGGTCCGAAGTGGTTTTCAGATAAATCTTATCCTGGTCTCTCTAGAGCAACAATCGATAAGAGTCCTTTAACCTCATAAGGGAACCAAGTATCATAAACTTTTCATGTTTCCAACACTCAACTTGGTATCCTTCGGCCAAGAAGGAATCTTAGTAGATTAAGGTACCATTGTCACTCCGCGCTACATGAACCATTATTCTTAACACCAAACGATAATCAAGCCTACTTAGTTAACCTCTTACTAAGTGCAGGACTAATCGGTTCTCACATCAAGTCAAGGAACCAAAAATGGTCAAAAATACAATCTAGCACACATGTAGTCACCAGGCCTATTTAATTAAACATTTATTAGTTAAATTACTTTTCAAATATTTATCTCAGATTATCTTTAAAAAGATATACTCTCAAAACCATTTTAACCCTTCGATGTTTAGAAAACATTTCCATATACTAACTTCAACGGTAAATGTATATTCACAAACCATTTATTTTCAGCTCTTATAAAATATTTCTATATACTTGAATCTGTAATATATATTTACAAATCTTTTGAGGAACGCTTCATATTTTCCGAAACACGCTTTATTGGCTCAAAACGAATGTTGTGTAAAACAACATTACAACAACCCAAAACAATAGTATTGGGATTCGACTATTTACATTTTTATAAATCCCATATATTACATAAACAATTCCTTTCGGAAATCACTTACTATAACAACAATGTTATACTTTGTGCCTTCCATGCTCTCTCAAAAACAGTTATCACAACAATAAATGTTGAAATTAATGTCTTCGTCCCTTAGTACATTTTAAAGCACCTTTTAAAACATTTAACTCCATCAAAAAAATCACTTTCAAAACATTCCTTTAAAAGATTATTTTAACTTTTAATACGTGAATGTATTTCCTCTATAAAAATCCATATTCAAATCTTAACATAAATCATTTCCATATTTATAAAACTATGTTTATAAATATCCTTTCCATTCTATAAAACTTCTCTTTATAAATCTCTTTATTTATGAAATTCTGTTGGCTGTATTCTCACCGCCGAACCAAGGCAGGACCAACCACACCCACTACCGAACCAAAGCAGGACCGAACACCCCCACTACCGAACCAAGGCAGAACCAACCACACTCCACTCACCACCGTACCAATCCACATTCCTCTCACCACCGAACCAATCCACGCGCCATTCACTACCGGACCAAGATCTCAAACCATCACTGGACCGAAACACTACCGAACCCACACGAAGAAGGCCCTACCGAACCAGAAGCGTACTACCACTACCGAACCAGAAGCATACTACCCCTACCGAACCAAAGTGAAGAAGGTATTACCGAACAAACAATGTCAGGCCAGATCACATCAGCCCAGGCCCACTAGCAGCTATATACATCCAAGACCCCTACCCCCAGCCCCACTCTATAAATAGAGGGGCAGGGGTACAACAATGGCAGACAAGTTTGAAAGCTCAAGCACAGACAGAACTTTAAAACAACTTCCATACACTTGTAACCAAAGCTTTGTACTTGTAATCTGAACAGTGAAAGAGAATAACATATGAAGTGGACGTAGGCACATTCTGGCTGAACCACTATACATCTGTGTTTCTTTTATAGTTTAGTCCCTGCTTTTTATATATTTGCATAAATCACCCAAATCGCTAAGAACAACATAAAATTGACTAAGTCATACGACTTGGAGGTGTTTGCCCATTTTTTGTGCGAACATTTTTAGTGCTTTCACTGAGAACTAGAGCTCGAAGCTTCAGCTTCTCCCACTTAACCTTCTTTCTAACAGCATCACTCATTGCTCCGAAAACATGCCTCCCAGGCAGAGGAAAGATGTTAATAAAGGAAAGAACGTCACAACTAGCAGTAATCCAGATCCAGTGATCCCAGATCAAGAGAATCGTCCCGTTCCAACAGCAGTACCAAATGAAAATTATGCAAATCCGACAGCCCCTGCCACGGAACAGCCGGCAGCAATTACTAGGGCAGATCTAGACATGGTTGTGGCTGAAGTGACTGACCGCTTCACATCCCAACAAGAAGCCTTGGTGAACCGACTCATGTTACGCTTAAGGGATGCCGAAGAATCCAACCGTAACACTAAATCATGGAATGAGTCCCAGTCTGGAGGATCTCGGAGGCGACAAAGATTTTTCTTCTTCGAAGAAGCTAACAACAGAAACAACAATGGTAGGAGCCGAGCCCGAACTCAGCCCGAATTCCGACCCGAAGAAACGCTTGGCACCGAACCCAGCAGGGGAGGTACCAGGCGAGGGTCGGTGTAGCTGAGCCTGTCATGCTACCTAGCCATGGAAACACCAATGAACGGGGCCGAGCTAGAGTCCAGACCAATGTTGGACCCGAGGAAGTGCTCGGAACAGAACCTAGCAGGGTAAGATCAAGGCAAGGGCCAACTGTAGCTGACCCTAGCATGCTCCTAGAAGACCAGAAACAGCCACTGGAAAATGTTAGGAGCGATAGACGATACCATCCCTACATGTCATCTGGACGGAATCAATCTCGCAGAGAAGAACCAAACTCATTTCTATCTGCTCCAAATTCTGATGAAAGGATGGCGCGATTGTTCAGGGAGTACGTCCAACGGGATCAAAGATATCGAGGGATAGGTGCTAGGGTAACCAGCCCTTTCACCCGCAATATCGAAATTGCCATCACCCCCCGAGAATGGAAAATGCCAACAATGGAACCTTACAAGGGAATCTCTGACCCCGTTGTACACTTGCAGAGATACACACAGCATATGCTCATGAGCAGAGCCACAGAAGGAGTATTGTGCAAATGCTTTCCATTATTCTTGGCAGATCTAGCTACCTCCTGGTTCTGCCATCTACCCCAAGGATCCATCAGCTCATGGGAAATGTTGAAAGAGAAGTTCATCAGCCAGTTCCGCATTCATGTGGAACAACCCAAGGACGCTTATTCCTTATTCAATATCAAACAGAAGCCTGGAGAGATAGTGCAACAATATCTAACCCGATTCAATGCCGCAGCGGCCGCAGTCCAAGATGCCGATGAGAAACTTATCTTAATGGCCCTCTGTAGTGGTGTGCATCCGGATACTAATTTTTCTAGAAGATTAACGAAAGAAAAACCAGCTACCTTACTTGATTTCTTCCATGAAGCCGGGAAGTATATGAGACTTGAAGACGCTGCCAATGAAAGGCATACGGGGCAACAAACTAAGGCAGCTCATGGCAACATGCCCGCCATACCAAAGGACGTTCGAAGAAATGACTCTAGAGACAATGCTGGGGGCAAGAAGGGAGAAAAACGTCTATATTGGCCAGGACCGAGATTTGACACTTACACTCCTTTGAATGAAACAATCGAAAACATCTTCCTGGCCACCCAAGACGAAGTTAAATGCAGACGCCCCCCTTACAAGAAGGAATCGGATAACGCAATTAAGTCTGGAAAGTTCTACCGCTTCCACGAATCTCAAGGGCATGATACCAATGAATGCCATCATCTCCGGGACTTAATTGAAGAACACATCAGAAAGAAGAGACTGGAACGCTATGTAAAAGGTCAGAACATGACCCCAGATCCTGCCAATGAGAACCCAAGGCTACCCCTCCCAGAAACAGGAGGGAGAAATCGCAACACCAGCGGCTCTAGTCAAGAGAAGATAGCGGTCCATACCATATCGGGAGGACCACACATTGCCGACAGGAACTGGACAGAGATGGAATGATACGGAAAGTCACTTAGAAACAATGAAAGCTGCGTTAATTCTGTTATGGAAGAACGCCACCCGAAGCGAAAAGAGAGTGATGACATTACATTCAATAGGCGTGACCTAGAAGGAAGGTAGTACCCTTACATGGATCCTATGGTCATCTCTGCCCGGTTCGGCCCAGCCGAAGTTTTCCGAATTCTAGTAGACACTGGAAGCTCAGTAAATATCCTATTCAAGCATGCTTTCGGCAAAGTGAAGCTGTCAATGAAGGATGTGTCTCCCTGCAACAAACCACTACACGGTTTCACTGGAGACGCGAAGATGCCCCTCGGATAATTGGACCTCTTTGTTGAAATAGGAAGTCACCCCCGCTCCGTTGTGCGGAAACAAACATTTGTCCTAATAGATAACCACTCGGCCTACAACGCCTTGTTAGGAAGACCAGCCTTGTCTGACTTCCAAATTGTCCCGGCCCCGTGGTGCCTGAAGATGAAATTTCCAACAGACAATGGAATATGGAAAGTAGAGGGAGATCAAGATGCCGCTCGAGATTGCTATGTAACTGAACTTCGCAATAATCGCAGGAAGGATAAAGGGAAGAATGCAGAGACTACTCTCTGCATGAAAAACTTGGAAGCATAGCAACTAAAGAAAGCCCCTCCTCTTCGATATACCAGTGATCGTTTCAATGAATTAGACCCCAGGGACAAAGAGGAGGAGGCTACCGCCGAGCCTGTAGAGGCTATGGAGTTTGTATCTGTAGACAAACATGACTCAAGTAGACTTTCGAAAATCGGATCTCAGCTAAGAGCAGAATTGAGGGATCAACTCATTGATTTTCTATTCCACAACTTGGATGTATTTGCATGGACACACGCTGACATGACTAGAATCTCACCATTCGTGGCATGCCACGTACTAAACATCGATCCTACCAAGGTACCAGTAACGCAGAAAATGAGGAGTATGGGGGCAGAACGATCAGTAGCCCTCGATGAAGAAATAAAGAACTTGCTTGACAATAACTTCATACGAGAAGTCATCTACCCAGAGTGGATCACTAACCCGGTACTAGTAAAGAAGGCTAATGGGAAGTGGCGAACATGCATTGACTTCTCTAACTTAAATGACGCTTGCCCGAAGGATTGCTTCCCACTCCCCCGAATCGATCAGCTGGTGGACAGCACAGCCGGGCACGAACTCTTATCTTTAATGGATGCATACTCAGGATATAACCAAATTCCTATGCACGCCCCCATCAAGACCACACTAGTTTCATCACTGACCGGAGATTGTACTGCTATGAGTAATGCCTTTTGGACTTAAAAACGCCGGAGCTACCTATCAGCGCCTCGTCAACAGGATGTTTGCAAAACTGATAGGATGAACTATGGAGGTTTATGTGGATGACATGCTAGTAAAATCGAGGAAAGCCGACGATCACGTAAGCCACCTGGGCGAGATGTTTCAAGTAGTTCGCCAATATGGAATGAAGCTGAATCCTCTAAAGTGCTCATTCGGAGTATCATCAGGAAAGTTCTTGGGATTCATCGTCCATGCCAGGGGGATTGAAACAAACCCCGAACATGTCCGAGCTCTGAGAGATATCAGGATACCTTCCACTCGAAGAGAAATGCAAATCCTAAATGGGAAATTGGCCGCCCTAAGCAGATTCATCTCTAAAGCGACTGACAAGTGCATCCCTTTCTTCGAAGCTCTAAAGAAAGACAAAGGAAAGTTCGAATGGACTGACGAATGCTTAACAACCTTCCTCAACTTAATCGAACACCTCCAGAGACCACCAGTACTCTCAACTCCAACCGAAGGCGAAGAGCTATACCTATACCTAGCTGTGTCATCTCATGCTCTAAGCGCCGCTTTGGTGAGAGAAGACAACCGCGCACAGCGGCCAGTATACTTTGTGAGCAAAAGGTTTACGGGGGGAGAAGCCAGATATCCTAAACTTGAGAAGCTAGCATACTATTTACTAATCACATCACGGAAACTGCGACACTATTTTCAATCCCATTCCATCAGAGTTCTAATCGATCAACCGCTAAGGCAGGTACTCCATCATCCCGACACTTCTGGGTGACTACTTAAATGGTGCATCGAACCGAGTCAATATGATATCACCTACCATCCTCGCACCGCCATCAAGGGACAAGCCATGGCCGATTTCATTGCCGAATTCTCTGCCAACGAAGGTAAAGAGCAATCTGAAATAGCAGAAGACATCAAGTGGAATCTCTTTGTGGATGGAGCATCAAACGAACAAGGCTCGGGGGAAGGTGTTGTAATAATCACTCCCAGGGGAAGGAAGCTACATTATGCTCTAAGGTTGGAATTTGCTGCCACCAATAACGATGCAGAGTATGAAGCAGTAATAGCTGGATTAGAACTGGCCTTAAAAATTGGAGTCAGTTCTCTATGTCTTCATAGTGATTCGCAACTTATTGTAAATCAAATACTAGGAGAATTTCAGGCTCGAGGAGATCGACTCACAACATATCTGAAGAAGACCAAACTGCTACTCGATCAATTGGATCACTATTTGATCAAACACATTCCTCGAGAAGAGAACCAAAAGGCCGACGAATTGGAAAAGCAAGCTAGCATGAGAGACGACACCATTTCCGGAACAGTAGCCGTCTTAAAGCAACTAACCCCGAGTTTCGAGCAAGTGAATCTGATAGCTGCAATCAAAGAGGAAACTTGGATGACTCCCATCCGAAAATTCTTACAAGATGACGCACTACCCGATGGGCGTAACGAAGTCAAGAAAATCTTGAGTAGAGCTTCCCGCTACACAATACAAGGAGGCATCCTCTATCGGCGCGGCTTCTCTAACCTCTTATTAAGGTGTGTCGCTGGAAGGGAAGCCAAGGAAATCTTATCAAACATCCATCAAGGAAGCTGCGGAGATCACACCGGAGGGCAGACTCTGGCAAAGAAGATACTCCGATATGGGTATTTCTGGCCCATCTTAAACAAGGACGCCTTAGACTTCGTCAAAAAATATGACAAATGTCAAAAGTTCGCTAAGATTCCTCGACTACCAACAAATGAGATCACTCAGATGACCAGCCCTTGGCCCTTTGCAGTACGGGGAGTTGACTTGATTGGCGAACTGCCGGTGGGCCGAGGCAGAGCCAGATATGCTATAGTGGCAGTAGACTATTTCACCAAATGGGTGGGAGCGGAACCACTAAATAAAATATCCTCGGCAAAAGTTATTAACTTCTTGATCAAAAATGTTCTATGTAGGTACGAGGTTCCACTCAAAGTCATATCGGACAATGGACTTCAGTTTGACAGCGAAGAGTTCGCCAACTGGTGCCAAAAGCACGGAATTAACAAAAGCTTCTCATCTGTAGCTTACCCCCAGGCAAACGGACAAGTCGAAGCTGTCAACAAAATTCTCAAAACTCTAATCAAGAAGAAACTTAAAAAGTCAAAAGGCGCTTGGGTGGATGAACTTCCTACGGCACTTTGGGCCTATCGCACATCTTTCAGAACATCAACGAGGCATACTCCCTTCTCTTTGGCATACGAATCGGAGGCCATGCTCCCAGTCGAAACTATAGTGCCTTCCCACCGTAGGATCCACTATAACCCGGAAGAGAACGAAGAACTACTTCACATGTCTTTGGATCTAATTGAAGGGAGAAGAAACGATGCAGCGCTCAAAGCAGCAGCTCACAAGCAAAAAGTGGAAGCACAATACAACTCCAAAGTCAAGCATCGTAGCTTACAAGAAGGAGATCTTGTCCTCAAGCGAATCTTCCCGCGCCCCGGTGCACTAGATCCAATCTGGGACGGACCATATGTAATTCATTAAGAACTCCACAACGGAGCTTATATTTTGTCAACAGTGGACGGAGAGGTGTTCCAGAGGGCATGGAACATCCAACACCTTCGTCGATACTTTTCTTAACTTGTACTGCCCATATGAAGTGAATTAACAAAGAGAATCAGTGGACGTAATCATTTTCGTGCCGAACCACTTTAAAAACTTGTCTCTTTTTTAACTTGTTCCTTTATATCTTGGCTGCTTGTTAACATTATCCTTTTCTGTTGAACAAAATCCTGTGTGATGGCATTTCCATTCAAGACACATCACAGTGTGACTTCACTTGGACAAGACCTAACAGGTACTATACGAATCTATGCCCTCGCCATAGAGACACTTTTGCTCCAGCATCCCTCTGCTACGGGTTAACTCATTGCTCACGATCGGCCCTTAAAGCCAACTGTAATGAGCCGATTATAAGCCACCGAGAAGGCCGACTATAGCTGAGGCAGCTCATTACGGCGTTCGGCTCGCCGGCAACCGTGAACCTGCTATTAGCCCCAACATAAGGTGTGGCCAACCAAGGGTAGTTCACAGTTGACGATCGGCACCCACGCTAGCCTGCCACGGTAATCGAATAATACCCACGATTACGGGCCATAATGACCCGGGTAGTTACCGTGCGCGATCTCGGCTCCGAGTGTCTTAAGTACGGCTGTGGTAAAAAAGAGAAACTCCCCGCGGAGGCGTAAAATGGGTGACAAATGTCTCCAAGATCCACAACTAGGAAAAGTGACTACAAAACCCGTTTGCCACGAACTTAAGCACATCGCAGGCCTTCCATGATTGGAAGTTTTACTATTTCTTATATTTCTATTTTGTTTAAAAACTTTCCTCCCATCCTCTGTAACGATCCCTAAAGTACAAGACACAAAATAGGAGACGCTCGCTAATGGGAATAGGAACTCACAACTGGATGACAGGTCACTCGGCTGCATTCCATGCTCAGTCATACAAGACAATCAAAGCAACAGTCTATGACTAAAACATGAAGGGCGGTACTTTTTTCTTTTGTACATGAATACGTAGCTATAATTTATTCGTACATCACACTAACATTGCAAGATATGAAATTATATTTTAAGCAAGAACTTGACATAAAACACAATTGAATCACAGGAATGTGCACAGCTATATTTCTTATGCAACACACCAAAATAACGATAGCATTCAAATATGACAGAATCAGCTTAAGTTAAAAATTACATGCCAAGGATAAAGTCGTTCGTTACAAATAACATAATTACAGCATAAAAGTTACATTAATGTATTGGGACTACCATAGACAACAATGTCAAGTAAACCAAAAGATATCCAGATCAAGTCAAGGAGTCGGCTGCATCGGAGCTTCACCTCTATCCTACTGGCCCTCCGAGATCTACTTAATCGCGGGATTGGAACTCTCAGCATGTTGACTAGAGATAGTTGGTGCTTCAGAGGTCTCGCCTGTCCAATTCAGGAGAAGAATCCATTAAATAAACAATAAGCAATCAAGTTACGAAAAGCTAAAAGGGAAGACTTACCCGCATCTACTCCTTGATCATCATCCTCTAACTGCACACCTACCTCCTCAACAGTAAGCAACCGCATACCCTCCTTCTCCGCCGCTTTCTCCTCCTTGGTGAATTGAGCCGTAACCACGTCCATTCTAAAGGCCATGCCACCCTCCTTATCTGCATCGGCCTTAGCCTCCTCCAGGGCCCTGAGATAAATCCTGGCCATGACTCAGGGATAATCATCCATCCAAGATAAGTTGCCCAGTTTCCAAGTGCGAAAGTATATATCCTGAAGCATCTCATCCATTATACCCTCATTCTCCTCGAACTCCCTTATTCGGTCCTCAGAAGCCAACAGCTTTGCAGTGGCAGCATCCCTCTCCGATTGATATCGCGAGTAGTCATCCTGAAAGGATTTTCTCATCGCCTCCATTTCCTCCTTCATCTTAGTTTGAGCAAGCTCTGCGGCTTCAAGTTTTCCGGATAACTCCTGTACCCTCTCGAGATCCTCTTTTCGAACCTCATCCAACGTTGCAATAGCCACATCAATCTGTTCCTTACGAACAGTCTCCATTTTCCGTAACTCTGCCCTGCTGGCCTCTTCTATGGTTTTCTTTAATTGCCTAGAAGCGACATCATGTTGAGAGATCTGAATGGCCTGATCAGCGAGTTGTTTGGCCTGGTCGGAAACCATTAAACGCAGTCGAATGTTAGCACTCTCGATTTCTTCTCCAGCCTTGACCAGTCGGGCATGATGCCTCATTAGCTTCCTGGTTTCCTCAGCAACCCGGTCAATGTTTGCCTTAGCTTCGTCCCCTAGAGTTACGACCCGAGTAGTAAGCAAATCAAGGTCCAGGGACTTAGCTTCATCTAGTACTCTTACCATAGGATTACGAGGGAGAAGGTGCTCACCGGTAGCCTCATCAAAGGTAATATCACGAGAACCTGGATCTAGATCCGGATGACCCGTAAATGGATTACGAGCCAAGACGGGATGATCTATCTGGGTAATGGTAGGAATTTCAGAAGGGTGCGGAGAAGGTATAAACTCAATATTCTCCTCCGTGGTATCCTTAAGAGGCTGAGTTGGGGGCTGAGGACCAGGTGAAGATTCAAACAAGGAGTGGCTCCTCTTCTTCTTTTGGATATCCTCTTCGATAACTCCAAGAAAAGGATGGTAGCCGACTATGTCTCCAGGGCGGTTAGTCGGAGGCTTTGGTTTAGTAGAAACCTTGAGAAGTTTGTATTGTTCAAGACGGTGCCGAACATCTGATGTCTTGGCCAACTTACCCGCTTCTGTGATAAAAACCAAGTGTTACAAGCATACATTGAGCTATAATTCAAGAAATATATCAAGTTAAGAAGAGTAAAGAGACGCTTTTATTATACAAACCCTGGGGAGGAGTAGGATATTGCAATAAGTCCTGGATCTCATTACAGGACGGAAGCTGACCATAAAATATTCCTAAATCCTTATCATAAATAGAGTCGGCAGGAGTCAAAAATTCACCTCGAATCGCAGGTATTGCCTTAGCTGAAGCGCTCTTAGAAGATGAATCGGCGCCGGTCCCGGCCTTGTCAGCTTTCTTAGGCTTCTCCACTAAAGCCGATCCTTCCTCCAACCCTTCAAAAGCTAGGCGGAAAGCGTCATCTGTCCATTCCTGAATCACACTTGCTTGCTTAGAAGACAAAGCCCCAGCACCATCATCGCTATGACCATCACCATCACCTTCTCCACCGCTTCCACTCTCTGCCTCACCTCCTTCATCCTTGCCTCTTTCCTCCTCTACATCTTCCTCCTCCGGGATGTCTGGACATGTGCTGGGGGAGGGTCCATCAGACTTCTTAAGTTTCTTCCCCTCGACAATTGGAGATTTCGAGAAGGGTTTCCTTTTTCCGCTCTTCGCTGTAGCCCATCCTTTAGCTTTGGCGGCCCTCTCCTCAGCTGTGTCTCTTTGCTAACCATAGACCAGCGTGGCAGAATCAAGTTGAGCCCCAAAAGAGTAGCATTTCTGATCAAATAAGAAGCCGCCCTCTCGTTTTTCGGAATGGCTTCTATTTATGCAGCCATCTGAACAGACGACTGTTCTCTACAACCGCAAAGCCACCTGTCGCTAGCAAGAAACAAAGCACATAAGAAGGAGCATTGCAGTCAGAACGGAAATTATAAATGAGATTCAACTTACAGCCAGAGGTGAAGCGGTGGAAAGAAACAGAGTCACCCTTGACAAAGAACCATTCCTTCTTGAACATGCTAAATTTTGAATATAAGTCCAGGACTGCCTTAACAGACACGGCCGATTCTAAGCCAATATATGGAGACCTTTCTTGTAGCCTCTCAAGTTGTACAGGTACCGGATCTCCCGGTTTGAAGGGGGACGCCCGTATTTTATTTCGAATATAACGAACAGACTCACCAAGATGGCATAGGAGTTGGACTGAAGCTGGAAAAGGGGCCACCTTCAAGTATGTGATAAAGCTAACTATCCAAGCATTGATCGAAGGGATGGTCCTGCACATGCAGTGATACCTACTGTAAGCAAAATATCCTTTAGGGGGGTCATACGGCATCACTCCTTCCCCCGACAACATCATATGCGCTCTGTCAATCCCAAAAGATCGAGATATAACGTCAAGCTGCTCATCTTTGAGGGAGCTGGGAAAGCAGTCAGGCGGTGAGTTCAAGAGCTTCTGAGGGCCGTACCCGTCTACTAATGATCTCGGGGTTGGTCCATGACGTTCTGGTTCTGCCCGAAATGGGGGCACTATGAGGGACTCTCCTTTGTCCTTAGATTTCTTCTTGTTAGAATGAGTTTCTACTTTATGAGACATTATTTGCAACACGAGGAAACATATTGTTAGGACAAGGAGTGAAGAGATATAAACAAGCAAATACCTACAGTCTGGAATCTCATTCATAATTCAAAACATAAAGGCTCATTCGGTAGTTCGAGGCTCAAAGACCATTAGGCACTCGTACTCCCAAGTTCATTCTGTAGTTCGAGGCTCAAAGACCATTCGCCACTCGTATTCCCAAGTTCATTCGGTAGTTCGAGGCTAAAAGTTCATTCGGCACTCGTACTCCCCGGACTCAATCGGTAGTTCAAGCATAAAGTTCATTGGGCGAAAGAAGACTAAATCACCTGGACCGGCAGTCAAATTTGGTTCGGTGATATGGTTGATTCGGCAGACCAAAGTTTGGTTCGGCTATTTCAAAAGGTGAGGAATAACAGAGGCGTGAAGCCCCTACTTATAAGCAAGTGTAGGATGACCGGACCAACTGCTTTGGCACTTAGGCCAGATAGGGAGAAAACAAAGTGCGACATGTGCAGGCATATGCCCCACTTTGGGGGGGCAAATGTTGGGCGTATTCTCACCACCGAACCAAGGCAGGACCAACCACACCCACTACCGAACCAAAGCAGGACCGAACACCCCCACTACCGAACCAAGGCAGAACCAACCACACTCCACTCACCACCGAACCAATCCACATTCCTCTCACCACCGAACCAATCCATGCGCCATTCACTATCGGACCAAGATCTCAAACCATCACCATACCGAAACACTACCAAACCCACACGAGAAGGCCCTACCAAACCAGAAGCATACTACCACTACCGAACAAGAAGCATACTACTTCTACCGAACCAAAGTGAAGAAGGTATTACCGAACCAACAATGCCAGGCCAGATCACATCAGCCCAGGCCCACCAGCAGCTATATACATCCAAGACTCCTACCCCCAGCCTCACTCTATAAATAGAGGGGCAGAGATACAACAATGGTAGACGTGTTTGAAAGCTCAAGCACAGACAGAACTTTAAAACAACTTCCATACACTTGTAATCAAAGCTTTGTACTTGTAATCTGAACAGTGAAAGAGAATAACATATGAAGTGGACGTATGCACATTCTGGCCGAACCACTATAAATCCGTGTGTCTTTTACAGTTTAGTCCCTGCTTTTTACATATTTGCAGAAATCACCCAAATCGCTAAGAACGACATAAAATTGACTAAGTCATACGACTTGGAGGTGTTTGCCTATTTTTTGTGCAAACAAATTCCATTTATAACTCTGTTCTATATAAATCTCATTTATTTATAAAACTCCACTTTTATAAATTCTTTACTTTATTTTCGCAATATCACTTTTAAATCGTTTAACTTTATAGAAGCTCTTTTATAAATCAAATCTTCCCTTTCATGGCATTTTATGTTTTACTTGAAAGTCTATTCTTCTACAAAACACCATTTATAATTCCATTTATAATATATCATTTATAAATTCATTTATAATACTTATTAAACAATGTTTATAAATCTATTACTTCATTTATAAAATATTACTTTTATAAATCTTTTATATAACCCATTTTAGAAATATTTGTTTCAAACTATTTCTATCTTCTTTAAAACTATATTTCCTTTATAATAAAAGATCGACTTATTTATCAAGTTTTAAAATCTTTATAATATGTTCAAAAAATCTTTATTTAACATATTTCACAAACTATGAGTTCATAATAAAAAAATCATACCTTTTATTTTATTTAAAATAAACTCCTTCTTTTAATAATTCAAGAATAATTATTAAGAATAATTATTATTTTAAAATCATTTTAAAATCCTTTAAATAAAAATCTTAAAAAATCCTTTTACACTTTAAAAATCCTTTTAGTCAAAATCTTCACTTTACGGTATTTCAAAATACTAAAAATAAGGCCAAATGCTACTAGCACTAAATAAGAAAAATCATATTCATGTCATCAAATATGGCATCCAACAAATCATATGTCACAATAAATATGAAAACTAAAATCAACAATGGTGGAATCTTATTGAATCCCTCCAACCCGTCCCTCTGCATAATATACAATATATAATCATATAATATGGGTCATCCGCAACTGGGTAGATATATAAAAAGGTCATCCGCTCCAAGGGCCGGAATCAATCCAAACCAACCGATAAAATAGTAAATCTTCCAAAATATCAAGAAACATGCATAAATAAAAATATCCACACTTATATATAGATTATGTGGGCCATAGAGGTGAGTTTAACTCACCGAAATTCTAGTTATTGCCAAAGCGTTCTGATTTTAACTAAATCGAACAGGCGTTCGATTTTTCCTAAAATTTTACAACCTCTAAATTCCATGACTTAGTATTCGTCGATACGAACCACACGCGACTGACCGCGTTTGATTTGGATCTCGTATGAAAGAGTTATCACATTTATGAGATTTACAATTTAAATAATATAATTATTTTAATTACAATCATTACTCGTTAATCACCTTCGTAATCTACTCATTTAAGAGTACCCAAGATAATAAGAAGCAAAGCGTAAAACCTCTTGTCACACAACAGTCTGGTGTGAGCGATATATCGTCTCAAAATACTATAAAACTAATATATAGTAAATATGGTATACGGTATGAACAACCATACCCGACTTGTCCCTGCATTCAAAGAATTAACACATAAACACAATATATGATAAACTACCATCACAGGAGGAAGATATGGGATATAGGATATCACACAACACATTAAGCACCCAACCAACATATCATTCATCACACAGCCTCGCATCTCTCGCTCAAGTGCTTCAGATGTATGATAACTCTTTCATATGCTTAACTCATTACCCATGCAGATGGCAAAGGACAGGACACACGCAGACATCTGAACATATGGGTACACGTAGACAACCCAAGGTACACGCACACTACCCTGTCCTAACAATAAGAATCACAACCATAAAGTTATCCATCTATCCCTTAGCATACATACCCATGGTAGAACAATCCCATAGATGCTTAATTATTTCCTATGCAATTGGCCGAGGACTGGACATACGCAGATGTCCAAACACATGGGTACATGCAGACTACCTTGGGAACACGTAAACTACCCTGTTCTACTCACGAACACCATAACCTCATGTTCTACCCTACGAGCTATCATGTAGAACTCGTCCTTTCGGTCCATCACTAGATGATATGGTCACTCGCTATATCGATTCGTCAAAGTCAATGTACTTTGTTTGGTTGCCATCCTATAGTCATCCAAAAATGTGCCGGGGTCTTCCACCCTTACCCCAAGCCAACCCGCAAGACCTACAAGCAAAACCATGCCTTTTCACAAAGCCAACATCCTAAAGCTTCACCTTCTATTTCATTCGGCATCCCAACATAGCACTACCAGACCAAGCAACACCGAACAGGATTTCCTATTCGGCACCCACTAGCCAAACCAACAACCACCGAATAAAATTTCTTATTCGACTCCTCTGCTAGCCGCATCAATCACCTATCGAATGAAGTTTCTTGTTTGGTCTTGTCCTCTAGTCAAGCCAATCACCTACCAAACCACATTTCATATTCGGCATTCTCTTATAGTCGAACCAAAGACCTACCAAACCATCCTTCATGTTTGGCATCTTCCTATAGCCGAACTAACCACCTACCAGACATGTGCCGAGCCAATGCCTTCTCCAAAAGTCAACCATCAACTTCCCCAACATCAGATCAAGTCCTACCAAACCAAACCATATACCTCTTTCAGCACATAAACATTGCATCGGTTTCATCGCCACACTTTATGCTTTGACCTTTATGTATTTCCTATGCAACAATATAACTCCAAATGCCCTAGATTCAATCCGTCAAAGTCCATCTCCATGGTTCCTACCCCTAGTTCGCTCTAATGAGAGTTTTCAACCATGCAAGCACATAAACAAACAACATACCTACACCAAATAAAAAACATGTAAATCATACAATTTATCATAGCAATCATCATACAAGGTGATGCAACATAGCTTAACATCTGTCGAGGCAATCACATATCCAAATAATATGTTTAAAACATTAAAAATCCTTTTATTGAAATTTTTACTATAGGTTGGATTTTAAAACAGCATTAAAACTTAATTTTGACTTTAAAAATTAGATCCAATACATGTTAAACCTATATATATATATAGTAAGGTTAGAGATGAAAAACACTCACCAAAGACCAAAAAAGTAAAGATTTGCATGCCAATTGGGGCAAATCCAAGAATCAGTAGCAATGATACAATTTTTTCCTCCCTAGAATGTAGATTTGAAGATATATAGAGAATCTTCTTGCTAATCTAACCTTAATAAAGGATTTAGACTTGATTCTGGGGAGAAAAGAGCTGGTTTTGGGTAGAGAATGAGTTAATGGAGGCTTAGATCTATTTAAGAAGGTGTGAAAAAGATTTGAAGATGATGTTTCAACCATATAAGGTCTCCGAACTGAAATGGGTTGTGAGCTTGCCTCCGAACTCACTAGTTACACACTAAGCTGCTCCAAAAACTATCAATCTTCAAATAGCCATATAATCAAGCTAAAATGTCCAAATCGCTATTAGACCACTCTATACAAATGGAAACCATCATATTTCTCAATGGAAGTGGTCTCAGATGCTAATTAGCTTCTACCAAAAGTTTTAGCTGATACAAGTTTTTTGGTGTCAACTCGTCTAAAAAATTCTAAATATATGAAATGCCTCTAATAGGCATTTTCCAAAGTTATAAAGTCACATGACCTTATGTGAATTTAAAAATAATATTCAATAATCTTCCGACATGTAAAATATGTATAATACTACCTCGTAGTATATCACTTCTAAAATTGGTTCTGCTTAATATTTGTTAATATATGCAAAAATTATTAATAAGCTTTCTTCTTGGTCCTCTAGGAGATTACCTACTGCTGGTCGATCGGTTATAATAAAATCAATAGTAAATTCTATGTGCCTTTATATAACAACCCTGGTTTTGATGATTACTTGTAATATTAAATTATAATGGCGGTTATGATTTAATATTGTAAAATAAAACAGAATGGAGAATTAAAATGGTCTATTTAAATAAACAATGGGTTTTAAATGTGAAAATAAAGTTTTGAAACTTTATTTTGGACGTTTGTGTTAAAAATGAGCAAAATATGATTTTAATTTAAAGAAATGCAATAATTTTGATAACTGTTGCCAAGCATTTGATTTAAAATATGGTATATTATAAATAAAAAGGAGAAATTTGGGTTAAAAATAATTTTAGAATGAAGAAATGATGAAAATATGATTTTTATATTTTATTATACAAGAAATAAAATTTATGTAACTTTTGAAGCTAAAAACAGAGGTTTAAGTACTAATTGTGCAATTTGCGCATTTAAATTAAAATAAGAGTTTTATTAATGAAAATAAAATTTTAAAGCAAACTTGTCTTTTATTTTTGATATAAAATAATTTTTAGAACATAAAAATTGATTGTGTGATTTTATAGAAGTAAAAACATTTGCATAAATACATAGTATAACTTGTGTTTATTGGTGTATTAGTGAATTTAGTGTTAATTTCTTTTAGGTTAATTAATATGGATATTGGGTCTTAGCCCATTTAGAAATTTTAACCAGAAATTTGCGAAACATCCCTTTCTCATTTTATTGTACGTACAGTAAAACAGTTTCTTCCAGAAGCTAAGAGAAGTTGAGAAATCCACCTTCTTCTTCTCAAACAAAATTGCAAACTCCAATTTTTGTCAAATCTCTTGCGGCAATTAACAAATTAAAGTTAGCTTATTTAAGGTAATCTATCTCTAAATCTAAATAATTCATCAAATTCTGAATTTGAAGATGTTTGTTTGTTTGTAATTGAAATATTCTTCTTTGCATGTCTTTTTTCTTCTATTTTATAGGTTGTTAAAGCAAATTCCAAAGCAAAGTTCGCAACTTTCTTAAGTAAATTCATGCTTTCCCTTCGATTTGCAATGGTGAGTATCAAAACTCATAAATGCAAGATGAAGCCATGCTTCAAGCCAAAATCTAACCAAAAATAGCTTCAATATATTGATTTTATGTTCATGTTTTGTTTCTGTGAATACTGAGTTTGTGTGTCATATTGCACGTCATTTTCTCCCAACTCCGGCAACGAAATGCTGCCGGATTTTCTTCAGTTCATAACCTGTGTGCTGTAATATATGTATTCCAAATTTCATTGCAAAACATATTCGTTTTATGCCTAAAAATTGCACTGCAAAACCAATGCATAGCCTGGAAATCACCTGTACTCATTTTGTTGTGTTACTACAAACATGACATGAGTTCATGTTTGAGACAGCTTAACTTTTACATTTCTAGTCGGAATTCATCAATTCCTTTTTTTTGAAAGATAAAGTTTTCTACTGTTAGAATACCAAATTTCAGGTCATTTCGAACAATATAACTTATAGAAATATGTTGCCGAATTTTGATCCGGAGCATGTTTTTGCCCAGAGTTTTACAGTGAAAACAGTTTGGATTCAACTTTGAGACATCATAACTTTCTCATACTTCATTCAAATTGCATGATTCTTTTTTTGTCTAAAACATACATATTTCTACTATATGCACACTAATTTTTATCTCAGTCTGATGTCATTTGGTCATCTACTTTATGCCTGAAATTCATACACCATGGATTTTCAGGCCTGGGCACATTCTTGTTGAACTGTTACGAACATGGTCTGAGTCTATGTTTGGGACAGCGTTACTTTTTCATTTTATGTCGGAATTCATTGATTCTATTTCGGTTTGAAAGTTGAAGTTTTCTACTTTGTTCGCTCTAATTTTTAGTTCAATCAAAGGTCGTTTGGCTACCTGTTTTATGTCCTAAAATTGAACCCAGAGAAGATTTCAGACCGGGGTATTATTTTGCCTAAGCGTTTCATGTTCTTTTTCCCTCCATCTTTTTACTTTTATTTCATGTTTTTGTGATATTTCTGAAATATTCCGAGGGCTACGATATCAATAGGCTAGTTAAGTTTTGATTAATTTTAAATTCAAATTTGAATTGAATTTGAATTAAATTTGAATGATAGTTTTGAGTGATTTCTTTGATTTTGAGCACAGATTTTTTCAAACAATTTTGAAATAATTTTTAAAATAAATTATCATTTAAAATAATTACTATGTAATATTTTTAAATTATTTTAAGCTATAAAATCTATTTATTCTCTATAATAATAAAATTTTCAAATATTGTCTTTAAAATTGATTTCGAAAAATGGTTTTAAAAGCTTGTTTTCTCAAATAAATTATTTTATATATAAATACACGTTTTTGCACTATTTGAGTGAATGAGAAGGAGAACTAAATAGCTTGGTAAAGCATGTGGTATGAGACACGTATCGGTTAATACCTGACTTGTTCGTTTGATTGTTTTGACCTTCGGGTTGAGTTACCGATGAGATGAGGTAAATTTTTTACTGCTTTGAGTGTGAAATTTACTGGCGCTTAGTAAGCCGTTTAGTGCGAACGTGTGGTGTAGGAAGCACATTAACACTATTTGAGTTCATATTTGAGAGTTTGTGACACATTTGCCATTGCGGCGTACCAGTACTGGACCTTCGGGTCATTGCCTGCGACGTTTTCCATTGCGGAATATTTGTCTTCGAGATATTTGCCATTGCAGCGTATTTGCCGTTGCGGCGTATTTTCTGTTGTAGCGTATTTTCCGTTGCCGCGTATTTGTCATTTTGACATTTTGCCTTTGGGCGAGGTACCTATTAGAGATAATAGTACTTGCTAAGGCTTCGGCCACATGCACGTGCAAACACTTTTTAGATAGTTTCTGTGACTATTTTCCCTAATATATCGCCCCTTTTCGGAATTGGTCCTTTGAACCATGCAGTATATATTTGTGGTGATTAACTTTTGGGAATTTGAACTCTTGGAAGTTCTATTTTTGAGATTTGAATTGCCTACACTGGCGTTATATGAGATTTTTCTTTTGGCATTTACTTGTGATTTTATTTTCCTCTTTGGAGATATATTTGCCTTATGGCATGTTTGAGATAGGATATCTTTATACATGTTTTGGGATTACCAAGATGGTGGATTTAGGTTTTCCCCTAGACCATATTTGATGTGTTATGAATGTCGATGGTATGAGGTTAGTTACTTTTAGCGTTTTATGGGTCATTTTATCTCTTTTGAGATTATATGTTTGTGCAGTGATACCATATTATCGTTTGATGTAATCATACATTTTATTTGTCCCTTCTCACTCGAGAATATGATCACATTATCCTTATGCTTATATTATCGCTTATCCTTGTTAACCGATTTGTTTAGCTAGATTGATCCGTGTATTTTATACTCGGGTCAGACCGTGGTGTTTCAGGTTAGGTACATTTGGACTTAGCTTATTCTGCTTTCGCATGGAATCTATTCTACTAGCTCTTTTTGTTATAGCTTTTTGTGTATTCCTTTTTGGTTTGCTACTCTGATATGTATATTTTTTTGACTCTTGTTTGTATTGTGGTCGTCATACCACATGTGTGATGTTTCATTTTGTATACTCTGTGTTGTATCTGTATATGTATGTATATATGGGATTATCTACTATTCTGTGATGTGTTTTGCATTTAAGCTATTGTATTTTTTTCTAGTAGATCTTATAGCCACCTATGGCTTTGGGTTAGGAATTTATTGGATATGTCGATCCACTTGAGATTAAAAAAAATATGGCATTTGTCGACGTATTCAATAGATATTTAAGACAAGGCTATAGATGATCGCTCATATCCAGCCTTACAGTATTACCTAGTAATATTCTTTGTTAATGTGGGTCTCGGGGTGATGCACCACAGCTTGGCATCAGATCTGATTTTAGAACAAAATATGATAAACATAGAACAGAAACACATATTATGGTACATCAAAGTGTTATTCAGATGTTACAAATTCCTGAATCATCATGCCTTTGTTCTTTTGTGTCCTTTGGGGTAGATAGAATTTTGGAAATACATCTAGGAATGCATTTTAATTCCATAGTATTCCATATTTTAGTTAATGATATATACCATGTGAATAATCTTTATCTTATCTTAACTTTCAGCTAATGGCTGGAAGAGACAGAGGACGACTCGCAGATGCTGGGAAATCCAGCGGCTCGCATCCAGACATCGTTTATATGCTGCCGGTCAGTTTATAGAGTTATTTAGGAGCACCCATGCTCCAACTCCTACTCGAGCTTTTTCTCCACGCAAGTCTGTCATTGTGTGGTTGTGCAGTGATTTCTCTCATCTCAGAGGAAAGCCGTTCAAAGGCTTCGAGTATGTTCCAGAGGTCCAAGCTTGGATTCATACGTGCGAGCACATCTTCTCTCGTATGGATCTTTCTAACCATGACATAGTTCTTGTAGCATCTAGCCTATTGCAATAGCTTTCCCTTGATTGGTATGAGCTTCTTATAGCCGAGCTCGATGAGTCTATTCTTTCTTGGACTCAGTTTTAGAAACGATTCGAGCTCAAATTCGTTCCTAATCTGAGAAAGTTTTATTGGCCCGTCACTTCCTTGAGTTGAAGCAAGGGAAGTCCTCCGTCTTGAGTATGTTTCATCATTTGTGGCCTTATCTAAGTATGGTCTTGAATACATTAGCACCTCTTATAAGAAGAATCTAAAGTTTGTCTCTGGTAAGAAGTATTTGAAGAAGTCTTTGATGCTCCTGCTCAAGCTTTCTTTTGAGGAGTTGGTTGACTCGGGGCTTTATCTCAAAGCCGTCAAGAAGGACTGTGATAGTGGTGATGAGGCTGAGGTTCGCAAGAATCCCAATAAGAAGAAGTTCCTGTTTCATAAGCCAAAGTTTTTCCCTCCAAGAAGAGGAAGCCCATTGGATCTAGTCCCAGCTCTAAGCCTAGTGGAGCACCTCTTACTCGGAAGGGGTGTTTCAATTGTGATTCTCCTAACCATATGATTCAAGATTGCCCTAAGCCTCTCTTCTGCCACTATTGCAAGAAGGAAGGCCATCGTATTTTCACTTGTCCTATTGCGCCGAATAATTCTAAATTTGGCAAGCTGAATGTAGTGGATGCTTCTGGAGGTTCTTCTCAACTCAGAGGTACTTCTCCTTCTATTCTTGAAGAATCATTGTTGTTCCATGATCGTTCAATTCGAGTCCTTTTCGATACGGGTGTGTGGCATTCATTCGTATCAAAGAAGCTATTCGATGATTTGTCTTTGAATGTTTCTTATATGGTTACTTCATTAAGGATTGCAAATCCTATCGAGGGATCCATAACCCTTAGCATGCTTTGTGATGATGCTGAGATTGTTTTATGTGGCTTTTATTTTCATGCGAGTCTGAACGTTATTTATTATTTGGGATTTGATATGATTTTAGGTATGGACTGGCTAGTGCGATACGATGCCAGGATTATTTGTTCTGAGAGAATTTCATATTTTCGACATCTAGATTCGTATACTCAACTTTCACTTGTTCTTCGGAATGTGGATAATTCTGAAACATCTTTATTTTCTCTCGACCCATGAGATGATGATGACATATCTCATATTCCTATCGTTTGTGATTTCTCTGATGGATTTGAGCCTGTTTAAGGTTTGCCATCCAAGCGGGCGATTGAGTTCCACATTGATCTCGTTCTAGGCGCACAGCCATTTGGTCGTCCTCCCACGAGGATGTCTACAAAGGAAAATGAGGAACTCAAGAAGCAGCTTTTAGAACTTGAGTCGAAGAAGTTGATTCAGTCTAGTTTTTCACCGTGAGGTGCCGCAATCATCTTCGTGAAGAAGTCCGATGGAACTCTTTGGCTTTGCATCGACTATCACAAGCTTAACGAGTTAACCATCAAGTATAGGTATCCATTACCTAGGATCGACCATATGTTTGATCAATTGAGTGGCACTAAAGTCTTCTCTCAACTTAACCTTGCCATTAGTTTTCATCAGCTCTAAGTCGTGGAAGATAGCATACCTCTTACAGCTTTCCACACTCGATATGGATCTTACGAGTAGCTCGTCATGCTTTCTTTGTTTATCTTATGAACCGAGTATTTCGCCAATATCTCGATAAGTTCATCCTTGTGTTCATCGATGACATCCATGTTTATTCAAAGTCTAAAGCTGAGCATGCTAATCACTTGAGAATTTTCTTGAGTACTCTTCATCGCCATCAGCTTGAAGCCAAATTCTATAAGTGCCATTTCTGGGAGAATAAGGTTAAGTTCTTATGCCACTTTGTTTCTTCCAAAGGCATTTTGGTCGATCCTTTGAAGATCGAATCCATCCAGAATTGGAAGAGACCTAAGAATGTTCATGAGATTCGTAGCTTCCTTGGATTGGCGGGTTATTATTGCTGGTTCATTAAGGATTTTCTCGTATTGTGCTTCCTCTCACCAGCCTTACTTGGAAAGGCATTCAATTTATTTGGTCCGATAAGTGTGAAGCTTCTTTTCAATAGTTGAAGGAGCTTCTCACTAATGCTCTTATTCTAGTGGTTCCCGAAGGAAATCAAGATCTTGTTGTCTATACCGATGCTAGTAGATGTGGCATCGGTGCCATGCTTATGCAGAAGGATCGGGTAATTGCGTATGCTTCTAGGCAACTGTGGCCGAATGAAGTACGCTATGCCACTCATGAACTCGAGTTAGCTGCCACTGTCTTCGCCTTGAGGATTTGGCGACACTATTTATTAGGTGAGCACTTCATTCTCTATACTGATCACAAGTCCTTAAAATATCTGTTCACTCAAAAGGAGCTCAATATGAGGCAATAGCATTGGCTCGAGTTCCTTGCCTCATATGACTTCAATATTCAGTATACACCTGGTAAGGGTAATCGTGTTGCTGATGCGCTTAGTCGTAAACATTCGGCTGTTGTTTCTATGATGCTAGCCAGTGGGATGTTCTAGAGACCTTATCTCTTTGTGATATCCATGATCGAGCTCCATCTTGTGATTCTCCAATTTTATTATTTAGTTTGGAAGCTCAACCCAGCTTATTGGATCATATTGCCGATGCTCAATGGTGTGATCCCGATCTTGTGCACCTTATTCAGATTTGCTACTCTAAGTCCCATGATGTGGAGTTGTAGGATTTCAATATTGATTCTCACGGGTGTCTTCGCAAGAAGAACCGTCTTGTTGTGCCTTCTAATTCTGCATTTAGGCATGACATTCTCGATGATTGTCATGGTTCTAAGTATACTATTCATCCTGGCGGTAGTAAGATATATGCCAATATGCATCGCCTTTATTATTAGAAAGGAATGAAGCACGATGTGGTGAGTTATGTGAGTAATTGCATGACTTGTCAACGTATCAAAGCCGAACGTCAGCGCCCTTCTAGTCTCCTTCAACCTCTAGAGATCCCATTATGGAAATGGGATTAGATTTTAATGGATTTCATTGACGGCCTACCTCGTTCGAGATAGGGCCATTCTAGCATTTGGATTATTGTTGACCGCCTCACCAAATCAGCTTATTTCATTCCAATTAAGTCTAATTGGAGTGCTTCTCATTTGGCCACGTTATATATCAAGGAAATTGTGAGACTTTACGGTGTTCATAGTTCAATTGTTTGTGACCGTGACCCATTATTAATGAGTCATTTCTGGCAGAGTCTTAAGGAAGCTTTGGAAACAAAGCTTAATTTCAACACAGCATATCGTCCGCAGTTTGATGGACAGACTGAACGGGTGAATCGTATTCTCGAGGATCTTCTTTGTGCTTGCATTCTAGATTTCGATGGTAGTTGGGAGGATCGCCTACCTCTTGTGGAATTCTCCTACAACAATAGTTTTCAGTCCATCATTGGTATGGCTCCTTTTGAAGCCTTATATGGAAGGCCATGTCAATCATCTTCATGTTGGTTGGAATCCGGAGAGAAGCTTATTCTAGGCCCTGATTCTATTCGTGATTCTTCTGAGAAGATTATCTTATTCGACAGAGAATAAAAGAGGCACAAAACAGCTAGAAATCCTACGCGGATAACCGTAGGAAGCCTCTCGAGTTCTCTATTGGTGATCTCGTCTTTATTCATGTTTCTCCTTTGAAGGGGGTTATGCGTTTTAGTACGACTAGGAAATTGGCTCCTCGCTTTATAGGACCATTTCCTACTACTGAACGTATTGGCCCTGTGGCTTGTAGATTTTCACTTCCAGCTCATCTATCTGGCATTCACGACGTCTTTCACGTCTCTCAGCTTCAAAAGTGTCTTCGAGAGTCGAATTCTATTATCGATTCTCTGATTTACAAGAGCTTGATATCTCACCAGACTTATCTATCAAGTATCAACCTATTTGTGTTCTCACTTCAGAGATGAGATACGTTCGAAATAAAGACATCCCGCTCGTGAAGGTTCAATGGTCTACTAATCCCAACGACTGTACTTGGGAAACCAGTGAATCTATCGAGCAATCATAACTGGATTCCTATCTTCTCATGACACTTATGAGAATTTCTAGACTCAAGCTATTTATTTTCTTTGCTTGATGAAGTAAATTGTGTAGAATATAAACTCTTCTCTAGAAATTGCGAGGACACAATTTTGTTAAGGGGGGAGTCTGTAACAACCCTAGTTTTGATGATTACCTGTAATATTAAATTATAACGGTGGTTATAATTTAATATTGTAAAATAAAATAGATTAGAGAATTAGAATGGTTTATTTAAATAAAAAATGGGTTTAAAATGTGAAAATAAAGTTTTGAAACTTTATTTTGGATATTTGTGTTAAAATGAGCAAAACATCATTTTAATTTAAAAAAATGCAATAATTTTGATAAATATTGCCAAATATTTTTTTAATATATTTTTAAAAGAAGCACTTGATTTAAAATGTGGTATATTATAAATAAAAAGGAGAATTTTGGGTTAAAAATAATTTTAGAATGAAGAAATGATGAAAATATGATTTGTTATATTTTATTACACAAGAAATAAATTTTATGTAATCTTTGAAGCTAAAAATGGAGTTTTAAGAACTAATTGTGCAATTTGTGCATTTAAATTAAAATAAGATTTTTATTAATGAAAATAAAATTTTAAAGCAAACTTGTCTTCGATTTTGATATAAAGTAATTTTTAGAACATAAAAATTGATTGTGTGATTTTATAGAAGTAAAAACATTTTCATAAATACATAGTATGACTCGTGTATATTAGTGTATCAGTGAATTTAATGTTAATTTTTTTAGGTTAATTAGTATGGATATTGGGTCTTAACCCATTTAGAAAACTTAACCTGAAATTTGAGAAACATCTCTTTCCTATTTTGTTGTGTGTACAACAAAATAATTTCTTCCAGAGGCTAAGAGAAATTGAGAAACCTACCTTCTTCTTCTCAAACAAAATTGCAAACTCCAATCTTTATCAAATCTCTTGTTGTAATTAACAAATTAAAGTTGGTTTATTTCAGGTAATCTATCTCTAAACCTAAATACTTTATCAAATTACAAATTTTAAGTTGTTTGTTTGTTTGTAATTGAGATATTCTTCTTTGCACGCCTTTGTTCTTCTATTTTATAGGTTGTAGAAGCAAATTCCAACCCAAAGCTCGCAACTTTCTTAAGTTAATTCAACTTTTCTCTTCGACTTGCAAAGGTAAGTATCAAAACTCATAAATGCTAGCTGAAGCCATGTTTCTAAATGCCAAAATCTAACCATAAATAGCTTCAATATATTGATTTTATATTTTTGTTTTGTTTCTGTGAAAACTGAGTTCGTATGTCACTTTGCACGTCATTTTCTCCCAATTACGGCAATTATGCTGCCAGATTTTTTTCAGTCGATAGTTTGTGTGTTGTAGTATACGTATGTCAAATTTAATTGCAAAACATATTTGTTTGATGCCTGAAAACTGCACTATAATACCAATGCACAGCCTGGAAATCACGTGTACACATTTTGTTGTGTTGCTGCAATTATGGCCTGAGTCCATGTTTGAGACAACATAACTTTTACATTTTCAGTTGGAATTCATCGATTCTTTTTCATTTAAAAGATAAAGTTTTCTAGTGTAAATGTACCAAATTTTAGGTCATTTCGACTTATATAGCTCATAGAAATATGCTGCCGAACTTTGATCTGGAGCATATTTTTGCCCAGAGTTTTACAGTGAAAACACTGCCTGGGTTCAACTTTGAGACTTCATAACATTTTCATACTTTATACAAATTACATGATTCTTTTTTTGTTTGAAAGACAAAGTGTTTTACTATATGTATATAAATTTTGCTCTCAATCCGATGTAATTTACGCTTGAAAGTTGAACCCAGAATGGATTTTCAGGACTGGGCACATTCTTGTTGAATTGTTACAAACATGGTCTGAGTCCATGTTTGAGACAGTCTAACCTTTTCATTTTCTATCAAAATTCATTGATTCTTTTTCATTTGAAAGATGAAGTATTCTACTTTGTGCACACAAATTTTAAATTTAACCAAAGGTCGTTTGGTCATCTGTTTTATGTCCGAAATTTGAACCTAGAGAAGATTTCAGACCCGGGTATTATTTTGCCTAAGCGTCTTTATGTTTTTTTTCCGTCCTACTTTTGACTTTTACTTCATATTTTTGTGATATTACCGAAATGTTTTGAGGGCTATGATGCTTATCAATAGGCTACCAAGTTTTGATGAATTTAAAATTCAAATTTGAATTGAATTTGAATGACAGTTTAGAGTGATTTCTTTTATTTCGAGCATGGATTTTTTCAAACAATTTTGAAATAATTTTTAAAATAAATTGGCATTTAAAATAATTATTGTGTAATATTTTTAAATTATTTTAAGCTACAAAATCAATTTGTTCTCTATAATATGGAAATATTAAAATACCGTCTCCAAAATTGATTTCGAAAAATGGTTTTAAAAACTTGTTTTCTCAAAGAAATTGTTTTATATATAAATACATGTTTTCGCACAATTTGAGCAAATGGGAATAAGAATTAAACTTTTTGGTAAAACACCTGGTATGAGACACGTGCGTTCATCTTATCGGTTAATTCCCAACTTGTCCATTGGATCGTTTTGACCTTCGGGCCGAGTTTACCGATTTGATGAGGTAAACCTTTTACTGCTTAGAGTGTGAAATTTACTGACGGTTAGTAAACTGTTTAGTGTGAACGTGTGGTATGGGCCGCACCTTAACACTATTCGAGTTCCTATTCGAGGGTTTGTGACACATTTGCCATTGCGGCGTGCCAGTACTGGACCTTCAGGTCATTGCCATTGCGGCATTTGCCATTGCAGCGTTTGCCATTGCGGCGTATTTGTCTTCGAGACAGTTGCCATTGCTGCGTATTTTCCATTGCGGCGTATTTGCATTGCGATGTATTTGTCATTGTGGCATTTTGCCTTCGAGCGAGATACCTGTTCGAGATAACAATACTCGGCAAGGCTTCGGCGTATTTGTCATTATGGCATTTTGCCTTCGGGCGAGGTACCTATTCGAGATAACAATACTTGGCAAGGCTTCGGCCACATGCACGTGAAAACACTTTTGAGATGGTTTCTTTGATTATTTTCCCTAGTGTATTATCCCTTTTAGGAATTGGTCCTTTGAACCATTCGGTATATATTTGTGGCGATTAACTTTTGGGAATTTGAACTCTTGTAAATTCTATTTTTGAGATTTGAATTGCCTACACTGGCGTTATATGAGATTTTTCTTTTGGTGTTTACTTGAGATTTTATTCTCCTTTTTGGAGATATATTTTCCTTATGCCGTGTTTGAGATGGGATCTCTTAATGCATATTTTCGGTTTGCCAAGATGGTAGATTTAGGTTTTCCCCTAAACCATGTGTTATGAATGTCGATATTATGAGGTTCGCTCCTTTTAGCGTTTTATGAGTCATTTTATCTCTTTTGTGATTATATGTTTGTGTAGTGATACCATATTATCACATGATGTAGTCATACATGTTTTCTCACTCAAGAATATTATCACGTTATCCTTATGCTCATATTATCTCTTATCCTTATTAACTGATTTGTTTAGCTAGACTGACCCGTGTATTTTATACTCAGGTCAGACCGATGTGTTTCAGGTTAGGTATATTTGGACTTGGCATATTCTACTTACGCATGGACTCTATTCTGCTAGCTCTTTTTGTTATAGCCTTTTGTGTAGTCCTTTTTGGTTTGCTACGCTGATATGTATATTCTTTTGACTTGTATTTGTATTGTGGTCATCGTACCACATATGTGATGTATCATTTTGTATACTCTGTGATGTATTTGTATATGTGTGTTTATATAGTGTTATCTACTGTTCTGTGATGTATTTTACATTTGAGTTATTGTATTTTATCCCGATAGATCCTATAGCCACCTATGGCTTTGTGTTAAGTATTTATTGGATATGTCGATCCACTTGAGATAAAAAAGGCATTTGTCGACGTATTCAATAGATATTTATGACAAGGCTATAGATGGTCGCGCCTATCCTGGCCTAATCTCTACATTAGCAGACAGTATTACCTAGAAATACTCTTTGTTAATATGTGTCTCGGGATGCGGCGTCACACTTTATTATGCTAGATTGTACATGCTTCCTAATAAGCTTATTTACAGTACATTCCGGTTTAAATTATTATTTTTGGCATGCAAATTCTTATTCAATAAACTTATTCCTATTACATTCAGCAAATTGGCCATTCCTGCTGACAGTGGAGGCCTCGACATTATGAACATTAAAAGTTGTAATTTTGCTACCATTTCCACTCATATTAACAATCTGATGCAATTTGGCACTCTTGGACGTTATATAATCTAATTAAAAAGCAATACTTCTGGACTATGCCTATTTGTAGTGACTGCAGTTGGTATTAGAGAAATATTTTGAAAGCTAGGTCTGTTTTTCTTCCTATGGTTCAATTCTACATCTCTCTTTTCACTTATTCTCATTTTTGGAACTCTCTATGGGTTTCCCCTGGCACCTTTTATCTAATCTGATCCTATATAACTTGAGAATGTTGACTGGTATACATAGCAATGCTTCTGTTGGCTCCTCCGTGAATGATGATAGGTCACTCTAACCCATGCTAGTTCTCAAATCATTAGACAACTTTGTTCTTTTGTCAAAAATAATGTTTACAAAGCCAACATAGATGGAATTTGATGGTTGGGTAACCACTCTATTGTTGCTGTTTACAACCATATTTTTGGTTATGATTAGGATGCTACATTCCTTTGGTGCTTTAGGATTTAGAGTTCTAATTCTAAGCCCAAGGAAAATTTATTACCATGGAAGGGTATCTCTAATGCCATGCTCACTCTGGAGAATCTTTATATTAGAGGAGTAATTCAAAATGGTTCTAATGTTTTTGCTAAGGCCCCATGGAAAGTTATGTTCATCTGTATTTTGAATGCCCTACATATATAAATTATGGCGCACTGTTTTACAGCATTTCAATCTTCATGTTCCCTCTATTTTCTCTCGAATTAAGTGGTATACTATATTTAAAGCTACCCGTTGGATGACTAGAAATGGAAATTGCCTAATCAAAATGCTAAAGAGTATGGTTTATGTTGTTTGGGAAGAGAGGAACGCCGTCATATTTCATGGTGTTCGCAAGCCATTACCATTGTTCATATCTTGTATTCTACATATTTATTTAAACCCTAATAGAATCCCTACTAAATCAATTTGATTTATCAGGTATTCGTTATTAAGGTTTGTTTACGTTGCGCTTTTTGACCTTTTTTCAATGTGCATTGGCTATTTCAAGGCTTTGCCCTTCTATATGGATGTTGTGTGTTCTTTTTATGTTTTCTCATGTACGTACCCTATTTTTTCTAATAAATCTAGTAGGGATCAAGTTAACCCTGCTAGCTCGACTAAAGTATGGGTCATTACATTCTTCCCTATTTAGGATTTTTTCCCTTGAAATTCCCAACACAAGCAAGGTAAAGTCAACCAAAGCTACCCCACATGCCTATCATCCACGAGCAAATATGTCAAACATCAAACATGCACACAAAAGTAATAAATGATATCTATATATATCTTAGCATGTTGGGTAATAAAATACACTATATGATATCAAAAGTGAAAGCAAATGCGATAAATAGAAATCTCGCCAAGTAAAGAGCTCCGGATAAGCGGTTCTCATGCTCTACTCGGTATCTTAAGTATAATCGTATCCACTCTCACTTTACTAAACCTTCACCATCTCTACCGTCTTCCTCCTAAGTTATCATGTCCAATGATGCGAATAGGCCTACGAGGTCTCGATGCTTCTGGTTTGATCTCGATATCATCAAGGTGATTTGGTCGAACTATCATACCTGAGTCATGCACAAAATTTCGTAAATGAGAGATATGGAACATGTTTTGCACGCCCCCATCTTTTGAGGTAAGTCGACTCTGAAAGCCAAGTTCCCAATCCTTTCAAGTATCAAAAAAGAACCAACAAACCTTGGTGCCAACTTTCCCTTAGTACAGAATTGAAAAACATTTTTCAAAGGAGAGATCTTAATGAATACCATATCGCTGATGGGGAACTCCAAATCATGTCTCCTTCTGTCTGTCCAGAGCAGCTTTCATTCGTTGTCTAATGATCTCAATGTTCTCCAAAGTCTCACTAATCATGTCTGACCTAGATATCAGTTTCTCTCTCGCTTCCCACCTACATGAAGGAGTGTTGCATGATCAGTCATATAATGCCTCAAATGGTGATATATCGATGCTAGACTGATAACTACTGTTGCGTGCAAACTGTACTAAATGCAAATGATCATCCCATAAACCATCAAATTCAAGAATGCAAGCCTACAAGTGATACTTTAGAATATGATTCACCCTCTTAATCCACCCATCAGTGTGTGAGCGATAAGGTGTACCGAGATGCAAGCAACACATCTAATTTTACTCTAACATTATTTATGGTATTTAATTGGATAGATTAAATATAATAATATAATTGATTAAGGAGAATGAGAAATGGTTATTAATAAAGTCATGCCTTAATAAATTAAGTAATGAGATTGTTTTGGAAAACTTAACATATAAGAGAATATGTGAGAATGGAAAAATAGGTAGATCCATCATGTAAACCATAAACCCTCTCCCCCTTATATCATTCTCATTTTGCATAACATCAAACAAAAGGTGATAAGATCAGTCGTAAACAGGGGAAAAGAGGGACGAAATCAAGGGAACTCAAGGAAGAAATTAAGGGAAACTAAAGCAATATCAAATCTGAACTCCAACAACAAATCTAAGTTGAATACTACATGAACCATCTATATTTTCTTGTTCTTCAATTCGACTATGGGTAATTTCCGAATTATTTTGATGATTTTTACCAATTTATGGTTTTTTAATCATTGTTTGGAAAGAATAATGATTTGTAGAATTTTTTTTGAGATTATTCGAACGGGTTTTAAGGGTGAAACCTAATTTTATATCTTAAATACTTTGACTTTCTGGTGTGTTATATAAAACATTAATCTGGAGATGGGTTTTTAATTTCATAATTTTCAATGTTATATTAAATATTTTATGAATTTCCTAAGGAGAAAATAGTATTATTTCAGGTTATAAGTAGTTAAAATAATTAAATATAGTTTTTTGGCTTTGAAATTTTTATACTACAAAGATGGTCATAATTATGAATGTTTGTATTTTTAGCTATTTTTTCCAAGTGATTATGAACTATGGTGAATTTAATATGCTAGAGAAGCATTTTAATTATTAATGAACTAATACTATTAATTAATTAAGTTGAAAAATGTTTAGGAAAATGTAAAAATGATGTGTGGTAGTTTTTCTCAAAAAGAAATTGTTAAAGTATAGTATTATCCAATAGAAATTGGTCAAGAATTAGGATTTGGTGAAAAGTAATTCCTTTTGTAGTAATAAATTAGTTTTCATGATAATTATGATAATGCCATGTTGCATGTATCATCGCCGAGCCTAAGGCAGCATCGCTTCTACAAATGTCGATGTCGATAAGTGGGGAAGCTTATGGTAACTACTTAGCTTGTTATGGAGTGATCCAAATCATGTCGAAGTCGACAATGGCGGAAACTTATGTTTGGTGGCATCGCAATCTCGTGATTCATCCAAATGTTTAAAAATTTAACGTCATGGTCATTGATGCAGTTTGTCTTCTCCCTTATTTTAATTGACGCCACATATTATTACTTTGAATGCTTTTGACATCCATTATATAAAAGGCAGCGACGCCGCCTATTTAAATTTTGACTCTACATACTAAGCGGCATAGTAGCTGAAGTATTTAAGTGTGCTATTATAATGATGTTGCTCGCCCTGATGTCGCCGTTCATCAATGTTGGCGACTTTATACTTGTTTGCCAACGACGCCGCACGACATTGACGCCGCATTTCTTTAGTCAATGTCGGTTAGGTTATATTTTGTATAAACTTCATATAAGTTTTACAGGTGGAATTTCCTATGTTTTAAATGGTGGATAGGCTACATCATAAGTAAGTGGACGATTGTTCTAGCATAGAGTTTTCTACTTGAAAGAGTTTAACATATTTTTTTCAACCTTGGATAGAGGATGGCATTGTTCTAATGCCAAAAGTATACTACGTTGTACTAATGAATGGCGGTGAGACATATGGTTATCGACTTCGACTTTAATCATAGGTGGTACTAATGTGTTTCTTTTATTAAGTTCGACTCATTGGTGGCACAGATGTGTTTCGTTTACTATATCGACATTGTTCATTGGAGCTATCAATGTGTAGTAATATCAACATGATATATGTTTAATGACCTTGACTTTAATCCTTAGGGATACCAATGTATTTTATTTTGAGATGTTATAAATCTAAAGGGAAAACGGCCTAACTATGGACACCAATAGGCATGGGTTCAACATGTAAGCTAAAATTGGATTAAATTGATAAGTAACGGGTTCATAATAATCCTAGGAAAACTACGAGATATGAGATGGATAGTCCACATCATGCCAGAGATAACATTCTCTAAATGGTTAATGAAGTTTTCACATTAATCCTAGGAATACTATGAAATATGTGATGCATGGTCTACATCATTTTAAATATATGAAGATGGGTAGTCCATATGGGAGGGGATAGATAATCCACAAAAATGTTTATATGTGAGACGGATATTTAACATAACTTTGACAATGAAACCATGTGTGATGGGTAGTCCATATGGTAGGAGATGGGTAATCCAAGTAATCATATATGAGATGGGTAGTTAACATAAGTATAAGATGAATAACTAATAAATATTTAGATGGGTAGCCTAATAAAGTGGGATGGATAATCCAGTATATGTTGCGTAGCTACAGATAATTGTTAATGCTCTAATGATATGGATGCATGAGCACAATATATGGTTAATATGTTTTGGTTAAGGTATTAGTAAGGAAGAAACCCATTCCGGCGTGGTTTCACTAGATATCTATTTGGATTGAGATGGTAGGTTATTATTCACACCAGACTTTTTGTATGACCCGAAGTTATTATTTTTCCCCTTAAACTCTCGGGTGCTCATTTGAGTAGGTCGGGAGTAAGGGTTTTCAAGTTTCTAGTTAGATGAATAAGCTTCCGTAGACGTGCAAGAGGCAGTCTAGCTATTTAAGAGTACCTATCTAATCCACTATGTTATTTAATTTTGTCTGTATGGATATAACGTCAAGTTATATAATTGCCAAGCATTAGACTCTGATCAACCAAGGAGGCATCTTCATATGTCTCTCTTGGAATGTTTTATAATAATTATAATTTCATTGAATGTGGGTTTGCAAATGAGATTATGTAATGAATATGAAATGTCATTTCTGAAATGAGATGTGAAAATTTGTTATGAAAAGTTGTGTTTAATATTTTTCATATTCATGTGCTTCTTATTATTGATATGTTTAACATTGCCACATTTTATCACTGGAATTTAATACCGTGGAGGACTGCAACATCTGTGGCGCTTAGTTTTAGGCCTCAAAATAGGAGGATGTTACAATGCGGCTTTATCTCCAATGCCTCTTGTAAGCTCTTCCAAAATCGCTAGTGAAAAAGGATCTTAGTTGCTCACAATGCTCTTTGGCACACTATGGTGTTGAATATGCGCTTATATGATTTTTGCTTGATGATAATAAACATATATATATATATATATTCATTTAAATGTATTTGGTAATGTACTATTTTGTTTTTCATAGATTAAATAAATATTTGTTGAATAAAATAAATTACACAGCATTTGAATTCAAAGAGAAATTTTATTCAAACAAATATTTGTTACAATCTTGAATAGTACAAATTCAAGCTCTCACTATACGTATACAATTTTGATTTTACAATACATCACAATTCAGTTTACATAAATTCCTAACTACATATCACTCACACTCGTATTTTATCTTCAACTTCATTCCAGGTAGAATCCGACATCTGAGAAATCTGCAAAAATATTCACTAACGCAGTAAAATTGAAAAAGAAATATTTTGAAGTATAAAGTGAAATATGATTTTTGAAAATATGATTTGCCTCAGTTATTTGGGTTGTTCGTCATCATTCACATTTGAATTCATCATACACGAACAATATGACATGCACAGTGTATCACTGTACATGCCACAAGGCCGTGCATATCAATATACACTTGATAATGCTACAGGGACAGGTGAGCACAGGTCAAACCCAAATGAAAAGCCGGGTTCAACTCAAGTGCAATATATTTAAAATCACGACACGAGCACAAGGTCAAAACCGAGTTTTGAAACTGGATTTAACTCAAGTGAAATTTCAAAAAATCAACATGAAGTAAATCAAGACCAGTGATGGCAAGCAATGGCCAGGCTACAAGATATCATAAGTCAGACCAACAACAACATGGACTGCAACAATCAAGTAAATGCAGAGAATAGTGCAATCATGAAGTATGCAAGCTCGACTAACAGGTTCAACCTCTTCATTAAACAACTCCAGACCAAAAGCTACATGAAACAAACCCAAATGAAGATAACCTAATCAACAGTGCACAAGAAAACCAGTTCAGCAATCATGCACAGACGCATTCAAGAAACAACAACATGTCCAGTTACAACAAAGACCAAGTGCACGACTAAAGTAACATGAATGCAACAGAAAACAACAGAGCATCAAAGCACATGTATGCAGACCGCTGCCAACAATGACCAGACAACAAGTAAAGCGCATCAAGTATGCTCAAGTCCAAATGCATCAGGTTGAAAAATTTCAAAGCCCAAGTATAGAATATAACAATGCAAACATGAAGTGAATGCAATAACAGCAAATACCACAATATCAAGTTCAAGTCAAAGAGAAACAAAAGAAGCACAATGACAATTTGGAGTATGATATGCAAAACTCTAGTGTAAAGTGCAGACTTGATGAGCTAATATACAAGTGAAGATAACAAGTGCACCAACATTTACAACATACAAACAAGCACACGAGCTAATGAAGACTGTATCATGATACAAGACCAGAGAACTGCAAAAGTCAACCAAGCTACTAATGAATGGAACTCGAGCTCCAGACCACATACAAGTCCAGAACTCAATGACTGAAACAACTCAACAAAGTAATGGCAACAATCTCAATGAATTGGATGAACAAGACCACCAAGTACAACAGTCTAGTATCATGTCAATAACACAAGTGATACAATGTCAATGCAGACACAAAACAAAATCAATAAATGATAGAGACGATAACCACTTCACCAAAGTCAAAGCATATTCAAGTTGAAGCCGTGCAAGTCCAGAATGACACAAATACAGGCAGTAAAGAATCTCAAGTCAAGGCCGCAGAGGTACAGGAAAATTCATGAAACCAAAAAATTCACGTAATCAAAAAATGGCTGAAGTAAACACGATGAGTGAAGACAGATTTGAACTCACAAATCAACATCGAAGTTGATCAAGTAAAAGATCAAGTTAGTCAAAACCGAAGTCACTGTAAAATCACCACAGAACAAGTCAAATTGGAAACCGTGATAGCAAAGGCATTTGACCGAGTTAAAAATCAAAGCCGTGGGACGCAAGTGTCAGAATATACGAAATTGAAAAGTCAATCAAATCATCAACTTCAACAAATATCGATCGGTAGAGAAAATATTTTGACGAATTCAAATAAGTAATATACGACGTAAATTTAGAAGGTCGAATCATATAAATAGGAATCAACATCATTGGCAATAACCATCGATCGAGTTCAAGCATTAAAACCCCAATCGTCATCATCGGCAATTTTAAAAGCATCAGAATTCAAGCAAGCATCAAACCAGAAAACAAAAGGAAGAAAGTACATACCGAAATTGTGTACGAACTCGATCCAAATTGAAGAGCCGAGAGCTAATCAGAGAAACGAGCTAATCAGAGAAACGAGCTAAGCAAAAGCAGCGACTTCAATAATTTGAAAGCCCTAATTTAAGAGCACGGGATCGAAGGGACGAAGCCCTAAATTTGCAAAGCCCTAAATCAAAGCCTCCATTCTCAAGATAAAGGAACGGCTGACATAATAAAAGAAAAAGGGGAAAGGGCCGGTGAATTTACTCTACTATAATTCATCTTGGGCCGGCCTTCTTTTTTTTTTTAGAGCTTTCTTTTTATAGAGGGTTTATTTATTTTAAATTAGGGTTGTTTTTATTTTAGATTGTTTTTAATTCGTATTTTCTTTTCAAACCGCAGTATTTGCTAGTCGTGTGACTAGGGGACAAGCTATGTGGCGTTGCTTGAGAATTCGCAACTCAGTGGCTGAATTGTGCAGGGTTTTGAGCGTAGAGTTAGGTTAGTCAGTAGAGGGTGTCGTGAGTTTACGTGTGTAAGCGTGTGACTATCTAATTTCTAGTAGAAACCTTGGGGGCAGCAGGTAGGCAGGGTTTTGCCGAAGCTGGATAAATTCTGTGTCGTTCTATCTCTGCATTTTATTATTCTGTGCTGCTATTAATCTGTGATCTGTGTTGAAATAATTTTATAAGCTTTCGCAATTAATTTTTATAATTAATACTATCACCCTATTCACCCCTCTCTAGGGTGAAATCGATCCTACAAGTGGTACCAGAGCTAGGAATAGAAGTCAACTTTTGTTTTGAAAATTCATTTTTCAAAAATTAGTTTTTGTTTAAAAGTTTGAATTTTTAAAATGCCTTCTTTTAATAACGCTTTTGCTGAGAGTCTGTCCATAGTTAGACCACCAATGTTCAATGGTGAATATTCTTATTGGAAAAATAGAATGAAATTTTTTCTGAAAACCATTGATGCTTGGAACATTGTTGAGACAGGATATAGAGCACCATCTATAATTGTAGATAATCAGGAAATAGATAAACCGATGGATCAATGGACAGAACTAGAAAATAAATTACAAAATGCTAATGCTGGAGCTATGAATTCTATTATCTGTTCATTGGATCAATTTGAATTTAATCGTGTCTCACATTGTCTAACTGCACAGGAAATATGGCACACACTAGAAGTGTCTCGCGATGGAACATCTCAAGTTAAAGAATCTCACCTTGCCATGCTAAGCAGCGAATACAAGAATTTCACAATGGCAAAAGAAGAAAATGTCAAAGAGATGCATGGACGACTTTTCAAAATCGTATACAAATCAAAAGCTCTTGGAAAACCATATACAGAGTTGGAGATAGTCCGAAAAATCCTCAGAGTCCTTCCACGAAGTTTTGAAGCCAAAGTGACTGCCATTCAAGAATCAAAAGATTTGAAACAAATGAAAGTCGAAGAACTCATCGGAAATCTTATCGCTTATGAGCTAGAAATGAAATTCAAGGAAGAACGTGAAGGAGGTGGCACTCGAAAGAAATCAATAGCTCTTAAAGGAACAACAGAAAGTGATAGTGATGATAATGATGATGGAGCAGCAGAATTGGAGCTGATAATAAAGAAAGTAAAAAGATGGAATTACAAATACGGAAATTCAGCTCTAAATCAAAAATTGAAAAACAGAATAAATAAAATATTAGACAATCCAGAAGAACCAAAGATCATATGTCATAAGTGCAACCAAGCCGGACACATAAATCCCAATTGTCCTCAAACTCGACGCGACTTTGAAAAGAAATCAAAAAGGAGAAGTTTTGCTGCCACGTGGAATACAAGTGATGAAGATAATCAAAGTGCTAACATTGAGAATGAAAAAGCAGACTTGTGTCTTCATGGTGAAATAACTGACAGTGATGATGATGAGCCAAGTGAGGTATCAAAACTTTCTCATTTGGAATTACTTATATATTTCCACGAAGTGAATGGTTGTTTTGAACGACTTAGGGAGAAGTATGCCAAACTTGAATCACAAAAAGATACTTTGATAGATTTAAATAAACAACTTGACCAATTAGTTAAAACCTATCAAAGTAGGATCCCTAAGTGTGATAAGTGTCCAACATTCGAAGAAGAAATTAAAAAATCAGAAATTAATGTAAAATCACTTGAAAATGAAATTCTGATTTTGAAAGAGAACAAAAATACTAGGAGAGAAAATTCTATCAAAAAGTGCACACAATTATTGAACGAAAATGAATCTCTCAAAATACAAGTCCAACAATTGTCAATAACTTTAGATAAATTTCAAAAAGTGAGAAATCGTTGAATATGCTATTAGGGAAGCAAACTGTTAATACAACTAGAAAAGGACTTGGATATAATCAATCTGAAAATGTTGAAAGCGATATTAATCAAGAAAATTCCGTGTGCAAAATTTGTAGAAAATATGGACACGATCACAATAATTGTTGGTATAGACCCAAACATATGAAAACCATACCAATTTGGGTTCCAAAAGGCACAAATATAAAATCTCTCAAAATTAAACAAATTTGGGTGCCAAAAGGAACATATATAAACAGTTTTGGGTCTCCACAAAATTATTTTTCTAAAACTTCTGCCACTAACAACCATGGACCTATAAAAACAAATAGGTCACATAAATCTTTTCCCGTGTAGGTGTGGTGGCAGGCTAACGAACAACAACAGCGTTCTCTGGATTTTGGCTGTTCCAGAAACACAATGGGCAACAAAGCAAAGTTGCTTAGCCTAGTACAAAGGTGACAGAATCACAGTGGGAAACCACAAAAAATTATCGTAAAGGTAAAACAGGTGAAGGTATATTTTAACGATATATTAAATGTGATAATCTGCACCATATTCTGAATGAAATCAGCCAATATTGAGATGTTGTAAAGATGATGTTTTTTTGATTCTGACTTATTCAACATAGTTGGCCAATTACATTTATGCCAAAAACACTAATCTTTGAATTACTTCATACATATTTGTTTGGATTAAACATTGTGTTTTGTTGGATGATAATGCATTTGGTTATAATTCGGCTAACTCTATATTCACAGTTTTTGATTATTTACACGACTTCAATTCAAATTCAAAGAATGTCATTTAAATTGTTGTTGAAATTGAGTTTGAAATTTTTTATGCACACTTCATGGTCTGGTCTATCAAATGTAATTAGTGATGTTTTTGAGTGAAAAAGAATTTCAGATGCAGATTACACTGGTAATCTAGTTAATAGAAAAATTACTAGTTGAACGTGATTTTTGAGACATTTAGTAACTGCATCGTTTTTTCAAAGAAAATATTTGCATATTTTCCATTACAAATAATTTTCAAATAGCAGAAATTTTTCTCATATAACCCCTTCAAGAAAATCATTTTTTTTACCATATTTTCAGATTAGTCATTTTTATTTGATTTTAAATGACAAATTTTTGACTAATCTGATCCCCTACTAATTATCAAAAAGATAAATAGTGATTGAAAAGGTGATAAGTGTTGATATTTAACATGCATTACTCAAGGGAGTATATTTGGAAAATTTCTTTAGGAATTCAAACAAGAGTTATAAAACTTTTTGTTGGGTAAAGATACCATGACCATTTCTATATCTATCATATTTCTATCGATCATTGTTTATCAAAACTTAAATATAATTGGTCGATATGTGGTACTATAATCAGGGATCATTTATTTTTCATTTCATATTTTTTGTAAAAATAAATAAATATTCAAAGTATTCACTCTCATTTAAAAGTCCTCACGGTTGTGCATGGGTGAATTACTTGGATTTTTGATTATGTGCTTCCATGCTCATTTAAAAGTCCTTACGGTTATGCATGTATGGAACGCATATCAAAATTAATTGATTAAATAGACAAGTTGATTCTAATCCCATTTAAAAGTCCTCACGGTCATGTGTGGTTAGAAGATACTTGATTTCATTTTTAAAAATTAAATTGGAATACTACTAATCTCATTTAAAAGTCCTAACGGTTATGCATGATTAGTAGATATTCAAATTCCTGATATAAATGTACCACAAGTTGATACAATTGTATGATTTTATATTAGAACATCATTTCCATTCTTTCTAAAAGTGGAATATGCGCCTAACAAGGGTAGTTATGATTTTTGTTTGATTTTTATTGAAGTTTAATATTTATATTCAATTTGGGTTTAATGTTGGATTAATATTGATCACTTTATCTCTATTTTTCTCTAACACTATTATTCTTTTGCTGATAACAAAAGGGGGAGAGAAAAGTTAAGATTTTGTCAAATAGAATCAAGCAAAGGTCAAATAATTTTTCATTTGCATCTAGGCTTATTTATATATTTCTATTTGTATGCATATATGTAGGGGGAGCATCATGTAGAGAGGAAGCATTTAAATAGGGGGAGCAATTAAAGTATATCAATGATCAAATACATTTAACTCAGTCAAAATCTTAAATATATGTTTGTTATCATCAAAAGGGAGAGATTGTTGAATATACGCTTATATGATTTTTGTTTGATGATAATAAACATATATATATATTCATTTAAATGTATTTGGTAATGTACTATTTTGTTTTTCATAGATTAAATAAATATTTGTTGAATAAAATAAATTACACAGCATTTGAATTCAAACGGAAATTTTATTCAAACAAATATTTATTACAATCTTGAATAGTACAAATTCAAGCTCTCACTATACGTATACAATTTTGATTTTACAATAAATCACAATTCAGTTTACATAAATTCCTCACTACATATCACTCACACTCGTATTTTATCTTCAACTTCATTCCAGTTAGAATCCAGCACCTGATAAATCTGCAAAAATATTCACTAACGCAGTAAAATTGAAAAAGAAATATTTTTGAAGTATAAAATGAAATATGATTTTTGAAAATATGATTTGCCTCAGTTATTTGGGTTGTTCGTCATCATTCACATTTGAATTCATCATACACGAACAATGTAACATGCACAGTGTATCACTGTACATGCCACAAGGCCGTGCATATCAATAGCACTTGATAATGCTACAGGGACAGGTGAGCACAGGTCAAACCCAAATGAAAAGCCGGGTTTAACTCACGTGCAATATATTTAAAATCACGACACGAGCACAAGGTCAAACCCGAGTTTTGAAACTGGATTAAACTCAAGTGAAATTTCAAAAAATTAAGATGAAGTAAATCAAGACCAGTGATGGAAAGCAATAGCCGGGCTACAAGATATCATAAGTCAGACCAACAGCAACATGGACTGCAACAATCAAGTAAATGCAGAGAACAGTGCAATCATGAAGTATGCAAGCTCGACTAACAGGTTCAACCTCTTCATTAAACAACTTCATACCAACAGCTACATGAAACAAACCCAAATGAAGATCAACTAATCAACAGCGCACAAGAAAACCAGTTCAGCAATCATGCACAGATGCATTCAAGAAACAACAACATGTCTAGTTACAACAAAGACCAAGTGCACGACTAAACTAACATGAATGGAACAGAAAAAAACAGAGCATCAAAGCACATGTATGCAGACCGGTGCCAACAATGACCAGACAACAAGTAAAGTGCATCAAGTATGCTCAAGTCCAAATGCATCAGGTTGAAAAATTTCAAAGCCCAAGTATACAATATAACAATGCAAACATGAAGTGAATGCAATAACAGCAAATACCACAATGTCAAGTTCAAGTCAGAGCAAAAACAGAAGCACAATGACAATTTGGAGTATGATATGCAAAACTCTAGTGCAAAGTGCAGACTTGATGAACAAATATACAAGTGAAGATAACAAGTGCACCAACATTTACAACATACAAACAAGCACACGAGCTAGTGAGGACTGTATCATGATACAAGACCAGAGAACTGCAAAAGTCAACCAAGCTACTAATGAGTGGAACTCGAGCTCCAGACCACATACAAGTCCAGAACTCAATGACTGAAACAACTCAACAAAGTAATGGAAACAATCTCAATGAATTGGATGAACAAGACCACCAAGTACAACAGTCGAGTATCGTGTCAATAACACAAGTGATATAATGTCAATGCAGACACAAAACAAAATCAACAAATGACAGAGACGATAACCACTTCAACAAAGTCAAAACATATTCAAGTTGAAGCCGTGCAAGTCCAGAATGACACAAATACAGGCAGTAAAGAATCTCAAGTCAAGGCCGCAGAGGTACAGGAAAATTCATGAAACCAAAAAATTCACGTAATCAAAAAATGGCTGAAGTAAACACGATGAGTGAAGACAGAGTGGAACTCACAAATCAACATCGAAGTTGATCAAGTAAAAGATCAAGTTAGTCAAAACCGAAGTCACTGTAAAATCACCACAGAACAAGTCAAATTGGAAACCGTGATAGCAAAGGCATTTGACCGAGTTAAAAATCAAAGCCGTGGGACGCAAGTGTCAGAATATACGAAATTGAAAAAGTCAATCAAATCATCAACGTTCAACAAATATCGATCGGCAGAGAAAATATTTTGACGAATTCAAATAAGTAATATACGACGTAAATTTAGAAGGTCGAATCCTATAAATAGGAATCAACATCATTGGCAATAACCATCGATCGAGTTCAAGTATTAAAACCCCAATCGTCATCATCGGCAATTTAAAAAGCATCAGAATTCAAGCAAGCATCAAACCAGAAAACAAAAGGAAGAAAGTACATACCGAAATTGTATATGAACTCGATCCAAATTGAAGAGCCGAGAGCTAATCAGAGAAACGAGCTAATCAGAGAAACGAGCTAATCAAAACAGCGACTTCAATAGTTTGAAAGCCCTAATTTAAAAGCACGAGATCGAAGGGACAAAGCCCTAAATTTGCAAAGCCCTAAATCAAAGCCGCCATTCTCAAGATAAAGGAACGACCGACATAATAAAAGAAAAAGGGGAAAGGGTCAGCGAATTTACTCTACTATAATTCATCTTGGGCCGGCCTTCTTTTTTTTAAGCTTTCTTTTTATAAAGGGTTTATTTATTTTAAATTAGGGTTGTTTTATTTTAGATTGTTTTAATTCGTATTTTCTTTTCAAACCGTTGTATTTGCTAGTCGTGTGACTAGGGGACAAGCTACGTGGCGTAGCTTGAGAATTCGCAACTCAGTGGCTGAGTTGTGACAGGGTTTTGAGCGTAGAGTTAGGTTAGTCAGTAGCGGGTGTCGCGAGTTTACGTGTGTAAGCGTGTGACTATCTAATTTCTAGTAGAAACCTTGGGGGCAGCACGTAGGCAGGGTTTTGTCGAAGCTGGGTAAATTCTGTGTCGTTCTATCTCTGCATTTTATTATTCTATGCTGCTATTAATCTGTGATCTGTATTGAAATAATTTTATAAGCTTCCGCATTTAATTTTTATAATTAATACTATCACCCTATTCACCCCCCCTCTAGGGTGAAATCGATCCTACATATGGAACCTCGCAATCCACTTCACATACAACTCAGCCGATTTGGATGTCGTTTTACTTTACTTGACGGGTATGAATTAGGCACTTTTCGTTAGTCTATCGACTATGATCCAAATACTATTATACCCTCCTCTAATCCTCGGCAATCCATCGATGAAGTCCATTGAAACTTGTTCCTATTTCCGCTTAGGAATCTCGAGAGGTTGCAGCAAATCACTGGGCTTCTTCTGCGCTACCTTTACCAACTGACAGTTCATGCACGAGGTGAATCCTCCAACATCCTTCATCATCCCTTCCCAATAAATTGTATGCCTTATATCGTGGTACATTTTATTGCCATCGAGATGTATAGTCAATCTCGAAAGATGACACTTGGGTAGCACATCATCCATCAACCCATTGGCATCATGAGCAAATAATCACCCATCCTTACGGGCCCAACCATTACGGTCGAGCTCATACTACTTCATCTCCTCAGATTCCACCCACTCATTCTATATTTGTCGTGTTCTCCGTTATTCTAGAATCATGCCTTTGACTAGTACCATCCGTTCAATCAAGGTAGGTATGGCCGTCAGGCTAGTCAACACCCCCAGCTTTAGCTCACATTGAGGTCTAAAATCATAGCCAGTGATAAAATCCAACTGCTTCCACTTTATGAACATCACTCTCAAGCTAACACGTCTCCTACTCAAAGCATTAGTGATAGGTGTAGTGACCCGTATTTTAAACATCGAAGGATCGAAAAATATTCCTATTTTATTCTACGAGGTCATATGATTCTATGATTTTGGGATATGACTCTTAGGGACATTTTAGATAGTTATAATTTTTCCCGAATTCCTATATGACCATTTTGATCTTGAAAACTTTTTTTAAGCGACAACTTTTGATAAGAGTCGAATTAGGGTCTCATAGTTGTACATTGCTTTAGGATGATGGTTTCCCTTTTCACAGAGTGGTCATGATAGAAAAAAGACTTATGGTTCGGAAATTTTGCTTATTTTTAAGTTTAAAAGCTGCTGGTCAAAATTATTGTGAATTAATTAAGCCAATTAGTTGGAACATTAGTTTAATTAGAGATCACTGTAAATAGGGGCTGCAGAAGTCAAATTAGAACTTTCCCACTTATTCCAAATCCGATTTACATCCTAATAGCCCTAAATCCATCCTAATTCCTCCAAATTATCTCTAGTTCAAACTAGGTTTTAGATTAATGATTAGATCTTCGGTTAAAAGCTAGAGATCATCAAATTGGCTGATTAAAAGTGCTTTTCGTTGCTGTTTAGATTGTGTCTACGTTCGAATTGGTATAATAAGTGGTTTATACCTTCTCACTATATTATGCACGTTTATATTGTGTAATAATAGGAATTAATATGTTTTAAATTGATTTTTGGCTATAAAGCCTTTTCTAACCTAATAACATGTTAATTTATGCATATATGTAGATTTATTAGAAATTGCCTTTGTTTATGTTCATATATTCATATTGTATGTAGATCTATGTTAGAGATTGACTTATTTATCTTATTTCTATGGATTGCATGTTTGATTGGATGAAATTTCTTGTTATTCTATGTTTATATGATGTTGTTTGTTTGTTTTTTGGAATGTTTATAAAGATAGATCAAGGAACAGGGCATATCAAGCGAAAAGATAGTCGGAATTAGACGAAACTTGAGGGGGAGGCTGTGGAGTATGAGGAGAGTTGGCGGTTTAAGTCGATCGTCCTAATTCCTTAAGTACATATGTCGACACTGACATGAGAGATCTATACCTACATGTTTGTGGCAATCCTATGGGTTGGCAACTTTAGTGAGGCAAAGAGCAAGGCTAGTGGAAGTTTACCAAGGTAATGGATTGGTGATTGGCTAAGTGTCGGAGTTTGTATGACTTATTTCTGGAACATGGAGTTGAGTGCTTTGAAGAGAAAACTAGTTCCTATGGCGACTTGTTTTGTGTTGCTAGGTCGAGGTCAAAGCATCTAGGGATGGAGTACTAGAAGCAAGGATGGAGCGAAAGAAAACTCAGCCATTAGTTGGCTAAGTAGATCGAAACCAACATGAAGAAGTTGGAACTGGCTTGTTTTGGTGAGACCAATTGGAGCGTAACTTTTGGGGAATGGTGTAAAGGTTTTGTAGATCGTGCTGGAGGTGTTGGCTCATTCGCATCAAGGTTAGATGCCGATGTAACATCCTTGTGAAAAGCTAGAATCTTTAAATGTCGGCTCGTATTAGGAATACGTTCTAAAGATGGCGGCTTGGTGGTGGAGGGAGACGTAGAATCGGGGAATATGGAAGGGCTCCTCGTGAATAATGAAAACTGAATTGAGCAAGAAGGGCTTGGCATCCTAAAGGAGCAAAGGAAGGCTTGGATATGTATGTGCAAAGGAATCGTTGATACTTGAAGTGTTATCTTGTGTACTCGAAGAAAGTTATTATAAGTGAGGATGCCTATAGGTTAGTAGCAAGGATTTGAATACCCTGGACTAGTGGCTTTGGGTCTAGTGCCTAGCTTTGAGGCTATGAGACACGTATTGAGCTTTAGGCTATGTGGTACAAGAGTACGTAGATAACCAGGATTTCCATCAGTCCCTGGCAGCAAGGACGCCATACGAGTTATCATATATTATGAGCATAGGGATGAATGATAGTGAGTCAGGATTGATGGATGTTTTGGTTGCTTTGGTTACTTTCCTTTAATGGGCTACCACTCGGGGATAACATTAGGAGTAGGTACTGGAGATAGGGGTATTTGGACATCCAATGTGGTATTATGTAGTATACCATTATAATACACTAGAGTAGCATATTGTACTGTTATCTGCTAACACTTTAGTTGCAGGGACATGTTAGGTATGGTTCGTGTACTGTAACGACCGGCATTTTTAAACATTTAAAAGTATTAAATTAAATAAGATTTTTAAATAAATTGTTAAAAATAAAAAAATTAAGATTTTATTGATACAAATTAGATTATATTACAAATTATGAGCTTAATTAAAATTTCTATTAATGGCATATGTTTGTAATAATATAAGGATGATAAAAAATGTTAGTGTGTATTTTAATAATATTGGTTTGAATGATATTAACAATTGTCTGAATGTAAAATTCCAATTGATTGGAATAATAAATGTTAATAAGGAATAATAAATGTTTCTTTACTAAAAAAGAATCATATGTTTATTTATTTAAAATGTTTGGTAGCTAAAAGATTGATTTCAAAGATGATAAACTATTATTTGGTAAGAAACGTATAATACCTATTTGTATCCAATAGTGCACAAATATGTTTAAATCACTGTTTGATAGGAAATAAATTTTTTATTTCTCATTACATTTATTTAGTCCATTTTGATATTCATCTTTGTAATCAATTGAAATTAATGTAACCGAATAATTTCAATTTATAAGAGAGATAACATTAAATTGTAAGTTTATAAGTGTAATTAAATGTAGCTTATGTTTTGTGAAAATATAAGAAAAGTTTTATTTAATGAAAAGAAGAACGTTTATATCAAATAAAATGAATGTTTCATTTGTGAATATAGATTTAATTTCTTTAGAATAAAGAATAGAATGAGTAGTTAAAAAAAAGAAATATATATTTATTTGAACGCTGTTTTAGCATACAGATTGATTATAAGAATATGAATATAGTTTAAGTAAGTTATTTATTACTATGGTGTAAAACAACAAATTTATAAACATGTTTAAATGACTTAAGAAAACAATTGTTCTATTTCTCACCCACTTTGGTTTACCTATTTTGAAATTTAACTTTGTTATTAATTGCAATTGATGTAATGGAAATATTTCGATTAAAAGGAAAGAAAACATTGATTGCAATTAATAGATTTAATAAAAGAAAAGCACATTTTGCGTTAAACAGAAATGGTGCTTTAATGGAAATAAAAGAATTGAACGTTTTCATTTTTAAGGTGAGTATAATTTTATTAATCATGCGTAGATAAAAATTTATATGTGTACAAATTGAGTATTATTTAAGTGAATGAAATTAGATTGGTTACGTTTTGAAAAAAATTGAATTTCAAAATGTGTATGTGGTCCCTTCATTTCTTTTTATTTATTTATTGCATGTACGTTTTAAAATAGGTACCTCATTATTAAAACTTGGTCCGTTCATTTCTCCTCCGATTTAATACCTAAGCCTAAGCTTTTAGGCTATATTTAATTCTTGCCATCTCATTTTTGGTAATAAATTTTTTTATTTTCCTTTGCTTTGCAAATTTTCTCATTCCTACATACATTTCCTTATGCGTTACCAATGCCTAAATCATTTAAAACTAAACGTGCATTTTGTCCCTCCACCTTTATTTTCTTATTATTAAATAATCTATAACTTTATTTCTTCAACTGCATTTTAATTCTCCTAAAACCTCATATTCATTTTGCTCACATCTTTCAATACTACATTTTAGGGCTGTTTATATTTTACTTTATTTCAATTCCTAGTTTGTTTATATATACCTTATTAGCTTTTCATTTGTTTCCATCTTCATTCCTTTAGTCATATTTCATTTTCTAATCTCATCTTTTGTAGCTTCATTTTCCAAATAAAACTTCCATCTCATTTTTTTTCTCTCTTCACCTTCCTCCTTCCTTTTTCATTTTTTTCTTCTTCTTCAAATCTCCTTCTTCTCTTTTTTTGCTTCATTTTTAATCTTTTTTGTTTCTTCTTCTTCTTCTTTTTGAAAGCTTCCTTTTCTTTTTCAATTCTTCATCTTCTTTAAATTTTCTTCTTCTTTTCCAAATATTCTTCTTTTTTTCAAATTTTTTTCTTCAAATCCAGATCTATAATAACTTCTCTATCTCTTCCGAAACATTTAAAAAAGATTAAGATAAAAGGAAACAACTCAAAAGGAGGAAGTAGTAGCGGATCCAAATCCAACTAGAAAAGGGAAATCCAGAAGGTGAGTGTTTAAACTCTCTCACGAAATACTAAAATTTTATTGCAAGTTAGTGATAAATTTTTGATTGTTGGTTTGGAATTTTTATTCATATTTAATTTGAATACCTAAATTTCAATATGTGATGACTAATAGTTACTGTGACATGTTATTAAATTGGTTGATTTGTTGAATTGATTGATTTGAATGTTGATTGTATGTTGTGATGGATGCTATTGTGATTGAATGTGTATTTGTTCATTTATTTGATATATCCTTGTTATCACCCTATAGTTTATTATAATTATATAAATTTTCATATTTATTATTTGCACAGTGAATAAAGATATAAAACCCATGAATTTCAAGTATTTACATCAGAGGAAAAATAGTAAGTTTAGATTTACTATTTGAACCATAAAAATGATTTTGAGAAGTAAACCGTCGTTACCTTATTTGAAAGTTTTCAAAATTAAATTTTGAAACATTGGGAAGCTTCCATAAAATTGAAAATTGAAACTTTGGAACATTTTTATAAATCAAATCTCTTGAACTATGAAATTTAACTGGGAATTGTTCTCTAAATTTGTAACTTACTAGAATGGATCTATTGTGAAATCCATTTTATTTTGAATATGGAAACAATAACATTTCTAGAAATTTGAACCTTCAAAAATGTAGTTATCTGCATTTCTTATTACATCTACTTTTGATTTAATTTACATAAGAATTTTAGTTCTGACTCGGGTGTATTATTTTCCTTTACACTCGGGTCAGCTTGAGTTTTTCAGCATTGAAGTCTATTTTCTGGTGGACGAAGATTCAGTATATTACTGCTATTTATTATTCCACTACATTCTGTGTTCCGCTGCATTATTTGTTTATTTATGACATATGTTTAACTCTGATTTGAATTTGTAAAAGTGTAATCAAATGTTATTTGTAAAACAGCTTCATGAACTGTTTATTTGATTATTATATTTTGTCATTCCGGTGCGAGATTCTATATTTTGTTTTTTATTTTCTTTTTTTCCTTATTTACCCCATTAACAATCCTTCCTTTCGAATGGTTTGATTCTGACATGTGTGGTTTATTGTCGATTCGAACCATCCAAAAAGATGGGTCGTTACATGTACTCTTGTTCCTTACCATATTTACCGGTATAGTATTTTGAGGCTTATTTATCACTCACACCAAGCTTTTGTCTGACCCTAGGTTTTATCTTTTCCTTCTTATTATCATGGGTACTCCTAAATGAGTAGACTAGATAACGGGTCTAGTTGATGCAATAGCTGTTTGAAGAAAAAGTTGGATGGTGTTATTCCGTATTACATACTTATATGGATTCTATGCTTATCCCACTATGCAGCACCGAGGAGCCTTAGTATTAACTGCTTACTTTTTATATTTGAGACAGTTATTGAATTTTTTCCATTGTATAAAATCTATTATTGATGTATAACTCTATGGATATATTATACTATGATGATTTATGCACATTGTTATTATTGTCTCTTTTGTTGTATATGTGATATTATATTCGCCGTGGGATATATGATAGGTTATATGCCACATTTGTTCATTTTAAACCCTTATGATCGTCCTATATTGCCAAGCATGAACCTAATGCATTATTTATATTATACTAGTGCTTGTGATATAGGGCAGTCGTCACATTTGGCATCAGAGCATTCGTTACGTGATTAACCTGAGTTGATTTCGCGATCCAGTAGAGATAAGGAAGAATTTGTCACCTTAGACTGGATCTAGAGTGTATATTTATGAAAGAGTGTGTACTTGTATAAACTATATAATAATATGTATAAGTCGCATGCACATGAGCACTATAGACACGGTCTTCTTTATGAGAGGCTGTTCATTCTTATTACAGATAAGAATGAGTTGGCATAAAAGGAATACTATAAGATATGCTTCGAGAGTTAAAGATGAAGTAGATCAAGAGATTCTATACCTGATTTTCAAGCCATATTCAATGTTGTGATGGCTAATATGATGAGAAATACTCTTAGAGTTGGTGATGGGAAGAGGTGCTCTAGTGCAAGCGCCTTGGGCTAATTTAGCCAATTTAAGAAAGGATTATACTATTTAGGGGGAGGGTGGCAGCCATGCAATGGAACAAAATCAGTCTAGAAGCACAAGACAGGTTGGATACGTGTGAGCACATCTTCGATGATATGGAGATGGAAGATGCTATGAAAAGAAAGTTGCTTTAAAGGCAGCTTCAGGGCCAAGCAATGAATTGGTGGAATGTTTTCACTATTGCGACTCTAGAAGATTAGTTTTCTTAGGATTTGTTTAAGATGAGTTTTGAAGAGAAATTCATTCCAACTGCTCAAAAGTCGGTATTGTTTAGGAAATTCCCCGATCTCAAGCAAGGAGAGATAATGGTTTCTGAATATGTAGCAGAATTTGATGCTTTGTCTAAGTATGGGATGTCATTCATTGACACTCCTTTAAGGAAGAATGAGAAGTTCATTATAGGATTGGATGACTATCTACTAGAGAAGTTAGTTGGCCATATTGATGAGCCATTTGAAAATCTGGTACAGAAGGCGCTTTTCCATAAGAATTTGTACACTAAAGCTAAGACTACTATTGTTGTTTCTACTGAGAAAGAGAAGCCAAAGCCAATGCAAAGTAGTGAAGGAAATAAAAAGTGGAATGGAAAGTGGAAGCAACCCTAAGGCAAGGGTGGTAAGAAGAAGGATAAATGAAAACCTATTTGTTATGGGTGTAAAGAGAAGGGTCATTTAATCAAGGATTGTAAAGTGAGTGATAAGAAGTGCTGCAACTATGATAAACCAAGGCATTTGAAGGAAGATTGTCTAGAACCGATGAAGGCTAATAAGTGAAGGCATATGCTTTGGATGCGGTCCCGACTTCGTGAGTGCTCCCTCGGTGAAGGAGAAAAGGAAGGAGTCATCATTCAGGTGTGCTTTCTATAGGTGATGTTCTTGTTCGAGTTTTGTTTAATACCAATGCTTCAAGTTCATTATATGTAGTGACCGAGTAGATAGAATGGGATGGAGACCCAAGGTATTAAACTGGTCCTTGATCGTGACAAACTATGTTGAAGGCTTGGCTAGCCTATGTGTGGTTTGTAGCAGTTTAATTTTATCGAGTCATGGATGCTCCTTTGTTTGTGACTGCTTTGCTTTGAATTTTGTCAGGTTCGTGATTATCATGGGAATGGATTGGCTTAAGAAGTATGTGGCTATAGTGGATTGCAAGAAGCCATTAGTGACAATCAGATATGTGGATGGGAGAGCGGCGGTGATTAGCTTCCTAGTAGAGGTTGGGGTGATGGTTAGCTTTCTGTATTCTCTTAAGATTCCATAAGAGGGGTTGTCATCTATGTTGATCACTGTAAAGTTTCTGGACGTCTTTAAGGAAGTAATTGGGTTACCCACGAATAGAGATATTGAGAATCCGATTGACTTGATGAAGGAAGCCAAACATATAGTTATGCCTTTGAGGCTATGGCACTATAGAGCAAAAGGAATTAGAGGTGCAAGTGAATGACTTATTTCAGAAGGGGTTCATTCGAAGGAGCATATCCAAATGGCGCACATCTGTTGTGTTTGCAACTAAAGAAGATGACTCTTTGATATTATGTATGGATTATCATGAGCCGTATAAAGGGACGAAAAAGAACAAGTATCCATTCCCACACATTGATGACTTATTCGATCAACTACACAGTACCAAGGTGTTCTCTCAAATGGATTTGGCAATAGGATTTCACCAGCTTGGAGTAGCGAAGGAGAGTGTGCCTATTATTGTGTTTCGTACATTGTTAAGTTTATATGAGTGGTTGGTCATGCCATTTGGATTGATTAATGCTCCTACATACTTTGTGGATCTCATGAATCGGGTTTTTAGAAAACAACAGAATAAGTTTCTTCTTGTGTTCATGGATGCTATTCTAATCTACTCCAGAACTTAAGAGGAGCACAAGATGCACTTGAGGATTTTGCTATAAATATTGAGAAAGCACAAGTTGAAAGCCAAGTTCCCTAAGTGTCACTTTTGGAGGGAAGAAGTGAGATTCTTGGGTCATGTCATTCTGGGATAGGGTATAGCGGTGGATCCTGTGAAGGTAGCAGCGGTCCAAGACTAGAATCCACCAAAGTATGTGACATATGTGAGGAGTTTCCTAGGATTGGTGGGGTATTGGTGGGGTATTATAGACGCTTAGTCAAGATTTCTTGAAGATAGCACCACATTGACCAATTTGACAAAGAAAAATCAAACCTTTGTTTAGGATGAAAAGTGTGAGTATGTGTTGAAAGTCTGAAAGAAAGGTTGATTTTGTGCACTAGTGTTGACCATTCCAAATGGGAAAGAAGAATTGGTAGTATACACAGATGCCTATGGTACTAGATGGGGCGGTTTAGATGCAAAAAGGAAAAGCTGTTGCCTATGCTAATCGAAAACTAAAGATGCACAAAAGGAATTATCTGATCCATGATTTGGAGTTGGTGTCGATTGTCTTTGCTTTAAAGATGTGGAGGCAATATCTATTGGGAGAGAGATTTGAGTTGTTTACGGACTATAAATCCCTAAAGTACCTTTTCTCTAAAAGGGATCTCAGCCTTCGTCAGCAACGGTGGTTAGAGTTCTTGGCCTCTTGTGATTTTGGTATTTCCTATACACTAGGAATAGGAAATGCAGTCACCGATGCATTAAGTAAAAGACATGCTAATTTGGGAGAAATGTTCTTAGTATGGAAGCAAATATAGTATATTGTAAGATATGATCTCAGACCTTATTGCGAGCTGGAACCAGGGATGTTAGCACGTTTGTCGATCAGACCTACTCTTGTTGATAGGATTACTACTTGTCAGAAGCGAGATGCTAGGCTAGCAGAGATCATTATGAAGATAGAGGAAGGAATAAAATTTGAAGAAATGAAGCAATATGAACTCGACCAAGAGGGTTGGTTTCGTAAGGATGGAAGATCATTTGTTTCTGATGTGATGGGTTACGAGATGAAGTGTTAAGAGAGTTTCATCATTCCAGATTGACTATTCATCCTGGTGGTAACAAAATATACCATGATATGAAGCGAACCTACTATTGAGAAGGCATGAAGAGGGATCTTAGGGCATTCATCCCGAAGTGTATGAACTGCCAATTGGTAAAGGCAGAGCAAAAGAAACTTGATGGATTTTTGCAACCATTAGAGATTCCTGAGTGAAAATAGGAGCAAGTATCGATGAATTATGTAGATGTTGTCGAGGACTCGAGCGGTGTACAACGGAATTTGGGTCATAGTAGATCATTTTACCAAGAGTGGGGGGTTTATACCCATCAAGTCAAGTAGAACGACATCCAGGCGGCATTTTATGCAAATTGTATAGTAGAATTCATGGTATGCTGAGGAGCATTGTGAGCAACCGAGCTAGTTGTTCATTAGTGCACTTTGGAAGAGCTTACAAGAGGAATTAGAAACGAAGCTACATCTTAGTACAGCTTATCACCCGTAAATGAACAAACAAAAGGAGTAAATCGTATATTGGAAGATCTCTTGCTAGCATGCATTATAGACTTTAGTGGATCATGGTGGTAGAGTTTGCATACAATAAAAGTTACCAGTTGAGTATTAGATTAGCTCTATATGAAGCATTGTATGAAAGACCGTGTAATGCTCCTTCATAATTGTGTGAAGGGCGAGAAACCGATACTTAAACCAGATATGATTAGTGAGACATTAGAAAAGACTGAGATCATTCGACAGCGAACGAAAGCTACTTAGGATCTACAGAAAAGCTATGTAGTTAAAATACGAAGGCATCTAAAAATTTTGTTGGAGATATAATATTTGTGAAGGTTTCTCCTCTAAGGGGTGTAGTTCAATTCGGTATAAAAGGGAAGTTGGCACCAAGATTAATAGGTCTTTTTTCGATAATTGAAAGGATTGGGAAGCTAGTATATGGGGTCGCCTTACTTCATAAGATGGCCTGCGTGCATAAAATTTTTCATGTTTCTTATCTTTGGAGGTTTGTGCACGACTTTGGCGTGACGATTACACGTTATCAACTAGAAGATGTTGAGTTTGGAATGAGAAGTTTCTTTATCGTGTAAGCTGGTTTATATTGTTGGGTACAATACAAAATAACTTAGGAGGAATATGGTCAAACTAGTTAAGGTACAATGGAGCAAAAGTGATGACGATTGTACTTAGGAGATGAAGGAGAGCATGAGGACTAGGTATCTGGAGCTCTTTGGAAGGAAAGACCCAACATTTATTCTGTAGGGGGAGAGAATGTAACGACCTGTATTTTACGTATCGAGGGATCGTAAAACATTTATATTTTATTCATATAAGGTCATATGATTCTATAATTTTGGCATATGACTCTTATGGACATATTACATACCAGTTATTTTTCTCGAATTTCTATATGATTCTTTTAACCCTGTTTGGGCTATAACTTTGGTAGGAGTCGAATTATGTTCTTAAACTAGTTCCATTGCTTCAGGATGATGGTTTTCCTTTCCATAGAGTGCTCAAATAGAAAAATGGACTTATGGTTAGGAAGTTATGCCTATTTTAAATTATAAAAGTCGGTGGGTCGGTATTAGTATGTAATTAATTAAGCTCATTAGTTGTTCCATTAGTCTAATTAGATATTAGTATAAATAGAGGTTGTAGAAGTCAAATTAGAACTTCCCCCCTCATTCCAAATTAGGTCAAAACCCTAATTAACCTTAAGTCCATCCTAATTCCTCCAAATTTCTCTTTAAATCAAACTAGATTGTTGATTTATAATTAAATCTTCGATTAGAAGCTAGAGATCATCAAATTTGCTGATTAGAAGTTCTTTTCATTGCTGTCCAGATTGGATCTATATTCATATTGGTAGAATTAGTAATTGATAAGTGGTTTATACCTTCTCATTATAGCATGCATGTTCACATTGTAGAATTATAGGATTAAACTTGTTTTGAATTGATTTTTAGCCATAAAAACTTTTCTAACTCTAATCACATGTTAATCCATGCATATGATGTAGATTGATTAGAAATTACCTTTGTTTATGTTCGTATATTCATGTTATATGTGGATTTGTTTTAGGGATTTATTTATTTTTCTTATTTCTATCGATTGCATGTTTAAGTCGATGAAATTGCTTATTTTTCTATGTTTGTACAATGTGATTTGATGTTCTTTGTTAGTGTTTTGGATGTTTAGAAAGATAGTTAGGAAAATAGAGCACATCAAAAGCAATGATAGTTGGAATTGGATGAAACTTGGAGGGGAGGCTCTGGAGTATGCAGAGAGTTAGTGGTTCAAGTCACACTTCTTGATTCATTTTGTACACATGTCAGCACTGGCATGAGAGATCGATATCGATGCGTTTTCAGTGGTTCTATGGGTTGGGGACTTTGGTGATGCGAAGAGCAAGGATAATGAAGGTTGCCCAGGGCGATGGATTGGTGATTGGCTAAGTTGGAGGCTATCGCGTCTTGTTTTCATAATGTGGAGTTGAGTGCTTTGAAGTGAATACTTGTTCCGATGACTATTTGTTTTGTATTGGTACATTGGGTCAAAGCATCTAGGCATGGAGTACTAGAATTAAGGAATGAGTGGATGAAAACTCATCCATTAGTTGGCTAAGTAGAGAGATCGACACCGACATGAAGAGATAGGTACAGATTTATTCGAGTGAGTCCAATGGGAGTGGAACTTTTAGGGAATGGTATAGAGATTCTGTAGATCATGCGGGAGGTGATGGCTCGTTTGTGTCTGGGTTGAATGGCGATGTAGTAACATGATGAAAAGTTAGAATCTTCGGATGTTGACTTGTATTGGGAACAGGTTTCGAAAATGGCGGATTGGTAATGAAGGAACCCATAGAATCGGGGAATGTTTAAGGGTTCCTCATGAATAATGGAAACATGATCGAGCAAGAAGGGCATGCTGTCCAAAATGAGAAATGGATGGCTAGGATAAGTATGTGCTAAGGAATTATTTATACTCGGAGTGTTTTCTTGAGTACTCAAAGCAGGGTATTGTAGGTGGGGATGCCTATGGGTTAGTAGAGAGGATTCGAATACCCTGGACCAGTCGATTTTGGTCTAGTGTTTAGCTTTGGGGATATGAGACATATATCGAGCTTTGGACCATGTGATTTGAAAGTACATAAAGAACTAGAATTTCCATTAGTCCCTAACAGTAGTAAGGCAATACGAGTTATCATACATTCAGAGCATAAGGATGAGTGATAGTGAGTCTTGCTTGATGGATGTTATGGTTGCTTTGGTTGCTTTCCTTTAGTGGGCTATCACTCAAGGATAACATTGGAAGTAAGTACTAGAGATTGGGATATTTGGACAGCCGCTATGGTATTCTATACTGTACCTTTATGATATAGTAGAGTAGCATATTATATTGCTGGGTGCTAACTCTTTAGCTGTAGGGACAGGTCAAGTATGGTTCATGTACTCTAAATCCTTACCATTTTACCTGTATGAGATTTTGAGATTCATTTGTTGCTCATACCAGAATTTTATCTGAACAAGGTATTATGATTTGCCTCTTACTATCTTGGGTACGCTTAAATGAGTAGACTAGATAGCAGGTCTAGGTGATGCAGTAGTTGTTTGAAGCACTATATACTTATATTGATTTTATGCTTATTCCGTTGTGCAGCACTAAGGATCCTTAGCAATAAATGATTACTATATGTATTTGAGATGGTTGTTGAGTTTGTTTCCATTGTATAAACTCTACTATTGATGTATAACTCTGTGGATATTATACTTTGGTGATGATTTGTTCACATTGTTATTACTGTCTCTTCTGTTATATATGTGATATTATATTTTGTCCATGCACTGTGAGATCTATGATAGATTATATGCTTCGTTTATTTATTTTAAACCCTGATGATTATCCTATAACAGCCGGGCATGGACGTAGTTCACTATTTATACTTTATACTCTACTATTGCCAATGGTATAGGGCGGTCATCATTAGATTGTATTTCCCTTACCAGACGTGTAGGAAATGCCAAAGCCATAGGATGCTAATAAATCTAACTACCGCTGCTAGCAAAGGTTAATTCCCTTTTGGGAGAATAAAACTTCAATGACTTGTGGTTCGTATATAGCACGAACCTCTCCCCAAGCAAGTAATGCCTCCATATCTTCAAAGCGAATACTATCGCTACTACTCCAAATCGTGAGTTGGATACTTCCTCTTATGCGATTTTAGATGTCGACTTGCATAGGGGACAACCTTTCCCCTTTGCATCAACACCGCATAAAGTACGGTATTACAAGCATCTGTGTATACCATCAACTCCTCATTCATATTTTACTCGTAAACCCCCCTTTAGACTTATGAATGGGTGCTCGTGCCTTGCTTTCCAAATAAAAGTTTGATTCTTCTTTTTCGATTTGCTTAACGGCGCTGCTACCTTAAAGAAGTCCTTTATAGAACATCTATATATCCCACTAGTCTAAGGATTTCTCATTTCTGTAGCACTCTTGACCGATCCCATACCTATACTGCTACCACCTTCATAGGATCTACAACAATATCCTGCTCAGAAACAACGTGACCCAAGAATTGCACTTCTCTCCTCTAGAAGTGACACTTCGAAAATTTTGCCTTCAATTGATGCTTCCTCAACACCTCAGCACAATCCTCATATGCTCACTGGGTTCCTCCTCTATCCTCGAATAAACAAGGATATCATCCATGAACAAGTATAAACTATTTTAGTCGATCCTTGAAAATATGGTTCATAAGTCAACAAAGTATGCTAGCACGTTGGTTAACTCGATCGACATAACCAAACACTCATAGAACTCAAACGACATATGGAACTTTGTAATTGGCACTCTCCTTCACCACTCTCAATTGATAGCTGATGAAGCCTTGTCACAAGGTCCAATTAAGGGAACATCTAAGCACCATGGAGCCGATCGAACAATTCTTCTTCATCACCTTATTCAACACATGACAATCTACATACAACCTTAGAGAGCTGACCGTCTTGATGGTAAATACTACAGCTGTGTCTCACTTGGATATGCTCCTACGAATGAACCCTCACCTTAACAGGTCATTCACTTGCAACCTCAACTCCTTCTGCTTTCTGGGTTCCATACGTTTCAAGGGCATGACTATGGGTCTAGCATCCCTCACTAAGTCTATGCATAACTCAATCTCTCGGTATGGTGGTAATCCGATCACCTCCTCGAATATGTTTGGATACTCTCTCACTATAGGCTAGAAGACAAGTCATCCTGTGGAGTCTAGAGCGAACATAGCATAACTCTCCTTTGGCAGACAGCTAATCACTGACATCCACCCCCGATAGCCCCAATCATCACCAACAGCTTCTCACAATCCACCACTACCACATACTTCCTCAGCTAGTTCATCCCCAGTATAATACCAAACCCTAAAAAAACCTAAAACAAAGCAATCACAAGTGAACAAACATCCATGACTCGATAAGTCTAAGTCTGGACAAACCATATACAGGCTAGTCAATCCTGCAATAGGGCTTGTGACAATCAATGGTCGATCAATTATCTTACATTTCAATCCTAATCTTATCTACCAAATCACTAGATATGAAGGAATGTAAAGCCCTTGAATAAAAATTGTACACCTATTAAAAAAAATAGAAATCATAGCCTATATAACTAAGCTCTTCCCTATCTCCTTGGCTGATGGAGCACTCAACGAAGTTGGAACAGCATTTAAAGCATAATCAGACACAACCAACATATTTTTTAATGGCTCTGGCAGTCTCTCTTCATCTGCCCTGGTTTGTTATAGTTGAAACATCATTTCTTCTTATCTTTGCAATCGTTGCAAAGATGGCCCTTCTCTCCACAATTTTAGCTATTAGGCTCCCATTTGCCCTTCTTATGGCCACTCTTCTGAAACTGCTTCATCTTCTTGTTGTTTTCCCACTTCCTCTTGCCTCCCCTGCTAGCTTGAGCTTCGACTTATCCTTAGGAGAACAACCAACTTAGGCTTAGGGGACAAACTCTAATGTCGAAGAGTCTTCTCAACCAGCCTCTCAAATGGCTCAATAATATGCCCTACAAGCTTCTCTCTAAGGTAATTATAACATCCCATGACAAATTTCTCGTTCTTCTTGAGTGGAGCATCGATAACAGACAGACCATATTTCGATAGCATGTCGAACTCGGAATGTACTCCATCACAAACAGATCTCCATATCTTAAGTCAGCAAACTTTCAGAATAGCACTGACTTCTAAGTGGTCGATATATACTTCTCCTCAAATCTTGCCTTAAACTGCTCCCAAGTAATCTGCTCCTTGGGAGTAGTAATCTTAATGGCGTTCCACTACCCTATAGCCCTTTCTTGAAGGTGTCTAAAGGCCAGCTTCCTCTTCATCGCATCTCCTAACTCCATATCCTTAAAGATACATTCACAGGTATCCAACTAATCCTATACTTTGATGGCCGATTTCGTTCCAAGAAACGGTTTTCCACCTATAGCAAAGAAATCATTGCTCAATTTGGAGAAGCCAGCCCTCGACGCATGCGCAAGAGCACCACCACTAATAGCTGAGCAACTTGGGCATTCTAACTATATTTCGCACCATCTCAGCGAACATATTCTACAAGTCGAGATTAGTAGCCCCCGATCCCCCCAACTCTAGAGATGGAGTTCCTATCGGCATTCCTTATTAGCCGACTCATCCTTATAAGCTGTAATAAGAATGATCGGTCTCTCTAAGTGGTGTCCATGAATGTAACAAAACTTATATACTATACATTACTACTATATAGTTTTGAAAACCCAAATATAACAAGTACGCACTCTCATATATCACTTGATCCATTCTAAGGTGATAGCTCCTTTCTTGTCTCTAATGGATCTAAGTACCAACTTTGGTCATCTACGCAACCTAAGCCCTAATACCAAAGGTGACAACTGCCCTATACCTTCAGTACTCAATATACATGTATGATGCCCTGTAGAGGCACTCGATCGATGCAGGATGGTTGTCAAGGCTGAAAATTAGAGAAAATAGAAACACGAAACTTATAGAACATCTTACAGCGCACAGATAAAATATGACATAAAACTTAGATGTAAAAAAGGCGAGACACTATGTAATCAAAAGAACAACAAATAAGAACATCAAAATGCATTAGGTTCACAGACTATAAAAAATATATGAAATAAGGAGTTTATACATCACTAGTCTCCATAATAAACTCTATCACTGCCTCTAATAATACAAGTATCGATATACTCCACTATACTGCACAACGAAATATAAGCGATAGTATGCTCCAAGTATAGATATATGAAAGCATGGGCTCCTTCTTATACTCCCTATAGCTCCATGCGCTATCCAGACACGCTATTCATAAACTACTAATTTAAGAATGTGCAAGGTAATAAAAAGCAAAGCATAAAACCTCGAGTTAGACAACATTCTGGTGTGAACAATATATCATTTCAAAATACTATAAAACTCGTACATAGCAAATAGGTTATAGGATATTAACAGCCATACTTGACCTATGCCTACATCCAAAGAGTTAGCACATAAACGTAATATATGCTAAACTACTATCACAGGAGGAAGATGGAGTATGGCGTATCACACGACATATCAAGCACGCAACAAATAAAGCATCCATCATACAGCCTCGCATCTCTCACTCAAGTGCTTTAGTTATATGATAACTCTTTAAAATGCTTAACTCATTTCCCACACAAATGGCAAAGGACTAGACACATGCAGACATCCAAACACATTGGTATATGCAAACTACCTTGTCCCATCAATGAGCATCACAACCACAGAGTCATCCGTCTATCCCTTAGCGCACATACGATAGTAGAACTATCCCTTAGATGCTCAATCCTTGGCCACACAAATGATCGAGGATTGGACACACACAAACGCCTAAATACATGGGCACACGTAGACTACCCTAAGTACACGCAGACTACCTTGTCCTACTTATGAATATCACAACCTCATGTTCTACCATACGAGCTATCACGTATAACTTGTCCTTTTGGTCCATCACCAAATGCAACAATCACTCGCCACATTGAGTCACCAAAGTTATCGCACTACATTTGGTCGTCATCCCAAAGTCATCTAGAGTCATCCTGGGGTCTTCCACCCTTGCCTCCAATCAAGCACAAGACCTCCAAGCAACACCACGCCTTACTATGAAGCGAACATGTAACGACCACAAATTTACTTTACTAAATTAAGTTTATTTTTGAAATATTCAAATATAAGGATTTATAACCCCAATAATAATTTTTTGAACAATAAATAAAAATGGTAAACCTATTTAAAGATATATTAATAAAGATTTAATTCATTCATGGCATCATTAGTAATGTTGGTATATATAATAATCAATTAATGATTTTAAATTAAGATTAGTGATTTAATGATTATTACAAATATGGAAATAATAATTTTAAAATGGTAATAATTATTTATAATAGTAATAAAGTGATAATAAATCAAATGTGATTGTTTTATAAATTTATATATAAGATTTTAAATTATAAGGAAAATCAATATCGGTTTATTGATGTTATAAGACTTTTTGAAACAACCATTTGATATTGGTTTAAATGGTTTAATAAATCAAATATGATCATTTTAATTCATGAATAATAATAATAAAATATTTTATAAACTCTATTTACAAATGTATGTGCGTTAATTAATAAATGAAAATATAATTGAAGATCGGAATCCAAATTCGTAATGGTTTGACGCATATAAGTTGTACGATGTTGTTCAAATGACTTGTACGCATTTCTAACATGCCCATACACACATTATCATGTACATATACACATGATAAAAGTAGAAAGTAAATATGTATTCACACAAAGTAATAAAATAAATCTCTAAAGTTATTATTACTTTAAAAGCAAATATCAAATCAACCTTACACCACATCACATTAACAACACACCATCATCACCCCCATCACCTACACCTCACCACCACATGGCTAGGAGAAGGGGAGGCTACCATGCGTCATAGGGGGGATGGATGGGATGGGCTAGGGCATTTAGTCATTTACCATTAAGATATTTTGTTATCCAAATATTTCTATAAATACCCACCTCTTCTTCATAATTTCCTATGTTTTTTTCTTAATCTTCTTCCACATTTCTAATCTATTTCCATGGCTTATCCACTTAATAAAATAATGAAGAAAATATTTGCGGAAATAAATCAAATTTATATAATATATATGTGGTAGTGCATACTCATTAAAACACTTCAAACTCACTCTTTTTCACCATCAAAATCCAAGGCCACCATCATCCACCACCTTGACTCTAAGAAACCACCACCTCTATGCTTGGTCGTGAGCATTAGAGGTTCCAAGGACCAAGGTCGAGCCACTTCAACACTTTGAGGATCGAGTTCGTAGAGTTCTAGTTCGAATTAGCGAAGCTATAGCGAAATATAGTTAGTCCGTCATCAAATGAAGGTGAAAACTCCTAAATTAAATCTGTATAAATAGTTATAAATGTTTAACATGACTATTGAAATGCATAAGATGTTTGGTTGGATGAATTACAGTAATTAGTGGATATTTGGAAAGTAATTAGTAACGAAAAGTTATATACGTTATATAAAAAGTTAGAAACTCCATTTATATTATATATGCATATATTGAATGCTATGGTTTTCTATAATGGTTGTTTGCCATGTTTGGATATTGTGAAAATATTATCGTTTGGATATATAAACAAGTCACATTAAATACACGTCGATATTATATAAGGAAATCACTTTCTGAATCAAACTATAAAAGTAGTATGGAATAATTAAAAATCTTTGAAATAGTTTTAAAATTATTTAAATATGTTTTATAAACACTAAAAACAAATTTGGTGAAGTTTGAATGGAAATTGAAAAACGATTTAAAACTAGGCACATCGCGTAATGGTGGTTCACGATTTCGCACCGCAAAAGTTAAATGAGTACATAAAGAGGAATATAGCTTGGAATTCTTTGTAATAAGAGTTTTTCGAACTATTATGTCCACAGTTTTCAAATAAAGGAAGAAAAGCAAGATTTCATCTTATAGATTTTAAAATATAAGTAAAACAAATTTTCAAAATAATCATGGTTTTGCAGTTTGAAATCCAAAAAGGGATTTCATAAAATTTAATATTTTTAATGTTTTTAAAATATTGAAAAATATTTATAAATCTATTAATTTTTTTAAAAGAGATTTGATTTGTATAAATAAATTTTCAAATGATATAAAAGTCATCTTGGTCAATATAACTTTAAAAACACTATTCGTAGCACTATTTGCAACAGTTTTCAATAACTTTTAAAATATAACTTTAAACTTAACAATTATTTCCCAAATCTTTTAAAATATTATTGAATGAATAATTAAGTGTTTAAAGATGTATGAAAAATTAATAGTTTATGTAAATGCATTTAAATAAAAGAATTAAAGAAAAGCTGTTATAAGCAATTGTTTTAATCTTGGTTCTAACAAGCCAACGAATACACCTGATTTTTCTATTCATGAGATCTAGTCGAGTGCTTAAAATAAGGAGATGTTCAGGAGCAGCTAGTGCCCTGGCTCACCTGGCCTCATCTAGGTGAGGAATATATAAGGTCGAAATGTCGAAAATGAGTTAAGTATAAAAGATTAAATTTCCCAACTTTAGACAACTTGGGTTATATAGAGATAATCTTCTTATAATTGATATTAAATTCTGAGGAGGAAACTCATACTATTCAAGTGAATTTAAAAGATGATTTCATAGTTATTCAATGGATAGTACTTGTTGAATACGAAAACTAACATCAAGTATAATTGAAATAATTTCTATGGAACGTTTCATTCAAATATTAACTAATTTGGATACAATAGATAACATGATTTCGACTTATTAAAAAGTTACATTTATGGAACTAAGAAATCTTATTTAAAATTTAAGTATAATAATTTGGAATTATTCTAAGTTATAAAAAGAATTTAATTAAACCGAAGAATTTAGCAAAGAGAGTTTTAATGAATTCCATATATGTTGAACATAAATGTTTTTCGAAGGATAGATATCTCTAGAAAATATTTTGGATAAAAAGATATTAATTTCTGGAATATTAATCACCTATTTATAAACTACCTTTTTATCGACGATTGGTCCGAAAGAACCGAAGTTGGGTTTGGATGATTCCTATCTAAAAACCACTTTGAACTAATTTACATGTTCGAAAATGAATATATATATATATATTAAAGGCCATAACTTTGAGGATAGGTGATCTTCTTTTCGGAGGGACTGCTTGTTGATAATCTCTGGATAGCTCCCGAGATAAATAAATAGCTATGGTCCATTCATTCTAAAAATCTTTGAAACACAGGGACTATATGCTACTAATCACAGGGCGATTCCTAATAGGATGTTGAAGGAAAGTACCTTCGGTTTGTCATGTTCCTGGATAACTTATATAGATGAATGTCTGATGTTACATTTCTTGATCATATTGATTGATCTCTATGAACGTATCATCTGTTTGGTGGTGGAGAAAGCAACTTCTCTTAGCTTAACACCCTTTCCTTAGAAGTGCGAGTTCCGGATTTATACGTTGTAGAAATCAGTTGTGTAATTGTGAAATGGAAAAGTGGCATTCAAAGTGGAATATGTTCTATATAAAAGGCAATCATTACCTTAAAGCCTAACACCCAGGAATGGTGAAACATGGGATGCTATAAGGCTAAGTGGCTTGCAACCAATCAGGGTATGAAATCACCTTCTAGATCTATAAAATTTCCACCAGCTATAACATCGGGTTTAAATTAAGTGGTGTGTGCTATGAGATGTCTCAGATAGGTCGGTAATGGCCGGGTGATGTAATACTCAGTGCTATTCATGTAATTTTCAAATAGACCAGTCTTAATTCACATTAGGACCAACATAGGGACCTCGGGTGCATTCCTCTAGAAATGCACTATACATGAGGTAGTCCCTTACCTCGCTGTTCACTTGGAAATCGAATCTCCATAAGTGCCATTGATTTTGTTTTGTAGAATCTTACATGATTAGGTCCAGAATTTAATATGGTAACAATTTCGGCTAAGATTCATAAGTTTACTTGCAAAAGTTTTCAAAAGAATGTCATTAAAAATAATAGTACCAAATTTCCTCGTAAAAATGTTTTGGTTATTAGAAGGTAAAAACCGGTTCTGTGTTTATCTATGGCGTGGTCTTATGAGATACCTTTTGTTTTCAGACACTCATATTTTGAGTTTCTAATACCAGTCCAATAACTGATCCGGAGTTTATTTCCTCTTCCTTAAACTCTTGGAGCCTTATTTTTTGGGCAACTTAGTAGTCAGGTTTAGTTAGAAGAAATCTGGAAAAGATTAGAGCATGGAGTTAGAAGATTCTTCATTAGACTATTACCATTTTCCCACCACGCTTATGTATTATCGTATTCTGCCTTTGTACGGATAGAGATTTATAACTGTCCATGTTTAACTCCGATAAATGTATTTTAAATTTCTACTGTAAAGATTTTATATATTGAAATAATATGTGTTATTCCATTCATGTAAAATTCTATTCTATTTCTATTTTTCCTTTTACCCTTAAGGAACAGCCTCTCCGGCATTCAGACTTGTGGCACATGAACATTGAGGATGTATTATTGTCGATTTCCAAGGGCGAAGAAAATGGGTCCTCACACAACATCCCAAAGCTTCACCCTCCATTTCGTTCGACACCCAACCATAGCACCACTGAACCAAGCAACATCGAACAGAGTTTCCTGTTCGACAACCCAATAGCCAAACCAACAACCACCGAATGAAATTTCTTGTTCGGCTCCCCACTAGCTAAATCGATCACCTATCGGACTATATCTCCAATTCAGTCTTATCCTCTAGCTGATCAAAACCACCTGCCAAACCGCATTTCTTATTCATCATTCTCTTATAGCCGAACTAAAGACCCGCCGAACCATCTTTCCTGCTCAGCATTCTCTTATAGTCGACCAATCACTTAACAGACGGGAATTCTTGTCCATTTTTCCACCATATGCCGAGCCAATGCCTTCTCTTCCTGAAGTCAACCATCGGCTCCCCAACGCTGGACCAAGCCCTATCGAACAGAACCCTACATCTCTTTCAACATTTCAACATTGCACTAGTTTCATTACTACACTTAACATTTCGACCATCAATGCATCGCCTAAGCAATAATGTTACTCCAAACGCCCTAAAGCCAATCCGTCGAAGTCCATCTCCATGGTTCATATATCTAGTTCGCTTTGATAAGCGTTTTCAACCATACAAGCATATAAAAAAGGCCATATGTGCACCAAACAACAAAACATGTAAATCACACAATCATCTATACAACATAGCCTAATGTCTATTAAGGCAATCACTTATCCAAATAACATGTTTAAAACACCAAAAATCCATTTATTCACTTTTTTTTACTATAGGTTGTATTTTAAAACAATGTTAAAACTTAATTTTGACTTTAAAAATGGACCCAAAACATGTTAAAACCTATAGATACATATATAGTAAGGTGGAAGATGATAAATCGCCCATCAAATACCCAAAAAGTTAAGATTTGCATGAAAATCAAGGATCAATGGTAGAAATCCAATTTTCCCTCCACAAAATGTAGATTTAAAGATCTCTAGTGAATCCCCTTCCTAGTTTAACCTTAATCTTCGATCGAACCTTGATTTGGAGGTGGAAAGAGAAGGTTTTGAGTAGAGAATGTGTTGGTAGAGGCTTAGATCTATTTGAGAAGGTGTAAAAGTGATTTGGGGATGATAATTCAGCTAAATAATGTCTTCGAACCCGAAATAGGTTAGTGGACTTGCCCCAAACTCACTGATTACCCACTAACTGTTCTAAATACTGCAACTTTTCAAACAGGCATATCTCCTCGCCAAAAAGTCCAAATCGCTATTATGACCACCCTACAGAAAGCAAAACCATCATATCTTCCAGTGGAAGTGCTCTCGAACGCTACTTTGGCTACTATTAAAAGTTATACCCGATATAAGTTTTCAGAGGTAAAACCATTCAGAAAAATTCTAAATATAGGAAATGTCTCTGATAGGCATTTCCCAAAGTTATAAAGTCAAATGACTTTATTGAATTTAAAGATAATATTTTACGATCCACTAATACGTAAAATATGGGTCGTTGTAGTGTATATTCAGTATATTATATTTTATCATTCCGTTGTGGGATTATGTCAATATACATAGTATTAAAAAAATTCCCGATAATCTGTCTTTTGCGGTATTCGAAAGTCAAACATCTTCATTTGGTGATGTTATTAGGGTATTATTAAGGGTGGGTTGTTACATATGTTAATGCTGACCTTTGTTTGGGGCTTAAACTTAGGATAGACATTTCAACCCTATAACATTTCACTTCACAACCGTTTCCAAAACATAGAACTCGAATATCAGCTTTAAAGTGGTATTTGGTAAATAAAACACTTACCGATCATGGCCTCTTCAAAACTGGTCGAATGAATTTTTCATAAAATGAATTCCTATTCTTTTATAAGTAAGCGAACAATATATAAAGTGGTCTCCTCAAGTGATCTCATATATATAAGTTCATAAAGCAGAGACATTTCATACCAGTGCTCCTTCCTAAGGGTTGTCAAATCATATAAAGTGATAAAGCTTTTAGGTACTTCCTAAGTTAATTTGGTCAATTTCAACAATAATGAGAACAATCGCTGTGGAAACCAAGTCAAGTAAACTTATTCGTTTTCTAACTTCTCAACTTATAGTATCCTCATCAAAGCCTTTCCTAGACACTTCATTTTTAACTCTCATAGATAGAAAAACCTACTTAGTCGGCTTTTAGTGTTAAGTACACGACTAAATACTTTTCATGAACGAATAAACACACAAAGCATGATCAAGTCACAAAGAGCACGATTAAGTCATATAAGCGACTTTTGATCCTCTTTTTATTTAATTAATACTTTTATTTATTAAACCTCTTTCATAAGTAAAACTACTTTTATCTTATAAATTTCGTTTATTAATTTGTACTACTCATTTGTACTCTTTCAATACTTCAAAACGTATTCAAATACTTATCTCAAATGGTTTAATTATAGACTCACAAAGACAAATGTTGCTAATACATTATCACCATAAACCCAAAACCATTCCATATTTATTATTATCTTCAAAATATTCTTCCTATAAATCTAAGGACACTTATTATTAGGATAATATATATTTGCTTAATGTTGTGCACGTAAATGTGCATATATTTACATCCATATTTTATCTCCTTTTATTTAAATAAACATCATATTTGGGCATTTTAACATGTTGAAACCAAAATTCAATTATTTTCAAACCATCATATTTTCATCTTCATTCAGGGGCAAAATGGTCATGTTTGTGCATGTGTCAATTTGAAAAATTTTACTGCGACAATTTTTATGATTTTTATTGGATATTTTGATGCATATGGAAGAGTGATTCACGATGATATATGCATGCACAAGGAAATACAAAGCAATGAAGAGAAAATAATTCAAGTCCAAGATCATGGAGGGCCCCATCCACTTGCCTAAATGCACAATTAGGAGCTAATGGACAACTAAGTGGAGCTTAAAGCTTCATGCACATTAAATGATGGATTAATTAGTGGCTAATGGTTACTTTGTGGCCACACTTCCTAAAGGGAATTTTTGGAAGCTCCCCAAAAAATAGAATTAGGGTTTTATGCATGTATAAATAGCCCACTTATGTACATAAACATGTCTTCTACTCTTTCACATTAGTTAGGAAATTAAGAAAGCAAGTTGTAATGGAAATGTTTCATGAAATAAAAATGGCTTCCAAGCCTCTTTCTCCTCTCTTTTCTGTATGTTTTTCTTTGCTTTTATGTTAATGCTTATTTCTATGCTCTCTTTCTTTTAATGTTCATAGCTTATTTTTACATTAATGTAAGTAGTGTAGCTTTAATTTTATGCAAATAGTTAGTTGTTAATCTCTCTTTTTTCCTTCACTTAGTTTTCATTTCTTTTCTTTTTAATGTTAAAATTTACTGGTGTTGATTTGATAACACAAACGAATAGCTAACCCCCTTTAATTTAAGGGTGATGAAGCTCTCTAACTTTATGTAATTTCAACATTTTTTATTATTTGTGATCACTTTTGGTTGTGCTTCATGAGAGTAAATTTTGATGCAAGTTTATACAAGTGGGTTTGATAGCTTATGTTGGTTTTGAAAATGAGCTATTTTTACTCAACATAAACACAATTTGCATCATCATTGCTAACCGGTTTATGAATTTAAAACGAAAGTAAAAATGAAATTTGAGGATCTATATTACTAGTTACAATGTTAAATAGATCAACTTAAAATAGCTTTTGCTTCGGCTTCATTTTCATGAAAATTATATGTGGTATAATTGTTGTATTATAGTTTGATGGTTTGAGTTATGTTAATCAATAAAATAAACAAACCATATTTATGATAAATGCAATGATTATTTCACTTAATATCAAAGTTAGAGATCATAAATTATTTGTTTGTTGATTTACAAAAATATGAGAGTGGATTTGCCTCTAAATTGTTCTTTAGTATAATAGTTTTTAAATCGCATTTTAATTATAGCTTTAGCTTCTTTTTCTAGTTATCAATTTCCTCTCACCTTGGTTTAATTTGATTGAAATGAAAATTTCATCGCATTCACTTGATCGATGATGCGAAGCCTGTTGGTGACACGCAACAAAGGCTTAGTCCAAAAATGGACAATGTAGTGTGTGATGAAATTCATAAACTTCTTGACAACAGAATCATTTACCCAATCTATGATAGTTCATGGGTTTTCCCAATTCACGTGACACCGAAAAATTCTGGGCTAACCGTTGTCAAGAACGATTCAAACGAACTTATACCAACTCGTAGTCAAACTGGTTGGCGTGTTTGCATTGACTATCGAAAACTAAATGCCGCAATACATAAAGATCACTTCCCTCTTCTTTCATAGACCAAATGTTCGAACGTTTAGCCGGCCATGAATTATATCGCTTCCTTGATAGTTATTTCAGCTATAACCAAATTCCCATCGCTCCCGAGGATCAAGAGAAAACAACATTCACGTGTCCATTCGGTACCTTTGCTTATCGACGTATGCCATTCGGACTTTGTAATGCTCCTATGACTTTCCAGCAATGCATGGTTGGCATCTTTTCTGACATGATTGAGCGCTATTTAAAAGTTTTTATGGAGGATTTCTCTATCTTTGGTGATTCTTTTTCTCAATGTTTACATCATCTTGAGTTGGTTCTAAATCGATGTAAAGAAAAACATTTGACTTTGAATTTGGAAAAATGCAACTTTATGGTCAAACAAGGCATAGTTCTTGGACATATCATCTCAAATAAAGGCATTAAGGTAGACAAAGCGAAAATCGAAATAATTGCAAACCTACCCATTCCCAAATCTGTTAAGGACATTCGATCATTTCTAGGACACGCTGGCTTTTACCGACATTTTGTTAAAGACTTTAGCAAAATTTCTCATCCTTTGATGACTCTTCTCAAAAAAGACATTCCATTCGATTTCAACTCTGAGTGTATCTCATCTTTTGAATGTCTTAAGAACGAACTCATTTCTGCTCCAATCATTTGCGCACCCAATTGGGATCTTCCTTTCGAAATAATGTGTGATTCTTCTAACATTGTTGTTGGTGCTGCCTTAGTACAACTCATCAACAAAATCCTTCACCTTATTACTACGCGAGTATGACTTTGAACAACGCTCAACTCAACTCAACTCAACAACACAACAACCAAAAAAGAGCTTCTAGCTTTCGTTTTTACGCTCGAAAATTTTCGACCTTACTTGATAGGTTCACACATTAGTGTGTACACGGACCACTCTGCGCTTCGATATCTCTTCGCTAAAAAGCATGCCAAATCCTGTTTGATTCGTTAGATCCTTTTACTTCAAGAATTTGACCTTACAACCAAAGAATAAAAAGATCCGATAATGTCATAGTCGATCACTTGCCTCGTCTTCTAAATGCACCATCTTTTTTTCCAATTAATGAAACCTTACCCGATAAACAACTTCTTTCAATCTCTATCGATCCATTGTACGCTGATATAGTGAACTACTTAGTCACTAAAGAAACTCCCTCGTCTTGGTCCAAACAGGATAAATACAAATTCATGTTCCAAGTGAAATATTTCTATTGGGACGATCCGTACTTATTCAAATATTATCCCGACCAAATCATTCGATGTTGCATTCCGGATAATGAGATCAGGATTGTTCTTTCATTTTGCCACGATCAAGCATGTAGCGGACATTTTGGTCCTTGAAAAATTGTGGAAAAGGTGCTTTGGTATGGTTTCTATTGGCCTTCTCTTTTCAAAGACTCGTTTGAATTTTGCAAAACTTGCGATTGATGTCAAATGCTTGGATCAATTTCTCGACGAGATATGATGCCTTTAAACCCCATTCTTACGATCGAAATCATTGATGTTTAGGGTATCGACTTTATGGGACCTTTTCCCAATTCTTTTAGAAACTTGTATATTCTTTTCGCTGTCGATTACGTCTTAAAATGGGTCGAAGCCATTCCTTGCAAAGCCAACGACCATAGAATTGTTGTGAAATTTCTCAAGGAAAACATCTTTTCGAGGTTCGGCACACCTCGCACAATAATCAGTGATAACGGGACTCATTTTTGCAATCGTTCTTTTGAAACTTTAATGAAAAATACTCGATAACCTATAAGTTATCCATACCATATTATTCTCAAACTTGTAGCCAAGTTGAAGTTTCAAATCAAAAAATAAAACAAATCTTGGAGAAAACTGTTAACAAAAATCGAAAAGATTGGTCTCAAAAATTGACTGATGCGCTTTGGGCTTGCCGTACTGCTTTTAAAACTAACCTTGGGATGTCCCCATGTGGTTTATTTTACGGTAAATCTTTTCATTTACCCGTTGAAATCAAACATAAAGCGTTGTGGGCAATAAAGAACTTGAACTTTGATCTTGAGAAAGCTGGCGAAAACCGAAAATTACAACTCAACGAACTAGCAGAACTTAAGAATGACGCATATGAAAACGAGAAAATTTATAAAGAAAGAACAAAAAAATTTCATGACAAATCAATCCTAAGGAAAACGTTTTCTCCTAACCAGAAAGTTCTTTAATATGACTCAAGACTTCATTTATTCCCTAGAAAACTTAAATCAAGATGGACCAGACAATTTGTGGTATGAACTGGTTTTCCACATGGTGTCGTAGAAATAGAAAACCCCAGGGAAGGATCGATTTTCAAAGTCAACGGTCATCGTTTGTAACCTTTCTTGGAACTGCCCGGTAACCAAGAGGAGAAGCTCATGATTCTTCATGAGCCAAGCTACGTCTAGTTAGGATGTTAACCCTCTTTTGTAAATATGTCCATATTTTTCCCCTTTACACTCATTATATCTTACATTGACTGTGGAGGCATAGTCATAATTAAGTGTGGGGGGAGTCTCATTTTCATTTTCATTTTTTTAGTTCATGGCATTTTTGAATTTTCATTTTCTTTTAACTACAAAAAAAATCTCAAAATTTCTAAATCTCAAAAACATTTTCTTTTTAGCATTATGATTTAATTTTGAAGAAACATTATGGGATGAGTATAAGTTTTGGTTAATAAATTGAATTTTTAAAAATTTATTTGTCTTAACAAAAATAAAAATGATGCTTGATTACAAATAATAATGGTTTAACTAGTATATAGGAAGGTTTATATATGTTAATTATGAAGTATGTTCTAATTGAAATCCTTATTTAAAAAAGTGGAAAATTTAAGTAAAGGATATAACATTTTTATCTTCTAAGTTAAATGGTCTAAGATGATTTTTCAAATCTCTCTCTTTTCATAAAAAAACAAAAAAATTAATATAAGTAAAAAACATTTGTATATATGTATATATATTTTTAACACCTGCAGTCGATAAGTGTTCATACTTGTGTATTCACTCATCATGCTCTGTACCCTTCTCACGTAAGCCCGAAAGGCAGTGCACAATCGGTATATCTAGCCTCAATTTATCTGTGTTAGGTGTATGTATATAAAAATTCTTTTTAATAGCGCCTACAGTCGATAAGTGTTCACACTTGTGTGTTCACTCGCCATGCTCTGTATTCCCCTCACATCAGTTAGCAAGGCAGTGCACGGGTAATATATTTGGCCTCAGTTTACCTGAGTTAGGCATATATAAATATTGTTAATATCAATGAAATTTTCAAAGTAAGAGAGAGTAAGCAATTAAAATCCAATCATCATTTTAACTTGTTTGATTTAACTTGTTATTGAAAAGAAATGAAAATACCAATTTGACAAACTTTGATAATCAACTAAGGATCCATTTCATAATTGCATTGTGTTATCAACCGAAATAACTAGCTAAACTATAGTCTATCTGTTATGACAACTTAATTTTTGTTGGAAATTTTGACAAGTAAATGACTTAAATTTTCAAGATAATGACTAAGACTTATATTTAGCTTATTCATGTCTATTTAAAAGTAAATCTTTCATTTGTAAATACTTTCAAAAACTTGCATTCATCCCATTGTAAATAAATCTTGCATTTACTAATATTTTCATCCTGCATTTGGATTTTATGGGTAGTATCCGTTGAAAACCCTCACAAGACAATACTCGTCCTATTTGGGACACCCAAAGGTTCAATTGTTTGTTGCATATTCTCAATGCAGTTGTTCTCCCTATGTAAATGGATTTATCTTCGTTTTCCTTTATTCAAGAATGAATAAAAAGATAAGCGTCGGGGTATTTGATGTGCACGTAAATGTGCATATATTTACATCCATATTTTACCTCTTTTTATTTAAATAAACATCATATTTGGGCATTTTAACATGTTAAAACCAAAATTCAATTATTTTCAAACCATCATATTTTCATCTTCATCCAGGGGTAAAATGGTCTTTTTGTGCATGTGTCAATTTAAGAATTTTTACTTGGACAATTTTTATGATTTTTATAGGATATTTTAATGCATACGGAAGAGGGATTCATGATGATATATGCATGCACAAGGAAATACAAAGAATGAAGAGGAAATAATTCATGTCCAAGATCATGGAGGACCTCACCCACTTGCCTAAATGTACAATTAGGAGCTAATGGACAATTAAGTGGATGTTAAAGCTTCGTGCACATTAAATGGTGGATTAATTAGTGGCTAATGATTATTTGTGGCTACACTTCCTGAAGGGAATTTTAGGAAGCTCCATAAAAAATAGAACTAGGGTTTTATGCATGTATAAATAGCCCTCATATGTACTTGAATATATCTTCTACTCTTTCACTTTAGTTAGGTAATTAAGAAAGCAAGTTGTAATGGCAATGTTTCATGAAATAAAAATAGGCTTCCAAGCCTCTTTCTCCTCTCTTTTCTACATGCTTTACTTTGCTTTTATGTTAAATTTTATTCCTATGCTCTTTTTCATTTAATGTTCATACCTTAGATTTACATTAATGCAAGTAGTGTAGCTTTGATTTTTATGCAAATAGTTAGTAGTTAATCTCTCTTTCTTCTGTTGCTTAGTTTTCATTTCTTTGCTTTTTAATGTTGAAATTTACAAGTGTTGATTTGTTAATACAAATGAGTAGCTAAACCCCTTTAATTTAAGGGTGATGAAGCTCTCTAACTTTATGTAATTTCAACATTTTTTTTCGATTTATGATCACTTTTGGTTTGTGCTTCATGAGAGTGAATTTTGATGCAAGTTTGTACAAGTGGGTATGACAGCTTATGTTGCTTTTGCAAATGATCTATTCTTATTCAACATAACCACAATTTGCATCATCATTTTCAATCGGTTTTTGATTTTGAAATGAAAGTAAAAATGAAATTTGATGATCTATATTACTAGTTACAATAGTAAATAGATCATAATTAAAATAGCTTTTGCTTTGGTTTCATTTTCATGAGAATATAAGTGGTATAATTGTTGGATTATAGTTTGATGGTTTAAGTTATGCTAATTAATAACATAAACAAACCATACTTATGATAAATGCAACGATTATTTCACTCAATATCAAAGTTAGAGATAATAAACTATTTATTTGTTGATTTACAAAATTTGAGAGTGGATTTGCCTTTAAATTGTTCTTTAGTATAGTAGTTTTTAAATCACATTTCAATTTTAGTTTTAGCTTCTTTTTGTAGTTAGCAATTTCCTCTCACCTTGGTTTAATTTGATTGAATTGAAATTAAAAACTTTAAAATCTTAAAAATTCACCGCGGATCGACCCGTACTAGCCATGTACTAAACTTGTGCGCTGTGTGCTTGCGGTATAAATTTAATTTAAAATTTATCGACGGTTTTCTAACTCGATAGAAAATTTGTCGTTAAACACATAATTTCACAAAACCGTTTATTATAACATAAGTATTACAATTCAAAACTACTTTTGTTCTTTTATTAAACACCTAACTTCTATATATACATACATACACACATGCATATAAATACTTTAAAAAATACTTATAAATAGGTTTTAAATATCTATGTAAAATATTACTTAAAAATAACTAATTTACAATGTGATGAAAATAAATAAAAAGCATGTTTTACATTATAAAACCCCTTTATTTTAAAAATTCATAAATAATTATTAAGAATATATTTAAACTTTAAACCAACTTTATAATACTAAACATATGTCAAGAAACATCCCTAAAAAGATTAGGGAAGTATACCGAATTAAAATCTCATGTTTAGACATTTAAAACCACAAGTAGCTTACTACAACATTTATATATGCTGTTAAAAGTCCTTGATAAAGACCTATAGAAGAACATGATCTTTGCAACTAGTTCTAACCACTTAAAAAATGGCTTAAGACTCGAATTTTTTTACTGTAAGTACTACACTTAGGGTACTTAAAACTACAAAAAGAAACCCTTAAGTATATCTTCCTATTTAACTATAAAAATTCTCGAAAACATGGTATTTACTAGTGTTCATATATCAAACTTTTTACTTCAAACTTTTGCTGCTTTGCTTGAGATGTTCTAAAATCTTTTAAATGTTGGTTTTTTTCTAGTAATAAGTACACATACAATACTTACTAAAAATATAGCAATCGTCTTCTAGCTATAAATTTTTGCAACTTTGTTTTACAAGTTAATGAATGATCTAAACCACAACATTTTTATAGTAATATGTAATATTACAGTAAATATCCACAATGCAAAGAAGCCTCTAGGATGTCTCTCAAAATTGATTTTTAAAATCATCGAACACAAGGTATTCTCATAGTACATCCGTAGCAACCTTTTTGCTTCTAACTTTCACAACTTTGTTTCACACTTTGTATAACTTTCCAAATCAATCCGTTGCTGCTACATACATCAAATAATGTTAGAAAGAAACCAAAATATATTATATAATAATATATTCACAAACAACCACACAGAACAAGTTTTAACACACGGGGATTCAAAGTGCACTTATAGTGAGTATCGCTATACAGACCATTCTATATCCATTACCAATTCAATATACAATCCAAGAAACCATTTAAACATCAAATTAGGGAATTGCACATGTTATAGAAGGTAATAGGAGTAGTGTTATGTAATATAAAGTTGTCATTTGCTTTCAAAAGCAAGAGGGTCCAAAGTTAAAACTTTAATTAGTTAATGTCACTTTAACTTTATGTTTAGATACACACACATACATAGATATATACACAAACACACACACATGAAATACACAAACAAGATGATGAGATAACCCACCCAAATCCAAGCCTACATCAAGCTCATATACAGAAGAACAAAGAACCACTTCCTACCATCACCCAAAACCCTAAAGACGCCACTTTAGCTCCAGAATAATAAAGCCAAGACTCCCATATTCAATGATGCTCACGACATAAAGTGGTACCCTACTTTCCTCTTTTTTCTTCCACTTTAAACCTTAGATCAATGATTCATAAGATGTTCTAAGATGTCGGTGAAAGTTTGATGGAGTTTGGAGAGTATGTGAACAAACTAGAGAGAGATTACAGAAAGCAAAGTGGATTGGTGCTAAACCACTTCCATCATTTTATTCTTTTTATTCTTTTGAAGCTTTAGTAAATAATGAAATGTTTAAGGATACTTAGCGTGCTACCTTTTGCCAGCCACAAAGAGCCTCCGCACTTCTCATTTGCATGCTTTCCCCATGTGCCACTTTACACCTCATTATCTACTTGAAATATCTTCTTCCTTTCACACTTAAAAGTTTACCTTTAAAGGCTTTTAGATGCTTCTTTGTAATTTTTACACAATTATTTTTTGTTTCTAATTACCTAAATATTGATTAGTTAGACAAGTACAAGTAGTTCGAACAACTTCAGTTGAGTAAAAAAAATCATTTATCGATAAAATGATTTTCGGTCATTTTTCGGTTTTTCATCAAACTATATATTTTTGTAAACACTTTTTAAAAACAACCTTACCATTATTAGTTATTACTTTGAAGGGAGTTAACAAGGATATTGAATCACTTTTATCACATTTTAACCAAAATTCAAATATTTAAATAATTAAATATGAAGTATTCGAAATTTCAGGTTGTTACATTCTCCCACACTTAGAATATTTCGCCCTTGAAATGCCAATACAAGCAACTAACGGAAACAATCACAAAGAAATACTTAACATCATTCAAAATTACTAGCAAACAAAGCCACGGTTCGCCCAAGTTCAAAATCATCTTATCGCACAACGATGGTAAAAAATCTATTAAGTGCACCTTATGTTCAATAACCTCAAGTTATCACTTAGACCATTATTCATGCTACCTCTATAGAAAATCGAAGTTTCATCACCAAAACTCTCCATGAGCAAAAAAGCATTGTACGCATATAATAAAACTCACACGATGTCCATGGATTATCCGTACTCAATATCTAATTTGACCACTTGCTCGATCACATAATTTTATTTCCAAACTTGCATTGACACTTGACCCGTCTAGTATGAAATCAGATTAGGTTCCTTGATTAGAAATCTCTATCCTCCTTGCATATCCACATACTATTATAGAAAACCTCGGATCATATTAAGAATCTGTATCAAGTGCTCATCATTAAGAATTGAGTGAAAAATCCTTGTTTGGACCTGTATACATCACCTAGAAATCATATATTCGAATACTGGATCAAGAATAATCATGTGAATTAAATAATCTACATACAACTTACCTATTCATTCTATTGGTTTCTTAACTACACCAATATTTTTTCACGTTTATTTACGTAAATAGTATGTCATTCAATACTCAAATCATTTATGAATCCTTTCATAAAAACATAACTTTATGTTTATACTCGTATAATACTCGACTACCTCCTAAGGGTATATAAAAACATCAGATTTGTTTATTTAACAAGTATGTTCAACAAATTTAAACTAGTTTAAATTCTAATATTATCTCAATCCAAGACTTACAAAAACTTAACTTTTATATTTTCACTAAAACACTTAGCTCTAGGTTTTAAAACGATTCTAAAGTCTCTAACTGTCAAAAATCGTCAAAAATTGCATTTCATTTTAACAAATGAAAACTACTAAACAACATAACATAACATGATGCACATACCATACTATCCTAGTGCATAGGATATGTTATCTCGCTTTTTGGCAAAGCCGTGATACCAAAAGATCGATCGAAATCAAAAGACGGTTCGTCTCAGAGATTGGTCACACTTCGTTTCACTATGGATATCGCTGAATTTTGTCCGAGTCTAGATTGAGCTACAATTGATAGGACATGACAGGAAAGATCATAGAAGTCAGCATCTCAGATTTCAAGTCAATCCGAGCTCATACGCTCGATTTATGATCGATTCAATTTGAAGGGAAAAGCCCAGATTTCGATCCATCACGATGGGTGTTTTCGTATCCATCACCGAACACTGGTTCGAATCGATCACCTTCATATCGATCAACTTCGAATCCATCGAAGTGTCTCGGATTCGACTCCATCAACTTCGAATCCATCGAGTTCGTATCAATGGATCTCGTACCCATCAGCAGATGAAGCGCTTCGTATCCATCAGCCAACGTCTGCTTCGTCTCCATCAGATCCTCGTCCTTCGAATCCATTGAAGGTTGCAAGTTCACATCGATTGACTTCGTATCCACGGAGAAGCTGCAGGGCTTGAATCCATCAGAAGTTTTTGTTCGAATCCATGAACAATCACTTGTTCGTATCCATCGAGTCAACTAGCCTTGGTGACGTGTCATCCATCGATGCGAATGCGCCGAGATACAGAGAGTCGAAGCGGTCAACTTGGAGCAAAATCCTGGATCGAAGTGAAGCGTGCGCTCCACGTCAACACGAAGGCACGTGCCACCATCGGTTCAAAGCGAACGAATCGATTCGAACCAAACAGCCACACGAGGAACCCCATTTCGTATCGACCATATCTCTCAATCTACTGATCCAAATGCTATGAAATTTTTACAAAAGCTTGCATATATGTTGGAGAATGTCCACACCAAATTTCACCTCGATTAGATGATTTTCTGATCGATTCGAATGGAGTTCGAATCGATGCCAATGTGGGCCCAAATTTCCTAAGGCCGGGCGCGTGGGCCCCCTCACGTGCCAGAAGTGGTCTCCCGAATTTTCAGCGAAATATCAGCATCCTACGCCTATAAATAGAGCCCCAGAGCCAACAGAAAAGGGATCATTAGATTCTAAAGCGCCTAGACTCTGCCGAATCGAGATCTCCATCATCCTACATCATATTCTTGCTGTTGAATTCGAATTTCCAGTTGTAACTTGCTGTTGATTGCTGTAACAACTTGTAATCATTGAAAGAGAATCAGTAAAACTGCAAAAAACTTCACAGTGGACATAGGCAACACGCCGAACCACCATAAATCGCTTGTCTACGCATTTACTTTATTGTTGATTGGAGTTTTTGTTAGATAATATTCGTTTTGAATTTACATTCTTCGTTATTATCTCTTCAACAACTCGCGAAAAGTGTTGTGACCAATTTTGGTGCAAACACTTTGGTGCTTTCACTGAGAGAACCCAGCCTTTCTCCTGCTCTTTGGATCTATCATCGATACCGGATTGAACAAATCTAAGAGAGAATACAGATCATCAAATCCAAGTTCTTTCCCTTCTATTCAGATTTGCGTAAAGTCTAGGAAAGGAATCTAACTTTCAAGAGGGTTAGTACAAGAGCCACCTCTAACGCTATCAATCAAGAAGAATAGGATCGACTGAATCCTGTGCCACTACCTCCATCTAATCAAGATGCTACTGGACACTCGGAACCATCAGGTCCGGTCACTAGGCAAGAGCTTCAGTTGCTACTCCAAGAGCTGACCCAGAGTCGACAACAACTAGCAGAACAGATACGCGCTAACGCCGAGCTGATCAACAAGCTGGATCGCCAGAAGTGAGAGATCCAAGAGAGACCATGCTTCTCGCTCCTCTAGCGAAAGCTCTTCATCTTCTGATTATTATAATCGATCTCCACGACCCCGGCTAGATGGGAGTCACATGCCAGCCGCTAGAGATCAACCGACACTGACCGTCGGACAACTGAGAGTTGGTCCATCAGCCAGTTTTCAAACCGGACCCTCCTCCCGAGGAGGTGCCGTTCCTCACCACACCACAGAATACCGCACCACTAACATCGTGGCGGAACCAGGGGTCGATGCCCAAGATCAGTCGAACCTGGACCGTCATCATAGCGAACGTACTCTTGAACCATATGTCCAAGAAGACTATGAGCCAAGAAGGCAAGACTTGGACCGTCGACAACATTCGGTCCAACCCCAAAGAGTGGAACGTAATCATACTCCGGCGCAAGCCGCACAAAACGATCAAATGTCAGATCTTTCAACTATGATACGTCAGATGATCCGTGAGAGCCAAGGATTCACAAATGACGATTGGGGAGTTTCCCGAAGTCACACTCCTTTTACGGACGATATCCTTACCGCTGAACCCCCACGGCGATTCAGAATGCCAACTCTACCCATGTACGAAGGAAACTCCGACGCCAACCAACATATTCTGAAATATGAATGGTCAACGACCGCTGCCAGAGTTGACGATGCAGTGAAGTGTCGTAGTTTCCCCATATCCTTGGGGGGCATCGCTACCATGTGGTTCACTCGATTGCCACCTCGATCCATCTCTTCGTTCGACCAGTTGGCCACAAAATTCGTTGAACAATTCCGCATGCACGTCGCAAGGCCGAAAGATGTCAACACTCTGTCTAGCGTCACTCAAGCTCCTGGAGAAACTCTCAGACACTACTTAGAGAGATTCCATACTGCATGTGCGGAGATCAGCAATACGAACGACAACTCCATCCTTATGGCATTGACTAAGGGGATCGACCCCGATTCTGCGTTTGGCATCTGGTTAGCTGGAAAACCACCTGCACCATTGGACCATTTCCATGCCAAGGCGGCTCAATTCCTGAGAAGGGAATATGCGAAACAGTCTAGGAAGCAAACTGATGCAGGGCCAAGTACGGAAGGGATCCAAAGCAATGTTGCAATCAAACAGTCTGGTGAGAGCTCCGGAAAAGTTCAGTTGAACGTTAAAAACAAACAAGCTCGGCGAAGAGAAAGCGTGAATCAAACTAGAAAACGAGATCAAAATCGTGGCCCGCAGCGCAAGACTCCAATGTTTGACAGTTACACTCCTCTGAATACGTCACTAGAGGACTTGTACTTACAAACCTGTAATACAATTCAGTACCAAAAACCCGCATCAAAACCGTCGTCATAGACGCAAATCCAGACGGGAAAATTTTGCAGGTTCCACGAAAGTTACGGGTACAATACGAACGAGTGTCGTCACTTACAAGATCTCGTTGAAAAACTGATCAGAGAAAGGAAGCTGGAACAGTTTGTGCGGACACCGCAGCCCAGAGAAGCGGGCCCATCTAATCAAAACAATGAACCCAATCGACCGAGACAGGAGGACCCCACTTGTCCCCGCGGAAGATTGGTGATAAACGCCCTCAGTGGCGGACCAACTTTGTCAGGAGCCTGGAACGACAAAGATCTTCGTCACTGTCGTACATGACAGGCTCATTCAATCTATGAATACTTTGTAATTTCCTTTACACTATGAAATTTGAATTTGTAATAAGGCACTGACTTTGCCATATTTTCTTATTTTAGCAATAAATTACTATCTTTTCAAGCTAGAGCTGTGATTCGTCGAATGCAACATTCAACAATCACGACACACGAAGAGCTAAGTTCCATCAAACAATGGAATTTATTCAAATAGCGAGTGACTGTGATACGGCCGGCCACTCACCAAGTGAAACCCCGGCTCGGGGGCAAGCCATACATCAAAGGCTGAACTGGACCAACACACGACAGTCCAATAAATCGTTCCCAGAGTGCGAACGGACTCCAACTTCCCAGAGTGTGAATTGGAGTATAAACATTCACTAAATCGTTCCCAGAGTGCGAACGGACTCCAACTTTCCAGAGTGTGAATTGGAGTATAAACATTCAATATATCGTTCCCAGAGTGCGAATGGACTCCAACTTCCCAGAGTGTGAATTGGAGTATAAACATTCAATAAATCGTTCCCAGAGCGCGAACAGACTCCAACTTCCCAGAGTGTGTATTGGAGTATAAACATCCAATCAATCGTTCCCAGAGCGCGAACGGACTCCAACTTCCCAGAGTGGGAATTGGAGTATAAACATCCAATAAATCATTCCCAGAGTGCGAACGGACTCCAACTTCCCATAGTGCGAATTGGAGTATAAACATAGATTACAAGTTCCCAGAGCGCGAACCGAAGCATCCGTGCTAACTCCAACTTCTCAGAGCATGAATGGAGTATAAACATAAGATTACAAGTTCCCGGAGAGCGAACCGAAGCATCTGTGCTAACTCCAACTTCTCATGGCATGAATGGAGTATAAACATAAATTACAGGTTCCCGGAGTGCGAACTCAAACATACATGCTATCTCCAAGTTTCCAGAGTGTGAATTGGAGCACAAATACCAAGTCAAAGTTCCCGTAACGCGAACCGAAATATTAATACTAACTCTAAGTTCCCAAAGCGTGAAGTGGAGTATAAACATCAATTCCAGGTTCCCGGGGCACGAACCGTGTTACAAACATTGATAACTCTCAAATTCCCGGAGTGCGAACCAGATTATCAATCTCAAATTATCCTAAGTCCCCAGAATGTGGACATGTGCTTAAAATTTGCAATAAGTGCGATCAACCACCAAAATACAAATGTTGTTCCCCGAGACTGGGGGGCAAAAAAAAAGCTATGTGTTAATCACTAACCAAAGTGATACAATGTCCGAAGTTCAACTTATTCATCGATCACAACATGTGACCAAGATTTTCAGACTTGGCAAATAAAACGAACTCTACTTGACGGTAAAAACACCACAAGTACACCGGACTAAAAACCAAACACTGCAAACACTTAAGCACAAAAGAAATGAGAATTGAAACAAAGAAATTGAATTTTATTTCGACTAACTGTATGTGAAGATTCATGTACAAGTTCTTTCAAAAAATTCCTACTAGCAGGGGGGCCAAGCCTACATCTATACATAGCCTATGAAAGAAAAATAAAAGTGTCTCCCTAGCTGCCAAAAACGCATTAGAGGGAATCGTCTACTTCTTCTTCTTCGGCCTCCTCTTCAATGCGGAACCACTCGAACCACTAGCAGTCTTCCGCTTCGACCCCGTGCCCTTTGGCGGATCTTCCTCTGATGAGGGCATGATATCAATATACTCCTCCGAACTTGAACTTAAAGGAATATTCTCTTCTCGAGAATTCGGAGGAGTCGGGTCTACCGCCGAGGGAGGAACGGGCGCGCTGGGTCCGACTAGCGTGTCCCCAGAAGATGTCACCATAAGAGGAGTGGGATCGACCGCCGTCGTTGCACACTCAGAATTACCGCCGTGTGCTGCCGCTTCCATCTCTGCTTCAATTAGAGCAAGTATCTCAGTCTCACGAGTAGCACGAGACTCACGATAGGTAGCGGTGGACTGTGATGATGCAATAGAAGCAGGTGGGAACGTGCCAAGAACAAAAAACATGTCAACAAAGGGGTCACTGTGCTAGCTCAAGAGCTCATTCATCATTTTTTCGTCAAAAGTAATTGAACCCCTTGTGTCACCTCAGTCGGCACGGCTGTCGTCGTGGTGATCGCCTCGGTAATAATGGCCTCCTGTTCTTGATGTGGCTCTTGGACTGCAGGAGGCGCTGTCGATGTTGCTGTACTCACTGGACAAGAAAGAAAAGAAGTTGTCAGAACACGCTTCAATACAAGTACTTCAGTTCAAACACATAGTAAATTTGTGCAGAGTACCTTCCTCAACTTGACTCGCAGCTAACTGAGCAGCTTCAGAAGAGTGCTCCCTGATGGGAGATAAGCGTGGCTGCTCCGGGTCGTAGCCTGGGACCAACTGTGGCCCAGTCGCTGGCGTCGGCTCCAATCTAGATGAAGTGATCATCGCTGAACTTGTAGCTGGAGGCGCAATGCCAGACCCTTCCCCAACTTCCAAGTGTTGGGTACCCAGCTTCTCTCTAGCATGAGAGATCGTGAAATCGTGGAGAACCTTCTTCTCTTCATCAGTCAATATGCTGTTCTCCAACTCAAATTCATCAAAAACTTCACCCGGATGTGATGCTTTCTCTTCTTCAACTAATAAATTCCAGGCATTGAACAGATGCGTCGAATAGTCATCAAGCCATGTAAGATTTCTGTGCTTCAGCACATTTGCATTATAAGTGATGAGAAGTTCTTCTATCTCCATCTCCAGCATAGTCTCTGCTTGACGAACTCTCTCATCAACTTTGGCTTCTGTCTCGCAGACCTTCTCCAAGGCCGCGTCTCTCTCTTTCCGAAATTCCACCGCCTGGTCACACGCTTTCTGTGGGGAAACGTTAGCAGTGTCTCTTTCCTTCACAATCTCTGCAACTTTGGCCTTGAGCTCATTTAGCTCTTTCAAGGCCGCATCCCGCTCGGCGGTCACGATGGTATTTCGGTGGCCCATGTCCTCCACCGTAGCATAATGTTCACGCTTCATCCTATCCATCGCTACTTGATCTTCATCCGCTCTTCTGAGAGCTTCAATCTCCGACTTTCAAGAAGACTCGGCCTCACTGCCAAGTCCCTGAATGATGCGGTCCTTTTGACCAAGTTCTTTCTCCAACTTCTCGATTGTAGCCGCTCGATCAAAGGCCACTTTTGATGCTTTCTTAGCGGTCTTCGACCACTCTTGATAGTGGAAGAATACATCCGAGAGATAATCGTGCATCATAGGAGCAACTGTCGATGGTATCCTCTTCAGATGTGGGGGAAAAACAAACCCGTCGAAGCAAATTTCAGGAAATTTCTTCCTCAGTTGAGCAAGCCTAACCGCTCCTTCTCCCGAAGGCTCCGTCAATGTCTGCTCTGTTGACGGGGAGGCCGCGATTTCCGTTCTGTGGTGACTATTAGACCTCGGTGGTTGGGAAGACGGCTTGGGCCATGAAGTTTCTGGAGGCCTCGAGACATGAACTGGAGGCAGTGCGTGAGTTCTAGGAGGTGGCGTACGAGATCGAGACCGCCGCCTATAATCTTTTTCTCTATATAAGCGCTCATGACTCGAGCGTCTATAGTCATAATCTCTGTCTCCTTCCCTCCTATAGGGCTCATAATACGAAGAAGACTGGCGTTTCTTACAAAGACTGCCGAGCATCGAACCTCTGCCAGACATAGTACCTGCAAAAACATAAGGCAGAATTAATAATCTCTCACAGTGAATGTATTACACTTAGAAATCGTGTAGTGTCGTGAAGTGTGAATGTGGGTGCAACCCCCCGACCAACCAGATGTGTCAACCGCACTAGTAGGCAGAGACTCGCTCAAATCTAAGGCTTCAGAAAATTCTTCCAATCCGGCATCGTGCTGCAAGGACACATCATCCAGAATTGGAATGTCGGCTAGCCCTTCATAAAGATTCTCCGTTCTCGGAGGAGACATCTCCGATATTCTAACTCTGGGGGCGGATCGAGCCGTAACAACTGATTTTCATCTTCTCTTTTTAGACAACTCGACAGTGATTGCCTTGCCCTTTCCTTGTTCTTCGATATCTTGGGCTACATACGCAGATTCGCCCAATGGCTCATCATCAGTATGAGTTCTCTCCGAGTCAGCCTCCACAATCACGATAACTTTAGGCTTTCTCCATTTGACTCATTCTTTCGAGGCAGTCTTTAAGACACCATCGAGCATTATGCTTTGTCTTCTTTCAATCAGTCCGAGAATCCTAAGATTCCTATCTTTCAATAGCAACTCGATATTCCTCTCTTCACTCGGGATTTCCTGAAATACCCGAACTATCTCTTTGAAACGTTCCCCTTCGGATCGCTGAATTACGGAAGAAAAAGAAAATAGATGTGAGTTCGACTTCAAATGCATCAGTTCTATCAGCTACCCGAAAAGATAGCAATACTTACGTCTAAATAGCCATCGTCGAGCGAACCCTGAGGAGCACCTAACATAAAACCATTCCGTCCTGAAGTAATTCAATCTTGTCCAAGCCCCCGTGATCACTTGGCAATTTCTTACCGCCTCCAAGAATGTGAAAGATGGACTACCGGCCCGACTCTTGAAGTTAAATAAGTATCTGATCTCGATCAGAAGTGGTGGTCGATGGAGATATATCATAAATGCAATGAACAAGCTATTGAGCGACGCGTATCCGTTTGGGTGCAGTTGAGAGGGGGCGATCCTCAGAAACGACAATACTTCTCTTATATACTGGTTAAACGAAGGGAGTTTCCCAACTGCGCACGCGTGGCAATTGAATGCGGTATATCCCTCCGGTGGATTGTGTGGTCTATCATTTGGCCCCGGCCCCGGCAATAGCACGTCATCCATCAACAAATGCCTTAAGCATATTCTTCCTAGCATGTCTTCTGAAATGTTGGACGGAACAGAATCTGATGGGTTATTAATGAAGGATGCGTCAGGTAACTCGTCCGGAGCTGGACCGATAACTCCAATCTCAATCTCCGGTACTTCAAGCACGGGAGGGACTGAACTCTGAGTTTCTTGCGGTTGCGAACTTGAGGTTTCCATAACTAGCTAACTCACGAGAAATCATCATTAGATGCTAAAAAGCCCGTGCATTCCCTGGCATAAAGTGCATGTGTCGTGTAGTGCAATGCATTATTTGAACAAATTCTATGAAATAAACTGTAATGTATGAACGAAAAAACTCTGAAAATCAAACCGGAAATGACCGTCACAACCGTGCCATCCACTTGCAAACGATTGACCCAAGTTGAAGTTCGTTACATTTTAGTTAAGATACAGTTCCATTGGCGGGCTTCGAAAAGTAGTTCAATATGCAGTTCTACGGTCAAGTTCAGTCATGCAAAGTAGAAGCTCGTCGGAGTCAAGTATTTCTATGTGCAAAAAATTCTCTAAAGTTTATTCATTTTCAATTTGGAATCGGTCGCTGCACTTCAAATCATATCGATTTGAAGAAATATCATTAACCATGTTCGAATCGATATGCTTCGTATCGACCACTTTCGAATCGATACGCTTCGTATCGATCGCATTCGACTCGATACGTTTCGTATCGATCAGTTCGAAACGATGAGTTTCGTATCGATCAAAGGCACACCATTTCGCATTGATCCGAGAACACCGGCTTCGCATCGATCGCCGTTCTCACATTCGTATCGATACAAAATCGCATGCTTTCCTTTGATTCGAAAGCTCCACAACTCTTTCTTCTCCAAAACAAGCCTCGACTCCATGGCCGTCCCCAAACTTGCTCTCGTTTGCCCAGATCTTAAAGTTATCAATACCGATCGTGAAAGCAAGGAGGATGGATTAAGATCTTCGAGTTTCATCGTTCTAAACACGATACTACCCATTAAATTACCTGATTTTAATGTTTAACTTCGAAGGATCAAAGAATTGGATTGATTCGAAGACGTGACAAACTGCCCTCGGAAGCTTCGAGTCGATGCAAGGACACAGAGAGTAAAAAAACAAACAGTAAAAGTAAAAAAAGTGAAAAAATGGCCAAGTGAGAAGTATTTATATGAGGCCATAGAAGAACCGAGACGATTCCCCTCCTAGTGAAACTTGACCGGTCGCAACCAGTCAAAACACGAATCGGTTCGAAAGCTCCGTTCGAACCCATTTGCCTGAGGCCTTATCGATGCGAAGTTACCCTCACACTTCATCGATACGAAGTATACAACTAAGCCTGTACAGAAGACATTGAGTCACACCGATGCGAAACGAACAGTTGGCACATCGATTCGAAGCCCCTGTTCACATCAACAAGTTCACAACTCCATCCACTGTACAGGATACAAACAACGATTTCGTAACCATCATTTCCTATCGATACGAATGGACGTTTCTTACCCATCCAAGCTCATTGATACGAACTATCATTTCGTATCCATCATTTCTCATCGATACGAACTACTATTTCGTATCCATCATTTCGACTTGCATCAATATGAAAGACTACTTTTCAACCTTTTACATCGATTCAGGGGAGGATCGATACAAGAGGACAATCAAAAACAATCATCAAGGTTGTTTCAACTCAAATTTCCAAATCGGTTCAGGAGAGAATCGATACGAAATTCAATAGCAAACAAAACTGACAAGACTCGTGGATGTACGACGTTAACGAGGGTCGAACTAACATATATGCATATATGTCGGACTAATATTCGATTTTAAACATTTACGGGGATCGAATACTCATCTTGTTATGAATACAACAACCAACAGCTAAGCACTATATACAGCAATCAATCATATCAATGCAAGGTTACAGTAATACATAGTACGAATATCAACAAAAGAGAGCAATGATTGTTCAAAGAGAAATTGCAGCTATTCAAAGCACGTCATGTTTCCACAAGATGTACTTTGGGGGGCAAATGTTATCCCGCTTTTTGGCAAAGCCGTGATACCAAAAGATCGATCGAAATCAAAGGACAGTTCGTCTCAGAGATTGGTCACACTTCGTTTCACTATGGATATCGCTGAATTTTGTCCGAGTCCAGATTGAGCTACAATTTATAGGACATGACAGGAAAGATCATAGAAGTCAGCAACTCAGATTTCAAGTCAATCCGAGTTCATATGCTCGAGTTATGATCGATTCAATTTGAAGGAAAAGCCCATATTTCGTTTCCATCATGATGGGTGTTTTCGTATCCATCACCGAACACTGGTTCGAACCGATCACCTTCGTATCGATCAACTTCGAATCCATCGAAGTATCTCGGATTCCACTCCATCAACTTCGAATCCATCGAGTTCGTATCGATGGATCTCGTACCCATCAGCAGATGAAGCGCTTCGTATCCATCAGCCAGTGTCTTCTTCGTATCCATCAGATCCTCATCCTTCGAATCCATCAAAGGGTGCAAGTTCACATCGATTGACTTCGTATCCATGGAGAAGCTGTAGGGCTCGTATCCATCAGAAGTCTTTTTTCGAATCCATGAACAATCACTTCTTCGTATCCATCGAGTCAACTAGCCTTGGTGATGTGCCTTCCATCGATGCGAATGCGCCGAGATACAGGGAGTCAAAGCGGTCAACTCGGAGCAAAATCCGGATCGAGGCAAAGCGTGCGCTCCACATCAACACGAAGGCACGTGCTACCATCGGTTCGAAGTGATCGATTGAACGAATCGATTCGAACCAAACAGCCACACGAGGAACCCCATTTTGTATCAACCATATCTCTCAATCTACTGATCTAAATGCCATGAAATTTTCACAAAAGCTTGCATACATGTTGGAGAATGTCCACACCAAATTTCACCTCGATTGGATGATTTTCTGATCGATTCGAATGGAGTTCGAATCGATGCCAAAGTGGGCCCAAATTTTCTGAGGCCGCGCGCGTGGGTCCCCTCACGTGCCAGAAGTAGTCTCCCGAATTTTCAGCGAAATATCAGCATCCTACGCCTATAAATAGAGCCCCGGAGCCAACAGAAAGGGGATCTTTGGATTCAAAAGCGCCTAGACTCTGCCGGGTCAAGATCTCCATCATCCTACATCATATTTTTGCTGTTGAATTCGAATTTCCAGTTGTAACTTGCTGTTGATTGCTGTAACAACTTGTAATCATTAAAAGAGAATCAATAAAACTGGAAAAAACTTCACAGTGGACGTAGGCAACACGCCGAACCACTATAAGTCGCTTGTTTACGCATTTACTTTATTTTTGATTAGAGTTTTTGTTAGATAATATTCATTTTGAATTTACATTCTTCGTTATTATCTCTTCAACGACTCCCGAAAAGTGTTGTGACCAATTTTGGTGCAAACAGGATACTTGTGTCCATAAAATAACTTAACAAAGTTTCAATTATTTATTAAATATGCTTTATCGAAAAAGGGTAAACATGAAAAGTTCCAACATTTAGTCTAGGTTACGCCACTACCACTTAAGCACCTAGCGTATCATACATACCAATCTTTTCTATATAGAAAGTTTATTTCAAAACCTTTATTAAACTACTCTATATTTTATATCAAATCTCTTTAAACAAAATTATAGAACTAAACACCAGGTTTTATTTCATATCATTTCAAAATAATAACGCATGCATATCAATTATTCTTTTGGGATTAAACTAAAATATATTTTACTAAAACAATTTTGTAGCATCCACCACTTTGAAATACGAAAACCAATGCCGATGATACTGCATCATCACCCGAATTATTTTCATGCGACAGAAGTGAATTTAATACATCCAAATCAAACCTTATGGCCTTAACCACAATCATTTCAAACTAGTATCAAATACTTCGTACATGTTACCAAATATCACGATCTCCATTTCATAAAACAACTTCTCAATTATTTACTTCCAAATAATACTATTATTAGTTTTCCAAAACCTTATAAAACAAATTTCAAAGACATTGGATTTAAGTTCTCATACTCTCAGTTTAAATCATCTTCTAAACCATATTTTATAAACCGTACTTGTATAAATCACTATCTTATATAAAATCTTTTCATAAATGTTTATTTACAAAATATCCTATCTTTCCTTTAGATTATAACAAACATCTTTTACCAAATTTAACTTTAACTCAACATTACCATCAAACACTTTAGTGTCAAATTGTGAAACTTAATTCCTAAGTTTTTCATTTTGATGTATTCACAAATTTACTGCATATCCAACCTATGCAATATAAGGTAAACTGCTCATAAATAGGTCAAGCACATATTAACAATCAACAGATGATAATCATTGCTCATAAACTAGTCGAGCATGAATAAGCTACTAAACCTATAAATTATAATAATGCTCATAAACCGGTCAATCATGTTAAATAATTCTAAAAAGAATAGCAATTCTCGTAAACCAGCTGAGCATGGCTAGACTAATTAATGATAGGTAATGAATGAACATCATTAATCCATACATTAATTAAACTACACTTTAAAAATTCATACTTATATATGTTACTTTATATCAGATCTTTAATTTAATATTTGGAATTACCTTCCAAATATACGTTTATAACAAATACAAATATGCTCTCATATGTATAATGCATTTTACTCATGCTAGGGCATTCCACTACCCTATCCCTTAATGAGTCAAAACCAACCAAAGACATGATCCTTGCTTAACTTTCGGCTCTGATACCAACCTATAGCGACCCGCCTTTTCGACCCCTAAATGTTGACACTAATACATTCATGGTATCCTTGTGCCAAGCATCCAAGTGCTAAAAAATAGATTATTAGAGTAAAATAAAATGAAAAATAAGCTAAAAAAGAAAGAAGGAACACAATATCAGAATCTAATAGTGGAACGATAACATATAATATCAAAAGACAGTACAAAATTATCACTTTTAGGATGCACAACATTTCGGAGTTACAATTCTAAATACTACCATCAGCCTGGACAATTATAACCAACTAGTTCTCACAATTGCTAATATATATATACACACACACATATAATAGTAATATAGTGGAAATAGGAATAGTATGGCAGGTGAAATATCCAGCTCATCTCCTTAAGTTCTAAGAATATCCAACTAAAACCTAGCGTTATCAGACTACTTGAAAGAGCATCAGTGGAAATAAGGAAAATATAAGACCTAAGTCGGAAAAAAAGTCTAATGTGAGAAACTCAAGAAATATGTGTACAACATATAATAGTATCTTTGAGACCACAAGGAATGTCGTAACTGTTATCCCCTCAAAAGAACGACCATCTAATAAGTACACAAGCTGATATAATAGATAATGTCTAGGGTGAAGAATATAAATCTTAAAATAGTTGTGCCCCTTGCATCTCATGACACAACGTACTGAAGTACAATCAAAACTGCTAAGGTATGTTTGCATAATGGATTTTTCAAGGAGATATCTTCGGTCAAGCCAAATCTAATCTCCTACACAAGGGTCAAAAACTACCTTTAAGTATTGTATATCTCTAGATAGAATATAACATAAGGTAAACATAGTTGATCCATTGCCAAAAATATGATCCTGAATATCATCAACTCCCATGTGCAATATCCATAAGCATACTCTAGATATAGAGTTGATATACAGTATAGCTTAGCTAAACCCCAATAGTTATGTTCTTACTCTGTTTTCTATCATTTTCGATGTCGAAGCTACGTATGACATCTCTTACATGATTCCTCATCAGTCGAACAGAACACGGATCTCCACAAGGATCCCAACATCTTGAACAATCCACAAAACTCTACAAGGGCCCAGCACAAGTTACCCAATGAACGCTTATATTGACCTCTCCCTTGGCTTAACCTTAGGATAGACAGTTTAACTCTATAACATTAGTCCAAAATGTTAAAGTTGAAATCTCCCTTAGGCTTAATCTTAGGATAGACAGTTTAATTCTATAATATTTCACTTCAAAATCGCCTCCAAAACACAGATATTGTATATCGGTTATGAAGTAATATTGGGTAAATAATACTCTTACCGATCCAGGTTTCTTCAAAACTAATTGATGAATTTCCAGTAAAACTAATTCTAATTCTTTTAGAGGTAAGAAAACAATCTATAAATAGGAGTCCTCCCATAGCGATCTCTTATCTATAAGTTTTAGAGCTAAAGATGTTTCATACCAATGCTTTGAAAGAACAATATATATGGTATTTTGATGATGACAACCATATGACAATGCTACTAATGTGTTTATTAGGTTACTTCAGGTCAAAATGATGATAGAAAAGTTTAAAAAAAGGGCTAAAATTATACGTACAAGGTAGGATTCGAATCCAGGGGGAGAAGAACATAACACACACCTTTACCATTACACCATATAAGACTATATTTTGAAATGCATTCAGTCGACTGAATAGGTGGGCCAGTTGACTAAACCTAGTTAACTAATTACCTATACAGTCTATTTTTGTTGGCTATGGTTTCTGGAATACGTTTTACAATAGGTCAGTCGAATGAATGAAGATCTCAGTCGACTAAACCCAGACGACTAATAATATACTTAGTCTTATGAATATGGCTATGGTCCGAGGCTTGAATTTTACAAAGAGTTGGTCAATTAAACTCCATCGTCGGTCGACAGAATTCACAAAAAAGGTTAGTTCATGAAAATGCGTCTTCACAACTCTTCGCATCTGCAGTTGCTTCTCTTCATTGACGACGAATCTAAAAATTTGCACCCCTATTTTAGCATTCCTACAACACCTATATAATCCCTTAACCATCCCTAAATCAATACACATCAATATACAACAACATACAATTCCATGCTTTGATTTCCATACCCGAAACTCTCAATACCAAAAGCAAGAGTCTGAACTTCAAGAGATTCAATTGATTCAGAGAATATCAACGAGCGTATTTCATCTCCACATCCTATATTCTAATGGAATAATGCCCTTAGCCTCTATGCCTCCACTCAATATCATTTGGTTCAGTTATAAGAGTTGTTGTATATCAAAGAGAAGATCCATGCATCAAGATACATTGTGTCATAAAGTAACATTTGTTATACTATTTTCATTGTATCTCGAAGCAGTTTGAAGTTCTATTCGGTTGTTCAAGCGGAGTCTTTAAACCCATTCTTTTGAGTGAAGCAAGGGTGTTGCTTAGTTAATTCCAAAAGGACTATGGGACCATACATGGGATGGGAGTTCCGCATCAATATAAAATCAATTATGTAATCTACTATATTATTTTTGCTATATTTACATTATTTGTCATTGTCATCCTTCTTCGATCCTATGCATAACGACTAACAAGTGGTATCAGAGCCTAGTTTTCTATTGATCATAACAACATTATAGAACAATGGCTAGAAAAAGAAGATCCAGTCAAAGCTCAAAGACAGTCAGGAAAAAGAAAATTTCTAAAACAAGCAACAGTCATGAATCAAGGTACATGTGTTGCGTGGCTTATCTCAGACTAAAATCAGTATGATTAGACTCTTTATATAATGATCTTCTATAAATATGTGACAACTTATTAAAAGATTTTAAAGCGTCATAAAAATCAATCCTATTACTTTAGTTAGATGATTGTGAGCGTAAAATTAGTATTTTAACGGAAGAAAATAAATTTTTAAACAAATGATGTTTTTGGAAAAACATTAAAAGAACTTGTTTTACAAAAGGACTACCTACTAAATGATAATTAGCATTTAAATAATAAAATTATTAATCTTTTGATGGAAATTGAAGTTTTCCAAAACAAAAATATATTTTTGGAAAATTTTCTAAATGAATTTTGTCTCTTGAAAAAGAAAATAAATCTTTGAATGATAGAAATTTAGATTTAATTAAAGAACACACACTTTTAAAAGAAACTAACATTACTACGTAAAAGGAAATTCATGAATCTAAAGGGGATTTTGACAAATTAAATGAGAAACTTAAAAATTTCAATAAAGGAAAAGATAATTTGTCATCCTTAATAATAAATACTAAAGCTCATAATAATAAAAGTGGTCTAAACTATAAGCACGATAAATATAAAATAGTAATAGATATGCATTCTTGTATACATGTTTTAATGCTAGTACTAAAAGTAGAAATTGTTCTAAATCCACTTCATGTTACGATCGTATTATACTTAGGAATAGAAAATTTCCTTTTAATTCTAAATCAATGACAATTAATATTGTTATATGTGTTCTTGCTAATCTAACCAACCATGGTAAACAATTATACAATAGCAATAACCAACCATGATAGACAATTATACATTAGCAAAAGTTATGACTTTGTAATAACCCACCTTGGAATAGGCTTAAATTTCAATCCAAAAAAGGCACGTTGAAACTTAGATCCATTCTAAGGAAGGCTATTGGTTGGAGAAAGAAAATAACTGTATAGAGCCATAATAAAAGTTTCAGCGCTCACAGCGGATGGAGCAAAATATAATAATAAAGTATACCTATTTATTTCAAAACCATAAAAATGTCATAATACAAAATCTCATAAAAAATTGTAAAATAATATCCGTTAAAACAATTGTCTAAATACATGGGTACACATAAAAGCAAGTAATAATTAGAAAAACTGCCACAAGCCAAGCTTCTCCATCTCTAAGTAACGTCAGCGCCATCACTCCATCCTTAACATGTGTTGTAATGAGGAGGGAACATCAAGTGTCTGGTGAATAAAAGCCTTGAGTCTTACCTTTTTAGTACTTGGGCAGTATATTTCAAAATAAGAATATGTCTACAAACATAAAACCATTGAAATATTTAATACTTCTTTATAAGCAAAGGATGCGAGTCTAACCACTTAATACCTTCCATTCCAAAAGTAGGTTTATAGAATCTCATATCCCAATCATATGACGTAAACAACTAATAATGTGAGAGACGGTACCCAAGCCACTTAATACCTTTTATTATAAAATAGGTAGACTCTAGTTATTTAATACCTTAATTAAGATAGACCCTATCAATTAATACATATTTTCAAGGCATGCTCCTCAAAGGTACTATTTAACTGATATCATATGTAATCTCTTAGGTCATTTAGTACTTCCTTGTAAAAAATTGGCAGACTCTAGTCATTTAATACCTTAATTAAAGCAGACCCCATCATTTAATACCTATTTTCATAAGCGACCACCATTTATCTGGGGAAAAGAGGTAGGCCCTCAAACAACCACTTAATACCTTAAGCTCCTAAAGTAGGCCCTTTGTCTCATGGCCCATACTCATAATGACTTCGCACAATAATCCGACTATTCATAGGAATCCGTAGCAAAATTAGCTGGAAAGATTTTCCTACAGAATTTGGGACTAACCTCGCATCATTACAAATATTTATCAGAAGGATATCTCACATCGATCAAAGTGTACACAACTGATGTTAGCCTTAAAGCGAAGCGCAGACTTCCATTATGTAACTCTATTAACCTCACATCCTTCTGATTTAGCCTTATATATATACACACACATATATATATACATATAAACACGTACACACATACCCATCTCACAGTTTCATAAATAAGGCATTATAAGGAACCTTCCTTATTATGCGTTAAAATAATAAATAGGCTATATAAAAGTTTCCTTAATTTAGCCTAATAATCAATTAGCTTCCTAATGGAGGTAAATAAATGAAAATAATAATTACCTAATTGATTATGCCATATACACAATAGTTATACGATAATTACGCTAATTGAGAAAATAAATATCCATGCCTAATAAATCTAAACGCATGGATTTTATGCTCTAAACTAGCATTAAATGCCAAATCCTTAACCAAATACTATTACAAGACATCCAACATATCAAAATAAGGGATTTCAATATCCAAACAGGGAATAATTATTCGTTATCAAAACTATAATGATGGACTTGTATATAAATTAAAACCTTAATTTATTACATTAATCGAATTGAATATCATAAACAAAAGGAATTGCAATCTAAATCTCATATTTTATTCAACTCCTACCTTTTACAAATAATTAAACAAGAAGGAAATTTGTGTAGAATAAGTGGTGTAAACTACGAATAAAATCAGTAATTCAAACCCTTATTTTATTGGAGAATCACAACTTTAAATCACAGAGAGAGGAAAAGTGGAATAGAATATGGAATCATCAAAAATTGCTCAGTAGAACAAATCCCATCAAATTAATGTAAATAATAGAAAATCTTCAAGTAGAACCGACATTTTCGAAAGAAAGGGGAATTTTGGAGGATTTGATCTATCGTATTTACAAAATTTGAAAACCCCTAAGGCGTATTGATATCCAAAAGGAATGCACTAAACAATTATTAAAAAAGAAATACTAAGGTTTCCACTAAAAATTCGCCTTAGCTTCACTTCAATGGATCTGTAGCTTTTAGTCCTTTCCAAAATCTCTCTTTTGATACACATACATACACAATAGGGAAGTGGTATATAAAATATTAGATTCAAAACAGTTGGAGAAGAATAAATTAAGAATAGGTTGGAGGAGGAAGAAATAAATAGAGAACAGATTGAATTATTACATGAATTCTCTGCGGAGTTTCTGAATCTAATTTGGATAGATAACAATGGCAAAGTATCGCTAAATTCTTCAAAATATTTGTGAATAAAAAGTGAGGGTTTAGGGTCTTATTTATAGTGGTTAAAATTTACCATAACCGTAGGGTGGAAATAATTTTACAACAAAGAAATTTGGACCGCTCATATAAACAAAATCCTAGCCGCCGACCTAATTTTCATGACCGACCGGTCGACCGTCCCCATCTACCGGTCGGCCGCTAGGGTCGACCGATTCCAATCGAAGAGGCAATCGATTCATCCTTTTAGGAATGTTTTTATCCATTGCATTTTTTTAGTTAATTTCTCAACCTATTTAACTTTACCGTTAGAAGTTAATTAAAACATTTACTTAGCCCCCAAGCTTATTTTGAAATTTAAACCATTCTCATTTGAATTCAGACTAAATTAATTTAAATCTCAAAACTTTAAATACTCATAATTTCTTCTTTTGAGCTCTTTTTTCAACATATTATATATGAAAAAAGATTGGAATTTCACCACGAATGCAATCAAATAATTTCCGTGGTCAAATTCCAACTTTTATAAAAATTCTACATCAACATTACCTTATTTAATTCAATTTAATTCATTTAATTAAGTTTCTTTTTAGGGGGGTTTAAAGACGCTATGATTAATAATAAAAATTGTATTTTTAAGAGATCAACCATTATATGGTTTCTCAAGTTGTGAATCTTATGTTTTAAAAAAAAGAGTATCATGCTGTTTACACTTGATAAATCTATTAGATACTCATCACTTTGCATTAACGTTAAATTAATTTTTATTTACTTATATGGTACTTCCTATCTCTTTTGTAAAAGGGGAGAAAAGTATATAGATATATTTCTTAAGGGAAATATTATATTTATAAGAAGTTTATAACATATAATATGTCTTTCTTCTTATCTCTTTTTGTTGATGGCAAAGGGGGAGAAAAACGTATGCTCTACATATTTTATATTGGAATTATATAAAGTTGAGGGAAATAACCTGATATATAGCATATATTTAGGGGGAGCTATTATTTTATATTATAAAGTTGTGTGGTTTTCACTATCAACAAGGGGAAGAATGAAAGAACCATATATATGGTGCTTTGATGATAACAACCATACGATAATGTTACTAATGTGTTTATTGAGTTATTGCAGATCAAAACGATGGTGGAAAAACTGAAAAATAGATGTCTAAAATTATACATACAGGCTGGGAGTCGAACCGAGGAAGTCCAAGAACATAACACATGCCTTTACCACTGCACCATATAAGACTTTGTTTTGAAGTGCATTCTGTTGGCTGAATGAGAGGACAAGTTAACTGAATCCGGTCGACCAGAAACCTATGCAGTCTATTGTTTTTTGGCTATGGTTTTTGGAATATTTTTTATACTAGGTCAGTCTACTGAATGGAGATCTTAGTTGACTGAACCCAGTTGACTAATTATATATTTAGTCTTCCAAGTATGGCTATGATCTCTGGCTTAAATTTTACAAAGAGTTAATCGACTAACCCATCCCCTTTCGATCAAATTTACAGAAAACGGCTCGTTCATGAAAAGGTGTCTTTACAATTGTTCGCACCTACAGTTGCTCTGCTTCATCAATGGTGGATGTGAAAGGTTGCACCCCTATTTTAGCATCCCTACAACACCTATATAATCCCTTAGCCATCCCTAAATCAATACACGTCAATATACAACAATATACAACTCCACGCTTTGATTTCCACATCTAAAAATCTCAGTTCCAAGAGTTTGAACTTCAAGAGATTCAATTGACTCAGAGAATATTGACAACTGTGCTTCATCTCTATTAGCTATATTCTAGTTGAGTAAACTCCTTAGCCTCTATGCCTCCACTCAATATCATTTGGTTTGGTTATAGGAGTAATTGTACATTAAAGAGACAATCTATAATCAAGATACACTGTGTTAGAAAGTAACATTTGTTACACTACTTGTAAAAGTTGTTGAAGTCCTATCATAGTATCTTCAGGCGGTGCTGAAATCATGTTCGGTTTTTCACGTGGAGTGTGTAAACCTGTTCTTCCAAGTGAAGTGAGGGTATTTCTTAGTTAATTTCCGAAGGAGTCTGAGACTGGACGTAGGATGAGAGGTCCAAACTAGTATGAAATCGACTATGTAATCTACTATATTATTTCCGCTGCACTTACATTATTAGTTATTGTCGGCCTTCTTTGATCTTATAAATAGCCACTAACATGATCCTACCCGAAGGTTCTTAAATCGTATGAAGCCGTGAAGCTTTTAGATACTTCCCAAGTTAATTTGGGTAATTTTAACAACAATGAGAATGATCGTATATGGAAACCAAATCTTGTATACTTATCACGTTTCCAAACATCTCAACTTATATTATCACTTGGTCAAGAATGAAGCTAGGTAATTTAGAGCACTAGTTGCATCAAAGCCTTGCTTAGACACTCCATTCTTAACTCTCATAGATAGACAAGTCAGCTTTTAGTGCTAGGTACACAACTAAATGCTTTCCATGAACGAATAAACACACAAAGCACGATCAAGTCACATAAGGCATAATTGAGTCATATAATCAACTTTAGCCTCCTTTTTACTTAATTAATATTTTTATTAATTAAAACATCTTTTATTAGTAAAACTTCTTTTATCTAATAAAAAAATTGTTTGTCAATTTCTACTATTCATTTTTACTCTTTCAATACTTCAAAAAGCATTCATATAATTATTTCAAATGGTATGATTATACTCACAAATCTTTAACAAGATTTCTAACTGTAAAATATAATCAAAGGATTTTAAAAAATGTTACTCAAACATTGTTACTATAAACTCCTTCTCTTTCAAAGTTAAATCTTTATTCTTCTATCTTTTTCCAAATGATTTCATACTTGTTATTTCTTTAAAATACCCATTTCAAAAGGTAAAATTACATTCACAAATCTATTTCAAAGGATTTAAGGCAAATGTTAATAAAATATTACACAACAACCCAAAACCAATTCACTTATAATTATCTTGAAACATTACTTTTTAAAGATCTAATTATATTCATACGCATAATAAAAAAACGATTAAAGACAAATGTTTATAACACGTTGTCACCACAAACCCAAAACCATTCCATACTTGTCATTATCTTTAAAACATTCTTATTAAAGGACTTAGTATATTTATTAACAAGATAATACATATATACATAACATCACAAAACCATTTATTATAACATATTCAAAAATCCCTTCGTACTTTTATAAAACACTTAACTCACTTTTCCAAACATATATATATATACCGAAAGTGGGAACAACACTCTTCGGATGTATTTGAAGAATTTAAAGTGAAGAACATAAATAAAAAAAGAAGTTAATCTAACAAATACGCCAAAACAGACAAACAGAAATGCAAGAACACAAGAACTTAGAGTGGTTCGACATTGTAGCCTACGACTACTACGGAAAGTTAGCTACTTTATTGAAGACTACAATCTGATTACAACAGTAAAAACTCAAACACTCGAGTTACAAAAGGTCTCCCGTAGAGTATCGGCGTAGTAGCATCAAAGTCCCTTTTCTGGAGGCAGCAGACTGCTATTTATAGGTGTAGACTGAAAATATCTGGCTCAGATTTCGAAACACCTCTTCTCAAACGTAGGTGGGCACACTTGATCGATCCAGAGTCATTTAGGGTCGATCTAGGATCGATCCATGTACATTTCGTATCGATCAATACTTGCTCCTTTTGGGCTGAGATCGATCATAGACATTGTTGGTTGGTAAGCTTTTATGAATTTGGTTGCATTTGGATTTGTAGATTTTGAGTTATGATTCATCCAAGTTTGACATTGCAATAGGCTGATCTATTCGTATCGACCCATTCATATCCTCGCCATGTGTATCGATTAGGGCGACGTGGTGCGTTGGTTCAGAAGCGATCCACTTTCCGTGCCGAGCAACTGTTTCTTTCTCTTGACTACGTTCCTTCATATCTTTCCAATGCAGCCTCATTCATATCGCTGCTTAGCACTCAACTTCGTATCGATCCCTTCTTATACTTTCGTATCGATGTTTAATTGATTTTCGTATCGATATTTGTAGCCACTTCATATCGATACGAATTTATGTTTTCCGTATCGATGATTTAAAGGCTATTTCCTGTCGATCATTGTATGCGTTCTTCGTATCGATCATTTTAGTGGTGTATTCCGTATCGATCGTCGGCCAATTGATACGAACTGTTTAGAGGGGGAGATCGATACGAAGCACGTGTTAGTGGAATCGATACGAAACGTTAGCTATTGATGGATACAAGGGAATCGAGCATGATGGATACGAAGAAGAACGGCCTTTGATGGATACGACCTGATGCTTCCTTCATGATTCTTGATCGATACATATCTTGAGCATGCAAACTCCGATCGACTTAAAATTTCGAACGTTCGCACCAATAGCTTTGCTTGCCGTGCCATATCGATTGTAGCTTGATCCAGACTCGAACCAAATTTTTCGGTATCCATAGTAAACATGTGCATAACCGATCTTAAGGACGAATTGTCCATGGTATTTAGTCAAGTTCTTAGTGTCACGGCCTTGCCAAAAAGTGGGATAACAATGTATACTTTAAAAGACTTATAAATAAGTTTTAAATATCTTGTCACATATTAATTAAAAGTAACTAATTTATAATTTAACAAAAATAAATAGAAAGCATGTTTAATATTATAAAATCCCTTTACTTTATAAATTCATAAATAATTATTAGAATGATATTTAAAATTTCAAACCAACTTTAAAATATTGAAAAATATGTTAGAAAACATCCTTAAAAATATTAGGGAAAATACCAAATTTAAATATCATTTTTAAACACTTAAAACCTCGAGCAACTTACTAAAATGTTTATAAATGATGTTAAAAGTCCTTGACAAAGAACAACATTGAAAAGCACAATCTTTGCAACCAGTTTTAACCATTTAAATAAATGATTTAAGACGTGAAAATTTTATTGTAATTCTACACTTATGATACTTAAAAATGATGGAAAGAAACACCTAAGTATATCTTCCCATTTATTTATCAAAGTTCCCAAAAACATGGTATTTACTAAAGTGTTCGTATATCAACCTTTTTACTTTAAACTTTAGCAACTTTGTTTGATCAGCTCTAAAATCATTTGAACTTTTTTTTTTCAATAATAAGTTCACATATAATACTTATTAAAAATTCAATGAAAGCTCAAAGGATATCTTTTAATTTAATTATAAAAATTTCTGTAATACTTATTAAAATTTCAATGAAAGCCCAAAGGATATCTTTCAATTTAATTATAAAAATTGTCGAAAACAGGACATTTCAAGGTGCTGTTATAGCGACCTTCTTCTCGTTATAAAATTTTGCTACTTTTTTAATAATTACCCTTATAGTAATTATTAAAAATTCAAATGAACCCTTAGGATATCTTTCAAAGTTGATTTTGAAAATTCTCGAACATAAGGCATTTTCAAAGTGCATCCATTGTGACCTTTTTGCTTCTAACTTTCACAATTTTGTGTCATAATTTCTTTAACTTTCCAAATCAATTACTTGTTGCTCCATAAACCAAATAATGTGTAGAGAACAACCAAAATATATTATATAACAATATATTTCCAAAAAATCACATTGAATAAGGTTTCACATATAAGGATTCAAAGTGTGCTTATGTGACTATTGTCATACGGACCATTCCGTATCCATTCCTAATTCGACATACAATCCGAACAACCATTTAAACATCAAGTCAAGGCCACACCATATGTTATAGAAGGTATTAGGACTGATGTTGTATAATATAAAGTTGTCATTTCTTTCAAAAGCAAGAGGGTCTAAAGTAATAACCTTAATTAGTTAATGTCATTTTAACTTTATATTTATACACACACATATGTGCAGACAACATATACACACGTGATGGTGCGATAACTTACCCAAATCCAAACCTACATCAAGATCGAACACTCAAGAATGGAAAACCACTTACTATCATCACCCAAAAGCCTAAAGAAGCAGACTTTAGCTCTAAAACCATAAAGCCAAGCTCCCCCTCTTCAATGATGCTCACCGCCTAAAGTGGTACCCCACTTTCCTCTTCACTTCTTCCACTTTTTCCACTTTTAACTTTAGACATATGCTTCCTAAGCTGTTCTAAGGTATTGGTGAAAGTTTGGTGGAGTTCGGAGAAGATTTGAACTAATTAAAGAGAGATCAGTGAAGAACAAAATGGATAAGTGTTAATCCGTTTCCAATATTTTTATTCTTTTTATTATTTTGAAGCTTTAGTAAATGATGAAGTTTTTAAGGAACTTAGCCCCTCCTTTAGCCAGCCACAAAGCGCCCCCCCACCCCCCCCCCCCCCCCAATCTCTTCAGCATGTTTTTCCATGTGCCACTTTATACCTCATTATCCACTTGAAAATATCTTCTTCCTTTCACACTTAATTATTAACCATTAGAAGCTTCTTTTTAATTTTTATACAAAATATTTTTAGTTTCTAATTACCTAAATATTTATTATTTGGACAAGCACGAAAAGTTCAAACAATTTTTGCTGAGAAAAAATTGTACCGATAAAACTATTTTCAATTATTTTATCAATATTTCATCAAATTTATATATTTTTGCAAACACTTTTCAAAAGTAAGTTTACCATCTTTACTTATTATCTCGATGGGGTTGACATGGTTATTAAATCAATTTTACTGCATTTTATTCAAGATTCGAATATTTAAACAAATTAGATATTTAAATATGAAGTGTTCAAAATTCCAGATCGTTATAAAATTGAATCAACTTCAATCGGTAGATGAACACCTCATGCAATGATTGAATAAACATATTTATCTCAGATTTCATAGTCACAGTTTTATTTTGTTAACTTGAATTGTTTTGTTCTATATTCTAACATTTTTGTTTTTACTAATAAAAGACACACGATTTATTTATCATTATTTACTAATCACTTCTTATTAAATAGCTCAATTATGGACTGTACGTGATGAAGATTATAAAGTGTTAGGGCGGTCTCACATGTTACAGAGAGGAACAACGGTATGGAATTGTAATAGTCCCATAACTTGGAAAAGTGGGGTTGGAGATGGGGAGCTTGGTCACTTAAAAGAAATAACACCTCAACTATTACCATTTTTGACAAGATGACATTGAATCTAATCAGAGCTACTAGCATATGAGTTACTAACAAATTAGAGAAGCGGCTGGATCTACAAGTGTCGTGTATTATCACCAACATCATAAAATTTGAAGAAAAAAGCCTCCACTGTTTTTGAAAAAACGATTAACGTGTAGGTTTAACTCTTTAGAATACATGTAATGTGTTAAATACAATGTTATGTTTTTAGTAGTCTCAAAATCAGTTTAAAACCGGTAATGCAAGAGAAGAAAGCACTAGACTATTAATGTTATGACTTTGTACGTTTAATTACTGAAATTTTGATAAATATCAAATTTTTTGCACTTGCAATATGTTTCGTTTATCACATATTTCTAAATATCAAACAAACTGCGTTTGCAATATGCTAATTTTATATGTTGTTGACATTCCAACTAGAATTTGTTATTGACACTTTAACTAATATCAAATTTGTCGTGTTTGCAACTGATTTCTTTTTATCACATTGGGACTTTATATGTTTGTCGCTGATATTATTTACTAATATCACTTCCAGTGTTTGCAATATGTATTCTTGTTTAGTGTTCAACACAATTTCATCTATTACTTTTCAACAATGCATACATACATGTTCACATCAACCTACAATGTCACTACATGCACAGACATCAAAATTGTTGGTAATTCCACATCGATTGATTTATAAAGACAATTCACAATAATAAGAATATACTAATGATCAGAGAATTACTAAAGCCATTCGCAACTAGTAATTCATAAGCTAATAGACATTAAATGGTTTTAATGCTTTTAATCATGGAATAGTTTCGATATGAAGTATTACTATGCTCATTCTTATTCCCACAACATTAAGAGTATAAAATTGGAGAAAAGCTTAGCAATCTGCAACTTCAAACCTACATAAGCTAATATCAGAGAACGGATGTAAATGAAGTAATATATATAATTATCAGACAAATTTCTTTCACATTAACATATTTAAACATTGGATATAAACAGAAACATGAATACATTAACTGCACAAATCCTTTCTTTTATTTATTAAACGTCAGTAGTTAATAAAAATAAACAACCTGACTGAAAACAAACAAATTGTTTAAAGCTACATTTGTCTCACTTACTAAAGAAAACATAGAAAATGGTAATTGAACTAAAAATTACTACACTGGAATAGAGGGTTGTAAAAAATTATAAAATCTGAGTACCAACAAACTCTAACAATATCCAGAATCAAACAATAGCCTATGGTGCCAATACTTAATGAAGAAAACTAACACTGCCTTAAATTTGCATACATGTAGTGCAAAGTTTCTTCAATAACAAAAAATAAAATAATTACCTCAAAATATAAAGTGAAACAGAGGAAATAAAAAAAAATATCCTCTTCAATTAAGAATAACAATTCTTAATCACAAATACATAAATGAAAAATCAATTAGAATAGAATATACTAAACTGCATATCTAATAAAAATGAAACAATACTTGAAACAACTAAAATCTCAATGCAATTTTGTGATTATGGCCTTATCGATTACATATTACACATTTATTTTCCTTAGTTTTAAAAAGGCTGGACCTCCTTTCTTTTAAATGATGGCCTACCAACTTGACGAACAAATTTAAGAGGAAATTTCATTACCTTTCGGTAAAGCTTTAGGTTTAACAAAATTAAGGGGATTATAGTATGAGAATAAGAAGCATGACGAACATCAACTGTATATTAATAGTCCACGAACTGATAAACAGAAAGCTGGACTATTTATACATTTGATAGCATAAGCACTTGGAAAACAGGTAATTTTCCATTGTTTGCAACTGTACATTCTCAAATTCAGATCAACATGATGAGACTTTGGAGATTAACCTCAAAAACATAATCATAAGAATTAAACACATCTCATCCATAACCTTCATTAACAAGTTCAGACAACCGATGTAATGACCCCACCACGATGGTCAGATTAGCAAAGAACATTACAAATAATACCATCTACTAATCCGGAGAATACGGCTTGTTAAGAGCATCGAATGTTAATATATCTTTATACTAACAATGATACAACATTAATACCTTTTCACTTAACATCTGAACAGAATTTGACGTGTACAGTATCAATACAACGTAATAGACACATCGATTTCTCAGAATCAGAACAATATATCATATAAATAGTCACAGATCACAGCGGAATAAATCTCAACCCACACATATACAAATTTTGAGTTTACAGAATGAAATACTAAACTCGATTGTTATGCAAGTTTAACAATTCTCAAATCTCAATTTTACATCTTATAACATATTCATAAATTTCCTAAATGAGACAAACTAAGAAGTTAAAAGTGTTTATTCCCTTACTAGCTCAAACATCCAAAGGTCAATTTGTCCTATAACTTGAAAAGCCTCGGTCTGACTCGAGCAAAATAACACCAGGGCCAGACTATCTTTAAATATCCAATAGGGTGAGAACAGAATATAATACAAAAATAAACAACATATAAGTAAATACAGATGTCCAAGATATAATGAGTTAGGGAATTAATTTAACTCAAAACAGGGTAATTTTAAGTCACGCATACGAACTAGTCATTAAACACAAAATAATAGAATTAACTTAATTTAGCATCCATCACAAGACATAAGAATATATATTTATTTCACAGACATAGGACACAAGAATATACATTTATTTTACTAACACAAAACAGTCATAGAATCCAAATATCCAGAATCCAAGAGATTTTAATCCAAATCGATCGTAATGATTGTCCAAAACAATTGCAATGATTATACTCAAAACCAGTGGCAATCGAACAAACAAATTAGTATCACTCGAACCGATCCGATACTAAGGACCGTACTTAAACCAGGAACACAGAATCACAGAATGATCTCAAGGATAGTTCATACCGATCAAGGTGATCGTAAAAACCATGACTCGATAACTCTACATTTATTTGATATGATTATATTATTATGTTCGAAAAGAAATCTAAGAATAAACATCTAAAGGATCCAGCAGCCGCTTGTCGCACACCAAAAGTGAGTAAATTCTAAAGTGCCAAATACTATCACCTTCAATAATCACTATAAGTTAACCAACACATCATATACCCTATAGTAAAATCCAATTATTTACTAAAAGCTAGTAAATATCACTTATCACGGATACCACCGGAAAACCTAAATTATATTTTCTTTTGGATCTTGCAACCACTTATCGCACACCCGAAGAGAAAAGAACTCTAAAGTGTTAAGTACTTTCCCAATAAGATCACAAGAAATTAACCAAGGCATCCCATACTACCCGATGGAATTCGAGTATTTGTTAATGGATTAATAGATTCCACTCAAACATTCCATTCAATGAGTTGTACTGTATTCGATGTAGCATTACTTGAGAGCATTTAAACCAATCAATAATACCAAGTCTATTATTAGTACCCCTCATATCATAGAATTAAGGCTCTAAATTTTTTATCTCAAGGTTTATTCCAAATCAAAAGTGAATTACTAATTTCAAGGTTTATATCTGATAAGTTTAGAAATTTTTTAATGAAAGATAGCATTGCATTTCCATTCAAACTCGTAGAATATATATATACAATCAATCATTCTAGGAAATATATCTTTGTCAATCTCCTGAAATATATAACCAAATATACAACCAGTCATTCCAGTAAATATATCCTAATATAACTCACCATATCAAATTTATCATAATACAACCTGTCATATCAAATATATCCTAATATAACTCATCATATCAAATATATCCTATTACCCCCCCTCAAGTTGGAGCATGCAAATCACAAATGTCCAAATTGCAAATAACCAAACTATTGAAGACCAAGGGTCTTAGTCAAAATATCAGCTAACTGATGACCAGTAGGTACATACGAAGCAGTAATATTTCCACTGTGCAACTCATCACGAACAAAGTGGCAATCAACTTCAATGTATTTGGTGCGGTCATGAAACACCGGGTTCTTCGCAATATGCAAAGCAGATTGACTATCACAAAACAGCTGCATGGGCTTGGAATGAATCACACCAAGAGAACGCAACAATGATTTTATCCACTTAAGTTCACAAGTCACAACGGGCATAGAATGATATTCTGCCTCCACAGATGAACGAGAAACAATAGGTTGCTTCTTAGTTTTCCAACAAACAGGAGAGCGACCAAAAAGCACAAAATAATCCGACACCGAACGACGTGTCAAAGGACAAGCTGCCCAATCACTATCACAATAAGCTGTCAATTGCATATCACTAGGACGAAGCAAAATACCTTGATTAAGTTGACTTTTAATATATCGTAAGACACGGATGACAGCATCCCAATGTGCGACTTGAGAATTACTTAAAAATTGAGCAAGAGTACGAACGGAATAACTCAACTCAGGTCGAGTAACAGAAAGATACACCAAGCGCCCCACTAAATGCCTATATTACTCCGGATGCTCATAAGGATCATTCGCCGCATAAACCAATCGATGATTCTGTTCCATTGGTGTATCAATAGGTTTACAAAAAAACATATATGTCTCTGTCAGTATATCCAAAGCATACTTCCCTTGAGAAAGAAAAAAACCATCATCACCACAGGCTACTTCAATCCCAAGAAAATATTTCAATATACCAAGATCTTTCGTATGAAAACACTTACTCAAGTATTGCTTGAACCTCAAGATCACATCATATGAGGAACCTATAATAATCAAATCATCCATATAAACTAGTACATGTAGAGAAACCTCATCCTGCTGATAATTAAATAATGAATAATCAACATAGGATTGTGTAAAACCAAATTTCCGCAAAGCACAAGATAACTTAGCAAACCACTGCCGAGGAACTTGACATAAACCATATAATGACTTGCGTAACCGACACACTTTCTCAGGAGTAGGACTACTATATCCTGGAGGAGGCTGCATATAGACCTCTTTCTCCAAATTACAATGAAGAAAAGCAATACATACATCCATCTGATGCAATGCCCAATTATGAGCAACAGCAAAATCAAGAAAAATACGAACAGTGCACATCTTAGCAACTGGAGCGAAAGTTTCATTATAATCAATACCAGTAACCTGCCAGTTACCATAAATAACCAAACGTCCCTTAAGCCGCTAAACATCACCATTGGCGCGTTGCTTTATTTTATAAACCCAACCACTACCAATAGCCTTCTTACCAGGTGGCAAATCCTCTAATGTCCATGTGTCATTCGTTCAAGTGCATTAATCTCTTCTTTCATTGCCTGACGCTAACCTACATCCTGAACGGCCTCTTTAAAGGAAGTAGGCTCTTTTTGAGATGTACTTGCTGCTAATAAATGCTTATGTCTCATAGAAAATTTATCATAATTCACATAACAAGCTATACTAAAAGGTTTACCTAAGGAACGAGATGGAGTAGGAGAAGCAGTACGGGGGTCTATCTTGCACATAACTATGTTAGTAACATATCCTCGAAGACGAGATGAAGGAAGCTTGATGAGGTGCCCACGACTAAGATTATCACCATTTAAATCAATGCTTGAATTCTCCCTGGACCCCACATCTAAACTAACTCCCGTACTCTCCCTCGACTCCACTCCATCACACTCGTGCGTACAAGGCTGCTGGGCAGCATGCTCCACGGCTACCCCAACGGACTGGGTTGCTGCCTGCTACTCACTCACACAGCCTCTACCTTCAATTGTCACATCCTTTATGATCTTGACATCTCGGGCATTACCCAAATCAAACATAACACCCAACTCATCAAAATCATCAAACTCGCCATTCTTGGAATTCTGGGATAGAAACTGGTTCAAATGCTCATTTGGGGAGGTGGAAAAGGAATCATGGGTAGAAAAGGAAAGACATCCTAAACAAATTTTACATCACGACTAATAAAATATACATGAGCATCTAAATCATACAAACCCACCCCTTTTGACCCAAAGGATAACCAACAAAGATACATCTTCTAGAACGAGGACCAAATTTATCCTTAACATGAGGCTGATTCGTAGCATAGCAAAGACACCCAAATACCTTTAAAGCAGACATACTAGGTGGACTCTCAAAAAGTATTTCATAGGGAGTTTTACCATCCAAAATAGGAGTGGGAATCCGATTAATAAGGTGACAGACAGCTAAGACACACTCCCCCCAAAAAATCAATAGGTAAGTTAACTTGAAAGTGCAGGGCACGAGCAACATTTAGAATATGTTTATGTTTACGTTCTACTCTACCATTTTGTTGGGGAGCATCGACACAAGAGGTTTGATGCAAGGTGCCTTGTTGAGTAAAAAAAATCCTTAAAACATTTAAATTCTTGTCCATTATCACTACGCAAAACCTTCACTGGCCTATTAAACTGCGTTTTAACCATAGGAAATAAATTTTGATTCAATTCGCCAACCTCATATTTACCGACCATCAAATATATCCATGTAGCACAAGAAAAATCATCAACTATGGTCAAAAAATAATGAGCTCCATAACTAGAAGCAACAGGATAAGGACCCCAAATATCACAATGTATTAAATCAAACAAATCAGTTGCTTTACTTGTACTTAATGGAAAAGAGCCACGAGGCAGTTTAGCCATAAAACGAACATCATAATTTTCATCACAAAATTTATTCGTACTAGTACTACTTCCAACAGGTAATAAAGAACGGACCACTTTCATGGGAGGTTGACCCAACCGTCTATGCCATAACTGAGCGGAGTATGCAACTATGGAGTTATTTGCTTGAATACTACGAATTAGTCGGAAGAGATAGACCCCATTACACTTCTCCCCTATGCCAATCAGGTTCCTCAAACTCCGATCCTGAATAGTGTATAGCTTGTTAGTGTGAAAAATACAATAAAATTTTGTTTTTCAAGCAATTGAGATACAGACAGCAAATTGCAATTAAGGGTAGTTACATATATGTGACGTCCCACCTCTATACTCACACTAGCCAAGTACACCACGGAGTAATGCCATCGACTAATACGAAGAATAAGGCTGTCGTGGAACGACCATCTGTATAATTGCTTTTTGCGATGTTTCTTTGTTTCTGTGGGGGGGGTGGGGGGTGGACTAAACCCCGTTAGTGGAGTTTCGACTCAAAATTGGTGGGGTAGCGACCCATGGTCTTCGGGCCGTTTGTGGAGCCTCGGCTCGAAATTGATGGTCAGCGACCATGGAATAACTTTCCGTTTGTGATGCACGTGTTGGTGAGTTTTCATGCTCACGTTTGTGACAGGCCTCCCCTTTGTATTTTCTGGATTTCTAATTGATGATTTCTAGAATTTGTGTTTCGTCAATTTTTGTGGTTTACATTGATAAGTTTTATCAATATTTGTGGTTTGGTGAATATGTTAAAGAATATGACATTCGTTTTTTGGTGTTCGAGTATATTCGAGATATTATATGATTTTTGTTGTTATCTAGTGTATACTTGTCATAGTATGACATTATTGTTATCATACATTTTTGGCATCTCTTATCCTATCTCATGTTATATGATACTTATAGCTAGACTGATCCGTTTATTATTTTCTTCTTAAATAATACTCGGATCAGATCGAGGTGTTACAAGTGCTTCCACTTGACTTCTTAGTAGGGACTAGCTTTTGACTTTTGGCTAACTGCTCTAGTTTAGTAGTTTTCGTTATTATACATTCGAGATAGAGACTCCTTAATGTATATATATTCTTTTGTGCAGCACTTGTACCTATTCTTTTGTGATGTAGTGGATCTTGTATGACCACTACTTTGATGTATACTTTTACGTGATATATTCATATCTGTTTCCGCCTTAGTGATATGAATATCTGTGACTGATTTGTGTTATGTTTATTTTGTAATTGTTTCCGAAGTCCCCATAGCCACTGTGTAGTAGTTTGAGTTTGTATTGGTATGTCGGATTGAAATGAAAGTGATATTTTATCTGGCATATCAGTACTCGCACAAAGCAATTATACAGATGGTCGCTCCTCAACAGCCTTATTCTTCATACTAATCGATGGCATTACTTCGTAGTGTCCTTGGCTAGTGTGAGTATAGAGGTGGGACGTCACAGCTTGGTATCTGAGCCAAACTTCGGAACAATGTAGAATATTATAGCAAGGATCATTGTCCTAAGTCTCTCTTAGGAATCGTGCCTTAGGATTTAATTCGAGTCGTTGGACCCGTTCTATCCTTTTTTTTTCATGATCCCTTGTTTTATCAATCGTGATTGTTTGATATTCATTCTGAGAATAACATTTTTCTTCTTCTTTCTTTCTTTCTTTCTTTCTTTCTTAAGAAGAGAAATGGTTAGACCAGGCCGTCCCAGCGCCAGTCAATCACACTCCGGAGGGAGTATTTATGTCTGCCTAACATCTTCTAGATCTTGTAAAGAATGCTCAAGCTATCATACCCATTCCAAAGCCTACTCATCCTAAATCTAGGTTTGCACGCTTGTGCGGTGATTATACCAATTTGGATGGAAAGCTATTCAAGGGTTTCGAAAGCGTTATAGAAGTCCAAGCTTGGCTTAGAACATGCAATCGCATCGTTTTTCGCATGAATCTTATTGATCTACATCGTGTCCAAGTGGCTTCTAGTATGCTCCAAGAGAGAGCATTAGATTGGTATGAGCTTTTGGTTTCTGAGATTATCAAAGCAGATCTTACTTGGGAGAAATTCCAGGAAAGGTTCGAATTAAAGTTTGTACCGGATGCTGAAAAGGTAACTTTGACCCCATGCTTTATTGACCTTGTTCAAGGTGAATCTTCTGTGATGGATTACGTCGCATCTTTTGAATCCCTTTCTAAATATGGGGTCGAATACATTAATACCCCATTGAAGAAAAACCATAGGTTTATTTACGGGTTGAATAAGAACCTCAAAAAGCCATTACTTCTAAAAGTAGAAGTTTTTTTCGACCACCTTGTTGATATCGCTCTTCGACTTGAAGAGGCCGATAAAGAAAGTAATGTTGAAATTATGGGTGCCAAACAGAACTTCAACAACAACAAGAAGAGGCCTATTAAGTTCAACTCTAATTCCAACAAGAAAGGGAAACAAGCAACTTCGGTAGCAAAGACTCCTACCTCTAATCGTGGGCAATGCTACAATTGTGGCTCTAAGGACCATTGTGCAAATAAGTGTCTGAAGCCCCTTACTTGTCGCTATTGCAAAAGTTCAGGTCATTATATATCTTCATGTCCCAAACTTCAAAGCAAGAACGAGGGAAAGCTAAATGTTGTGGAAGCCACTAGTAACACTTCTCTTGGTCAAGGTATTTCTCATTCTATCCTTGATGGCATTATATGTTTCGTGATCATCCTATTCGAGTTCTTTTTGATACGGGTGCATCCCATTCTTTTATATCAAAAGAGCTTGTTGATAAAATGTTATGGGCTTAATGACTTCTTTGAGAATTGCAAACCCGGTTGGTGGATCCACAACACTCAGTTTACTTTGTGAAGATATCGAGATTATTTATGTGATTATGCGTTCCTAGCCGATTTGCATGTAATGCGTTATTTAGGTTTCGAAATGATTTTTGGAATGGATTGGTTTAACCGTTATAAAGCCCATATCCTATTTCCTGAGAGGACTATTCATCTTCGACATCCTCAATCTGTTATTCTATTGTTCTTAGAGATTCGAATTCCAATTTATTAGCATCCTTATATTCTCTAAACCCTCATGATGACGATAATGATGATGAGGAAGATGTCATTTCCCTCATTCACGTTGTTCGTGAATTTCCTGACATATTTGAGCCTGTTTTAGGATTACCCCCTAAGCGAGCAATTGAATTCATAATTAATCTAATCCTTAGAGCTCTACCTGTAACTCGTCCTCCTTAACGTATGTCTAATAAGGAAAATGAGGAGATGCGTAAACAATTATCCGAATTGGAAGTAAAACAGTTTATTCGTTCTATTTCCTCTCCTTGGGGAGCTTCGACTATTTTTGTGAAGAAATCCGATGGTATATTTAGACTTTGCGTTGACTACCGCAAGCTTAATGATCTCACCATCGAGAATAAATATCCCTTACCTCGGATTGAAGATCTGTTCCATTAACTTGTGGTGCTAGAGTCTTTTTACAATTATACTTAACAACCGGTTTTCATTAGCTTCGTATTGCAGAGGATAGCATTCCTTTGACATCGTTCCATACTCGTTATGGATCTTATGAATGGCTTGTTATGCCATTTGGTTTAACGAATGCTTCAACTTATTTCGTTGACCTTATGAATTGAGTTTTCAAAGACTTCCTCGATCGATTTGTTCTCATCTTTATAGATGATATTATTGTTTATTCTAAAATAGAGGAAGAGCACGAAAAGCATATTCGGATTGCGTTGGAAACTCTTAGGAGCAATCATTGAAAGCAAAATTTTCTAAGTGCCACTTTTGGCAATCTCGTGTGAAATTTCTTGTTCATATTATTTCTGAATCCGGAATTTCCATAGATCCTTTAAAGATCGAAGTGATTCAAAATTGTAAGAGACCGGACAGTGATGGAAATTCATAGCTTTCTTGGATTGGCAGGTTATTACTGTCGTCTCATAAAAGATTTCTCAAAAATTTTCGTGCCTCATACTAGTTTGACAAAGAAGGGTGTTAAGTACATTTGGTCAGACAAATGTGAAGCCTCTTTTCAAAGATTAAAAGAGCTTCTCTCCGATGCTCATATTCTTGTGATTCCCGAGGGGAACCAAGACTTTATTGTTTATACCGATGCTAGTCGTGTTTGTTTGGGAGTCGTTCTCATGCAAAGGGAACGTGTTATTGCTTATGTTTCTAGGCAATTAAAGCTCGCCGAGACTAGATATGTCACTCATGATTTAGAGCTCGTGGCTATTGTTTTCGCCTTTAGAATTTGGCGCCATTATCTTTTAGGAGAGAAATTTGTTCTCTATACCGATCATAAATCTATGAAGTATTTATTTTCTCAAAAGGAACTTAATTTGCATCAACAACGTTGGCTCGAATTGCTTGCATCTTATGACCTTTATATTCTATATACTCCCGGAAAGGGGAATCGTATTGCCGATGCCCTTAGTTGTAGGCAATAAGCGGTTGTTTCAATGATGTTATCTGAATGGAAAGATCTCGAGATTTTGTCCACTTGTGAGATTCGAGATCGTGAATCCAATTCATGTTCATCTCTTGTTTTATGTAACCTTGAGGGTCATCTATCTCTTTTAGACCGCATTCTTGAAGCTCAAGAGCATGATCCCAAATTGGTTCTTCTTAGCCAAAGTTGTCGGGATAGAAATATTGATGGTTTGAAAGACTTTGAAATCGATGCTCGTGGTGACATTCGAAAATTTGGTAGACTTAACGTGCCGAATATTGGTAATCTTCGTAAAGACATTTTAGAAGATTCTCATCGTTCTAAATTTATCATTCATGCCGGTAGTAGCAAAATGTACGCGAATGTGAAATGATTTTATTATTGGGATGGAATGAAATCCGATATTGCTAACTTCATTAAGCGTTGCATGAATTGCCAACTCGTTAAGGCTGAGCATCAAAGGCCCGGTGGGTTATTGCAACCTTTGGACATTCTAGTTTGGAAGTGGGATCAGGTCTTCATGGACTTTGTTGACGGTCTTCCCCGTTCTCGTTCGGGCCATGACAATTTATTGGTAATTGTGGATAGACTTACAAAATCTTCCCATTTTATTCCCGTTAAGTCCAATCGGACCATACCTCTTTTGGCCAAACTTTATATTAAAGAAATTATTAAATTGCATGAAGTTTCTACTTCTATTGTTAGCGATCGTGAACCATTATTTACTAGTGGATTTTGAAAGAGTCTTCAAAAAGCTTTGGGAACGAAGCTTAATTTTAGCACCGCTTATCATCCTCAGTACGATGGACAAACCAATCGTGTGAATCAAACTCTTGAAGATCTTCTTCGTGCACGTGTTCTTGATTTTGATGGAAGTTGGGAAGATCATATTCCTCTTGTTGAGTTTTTCTATAATAATAGCTCCCAATCTAGTATTGGTATGGCATCTTTCAAGGCATTCTATGGAAGGCCATGCCGATCTCCTTCTTGTTGGCTTGAGGCTGGTGAGAAGCTAGTTCTAGGTCCAGATTTTATTCGTGATTCTATAGAAAAGATCGACCTTATTCGTCATAGGATGAAAGAAGCTCAAAATAGACAAAAATCCTATGTCGATAATCGAAGAAGGAAATTATAATTCTCTGTGGGAGATTTTGTGTTTATTTGTGTTTCACCTATGAAGGGTATTGTGCGTTTCAGTCGATCGGGAAAATTATCACCTCGATATATTGGCCCATTTCTCATCACCGAATGCATTGGTTCCGTGGCTTATCGCCTTTTATTATCGGCTCAATTTTCTGCTATTCATGACGTATTTCACATTTCTCAACTATGGAAATGCCTTAGAGATTCTGATTCTATTCTTGAGCCCGGTGTTATTGAAGAAATTGAAGTGTCGCCTAATTTGGCTTATGAGCAACATCCTATTCGTATCTTGCTATGGAGGTTAAACGTCTTTGTAATAAAGATGTTCCACTTGTGAAAGTTCAATGGTCTTCAAATCCTAAGGATTGCTCTTGGGAATCCAGAGAATTCATCGACCGAACGCATCTGGACTTACTCTCTCGTGCTCCTTAAAGGTGAACTTCTTACTTCAAATTTTCTTTTGTGTTGATATGCTTTTATGGCTGTTACTCTTTGTTTTCTTCTTAAATATTGCGAGGACGCAATTTCTTTAAGGAGGGGAGTCTATAAAAACCCGTATATTTTACAAATGTATATTTAAATGTTTTATTTAAATATAGCATCGTTAGTCGGATTTAAGTCCAAAATTTCACTTTTTGCAAACAGTCGAATTAAGACTCGAGACCCCTTCCATTGAGTCCAAAATGACATTTGTGACCTTTTTGAGTATAAACATCGATATGTTTGGAGTTGAGTGGAATTTTGATATTTTCATTTAGAGCTTTGGGTTTGGGTTTCAGGCCACTAACCTACTCTTCATTCATTCCACTCCTTATTTCCTAACACTCTGAAGCTAAGGTAAAAATAGGGAAAGAGAAAAGAAATTAGAAATTCCTAAGCCCTAATTCTCTTAGGAATTATCAACTTCAAGCTAGAAATCAAGGAGAAGCCTAGGTAAGCATCCTCTTCATCTTCTCCATCTCAATCCCTCTTCATTTTTCAGAAATTCCAATAATCTAACTTAGAAAAAACTTCACCTTTGATAATAGATTGAAGATTCTAGAAGTGTTGTTGATGAGAGATCAATCTTTGCTTGTTCTTGACCTTCTCATTTGTTGTTTGGGGGTTAAAAGATGAGTTTTTCAACTCACATCTATGTCTAAAACTTTCATTGTTATTAGGTATGAATTCCTAACATCTGTCCATGTTCATTTGCTTTGATTTGAATTGATTCGGTGAATATTCCAATTTTGGTGTTTTGAAGTCAAAAATCTTTATTTGATGTTTGAATATGTTTTTGGGGTGTGTCGAAGAGCCTATAAGGCTGGGTTGTCGCTTGGCATAACTCCCGAGTCTCCGTTGCTCATTCGATCGCTCCCGGTTAGGATTTTTGCCCTTCTTGGGGCTAGGCTGAAAATACTGAAAATGGAAGTTCAGTTGACTGAACTGTAAGGTCAGTCAACTGAACCTGGACTAGAAAATTTCTCGAGCCAGTATCAGTCGACTGACCACTGTGTTCAGTTGACTGAACCTGAAAACCGAAAGTTGTTGGGTTCAGTATCAGTCGACTAACCACTGTGTTCAGTCGACTGATTATGCTTGTCTCAACCAAATTGCCGTTTTGTGTGGATTTTCAATTTTTAATCGATTCTCGTTGGTCCGATTAGTTGTTATCACTCTTGTTAACTTTGATAATTTCTTTTTTGGGATTTTTGGGAATATCCATTTTGATGGATTCGGTATCGATTTCTATGGATTTATTCCACGTCTTCGTATGTGAATTTTTGGTGAATGATTGTTTTTACAATCATTTTTGTGATTTATCACTTTGAAATACAATGGTTTTTATACTAGTACTAAATATTCAAACTCTTTCACAAAGATGATTTCAAATCTATTTTAATACAAAGCTCGTTTATAAAATCGTTTCCCAATCTATTAGTATATACAAACCTTTTCCTCATTCGTTCGAGAAATCCAAATTAAAAAACTTAGCAAAACAAGTGGTATGAAACGCTTGCGTTTACTTTGTCGGTTAATTCTTAGACTCGTTCGATTGAAACTCTTGTGACAATTTTCGAGTGGGAATCTACAATTTGTTCGTAAATACTTAAGTTAAGTCAGTGGTTATGGGACATGAAGCTAAACTCATTTATTTACTAGCCTAGTGTAATCGACACTTCTCGATGATCAATGATGATCATTTTATGATTTAGACTAGCGATTTGCGATGTCTCTTTGTTTGTGTGGAGGGGACTAAACCCCGTTTGTGGAGTTTCGACTCAAAATTGGTAGGGTAGCAACCCATGGTCTTCAGGCCGTTTGTGAAGCATCGGCTTAAAATTGATGATTAGCGACCATGGAATAGCATTCCGTTTGTGATGCACGTGTTGGTGAGTTTTCATGCTCTCGTTTGTGATAGACCTCCCCCTTTGTGTTTTCTGAATTTCTAATTGATGATTTCCATCATTTATGTTTCACCAATTTTTGTGGTTTAGATCGATAAGTTTTATCAATATTTGTGTTGGTGAATACGTTAAAGAATATGACATTCTTTTTTTTGGTGTTTGAGTATATTCGAGATATTGTATGATTTTTGTTTTTATCTAGTGTATACTTGTCACAGTATGACATTATTGTTATCATACGTTTTTGGCATATCTCGTATTCTATCTCATTTTATATGATATTTATAGCTAGACTGATTCGAGTATTATTTTCCTCTTAAATAATACTCGGGTCAGACCGAGGTATGCTTCCACTTGACTTCTTAACAGAGACTAGCTTTTGACTTTTGGCTAACTACTCTAGTTTAGTAGTTTTTGTTATTGTACATTCAAGATAGACTCCTTAATGTTTACATATTCTTTTGTCCAGCACTTGTACCTATTCTTTTGTGATGCAGTGGATCTTGTATGACCACTACTTTGATGTGCACTTTTACGTGATATATTCATATCTGTTTCCGCCTTAGTAATATGAATATTTGTGACTGATTTATGTTATGCTTATTTTATAATTATTTCCAAAGTCCCCATAGCCACTGTGCAGTAATTTTGAGTTTGTATCGATATGTCGGATTGAAATGAAAGTGATATTTTATCTAGCATATCGGTACTCGCACAAAGCAATTGTACAAATGATCACTCCTCAACAGCCTTATTCTTCGTACTAGTCGACGACATTACTCCGTAGTGTCATTGGCTAGTGTGAGTATAGAGGTGGAGCGTCGCAATACAACATATTATCAAGAATTAAGTCATGGCTTAATTTAATACGACCTTCTTTAGTGGCAGTGTCATGTTTTCCATTTGGAAAACCAACGGGTTCGGAAGGAATTTCTTTGATATCAACAAACAAGTCAAGGTTACCCGACATATGATTTGAAGCTCTTATATCAATAATCCATTGGTCCGAAAATTTCTTACCATGCAACTTTGGAGTAGAAGACATGGCTGAGGAAGTCTTGAGAGCTGCGATGAGCTACTACACTTGCGCATCAGTGAGAGTGGGTAACGAAGCACGATCCACCGCACTCATTGTAAAATCAAATCTTGTATATAACGTGAAAAAGAAAACAAACCTCCACTTGAAACACAAGCACACACCACAAATCCACAGCACACAAAACTAATTTTCTGGAATGCGGACCATGAACCAGAAAAGGAGAGAGAGAAAAACTATTTTTTGTGCCTTGACTTAGGAGGCTTTGATACCATGATAAGTTCAAGAAATTTTTGAAGAAAGATAACATTGCATTTCCATTCAAACTCCTAGAATATATAACCCAATATATGATCAGACATTCTAGTAAATACATCATTACCAATCTCCTAAAATATGTAACCAAATATACAACCAGTCATTACAGAAAATATATCCTAATATAACCCACAATATCAGATTTATCCTAATGCAACCTGTCATATCAAATATATCCTAATATAACCCATCATATCGAATATATCCTATTAATGTCAAATTTTATAAAATAATAAGAAATCATATTTTCATAGAATTATAAAATAGTTTTGAAAGCAAATAATAGGATTTTATCCATGTAGAAAATGGTTTCCAAAATACTTTATCTATATAGTTACTTTCATACTTCTCATTTAAAATTCATAAACTCATTTGTTATTCGACTATATATATTTAATACTGGATAAAATAGACCATAAATTTGTTTTAATATCAAAATATATTTATATATATATTGGTGTCTCAAAATCCTAATTAAAAAGATATTTAATTCTATAGCTATATACCAAAAGCTACATAAATAAGTAAACATTTATGAAAATTTTCTTTTTAAATATAACGAAGTCAAAAAAACAAATTAGAACAATACGCACAAAACAAAGACAACAAGATGTTAAAGAATAGCCAATTTCTATTCATAAAGAAAAATCATTAAAGGTTGAAGCTACACTTCATAAAATAATGAAATAAAAGTAGCCAGCAAAATATAAAAGTGCAGCCTCAAATTAATACATTAGGGACGTGAGCATTAGTGCAAAAGCAAGGGAGACCGTTCTTCAAAGCAACTAAACAAAATATAGGCTGACATGTCAAGGCAAGGACGCATGCATTTAATGCTAAAGCCAATATATGTGTCAACTTTCAAGCTAGACAAGGACGTATCAATGTTAAAGCAATAAAAATTGCTACTATTCACAAAAGAGGAATTTGCACTTAAGTCTAAATTAATGTGTTGAATTGCATTATGGTCTTGTACATAACCATTCATCATAATAAGGCAGGGACGTGACTCACCAAAGCAACAGGCTAATGTAGGATGTAACCAAAAAAATGCAACGGGGCAATGCAAAGGCATGACAATTCAAAAGAAAATGGCAATAAGGGGATGTATCAGGCAAGTGAGGGATGTGCATACTTAAACTTCCAAAGCAAACAAAACCAATGGTGAAATACGCATACAAATTTCCATGGCTATAGGGTATTATGCGAACATAGTTTCAAGGCATTTGTGACTCATTTACACAGCAGAAGGGCAGTGATGGATGAACAGAGTCAAGACAACAAATTAAGGATGAAATGCAACATGTGAGGGATGTAGCGAAGTCTAGGCAACGACCAATAGGGGTGTGTGACCAATTTCAAGGTTGCGGTTAATTTACAGTAAGCAATGTTCAAAGCAACATGATAGCTCACATTTCAAACATCAGGAATGAAAAATCAAGGCACTGATTAAATTGCAGTGAACAAAAATAATCAAGGCACTGGCTAATTTACACTGAACAATTGAATGCCTATGAACCGGCAATAATAGGATATTATCATCTCAATTCACAATCATTCGTTATAAAATCAAATGCATAAAAATCAGAAATTTAATGACAGATCTTGTGAGTTTTCTCTTACCTCTTCTTCTTTCAATCGCTTGCTAAACATTAGTTTATTATCCGCTTCTAATTATACAACAAACCCTAGAAATTTGTCTCAACCACAAAAGGAACAACGAAAAATCCAACACTATATCTGAAATTATGGAATCTAAAGATTAAGGTAGAGTTTAAATTCATTACCTTGAATTATTAGCTTAAAAAGATGATTAACTTGCAAGAAAATTGAAGAATTTGAACATTTTGGTTTCTAGGTTTTTAAAGAGAAAAGCGGTTTCTTATTGTACTGCGAAGAAACTAGGATAAATGGGCTTGGGTTCTAAATTGAACCCAACAAGAAGGGAAAAGAATTAATTCTAATTCTTTGAAATTTAATAACTAGCTGCTTCATAAACTAAATACTTAAGTGTTTAAAACCAAACCCAACATTCACGTAAGAAGATTACTTCAGTATTTAATAAAATGAACACTATTTAAAAGAAATCTATAATTTCCAGTTTTTCTTTTATATATAAAAATATAAAAGATTCAAACCAATTAAATATTCTTATCAAATTCTAATTCTAATTTCTCAATTATTCTATAAATTAAGAATTCACCGCAATTAAATAAAAATTCATTATCAAGTGATTTTTTTAACATTTTGAAAATACTAACAATTTGAAATTTCCCAATGATTTAGAATTAATCATTTCAAAATAAATTATCCTTTATAAAAGACTACAAATTCCAAACCAGTAATTTAAGCTTTCCAAATTAAATCATCGTCATCATTATTATTTTTTGGTTAACTCAAAAATCCGAGTTGTTACAACCAAGCTTCCATTGATGGGCAAAGAATACTTTTCCAACTTTGCCCTTTCTCTTTATGTTTAGACATTTACTCCATCAACTTAATTTGAATACCCTCTAAATAAGAAGTAATAGGAAGAGCATGTTCATCTAAAATCCATAAACTAAAGCTTTTGTCCACAAGAGAATATAACTCGCCATAATAATTCCCAAGGAAAAAAGATCAACCCTAATCATACGGTTTATCACTTATGGTACCTAATGTCGTATAACCACCAACCTCAACATATTTAGTCAAAGCTATTTCAAAATGAAAAATAGTGGCAGATCTTGTAAGGCTTTCAAATAAATCGTTCATACAATAATCTTTATTCATAACCTTCACTAAACTAAGAAGATTACTTTGCATATGAAACAAGAAAAATGAATGGCAAAAGGACAGAAAGAGCTTTGGAACATTTAAAAGCAAACCCCACTATCTGTCAGACATAAAAACAAAAGGTTGTTCTTCATCAAGCATATTTTTAAATGTTTACAAAACAAACTCAAATTAGACTCATTTTCTTTAGAAACAATTGCCAGGCTTAAAGGGAAAAAACTCTCATTTCCCATTTTGTATAGTAGTAGCTAACAAAAGACCAGGTCCACCTTTCCAAACGGTAGAATCTAAAAAAGCAGAATATGACAGTGTTTGAAACCAATAATACATGCATGAAAACCTATATGAAATCTACTAAATTGACTTGTTCTAGAATTCACTTCCATATAAACATATCCAGGATTTGAATTTTTAGCCACTTCTAAATACCACTGAAAATCATTATAAGATAAAGCATCATCATCGTAAAAATTCATTCATTTCCATTTGTTTCCCCATGTAAGCATAGTACTAATTCATGCTGAAATTATATTCTCTTTCAAACCGAGTAATAATTATTTTGGCTTTTCATAAGATCATCTCTAATTTGATTTACAATCATAATATCAAATTTACTAAAGATGGGGATAATTAACATCCCGTAATCCAGCACCATAAGAATTCTCATGACTTAAACTTCTAATATAAAAACAATTAATACTTCCAGAATCATAAGTAGCATGAACTTTAAACTTGTAGCCTTTATCAAACCAAGAATAAATGGATATGACACTTCCTCTATAATTCTTACTATTCTGCAAATTATATCCATTTTTAATTTGATAAGCTATACAAAAATCACTTTTACAACATGTGCAAACGATGTAAAAGGATATGACAGCGTTTTAAGGAATGTTGTATAACGACATGTTGTGGTAGGTGATGGACATTAAACAACATGAATAGAAATCCTGCAAAAAGGTGATAATTTACAACATTTAAAATGTGTTGTAAATAAATATTTTCACTATATGTGATAAACACTGTAGTAGATTTAACACCTCTCAAAATGTTGTTTAACGGTATGATATAGTAGGTTCTAAACTTATAATACCATGAATAGAAATTTTGTAAAATACTTATTTTATAGCAGTAAATAATCACTATCTTTTCTATTGTTTTCTATTGTTGGTTGTTATAGTACTTAGGTCTGCTAAACCATCCCAGAAATATAATAGCATTGCAACATTAAATGCCTCATTTAGCCGATATATAAAACCTATTTGAATCCCGCCAGAACAACAATCACAAACATTTAAATGATTCAAGATAATTTATAACATTAACATCCAATTGTACATGATATTTATAAACCAAATTTATAAATATTTATAAACCAAGTATTCATAATATCCATAAACTAAGTGTGCACAATATCCATTCACTAAATTTACACTAAATACTACTACACTACAAATGCACGAAGCAAATAAATCATATGCTTGCTACATTAAAAAGAACTTCAACTGCTTGAATATGTAGCACCTTGCTAAATTTTAGCACCAAAATCTTCAACTACCAATAATGAAGAAATTCAACATATAACGATCAAATATAAGCTACAAAGAAGATTATTAAGAGAAGTAAAATTTTAAGGGACACTACACATATTAGAAGTTATATCGAGGTATTGTAACTCCAATTCATATGGCTTTCATAAAACTTAGTCAACTTAGTTTGAGGGGACTCCAACTTAGCAATAGTAAATTTGCTTAATTTTATTAAAACTTGGTTAATTGTTTTAAAACTAGCTACTTTTTATAAAATTTAGTTATTGAGTTAATTCTTACAAATGGATCTTGACTGAATATGGTTTATTTATTTATAGATATAATATATATATATATATATATATATATATATTACGATTTACATATGTAATTTATATAATTTATATAACATCGATTCATCTAATTTGTAGAACATATTTTATAATATTTACTTATGTGGGTATTTTGCTATTAATGTATACTACACACTCTACATACATAATTTATATGATATATATGACTTATCAAATCCTAAAATTTGATTGAATCTATACATCTGTCACATATTCAATTAGGCCTAACTAAAGTTCAAATAGATCATGAATCTATTCAAACAGAATGATCACACTTGACATTTAGAAAAAACACGTCTACATCCATGAACTAATAAGACGAAACAATACCACGTAATCATCAATCAAACCAAATATGAGAAAAACTAATATATTTCAAAATATCATAACATAAGTTTAATGTATTGAAAAAGGAATATAGAATATGTATCATATAACACAACTATAAAAGGAATACAAAATGTGTGTCATATATATAACATAGTGATAACAAATAGCTGTGTTATATAACTTAACATAGTCATATCCCTTGCTCGGTGTATTTATTGACTCATTACAATGCATATGTTTGCAATGTGCCCACTTCCTATTTGTCCATAATTATTTTTCCAAGTTGTCATTAGTTGTCGAACCCTGTCGAACCTAGATCTTACTTCTATAACAAATAAGATAGCAACCTCAATTCTCATAAATCAAAATTCACACTCAAAAAATCCCTAAAAAGAACAAAATGGAATATGCTAGTCTTCTACGGCAGCAACAATTGTGCTATCAACTACAAAAGTGATACTACTAGATGGGAGGCTATAAGAATATAATCAGCTAGTAAAGTATCACATATATGGGAAAAACGATGCGAGGTGCTTTGTATGAAACTTGATAACATGGAACATAATGGGTGTGCATTGCATTGAATGTAAGATTTTAGTGATACAATATTTCCAATTGTAGAAGATTTGGAAGATATTATTGATTGGGGCGTTTCACCAGAAGGACAAACTTTACAGTTCAATTAGTATCTAGGACACACATTCAAAGAAATTACTTTCAAGGCCAAAGTCAGCAGAATAATTACTTTCAAGGACAAAGTCAGCATTCCAATTACTTTCAAGGACATAATTTCATAGGTTTTGAGGCCCTACAAACTAATTATTTTGTGTTTTATCCTTGAAAGTAATTATTTCAGTTGTGTGTCCTAGAAACTAATTCCACTTGCTAAAAACGCCCTTGTGGCTAATTTTCACTTATTGATTTCAGTGATACAATATTCCCAATTGCAGAAGATTTGAAAGATATTTGAGATAATTACTCAAATATATATTGCCTCTTTTATAGCACTAAAGAGAGTAACAAATTAACTACGTGAGAAGAAGAATTATTTTGGGAGATTGAGGTAATCAATTAATTGCCTAATTAGCCGATTAAAGAAGGAACCTTATCAGGCGCATGTAAATTGGGGGAAACTGGAAAATCAAATGGATAAACGTTTCCTGTGCGAAAAGGAGAATTATTGAGGCACTGATTTATGACCAATAAATTATTTCAACCCCAAGTAATAATCTCTATATAAAGTAAGAGATTAGCATGAGTAGAATTGTCTCTCTCAGTTGTATTTTTCTTCTCCATTATCAATCTTATAAAATTTTCTCCTCTTAGAAAGTAATAAAATCTCCTCTCTCCAAGTGGATGTACACTATGTAGGATCGATTTCACCCTAAAGGGTGGGTGAATAGGGTGATACTATAAATTATAAAAATTATTGCGGAAATTATATAGAATAATTTCAGCACAAATATCATAGAATAATAGCAGCACAGATAATAGCAGAATAATAAATGCAGAAATAGAACAACACAGATTTACCCAGCTTCGGCAAAACCCTGCCTACGTGCTGCCCTAAGGTTTCTACTATAAATTAAGTAGTCAGACGCTTACACACATAAACTTGCGACACCCTCTATCAACTAACATTAACTCTATGCTCAAAACCCTACCAAAACTCAGCCGTTGAGTTGTGAATTCTCAAACTACACTACCGTAGTTCATCCCCTAGTCACACGACTAGAAATTACAACGTTTAAAAGAGAAATACAAATTTAAAAAAATTAAACCCTATTTTAAATAAATTAAACCGAATTGAATTTGCCGACCCAAAAAGAAAATAAAAGTGATAAATCTCCTTTATTCCTTCGGCCCGACTCCTAGTTTTATTTCTTCGACCTTTAACTCTTCGAGTTAAAAATGGGCGCTTCGTATGTTACTCTCGTTTCTTCTTTGCTCTGAAATTAGGGATTTGTAAATTAAGGTGCCGCTTCAATTGATCAATCGAGTATGTAATCTTCCGTTTCTTGCTTCGTCGATTGATCGTCTCTTCGATTATACACACGGCTGGTTCAATTAAATCGAGTTTGTCTGTTAAATTGGTATGCAGTTTTTCCCTTTATCAACACTAGATAATACTCGACTTTGATTCGAGTTTAATGATTTATAGGTCTCTGTTTGCTTGAACTCGAATGGATTCATAGTCGATGATGTTAGATATTTATATAGGGTTCGAATCCCTTTATTTTTGTTCGTCTGAATTCATTTGAATTCGTCGATACTTTTGCTCGGCCGCTCGATGTTGCTTGGATGTTGATGATAATTTTTTGACTTTGTCAATTTCGTGTATTTGATTACTTGATTTTCACTGCTTTGGTTTCGACTTCCTTGGCCACCACGGCGTTGAATTCATTGGCTTCAGTCAATTGATATTGTTAAAATTTGAACTTTTTTTATTTCCTTGATTGATTTGCGGCATGAGATTGACTCTGTTCATGGCTTCGACTTGAATTTTGCCATTACCTGACTTCGGCTTTGATAAAACTGTTGACTTTGGTTATCATGGCTCTGACTTGATATACTCACTTGTATTTTGTTGTTCCATGACTTGATAAATTCAGATTGAACTGGCCTTGACTTTGGTAATGTATGATATTGAACTGTGGTTGTCTTTGTTCAAAACTGTTGCACTGATAATGCATTCGGCTTCTTTGTTGTACATGATTGTTTGGAACAAGTGACTTGTTTGCAGTGTTGTTTCATTGAGTCTTTACTGTGCATCTCCATTTGTATTTGAGTATGTTGCAGTCTTTTGTTTGGTTGCCAAGTTTGGTTGCTTCGCTTGCATATTGAACTGGTTCAGTCAGATACTACTTGTTGTTCACTGGTCTATTTGGTTCGTGCTCATGTATACTTGATGTGTGCTGTGCATTTGTAGTTGTATTGAGTAATTTGTGTTGTGTTCATTATGTAGCCTGGTCAATATATATATATGCTCACTGGGGTTTGTCTTCACGTACAGTCTGCTTGAACTTCTCTTATATTTTCATGTTGTATCATTTCTTGGTTATTTTTCCTTATGGCATTGTACGAGTCCGGACATCTGATTCATTGAGATTCGATGCACTTGAATTTGCGCACTGCCTTCGGCTATTGCATTCGTGCCTCATGTTGAGGCTGCACTTGCTTTTGTACAAATGCCCTGGTGCACTATTATATTGCTTGAACTCGAATTCATACGTCCCGAGTCTTGTTGTCTTTGTCTGATCTAGTATACATGTGTATTTTCATATATGTACATACATGGTATGTGTGAATGCATGTATTGATTTGGGTCTGCTTTGATATTGAACTTGATCATTTCATGTTTTAATTTTCACCAGAGTTGAATCAAGTAAAAAGCTCGGGTTTGACCTTTGTGTTCGCATCGTGATTTTATTTGTATTTCACTTGAGTTGAACCCAGCTTTTAATTAAGTTTGACCTTGTGCTCACCTGCCCCTATAACATTATCAAGTGTATATCGGTATGCACGGCCTTGTGGCATGTAAAATGATACACTGTGCATGCCACAAGTTGTTCGTGTGTTTTGAATTCAAATTTAAATAATGACGAACAACCCAAATAACTAAGGCAAATATTATTTTCAAAATACATATTTTATTTTATACTGCAAAAGTATTTCCTTTTCAATTTTACTACGCCAATGTATATTTTTTCAGATTGCTTAGATGCTGGATTCAATCTGGAATGGAGTTAAAGATAAATACGAGTGAATAAGCGATATGTAGTGAGGACATTTGCAAATGAGAAACTGTGATATGATTGAAATTGTAATGTAATTGAAATTTGTGTGTGTATATATATAGTGAGAGCTCAAATTTGTACTATTCAAAATTGTAATAAATATCTGTTTGAATAAAATATCTGTTTAAATATAAATTTTTTGTTATTTATTTTGTTCAGAAAATATTTATTTAATTATGTGAAAAATAAAATAGTACATTATCAAATACATTTAAATATATATATGTGTGTGTGTGTGTTTATTATCATCATACAAAAATCATATACTTGTGTATTCAACAATCTCCCCCTTTTGATGATTGCAAACATATATTTAAGATTTTGAATTTGTTAAATGTATTTGATCATTCAATTTGCTCCCCCTATTTGAATGCTCCCTCTCTACACAAAGCTCCCCTTTCATATATGCATGTAAATAAAAAATATGCAAATGAGCCTAGATGCAAATAGAAAATATTTGACCTTTATTTGCCAAATTCTTAATTTTTCTCTCCCCCTTTTGTTATCAGCAAAAGAGTAATAGTGTTACAAAAATAGAGATAAAGTGATAGACATTAATACAACATTAATACACAATCGAGTATAAATATTAAATTTCAATAAAAAAATCAAACGAAAATCACAAATACTCTATTTGACGCATATTCTACTTTAGAGTGATATGGATGATGTCATCATATAAAACCATATAGTTGTGTCTATTTGTGGTATGTTTATTTCAAGAATTTGAATATCTACTAACTATGCATAACCATTAGGACTTTTAAATGAAATTAGTAGTATTCCAATTTTTTCCTTTTTAAAAAAAGGAATTCAAGTATTTTCTAACCATGCATAACCGTGAGAACTTTTAAATGGGATTAGAATCAACTTGTCTATTTAATTAATCAATCAATTTTGATATGCATTCCATACATGTATAACCGTGAGGACTTTTAAACTAGCATGAAAGTACATAATCAAAAATTCCAAGTAATTCACCCATGCATAACCATGAGGATTTTTAAATGAGAGTGAACACTCTGGATGTTTTCATTGCTAAAAAAATAATAAAATGAAAAAAAATGAAAAAAAAATGACTCCTGTTTAAAACACCACATATTGACATACTATATTGGATTTTGATGAGTGATGGTTGATAGAAATATGATAGAACTAGAGATGGTCATGGAATTTTTACCAACAAAAAGTGTTTATAACTCTTGGTTAAATTTCTGTAGAAATTTATTAATTATACCATCTCAAGTTATGATATATGATTAATATCAACATTCATAACTTTTTTAATTACTATTTATCTTTTAGATAATCAATAGGGAGTCAGATTAGTCATTGTAGTCATTTAAGATCAAATCCAAAAATAATTATAAAATCAAATATTTTAAGATGACTAATCTGAAACAAGGTCAACAAAAAATATTTTCTGGAAGGGGTTTTTATAATAAAAATGTCTTCTAATTTGAAAATTATTTGAAATGAAAAATATGCAGATTTTTTTTCTTTGAAATGCGATGCAGCTAATAAATGTTTCAACATAAATCACGTTTCACTAGTAATTTTTCTACCAACTACATTACCAGTGTAATCTGCATCTGAATTTTCCTTTCACTCGAAATTATCATTGGTTGGATGTTATAGACCAGATGGTGAAGTTGCAACAATTTCTTAAAATCCTTTTTTTATTTAAAAAAAAATGAAATTCTTTTGGATTTTGATTGAAGCCACGTATACAAGCAAACATAAAATATAATGTCAAGTCAAATATATCCACATGTATCAATAAAACACCATCATAAGAACAAACAAATTTATTAGTTTAAAGATGAAAAGTGATTGGTCAACATTTTTTCTCAAATCAGAAACAAAAGTAAGAACAAGTCAAATAGTCAGAATCAAAATCATAATTTTTTTATCATCACCTAACTGGCTGATTTAAATTCAGATTATGGTGCAGATTATCATATTTATCATTCAAGATAAATATACGATTACATTTTTTACCTTTACCGATAATATTTTGTTGTTGTCCATTTTAACTCTATCACATTTGTACTAAGCTAAGGAACTTTGATTTGTTACCCGTTGTGTCCCTGAAATAGCCAGGATCCAAGTAATAATATTGTAGTTCCTTAGCCCACAACTACACCTACACAAGAAAATGTTATTGTGACCTATTTGTTTTTATAGGTCCATGGTTGTTAGTGGTAAATGATTTTGAAAAATATGTTTGTGGAGACCTAAAACTATTTATATATCGGCATCCAGATTTGTTTAACTTTGAGAGATTTTACATTTGTGCCTTTTAGAACCCAAATTGGAATGGTTTCGCTTATTTGGGTCTATACCAACAAATATTGTGATTGTGTCCAAATTTTCCACAAATTGTGCACTTGAATTTGACTTGATTAAATTTGGTTCTATCATGTTTAGATTGATTATATCCAAGTCCTTGTCTATCTGCATTAACAGTTTGTTTCCCTAGTAGCATTTTTAATGATCTTTCTCCTTTGGAATATTTTTCTAAAGTTGTAGACAATTGTTGGACTTGCATTTTGAGAGATTTATTTTTGTTCAATAATTGTGTGCACTTTTTAATAGAATTTTCTTTCCTCATTTTTTCGCTTTCTTTCAAAATCAGAATTTCATTTTCAACTGATTTTATTTTAATTTCTGATTTTTTTAATCTCCTCTTCGAATGATGGACACTTATCACACTTAGGGATCCTTCTTTGATAGCTTTTAACTAATTGGTCAAGTTGTTTATTTAAATCTATCAAAGTATCTTTTTGTGATCCAAGTTTATCGTACTTCTCTTTAAGTCGTTCAGAACAACCATTTACTTCGTCGAAATATATAAGTAATTCTAAGTGAGTAAGTATTGATACCTTGCTTAGCTCATCATTATCGCTATCAGTTATATCACCTCGAAGACACAAATCTGCTTTCTCACTCTTACTGCTAGTGCTTTTATTATCGTCATCACTTTTATTCCACGTGGCCGCAAAACTACTCCTTTTTTATTTCTTTTCTTCGCCGTGTCGATTTCGAGGACAATTGGGCTTGATGTGTCCGGATTTGTTACCCTTGTGATAGATGATCTCCCGTTCTTCTAGGTTGTCTAGTGCTTTGACTATTCTGTTTTTTCAATTTTTGATTTAGAGCTGGATATCTATATTTGCGGTTCCACTTTTTGAATCTCTTCGTTAGGAACGCCATCTCAGCTGCTCCATCATCATTATCATCATCACTTTCTTTCACCAATCCTGCTAAGCACGTTTCTTTAATTTCTGATTTGATTATGGGCGCTTTCTCACGGTTGTTGACTTTTGCACCATATATTGCATCAAAAGTATTCTATAATTCCTATGCACTTTCACAATGAGAGATAAAGTTAAAATTATCTTGATTAATATGAGAATATATTATATGCATAGCAAGAGCATTAATCAAAGTAATTTTCTCGTCTATTATATCACACCCATTTTCAATAATATCCTAACATTTAATATTAACAGATTTTACATAAAAATCCATTTTTAATTTCCAATTTAAAAAATCTGTTCCATCAAAAACAGGAGGAATAATATTGAACTGACCCTCAACAAAAGCATTATTAAAAGAAGCCATTTTTAAAGATCCAAATTTGTAAAAAAAAAAATTGGTCTTTGAAAAATCAAAATTTTAAATCAAAATTGACTTTTGTTCCTTGCTTTGATACCACTTATAGGATCGATTTCACCCTAGAGGGGATTGAATATGGTGATACTATAAATTGTAATAATTGCTGCGGAAGTTTATATAAAATAATTTCAGCACAAATATAGCAGAATAATTGCAGCATAGATAATAGCAGAATAATAAATGCAAAAATAGAATAACACAGATTTATCCGGCTTCGACAAAACCCTACCTACGTGCTGCCCTCAAGGTTTCTACTTGAAATTAAGTAGTCAGACGCTTACATATATAAACTTGCGACACCTGCTATCGACTAACCTTAACTCTACACTCAAAACTCTATCACAACTCAGCCACTGAGTTGCGAATTCTCGAATTACACCACCATAGTTCGTCCTCTAATCACACGACTAGAAATTACAACGTTTAAAGAGAAATAAAAATTTGAAAAACAATTAAACCCTAATTTAAATAAATTAAACCCAATTGAATTTGGCGGCCCAAAAATAAAATAGAAGTGATAAATCTCCTTTATTACTTCGGCTCGACTCCTTGTTTTATTTCTTAGGCCTTTAACTCTTTGAGTTAAAAATGGGTGCTTCATCTGTTGCTCGTTCGTTTCTTCTTTGCTTTGAAATTAGGGATTTGTAAATTGAGGCGCCGCTTCAATTGATCAATCGAGTATGTAATCTTCCATTGCTTGCTTCGTTGATCATCTCTTTGATTATACACACGGCTGCTTCTATTAAGTCGAGTTTGCCTGTTAAATTGTTATGCAGTTTTTCCTTTTTCGATATTTGATAATACTCGATTTTTATTTGATTTTAATGATTTATTGGTCTCTTTTGCTTGAACTCGATTGGATTCGTAGCCGATGATGTTAAACATTTATATAGGGTTCGAATCCCTTTATTTTCATTCGTCCGAATTCATTTGAATTCGTCAATATTTTTGCACGGCCGTTCGATGTTGCTTGGATGTTGACTATAATTTCTGACTTTGTCAATTTCGTACATTTGATTACTTGATTTTCACTGTTTTGATTTCGACTTCCTTGTCCACTAAGGTGTTGAATTCTTTATCTTCAGTCAATTGATATTGTTAAAATTTGAACTTGTTTGAATTCCTTGATTGACTTGCGGCATGACATTGACTTTGTTCACGGCTTCGACTTGAATTTTGCCTTTACCTGACTTCGGCTTTGATAAAACTGTTGACTTTCGTTATCACAGCTTTGACTTGATATACTCACTTGTATTTTGTTGTTCCATGACTTGATAAATTCAAATTGAATTGGCCTTGACTTTGGTAATGTTTGATATTGAACTGCAGTCGTCTTTGTTCAAAATTATTGCACTGATAATGCTTTTGGCTTCTTTGTTGTACATGATTGTTTGGAACAAGTGACTTGTTTGCAGTGTTGTTTCATTGAGTCTATAGTGTGCATCTCCATTTGTATTTGAGTATGTTTCAATCTTCTGTTTGGTTGACAGGTTTGCTTGCTTCACTTGCATATTGAAATGTTCAGTCTCGTACTACTTGCTATTCACTGGTCTATTTGGTTCATGCTCATGTATACTTGATGTGTGATGTGCATTTGTTGTCGTATTGAGCAATTTGTGTTGTGTTAATTGTGTAGCCTGGTCAACATGTATATATGCTGCACTGGGGTTTGTGTTCATGTACAGTCTGCTTGAACTTCTCTTGTATTTTCATGCTGTATCATTTCTTGGTTATTTTTCTTTGTGGCATTGTATGGGTCTGGACATCTGATTCATTGAGGTTCGATGCACTTGAATTTTCACACTGCCTTTGGTTATTGCACTCATGCTACATGTTGAGGCTGCACTTGCTTTTGTACAACTGCCCCGGTGCACTATAATATTGCTTGAACTCGAATTCATACGTCTCGGGTCTTGTTGTCTTTGTCTGGTCTGATATACATGTGTTCATATATGTACATACATATGTATATGTGAATGCATGTATTGATTTGGGTCTGCTTTGATATTGAACTTGATCATTTCATGTTGTACATTTTGATTTGCACTTGAGTTGAATCCAGTAAAAATCTCGGGTTTGACCTTGTGCTCGTATCGTGATTTTATTTGTATTTCACTTGAGTTGAACCCCGCTTTTAATTAGGTTTGACCTTATGCTCACCTATCCCTATAACATTGTCAAGTGTATATCGGTGTGCACGGCCTTGTGGCATGTATAGTGATACACTATGCATGCCACAAGTTGTTTGTGTGTGATGAATTCAAATTTAAATGATGACGAACAACCCAAATAACTAAGGCAAATATTATTTTCAAAATACACATTTTATTTTATACTGCAAAAATATTTCCTTTTCAATTTTACTATGTCAATGTATATTTTTGCAGATTGCTCAGATGTTGGATTCAATCTGGAATGGAGTTGAAGATAAATACGAGTGAATGAGCGATATGTAGTGAGGACATTTGTAAATGAGAAATTGTGATATGATTGAAATTGTAATTTAATTGAAATCTATATATATATATATAGTGAGAGCAAAAATTTGTACTATTCAAAATTGTAATAAATATTTGTTTGAATAAAATATCTGTTTAAATTTAAATTCTGTGTTATTTATTTTATTCAGCAAATATTTATTTAATTACGTGAAAAATAAAAATAGTACATTATCAAATACATTTAAAAGTATATATATGTTTATTTTCATCAAACAAAAATCATATACTCAAATATTCAACATACTATCTCGCGGTAGTGGAACCACTATAAATCTCCTGTGTTATTTTCGTTTATTGCTTGATCTATGATTGCTTTTAGCTAGCGACTATCTATTGTTTCTTTTGCCTCAACATCAATCTGGTCCTATTTGTTTTTTCTACAAGGTTGGGTTTTGTTCCAAAGGCTATCTTGATGGATATTTCCCCAACAATCTAGAGTCGGAGTGACAAGGTTGATTAACAAAGGGTATTAGGCATTATGGGACGAGATGAGGAGACTCCAGCGGTTGTACCAAGACCCTAAGTTAGTGGGACCTATATTGCATCGGGATCAAGTTTAGCAATAGAGAAGCGGAACGATGATAAAGACTTCGAGAAGTGGCAATCGTGGGTGAATGATATTCTGATGAGAAACAAAGTTCATCCTTTGGTGTTTGCTCTTGAGGAGTTGACGGCTGAAATTTCAGCCATGGAAAGGAAGGAGATGTTATTTTTGAGATTAGCAGCGAGACTACTACTAAGGTCATTTGGACAAATTTGAGAAATCTCTACTTGAAGAAATCTTTGACTAACCATTCGGCTTTGTTAAAGACATTTTTCACCATGAGGATGAAAGATGGTACTTTTATTAAAGAGCTTCTAGATTTCTTCAACGATCTAGTGATGAAGACTGTGGATTTGAAGGTAGGTGAAGAGCATATGGCGATGATGCACTTGTGTTCCCTTTCGAAGCGTTACACAGGTTTTTCTAATAGCCTTATCTTTTTGAGAGATACTTTGACAATTGAAGATGTGAAGTCGGGTCTTCTACCTGAGGACTTAAGGGATCTGATGAAGGAGATGAGTGAAGGTAGAAGAGAAAGTAGTAGTCAAGGCCTATTTGCTAAGAGAGAAGAAGAAGAATTGGAATTCTATGGGGCGTTCCAAATCTAGAAATCCCGATAATGATTGGAAAGGTAAATCCAGAGATGAGAAATGCTACATCAGTAAGAAACCAGGCCACTGAAAGAGAGATTGTCTGGACTTGAAGAGGAAGACTGAAAATGGAAGTTCATCGATTGTAATGGAGAAAGTTGTATCAGATGACTTGTTAACAGCGGTAGTATCGAATGTGCCAGATCATTGGATGCTAGATACGGGAGCGTCTTACCATATGACACCTAATAAGAATTATTTTAGTTCTTTTGAAAGAAAAAGGGGAAAGGAGATTCATATGGGAAATAATGCTGGTTTTAGAGTCATGGATGTGGGTACTGTGTAGATTCACGTGTTTGACGAGGTGATACGCACCTTAACAGGTGTCCATTATGTTCCAAGTCTTCGAAAATCGATGTTATCTCTTAGACAGTTTTCATCCAGAGGATGCATGGTGGCTATGAAGAAGGATAGTCTGAGGGTTTTCTAAGGGTGCACTTGTAGTGATGAAGAAAGATATGTTCCATAATTTGTATCTCCTGAAGGGAAGCACTGTACTTGGAGGGTCTAGGTATGGAGCCTATAGTTCTCGTGGAGAAGATGTCAAAGCTAGGCATATGAGAAGGACCGAGTTTCTGCATTGGTAGAATGAGATCAAAGGGGGAAGCTTCAACAAGGTGAGTTCTGCCAAGAGGATGTGCTTGATAAGCAAAAGAAGGGATGGTCTGTGTAACGACCCGAGTTTTTCTGTCGTTAATTGTGAATATTTAAATGGTTTTATGTAACGTATGCGATTTTTCGTTGCCGAAAACCCGAAATGTTATGGTTTTTAAAAAGAAAAGAAAAAGATAGAAAGAGAAGATAAGAAGATAGAAAATAGGGAAAATTTTAAAAGAGAGAAAAGACAAAAGAAAATAGAGAATTTGAAAACAGAGGGGACAGAAAAATAGAACAACATCAGAATCTCACAATTCGCAGCGGAACAACATATAATAGATAAATGAATAATCTTTAAACAAAGAACTATATCAGTTATTACATTTTATACTTTACATCATATCATCATTCTGATTTATAAAATAATCAAATTTTATAAATCCTATCTTTAAACTTCTTATAATAAATTCAGAATTCCCAGTTCAAACTATTTTATAAAATCACTAATCCCATATTTCAAAAATCAACTTTTAACTGTATTTCTCAAAAATCATAATTTTTATAATATTAAAATTATAACGTTTATTTATTTAAGATGAATCAATTCCAAAAATATTTATAAAGCGTATATTTTCAAGAATCACTTTAGAAATTAAAATCGTTGTTTTAACTTCAAATTTGGATCCGATGATGCAACACATCAATAGCCAATCACAACTTTCAAACATTATATATCATCCATGATAACAATCAAATATCACAATATATGAAATCAAATAAATATTTGTGAGGAATCCAATTGGATCCCTCCAACCTGTTTCCCTGCATCCACAGACATTAGCACAATACCATTCCGTTTCAAGACGGAATATCGCAGGATATGGGATTTTATAAATATATATCCGCTTACTAACGGCGTATAGGGTCTCATCCGCTAAAAGAAAATGCGGGAAATCAATCAACTGCAATATACACATATGCCAATATATATATATTGCTATATATAATATAATACCAATTCCACTTCGAGGTGGAATATCGCGGTATATGTGTGTAATAAATAACCTCCGCTTACTAACGGCGTATAGGGTCTATTCACATCCAATATATATAACAATCATCATTCAATCATTCAATCAACACAGTCAAACAATTTTAAATCTAACTATTTAAAATTTAAATAAACAATAAAATTCCTTTTGAGTGAGAAGTTCTCACCTTTGCTTTTATTTTGCAATCCATTTCCCATCTTGACTCGATTTTTCTTGATTTATACCTTGTATAAATATTTACACAATTTATTAATATTCGAAATAATCGAATAATAAATTTTCCATTTTATAATTTTAATTCATCGGTTTTGTTCTAAACCAATTCCTTTTAAATAATTTTATTCAACTACAATTTAATTTTAAAACTAAATTTTCTTCTTAAATAGATTTAATTAACTTACCCTTAAATTAAATTTATCAACTAATTATTTCAATCTCAAGTCAATGATTTCTATTTTAAATTAAAAATTAAAGATTCAAACTGATTTTCTTTTTTTAAAATAATTCTAACATCTTGCTTATATAAATTTTCTTAAATCTTTTAAATTTCCTTTGTTTAATAAATTATTTTAACTAAAATTTTAATTTAAATTAACCAAACTCACTTTCAATAAAATTGTCTAATTGAAGATTTAAATCTAAACTAGGATTCTTTTAATTTATTTATCCAATAAATTAAATTCCTATTAGGTAAATTAAATTAGCCAATAATTTTATTAATATTCAAATTAAATCGAACTATTCAATTTTCGTTCTTGATTGTTAAATAAATCAATAGTTTTATTTAAACCAGTTTCTTCTTTAATAATATTTGTTAAATTAAAAATTTATTCTAAAACTAAATTTTCTGCTAATATACCTACTTATTTCTTTTTAAATTAAATAGATATTTCTTAACTTAAATTAGTACTTTTAATTTTAAAACTAAATTCTCTTTAAAAATCAAATTTCTTTTAGTAACTTAAAAATAATTTAAATTAACCAATGTTTTTAATTTAAACTAAATTTTATTTTCCCTTATTCCAAACTGCTTTCAAATAATAATAAAATACTTTTATTTCAACAACAATTTAATTTCCTTCTATAATAAATTAACCAAATATAATTTATTTATCTTAAGATTTCAAAAACAAATTTTACCTAGAAATCCCACAAATTTAAACTTTCTATTTCTCATTTAAAACTGTATAGATATATACATCTATATACATATAATTTAAATTTCAAAATAGTTTTGTTTAAACTTATACCTTGTATAAATATTTTACAAATAAATTAACGTTCGAACCAATCAAAAATCAATTTTCGTTTTGATAGTTTTAATTAACAAATTTCTCTTTTTATAATTATATTTAACAATTTTTAAAATCGTTAAATAAGTTGATTAAATAATTTAAACACTTTAACATAGGATTTAAATTCTAACAGCAAGTTAAAATGGTGAAACATTAAATATTTTACTGTAAAATTCCAGATTCTCATATTACCCAAACTTTATATATATATCTGCATATATTTATTTTCTTTTTCTTTTCTCTGTTATGTAAATTTTTAAAACTTTATAAATTTAATTAAAATAAAAGAAGACAATACCTCACATCATCAATCGATCGAGCACGTCGCTGCTGTCTCGACGCCGTCGCCTTCGCCTTCGCCACGCCGCTGCTCCTAATCGCCCACGCTGCCACGATTTTCAACCAAGCCTCCAACCTGCAGCCCTAAGCGCGCGCACTCGACCCCATTCTCGCCTCGAGGTTGCGCGCCGCTATCGCGTCGCCCCCCATCATGCGTCGCTCCAAACCCACGAACCCCTATAACGCCGCTCGACCTGAAGCTGCCAATCGCCGCCTCATGCCTCTCGCGCGCCGCCGTTGCCCCTATCGTGCTCGAGAACCAATCGCGACGCTGCGCAAATCCCATACGCGCGCGCGCGCGATTCAATCTAGGGCTTCGGCCTTTCTTCTTCTTTTTTTTATTTTTATTTTGTTTGAATCTGAGAGGGCTTCGGCCATTACAGTTTATATTTTTTTTTTCTTTGATTTGAGAACTGAAGCTTGCGTTTATTTTATTTTTTTTTTCTTTTAAAAGAAGGATGGAGGGAGACAGAAGAACGTGTTTGCACGATGTCTACATGATCGAAGGCATAATTGAAGGGAAGCTACAGTGTTTTGAATTGACCAATTATGAAAATTAAATTTTAAATTTAAATTGAATTCGACCTAAATTTCAATGCGTTTATGCGTCGTGTGCTCACATAACAACTCCGAAAAATACGAAATTTGAAATCCGAGAATAATTCAATATTACGGACCCAATGGAACTGGTTTCGTCGAATTCCGAGACTGTGCCTCGGACGGCTATTTTTAAATATCGATTCGAACGATTAAATTTCAAAACTGAACAACTCCCTTTCAAATTCAATTCTGAAGCTTCTAAAATCTTCAATATTATCAATATGAATTTTACAAGCCTTTGAAATATTTTTAATTGGCTTAAAATTGAAGATTCAAATTATTATTCAACTTTCAATAGATTAAATTCTATAATTTAATCACTATATTCAAAGTTATATTGAAAATTCAATCCAAACCATCATTTAAATATTTAAAATAAATTAAATATTTCCAAATTAAATAGTTAAAATTTCTGGGTCGTTACAATCTTCCCTCCTTAAAAGAATTTCGTCCCGAAATTACAAGTTAAGAAGAATGCCCCTAATCCGTCTACTATTTTTCACAATCCAAATAGTTTTATCAATTCACTAACACAAAATTTTTTACTAGAGATTCACTATCTTTTTAACTTCTATTATAGGTTTCAAACAATATTGTTTTCCTAACAATTCAAATTTAAATTCAAATTCAAATTTCAAACTTTCAAAATTTCTCAAAATTTTTCTAACACCCTAAATTTTCGAAAAATTTCGCCAGCGTCTCCTTTGCGCGGCTAGCTCGGCACGACTACAAAATGGCACCACGGCGCCTCAGAATCAAAAAGAAAAGAGAAAAGACAAGCGGCTAGAGAAGAAAGTCATCAAATCTCATACTGAAATTGAAATACGTACCTTTTTGTCGAGCAATTCAATTTTAATCTTTGAAATCAAAATCTCAATTCCTTTATATACCTGTATAACCTGCTAGTAGTAGTAGCATACAAATCCAAATACAATATTCAAACCAATTTGCCAATTCTATTGCAAAATTTCGATATATGTTTCTTATATATTTTAACTTCACTATTGAAGTTACATATCCAATTTTACTCTTCAATTCCATTCACAATTTAAATTCCATTTGAATTCAATTCACAATTTGAAATTCCACTCGAATTTACTTCTCAATTCTAAATATTGAATTCATCGATTTACTTTCATTTGCTAATTCATATTAATATTCAATTCATTCCATTTGAAATTATTTCACAAATGAATAAATTATCAAGTTAATTTTCTTGAATCCAATCCATCTTATTTTATTCCATATACTAATGATAATAATTCAATATTATCACTTCTAACAATCATGCAACCATATACTATAATAATTCATAGAAAACCATTTCTTTTCTATACAAAAATAGTTTTGGGCAAAATTATCTTATTTACCCTAATTCAAAAACAATTTTATATTCACTAACAAATACGCGCTCATATCTATTATTACACTCAAACTCATTCTAGAGTACTGCTGACTCTATCTCTAATGAGTAATACCCAACAGAACCATGGTTGTCGCTTAACCATAAGCTCTGATACCAAATGTAATGTATGCGATTTTTCGTTGCCGAAAACCCGAAATGTTATGGTTTTTAAAAAGAAAAGAAAAGGATAGAAAGAGAAGATAAGAAGATAGAAAATAGGGAAAATTTTAAAAGAGAGAAAAGACAAAAGAAAATAGAGAATTTGAAAACAGAGGGGACAGAAAAATAGAACAACATCAGAATCTCACAATTCGCAGCGGAACAACATATAATAGATAAATGAATAATCTTTAAACAAAGAACTATATCAGTTATTACATTTTATACTTTACATCATATCATCATTCTGATTTATAAAATAATTAAATTTTATAAATCCTATCTTTAAACTTCTTATAATAAATTCAGAATTCCCAGTTCAAACTATTTTATAAAATCACTAATCCCATATTTCAAAAATCAACTTTTAACTGTATTCCTCAAAAATCATAATTTTTATAATATTAAAATTATAACGTTTATTTATTTAAGATGAATCAATTCCAAAAATATTTATAAAGCGTATATTTTCAAGAATCACTTTAGAAATTAAAATCGTTGTTTTAACTTCAAATTTGGATCCGATGATGCAACACATCAATAGCCAATCACAACTTTCAAACATTATATATCATCCATGATAACAATCAAATATCACAATATATGAAATCAAATAAATATTTGTGAGGAATCCAGTTGGATCCCTCCAACCTGTTTCCCTGCATCCACAGACATTAGCACAATACCATTCCGTTTCAAGACGGAATATCGCGGTATATGGGATTTTATAAATATATATCCGCTTACTAACGGCGTATAGGGTCTCATCCGCTAAAAGAAAATGCGGGAAATCAATCAACTGCAATATATATATATATGCCAATATATATATTGCTATATATAATATAATACCAATTCCACTTCGAGGTGGAATATCGCGGCATATGCGTGTAATAAATAACCTCCGCTTACTAACGGCGTATAGGGTCTATTCACATCCAATATATATAACAATCATCATTCAATCATTCAATCAACACAGTCAAACAATTTTAAATCTAACTATTTAAAATTTAAATAAACAATAAAATTCCTTTTGAGTGAGAAGTTCTCACCTTTGCTTTTATTTTGCAATCCATTTCCCATCTTGACTCGATTTTTCTTGATTTATACCTTGTATAAATATTTACACAATTTATTAATATTCGAAATAATCGAATAATAAATTTTCCATTTTATAATTTTAATTCATCGGTTTTGTTCTAAACCAATTCCTTTTAAATAATTTTATTCAACTACAATTTAATTTTAAAACTAAATTTTCTTCTTAAATAGATTTAATTAACTTACCCTTAAATTAAATTTATCAACTAATTATTTCAATCTCAAGTCAATGATTTCTATTTTAAATTAAAAATTAAAGATTCAAACTGATTTTCTTTTTTTAAAATAATTCTAACATCTTGCTTATATAAATTTTCTTAAATCTTTTAAATTTCCTTTGTTTAATAAATTATTTTAACTAAAATTTTAATTTAAATTAACCAAACTCACTTTCAATAAAATTGTCTAATTGAAGATTTAAATCCTAAACTAGGATTCTTTTAATTTATTTATCCAATAAATTAAATTCCTATTAGGTAAATTAAATTAGCCAATAATTTTATTAATATTCAAATTAAATCGAACTATTCAATTTTCGTTCTTGATTGTTAAATAAATCAATTGTTTTATTTAAACCAGTTTCTTCTTTAATAATATTTGTTAAATTAAAAATTTACTCTAAAACTAAATTTTCTGCTAATATACCTACTTATTTCTTTTTAAATTAAAATAGATATTTCTTAACTTAAATTAGTACTTTTAATTTTAAAACTAAATTCTCTTTAAAAATCAAATTTCTTTTAGTAACTTAAAAATAATTTAAATTAACCAATGTTTTTAATTTAAACTAAATTTTATTTTCCCTTATTCCAAACTGCTTTCAAATAATAATAAAATACTTTTATTTCAACAACAATTTAATTTCCTTCTATAATAAATTAACCAAATATAATTTATTTATCTTAAGATTTCAAAAACAAATTTTACCTAGAAATCCCACAAATTTAAACTTTCTATTTCTCATTTAAAACTGTATAGATATATACATCTATATACATATAATTTAAATTTCAAAATAGTTTTGTTTAAACCTTATACCTTGTATAAATATTTTACAAATAAATTAACGTTCGAACCGATCAAAAATCAATTTTCGTTTTGATAGTTTTAATTAACAAATTTCTCTTTTTATAATTATATTTAACAATTTTTAAAATCGTTAAATAAGTTGATTAAATAATTTAAACACTTTAACATAGGATTTAAATTCTAACAGCAAGTTAAAATGGTGAAACATTAAATATTTTACTGTAAAATTCCAGATTCTCATATTACCCAAACTTTATATATATATCTGCATATATTTATTTTCTTTTTCTTTTCTCTGTTATGTAAATTTTTAAAACTTTATAAATTTAATTAAAATAAAAGAAGACAATACCTCACATCATCAATCGATCGAGCACGTTGCTGCTGTCTCGACGCCGTCGCCTTCGCCTTCGCCACGCCACTGCTCCTAATCGCCCACGCTGCCACGATTTTCAACCAAGCCTCCAACCTGCAGACCTAAGCGCGCGCGCACTCGACCCCATTCTCGCCTCGAGGTTGCGCGCCGCTATCGCGTCGCCCCCCATCACGCGTCGCTCCAAACCCACGAACCCCTATAACGCCGCTCGACCTGAAGCTGCCAATCGCCGCCTCATGCCTCTCACGCGCCGTCGTTGCCCCTATCGTGCTCGAGAACCAATCGCGACGCTGCGCAAATCCCATACGCGCACGCGTGATTCAATCTAGGGCTTCGGCCTTTCTTCCTTTTTTTTAATTTTGTTTGAATCTGAGAGGGCTTCGGCCATTACAGTTTATATATTTTTTTTCTTTGATTTGAGAACTGAAGCTTGCGTTTATTTTTTATTTTTTTTTCTTTTAAAAGAAGGATGGAGGGAGACAGAAGAACGTGTTTGCACGATGTCTACATGATCCAAGGCATAATTGAAGGGAAGCTACAGTGTTTTGAATTGACCAATTATGAAAATTAAATTTTAAATTTAAATTGAATTCGACCTAAATTTCAATGCGTTTATGCGTCGTGTGCTCACATAACAACTCCGAAAAATACGAAATTTGAAATCCGAGAATAATTCAATATTACGGACCCAATGGAACTGGTTTCGTCGAATTCCGAGACTGTGCCTCGGACGGCTATTTTTAAATATCGATTCGAACGATTAAATTTCAAAACTGAACAACTCCCTTTCAAATTCAATTCTGAAGCTTCTAAAATCTCCAATATTATCAATATGAATTTTACAAGCCTTTGAAATATTTTTAATTGGCTTAAAATTGAAGATTCAAATTATTATTCAACTTTCAATAGATTAAATTCTATAATTTAATCACTATATTCAAAGTTATATTGAAAATTCAATCCAAACCATCATTTAAATATTTAAAATAAATTAAATATTTCCAAATTAAATAGTTAAAATTTCTGGGTCGTTACAATTTAAATATTAAAACTGAATTATAGATTGATTTTTAAATATGAAAGTTTTGGTTTTTATTTGATAAATTGGATTCAGATTTTAAATATAGAAATTTGTTGAATAATTTAATTATCGAAGTTTATAACTGGATATTGGGTAAATTAGTGAATCGGGAGTTCTAAGCTTGTTAAAAATAATTTAAAGGCTTGTAAAATTTATATTGATAATACCGAAGATAATGTAACTTTTAAAATTGAATTTTGAAGTGATTTGTTCAATTTTAAAATTAGATTGTTTAAAGTGACATTTAAAATAGCCCTCCGAGGCACGTCTCGGATTTTGACGGAACCAGTTTTGTTGGATCCGAAATAATGTATTATTATTGGATTTAAAATTTCGGAGTGTTTGGAGTTATCGTGTGGTCATGCGAAATAGAAACGTGCTGAAAATTTATGTTGAAAATTTAATATAATAACTGTGTCGAAAAAGCTATCTTCTCCATACTATCGAATTAGGACTCGAAACCTTTTCCATTCCATTCGGAACATGGGTATAACATTATAAACGCCTAGCGGCACGACTCGATAGGAGGTCAAGATTTTAGACTACGTAAATCGAGATGATTTAAATTTAAATTAAAATATAATATATTTTGACCAGTCAAATTTCCTTCAGCCGAAATTCCCTCCCACTAGCCTGTTTTCTTTCTCCATCAACGCTTTTTGCCTTCTCTGTAGCCAGCAACCCTACACGCTAAAATTTTCAATGCAGAAATCAAATCACTGTTGCTCATCTTCTCCAACACGCCATTCCCTCAGCTATAACTCACGCACCCTCCCCCTCCATTCAAACCAAACCAGAGCGACAACAAAAAAATGGCAGAAGGAAAGAAATCAAAATCAAATCACCGTTACCTTTTACTTTCTTCTGTAAATTAGCAAGTCAAAAATTTTAAATGGGAGCGAGTGGAAATCAAAGCTCGTGTCTTTATCTCCCTCCTCTCCCTCAAACGAAATCACTCATTCGAAGACGAATTCGATTCGTTTAAAAAAAGGTATGGTGCCGAGCGTGAGCACGTGCGATAGGACCGACGATGACAGCCGCGAGAGAGGAGCGCACGAGGCGCGTTTCTAGCAGTTGGGTGGAGGGTTCTGGATCGAGCGAGCTCGCATGGGCGATTGGCTTTGGCTGGCAGTCGCGATTGAAGGGGGCGTCGACTATTAGGATGGGTCGCGTATGGCTTTGGCTAGTGTTTCAACAAGGAGGCAGCGACTTTGAGAGCTTGATGGTTGCTGGTATCATGACCCATTTTCCCATACCGATTTAAACTGATTTTAAACCACACTTGTCAGCCAAATCGCACGAAAAGATGGACAGTGAAAGAAAAAAGAAGGTAGAAGATAGAAAGAAAGTAGAAGAAAAGAGAATAATCAGAATCTCATAGCGAAATGAATAAACTATAATATGAAAAAAATCTTTACATGAAATCAAATCAGTTTCTTTAATAACATATGCAGATTTCAATCAGAGTTACAACCATTCAACTCGGACAGTTTATAACAACCTACCCTTACAACTTGTTGATAACACAACCATATACAACTTAATATAATCATCTACGTGAATACATCTCCTGATTCCAGCTCCTCTCCTGATGCTTCCAGTCTTCCAGCTAAACCTGGAAATATGCTCGGTCTGACATGAGCATATAGGAAAAACACCAAACCCGGGTTTGTCTGGTAATCCAGCGTGAGAACACACACAACTTGATTAATTAAAGTTTAAAAATCCATTTGAAATCAAAGGTATCTCGTAAGAGCACACCACAAATAAACATATCGGGTTTTTACCTTGCGATAACCAGACATTTCTTATAAAATCCTCTGATATTATAGTAAAGTCTATATAGAAATACTTATCCAAATAGCCGAAATTGTTACATTATTAAATTCCAGCAATACTAGCTACAAAGTGAGTTCTACAATCAAAACCGTAAAGGGCACGTAGGGAGAATGGATTTCCAACGAATGACTAGGCAGTGGGGTACCACATTTCGCGGTACCTGGTCTAGATAAGCATACCGAGGACCCCTCGTTCCCCTACAACACAAGACTGGACTACCCTTACTAGATAGCCTGATTAAGATGACCCCACGGTTGGGATCAGCAACCGCCCACATAACCGAATCAAAAAGGGACCTCTAGACAGGGATGACCTTACCCTAATTGGGTGCTACCCACTTAGCCTTGCTGCATATCCCCTGATTTTCAATCATTCCTGGTTGATGAGGTTCGAGCCTCTGCGTTACCTTTTTAGAACATATCACTTAGAATGCTCACCGTTCCCCTGACAATGTTCTGAAAGCATTCATCCATACAAGTCTGTTCCGAGTTCGAACGAAACCGTAAGCACTATTCTACTACATCCATTTTGGAATCACCCTCAGGATTATTAGAGATTAGCCATTGCACTTCACCGCACCATCTTCGACTCCAAGCTCTAGTCTTCATCACGAAAACGTACTCGGATCGAAGTGGTTTTCGGATGACAAATCCGATCCCGATCTCTTCGAAACAACATTCGCTATTTTTCGGTAAACTCAACCCCGGTTCTATAGGAAATACACAGACGAAATATAAGATCGGAGTTCACCTCCTAACCGTTAGTGGACGGGTCTCCTTATAATTTGTCCTAGGGAACAAATGAGTTTATACATATGGTAGAGCACTTCTAACGGTAACCGTACCATATAATTCCGAGTTTCCTCTAGATATTTCCAAAGTTAAGTTTTGCCAAGATTTGATAGTCTGTTATTTAACTATCAAAATAGTCAATCAATTCAACCTAGTTATTTTCCCATTTCAACCATTAAGCCTTGTTCACATTTAAAATCCAAACAGATTAAAATTTACTAATAAAGCTTATTTTACCGGGTAAATATATATTTAAAGCAATTTCTTTCCAAATCATACTTATAAAATTTCCAAATATAGTTCTCAAGTTTATTAAATAAAAATACTCCTTATGAAAGTTTACAATATATCATTTAAAACATCATTAATATTTAATAGATTTATATTAAAGAAAATAAACGTAAATACTAATTACCCTAAAATAAAATTAAATTTTAAATAATTACTACAAAATAGTTTTATACTTGAAATAATTTAAATAATTTATAATTTAAAATAAAGTTATACCTTTATAAAAGATTTCCAAAAATAATAAATTAACTTCCTGTGACATTTCCCAAATATTTATCAATACTTTTCAAAAATATCATTAAAAATAGTATTCATTTTTAACAAAAACAAAACTAGGTTAAAAATCAACCCAAACAGAATAAGGATTATCAGTCTCAACGGTACTTATCAAGCTACAATTCATAGTCAATACAAATATTCAAAATCAATCAGCTTCCATAGATTGATTCACATTATATACTCAAATATAAATAATAGGCAAATAACAGATATATGCATGTAAAAGCAAATCAAAGATTTATCATTGCTATTAAATGTTTACAACAATTACATAGAAAATATCAGATAGATGGCTCAAACTACCCATAGAAGTAAAATTAAATATTAACGGAATAGTGGATGTTTCCGCTGATCAAATGTCAAACAGTTTGAATAATCTACATTAAACACATTATTTTTTTGGGAACATCTTAACAGATAGGCCGTAAAGAATTATACAATGGCATTTATTCTCAAACGGTAATTGTAACAGCCCGCAAATCCATACCCCTTGAGTTAACACTATTCTACAACAATCAACTCAAGTTGTACAGAAATACGAACCATTTGGGTTAAAGAAGAAGAGGTGGAAGAAGAAAATAGAAAACAACATCAGAATCTAACCATCGCAGCGGAATAAAATATAATAGATAATAAATGATCTTTACTCAAAAGTCCAATATTTCTGTTTACATATATTACATCATTAGAGTACATCAATCACAGCTCAACATCAATATTATACAAATGGATACACAACAACTCAACACAGCGGAATATGTATATATATATATAAGTAGGGGGTACGTATCGCCATCCTCCTCGTCTCCTGAGCTCCACAGCATCATCTCCTGTATTCTATAATACTCGGTCTAACCCGAACATTATAGTTAAATAACACCAAAGTCAGTCTGAAATACCAGCATGAGAAAATCACACTCAATTGATTATTAAAGTTTCAAAAATCCTTTGAAAAACAAAAGCATCTCATAAGACCACGCCACAAATAAACATGTCGGGTTTTTACCTTACGATAGCTAAAACAACTTTTATAGAAATCCTCTGATATTATACAAATACTTATAAAATAGCCGAAATTGTTACATCTATTAAATTCCAGCTACTAGCCATAGAGTGGGTAATACAAACAAAACTCGTACAAGGCTCGTAGGGAGGATGGATTTCCAACTAATGACTAGGCACTGGGGTACCACCTGTCACAGTACGGGGCCTAGATCACCGTACCGAGGAGTACGCCCGCTCTCCTGTAACACAAGGCCAGGACTACCCCTTACTGGATAATCCCGAGTGAGATCACCCCGCGGTTGGGATCAGCAACCGCCCACTAAACCGAAATAAAAGGGACATCTAGACTGGAATGACCTCACCCTACTTGGGTGCTACCCACCCAGCCTTGCTGCATAACCCCTGATTTTCAGTTATTCCCATTTGATGAGGCTTGAGGCTAAGCGTTATCTTTTAGAACATATCCCTTAGAATGCCCATCGTCCACCTGACGATGTTTCGCAAGCATTCATCCATACAAGTCCGTCCCGGGTTCGAACGGAACTGAAGGCACTATTCCTACTACATCCATTTTGGAAATATCCTCAGGATTAGTAGCGATTAGCCCTTGTACTTCACCCCTCCATCTTCGAATCCAAACTCGTTTACACGAAATGTACAAACCGGATCGAAGTGGGTTTTCGAGAAATAAATCTCGATCCCGGTCTCTTCGAAATGATCAACGCATTGTCCAATATTGATAGTCGGTTATTTAACTATCAATTAATATTCACAACATCCATCACAAAATAAATAATTTCCCAAATTATTTATTTATTAAAAAAAAATCTTCCCAAGATAGATTTTCACTTTTCAAATTCCTTTGAAAACAGTTTTCAGAGCTGTCTGCCTTTCTCAGAATAAATTTCAAGTATTTCTATTTTCCATTGGAATCACCAAGCACAAAACTAGATTTTCTAAATTAATTTAAAACACTTTACCCTTTTAAAATATATTTTAAAACATTCAAGTTAAAATTTCTTTGATAATTTGTTACAATTACATACTATATGAATATTTGAAAATAATGTTACTTGATAAAATATAAAACTAGATTTCTACTTTTAAAAACAAAATACTAAGTTACTTCTTAATAATTACTGCTAGAATAAATTAAAGAAAATACTTACTTTAGACTTTAAATAATAAAAACAATAAATTTTACAAACTTGCTTTCTTTAAACACTGCTTTAAAACATTTAATTTATATTAAAAAATTTACTTTTAAAAAAATCATGCACATGGCTATCCAGAGAAAATCTCAATTTCAATCACTTAAATCAATTTCCCCAAATGGAGTTCCAATTTATTCTATTTGAAATAAATTTCTTTACTTACTCGGTCCATTTCAAAATTCATTAATTATGGATTTTATTATTATTGTTATTATCTTCCGTTTGATTTTAAATCCTTTAACGGAAATATAAAAATTCCAGATTTTCCTGATTTCTTCCTTATTCTTTTCAATAAATTAAACCTTAAATTTTACATAAATGTTTTCTTCTTTTAATTAATATCATCGAAGATTTAAAACTCATTAACTTCCTATTTATTCAAATTTTCCTTTCCATATACAGAATTTATTTATTAGAATTTAAAACTACCATTATTCTTATCCAATTTATTTTTAATTTATTTAAATTTTCTATAATTATTTCACTTACACATTCTCTTCATTTTATTTCCAAAATCCAATTCTTCGTATGTTGATAACTTAGTGCACCGGAATATATTCAAGTAAACCATAACATCCAATATTCCAATTATCAATAATATCAATAATATTCATCACAGAATATAAAATAATCACAACAGGGAATATTAAATAATTTATATAAACGTTGAGGGGTCCAGTTGGATCCCTCCAACATGTTTCTCCCTGCATCCACAGATGTTAGCACAATAAAATATGCCAATTTCAAAATATCCCATACTATAGCACATCACTCAATCCAACCATTCAAACAATTATTTAAATTTAATCATTTAAATTTAAATTTAAATTAACTGAGTGAGATTAACTCACCTTTGTATTGATTTGCAAGTCCATTTCATCTCGACTTGTTTCCTTCCTATTTCGACCTTGTATAAACATTTATAATTTTTATCAATAGTCGACAAATCTACAATGATTTACTATTTAATAAATTAAATTGGCCAACAACTTAATTTAAACTAAATATTTGGTTTTAAATTAATAAATTGAGTTTAACTAAATTCAATTAATAAATTATCTTCGTAATCAAAATAACCAATAATTTAATTTATCACTTATTCACCAACTCTAAAAGTTTTAAAACAACATGGAAATTAAAATTTAATTTGAAATCTTATAAAAGTTTTAAATATTTACAATCCTTTCTCCTAAATCTTACGTGTAAATAATAACCCCTGACTAAATAAAACTTCTGTGTTTAACTTTACTCTTTTTTTCAAACTAAAATTCAAAAATTAAATCATCAGCCTTACCAAGAAACCAGGCCGAGATTTGTGAACCATAAATTTCCCACCGCGACATCCCTTCTAACCCACATCGCCACCAACAAAGCGGACCCCTCCCTCTATCATTGCGAACGTTGCCATCGCTCGCCCCTCCTTCAACATCGGCCGCTACCACGACCATCACCAAGCCCTCGACTTCTACCACCCAGCACGACAACGTGACCTCAGCCACCTGCGAGCTCGCGACACCAGGACGACACTGCGAAGATCTCGGCTTGACGAACGAGTTGCTTGAATACCCTTCGACATCGAGTCAATTTCGATCCAAGATCGTATTCGATTTCAAATAATAAGGACCACGATTTTACCCTCCTTCGTATTCGTTCGATTCTGATTTGAACGAAGACAACGCAGGATTTTTTTTTTGGAATCGATTTGAAGAGGAAACGAACTAGAGGAGGGAGGGAAGTGCGGCTATTTCGATTTATGGAAATCGAATAGAGGGAGGAAGAGGAAGTAAATTGACGATAAAACTTCATCCATCAATTTGAGATGCTCCATAAAATTTGCTTTTTTTTCTCAGGCTTGAATATGAAAAGAAAGAAGACGTGATATAAAGGTGGGAATGCGTACTGGAGAAGCTTAGCCGAAGGAAAAAAGTTTTGACGTGAAATTATTTCAACCGACTGGTCAAACCCTATACTATATTTAATTTTCGATAAAATTTACCATCGCGTTTACTTACCGTGCGATCCCAGGACAACTCCAAACGTACGAAATTTGAAATCCAATAATAATATAATATTACGGATCCCATGAAACTGGTTTCGTCGAATTCCGAGACTGTGCCTCAGACGGCTATTTTAAATTCAATTTAAACGATAAAATTTTAAAACCTGAACAAAACACCTTTAAATTCAATTTTTAAAAGTTTTATCGCCTTCCATATTATCAAAGTAGATTTTCCAAGCCTTCAAATTATTTTTAACATGCTTAAAACTCCAAATTCAATAATTTACCCAATTTCCGATAATTAAATTCAAAAATTAATTATCCAATAAATGTTTATATTTGAAATTCAAGTTCAAAATTAACTTTTAAATATTTCAAATAATTTAAATATTTCGATTTTAAATGCTTAAAAATTCCGAGTCGCCATATTCCTCCCCCCTAAAAAGAATTTTGTCCCCGAAATTACTAGTTAGGAAGAATGATCCAATACCCGTTTGTTATTTTTCCCTAAAACCAAACAGTTTTAACAATGCAACATCTTACTTACTATCTTTTATAAGACCCATTACCATTCTCACTAACTTCCCAAATTCCCTCACAATTTGCAAACAATCCTATTTGCCCAACCATTCAAGTTTTAATCATAAAACCAAATTTTGAATTATCAAAATTTTCTCAAAATTTTTTCTAACTCTCCAAATTTCTGAAATTTTTTGCCAGCGTCTCCTTTGCATGGCTAGCTCGGTACAACTACAAAATGGCTCTACGACCTCCCAAATTCCAAAAGAAAACAAAAAGCCAAGTGGCTCAATCAAAATCCCAATCAAATTTCACAAAAATTTAAACACATACCTTTTTGGTCAGGCAATTCAATTTTTATCATCTGAAATCAAAACCAAGTTCTCTTTCCTTTTATAATACCTGCATACCTGCTTGACAATAATATCCAATCACAATATTCAAAAACATTTTATCGTTTATTCATTCCAATATTGACTTAGATTATATTAGTAGTATCAATTTTCATTTAAGAATTCACCATTCCCTCTTAAGTTTAATATAAGCCTTTTATATGCTTATTATATTCATTTTCACTTTACCACTTTAGCTTATATCCATTTCTCTTCAAATCGGTTCTTTCATTTCCATATGAATTCAGTTTATCTTTAACTTTGAATATATAAATTTTATTTGTCATTTATTACTAATTCATATCATTATTTAATTAGTTTCATTTATTAATTTATTTCAATTTCCAATTTGTAACCGTTTTATCATTAACAAAATTTTCCAAAAATTTCAAAATTTTTCTAACTCCCAAAATTTCTGAAAATTTTTGGCAGAGTCTCCTTTTTACGGAGGAGCTTTTGCAATTTGACAAAAGATATAAATATATATACATCGACCCACCCGGTCGGAAAAACCAAAAACAGTTCATATTTCCTATTTTTATCGCATAGGTGTACCTTATTTAGCATTTTAAGCAAACATCTTAATTATTTTGCATTTTGCGCGTCCAAACCCAGCCAAACGGCTTCCCTGAACCTGTACTTACTCAGTTTAAACATGTAAGTGCCAAATATATGAAGGTTAACAACATTTCACTTACTTGCAATAGTTAAACATATGAATTCGAAAGGAAATTCACGCCAAACATTTTTCCGTAAGCAACTTATACAAATTTTCATATTAATTCCAATGTTCCAATTAATTTATAACCCATTTTCATTCAATTTTAACTCAATTCTAATTTAAATTTCAGGCAAACCGTACTCATAATTAATTCAATTGCTTTCAAAATCAATTTATTTAAATCATATCGATTCATAGAATTTTAATCACCTCCATTTACAACCAATGACAATTTAATGCAATTTGACGAGATCTATGTGAATAAATAAGTATTTATGTTTTATAACCAATTTAAATTGATTTCAACTCAATTTATACTTAATTCTACTCCAATTTTAAAATTTATTCACAATCCATATATTCACATTTTCATTGCATTTTAAATTTGAATCCATTCATTTGCATTTCATTTTATTATCCAAACCAGTTCCATTGTTCAAACAGGTTCCATTCAAAACAATTGGATCTAGCTCGACACATTCTGTTTAAATTTCATTCACAATCCATTCATTTACATTTCATTCCATGTTAGTTTATTCCAAACTATTTTATTTAGCTCGAAAACAATCCAGGCTATATCATTCAACAACCATTTCAATTTTTATTCACGATCCATTCATTGCGTTTCATTTAAATCCATTCTGAATTTTTATTTCCTTAAATTTTATTTATAACCCACCAAATTCTATTTCGATCCAAATTTATTTTCACTTGATTTAAATCCAACCCAATATCATTATACTTAGTTTTAAGTTGAATTCAATTCAACTCTCCTTCAATTTATTCAAATCTTTTTTTTAACTTAAGCTCATTTCATTTTGCAAATAAATTTCTCTTTTCAATTTAACTTGATTCTATTTTAATCCAATCCCATTTCAAACTACAAATTTATTTGATCAATTATTATACATTTTTACTTTTTAGATTCAGCTCATTTAATTTATTACAAGGCCATTTCCAATTTATTTCCACTTATTTGGATTTTATTTACAATTCATACCATTACTATTTAAATACATTTACATTTGTATTCGATACATTTCAATTATATCTAATTTGTTAACACTTCAAATCGAATTTTTAATTAATATCTCAAGTTCTGATTCCACCATTCACTTTTAAATTACCATCCAATTTAATTAACTCACAATTCAACTTCATTCTCAATTCATTTAATTAATTGCAAGGCCACTTTCAATTATATTTTCTTCACTAATGATTCAAGTCGAATTTGATTTATAACTTGAGTTTTATTTCCAATCTTCATTATTAGCTTACAATTCAGCTTTTATTTAACTGCATTGGGTTCTCATTACATATTTCATTATCTAATTTATTATCTAAATAGTCTTTCCCCAACTTATAATCTAGAACTTGATTTTAATCTCAAAATTTCTTCATTTAAATTTTCTTAAGTTCAAATTTATTTTACAATTCAAGTTTTTATTTTTATTTTATTTTTCAATTCACCATAAATGTTTATTTTGGGTTTCTATCCCACTTTGTTTTCAATTTTATAAGTCACACTTATTATTTTACACAATCACATTCATTCTAGGCTTGAATGTATTCATCATTTTTTTTAATTCGAGTTTTACACTTATTTATAATCCAAGCATATTTTATTCTATGGATTTTTTTATTCTGATTCTTTTATAAGTTATTCTAATTTATTTACTCCAATACAATCCTTAACCAATTTATTTTCCATTTATTCAGGTAAGAATCTAATTCCATTCAATAACTCAATTGAATTTTTATTCCAATTCAATTTTATTTTAAACTCAGATTTATTTAATCTCAATTCGATTTCAACTTAATTCGAAAACAACTGGATATTATTTTCAGCCTATTCAATCAATTTCAATCCAGTTAAATTTTATTCTCCAATCCAAGTTAATTTCATTTTTAACTTTTCACTTTAGATTTAAATTTCCGACATTCAAAGCTTATATTTTCTTCTTGATTTAAAAATCATCTCAATTTATAAGCTTACAACCTATCTCATCAGGATTTTCAAATACCCGACTTTTTGTTTCAAATTATCTTGAAATCTCCAACATCTCAAATCACATGTCTTAAAAATTTAAACCAAGATGGGTTTTATTCCCAACAAATTTCCTTTGAAATTTCAAAAAAAAAAACAAACAGGTTTTCCTGAACAAATAATTTGGCAGCAATTCATCACTTAGAAACTCGAAAACGAACATCGATGATGCTGCAGTCATCACCGAAGTTATTTTCCAGTGACTGAAGTGAATTCAATGCTATCTCACTTCCAAAATCCATTTTAAAACAAATTTCCTTTCAGAAATAATCCAAAAACAACAATAATAATATTTACCTCAAAAATACTTCCAAAATCTCTGGGGTTTTAAAGTTTCAAATTCTATTTTAATTCAAATTTTAACTAAAATGCATTTGTATAGTTTATGCTTATACAAATTCCCAATAATTATATTTCAATTTATAATTTACATTTTTAATTCATATTTATAAATTCCATTTTATAATGAAATTATTCCCTTAAATTTTAGTTATATTTCAATTTCTAGTTAAATTTTCACTCAACAATGATAATACTTTAATATTATCATTTCTAACATCCAAGCAACCATATATTAGCTAAATAGTTTACAAAAACTATTCTTTATATCAAAATATGTTTTTGGGTGAAATTATTTCATTCACCCACATTTAAAACAATACCGTGTCAATCGTTCTATTCAAGTGTTTAGAAACCCCTTCGATACAGTTTCTCAGACTATGTCGACGAAGGTTCATATACCACTCAATAAATCAATCAACACAATATTAAAACAATTTATATTCACTAAAAAATACGCGCTCATATCTATTAATACGCTCAAACTCATTATAGAGTACGACGGACTCTATTTCAATGAGTAATTCCCACCAGAGCCAAGGTTATCACCAACCTAAGCTCTGATACTAAGTGTAACAGCCCGCAAATCCGTACCCCTTGAGTTAACACTATTCTACAATAATCAACTCAAGTTGTACAGAAATACGAACCATTTGGGTTAAAGAAGAAGAGGTGGAAGAAGAAAATAGAAAACAACATCAGAATCTAACCATCGCAGCAGAATAAAATATAATAGATAATAAATGATCTTTACTCAAAAGTCAAATATTTCTGTTTACATATATTACATCATCAGAGTACATCAATCACAGCTCAACATCAATATTATACAAATGGATACACAACAACTCAACACAGCAGAATATGTATATATACAAGTAGGGGGTACGTATCACCATCCTACTCGTCTCCTGAGCTACACAGCATCATATCCTGTATTCTATAATACTCGGTCTGACCGGAGCATTATAGTTAAATAACACCCGAGTCAGTCTGTAATACCAGCGTGAGAAAATCACACCCAATTGATTATTAAAGTTTCAAAAATCCTTTGAAAAACAAAAGCATCTCGTAAGACCACGCCACAAATAAACATGTTGGGTTTTTACCTTACGATAGCTAAAACAACTTTTATAGAAATCCTCTAATATTATAATAGGGTATATATACAAATACTTATAAAATAGCCGAAATTGTTACATCTATTAAATTCCAGCTACTAGCCACAGAGAGGGTAATACAAACAAAACTCGTACAAGGCTCGTAAGGAGGATGGATTTCCAACTAATGACTAGGCACTGGGGTACCACCTGTCACAGTATGGGGCCTAGATCACCGTACCGAGGAGTACGCCCGCTCCTCTGCAACACAAGGCCGGGACTACCCCATACTGGATAATCCTGAGTGAGATCACCCCACGGTTGGGATCAGCAACCGCCCACTAAGCCGAAATAAAAAGGGACATCTAGACTGGAATGACCTCACCCTGCTTGGGTGCTACCCACATAGCCTTGCTGCATAACCCCTGATTTTCAGTCATTCCCATTTGATGAGGCTTGAGGCTAAGCGTTACCTTTTAGAACATATCCCTTAGAATGCCATCGTCCACCTGATGATGTTTCGCAAGCATTCATCCATACAAGTCCGTCCCGGGTTCGAACGGAACCGAAGGCACTATTCCTACTACATCCATTTTGGAAATATCCTCAGGATTAGTAGCGATTAGCCCTTGCACTTCACCGCTCCATCTTCGAATCCAAACTCGTTTACACGAAACGTACAAACCTGATCGAAGTGGGTTTTCGAGAAATAAATCTAGATCCCGGTCTCTTCGAAACGATCAACGCATTGTCCAATATTGATAGTCGGTTATTTAACTATCAATTAATATTCACAACATCCATCACAAAATAAATAAATTACCAAATTATTTATTTATCTCTAAAAAAAAATCTTCCCAAGATAGATTTTCACTTTTCAAATTCCTTTGAAAACAGTTTTCAAAGCTATCTGCTTTTATCAGAATAAATTTCAAGTATTTCTATTTTCCACTAGAATCACCAAGCACAAAACTAGATTTTCTAAATTAATTTAAAACACTTTACCCTTTAAAAATATATTTTAAAACATTCAAGTTAAAATTTCTTTGATAATTTGTTACAATTACATACTATATGAATATTTGAAAATAAGGTTACTTGATAAAATATAAAACTAGATTTCTACTTTTAAAAACAAAATACTAAGTTACTTCTTAATAATTACTGCTAGAATAAATTAAAGAAAATACTTACTTTAGAATTTAAATAATAAAAATAATAAATTTTACAAACTTGCTTTCTTTAAAAAAAGCTTGAAAACATTTATTTATATTAAAAAAATTACTTTTAAAAAAAAACATGCACTTGGCTATCCAGAGAAAATCTCAATTTCAATAACTTAAATCAATTTCCCCAAATTGAGTTCCAATCATTCTATTTGAAATAAATTTCTTTACTTACTCAGTCCATTTCAAAATTCATTAATTATGGATTTTATTATTATTGTTATTATCTTCCATTTGATTTTAAATCCTTTAACGGAAATATACAAATTCCAGATTTTCCCGATTTCTTCCTTATTCTTTTCAATAAATTAAACCTTAAATTTTACATAAATGTTTTCTTCTTTTAATTAATATCACCGAAGATTTAAAATTCAATAACTTCCTATTTATTCAAATTTTCCTTTCCATATACAGAATTTATTTACTAGAATTTAAGACTACCATTATTCTTATCCAATTTATTTTTAATTTATTTAAATTTTCTATAATTATTTCACTTACACATTCTCTTCATTTTATTTCCAAAATCCAATTCTACGTATGTTGATAACTTAGTGCACTGGAATATATTCAAGTAAACCATAACATCCAATATTCCAATTATCAATAATATCAATAATATTCATCACAGAATATAAAATAATCACAACAGGGAATATTAAATAATATATATAAACTTTGAGGGGTCCAGATCCAACCTGTTTCTCCCTGCATCCACAGATGTTAGCACAATAAAATATGCCAATTTCAAAATATCCCATACTATAGCACATCACTCAATCCAACCATTCAAACAATTATTTAAATTTAATCATTTAAATTTAAATTAACTGAGTGAGATTAACTCACCTTTGTATTGATTTGCAAGTCCATTTCATCTTGACTTATTTCCTTCCTATTTCGACCTTGTATAAACATTTATAATTTTTATCAATAGTCGATATAATCTACAATGATTTACTATTTAATAAATTAAATTGGCCAACAACTTAATTTAAACTAAATATTTGGTTTTAAACTAATAAATTGATTTTAACTAAATTCCATTAATAAATTAGCTTCGTTAATCAAAATAACCAATAATTTAATTTATCACTTATTCACCAACTTCAAAAGTTTTAAAACAACATGGAAATTAAAATTTAATTTGAAATCTTATAAAAGTTTTAAATATTTACAATCCTTTCTCCTAAATCTTACATGTAAATAATAACCCCTAACTAAATAAAACTTCTTTGTTTAACTTTACTCTTCTTTTTTTTTCAAACTAAAATTCAGAAATTAAATCATCAGCCTTACCAAGAAATCAGGCCAAGATTTGTGAACCATAAATCGCCCACCGCGACATCCCTTCTAACCCACAGCGCCACCAACAAAGCGGACCCCTTCCTCCATCATTGCGAACGTTGCCATCGCTCACCCCTCCTTCAACATCGACCGCTACCACGACCATCACCAAGCCCTCGACTTCTGCCACCCAGCAAGACAACGTGACCTCAGTCACCTGCGAGCTCGCGACACCAGGACAACACTGCGAAGATCTCGGCTTGACGAACGAGTCGCTTGAATACCCTTCGACATCGAGTCGATTTCGATCCAAGATCGTATTCGATTTCAATAATAAGGACCGCGATTTTACCCTCCTTCGTATTCGTTCGATTCTGATTTGAACGAAGACAACGCAGGCAATTTTTTTTGAGAATCAATTTGAAGAGGAAACGAACAAGAGGAGGGAAGGAAGTGCGGCTATTTCGATTTATAGAAATCGTATAGAGGGAGGAAGAGGAAGTAAATTGGCGATAAAACTTCATCCATCAATTTGAGATGCTCCATAAAATTTGCTTTTTTTTTCAGGCTTGAATATGAAAAGAAAGAAGACGTGATATAAAGGTGAGAATGCGTACTGGAGAAGCTTAGCCACAGCGATAGAAAAGAAGGAAAAAAGTTTTGACGTGAAATTATTTCAGCCGACTGGTCAAACCCTATATTATATTTAATTTTCGATAAAATTTACCATCGCATTTACTTACCGTGCGATCCCAGGACAACTTCAAACGTTACGAAATTCGAAATCCGACAATAATATAATATTACGGATCACATGAAACTGGTTTCGTCGAATTTCGAGACTGTGCCCCAGACGGCTATTTTAAATTCAATTTAAACGATAAAATTTTAAAACCTGAACAAAACACCTTTAAATTCAATTTTTAAAAGTTTTATCGCCTTCCATAATAACAAAGTAGATTTTCCAACCCTTCAAATTATTTTTAACAGGCTTAAAACTCCAAATTCAATAATTTACCCAATTTCCGATAATTAAATTCAAAAATTAATTATCCAATAAATGTTTATATTTGAAATTCAAGTTCAAAATTAACTTTTAAATATTTCAAATATTTCAAATATTTCGATTTTAAATGCTTAAAAATTCCGGGTCGTCACAGTAATTTAATTCTATCTGTACAAGCTTGTAAAATTTTACTTATTTAACTTCACAACGGATCGTACGACGGCGTAACATCCGTCGATACGAACCAACTACTTAATAACACTTTATTATATGTGAAATTAAATAATTATTATATATATAAAATCACTTAAGAACTTGAGTTAATTCAAAAGTATAAACATTTTATTTTCCCTTAATTGTCTTAATTATACTCCAATTATCCAATAAAACTCAAGTATAAATAAATAGAATTGACTTTAAAAGCCTAACTAATTTATGATAAAATAATTTACTTAAATGACCTTAATTAAATAATTTCAGAGTAAACCAAGTATATTATTTCCCATAGAACTTTAAATAAACATTCAACATTAAAGAAAACTGATTTTAAAATATTTACTTTAAATAAACATGTTTGTTATAAACTTTGGAAAGACAAATGGATCATGGATTTTATTTTTACCTTATAACAAATTTCTTTTATTAACAAATCTTGCTTAAATTAAAACAAAACCCATGGACCCGAAGCCCACAACCCAACGACTAAAAAAACAACCCAATCCTATTTTTTTAGCACAACCCAAACGGGCCGAAGCCCAGGCCCAAAAAAACCCGCTTCTCCCTTAATCTCTTCCCCTGGTTCCAGTTCCGATCCCAGGAAAAACAAACCCAAATGACTGACACAAACCATCCACGAACAACACAAGAAACCGATACCGAGTTTGATCGATTCGAACATCACTTGAGACCACGTTGACCCTACATCGCACCATCACCAACCATTCGAACGACAGAGCTTGCCTAGATCATTCGTGCACGGTGACACACGTGCACGTACACACCCATGCCACTGACCACCTTGCCACCGTGAAACCACCGCCCAGTCCTATACTCTCCCTCGATCCAAATTACCACAACGCGATGCTTCGCAACCACCTACACGAGATTCAACCTTTCATACGAAACCCAGAAAACCCATACCTCCGCGGTTCGACAAACTACACTCACCACACTCCACCGATCGAATCAACTCCCCTACCGATCGAAAGCCCTGCCCTGACACTACCTTCCTGCTAAACTCCGAAGAACTCAGTTGCACCACCCTCTCCCAATTCACTCGCATTCGTCGACCTCCCAAAGCGTTCCCAAAACCATAAAATCCACTCACTTGCCCAATCCAAGCCCAATTCCATGATTCCGCCACGGTCGAGACCTTCCCTAGGTCACGTACCCCCCTCCCCCCCCAAACCAGGCTGCACCGTCTCATGGCGATGAGATTGACAAAAATTTATTTTAGAATAGAAACCGTTCATCTACCTATTTCTCGAGATATAGGTCACTAAAAATTATAATTTTACATCTAAAATTCATAATTCTACACAAGAGTTCTAATTGCATGCATGAATCCTTGATTTAAAAATATTGAATCTTCGCCAAAATTGGTTATTCACTGTAAATCCAACCATAAATTAACTACACGTCATAATTTTATTCACAAACTATTTTTAACACAAACTATACTATAAAATAAATGTTTTCCTAGTTTACAACATCATCAAATTCGAACTAGATTGAGAGATCCAGATTTTTAAAGTAGGAACATGTATAATAGTTTACAATTAACAGAGAGTAAGCCAAAATATTTACAAGTTTGGAAATTTAAGTTTGTCACCTTCCACATTTTGATTCCACAAGTTTTGAAGTTGAAATCTTTAAATTTGAATTCTTGAACTTGCTTTTGAATCCTTGCTCAAATTCTTGCTTGATTGTTAAGAATAGAGAATGTTTCTTAAGCTTCCAGACAAGTTACAGAGTACTTCCTATTTTTTTAAATTGTTTCCTGATGCTTACAATTTGAATAGAGGTATATTTTTCTTAAGTTACAGGCTGAATTTCTAAACTACAACACTGAACCAAGATATATATATATATATATATATATATATATATATATATATATATATACACACACACAAGCTTGCAACATCAAAAGATAGACTGAGATGATCTTCGATGGCTGAGAAGATGGTTACTTTAAGGTGAAAGAAATTTGAAAAGAAAAGATAATTATTACAATATTTTATCAGTTATTTTATGCCATATGTAAATATGTTTTCTGATTAATAATTTATCACTTATTTACCCATTGTTTTCTTGACCTAAAACAGTTTTGTTAACTTGTTTTCTTTGACAGCTAATAACTTTGAAATCTTTCTATTATTATGTATTTTATACAAACCATAAAATACTTTAAGGTGTATGTAATTATACTTGAGAAGTTAGGCAGCCCATATTTGTCTTTTCACAAAGTTAGTGTTGCATTTGTCTTTAATATATTTTAAAATAAAGGTGAGAACTAGTAAAGTTAATATACCTTATATATATATATGTTACTCTAAAACAAGGATTACAAAGTGATATAAAACTATTTGTAAGCCTTTATGTATATATGTAACAACATATACAATTTTTATTGATAATATAGAAATGTATTACTTTCAAATAAACTAAATTTATTAGTTATCTATGTATATATATAGTTTCTCCTAAAATATACTTAAGTGATTCTTATACAAATCATTTATTTTATAACATTTTCCAATTTATAAATATTATAAATTTTCCTTTTAAACATATCTTTACATACATATAATTTTTCTTACTCATGGTGCATATATATTATTTAAGAAACTTAAAACTCCTTTTATTTAATATAAACAATATATTTTTATATACCCAAGATCAAAAATATTCTTTTTTTACTTTATTATGAATTTCTATCCAAATTATATATAAATTTTATTATCCCTTTATGCAAAATATATGCATATGATTTTTCCGATTAATTTTAACTCTCTACTATATTTTATCTTTAGAATAAAATATACATATTTTATTTTTAAAAAACATACACTTATTTTATCTAAAAAAAATATACATATTTTATCTAAAACAAAATATACATATTTTACCTTTAAAATAAAATACATATATATAAGAAATTCTATTTAATTAATCTATATTTTAATATAGATTTGGGAATTCAAATTATATTGGTTTTGGAAAATTTTATACAATTATTTATTATTGCTTAACGAGAATATTTTATATTAAAATACAATATTATTGAATATTATAAATTAATATTCACAACTCGGGATGTCAAAAATCCTGGGTCGTTACAGCCAGAGTACTCGGGTAGGTTATGGTGAGATTATTTGCATTTTTTTTTTCAATTTAAAATTTACCTATATATATATATATATATCTACAGAAAAGTAAATACAGAAAACATAAAAAAAAGAAAAGAAATATTTTATAGTAAAATAATTCTATTTTTAATATATATAGGTTTGAAAGGAAATTACTATTTTTCCAAAGATATACAGAGAAGAATATAAAAAAGTATTTACATACATATCTTAATTTAAAATAGTAAATATATATATATAAGATTTGGGAAAAATGTAGGAATTTTAAAATATTTGAAAGTTTATATAAAAGTTAGATTTTTGAAACCTATAAATTATTTTTATAAGTGTATATGTAGTTCAAAAATGAAAATAAAATATACATATACACATTTTTAAAATCTACTAGCTTATTTTGAAACAATGCATTTAGAGATTAATTTGTTAAATTAACTTTTAGTTACTAAAAATAATTTATTAAAGGCAAATTAATTTAAACTAAATTATTAGCTAATTAAATTATTAGATGAAAATAAGTGTTCGATTAATTCAAATATTAATAAACAATAAAATATTTGTACAAGGTCTAAAATTATGAAGAAACAAGCCAATATGGAAGTGGATTGCAAACTAAAATAAAAGGTGAGATTTTCTCACTCATTTGGATTACCTTAATAAAATTTAAATGTTAAATTTAAATCATTGGATGTTGATTGATAAATTATGATTTATCTGTTGGATGTTATTTTATATAGTAGTATATATTAATATATATTAGAGCGATTGATATTCCCGTATTATATAGCGAATGAGATCTTATGCGCCCTGCATAATAGCGGATGACCCTATATACCGCGATATCCCCCTTGAAGTGGAATTTGGTATTTTATTTGTTGAATAACATCTATGGATGCAGGAAAACTGGTTGGAGGGATCCAACTGGATTCCTCAAAATTATTTGTTGTTCATATATATGTTGATATATGATATGATGGATAATTTGATATGGATTAGTGTGAATTAAATTGTTAAATGTTACTAACATAGAAACTGAATTTGGTATTTTTAAATATAATAAATAATCGAATTGAGGGATTTGAAAAGGAAATTTGAAATAAATTATTCATATTAAAAATTAGATTTATTCAAAAGGGAACTAAGTAGAATAAAAATATATTAACTAATATGGGTTATACTTAACTCTTTGGGAAGTTATTTAAGTGAAGATTTGAATTTTAATTAAATACTAAGGGCTGAAGAGATAATGAAACCGGTGAATAATTTTGAAATGAAAATGGAATTTTATTAAGGAATAAAATTATAAAAATGGAATTTTAAATAATATTATTTTTATAAATAAATGGGAAAAAACTCAAGGGAGTTTATAAATTTATAAACAGGGTTTATAAATAAGTTAAGGTGACAAGTAGAGATGTGGAGGATATAAGTAAATGGTGAGAACTTATATCGAGCAACGGGGATAGTTTTGGAAGAAATAGTGGAATATTTCGAAAAAGAGAAATGGTGATTAATTTGTTTATGATCGATGTGATACGAATCAAGATGAATTAATAAATTGAGTTGGTGAGTATTGAAATTTCTTAAAAATAGATTTTGTCAAGTAAGTTTAAAATCTACTATACTATATAATCTAAAACTATTACCTTGATACGTCGAAATTGGTTATTTTAATACTTAATATTTATTGAAATAAACTCTAATTTTATAATCAGCTTTGTAAATTAATTATTAATTGGATATGAATTTTTATGTCGATATTTAGTTACCTAAAACCATATTTTGAAAACAAACCAATTTTCTTATTTCATATAAAATTTAAATGTTTTAAATTTAATTATAAATCCTCTCGGGATGGGAAGCGAAGTTTATTGAACAAGATTTTAGAGGAAGATCTTATAGTGAAAGTATGGATACTTAAATAAATTTCTAAGCATAAGATAAGTGAACTTCGGAAGGTGAAATAGAATTCACAAAAAAATAGAAGTGAAACTGGAATTTTAAATAAGCTTAAATGGCTTTGAAAATATCAAAGGAAATTAACTAAGGAATTCCGGAGTTTATAGAATTCAAGTGAAACGGGTTAGGAATTTACAAATAAAATTGTAAATGATTTTTAAGAAAGAAATAGGAAATAAAAGTGAATATTTTCCAAGTGATGAATAACTAATGAAGTGGGAAAATATGCTAAGTATTGGGCAAAATGTGAAATTTGTTCCATAAGAATAAAAAGAGATTTGAAAACTATTTTCAAATGTGAAGTATAAAGATAATATCTTGTGAAGATATTTTTAAGATAAATAATTTGTGAAATTATTTAAGGCCTGATGGTTGCTTGTGAATATTACTTGATAGCAAAATAACCGACTATCAATATTGGCCAATGCGCTGGTCATTTCGAAGAGACCGGGATCAGATTTAATTATTCGAATACCACTTCGATCCGGTTTGAACATTTGCGAATGAAGACGATGAAGACGGCGGTTCAATTTGTTCAGACCCAGGGCAACTTGTATGGATGAATGCTATCGGACCATCGTCAGGAGAACGATAAGCATTCTAAGTGAATGTGTTCTAAAAAGGTAACATATAGCCTCAAGCCTCATCAACCGGAAATGGCTAAAATAGGGGAGGTGCAGCAAGGCTAAGTGGGTAGCACCCAAGTAGGGTAAGGTTTCCCCTGCCTAGATGTCCTTTTTATTTGGCTTAGTGGAAGGTTGCTGATCCAAACCGTGAGGTGATCTTATTCGGACTATCTAGTAAGGGGTAGCTTCGGTCTTATGTTGCAGGGGATCGGGAGTAGTCCTTGGTACTCTGATTTAGACCAGGTACTATGATGGACGGTACCCCAGTAGCCCTGCCATTGTATGGAAACCCAATCTCCAATAAGTACCTTCGGACTTGTCGTATACCTATTATGCTGGAATTTAATGAATGTAATAATTTCGGCTATTTGAATAAGTAATTGTATTTAGACACTACTATAATATTAGAGGATTTGATAAGAAATATTTTGGTTATCGTAAGGTAAAAACCCGACATGTTTATTTATGGCGTGGTCTTATGAGATACCATTGATTTTTAAAGGATTTTGAAACCTTTATAATCCAATTGAGTGTGTTTTCTTACGCCGGTTTCCTAGACTGACGCGGGTGTTGTTTTATATGATGTTTGGGTCAGACCGAGTATTACAGATTCAGGATAGGATGCTATGGAGCTCAAGAGACGAGCTGGAGGACAGAGACGTATCTCTTGTACTTGGTTATTATTATTTCCGTTGTGTAAGGATGGGTGTAGGCTGTCCAAAATGATGAATGATTGCTGTACTCTAATAATGGTATGTATATATAACAGTATAGATTTCTTTGTATTTAAAGCTGTTATTATATATTATACTTTATTCTGCTGCGACTGTGAGATTCTGATATTGTTTTATCTTCTTCTCCACCTCCTTCTTCTTTTCCCTTACGGTCTGGTATTTCCGGCATTCGATTGTTTGACATTTAATACAGTGGACGTATTGATATCGATTTTTGAACGTCGAAAAATCGGGTCGTGATAGTCTGAAGTTGGCCATCAAAGATCAAAGAAGAAAGTAGCAGATATGCATAAGTATTTGCAGGCTGCAGAGTTCGGGGTTGCTCGAACTAGAATCGCTTATCAAAATTCTAGGCGTTACATGGTAGTACGTGGCGGGGGAGAGCTGAGATGGTTCATGGAGACGTTTTTTTCATGGTGGAGATTGATAGGTCCTACTTGTAAGAGGATGTAAGTGGAGTTGATAGGCTTATAGGGAAATACAGTATCCAGGTGAAGATTATAAGATTTGGTGATACAATATTTCAATTGCAGAAGATTTGGAAGACATTGTTGCTTTCAGTGATACAATATTTCCAATTGTAGAAGATTTGAAATGTATTTGAGATAATTACTCAAATATATATTTCCTATTTTATAGCATTAAAGAGGGTAATAAATTACCTACACGAGAAGAAGAATTATTTTGGGAGATTGAGGCAATCAATTAATTCCCTAATTAGCTGATTAAAGAAGGAACCTTATCTAGTGCATGTAAACTAGGGGAAACTAAAAAAATCAAATGGACAAATGTTTCCTGTATGAATATGAGAATTAATGAGGCGTTGATTTATGACCATAAATCAATTACTTCAACCTCAAGTCACAATCTATTTATAAAGACAGAGATTAGCATGAGTAGAATTATCTCTCTCAGTTTTATTTCTTATTGTTCTTCTCCATTATCAATCTTGTAAAAAAAAATCTCTTAGAAAGTAATAAATTCTTCTCTCCCCAAGTGTATGTACACCATCTCGTAGTAGTTGAACCACTATAAATCCTGTGTGTTATTTTCTTTTATTGCTTGATCTGTGATTTTTAGCTGGTGACTACTTGTTGTTTTTTACCCTCACCATCAATTCGGTCCTATTTTTCACAAAGTTGGGTTTTTGATCCTAAGGCGATCTTGAGAGATTTTTCCCCAACATTGAACAACTATGAAGAGTTGAGATTGGGGTAGTTGTATTTTATGCACTCACTATCAATGTTAAGAAAGTGGTTGCATGGTGAAGAGACAAGTGGGATAATACATACATACATACATACATACATACATACATACATACATACATACATACATATAGATATATAAAGGTAGTTAAAGCGCTTAGTGGTTCTATAGCGGTGAAGGTGCAAAAAGTTATAGCAGAGATAAAGCAAGGATATGGAGAAAAATAGCGGAGTTGCAAAAAACATCATTAGATATGAAACCAAATATTTAAAGTTAATTTATTCTCATTCTCACATTATTGATGTAGAAAAAAGAAATATTATTTCATGTTATATACCAAACCGAAGAATATAACAATTTATGCAATTCAGGTTTGGTGACAGCATTATATTTTTACCTTATTTGAACAACTATGCTTTAAAATTTGCTCTTTACCATAACTTTATTAATTTGGTTTAAAGTAGAATTAGTCAAATCAATTTCTTTATATTAATGCTGCTAAAGCGGATAATAAAAAGCCTTGAATTACAAGATATAGCAGAAAATAACGGCGCTTAAAGCGGATCTACTATTCAATAGCATCAAATGGAAAAGACGTAGCGGTCGAAGGATGCTATGCGCTATAGCGAAGATTTTGCGGGGCTTTAGCTGCACATACACACAGACAAAAATGTATGTATTTATGAATTCATGTAATATTAACTTATATAATTTTTTTATGATTTATATTATATTTATTTATGTGATATATATATATATATATATAATTTACATATATGTGTGTGTTTTATGTATAGAATATCCATATACAGTACATACGATATATATACATAATTCATATTCCCTTTGAAATTTCATAATCAATTTAATTATGTAAAATAAAGGGTAGGTATATTAGATAACTTGCCTTAATTTTCTTTCATGTAAAATAAAAGATCCCATAGGAAAAAAAATGGAATAATAAAGAGGAAACACACATATTTTCTCACTGTTATTCCAGTGCTCTAAAGGCCTTTGATTTTAGATCTAAATCATGCATTTCATCATTAAATTCTGCACTTTGTCTCTCGGCTTCTTCAATTATAGTTTGTAGTCTTCTTTCTTCACTCTCAATCTAGAAATGATTAACATAAACAGAACATAAACAATATTTCACCAAAATTATGCTAACGCAATAGCAAACATATTATCCAGGTATCACTTTCATATTCAAGCAGCAGTCATAAGTAAAAAAAATGCTACTTCAGAAAGTATCGATTAACCACTAACTGCCTTGGTCAATATTAACTTAACGTAATTGATAAGTAATTTCATCGTTAACCTTTCATCATCATCATATAATTAAAGTTCTACTTAAAGTTATCATGGTAATCTAATTCAAACAACACATCATTAATAGGATTTAAAATAGATGTAAAAAAGAAAATAATCGGTGATGTTGCAATGATTCTCGCCAATACTTCATTGATCAGGCTGATGTTATCATTGTCATTTTTCATGTAAAGTTTTTTGTTGCATTTGATTGGACTATCACCACTGTGCACTTCCTATTGTCAAACAAATCCACATTATAATCTACCTCCCTTGCACTTCACTTCCTTTCAACTACATCATTATAAGTATTCAAAAACAATGCTCAATACAAAACTGTCATGAATAGTGAAACCAGTGGATTCAAATCGTAAGTAACCTACTAACATAATATTATAATTTTTTTAATAAATTCTGCAATTTAATATAATTTGAAAATCAAGTTGTAAATAATATTGCCACCATATTTTGCTTATAAAAAGGATAACTTGAATTGTTTTATGAAATGGATTTACTGAGTTGAAAAAATATACATCGTTGATAATTTTATAGATATGATGCAGAAATGACCACATTGCAAATCTCTACTACTAATAGTGATAATTCATTGAATAGGAATCAACAGTGTCTTTTTGAAATACCTAAACTACACTTTTCTTATTCTTCAATATAAACTCATGCTTTAATAGTGGGAGAAAATCAGGAAGTCGAGCTTGAAGTAAACAATTTCACAGGTGCCAGTGGAGTAGCCTTGGCTAACACTGACGAGATATGTTACTACATTGCCATTTTGAAACCATGTATAAGGAGTATCGATGACATTGTTCTCCATCTAATTTATTTGGACTTTGTTCATACAAATATGCTGCAGACTGCAGTCCATCCGTGCATTTGTTGAGAATTTAATGAATACTGTTTACCAAAAGAAGTGGCAACTTTATCTCAGTATAAAAAACACCATCTTGAAAAATTACGATGGAAGGTATATGAGTTTACAAATGCAGATATCATTTATGAGGTCTCGTTAAATATAAAGTTCGCACTGTAAATTTAAGGACATCTTACGAGAGGTGTACGAGGCTGGGTGGAAGTCAAAGTCTGAAGCTGTTGAAGTATGGTAGGCTATAAGCATGAACGCTTCGAAGTTATACATAATAATGAGCAACGTGTCTATGGAACAAAATACAAGCCAAATCCCAACAATTGACTCACTTTATATATTTAGCATATAACACATGATATATCCACATAATTTCTGGATATTCATTTTTCGAGACGCATTGCTAGCAATACATTTGAATATAATTGGCACCAAAGTAACCAAGAGAATAATAATAGAACAAAGCTAATGTTCTACCCATATATCGCATAAAGTAACAAATAGGAAAGGCTTAACGAAGTATGATTCACGTATATCATACAAAGTAACAAACAGGAAAGGATTAAAATCCAAATATAGCCTTGGTTTCTTTGTTGTTGGCCATAATAATTTATTAGAAGCCATCTTTCAAATTTTAAATATAAACATGGTCATATATCAAAATCACCTTTCAAATTTGAAATCTCAAAGGGCCATGGTGGAAATCACGTTCATTGATTTCTTGCTATTAATAGAATTGGAAGTGTGATGTATTTATTTATTCACGGCCTACATTAGCTAAAAGAGCATATGCATGTAAAAATACAAGTATTATTTTCTTTCAATTAGTATAAAATAGTCCAAAATGGAGAAACGAATGATAAAACTATGAATGCTTTCAAGTTATTAGCTCTATGAATATACTTCAGTTTTCTTGGTCTTCTAGATCGTTGCTTCAAGTTCGGTTTATGCTGCTAATGCTACTATCAAACCTACTTCCATAGGTGCAACAATAAATGCATGCACGTTGTAATTAAATGCAGGCCTACCTAGGCGTGGATATATACTCATATTAATTGATAAATTTCATTAAGTAATAATCAAAATATAAATGATAAACCTATCATATAAAAAAGTTACAGTAAGTTTACCTTACATCCAAATTTTGATATTAGTCTTCAACCCTTGATCAAGTGTTTAAGTAATTATCAAATAGCATAAAAATAGAAGATGGAAAGTCTATTTATCGATGAAAGGAATATTGAATAGGAAGGGATGATTATAGAAAGAAAACTTAAGCGTAGTAACTAGAAAAATGATGATAACAGAAAACAACTTTGAATACTTGGTTTATATAGTGAGATTAATTCCACATGTTCATTAAATCAACCTACCTGTATGCATCGCCAAACAACTTAAATGTATCGCCAAATCTTTAATTTCACACATTCGTTACATGAACTAATAGAAACCAATGAACAAAAAAATGCATACAACAAACTGCATATAATATAATGCATGCATAAGTGTGAAACAATTGCTAAAATGCTGTTTTATTGAAGTTTTCTCAGTTTGATATTGAGACAAATGAGTGTGTACAAGTATTTATACAGAGTGAAATATCAAAATAAAGTTAATTGGGCTGCATATACAACCCATATCTTTACATATCTGATATAAACATAATGCTGCTGTATCTGCCTCATGTCGCTTATACGCCCCCTCAAATCCAAATTAGGTTTAGGGTTTGCATGTGATTTTCAGATCTAGTCGCTGAATGCAAAATTATGACAAAATAAAGGCAATTATCTTTCTCTTATCTACTTCAATTGACAACTAAGACCCAGGTAGCAGCGAAAAATGGAGGTGCTCGTGATCCTAAGGTCGAATCGAGTTGCATTTTGGTAGAGCTTTCAATTTCGTCTTAAATGGCCTCTAGAATATAGATCTGAGCATTAGATCTAAGATTGGTGTCTGCTTCATCAACATTAAGCTCACACTTGAATCTCGTGAAATTCGGCCTTGAGAGGGGTTTGGTCAAAATATTTACCTTCTGGTAAGTCGAAGGTATGTAGTGGACTTTAGCTCCCCTTTCATTACTTGTTCTCGTACGAAGTACAAGTCAAGTTCCATGTGCTTCGTATGAGAGTGTACAACTGGGTTTGCAGTAAGAGAGATCGCGCTTTGATTATCACACCATATGGTTACTTTGTTGTTAAATCTGACATGTAGTTCACTTAGAAGTGACTTTATCCACATAGTCTCCGCAATAGCACTAGCAATGCTTCTGTATTCTACTTAAGTGCTAGACCCTGACATTGTTGGTTGTTCTTTTTGCACACCTTGATATAGAATTCTTGCCTAGAAAAACATGGTAACCTGTAGTTGACCTTCTATCATCTTGGTCAGTTTCTCAGTCAGAGTCAATGTAGCCATCGATGCATAATGTTATGCATGATTGCAAAATTAAGCCTTGATTAACTGATCCTTTAAGATATCTTAAAATTCTCTTTACAGCTTTCTAGTGTTCATCAAGTGGCTTTTGCATAAACCAACTTACTTTATTCACACTGTATGAGATGTCTGGTCTGGTTATAGTGACATATTGTAGAGCTCCCACTATACTCCTGTACTGTTTGTCATTTAACATTGGTTCTCCTTTATTTTTTAAGAGATGTTAGTTGCTTGTCATAAGAGTGGGAAGAGGATTTGCCTTGTCCATCTTGGCTTTTACCAGAATTTCACTGATGTACTTTCTCTTATTTAGATGCATTTCTGAATTAACACTCTTTTGACCTCAATACCGAGGAAATAATTTAATTCTCCTAAGTTTTTAATTGAGAATTCTTCCTTTAAGCATTGAGTAATGTCCTTGATTCCTGACTTGCCATTTCCTGTAATGATGAAATCATCAACATAAATTAATATATAAGTCACTTTATGATTAAGAAGTTTAGTAAGGAACTATCAGATTTGGTTAGGCTCTAGCCATGTCTTGATAAGTAGCTTTCAAACTATCAAACTAGACTCTTGGTTCTTGCTTGAGTCCATAGAGTGCTTTATTGAGTTTTCATACAAGCTGTTCATTGCCCTTTTTTGTAAATCCATACGGTTGTTTCATGTAGACCTCTTCCTGTAATTCACCAATAAGAAAAGCATTATTTACGTCCAATTGCTAGATGGTCCAATTCTTGCGCAAAGCAATAGTTAAGATTACTCTGATTGATGAGGGTTTCACAACAGGAGAAACAATTTCATTAAAATCAAATCCATTTTGTTGTGAATAACCTTTTTCCACCAATCTTGCTTTGTACTTAATAATTGAACCATATGGATTTTTCTTCAACTTGTATGTCAATTTGCGTCCTATGACATTTTTATTCATTGGTAACGGTACAAGATCACATGTCTTGTTTTTAATCAATGCATCATACTCCTCTTTAATGTCAGTTTTCCAGTTATCATTCAAAACTGCTTGTTGATATGTTCTTGGTTCACTCATATCAGATTCAACATTGTATATTTTTGGTTTAAATATACCACTCTTTGCCCTTGTTATCATGTGATGGCCAGTGCTTGCAGTTATACTGGGTTGATTCTCTTTACCGACAGGGATCTCTTGTTGAGTATTGGATGACTGTGGGTCATCTAATACTTGACATTGGTTAGAGTAATAGCCATTGTCTAGTCCTACATTGTCAGTATCTGGTGACGCTCTAATTTTCTCATAACCTGGTTCACTTATGAACATAGTGTGTTGTGGGCTATAATCTCTTCTATCATGATTGCTTTCGTTCCAAACTAGTATGATTATCGCTGGTGAAGATAATATTAGAGGTATGGAGTATTTGAATTATATACCTTCTGTGTTGTTTTGATATTTGCATTACTATAAGGGAATTCATATCTTTAAATATCACATATCTAGATATATATATTCTACCATTACTATCAAGACACTTGTATCCTTTCTGATTTGTAGCGTATCCTAGAAATGTGCATGGTGAAGATCTATAATCTAGTTTGTGTGTGTTATATGGTCTTAGACAAGGGAAACATTGGCATCCAAACATTTTTAAGCTTTGATAATCTAGTTTGACTTTAGTTAGCACTTCCATTGGATTTTTGAACTTCAATATTTTTGTAGGCAGTCTATTAATTAAATAGACTGCTGTAGAAAAAGCATCTGGCCAGAATTTTAGGGGCAGGGATGCTTGTGCTAGTAGAGTCAAACCAGTTTCAAAAATATGCCTATGTTTTCTTTCAATTAGACCATTCTGCTCTAAAGTGTATGGACATATGGTTCTATAAGTGATCCCCTTATTTTGAAAGTACCCTTTTAGTGGAAGAAATTCCTTGCCACCATCAGTCTGCATAGTTTTTACCTGATAGTTTGTCTGCCATTCAACATTTGAAATGAATTGCATCACTGCATTGTTTATCTCAGAATTTGATTTTAAGAAATAAATCCATACATATCTAGAGTAAGCATCAATGAACGAAATATAATATTTATAGCCATAGTCTGTACTTATTGGGGCAGGGCCCCAGAGATCTGTTGCAATAAGTTCAAGTGGATTACTATACACAGTCTTTGAGTCTAGAAATGCAAGCTTATGGCTTTTACCCATTTGACAATATGTGCATGTGTAAGTAGTGGGGATTTTATCAATAAGAATATTATCACACTTAGTACATGTTTGACAATATTCATACTGGGATGTCCCAGTTTACAGTGCCATACATCATATTTTTCAACATTTTTTCATTTATTTCAAAAACATGACACCATTTTCTTTCGCACTCAGAATTTCATGGATTTGCAACATCAAATTTGTACAATCCCTTATATTCTCTGCCCTGCAAAAGAATTTCATCATTTTGACTATCTTTCACTAAGCAATACCTTGGATGAAATTCAAAGTACACATTATTGTTTTTAGTGATTTGTGACACACTCATTGGGTTTTTTCTTATTAATGGGACCCTTAATAAGTTATTAAGATAAAGCTGTTTGGTACCACTGATGCTTGCAATTCCAATATGAGATATATGAACAGATTTTCCATTGCCCATATAAAGTAGTTTTTTACCTTTATATTCTTTGTTGCCAAGATTTAGTTTGCTCCAGTTGTTGGTCACGTGGTTGGTTGCTCCAGAGTCTTGTTGCCAGCTATCATCATGTATGTCCTCAATCTTTGTTGTGTCGGTGTCCATATTTTCTAATTTTGATTCGTGTTGCACATTAACCATATTCACACTTGGATTTTGTGGCCTTGAACTTGTTATTGCTTTGCTGTGCTAGTGTAAAATTCACATAAAACCTGAAGTAACACTTATTTGTTGTGTGACCATACTTTTCATATATTTGGCATCTTGGTTTGTTATTGTTCTTATGACTCCATCTACCACCCCTACCTCTGTATCTACCTAATTGACCACCTCTGTAATTGCTTGACTGATTTCAAGTATCTTAGTTCCTTTCTTGATTCTTGTTTCTGTTGACTAAGACTAACTAGCATTATACTCCTAGTTTGTTATTTTCTTTCATTCTAATCTTCCCTCATGAGAAATTAACATTGAATGAACATATTGAAAGGATAGTAGATTTTCATTAGATGATATTATGGCTACCATAGCCTCATGTTCTTCATCCAGACCACTTAATAAGCATAATATCTGTTCAGTGTCAGTCACTTTATGTCCAACAGAGGCTAGTTGGTCACATATAGTTTTAGCTTTCGACAAATAGTCTCTCATACTTGCATTATCCTTTCTCGAATTTTTTAACTGCCTCTTGTATTGCATTATTCTCGCTGTAGATTGAGAACTGAATATTTATTCAATAGTACGCCAAATCTCATGAGTAGTCTTGCATCTTATTAATTATGGCAGTAAATTTGCACTTATATGTGACAATAGCTAAGAACTGATCAAGCTGTCTTTTCTTTCATGTGTTATATAATCTTTGTTGCCGACTAACTTCCCTTCATTGTCTGCGGTATAAGTTAGTGGGGTGATTAATGTGCCAAGAACATATTCTTGCAGTCCATAGCCCCTGATAGTTGTTTCAATCTGAATCTTCAAGAGTGGATAGTTTGATTCATCTAACTGGATGGTGACTTGACTCTACGGCTTGATTATGGATTTGATAAGATCTTGGTGATACTTGACTAATTTTGAGTGGTTCTTGAATCTGAACTGGGTGATGCAGCATTGTCACTATTTTCTTCGACCATTTTGGATAAACAAGATTAGAAAAAGATGAAAAAGTAGGGGGACAAACCTGATAGAAGACAAGAAGTGCAGCCAGAAACCAGATGAATAATGAGGCTTCTCTGACAACTGCTTCTTGGCACGACACTAAGGGTAAGATGATCTGATTCTTGATCTTTCTGATGAATCAGTTGCAACCGGGAGGTGGCTAATGATGAGGTTATTCTGAAGCACCTTCTTCTTGGCATGTCGCTAAATTCAAATGATGAACTTCTTTGAAAAATCTATACACAGTTGTTTAACCGTGTACTTAAATCTCATATGATGAAACATTTCTAATGAGAAATGGATCAAGCAATCGCTATTAAGCAATTTTTTGTAGCTCTGATACCATGTGAAACAATTAATAAAATGTTGTTTTATTGAAGTTTTCTCAGTTTGATATTGATACAAATTTAAACGAGTGTGTACAAGTATTTATACAGAGCGAAATATCAAAGTATATTTAATTGGGTTGCCGGTGGCCCAAGTATATACAACCCGCATCTTTAGATATCTGATATAAACACAATGCTGTTATATTTGCCTCATATTGCTTATAATGAGGAAATTATTTTATTATATTTTAAGGTTTAACAAACAAAGATAATGTTAGAGATTTCTTGTTTATGAAATAAGTTACCATATACTACACAACAGATCTACGTGCCTTCTAGTATTTGAAATGCAACCAGCTCAGATATAAAATTGCATAATAATACCAAACAAAAAAAATGAAAATGCTAATGTTATGAAGTATTGAAAAATAAAGTACCCTATTGCATACATACCATTGAAAATGAGAAAAATATGCATGTTGGCAATTAAGATTGTTAAAAACGAGTCATATTCTTATTACCAACGTTTGTCAAAAAAGGTTTTGTAATATTTAGTTTCTGACGACAAACACAAGGTCAACTATAGCAATATTTAATGCTGACAATACAGGAATTAAGGTTCATAAACATCCAACTGCAGTAAACTAAAAGGACCAATGAAAATCTCCATGATCCATGGCCTTTTATCCAAAGTGTCAAAAGGATATATTTTATTTGACAACCACAGAGTGGTATACTTGAGAATGCATCTCATTATTTCACAAACTGCAAAGCCTTAATTACTTAACTCATAAATGCATATACCATACATGGAGAACAAACAAGTCTGGAAAACATTTCACCGCTGGACCATATAAATTGCTTAAGCCAATACAACTATTGGTTACATCGTCGGGTTAAAAAAACAATCATGACTGGAGAAACAAAATGTTTCAAAGTCAGTATAAGCTGACTACTACTGCTATTAGTAATATGGCGAACATTTCCATTACCATGCATCAAACCTTTTTTTTTTCTTAATTATGCCATTTCAAGGTCAAGCTTCCTAATTAAATCAACATAATACAACTGGATTTGTGTACTCTCACACTAAACTAATATAGTATAGCTTTTTCTCAAAATCCAACTTCTTTGTTGTACAATAACATTTCAACTTTAGCCCTAAACAATTCTCACTAAACTATGTCCATAATAATGTAGAAAAAGTAGGGTTATGATTCGTATGTTGTAATGGCACTCAAGAAATTCATCTGTCTTCAATTCTAAGGTACACTATTCACACATAATTATCAAAAGCATATATACTTATTCAAATCTATCTAAAATACAACCCTCCGGTACTTAATGAACAAAAGAAATGATAGCTAAAAAGAAAACTAAATAAATAAATAACTTGTGGAGATTTGGCAATGCTCCGCTTAATCTTTTTACTCTTAATGTATGATAGAACATGTAATCATTAGCTTTTACAAACTTAGTCAACTTAGTTAAATTATTATAAAACAAAATTAATTTTTATAAACTTGATTGAATTTAATTATCTGAGTTAAAAACTTACAAAATTTTATAAACTTAATTATTTTATAAAACTTAGTTAACTTACTTATTTTTTATAAAACTTATATAAACTTAGCTAAATTTTATAAAAAATAGTTACCTTTTATAAACTTTAAGTTAAATTTTAATAAAAATAAATTAATATTTATAAACTTAACTATATTTTATAAAATATAGTCAACTTAGTAATGATTTTAAAATAGAGCTAATTTTTATAAACTTGCTTAATGTTTAAAAAAAATTTTTAACATAGTTATTTTTAGTAAAAATTAGTAAATTTAAATAAATTTAGCTTTATAAAAAATAGTTAATTTTATAAACTTACTCAACTTAGTTTAATTTTTATAAAACTTGATTAAATTTTATAAAATTGATTGTATTTTATAAATTTTTATAAGACTTTGTTGATTTATACAAATTGTATGTATTCCAGCATCTTTCAGACCTCTATTCTCGGCAATGTCCGCACAACAAACCAATTTAGTATGCTAAATATTTATGAAAATTCCTACATATGAAATAGTTCTTGCATCTTTGAGTCTATTGGTAGGAAACTAAACTATTGCTTTGTGTGAAGTTCACTTTGTAGGAAACTTGTAACGATCCACATGTAACGACCCAGAAATTTCGATCCCGAAAATTCTAGATATTTAGGAAAAGAAGAAAAGAGAAAGAAGATGAAACAGAAAACAAGACACAGAAACCTCACATTCGCAGCGGATCAAATATAATATTAAATAAAATAACAGTTATACAAAGAAAACTATATCGGTTAATTTACATTTTAATACATCAGGGTTATACAAATACATAAATTCTGGACAAAACAATTATGTCCAGATACTACAATATCACAGCGGAAACTCTTCATACGTTCCTGCCATCCAGCTCGCCTCTTGAACTCCAGAACGTTCTTACTTGAAAATCTGCAATACTCGGTCTGACCCGAGCATTACATCAAAGTAACACCCGGGTCAGGCTGGAAACCAGCGTGAGTAAACCCATCCAACAATGAAATATCAAAGCATAAAACTTATATAAACCCGGGGTAACTCGTATCAATTTACAAATTCACGATTTGTTATAGATATCACAAATATCACATATCAACATATGGGTACCAAAAACTAGATTAAATGGTCCAATTTACAATAATCATTTCATTCCACTATCTTGATTTCACATATCACTTTATAAAGAATCGAAGTGGTTTCAGGTATTTACTACTGCCCGACTCCGGTCTCTTCGTATCTAGTGTCATCTAAATCCATGTTATTCAATTGAAAACAATTCAACTTTAATTATCGGATAACACTTTTATACAGCAATTCACAATTGATAGGTAATCTCATAATCACTGTCATCCAACATATCGTATCACAAAGCAATTCAAATCAGAGATATCATCCAATCCAAAGCTCTTATCATCATTCAACCATTCATATGCAAGATGGATCACTTTCATTAATTACATTAATTAATGATCTTTTAATTACTTCCATTATTTAATATATATTTTTAAATTTTCATTTAATAATTAACTCTTAATCACAATCATTAATCAAACTTGATTAACCAAAATCAGAAATTAACTTTCCTTAATTACTACATCAATTAAATCAACTCCTTGATTAATTTTATTAATTAAATTTTTTTCTATTACATTGAGAAATTATCACTTAATTTCTTCCTCCAAGCAATTATCCTTTAATTACTTCCCATCAACTAATTTCCTTAAATTAATTACATTTGGTAATTATCCACTAATTACTCCACTAAGTAATTATACCTCATTAAATACCTTAAGTAGTTATACTTAACTCAACATCAATTGATTACTTTTAATTAATTAAACTGAATTAATTAACTAAAATTAACTACATCAACTAAGTTATACTGAGTAATTAATTCCTTTAGTTACTTCATTAAGTAATAATTCATAATAATTCCTTTATATTAAGTAATAATCTCTTAATTACTTATCACTTAATTATTTCTTAATTGACTAACCTTGATTTATCAATCCTTAGTTGTCACTTTTAAATACAGTAAGTAATTAGCCTTTAGTTAATTATACAAATTAATTTAACTATCACCCATATTTAATTTCCTAATTAATTCTTTAACTATTTACCTTAAATAGTTTCTAAATAAGTAATTAGTTCCTAATTACTTAATCAATTTATCCTGAATTATGAATTAATTAATCTCTAATTAATTATCTCATAATTAATTAATTAATTAGCTATTCTTAAATCATTAATAAATTAGTTACTTTTTATATTGATATTCCATTTATTTAATCTATAATTAAATCCTTGATTTATCACAAGATGCCCCTTTTAAAAACTTTATTACCTCTAAATAAATCTCAAAATCTCTTGTCATTAGCATATGATAAAAACGTATTAATTCTTTAATAAACAACTTAATTACATATCAAGTTAAATAAACATAAGAATCAACTAAATTAATTTTAATAACAAAATTATTCAACTTCTTAACTCAAAAATAAAAACATTGATTTCTCAAGAAAGTAAATTGATTTAAGAATAGTTTTAGACACTGACTCAGTTCTGAGTCAAATCCCATTTCTTCATTGAACCCAGACTAAAATTGAAATATGATATTATACTGGAGAACGGCCGAAGGAAAATCTTGCAAATAACTCGAGTTGAACCCCGAGCTCAACCCAGAATAACCCGATTGACAACTCGAGTCAATCCTGAAACTTCCCGCGTCACTCTTCTTCTTCTTCCGCTGTTTTTTTCAACAGTTATGCTACTAAACACTTACAAGCTTCCTAATAAAAAAACCCGAGTACAACCATCTCTTCCCCGATCATAAACTCGAGATTTCTCCTTCCACCACTCGAGTTCAGCACTAACGGATACGTGAAAACCCAGCGCAAATGCACATGTCACCGATCGCCGTTCTGATCTACGTTACTTTCGCCGCAAGTTGACTCAAACCTCCCTACTCGATTTCGATCAACAGTAATTTAATTCGAACAAGAAAAAAAAAATCGAGCCAGGTAGAACCCAATCCAGTAACGAACCATCACCAAAAGCTCCCCCAAGCCACCACTTCCGGCCACCGAAGACACCGTCACTCCACCCAAAATTCCATCACAACCATAAGCACCTGTTTCCCCGATGTCCGATTGAAACCAATGAACCCACGCCTTCGCCATTGTCTCGCAAATCCTAACGACTCGAATCCGCTCCTAAACCATAAATTTTGTCGCGCTAACCTCAACGACGCCTAGATAAATGCGAGACCATTTTTCCCTCGTCCCCAGGCCTATAACCTACCTATGGCCCCAATGTCGATGTCATCGACCATATCGTTCGTCTGAAATTGAAAAAAAACCCAATCTCGATCATCTTGCTAATACTCATCAGCCACAATCGTAAAATTCATCAGATTATTCCCAAAAATAAACATATTCAAATGCAAATCGATTCAAATGATCAAAACATAGAAATTCAAGCATTAAATTCCGGACTTGAATTTTTTTGTTTACTGTCGATTCTTTTTTTAGAAGTAAATACTTGATATATGTTCCTGGAATTTATTAATTTTTTTAAAAGTTAATCTAGTAGATACACACAAATTCCTTTTAAAGATTACATCATAAAATCCCTTAGACCATGAGACATAGATTTTTAAACGGGGTTTTTTTTTCTTTCTCTTTCTTTTTTTTCCTGTTAGAATCAAACAGAGGTTAGTTATATAGGTATACACAGCCCTGCACCTAAGTATAATTCAATAATTCAACTATTTTCCTGACAGTACACAATCGATGCATAACAAAATCACCAACATTTCTTCACAGATTAGTATATGTTTCTCAAAAAATCAAAATTAGCTTTGGAGAAGAGTTTGCTCACCAGTTTATAAGCAGAGAACAGTTTTTATTGAAACAGAGGGTTCGGATTCTAGGTTGAAGAATACAAGCATTAGATTTTGTAGATGGCTCAGAATTTTGATTTGAACTTGCCGATCTGCAATCTTTGATCTTGAATTGGTTTTGATTTGTTCTTAGTTGCTGCATTATTTATTTAGCTTTTAGCTTGAAGACTGAAATCTGGAATCCTGATTAAATTGAAATACTGCTTCTTCTTTTTTGTTCCTTTTGATTCATGAGTTAGATTTCCTTTCTTGGTCTATATTTTCTCAGTTTCCTTCCTTTTCAAAAAAAAAACGAAGAAAGGGAAAACTACTTGATATTAAAGAAAGAAGACATTTGTCATTGAATTTTATTATTTATCTTACAAATGTTAGTGCAAAATCTAATTATTTTACACTTGTCATTTTACTTACTTAATTTGTTAACATATGTTATAAAGAATTATTATATGCTAACACATGTATTTTCCATGCACAATTTGATTTTTCTAAAAAGCCCTTTAAAATAAATTTTCTAATATGTAAATACAAATTTTAATTTATAAAACAAATTCTTTTTAAAAGAAAATACTATAAAACAATTTATATTCCAATAAAAATACATTTTAAAACCAAAGTATGATTTAAGATATGTATATATATAACTATATTTTGAATTTCAATATAAATACCCAAATTCAAATTTAAATCTCAAATTAATTTAAACAAATACAATTTCAATTTGTATATAATAATTCTATCTATGTATAGATACAACACAATTATAAATATAAATATTTATTTGATCAGATTCATTTGTTCAATTTAAAATTCAGTATATTATTTTATTAACCTAATTATATTATTAATTACAATGCCAGAAAATCCGGGTTATTACATTCCTCCCCACTTAGAATTTTTTCGTCGTCGAAAACGAAGGAAGCCAGAATTTATTAAAATGCTTAAAATCATAAGACTTTCAAAATCTGTATAATATTTCTAAAATAGTTTTATAAAACTTCTTTTATAACTCGATGTTCCAACCAGTCCATCCTTGTTCTCATAGAAATTCGGTCATACGTTGATCAGGCGTACAACTGAAAATCAATAAGTATTTAGCAGACCCGTTTTCAACATCCAGTGAAAATACTTGGAAAAATAATTTTATTGTAATTATAGAAAACAGTTTTTGAAAATAGAGGATATATCTTTGTGAGAATGCTCTGGAAATCATCACCCCCATCCATGGTCACAGTTACATTCTAGGGTTACGTTGCCGTCATAGAAAAAGTCCATGTAACTACGGGCTCTTCGCGGCCTCTCAATTACGCCATGGAACCCACAACAGATCATAGTTACATCCAGGGTTACGTTGCCGTCACAGCAAAAGTCTATGTAACTGCAGGTTCTCCGCGGCCTCTGATTTTCGCTATCGAAATGAAACCTCTCCACTCCTACATAGGTCGCGGTTTGCCGATATAAAATCAAAAGCAGATTGTTGGCTCTCAGTGGCACACACGACTTTCACTATGTTGTACCATAGGTCGTAGTCTACCGATATATAATCAAACGCAGACTGTTGGCTATCAGAGACACACACGACTTTCGCTATGGTATACTCTACTCATAATCCCCAGGAACTAGTTTTGTCTGGACTCCTCACAGGATCAACTTTAGAACCCCCCTTTGGGCTCAAGGCAGCACCACCCGGTGGTACTCCTGAGAAGTTCATTTCAAAGGAGCGCTTTTTCCCCAGAGCCATCATCAAAACATTTTATACTATACACATATAGTATCTTCAAATCATACACCTAGTATGATCTCGTACAAAGCTCCTTTACACAAAATTGATTATTCCAAAATCGATAATTCTCAAACTAGGCTTTCCAAATTATCATATTGATTTTATCCAAAAATCAAAAGCCTTTCCAAATCCAAAGGTTCCCAAAACCTTTTTCCAAAATCCTCATAAGATCCTTTATATATATACAGATATATATAATTTTTTTTAAAACTTTGGATCATTTCAAACTTGTGTAAAACTCCTTTTATACTTCAAACATTTTCAAAAACTCTTTTCTTATGGCAAAAGATTCAACAAGGGGAGTTTCATTTTATAAAACAAAGATATTTAACTTTGTTTACTCAAAATCAAATATTCAAATTTGATTACTTCTTTGAACATCATTTTCATTCAAATCCGTACGATGTACACATATCATCCGTATGCTATATCAATCTGATCGCTCACTCGACCACACAATTTCACTTCCGAACTAGTATCGTCCACCCGACTTCCTAGTGCAGACACAAATCTGGTTTCTTGATCAGAAACCGTCATTCTCCTTGCATAGCCATAACTATGATAGAGAATATCAGAACCAATCAACAATCCATATCCAGGTTCGCCGTCGAAAATCGAGTGAAAAACCCAACTCGGATCGACATACTATCTCGAAATCTTGTGCTCGAATCTGGATCAAATCACTATGCGAATAGAATAACATACGTACACCCTACGTATTTATCTTTATTGGTTATTATCCAAATCAATTCCATTTCTATTCACATTCACCTACTCACAATTGCTTCAATCCATTTGGATTATCACCTCTATTCTTATCTCGATTGGGTATTTAACCAATAACAGTTTAAACTCCGACCAGTTTATCAAGAAAATAGCTTGAAAAATTTAAAAATAGATAAGTAGTTGGAAAATAATTACTAGTTTGTAAAATAAGTGTAAAATTGTAAGAAAATAGTTAAAATAATTATAGAAATTTTAGATAATTGCAGAATAATAGTAAGATAGTAATTAGTTTCGTAAAATAGTTGGAAATTTGTTAAACAATTTCAAAATAATTGTAAAACAAGTATAAGATAGTTTGGCTTTTAAAAGAAAGGTTGTATATATAATGAATAGCTTGGAAAAATAGGTTTATATAAAAAACAATCCAGAGTCAAAACTGCTCATTTCCCAATCTCCATTCTCATCAATTTAAATTTAAATTTCCACTTCCATTTAAATTGACCCAATTTCAATTCAGATAACTTCAATTTCCATTGAAATTGATTCAACCCCAATTCAAGGTGAATTAATCTAAGTTTCTTTCTAAATTTAACTTTATTCAACCTTGATCTCAAATTCTACTAATTCAAATAAATTTCAGTTGAACTAGTTCTAGTTTTCAATTCATTTCAACTCCAGTTTGAATTAATCCTAATTTCAACTCCATTTCCACATCAAGTTGAATTATTCTTGATTTCCTCCCAAATTCAATTCAAATCAAATTCAATTTGAACTAATTCAAATTTCAAATTCAAACCATCTCGAATTATATAAATTCGAGTTAATACTTCAAATGTTGATATAATTCCTTTAAATCAATTTACCTTTAAAGTTTTAAACAATTTAATTTTTGAGCTCAAATTTCTAGAATTTTCATTTTAAATCAATCATTTAACTTTTTCCCAAGTTAAACTCAATTCACTTAATCCAGTCAACCTTACCCAATTTTGAACTTCCATTTCAAATTTTGAACTTCTCATAAATAATCTTCCCACTTATTAAGTTCAAAAACTTATCACCTTGGGTATCACATCTTATTCCAAATTCAAAACTCACCATTTAGAGTTTATTTCCAACCACCTTTGATATTATGTATATCCACATGTATACATATTAATTTCTTTTACATACCAAGTTATACTTTGAAATTTTAAACCAGCTTTGGTTTTTAATTCAAAACAAATTTCTTTTAAATTTTCAAACAACTCTGGTTTGAAATATGACCCCTTCATTCAATAAATTATTTATTATTTCCATATCACTTTGAAACAATTTCGAAATTCTGGACCCAGATTTAAATCTTTACAATTCAGATCATTTTCAATTCCAATTTATAATTCATACTTACCTAAATGTTTTATTTCCTTAAAACATTTCATTTTGCTTTCTCATTAATACACACTTTATTATTAAATACAACAACCATTTATGATAATAACCAAGCTTATCATATCTGGAAACCAATTCATAATTATCTTATTCTAAAACTCCTTCTCTAATTCAAGATTTTGATTTTAGTTTGAATCCATTTCAAACTTATCTTTATTTAATTTCAATTCGGTTGTATTTCTATTAACCTTTAATTTAGTTTCAATAATTTAACAACCGATTACCTTAATATTTAATAGAAATAAATGTTGCTTTATATATCAAAATATATTTTATATAAAATCATTTAAAATCATTATATAAGAAAATAACAAGTACACTCTCTCATATATATACACACTCAACTCATTCTAGGGACCACTTACCCTATCCTTAATGAGTAATCCCACCAGAGCCAAGGTTCTCGCTTAACATCCAGCTCTGATACCTAATATAACGACCCAGAAATTTCGATCCCGAAAATTCCAGATAGTCAGGAAAAGAAGAAAAGAGAAAGAAGATGAAACAGAAAACAAGACACAAAAACCACACATTCGCAGCGGATCAAATATAATATCAAATAAAATAGCAGTTATTCAAAGGAAACTATATCGGTTAATTTACATTTTAATACATCAGGGTTACCCAAATACATAAATTCTCGGCAAAACAATCATGTCCAGATACTACAATATCACAGCGGAAACTCTTCATACGTTCCTGCCATCCAGCTCGCCTCCTGAGCTCCAGAACGTACTTACCCGAAAATCTGTAATACTCGGTTTGATGAGCATTACATCAAAGTAACACCCGGGTCAGGCTGGAAACCAGCGTGAGTAAACCCATCCAACAATGAAATATCAAAGCATAAAACTTATATAAGCCCGGGGTAACTCGTATCAATTTACAAATTCACGATTTGTTATAGATATTGCTAATATCACACATCAACATATATGTACCAAAAACTGGATTAAATGGTCCAATTTACTTAAATCATTTCATCCCACTATCTTGATTTCACATATCACTTTATAAGGAATCGAAGTGGTTTCGGGTATTTACTACTACCCGACTCCGGTCTCTTCGAATCCAGTGTCATCTAAACCCATGTTATTCAATTGAAAACAATTCAACTTTAATTATCGGATAATACCTTTATACAGCAATTCATAATTGATAGGTAATCTCATAATCACTGTCATCCAACATATCGTATCACAAAGCAATTCAAATCAGAGATATCATCCAATCCAAAGCTCTTATCATCATTCAACCATTCATAAGCAAGATGGATCACTTTCATTAATTACATTAATTAATGATCTTTTAATTACTTCCATTATTTAATATATATTTTTACTTTTCATTTAATAATTAACCCTTAATTACAATCATTTATCAACCTTGATTAACCAAAATCAGAAATTAACTTTCCTTAATTACTACATCAATTAAATCAACTCCTTGATTAATTTTATTAATTAATTTTTTTCTATTGCACTGAGAAATTATCACTTAATTTCTTCCTCTAAGAAATTATCCTTTAATTACTTCCCATCAAGTAATTTCCTTAAATTAATTACATCTGGTAATTATCCACTAATTACTTCACTAAGTAATTATACCTTATTAATTACCTTAAGTAATTATACTTAACTCAACATCAATTGATTACTTTTAATTAATTAAACTGAATTAATTAACTAAAATTAACTGCATTAACTAAGTTATACTGAGTAATTAATTCCTTTAATTACTTCATTAAGTAATAATTCATAATAATTCCTTTATATTAAGTAATAATCTCTTAATTACTTATCACTTAATTATTTCTTAATTGACTAACCTTGATTTATCAATCCTTAGTTGTCACTTTTAAATACAGTAAGTAATTAGCCTTTAGTTAATTACACAAATTAATTTAACTATCACCCATATTTAATTTCCTAATTAATTCTTTAACTATTTACCTTAAATAGTTTCTAAATAAGTAATTAGTTCCTAATTACTTAATCAATTTATCCTGAATTATGAATTAATTAATCTCTAATTAATTATCTCATAATTAATTAATTAATTAGCTATTCTTAAATCATTAATAAATTAGTTACTTTTTATATTGATATTCCATTTATTTGATCTATAATTAAATCCTTAATATATCAGAAAAACCCGATTGACAACTCGAGTCAATCCTGAAACTTCCCGCGTCACTCTTCTTCTTCTTCCCCTGTTTTTTTCAGCAGTTATGCTAATAAACACTTGCAAGCTTCCTGATAAAAAAAACACGAGTACAACCATCTCTTCCCCGATCATAAACTCGAGATTTCTCCTTCCACCAATCGATTTCAGCACTAACGGATACGTGAAAACCCAGCGCACATGCACATGTCACCGATCGCCGTTCTGATCTACGTTACTCTCGCCGCAAGTTGACTCAAACCTCCCTACTCGATTTCGATCAACAGTACTTTAATTCGAACAAGAAAACAAAATCGAGCCAGGTAGAACCCAATCCAGTAACGAACCATCACCAAAAGCTCCCTCAAGCCACCATTTCCGGCTACCGGAGACACCGTCACTCCACCCAAAATTCCATCACAACCACAAGCACCTGTTTCCCCCATGTCCGGTTGAGACCGATGAACCCACGCCTTCGCCATTGTCTCGCAAATCCTAACGACTCGAATCCACTCCTAAACCCTAAATTCTATCGCGCTAACCTCAACGACGCCCAGATAAATGCGAGACCATTTTTCCCTCGTCCCCAGGCCTATAACCTACCTCTGGCCCCAATGTCGATGTCATCAACCATATCGTTCGTCTGAAGTTGACAAAATACCCAATCTCGACCATCTTGCTAATACTCATTAGCCACAATCGTAAAATTCATCAGATTATTCCCAAAAATAAACATATTCAAATACAAATCGATTAAAATGATCAAAACATAGAAATTCAAGCATTAAATTCTAGACTTGAATTTATTTGTTAACTGTCCATTCTTATTTTAGAAGTAAATACTTGATATACGTTCCTGGAATTAATTAATTTTTTTTTAAGTTAATCTAGTAGATGCACACAAATTCCTTTTAAAGATTACATTATGAAATCCCTTAGACCATGAGACATAAATTTTTAAATGAGGTTTTCTTTTCTTTCTCTTTTTTTCTGTTAGAATCAAACAGAGGTTAGTTATATAGCTGTACTCAGCCCTGCACCTAAGTATAATTCAATAATTCAACTATTTTCCTGACAATACACAATCCGTGCATAACAAAATCTCCAACATTTCTTCACAGATTAGTATATGTTTCTCAAAAAATCAGGATTAGCTTTGGAGAAGAGTTTACTTGCCGGTTTATAAGCAGAGAACAATTTTTATTGAAACAGAGAGTACGGATTCTAGGTTGTAGAATACAAGCATTAGATTTTGAAGATGGCTCAGATTTTTGATTTGAACTTGCTGATCTGTAATCTTTGATCTCGAAATGATTTTGATTTGTTCTTAGTTGCTGCATTATTAATTTAGCTTTTATCTTCAAGACTGAAATATGGAATCCCGATTAAATTGAAATACTGCTTCTTTTTGTTTTTTCCTTTTGATTCATGAGTTAGATTTCCTTTCCTGGTCTATATTTTCTCAGTTTCCTTCCTTTTCCAAAAAAAAGAAGAAAGGGAAAACTACTTGATATTAAAGAAAGAAGACACTTGTCATTGAATTTTATTATTTATCTTACAAATGTTAGTGCAAAATCTAATTATTTTACACTTGTCATTTTACTTACTTAATTTGTTAACATATGTTATAAAGAATGATTATATGCTAACACATGTATTTTCCATGCATAATTAGATTTTTTTTTTAAAAAAGCCCTTTAAATAAATTTTCTAATATATAAATACGTATTTTAATTTATAAAATAAATTCTTTTTAAAAGAAAATACTATAAAACAATTTATATTCCAATAAAAATACATTTTAATACCAAAGTATGATTTAAGATATATATATATATATATATATATATATATATATATATATATATATAACTATCTTTTGAATTTCAATATAAATACCCAAACTCAAATTTAAATCTCAAATTAATTTAAACAAATACAATTTCAATTTGTATATAATAATTCTATCTATGTATAGATACAACATACTTACAAATATAAATATCTATTTGATCAGATTCATTTGTTCAATTTAAAATTTCAGTATATTATTTTATTAACCTAATTATATTATTAATTACAATGCTAGAAAATCCGGGTTATTACACCACATTTCGAAAAGTTTATACTGACAATAACCCACATATGTCTAACCCAAACAATTCGTAACATAGACAATCGATGGGGTTAATTAAGAAAAACAAGAAAAGAAAATGGAAATAAACACAGAATCTTGCAGCGGAATGATAAAATATAATAATCAAATAAACAGTTCATGAAGCTATTTATATTATACACTTGATTATAGTTTATACAAAATTTACCAGAGTTATATATACAATAGGGATAAGTAAAATAATGCAGCAGACAACATGATGCAGGAGTAATGATAGTAATAATATACCAAATCTTCGACTTCGTCCTCCAAAAAAGGATCTTCAATGCGCAGAAATACTCAGAGCCGACCCGAGCGTAATGAAAAGACAAAACACTCGAGTTGGGACTAAAATATCCATACGAGAGTTAAATGGATATCATATAGAATGAGTCTAATAGTGTCAGAGTGTTCACAGGGTTTCACGTCTCCTATCCAGTGTACAACATGCGTGCAGTAACTCAAGAAATGTTACGGGATTTTCCATCTCTTAAGGATTCGCCAAAATATTTATATGTAGTAGAATACGCTACATATATAATGTCTAATCAATAAAATAAATATTTTTCTTAGCGTTAAGGCTTTACATTACCCTTAAAGCGTTTTTAAGCGTTGGCGTACAATTTGCATTTAGCACAACCAGTAGCACCTCGGTAGCCAGTGATGCACCATGATACGACAATACTAAACCAAAATCATAGGGGTCTCGTATGGGGATTAAAGTATGATAAGGCACGTGAGGCAATGTCCAAGGTAGGACACTACCAATTCCGTCCGTAGGGTTGGTGGTAATGCATCGTAGCCACGACCACCCACCACGTCCATCCATCCCATATCGAGTCAAGGGAAGATATCCCATAATCAAGGTGCACCAATCCAAACCAACAACAAGAGTAATAATATGGACCAAATCCAAGATTATTGAAGAACAGATGTCCGCTAGGGGTAACTAGCCCGCTTGGCCCTGTCAAGCCATCCTTTTTTAGTCATTTCAAATTAGCACAAGTTCCAGGGTCTATCCGTCATCATTCTTTTTCTTCAAATCCAGCAAAGGACGCCAAATCCAACCACTTCAATCTGGAGTCTTCTCCGCGTACATAGTTGTTAAGTGGTTCCAATATTGATAGAGAGTATGCATTAGGAGGCCCTGGCCTCTTTAATAACCAAATATTGTTTTACACATCGATTGGTAATTTTACACTTTGAAATGATTCATATTTGATATCAAAATATCATATTCACTTTAAAATATCATTTCATGTCGAAATCATCATATTTACTCAAAATACGTTGAGTTCACTTGAAAATATCGTTTCATTCAAATTTCCATTTCGAATTTCAACTTAGGTTATAACTTCATTTTAACCTCATATGCATTAAATCCACAATTATATATAAACGATTCCCACTTTGACCGGTTTGAATTTTAGAAAATAGCTTGAATGGTTTTAAAATAGTTAAAAAGTTAATATAAGATAGTTTGAGTACTACAAATGGATTATATAGTAAAATAGCCTAGAAAATAAAATTAATTTGAATATTTAAGAAGACAGATTTTTGAACAGTTTATATTAAAATAATATATTTGAAAATAGTTTCAAAGTCAAACTGATTCAATTCCTAATCTTCCAATTCAAATTAATTTCTATTTCCATTTCAATTTAAATCGAATTAATTCCGATTTGAATTCGAATTAACTTCGATTCCAATTATAATTCATACCGGTTTTAATTTTGATTTCACATTAATTCAATTTTGATTTAGTTCCAATTAATTTCAATTCAATTCTACTTTGAATTAATTTAGATTAAATTCTAAATTTTAAACCATTTCAATTTATATAAATTCGAGTTCGATTTCTGAACATCGATTTAAATCACTAAATTCAAATTAAACTTCAATATTTGAATTTAGATGCAAATCTTAAAATAAATTCCATTCTCGAGTCCAAATTTTATAAATCTAGTTATATTACTTTTACTTAGCCGTAATTCAAAGTTCGAATGAAAGTTCAAATCTTTTTATTAAAAAAAATTCGGAATTCAAATAATATTTCGATTATAACTTCAAAATATCAGATTTCATTTTAAACAATTTCGTTTAACAAATTCTAATTCCAACATTTTGAGCTCAATTTAGAAAATAGCTTGATATCCATAAATTCGATTTTTTTCTTCTTTTAATCAAAATCATTAAATAATTTCAACTGAAAATTCTGAAATCATTTAATTTAACAATTCCGTTGTTTGTACATAATTTTCAATCCTATGGCCAAGTGAATCGGTTATTTCAATTTAATTCAGGGATGGATATATATGATTTCAATGCCAAATAGATATCATAGGTATATATCATTTCGACCTATTTCTTAATTTATTTGAAATAATTCGATTTATAGTTCTATATACTGTAAATAATATGTGTGATAACCCGGATTTTTAATATCTGTTAATTTGATAATTAACTGATTTTGAATCATTAAGATATGATTCCATTCAGTTAAATAAATAATATTTGATAAATATAAATATCTGGATGTATATATAAGTGGATTTGAAACTATAATAGTTGAATTTAAAATAATGAACCTTATAATAAATTATTAATTATATAAATAGATATTTGTAAACTCTATAGTGATGAAAAATCTTTAGTATATACATATATAAATTCATTATGGAAATATAATCCTAGTAAACATATTAACATAATCATTTAAATAAATGGGCGAATTATCTTTTCAAAAACAAATAAATTATGTGTTGTTTTTTTAGTAGATGGCAAATAAGGATTGGATTTGAAATTCAAACATTTTAGAATAAATTGGTTCTAAAATTCTATATTAAAGGCTAGTGTATATATATAATTAATTGTAAATGTTTAAATTGGGTTTTTATTTCAATTTCTTCTAAAGTAAATATAGATTAAATAAAAGAAAGTTTAAACACATAAAATATATGAAATATTTAAAATAAGTTTTAATACTTGTAAATATATAAAGCACAAGTGGAAACTAAGGATAACTACATTAACATTTGTTAGCTTAGTATATCTTGAATTAACAAGTGTTAGTTTAAAGTACAAGTGTCACTTATTTTTAATATTTATGAAAAGGATTATAAGGTTGTACATATACATTTATTCATTTTCTTTTCTCTTTTTTTCAAAAACCTAAGAAACCAAAACCTAGAAAAAAATTATATTAACCAGAAAATAAAATCAAAATTTGAAAAGAAATAGTCAAAACCAAAGAAGAAATCAAAACAACAATCAATACTTCAATTTTTTTTCAACCCTGAAGCTCAGATCAAAGAATTAAAATTCAAGCCAAAGATTTAAAAGTTGAAAATCAATTCAAGAAGTCCAGATTCAACTCTAATGCCAGAAGATTAACATCAAGAAGCAGGATTGTTCAAAATCAGGTTCCAGGAGTCAGCTCTGTGCTCTGTTCCTAGGAAGCTGGTGAGTAAACAATTCTATTTAAGAAATTTAAAATCGGTTTTTAAGAATCTAGATGTATGCAGTAATTACATAAGTAAATTGTGATTGTGTTTGCATGATTGTTTAAACAGTAATGCATGTATATATGTAAGTGAATGATTGTGGCATGTCTGGAATGAATATGCTTGCTCTGTTCGTAGTTTTCAAATTCTAAAAAAAAAAGATTCAAATCTTATCTTCTCTTCTACTAATCTATTATTTGTTATGGTATATAAACAATAAATGTTAGGGATAAATATATCTTTGATTTAAAAAAAAAGTTTCAGGTGAGATTTAAAAGTAGATTTTACTGAAAGGATAAATTACAGTGAATTTTTAAACATATCAAAATCTCGAACCTAGTAATATATTGTTTTAGGTATTTAATCTGTTTTGTTATGGAAAGTTAGGATTTTTAAAAATAGAACCTTGAATTTTAAGTTTTTAAATCAAGGGAAACCATGAGATGAATGGATTTGGAGTTTTTTGCGATTTTGGCGATCTGGAGGGAAATTGGTCATCGTGATTGTGGCACGAGGAGGCTAGATTAGTGCAGGTTATGGGACAAATGGCGGAGATTATACTGATCGCCAGAGTGTCCTAGCGAGGGTGAACTGGGGTTATGAAGTCAGATTTGGTCAACGATGTTTCGAAGATTAGTGTGATGTCGTGGCCGCACTAGTAGAGATCGGAGGTGGGGAAATTGATTGCCGAAGGGTGGCACAACCCCAGACGTGGCGGTGTGGTTTCAAGCGATCGATTGTGGAGGTGCGTGATGTTTTTTTGGTTTTCATCTTTATTCTAGTGATGATAGGTTACTCGATTTTGATTTCGAAGCTAGTAGTGAATTCTGGGTTGTCGGTTGGGAAAGAGGGGGTCGACGGCGATATGTGGGAGGTAGCAGCGGTGGTCGGAGGCGACTCAACCATATGTGCGCGTGCACGGTTCAGTGGGATTATTAGGTGGTTGCCATTATTTCTGTAGGTTAGGCATTTGAATCGAAGGAAATGGTGGAGAGGAAGTTTCACTCGAGTGTTACCTCAAGTACCTTATATTATGGCTCGGGTATTACTTGAGTCGTTTGTGTGTAACTCAAAGATAGTTCGTGAGTGTTAATGCTTTCAGTTTAAAATTTAAATCAAAGTCTTTTTTCTAAAAAGGAGGGAACTCGGGTAAAGTTTGAAGAGTCTCGGGTAGGACCTGGATTGAACCCGAAGTGGAATTTAAAACAGTTTTCTAAAGTTTTATAAAAACTTTTTTTTTACTTTAAGTAAATCAAGGTTAAACTGATTTTAAAGAAAAATATTATCTCTTTGTATAATAATGTTTTAAATATTGGTCTAATAAGTTGAATGATATTTTACTTAAATTTATTAAGTAGAATCTTAAGTTTATTCTAAACTTAATTTTAAATATGTAATCTAATAGTTAATTAAAGGAGTTATATGTTTTTATATTATAATGATAAGTGATTTCAAGATTTATTAGAAATTAATAAAGATAAAAAGTTTATCTTAAAGTTGATTAAAGTCTTGGATAATAAATGATTAATTATCAATAAAGTAATTTAAAGAGAAATTAATTAATTACAATCATTTGTGGAATTATTTAAGTATAATTACTTAGTGAAGTAATTAGTGGGTAATGACTGGATGTAATTAATTGAGGAATGGTAGTAGTTTTGGATTTAATTAATTTGTGTAATTAATATGAAGGATAATTACTTAGTGAAAGTAATTAAGAATTAATTACTCAGTGTAATTAAATTAAGACTTAATTAATTAATAAAATTTATTAGAATTTAATTAAGTAATGTAATTAATTAAGGGTAATTAATTACAAAATGTGATTAATCAAGCTGATTAATGAATAAAGATTTGATTAATTAGAGCAATAATTAATTTATGTAATTAATTAAGGATAATTACATAATGCAATTAGAGCATGATAAATCAAGGATGATCAATCAAGATGAATAATTAAGGGATGATTAATTAATTGAATATAATTAATTAATGACAAATAAGCAAGAAGAAATGGTATGTCTAATTTATCTTGCTTATGAATGCTTGAATGATATTTGAAAACCTTGGATTGTTTGTTACCTCTGGTGTGTGATTGTGATGCTATGTGAAATGAAATGTTTGTGATATGATTGGGTTGAATAGTAATAATGTGGTCATCTATCGAGATGCATTGCTATGTAAAGTGACATCTATATTTAAAGTTTGAATTGTATTACATTTGAATAACTTAGGTTACGATGGCATTAGATTCGAAGAGACCGGGGTTGGGTATTAGCAAATGCCCGAAACCACTTCGATTCTTTATAAATTGATATGTGAAATCAATAAGCTGGAATGGAACGATTTAAGTAAATTGGACCATTTAATCTAAGTTTTGGTACTTAGATATTGATGTGTGAAATTAGTGATGTCTATAACAAATTATGAATTGGTAAATTGATACGAGTTACCCCGGGTTTTAAATAAGTTTATGCTTAGGTATTTCATGTTAGATGGGTTTACTCACACTGGATTCCATCCTGACCTGGGTGTTACTTCGATGTAATGCTCGGGTCATACCGAGTATTACAAATTTTCAGGTAAGGACGTTCTGGAGCTCAGGATGCGAGCAGGATGGTAGAAACGTATGGAGTGTATCCACTAAGATATATTGTAGTTATCTGGGACATGGTTGTATCTGTCCAGTATTTGTATATTTGTGTAACTCTTATGTATTAAAGCGTAATCTGAAAAGTACAGTTTTCCTTTGTATAACAGTTATTATTTGTTATTATATTTTACCCACTGCGAATGTGAGATGTTGGTGTTTTTGTTGGTTCATTTTCTTCTATCTCTTTCTTCTTTTCCCTAACTATCTGGAATTTTCGGGATCGAAAATTCCCGGTCGTTACATTTGGTATCAGAGATGAAGGTTAAGCGAGAGCCTTGGCTTTGGTGGGATTACTCATTAAGGATGAGGGTCAATGGTACCCTAGAATGTATTGAGTGTGTGTGTGTGTGTGTGTATGAGAGCATACTTGTTATTTTCTTATATAAAGATTTTAAATGATTTTATATAAGATTATATTTTGATATATAAAGCAATATTTCTTTCGAAATAAATATTGAGTTAATTGGTTGTTAAATTATTAGAATTAAATTAAGTGGTAATAGAAATACAACCAAATTGAAATTGAATAAAAACAAGTTTGAAATGGATTCAAACTGAAATTAAAATCTTGAATTTATAGAACTTAGAATAAGATAAAAAGGAATTGGTATCCAGATATGATAATCTTGGGTATTATCATAAATAGTTATTGTGTTTAATAATGATATATTTGTTAATAAGTAAGCCAAATAAAGTAAACTTTTAAGATGAGTATAACTTCTAAAATGAAGGAGGTTTTAAATTGTGAAGGTTTAAAACCTAAGTCTAGAAACAATTGAATTGTTTCAAAGTGTTAAAGGAAATAAAAAATAATATGATTCAGACTATTTTGAATATAGTCCTATTTTAAAATAAGAAATGTTTGGAAAATTTTAAAGGAATTTGTTTTGAAATTAAAACCAAAGGTGGTTTAAAATTTTAAAGCATGGCTGGGATGGCCAAAAATTAATATGTATATATATGTATGGATATACATGATATCAAAGATGATTTGAAATAAACTCTAAGATTGAGTTTTGAATTTCCCTTGGAATGTGATGTGAAAACCTTAAGTGATATAAGTCTTTGAACTTATAAGTAAGAAAGAATATTGATAGAAATTTGAAATTTAAAGTGGGAAGATTATTAATGATAAGTTTAAAATTTGAAATGGAAGTTCAAATTGAATTATGTTAACTGGAGTAAATTGAAATTGAATTTAACTTAGTAAAGGTTAAATAAGTTAATAAGCAATCTGAATTGTAAATTTCAAGATGAAATTGAAATTTAACTTGGGAAGTTAAATGGTGAATTTGAATTAGGAGTTTGTGTGATCTCAAAATGGGGTTGAGATATGAAAATTGAAAATGAATGAATGTTTTAAATAAAGGGATTATATTATCCTATTAATAATCTTTAAACTGTAAATTGGACTTGAAGTGTGGTAATATATCCATTATTGAGATAAAAAGGGAGATTAAACTTTAAATTTGAAATTAAGAGATGAAATTACTTTGAAATTAAGATTTAAATGTTCAAAAGGAACTTAGAAATTTAAATTGTTAAGGATTGGTTTCAAAAACTGAAATTGGGTAATAAATTGGATTTCAAAGATTTTGTTGTTTAAAAAGGACTTGATTTATTATTTGAACCTAGGAATAGGTTTGTGAAGAGGTAAAGGTTAATTTGAATTAAAGGATTCAATCAACATTTAAAAAATTTAACTCGAATTTATATAAGTCAGGATAGTTTAAAATTGAATTTAGTTTGTATTAATTAGATTTGAAGATGGATAAGTATAAAATTCAAATGGAAAATTTGAATTAGATTAATTTCAAATGACTAGAAATTGAAGTGGGTTCAATTTGATATTAGTCCAAATTGATTTGAATAATTTGGAATTATAATTAAAGTTGAATAGGTTTAAAATAAAATGGAATTTGATTTGAATTTGAAAAGAAATTGAGGTTAATTCAACTTGAATTGGGATTTGATCAATTTAATGGGAAATTGATTGGAAATGGAGATCGGGAGGATGAACAGTGTCAGGACCCGATTCTTCGACTCCCGAATATCGACATCAATACGTCCACTGTATCGAATGCCAATCAGTCGGATGCCGGAAAACCGAACACTGAGGGTTTAAGAAAGAGAAAAGAAGAAGAAAAAGATAAAAGAAGAAGTAGAAGAAGAGAGAAAATAGAACGGAAAGAAAATAGCAGAACAATATCAGAATCTCACAATTTGCAGCGGAACAACATATAATAGATAAATGAATAATCTTTAAACAAAGAACTAGATCAGTTATTACATTACATTGCATCATATCATAAGAGTGTACAACAACAATAACAAACAGCGGAAAAAGAAATACTATATACTAATAATACGCCATGCCATCCAGTTTGCCTCCAGCAACTCCTGAATTCCAGAATATCCTGATAAACTTTAACTCTTGACTGCCCGTGTGGAAATTGGTGGGCACTCAGAGTTTAGGAAGGAAAACAATAAACTCCGAGTCAGTCATGTGACTGGTGTGAGAAATAAAAACAGTTTATTTATCTTTAAAATCAAAAATAGAGGAATATTTTTAAAGTCAATTTGCAATGCTTTTAAAAATGAGACTACCATAAGGCCTCCCGCACACACACACATGCAAACGCAGAATCGGAGGAGATTTCTCCTTATGATAGTCAAAGATGCTTAATACGCATTAAAAAGAACATTTGATATTATTACTAGTGCATAGTGTATAAAACGATTTCGAAAATAGAATATAAATCTTAGCCAACATAGACATTCCGCACTTATGCCTACTATAGCTACCATGTTCAATAGCAGGTTACCGCCACATTCCATGGTAGGTTATACAACTAAAACCGTACAAGATCGTATTGTTTCTTTGGATTTCCAACGAATGGTCAGGCCAAGGAACTTCCCATTGCCACATGAGAACGCCTCTGGAAGGACGTCTCCGAGAACCAAACCGGATCTCTGCCAACACAAGGCCGGGTTACCCCTAACTGGGTAACTACTGACACGAGTATGCCATCCCCCGGTCCTTTGGGACCTTTAACCGAGCGCTTGTCATCAACATCACACCATAATAATAAGTGTTTCAACATGAGTAAGCATCTGTGATCCATACCATGATACCACCCTTTTCCAGAAGGAAATGCACACACCCTAAAGGGAGCTACCCCTCATAACCTTACCGCATCTTTCCTGTTTGACCATTCCGGGGTGTGAGGCTCGACGAAGTCACGTCCACAAAGCCACGCCTTATACAAAGTCATGCTTTGGGTCAACAAATGATCATAGAAATGATCACAAAGATAAACGATCAAACAAATGATCCTATCACAAATGATCAACACAGTGATCATTTCACAGCAACACTCAGCATGTCACCTTACCAAATTGGGAGTATATTACTAATAACCTTCAACTATATAACCTCTGAGCTCGTACGTCTCAGAGAAGGGTGTTAAGCTAAGAGAATAAATTCTCCCCCACTAACAGAAATATATTTGAAAGAAATCAGCTTTATATCTCAATTTGTAATGTCAGACATACTATCCATACAAGTCTGTTTCGGGATCGAACAGAACCGAAGGCTACAAAGAAGTCCTTGCAATCCGGATAATCTCTAATCGCGTCCGGATTTCCCATCACATATGGAGATCTCTATACCGGGGATCAGCCAGTGCAGAGACAATCAACAAGAAACCCTTTCGTTTTCGAAAATATCCAGTCTTCAACACCGATCTTCAAATGCAATTCATAACGACGTATCACATATTCGGAATGGGTTATACGACCCCAAGGTCCTTTCCCGTTTAAGCCGAATAGTGAGCGCTTATTTAAAAAAAAATAAGTGTGGCATTCAATTTTAAGCAAATCACAACAAATACCTATTTAAAGGTAATTATTGATAGTCGGTTATTGAACTATCAATGGACATGCACAACATCACCAGATTCCAAATAATTTTCCAAATTATTTATTTTCCAAAAATATCTTTACAAGATATATATATTTTTCCCATTCTTCAAAAATAAATCAATATTTATTTTTAAACCCATTTTCCCAATTTCATTTATAAATTCCATATTGAATTTACATTTCCAAAATATCTGTGAATATACGATTTCAAATCGTTCTCAAATGTTCACCTCCAATTTATCTTAAAAAGATAATTCTCAAAACGTTCATTTCTTATTTGAAACCATTTCCATATTTATTTATTTATAAGTAATTCACAAGTCTTTTTATTTTCTACACTTGAAAAATATTCAGTATACTCTAATCGAAATTAAGTATATATTTCATTCTTTAAGGAAATCATTCTTTTAACCATATTTATTTGGGCCAAAACGAATGTTGCGTAAAACATCGTTATGACAACCCAAAATCACTAGTATAGGGATTCGAAATTAAAATAGATATATAAATCCCAATACTATACAAACCATTTCCTTTCGGAAATCATCTATTATAACAACAGTGTTATAATCTATTATTTCCTTCTATTTCTCGAAAACGTCTATTTCAACAATGAATGTTGAAATCTATGGTTTCGATAGTTAATACATTTTAAAACATCTTTAGATCGTTTTAATTCTATTTAAAACATCACATCCAAAACATTTTCTTTAACATCTTATTCACTATTCAAAACGTGAATATACTTGTTAACCAATGTCATCATTTCTATTCCTTTTATTTTAAAGGATTATTCACTGTCTAAAACGTGAATATAACTCCATTAATAAGTTATAACAATTTATTTATCGAAATAAGTCGTTGCGGATTTATAAAACAGTGTTAATAAATTCCATTTCTATTTACTTTATAACAACTTCCTTTTACAAATTTTCCTTATTAATTTATTCGATTTATAACTCAATTATATACCGAAAGTCCATATTATAAGTTAAATGCTTATAATTTATTTGCAAAATTATTCCTTTAAACTCCTCAAATTATAAATCTTATAACTTATAAGGTTCATTTATTCACTCAAATCTATTCCTTTAATAACCTTATAAATTTTATAAACCTACTGCTTATAAAATTCCATTTATAACTTCACCATTTATAATTCTATAAATTTCATTCATTTACGAAATTCATTCACAATTCATTCTAACACTTATAAAAACTCGTTTTACAATTCCAATATTTTTAATTTATAAATATCAATTTATAAATCTTTTATATGGATCAATTTATATTATTCTTTTAAAACGTCTTTAAACTCCTTTATAATTTCATTATTTTCTTAGATTTACAAAATTGTCAAATTTCATAAATCCTATATTTAAACTTTTTATAATAAATTCAAAAATCCCAATTTAAACTATTTTATAAAATCATTAATCCCATATTTTCAAAAATCAACTTTTAACTGTATTTCTCAAAAATCATAATTTTTATAATATTAAAATTATAACGTTTATTTATTTAAGATGAATTAATTCCAAAAATATTTTATAAACGTATACTTTCAAAGATCACTTTAGAAATCCCTTAAAAATCAAAATCGTTATTTTTAAGCTTCAAAATTGGATTCGATGATGCAACACATCAAATAGTCAATCACGACTTTCCAATATCATATATTAATATGATAAACAATCAAATATCACAATATTTAAAATAAATAAACATTTGTGAGGAATCCAATTGGATCCCTCCAACCTGTTTCCCTGCATCCACAGACATTAGCACAATACCCATTCCACTTCGAGGTGGAATATCGCGGTATATGGGATTTATAAAATATTATCCACTTAATAGGCGGCGCAATAGGGTCTCATCCGCTATACAATGCGGGAAATCAATCAACTGCAATATATACATATGCCAATATATATATATTTCTATATATATCAATATATCCTACTATATCTAATATCACAATCAAATAACAATCAATAAATAACTGCAAATCCAACTTATAAATTTTTTTGAGTGAGAAGTTCTCACCTTTGCTTTTATTTTGTAATCCATTTTCTTCTTGACTCGATTTTCTTGATTTATAGATCTTGTATAAATATTTACACAATTTATTAATATTCGAACAGATCGAATAATAAATTTTCATTTGATAATTTCGATTCATCGGTGATTTCATTTAAATTAACTGATAGTTTTATTTAAACCAATATTTATCCTTTAATAAATTTCTATATATATATATTTTTAACAAATTTAAATCATCGATGAATTATTTTACACAAACAAATATAAATTTTTAAACCGAATTGAATAATTAATTACCACTAAATAGATTTATTTTAACTAATTATTTTACTTTAAATTAATATCTTTAAATCAATTTCTTTTAGTAAATTTGTTTAACTAAAAATTTAAATTTTAAACTAAATTCCTTTTAAATAAATTATTTTTAACCACTAAAAATTAAATAAGTTAATCTAAACCAAGCTAATAAATTAAAAGTGTATACTTGCATATTTATTTATTTTTTTCTCTAACCTATATTTTCTTATCTGTAATAATTCAAATATGCATATTATTATTTTGAAATCACAAAATTTACCTTACTGTAATATTTTATGTAACATACTCATTTAATCTAAAAAAAATAAAAAAAATAAAAAATGATCCAAGAATTTACCTACTCGAGTTCGACCCCAGGCATCGGTCATCTCCAAACTCGGCCTCGAATCCCCAACCCCACGAACGAACACGCGCGCCGCCCCCTCCAGCGAGCGCGGCCGTCGACATTGCTAGCTCACGCCCCTCGCGAACACGATGCTCCCAACGTCTCAACATCTCTGCGCACGCACGCGCAAGCCCCCGTCGCGATACCACCAACCAGAACCCTAATCGCGCCGCGCTCCACATCTATTTGCTCGACCATCACTGCCGCGAACCCCCAATCGACGCCGCCACCTCATGCCTTCGTTCGCGAGCTCGACGCCATTTTTTTTTTTGTAGCGGCCATTACTATATTTGGATAAGAGAATGGTTTCGTTTCGATTTCCTTTCGTTTTGAAGATGCTTCGATTTTTTTTTATTTTGAATCTGATAGGGGCTTCGGCCATTAATTTTTCTTCTTCAATTTTTTTTTCAATTTCGTTTGAATGGGGTTTGAAGGAGGAGCGAGGTATTTAAAAACGAACGAAACATGGCTTACACGATTTCCTTCAGTGATTGTGGGCGTGATTTTAGGAGAGGCACGTGATTTTAGGCAAAAATTTAAGGATGCTGTCGGTAATTAAATTTCAAATTTAAATTTGAATTCAATTTGTTTCGATACAAATTTTCAACGCGTTTATGTGTCGTATGCTCACATATTAACTCCGAATAATACGAAATTTGAAATCCGAGAATAATTCAATATTACGGACCCAATGGAACTGGTTTCGTCGAATTCCGCGACTGTGCCTCGGACGGCTATTTTTAAATATTGATTCAAACGATTAAAATTTCAAAACTGAACAATTCACTTCCAAATTAAATTCTGAAGCTTCTATTATCTTCAGTATTTTCAATATGAATCTTACAAGCCTTTGAAATATTTTTAATCGGCTTAAAATTGAATATTCAAATTTTTATTCAACTTCCAATAGATAAAATTCAATAATTTAATCGCCAAATTCAAAGTTATATTGAGAATTCAAACTAAACCAATTTTCAAATATTTAAAATTAATTAAATATTTCCAAATTAAATTGTTCAAAATTCTGGGTCGTTACAATCTTCCTCCCTTAAAAGAATTTCGTCCCGAAATTACAAGTTAAGAAGAATGCACTTATCCCGTCTATCATTTTTCACAATCTAAATAGCTTTATCAACTTACTAACCTAAATCTTTTTTATTAGAGATTCATTATCATTTCAACTAGCTTTCTAACTTCACTTATAAGTTTCAAACAACATTGTTTTCCTAACAATTCAAATTTAGATTTAAATTCAAATTTCAAACTTTCAAAATTTCTCAAAATTTTTCTAACACCCGAAATTTTCGAAAAATTTCGCCAGCGTCTCCTTTGCGCGGCTACCTCGGTATAACTACAAAATGGCACCACGGCCCCTCAGAATCAAAAAGAAAAGAGAAAACCAAGTGGCTGGAGACGAAAATCATCAAATCTCATACTGAAATTGAAATACGTACCTTTTTGTCGAGCAATTCAATTTTATCTTTGAAATCAAAATCTCAATTCCTTTATACACCTGTATATCCTGCTAGTCATAATATCCAATTTCAACTTTCAAACCATTTTGCCAATTCCATTACATTAATGAATTTTAACTATCTTCTTCGAATTCCATTTTCATTTTTAAATTCAATAACAATTTATATTCACAACAATTTTTTTATTCATATATGAATTCATTTTCTCATGCTTCCAATTCATATTTATAAATTTCATTTGTCAAATGAATTTATCTCAATTCTTTGGTTATACATTTTTTTTCTTATTTAATTTCATATACTAACGATAATAATTTAATATTATCACTTTCTAATAACCATGCAACCATATACTATAATAATTCATAGAAAATCATTTCTTTTCTATACAAAAAATAGTTTTGGGCAAAATTATCTTATTTACCGGATTCAAAAACAATTTTATATTCACTAACAAATACGCGCTCATATCTATTATTACACTCAAACTCATTCTAGAGTACTGCCGACTCTATCTCTAATGAGTAACACCCAACAGAGCCATGGTTGTCGCTTAACCATATGCTCTGATACCACATTGTCAGGGCCCGATTCTTCGACTCCCGAATATCGACATCAATACGTCCACTGTATCGAATGCCAATCAGTCGGATGCCGGAAAACCGAACACTGAGGGTTTAAGAAAGAGAAAAGAAGAAGAAAAAGATAAAAGAAGAACTAGAAGAAGAGAGAAAATAGAACGGAAAGAAAATAGCAGAACAATATCAGAATCTCACAATTCGCAGCGGAACAACATATAATAGATAAATGAATAATCTTTAAACAAAGAACTATATCAGTTATTACATTACATTACATTACATTACATCATATCATCAGAGTGTACAACAACAATAACAAACAGCGGAAAAAGAAATACTATATACTAATAATACGCCATGTCATGCAGTTTGCCTCCAGCAACTCCTGAATTCCAGAATATCCTGATAAACTTTAACTCTTGACTGCCCGTGTGGAAATTGGTGGGCACCCAGAGTTTAGGAAGGAAAACAATAAACTCCGAGTCAATCATGTGACTGGTGTGAGAACTAAAAACAGTTTATTTATCTTTAAAATAAAAAATAGAGGAATATTTTTAAAGTCGATTCGCAATGCTTTTAAAAATGAGACTACCATAAGGCCTCCCGCACACACACATGCAAACGCAGAATCGGAGGAGATTTCTCCTTATGATAGTCAAAGATGCTTGATACGCATTAAAAAGAACATTTGATATTATTACTAGTGCATAGTGTATAAAACGATTTCGAAAATAGAATATAAATCTTAGCCAGCATAGACATTCCGCACTTATGCCTACTATAGCTACTATGTTCAATAGCAGGTTACCGCCACATTCCATGGCAGGTTATACAACTAAAACCGTACAAGATCGTATTGTTTCTTTGGATTTCCAACGAATGGTCAGGCCAAGGAACTTCCCATTGCCACATGAGAACGCCTCTGGAAGGACGTCCCCGAGAACCAAACCGGATCTCTGCCAACACAAGGCCGGGTTACCCCTAACTGGGTAACTACTGACACGAGTATGCCATCCCCCGGTCCTTTGGGACCTTTAACCGAGCGCTCGTCATCAACATCACACCATAATAATAAGTGTTTCAACATGAGTAAGCATCTGGGCTCCATACCATGATGCCACCCTTTTCCAGAAGGAAATGCACACACCCTAAAGGGAGCTACCCCTCATAACCTTGCCGCATCTTTCCTGTTTTGACCATTCCAAGGTGTGAGGCTCGACGAAGTCACATCCACAAAGCCACGCTTTATACAAAGTCATGCTTTGGGTCAACAAATGATCATAGAAATGATCACAAAGATAAACGATCAAACAAATGATCCTATCACAAATGATCATTTCACAGCAATACTCAACATGTCACCTTACCAAATTGGGAGTATATTACTAATAACCTTCAACTATATAACCTCTGAGCTCGTACGTCTAGAGAAGGGTGTTAAGCTAAGAGAATAAATTCTCCGCCACCAACAGAAATATATTTGAAAGAAATCAGCTTTATATCTCAATTTGTAATGTCAGACATACTATCCATACAAGTCTGTTCCGGGATCGAACAGAACCGAAGGCACTTACAAAGAAGTCCTTGCAATCCGGATAATCTCTAATCGCGTCCGGATTTTCCATCACATATGGAGATCTCTATACCGGGGATCAGCTAGTGCAGAGACAATCAACAAGAAACCCTTTCGTTTTTGAAAATATCCGGTCTTCAACACCGATCTTCAAATGCAATTCATAATGACGTATAACATATTCGGAATGGATTATACGACCCCAAGGTCCTTTCCCGGTTAACGCGAATAGTGAGCGCTTATTTAAAAAAAAATAAGTGTGGCATTCAATTTTAAGCAAATCACAACAGATACCTATTTAAAGGTAATTATTGATAGTCGGTTATTGAACTATCAATGGACATGCACAACATCACCAGATTCCAAATAATTTTCCAAATTATTTATTTTCCAAAAATATCTTTACAAGATATATATATTTTCCATTCTTCAAAAATAAATCAATATTTATTTTTAAACCCATTTTCCCAATTTCATTTATAAATTCCATATTGAATTTACATTTCCAAAATATCTGTGAATATACAATTTCAAATCGTTCTCAAATGTTCACCTCCAATTTATCTTAAAAAGATAATTCTCAAAACGTTCATTTCTTATTTGAAACCATTTCCATATTTATTTATTTATAAGTAATTCACAAGTCTTTTTATTTTCTACACTTGAAAAATATTTAGTATACTCTAATCGAAATTAAATATATATTTCATTCTTTAAGGAAATCATTCTCTTAACCATATTTATTTGGGCCAAAACGAATGTTGCATAAAACATCGTTACGACAACCCAAAATCACTAGTATAGGGGTTCGAAATTAAAATAGATATATAAATCCCAATACTATACAAACCATTTCCTTTCGGAAATCATCTATTATAACAACAGTGTTATAATCTATTATTTCCTTCTATTTCTCGAAAACATCTATTTCAACAATGAATGTTGAAATCTATGGTTTCGATAGTTAATACATTTTAAAACATCTTTAGATCGTTTTAATTCTATTTAAAACATCACATCCAAAACATTTTCTTTAACATCTTATTCACTATTCAAAACATGAATATACTTGTTAACCAATGTCATCATTTCTATTCCTTTTATTTTAAAGGATTATTCACTGTCTAAAACGTGAATATAACTCCATTAATAAGTTATAACAATTTATTTATCGAAATAAGTCGTTGCAGATTTATAAAACAATGTTTATAAATTCCATTTCTATTTACTTTGTAACAACTTCCTTTTACAAATTTCCCTTATTAATTTATTCGATTTATAACTCAATTATATAACGAAAGTCCATATTATAAGTTAAATGCTTATAATTTATTTGCAAAATTATTCCTTTAAAATTCTCAAATTATAAATCTTATAACTTATAAGGTTCATTTATTCACTCAAATCTATTCCTTTAATAACCTTATAAATTTTATAAACCTACTGCTTATAAAATTCCATTTATAACTTCACCATTTATAATTTTATAAATTTCATTCATTTATGAAATTCATTCACAATTCATTCTAACACTTATAAAAGCTCGTTTTACAATTCCAATATTTTTAATTTATAAATATCAGTTTATAAATCTTTTATATGGATCAATTCATATTATTCTTTTAAAATGTCTTTAAACTCCTTTATAATTTCATTATTTTCTTAGATTTACAAAATTGTCAAATTTCATAAATCCTATATTTAAACTTTTTATAATAAATTCAGAAATCCCAATTTAAACTATTTTATAAAATCATTAATCCCATATTTTCAAAAATCAACTTTTAACTGTATTTCTCAAAAATCATAATTTTTATAATATTAAAATTATAACGTTTATTTATTTAAGATGAATTAATTCCAAAAATATTTTATAAACGTATACTTTCAAAGATCACTTTAGAAATCCCTTAAAAATCAAAATCGTTATTTTTAAGCTTCAAAATTGGATTCGATGATGCAACACATCAAATAGTCAATCACGACTTTCCAATATCATATATTAATAAGATAAACAATCAAATATCACAATATTTAAAATAAATAAACATTTGTGAGGAATCCAATTGGATCCCTCCAACCTGTTTCCCTGCATCCACAGACATTAGCACAATACCCATTCCACTTCGAGGTGGAATATCGCGGTATATGGGATTTATAAAATATTATCCACTTAATAGGCGGCGCAATAGGGTCTCATCCGCTATACAATGCGGGAAATCAATCAACTGCAATATATACATATGCCAATATATATATATTTCTATATATATCAATATATCCTACTATATCTAATATCACAATCAAATAACAATCAATAAATAACTGCAAATCCAACTTATAAATTTTTTTTGAGTGAGAAGTTCTCACCTTTGCTTTTATTTTGCAATCCATTTCCTTCTTGACTCGATTTTCTTGATTTATAGACCTTGTATAAATATTTACACAATTTATAAATATTCGAATAGATCGAATAATAAATTTTCATTTGATAATTTCGATTCATCGGTGATTTCATTTAAATTAACCGATAGTTTTATTTAAACCAATATTTATCCTTTAATAAATTTATATATATATATATATATATATTTAACAAATTTAAATTATCGATGAATTATTTTACACAAACAAATATAAATTTTTAAACTGAATTGAATAATTAATTACCACTAAATAGATTTATTTTAACTAATTATTTTACTTTAAATTAATATCTTTAAATCAATTTCTTTTAATAAATTTGTTTAATTAAAAATTTAAATTTTAAACTAAATTCCTTTTAAATAAATTATTTTTAACCACTAAAAATTAAATAAGTTAATTTAAACCAAGCTAATAAATTAATAGTGTATACTTGCATATTTATTTATTTATTTCTCTAGCCTATATTTGCTTATCTGTAATAATCCAAATATGCATATTATTATTTTGAAATCACAAATTTTACCTTACTGTAATATTTTCTGTAACATACTCATTTAATCTAAAAAAAATAAAAAAAATAAAAAACGATCCAAGAATTTACCTACTCGAGTTCGACCCCAAGCATCGGTCATCTCCAAGCTCGGCCTCGAATCCCCAACCCCACGAACGAACACGCGCGCCGCCCCCTCCAGCGAGCGCCGCGTCGACATTGCTAGGTCACGCCCCTCGCGAACGCGATGCTCCCAACGTCTCAACATCTCTGCGCACGCACGCGCAAGCCCCCATCGCGATACCACCAACCAGAAACCCTAATCGCGCCGCGCTCCACATCTATTTGCTCGACCATCACTGCCGTGAACCCCCAATCGAAGCCGCCACCTCACGCCTTCGTTCGCGAGCTCGACGCCATTTTTTTTTTGTAGTGGCCATTGCTAGATTTGGATAAGAGAATGGTTTCGTTTTGATTTCCTTTCGTTTTTAAGCTGCTTCGATTTTTTTTATTTTGAATCTGATAGGGGCTTCGGCCATTAATTTTTCTTCTTCAATTTTTTTTTCAATTTCGTTTGAATGGGGTTTGAAGGAGGAGCGAGGTATTTAAAAACGAACGAAACATGGCTTACACGATTTCCTTCAGTGATTGTGGGCGTGATTTTAGGAGAGGCACGTGATTTTAGGCAAAAATTTAGGGATGCTGTCGGTAATTAAATTTCAAATTTAAATTTGAATTCAATTTGTTTCGATACAAATTTTCAACGCGTTTATGTGTCGTATGCTCACATATTAACTCCGAATAATACGAAATTTGAAATCCGAGAATAATTCAATATTACGGACCCAATGGAACTGGTTTCGTCGAATTCCGAGACTGTGCCTCGGATGGCTATTTTTAAATATCGATTCAAACGATTAAAATTTCAAAACTGAACAATTCACTTCCAAATTAAATTCTGAAGCTTCTATTATCTTCAGTATTTTCAATATGAATCTTACAAGCCTTTGAAATATTTTTAATCGGCTTAAAATTGAATATTCAAATTTTTATTCAACTTCCAATAGATCATATTCTATAATTTAATCGCCAAATTCAAAGTTATATTGAGAATTCAAACTAAACCAATTTTCAAATATTTAAAATTAATTAAATATTTTCAAATTAAATTGTTCAAAATTCTGGGTCGTTACAAACAGTTTGACTCTGGACTATTTTCCGTATAAGCTGTTTTAAATCTATTTTCCTAACTATTTACTATACAACTTTTTTTTAAAACCTAAAACTATCTTACACTTATTTTACAATTAGTTTGGAAGTAATAACTATTTTGCAACTGTTTATAAACTAATTACTGTCTTTCAATTGTTTTATAACTAATTACTATTTATAACTATTTTACAATTATTTAACTATTTTATAACTATTTTACCATTACTTAACTATTTTATAGATATTTTACAAACTAATAATTATTTCTCAACTACTTACCTATTCTTAATTTTTCAAGCTATTTTCTAAATTCAAGCGGGACAGAGTTCAAACTGTTTATGATTAAAATTTCCAATTGACTTGGTTAATAATCAATGAAGAAGATACGTAGGATGTACGTATATTATTCTATTTGCATAGTGATTTGATTCGGATTCGAGCATAGAATTTCGAGATAGTTATATCGATCCGATTTGTGATTTTTCACTCGATTTTCGACGGCGAACCTGGATATGGGTTGTTGATTGGTTCTGGATATTATCTATCATAGTTATGGCTATGCAAGGAGAATAACGGTTTCTGATTAAGAAACCGAATCTAGGTCCGCACTAGGAAGTCGGGTGGACGATACTAGTTCGGAAGTGAAATTGTGTGATCGAGTGGGCGATCAGACTGGTATAGCGTACGGATGATATGTGTACATCGTATGGATTTGAATGAAATTGATACTGGGAATTTGTGGAAAAGAAATGTGAAATGGTTTTTGAAATGAAAGGTATATTTTGTGAAATATATGATGAAGTAAAGTGGAAATTGGATTTTCTATGGTAAAATTTTACTTTATGGAAGTAAGTAATTTGGTAAGTGACTTTATAGAGTAATCAAATTTAAATATTTGATTTGGAATAAACAAAGTTATATATCTTTTATATAAAATAAATCTCCCCTTGTTGAATCTATTGCTGAAAGGAAAGGATTTTTGAAAGTGTTTGAAGTATAAAAGGAGTTTTTTACAAGTTTGAAATGATCTTAAATTTTTAAAAATTACATATATCTATATATATATATATATATATATATATAAAGGATCTTATGAGGATTTTGGAAAAAGGTTTTTGGAACCTATGGACTTTGGAAAGGCTTTTGATTTTTGGGAAAAATCAATATTGGAATTTGGAAAGCCTAATTTGATAATTATCGATTTTGGAATAATCGATTTTGAGAAAGGAGATTTATATAAGGTTCATACTAGGTGTATGATTTGGAAGATACTAGATGTGTATAGTATAAAGTGTTTTGAAAATGGCTCTGCAGAAAAAGGCGCTCCTTTGAAATGAACTTCTCAGGAGTGCCACAGGGTGGTACTGCCTTAAACCCTAAGGGTGGTTCTAAAGTTGATCCTATGAGGAGTCCAGACAAAATTAGTTCCTGAGGATTTTGTGTAGTGTGTAGCGGAAGTCGAAGGTGCTGATGCCTACAGATGTATTAGGGTTATGCACTGACGATAGTATAATTCGATGTCACTGCGATCTACTGCAGACCATAGCGAAAGTCGTGTGTGCCACTGAGAGCCAACAATCTACGTTTGATTTTATATCGGTAGACTGCGACCTATGGTAACTTGGAGAAAGTCGTGTGTGCTGCTGAGAGCCAACAGTCTGCGTTTGATTTTACATCGGTAGACTGTGACCTATGTGGGAGTGGAGAAGTTTCATTATTGTCAGCGAAAATCGAGGGCGCTGATGCCTATAGTTACATGGACTTTTGTTGTGATGGAAACATAACCCTGGAATGTAACTACGATCTATTGTGGGTTCCATGGCGTAATCGAGGGGCGTAGAGTGCCTACAGTTATCTATGGATTTTGATGGGAAGGCAACGTAACCATCGGGTTAACTGCGACCATGGATGAGGGTGATGATTTCCAGAGCATTCTCACCAAACATGTTTCCTCTAGTTTCAAAATGTTTTCTATATTTTCAATAAAATGTTTTCTAAGTATTTTCATTGGGTGTTGAAAACGAGTTTACCAAGTACTTATAGATTTTCAGTCTTACGCCTGATCAACGTATGACCTAATTTCTATGAGCACGAGGACGGACTTGTTGAAACATCGAGTTATAATAGGTAATTTTATAAAAACTATTTTATAATATTAGATAGATTTTAAAGTGTTTTAAAAATGATCAAAGGAAATTTATCTGATTTTAAGCACTTTAATAAATTCAGACTTCGTTCCTTTTCGAGGACGAAAAGATTATAAGGGGGAGGGAATGTGATAACCTGGATTTTTAATATCTGTTAATTTGATAACTAACTGATTTTGATTCATTGAGACACTGATTCCATTTGGTTAAATAAATGAAATTTGATAAATAAAAATATCTGGATGTATATATAAGTGGATTTGAAACCATAATAGTTAAATTTATAGTATATTATTAATTAAATAGATATGTGTAAACTCTATAATGAAGAAGAAATCAACAGTTCAAATTATTTTCAAACCTGTAGCTCAGATCAAAGAATTAAAATTCAAGCCAAAGATTTAAAAGTTGAAAATCAATTCAATAAGTCCAGATTCAACTCCAATGCCAGAAGATTAACATCAAGCAGCAGGATTGTTCAAAATCAGGTTCCAGGAGTTAGCTCTATGCTCTGTTCCCAGAAAGATGGCGAGTAAAAAATTCTATTTAAGAAATTTAAAATCTCTTTTTAAAATTCTAGATGTATGCAGTAATTACTTAAGTAAATTGTGATTGTGTTTGCATGATTGTTTAAACAGTAATACATGTATATATGTATGTGAATGATTGTGGCATGTCTGGAATGAATATGCTTGCTCTGTTCATAGTTTTCAAATTCTAAAAAAACGATTCAAATCTTATCTGCTCTTTCCCTAATCTTTTATTTGTTATGGTATATAAACAATAAATGTTAGGAATAACTATATCTTTGATTTAAAAAACGGTTTCAGGTGAGATTTAAAAGTAGATTTCACTGAAAGGATAAATTACAGTGAATTTTTAAACATATCAAAATCTCGAACCTAATAATATGTTGTTTCTGTTTTGTTGTGTAACTTAGGATTTTTAAAAATAGAATCTTGAATTTTGAGTTTTTAAATCAAGGGAAATCACGAGATGAATGGATTTGGAGTTTTTGGCGAGTTCTGGCGATCTGGAGGGAATTGGTCATCGTCATTGTGGAAGGAGGAGGCTAGAGTGGTGCGGATTATGGGAGAAATAGGCGGAGATTTTACTGATTGCCAGAGTGTCCTAGCGAGGGTGAACTAGGGTTATGAAGTCAGGTTTGGTCAACGATGTTTCGAAGATTAGTGTGATGTCGTGGCCGCACTGGAAGAGATCAGAGGTGGGGGAAATTGATTGTTGAAGGGTGGCATAGCCCCTGACGTGGCGGCGTGGTTTCAGGCGATCGATTGTGGCGGTGCGTGATGTTTTTTGGTTTTCGTCTTTATTCTAGCGATGATAGGTTACTCGCTTTTGATTTGGAAGCTAGTAGTGAATTCTGGGTTGTCGGCTGGAAAGAGGGGGTCGACGGCGATTTGTGGGAGGTAGCAGTGGTGGTCGGAGGCGTCTCGGCCGTGTTTGCACGTGCATGGTTTAGTGGGATTATCAGGTGGTTGCCATTGTTTCTATAGGTTAGGCATTTGAATCGAAGGAAGAGATGGAGAGGAAGTTTCGCTCGAGAGTTAGCTCGAGTACTTTATATTATGGCTTGGGTATTACTTGAGTCGTTCGTGTGTAACTCTAAGATAGTTCATGAATGTTAATGCTTTCAGTTTAAAATTTAAATCAAAGTCTTTTTTTAAAAAGGTGGGAACTCGGGTAAAGTTTGAAGAGTCTCGGGTAGGACCTGGATTGAACCCGAAGTGGAATTTAAAACAATTTTCTAAAGTTTTCTAAAAACAAGTTTTTTTTTTTACTTTAAGTAAATCAAGATTAAACTGATTTTAGAGAAAAATAGTATCCCTTTGTCTAATAATGTTTTAAATATTGGTTTAAGAATTTGTATGATATTTTACTTAAATTTATTAAGTAGAATCTTAAGTTTATTCTAAACTTAATTTTAAATATGTAATCAAGTAGTTAATTAAAGGAGTTACATGTTTTTATATTATAATGATAAGTGATTTCAAGATTTATTAGAAATTAATAAATATAAAAGGTTTATCCTAAAGTTGATTAAAGTCTTGGATAATAAATGATTGGTTAAATTAACGAAGAATTTATAGAGAAATTAATTAATTATAATCATTTGTGGAATTATTTAAGTATAATTACTTAGTGAAGTAATTAGTGGGTAATGACTGGATGTAATTAATTGAGGAATGGTAGTAGTTTTGGATTTAATTAATTTGTGCAATTAATATCAAGGATAATTACTTAGTGAAAGTAATTAAGAATTAATTACTCAGTGTAATTAAATTAAGACTTAATTAATAAAATTTATTAGAATTTAATTAAGTAATGTAATTAATTAAGGGTAATTAATCACAAAATGTGATTAATCAAGCTGATTAATGAATAAAGATTTGATTAATTAGAGGAATAATTAATTTATGTAATTAATTAAGCATAATTACATAATGTAATTAGAGCATGATAAATCAAGGATGATCAATCAAGATGAATAATTAAGGGATGATTAATTAATTGAATATAATTAATTAATGATAAATAAGCAAGATTTTAAAGTAATAAAGTAATTAATTTAATTAATTAGAAATGGTATGACTAATTTATCTTGCTTATGAATGATTAAATGATATTTGAAAACCTTAGATTATTTGTTATCTCTGGTGTGTGATTGTGATGTTATGTGATATGAAATGTTTGTTATATGATTGGGTTGAATAGTGATAATATGGTCATCTACCGAAATGCATTGCTGTGTAAAGTGACATCCTATATTTAAAGTTTGAATTATATTTCACTTAAATATCTTGGGTTAAGATGGCATTGGATTCGAAGAGACCGGGGTCATGTATTAGCAAATGCTCGAAACCACTTCGATTCTTTATAAATTGATATGTGAAATCAATAAGCTGGAATGGAATGATTTAAGTAAATTGGACCATTTAATCTAAGTTTTGGTAGTTAGATATTGATGTGTGAAATTAGTTATGTCTATAGCAAATTGTGAATTTGTAAATTGATACGAGTTACCCCAGGTTTTAAATAAGTTTATGCTTTGGTATTTCATGTTAGATGGGTTTACTCACGCTGGTTTCCAACCTGACCCCGGTGTTACTTTGATGTAATGCTTGGGTCAGACCGAGTATTACAGATTTTCAGGTGAGGACGTTCTGGTGCTCAGGAGGTGGGATGGATGGCAGAAATGTATGGAGTGTATCCGCTAAGATATATTGTAGTTATCTGGGACATGGTTGTATCTGTCCAGTATTTGTATATTTGTGTAACTCTGATGTATTAAAGTGTAATATAATAAGTACAGTTTTCCTTTGTATAGCAGTTATTATTTGTTATTATATTTTACCCGCTGCGAATGTGAGATGTTGGTGTTTCTGTTTCTTCTTTTTCTTCTATCTCTTTCTTCTTTTCCCAAACTATCTAGAATTTTCAGGATCGAAAATTACGGGTCGTTACAATATACATGTGATAGCAGGATATATCAAATTAAATAACCATCCATATCATCCAAAATATCAATCAATAGCATCCATCATAATCAACATCCAAATCAGTCAAAATATCATAGCAACTTACTAGTTATCAATAATCAGGAATTTAACTAGCAATTTAATTTCCATTTCAAATTTGAATTGTCAATTCAAATTTCTATCATTTTAATTCATTTCAATTTAAATACCAGGTAAATTTATCAAACATCAGTCAATAAATTTAAATCACAACACAGTATAAATTTAACTAACATAAAAATTAAGTTAGTCAATTGTGAGTGTATAAACCACTCACCTTTTATTTTAATTGAATATATTTTAGCTTCTAATAAATTCCAAACCAACTCCAAGTCGTAGCTATAACATTCCTGTTTTTAAACAAATATACATTCGTAATTAATTTGATTCCTATATTAAGTTAAGAATTAATTTGGTAAATTAATATAAAATTTTGATTAAATTTTAAATTGATTTAGAATGAATTTGAGTATTTGGGAATGAATATGTATATAAATTATATTTAAATAAATAGAATTTGAAAGTTTTAAGATTAATAAAAGATATGTTCTGTTATTTATTTATATTTATAAATTTAGTTTAAATTAAATCTTGAAAACTGAAATTCAAAATTAAAAATCTTATAAATATATTGGGTTTGAAAACATTTTATTTCAATTAATAAAGATTTGTTTTCCAAATTATATTAAATAGATATTTTGAATGAGAAGCTATATTTGAAATTTAATAAAATAATTTTTGAAATTGCTATTTAAAAGTTATAGAGAGTATAAAAATATAAATTTTAAAAAAAATGAGAAGGGTTTAAACAATAAATTAAAGAGAAGGACCAAACATAAATTTAAAATTTCTACATATTTGAAACTAATAAAATCTTGTTTTCTAATTTTTGTAAAGGTGCATTTTGATGTAAAAGATATATAAGTATAAGTAATTAAAATTATCTTTTGAAAATAAATAAGAAAACATGAAAATATGATTTGTAAATTTAAAATTGTATATGTAAATATTTAGAACTTAATTTATAAATTTAAACGAAGTAAGGTTTAAATTTTAATTTGCAAATAAACTCAAGGAAAGGTTTTGACATAAATTTGTTTGAATGGGACAAATGTTTAACAAGTAGTAATATAGGTTAACAAATGTAAAATGAATAAAACAAGTGGCAAATGGATGTTTATTTTAAACTAATTTTTTTATTAAAATATATTAAAAGAGAAGACAATTTCAGTTCTTCTCATTTCAATACTTGTAAACCAGAAATCGGATCAAAGAAAAAAAAGAATGGAAATTAAAACCAAAGAAATCAAAACTAAATCAAAGTGTATCCCAATTAACAAATTGATGAAGTTTAAAATCTGAAGCAATGAAAATTTGATTCACATTGCCACTCAGAGATCAAGCAAGGCAACCGTAAACTCAAAGTAGAGACAACAACCAAACCAAAATAAAACAAGTTTCAACAAGTCAAACTGCATTTGATGTAAGAAACTTAGGAAACAAATCTTTAGTCTGTATTCAAAAGAAGAATTAATATCTGTTTCAAGACTTTAAAACTTGAGCAACTACTTCAAGATCAGATTCAAACTCAAGTGAATCAGAGTCAAGTTCAGTTTCAACTCGAGTACAAATCAACAACAGTTCAAATCCAAGTTTCAGTTTTCTCTGTTTTCAAAAGCTTCAGGTGAGCAAAACCTTACCATCTGATCTGATTTATGACTTGATGCATGCTTGAAACAAGTTGTGAATCTGTTTGAATGTATGCCATATCTGTTTGATTAAGTACATCTCTGTTTTAAGAATACAGGCTGTAAAAAAGTATAAAAAAAAGAAACCTATTTCAGAAATTAATAGCTCTTCCTCGAATCAGTTTTAGCCTTTGAGATCTAAGTAAAAACTATTTGTATGACCATGATTTAAGTTTAAAAAAACAAATTTAGGTATAAGTTGTTAAAGTATCTTCTGGAAATTATAAAAAAGGAAAAGAAGAAAAATCAATGGAAAACCATAAACAAGTTTTCAGGCCTGAATCCCTTGTTCAAAAGAAACTTAGGTGAGCGAACCACTTGAGCTTGAATTAATCTCGTAATGTCTAATGAGTTAAATATGCTTGTGTATTGCGTCAATCTGCCTGCCTATGTTTATATTTGTGTATAAACCTGTGGTGCATGTCAATATGTATTGCTGACTTCAGGATTACAAAGTTTACAAACCTATTTTTAAAAAAAATTCTTACACCCCAAAAGAAAGAGTGTTTAAGCTATGATTTTTAAAAGAAAAATAATGGTAATATGATAACATCATTTATTTAAATAAACAAAGGTGGATGTATGGAACAATCATTTCAAATTCAGAGATTTACAGTGATAACCAAATTTAAGAAGAAAAAGAAAAAATCAATGATTTTGATTTCATATTTTGATTTTACAGATCGATTCATAATACAAGATTATGAATTTAGATAATCATTACATGATTTTTAAATTTGAGAATCGTTTGAATTTTAAAGTTGAACAGAAAATGAGTAATCATCAATTTTTGGGGATTAACGTTAATTCATGGATCAAGCTATATGTTGAAGATTGCATGAGAGTTTGTGATCCTTAGAAAATTAGTGAATGAATTTTTAGATTATTGGTGGAGGTATCCGATGTTAATTTAGGATTTACGATCCCATTTTGGTCACTGTCAAAATTGAGGAAATGGCGTCATCGTGGTGAGTCGGAATAGCTCGGAGGCAGTGGGATCGATGCATCACGTCGTGATGCATCTCGAGTTGGGTGGACGAGATCCCAGGTGGTCGGAATAGGAGATGCAAGTTGATTGGGTTGTCTGTGTGGTTCCAGGAAGGGGGATTGATGGATCGTTTGCGATTCTCTGATGATCTCACGTTCGTAGGTGCTCGAGTCAATGGTCGGAGTCGTCAGAGACTTATAGGCACCCCGGTCGTCGTGGTGTGCACGTTGCACTGGTGCATGATTATCTGGCTGCGTTATTGGGATTTTGGGAAGATGGATGAAGCACGGGTTCATCTCGAAGAAAAGCACGCATTTACTCGGGGAAAATGAGAAGATAGGGTAACCCGAAGTCAAGCTCGGGAGAATCTCGAAATAACTCGGGTTGGTGATCAAAACTGTTTTTGAATTAAAAACTTAATCAAGTTTTAAAACACTGTCCTAATTAAATTTTTTTATACCAGTTTTGTTAGTTAGATAATGTCTTAAAATAATTCTTAAGTTTGTTATGAATAAATTTAAAATGATTTAAAGATATACATAACTTTATTTTGAAAGTTTAACTCAATAATATTAAGGATTTGTTAAAGAGTTTTAAAATGGTTAATTTACTTTTAAAGTTTAAATTAACATATCTGTTAAAGGAAATTTATTATTTGTACTGAAGTAATTAATAAAAGTAATCAAGATTCAGTTAGTTACAATTAAGAGTTAATTAACTTAGATAATTGATTTAGAAATGATTAATTAATAAAGGTAATTAAGACTAAATCAATTGCAGTTAATAATAATTAGTCATTGATTTAAGACTTCTAATGAAAGTAATTATATGCTCGGTAAATTTAAAAACCACCCAAATTATTCATCTTAGTTGTAGATGTTTGATTGCTATTGGATGCTATGTGATAGATTGATATATTGGATATATGATATGATGCTATGTAATGCTTTGTGCTGATTTGCTATATCTATGATGAATATATTGTTATATGAATATGCAAACCCCTTTGACCTGTAAACGACAATTGAATTTCGATGCGACAAGGAGATGGATTCCAGTTAGTTATCCGAAATCCACATCGAATCATATTAGTGAATTTTTTTGTGATTGATAAATTTACTTTATCTATGAATTTGTGAACGAAGATAAGCGTTATGGGTTATACCGCTTATCGATATATTTATGATGATTGATGTTTGCACTATTGTGTAAAACCCCTTGGACTACACTATACACACACATATATGAATTGCATGTGGAAATCGGTTAAGTCACAGATATTTGAATTTAGTTCAAAATAGTTTTATAAGTCGAATATTTAAATCCAAATGGTTTTGGAAATGGATTGGGTTTAAAGTGAAAAGTTTCTGAAATTAAATTCTATGTTTGGAAACTAGGGACTAAAGATGTTATACCAGTTATATATGGTTTAAACTATTTTAAAAGTATTGATTTAGGAATGTGAATATAATTTAAGAGCTTTAACTTGTGCAAATATAATTGGATCTTTATGAAATGAAAACTATTTGTTTTCAATAATAAAAGCTTTCACATAAGTAATGAACTTCCGATTTGTGTTAAAGGGATTTCAAGTTAAAATGTAAATGATTCTCCAGAGATATGGAAACTGGTTTGAAGGCTATAAGTTAAATCCTTAACTTGAAGATTGGATGAGTTAATCCTAATTGGAATGGAAATTGTTTTGAAATCTACGAATGGATCTTTGTGAAACTGGGTGAACTTTGTGAAATGAATCTTTTTGTTTAAAAGATTGAAAATGGTAATTGGTTTAAACCCTCTGAAAGAAAAGTTTTGGCAACAAGTTTTGGCTTAACTGAGTTCCCATATCCATATGTTTTTAAATATTGCGCTCATTATTCGGTTTAGCCGGGAGAGGACCTTATGTCGTATAACCCATTCCGAATAATGTTACGACGTTATGGATAGCATTTAAAGACCGGTGGTGAAGACTGGGTAATTGCGAGGACAATAGGATGACCTATCGATTGTCTCTGCACCGAGTAGCTACGGTATAGAGATTCCCTAAGTGATGAGAAGTCCGATCGGGATTGTGGATTCCTGGATTGCAAGGACATCTTCGGAAGTGCCTTCGGTCCTATTCGAACCCAAAACATACTTGTATGGATGTGCGTCTGACATTACACTTTGAGATGTAAAATCGGTTTCTATCAAATACATTTCTGTTTGGTGGTGGAGATTTATTCTCTTAGCTTAACACCCTTCTCTGAGACGTACGAGCTTAGAGGTTATGTAATTGATGGTTACTAGTGAAACTTTCCCAATTTGGTAATGTGGCATACGAAGTGCTGCTGATCATTTGTTAATCAAAGCATGGCTTTGTAAAGAGCGTGGCTTTGTAAAAAGCGTAGCTTTGTGGACGAGAGTTCGTCGAACTTCACAACCCGTAATGGTCGAAGCAGGAAGAATGCAGCAAGGTTATTTGGGGGTAGCGCCTCCTGAGGGTATGTTCTTTTCCTTCTGGATAGAGGTGGTATCATGGTATGGAGCCCAGATATTTAACCTATGTGTTTGCTGCAAATTTTTTACTTTGTGGTTGTTGGTGAATCATGGGATAAAGGTTTGTTACGACCGGGGGATGGCATGCTCGTGTCAGTAGTTACCTAGTTATAGAGGTAACTCGGCCTTGTGTTAGCAGAGATCCAGTTAGGTTCTCGGGGCGTCCCTCAGAGGTGTACCTATGTGGCAATGGGAAGTTCCTTGGTCTGACCATTTTTGGAAATCCAAACAAAACAAGACGAGCCCTGTACGGTTTTAGTTGTACAACCTTCCATTTAACATGGTAGATATAGTAGGCATACTATAATGGTACGTATGCTGGCTAAGATTAATATTATACTTTCGAAATGTTCTCCACTATGCACTAATAATAATATCAAAAAGGATTTTTCATAGTAAGCGTGTTTGACTATCATAAGGAGAAATCTCACCCAAATGTGCGATTGCATTGTGTGTGTGCCGCGAGGCCTTATGATAGTTTCACTTTCCAAAAAGCAATGCGGATTTCAAATTTAAATTCTTTTGTTTGTTTTTAAAGATAAAACTATTTTTGTTTGCTCATACTAGTCCCATGACTGACCTTTCTCATCTAGATGAAATGTGATAGGGGGTTCTCGCTTCGCGTTAGGTGGCGAACAGGAGACTCTTACCCCTACATGTCCTCTTTACGGGGTTGGTTAGCCGGTTAGGCATGACAGTCGAAAGGATGGCCGTAAAAGCAAGTCTGGGGTACCATTGTAAGCCACGGCGGGGCTGGGATGGTTGAAAAGCCTACCAGTCGAGAGTGGCCGCTGTCAGACGGTCGAAGACCCGAGACTATCACATCTAGTATCAGAGCTGAAGGTTGAACTTTAGCTCTGGAGTATAACACATTGGGTAACTCATTAGAGATAGGGTGAAGTATACCCTAGAATGAGTATCCCTAAGATATCCGTTCGAATGTCTCAGTAAATTCTCTTACTATCCACTAATAGTGAGTATGAGTGCAAGAAAAGGACGAGATAGGGGACATGGGAGTACCACTACAAATGGTTGATACCCTGCAATAGCGGAAACAAATTTCTCTATCAATCTCCTTTGATTCATCTATTCAATTCTTTGATGGTTCCTGGCAGCTCCAGGAAGAAGCTTTGATATATTTGAATGGAACACAAACTCCAAATGGGTCAGAATTGTTTATTTGGATGAATTGTTTGCTCTGGTTGCTATGGTTGATAGGTATATTTTGGTTGTTTAAACTAAAATGTTTAGGATTGAATCCATATATCTGTCTATTCTTTAGGCTATTCCGACTTGAGTTTGGAATCCATACCTAGTGTTTGAGAATTTTGGGAGAATTAAATTCATTTATTTATTCTTTTTGGGTCCAGGTATATTCTATGAGGGGTTAGTTATCCTTTGAACAAATCAATACCCCTGTATATTCCGTAGTTCTAATGACCCGAGTATCTTGATTCGTTCTTGTATCCATTATTGATATTCTGATTTGGTAAGCCAAATGCAAAATAGATACCTAGTTTGATTTCCAAACTATCTCTCTATCTTTGTGAATCCATCCTTTGTTATCTCCCTACTTTCAAATTTCGAGGACGGAATTTTCTAAGGGGGGAATCGTAACATTCTTGTTTTTAAACAAATATAAATTTGTAATTAATTTGATTCCTAGATTAAGTTAAGAATTAATTTGGTAAATTAATATAAAATTTTGATTAAATTTTAAATTGATTTAGAATGAATTTGAGTATTTGGGAATGAACATGTATATAAATTAGATTTAAATAAATAGAATTTGAAATTTTTAAGATTAATAAAAGATATGTTCTGTTATTTATTTATATTTATAAATTTAGTTTAAATTAAATCTTGAAAACTGAAATTCAAAATTAAAAATCTTATAAATATATTGGGTTTGAAAACATTTTATTTTCAATTAATAAAGATTTGTTTTCCAAATTATATTAAATAGATATTTTGAATGAGAAGCTATATTTGAAATTCAATAAAATAATTTTTGAAATTGCTATTTAAAAGTTATAGAGAGTATAAAAATATAAATTTTAAAAAAAATGAGAAGGGTTTAAACAATAAATTAAAGAGAAGGACTAAACATAAATTTAAAATTTCTACATATTTGAAACTAATAAAATCTTGTTCTCTAATTTTTGTAAATGTGCATTTTGATGTAAAAAGATATATAAGTATAAGTAATTAAAATTATCTTTTGGAAATAAATAAGAAAACATGATTTGTAAACTTAAAATTGTATATGTAAATGTTTAGAACTTAATCTATAAATTTAAATGAAGTAAGGTTTAAATTTTAATTTGCAAATAAACTCAAGGAAAGGTTTTGACATAAATTTGTTTGAATGGGACAAATGTTTAACAAGTAGTAATATAGGTTAACAAGTGTAAAATGAATTAAACAAGTGGTAAATGGATTTTTATTTTAAACAATTTTTTTTATTAAAATATATTAAAAGAGAAGACAATTTCAGTTCTTCTCATTTCAATACTTGTAAACCAGAAATCGAATCAAAGAAAAATATGAATGGAAATTAAAACCAAAGAAATCAAAACTGAATCAGAGTGTATCTCAATCAACAAATTGATGAAGTTTAAAATCTAAAGAAATGAAAACCTGATTCACATTGCAACTCAGAGATCAAGCAAGGCAACTGTAAACTCAAAGTAGAAACAGCAACCAAACCAGAATAAAACAAGTTTCAACAAGTCAAACTGCATTTGATCTAAGAAACTTGGGAAACAAATCTTTAGTCTGGATTCAAAAGAAGAATCAACATTTGTTTCAAGTCTTTAAAACCTGAGCAACTACTTCTAGATCAGATTCAAACTCAAGTGAATCAGAGTCAAGTTCAGTTTCAACTCGAGTACAAATCAACAACAATTCAAATCCAAGTTTCAGTTTTCTCTGTTTTCAAAAGCTTCATGTGAGCAAAACCTTACTCTCTGATCTGATTTATGACTTGATGCATGCTTGAAGCAAGTTGTGAATCTGTTTGAATGTATGCCATATCTGTTTGATTAAGTACATCTCTGTTTTAAGAATACGGGCTGTAAAAAAATATATTAAAAAAAAAGAAACCTGTTTCAGAAATTAATAGCTCTTCCTCGAATCAGTTTTAGCCTTCGAGATCTAAGTAAAATCTGTTTGTATGACCATGATTTAAGTTTTAAAAAATAAATTTAGGTATAAGTTGTTAAAGTGTCTTCTGGAAATTATAAAAAATGAAAAGAAGAAAAATCAGTGGAAAACCAAAAACAAGTTTTCAGGCCTGAATCCTTTGTTCAAAAGAAACTCAGGTGAGTAAACCACTTGAGCTTGAATTAATCTCGTAATGTCTGATGAGTTAAATATGCTTGTGTATTGCGTCAATCTGCTTGCCTATGTTTATATCTGTACATAAACCTGTGGTGCATGTCAGTATGTATTGCTGACTTCAGGATTATAGAGTTTACAAACCTATTAAAAAAAAAATTCTTACACCCCAATAGAAAGAGTGTTTAAGCTATGATCTTTAAAAGGAAAATAATGGTAATATGATCACATCATTTGTTTAAATAAACACAGGTGGATGTATGGAACAATCATTTCAAATTCAGAGATTTACAGTGATAACCAAATTTAGGAAGAAAAAGAAAAAAAAATCAATGGTTTTGATTTCATATTTCGATTTTACAGATCGATTCATAATACAAGATTATGAATTTAGACAATCATTACATGATTTTTAGATTTGAAAATCGTTTGAATTTTAAAGTTGAACAGAAAATGAGTAATCATCAATTTCTGGGGATTAGTGTCATTTCGTGGATCAAGCTTGATGTTGAAGATTGCTTGAGAGTTTGTGATCCTTAGAAAATTAGTGAATGAATTTTTAGATTACTGGTGAACGTATCCGATGTTAATTTAGGATTTACGATTTCATTTTGGTCACTGTCAAAATTGAGGAAATGGCATCATCGTGGTGAACTGGAATAGCACGGAGGCAGTGGGATCGATGCATCACGCCGTGATGCATCTCGAGTTGGGTGGACGAGATCCCAGGTGGTCGGAATAGGCGATGCAAGTTGATTGGGTTGTCTGTGTGGTTCCAGGAAGGGGGGATTGACGGCTCGTTTGCGATTCTCTGATGATCTCGCATTCGTAGATGCTCAAGTCAATGGTCGGAGTCGTCAGCGACTTATAGGCACCGGTGAAGTCGACCGGAGTTGGTCGTGGTGGTGTGCACGTTGCACTGGTGCGTGGTTATCTGGCTACGTTATTGGGATTTTGGGAAGATGGATGAAGCCCGGGTTCATCTCGAAGCAACGCACGCATTTACTTGGGGAAAATGAGAAGATAAGGTAACCCGAAGTCAAGCTCGGGAGAATCTCGAAATAACTCGGGTTGGTGATCAAAGCTGTTTTTGAATTAAAAACTTAATCAAGTTTTAAAACACTGTCCTAATTAAATGTTTTCATACCATTTTTGTTAGTTAGATAATGTCTTAAAAAAAATTCTTAAGTTTGTTATGAATAAATTTAAAATGATTTAAAGATATACATAACTTTATTTTGAAAGTTCAACTCAATAATATTAGGGATTTGTTAAAGAGTTTTAAAATGGTTAATTTACTTTTAAAATTTAAATTAACATATCTGTTAAAGGAAATTTATTATTTGTAGTTAAATAATTAATAAAAGTAATTAAGATTTAATTAATTACAATTAAGAGTTAATTATCTTAGATAATTGATATAGAAATGACTAATTAACAAAGGTAATTAAGACTAAATCAATTGTAGTTAATAATAATTAATCATTGATTTAAGACTTCTAATGAAAGTAATTATATGGTTGGTAAATTTAAAAACCACCCAAATTATTCATCTTAGTTGTAGATGTTTGATTGCTATTGGATGCTATGTGATAGATTGATATATTAGATATATGATATGATGCTATGTAATGCTTTGTGCTGAGTTGCTATATTTATGATGAATATATTGTCATATGAATATGCAAACCCTTTGACCCGTAAACGACAATTGAATTTCGATGCGATAGGGAGCCAGATTCCACTTATTTATCCGAAACCCACATCGAATCATATTAGTGAATTTTTTGTGATTAATAAATTTACTTTATCCATGAATCTATGAACGAAGATAAGCATTATGGGTTATACCGCTTATCGATATATCTGTGATGATTGATGTGTGCACTATTGTGTAAAACCCCTTGGACTACACTATACACACACAAATATGAATTGCACATGGAAATTGGTTAAGTAACAGATATTTGAATTTAATTCAAAATAGTTTTAAAAGTCGAATATTTAAATCCAAATGGTTTTAGAAATGGATTAGGTTTAAAGTGAAAAGTTTTTGAAATTAAATTCTATGTTTGGAAACTAGGGACTAAAGATATTATACCAGTTAAATATGGGTTAAAATATTTTAAAAGTATTGATTTGGGAATATGAATGTAATTTAAGAGCTTTAACTCATGCAAATATAATTGGATCTTTCTGAAATAAAAACTATTTGTTTTCAAATAATAAAAGCTTTCACATAAATAATGAACTTCCGGTTTGTGTTAAAAAGATTTCAAATTTAAATGAAAATGATTTTCCAGAGATATGGAAACTGGTTTGAAGGCTACAAGTTAAATCCTTAACTTGAAGATTGGATGAGTTAATCCTATTTGGAATGGAAATTGTTTTGAAATCTATGAATGGATCTTTGTGAAACTGGATGAACTTTGTGAAATGAATCTTTTTGTTTAAAAGATTGAAAATGGTAATTGGTTTAAACCCTTTGAAAGAAAAGTTTTGGTAACAAGTTGTGGCTTAACTAAGACCCCATATTCATATGTTTTTAAATATTGCGCTCATTATTCGGTTTAGCCGAGAGAGGACCTTGTGTCATATAACCCATTCCGAATAATGATACGATGTTATGGATAGCATTTGAAGATCGGTGGTGAAGACCGGGTATTTGCGAGAACGATAGGATGACCTATCGATTGTCTCTGCACCGAGTAGCTATGGTATAGAGATTCCCTAAGTGATGGGAAGTCCGATCGGGATTGTGGATTCCCGGATTGCAAGGACTTCTTCGGAAGTGCCTTCGGTTCTGTTCGAACCCGGAACATACTTGTATGGATATGTGTCTAACATTACACTTTGAGTTGTAAAACCGGTTTCTACCAAATACATTTCTGTTTGGTGGCGGAGATTTATTCTCTTAGCTTAACACCCTTCTCTGAGACGTACGAGCTCAGAGGTTATGTAATTGATGGTTACTAGTGATACATTCCCAATTTGGTAATGTGGCATACGAAATGCTGCTGATCATTTGTTGATCAAAGCATGGCTTTGTAAAAAGCGTAGCTTTGTGGACGAGACTTCGTCGAACTTCACAACCCGAAATGGTCGAAAAAGGAAGAATGCAGTAAGGTTATTTGGGGGTAGCGCCCCTTGAGGGTATGTTCATTTCCTTCTGGATAGAGGTGGTATCATGGTATGGTGCCCAGATATTTAACCTATGTGGTTGCTGCAAATTTATTACTTCGTGGTTGTTGGTGAATCTCGGGATAAAGGTTGGTTACGACCGGGGGATGGCATGCTCGTGTCAGTAGTTACCTAGTTATAGAGGTAACCCAACCTTGTGTTGGCAGAGATTCGGTTAGGTTCTCGGGGTGTCCCTCCAGAGACGTACCCATGTGGCAATGGGGAGTTCCTTGGCCTGACCATTTGTTGGAAATCTAAACAAAACAATACGAGCCCTGTACGGTTTTAGTTATAGAACCTGCCATTTAACATGGTAGCTATAATAGGCATATTATAATGGTACGTATGGTGGCTAAGATTAATATTATACCTTCGAAATGTTTTCCACTATGCACTAATAATAGTATCAAAAAGGTTTTGCGTAGTAAGCATGTTTGACTATCATAAGGAGAAATCTACCCCAAGTGTGCGATTGCATTGTGTGTGCGTCGGGAGGCTTTATGGTAGTTTCATTTTCCAAAAAAGTATTGCAGATTGCAAATTTAAATTCTTTTGTTTGTTAGTAAAGATAAAAATGTTTTTGTTTGCTCATACCAGTCCCATGACTGATCCGGAGTTTATTGTTCCTTTCCTAAACTCTGGGTGCCTACAATTTTCCACACGGGCAGTCTAGAGTTGGGTTTTTAAGATGGTAGATATAGATGTCGATTTAGTAGCTTTCGGCTTTCCCTTTTGTATTCTTTGGAGGTCTTGGATATTGGAGTCTTTGGATTCTCATACCAGTCTTGTTGAGCTTGGTGCGACGTGATGGTGGTCCGAGCTATTTCTGGATTGGTGCTTTGGAGTTAGAGTTGTTGTTGCTGTTTGGAGATTTTGGTTCCGCTGCAATATCATATTGTTATTCTGCTATAGCATTGTTATCTTGTATCTCTGATATTGATTCATATTGTATCATTGTTGTATCGAATGTTGTATATCAATGATATTCTTTTCTTTCTTCCGCTGTGTTGTTATACTTAATGTGTTATAAGCTCCGACGAACCAGATTCGATGTTTAGATATGCTCATTTGAATACGAGAGACGTATTCGGTGCCGATTTTCGAAGGTCGAGTCAGGGTCGTCACAGTAGCTTTCGTCGATACGATCCTAACGCAATTTGTTTTGTCCATAATGAGTCTCGCATGAAAAATTTATGGATTAATAATCTTTGAATCTATTAGCTAATTAAATAATTTAAAAAGTTAATTACCTTCTAATTACAATTAGCCGCTCTAATCTCTCTCTCAAAAATCAGGTCGCGCTTCGTACGAAACCCACTACTGCCGACAAAACCCTATGCCTCAGCTTCCACCACAGATTGCCACCGTGACCTCTTCTGGCTGCCACCTTTCCAGTCACGGCACAAACGACGAAGCCACGACACCCAACCCAAAACCCTATGCCGAGCACGAACGGGCCTTGGCTTTGACCACTCCCCTCACGTCACTCTCCCAGGTTGCGACCCTCCTCCCATCACATGCGTGCGACGCGATTCATTCTTTTTTTCCTCTTATTTGTTTGATCGATCGAGATTTTTTTATCCTATCTTCGATCAGATGTTGAAAATGGAAGGAGGGGTATGGGAAAACAAAACAAGGATGGAATGTACGACATGTTGATTGAGGGAAATTATTATAATTCGAAAATATGCTTATCATCCGAATATCTTGAACTCCAAACGAAGCATACCACTTGGCGTTCTTAATGTACTACCCCCATTCCGAACACAGTGGAACTACTCTCGAGGTCTAATTCGGCTGTATGTAGAAAATAGCTTTTCAAAATCCGTTTATTTCAATTACATTTTGAAAATAAATTTTATGCGTTTCGAGCACGTAAGGCCAAACGACAAGTCCAATCGCTATGAAACTTTGTATCATACAATAATTTACTATTACTTATCCGATGAAACTGGTTTCATCGAAATTAGAGATAGTGGCCAAAATGGCTATATTTACTCGTTAATTATAATATAAAATTTCTAATTTCTAATTATTCTCTTTTAAATCCAATTTTAAATGTTGACAATCTTCATTCATATTTAAATAAAATTTAAATCAATTTGCGATACCATTTTCATTCACATTAATTCAAGATTTAATTATTTAAATAATTGCAGTATTAAATTTAAACAATTTTAATTACTCAATAAATCGCTATATTTTGAAATATAAGTTTTTGAACTTATAAAATTTAACTTCTAAAGTGAATTCAAATTATAAAACAACCATTTCCATTTTTTAATAATTCAACATAAATGCCATTACTTGAAATTCAGTATTATTTAATTCTTGCTATTGATTATAAACAAATTCAATATATAAAATTCTTCAATACTTTTTACTACCCAAAATCTTCGAAAATTGTTATTTCAAAATTTTATTTGAGTTCATAATAAATTACTATATTTATAAACCGTTAAAATTTTATTTTTAACCATTTTTGTTCAATAATTGTATTAAATTTAATAATTTAAAATTGCTAAACTATGGGTCGTTACATTCTCCTCCTCTCAAAACTTTTCGTCCTCGAAGAGGGGTTACGTAAAGAATTTAACATTTGATATATTTTATTCAAAATAATTAACTTATAAACATAGAATCTTATTAGAAAACCTTTACTATGCTTCCACTATGCCACTCCGATCGGCTTAGGGAAACTACAATTTAGTTATAAAACAAGCCATAAAATTTTTAAAACCTCAAAATTTTTCTAACATCCGGATTTACGGAAAATTTTGACAGCGTCTCCTTTGCCTGGCTCGATCAAATTATTTTTTACAGTAGAATATATAACACAAATATATACCAAATATATCCAATATACATCTCATCTCATTGATGAGGCATCCCATAGGTAAAAATGTAAAAATGTGGTATGTAATCCGATATGTGTACCTTGTTATTGTTAATACGTGCGAATTTGCTGGTATTAAGTAAGCAAAATCAAAATAAGTCTGCATATACATCTAAACGATCTTCGTATGTACCTATCTCAACTCAAATTAGAATATTAGTCATTTATAAAAGATACAGCAACATATATGAGTCTAATAGAACCATATAACATGTATTATGAATCCAAACCATAAGCACGAGCACAATTACACAACATACAACAATCATATGCAATCAAAACAGTTATAATGAAAATTTACAACAAAAGAAACCATTTAATTATTAATATTCACCCAATTAATATTAATTCATAATATGTGAATTTACATTATCCATTGTCCATATTTAATTTATACACTTCATTTCTTATTAACATCCAATTTTTATTAACATTTAATCAGTTTGATTCAAATTTATTAACATATATTTCATTCACATTCAATTTATTCAATTTAATTTGTTAAATTCCAATATTTTCACTATTTGTTTAACATATTCCATATAAACTTACTTATGAACCATTTTATAAAATTATTCCACTTTAACCTTATTTAGTTAAAATTTTACTTTATTACCACTTAATACTGATATCATTTATAAACCATTTCATAAACCATTTAAGTTCATTATAAACAATTTATAAAATAACTCATGTTTATTATCATTACTTCATATCTTAAGCTCATATTAATTCATTGATTCACTTAATTAGTTCATATCATAAACTTAAATTCATATTAATAATCTTACTTAAGTAAATAATTTTTTATCACTCAAATTCGTATTAATAGTTTCTTTTTCATTACAATCAATTTTATTCAACTTCTCTTAAGTTAACTTCCATTTTTTTAGTTTATCTCATTAATTAATTTCATATTCAATTAGATACCATTAAATTTTATTAAAAATCATTTCATTCTCATTGAATTTATTTACATCCAATTTAACTCAAATTCAGTTACTCACATTAATTTTACTTACACTCATTTATTTTTAGTCAATTCCTTTCACAACTCAGGTAACATTTCATTTGATAATTCAATTTGTATTCATTCTATTAATTCATTTTATAGATTAAGTGGAATTAATTCACTTAACTAATCATCTAGTTAAATTCAAATCCAGCTCAACTCATTTAATCTTTATTAAGTGAAATTCTATTTCATTTAATCGATTACTCATTTTATTTGACTTTATTCAAGTTAATTTTCTTATTATCATTCACATTCATCAATTTTAAAATTTGTTTTTATATTAATATTTCTCAATTTTATAAGTTATATAAATTAATTCACCTAAAATTTCATTTAATTATTTTTATCTAATTCATTTCAAATACAATTCACTTTTATTTAAGTTTCCTTGAGTTAAATTTCATTTTATTTTCTTAATTTTTCTAACTCGATGTATTTAACATTTCTTAAGTTAATTATTTTATTTCATATCTCAAATACAATATTTTCTTTTGTTTGTTTAACCAGGCATATTCAACAATTTTAAATTTTAATTTTACTTTCCTATTTAAATCTATAAGTTATAAACTTATTTTTATGTATACTATTTTCAATTATAAGTTCAAAACTATTTTCATATATTTATCAAATCATAATTAGAATATATTTTCACAATCTAAACTTGTTTTAAGTGGAAATAAATTTCTCTTGGTAGCATTCTCACTTAGAAACTCAAAAATGAATACTGGCGATGTTGTAATCATTCCCAAAATTATTTTCCAATGACTATGTTTGCGCCAAAAATGGTCACAAACCCCAAATACCGTGAAAGCACCAGTGTATGAACACAAATCAGCGATATTCAAGCACAAGTATTAGATCTCAGCAAATAACAAGTAGCAATCCGGAAATAATGAACAGAGACACAAGATTTATAGTGGTTCGGCTATCTCCAGCCGACGTCCACTTCAAAGTTTATCCTTCTATTGATTATCCTTGCTGGTTACAGATGATTACAGCAGTAGCAATGAAAAATTTCGAGTACAATAGTTATATTGAAGTGTAGAAACGAATCCGGCAGAGTCTGGACGTCCAATAACCAAAAGGTCCTTTTTCTGTAGGCTTCAGGAGGCTATTTATAGGCGTAGGAGGCTGAGATCGTGCTAAAACTTCGGGAGACTTCTTCTGGCACGTGAGTGGGCCCATGCGACCGACCCTACCAAGTTTCGACTCGATCTGTGATCGATACGAAATGATTTCATATTCATCAAAAAATGATCCAATCAAGCTGAAACTTGGCAGGAACATTCCTTACCTTGTATGCAAGCTGCTGTGAAAATTTCGTTGCATTTGAATCAGCGGTTTGGGAGATATGATCGATACGAGCTGATGTTCTTCGTGGACTGCAGATTTCGAACCCATGTTTTCGCATCCATCTTCTTCGACATGATTCGAAGCGCGTGCGCATCGATGACGTGGTGCTACTTCCCAGGCCAGATCCTGAATTCGTGCCGAGTTGAAGGTTTCTTCCTTCGAACCATGCATGTCCTTAGCCGCTTTGAATGCTTCTCCTCTTGATTCGCGTTCGCATCCATAATTCGCGTTCATTCGTGCCGATAATTTCGCTTCGCATCTGTATCCAAATGCGCATCGTACCGTTCTTCGTATCGATTTCAGGAGGGTGCTTCGTATCGATCTATCCGATCGATACGAAATAATGTTATGCGAGGCGATCGATACAAAAAACGCACGAAAGGTATGGATACGAAGCTAGATACGAACGAAGCCTTACCTGATGGATACGAGCGAGGCCATACCTGATGGACACGAACTTCGATAGCCTCCCATGGATACGAAAGCGCCAAAGCCCTTCTACTATCGATACGAGAGTATCGATTCGAAACATACCACCTCTTTCCATCCTGACCGATACGAAACCATTGAGTCATGTCCATTATGATCGATACGAACAGTATCGATTCGAAGTCCTTCACCCTGCTCTGCCTTTGATCGATACGAACACTACTGAGTCGAACCAAAACCTGATCGATGCGAGCCCCATCGAGTCGATACGAAGCCGATCGATACGAAACACCAACTACCTGATCGATACGAAACGTATCGATACGAACCATCCCTGCTGATCGATGCGAAATGCATCGATACAATCCATGCCTTGCGCGCCTCAATCCACCATATCTTATGCATACGACCTTCCATCGATCGAAAACTTGAAGCATAGCCTCTCCTAGTCCTTATCATCATCTCCAATCGATTCCGACCCGATTGGAGCTCAACCAAATTTTAACGACATCAATTTACAGCCTTGATTCAATCGATCTCCAATCCCAATATCCATCATTCCTTGCCAATTTGTCGATATTCCAGCCTTGACCAAAAGGTGGGATAACATTTGCCCCCCAAAACATGCCTTGTGATAAGAAGGCGTGTTTTGAATAGTTTCGAATCCGATACCCAAAGTCCTTAGCCAATTCCATGTCCATCCGAACTCGATGACCGAGCTTTTAATCCATCCTTATCCAATAGCTAATAACCGAATCCAAGATCTCTCCGGGTCGATATCCGAATCCATAACCTCTCCAGGTTCTTGTCAAGCGCAATGCACACCTGACAACCATGGTCCAGTGTCCCTGGACGTTGAGCTAACCTCTCCGGGTTCTTTCCAAGTGTAATCCACACTTGACGATCGTGTTCCAGTGTCCCTGGACGTTGAGCTAACCTCACCGGGTTCTTGCCAAGCGTAATCCACACTTGGCGACCGTGGTCCAGTGTCCCTGGACGTTGTACAATGCCATGGCTTAAGTCCTAAGCCGAATCCTGGTCTCTCCGGACCCTTGTTGAGTATAGTCCATACTCAACGACCTGAAAATAACAATTGATGATACATGGCCTAAGTCCTAGGCCGAATCTTGGTCTCTCCAGACCCTTGTTGAGCATAGTCCATACTCAACGACCTAAATGAGTCAATTTACCATGTTCGGGCAAAGTGACTCACCCCTTGCCAGGCATAATCCATATGATAAAAATCAAATCAAAATCCAATCCAAAATCCAAATCAAAACCAGAAAATCAGAAATCCAAACCAGCATCCAAAACCGAAAACAATCATCCAAAGGAAAATCCAAATCAGAAAGGAAGCAAAACCAGGAGTTCAATCCAAACTCCAAAACCAAACAAGAAAAATCAAGTGTCCAATCCAAAACAAAAAACAGATTTCACAAACTATAGCTTCATGGTTTGTCATCATTCAGAGCATGCCTAGGGGCTATCTCTGTCCCCATACATGTGTAAATGACTTTGTCGTTTGCCAGTAGCTTGTTACTTATTTCATACTATCCTGGTCAATTGGTAACCAATCGACCGTCATTCTTGGGCCTTACATCATCACGGTGTGAGGTAGTCGGTGGTTGCTCCTGCTCCACCGCTGCATTCCGTACCCCAACATACTGCCTCAGTTGTCCATTCCTCACATGCTCCTCAATTATGTCCTTTAAATGCCTGCAGCTGTTGGTATCATGTCCGTCCAAATCGTGGAAGAGACAGTGCCTTCCTGATGCCATCTCCCGTTCGGATGGTTCTCTCCTAGCCGGCTTCCGGTAAGGAAGGCAATTCCGTGTTTCCATGTATATCCGCTCCAATGTCTCGTTCAACCCTGTGTATGTGGAAAACTTAGTATCCTTCCATCGCTTTCTAACTTTTCCAGAATCATCGTCCAACTTCCTTTTTCCTTTGTCTTTATCCAAACCATTGTTGGATGGTCCTCCACCCTCAGTTGCATTTACCTCCTTCAACTTTAACTGCACATGCATCCTCTTGTCGAAGGAACCTCTCAACTTCGTGAAAGAATTCCCGGAGATCCAGTGGTGGGTCTCATATTAAAGATACCTTGAAATCCGAAACCTCCCTGACTCCCGACACTGCCGCCATTAAAACCATTGATGGATCCGGCTGATCCACCGAAGCAACTGCCGCATTGAATCGAGTTAGAAAAGCTCTAAGCGATTCATCCGTCCTTTGTTTTACTGACGTTAATGTCATTACGTTCTTCGGTCTCTTAATATGAACCCGAACCTATCCCAAAAACCTGTCCACCAACTCCCTCCAAGTCCTGATAGATCCTTCTTCCAGTTGCCTAAACCACATGCAGCTAAGTCCGTCAGGTACAAAGGAAAGCATCGGGCCATCACTTCCTCTGATGCCCCCAGCACTTCCATGTGTCTGGTGTATCTCATCAAGCGATCAGTTGGGTCTGCCTTGCCATCATATACTTTCATGTTAGGTGACTTAAACTTAGGTGGATTTTGAGCTATCCTTATTTCCCGAGCGAATGGACTCATGTTCGCTCCTTCCAAGTCTCTATTGGTCAAGCCTCCACGCATGGTTTTTCGGACGATCTCCATGAATCCAGTATTGTCCGTCAGGGGTTGTCCCCCATGCCCCCGAGGGAACTCCGACATGTATTCTTCATGTGGCTCATTAGCAGCAACATTGGCCCTAGCCTGTTGAACTCCTTCCAAAGGTCCTCCTGTGTTGGATCTTGCGGGCCTGCCCCCAAGCCCTCGTCGGTCACCTCCTAGCTCTGTACTCCGTTCTCGATTAGGTTCCAAAACCCTAGCTCCTTGTTCCACATCCATAGCTGATATACCCGTTCCTAAGTTCTATGTCCCTGCAACTCTCATCTGCTCAAAGAAAGTCTGCATCATTTCCTGTTGACTTTTTAACAATCTCTCTTGCAAAGAATTTTCCATAGCTTCCATTTCAACGCTGGTTATGTAGACGGAAGCTTGTCCTTCTCCTACTCCAGAGGATGCCTCCTGGCTTCCTCCTTGTTGGCTTCTTTCATCCCTTTGCCTTCTACTGTTTTGTCTAGTCATTTTCTCTAAGTCTGAAATCTTCAAGCTTTTCAAATTCTAACTTCAATCCGATGTAGCGGGTGCTAGTCCTTCTCAGTGAAAGTACCAAAGTGTTTACGCCAAAAATGGTCACAAACCCCAAATACCGTGAAAGCACCAGTGTATGAACACAAATCAGCGATATTCAAGCACAAGTATCAGATCTCAGCAAATAACAAGTAGCAATCCGAAAATAATGAACAGAGACACAAGATTTATAGTGGTTCGGCTATCTCCGGCCTACGCCCACTTCAAAGTTTTATCCTTTTATTGATTATCCTTGCTGGTTACAGATGATTACAGCAACAACAATGAAAAATTTCGAGTACAATAGTTATATTGAAGTGTAGAAATGAATCCGGCAGAGTCTGGACGTCCAATAACCAAAAGGTCCTTTTTCTGTAGGCTTCAGGAGGCTATTTATGGGCATAGGAGGCTAAGATTGAGCTAAAACTTTGAGAGACTTCTTCCGGCAAGTGAGTGAGCCCACGCGACCGACCCCACCAAGTTTCGACTCGATCTGTGATTGATGCGAAATGATTTTTTTCCATCAAAAAATGTTCCAATCGAGTTGAAACTTCGCTGTAACATTCCTTACCTTGTGTGCAAGATGCTGCGAAAATTTTGTTACATTTAGATCAGCGGTTTGGGAGATATGATCGATACGAACTGATGTTCTTCGTGGACTGCAGATTTCAAATCCATGCTTTCGCATCCATCTTCTTCGACTCGATTCGAAGCGCGTGCGCATCGATGACATGGCACTACTCCCCAGGCCAGATCCTGAATTCGTGCCGAGTTGAAGGTTTCTTCCTTCGAACCATGCATGTCCTTAGCCGCTTTGAATGCTTCTCCGCTTGATTCACGCTCGCATCCATAATTTGCGTTCATTCGTGCCGATAATTTTGCTTCGCATCTGTATCCAACTGCGCATCGTACCGTTCCTTGTATCGATTTCAGGAGGGTGTTTCGTATCGATCTATCCGATCGATACGAAATAATATGTGAGGCGATCGATATGAAAAACGCACGAAAGGTATGGATACGAAGCTAGATACGAACGAAGCCTTACCTGATGGATACGAGCGAGTCCTTACCTGATGGACACGAACTTCGATAGCCTCCCATGGATACGAAAGCGCCAAAGTCCTTCTACTATCGATACGAGAGTATCGATTTGAAACATCCCACCTCTTTCCATCCTGACTGAGGCGAAACCATTGAGTCGTGTCCATGAAGATCGATACGAACAGTATCGATTCGAAGTCCTTCACCCTGCTCTGCCTTTGATTGATACGAACACTATCGAGTCGAACCAAAACCTGATCGATGCGAACCCTATCGAGTCGAACTTCTGCCGATCGATACGAAGCCCATCGATACGAAACACCAACTACCTGATCGATACGAAACGTAACGATACGAACTATCCCTGCTGATCGATGCGAAATGCATCGATATGAACCGTGCCTTGTGCGCCTCAATCCATCCATATCTTATGCGTACGACCTCCGATCGATCTGAAACTTGAAGCATAGCCTCTCCTAGTCCTTATCATCATCTCCAATCGATTCCGTCCCGATCGGAGCTCAACCAAATTTTAATGACATCGATTTGCAGCCTTGATTCCAGTCGATCTCCAATCCCAATATCCATCATTCCTTACCAATTTGTTGATATTCCAGCCTTGACCAAAAGGTGGGATAACAGACTAAGTGAGTTAAATTCTTTTATTTTCTTTCAAAAATCTTTTCAAAATATATTTCTTGTCAAACACTTTCAAATATTATTATTATTATTAATTTTGAAGGCTTTGAAACAAATTTTGAAAGCAAAGAGATTTAAATTCTAAAATTCTCAATTTTTAAATCCTTCTATTTATAAGATAGCTTATACAATTCCATTTCTTTATTATGCAAATATTTCATTAATTTACATCTTGTTATTTCAAACAATTCTTATTGTAATTATATTTCAATTTAATTTAATTATCAAATGCTTCATAAAATAAAATTTACAAGTGTTCGTTTTATTTTAGTTCAACCAATAATCGATGATAACTAAATATTATCATCTTCAAACAACAATTTTTAATAATAATCATTTTATATATAGTATAATTTAGGTCAAATTATTTCATTTACCCTATTTTAAAACAATATATTGTCGACTTGCCTCATTTAAGTGTTTAGAAACCCCTATCGATAACATGGCATCCCACGCATCGACTAGATTTCATAAACAACTCAACGGATAAGTAAACACAATATAAAACATTTTATAACACTAACAAGTGTGCGCTCTCATATATATACGCTTAGACAACTCATTCCAGGGTATTACCGCCCTATTTCTAATGAGTCAAAGCCCATAAAGCTAAGGTTATCGCTAAACAAAGCTTTGATACCAACTATGATGACCCATATTTTGGAAGGTTTAAATTGACAATAATCCACACATGTCCAACCCAAACAATCCATAACATAGATAATCAATGGGGTTAATTAAGAAAAATAAGAAAAGAAGAAGAAAACAAATATAGAATCTCACAGCGGAACGATAAAATATAACAATCAAATAAACAGTTCACGAAGCTGTTTATATTATACACTTGATTATAATTTATACACCATTTATTAGAGTTATAAATACATCAGGAATAAATAAAACAATGCAGTAGACAACATGATGTAGGAATAATAATAGTAATGATATACCAAATTTTCGTCTTCATCCTCTACAAAATGATCTTCACTCCACTGAAATACTCAAGGCTGACTCGAGCGTAACGAAAAGATAAAACACTCGAGTTGGGACTAAAATATCCATATGAGAGTTAAATCGATATCATATAAAATGAGTGTAACTGTGTTAGAGATGTTCAAAGGGTTTCCCATCTCCTATTCAGCATACAACGTGCATGCAGTAACTCAAGAGATGTTACAGAATTTTCCATCTCTTAAGAATCCGCCAAAATATTTATATGTAAGAGAATTCGCTACATATACAATGTCTAATCAGTAAAATAAATATTTTTCTTAGTGTTAAGGCTTTACATTAATCCCCCTTAACGCATTTTTAAGCATTGGCGTATAGTTTGCATTTAGCACAACTAGTAGCATGTCGGTAGCTAGTGATGCACCATGATACGACAACAGTAAACCAAAATCATAGGGGTCTTATGTAGGGATTAAAGTATGATAAGGCATATGAAGCAATGCCCAAGGTAGGATGCTACCGATTTCGGTCATAGGGCTGGTGGTAACGCATCATAACCACGACCACCCGCCGCGCCAATCCATCCCATATCGAGTCAAGGGAAGCTATTCCACAATCTAGGTGCACCAATCGAAACCAACAAGAAGAGTAATAATATGGACCACCTCCAAGAAAATCGAAGAACGGGTGTCCGCTATGGTAATTAGCCCACTTGGCCCTGTCAAGCCGTCCTGTTTTAGTCATTTCAAATTGGCACAAGTGTCGGGGTCTATCCATCATCGTTCTCTTTCGTCAAATCCAGCAAACGATGCTAAATCCAACAACTTCGTTCCGGAGTCTCCTCAGCATACATAGTTGTTCAAATGGTTCCCAAATTGATAGAGAGTATGCCAATAAGAGGCCCCGATCTCTTTAACAACCAAACATCGTTTCACTCATTGTTTGGTACTTTTACACCTTGAAACGATTCAAATTTGATATCAAAATATCATATTCACTTCAAAATAACATTTCATTTCGAAATCATCATATTTACACAAAATCCGACGAGTTCACTTGAAAATATCGTTTCATTCAAATTTCCATTTTGAATTTCAACTTAGATTATAACTTCATTTTAACCTCATACGCATTTAAATCCACGATTATTTATAAACGATTCCCACTCCGACTAGTTTGAATTTTAAAAAATAGCTTGAATAGTTTTAAAATAGTTAAATAGTTAACATAAGATAGTTTGAGTATTGAAAATGGTTTATATAGTAAAATAGCAAGGAAAATCAAAATAATTTGAATATTTAAGAAGATAGATTTTTAAACAGTTTATAGCAAAATAATTCATTTGAAAATAGTTTCAAAGTCAAAATGATTCAATTCCCAATCTTCCAATTCAAATCACTTTCAATTTCCATTCAATTTAAATATACTCAATTTTGATATCTAAATTAACTTCGATTCCAATTTTAATTCAAATCAATTTCGATTTCTATTTCAAATTAATTCAATTTCGATTTCAATTCCAATTTATTTCAGTTCAGTTCTAATTTGAATTAATTTCAATTCAATTCTCAATTTTAAACCATTTCGATTTATATAAATTCGAGTTCGATTTCAAAATATCGATTTAAATCACCGAATTCAAATTAAACTTTAATCTTCGAATTTAGATTCAAATCTTAAAATAAATTCCATTCTCGAGTCTAAATTTTATAAATCTAATTATATTACTTTTACTTAGCAGTAATTCAAAGTTCGAATGAAAGTTCAATTGTTTTAATACAAATCAATTTTCGGATTTCAAATCATATTTCGATTATAACTTCAAAATCTCAAATTTAATTTTAAACAATTTCGCTTAAAAAATTAAGATTCCAACATTTTGAGCTCAATTTCGAAAATAACTCAATTTCCATATTCAATTTTTTTCTTCTTTAAATCAAATTCATTTAAATAATTTCAATAAAAATCTAGAAATTATTTATTTTAACCAATCCAGTATCCGTAGATGTTCTATGGCCAAGTGAATCATTTATTTCAATTTAATTCAGGGATGTATATATATATATATATATCATTTCAATCCAAAATAAATGTCATAGATAGATATATCATTTCAACCTATTTCTTAATTTATTCAAAATAATTTGATTTATAGTTTTATATACTGTAGATAATATACAAGACGATAGCAGGATATGCAAAAATAAATAAACATCCATATCATCCAAAATATCAATCAATAGCATCCATCACAATCAACACCCAAATCTGTCAAAGTATCACAACAATTTACTAGTTATCAATAATCGGGAATTTAACTAGCAATTTAATTCCAATTCAAATTTGAACTGTTAATTCAAATTCTTATGTTTTTAATTCATATCAATTTAAATGCCAGTTAAATTTACCAAACAACAATCACTAAATTTAAATCACTTAATGATATAAATTTAACTACCATAAAAATTAATTTAGTCAATTGTGAGTGTATAAAACACTCGCCGTTTATTTGAAACTGAAAATATTTTAGCTTCTAATAATTTCCGAACTACGTCCAAGACGTAGGTGCCATCGTTATGATCCCAGTTAGTCGCCCTAATCTCTCTCTCTTTCTCTCTCAAAAATCAGGTCGCGCTTCATGCGAAACCCACTACTGCCGATCAAAACCCTACGCCGCTGCTACCACCTCAGACCGCCACCGCGACCTCCTCTGGCCACTGCCTTTCCAGTCGCCGCACAAACGACGAAGCCATGACACCCAACCCAAAACCCTATGCCGAGCATGAACACACCTCAGCTTCATCGCTCCCCTCATGCCACTCCCCCAGGTGGTGAACCTCCTTCCATCACACATGCGCGACGTAATTCGTTCTTTTTTCTTTTATTTGTTTGATCGATTGAGATTTTCTTTTTTTATCCAATCTTTGATCGGATTTTGAAATGAGAGGAGGGGTATGGGAAAACAAAAAAGGGGTGGCATGTACGATATGTTAATTGAGGGAAATAATATATTATTATAATTCGGAAATATCTAGGTACATAACGTCTGAAAATCTCGAACTCCAAACAAAGCAGGCCGCCTGGCGTTCCTAATGTTTTACCTCCATTTTGAACACAATGAAACTAATCTCAAGATCTAATTCGATCGTATGCAGAAAATAGCTTTTTAAAATTAATTTATTTTAATTACATTCTAAAAATGAAACCTGTTGAATCACTAGTTTTGATTCATAACAAAGAAATTTAGAAGAAAAAAAGAATGCACGATCAATTACAATAAAAAGAGACAATTAAAGGACTATGGTGGTATCGAGATTTTGAAACTATGTTTTCACTATTTAATACTTGTGTTTGAATCTTAGACCTTAAGTAGTCCGCACTTCATCGTTCTCATTTTTTTTTAAAACAGAGCTACCACCGCAAATACACTATAACCAGTTGACTGGCTATAAACAACCAGTCGATTGATTAGTGTACATGGACGAATGAGCACTGCTTTTATTTTTTTAAATTGTTGAATGTTCAGTCGACTAATCCAAATCAACCAGTCGACTGACCTGAACCCAACTGTCATATTTTGAAAAGACATTTCCATTCTGCAAATGGTTACAATCCTTCTCTGAACGGGAATGGTTGCTTCTTTTGATCAGAACTCTTCACCAATGGCAGCAATCCTTTGTCTATTATAAATATATGTTCCCAAACATTTCATACTCATCAAAAATCTTTCTAACTATCCTATATTCTTCTTGTGCTCTCATACTCGCATTCAAACAGCATACAAGCATTGTAATGCTTTATATCTCCAAATTAACTTTCATAATCTTCGATTCTTAGCAACACGTTTTTTTCATATCTTCACATACACTTCATACACTTGAGGATTTGACTATAGGAGGTTTTCACTATTAGAGACAAATCTGTGTTTTCAAGAACACACAGTGTCAGATATTCTTTTGTATTAGTGAAGTCATCTTCTGCTGCTGAGGCAAAAATTCTGTTCTGCTGCTCATGTGTCTGTTTTTCTACTCAGGCTGTGTATACCTATTCGTCCGGGTTAAGCGAGGGTATTGTTGTTAGTTAAATTCCAGAAGGTAGTGCGAGACTAGACGTAGAACTGGAAGTTCGAACTAGTATAAAAAGCTCTGGTGTGCTCGTTTATTATTTCATTTACTTTACTACTTCTGTTATCTAGTTTATTATTTCGCACTATTCCATATTACACGGTCCTATACACTTTCATTTGGTATCAAAGCAAGGCTTCATCTAACCGTAACATAGTTATTTGATTTTTTTGCTAATATGGATAGTAACACTAGCACTAGCACTATAAGCACTAAAACCAGTTTTGTAGAAGGTCAATCCACTACACAACCTCCATTTTTCAATGGTTTGAACTATAATCATTAGGCTACTCGTATGAGAATCTATATGAAGTCTAATTGTTTTGAATTATGGAATATCGCACAAAATGAATACACTCTTCCTACAGGAGAACACTCCACATGGACAAACACACAAAAACTAGATGCTTCTGCCAATGCTCGAGCTATGAACATGTTATTTTGTGCACTAGATAGAGATGAATTTAATTGAGTTAGCATGTATCAAACTGCTTATGAAATATGGTGAACAGTTAAAAGTACACACGAAGGAACTAGCAAAATCAAACAAAGCAAAATCACCATGCTTAAAAATTAGTTTCAAAACTTTAGAATAAAGCAAGATGATCCATCAATGATATGTACTCCAGATTTCAAGATATTTATTATTCACTATTAGGATTAGGAGAAAAGTTCACCGATTTTGATATTGTGTCGAAAATCCTAAACTCTTTAACTGGTGAATATGAAAGAAAATTCTTGGCTATTGAAGAAGCTAATGACCTTTCTACCATAAAACCAGAAGAGTTAATAAGAAATCTGATGTCTTATGAAGTGAATTTGCAGACAAAACGAGTACAAGCACAGGACAAAAAGAACACAGCTTTCCATGTCGAAGAAGAAGAGGATGAAGATTCAGATAAAGAAGATCTAGCATTCATTGCCAAAAATTTCAAAAGTTCTTGAAATTCTGGAAAAACAACAGAAACAATGGAAAAAGGAACTTACCGAGAAAACCATCATCTTCAGTACTAGAATGCTTTAATTGCCATAAGACGGTCATATCCAGAAAGACTGTCCAGAGCTAAAGAAAAGGTATTTCAACAAGGGCAGAAAAGATAAGAAAAAGAAAGCATTTTTGGTGACATGCGATGATTCAGATTCCTCTTCATCAGAAAGTGGCAGTGACAGTAAAAATGAGCAAGCTAATGTTTGCTTCATGGCTACTGAAAACGAGGTTAGTGATTTACCTTTGATGATATGATAGAGATAAATTCTGAACTAATTGACACTCTTAAAAATCTCAAAAGAAATATAAGGAAACATGTGAACATTAGAACAAAGAAGAATTCGAAAGAGATATGCTTAAAGACGAAAAGAAAATACTAGAGGAAGAACTTGAAAAATTACACGAATCATTCTCTAATATTAATTCTCAACTCACTCTATTTAGTCAAGAAATTGGAACTCAAAAAGAGAAGAATGATGCTCTTGTTTCTGAAAATCATGAATTGAAGACAAAAGTAAAATTGATAGATTAGATAATACTGGTCTCAAAACTAAGTTAGAAAGCATCATCAAAAATGTCTCAAACTTTAACAAAGGAAGAGAGACTCTATCTAAAATTATTGATAGCTCCTAATTTGTTTCAAGCAGGAAAGGATTAGGATATGCTAAGAAATCAAAAGTTCCACCTAAAATGGAAATTAGGAGAAATATTAAGCCTACTACAAAACAGTCAAAATGGAATACTTACCTAAAAACATAAAAATTTGGGCTCCTAAAACAAACAACAGTTTGATTAGGAAGAAATATATTAACACCTCTTTGGAGACATTTCACAAGAATAAATATTATATTTTCAAAAGGAATACTGAACCCATTTGGATTTGATTTCCTAAGATCTAACTCTTAAGACCCTAACAAAAAATGGGTACTGATATAATTCCTTATTTTTGCAGGTCCCACTTAAAAATAAGGGAAAATGGATACTCGACAGTGGTTGCTCAAAACATATGACAGGAGACAATGATATGCTATCAAACATTACTTACTGAGATGGAGGCTCCGTCACATTTGGAGACAATTCCAAAGGCTATATCATCGGCAAAGGCGATGTGAGCAATAACGGTATTTCAAATTTACTTCTTATTTCAAATGTTTTACTAGTCAAAAATTTGAAACATAATTTACTCAGTATCAGCCATTTATGTGACAAAGGATTCAAAATCACATTTTCTGAAAATAAATGTGTTATTTTTGATCAAAATCTTATATTTGAAGGAAATAGAGACAGAAATATCTATATTCTGAATATTAAAATAAACCATAATTCAGATATGTGTTTAATAGCCAAAGAAAATCATCCTTGGTTATGGAAAAAACGATTCGGTCACACTAACTTCCAAGCTATAAATAAGCTTTCTAAAAATGATTTAGTAAAAGGACTACCAAAATGAATTTTAAAGTTGACCATATTTGCGATGCATGTCAGTTAGGAAAGTTAACTAAGTCATCTTTTAAATCTAAAAAGGTTATTTCAACCTTACAACCACTTGATATACTGCATATGGATTTATTTGGACCAACACAAGTACAATCCATTAATCATAGTAGATATATGTTTGCAATTGTCGATGATTTTTCTAGATATATTTGGACTATTTGTATGAAAAATAAAAGTGATGCTTTTGATAATTTCAAAATTTTTATCAAAAGAATTCAAAATTTCAAGGGATTGAAAGTCAAAAACATCAAGAGTGATCATGAGGGTGAATTCGAAAACGAAGCCTTCGAACATTTTCGTAAGATGAAGGGAATATTCCATAATTTTTCATTTCCTAGAACTCCACAACAAAATAGAGTTGTAGAATGCAAAACTAGAACCTTACAAGAATGTGTAAGGACTGTGTTAAATGGAAGTACGTTAACAAAACATTTCTGGGCTGAAGCAATTGCAACAGCCTGTTATGTTTTGAATCATGTTTCTATTTGACCACTAACTAAGAATACTCCTTATGAACTTTTTAATGGTCGAAAACTAAATATTTCTTATGTCAGAGTTTTCGGTTCAAAATGTTTCATTTTAAACACAAAGGATAAGCTTGGCAAATTCGATCCAAAATCCGATGAAGGAATCTTTGTAGGATATTTGGACCGAAGCAAAGCTTATCGAATTTTTAATAAAAGAACCAATATCATCGAAGAAACACTTCATGTATCCTTCGATGAAAATTTTAATCAAATGCCAAGTATAAGAGATGATGAAGAATCCCTAATAATATCACAAATACGGAAATTTCAAAATTTGAAAATAATGAAAACATTGTTCACAATAATAATGAATTAAGATCTCCACCTAGATTATTAAGGGATCATCGTCCCATTAATGTCATTGGAGAACTCAATTCATCTATTAGAACAAGAATTCAATTGAATAAAATGGGCCATGTAGCTTTCCTTTCTCATATTAAACCTACAAATATTAAAGAAGCATCCACCGATGAAAATTGGGTAATCGCTATGCAGGAAGAGCTAAACCAATTCGAAAGAAATGATGTTTGGTATTTAGTTTCGAGGCCTAATGATCAATCAGTTAATGGTACAAAGTGGGTCTTCAAAAATAAAGCAGGTGAAGAAGGAAATATTACAAGAAATAAAGCTAGATTAGTTACTCAGGGATATAATCAAGAAGAAGGGATTGACTACGAAGAAATGTTTTCTCCAGTCGCTAGACTAGAAGCAATATAAATATTACTGGCCTATGCATGTTTTAATAACTTTAAATTATATCAGGTGGATGTTAAAAGTACTTTTCTAAATGGCTTTATAAAGGAAAATGTTTATGCTGAACAACCTCCTTTGTTCATACACGAACAATTTCCAGACCACGTCTATAAGCTTAAAAAGGCCTTATACGGTTTAAAACAAGCACCTCGTGCTTGGTACGATCGACTTAAAAGGTTTTAAAAGATTCTGGTTTCGAAATTGGGAAGGCTGATCAAACTCTTTTTATTAAAAGAAACAAGCAAGATATTTTAATTGTTCAAATTTATGTTGGTTATATCATTTTTGGGTCCATAAATGAAAAATTATGTCAAGAATTTTCTACAATAATGACCAAAGAATTTGAGATGTCAAATATGGGTGAATTAAATTATTTTCTTTTATTACAAATAAAATAATTCGAAAATGGTATTTTTATAAATCAAGAAAAATATTGTAACAATCTAATTAAACGCTTTGGTATGGAAAATACTTCTACCAAACCAACTCCTATGAATACAACTATACAACTTGATAAAGTAGAAAGTGGCTAAAGTGTTGACCAAAAATTATATCAAAGTATAATTGGATCGTTACTATATTTAATAGCTAGTAGACCTAACATAATGATGAGTGTTTGTCTGTGTGCGCGATTTCAAGCAGATCCCAAAGAATCACATTTGTGAGCAGTGAAATGCATATTACCGTTTCTTAATAAAACCAAGGACTTTGGACTATTCTATCCAAAGGAATGTCCTTTTCAATTAGTGTCATATAGTGACGCTGATTTTGGAGGAAGCTGGACAGATAGAAAGAGTACAAGTGGGACTTGTCAGTTAATTGGATGGTCTCTTATACCTTGGTTTAGTAAGAAACAAAACAGTGTTTCTCTATCGACATGTGAAGCAGAATACATTACTACAGCTTTGGCATGTGCTCAAGTTATCTATATGCAACAAACACTTCAAGATTTTGGTTTTAACTTATCCAAATCAACTATTTATTATGATAATTCTAGTGCTATAAGTTTATCTAAAATCCTGTCAACCACTCATAGACAAAACATATTGACATTCGTCATCATTTTCTTCGTGATAATATTGAAAAGGATTTGATAAATCTAGAATTTGTTTCCTCTGACAAACAATTGGCAAATTTCTTTACAAAACCTTTAAATGAAAATACTTTCATCAAATTAAGACAAGAACTTGGAATCGTCTCTTTTAAAGATTTATAAATTTTCATGAAATTTTTTTATATGCATTTTTTATGTGCAAAATTTATAGCACAATTTAGTAAAATATTGAAATGCAAAAGAAAGTTTTCATGCAAAAATTTTGGCCAAAAAAATAATTTTTTTTGGTTTTCATGACACTAGAAGTGTTAGTCCATGAGATGATGGTTTTGATGACAACAACCTTAGAATAGGATTATAAAATATAAATACTAACATTATAATTTAGAAATATATATATATATATATATATATGCAGGATTTAACCATGTAGGTACTAAGAATGAAGACTGTACAGTATAGAGATTCAAGATATCAAGACTGAAGACTCATGAGTATCAAGAATATCAAGAGTTAAAGTAATCTATTTTTTAATTAATTACAATTTTTGTTAAAACTCCTAAAATAGCATTGGCGTATTAAAATCCAATTTATTCATGGAATGGAATCCACTTCGAGCCCGTTAAAGGGATGGAACCCTAAGTAGGATGGAACCTATGAAAAATCTAGTGGAACATTGTTTTGTATCTGCTAACTTTTTATTCAAATGATTTTACAAAATTATCTTGTTTTCAAAATGATGTCAAAACCTTCCTTTTAAAAAGAATCAAAAACATCTATCCTGATTTTAAATACTTTTAGCATCAAAATAATCTTTACTTTCATAATCAAATTATCCTTTGTTTTAAAACTATCTCTAATAATAAGATATTTAACTTTTAATATTTGTATTTAGATTTAAATATAAAATTATAGTAAAATTATATATATATATATATAATTCTCTATATTTACTTATGTATTTTAACTATACTCAAGTAATTTAAAAAGTTTAAAATAGTTTTTAATATAAGATAAAAGTTATTTTCAAAGAAAAACAAACCACCAAAAATTCCTTTAGGATGTCGACATTCTCAATATACCCAAGTCGACATAGTGTCAGTTAATTTCAAAATTTAAATTTCAAAAGATGTGTTTATCCATCATATCTGTTCACGAATGGACATAGCTATTGTTCTTCTATAAATAGGGGCTGTTTTCAACGAATTTTCAATCATAATTTTCTGGTTCTCATTTCTCTTCTTCTTCTTCCACATTTCTTTATACATATTCCTACCATTACTCTGCCGAAATCAACATTGAATCTAATTAGATTATCTTTGGTTTGATTCTCTATCATATCTCTACAAGATCCTTAGTGTTATTCAGAGTTATAGGCTTCTTTGTAATCAATTAAACGAGAAAAGATGTGATTGTGGCCTTGAAAATCAATCAAGCGAGAAAAAGTGTGATTGTAGCCTTTGAAATCAATTGGATGAACTTGTTGCCCATGAAATCAAGTATCTCTACCCAAAAGATTGTGAATCTGGAGGGTGTATCTCATTGCCTTGAAATCGAGGGTGTAATTGTACAATTTATTTTGAAAGGAAATCTGTACTTATGTACAGGACTGAACGTAGGGCAACTCCAAACCAGTATAAATCCAGTGTGTTCTTTCCTTTACTGCTTTTACTTTATTTCTGCATCTGTGTTTGATTCTGTGATCATATCTGTGTCTGAATATTGCATACATTTGTGTTCAAATCAACAAAAACTCAAAAAGATTTAATAGTTCCTTAAAACACTATTCACCCCCTCTAGTGTTTATCCTAGCCTTAAGATCCGTAATCTGCATTTCTCACATTTGGTATTGGAGCAAGGTTTTCAAAAGTTTCATAACCTGAATTTTGAAAAAGTTTTCAAAATTGCTACCAACACTGGTACTGTTATTAACACTTGTATTCCTGTCACTAGTTCATTTGTAGAAGGTTAGTCTACTCTCAGACCACTATTTTTTAATGGTAGTAACTATGCATATTGGGCATGTAGGATGAAAATATATTTACAATCTATATGATTAGACACCTGGAATATCACACAAACTGAATATTCTGAACCACAACTGATTTTGCATAGTGGACCGTGAGCAAAAGACTGTTGCACAAAATAATTCTAAAGCAATGAATATTCTGTTTTGTTCACTTGATAGAAATGAATTTAATAGAGTGTCAGTTTGTAAGTCTGCATATAAAATCTGAAAAACTTTGCAAGTTACTCACGAAGGAACAAGCAAAGTTAAACAGACCAAAATTTCCTTGCTCACAAATCAGTTTCAATTATTTAAAATGAATTCTAATGAGTCTATTTCCGTTACTTATAGTAGATTTCAGAATATTGTGCATTCTCTAATATCCTTGGGAAAGGAATTTGAAGATCAAGTCAGAATTTTTTTAAATTCCCTTACTCCAGAATGAGATCAAAAGACACTTGCGATCGAAGAGGTAAATGATATCAGTACCTTAAAGATAGAAGAACTAATTGGAAATCTAATGTCGTTTGAAGTCCAAATGATCGGGAGAAGAGAAAGCAAAGCATCTGAAAAGAAATCAATGGCATTTAGTGCATTGACTGATGGATCAGACTCAAACAGCGATAATGATGAAGAGATAACCTTCATGACCAAGAATTTTTAGAAATTTCTGAAATACAGAAAGATGAATAATCTCAAGAGAAACAACTATAAGAACTCTGTAAATCAGAATGTAGTGCCAAACAGTGTCAAATGTTTCAACTGGGATGAACCAGGCCATATCAAAAGAGACTGTCCGTATCCACTGAGGCAAAATCCTCCTATAGACAATGATTCATTAAAGAAATGGAAGCGTGCATTTACTACTACTCTAGATGACTCAACCTCAAGCGATGATGATCAGAAGACAGATAATTCAAATTTGTGTTTCACGGCAGTTCACGACTCGGACGAATTCAGAGAAACGGACTCAGAAAATGGTACACATTTACAATACAATTGATTGAAATTGCATGCTTAGAAATAGATGCTTGATTGATTGATTTTGAATTGGTGTGTTATTTGAATTTTAAATTTTTTACTATTATTTTATTATTATTTTTATTATTATTTTATTGGTATAATAATATATTATGGAATATACTGTAATTCTAATAATATTCTAGATATATATAGACATTAAAAATAATAAGTATATATATATATATATATATATATATATATTAGAGTACTTAGGAAAAATAAATCATAGAAATTCACAAGCACATGTCGACATGGTCTCTACCATGATGTCGACATGGGAGCAGAATTTGAAATTCAAAATTTGAATTCAAATGGTTGAATTTCCCTCCACCTTTTCACTTCATTCAATTCTCTGAAAAGGCATCTTTTGACCAAAGAACCTTTGAGAATCTATTTATTCACTATCTTTTATCACATCTTTTAACTCTCATTTTCAAATTCAAACTCTCTCTTCAAAACTTCAAACTCTCTACTCTCTACTCTAATGGCTTCTTCAAGCAAACCCTCCACCATGAGAATTTCCAGAAAGATAAAAGAGCAACTCTTCAATGATCCGGAGGCTATAAAAGCATACATCAATTATGCTAACTATGCAAAAGTCCATCCTGGAAAGTTTGCTATTTTTCAAGATTTCTCTTCTTATGAAATTGATTCTCTTTTTGCAAACAATCAAATTCTTAGTCTTGTTGATGCTTCTCAAATTTGTTTTTGTTTGTTATCCAATTCTTGTTAAAAATTTCTATACAAATTTAAACCGTGGATTTATATTAGAAATGAAGATGAAATTTGGAGTAGTGTCAAAGGCACTAGAATTGTTTTGAATTGTGATCTTTTGGGTACCATTCTCAATTGCAAGAGTACGAGAATGGATCTTTCTAATTTTAAAATCGATGAAAATGATCGTGAGACATTTCATCACATTTTCGAAGGAAATGATAATTTTGAATTCAAAAATCGAAACTTTCGACCAAAAGCTAGAATTATCAATCTTCTTTTACAACATACTTTGACCCCAAGATCGGGAAATTTAAACAATCCTACTTCAAAAGTTTGCAAAGCACTTTTTGCTATTTTTGAAAATTATGATATTAATTGGGCGCAAGTTATTTTGGATGAACTTCGTCCCAAAAATCATGAAATGGGTGAGAATACTTTGTATCATGGAATTTATCTCACTCGGATTTTTAACTATTTTGGAGTGGATTTCAAAGGAGAAGAATTTGTATCTAGAATAGTTTCAATCATTCCAACATTTCGCTTATGAAAATTCCATTTGTTTTTCAACCTTATGAGACTCTTGCTGAAAAGGAAGAGCGTTTGGCTCATGAGGAGATGGAAGAAGAGGAAGAGGAAGAAGAACAAGGGGGTGAAATGGAAATTGAAGAAGAAGAAGAAGAAGGTGAAACTTCTTTGGAAAGCATCGACTATCCTCCTAATCCATCCAACAATACCCTTCTCAAAAACCAAAAGACCATTGTTGAGAATCAACGGATTCATAAACGATTCGTTAGTATAAGAAGTTGGACAAAATTTTGTTTAAGATGAACAAGTTTATTTTCAAAGTTAGCAAGAACCTTGGATTATCTTCATAGTCATCATCCTCTAGCTAGTTCTAACTTTTCGTATATCATTGTATTAGTTTTAGTTTATTTTGATTTGAATGTTCGTGTAGTTCTTTGTGTTTAATCATTGTATCGTGTTATCATGAAATGAAATTGAATTTCTTTTCTATTATTTAGCTTATCTTATCTCCAGAATAAATGTTAATATATTATATAAATATATATATACACACGATTATTCACAAAATCAAAATAAGTGATCAAAACTCGCTGGACCATGTTGACATCCCCCTATGACCATGAAGACATGTACTGGTCAGAAGTGACATTTCATGTTGAATTTGAAATTTGAATAACTACCTTATGTCTATTCATTTTAAACGAATTTCTACACTTATAAATACCTATTTCTTCCAGAATTCATCACTCAATATTATTTCTTATCCACTTTGTCTCTCATTCTTCTCACAAACTCGAATATGGCCAATTCGATTCATAATTTATCCGAGAATCTTGAAGAAACTCTTAATTCTTTCAAGAATATTCTTTCGTTCATTCTTCGTAACCAGCGATAGTTAGAATTGAGTCAAATGCAGATGATTAAAGAGCAAGAAAGGTATTTTGATGCAATACGATGGACGATTTCCTCCTTGCACAAGGATGATAACGAAGCATATCCTCCAGTCTCTCTCGCTAATGATAATGAAAATTGGGATGCCATTAAAGCAGACCCTATATTTGGAGAAGAAGGATGGATGGAAGTTCCTTGTTATGTTTGATTTGATTTGGTTTGTTTGATTTGAATTACTTGATTTGATTTGGATTGATATTTGGTGTGAAAAACATGTATAAATATGCATTAATATTTATATGATCTTTAATTAATTATCATGTCTATCAGTATAATTATCTCTTAATCTATTATATACTCTGTTTGTATAGTTCATTAATGCATGTACTTTAGTCCAAGAATGAGGGGGAGTTATATAGTTTGGAGATTATATAGTTTGGAGTTAGTTTTTGTTGATGACAAAGGAGGAGAAAAATAAAGTAGGATAATTAGGCATAGATTAAGGGAGAGTTATTTGGATAGAAGTAATATTTTATAAACAAAGGTTGTCATCATCAAAAAGGGAGAGATTGTTAGTCCATGAGATGATGATTTTGATGACAACAACCTTAGAATAGGATTATAAAATATAAATACTAACATTATAGTTTAGAAATATATGTGTGTGTGTGTGTGTGTGTGTAGGATTTAACCATGCAGGTACCAAGAATGAAGACTGTACGGTACATACATTCAAGATATCAAGATTGAAGACTCATAAGTATCAAGAATATCAATAGTTTAAGATTTCAAGTAATTTATTTTTTAATTAATTAGGAATTTTGTTAAAACTCCTAGAAAATCACTGGCATCTTAAAATCCAATTTATTCGTGGAATGGAATCCACTTCGAGCCCGTTAAAGGGATGGAACCCTAAGTAGGATGGAACCTACGAAAAATCTAGTGGAACATTATTTTGTATCCGCTAACTTTTTATTCAAATGATTTTACAAAATTATCTTATTTTCAAAGTGATTTCAAAACCTTCCTTTTAAAAAGAATCAAAAACATCTATCCTGATTTTAAATACTTTTATCCTCAAAATAATTTTTATTTTCAAAATCAAATTATCCTTTGTTTTAAAACTATCTATAATAATAATATATTTAACTTTTAATATTTATATTTAGATTTAAATATGGAATTATAGTAAAAGTGTATATATATATATTGTTCACTATATTTACTGTTTGCGTAAAAAATGGTCGCAAACACCCAAAGTCGTATGAGTTGGTTGATTTTATGTTGTATTTAGTGATTTGGGTGATTTATGCAAATATATAAAAAGCAGGGACTAAACTGTAAAAGACACACAGATTTATAGTGGTTCGGCCAGAACGTGCCTACGTCCACTTTATATGTTATTCTCCTTTTTTCTTTAGATTACAAGTACAAAGCTGTGATTGCAAGTATCTAAAGTTGTTTGAGAGTTCCTTCCAGGCTTGAGCTCTCAAAACTTCCCCCCATTGTTGTACCCCTGCCCCTCTATTTATAGAGTGAGGCTGGGGGCAGGGGTCTTGGATGTTTATAGCTGGTGGGCCTGGGCTGATGCAATCTGGACTGGTAACTTTCTGGTTCGACGGGTGAAGCTTTGGTTCGGCCATGCTTGGAGAAGGTTGGATCGGTGGAAGGAGAGTGTCGGTCTGGTGGTAGGTTGAATGGTGGTCCGGTGGTCACCCGGTTCGGTTGTTTGGTGGAGGATGGTTGATCCGGTGAGGCTATACTCGGCATTTTGGTCCGGCATTGGTTGCGTGGTGTTGGACCGGATGGACGCTATGCCGAATGAGCTTGTATATTAGGAGTGCCGAATGACCTTAGGCATGGATTGCCGAATGAGTCATATATTAGGAGTGCCGAATGACCTTAGGCATGGATTGCCGAATGAGTCCGTATGCTTGCATAGCCGAATGAATATGAGAGTATAAGGCCGAATGGACTTTGTATTCGGATCTTGAGTGAAACTCTGGACTTAGGTACGCTTGCTGGTTGCTTCTTCTTAGCTCGATCGTGGTGGAGACGCGCTCAACATTGATATTCCAGTTTTGTCCAAAAAATGGGATAACACTTTGCCCCCCAAAATATGCCTTGCGGTAGGAAGGCGTGTTTTGTAATGCCATGAGCTGGATGTTCGTATCCTGTTGACAACCTGTAAAGAGCTTGATATTTTATATGGCCCCAAATGACGACCGTTCGGGATCGAGCTATTTGGGATGAAGCGCGGCCGTTCATGGTCAAGCGCCTAACTTCAAATGACGATCGTTCGTGATCAAGTCATTTGAGGTGAAGTGCGACCGTGCGGGGTCAAGCGCATAAATCCGTGCGTCGATCGTTCGGGATCGAGTCATCTGCAGTGAAATGTGACCGTTCAAGGTCAAGCGCTTTACTTCAAATGACGACCGTTCGGGATCGAATCATTCGAGGTAAAGTGCGACAGTGCGCGGTCGAGTGGGGACCGTTCAAGGTCAAGCGCTTAACTTCAAATGACGATCGTTCGTGATCGAGTCATTCGAGGTAAAGTGCGACAGTGCGCGGTCAAGTGGTGGTCCTCAAATGACGACCGTACGCGATCAAGCCATTTGAGGTAAGGCGTAACAATCAGTGATCAGGTGGCGGTCCTCAAATGACGACCGTTCGCGATCGAGCCATTTGAGGTAAGGTGTAACAGTCAGTGATCAGGTGGCGGATCTCAAATGACGACCGTTCGCGATCGAGCCATTTGAGGTAAAGTGAGTTGTGCCGTTCGAGGCGAGTCGTGCCGTTCGAGGCGAGTTTGTGACCATTCGCGGTCGGGTGCCGTTCGAGGCGAGTTGTGACTGTTCGAAGTCGGGTGCCGTTCGAGGCGAGTTGTGACTGTTCGAAGTCGAGTGCCATTCGAGGCGAATTGTGACTGTTCGAAGTCGGGTGTCGTTCGAGGCGAATGAGTGTGCCCGGGGGGGACTTAATATTATCAGTGTTGGAGTCATTGTTTGGGGGAATTTTTCGAATCAAAGACTTCGGCAGTTCGTTGCCATGCAATAGGTGCTCGTGGATCGTTCGCGATCCAACGGGCATACAAGTAAATTTTTTTTTTATAGAATTGTAAATGTTAAAGCAATAGTACCTTACAGCAGAAATGTCCAAACAGGAAGAATTCAAATGTTCAAATCGAAACAAAAGCAAAGCAAGGATGTCAAAGTGTAAGTTCCCACTCCGAAGCAGTCAATGATCATTCAGAGCATGCCTGGAGATCGTTCGCGATCTCGTACATGTGTAAACGATTTAATTGCGTTAGTGGAAGCTTACGACCTGTTCATCGTTATTTTAATCAAGCAATCAAGGGATAATCAGATAGTGCCCCGATCTAGGGTCACCTCTAGCCGAGGTAGACGGTGGTCGCTCTGGCTCCACTGCTGGAGTTCGCCTCCTCACATACTGAAGGAGCATACCGTTCCTGATATGCCCTTCCACCTCGTCCTTCAAATGCCTACAATCATTAGTGTTATGACCATTCAATTCATGAAATATACAAAACTTATCTGATTTTCTTTCGTCAGAGGTTGGATCCCTTCGCATTGGTCTACGGTACGGAACCTGCCCCTTGGTATCCTGATAAATCCGTTCCAAACTCTCATTCAGCTCTGAATAGGTGGTGAATCGTGGCTCTCTTCGTAGCCACTTTGTCCTGTCATCATTATCCTCAGCCTTTCTTTTTCCTTTGCTAGTCTCCGCACCCTTTCCAGGTGGGTTTCCGCTCTTGATTGCGTAAACGTCATCTTCTTCCTCTCTTTCTGCACTAGCATCTTCCAAACGCAGAAATTTTGCAGCCTCATGATAGAACTCTCCCAGATTCATAGGCGGGTCCTTGGTTAATGAATTCTTGAACTCTGTATTACCAGCTATTCCAGATACAGCTGCCATCATGACCATAGATGGATCTGGTCGATCCACTGATGCTGCCGCCGCATTAAATCGCGTTAGAAAGCTCCTCAAAGTCTCTCCAGTTTTCTGTTTCAAGGTTGCCAAAGTCATCACATTCTTGGGTCTCGCAATATGAACCCTGAATTTCCTCATGAATCTCTCAGTTAAATCTGCCCATGTTCCTATGGAGCCGCTCTCCAGTTGCCTAAACCATAACGCTGCAATCTCCGTCAAATACAGTGGAAAGCACCGGGCCATAACCTCCTCTGATGCCACCAGCACTTCCATATGTCTCATATACTTCGTTAGGTGAACCGTGGGGTCCGTTTTTCCGTTTTACATGTCCAATGATGGTAGCTTGAATTCTGGTGGGTTCCTAGCCATCCTAATCGCAGAAGAAAAAGGACTCCTGTTTACATCTTCCAAGTCTCTGTTTACTAAACCGCCTCTCATAGCTCTTCTAACCATCTCTGCTAATCTGTCATTGTCTCCAAGCTGTAGTTCTCGTTCACTGTCTTCGACCTGCCCCCCAAGTCCGCGGGAGTTTTCATGTGTATGCCTCCCTAGCTGAACGTTCATTCCTCTATTGCTACCAGGTGGTTCGGATGCCCCCATCTCACTTCCCGGGGTCGGATCAACATGCTCTGCGTGAGTGCCCCCTAGCTCTGATGCTGCGCCAGATGGTCCTGCCCCCGTTCTGAACCCCAGTTGCTCCTTGGATTTGTGCTCCAATTTGCCCAATTTGTTGAAGTAAGTTCTGGATCATCTCTTCCTGTCTTCTCATCATGGCCTCCATCTCATCCCTAGTGATGAAGATTGACGCTTGATTCCCTCCTGAGGAAGCCTCTTGACTTCCTTGGTGTTCACTTCTCTCTGGCCTTTGCCTTCTACTTGTTTGTCTCGTCATAACTCTTAGATCTGAACTCTTAGATTTTCAAATTCAACTTCTATCCGATGTAGCGGGAGCTTGTTCTTCTCAGTGAAAGCACCAAAATGTTTGCGTAAAAAATGGTCGCAAACACCCAAAGTCGTATGAGTTGGTTGATTTTATGTTGTATTTAGTGATTTGGGTGATTTATGCAAATATATAAAAAGCAGGGACTAAACTGTAAAAGACACACAGATTTATAGTGGTTCGGCCAGAACGTGCCTACGTCCACTTTATATGTTATTCTCCTTTTTTCTTTAGATTACAAGTACAAAGCTGTGATTGCAAGTATCTAAAGTTGTTTGAGAGTTCCTTCCAGGCTTGAGCTCTCAAAACTTCCCCCCATTGTTGTACCCCTGCCCCTCTATTTATAGAGTGAGGCTGGGGGCAGGGGTCTTGGATGTTTATAGCTGGTGGGCCTGGGCTGATGCAATCTGGACTGGTAACTTTCTGGTTCGACGGGTGAAGCTTTGGTTCGGCCATGCTTGGAGAAGGTTGGATCGGTGGAAGGAGAGTGTCGGTCCGGTGGTAGGTTGAATGGTGGTCCGGTGGTCACCTGGTTCGGTTGTTTGGTGGAGGATGGTTGATCCGGTGAGGCTATACTCGGCATTTTGGTCCGGCATTGGTTGCGTGGTGTTGGACCGGATGGACGCTATGCCGAATGAGCTTGTATATTAGGAGTGCCGAATGACCTTAGGCATGGATTGCCGAATGAGTCATATATTAGGAGTGCCGAATGACCTTAGGCATGGATTGCCGAATGAGTCCGTATGCTTGCATAGCCGAATGAATATGAGAGTATAAGGCCGAATGGACTTTGTATTCGGATCTTGAGTGGAACTCTGGACTTAGGTACGCTTGCTGGTTGCTTCTTCTTAGCTCGATCGTGGTGGAGACGCGCTCAACATTGATATTCCAGTTTTGTCCAAAAAATGGGATAACATTTACTTATGTATTTTAACTATAGTCAAGTATATTTATGAAGTTTAAAATAGTTTTTAATATAAGTTAAAAATTATTTTCAAAGAAAAACAAACCACCAAAAATTCCTTTCGGATGTCGACATGCTCAATATGCCCATGTCGACATAATGTCAGTTAATTTCAAAATTTAAATTTCAAAAGAAGTGTCTATTCGTCATATCTCTTCATGAATGAACATGGCGGTTGTTCTTCTACAAATAGGGGTTGTTTTCAACGAATTTTCAATCATAATTTTCTGGTTTTTATTTCTTTTCTTCTTCCTCATTTCTTTATACATATTCTTACCATTACTCTGCCAAAATCAATATTGAATCTAACTAGATTATCTTTGGTTTGATTCTCTATCACTATCTTTACAAGATCCTCAGTGCTATTCTGAGTTATAGGCTTCTTTGTAATCAATTAAATGAGAAAAGGTGTGATTGTGACCTTGGAAATCAATCAAGGGAGAGAAGGTGTGATTGTAGCCTTGGAAATCAATTGGGGAACTTGTTGCCCATGAAATCAAGTATCTCTACCCAGAGGATTGTGAATCTGGAGGGTGTACCTCGTTGCCTTGAAATCGAGGGTGCAATTGTACAATTGCTTTTGAAAGGAAATCCATACTTGTGTGCGGGACTGGATGTAGGGTAACTCCGAACCAGTATAAAATCCGGTGTGTTCTTTCCTTTACTGCTTTTACTTTATTTCTGCATCTATGTTTGATTCTGTGATCATATTTGTGTCTGAATATTGCATACATTTGTATTAAAATTAACAAAAAATCAAAAAGATTTAATAATTCCTTAAAACACTATTCACCCCCCTCTAGTGTTTATCCTAGCCTTAAGATCCGCAATCTGCATTTCTCACAAGAAGGACTTGAATTCACGATCTCTTGGTTATAGACTTGCAATTGTTTCTTGCCATTCGAGCTATATGTGTTTCTTGTCTTAAATAGAAGTTTGATTATAAATATTCTTAAAAATTTCGGGTTACAAAAATAATGTAGCTGCTGTGGATTGAACTCCAGTCTCATGGCTGGTAAGTGTATGCTTTACCAATTATGCTATGTTATATTACTTGTTTAGCTACATACTTTGGTTTATTTTATATCACATCAGCCCGTAACCGTCCATTTTTGATTTTACTCTCATTCATTCCCTCCATACATTATTTCCTCTCACACTTGTTCATTCCCATCTCTGGCCATCAAATTCTGGTCCATCTCCACTATATATATATGTATGTGTGTGTATATACATACATATATATATATATACATATGTATATATATGTGTGTGTGTGTGTGTATATATATTTACCATAGCAATCACCATTACCATTTCATTCTCAAATTCTTCAACATTTTTTCAATGGTTTCTCATGATTCATATGATTCCTCCAACTCTAAGCTGTCATATGCCACACCACCATCTTCAAATAGCTCAACTCCTTCTTTGGCCACTCCTACTCTTAAGAGTGAACCAGCTCATGGTTGGGGACAATATCACAATGGATATACACCAAATAGCAAGAAGTTAAGGAGATCACTTTTTATTTCTCCAAAAACTAAAGCGAAATAGACGACATCCACCACTATTAAAGAAAGCAAATAAACTTGCAAAGAGAGATGCACTATGAACAACAAATAAATTCCAGACATCTTAGCTTAATAGAATCAATTGCCTTAAAATTTGTGGCAAATCACCAAAGAAAGACATTATTGAACCTTCATCATCTCGTCAATCACATACATCTGGCTGGAATCCATGGGAGAAAATTCCACAGCAACCTATGGTGTCTCCCAACTCTTGGGAACGCCAAAACTATTGGTCACCTCTACAACCTCACGTTGAAGTCACCAAGATTGAACCAGACGAATGCTCTCCTTCGACTCCAAAATAATCAATTTCTTTGTGTTTCCACGGTTTAATACTTGTGTTTGAGTCTTATAAATTATTAAATCCTATCCTAAAGTACTCCGCAGTTCATCGTTCTCATTTTTAAAAAAAATAGAGCTACCAGTGCAAATACAGTACAGCCAGTCGACTGGCAATAAACAACCAGTCGACTGGCTTGTGTACATGCACGAATGAACACCGCTTTTCCTTTTTTAAATTGTTGAATTATCAGTCGACTGATCCAAATCGACCAGTCGACTGACCTAAACCCAACTGTCATATTTTGAAAAGACATTTCCATTCTGCGAAAGGTTGCGATCCTTCTCTGAACGGGAATGGTTGCTTCTTTTGGTCAGAACTCTTCACCAATGGCAGCAACCCTCTGTCTACTATAAATCTATGTTCCCAAACACTTCATACTCACCAAAAATCTTTTTAACTATCTTATATTCTTCTCGTGCTCTTATACTCGCATTCAAACAGCTACAAGCATTTTATTGCTTTGAATCTCCAAATTAACTTTCACAATCTTCGATTCTTAGCAACACCCTCTTTTCATATCTTCACATACACTTCATACACTTGAGGATTTGATTATAGGAGGTTTGTACTATCAGAGACAAATCGGTATTTTCAAGAACACACAGTGTCAGATATTCTTTTGTATTAGTGAAGTCCTCTTCTGCTGCTGCGGCAAAAATCATATTCTGCTACTCAGGTGTCTATTCTGCTATTCAGGCTGTGTATACATATTCCTCTGGGTTAAGCGAGGGTATTGTTGTTAGTTAAATTTCAGAAGGGAGTCTGGGACTGGACGTAGAATGGAAAGTTAGAGCCAGTATAAAAATCTCTGGTATGCTCGTTTATTATTTCATTTACTTTACTACTTTTGTTATCTAGTTTATTATTTCGCACTATTCCATATTACACTGTCCTACACACTTTCAAATCCTACGCGTTCCAAGCTCGCATGGCCAAACGACAAGTTTGATCGCTACAAAACTTGAAATCCTTCAATAATTCACTATTACAAATCTGATAAAACTGGTTTCGTCGGAATCCGAGATAGTGGCCAAAATAGCTATTTTTACTCGTTAATTATAATATAAAATTTCCTATTTCTAATTATATATTTACTTTTAAATCCAATTTTAAATGTTAACAATCTACATTCATATTTAAATAAAATGTAAATCAATTTTCGATACTATTTTCGTTCTCATTATTTCAAGATTCAATTATTTAAATAATTGCAATGTTAAATTTAAACAGTTTTAATTTTTCAATAAATCACTATATTTTGAAATATAAGTTATTGAACTTAAAATTTAACTTTCAAAATGAATTCAAATTATGAAACAAGCATTTCCATTTTACAATAACTCAACATAAATGTCGTTACTTAAAATTCAATGTTATTTAATTCTTGCTATTGATTATAAACACATTCAATATATAACATTCCATTTCAATACTTACTATTGCCCAAAATCTTTGAAATTTATTACTACAAATTTTATTTGAGTTCATATTAAAGTACTACATTAATAAATCATTAAAATTTATTTTTAACCATTTTCGTTCAATAATTGTATTAAGTTTAACAATTTAAAATTGCCAAAAATTCGGGTTGTTACAAAACTGAACTATTACTCGTATGTTTATGGGATTATCCTATCTTTTATTCAGACTTAGAACTTATCCAGACTCTTATCCATGAGAAAAGATGTAGGAGATGATTCCATCTTGGTTATTTGGTTTATTTATGATATTTTACTTTTACATGCTCGCTACTCTTGAACTTGAGGGTATTGAAACTTTATCGTTATAAATTGTTGGCCCTTTATCTTTTAAAAACATATTGGGTCAGCTTATGCAGGATTACAAATCTCTTAGTACAGAGATAAGTAATGTGGTACTTCTTAGGGTGTTTGTATAATGTGTAAAGATTATTTTTCCTATTTTCTACTTTCATAATGAGGAAGTTTATACTTGTCCAGAAAAATACTTTTGCTAGTTTTTGTAAATTGCTACGGGATAGTTCCAATACAAGATCCATTTTGAACTTAAAGTATAATGCATATTGAAATGAAGCTAGTTAGATTGATGATCTTTAGCTTGCATATAAAGATAAAAAATATCACTGAATCTTTGTTTAATGTATAAATCATAAAGATGGAAGTCTTGTATATGCTTAATGATTTCTCAACATAAAATTTATTTTACTTTATTTTGTATGTTTTTTCCATTATTATGCAAACAATAAATATTTTGAGACTAATTATAATCGCATGTACTTTTATCAAGTTCCTTGCATATGAGAATGAAAAATATCCTTAAAAAGTGTAATGATATTTAAAAATCAAATTCTAATTTTGAATAGATTGAACGATACTAACCTCCTTTTCAGCGTGTGCGCATACACACGTATTAAAAATTTGTTTCATAAAAAATAATTGTCGTCTCAAAATAGTATTTATGCTATTATCAAAGGAATAATTATCAAAATGGAAGACCTATAAACATTCTAAACAGTAAAATAGAAATGATGTACCTACTGGATGAGTGCACCATGGTATGCTGGTAATTCAGTCAAAAAAAATTTAGCTTCAGTTTTCCTGTCCATGTCTACAACAAATGAATTCTACTTCTCTGCTTATCTTTATCTCCATTCCCAAGAGCTAAAAGTTAACAATGAAAAACTATGCGCTTGGTGAGAAAATTAAGTAAAATCAAGTATGCTTGCAACATGTTACAAACACTAATTACATGAAGACGAGCTCACAACAAAAGAGTTGAACCCAGAGCATATGGCTCATCAATATGTAAGGAGTACAAGAATAATTGATCATTATATGAACTAGCCTTCTCATGAAATTATTATTCAAAGTAGATATGATATGGTCAAGAACTCATGATGGGTCCAAACATCATGAAACATAGCCTACCCCGGGAAGCTTTATAGCAGTGTAGTAAAAAATCTACACGATGAGATATCCTTCCAACGATTATTGTCATTCATAATGGAGCAATAATAATTAATAGAAGCTATGCAAAACAAATTAGATTAGTTCTTGGAAATCTCTTTCTATGTTAACTCTCTTAATTTACTCTTTTTTCATATTTGTATGTTGTAGTGTTTTTAGTTGTAGTTTTTTAATGATTATATATCAAAGCCACAAATGACTACAAATAAAAAACTTAGTGAGTTTGAGCTACCTAAAACACATTGCGATATAGACGATTAATAGCCATTTTCCTCAGAAGAGAAACGAATGTCACCTGCATCTTCTGCACTACCAAAAAACATGAAAACTAAATGTTTGGTACAAATTAATACCAAAAAACTATTTGATCCTTGTACATCTTTTGCACTACCGAATCTTGAATCAATTTTGACACTAATTTTATGAACCTGTATGATTGAACCTAACAAATTTAATCATCATAAGCAATATACATATGTTTTCTCGAAATGGAAAATAAATTTCTAAGTACAACAGTTGAAAAACATTTTACATCAGCATTATCACATTTGGAAAAAGAATATAGCCCACCTTCTATATTGTGCTATGCATTGCTTTTGTCTTGCATATGGGCTAAACCACAACAAAACAAGTTAAAATACATGAATCATAAATTCTTTTTTAAGTTACGAAATCAAAGGACAATAATATAAATAACAGGCAAAACAACCGCTTTGTAACTACAAATGTAATGAGTTAACAGTTTCAACAATATTCCTATAGTTACTAAACAAATTAGAGGTTTCTAGAATATGATGACAATAAAAAAATGGTAACAAAGTTATATACATTATTCGAATCATAGATTCAAGATCAAACATAATTTTCAATTCTTCCTTTAGTATTTCTTTGATAAATTCAAAGTTTGAGGTGCGAGTCACAACTAGTTATTCACACAAAACCCACACTGCATCACTAGATGACATCATTGGCTTTGACAACGGCACCGTTCAAAAGCATATCATGCCTCTTGGTCTAAGGACGTATAACTCCCATTTGTTGGATTTGTTAAAAGGTGGCAATAGTAACTAGTTCATTCAAAGACCTTATGTCGTGAATTTAAACCCATTTTGAGTTATTCAGGAAGAAATGAAAGATGAGTATTATAGTTACAAAAGGAATCGGGTCAGCCCGCAGTAGAAGAAATAAATAAATTTCAACATTTTACTATTTTGGATCTTTAATGAGCTTACGAAATTCATATTCCGTTTAGAACTTTTCTAAGTTTGGTTAAGTAAATCTTGTATTCTATTTAAAATATATAAAGTGAACTTTAAATAAATTTAATTTCAAACGTAAAGTATATTAAATATACCAAACATTTATTTATAAGTGTTAATGTATAGGGAATGAAACCTTTCATTTCTTTCCCTAAAACAAGAACTAATTGAGAGCATTGATTATATTAAATAGAGAGAGAAACCTTTCATTTTCTCTCTTTAATTTGAATTAAGTAATTCATTAAATGTCATTATTAATAATTTATTCATGGAAATATTTACTACTATGTCATGTATTCTAACCGTACAATTTGTAGTATGATATTTATTCAGTTTAATTTTATTTTTTTATACAAATGTATGTATATGTATATGTATGTATCATATACATAGACACACACACATATGTGTGTGCATGCGTAACATTATAATCCACGAATGGAATAATGTGCCTGTATATAGATGCTGGTATATACATTGCAACGAACACATTAGCTCATTTTATATGTATTGTAATTTGTCCAAATACGTGCTTGTGTAATATGTCAAAACAAAATATTAACATCTATGTGTGTGTATAATTTATTGAATAAAACAATTTCTACCATAACAAATTAATGTAAAATAATTATATGATAATATTACAAGTTTTTAAAATTTTAGAAAATCTAGAAACACATTTTGGATTTAAGATTAATTTGTAGAATTTTTACAATTAAATAATTGATAATGGCCCGTAATCAAATTAATTCTTAAAAATTTGAAATCTTGTTGAAAATTTTCTAAAAAAATTTCTAAAGGTATCTGAGACATATTTTGGACTAGGAATTTTTTTTGGTATTTTCTCAACTGAAACTATATTTTCAATTAAATAATTAATTTTATTTCAAAAATGAATTAATTCAAAAATTAATAAATTAAGTTATAAAAATATGAAACTTCTTTTGAAGATTTCAAATACATATTTAAGCCTTAATAAAAATTTCTAGAATTTTCTAAATTGAAATTATATTTTCAATTAAATAATTGATCAGAGGTGGAAATTAAATTAGTTTTGAAAAATAATAAATTTAGTTTAAAATATCCGAAGATTTTGCTGTAACCTTATTACATGGTGCAGCAAATATTAAAAATGTAAATTGAAATTTTGAACCATTAATTATTTTATTCATCATAAACAATTCATAAAGTCATTAAATAATAATAAAATATGTATATATATAATAAAATAGTTTTATATTTTATGATTCATAATTGGTACAAATCATCATTAGAAAATTTTGAGATGAAACATATATGATACCTAAACACATATACAATTATAACTATTCAAAATTTGCAGATTTATACACATTTAATACACACTGAGATATATGTGTGCGCGTGCATGCACACACACACACACACACATATATCATAATTAAAACCTTTTTAAAAAAAATTAATTCAACAATAAATCAATAAAAAAATGTTATAATAAGCACATAACCAATCTAATTGCGACAAACACATGTACCCACAAAAAACTCACTTAACCTAAACAATAAATAGATCTGAATACAAATAGAGGATTTGGATGTAAATCAACTTTTATATGACAAACTTAAAATAAAAACAATGATAATAAAAGTGCACCTCCTAATGAAGCCTTTGAGTCCATGTTGAATAATGATTTCTCTTCTAAGAACAACTCAAAAAATATCAAGTTGTTAATCCAGGATTGGAGAACTTCTACCACAAATTAGCATTTTTAATTTTTAATTGGATTTGAGAACTTTAGGGATGATTTAGACAAAAGTTTATGCCATTAAAATGAGGATGAGGAAGAAGAAAGTGGCGGCTCAAAAATGAATTAGCTTGTAATTAGGGTTTTGAGATTGACTTTTATATGGATAGGACAAGAGATCATACAATGATCTCAGCCACACATCTCATTACCTAATCACACATGTTGTAGCCACTCCTATATTTCTCCAAATCAATGCCTATCCCATCCAAATTTCATTGGTTATGAGCTCATTTAACGCAAATTAAATATATACAATCATATGTAACATATGTTGTTATTGATATCTCATATTGATTAATATATTCTAAACATTTATAAATATATGCAATAATTTTATTTCTCAAATCACATTCAAAATACATAATTAATATTTAATAAATATTAATTTGTTTAATTAATTTATTACAATTATAAACTAACTAAGTTGTTTAGCCTAAAGAGAATTCATCATTTCGGTTGTATGACTCTTGAATGTAAATTTGATCAGCGATTAACGTTGAACTATTCGAACGTTAAAGTTCACACTTCACTTTGCAGGCGGTGAGATATTATGGCCAAATTTATTCCTTACTCTTCTTCATAAAAAATATTTTTTATTTATTAAGGGCTACCCAGTTGTGATAATTATTTACACCGTTTCTCCTCGTCAAAACTATATCACTTTGGACTTGCTAAATTTGGCAATGGTCAAAATTCCAACATCATCCACATTCAACTCTATAATCCAAACACAAAGTCCTTTGTTCAATAATAACAATTATTATCAACCAAACTACTTTGGCCAGAGATTTTGACTTTGGGTTGACTGGAGTTGACCATGATACTAAACCCATGTAACTAAGGAGACGAATCCTCTCTTGAATAGTGCTTCACTTTCAATATTTCCACTCGACCCAACTACAGTCACTCGATGGACGCTATGCCATGATTTGACTATAATCAAAGTGGAGCTTTCATATTGAATATTCACAGTATTCTTAAGTCAAAAGGACTGTGTAAATTAGTTACATTGATATTTTCTGTTTGACCTTAGTTATGTTAACCAGCAGAAAACTACAAAGTAAGTTATTCTATAGTTATGCAATAAATATTTAGTATGTAACCCCTAGGTGCTCCCAACAGTCATGAGTAATACACTTCCTAACATTTGGAGAGCGTACATACTCTAGTCTCAACGGATACATCGATATCTAGTCTCGATCGATCTTGACTTGGAACATTTAAAATGATATATTTGTTTCACTGTGATAAATTACTCGCAGTTACAACATATTTTAACTACTATCAGAAAACATAGCATTTATGGATTTTCTATTAAATATACTTTTAATTAAATTAATTAATTAATAGAACCATATTATATCAAGTATATAATTGAAAGAAAACATCTTTATTTCGAATAAGATTGGTCAATGAGTTAGATATATGTAACAAATTACATTATTGCTCCTTAGAGCATACCCCTAACTCTATCAATCTTCCACATGCACTTATGGTCAATTATGGAATCTTATTCCAACATCTCTTATCATTTTTCTCAAAACCAATTGGTTTACTCCCTTTGTGAATAGGTATGCTATTTTGTTTCAATATTCTACTCTATCAATCAACTCACTTTGATGGTGATATATTGTTTTATCATATGGATCAATTCTGCGTATGGCTCTCGACTTCTAGTAAACTCTGTGTTATGTTATGGACTATATTGCGACAATGTTAGCATATAAAAATGATATGAGATTATCAAAATTTGGAATCGGCTTAGTTATAAATTTGTGCAATATATATTTATATACATTGTTTTTATTGCGGCATTCTTCAAGATGATTTACTTAGCCTTTTTCATTGAACCAGCCATGATCTTTCATTTGGAACAATTTCAATTTAAAGATTCTTAACTTGAATTTATCATTTACATATTATACTCAATGTCACTTATGATGTTTAAGTTCGGACACTCCTTCGTAAGGAGTTTTTTTTCTACAAATATTTCCCTAGTATTTCATAAACATATGAGAACACTTCAAATAATAATTTAGTGATATCGATTTGGATTTAATATTTGCTTCATGTATCAAATACATCAAAAAATAAAGATATCGTAACCAACATAACATGTATGATAATTCCTATTGCCAATGCATAAGGGACTCACATGTTCCATATTAAACAATTTAATAAGGCGTATTTACATATCGATTTGGGACATTCCCAATATCTTTTATACTCGCTATAAAAGTCATCATTTATAATCCAAAGTTAAGTATTAAAACAGCTAAGGTTGATTTCAAAACAAGTACACCGTTAAAATCAACAACGTGTTGTTTACTTACAGTTTAAAAATATCAATGTACCTTTTAACATTCTTTCTTATAAACACATGCTTCCTCTGCACTTTGATTGAAAACCAAACTATATGATTCCTATCAAAATACTTATTCAATCTTGATTCTCATGAAATGATACTTTTGTATCATTTCTCAATGTAAATAGGATAGTGATTCATAGATGCTTTATAAATTTCTTTATTTATAAAACCGATTTGGTTTTAGTTTATAAAAATTATGTTCAAAACATAAATATGTCATTCAATAACAGTCCATTCTAAAATCCTTTTGGGAAGATTGATACAAGATCTCTCATAAACAATTATTACGTGCAATCTTTCGACCCGCATAACCTACCAACTCCTTGGCCTAGGATATGTTGGAGTTTCTAATAAACCCTTATCTTGTAAGATTTTGTAAACTGTTATTCAAATGAAATAATATTAACCTTGTTTACTACTCTTAAATACATTACCTATAGAAAGAAACTGAATCAACTTCACTTATAATTAATCGTACATTGTCCAAAAAACTTTTATTGCTCCATATCGATACATCATTATGTATCACATGAATGAATTATTTTGAGATTGAATCTTTATTCATTTTAGGTACGTTTGGAACCTTTTCCAATATACTCACTTATTTGATCAAATCGAATCATTTCCATCACATGTTATTTTTACCTCTGTTTTATATTCAGTGAGTTTACCACAGACATATTACATGTGTATCAAATACTCATGTCCATGTCGATAATGACTCATAAGCGAATATGATGAAGTACACGGAACCATTTTGGTATTTATAGAATTACGATTGCATACATCTATATGTATCAATCCGAAGAGTTTATCAACTCTTATGATGCTCCAACTAAATGGGTGCATAGCTCTTTATTGTTTGAGATATAACTAACAAATATCATATGATTAAAATCATATAATAAAATTATTTTCTCAAAGCTACAAATTAGTTTATAATTTCAGTATAACTATAAATAATATTATGTACTTCTGTATTTTCCAATGCATCACTTTTGATATGAAAACAAATAGCACATTATAGTTTTATTCCATAATGAATATTTGTAACAACCCTGTATTTTTTTTAAATTGGAATTCCTGATTTAGAAAACTTTATTTTATTTATTAAAATGAATAAATTTTGTTATTTTAAAATAAAATTTTGATTTTTATGGGAATTAGAATTTCAAACATGAATAAATTGAATATTTTCCAAAGATGTTAGTTTTGGTCAATATGGTTAAACTTTGACTTTTAAATTTAAAATTTAAATTTTTGAATTTTGGAATTTTATCTTTTATTATGAAAATAAATTAAATTTCAAGAATACTGCTTTTTGTTTTGTTGAAATCCGATTAATATTGTGAAAGTTTTGTTTTTTACAATATTGTGTATAAATTGATTTATTTAACAAAATTTGTTTATTTTAAATTATATAAATAATATTTTAGTTTGTCCTAATTTGTGTATATATTTATATATGACATGTTATGTATTTATTTTTATCTTTAAAACATTTTTAAAGTATAGTTATAATTTTCCAATGTTGATTGTATTTTGTTACAATTTTTATTTCTAGTTTCAATTATTAAACTATTTTCTTATTTATTTTACATTTTTCCTTAAAATAATTATTTATTTTCTTTTTCCATTTTTTTGTTTTCTTTTCTATTTTTTTTTTCTGAATTGAATTGCTTTATTTTGATTTAAAGGAAAGGAAATTCAAAGAGGCAAAAGTCCTTTCACTTTCCTTGTGTGTTTTCATTTACACTTGTCTTTCCATTTTCCCTTTTGCCTTTTCGTTTCACCTATTGGCCGACCATTTTTTTACTGATAGTCGTGTATTCCTCTAGCATTCACGTGAGAAAATGTTTCTCATCTTCAATTCACGGCCAGAAAGAAAAAAAAATTGATGATGGCTTCTTCCCTTATCACTTTTCTCTTCTTCTTTTCTATGTTTTGCCTTGTTCTTCCTCTTGTTCGCTCGGCCTAGCATTCCACTCCATCAGCTCCTCCATCACCTCCTCCAGCCACAGCAACCACCACCTCCTCCTCCGACCACCACCTCTGGCTGTGACCATTAGATGAAGCCACCACCTCAAATTTGCAAAGCACTCCACCAAAACATGCCTAGCCGAGCCAAAATGTCACCACCACTTCCATACCTTGCCTTGGCCACCTCCCCTTGCTCCACTACCACCACCATAAGTTGTTCTATGGCCATCACTTGACCTCTGACTAGACCTGTCCAGATCTAAAGCAAGCATGGCCATGCCCATTTGACCATAGGCCGAGCCAAAATGGTGAACGAAACTCATTTCCTTGCCTCTTTTGCCTTGTCCATTGACATTATCCATGTTTCACCCTACCCTTGCTTTGTCTTCCACTAACCTGACCATAGCCGAGCGTTTCAGGTCAAGACCTTATCATGGCCAAGCTTATGGTATGTATGGCCAAGCCCATGTTGAGAGATGGTCAAGCAATTTGAGTGGAAAGCAAGGTCAGGTCGCTTTACTCTTTGTTGCTTCATATTTTCAAATTGTTTCAATATAAATTTTGTGTTGAATATTCATATGTTATATTGTCTTGTTTTGTGTTATTTACAAGATGATATCTTGGCTCTCTCCACTCATTTGAATCACCAATCGTGCCGGATCGTGCTTGTCGTGCCTTTGGAATCGTTTTGTATGTCGTAGTGTTCTCTAGCTTCATTAAAGGCGAATCTTTCTCACTTTTACATTTCTGCTTATGAAATAGTGAATTGATGACAAGTGTTTAGTAAATTAAAAATATTATGCAAGTTTATGAAAATCATATGATATGCTATGCCATGTCATTACCATGTTAACTCTGTTAATTATCATCTGACATATGATAAATGACATCATATTGTGACATTGACTTTGTTTATATTGTTTATGTATATGATCACACTGCAAGTTCCCTGTTAGAATAGAATCACTATGGGTTGAAATGATACATACCCGAACGGATTTTAGAACAAGGAAAAATCGTTATGGGCTGAAATGATAGGCCTGAGTGATTTTTATTTGTTTTTATTTACTTGGATTACGGGTTTGAAATGATAGAACCCGGGTTTTCTTTTTAAACTGCGGATTGAAATGATATATATCCGCATCACAAGACCTAGGTTAAAAAAATTTATACAAACCCCATGGTAAATTTTAAATGATTTTTATACAGATATATTTTTTTAAAGTATGAAATTTTGATTTAAAAAAAATATTTATTGGTTTTGAGAAGGATAAATATTAGTTTTTGAATTTGTGAATTTATGTATGTGAATTTTAAGTAAATGTGGTTTTTGACTTTAAATTATATTTTAAAATGTAAGTAAATAATGGAAATTTAATTTAAAGTTTTGAAATGATATTGAAGTAAAATGTTAAGTTTTGTTTAAATTTAATAAATAAACAGTGAATTTTGATTTAATAAATGAATTGAGTTTTAAAATTGAATATTTGAATTTTAAAATTTTATTGTGATAAATCATATGTTAAAATGATTTAAATGTGAAATTTTGAAGTCTAGAAATATGATTTATAAGTTTAAAATTTTATAAAATTGAAGTTTAATTGTTTTGAAAAGTTATAATAAAATCTAGAATTTTATTAATAGCATTTCCAAAATGTTGTAGTCTTATGACAACATTCTTAAATGCCGTTGTTTTTGAACTTAACTATGTTTGAAATAACTAAATTCTATTGCGACATTTAATAAATGTCGCTGTTCCTAAACTAAACTATTTTGGAAACTATAAGCTACGGTAGCATTTTATAAATGCAGCCGTTGCTAAATTTGACAATGTTTTGAAATGTTATAGATTTTAACACCGTTTAAGTTATATTTTTAAGTGTTAAATGATTTAACTTTTGGAATTGATTATTTGCAAAAATTTTGGAGTTTTGAATATATTTTAATATTTAAATTTGAATTTCAAAGGAATTTAATTTTGAATTTAAATAAGGTTTACTTGGTTATGTGTTAAATGGAACGAAATGTAATGAGATAAATGAATTTTTGAATGAAATTTTGAAATGTGTTTTGTAATGATATTTGGCATAATAAATGAATGACTTATTTGATTTAAAAATGATATTTAAATTTGAATATTTGAATTTGAATTCAAATAATGATTTGATGATGAGATTTTGAAAGGACATGATATTTTGTTGATTGAAATGGTTAGGAAATGATTTGATCTTTATTTTGATAAAGAATATGAATTTGGAATGATATTTGATTTTGATAAATGAATATTTAAAATTTATATTAGTATGAAAGATATTTAGTTTACTTGTAATTCTGGTTTATTTAAATGATATTGGATTTATGAAATGAATATTTCCAAACTAAGTAATATAAAAGTTAAATCAGAGACATGTGAAATTGATAAGTTTTGAAATAGTTTGTTGCGAAACTAAATTGAATTGAAGCTAATGGTTTGAATTGAATTAAATTGGAAATTTGAGAATTTGGGTTAAATAGAATAAATTGTAATTAAAGGAATATTTCATGATTTCAAATGTATGATTTCGAAATGTTATGATTTTCAAAGTGTAATGATTTCAAGTATTTTGGTTTCGAAAGAGTTATAACTTTGAAAGCATTATTATTTTGAATGGTTAATTTATGTTTGAAATGGAAGGTATAAACTATTTTGAAAGGAATATCGTTTTTAAATGAAATGATTTGATTTTGATGTATAAACTATTTTGAAATGACCACGGCATTATAATAAAGTTTGGTTGTTAAAGAGACCGGGATCAGAAGTTGTCATACTCTCTGCCAACTCCGAAAACCACTTTAACAACTGTATACGCGGTTGAGATCCAGAATAAAGTAGGATGGTGGCGGAGATCCTATTGAGGTATGAACGTGGACCCGACTCCCGTGAGTTGGCATAAGGTGGCTAAAACAGGAGCGATCGACGGGCCAAGTGAGGTCATTCCTCCGATCGGACGCACTTCTTCGATACTATACTCTTATTTATGCTTGATTTGATGGCCATCCTTCGACTTTGATTTGGGAGTGTGTTTCGAAGTGGGCGGTAGTGGCTGCTATGCGTTACCACCAGCCCGGAAGCGTAATTGATATATCTACCCTGGCATTGCCAGTTGTGCCGTCTCACCTACCATATCGAGCCTTACTACGAGTTTGTTTTTCTACCATAGCCCATGGAGTATTTACGGCAGCCTCCCGATTTGGAGGTATGCTGATACTGGATGGACTACTGGGACTATTACGTGTTGGGGGCACTATACGGGTAATCCTTCAACGCTATTTTGAAGTAAGTTTATTTTACTGTAGACATTATTATAATAGCGCAATATTACTACATAGTAAATAGTTTAACGGATCCTTAAAGGATGGACGATCCCAAGCATCCTTTAAGTTACTGATGCATTTTTGTTACTCTTCACTTGAGTTAATTTACAGTTCATAAGTATTTATTTCCTGACTCGAGTGTTTTGTGTTTTGCTTTACGCTCGAGTCAGACTGAGTGATTGAACATTCAAGACTCACCTTCGGAGTTGGAGCTTTGCTTGAAGATCCAGCCATCTCTTTTGCTTTCAGTATCCGGTGATTTCAATGATGTATTTTGATTTGTATATGATGTATCTTGTTACTCTTCTATTTTATCTTGTTTAACCCTGATGTATCTTATTCTTTTATATAGTAACTTCATGAACTACTTTCCCTTTTAATTCCGCTGCATTATTATTTACTCTATGTCTGTGATCTATGATTATTTATTTACTGTATATTCTGAGATTTGCCAAATTTTATTTACAACGCGGTATTTTGAGCAATTCAAGTCCGACATGTGCGGATGCAAATGGTTGAAAATATCGGGTCATTACATTTGGCATCAGAGCTTTGGTAGCTCTAGGAAAAACTTAGCATATATGGTAAATGTATTTACAGGCTCACTTACATTCGAGTTTGAATCTCTTCCTTTTTGACTCGATTCCTTTGAATTTTGGAACGTTCCCTGCGGTTCCAAAATCCATTCGTGTCCCTCACTATTCATCTTCTTTTGATTCTGGAGTATCCCATAACTCCACTTCGAATGACCTTTATAATGAGTCAGCGGTTCCTCCAATCTCAAATTAATTTGTAAAGGGGTGAAACTCCTTTACAACAACAACGGTTCACTAGAGATTTTTATATCTTCGGTTTAGATGCTGGTATCTCTTATTATCCCAAACTCTATGTCTTGAGATCGAATGTTGATTTACCCCAGAAATCCACATAAGCCACGGTTGATCCGGTTAAGGTTACTCGCGATTTATTTAAGCTTATCCATCTTCCTATTCTGTTATTTAATCGTCTCATCTTTGTTTCCAACTCAACTTCAAATCATTCTTGAAGTGATTTTGTAAACTAATATTTAAAATGTTTAATATATTGTGTTGTTGTTTGAGTTGTTGATGTTGATTTGGGTTTCTGACCGATTTGTCTGATCAACGCTATCGATAAGATTTCCAAAACACTTAAACAGAGCAAACTGACACAATATGTTTTTTCAAATTTAGTAATGAAATAACTTTTGTGACTATATTATAAATTTTTCTGGATTTTATTGAATGGGTTGTTAAGAAATAATTATTGATTTTATATCATTATCTTTTGTTTCATATATAATTAATTAAACTATAAAGCATGGTTATAAATTTATTTGAAAATTTAAAATGAATTTAAAATAAGAATTTGAGAATTTAATTTCTGATGGATTTCAAACCTTGTATTTAAAGTTTTAAAAGGATATTATTTAAAGTATTTTCGAATAGAAATTTGTTTCCAAAGAATTTTAAAGTTTAAAACCTGTGCTCTTCTCTTTGTTGTTGGAAAATAACTTAGGTGATGACTGCAGCATCATTGACATTCATTTTCGAGTTTCGAAGTGAAGAGACCATTCCGTAGTCTTGTTATAGTTTTGTTTTGGGGAATTTAATTAATATGAATTTCTAAAATAAGACTGGATTTATAACATATGCTTATATATGATTTAAATTTGAATGGATATATATATAGTATATGTGCATGTATTTATCTCTAAATAGTTTGGAATTTATCGGAAATTTAATTCCTAAATTTTATCTTGAAGGATATTTTCAAGTAAAATTTCAAGATTTCGATAAATATTCAAGCTTGAAATCAGTAAATTGGAAAGTTTTATTTGTATAATACACAATTTCATTCCAATATAACTTACCTAAATTATACAGAAGTTGGATATGTAATTGGATAATATATAGTATGAAAAGGATTTTATAAATAAAATTTGAGTAGTTATAATAAATGTTATACACTTAAATTTTAGTTATAAAAAGATTAACGGAGGTAAATAAATAAGAAAAAAAAGATAATGGAATAATTTACAATATAAAATGATGTTAAGAAACTAAGAAATAAATTAAAAGAGTTATGATAAGTGTAAATATATTTGACATAGGTGATAAAATATATTGAGTGGAGTAAATTTAATTATAATTAGGAATAAGGAAGAATTAAACTTATTGAGTACATTATGAGTATAATAAATGATTTCTTTTAAAATCCATGATTTTAGAGATTGTTTATTTAAGATAATTGCATGATAAGATAATGAAATTAGAGATGGTTGTGATTTATTTAACTTATGTAAAATGTAACGACTCGGTATTTTCAACCATTCGCATCCATTATAAGTGCATAGGCAGACACTCATGCCAGAATTGAATTGCTCAAAATACCGTGTTGTAAATAAATTTTTGGCAAACCTCAGAATATACAGTAAATAAAAATCACAGATCACAGACACAGAGTATATAAAATGCAGCGGAAGAAAAAGAGATAGTAGTTCATGAAGCTACTATATAAATATGAGATACATCAGAGTTAAATAAGATACAACAGAAGAGTAACAGGATACATCAGGTACAAATCAGATACATCACTGAACCACTGGATACTGAAACAAAATAGATGGCTGGATCTTCAAGGAAAGCTCCAACGTCGAAGGTGAATCTTGAATGCTAACTCAATCAATCTGACTCGAGCGTAAAGCAAAACACAAAACACTCGAGTCAGGACATAAATACTTATAAACTGTAAATCAACTCAAGTGAACAGTAACAAAATGCATCAGTAACTTAAAGGATGATTGGGACCGCCCATCCTCTAAGGATCCGTTAAACTATTTACTATGTAGTAATATACGCTATATACGGTAGTGTCTAATCAGTAAAGTATAATCATATAGAAAATAGCGTTAAGGGGATGGTGAACCTTAACGCGGTCGGATCTATAAAACCAAAATCGTAGTGGGCTCGATATAAGGATATGACACGGCACGCAAGGAAATTCCAGGGTGGATACACCGTTTGCACTCCCGGATCGGTGGTGACGGCAAGCCAGCAGCTTCCGCCCACCTCGAACAATACCCCCGAATCAAAGTGGCGCCACCGAATCGAATCACAACAGTAATAGAATGGTTTCCGATGGAGCATGCTCGATGAAAGGGTGCGACCCTTTGTGTAGCCCGGTATAGCTCCTGTTTTAGTCATATATGCTAACTCACGGGAGTTGGGTCCACGTAATATATACCTCGAGAACGTCGCCACCATCATACTTCATCTAGAATCTCCACCGCGTACACGGTTGTTAAAGTGGTTTTCGGTATTGGCCGGCTATAAGACAATATCCGATCCCGGTCTCTTTAACAACCCATCGTTATTATAACACGCAGTTATAAATTTAAAAATATTTTATACTTCAAAATAAAATATCCTTTTCAATCCAAATCTTTATCAAAATAAAGATTAAATCATTTCCAAAGCCATTTCAATATATCATCGTAAAATATCTTTCAATTCAAATATTTATGAAAATAAATATCAAGTCATTTCTAACCATTTCAATATATTAAATTTTCATAACCTTTCAACACTACCTTTCAGTTCCAAAATATCATATCTTTCAGAACTTCTTTTTAAATCATGTTAATATCAAAATGTCCTATCTTTCAAACTCCGTTTTTCAAATCATTTAATATCAAAAATATCATATCTTTCAAAACTTCGTTTCAAATCATTTTAATATATCAAAATATCGTATCCTTTCAAAACTTCATTTTCAAATCATTTTAATATATCAAAATATCGTATCTTTTCAAAACTTCATTCTTTTCAAATCATTATTCATTTTATTCAATCTAAAATACCATTTCAATTCATATTTTAAAACAGTTTATATTCCAAAAATTCTTTTTTTTCATTTCAATGAAGTTATTACGCTTAATAATTAAATTATTAAATTTCCAAAAAATTTCAACTTCCAAAGTTCATTTATTCACTTAAGTTTATCAAAACAGTGAAAATTCACTTTTTGCATCATTTAGAAAACTTATACGGAAAGTTACATTCAAAACAGTTCAATTTAAAAAAAGATAGCATTTTAAAATGTTATAATAGGTTTACTTAAATTCGAATAACTTAGTTAAATTCAAAAATTATAGCACTTACAAAGATTGCTATAATAGCTTTTAATTCAACTTAGCTTTTTAGTTCATTATCATCAACTACAGCGTTTACAAATGCTGTAATATCGTTTACATCGTAATTAATAGCATTTCAAAAAATGCAGTCCATTAACTTCAAATATTCAATAAAATTTCTCAACCAATTATATTTTTATTAAAAACAATTTTTAACTTATAAAATCATACATTTTCACATTTATAACATCGTTTAATTTTCCTCAAGTTCATGATTTTATAAAGTTAAATTTCCATTCAAAAATCAAGAGTTAATAATAATTCACTTATTAAAATGCAATGTTGAATTTTTAAAATCCATTACGTTAAATTTCAACTTAACACTTAAGTTCAAATTCTCAAATATAACTTAGTTTTATTTTTATTTACTTAACTAAAAGTTCATCTTTACGTCAATTTCATAAATTTCCAGTTTTAGTTATATTTCAAAATTTCAACTTACAATATTCATTCATTTCACATTTCACCTTTATTAAAATCATTAATATGATATAAAAATCACTTTAAATTCAAATTATCATAAATTTATTATAATTTCATACTCAATTAAATTTCCAATTAAAATTTAATCAAAATTTCCAAAATAACTTATGTTCGAAATTTCTAACTTTTCATTAATTCATTTCACTTACAATTATTCAGAAAATCAATAATATTTTACAAAAGTTTTATTTTTATTAAATTTCAAATCAAAATATTATAATAATTAAATTTCTAAAATATTTTAAAATTTTTAGAAAAGCATATTTTAACTACGGGCCTGTATAAAATTTTCTACGCTAGGTAAAGTGATACAGGTAATATATCATTTCAACCCGTAATTTACAAAGAAAAATCCGGGTTTTATCATTTCAAACCCGCAATCCCAAGTCAAAATGAAAAATTTAAAACCATTCAGGCCTATCATTTCAGCCCATAACAATTTTTTTCTAACAGGGAACTTGCAGTGTGATCATATGTAGAAATAATATAAACAAGGTCAATATCACAATACATAGTCATATATCAGATGTCAGGTGAAAATTAACAGTTTAAACTTGGTAATAACATGGTAATAACATGGCATAGCATATCATATGATCATCACTATCTTGCATAAACATTTTATATTGCTAAACACTTGTCATCAATTCACTTCTCATAAGTATAAATGTCAGAGTGAGAAAGACTCACCTTTTTCAAAGCTAGAGACCAAAACAACATACAAGCACGACTCCAAAGGCACAACAAGCAAATTGCATGACTTTTGATTTGAGTTGAAAGATAGCCAAGATATGATTTTGTATCAACAACCCAAAACAAAACAAACAAGACAATATATAAACATTCAACATAAAATAACATTGAGACAATTTTGAAATACAAAGCAAAATGAACAAGATAGATTGGACCTTGCTTTAACCACTTCAATGCTTGGCTTAAGGGACACTTATGCTTGGCTATGATGATGCTTTGGCTCAGGTATGACATCATATAGGTCAGTTTTAACATCATATAGGCAAGGCAACAAGTGGAGATGAAGGTGTAGTGGTGCAACATAAAGCATATATAGGGTCAAGGTTAAATAAGTTGAGTTTTTCTGACATTCTTGGCTCGGCCATGGGCATGTGGTGGCTTGGCCATGCTTGTACAGGTCTGGACAGTAGCTGGAGCAGCGGCCAAAGGTGGTGGAGTGGCTGGTGGTGGTGTCTAAGGGGTGGCCAAAGCAAGATATGGAGGGTAGGTGATGATATGTGTGGTCTAGGCAATGTTTTAAGGAGTTTTGTGGAAGTTTTGTGGTGCTAGCTTCAATGGATGGGCACGGCTTGGTCATGGTCTGATTTCCAGAGGGTGGTGGGTGATGTGGCAGAGGGTGGAGGTCATGTCAGAGGTGGTGGAGGTGGCTATGGTGGTAGTTAAGGTGGTGGTTGAAGGAGATGAGGCAAAGGTGGTCAAACTAGCATTGTTCAAGGGCATTGTTGCATTTTTTTTGGAGTTTTGGCACCATGGTGGGCTCGACCTTGGTCAAGACCAGAGGGGTAGCTGGTGATGATGGCAGGGAAGAGGTGTAGGAGGTGGTGGCCATGGCCATGGAGGAGAGGCCAAGCAATACACATGAGAAAACAAGGCAAAATATAAGAAAACAATGGAAAAAGAAGAGCAAAAAGAAGAGGAAAAGAGGAGCCATTACCAAACCTTTCTAACCGTGAAAAATGAAGTGGAAAGGAATGTTTTCACGTGAAAATGAGGTAAGAAATGCACAGCTACAATAAAGAAAGGAACGGTCAAAGGAAATTAAATATATTAATTGGAAAAGAAACGGAAGAAGAAACGTTAAAACGGTTTTACGTTTCTTTGCTTTCAAACCTTTTAAACTTCCTATATATATTCATATACATCTTAAATAACTGAAAAAACTTATAAATTTCAGTTAGAATTCGAAAATATAACAGATAAACAAAATATTAATAATTAATTATTAATTAGATATGATTAAAATAAGAAAAATGGCACAGAAAATGAAAACTAGACTTAGGAATTAGAAATAACTTCAATACACTTTGGAAAAATTTTCTTAAATTTAAATACATGTAAAATGAATAAAATAAAGTAAAACACAGCAATAAAAGTGAATGTATAAAATAAATCAATAAATTTTAATTATATATAATTAAATTAAGAAAATGGCTTAAAATTGCAGACTAGGCTTTAAAAATTAGAAATAATTTCAAATGAACTTTAGAAAATCTTCATGGACTTGTAAAAATATTTATAGCAAATAAAATAAAATGCATTCACAAAATAAAAAAAAATAAAAAAAATTAATTAAGTAAAATTTATATGAAGAAAATAGCAGAAAATTATAAAACAGCCTTTAAAAATAGGAAATAAATACAATAAATTTTGGAAAAATTCTATTATCATTTAACAATATTTAAAAGTCAAAATATACATAATAAAACATATTATTACATAATAAAATAAAATATAACAAAGAAGAAGTAATTTATTCAATTTAAAATAGTCATTGTTAAATAGCCCTATATATGCACAATATTGTAAAGAGTATAACTTCCACAATTTACATCCAATTTCAACGAAACGAAAAGTGGTGTTCTTAGAATTTTATGTACTTTCATAATAAAAAAAATTCAAACTTTTAAAATTTTAAGTTAAAAGTCACAGTTTGACTGCTTTGACCAGAATCAACATTTCAAGCAAATATTTAACTTACACAGTTTGGAATTATAACTCATATAAAATCAAGATTTTATATTTAAATAATAAAATTTTATCATTCAAATAAGTAAAAATAAGTTTTTAAACCAAAATTTTACATTAAACTAATTAAAATATACAATAAAATAATTACAAAATATAGGGTTGTTACACTCTCCCCCACTAAAAACTTTTCGTCCCCGAAAAGGAATGAGGTATGGAAGGGCACAGAAAAGATAGAGTGAAATAGGATTAAGATAAGATGACAAGAAGATTGAAGTTATACCTGATAACTATTGTTATAGGTAAGTTTTACATGGTGGAGGCGATCTTTCCAAGATCCTCCTGAATCAAGAACACAAGCACGAAAAAGGTGGATTCAAAATGATTACCAAAGGTCTATCAAAGATTATAGAAAGATTTCTAAACAGAAAGATTATAGAAAGATGCCTATACCGGTCTATAGCAAGATAAGGATGATAAGGACAACCAAAAGATAGTTTGAAAAACAAAATAAGGAAATGAATTTGAAAGCATGGAGATTTCAAATTAAACAGAAAATAAATCTTTACACAAGTTAAATGAATCTTAACTATCTCAAATTTCATTATCTTATTATCCAATCATCTAAAATTAACCATTTTTTTAGAACCATGGGTTTGAAAAATAATCATTTATTACACTCACAATGTACTTAATAAATTTTATTCTTCTTTATTCCTAATCAAAATTAAATTTATTCCTTTCAATATATTTATCACTCATGTTAAATATATTTACACTTTTTTTTTATAACTACTCAAATTTTATTTATAAAATCTTTTTATATCGTATATTATCCAATTACATTTTTAACTTCTGAAATTTTTGTAAGTTATATTTGAATGCAATTGTATTATACAAATAAAATTTCCAATTCAATCATTTCAAGCTTAAATCATTTATTCAAAAAAAAATTTCTTTTTATAATTGAAATTATTCTTTAAAAATGGAATTTAAGAATTAAATTTCCGATTTCTTCAGACCATTTAGAGATAAGAAATAATATATATACATATATAATATGTCAAATCAAATTTCAATCATATATCTATATATATATTTTATAAATCAAGTCATATTTTAGAAATTCAAATCAATTTAATGTCCCAAAACAAAGCTGTAGCAAGACCACAGAACAGTATCTTAACTTCGAAACTCGAAAATGAACGTCGATGATGTCGCGATCATCACCGAAGTTATTTTCCAGCGACAAAGAGAAGAGCACTAATTTTAAACCTTTAAAATTCTTTGAAAACAAATTCTATTCAAAATACTTTAAATAATATAACCTTTTAAAACTTTAAACCAAAGTTCGAAATAATCGGAATTTAAATCCTCAAATTCTTGTTTTAAATTCATTTCAGTTCCCCAAATAAATTTATAAACAAATATTTATAGATCTATTTGTAGAACAATAAATGATAAATCAAGTATTATCATTTCAAATTATCAATTTAAATCATTTCATTAAGTTCCATAAATTTACTTATATATCAAAATTTATTTCATTAACCAAATTTTTTTTTAAAATATATTATGTCCATTTGTTCTGTCAGAGTGTTTTGGAAATCTTATCGATAGCGCTGATCAGACGTATCGATCAGAAACCCAACTCAACATCAACAACTCAAACAACACAATATATAAAACATTTTAATTTTAAATACTAGTTTACAAATACACTATACATGAATAGATTTTCAAAGAAGGATAGAGATTCAAATTTTTGATTAACACAAAGGAGATTATGATTTAAAAATAAGTTGGAAACAAGGATGACATGATTAAATAACAGAATAGGAAGATGGATAAGCTTATATAAATCACGGGCAACCTTAACCGGGTCAACCGTGACTTAAAGAATAAGATCAATGTTGATTTTTCTAGGGTAAATCTACATTCGATCTCAAGAGTTAGAGTTTGAAATAACAAAAGATATTAGCATCTAAACCAAGGATAGATAAGAATCTTGGTGAATCGACGCTAACTGCAAAGGAGTTTTCCACCTTTTCAATTAAATTTGAAATTGGCGTGATCGCCGACTCACTAGAAAGATCATTCGAAGCGGAGTTATGGGTTACTCCAGAATCAAAAGAAGATGAATAGTGAGGGATACGAATGGATTTTGGAACCGTAGGGAATGTTCCAAAATTCAAAGGAATCGAGTCAAAAGGGAGAGATTCAAACTCGAATGAAAGTGATTCTGTAAATACATTCACTCCATATGCTGAGTTTTGCCTAGAGCTACCAAAGCTCTGATGCCAACTGTAACGACTCGGTATTTTCAACCATTCGCATCCATTATAAGTGCATAGGCAGACACTCATGCCGGAATTGAATTGCTCAAAATACCATGTTGTAAATAAAATTTTGGCAAACCTCAGAATATACAGTAAATAAAAATCACAGATCACAGACACAGAGTATATAAAATGCAGCGGAAGAAAAAGAGATAGTAGTTAATGAAGCTACTATATAAATATGACATACATCAGAGTGAAATAAGATACAACAGAAGAGTAACAGGATACATCAGGTACAAATCAGATACATCACTGAACCACTGGATACTGAAACAAAATAGATGGCTGGATCTTCAAGGAAAGCTCCAACGCCGAAGGTGAATCTTGAATGCTAACTCAATCAATCTGACTCGAGCGTAAAGCAAAACACAAAACACTCGAGTCAGGACATAAATACTTATAAACTGTAAATCAACTCAAGTGAACAGTAACAAAATGCATCAGTAACTTAAAGGATGCTTGGGACCGCCCATCCTCTAAGGATCCGTTAAACTATTTACTATGTAGTAATATACGCTATATATGGTAGTGTCTAATCAGTAAAGTATAATCATATAGAAAATAGCGTTAAGGGGATGGTGAACCTTAATGCGGTCGGATCTTTAAAACCAAAATCGTAGTGGGCTCGATATAAGGATATGACACGGCACGCAAGGAAATGCCAGGGTGGATACACCGTTTGCACTTCCGGACCGGTGGTGACGGCAAGCCAGAAGCTTCCGCCCACCTCGAACAATACCCCCGAATCAAAGTGGCGCCAGCGAATCAAATCACAACTGTAATAGAATGGTTTCCGATGGAGCATGCTCGATGAAAGGGCGCGACCCTTTGTGTAGCCCGGTATAGCTCCTGTTTTAGTCATATATGCCAACTCACGGGAGTTGGGTCCACGTAATATATACCTCGAGAACGTCGCCACCATCCTACTTCATTCTGGAATCTCCACCGCGTACACGGTTGTTAAAGTGGTTTTCGGTATTGGCCGGCTATAAGACAATATCCGATCCCGGTCTCTTTAACAACCCATCGTTATTATAACCCGTATTTATAACTTTAAAAATATTTTATACTTCAAAATAAAATATCCTTTTCAATCCAAATCTTTATCAAAATAAAGATTAAATCATTTCCAAAGCCATTTCAATATATCATCGTAAAATATCTTTCAGTTCAAATATTTATCAAAATAAATATCAAGTCATTTCTAACCATTTCAATATATTAAATTTTCATACCCATTCAACACTACCTTTCAGTTCCAAAATATCATATCTTTCAGAACTTCTTTTTAAATCATGTTAATATCAAAATGTCCTATCTTTCAAACTCCGTTTTTCAAATCATTTAATATCAAAAATATCATATATTTCAAAACTTCGTTTCAAATCATTTTAATATATCAAAATATCATATCCTTTCAAAACTTCATTTTCAAATCATTTTAATATATCAAAATATCGTATCTTTTCAAAACTTCATTCATTTCAAATCATTATTCATTCTATTCAATCTAAAATACCATTTCAATTCATATTTTAAAACAGTTTATATTCCAAGAATTCTTTTTTTTCATTTCAATGAAGTTATTATGCTTAATAATTAAATTATTAAATTTCCAAAAAATTTCAACTTCCAAAGTTCATTTATTCACTTAAGTTTATCAAAACAGTGAAAATTCACTTTTCGCATCATTTAGAAAACTTATACGGAAAGTTACATTCAAAACAGTTCAATTTAACAAAAGACAGCATTTTAAAATGTTATAATAGGTTTACTTAAATTCGAATAACTTAGTTAAATTCAGATATTATAGCACTTACAAAGATTGCTATAATAGCTTTTAATTCAACTTAGCTTTTTAGTTCATTATCATCAACTACAGCGTTTACAAATGCTGTAATATTGTTTACATTGTAATTAATAGCATTTCAAAAAATGCAGTCAATTAACTTCAAATATTCAATAAAATTTCTCAACCAATTATATTTTTATTAAAAACATTTTTTAACTTATAAAATCATACATTTACACATTTATAACATCAATTATTTTCCTCAAGTTCATGATTTTATAAGGTTAAATTTCCATTCAAAAATCAAGAGTTAATAATAATTCACTTATTAAAATGCAATGTTGAATTTTTAAAATCCATTACGTTAAATTTCAACTTAACACTTAAGTTCAAATTCTCAAATATAACTTAGTTTTATTTTTATTTACTTAACTAAAAGTTCACCTTTACATCAATTTCATAAATTTCCAGTTTTAGTTATATTTCAAACTTTCAACTTACAATATTCATTCATTTCACATTTCACCTTTATTAAAATCATTAATATGATATAAAAATCACTTTAAATTCATTTAAATTCAAATTATCATAAATTTATCATAATTTCATACTCAATTAAATTTCCAATTAAAATTTAATCAAAATTTCCAAAATAACTTACGTTCGAAATTTCTAACTTTTCATTAATTCATTTCACTTACAATTATTCAGAAAATCAATAATATTTTACAAAAGTTTTATTTTTATTAAATTTCAAATCAAAATATTATAATAATTAAATTTCTAAAATATTTTAAAATTTTTAGAAAAGCATATTTTAACTACGGGGCTGTATAAAATTTTCTACGCTAGGTAAAGTGATACGGGTAATATATCATTTCAACCCGTAATTTACAAAGAAAAATCCGAGTTTTATCATTTCAAACCAGCAATCCCAAGTCAAAATGAAAATTTTAAAACCATTCAGGCCTATCATTTCAGCCCATAACAATTTTTTTCTAACAGGGAACTTGCAGTGTGATCATATGTAGAAATAACATAAACAAAGTCAATATCACAATACACAATCATATATCAGATGTCAGGTGAAAATTAACAGTTTAAACTTGGTAATAACATGGTAATAACATGGCATAGCATATCATATGATCATCATTATCTTGCATAAACATTTTATATTACTAAACACTTGTCATCAATTCACTTCTCATAAGTATAAATGTCAGAGTGAGAAAGACTCACCTTTTTCAAAGCTAGAGACCAAAACAACATACAAGCACGACTCCAAAGGCACGACAAGCACAATTGCACGACTTTTGATTTGAGTTGAAAGATAGCCAAGATATGATTTTGTATCAACAACCCAAAACAAAACAAACAAGACAATATATAAACATTGAACATAAAATAACATTGAGACAATTTTGAAATACAAAGCAAAATGAACAAGATAGATTGGACCTTGCTTCAACCACTTCAATGCTTGGCCTAAGGGACACTTATGCTTGGCTATGATGATTCTTTAGCTCAGGTATGACATCATATAGGTCAGGTTTAACATCATATAGGCAAGGCAACAAGTGGAGATGAAGGTGTAGTGGTGCAACATAAAGCATATATAGAGTCAAGGTTAAATAAGTTGAGTTTTTGTGACATTCTTGGCTCGGTCATGGGCATGTGGTGGCTTGTCCATGCTTGTACAGGTCTGTATAGTAGCTGGAGCAGCGACCAAAGGTGGTGGAGTGGATGGTGGTGGTGTCTAAGGGGTGACCAAAGCAAGATGTGGAGGATAGGTGATGATATGTGTGGTCTAGGCAATGTTTTAAGGAGTTTTGTGGAAGTTTTGTGGTGCTAGCTTCAATGGATGGGCACGGCTTGGTCATGGTATGATTTCCAGAGGGTGGTGGGTGATGTGGCAGAGGGTGGAGGTCAGATCAGAGGTGGTGGAGGTGGGTATGGTGGTGGTTAAGGTGGTGGTTGAAGGAGATGAGGCAAATGTGGTCAAACTAGCATTGTTCAAGGGCATTGTTGCATTTTTTTTGGAGTTTTGGCACCATGGTGGGCTCGGCATTGGTCAAGACCAGAGGGGTAGCTGGTGATGATGGAAGGGAAGAGGTGTAGGAGGTGGTGGTCGTGGCTATGGAGGAGAGGCCAAGCAATACACATGAGAAAACAAGGCAAAATATAAGAAAACAATGGAAAAAGAGGAGCAAAAAGAAGAGGAAAAGAGGAGCCATTACCAAACCTTTCTAGCCATGAAAAATGAAGTGGAGAGGAATGTTTTCACGTGAAAATGAGGTAAGGAATGCACAGCTACAATAAAGAAAGGAACGGCCAAAGGAAATTAAATCTATTAATTGGAAAAGAAACGGAAGAAGAAACGTTAAAACGGTTTTACGTTTCTTTGCTTTCAAACCTTTTAAACTTCCTATATATATTCATATACATCTTAAATAACTGAAAACACTTATAAATTTCAGTTAGAATTCGAAAATATAACAGATAAACAAAATATTAATAATTAATTATTAATTAGATATGATTAAAATAAGAAAAATGGCATAGAAAATGAAAACTAGACTTAGGAATTAGAAATAACTTCAATACATTTTGGAAAAAATTTCTTAAATTTAAATACATGTAAAATGAATAAAATAAAGTAAAACACAGCAATAAAAGTGAATGTATAAAATAAATCAATAAATTTTAATTATATATAATTAAATTAAGAAAATGGCTTAAAATTGCAGACTAGGCTTTAAAAATTAGAAATAATTTCAAATGAACTTTAGAAAGTCTTCATGGACTTGTAAAAATATTTATAACAAATAAAATAAAATGCATTCACAAAATAAAAAAAAATTAATTAAGTAAAATTTATATGAAGAAAATAGCAGAAAATTATAAAACAGCCTTTAAAAATAGGAAATAAATACAGTAAATTTTGAAAAAATTCTATTATCATTTAAAAATATTTAAAAGTCAAAATATACATAATAAAACATATTATTACATAATAAAATAAAATATAACAAAGAAGAAGTAATTTATTCAATTTAAAATAGTCATTGTTAAATAGCCCTATATATGCACAATATTGTAAAGGGTATAACTTCCACAATTTACATCCAATTTCAACGAAACGAAAAGTGGTGTTCTTAGAATTTTATGTACTTTCATAACAAAAAAAATTTAAATTTCAAACTTTTAAAATTTTTAGTTAAAAGTCACAGTTTGACTGTTTTGGCCAGAATCAACATTTCAAGCAAATATTTAACTTACACGGTTTGGAATTATAACTCATATAAAATCAAGATTTTATATTTAAATAATAAAATTTTATCATTCAAATAAGTAAAAATAAGTTTTTAAACCAAAATTTTACATTAAACTAATTAAAATATACAATAAAATAATTACAAAATATAGGGTTGTTACATAAAATCAATTATTAATTTAAGTTGAAATTTTCATGGTTTCAAATTTATTATCTTATTTGTTTTTCAAACTATCTTTTGGTTGTCCTTATTTCCCTTATTTTTCTAAAAATGGGGAAGCTAATGCTTATACCAGTCTGTTGAAAATATTTATACAACCTTTCTATAATCTTTGGTACTCATATGAATCTGAGCACAGCTTGCCATCCACAGACCGCTGGTCAAGCGGAAAGAGTGAATCAGATTCTAGAAGACCTTTTTCGTGTTGTGTTCTTGATTCTGGAGCATCTTGGAAAGATCATCTCCACCTTATCGAACTTACCTATAAAAACAGTTATCAGGTATAATTTCAATCTTCTTGTCATCTTGTCTTAATCCTATTTCATTCTATCTTTTTCTGTGCTTTCCCGTACCTCATTCCTTTTCAGGGACGAAAAGTTTTGAATGGAGAGAGTGTAACAACCCTGTATTTTATTATTATTTTAAATTGAAATTCCTAATTTAAAAAACTTTATTTTATTTATTAAAATGAATGAATTTTGTTATTTTAAATATAAATTTTGATTTTTATGGGAATTAGAATTTCAAACATGAATAAATTGAATATTTTCAAAAAAAAATGAATTTTGGTCAATACGGTCAAACTTTGACTTTTAAATTTAAAATTTAAATATTTTAATATTTGAATTTTATATTTTATTATGAAAATAAATTTTCAAGAATACTGCTTTTCGTTTCGTTGAAATCTGATTAATATTGTGAAAGTTATGCTTTTTACAATATTGTGTACAAATTGATTTATTTAACAAAATTTGTTTATTTTGAATTATATAAACAATTTTTTTTGTTCTAATTGTGTATATATGTATATATGACATGTTATGTATTTATTCTTATTTTTAAAACATTTTTAAAGTATAGTTATAATTTTCCAATGTTCATTGTATTTTGTTTACAATTTTTATTTCTAGTTTTAATTATTAAACTATTTTCTTATTTATTTTACATTTTTCCTTAAAATAATTATTTATTTTCTTTTTCCACTCTATTTTGTTTTCTTTTCTATTTTATTTTTCTAAATTGTATTTGCTTTATTTTGATTTAAAAGAAAAGGAAATTCAAAGAGGCAAAAGTCCTTTCATTTTCTTTGTGTCTTTTCATTTACACTTGTCTTTCCATTTTCCCTTTTGCCTTTTCATTTCATCTATTGGCCGACCATTTTTTTACTCATAGCCATGTATTCCTCTAGCAATCACATGAGAAAATGTTTCTCATCTTCAGTTCACGGCCAGAAAGAAAAAAATTATGATGATGGCTTCTTCCCTTATCACTTTTCTCTTCTTCTTTTCTACGTTTTGCCTTGTTCTTCCTCTTGTCTGCTCGGCCTAGCTCTCCACTCCATCAGCTCCTCCATCACCTCCTCCAGCCACAGCGACCACCACCTCCTCCTCTAACTACCTCCTCTGGCCGTGACCATTAGACGAAGCCACCACCTCAAATTCGCAAAGCACTCCACCAAAACATGCCTAGCCGAGCCAAAATGTCACCACCACTTCCATACCTTGCCTTGGCCACCTCCCCTTGCTCCACCACCACCATAACCTGATCTCTGGCCATCACTTGACCTTTGACTTAGACCTGTCCAGATCTGAAGGAAGCATGGCCGAGCCCATTTGAGCATAGGCCGAGCCAAAAAGGTGAACCAAACTCATTTCCTTGCCTCTTTTGCCTTGTCCATTGATATTCCTCATGTATCACCCTGCCCTTGCTTTGTCTTCCACTAACCTGACCATGGCCAAGCATTTCAGGTGTAGACCTGAACATGGCCGAGCCTATGGCATGTATGGTCGAGCCCATGTTGAGAGATGGTCAAGCAATTTGAGTGGAAATCAAGGTCAGGTCGCTTTGCTCTTTGTTGCATTTTCAAATTGTTTCAATATAAATTTTGTGTTGAATATTCATATGTTATATTGTCTTGTTTTGGGATGTTTACAAGATGATATCTTGGCTCTCTCCACTCATTTGTATCACTAGTCGTGCCTTGGAACCATTTTGTGTGTCGTAGTGGTCTCTAGCTTCGATAAAGGTGAGTCTTTCTCACTCTAACATTTCTACTTATGAAATAGTGAATTGATGACAAGTGTTTAGTAAATTAAAAATGTTATGCAAGTTTATGATGATCATATGCTATGCTATGCCATGTTATTACCATGTTAACTTTGTTAATTATCACCTGACATATGATAAATAACATTATATTGTGACATTGACATTGCTTATATTATTTATGTGATCATACTGCAAGTTCCCTGTTAGAATAGAATCACTATTGGTTGAAATGACACATACCCGAACGGACTTTAGAATAGGGAAAAATCATTATGGGCTGAAATGATGGGCTTGAGTGATTTTTATTTATTTTTATTTACTTGGATTGCGGGTTTGAAATGATAGAACCCGGGTTTTCTTTTTAAAATGCGGATTGAAATGATATATATCTGTATCACTTGACCTAGGTTAGAAAATTTTATATAGACCCTGTGGTATATTTTATATGTTTTTTATATAGATATGTATTTTTTAAAAGTATGAAATTTTGATTTAAAAAAATATATATTTATTGGTTTTGAGAAGGCTAAATATTAATTTTTGAATTTGTGAACTTATGTATGCGAATTTTAAGTAAATGTGATTTTTGACTTTAAATTATATTTTAAAACGTAGGTAAATAATGGAAATTTAATTGAAAGTTTTGAAATGATATTTGATGTAAAATGTTAAGTATTTTTTTTTAAATTTAATAAGTAAATAAATAGTGAAATTTTGACTTAATAAATGAATTGAGTTTTTAAATTGAATATTTGAATTTCAAAATTTTATTATGATAAATCATATGTTAAAATGATTTAAATGCAAAATTTTGAAGTCTGGAAATATGATTTATAAGTTTAAAATTTTCTAACATTGAAGTTTTATTGTTTTGAAAAGTTATAATATAATCTGGAATTTTATTAATAGCATTTCCAAAATGCTGTAGTCTTATGACAACATTCTTTAAATGCTGTTGTTTTTGAACTTAACTATGTTTGAAATAACTAAATATCTATTACGGCATTTTATAAATGTCGTTGTTCCTAAACTAAACTATTTTGGAAATTATAAGCTACGGTAGCACTTTACGAATGCCGTCGTTGCTAAATTTGACAATGTTTTGAAATTTTATAGATTTTAACACTGTTTGAGTTATATTTTTAAGTGTTAAATGATTTAACTTTTGGAATTGATTATTTATGAAATTTTTGGAGTTTTGAACATATTTTAATATTTAAATTTGAATTTAAATAAGGTTTACTGAGTTATGTGTTAAGTGGAATGAAATGTAATGAGATAAATGAATTTTTGAATGAAATTTTGAAGTGTGTTTTGTAATTATATTTGGCACAATAAATGAATGAATTATTTGATTTAAAAATGATATTTAAATTTGAATATTTGATTTTTAATTAAAATAATGATTTGATGATGAGATTTTGAAAGGACATGATATTTTTTTGATAGAAATGGTTTGGAAATGATTTGATCTTTATTTTGATAAAGAATATGAATTTGGAATGATATTTGATTTTGATAAATGAATATTTAAAGTTTATATTAGTATGAAAGATATTTAGTTTACTTGTGATTTTGGTTTATTTAAATGATATTGGATTTATAGAATGAATATTTCAAAACTAAGTAATAATAAAGTTAAATCAGAGACATGTGAAATTGATAAATTTTGAAATGGTTTGTCGTGAAACTAAATTGAATTGAAACTAATGGTTTGAATTGAATTAAATTTGAAATTTAAGAATTTGGGTTTAATTGAATAAATTGTAATTAAAGGAATATTTCATGATTTCAAATGTACAATTTCGAAATGTTATGATTTTCAAAGTGTAATGATTTCATGTATTTTGGTTTCGAAAGAGTTATAACTTTGAAAGCATTATTATTTCGAATGGTGAATATATGTTTAAAATGGAAGGTATAAACTATTTTGGAAGGAATATAGTTTTGAAATGAAATGATTTGATTTTTGAAGTATAAACTATTTTGAAATGACCACGGCGTTATAATAACGTTTGGTTGTTAAAGAGACCGGGATCAGAAGTTGTCATACTCTCTGCTAACTCCAAAAACCACTTTAACAACTGTGTACGCGGTGGAGATTCTAGAATGAAGCAGGTTGGTGGCTGCGATCCTATTGAGGTATGAACGTGGATCCGACTCCCTTAAGTTGGCATAAGGTGGCTAAAACAGGAGCGATCGACGGGCCAAGTGGGGTCATTTGTGACGACCCGCCTTTCTCAACCCAGAAAGACGTTTCATCATTAAGAAAGAAAGGGATAGAAATAGAAAAGAATAGAAAGGAAGAAAAACAACATCAGAATCTCAGAGCGGAATGGAACAAAATATAATACATCACATAACTAATACATAGTTATACATACATCAGAGTCATACGATATCATATAACAGGACTGACATATACATATATGTCCATACATACATCCAAATTACAGCACATACTATCTACACAACGGAACTACATATAGATACATACGTCTGGTCTTCTCCCCAAAATAGCTTCTCCAGGAAATCAACACTTCCAATGCCTATCACTTGGCTACTCATAAAAATTTGAGTACCCAAGAGTTTATGAAAACCAAAATATAAACTCCGAGTCAGACATGGGTCTGGTATGAGTAAACAGGTTAAAATTGCTTAACTTTTAAAATCATTTGAAATAAAGGTATCACGTAAGACTCCCCACAAATAAATACGGGTAAGTTTTTACCTTACGCTAACCAAAACATTTTATAAGAAATTCAGTGATATTATAATAGTGTCTAGGGTTTTCGAGTAAACAGAAAATAGCCGAAATTGTTACATTCATTAAATTCCAGCTAATAGCCACGAAAGTGGGTAATAAAAATCAAAACCGTAGGGTCTCGTAGGGAAAAATGGGTTTCCAACAATGGCAGGGCTACTGGGGTACCGCCCGTCACAGTACGGGGCCTAGATCACCGTACCGAGGATCACTCCCGACCCCGTACAACACAAGGCCGGAACCATTTCTTACTGAACAGTCCCGAACAAGATAACCCTGCAGTTGTGGCCAACAACTGCTCACACGGCCGAAATAAAAAGGGACATCTAGACAGTGGAATATCTTGTCCTGCTTGAGCATGACCCACCTAACCTTGCTGCATCTCCCCTGTTTTAGCCATTCCCGGTTGATGAGGCTTGAGGCTACGATTACCTTTATTGAACATATCTTAGAATGCTCATCGTCCGCCTGACGATGTGTTGAAATCATTCAATCCATACAAGTTCGTTACGGGTTCGAACGAAACCGAAGGCATTATCTCGTTACACACATTTTGGAATCACCCTCAGAGTCAACGACAATAACCCTTGCATTTTGAAACACCATCTCGATCACCACTTGATAAGTCACGACCTATCGTTTAATTTGGATCGATGTGGTTTTTAGGGAATCAAAATTGATTCTTCCGATCCCGGTCTCATCGGAATCCAAACACCATTTTAAGGGCCAAGTTGTCTATTTAACTTAACATTTCAATTTAATATTAAGAATTAACATAACAGATATAACAGATAAATCATATACAGTTATCACAGATATCCATAATATATCACAACAGATATCAAAGTCAATCAAACATAATTATCAATGTATACCAAACAGTTTGGTTTTACTTAACTAAATTATTTGCTTAAGAATAAACTACTTTATTTTATTTAATTAATTATTGATTAATTAACTTATTAATGATCAATTAATTAATTAGTTATCATTAATTATTAATTTATTAATCATCTAATCTTCAATTAATTATTTAATTACTAAACCTTTATTCATCAAGTGTTTCTTAATTACTTGGTTAATTTATTTATTTTTAATTGTCAATTAATAACTTGCTTATTTAAAAGTAATTACTTATTTAATTTCCAAAAATTACTTTAATACATCAATTATTATCAATTTAATTAAAGTATAATTCCTGATTAATCACTTAAGTTAATTTCCATTAATTAACTTCAACTAATTAGCTAACGTTATTAAGATTTAAATTGCTTTAACATATGATTCATTTCTAATTACAAAAATCAATTTAAAGTTATCAATTTAAGATTTCAAATACAAATTAATTAACATCCTAATTCATACCTTTACATATCTCTTTAATAATCTTTTTACTTAAACAATTTAACTATTGTTTAGCTTAACTTAGATATAACAAACACTAAAACAAAATTATGCATGCACTCAGTAATGGACCGAGACAGCTCCTCCTTCACTCGAGAAAGTCTCGAGTTTCCACCCGTACCTTTCCCGTGTCTCTCTTCCATCTCCTTCTTTCTTCTCCCCAGTTTTCTTTCTTCTATTTTTATTTTTAAGTTTAAGTAAAATTAAAACTACAGTAACAACACCCACGCGCCCACACCCAGGAAAACCCGAAGTCATGCTCGAAGCAACCACCAAAAATCACGAGCACGCGACGACTCACTGACCATCGAACATCACCTCGCCGCCGTGCACGTGCACGGTGGCCCTCCTCGCCTCCGACGACTCGCGACAGGCCCCACAAACCACAAAACGTCAACTCATATGAAAACAACACTCAAAACAACACGAATTGGTCGAAGGCAAAAAATTGCCTGGAGCTCGAAACATGCGACGCATTCACATACCGACAATTCCTTCGTGCGGCCACCATCCATCACCGGAGGTGACGAAACTTCACCAGAACTTCGCTCACATTCCCCCCTAACTCCACCTAAAATCGCGACCAACTCGATTTCATGATGATGCCGAAACACAATTTTTATAGAGCATAAAAAAAGGCACTAAAACCCTACTTTAATCAAAATCTCCAAATCTATGCATTCGAAAATTATTTTGACATTTTTCTAGAATCACATAGATTACAAGCTTGCTTCCTATCAATTTACAGGAATTAAAATTAACTCGATCTTCCAAAATTTGCAAAAACCCATTCTAGTTTCATTATAAAACTGCTCTTCATACCCTTGTTTAAAAATCATAATTTTTATGTTAAAAATCATAATTACGTGTATGAAATCTAAATATGTTATTGAATTTACAAATTTAAACATTTGAATTTTGAACCTTTAAGTTTTTTACCTGTAACTTGAAAAAAAACAGTGTTTATAACTTACTGTTATACTTCAATATATTTCCAGGCTTTGTTTTATGTTAAACACTCTGAATTACTTACACCTTAGGTTTTAAAATTAATTCAAATGGAGAAGTATTAATATCCTTTACTTCTTTTACTCAGAAACTTGACAACAAATCAGGAACAGAAGCTTCCAATGCATAAATCAATACAGGTCCATATATTTTCCATTTATTTTCAATATATATATATATATATCAACACAAAACATCAGAAGTTAATTATCATACTTAAAATTTAAGAAAGTATGTTTACTCACAAGAACAATTTGAACAGAAGGCAAGGTGTATTGAAGAAATTGCAGTGGAATTCCCTGAAGCTCTCCCTGTTGTTTTGTTGTTGAATTAAATCTAGGTTTGCAAAATAGCAATGCTTCTCAGGTTTGTTTTTAGTTTAAGTTTTTATAAACGAACTGAAAGTTTATAGGTGGATATATATAGATTGAAGCTACTTAACAGTAGGTTGTATCTAGACAGAGTGTATTTGTATTGTCATTTTTCTTTAATTGGCTAAGTAAAATATCCTGCAGAATGAAGTAATGAGGAGATTTCGGCTGCCTGTACTTGTTAAACAAGAAGTTATGCTAATCTTAAATACATGTTTCGTATTTGCTTACATCTAATTAATGCTTATGCTTCATTTATGCTTAATAAGTAATAAATGTTTCAGATTTCTGTTTGTTTTGTACAAGACACAGATTTTTTTTTATTATTATTAAATTGAAGTAAAACTTGTTTTTCTTATGTATGTAAGCTTCAGCAGCATATAAGTTTTATGTTTATTTTGTACAAGACACAAATTTTGTTTCATTATATTTGAAGTAAGATCTTTTGTTTCCTTATGCATAAATATATTTAAACTTTTATTATCCAATAATTCATTTATTTGTTCATTTATACTTATATTAATATTATATTGTTCTCATGTTCATACACTTCTATTTATATAGTTCAAGTTATAACTTATATTCGTATATTTATTACTTTAGCTACATTTTATATTTTACGATTATGTTTTATACTAGTTTTGTATGTTTATATTTATAATCATTTATATTGTTTTATACTTATGTGTTAGATTTCCATGTTTATGTTCAATATTACTATGTTTGTTTATTTTTAACTTTATCATTTTAAAAACTAACATTGTATTCATATGTGTATTATCAAAGATCTCATCAATTTAAACATTGACAAGCTTATATTTAGTTTAAATTAGATTAAATATTTATTACATATGCTGTCAAAAATTCCGGGTTGTTACATTTCTCCCCCCTTAAAAGAATTTCGTCCCCGAAATTTAAACAACAGTTAATTCAAAAGTTTTTATATTAACAATCCAAACAGACATATCATTAATACAATAGCAAACAATCAAACAGTCTATTCTAACAAACAACACTAGTTATCCGAACATAAATCCGGATAAGCATTCCTAAAACTATCGAGAGTTTCCCAGGTACAATCTCTGGGATCCTCACTCCATTGCACCTTGACGAATTTCACCACTTTGTTCCTGAGTTGCTTCTCGTCTTGATCCACGATCTGAATTGGATTTCTGACTACAGTTAAATTGGGTTCCACTTCCAAATCTTCTTGAACTACTGGTTCTACAACCAGTGAGGGATCTTGAACAAATTTCCTCAAATGTGATACATGAAACACATTGTGAATCCCAGACATCCGCTCTGGCAGTTCAATCTTGTAGGCTATAGTTCCAATTCTTTCCAATACTCAAAATGGTCCAATGTATCTCAGAGCAAGTTTTCCCATCTTTCCGAATCTTATAGCACCTTTAATTGGGGAAAATTTAACAAAAACCAAGTCTCCGATCTCAAATTCCAATGGCCTTCGTCTTCTATTCGCATATTTCTTCTGACGATCTTGAGCAGCTTTCATCCTTTTCTTGATAAGCTCAACCTTCGCAGAAGCTTCTCGAATAAGATCAGGTCCGAGCACAAGACGATCCTTCGATTCAATCCAACAAGATGGGGATCTACACGGTCTTCCGTATAAAGCTTCATAAGGAGCCATCTTAATACTCGCTTGATAACTTTTATTATATGAGAATTCCACTAAATGAAGATGGTCCTCCCAAGATCCTCCAAAATCTAAAACACAAGCCCGTAGCATATCCTCAAGAATACGATTCAGCCTCTCCGTCTGTCCGTCCGTTTGAGGATGATAGGCTGTACTCAATCTCAAATCTGTTCCCATTGCTGATTGCAGAGCTTCCCAAAATTTGCTAGTGAAAATAGGATCACGGTCACTTACTATGCTGACTGGGACACCATGCAATCGAACTATCTCCTTCAAGAAAATTTCCGCCAAAGAAACTGCAGTACGGGTTTCCTTAACTGGTATAAAATGGGCACTTTTAGTTAAACGATCTACAATAACCCATATACCATCATTCCCTTTCCTGGTTCTAGGCAAACCATCAATAAAATCCATCGAGATTATCTCCCATTTCCAATTCGGAATTTCCAAAGGTTGCAATAACCCGGCAGATTTCTGTTGATCACCTTTAACTTGTTGACAAATGGCACGATTGTTCACAAAAGCAGCTACATCTTCCTTCATGCCCTTCCACCAAAAGACTCTCCTCATATCTTTGTACATCTTCTAAATTCCAGGATGAATATTCAATCTGGAGCGATGACTCTCTGATAAGACTTCCTGCCTCAATTCCTTGTCATTCGGGACACAGATTCTTCCGTTAATCCTTAGTGTTCCTTGGTCATCAATTTCAAAACTGGGACACTTACCTTTCCTGACTCTCTTAATGATCCTCCTCAACTTCTTATCAGACTCTTTCTTGCTTGAGATCCTTTCAATAAGAGATGGAACCACTTCCAGAAGAGATAGAACCGCGTTCCTACTGAGAGCATCAGCCACGACATTCGCTTTCCCCGAGGTGTACAGAATATCCAAATCATAGGATGCAAGAAATTCAACCCACCGCTGTTGCCTCAGATTTAGATCTTTTTGAGAGAATAGATATTTCAACGGTTTGTGATCCGTGAACAATTCGAATTTCCCTCCTAAAAGATAATGCCTCCAAATTTTCAAAGCAAAAACAATGGCTAGCAATTCAAGATCATGCGTACCATAGTTTTTCTCATGAGGCTTCAACTGCCGACTAGCATACGCAATAACCCTTCCGTTCTGCATCAGAACTGCTCCCAAACCCACTATACAAGCATCGGTATAAACCTCGAATTTGCTTTTCCCATCCGGAATAACAAGTACCGGTGCACTAATTAACCTTAGCTTCAATTCCTGAAAAGCTTCTTCGCACTGAGGTGTCCATTTGAATTTCGCTCCTTTCCTGGTCAGCTTAGTCAGATGCGAAGAAATCTTGGAATAATCTCTGATAAATTTCCTGTAGTATCCAGCCAATCTAGAAAATTGTGAACTTCAATCGGTGTCTCTGGCTGTTTCCATTCCAGAATAGTTTCAACTTTCGCTGGGTCTATAGAAATGCCTTCACCAGAAACAATGCGCCCTAAAAATTTAACTTCCGATTTCTAGAAATGACACTTCCAAAACTTCGCCTTCAGCACATGCTTCCTCAGAGTCTCCAATACAATCCTCAAATGCTCCCTATGCTCTTCTTCGGATTTGGAATAGACCAAGATATCATCAATGAATACCAGCACAAACTTATTCAGTACATCCCTAAAGAGTCGATTCATGAGGTCAACGAAATAGGCAGGAGCGTTGGTTAATCCGAACGGCATAACCAACCACTCATAGAAACAATTTGGTCCCCTAAATGCAGTCAAGGGAATACTGTCTTCAGCTACCCTCAACTGATGGAAACCTGAAGCTAGATCCAATTGAGAAAAGATAGAAGCACCATGCAACTGGTCAAAAAGATCATCGATGCGAGGAAGAGGATGTTTATTACGGATAGTTACTTTGTTCAATTCTCTATAATCCACACAGAACCTCAGTGATCCATCCGATTTGGTCACAAACACTGCCGCCGAACCCTAACAAGAAAAACTGGGTCTAATCAACCCCTTCTCTAAAAGATCCTGCGTCTGCTTAATCAACTCTTCTCTTTCTCTAGGAGCCATTCTCCTATTGGGCTGAATCACTGGCACAGCTCCTGAAATCAAATCAATACGAAACTTTATTTCTCGATGTGGTGGCAGACACTTCACTTCATCAAAAACATCCGCAAAATCTTGTACCACATCGATGTCTTCAACACTCTCTTCCGAAGTCTCAATTCCATGCAAAAGACTGCTCAAGTGAATTCCAGAATTATCACACGACACTCTGGCAATTCTACCAAGGTCAGTTTCCAATGAAACTGTTCTTTCATCACAATTCAAAACGGCTTTATACTTGTCCAGCCAATCCATTCCCAAAATAAGATCAAGTCCCTTAAAATTCAACACATATGGGTCACAAGAAAAACTGTGAGATAGATAAGAGATCTTCAAGTCCTTACAGATAGTGTCTAATTTGGTCACCCATCCTATAGGATTAGATACCAAGATAGGACTGTCTACAAAACTAGGGGTAAGAGAAAACTTTTCAACAGAGTCCAAAGAAATAAAACTCAAGGAAGCACCTGAATCAAACAAAACTCTAATATATTTTCCATCTAAAAGTAAAGTACCTTCTAATACTCCTTTGCCCATCGAAGAAGAAGATGGTCCGGCTTCCAAAGCAAAAACTTTATTCTAAGGCGCCCTCTGCAGAAGTGTACAGTTCTTGATCATGTGTCCTGACTGATGACAATTAAAGCACAATGATTTCTGAACCATAGCTGATCCTGGGCCACTCTGATGCGGTTGATGTTGTTGTTGCTGCTGGAATCCTTTCCTAGGACATTTATTTGCCAAATGCCCTTCCTGATGACAAATGTAGCACTTTCGAGGTCCGTTGTTATTCCCAGGTTTCTTCTTATTCGGCTTCCTCCATTTAGAATCGAACTTTCGCTTATTCGGATTAGTGAAATTCCCACTTGAAGCTGCAACTGGAGCCACCGGTTTCTTACTCATCAAACTTTCATACCTCAATGCCATATCAATCAAATCAACAAAAGATCCCTTCAGAAGCACCGTCAATTTTCCATGGAATTCAGGCCTCAACCCTTGCACAAATTTATCATTCTTTTTCAGAGGAGTATCGATGAGTCCTGGTCCATAACAAGAGAGTTCGTTGAATCTGGTTTCATACTCCGAAATAGACATACTACCCTGCTTCAAATACAGGAAATCCTGATACAATTGGGTTCTTCCTGCCGTTGGCACAAACTTCTCTTCAAACAATTCCTTGAATCTGTCCCATGAAATGTCATCCTCAGAAATATTTGCAATAGTTGAATCCCACCATGCTGCTGCACCACCTTGCAGTTGCCACGATGCCATATGCTCTTACGCTCATCAGTCAATTTCATGCTCTTGAAAATGCGCTCACAAGAGCATAGCCAGTCTTGAACTTCAATTATTGACTCAAATACTTTGAATGGTTGCCCTCCGAGATGTTTGAAATCCTTGCACAAAGCTGCAAAACTAACTTGAGACGGTACAGGATTGACAGCCTCACTAACATTCTGACTCCGTCCATTATCTGTTGAAGTACCGGCCCTAACTCTACCTCTTCTTCCTGAACTCATGTCGGTCACCTGAACAGGTAACTCAAAAAATTTAGATAGATATATATATATATATATAGATATAGATATATAATTATATGAAAATACACATACGCACTCTCAAGATAAATATAACACAAGAGCCTAGGTACTCGCTCGACCTAGCGCTCTGATACCAACTGTGACGACCCGCCTTTCTCAACCCAGAAAGACGTTTCATCATTAAGAAAGAAAGGGATAGAAATAGAAAAGAATAGAAAGGAAGAAAAACAACATCAGAATCTCAGAGCGGAATGGAACAAAATATAATACATCACATAACTAATACATAGTTATACATACATCAGAGTCATACGATATCATATAACAGGACTGACATATACATATATGTCCATACATACATCCAAATTACAGCACATACTATCTACACAACGGAACTACATATAGATACATACGTCTGGTCTTCTCCCCAAAATAGCTTCTCCAGGAAATCAACACTTCCAATGCCTATCACTTGGCTACTCATAAAAATTTGAGTACCCAAGAGTTTATGAAAACCAAAATATAAACTCCGAGTCAGACATGGGTCTGGTATGAGTAAACAGGTTAAAATTGCTTAACTTTTAAAATCATTTGAAATAAAGGTATCACGTAAGACTCCCCACAAATAAATACGGGTAAGTTTTTACCTTACGCTAACCAAAACATTTTATAAGAAATTCAGTGATATTATAATAGTGTCTAGGGTTTTCGAGTAAATAGAAAATAGCCGAAATTGTTACATTCATTAAATTCCAGCTACTAGCCACGAATGTGGGTAATACAAATCAAAACCGTAGGGTCTCGTAGGGAAAAATGGGTTTCCAACAATGGCATGGCTACTGGGGTACCGCCCGTCACAGTACGGGGCCTAGATCACCGTACCGAGGATCACTCCCGACCCCCTACAACACAAGGCCGGAACCATTCCTTACTGAACAGTCCCGAACAAGATAACCCTGCAGTTGTGGCCAACAACTGCTCACACAGCCGAAATAAAAAAGGACATCTAGGCAGGGGAATATCTTGTCCTGCTTGGGCATGACCCACCTAACCTTGCTGCATCTCCCCTGTTTTAGCCATCCCGGTTGATGAGGCTTGAGGCTACGATTACCTTTATTGAACATATCTTAGAATGCTCATTGTCCGCCTGACGATGTGTTGAAAGCATTCAATCCATACAAGTTCGTTCCGGGTTCGAACGAAACCGAAGGCATTATCTCGTTACACTCATTTTGGAATCACCCTCAGAGTCAACGACAATAACCCTTGCATTTTGAAACACCATCTCGATCACCACTTGATAAGTCACGACCTATCGTTTAATTTGGATCGATGTGGTTTTTAGGGAATCAAAATTGATTCTTCCGATCCCGGTCTTATCGGAATCCAAACGCCATTTTAAGGGCCAAGTTGTCTATTTAACTTAACATTTCAATTTAATATTAAGAATTAACATAACAGATATAACAGATAAATCATATACAGTTATCACAGATATCCATAATATATCACAACATATCATAGAAATATCATCAACAGATATCAAAGTCAATCAAACATAATTATCAATGTATACCAAACAGTTTGGTTTTACTTAACTAAATTATTTGCTTAAGAATAAACACTTTATTTAATTTAATTAATTATTGATTAATTAACTTATTAATGATCAATTAATTGATTAGTTATCATTAATTATTAATTTATTAATCATCTAATCTTCAATTAATTATTTAATTACTAAACCTTTATTCATTAACTGTTTCTTAATTACTTGGTTAATTTATTTATTTTTAATTGTCAATTAATAACTTACTTATTTAAAAGTAATTGCTTATTTAATTTCCACAAATTACTTTAATACATCAATTATTATCAATTTAATTGAAGTATAATTCCTGATTAATCACTTAAGTTAATTTCCATTAATTAACTTCAAGTAATTAGCTAACGTTATTAAGATTTAAATTGCTTTAACATATGATTCATTTCTAATTACAAAAATCAATTTAAAATTATCAATTTAAGATTTCAAATACAAATTAATTAACATCCTAATTCATACCTTTACATACCTCTTTAATAATCTTTTTACTTAAACAATTTAACTATTGTTTAGCTTAACTTAGATATAACAAACACTAAAACAAAATTATGCATGCACTCAGTAATGGACCGAGACAGCTCCTCCTTCACTCGAGAAAGTCTCGAGTTTCCTCCCGTGCCTTTCCCGTGTCTCTCTCCCATCTCCTTCTTTCTTCTCCCTAGTTTTCTTTCTTCTATTTTTATTTTTAAGTTTAAGTAAAATTAAAACTGCAGTAACAACACCCACGCGCCCACACCCAGGAAAACCCGAAGTCATGCTCGAAGCAACCACCAAAAATCACGAGCACGCAACGACTCACTGACCATCGAACATCACCTCGCCACCGTGCACGTGCACGGTGGCTCGCCTCCGGCGACTCGCGACAGCCCCCACAAACCACAAAACGTCAACTCATACGAATACAACACTCAAAACAACACGAATCGGTCGAAGGCAAAAATTTGCCTGAAGCTCGAAACATGCGACGCATTCACCCACCGACAATTCCTTCGTGCGACCACCATCCATCACCGGAGGTGATGAAACTTCACCAGAACTTCGCTCACATTCCCCCCTAACTCCACCTAAAATCGCGACCAACTCGATTTCATGATGATTCCGAAACACAATTTTTACAGAGCATAAAAAAATAGGCACTAAAACCCTACTTTAATCAAAATCTCCAAATCTATGCATTCGAAAATTATTTTGACATTTCTCTGGAATCACATAGATATAAGCTTGCTTCCTATCAATTTACAGGAATTAAAATTAACTCGATCTTCCAAAATTTGCAAAAACCCATTCCAGTTTCATTATAAAACTGCTCTTCAAACCCTTGTTTAAAAATCATAATTTTTATGTTAAAAATCATAATTACGTGTATGAAATCTAAATATGTTATTGAATTTACAAATTTAAACATTTGAATTTTGAACCTTTAAGTTTTTTACCTGTAACTTGAAAAAAAACAGTGTTTATAACTTACTGTTATACTTCAATATATTTCTAGGCTTTGTTTTATGTTAAACACTCTGAATTACTTACACCTTAGGTTTTAAAATTAATTCAAATGGAGAAGTATTAATATCCTTTACTTCTTTTATTCAGAAACTTGACAACAAATCAGGAACAGAAGCTTCCAATGCATAAATCAATACAGGTCCATATATTTTCCATTTGTTTTCAATATATATATATATATATATCAACACAAAACATCAGAAGTTAATTATTATACTTAAAATTTAAGAAAGTATGTTTACTCACAAGAACAATTTGAACAGAAGGCAAGGTGTATTGAAGAAATTGCAGTAGAATTCCCTGAAGCTCTCCCTGTTATTTTGTTGTTGAATTAAATCTAGGTTTGCAAAATAGCAATGCTTCTCAGGTTTGTTTTTAGTTTAAGGTTTTATAAACGAACTGAAAGTTTATAGGTGGATATATATAGATTGAAGCTACTTAACAGTAGGTTGTATCTAGACAGAGTGTATTTGTATTGTCATTTTTCTTTAATTGGCTAAGTAAAATATCCTGCAGAATGAAGTAATGAGGAGATTTCGGCTGCTTGTACTTGTTAAACAAGAAGTTGTGCTAATCTTAAATGCATGTTTCATATTTGCTTACATCTAATTAATGCTTATGCTTCATTTATGCTTAACAAGTAATAAATGTTTCAGATTTCTGTTTGTTTTGTACAAGACACAGATTTTTTTTTAATTATTATTAAATTGAAGTAAAACTTGTTTTTCTTATGTATGTAAGCTTCAACAGCATATAAGTTTTATGTTTATTTTGTACAAGACACAAATGTTGTTTCATTATATTTGAAGTAAGATCTTTTGTTTCCTTATGCATAAATATATTTAAACTTTTATTATCCAATAATTCATTTATTTGTTCATTTATACTTATATTAATATTATAGTGTTCTCATGTTCATACACTTCTATTTATATAGTTCAAGTTATAACTTATATTCGTATATTTATTACTTTAGCTACATTTTATAATTTACGATTATGTTTTATACTAGTTTTGTATGTTTATATTTATAATCATTTATATTGTTTTATGCTTATGTGTTTGATTTCCATGTTTATGTTCAATATTACTATGTTTGTTTATTTTTAACTTTATCATTTTAAAAACTAACATTGTATTCATATGTGTATTATCAAAGATCTCATCAATTTAAACATTGACAAGCTTATATTTAATTTAAATTAGATTAAATATTTATTACATATGCTGTCAAAAATTCTGGGTTGTTACATCATTCCTCCAATCGGATGCACTTCTTCGATACTGTACTCTTACTTGTGGTTGATTTGATGGCCATCCTCCGATTTTGATTTGGGAGTGTGTTCCGAGGTGGGCGGTATTGGCTGCTATGCGTTACTACCAGCCTGGAAGCGTAATTGGTATATCTACCCTGGCATTACCTAGTTGTGCCATGTTACCTACCATATCGAACCTTACTACGAGTTTGTTTTTCTCCCATGGCCCATGGATTATTTAGGGTAGCCTCCCGATCTGGAGGTATGCTGATACTGGATGGACTACTGGGAATATTACGTGTTGGAGGCTATATGGGTTACCCTTCAACGCTATTTTAAAGTAAGTTTATTTTATTATAGACATTATTATAATAGCACAATATTACTACATAGAAAATAGTTTGACGGATCCTTAAAGAATAGGCGATCCCAAGCATCCTTTAATTTACTGATGCGTTTTTGTTACTGTTCACTTGAGTTGATTTACAGTTCATAAGTATTTATGTCCTGACTCGAGTGTTTTTTTTCTTTACGCTCGAGTCAGACTGAGTGATTCAGCATTCAAGACTCACCTTCGGAGTTGGAGCTTTGCTTGAAGATCCAGCCATCTCTTTTGCTTTCAGTATCCGGTGATTTCAGTGGCGTATTCTGATTTGTATCTAATGTATCTTGTTACCCTTCTGTTATATCTTGTTTAACTCTGATGTATCTTATTTTTATATATAGTAGCTTCATGAACTACTATCTCTTTTAATTCCACTGCATTATTGTTTACTTTGTGTCTGTGATCTGTGATTATTTATTTATTGTATATTCTGAGATTTGCCAAATTTTATTTACAATGCGATATTTTGAGCAATTCAAGTCCGACATGTGCGGATGCGAATTGTTGAAAATATCGGGTCATTACAATATTCGTGGATATATAGTTATGTCTACTTTTTCAGTCAATAACCAAAACTAGTTATTATTTCATAAACAATGTTCGGTACGTTTTATGAAATTTTCATAATTTGATGCAACCAATAAGTGACATATGATATGCTCCCACTATTTTCGCCATTATTATAATAGCGTACTAAATGCGAAGGTCCATCATTCACTTAATATAGATTTATTTATTTCATATATTGCAGATAGTTTACCGTGGAGAGTTCTTTGATCAAAGATCTTGAACTCAAAGAAACAAATCTCGTAGAATACAATTTTCTATACGAGAACACATTTCACAGTAGAAATCATATATCTCATTTAAAATCATATATCTCTTTCAATGTTAAGTATCAATGATTATTTTTAAAATTCTCATTTCCATTGTTTCTTTATGAAGAAGAAATGACTATTCACTCTCTCCATCCCAACTATACCTTAAATCACATTTACTCTTATGCATTCATTTTCCTTTCTAAATGGTCAAACCATTTAAAAGAAAACCCTTAATGCAATGAAAGACGCATTTGATTACCCTTAACATTTAAGGCCATCAAATGTGTTACTCTTTGCATAAATTAATTAAACTAACATTTCGGTGATTGAGTTCTTAGATCTATCTTATAGTTTTGGTCTTGTGCTATAATTAACACAATATGATCATTTATGTAATCAATCAAATTGAATACTCGATCTCATAGTATAATTTATTAGCTTATTTCAAATGAACTATATTCATTGAAGTATTGTACATTATGAACTGTGACCACTCACCATATAACATTTATATGTGATAGCATATGGATAAAATATCCATCTATAGTCTTGTATTTCTTTTAGAGTTTGAAACTCATAAAATGCAATACATGATCTAAACTAAATAAACATGCAAGCGATCATTTTACGAATGTATTAAGTAGTTATAAAAATTTGGCACTTGCTTGGGTATAGAAAACATTAACATGCAATAGGCATTTAATAGTGGGTATTATATTTCCATTTGCCAACATTCAATCTATTTCATTTGTATACGTTAATTGGTAAATGTTTTATCAATCATATTAAATGCACAAATTTATCATTATAGGTAATTATAACATTATTTAGCACATGTTCTTACAATATAGAAAGATTAAATGTTACCATTTTATTTTTCTAATAAGGCTCACAGTAATTTTTATGTCTTACCAAACCCTAAGCAAAATATAGAAGCCTTTCAACTCCACTAGTGGGTGTTAGGACTCGTATGCCTTAGGATTCTGACCTTGAGGGAAGCTAAAAAAAATCACAGGCCTACATATGACAGATAACTCTTTATCGGTTGTATCACATATAACACCTAAACTTTGGTACCTTGTCCAAATTCTGCCTTTACCTTGAGGAAAACTCTACAAGTAAAGTGGGGCTATTTACTAGGACATATCATTTCACAACGGCCTGAGTATAATGCATGTACCATGAGGAAATGTCAATAATAAATGTGGTTACCTTACCTTTTATATTCAATATATTAATAATACTACACATAACATCCCTAGCATGAGGAAAGCTCAACAACTAAGGAGTATGCAAGTAATATTTTAATATATTAATGATATAGGACTATTAAGGAATCATAATCTTCAATACATTATATCGAATGATATCAACTTATGGATTAATGTATTTCATATGAAATACTCTCATGCTTCAAGTGTCAGACACATCAGACTTCATACTATACATACATTTACGTATGTATTTATTTCTTAAGTATATTTAGGGTTTGTTTAAAGTTCCACCTTTTGTTATACATTTATATTACATAAGCTGACTTATTATACAACTTTTATAACTTAATTAACTTATATAATAATCTTATATATAATGTTATATTAATTAAATATTATTCAATTAATAACTAATTAACTCTTTAATTAATTTTAATGAATTAACTAACTCTTTAATTAATTTTATATCATAATTCCAACACAACATTTATATTGGGCACATCTACTATAAACTTTATAGTATAACACACGTATATTTCTTACATATATGTATTTTATTTAATTAATTAACCTTTATTAATTCATTCAATCAAAAAAAAATTGATTAAATTTGATTAATTTCAAATTTTACCTTACATACATCATGTAAATTTATGTTATCCTAAACACTATAAATTAACATAACATATATCAACATTTATAATGTATGCATATATGTATAAATAAATTAACATATTTAATTAATTCATTTTATTAATAAATTTTAAATTTTGAAATTAGTATACACATATTTTCAAACATTTTTGAAAATATCGTTAACCCTTTAAATTTTTTTTGAAAACTTATGTTGTATTATGACTTTTATAATAAACATGTTTTTATTTCAATTTTCAAAACAATTTTAAAAATAGCCCGAGGGTCAACTCAAGTTGGGCCTTTTCAATCAGGGGTAACCTTTGGGCTCATATCATCTTTCAAGCCAGAATAGTAACCATGTAGAACGTTATCCAATTCCAATCCTAGGCATTATCTTTCTAGACATCATATTAAGTGGGCAAGCTTAATTAGTTAGTCCTAATATAACTAATTTGGAGCACATAGGCTATTCGGCTCTAATACCATTGAAGGAACTGGGCGATCCGTAATGGAAGAAACAGGTGAATTTCAAAAAAATTTACCATTTTGGATCTTTAATGAGCCTACGAAGTCTAAGTTTCATGTAGAAATTTTCTAAATTTTGTTTAAATAAAATCTTGCATTATATTTAAAATAGTCAAGGGAAGTTTAAATAAATTAATTTCAATTGTACAGTGTTTCAAATACACCTAACATTTATTTATTTGTGTTAATGTACATGGAATGGAACCTTTCATTTCTTTCCCTAAAAGAACTATTAATTGAGAGAATTAATTGCATTATATATAGAGAGAAACTTTTCATTTTCTCTCTTTAATTTGAATTGATTGATTCATTAAATATCATTATTAATAATTTATTCATGGCAAAATTTATTACTATGTCCATATGTATTCCAACTGTACGATTTGCATTTTGAGATTTATTTAATTTATTTATACAAGTATACATATATATAATATACATACACATATATATGTGTGTGTGTTCATGTGTAACATCATAATTCATGGAGGATATAATGTGCTCGTATATAGATCTTGGGATTTACATTGCAACAGACACATTATCTCATTTTGTGTGTACTATAATTAGTCCAAATGTGTGCTTATATAATATGTTAAAACAAAATACTAATGTATGTGTATATATATATATGTGTGTGTCTATGTGTATATATATATATATAGTTTATTGAATAAAACAGTTTCTACCATAACAAATCAATGTAAAATAATTATATGATAATAATACAAGTTATTAAAATTTTAGAAAATCCAAAAGCATGCTTTGGACTTAAGGTTAATTTATGGAATTTTTTTACAATTAAAATAATATTTATTATTAAATAATTGATAAGAGCTATAATACAATTAATTCTTAAAAATTTGAAATTTAGCTGAAAAATTCTAAAACAAATTTGAAGGTACTTGAGGCATATTTTGGACTTGGAAATTATTTTGGAATTTTCTCAACTAAAATTATATAGTTAAATTTTTTAATTGAATTTCAATACTAAATGAATTCAAAAAATTAATAAATTAAGTCATAAAAAAATGAATCTTTTTTAAGGTTCCAAATACATATATAAGAATTAAGAAAAATTTATAGAATTTTCCCAATTGTAATTATATTTTAATTAAATAATTGATTGCAGTTCGAAAGTAAATTAATTTTTAAAAATACTTAAGTTTAAAAATACTAAAAATTTTATTCTAATTTTATTACATGATGTAGAAAATATAAAATTGATATTTTGAACCACTAATTATTTTATTCGTAATAATTAATTCATAAAATAATTAAATAATAATAAAATAAGTATATACATATTTAATAAGATATTTTATATTTTATGGTTCATAATAGGTGTAACGACCCAGAATTTTAATTTATTAAAATTTGAATATTTAATTAATTTTAAATATTAATGAGTGAAATTTATAAGTCGAATAAATTTTTGTTTGAATTATTGGATTTAATTGGATAATTAAATCGATAATTTAATATGTTAAATTATGGAAATAATTGAAATTTTGGTTAAAAATGATTGAAAATGATTTGTAAAATTTTATTATATCATGTTGGAGTTAGAACGATATTTTAGAACTTTTAAAATCGAATTAAAAGTTAATTTGTGAAAATTGAATATTTTAATATTTAAATCGACTAGTGAAAATAGCCAATTTTTGAACGGTCTCAGAATTGAACGAAACCAGTTCCATTGGATCCGTAATAGTTAGTTATTACCGGATTTCAATTTTCGTAGCAATCGGAGTTATCGTTTGATCGTAGCAGCTCGAAACGCATCGAATTATTTTTAATTTTAATTTGGCGAGTTAAAATAGCCATTTTTCAAAAAGTCTCGGATTTCGACGAAACTAGTTTCATCGGATCCGTAATGTGATATTATTGTAAGGTTTCAAATTTCGTGTCAATTGGATTTACCGTTTGTCCGGTACAAATTAAAACGCCTAGAAATCGATTTAAATCGGTTTAATTTAAATTGAACGTTTATTGCCATAACTCGCACAGATGTCCGAATTAGCTTCCGAAACCTGTTCCATTGTGTCCGGAACGCGGGGTAAACCTTAGAAACGCTGGTTACGGCGCGTGAATCGGAGTACGGAATTTTCGGATGAATAGTGTTCGAAAATTCTCTATAAATAGCTCATAATTCACAAATAAAAAAAAAAAAAAAAAACCCTAGGTCAAACTAAACGCAGCCGCCAGTAGCTTCAACCTAAGGCCGAAAATCACCATTGCTTTTCCTCATTTATCTTCCAATCCACTCAATAATTTCAAAAACTTCCAACTACAAAAGCGTAGAGCTAAGTGTGATCTTCAATCTGAACGGTTGTGATCGAATTTCGTTGCACGGATTGGCGGCAAATCTCATTCAAAGGGGTTGCGTTCGGCCTCGAGATTCGTGCTATATGTTGAGCCGAGTTTCAAGCTTCTTGGGCCGAAGGTAGCATGGGGGGAGGCGCACGTGGTGGAGTATCTTGATCGAGGTGGTTGTCGTCGTAGTGGTCGAATTCTTAAACCCTAAGTTGCATAGTTGGGTTCAGCTATGAGGTGATTTGCATGAACGAAGAAGATGGGGGGGGGAAGACGCACGGATCTGAAGAGAGGGGATGGATCCTACGGCCCATATTTGCTTAGGTTTAAAATTATAATTTATGTTGTAATTTATATGCTTTATAAACTCGTGTAACTTCAAAAATTCGTATCTTTTTCATACGAGGTCGAAAACGCACGAAACAAGAAGCGTTGGAATCGTATGGACGAGCACTACGTGATGAAATTTGATTGGAGTCGTTTGGAGTTAGTGAAAATTTCGTGTAAAATTAAACGTCCGTTTAATTTTATTCGAAATAAATCGCTAAAACAAAATTGAAATCAAGGTGAGAACTTCTCACTCAATCGAATCAGTTTCGATTTTATTTTAAATAGTTAGATTTAAAATATTTGAATGCATGTTTGAATGATGATTGTATCTATTGATTGTTAAAATAGACATTATGCGCCGTTAGTAAGCGGATGTTATTTATTAAAACATATACCGCGAATATTTCGTAAACAGTGAAATTGGTATTATATATAATAGCAATATATATATATATTGGCATATGTATATATTGGAGTTGTTGATTTCCCGCATTTGTTTAGCGGATGAGACCCTATTGCGCCGTTAGTAAGCGGATAATATTTAATAAAAACATATACCGCGATAATTTCGTACTGGAGCGAAATTGGTATTGTGCTAATGTTTGTGGATGCAGGAAAACAGGTTGGAAGGATCCAACTGGATTCCTCAACGGTTTTTATTTGATTTCAGATATTTTGATATTTGATGGATTATCATATTGATATATGATATCGTTGTAGTCGTGATTGACTATTTGGTGTGTAGCATCGTTGGACCAAATTTGGAATTTTAAAAGGATTTAAAAGTGATTTTTGAAAGTATACGTTTATAAAATATTTTTGGAATTGATTTATTTTAAATAAATAAACGATATAATTTTAATGTTATAAAAATTATATTTTTGAGAAATATAGTTAAAAGTCGATTTTTGAAAATATGGGGTTAATGATTTTTATAAAATGGTTTAAATCGGGATTTTTGAATTTATTATAGAAGTTTAAATACAGGATTTATAAATTTGATTATTTTATAAATCAAAATGATGAAGTTTTTAAAGGACTTTGAAGACGTTTTAAAATAATAATATAAATTGATTATATAAGATATTTATAAATTGAAATATTGACATTATAAAACGAGTTTTTATAAGTGTTTGAATGAAGTGAAAATGAATTTCATAAATAGAAATGAAATTTATAGAATTTTATACGGTGAAGTTATAAATGGAATTTTATAAGCAGTAGGTTTATAAAATTTATTAAGTTATTAAAATAATGGTTTTGGATAAATGAATGAATCTTATAAGTTATAAGATTTATAATTTGGGAAGTTAAAAAGAACGATTTTGTAAAATAATCGTTTTATAAGCATTTAACTTATAACATGAACTTTTGTTTTATAATTGAGTTATAAATTGAATAGGTTAATAAATGAATTTGTAAAAGGAAGTTGTTATAAATAAATAGAAATGGAATTTATAAACGTTGTTTTATAAATTCACAAACGACTTATTTTGATAAGTTAATTTTTATAATTTATTTATGGAGTTATATTCACGTTTTAGACTGTGAATAATCCTTTGAAATAAAATGAATAAAGGATGAAATTGGTTAACGTAGTATATTCACGTTTTTGAATAGTGAATAATATGTTAAAGAAATTGTTTTGAAAGTGATGTTTTAAATAGAATTAAAACGATCTAACGATGTTTTAATTATGTTAAGATTCGAAACCATAGATTTCAACATTTATTGTTGAAATAGACGTTTTCGAGAAATAGAAGGAAATGGTGGACTATAACACTGTTGTTATAGTAAATGATTTCCGAAAGAAAATGTTTTGTATAGTATTGGGATTTATATATCTATTTTAATTTCAAATCCCTATACTAGTGATTTTGGGTTGTCGTAACAATGTTTTACGCAACATTCGTTTAGGCCCAAATAAATATGTTTAAGAGAATGATTTCCTTAAAGAATGAAATATATACTTAATCTCGGTTGAAGTATATTGAATATTTTCCAAGTGTTGAAAATAAATAAGTTCATGAATTACTTATTAAATAAGTATGGAAATGTTTTTCCAATATAAAGTGAATATTAGAGAATTTATCTTTTTGAAGATAAATTGAAATGAATAATTGAAGTCATATATTCATGAATATTTTAGAATGAAAATTCACTATAGAATTTATGAATAAAAAGGGAAGTTGTTTAAAAATAAATATTGATTTATTTTTGAAGTGTGAAATTTTATATCTTGTAAAGATATTTTGGAAAATAAATAATTTGGAAAATTATTTGGAATCTGGTGATGTGTGCATATACATTGATAGTTCAATAACCGACTATCAATATTTACCTTTGAATGGGTAATTGATGTGATTTGTTTGAATTTGAATGCCATACTTATTTTTGAATAAGCGCTCACTATTCGGGTTAACCGGGAAAGGACCATGGGGTCGTATAACCCATTCCGAATATGTGATACATCGTTATGAATTGCATTTGATGACCGGTGTTGAAGACCGGGTATTTGCGAAAGCGATAGGATGACCTATCGATTGTCTCTGCACTGGGTAGCTCCTGGTATAGAGATTTCCTAAGTGATGGGAAATTCGATCGGGATTGTGAATACCCGGATTGCAAGGGCTTCGTGAGAAGTGCCTTCGGTTTTGTTCGAGCCCGGAACAGACTTGTATGGATTGTATGTCTGACATTACAAGTTGAGATATAAAGCCGATTTCTTTCAAATATATTTCTGTTGGTGGTGGAGAATTTATTCTTTTAGCTTAACACCCTTCTCTGAGACGTACGAGCTCAGAGGTTATATAGTTGAAGTTATCAGCGATCCCAATTTGGTAATGTGACATGCTGAGTGTTGCTGTAAATGATCATTGTGTTGATTATTTGTGATAGGATCATTTATTTGATCGTCTATCTGGTGATCATTTCTATGATCATTTGTTGACCCAAAGCATGGCTTTTGTATAAAGTATGTTTTTGTGGACGTGACTTCGTCGAGCCTCACACCCCGTGAATGGTCAAAACAGGAAAGATGCGGCAAGGTTATGAGGGGTAGCGCCCTTTAGGATATGTGCATTTCCTTCTGGAAAAGGGTGGTATCATGGTATGGAGCCCAGATACTTACTCATGTTGAAAACACTTTATGATTGTGTAAATTGATTGCGAACACTCGGTTGAATGGTCCCAAAGGACCGGGGGATGGCATATTCGGTCAGTTGTTACTCAGTTAGGGGTAACCCGGCCTTGTGTTAGTAGAGATCCGGTTTGGTTCTCGGGGATGTCCATCCAGAGGCATTCTCATGTGGCAATGGGAAGTTCCTTGGCCTGATCATTCGTTGGAAATCCAAAGAAACAATACGAGACTTGTACGGTTTTAGTTGTAGAACCTGCCATCTAATATGGTAGCTATAGTAGGCATAATATAATGGTACCTATGCTGGCTAAGATTTATATTCTACTTTCGAAATATCTTCTACACTATGCACTAATAATAATATCAAAATTGATTTGATTTTAATACGTATCAAGCATCTTTGACTAACATAAGAAGAAATCTCCTCCAAGTCTGCGTTTGCATTGTGTGTGTGGCAGGAGGTCTTATGGTAGTCTCATTTTTAAAAGCATTGCGAATTGATTTTTAAAATATTCTTCTATTTTGATTTTAAAGAAAAATAAACTGTTTTAGTTCTCACACCAGTCACATGACTGACTCGGAGTTTATTGTTTTCCTTCCTAAACTCTGGGTGCCCACCAATTTCTACACGGGCAGTCAAGAGTAAGGTTTATCAGGATATTCTGGATATTCTGGATATTCTGGAGTTGCTGGAGGCAAGCTGGATGGCATGGCGTATTACTAGTATATAGTATTTCCTTTTCCGCTGCACTGTTATTGTTGTGTTGTTGTTGTACACTCTGAGTATATGATGTAATGAAATGTAATGTGATGTAATGTAATAACTGATATAGTTTTTTGTTTAAAGATTATTCATTTATTATTATATGTTGTTCCACTGCGAATTGTGAGATTCTGATGTTGTTCGGTTGTTTTCTATTCCGTTCTATTTCCTATCTCTTTCTCTCTCCTTCTATCCTTTCTCTATTTTCTGTCTTTTCTCTCTTCTTCTGTCTTTTTCTTTTTCTTAAAAACCTAAGTGTTCGGTTTTCCGTCATTCGATTGCTCAGCAGTCGATAAAGTGAGTATCGATGTTGAATTTTCGAAAGTCGAAGAATCGGGTCCTTACATCTGGTATCGGAGCTTATGGTTAAGCGACAACCATGGTTCTGTTGGGTGTTACTCATTAGAGATAGAGTCAGTAGTACTCTAGAATGAGTTTGAGTGTAATAATAGCTATGAGAGCGTATTTGTTAGTGAATATAAAATTGTTTTATATTGTGATGATCGGTTTATTGAGTGGCATATGAACTTTCGTCAGCGTGGTCCGCAAGACTATGCCGAAGGGGTTTCTAAACACTTGAATAGAACAATTCGACACTGTATTGTTTTAAAATTGGGTAAATGAAATAATTTTTCCTTGATTATATTTTGTATATAAAGAAATAATTTTTCAGAATTATTAAAGTATATAAGTTGATTGTTTAGATGTTTGAATAATCTAAGTAAAAGAATAATGGTATAAGCAAAAAGAATTATAAGAATGGAACTATAATTAAAGTGATTTACAATTGAGAAATAAACTTATGTATATAAGAAGTGAAACTATATGGAATATAACTTAAGAAATGTTGAATTAAGTTGATATTAGTATCAAAGTAAAATAATAAAGTGAAGTGATAAATGTGAACTTGAGTTATGAAATGAAATTCAACTTTAGTAATTGAATATGAATTAGTGAATATAAACTAATTGAAAATTGAATGGAAGTCAATTTAATTTAAGGTGTTAAACCAAATTTAATTAATATAAGCAAAGGAATTTGGTTGTAATTAATATACATTGATTGTTATATGATTGTTAGTTGATAGTATATAATTCATTAAGCATTAATGAAATTGGAAGCTAAAGTAATTGGAAATTCAATTGGAAGTTAAATGAATCTTGAATAGAATTGAATTTGATTTGGAAGTGAACCAACTTGAATATGAATATTAATGAGAATTGAAAATGAATGATAGTAAACATCCACTGTGAATGAATCAAATGTGATTTAAATTGAAAACCATTTCATTGAATATTAATGAGAATATGAATGAATATTTATTGGTTATGAATGTTAGTTGGATGATAATTGGTTGATGTTTGCATTTGTTGTTTGTTTACATTTGCTAAGTTGACATATATAGTTATTATGTTGCTATATGTTGTGTATTGATACTATTTTCATATATACATGTTCTCATGTTGTTTGTTGAGTGATTAGTAGGTGCGGATCGCGTTTGCTTCGCATTTGGAGCTCGCTTTCGCGCTATATTAGCCGTATATGCTTGCTAATAAAATATAAGGTACATATCTCGGATTACATACCGTACTTTTACATTTTTTCCCTTCGGGATGCCTCATTACTTGATGAGATGTATATTTGTGATATATATACTGTCATTTTTTTTTCGGATCGAGCCGCGCAAAGGAGACTATGGCGAATTTTTCCGAAAATTTAAGGCGTTAGAAAAAATTTGAAAAAATTGGGAAAATTTTGAAAACTTAAATTTTGATTTGGAGTTGAAAGTTAAACAATAGTAATTTTTTTTGAAAAGATAACTAAGTATGATTTGAAAACTTAGTAAAGTATTATAAGAAGTTTAACTATGGATTTTGGAAAGTTAATAGATTCTGTAACTTTTCTTACTTAATAATTTCGAGGACGAAATTCTTTTAAGGGGGGAAGATTGTAACGACCCAGAATTTTAATTTTTAAAATTTGAATATTTAATTAATTTTAAATATTAATGAGTGAAATTTATAAGTCGAATAAATTTTTATTTGAATTATTGGATTTAATTGGATAATTATATCGATAATTTAATATGTTAAATTATGGAAATAATTGAAATTTTGGTTAAAAATGATTGAAAATGATTTGTAAAATTTTATTATATCATGTTGGAGTTAGAACGATATTTTAGAACTTTTAAAATCGAATTAAAAGTTAATTTGTGAAAATTGAATATTTTAATATTTAAATCGACTAGTGAAAATAGCCAATTTTTGAACAGTCTCAGAATTGAACGAAACCAGTTCCATTAGATCCGTAATAGTTAGTTATTACCGGATTTCAATTTTCGTAGCAATCGGAGTTATCGTTTGATCGTAGCAGCTCGAAACGCATCGAATTATTTTTAATTTTAATTTGGCGAGTTAAAATAGCCATTTTTCAAAAATCTCGGATTTCGACGAAACCAGTTTCATCGGATCCGTAATGTGATATTATTGTAAGGTTTCAAATTTCGTGTCAATTGGATTTACCGTTTGTCCGGTACAAATTAAAACGCCTAGAAATCGATTTAAATCGGTTTAATTTAAATTGAACGTTTATTGCCATAACTCGCACAGATGTCCGAATTAGCTTCCGAAACCTGTTCCATTGTGTCCGGAACGCGGGGTAAACCTTAGAAACGCTGGTTACGGCGCGTGAATCGGAGTTCGGAATTTCCGGATGAATAGTGTTCGAAAATTCTCTATAAATAGCTCATAATTCACAAATAAATAAATATAAAAAAAAACCCTAGGTCAAACTAAACGCAGCCGCCAGTAGCTTCAACCTAAGGCCGAAAATCACCATTGCTTTTCCTCATTTATCTTCCAATCCACTCAATAATTTCAAAAACTTCCAACTACAAAAGCGTAGAGCTAAGTGTGATCTTCAATCTGAACGGTTGTGATCGAATTTCGTTGCACGGATTGGCGGCAAATCTCATTCAAAGGGGTTGCGTTCGGCCTCGAGATTCGTGCTATATGTTGAGCCGAGTTTCATGCTTCTTGGGCCGAAGGTAGCATGGGGGGAGGCGCACGTGGTGGAGTATCTTGATCGAGGTGGTTGTCGTCGTAGTGGTCGAATTCTTAAACCCTAAGTTGCATAGTTGGGTTCGGCTATGAGGTGATTTGGTGAACGAAGAAGATGGGGGGGGGAGACGCACGGATCTGAAGAGAGTGGATGGATCCTACGGCCCATATTTGCTTAGGTTTAGAATTATAATTTATGTTGTAATTTATATGCTTTATAAACTCGTGTAACTTCAAAAATTCGTATCTTTTTCATACGAGGTCGAAAACGCACGAAACAAGAAGCGTTGGAATCGTATGGACGAGCACTACGCGATGAAATTGGATTGGAGTCGTTTGGAGTTAGTGAAAATTTCGTGTAATTCGAAATAAATCGCTAAAACGAAATTGAAATCAAGGTGAGAACTTCTCACTCAATCGAATCAGTTTCGATTTTATTTTAAATAGTTAGATTTAAAATATTTGAATGCATGTTTGAATGATGATTGTATCTATTGATTGTTAAAATAGACATTATGCGCCGTTAGTAAGCGGATGTTATTTATTAAAAACATATACCGCGAATATTTCATAAACAGTGAAATTGGTATTATATATAATAGCAATATATATATATTGGCATATGTATATATTGGAGTTGTTGATTTCCCGCATTTGTTTAGCGGATGAGACCCTATTGCGCCGTTAGTAAGCGGATAATATTTAATAAAAACATATACCGCGATAATTTCGTACTGGAGCGAAATTGGTATTGTGCTAATGTTTGTGGATGCAGGAAAACAGGTTGGAGGGATCCAACTGGATTCCTCAACAGTTTTTATTTGATTTCAGATATTTTGATATTTGATGGATTATCATATTGATATATGATATCGTTGTAGTCGTGATTGACTATTTGGTGTGTAGCATCGTTGGACCAAATTTGGAATTTTAAAAGGATTTAAAAGTGATTTTTGAAAGTATACGTTTATAAAATATTTTTGGAATTGATTTATTTTAAATAAATAAACGATATAATTTTAATGTTATAAAAATTATATTTTTGAGAAATATAGTTAAAAGTTGATTTTTGAAAATATGGGGTTAATGATTTTTATAAAATGGCTTAAATCGGGATTTTTGAATTTATTATAAAAGTTTAAATACAGGATTTATAAATTTGATTATTTTATAAATAAAAATGATGAAGTTTTTAAAGGACTATGAAGACGTTTTAAAATAATAATATAAATTGATTATATAAGAGATTTATAAATGGATATTTATAAATTGAAATATTGACATTATAAAACGAGTTTTTATAAGTGTTTGAATGAAGTGAAAATGAATTTCATAAATAGAAATGAAATTTATAGAATTTTATACGGTGAAGTTATAAATGGAATTTTATAAGCAGTAGGTTTATAAAATTTATTAAGTTATTAAAATAATGGTTTTGGATAAATGAATGAATCTTATAAGTTATAAGATTTATAATTCGGGAAGTTAAAAAGAACGATTTTGTAAAATAATCGTTTTATAAGCATTTAACTTATAACATGAACTTTTGTTTTATAATTGAGTTATAAATTGAATAGGTTAATAAAGGAATTTATAAAAGGAAGTTGTTATAAATAAATAGAAATGGAATTTATAAACTTTGTTTTATAAATTCACAAACGACTTATTTTGATAAGTTAATTTTTATAATTTATTTATGGAGTTATATTCACGTTTTAGACTGTGAATAATCCTTTGAAATAAAATGAATAAAGGATGAAATTGGTTAACGTAGTATATTCACGTTTTTGAATAGTGAATAATATGTTAAAGAAATTGTTTTGAAAGTGATGTTTTAAATAGAATTAAAACGATCAACCGATGTTTTAATTATGTTAAGATTCGAAACCATAGATTTCAACATTTATTGTTGAAATAGACGTTCTCGAGAAATAGAAGGAAATGGTGGACTATAACACTGTTGTTATAGTAAATGATTTCCAAAAGGAAATGTTTTGTATAGTATTGGGATTTATATATCTATTTTAATTTCAAATCCCTATACTAGTGATTTTGGGTTGTCGTAACAATGTTTTACGCAACATTCGTTTAGGCCCAAATAAATATGTTTAAGAGAATGATTTCCTTAAAGAATGAAATATATACTTAATCTTGATTGAAGTATATTGAATATTTTCCAAGTGTTGAAAATAAATAAGTTCATGAATTACTTATTAAATAAGTATGGAAATGTTTTTCCAATATAAAGTGAATATTAGAGAATTTATCTTTTTGAAGATAAATTGAAATGAATAATTGAAGTCATATATTCATGAATATTTTAGAATGAAAATTCACTATAGAATTTATGAATAAAAAGGGAAGTTGTTTAAAAATAAATATTGATTTATTTTTGAAGTGTGAAATTTTATATCTTGTAAAGATATTTTGGAAAATAAATAATTTGGAAAATTATTTGGAATCTGGTGATGTGTGCATATACATTGATAGTTCAATAACCGACTATCAATATTTACCTTTGAATGGGTAATTGATGTGATTTGTTTGAATTTGAATGCCATACTTATTTTTGAATAAGCGCTCACTATTCGGGTTAACCGGGAAAGGACCATGGGGTCGTATAACCCATTCCGAATATGTGATACGTCGTTATGAATTGCATTTGATGACCGGTGTTGAAGACCGGGTATTTGCGAAAGCGATAGGATGACCTATCGATTGTCTCTGCACTGGGTAGCTCCTGGTATAGAGATTTCCTAAGTGATGGGAAATTCGATCGGGATTGTGAATACCCGGATTGCAAGGGCTTCGTGAGAAGTGCCTTCGGTTTTGTTCGAGCCCGGAACAGACTTGTATGGATTGTATGTCTGACATTACAAGTTGAGATATAAAGCCGATTTCTTTCAAATATATTTCTGTTGGTGGTGGAGAATTTATTCTTTTAGCTTAACACCCTTCTCTGAGACGTACGAGCTCAGAGGTTATATAGTTGAAGTTATCAGCGATCCCAATTTGGTAATGTGACATGCTGAGTGTTGCTGTAAATGATCATTGTGTTGATTATTTGTGATAGGATCATTTATTTGATCGTCTATCTGGTGATCATTTCTATGATCATTTGTTGACCCAAAGCATGGCTTTTGTATAAAGTATGTTTTTGTGGACGTGACTTCGTCGAGCCTCACACCCCGTGAATGGTCAAAACAGGAAAGATGCGGCAAGGTTATGAGGGGTAGCGCCCTTTAGGATATGTGCATTTCCTTCTGGAAAAGGGTGGTATCATGGTATGGAGCCCAGATACTTACTCATGTTGAAAACACTTTATGATTGTGTGAATTGATTGCGAGCGCTCGGTTGAATGGTCCCAAAGGACCGGGGGATGGCATATTCGGTCAGTTGTTACTCAGTTGGGGGTAACCCGTCCTTTTGTTAGTAGAGATCCGGTTTGGTTCTCGGGGATGTCCATCCAGAGGCATTCTCATGTGGCAATGGGAAGTTCCTTGGCCTGATCATTCGTTGGAAATCCAAAGAAACAATACGAGACTTGTACGGTTTTAGTTGTAGAACCTGCCATCTAATATGGTAGCTATAGTAGGCATAATATAATGGTACCTATGCTGGCTAAGATTTATATTCTACTTTCGAAATATCTTCTACACTATGCACTAATAATAATATCAAAATTGATTTGATTTTAATACGTATCAAGCATCTTTGACTAACATAAGAAGAAATCTCCTCCAAGTCTGCGTTTGCATTGTGTGTGTGGCAGGAGGTCTTATGGTAGTCTCATTTTTAAAAGCATTGTGAATTGATTTTTAAAATATTCTTCTATTTTGATTTTAAAGAAAAATAAACTGTTTTAGTTCTCACACCAGTCACATGACTGACTCGGAGTTTATTGTTTTCCTTCCTAAACTCTGGGTGCCCACCAATTTCTACACGGGCAGTCAAGAGTAAGGTTTATCAGGATATTCAGGATATTCTGGATATTCTGGAGTTGCTGGAGGCAAGCTTGATGGCATGGTGTATTACTAGTATATAGTATTTCCATTTCCGCTGCACTGTTATTGTTGTGTTGTTGTTGTACACTCTGATGATATGATGTAATGAAATGTAATGTGATGTAATGTAATAACTGATATAGTTCTTTGTTTAAAGATTATTCATTTATTATTATATGTTGTTCCGCTGCGAATTGTGAGATTCTGATGTTGTTCGGTTGTTTTCTATTTCGTTCTATTTCCTATCTCTTTCTCTCTCCTTCTATCCTTTCTCTATTTTCTGTCTTTTCTCTCTTCTTCTGTCTTTTTCTTTTTCTTAAAAACCTAAGTGTTCGGTTTTCCGTCATTCGATTGCTCGGCAGTCGTTCGAAAGTCGAAGAATCGGGTCCTTACAATAGGTACAATTCATCATAAGAAAATGCTAAGATTAAATATATATGACATATAAACATATATATAATTATGCGTATTCATAAGTTGTAGATCTGAACACATTTAATATATATATAATAAAAGTTAAAACCCTTTTTTAGAAAATTAATTCAACAATAAGTCAATAAACAAAATATTATAATAAGTACATATCCTATCTAATTGTAACAAACACATGTACCCAAAAAAACTCACATAATCTAAACAATAAACAGATTTGAATACAAACAGAGGATTTGAATGTAAATCAACTTTTATATGATAAATTTAAAATCAAATCAATGATAATAAATAAAAGTGCACCTCCTAATGAAGCCTTTGAGTCCACATTGAACAACGATTTCTCTTCTAAGAACAATTCACAATCCATCAGGGTGCTAATCTAGGATTGGAGACCTTCTACTACAAATTAGTATTTTAAATTTGAATTGAATTTGAGAATTTTAGGGATGATTTTAGGAAAAAGTTGCTGCCACTAAAATGAGGAAGAGGAGGAAGAAAGTGGCGGCTCAAAAGTGAATTAGATTATAATTATAGTTTTGAGATTGGCTTTTATATGGATAGGACAAGAGAGTAAACAATTATCTCAACCACACATCTCAAAACCTAATCACACATGTTGTAGACACCTCCTATATTTCTCCTAACCAATGTTTATCCTCTCCAAATCTCATGGGTTGCAACCTCATTCCACCCAAATTAAATATGTACAATCATATTTAACATATTTTGTTATCGATATCTCAAATCGATCAATATATTCATAACTTTTATAAATATATGAAACAATTTTGTTTCTTAAATCACATGCAAAATTCATAATTAATATTTTATAAATATTAATTTATTTAATTAATTTATAAAAAGTATAAACTAATTAAATTATTCGATCCAAAAAAATTCATCATTTCGGTTATGTGACTCTTAGGTGTAAATTCGATCAGCGATTAACGTCGAACTATTCGAACATTAGAGTTCACACTTAACTTTGCAGGTGGTGTGATATTATGGCCAAATTTGTCGCTTACTCATTTTCGAAAAAATCTCATTTGATTTTGATAAGTGCTACTTGGTTGTGACAATTATTTACACCAATTCTCTTCATCAAAACTATATCACTTTGGAATGGCTGAATTTGTTAATGGTCAAAGTTCCAACATCATCCACATTCAACTCAATAATCCAGATACAAAGTCTTTGGTTCAATATTAACAATATTACCAACTGAACTACTCTAACTAGAGATTTTGACTTGGGGTTGACTTGAGTTAACTGTGATACTAACCCCTTATAACTAAGGAGACCAATCCTCTCATGAATAGTGCTTCACTTCCAATACTTCCACTCGACCTAACTATAGCCACTCGATGGATGATATGCCATGATTTGATTGTAACTAAAGAAGAGCTTTCATATTGAAGATTCACAGTATTTTCAAGTCGAAAGAACTGTGTAAATTACACTACACATGAAAAGGCCTTTTGTAGCGTTGAAAAAAGGCTACCAAAACTTTTCGTAGCATTTCGATAAGCGTTGTGATACGACATGCAGCTAAAAGTCTGATTTTTTTTGCAGCATTGTAGAAAACGCTACCAAAACTTGACATATTGAGGGTTTTAGAAAAGCTACAAAAACTTTCGAACTTTTGGTTAAAGTCGTATCGCAACATTCACGAAATGCTATGAAAGTTTTGGTAGCCTTTTATCAATGCTTCAAAACCCGTATCGCATCTACTTACATTCATTTTAGTAGCATTTTTAAAACGCTACCAAAAATTATTAACTGTTTTCTGTACAGGCTACTATTTCACATAATGGCTTTTACCATTTCCTACCATCGCTCATATATTAGTCTTATTACAACCAACAATCAATTGCATAACCGTCGTATTCAAGTAATCGAATAATCAATCATATAATCATCATATTCAAACAATTAAGAAAACATATTAATCACATAATCAAATATAATATCCTTAACCATTTGGATAATAGTTTTTCGAAAAACCGAGCAAATTCACATAAAATCCATAACCATTCATAAACAAGTTTACACAAGTGCTAACAAAATGTTATAGTACATATAACAATTAAAGAATTCATTACCTGATTACCCACAATTCTTTGCTGCAGCTGGTCTTTACTCCTAAAAAGCTAATTACCAGTAGACAAATTTAATAATCAATAAATGATTATGAAACTATTTCAAATTTAAAGTATATTAAAAATCCTTAGTTGAACTTTTTTTAAATTTAAATAATTTCAATAAAACTAAGTTAAACTTTTATAAAAGTAGGTTAATTTTTATAACCAACTTATTTAATTTTTAAAAACTTATTTACATAGTTAAATTCTAATAAAACTAAGTACATCTGTACAAATTTATTTAATTTTTATAAAACGTAGTTAAGTTATATAACTCTTAGTTAATTTTTAAAATTTTCGTTAATTTTTATAAAAATTAGTTAAATTTTATAAAGCTCGGTTAACTTATTTATAAATTTATTTATATTAACTAATCTTATAAATTACCTCAATTAGTATAACTTATGTCATGACTTATATTTTAATTAGCTTAAATTATAAATTATCTCAAACTTAAATTTTATTAACTTGGTTAATTTTTATAAATTATCTCAAACTTATAAATTTTCATAAATTTAGTTAATTTATTATTATTACTATTATTATAAACTTGTTAATTTTATAATACTTAGTTAATTTTTATTAAAAAATTAGTTACCTAAATTTTTTAATAATTACATGCACAACTAAGTTAACTATTTTTAATTAATCCGAGCAAGTAAATTGTTAACCAAGCTAAGTATAGATAAGGCGGTCCTTCATTTGGAATACATCACAAATTATAGTGTTGATTTTCATATAGGCTTACAGATTTTAAATTAATGTTGATCATATTGTATATCATCATAGAACTATGCTGAAAAATTAATGTCATGACTACCAATATATTTAGAACTGCAGATTCACTAAATAAGAGGATAAGAAATTCAATAAATGAGTTAATAGAATAACATAGTACCCGAGGAACATAAAAAAATGAGACATCATACATCAAGGAATAACATAGTACTCCACAAGCAGAAGTCCTCAATTCCTTGCGTCCTTCAGTTACAAGGGATTGCTCCATATGCACAAATGCTTGCCTCTATAATCTTGGAAGTTCGTTAATGTTAATTAAGCCTGTATTATACTTGTGAATTATAGCTCTTTACATGACATTAGAACTATAAAGGATAAATTAACCATTAGCAAGCCAACAAATACCAATAGTAGGCTTAGTTGGTATACAAATACCATTGATACGGTACAAAATATCAATACCATTAACAACGGTTAATTTACCGATCATTCAAGGATGCTTGACACAATTTGTGATAAAGTTAAATCTTTTCATCAACTAAATTAGAAGTGAAATTATTTATGCATTAGTAGATTTAGCATATGTATCAAAAAAATAGTATTATAAGTTATCAAAGACTTAGTATACATATAAAAAGAATAATTCTTACCTGTTATTAAATTTGTCGTTATTAATTATTGATTTACCAATTTATCAGCATACAATCATCGGTTACCAATTCCGTTAGTAACGGTGATGATTTTCTTTTTTGGTTACAGATATAGTATGTACAGTGATGCCTTTTCCATATCAGTCGGTAACCAACACCATAATGACCTAACATGATAGGTAGTCTAACACCTTTTCAAATATAATAGGCAACAAAACATATTAAAATTATATGCCAAAGCCTCTCTAAAATGATGTGGTAAAGAATTTACCCTCTGAATGGCACTAAGTGAAGCACCAATAAAGTCCCAATGTCGATAACAAATGAAAAGAGTCATAATGAATTGTTTGAAGCGGCATAAAGAAAGTCTAATAAACTAGTGCCCTTTAGTAAACCTTTTTTGGTTAAAAGCTCAAAATCAATGAGTAACAGGAATCTGATTATAGCTGCCTTTCCATTTATTAACTCATTTCTTGATGTGAAACCAAAACCAGTAGAATCCTCATCAACTATCATCCTTACCTAGATATAAATAGAAGAAACAATAGATGATTTGCATTTGGATTAAGTTGTAATACTTCTGTTAGAATAAAATGATATAATGCAATCATCTTGCTATGTAGCATGTATCGCACAAACTGTTGAAATGAAACACATATATCTGAAGATTCTTTATTGTATATTGTCCTCTTCATAAAAATTAACATGTATAGGTTTCCAAATTGATTTAAAAGGGAGGAATCCATCGTAAATAAACTAATATACTTTTAGAATGACTACTTTAGTGAATGTTCTTTGGCTTACATTTTACTAGTGGTAAGATAACTATATGCATGTTCCAAAAATTGGATAGAGACATAAGAGCTAAATCTACCACTATATGACTGGTGTGACTTTGACTAAGTGGGGTTTAGGGGACATGGTAATATAATTCAAATAAAAATAAAAATAATAAATAGTGAAACAAACCTCTCCAATATTGACATCTAAAAAAGTAAAACCAGGTTTAGTTTTGCTACTGAAAACAATTTCTGCAGATGCACTTGATGAGTTTCCATCACTAAACATGCTAAGATATATGTTTTCACCATCCAATTTTACAGGTACACAAATAGTTTCCTCAATGCAGGTGTGAGAACCTGTAAAAATGGATTTTTGGGATACCATTCTTTTATTTCCAGTTCGAAGATCAAATGTTACAGTGATATTAGTCTTTTAGAACTGTTTTATTATTAAAGTATCATGCACAATGATATTACTTCGAAAAAGACTTAAAACCTAACAATATCCTGGAAGCATTGGCAAAGCATAGATGACTATGATGCAGATAAATGTAGCGATTGTACATTCCCAAATTGATACATGTACCATCCGAACTTATATATATGTCAAATTACATACATGCCTTGATAATTTACATGTGCTAATAATGTATTACATGCATAATTAAGTATAATATATATTAGCATAGCAAGAGCATTACTATTGACATTAACATTAGCAAGAGCATTAGCATCGAGCTACAATTAACTCACCCTTCACAAAACTACCTAAAATCATCGAGCTACAAAACGGCCATCCGAACTTAGTTAATTTATTGTTGCTATTATTATTACTACATTATTATTAAAACTTAGTTAACTTAATTATATTATTATTACTACTATTATTATTATTATTATAAACTTAGTTAATTTTTATAAACTTAGTTAATTCATCATCATCATTATTTGTAAAACTTTTTTAAATTTGTTATATTATTATTATATATATAATTTAGTCAACTTAAGCTTAGTTAATTCTATAGAACTTGTTTAATTTTAACAAAACTTAGTTAATTTTTATTAACTTGGTTAAATTAGATAATTATTTGTTGTTGTTGTTATTATTATTATAAACTTAGTTAAATTTTTTAAATTTTGAATTCATCATCATCATCATTATTTATAAAATTTTGGTAAATTAGTTATATTATTATTATTTATAAAATTTAGTCAACTTAAACTTAGTTAATTTTATAAAACTTGTTTAATTTTAACAAAACTTATTTAATTTTTAAACTTGGTTAACTTAGTTAATTTACTACAACTACTATTTATAAAACTCAGCTAACCTAGACATATTAGTATTATTGTTTATAAAAACTTACTTAGCTTAAATATAAACTTAATTAGTTCATCATCATCATCACTATGTATAAAACTTTGTTAAATTGGTTAAATGATTATTAATATTTATAAAATTTAGTTAACTTAAACTTATTAATTTATAGAACTTTTTTAATTTAGAAAACCTTTAGTTAATTTTTATCTGCTTGGTTAATTTAGTTAATTTACTACTACTACTACTACTATTGAAACTTAGTTAATTTAATTGTATTATTATTATAAATTTAATAAAGTTTTAAACTTAGTTAATTTTTATAAACTTAGTTAATTCATCATCTTCGTTATTATTATTTATAAAAATTTGTTAAATTAGTTATATTATTATTATTTATAAAATATAAAATTTGGTTAACTTAAACTTAGTTTAATATAGTTGCATAATATAATATACTAGCAAAAGAAGATAATAAGAGAGAAAGAAAATGCATATCATTTTAAGTTCTGTTTAATTTTACAGGTTTATTGTAAAGCAAATATTTCTAATGATCATTTGATTATTAAATATATTATCATTTTCATTCTTTTTTTGAAGGCTATAGATATTATGTGGTATGACTAACCTAAAAATAAGAATTGTCTATTTGTAAACAGAGGTCTACTAAGACTAATAGTCAAACACATAATCTCAACATCGAAAGAAAGAAAGAAAGAAAGAAATCCAAGGATTTTTCTTCCACGTTCTTATTTTTGGATTGCGGGTCTATAAAAGAATAACATAAAGGACACATCAAAGTATGCATAACATAACCCTATTGAACCAATAAAAAGAAAGGAGAGAAGGACAATTGCATTGGATGACATGATCATGAGAAATAATATAAAATTCAGGTTTCCGTATATATTGAATATAGAATGCTAATCTTACCTAACGATAAAATATATTTTGAGCCACGACATAATAATAAACTAAGATAAGAAATAGTTATAAACAATTATTTTAGGTTCTATGGTAGATAGATGGTACCAGATTAAATGTCATATGCTTATCACTATTGTGGTTGCTTCTAATTCGTTGCAGAAATCTCATCATATAAAATAATAGCAAATTCATCAACCTACACAACCAGACCACAAAACTCCATCTCTTAAAAACTTTGTAACCTCCAAATTTATTCAAAGTATACCAGAAAGGAAAGTATACTAATATAGAATGAAGGATAAGGAAAATACATTAATTTTAGAACAGATTATGAATACTTGCTGCAATTGATGCACATCAACCAGATTTAGTTCAGAGACTGAAGCATCATAACAAATAAGCACTTGAGAATACATTAATCTTTTCCAACCTAGAAATGCATTTGTTCCTTTTAGCTGCTTTTGATAGAATTGATAGCAAATTGTAAATCGAGATCTCGCAATACACTAGTTTCCATAAATCCAGGACTAACATAGTGTTTATTTCATATCTCCATTTAGTTCTGTGATAAATATGACGTCCAAAAAAGTAAACATATAATTGGATACTCATTGCTTAATAGGAAATAATTAATTACAAACTAATCAAGGGAAATTATGTGTACTATAATTGGGTACTGATTAAAATAACTGCAACATTTGGGGTAGATTTCAATAATCGATCATGTTGTCCACAACAATATTGTTATAGTTTCTTAAATTGACTCCAGATTATCCATGTTAATGCTTATATTTTTCATCTGCAATCTAAAACTTTTAATAGCTAGGAATTTAGTCCAATAGAATATAAACCATGAAATCAAATCATGTACAAACCAGTGAAACATAACTACTGCTAGCACTAAAGCCTAGAAACCAAGAAAACGAAAATAAAAAGAATACAATTTACATTATCAAATTCAGAACATTGCCAAAGACCATCTCCTTACCAAGGTCGATTGGAACAATACTCGATGAGATGCAAGAGTTTTTAGGGCAATCCATATCATTTCAGCTTGTCGGTTCCATTAATGCCAACTCTAGTGAGTGCTAGACTACTTTTCATTTCGTTCTTATATCGGTGAAAGTGACTTAGTAATTTGATAGTTATGTCCTAGTAATAACAGCATAGTTACAATTTTATTTTCATTTATATTTTAAAGGTAATAGAAATAGAGGAGTGGTAGGGGAGAAAGCCTACCTGGAATAGGGCATCCTCAATTTGCCATCAATTGTTGTGGGCGAGTCTACATTCACTGTTCATTTCAAATACCAAGAAAATATTGGAATTCGTGGAGCTATTATTGTATGGAACAGCTATCTTGAGAAATTCTTCCTTAAGAGAATCACCACTGAAGATTATCCTGGAAAGGGTCGGATTCACTTGTGTGTATTTTGTGGGATTACAATGTCAAAAAGTATAGTTACAATAGGATATTCTTTGCCAATGATGTAAGTTTAATTATGTCACCCTCTTTGCCTATTTTGTGTTTTGGTAGAACTTAAAACTCATCGTAAAGCAACGAGGATATCACTATTGCTGGTATAAAAAAATAGAAATGGGTAAAAAATACAATAAATATATCAAATAAAAGGAGCAGGTTAATAATGTCGCGTGGATTTTGAAGTTATAGATTTCATTTTCAATATCCACGAGTGTGGAATAATTTAAAGCATAAAACAGTGACATGCTAAGACCATCTTGAATTCATAAAGTTAGCCGTTGTTAAAAAGTCGATGCGTGATCATAGAATTTAGTTGACTAAAAACAAAGTGTTGGGCCTATGATGTAATTAGGTAATAGTTGTAAAATATTCATGATAGGTATACCTCCTAAATAAAGCACCAGCTCCACTGAAGCCATAGAAAAGAAGGGCCTATCACCTGAGAGGCGATGATGTTACTAGACAGCTATAAGAGTGGGATTGAGTGTACAACTACGCCTATTACAACGACCTTGGTAGCCCTGACTTTGGAATTCTCCTTCCTGTACTTGGAGGTTCACAAGAATACCCATACCCACGGAGGGGCAAGACCAATCGACCACCTACAAGGGTAGGTAAATTTGAAATGAATTATTTTATTTAGTTATTAGCTGTTCATATTGTGTTGCATGAATGATTGGGGGGTTAGGCATGAGTATCTACACCTGAAACTCATGTTTTCTCCTGCTTCATTATCAGGCATTCAATCTCTGGCATGAGTATCTACTATTTAATGCATCTGATAGCAAGTTTTCTTGTAGTGGCTGCATATTGCAAATGAATTGACCATCAAATTGTAACATTGTTCATGCAAACTTAAATGCTAATTTTTTGGGATAAAAAGAAGTTTTGATTCAAATGTTCAGTTGTTACACACTCGTCAAGTTTTATGCAATGTAGTAGAATTTAGTTTAATCTAAAAGTTAACTTGCAGCTATACTCCATGCCTTGGATTATGAGCCAAACTATCAACTATCATAACAATCATTTTACTAGATTATGCAAACAATGTTCAGTTTGATTATGCATTTATGTTTTTTTACTTCAAATAAGTTATAGGCAAGAACATTTACAAAAGTCATTAAGAAAAGAAACAATACAAGATAGATATTTATCAGTTCAGCAAAAATGTATGTACATTAGAACGTAAGCTTTAGACTAAAGAAATCTAGGAGATAAAACTATCAAATAGTAGTATTCTTTCTAGAAGAATATTGCATCTCTCTCTATGAGATGTTTCTTTCAATTCCATGTCTTCTTTGCCATTATCTATATCACAAGTCACAACAAGAAAAAAAAGAAAATCAATATAAATTACATCCTTTCAAGTGTAGGGATAATAACAAATATGAGTGTTATGTCATAACTAGCCTTCTACATATCAGTACAAACGTTGTTGATGGTCAATATATACCCTCAGCAAAAATAGTTGATAATTTTTCCATAGGTAATCGGTATATTTAGTGAGAGTATCTTCTACATAATGCATATTCATTGGTTGTCATTAAAAACATATGGACAAATTATCGATACTAAGGCATGTGAAAAGTGATGTTGTACTGATTCAAGCAACGGTGTGCTAATTCAAACCATCATTGTAGCTTGAATTATTTGTACACAACTTAATTCTTGACATATAAATAGAAAATAAGTAATATTTATTTCACTTATTTCAAGTTTTAGACCTAAATTTTGTCACAATATCTACTTGTTTATTTAAACGCTTTAAACTTTTTACCATACACCTAAAACTACTTAAAAGTTGCTGTTCAAAACTACTTATAAGAAGAAAAAAAATCAAGTTGTTGCCAAAATGACTATAAATACTGTCCATCCTATATGAAGTACCTATACTGCAAGCATACCAAATCAGCCATGAGCTTAGACTTTATAAACTAAATGACAGTATCTTACAAGAACATTCTTATGTCCAAAAACACATAGAGATTCTGCTCCATTGACGCAATTGAAGTGCTTCCAACCGCCGTCACATCTTTGAATGCATACTCTATTTCAAAAAAAAAAACAATGGAAAATAATATACAAATATTTAAACTTTTTAAATCTGATTAGATCTTCTCAAACTTTTAGCTTAGGTTACTAACTTGATATAAGTTGCCACCAGACGAAAATACAGTTAAATGGTTATCATACCCTGGCCTGCTTCTTTTGCTCTTTAATAAAATATAATTATATTTATTTCTATGGAAATTTGATTGAAATTGAAGCAAAAACTAAAGACCAGTATTTATGTACATAATGGATTCGACTACATCCGGTAATTGGAGACGCAAACAGAAATCAACGGCACCATAAACCAATCTAAGCCCAATTAATTACAATTATAATAAATAATAAAAATTCAGTTAGATGTGGAAACATATGGATGTTACCTGGTTCAAGTTCAAAAGTAGCAGTCACATTATCCTCGGGCATCACCATTTTCACATCTGTAGGCAATTTTACTCTACAAGTGATATCAGCAATAGTCATATGAAATAGGGGCGACCAGGTAGATCAGCAATAATTGATTACAATGGGGTTTTAGGAGCCTTAATGGATCGAAGATTTTGGTTTCCTAATGTGTTAATGGACTAATGACAATTTGGTGGAGATGACGTGTGTTGTTGGAGGTGAATCAAAGAAATGGTGATTTAGGTTTTCTGAGAGCGTTGTGGAGTTAAAAGAAATGAAAATTGAACTTGTACATAGAAAATTTTAACGAAAATTTTAGGCGTCTAAGCAAATTTTACACTAGCATTTGCCCTAGGGCCTATGGATGCACTTACCTTATAAACACTACCACCATTTGCAACTAAAAATATGTTTTCTTGTAGTGTTAGTCGCATTAATATTTTCTATTTGACCTTATTTATGTTAACAAATAGAAAAATACCGAGTGAGTAATCCTATAGCTATCAAATAACTATTAGTACGTAACCCCTAGGTGCCTCCAGTAGTCATGAGTAATATACTGCCTAACTTTTGGAGAGCGTTACGTACTCCAATGTCAACGGATATATCGATATTCATTCTCAATGCATCTTGACTAGGACATTTAAAATGATATATTTCTTTCATTGTGATAAATTACTCACGGTTACAACTTTGTTACTACTATCACAAAACATAGTAGTTATTGATTTCTATTAAATATACTTTTAATTAATTAATAAATTATTATAACCATATTACATCAAGTTTATAATAGAAAGAAAACACCTTTATTTCGAATAAGATTGGTCAAAGAGTTAGATATGTGTAACAAATTACATAATTATCCCTAGGGCATACCTCTAATTCTATCAATTACTAATGGTAAATGTAGACGGGTAAGTTGTTAAGTGATGCGCCCACTAGTTCAGGTGTTCAAGAGTTGTATTAAAGGCTGTTGAGGTTATACAACTATAACAGGACTTCTACTGCTAATTATAATGATTGTTTTTTATCTTTGGTTTTAACTAGTACTGTTAGTAGAGCTTTTGAATATATTATAGAGCAAGATAATCCATTGCATAATGGAGATCCTAGATTATGGATTAATGGTATGAGGATGACATCATCTGGTATTTCAGCTAATAAGGGTCGTTTTCATTGATGAAAATACAATTTATTTAGTTTTCTTAATAACACTTAACCTAGGTAGAAGGGATAAAATATGATTAGTATATCCTCAAAACTAATAGGTTACTATTATGGTGTCTCGCATTATGCATGAGTAATGGGTGCACGTTGAAAAAAGAATAGTCCCATACCGTGAAAAATAATGAAGGGAAAGTGGTATATATATGAGTTTGGTAGCGTGTAACAATAAGAGATTCCTTTTATTAAAAGGTGTTGACCAAACTCATATATTTATCCCACGTAGGGATGTGCGAACTAGATTTCAACATGGTATCAGAGCCAATGGTAATGTCTGGGATAAAGGACAATGCGCAAGAGATATATAAATCGTGGTAACTAGCAGTGTAGTCTTAAATAGTCAAACTTAAGGTGAAGCTTAACCATGGTACGTAGGGTCTGGTTGAATGGCACGTTAACAAAGTCTAGATATGGTGCAGGCATCATATTGGTGTAGTGGATGATGCATAGCTGGATACAAGCCAAGATGGAGATTTGTTGGGGCGTCTCACATTGTATATGGGTAATGGGTGCACATTGAAAGAAGAATAGTCCCACATCATGAAAAATAATGGACGTGGATTGGTATATATATGAGTTTGGTTGCATGCAACAAAAAGTGATTTCATTTGTTAAAAGGTGTTGACCAAACTCATATGTTGTCCCAATGAAGAGATGTGCGGACGATCCTGGAAATTTCAACATGGTATCAGAGTCGATAGTTTTGTCTGGGACAATGGACAATGCGTAAGAGATCTATAAATTTTGATGGCTAGCAGTGTAGCCTTAAGTACTCAAACTTAAGGTGGAGCTAGATCATGGTATGTTGGATCCAGTAGAATGGCATGGGAATGAAGTCTCGATATGGTGCAGGCATCTTGTTGGCGTACTGGAAGACGCATAGATAGATGCGAGCCATGGTGGAGATATGTTGGGGTGATTGCATTGTGTATGGATAATGAATGCACATTGAAAAAAGAATAGTCCCAAATTGGTAAATATAATGGAAGTACCATGGTATGTATGTGTGTGTGTATATATATATGAGTCTGATTGCATGTAATAAAAAGGGATTACTGTTGTAAATAAATGTTCATCAAACTCATATTTTGTCCTCACGTAGGGATGTGCAGACTGAATTTTTAGATGGTATCGGAGTTGACGGTATGCTTGGGATTATGGGCAAGAGATTTGTAAATCATGGTGCTAGAATTGTAAGCTTATGTAGTCTGACTTAAGGTGGAGCAAATCATGGTACATTAGATCTGCTAGAATGGCATGGGAATAAAGTCTCGATATTGTGCAAGAATCATGTTGGCGTATTGGAAGACGTATAGATGGATGCGAGCCGGTGTGGAAATTTGTTGGGCTGTCTTGCATTGTATATGGGTAATGGGTGCACATTGGAAAATAAATTGTCCTACAACGTGAAAAATAATGAAGCTGGAGTGATATATATATATATATATATATATATATATATGAGTTTGGTAACATGTAGCCATAAGGGATTCTTGTTGTTAAAAGATGATCAAACTCATATGTTACCCTCACATAGGGATGTGCAGATAAGATTTCAGTAGTTATGTAATGATAAAGAGGTATATTATATGGTCCGGTACTTTGTATAACTTAAAAAATATTTTCACTTATGTCTTGTTTTCAAATTATTAGCAGGTAGTGCTTTGGTTGTGACTAGTGATATATATATATATATATATATATATATATATATATATATATTTGTAATGAAAAAGTAGGAAGAAATGGGATAATATGTATGTTACAAACCATAAAAAAACTAGAATAATATTCATAAATTACTAGATATATGTGTGTGAAAATGTTGGAAGAGATGGGATAGTGTGTATGTTATCAGCCATAAAAAACAAGAATAATATTCACAAATTATGAAATAAAACTGACCATTTACTATAAAAATAGCTAAATAAAAGATTTGCAACAATTTTACTAGTTTACTTATAGTATATTCCCTTGGGGAAAGCCCTGTTATAACTCAGCATTTGCCGTTATCGCACTATTATGCCATAGAGTAAATGATTCAAGGCACTTAGCCGCTAATACAATATATCGTCTTTATAAAAATAAATTAAAGTTAAAAGAAATGCATAAAAAAATTGACACTAACCAAAACTAACCAAAGCATTTGCTAAAAGCATAAAACGATTAAACACTATACTGAAACATGGCTAATGATATCTCATACACAGCTTAGCCTTTGAAGTACATTAAGTGCCAAAAGAAAAAGGAAAAAAAGGAAACCAATAAAAATTAACGTTTTAGTTTTATATGAAATTACCTAGTTATTCGACTTCATTTTTTCTTTTATAATTGATTCAAAGTTGAGCATAATAGTTTATTAAACAAGTAGCATGTTATTAAATATCGAAACTGTATACCAAGTAATGAAAATATATTAACAAATACCCCATGTTTATATAAACGTTTAGAGACTAACTTGAAGAAACTAGCAAGTATTATCACTGGCATACTTGTTAACTTTAATTTAATCTTAAGATGCCTACTACAAAAGTGAACTGGCCTAAACTTGCATTCTTCAATGACAATTTAAACTAATTATGTCAAATGGCTTATTTTAACTTAATTGAAGTTCTAGTTCATTCACAAACTGTTCGATTCCTACTTCGCCCTTGTTGCCTATGATGGTAATGATGGGCAAAGGAGAACTAGGGTTAATGTTGCAACTAATCTATAATAGACTCAATATCTTAAGTTGTGTTTTATCATAAAAATTCTTAAGCCATGGAAATCCCAATAGTAATAATTGTTTTATGCATATTCCTATGAAAGAAAGAAATTTTCAACTAAAGAAGAGATTCTTGATGCCTATAATTTATCTTCGACTCGGCATGCAATCAGGGCCGTCCCAAAGACATTTAATATGCCTTAGACGACCTTTATTTTTTCATTTTCTTTAGCCCTATCTTTAAAAGAGAATGATAATTTTTAATGTAGAAATAAAATGAATTTTTTAATATAGAAATAATATGAAAACTCTTTCATATATAGAATGATAATTACAAAATATTGGTCTACTAAGTCATTTAGAGTACATATCAAAAACCAAAATGTCAACATGATATCATGGCATACTAATGCAATTAACGGAAACAACTCCTTCTCGCATTTTTGAAGCAAACTCATCTACTATCCCTTCATAGTTAAGCATATCCACGTACTCATTTTCAATTGAAATCATAGATAATCCGCTTACCCTTTCTTGTGACATAGTAGTCCGAAGATATGTTTTAACCAATTTCAACTTTGTGAAACTTCTTTTCGCCGAAGCAATCGTTACCGGAATAGTCAACAAAATTCGAAAAGCAACCCAAACATTCAATAATCTACTTACATCTCGATAATACCTTAAAAAAGTTAAAATATCAATGGTTTTATTTACTTTCAATGGTAGAATCCTTTTTATTTTTCGAAGCTCGTAGAATAATTCTTTTCCACAAATATCTTGCTCTTCATTATGTTCCAAAAAATCTTCTAATTTCATGAAATGGTTCTTCAACTCACCATCGTCAATATTTTTAAACTTCAAGTTTAACAAGAAACCAAAAGTTCCTTCATAAAGCTTAAATTGCTCAAACCGATCTCTAAGTGAATTTAAAGCTTGATCTATTATATGAAGAAAATAAGTAACTCAAAAATTAACTTCAGGAGATTGCGTATCATTATTCTCTTCGATATCTTCATCAAATTGTTTTTTTCTACGCACAACTCTCTTTTCCAAAAATATTGGATCAATACTGATTTCAATTGCAATTTCTTTAGCTTCATTCATCATGGTTTCAAATCCATCTTCTCTAAGGTTTTCAAAAAATGCTACAGGCTCCTAAATATTTGTAATTGCATCTTCGATATCCATTTCCTCTCGTTGAAGTATTTTACTTACTAGATTGATATCGTCTAATATTGTGAACCAAATACACAAACTAATCAAGAATTCAAAATTTCCAAACCATTTTGGCATAATACTTTAGCCTCCATCATCACAATATCATCTTCAGAATTATTTGCACAATTAAAGCATCTTTTAGTTCCGATGTTTGCATTCTTATTGCTTTAACACTTTCATTGTGACTTTCTGTGACGCCCCACCTCTATACCCACGCTAGCCAAGAACACTACGAAGTAATGCTGTCAACTAGCACGGAGAATAAGGCTGTTGAGGAGCGACCATCCGTGTAATTGCCTTGTGCGAGCATCGATATGTCAGATAGTATAGCATGCAATTCTTTTCAAGTGGAAATCCGACATGCCGACACAAAATCAAAGCTACTACACAGTGGCTATAAAGGTCTTCGGAAACAAATATAGAAATAAACATAACACAAATCAGTCACAGACAATTAATATCACAAAGGCGGAAATAGATATGAATATTACACTAGGAAGTGTACATCAGAGTAGTGGTCTAAAAAGATCCACAATTATCACAAAAGAATAGTTACATGAACTACACAAAAGAATAAGTATACATTATGGAGTCTATATCTCGAATGTATACACCAAAATAAACTACTAATCTAAGCAGTAAGCCAAAAGTCAGATAATTCAATCCCAAGAGAGAAGTCAAGCAGAAGCACCTGTAACATCTCGGTCTGACCCGAGTATTATTTAATAAGAAAATAATAAACGGATCAGTCTAGCTATAAATATCAGATGAAGTGATATATAATAAGATATATGACATAAACATATAATAATCACAATGCCAAGCTGTGATAAATAAGTAATTGAAAATCAACAAGAGATTAATCAATATCACAATAATCTACTCAAGATAAAAAGAGGGCATCATACCCTAAACCTGTAGTCATAACAAGTCAATGATATAAATTCCAGAAGTCAACACACGAAATCCAGGAATCAGTAAAAAGGTATGTGTGAGCGGAATCACACAAGTGGTGTCTAGGCTAACCGAAAAAGTATATTTGTGTGAATGGAATCACACAAATAGTGTCTAGCCTAACCAAAAAGCAAAAAGGTATGTAAGAGCGGAATCACACAAATGGTGTCTAGGCTAACTGAAAAAGTATGTGTGAATGGAATCATACAAATGGTGTCTAGCCTAACCAAAAAGCAAAAAGGTATATGTGAGCGGAATCACACAGGTGGTGTCTAGGCTAACCGAAAAAAGTATGTGTGAATGGAATCACACAAATGGTGTCTAGCCTAACCAAAAAGCAAAAAGGTATGTGTGAACGGAATCACACAAATGGTGTCTAGGCTAACCGAAAAAGTATGTGTGAATGGAATCACACAAATGGTGTCTAGCCTAACCAAAAAGCAAAAAGGTATGTGTGAACGGAATCAAACAAATGGTGTCTAGGCTAACCGAAAAAGTATGTGCGAATGGAATCACACAAATGGTGTCTAGCCTAACCTCGCAAACAAAGAGACATCGCACATCGCTAGTCTAAACCATAAAGATGATCGTCATGATCAACGAGAAGTGTCAATTACAATAAGCTAGTAAATATATGAGCTTAGCTTCATGTCCCATAACCACTAGCTTAACTTTAATATTTACGAACAAATTATAGATCTCCACTAGCAAATTGTCACAAGATTTTCAATCGAACAAGTCCAAGAATTAACCGACAAAGTAAACGCAAGCGTTTCATACCACTCGTTTTAATAAGTCGTTTAATTAGATTTCTCATACGAGTGAGGTAAAGGCTTGTATATACTAATAGATTGGAAAACGGTTTTATAAACGAATTTGGTATTAAAATAGTATTGAAATCGTTTGAGGAAAGAGTTTTGATATGTACTACTAGTATAGAAAACCTTTATATTTTTAAAGTGACAAATCACAAAGAAGATTGTAGGAACAATCAATCACTAAGATTCACATTCAAAAACGTGAATAAAATCCAAAGAAATCGATACAAAATCCATCAAAGTGGATATATCTAAAATTCCCAAAGAAAGGTCATCAAAGTCGATAATAAATGACAACAACAAAAGGGAGACAACACGAATCGATTAAAGTTGGATATTCAAACGAATTAGCAATATAGGCTAATATGGCAAATTTGAGCAGGTCGGTCGACCGGACTCCCTAAGTCGGTCGACCGAACCAGAGGTAGGAATGTGCTGGGGGCACCAGGTCGGTCGACCGAACCAGGGGGGTCGGTCGGCCGAACCAGAAACAGAGAAGTGCATAGCACATTTGGAAGCAGGTCGGTCGGCTGGCTCTCAGGGCTCGGTCGGCCGGACCTGTTTCCAGCCTCTTCCCTGCCTATTACAAATGAGGTTCAATCTTGACCAAAATTGCATTCGCACGAGCAACGGCGCTAAGGGTTTATGTCAATCGACTACCCGGCCCTATATGCTCCTCGATGCATCACCAAAAACATGTTCAAACATCAAAGTTAGGATTTTTAACGAATTGAACTCAAAACACTAAAAATTGGAATATTCACAAAAGCAATCCAAATCAAAATCAAATGCACATGAATAAGTGTTAGGAATTCATACCTAACAATAGAAGAGAATTATAAGCATAGATGTGAGATTAAAAATCTCACCTTTTTAACTCAAGAACAAGAAGAAGAAGCTCAAATGCAAAGGAAAGGCTAACCACTCTTCACTCTTACTCAACAAGCTTCAATCTAAGCTTAAAAGATAAACATTTCCTAAATTAGCTTTAGGAAATTTCTGAAATCAAAGAGAGAATGAGTTGGAGAAGAAGAAGGGGATGCTTACCAATGGGTTCACTTGAGTTTGGAGCAAGAAGATGGATTTGCAAAGCAAACTAGGGCTTAGGAATTTCTAATTCTTTTTCTCTTCCACCATTGTTGAAAGCTTGAAGAGTTAAGAATTAGAAATGAAGTAATGAAGAGTTGGAGTGGGTTGGGACTGAGTTAGTAAGTGGGTTCAGCCCAAACCAAAACCCTAAGTGAAAAAGTGGCAAAAATCAACTTTCTCCAAACATATCGAAGCTTATACTCAAAAAGGTCGCAAACGGCATTTTGAACTCAATGGGGGTGGTCTCGAGTCCTAATTCGGCTGTATGCAAAAAGTAGCTTTTCGGACCAAAATCCGACGAACGATAAAATATTTAAATAAAATATTTAAATATAAAATTGATAAATATGCGGGTTGTTACAGACTCCCCTCCTTAAAGAAATTGCGTCCTCGCAATACTTAAGAGGAAAATAAGAAGTAACAACCATGGAAGCATATCAACACAAAATAAAATTTGAAATAGGAAGTTCACTATAAAGTGCACGAAAGAGTTAGCAAGAAATCTAGTGAAACTTCAATTTCCACAATATTACCGGGCTCAAGAATGAAAATCGGAACTCCTAAAGCATTTCCGTAGATAAAAGACGTGGGGAACGTCAAGAATAGCAGAAAATTGAGCCAGTGCAACGGCGTAGTACAGAAACGGTACGTCCGAGAAACTAGAAACTCGAATAATTTGGAACACCGACGTAGTACAAAAACGGTACGTCCAATGAACCGATAAACCGGAACAACGATGTAGTATAATGGTACATCCATTGATCCAGATAAGACGGAACATCGATGTAGTATAATAATAGTACATCCGATGAATCGAACACCATAAAAGAACACCGGACACTAGTCCATAAAAGGAATGAGATAAAGCTCAATAAAACGAAGTATATCAAAACGTCCGATGAAATGAATAAAAAGATAATTCCATTCAGACATCATCAAAGAATCAACCACTTGTTGCTTAATACAAAGCGCATTGGCAACACGATTTCCCTTCCGGGAATAAAAAGAATATCAAGATCATAAGATACCAGGAACTCAAGTTGACATGAAGTTCCTTATGAGAAAATAAATATTCCAAGGATTTATGATCGAGATGGAGAACAAATTCCTCCCCTAAAAATGATGATGCAAAACTCTAAAAGTAGAAACAATAACCGCGAGCACTAGATCATGAGTGGTATATCTAGTCTCGATAGGCTATAATGATTTAGAAGCACAAGAGATAGCACGTTCTCCTTTGCAAGAGAACGGCATCCAAACCAATACGACTAGCATCGGTACAAATAGCAAAGTCTTGGTTCCCCTCCAGGAATCACAAGAATAAGAGTATCGAAAGAAAGACTTCTTTTAAATAATTCTCCTTTCCCGAAAAGTTAAAACTTTCAAATTACATTTATCATTATGTAATAATCTTTCTAGAAAAATTTACTATTCTCAAGTTAATATACTGTGTATGATTGTCACATCAAAGCGTTTAGGAAATTTCTATCGATAACTTTAAACAAGCGTATTGACCAGAATTCTTAAAGCACTCAACGGGCAATACAATCACAAAATCATCTTCTATAGGATAAGTGAGTTTCTCAAAAACTTCTAAGAATATTCTTTGTTCGTTTTAAGAACAAAAATCCAATTATACTTATAACTAAATCTCATGAAAAAGATTTGCAAAATTTTAAATTGCTATTTTCATCCAAAATCAATAAATATAAGAATGGAGTCATCGAGATATTCATAGAATATTCGATCTATAAAATGGATGAAATAAGCTGGACAAACCGAATGACAAAATAAGTCATTCACAGGAATCATAACAAGTGCGGAATGCGGTAAGTGGAATGCTAACTTCCGCAACTCGTAGCAAATGAAAACCGATGGTAAGGTCAAATTGAAAAGACCTTAGCACCACACAAAGATTACATAGGTAATAAATCCTAAGACAAGCTCAAAAATACCGAAAGATTTCTCAAACTATTTAGATAAGAGAAACAACACTTTCCTTATAGGTGGGCTTAAGGAATAAAATGATGCCATTAAGTTGGAATCAAAATCATAAAGGAAAAATAGAAATCTGCTTAACAGATTGAAAATGTCGAAGATGAATAGTCCTCTCGAGAAAATAGGATATAGGCTTCATTAATGATTAAGCCAATCCTATCGCACAAATAAATTCCGGAGCCTAAGTAAAAATATCGCTCGGAAAGAAAATCACATAAAATAATTTTCGACATCAAATAAAAGCAAATTGAGTGTTGCAGATCTACCATCCGGATTCGCAATCCTCAAAGAAGTCAACAAGCCCAAAATATTCAAAGAAAAAGAATCGACAAGTTCTTTTGATATAAAATAGTGAGCCATATCAAAAAGAACTCAAATAAGAAGATCACAAAATAAATGTAATCAAGGATTAAATGAGAAATACCTTGACCAAAAGAAGTGTCACAAGTGGCTTGCACGACTTTCAACTTTCCCTCCCTCTTGCTAGGGAGTTTGGGACATGTAGATAAGTAATGACCCGAGCCTTTGCAATAGCGGCAATAGAGGGGTTTCAGGCACTTAATTACATAATGGTCCGTGGAACCACAATTGTAGCATCGTTTATGACTTGGGGTAGGAGTCTTAGCTACCGAAGTTTCTTGTTCCACCTTCTTCTTGCTTTGAAGTATGGGGCAGACAGAAATATGGTGACCTGTATTTTTGCAATAGCGACAAAAGAGTGGCTCCGGACACTCCTTTGCATAGTGGTCCTTAGAATTACAATTGTAGCATCCTCCACGATAAGGGATTGGAGTCCTTGCTACAAAAGTAGTTTTCTTCACTCTCTTATTGGGATTAAGGCTCTTGAACTTCATATGCCTCTTCTTGGAAGTCCCAATATCACAAACACTTCCTTTACCAACCTCTCCATGGAGAAGAGTAACATCCACAAGCTGATTGAAAGAAACTTCAAGTTTCAAAGGTAGAACCATTTCGGGGTTCTTACTCAAAGCATAGATAAACTCTTGATTCTTTACAAGATCCAAAAGTTGTTGGGCAGACATGAATGCGCCATCCAGAGAAGGGCTACTGGATTGACCAGCGCTAGGACTGCTAGAACTAACCATTTCTCTTCTTTAAGAAAGAAAGAAAGAAGAGGAAAGAGTTATTCTCAAAATAAATTTCAATCAAACTTGATTGATAAAACAAGGAGTCATAAAAGAAAGTAGGATAGAACGGTACGAAGACCCGAATAAAATCCTAAAGCACAACTCCTAAGAAAGACTTAGGGCATGATCCTTGCTAAATTATTCAATATTGTTCCGAAGTTTGGCTCTGATACCAAGCTGTGATGCCCCACCTCTATACCCACGCTAGCCAAGAACACTACGAAGTAATGCTGTCAACTAGCACGGAGAATAAGGCTGTTGAGGAGCGACCATCCGTGTAATTGTCTTGTGCGAGCATCGATATGTCAGATAGTATAGCATGCAATTCTTTTCAAGTGGAAATCCGACATGCCGAAACAAACTCAAAGCTACTACACAGTGGCTATAAAGGTCTTCGGAAAAAAATATAGAAATAAACATAACACAAATCAGTCACAGACAATTCATATCACAAAAGTGGAAATAGATATGAATATTACACTAGGAAGTGTACATCAGAGTAGTGGTCTAAAAAGATCCACAATTATCACAAAAGAATAGTTACATGAACTACACAAAAGAATAAGTATACATTATGGAGTCTATATCTCGAATGTACACACCAAAATAAACTACTAATCTAAGTAGTAAGCCAAAAGTCAGAGAATTCAATCCCAAGAGAGAAGTCAAGCAGAAGCACCTGTAACATCTCGGTCTGACCCGAGTATTATTTAATAAGAAAATAATAAACGGATCAGTCTAGCTATAAATATCAGATGAAGTGATATATAATAAGAGATATGACATAAACATATAATAATCACAATGCCAAGCTGTGATAAATAAGTAATTGAAAATCAACAAGAGATTAATCAATATCACAATAATCTACTCAAGATAAAAAGAGGGCATCATACCCTAAACCTGTACTCATAACAAGTCAATGATATAAATTCCAGAAGTCAACACATGAAATCCAGGAATCAGCAAAAAGGTATGTGTGAGCGGAATCACACTGGTGGTGTCTAGGCTAACCGAAAAAGTATGTGTGAATGGAATCACACAAATGGTGTCTAGCCTAACCAAAAAGCAAAAAGGTATGTGTGAGCGGAATCACACAAATGGTGTCTAGGCTAACCGAAAAAGTATGTGTGAATGGAATCACACAAATGGTGTCTAGCCTAACCAAAAAGAAAAAAGGTATGTGTGAGCGGAATCACACAAGTGGTGTCTAGGCTAACCGAAAAAAGTATGTGTGAATGGAATCACACAAATGGTGTCTAGCCTAAACAAAAAGCAAAAAGGTATGTGTGAACGAAATCACACAAATGGTGTCTAGCCTAACCAAAAAGCAAAACGGTATGTGAACGGAATCACACAAATGGTGTCTAGGCTAACCGAAAAAGTATGTGTGGATGGAATCACACAAATGGTGTCTAGCCTAACCAAAAAGCAAAAAGGTATGTGTGAACGGAATCACGCAAATGGTGTCTAGGCTAACCGAAAAAGTATGTGTGAATGGAATCACACAAATGGTGTCTAGCCTAACCTCGCAAACAAAGAGACATCGCACATCGCTAGTCTAAACCATAAAGATGATCGTCATGATCAACGAGAAGTGTCAATTACAATAAGTTAGTAAATATATGAGCTTAGCTTCATGTCTCATAACCACTAGCTTAACTTAAATATTTACGAACAAATTGTAGATCTCCACTAGCAAATTGTCACAAGAGTTTCAATCGAACAAGTCCAAGAATTAACCGACAAAATAAACGCAAGCGTTTCATACCACTCGTTTTACTAAGTCGTTTAATTATATTTCTCATACGAGTGAGGTAAAGGCTTGTATATACTAATAGATTGGAAAACGGTTTTATAAACGAATTTGGTATTAAAATAGTATTGAAATCATTTGAGGAAAGAGTTTTGATATTTACTACTAGTATAGAAACCGTTTATATTTTTAAAGTGACAAATCACAAAGAAGATTGTAGGAACAATCAATCACTAAGATTCACATTCAAAAACGTGAATAAAATCCAAAGAAATCGATACAAAATCCATCAAAGTGGATATATCTAAAATTCCCAAAGAAAAGGTCATCAAAGTCGATAATAAATGACAACAACAAAAGGGAGACAACACGAATCGATTAAAGTTGGATATTCAAACGAATTAGCAATATAGGCTAATATGGCAAATTTGAGCAGGTCGGTCGACCGGACTCCCTGAGTCGGTCGACCGAACCAGAGGTAGGAATGTGCTCGGGGCACCAGGTCGGTCGATCGAACCAGGGGGGTCGGTCGACCGAACCAGAGGTAGGAATGTGCTCGGGGCACCAGGTCGGTCGATCGAACCAGGGGGGTCGGTCGGCCGAACCAGAAACAGAGAAGTGCATAGCACATTTGGAAGCAGGTCGGTCGGCCGGCTCTCAGGGCTCGGTCGGCCGGACCTGTTTCCAGCCTCTTCCCTGCCTATTACAAATGAGGTTCAATCTTGACCAAAATTGCATTCGCACAAGCAACGACGCTAAGGGTTTATGTCAATCGACTACCCGGCCCTATATGCTCCTCGATGCATCACCAAAAACATGTTCAAACATCAAAGTTAGGATTTTTAACGAATTGAACTCAAAACACTAAAAATTGGAATATTCACAAAAGCAATCCAAATCAAAATCAAATGCACATGAATAAGTGTTAGGAATTCATACCTAACAATAGAAGAGAATTATAAGCATAGATGTGAGATTAAAAATCTCACCTTTTTAACTCAAGAACAAGAAGAAGAAGCTCAAATGCAAAGGAAAGGCTAACCACTCTTCACTCTTACTCAACAAGCTTCAATCTAAGCTTAAAAGATAAACATTTCCTAAATTAGCTTTAGGAAATTTTTGAAATCAAAGAGAGAATGAGTTGGAGAAGAAGAAGGGGATGCTTACCAATGGGTTCACTTGAGTTTGGAGCAAGAAGATGGATTTGCAAAGCAAGCTAGGGCTTAGGAATTTCTAATCCTTTTTCTCTTCCACCATTGTTGAAAGCTTGAAGAGTTAGGAATTAGAAATGAAGTAATGAAGAGTTGGAGTGGGTTGGGACTGAGTTAGTAAGTGGGTTCAGCCCAAACCAAAACCCTAAGTGAAAAAGTGGCAAAAATCAACTTTCTCCAAACATATCGAAGCTTATACTCAAAAAGGTCGCAAACGGCATTTTGAACTCAATGGGGGTGGTCTCGAGTCCTAATTCGGCTGTATGCAAAAAGTAGCTTTTCGGACCAAAATCCGACGAATGATAAAATATTTAAATAAAATATTTAAATATAAAATTGATAAATATGCGGGTTGTTACACTTTCCCACCAGGTTGCCGATAATTGTTTTGGAGTAAAACCTTTCACATAGCTTCGAAGTATTTCCCATCGATGAGTTAAGCTGGAAAATAGAGTATAAATCTTTTGCACATATGCAAAAAAGTTTCTAGCTTTCATACATGATTTTGCCATGTCGCATAAAGCAAGATTAAGACCATGAAACCCACATGAAATGTAGAAGGCTCTAGGATTTATATCTAGTTGCCTTTTTTGCACACCTTGAAGTTTACCTACATTAAGTTCAATTAAATATTTAATATTATTGTTAATAAATTAAAATCAAGTTTAAGAAAAAAAATTATTTACTATTGTTACCTTTCATGTTCCAACCATTGTCATACCCTTGTCCTCTCACATCATTAATATAAAGTTTATGCTTAGCCTAAACATTTTCAAGCTCTTTATAAAGACCAAGCCCGGATGTATCATCCAACGTTATGAATCCAAGAAAATATTCTTCTACATTGATGTCATTTGCATCATCAACATTCACACATCCTATAATAATGGACATTTGCTCCTTATGGCTCAAATCCGGAGTGCAATCAAGAATAATAGAGAAGTATTTTGCTTTCTTAATCTTTGTAAGCATTGCTAATTTGATCTTGTTAGCCAACAAACTTATCAACTCATTTTTAATTTTGCGACTTAAATAATGATTATTGATTTCATTATTTTACCACCCGTCTAAGATGATCTTCCATAATTGGATCAAACTCGGTTATAAATTCTATAAGTTGACAAAAAGCCCATTTTTTCCCATAAATTTTCTCATTTGATCCACAAAATGGTAAATTATTTCTAGAAATTGTTTTGACAACACCAATATGCGCGTAAGTACCTTTTTCCAATGTTGTTTCTCTAGATCAATTTGCTCTTCCATTACTTTATCGATTGTTTCTTTTTATTGAAGTCTTCTACGCAAATCCACCCATTTAATTAGATTTTCATTGTGCAATGGATTACTTTCATGATCTCTTAATTTAGTAGATAAATTATGCCAATCATTAATTCCTTCATCGGCTGACTTGGATGTTTTTTTTGTATGCTTAAATATCTTACAACAAAAACAATAAACTTTATCATACTCATCGGAGTACACAAGCCATTTTCTTTCATGCTCTTCTCTCCGTGGATAACCGCCGATGTAATGTTAAATGAGAAGTGTCTACCATCAATCTTATTTCTTGGGAACATATCATTTTCTTTCACTATTTTGATGGAACCACGTTGAATTAGCATAATTAGTTTGGTGTCGGTATATTTTCCCCATAATGCCGAATCGCAATTTATATCAACATCCGTTTCAATATCAAGTATAGCTACATTCCCAACATCTTCATCATCAACATCAACATGTACATGTACTTTATTATCCTCGTTTACAACTTCTACAACATGTTGATTTTCAATTTCTATTTCAACATCCTCATTTTTAGGCACTTCATCTTCATTTATCTCGATATTGGCATCGATATCATCATACTCAAAGTTAATTTCTTCAACCTGACTTGATTTTAAAGTTTGAGATTTCTTTTGTCTTGCTTCAAATAAAGTTGAAATTGAGCCTACCATTGAATTTGCTTCTTCATTTTTGTGTGATTTTTTCTTCCTATTTTGGTACGCGGAATTTTGTTTCCGAATCCTATATCAAATTAAAATACGGCACAATATTATTAATGGAAAAAATATTAGCATTTCACGCCTTTTAATTCGTTTAAAGTAAATTCTAGTAACTAATCATAATTTAATTTATTCAAATAAAGTATGGAATCAATGTTATTCATTTTCAAATTCATTCATAAAAAGAATGTCTATTCATTTTCAAAAAAAAATATTCATTTACAAAAAATTAAAATAATTCAATTAACTTTCAATGAGCCAATTTGCAAACTAGGCCTACTGCCAACTTTTTGCACTATTTCAACTGACAATAGCATTAGTCGCAACCATGCAAACGAATGGGATGCACAAACAACAAACAAAATATGTAATATTTTTTTCAATAGCTTAGTGTGTTTTGTTAGGCCAAACTTCATCTTTTTTTCTTTTTTCTTTTTAAATAATGTTAATTGGGATACACAAATCTAAACCTAAAATACGCCAACACTCTAGAGTCATTAGAATTTATTGAGCATATTTATACTCTCATATGCAAGTAACTTCAAAAAAACATGCTTAATGCTTAATTAACCGTAAGTAATGATTGCAAATTTTAGCTAGAAAACACACAACATATAATTATACAATCAAATGTCTATCTAAGATAACAATGATTGTTGGTTAACATACTTCTTTGTCTGTCTCAAGACAATTTTTTTACCAGTTATATGTAATTGTATTGCTTTTGTATTTCAATTGTAGTACAAGAATATTGGAACTGGATTTTGGATGAACTAGTTGATTATGATCTACCTGAATTTTACAACTTTATGTACAAAAATTCAGGCTCACAAAAATTTACTTTATTGGACATTCATTAGTCAGTTTTCTTCTTTTGTTGATTAACAAAAACCGTATCTAAATTTTCCAAGAAAAGGTAAATTTCTTTTCATAAAGTAAACTCTAACAGGAATGCCACTTGCTCGAAGCATAGCAGATGCTATTCTAGCGAACCCTATCAAACATAACTCCATCAGCAACTCATATTTTCAACCAACCCCAAGAATAATCATATTTTCAACAACAATAAAAACAGCAATCAAGTTTAACTTTAAAAATAAAATTAATAGAAAACTTACATTTTAAAACATCTAAGAAGCATAGTAGCACAGGTAGGGCAACAGAGCACTGAGTGGCTAAGCACAAAACAAGGCAGACCATAGAGTAGCACTGTAGCAGCAAAAGTGAAAAATGAAATTACGGAAAACTGGATTTGACGCTGCAATCGTTTGTCACTTCTGTTCTGGTGTGCGGGTGGGTCTGGAAATACGTGGGAGGTTCCGGCGGTGATCGGCTGCGAGGCTAGAGGTGTGCGATACTGCGACTGTCGAGAGATTATGGACGGCGAACGAGAATTATTATTTTTTCTATTTTTTTGGTTGCCCCTTGTGTGTTGGTTTCCCTAGACATAAGTTTTGTTTGCCTTGGGCTTAGGCCGGGCCTGCATTCAATTGACAAATGGGCTAGAAAATTGACCAATGGAAAAGGTGAATCTTACTCGGATGAGCTTTGAATCGAACCTGCAACTTATTCGAGTAAACTGAACCTAAAAAAATACTTGAATTAAGGCATCTTTGAGATAAGGTTTTAAGGGGAAAGGGGATAACTTGAAGAAGGAACGATAAAATGATGGAGAAAAATCATCTTTCTTTCCCGATGTAGGAATGGAAGAGCGGCACTAAGAGAAGGGGAAATGATTTTTTTTTTTGGGCGTGGAAGAGATGAATGAGAGGGGGGAAACTAATGGCTATTGTCAGCGTTGTTACTCATGTAATTTTCTTTTACAAATTATTTTGACCACACATGGTAATTGATCGTTGAGAAATTATGCAGTGAAAAGCAAGATTTGCTGTGCTTTAAGAAATTTCTGAATTCCAAAGCTCCGTCCAATTGATATCTAACGAAACCCAAATGTGGAATATTATTTAACTTCTTCAGCATTTCCTTAAAATCAAATCAAATATTTACACCAGATGAAATAGAAATCAAAAAATTTCTTGCGGCTGAATCACTAATGCTGCTATTGTCACATTCTAACAAAAGTTGCTTCAATCTTATGCTAAATTCAGGAAAATCTTTCTTTTTAAACAATGAAAAGCATACAATACTTTGCGAACCTCAATTGGTATCAAGAACTCTACACTTCTCTTTTAGTGTATTTGATATTTCAATACTTAGTGGAGTTCATGTTAACCAATATTCGCATAACCCATTCCTAAAAAGAAGAAGAGAAGCATTCAAACCAACACGACAACTACAGCTATATCATCTGTTGGGTTAAATTCACACAAATGACTGTAAATCAACCTAAACGAATGTGGAAGCAATAAGGTCGGTGTTATAATGCCACAAAACAAAAAACAACAAAGTGAATCCAAATAGTAAATCCCAGAAGAAGAAAAAAACAAAGAGTTCGCACATGGATTTATAGTGATTCCCCTATCGCGAGATGTGTACATCCATGTTGGGAAGATGAGATTATATTACTTTCTAAAAAGGAATTTTTTTTTAAAAAGATTGATAATGGTGGCAAAGAAGAAGAACGAGAAATACAACTTGATAGGATGGTTCTAATCTCTAAAGGATTACTTTCATTATATACAGATTATTGCTTAAGATTGAAGTAATTGATTTATGGTTATAAATCAATGCCTCGTCAATTCTCCTATTCATATGAGAAACTTTTACTCATTTAATTTTCCAGTTTCCTCTAATTTCCATACGCCTGATAAGATGCCTTCTTTAGTCAACTAATTAAGGCATTAATTGATTACTTTATTCTTACAAAATAATTGTCCTTCTTATGTAGATAGTCATTGCCCTCTTTAATGCTATAAAAGAGACAATATATTTGAGTCATTATCTCAAATATCTTTCAAATCTTCTATAGTTGGAAATATTGCATCACCGAAATTAAGAATATCTTCCAAATCTTCTTTAATATAGAAATACTATATCATTGAAATCTAACAATCCCTACCTTGATACTATATTTCCATCCAAGCCTACCAATCTCACTTACATCCTCGTACTCCAAGCAGCTCTCAAACAAGACACCATAGATATTTCCCCACTGAACTTTGGTATGGCCATTACCCGCTGCACTTTGTTAAGGAACTCCGACAAGGCTACTACCCGCCAACAAAGTGTTAAAAGTACCATCTCCATGCACTAACCCAATCGCCACAATGAAAACAAATGCCTATATCTACTAACCCACTCTCTCCATATGCCACCAAGTGGCACCTAGCATTCCAATAAGCGAATCAAGTTTGAGAAAATCTCAAACTTTGCAACAGGCAAGGACTTAGTGAACATGTTTGCTACATTATCCTCGATGCGAGTCTTCTAAAAATGTACCTTCTTTTCATCATTTATAGAGATAGGGAAAGACTCTCTTACCTCTATGTGCTTTGTCATTGAACTAAATGCCAGATTATCAGCCAAATGTATTGCACTTTGATTGTCGCAATTTACTATTATACTCCCATGAACAAAGCATAAATCATACAAAACACACTTCAATTAAAGTTCTTCCTTAGCTGCTTCAACAGCAACTATCCATTCCACCTCTGTAGTAGACAAGGCGACTATAGTCTGCAATCCCGCTCTCCAATTACCTAAGATTGGCTTCCTTCGATCTCTATCTCTGATATAATCAGAATCATAAAATCCGACCTAGTTGGAATCTTTCTCCCACCATCAAATACGAGCCCATAATATGATGTTCCTCTAAGATACCTCAAAACATACTTCATTGCTTCCCAGTGCAGTGTCCTCGGATTAACCATATAACATATAACCAAACCAATCGCCTGTGCAATATCCAGTCTCATGTAGACAATGGCATACATCAAGCTTTGGACCACATTAGCATAAGGTATCTTCTCCATATAAGCTTTTTATTTGCTTGAGAACGGAGTGCCCCACTCTGAAAGCTAAACTAGCAAAAGCACCGGAGTATTGATTGCCTTTTCTTCTCTATGATAAACCTAGAAAGCACTTTCTGGATATATTTCACCTTTAACTTTCTCTGTCTCCCTCTTTGGATTTCCATCCCTATATTATTCTTTGCTTCTCTAAGGTCTTTCATCTCAAATTCTGCTTATAGCTTCAATTTAATCTGTTAATTTCAATTTTGTCCTTAGAAGCAATTAGCATACTGTCCACATATAAGAGTAGATATATCCACGTACCGTCATTCATAAGCTTAAAATAAATGCAGGCATCTTAAACACTTCTATAAAAAAACAAGAGGAAGCATAAAAGAGTCAAACCTCTTGTATCATTGCCCAAGCAACTGCTTGAAAACATATAGAGACTTCTTCAGCTTGCAAGCCAATTCCTTCTTTCCATCCTCTACAAACCCTTCTAGCTACTTCATATAGATGGTTGCCTCTAAGTCTCCATGCAAAAAGGTTGTTTTTACATTTAATTGTTCCAACTCCATGTCACGAGTTGCAACAATAGCTAGCAATATCCGGATAGAATGTCTAATAACTGGAGTAAACACCTCATAATACTCCATCACTTCCTCTGTGAAAACCACTTTGCAACAAGTCTAGCCTTATATCTCCCATCGCCCTTCACATTATATACCACTTGCATCCTATAGCTCGGCTTTCTTGAGAGGGTGGTATCAATTCCCAAGTTAGATTATTCTTTATTTAATCCATCTTATCCTTCATAGCATGCATCCATTTCGAGCTAACACTCAAACTCATGGCTTCTTCAAGGTCAAAAGGCTCAACTTCCACTATATTCAGCGTGTAGTCAAACTAATCATCAAGGCTATGATTTTCATAGTTCCAGTCTCCATACCTATTTGATGACCTTCTAACTCTATAGTTGGCCTAAATAGGCGTAAATTCCCCTAAGCTTCTTTCAATTCCCCTAAGCTTCTGTCAATTCTACCTTGAGCTTAATCATCTCTAACTTCATGAATTTTGGCAAAAATAAAATAGGCAAGCACCTCCAATCAAATGAACAACAACAGATTTAGCAGAAAGTAAATGCTAGAAAAATAAGAGACATGTAGATTTATAGTGGTTTAGCCAAAACAGACCTACGTCCACTGTTCATGTTTTTTCTTTTTCTTATAGTTCATCTTTTACAAGAATTTTCATACGAAATATAACAACTTATCATTGAAATTAGAGTTCCGAAAGCCCAATTCGACTGTTTCTATAGCATAGAGTCACAAGCCCAAAGAATTATCCTCATGAATGCCAAAAGCTTGGTATTTATAGAGGTATATAGGTAGTGTGGTTAATTCGAAAAGGTAGGACATTTCCATGTACGGCTCACTCGAATCGAATATTCCCATGTATAAATGATATGATTACTAATTTCCAAATACATGAAGATTTTATTCCATATATGGTTCATTTGGTTTGATAGGAAACTGGTTCCGATGCTAGTTGGTTTGGTGGAGTGCATGTGGTTAGCTTTCTGGCCATGTTCCCAACACTTCAACTCCTTAGTTCGACATCTTGTGCCTCGCCTTGGTTCAGCCTTCACCATACGCATCCTCTAGTCTTACACCCTATTTACCGAATGGAAGATTCTGTTCAGTACCCTGGGGTATCGAGCAGGATTTTATGTTTGGTACCTTTGGTATCGAGGAGGGTGGGGCTTGCTTCCACTAAATCCTTTGTTCTGCCTGTCAACTTGCCTTTCCTTGGCGCACCCGAGCTACCTTCCAAGTTTTGATCACCTGGGAAAAATTACCCATAAGACTTGGTCCCCAAAGCTAATCTCATACATTATGAGGTGGGTTCGTTGAGTTCAACCTGAATCTGTTAATAAGCATTTGTCATCTTGCTTATTTCAGTAGGTCCAGCACCTTCCTGGTTCGGCATGCTTTCGGTTCAGCACCAAATAAGATCACATGCGTATATAATCTTTCGAGCCTCTTACCACCGGACCACCTAGTCATTTTTCTTAGGCCCAAGTTTTTTCGAGACCATTCATGTGATGACCCGCAAATCCAATCCATTTAGAGATGACAATAAACCATACATGTCCAACCTAAACCAAACAGAAAGACGGATAGTCATAAGACAGAAAGAAGAGAGAAGAAGAGAAGAGAAGAGAAGAAGAAGAAGAAGAGTAAACGAAACTAAAACAATCGCAGAATCTTACAATCGCAATGGAACAACGTATAATATAATATCATGATCTATACAAAACAGAAACTATAATATAAATAAACACACACCCATCAGAGTACAACAATCAATCACTAATCATCAGCCTGGACGGTTATAATAACATGTCCTCACAAATGTTGATAATTTAAAAAACAATGCAGTGGAAAAATAAACATATACGTGAATACGATCAGAAGACCTCCAGCTTGTCTGCTGAAGCTCCAAAGCATCCAAATCTACATCTATAAATATACTCGGTCTGACCCGAGTATTGAAAGGGAAGAATACACGAATCAGTCCAGTAAACCAGCTTGAGACAACTCATCTTAGCTGAATTTTAAAGTTATAAATTTTTCTCTATCAAAATAAAGGTACCTCATATGACCACGCCCATACATAAACACGGAGGGGTTTTTACCTTACGATAACCAAAGCATTTCATATCAAATCCTGTTATATTATACTAGTGTCTAGTATACAAATATTATGAATCATAGTCGAAATTGCTACAATGATTAAATTCTAGCATAGTAGCCATAATCATGGGTTCTACAAACAAAATGGGAAGCAAGTAGTGGAGAATGGATTTCCATACAAATGACCAGGTGAAGGGACTACTTTTTGGCAGTACATCTCTAGAGGAATGTACCAAGGCCCAACTGATGGTCTTCTACCAACACAAAAAAGGCCTACCTCTAAGTAGATAGTACCGAATATGTCATCACCCCGGTCGTTACCGACCTATCCGAGCGGCCTCATAGCATACATCCATAATAATTTAAAACCTAAATGTCATAGCGGGAATAAATATATCTAGAAGGGGATGATCATATCCTAATAGTTGAGAACCACATAGCCTTGCGCATTTACCTTATTTCGGTCATTTCTAGGTGTGAGGCCTGAGAGTATGTTTATCTTTCACATAGCACATCATCTTTCCTCTTTGAATGCCACATTGTCATTCCTTTTATCACTATTGACTTTCACATACATATAACCTCTGAGCTCATAAGTCTCAAAGAAGGGTGTTAAGCTAAGAGAAGTTACATTATACACCACAAACATATGTACGTTTATAAAAGTCAATGATATAATCTCAAAAGTGCAATGTCAGACATCCATCCATACAAGTTTTCCAGGAACAGGACAAATCGAAAGCACTCTCCTACCATATCCTGTCGGGAATCACTCCTAGGATTAGTAGCGAATAGTCCTTGCATTGGATATTTCATAATGAAGAGACCACTGCTACTATATGTATACTGGAAGTTTATCCCCAAGTGATCAACAAGCAGTCCTTCACTATGAAAATCCCAAATATCGGTGTCTTCTAAACTTGCACATTCAAACGTATATACGTTGGTCTAAAGTGGTTCTCGGATAAATCCGACCACGGTCTCTCCGGATCAACAACGATAAGGAGGTTAAATATTTGATAGTCGGTTATTTAATTATCAAAGCAAACAATAATATCTACCACCAAAAGCAATCACTAGGCCCATTTAATAAACCTTTCATTAATTAAATCAATCACCAAATATTCATTTCAAATTATCTTTAAAAAGATATGTTCACAAAACCATTTAAAAATATCAATAATGGAAAATATTTCCAAATACTTATATCAATAGTATAAGCATATTCACAAATAATTTCATTTTCAATACTTAGAAGATATTTCCATATAATTATATCAATGACATAAGTATATTTAATAATACTACTATTTGGAGACACGCCAAATAGATTCCTATAACCATACAACTCCAGAGTTTGTACGCCTCCGAACGAGTGTTAAGTATAGGAAGCAATGCTCCTACACCACCAAGCCTTTAGTACGATCCTAAGAACCAATTTGTGTATTTCATAATGGAAGGTCAAAAAATAATTTATTGGATCAAAATAAATGTTGCGTAAAACATAGTTACGACAACCCAAATACATTATTATAGGGATTCGATTAATATATATATAAATATATATCCATACGCTATATAAACCATTTCCTTTCGAAAATAATTTACTATAACAACAGTGTTAAAGTCCATGCCTTCCATACTTCCCCGAAAACATCTATTACAACAATAAATGTTGAAATCTATGTTTCTGTTACTTATCACATTTTAAAACATATCAAGCCATTTAGTTCCATTTGAAAGCATTACTTCCTAACACATGCCTTTTAAAAAGATAAATTATTTTTAAAATTATTACTTCGCCAAAATGTTTCTTTCATACATTCCTTTAAATAAAGATCCATATTTATAAAACTATTCTTATAAATCTCCTTCGATTTTATAAAACTTCTATTTTATAAATTCCTTTATTTACAAAATTCCACTTATAAATCCATTCTTTCAGAAAAACTAAATTTATTATCAAAATCCATTTCTTTATAAATCAAATTTATATATAACATCCTTCTACGCAACAAACTTCAAATCCATTTACTAACATTTATAAATTTCAATTATAAATCTATTTAAAATATCACTTCTATAAATCTTTTTTATAAAATTTATTCAAAAGACTTTATTTCAAAAAAATTCACAAAATATACTTTTATAACATCAATAATCATACCTTTTATTTCCTTAAAAACAAATCTATTCCCTTTTAATAATTAAAAATCAGTGAAACATATCTGCTTTCAATTTCACTTCGAAATCCCTTTTAAATCAAAATCATCATTTTAAGTATTTTAAAATACCATAAATAAGGCACGGTTCTACTAAAGCACTAAATAAGTTAAATCATATCAAAGACATCAACATGGCATCCAATACATCATATATCTGCATATATATGAAAATAAAGTAAGAATGGTGAGGAATCTTGTAGGATCCCTCCAACCTGTCCCCCTGCATCACAAACAATATATAATCATAAAAATATAAGTCAACCGCTTCGAGGCAAGATTCGTATACAGAGGGTCATCCGCTCTTAGACGGGAACGTAATTGGATCTCATCCACTCCAATAGACGAGAATATATCTAAACCACCTAATATATATAGTATATCAACCAAATGAACAATAAACATCACATATAAATTTTTTCCCACTTATATAAAAATATAAGCAGGCCAAAGAGGTGAGTTTACTCACAAAAATGCCAGAAATTGCCTAAGCGCTCCGGTTTGAATTAAAATTGAACGGTTGTTCAATTTAACCCAAAATTCCTACTAGCTTCGATTTTGTCCCATGCAACTCCATAGCGTAGTGCTTGCTAATACGAATGCAACGCAACTTGTCATATTCGAAACGGACCTCGTACGGACAAGTTATGAATTATTTAGCTTTTGATATAATTAAAATTTAATCAACATAATTAACTTATAGTAAAACTTTACCCTTACTCTCTTTCCTCCCTCACGCACATTAATTTCCGGGCGATGAATTTTTTTAGTGTTCGATCGACGAACGCTCCCCCACCACTCCACATGCACCGAACAGCACCCTTCACGGGCACCACCTCGCCAGCCAAATCACCTACCTACATGCACGCGTCGCATGAAACAATGCCTCGAAACCCTGTTTATTGCTGATGAACATGGAAAGTTTGCCACCATGTCGACTGACGATTCGACAATCCATCCTTAAAGATTTGTTCGTGGAGTCGAGCTCTCCAACTTTCATGTTGGATGTTTCGGCTAATTTTGCTCTTAACTCGCCGTGAAATAATGGTCGTTGGATAGTGGAGTTTAATGGCAGCTGAGAACATTTTAGGGTTTTAGTTTGCAAATGGTAGAAGGCTGGGGCTATTTATAGAAAATAAACTTGGCACTGTTCATATGTTAAATTTCGAACTAGAAACGAAGTGTGTCGCCTGGCTTCTATATGATATACCCCTATTTCGAACATAATGGAGCTTGTCTCGAAAGCCAATTCCATCATATACAGAAGATAGCTTTTCAAAATCAAATTATATCAAATAAAATTCATTTAATTAAATTCTATGCATTTTGAACTCGCACGGTCAAATGATATGTTCAATCGACGCGAAATTCGACCGTATATAATAATTCCCTATTATGGATCCAATGAAACTCCTTCATCGAAATCCAAGACAGTGCCCCAAAAGACTATTTTTACCTATTAATTAAAACAAGTAATTCCCGAAATCAATTTATTCACTTTTAGTTCAAATTTAAAAGTTTACTAACTCCATTCTAATTTAAATTAAATCAACTTTATAAATAGTTTTTATTCATATTAAATTCAAGATTCAATTATTTAAACAATTTCAAATTTTAAAATTGGACCATTTAATTTTCAAATGAATCACTATATTTGAAATATAAGTTATTTAACTTGTAAAATTAACTTTTCAATATTTAAAATCAATTAAATATTCCAAATTCGAATGATTAAAATTATGGGTTATTATAGTTCACCTCCCTTGTGCTACAACTGTCGATCTTTGCTTCTTTTGCCTCAAATTCAATATAATTTCTATCTAAGGTCATTACTCTATCTGGTAAGCACCTCCTCCATCTTTTGCATCCATATTACTGACTTGTATGTCATGACTTAGGCTATGCTCGGTAGTTGGCCAGCAGGGTAGGGTTTAGGTTGCTTAGTTTTGGTCGAACACATAGGTTAGGGTATGTTTGTGTCAAGAGAGATTGGAATCATGGGAGCATGATTATAGAGTACTTCTAAAATCATGGCCTTCAAATCAAATCTTAGGGAGTGGCTATTCCTTTGTTCGACCACCGGACAGAGAAGGAGATGGTCGTTTGCGGATCTTTACCTACTTCACTGGTTCCAAATGTTGAGTAGGACTTGGCAGGCTCTACTGGGAAAAGTGTGGTTTTGGAATATCTTGTACTAGTGTCAAATGCCTAATCTAATATTATTACTAACTAATCTTTTTCTACATTGCATATGTACACATTCATGCACACACGAGCACTTTCACCCCTTCTTTTGCAATAACACGTGAGATGGATTGTTATATAAGATAGGCATGCCAAATCGTCGCATGAAGCGTTCATAGTCGATCTCTAGAGATTAGGGTCCCTCTTCTTCTACGCCTCCGAATCCTACACCATCGATGCGCCACTCTAATTATCCTAGCTTCACTTGTTCTCTTATGCATGGGTATGGGCCATCCGAGCTGTTGGTGGATCCTCTCGATTTCAAACCCTCCATCTTGACTTCTAAATAACTAGTACTATCATAGCCACTGACATTATCCTTAGAGTGGACATACTTACGTCCACTCCTAAACAATGGGCACATGCTCCACTAAAGGGATATATGGTCTATTCTCGCTCATTGTTTAGCCGAAGCCCTACCCCCTCTTCCTCAATGGATCGTAAGGTTTCTTGTATACTTGAAGATTGCTTCGTTCTACTTACATCCTAATAGATACGCCATCCCTGCCAGCTTATAATCTATCTTCATGAGGGAGTTCTAGATGCCTCCCACTTATCTTCAAGTTAGGTTCCTTTACGCTATAAAATGAAACATGGAGAGTTCTCTTTTCATCTATCTCAAGGGGGGAGTAAGTTTAAGCCGATTGAGAAATGTGCTCTAAGTGTAGTATGTTCAATCATGAACCTTTCATTGTTCGGAATAGCTCTCCGTGCTCCGTCTGTGGCATTATGGATGTGAGTCTCTTTCTTCCACATGTTTCTTTGCATAGTTTTGCGAAATCTTACATTAAGTGCTAATTTTTCTTTCTTTGGATTTTTTCCATGCATTTTAAGAGCGGCTATAGGAGAAGACTTAGAAGATATGCAGCAAAGACTCCAGCAAATTCTGAAGGAATTTCGGGAGGTTCCTTGTCAAGTTAATGACGATAATCTAAGGCAGCTCAAATTACTGGAAGTCATTCGATCAACTGGTAGACGCAGGAAACCTTCCACTTATAAGCCTACCAATAAGAAGAAAGGAAAAGATTCTCTTATCGATGAGTTGAGCAAAGTTTCGTCCTCTCAACCTTCCGTTTCTAATTCCCTTTGGACTATATATCCACATGGAGTTTCTCCTACTATCCTAACGGGTTCAAAGGAACCAAAGTTAGGTTCCTTCAGGGATGGACCATGTAAAAGCGGCTCACTTGGGACCTTAATGGAATGGGATGCTGATAACATTCGTACAAAGAGGGCGAAAGAGGGAGGCCCTTATTCTCATGACAAAGATCGTACCATTTCAAACTGTACTGAAGTGTATTCCTCCGAGCATATTGGTTTAGACAGCTTGCTTAACTTAGAGGTAAAGGAAGCCCTACATTGCATTTTTATTCCGAGTAAGAGGAGGGAATTTCATTCATGATGGCATTTTTGAATCTGGCCATATTTAAGATTCAGAGCTTGGGATTGATTACGAAGACTAATTATGTCTATAGTAGAAATCCAACGATAGCTAGAAACTTATGAGAACCCTAAGGGTTCACGCAGTCGCTGCACACTCTAACACACACATTCACATAATCGTAGGTTCACACCATAGCCATGCACTTTTCAAGTGTATGCTCTTATTCTAACCTGCTGAAATTTTCCATTGCATGTAGCATGAGTTCGAAAAGGGAAAATTTTCTATCTAATATGAAGCAAATAAGGCTAAAAGAGCCTCCTAAAAACATCAATAAGGTCATGTCTTCGTTTGGCCCAAGTGGAAATATTGGGCAACCACCTATAGAACTGAAGATCGAGGGAACTCCACTACCATTCAATCGGGGATGAAGGCTACTAGGACCTTAAGAGTAGTTCATCAAAAAGATCCTGCTTTCCCAGTCATAAGTCGAGATTCAAGACTCCGGCCCATCCCTCCAAGTCTCCTCTCCTTTCTCTGTTTCCTTTTCCGATTTGAAAGCTTTCAAATAACAGGAGAAGATTGATAAGACAGGAGTAGTAGTCCCTGCCACTAAGATAAAAGGGAAAGGAAAGAGGGAGTTGTTGTCATTACTAACCCTACAGACCCGAACTTCAATGAATTCAAGCAACCTACCAACCGAGAGATCATCTGGTCTGCTTACTTGTTTAGGCGCCCTCCTTTCCTCTATAAAGGAAACTAACCTTCTTGTGGATGGATTGGATAGCGTAAAGGTCATGTTAGAGAACCACGCCAAAGTCTCCAAGGCCAAGGAGGAGATCAGCAAGAAAAACGTGGAGCGGAATTTAAAGATTATTAATTTAAGGAAGTAGCTGCACCAAAAGGATTTAGACCATAAAAAAGTGGTAGACGAATTGAAGAGGTCTCATACCGAAGAGATTAAGAAGTATGTTGATGAAATTGAGAGGTTTAAGGCTGCTTATGCTGAAGAATTGGAGCAGCTAAGATGGGACCATTTTGCCAACACCAATGCCGCTAAGAAAGTGTACAACGATAAGGCTAGGCAGCGCTTTACCGATTACCAGAATGTCGAAGACAAGTTCACCAAGAGTCTAAGCGAGCTTCAAGCAATGATGAAGGGAATACAGCCGGGCATCACTGACCTGAAGGAGAAGGTTGTGGAGTAGAGAGCTAAAGTATTTCCCTCTGAGCGGAGCTCAAGGCCTTGTCTACCAACAAAGACCAAAACCTCCAAGGCTAGGAAGTTATAAGAGGAGTACGATGAATTAAATATTCAGCTAGAACAGGTGGAACTGCTCCTTGATGATATTTATTATAATATGTTTATGGATAAAATCCTATCATGGATGGATGAATATTGGGAAGGTATGGATTCCATCCATTGACGCTTGATTAAAGAAGCAAAAGCTGCTTGTGAGCAAGGAGGTCCACCTTTTAATTTTGAGGTCATTGATGGTCCCTTCTCAGTATATGAAATGAAAACCATTTGCCTTCGCTACATTAAATTGGCCTAAACTAAAAAGGCATAGAAAGAAGGGGCAGAGAAGAGAAAAGATGGTGGCTCGACCTCCGAAGCAATAATGCAAGGTCAGATTAGAAACCCGTTATTTATGCCCCTATGCACGATGTCCTTCTAATCATTTTCCATGTATCTTTAGATCCATTTGCTATAAGCCAGCCATTGAAAATTTCTCCCCCTCCAGGTCACATTCAGCCTCCTGGAAGTGCTCCAAGTTCTCCTAAAGAAGGTTCTACTTTACAGACCACTGGCCACTATTCAGTATTATGAGCTCACTTGTGGAAAACCATTTCTGATAGCTTTCCTCATTTCCCTACAGGTGGTTCACTTATGACAGACCTTACTGGGCTATAATTACTCCTAACATCCTACCATCAGGCACTATGCCCCTAGGCCCTTCTGATCCTCCTGCTGGCAATGAAATGATTGTTTCTCTCTATGACAATGTTGACATCGAGATTTCAGGTGCTCTAGAGCCTTCTGAGGACTTCGAAAGGGGTGAAGCTTTGAAGCAACAAGTCCTGGTGAGATTCCCTAAGGAGATGGCTAGGGTCAAGATCAAAGCCCAAGAAGAGGTAAAAGTATAAAGAAGCGACAAGCAAAAGTCGACGCAGCCGCCATCACTAAACAAGAGGAGGAGAAGAAGGGAAGTGAGCAAAAGGAGTCCAAGCATCACGACAAAAAGGCCATCTCCAAGTCTACATGAAAGCTATTCTTGCACCTCGTTTTTTTTTCTTTTGTTTGGCATGTACTATTATATATATTTTTTGTATTAAACTTCGTTGTCAGTGCTCAACCAATTTCGATGTACTGGAGATGTCAAGCGTATGTTATTCCCTAATGCTTTTAATTTTAACTTATGAATATTTAAATGTTTGACAACCTGATTCACATGTTTATTATCCTTATGCATCCTATTTTTTCCTTTTTGTTTATCAATAACTGTGCAATTCACGCATTCTTTAGATATGTGTGGATTGATAGTTATTGTTTGCCATCCTTGGACTTACCCGTCCATTGGGGCGAACCAAATAAGTGGCTGTCATGCCCTGGCTGTTGGAAAGTTGAGTTCTCCATATACATCCATGAGTTTGATGCTATCTACAATAGTGAACACCCGGGTAGGGTTGCTCTGGTGTTCTATGGTCAATGGAGAAAGTTTTGGCCAATTGTTACTAATGGACACCCAATTAGAGACTACTTCGGCCCACCACTGCCAGCGAGATGTTTTAGCTAATCATCAGCGATGGTACCCAGTTAAGAGATCACTCTGGGCCACCATTGCTAGGGAGGAGTTTAAGCCGATCGTCGACGATGGACAAATGGTTAAGGGATTACTATTGTCCATCACTTCTAATAAGGATTTTGAGCCAATCGTTAGTGATGGACACCTAGTTAAAGAATCACTTTGGTCCATCACTACCAACAAGGAATTTGGGCTAATCGTCAATGATGGACACCCAGTTAAGGGGTCACTCTGGTCCGTCACTACCGTAAGAAGTTTGGGTCGATTGTCAATGATGGACACCTGGTTAAGGGATCACTTTGATCAATCACTAGCGACAAGAAGTTTGGGCCAATCGTCAATGTTGGACACCCGATTAAGGGATCACTCTACTCTATTACTGCTTATAAGAAGTTTGAGAGGAGATCTCATGATAATGCAGATTTGCCCCTAAGTCGAGAAGTCAACTCTCTAGGCTTAGGCGATGTTCCCTCGGTGTTAATGTTAATCCATCACGTTCAAATTGTAATGCAAAGTTATGTTCCTAACCATCACCTATCATGATAAGATTTTATCGAAAGAAAACTTTATTAAAATCCATTTCATAATTATCTCAATTATATATAGAATTACAACACAATTAGCAGAACAGTGGATATTTAAGTAAAATAATAATATTTAAGTAAAATAATAATGGAGATGGTGTGAATTCCCAGCTCTTTTGAATATAGCTCCGTCTAAGGTGCTGAGGATGAAGGATCCATTTCCCAAGTATTTTTTGGATAATGTCGAGACTGCGTCGAGTGCCCTCGGTCTGTGGAATATTTGTTTCAGCACCAAGTCTCCTTTTTTGAGCGGACGGTGTTTGACTTTAGAGTTATATTATGCAGCCATCCTTCGCTTATGCACTTGAACCTTCAAGGTAGCTTCCTTATGTCTTTCGTCAATCAAGTCCAGTGACATTTTCTATAACTCCTCATTTTCATTTGGATCATAGTAAATCCTTCGGTGTGATAACACTGTTTTCTCCACTGGCAATGTTGCCTATGATCCGTAAGCCAATAAGCAAGTAGTATTTCCTTTTTCCATCTTGAAAGAAGTGTAATTGGACCATAATGCTAGAGGAAGTTCACCCACCCATGCTTCCTTCACTTTTTCCAGTCGCTTCTTTATGAGTGTCTTTAGAACTTTGTTAACAGTATTCACTTGTCCGTTAGCCTATGGATATGCTACACCGGAGAAGCTTTTCTTTATTCTATGCTACTAGAAAAAGTTGACAAACTCTTTGCTGTCGAACTATAGTCCATTATAAGAGATGATCTGAAAGGGAACTCCGTACCTGCATATCATATTCCTAATCAAAAAGTTTATGACCTTGGCCATTGACATCTTAGCAAGGGGTTCGGCTTCCATCCACTTAGTATGTCAACTGCTACTATAATATATATAGCTCTGCCCTTATGCCATTGGAAGTTCTCTGATTAGACCTATCTCCCTGACTATAAAGGGCCAAGGGCGGACCATGTAAGTCAGCTTGCTCAGGACAATTGGGAATCTTTGTGAACCACTGGCACTATTGCACTTCCTTACATACTCCATCACATCATGGTTCATTATTGGATAGGAACATCCATACCGCGACACTTTCTTTGCCGAAGTCTGCAGTGTGGTCTTCCAAGCCCTCTTGACGTATATATTCCAACACCTCCTTAACTTCCCTTCTAGTGACGCACCACAATAATGGATTAGAAAATTCTCTTCGATACAGCACCCCATCCTAAATGACGAAGCGAGGCGCTGTTTGCGCCAAAATTGGTCACAATCCTCGAAAGTCGTGAAAGCACCAGTGTTTATACACTAATCCTCAATATCCAAACACAGATCTCAAATCCAGATAAAGTAGAGAATAAAAATAAAGGTATAGCAAAATTAAAATGAAAGAAAATGGGAAAAGACATGAGGTTTATAGTAGTTCGACTATTTCTGACCTACGTTCACTTTGAATTGATCCTTTTATTCTTTTTATACTATAATTACAGTCACAAATCTTTGAAATCTGTAAACAAAATGGCAGAGTTTCACCTAGAAAAAAGAAGTAGAACTCCTTTTAGTTGTCACAGAGCTGCTATTTATGGTGCACATCTGAATATATCCGGCCCAAAATCTAGAATGCCTCTTCTCGTGCGTAGGTAGGTACACTAGATCAATCTGGAGTAGTTTGGGAATGATCCTGATCAATCCAAGGATAATTCGTATCGGTCCAAAAATAGTCCAACGAAGCTAAGATCGATCATGGATGTTCTTGAGTGAATAAGCAAGCTCCTATGAAAATTTCATACCATTTGGACTCGTAGAATGAGAGTTATGATCGATCCAAGTTTATATTTTTCCAAATAGCCTGTTGGATTAGTATCGATACCTTTATATCGATAGGTTTCGTATCAATGACGTAGCTCGAGTATCATGCAGAGATCCATATTTCATGCTTGTAGACCACTTCCCTTGCTTTGACCCATTCCTTCGTATCCATCCAAGGCCATGCCCTTCGTATCCATAGACCACCATCCATCCCTTAACGCTTCTTGCCATCATTGTATCAATCCCTTAGTATGTCCTTTGTTTTGATCAATAACTGACCAATACAAAATGCTCATGCAAATCCCTGTAACCATTGCTTCATTCTTTGTATTGATCCCAGCCTTGATCGATAAGAAATGCACTGGCATACTTTTCCATCCAATCGATACATGCATATCGATACGAACTCCATATCCATCAACATGTTTCCTTCCTAAAGCCAACTGATCGATGCAAAGTGCATCGATATGAAATGCATCGATTGGAAGACCGAAGGATCCAAACCAATGTAGCAGTGATCGATACGAACCATATCGATACGAACTGATTTCCCATGAATATTGATCCATCCTTATCTTGAACATACGAATTCCGTTTGACCTGAAAATTGAAATGCAGCCTTTCCTAGCCTTGTTAATCATTCCCAATCGATCCCACCTTGATTGGAGCTTGGTCCAATTTTGATGGCATCGATCATAGCCTCATTTCCAATCAATCTTCAATCTTGATATCCATCATTTTTAACGGATTTATTGATATCCAGGCCTTGACCAAAAGGCAGGGTAATAGGCGCCTTCTATAGGATCTTCCTAGCTTCGTTCCTGTTACCCAGTAATGCTCCTTTATTCTTGTATCTTATTGATAATTTCATCTAGGTCTCCTTGCTATTGATAGTTATGATCATTCTGTGCAATTAAAGCATTTATTAGTTGTATAGTGGTGGAGATGCAAAAATTTATAGCGGAGATAAAGCGAGGTTATAGAGAAAAATATCGAAGGTGCAAAAAACTTCATTAGATATAAAACCAAATATCTAAGTTAATTTATTTTCATTATCCCATCACTTGTGTAGAAAAAAGAAATATTATTTAATCTTATATAGCAAAATCGATGAATATCATGATTTATACAGTTCAGATATGGTGTCAATGGTAAATTCCTAACTTATATTGAGTACACATGCCTCAAAATTAAGTCTTTACCCTAACTTTATCGATTTGGTTTAAATGATAACTAGTCAAATCAACCTTTTTATATTAATTTTTCTAAAGCAGATGCTAAAAGTCTTGATCTGGTAGGTGTACTAGAAAATAGCAGGGTTTAAAGCAGATCCAAGAAATAGCATAGTAGTGGAAGAGAGCTACACGCTATAGCAGAGATTTTACGAGGCTTTAACTACATAGGATCACATTCACCTCCTCGAAGATGGGTCTATGTAGGGTCGCAATAGGTACTGATCCTAATAGAGGCCCAACTCTCGAACTGGCCACTTTACCTATTCATTTGATTCTTGATTCTCCTCCCGACAAATGTGCTTGATCACGTAGTGCTCTGTTTCATTAAGTAAGACCTTTACCTTCTCCAAATAGGATTTCAAGTGCTCTCCTTTAGCCTAGAATTCGTCGAGCACCTAGTTCGCTGCCAACTATGAGTTACTATACATGAACAGCGACCTGATTCCCGCCTCCTTTACTATCTCTAACCCTTCTCTCAAAGCTTTGTATTATACATCATTGTTTATCGCCTTGAATCCAAGCCGTATTTCATAACTTAGCTTCTTTCCTCTAGGCACGAACAATACCACTCCTAACTAGAGTCATGATCATTCGATGCTCGTCCATGTACGTCCTCCATTTAAGAAATTCTTCCTCTTAGGGTTTTACTTCATCATCTCGCATGGTAAACTCAGTAATGAAGTCTGTCAGCACTTGTCCTTTGATCGCAATTCGTGGATAGTAGGTTACCCACTGGCTTAACTCAATAGTCCATTTGATAAGTCTCCCTAAGTTATTAGGCATGTTCAGAACTTGTCTTAGTGGCTGATTTGTAAGAAATAGGATGTCGTGCGACTGGAAATAGTACCTCAACGCCTGGGATGCAATTACAAGGTAGTATGCCAACTTATCCAGTTTAGTATACGTCGACTCTAGCCTAGTAAAACATTTACTCACGTAATATACCAAATGTTGCACTCAATCTTCCTCCCTAACTAAAGCTGTGATATGGGCATGGAATGACACTGCCAAGCATAAATAGAGGTCTTGCCCCTCAACTAGTGTAGAAATAACTGGTGGCTTCTGCAAGTGTTCCATCAAGTTTAAGAAAGCGGCTAAGCACTCGTCTAATCATGTAAACTTATCCTTTTTACTTCATGAGTGTTTCGAAGAACGGAACACGCTTATCCATTGCTCTGGATATGAACTTGCTTAGAGCTGCTACCTTTCCATTTAGACTTTGCATCTCCTTCCATCTTTAGGAATTTTGATGTCTTTCAAAGCCTGAACCTATTCCAAGTTAGCCTCGATTCCCCTTGCATGCAAAATGAATCCCAAGAACTTTCTAGAAGACACCTCAAAGGAACATTTTAGCAGATTCAACTTCATCCTGAATTCCTTTATAATTTAAAATATCTCCACCAAGTGTAAGATGTGATCCTTGGTTACTTTTGATTTTACAAGCATATCATCGATGTACACTTCCATAGTCATTTTGATCTGGCCGATGAACATCTTACTAACCAAGCTTTATATGTCGCTCTTGCATTTTTAAGGCCAAACGACATGACCTTGTAGTAGTAAAGCCCTAAGTCGGTAACAAAGCTACCGTGTTCCCATCAAGGACGTGCATTGCATATTGATTGCACCTAGAGCAAGCATCCATAAAAGATAAAAGCCCATGCTTAAGAAGTCCTTAGAACAAGCATCATTCACATTGAGAAGTTGATGCACGTTCTCCATTTTCCATTTGATTTCCTAACCAAAATTGGGTTTGCAATCCATTCTAGGTATAGGGACTCTACAATGTAGTCATTTGCTAACTTGGGTTTTACTTCTTCATTTGGTGAAGCTGATCGCTTCGGGCCCATACTTCTTTTCTTTTGCTTCACTGTAGATTTCCTAGAATCAATATTCAAAGCATAACATGCAATCAAAGGAGAGACTTTGCATATGTCTACATGAGACCAGGGAAACACGTCCTGGTTGTCCTATAAGAATCCTATTTGTTGTATCTTAAGATTTTATTCCAATTCGGATTTGATCTTCATGAGCCTCATCAGATCATTACTATCTATCTCCAAAAATTCCATCACCTCTCCAGACTCGGTTACGACCCCTCTCCACTATCTGTCGGTTCAATTTCATTATGAGGGTCGCTTGTGAATTTGAGTGGGGGTGCTTCCTTTATTTGCTATGCGATAAAATTCTTGGTGCAAAATGCGACTTTGCACCGTTTCCTTTTTATCGTTGTTTGTTTTCCCTGAGTTCCACTACATAGCACTCCTTGACAGCATCTTAATTACCTTCCAACACTCCTATTCCATTGGTTGTAGGACACTTTACAATTAAGCACCACGGAACCTCCACTGCGCCAAAATCAGACTAGGCCGGTCGTTGGAGAAAGGCATTGTATGCCAAAAATCCATCCAACAAAATGATAATCTTCTTTCATTTGGTTAGTCGAGGATGGATACTTATCTCAATAGACAGATCCAACCTTTCTATGGGCATCGTACCTTCTTCCGTGAAACCATGTAATCGTTGGTTGCAAGTTGTGACATCCTCCATGGACAACACCATTTTATCAAATGCATCCTTGAACATAACGTTTACTTAACTACCATTTTCTACCTGGATCCGATGTACTCTGTTAGGCCAAGCATTGCTAAAATTACAAATGGGTCAATGTGTAGGTATTGTTTCCCTTATAAGTCCTTATGGTCAAACGTTATCACCTACTGCTCCTGGCGTGGAGCCTTGGCCCTCTGCTCCTTGCCTTTGGCGCACACATAAGCTTCTCTATTCTTTAAGAACTTTGTATATTTTTCCATTTTATCCTAGCTCCTGTGGGCTGTGTGGGCTGCATGTAGACCTCTTGCTATGGTATTAATAATCAACCTCCCATCTTTTCCAGGATTAACGCTGGATCCTTTACCCTCATTTCCAGGTGGGCGCAACCCCGGAGTCCGCTGTTCAGAAGTAAGGGAAACATTTGGATTCCTGACATGCCATTCCATTTTTTTCTATTTGATGTACTCTTCTATTGCATCCCTCCAATGGTGACATTCGTTAGTGTTATGCCTATGGGGTTTGTGGAATCTACAATACTTCCTAGTGTTCATTTCAGCTTTGGTTTACTTCTTCGATGCGGGCTTGTTGTATTTGAGTCTTTCTTAGGTGGCAACTGTGCAGTTAATGCCCCGCTATATCTCATAGCGGATTTCTACCGCTACGATTTTTCCATATATCCCCAAATATAGTTTTTCCGCTTTAAGCCCCACTATTTCTGCTATATCTCGTTATTCCCGCTATATTTCGCTATATCTTCTTTAAAAGAAATGAATTGAAAAATGGCATTTATACATTATGAAAATTAAGAAATTGATTTATTTAATTGAATTTTTATATATTTCTAGAAATGAAAATACCCTAATATTATCTAAATTCAATTATGTTATATAACAGTTTACGTTTATTTACACTATATTCGCACGTGTTTTTATTTAAAATTATTTACGTATTAATTATAATTCAATTGAATATTAATCTTTCATTTAATTGCCATTTATATATATTTTTAAACATTAAGTATGAGTTTTAGATGCTATTTTAGATTCATCCGCTATATCCCGCTATATCCTCACTGTATCCCCGCTATGAATTTTGGCACCTCCCCCGCATTAAATCTACTGAGTGCTTTAACTGCATAAGGTGGCAAGGTAGATGTTTTCTATGGCATCGTTTAAATCCGTGTATGTTTCAAACCTTGTGCCAGGCTTGAACCTCCTTTTGTCCATTTTCTTCTTGTCCGAGTTGCTTAAGTTATTGTTTTTCTTCTCCTCTGCACCACTTCCCTTACTACTTTTGGCCATTGTGTTCACACTATTACAAGCTTCTAATGTTTTGGCAGTCGCTCCAGCCTATCACCCAACCACCGCTTCTTCCAATCAGACGTACCTTTGTTGCTTTATAGAAGAAATCCTACAAGGTAGCTAGTTTCTCCATAGTCAGTCTCCAAGCCATCATTATGTCAGGGTGAACACCACCACACAATTCCATAAGTGTTAATCGTTCATCAACATTTTGGATGTCGATAGCTGTAGCATTGAAGCGAGTCAAGTATTACCGTAAAGTTTTGTCCTCTTGTCTTTCATATCCGACAGCGAGTGCGAGTCTTTATGTTGCTCTACATGAATTTAGAATTTGTCGATAAAATTCTACTTTAACAATTTCGAGGAGTGGACTGAGCTAGGGGGAAGTTAACATAACCACATGGTTGCCAAGTCATTCAAGAAGAGGGAAAAGCACTTACATAAAACTTCCTCCATTGCTTCGCGCATTAGCATATGTTGTGTACATCGTTATAGATGCACCATAGGATCGATTAAACCTTGGTAAGGATCCATAGTAGGCATTGAAAGCTCCTTGGATTTTGAACGGTCTCTATTTCTATAGAAAACGGGATGCCAACTCTTGCATCGATTCCATGTTTTATTTGCTCGTGGCGGACACATTCCCATATAAGTTGCACCATACGATCGTTTGGTTCAAGGGATGGGCGAAGCTGGGTCGACCTTGCCTGCCGGGGTGAGAGGCTTATTTCATACCTTTTATGATGACTTGCCATGTGATCCTGGCCTTATTCTATGCTCTGGGATCATTCATAATGATAATTCCATCATCTGTCAGTTGTTACTTCAGCCAAAATGAAGAGCTTTCCTATGTCAAGGAGGTTCAACCATGGTTGCCACTGGTTCATTGCCACCCTTCTTCGGTTAAATGCCAAACGGATCACCCACTACGACGTCCGGCTAAGCCCTTGCTCAACTTGTCTCCTCGACATTAACTCATCATACTCCTTGATTTCCTTGATCTGATTCGCCACTAGAGTTTGACCTCCTTCGTCTCCTAGATCCTCAGAACCGATTTCTCCCTCTGGTTTTAGTGTTGTATGTGGTTGGCTACATCAGCCCCAAGTGTGTCATGATTTGATCCATAATGGATTACTGTTGGGTAGCGAAGTAGGCATCGAGATCTGCCACAACTCTATCCAGGTCACCACTAGAGATGGTGTCTGGTCACGGTGTATTGGATGATGGTTGTCTTGATTAGTAACAACTGGATTGACGTCTCTGCTGGCACTGCTAGTTTTACTTCAGATATAGGAGCATAATGAAAATTGCTCTTAGTGAAAATACCAAAAATGTTTGTACAAAAAATGAACAAACACCTCCAGCCAAATTAATAACAACAGATTCAGCAGAAAGTAAATGCTAGAAAAAGAAGGAACATGCAGATTTATAGTGGTTCAGCCATAATGGTCCTAGATCCACTATTCATTTTTATTCCTTTTCTTATAGTTAAACTTTTACAAAAATTATGATATGAAATACAATAACTCATAATTGAAATAGAGATCCAAAAGCCCGATTTGGTTATTTTTGTAGCATAGAGTCCAAAAGCTCAAAGAATTGGCCTCATGAATGCCAAATGCTTGGATATTTATAACGTGAAGAGGTAGTGTATTTAGTCCGAATAGGCAAGAAATTTCCTTGTATAGCTAGCTTGAATCTGATATTCCCATGTGTATATGGTTATAAATTTCCAAATATATGCAGATTTTATTCCATATATTGCTCGTTTGTTTAGGCTGGAAACTCGATCTAGTGCTAGTTGGTTTGGTGGAGTGCATGTGGTCATCTTTTTGGCCAATTTCCTACTACTTCTCCTATGTTTGGCATCTTCTGCCTCGCCCTCGTTCGACCTTCACATTATATATCCCTTGGTTCGACACTCCATTCATCAAACAGAAGATCATGTTCAGTACCTTGGGTGCCGAGCAGGGTGGTGCTTGCTTCCTCCAACTGCTTTGTTCTACCTGTTGACCTTCCTTTCCTTAGCCACGCTTGAGCTACCTTCCAAGCTTTGATCTCGCGGGTGAAATTTCTCGTAACAAAGACCATCACCATTATTGCTAAAGGAATTTGGTGGACCATTACATGATGTGTCAATGACTATAAGTACTCTATCTCCTTTTGCACCTCTAACTCTATTACTAGGATGATATTTGGGAATAGTTTCCACCTCCTTAAGCCTTTCAACTTCTGAATCTACCGAACTAGGTGGATTCTCCTTCATTTTGAACATAGCGAACTCATAAAATATGACACGTCTCGAGTGCACTAATTTCCTGTTGATGGGGTTCCAAATGCGATAACCTTTGATGTCTTCTATATAGCCTAAAAATATTCCTTGATAGGCTCATGCCTCCAACTTTTCATTTCCTGTATGGTGAACATACACAGGGCAACAAAATATACCAAAATAACTGATATATATAGATTTACCTTTCCACCTTTCCTCTGAAATCTTCCCATCAATGGATGAGCGTAGAATTCTATTGATAATATATGTTGTAGCAGATAAAGCTTCAGCCTAAAAGCCTCCAGATAAACTCCCCATCAATCTCAAACAATGAGCATTCTATAGTAGTTATATTCATCCTTTTAGTGACTCTGTTTGATCATGGATCTCCAAGTTAGTGAAATGCCTCTGAATTTCGTATGGCTTATAGTAATCTATGAACTCCTTAAAAATAAAATCACTGCCATTGTCAAAACTCAACGCATTCAACTTCCTTCAAATTTCATTCCCTACCAGTACCTTCCAAGTTTTGAACTTCTCAAATGACTCCGACTTAGCTTTCATCACAAACACCCAAATCTTTCGAGAGTAGCCATTGAAAAAAAACAAAATACTTATATCCTCCAATAGAAATTGTAGCTAATGGTTCCCAAACGTCGCTCTGGACATACTCTAGCACTCGTTTGGACTTATGTCTAGCAACACCAAAAGAAACGTTCGTCAGACTTCCCAAAACACATTCTTAGTAGAATTCAAAATGGTTGAAGCTTCCACCTATGATCGTCTTCTTTTGTGAAGTAGCTTCAAGCTCTTCTTTGAAACATGACCTAATATGAGATGCCAAAGTCTAGTGGTATCCACAGCTCATGAACTATCAACTCCAACGGACGATTCTCTAAGAACTATAGTTCCTTTGAACAGATAAAGTTTCCAAAACATCGCACCTTTCATTAATATAAAAGCACCACATGTCACTTTCACTACTAGAATTTTGTTCACAGATATCACATCTTTTACATCATGTAGAAAAACATATGATGCTAAAAATAAACCTAACATCGTTATTTTCATAATCGATGATGTATAAAACACAGACATCGCATTGATTTTCAGGATGTTAAAATCTTTTATTATCATTATAACATCATTCTTTTACATTTATTTTCATGTCAGGTTAAAATGAAATTCCAAATTTGTAAAAGAGCATGGAAAAACTAAGTGTGAATATTTTAATAAAAAAAACGGGATACACCAAAATTGAACTCCCTCCGAAAAACCAACCCGCTCTCCAAACCTACAAAAATCAACCCAATCACCCCCAACCGGTTTCCAATTCTCCTTCCCTCATGTCTAGTTGAGTTCCATATCTTGTTCACCATCAACTTCATTATATTTGTAATCCTCCAGATCCGAGGCCAAAGTAGAATCCAAGGGTAGCGCCGCCTCTCGTACAATTGTTATTTTTTAACAAGTTTTTCATATTTTTTTTGTAAATTGGTCATTTTTTCTCGTAGTTGTTATTCAAAATCCACATCATTAAGAACCCTCCAACCAGCTTTAGCTATGTTTGAAAGTGTGCTATGGATCATGTAATATGGATATACAATAATATAGAGTATAGTGATGATAGTTATATGGTAAATAATGTGGAATATAACAACAGTAAAGTAAAATGACACCAGGAATTTTTATACTGGTTCGGAGCACCGTCCTACATCCGGTCCAAGACTCCTTCTGGAATTTCACTAAAACAACAATCCTCACTTAACCCAGAGGAACAGGTCTATACAACCCCTGAGCAGCCGAACAGGGACTTGAGCAGCAGAACATAATTTCGCCACAACAGCCGAAGAGGACTTTACACGCCTGAGAAGTAGAACAAGACTTCAACAAATACAAAGATTGTTTTGACTTTGTGTGGTCTAATAATACGGATTTGTCACTTGTAGTACACCCTTCCTATAATCTTCTCCTCAAGTATATATATATATATATATATATATATATATATATATATATATATGAAGTTGATGAAGAATAGAAAGGTATAATATTGCTTTAATGCAGAATAATTGAAATTATTATAGCAAATAGATTAAAGAGAGTTAGATTAGAAAGATAAGAAAATTCAGTGATAATTCGGTGATTTTGAATCAAGTTAGAATATGTATTTATAATGGTTAAAGAACAGTGACTGTTGGTGAAGAGTTTCGATTGAAGTGTTACGTCCAAATCTTTTCGTACAGATTCGTAACTCTTCACAAATAGTCATGGCTTTTCAAAAAGTAGCCGTTGTATAAATTCAGTCAACTAAGCTTCTGGGTCAGTCGACTGAATATTCAAACGAATTTTTAAATATATATTTGTATATCTGTGCACATGTGCATGTTGCACAGAATTCCTAGGGTCAGTCGACCTAACCTCTGGGTCAGTCGACTGACCTGGTAAAATCTGTGCAATTTGCATAGTTTACACATGTATAATAATATATATAAATTTAAAACACTTTTATATATTTGATATGCTTATATATGTAAAAAATATTTGAGAATAAGATGATTAAACATATAAGCTAATATATACGTAAACGAGGAGAAATTTTAACAAAATTGACCTAAGACTCAAAATTAACATAACATAATTGATGCACAGGTGTCTCCTTGTAGTATATATTCTCTTTTTGTCGTTACAGTTGTCAAATATGTATGTCATAGTGATAGCTTCGTGTCATGAATCAAAACCAAGTCTCAACATTCTCCCCCTTTTTGATTGATGACAACCTGTAAATAAATATAGATTTCGACTGTATATATAATATAAATACTTACTCCCCTTGAATCTTTGATACTCTATATCCTGCATTCTCAACGTTAGTAATAAATATTTCTCCCCCTTTGTCATCGACAAAAAGGACTAAGGAATTAAGAGTATGAAGCCATAATGTCATAGATATTATGAAGTAAACAATCATTCATACATTAAACAACCATAAACAAAAGTCTTGAAATACGAGAAGTAATGACTGTTTTAATACAAGCATAAAATAAAGATTAATGTTTGCATAATATAAAATAACAACTCATGCCATCCTTCGTTTACCTATCCTTATGCGATGTTTGACCACCACTAATGCCTTCATCTCCATCATCGTCGCTACTACTTGCTTGATCATCGAAAGAGGATGACTAAGTGAAGACGGGTTGCTTACTCGGATCGCATATTGTAGCCGTGGGAGTGCCGGATGAACATGAAATATCTTGCCATAACTTCGTAAAAAATCCTTTAACCTTATCAAGCTTTTTTTTACATGATTGCTAACTTGGTAGGCTTAGTTCGTTAGTAGCTTTGACTACGAGAGTAAAAGTTATGAGTTCGATTCTCGAAATTGGTATTTGTTAATATTAATGAACCGTGCTAAAAAATATTACAAGATTGATATGGAGGCTAAAAAGAAGGATAAGAAATGCAACTTTAAAGGATGATTCTAATCTCTAACGAATGACTATCTTTATATAGAGATTATTATTTAGGATTGAAATAATTTATTTATGGTTATAAATCAATGCCTCATCAATTCTTCTACTCATATGGGAAACGTCTACACATTTGATTTTCCAGTTTCCTTGAATTCGCATACGCTTGATAAGATTCCTTTTTTCATTAGCTGATTAAGAAATTAAATGAGTACTTCATTCTTCCAAAATAATTCTCCTTCTGATGTAAATAATTCATTGCCCACTTTAATGCTGTAAAAGAGGCAATATATCTAAGTCGTTATCTCAAATATCTTGTAACCCTTTTGTAATTAGAAATATTGCACCACTGAAATCAACAATATTGTCCAGATCTTCTTTAATATGGAAATTTTGTATCATCGAAATCTACATCATCATACATGAAAACAGCTAAGATTGTACTGGTATCTCTGTAAAAAAACAAAAATGAAATTAATAAATTTAAAAAAAAGAACCTATAACAAATAATATTATACACTATAATCATAACGGCAAATAAAAAGACCTCTACCACATAATTGGATATAATATGAGAACTATAATCAAATCCCCCATTAAAACAAGATCCTACAAAAAATAAATAAAAACACAAATGGAAAAAATCTTCAAAATAGAATAGAAATTACTAATAAAAATAGAAATGAAACTTACCATGGTTCAAATCAACTAGTAGATGAGAAGAAATAGACCTATTGCTGTATCGATTTTAAATCAGAATACTACTGCACACGATAAATTTACAAGAGAGATAAAATTAGCATTAAATTAGAAATGTACTTAACCAACACTATTAGCCCAAATGTAACAAAAAATAAAAAACTATCCTCCAGCACCAACACATAATTTAGCCATCCTTTGATCTAAAATTAAAAATAAACTTATCCTCCAAACCATATTCCACTTTTGAAAAAGCATTCTAAAAAATCCCCAACTCTATAGTACATAGGAATAACAAAATGATGCCATGCTTGAACTTAACTTTTACACCTTCCAATTTGCATCTTGATGTTATTATAGTTTTTATTTTGATGTCACATGATTCTAATCACAACTATATATATTCTAGCGATTTAATTTGAAACCTTCACATGTGTTTACTATTTTATTTTACTAGAATGAATCTGTGCTACGTATATGCATTGCTATTGAATTGTTTTTTTCATGTTTTTCTTAAAATGTTACTCTACATCCAAGGAATTCCTTATTTTCACTTCTGATAATTTAGGGTATCTTTTTGCTTAGATGCTTTAGATGAAAACTTGTCATTAATATACCATTCCAACAAAGTTTTTAACTTTTTTAATTTAAAGGATGTTCCACCATGAATGATGATAGAGAACATAAATATAATTAGTCTGAAAATAAATTAATGAACATAAAAAAATTTGATAAAAAAATTGGAATTAAATTAAAATAAAAATAATACAGGAATTGAACAGCAAAAATATTAATATTAAAATAATGGTAATCTTCTATACAAAACATACAAGTGAAACATAAATGAATACAAATACCTGCAAATTTATTGTCTATATATAAATGTAGAGATTTATCAATTTTTTATTTTTTATTTTTGTTGATTCTATTTTGTTGATTCTATTTTATTTTTTACCAGGTCGTGACATACAACGCCTTATATATTAGAAAAAACTTGGACAAAGGAAAAGCAACAATATTGAGAGAAGAGCTAAAATTGCGCTCTTTCAAATAGGTTCCTGTAAATGATTGAATTTTATTACCTTCAATGTATGTCCATAGTATTCACCATCTATGTCCATGTCCATCAGATCCTATTTATACCACATAAGCAATGTGTTTATAAAATAGATTATCATTCAATACTTGGAAAAGAAAAGAAGCACCAAATTTTGTATCATTACATGCTACTGTTATATGTATATGTATATGTACATGTACATGTACATGTATATGTATATCTATGTGTGTGTTATTATATTAGAATGTTGCTCTTGGTAAAGAAAAAAGGGATGGTTTATTTGTTATAGTTCTCCTATTATTTGATCGCTGTTATTAGTAGGATCAAACCTCATCTAGAGCAGTTTTTTGTTTGTAATCCAGAGCAATTGTCTTTTTTATAATATGGGAATCTTTAGCAGAAAACTCAATACTTAACACTGACACTAAAAATGTGATGCATAATAAATCATTTTCAATATTTTGATGTTTAAATAACTCTTCTTTTGCACACCACTTGCGAGTGTATATTTACTTGGGTTCTAATACTTTTCTAGTGCATAAGATACATGAATTTGCACCTAATGAACTTGCCAACTGAGCTTGGATAAAGGATGGCAATATACTCCAACCAACATATTTTTTGACAACATATTTACTCAAGTCATCGTTTTCAAGCGCATACAAATTTGGTTTCAACAGTGAATCTGATGTTAATAATATTTTGATTGTCATGCCAAACTTGATTTCATGTGCAAAATAAGTACAGTGAAATTTGATGTTTTCAGCTTTAGCATTAAGTCAACAAGCCTACAATTAGATAACAGTTAGAAACTACAATCAAATAGCATAAAGTAATGGACAAATTTTCATTCTAGGCTTGTTAAAAAAACTTATTTCTACTTTACGCCCCGTTCAAAACTTATTATGAAAATAGGCATTTTTTCATATATAGGACTTTTGTACATGTGTATGTACAAAATCTAAAAATTATATATACTTTTTCATTTTGGAAATGCGCAAGTAAACAAAATTTTGCTCTTGCGTATTTTCACATTGCACAAGTGAAAAAATGGCTGAATATTGGAAAATAGATCTATTTTCATAATAAGTTTTTTTTCAAAGACTTAGAATGAAAATTTGTTCTAATGTAACATATAGTATGTCAGCAATTTGATAAAATTAACCATCATGAAAGGGACAAGGATATAATTGGTAATCTATAGAAATGTCAACCCTCTTTTATTAGTTTGAAAAAACAAATCAGAAATTCATTGCAAGTGTTAAGAAGCATACTTCATTGATAATTAGCTACCCTTCCTATAAATAATAACTCATAAACTGCTTTTATACAATATTAATTTAGCTAGCCAAGGGAACTTAGGCTATTCTTATTTTCTTATTAATTTACCTTTTTTCATTATTTGATTTGCAATGGAAGAATCTTTCTTTCAAAAAGTTATCAAATTCTATGTAGTTGACATATAAATCAATAGGAGACACATGTACAATAATGGAACAAAGATAACAGTAGAAAATTAGCGTATGCCAAGCATAAATAAACTTTGAAGTAGATTGCTCAATGCCCATCCTAGTTCAATCGTAACATTTAGTTGGAATGGTAATAAAACAATGCATATTCTTAGTGATATTACATTACTACATCGAGTGTGGTTTTTTTTTCGTTTTTCATAATAAGAAACATTTTTTTCGTAGACACATGATCAAATTCTAATACAATTTCTTAACTAACCTCTGAATTCTAGTATTTATTGTAAACCGCAATATTTAAACTAATTTTGTTCAGTAAAAGTTGCAATATAATGCTTGAAAACATGTAGCTCTTTGGCTTCTCAAGTCACTAAAAAATATTGAAATTACATTAGAAACATATTAATTTACAACACTTATAAACTAAATTATAGACAAACTATGCTTATTTACCGATACATCGGTTTTTAATAATTATGTCTAAGTATTAAATATAATGCTTATCATATAATAATACGTCTATTATGGATAAAACATGCAGTATGTAAACAATAATGGCAGGATGGGAAAGTCAATATTTTTACATGAATGTGTTGTTATGGAGAAATATATACCTAACATTAAAATTTATTCATAAAACTTGAGGTCGAAAAGCTGAAAGAGTTTTCATAAGAATTTTACAAAATAGTGAAGTTTAGATAACATTTTAATTGACACACAAATTTGTATGAAATACTGGACGGTTTTTTCCAAGTGGAACATACATGAAGGCTTAATATATTGTTACATTCAAGTAAATGATACTTGAAACCTAAAAGAATGCCCCTCTACACTATAATGGATTCTAGCAAAAGGAAATATGGAGAAGATCCCTTATTAATATACATATAACTGTTCTAACGCAGTTGTTCAGTCTAGATCTTCATATGATTTATTATTTTTCCATACTTTTGACGCATGTTCCAAGCTTTTATGAAGGAGGAGGGTGTAAAGTGGTTTGTGAAAGCAAGCATTCTTTTTTTTAAATGATAAAAAGTTTGGCCTAAGACCTTTACATCCAATATCGTAAAATAACAAGACATCAAATCGGGCAGGAAACATCATAGAACTATCCTCTTCTAACATAAACAAGTCCTAGCCGCATACAACCCCTCGTTTTACAACCCATAGACAAAACAGATTAAATCCTAAATATTTAGGGCAACAGGAGGTTTGAGGCAATTCGGTTCAATCCTTGTTAGAGAACCTTATATTATCACAAAACCAATTGGTTAATGTGATGGAAAGTCTCTTAGTATTTATGCAGAATTCATATTTTAAATTGCCTAATGTGGGATTAATCTCAATACGCCCCTACACATGTTGGGTATGATCATCCAAACACGTGGACATTCATTGAGGGTGACGTGTGACACAATTAAACTCGCTCTGATACCATGTTAGAGAACCTTATATTAACACAAAACCAATTGGTTAATGTGATGGAAAGTCTCTTAGCATTTATACAGAATTCATATTGTAAATTGCCCGATGTGGGACTATTCTCAACAATCCTCAAATTTAACATCAAATCCTTCATTTATGGAGGCTTCCATGTCTTCTTCTTGCTATTAGTAGTGTTCGTAAGCTCCGAATTGAGGTATAGACTTCTAGATTTGCTATAATTATTAATATTCTTGTCCGCTTTTTTCCTTAGCTCTTGAAGCTTGTTGCTTTCACCTTTATTCCATACAGATAAGTGATATATTTAATTGTTGAGCATGCTTCTATAGTAATTGGCTCCTATCCTATGGTTATTGATTTCCATGTGATAATTTCTATCTTATTGCAGTGAAAAATGCTCTTCGGGAACATTGTTGGACGAGCGGTAGCTCCTAGCTAAAGCAGGTAATGTGACAAATTATTAGTTTTAATTTTTATATAACTATCTGAGTTTAGTTTATTAATGCCTGGTTACGTCCCTTGCATGAGTCTGTCCTGCTTTGGACTTTGGAATAGCCACACCCAAGAAGATTGTCTATAGAGATGCTGTCGCAACAAGCTTTGAAATCCTTTGACCTGGCAATTAATCAATATGACTTAAAAATCCACTAAATCATTAAGCAATGAAGTTTGCTAACCTATCATTAACCTAAAAAAGTGTGCCTTTCACAGCACACCTGTGACGCCCCACCTCTATACCCACGCTAGCCAAGAACACTACGGGGTAATACCGTCAACTAGCACGGAGAATAAGGCTGTTGAGGAGTGACCATCCGTGCAATTGCTTTGTGCGAGCACCGCTATGTCGGATAGTATAACATGCATTTGATTCCGAAAGGAATTCTGACACACCGATACAAACTCAAAGCTACTACACAGTGGCTATAATAATCTTCGAAAACAAATATAGAAATTAACATAACATAAATCAGTCACAGACAATTCATATCACAAAGGCAGAAGAAGATATGAATATATAACTAACACATGAAAGTGTATATCAGAGTAGTGGTCAAAAAGATCCACCATAATACAAAAGAATAGCAACACGTGTTATACAAAAGAATACAACTATGAGTCTATATCTCAAGTGTATACAACAAAAACTACTAATCTAAGTAGTTAGCCAAAAGTTAGGGTGGTAAATCCCAAGTGAGAAGTCAAGCTGAAGCACCTGTAACATCTCGGTCTGACCCGAGTATTATTTAATAAGAAAATAATAAACGGATCAGTCTAACTATAAATATCAGATGAAACGATATTGAATAAGAGATATGACTAAACACATAATAATCACAATGCCAAGCTGTGATATATATAAGTAATTGAAAACCAACAAGAGATTAATCAATATCACAAAAATCTACACAAGAATCAAAAGAATGTCATACTCCTTATTTCGTTCACCAAACCATAAATATTGACGATTATATCAATGTCAATCACAAAAGTCAATGACACACAAATTCACCAATGCACAAATATTGATAAACTTATCAATGGAAATCACGAAAATTGATGAAACACAGATTCTAGAAATCATCTCAAGAAATCCAGAAATCACAAAAAGGGGGGAAAGGCCTATCACAAACGGGAGCATAAAGATCACCAACACGTGTATCACAAACGGAACGCTAATTCCATGGTTGCTAACCATCACAAATTAAGCCAAAGCTCCACAAACGGCCCGAAGACCATGGGTTGCTACCCCACCAATTTGAGTCGAAACTCCACAAAACGGGGTTTAGTCTCCCTCGCAGACAAAGAGACATCGCACATTGCTAGTCTAAATCACAAAGATGATCGTCATGATCAACGAGAAGTGTCAATTACACTAAGCTAGTAAATATATAAATTTAGCTTCATGTCCCATAACCACTAGCTTAACTTAAATATTTACGAACAAATTGTAGATCTCCACTAAAAAGTTGTCACAAGAGTTTCAATCGAACAAGTCCAAGAATTAACCGACGAAGTAAACACAAGCGTTTCATACCACTTGTTTTACTAAGCCGTTTAATTAGATTTCTCATACAAGTGAGGTAAAGGTTTGTATATACTAATACATTGGAAAACGGTTTAAGAAATGAGCTTTGTAATAAAATAAACATTGAAAACGTTTTGATGAAAGAATTTTGATATTTACTACTAGTATAGAAAACCTTTATAATTTTAAAGTGACAAATAGGCACTATGCACAATGCATAATGCTAGGCACTATGCACAATGCTAGGCGTCTAGAGGTCCAATCCAGGCGTCTGAAAACTAATCAGACGTCTGGTTTAGAATCCAGACATCTAGATTTGTTCTCTGGGAAAAATCCAGAGAACACCCAGACGTCTGAAACCTCAAGTCAGACGTCTGAGACCTATCCAGACGTCTGATCGTAAATTTCAGACGTCTGGAATTAGTCTCTGCCCTTTTTATATATTCTGCGTGGTTATATTTTTCTCTCCAGGTCCAAACCAGACGTCTGGACTTGGTCACCAGACGTCTGGTCACCTGGTCTGGGCAACAATTTGCCTAGGCCAAAGTGGCCAAAACGTTTCGGGAGCAATCGGACGAGCAACGACGACTAAGGATTTTTGCCAAGCGACAACCCAGCCTTAAAAGCTCTTTGATACACCCCGAATATCAAGGTTCAAATGTCCATAAAAGGATTTTCATAAAATTGGACAAAAGCACACAAATTTGGAAAATTCACCAAATCCATTCAAATTGAGAGCAAACGAATATGCGCATATGTTAGGAATTCATACCTAACAACCAAAGATAGATATAGACATAGATATGAGATAAAAATTTCACCTTTATGCACAAGAACAAGGAGGAAGAAGCTATAGAACAATGACAATGACAATGACAATGACAATCACTCTTCAATTCCAACTCAACAAGCTTGAATCTAAGCTAAAAAGAGAAACATCCTAAATTAGGTTTAGGAATTTCTGAATTTGATAAGAGAATGAGTTGGAGAAGAAGAAGAGAAGCTTACTAATGGGTTCTTCTATTAGTTTGGAGCTAGAGCTTGATTTGCAAAAGAAAACTAGTGTTTTGGAGTTTTAATTTCCCATCTCTCCCACCATTGATGCTTTAGATTTGAAAAGAGAAGAAAGTGAGAGTGAATGGGGAGAAGTGGTTCAGTTTTGAGTATAAGTTAAACATAGGGCTGAACCCTAACCCAAACCCAAGTGAAAAGTAGCAAAATTCTACTATCTCCAAACATATCGAAGTTTATACTCAAAAAGGTCACAAACGTCATTTTGAACTCAATGGGAGTGGTCCCGAGTCCTAATTCGACCGTATGCAAAAAGTAGCTTTTCGGACTAAATTCCTAGTATCGATAAAATATTTAAATAAAATATTTAAATATAAAATCGACAAATATGCGGGTTGTTACAGACTCCCCTCCTTAACGAAATTGCGTCCTCGCAATATTTAAGAAGAAGATATATAGTAACAACCATAAAAGCATATTCAACACAAAAGAAGTTTGAAATAAAAAGTTCACCTCAAAGAGCACGGGAAAGTAAGTCCGGATGTGATCGCTCGATGAACTCTCTAGACTCCCAAGAACAATCCTTAGGATTTGAAGACCATTGAACATTCACAAGCGGAACATCCTTATTTCGAAGTCGTTTGACTTTCGAAGCAATAATATGAATAGGATGTTGCTCATAAGTTAAATTAGACGAGACTTCAATCTCTTCCACAACATCGGGCTCAAGAATAGAATCAGAATCTCGAAGACATTTCCGAAGTTGAGAAACGGGAAACACGTCATGGATAGCAGAAAATTGAGCCGGTAACAAAAGGCTATAAGCCACGGAACAAATACGTTCGGTGATAGGAAATGGCCCGATATATCGAGGCGCAAATTTTCCCGATCGACTGAAACGTACAACACCTTTCATGGGTGAAACACGAACGAACACAAGATCTCCCATAGAAAATTCTAACTTCCTTCTTCGATTATCGGCATAGGATTTTTTTCTACTCTGGGCTTCTTTCATCCTGTGACGAATAAGATCAATCTTTTCTGTGGAATCACGAATAAAATCTGGACCTAAAACCAGCTTCTCACCGGCCTCAAGCCAACAAGAAAAAGATCGGCATGGCCTTCCATAGAGTGCCTCGAAAGGTGCCATACCAATACTAGATTGGAAGCTATTATTATAGGAAAATTCAACAAGGGAAATATGATCTTCCCAACTTCCACCGAAATCAAGCATACAAGAACAAAGAAGATCTTCAAGAGTTTGATTCACACGCTCAGTTTGTCCATCGGACTGGGGATGATAAGCGGTGCTAAAATTAAGCTTCATTCCTAAAGCTTTTTGAAGACTCTTCCAAAATCCACTAGTAAACAATGGATCGCGATCACTAACAATAGAAGTAGGAACTCCATGTAATTTAATAATCTCTTTAATAAAGAGTTTGGACAAAAGAGAAACAGTTCGATTAGATCGAACGGGAATAAAATGGACGGATTTAGTAAGCCTATCAACGATCACCCATAAGCTATCATGACCCGAACGAGAACGGGGAAGGCCATTGATAAATTTCATGGAAATTTGGTCCCACTTCCAAATTGGAATTTCTAAAGGTTGAAATAACCCACCGGGCCTTTGATGCTTGGCCTTAACGAGTTGGCAAGTCATGCAACGCTTAACGAAGTTAGCGATGTCAAGTTTCATTCCCTCTCAATAATAAAGTCGCTTCATATCCGCGTACATTTTACTGCTACCGGGATGAATGGTAAATTTAGAACGATGGGAATCTTCTAAAATATCTTTTCGAAGATCACTAATATTTGGTACGATAAGTCTACCAAATCTCCGAATGCCGCCACGAGAATCGATATCAATGTCTTTTAAACCTTCAATATCAATTTTATCCTTAAAATTTTGACCAAGAAGAGCCAATTCAGGATCTAGCCCTTGAGCTTCAAGAATGCGGTCTAAAAGAGAAGGATGAGCCTCAAGGCTACATAGAATAAATGATGAGCATAAATCGGATACGCGGTCTCGAATCTCACAAGTGGATAAGATCTCGAGATCGTTCCATTCGGATATCATCATAGAAACAACAGCTTGTTGTTTACGGCTAAAAGCATCGGCGACACGATTACCCTTACCAGGGGTATAAAGAATATCAAGATCATAAGGAGCAAGGAACTCGAGCCAACGCTGTTGACGCAAATTAAGTTCCTTTTGAGAGAATAAATACTTCAAAGACTTATGATCGGTATAAAGAATAAATTTCTCTCCCAAAAGATAATGACGCCAAATTCGAAGAGCGAAAACAATAGCCGCGAGTTCTAAATCATGTGTGGCATATCTAGTCTCGGCCGGCTTTAATTGCCTAAAAGCATAAGCAATAACACGTTCTCTTTGCATAAGAACGGCACCAAAACCAACGCGACTGGCATCGGTATAAACAACGAAATCTTGATTCCCCTCGGGAATAACAAGAAAAGGAGCATCAGAAAGGAGTTCTTTTAATTTTTGAAAAGAAGTTTCACATTTGTCTGACCAAATGTATTTAACACCTTTCTTCATTAAGCTAGTGAGAGGCACGGCAATCTTACAAAAGTCTTTGATAAAACGGCGGTAATAACCCGCCAATCCAAGAAAACTACGAATCTCCGTCACACTCTCCGGTCTCTTCCAATCTTAAATCGCTTCAATCTTTGAAGGATCCATGGAAATTCTAGATTCGGAAATAATATGACCGAGAAACTTCACACGAGATTGCCAAAAGTGGCATTTAGAAAACTTTGCTTTTAAATGATTACTCCTAAGAGTTTCCAACACAATCCGAAGATGCTTCTCATGTTCCTCCTCGGTTTTAGAATACACAAGAATATCATCAATAAAGATGAGAACAAATCGATCGAGGAAGTCTTTGAAAACTCGATTCATTAGGTCAACGAAATAAGCTGGGGCATTCGTCAACCCAAATGGCATAACAAGCCATTCATAAGATCCATAATGGGTACGGAACGATGTCAAAGGAATACTATCCTCTGCAATACGAAGCTGGTGAAAACCAGTAGCCAAGTCTAATTGTGAAAAGACTTTAACACCACTAAGCTGATCGAATAGATCATCAATCTGAGGTAAAGGGTTTTTATTTTTGATAGTAAGATCATTAAGCTTGCGGTATTCAACGCAAAGCCTAAGTGTACCATCGGATTTCTTCACGAAAATAGCCGAAGCTCCCCAAGGCGAGGAACTAGAGCGAATAAATTGCTTCATCTCCAATTCAGATAATTGTTTACGCATCTCCTCGTTTTCTTTATTGGACATACGATAAGGAGGACGAGTGATAGGTTGAGCTCCAGGAATGAGATTAATTCTGAACTCAATTGCTCGCTTAGGTGGTAATCCTAAAACGGGCTCAAATATGTCGGAAAATTCACGAACAACGTGAATAAGAGAAATAATATCTTCCTCGTCATCATTATCGTCATCACGAGGATTTAAAGAATACAAAGATGCAACCAAGCTGGAATCCGAATCTTTAAGATTAATAGAAATCTGCTTAACAAACTGAGGATGTCAAAGATGAATAGTCCGCTCAGGACATAGGATATGAGCTTCATAACGGTTAAGCCAATCCATTCCCAAAATCATTCCAAAGCCTAAATAACGCATGACATGCAAATCGACTAGGAAAGGAAAATCACACAAAATAATCTCGACATCTTTACACAATAAACTGATTATTGCGGATCCACCAACCAGATTCGCAATTCACAAAGAAGTCATTAAACACAAAACATCCAAAGATAAGTATCAACAAGTTTTTTTGATATAAAAGAATGGGACGCACCCGTATCAAAAAGAACTCGAATAGGATGATCACGAAATAAAATAATACCATCAAGGATAGAATGAGAAATACCTTGGCCACGAGATGTGTTGCCAGGGGCTTGAGCAACATTTAACTTTCCCTCCTTCCTGCCCTGAAGCTTGGGGCATGAAGATATAACATGACCGGGAACTTTGCAGTAGCGACAAGAGAGAGACTTTAGGCACTTGTTCGTATAATGGTCCTTCGAACCACAATTATAGCATTCCCCACGACCAAAGGAAGAAGTCTTTGCCACTGGGGTTGCTTGCTTCCCTTTCTTATTGGGATAAGGACCCTTGAATTTGTTTGGCCTCTTCTTGTTGTTGAAGTTTGGTTTGGAACCCACCACTTCAACATCATTTTCCCTATCCGCCTCTTCAAGACGAAGAGCGATATCAATGAGTTGGTCGAAAGAAACTTCTAATTTTAGAAGTAATGGCTTCTTGAGCTTTTTGTTTAAGCCATAGATGAACCTTTGGTTCTTCTTTAAAGGGGTGTTGATGTATTCAACCCCATATTTGGAAAGCGACTCGAAAGAGGCGACATAATCAGTCACGGAAGAATCACCTTGAACAAGGTCTATAAATCATCGAGCCAGTGTCACTTTCTCAGCTTTTTGGTACAAATTTTAACTTGAAGCATTCACGGAATTGCTCCCAGGTGAGATCCGCTTCATTAATCTCAGAAATAAGAAGTTCGTACCAGTCCAATGCTCTTTCTTGGAGCATACTAGAAGCCACCTGAACTCGGTGAAGATCAATGAGGTTCATGCGAGAAAAGATTCGATCGCATGTCCTTAACCAAGCCTGGACTTTAATAATAGTTTCAGAACCTTTAAATGGCTTCCCACCCAGGTTGGTGTAATCATTGCACAAACGTGCAAACCCAGATTTAGGGTGAGTAGGTTTCGGATTAGAACCAGTTGCTTGAGCATTCGTGGCAAGGTCAAGAAGTTGTTGGGTAGTCATAAAAACTCCATCCTGGGGTGGAGCACTAGATTGACCGGCGCTGGGACGGCCAGGTCTAACCATTTCTCTTCCCTTAGAAAGAAATAAAGATGAAGAAAAAGGTTATTCACAAAAGGAATATCAAGCAATCTTGATAGATAAAACAAGGAACCATAAAGAAAATAGGATGAATCGGTAAGAAGACTCGAATTAAATCCCAAAGCACGACTCCTAAGAAAGACTTAGGACGATGATCCTTGTTATAATATTCCATATTGTTCTGAAGTTTGGCTCTGATACCAAGCTGTGATGCCCCACCTCTATACCCACGCTAGCCAAAGACACTACGGAGTAATGCCGTCAACTAGCACGGAGAATAAGGCTGTTGAGGAGCGACCATCCGTGCAATTGCTTTGTGCGAGCACCGCTATGTCGGATAGTATAACATGCATTTGATTCCGAGAGGAATTCCGACACACCGATACAAACTAAAAGCTACTACACAGTGGCTATAATAATCTTCGAAAACAAATATAGAAATAAACATAACATAATCAGTCACAGACAATTCATATCACAAAGGCGGAAGAAGATATGAATATATAACTAACACATGAAAGTGTATATCATAGTAGTGGTCAAAAAGATGCATAATAATACAAAAGAATAGCAACACGTGCTATACAAAAGAATACAACTATGAGTCTATATCACAAGTGTATACAACAAAAACTACTAATCTAAGTAGTTGGCCAAAAGTCAGGGTGGTAAATCCCAAGTGAGAAGTCAAGCTGAAGCACCTGTAACATCTCGGTCTGACCCGAGTATTATTTAATAAGAAAATAATAAACGGATCAGTCTAACTATAAATATCAGATGAAACGATATTGAATAAGAGATATGACTAAACACATAATAATCACAATGTCAAGCTGTGATATATATAAGTAATTGAAAATCAACAAGAGATTAATTAATATCACAAAAATCTACACAAGAATCAAAAGAATGTCATACTCCTTATTTCGTTCACCAAACCATAAATATTGACGATTATATCAATGTCAATCACAAAAGTTAATGACACACAAATTCACCAATGCACAAATATTGATAAAACTTATCAATAGAAATCACGAAAATTGGTGAAACACAAATTCTAGAAATCATCTCAAGAAATCCAGAAATCACAAAAAAGGGGGATGGCCTATCACAAACGGGAGCATAAAGCTCACCAACACGTGTATCACAAACAGAACGCTAATTCCATGGTTGCTAACCATCACAAATTGAGTCGAAGCTCCACAAACGGCCCAAAGACCATGGGTTGCTACCCCACCAATTTGAGTCGAAACTCCACAAAACGGGGTTTAGTCTCCCTCGCACACAAAGAGACATCGCACATTGCTAGTCTAAATCACAAAGATGATCATCATGATCAACGAGAAGTGTCAATTACACTAAGCTAGTAAATATATAAATTTAGCTTCATGTCCCATAACCACTAGCTTAACTTAAATATTTACGAACAAATTGTAAATCTTCACTAAAAAATTGTCACAAGAGTTTCAATCGAACAAGTCCAAGAATCAACCGACGAAGTAAACGCAAGCGTTTCATACCACTTGTTTTACTAAGCCGTTTAATTAGATTTCTCATACGAGTGAGGTAAAGGTTTGTATATACTAATACATTGGAAAACGGTTTAAGAAACGAGCTTTGTAATAAAATAAACGTTGAAATCGTTTTGATGAAAGAATTTTGATATTTACTACTAGTATAGAAAACCTTTATATTTTAAAGTGACAAATCACTAAGAAGATTGTAGGAACAATCAATCACTAAAATTCACATACGAAGATGTGAATAAAATCCAAAGAAATCGATACCGAATCCATCAAAATGGATATTCCCAAAAATCACGATGAAAATGTCATCAAAGTCCATAATAAATGATAACAACAAAAAGGGAACCAACACGAATCGATTAAAGTTGGAAATATACTCAAAAATATAAGTAAATAGGCACTATGCACAATTCTAGGCGTCTAGAGGTCCAATACAGGCGTCTGAAAACTAATCAGACGTCTGCTTTAGTATCTAGACGTCTGGATTTGTTCTCTGGGAAAAATCCAGAGAACACCCAGACGTTTGAAACCTCAAGTCAGACGTCTGAGACCTATCCAGACGTCTGATCCTAAATTTCAAACGTCTGGAATTAGTCTCTGCTTTTTTTATATATTCTACGTGGTTATATTTTTCTCTCCAGGTCCAAACCAGACGTCTGGACTTGGTCACCAGACGTCTGGTCACCTGGTCTGGGCAACAATTTGCCTAGGCCAAAGTGGCCAAAACGTTTCGGGAGCGATCGGACGAGCAACGACGACTAAGGATTTTTGCCAAGCGACAAACCAGCCTTAAAAGCTCTTCGATACACCCCGAATATCAATGTCCAAATGCCCATAAAAGGATTTTCATAAAATTGGACCAAAGCGCACAAATTTGGAAAATTCACCAAATCCATTCAAATTGAAAGCAAACGAATATGCACATATGTTAGGAATTCATACCTAACAACCAAAGATAGGTATAGACATAGATGTGAGATAAAAATATCACCTTTATGCACAAGAATAAGGAGGAAGAAGCTATAGAACAATGACGATGACAATCACTCTTCAATTCCAACTCAACAAGCTTGAATCTAAGCTAAAAAGGGAAACATCCTAATTTAGGTTTAGGAATTTCTGAATTTGATAAGAGAATGAGTTGGAGAAGAAGAAGAGAAGCTTACCAATATGTTCTTCTATTAGTTTGGAGCTAGAGCTTGATTTGCAAAAGAAAACTAGGGTTTTGGAGTTTTAATTTCCGATCTCTCCCACCATTGATGCTTTAGAACTGAAAAGAGAAGAAAGTGAGAGTGATTGGGGAGAAGTGGTTCAGTTTTGAGTACAAGTTAAACATAGGGCTAAACCCTAACCCAAACCCAAGTGAAAAGTAGCAAAATTCTACTATCTCCAAACATATCAAAGTTTATACTCAAAAAGGTCGCAAACGTCATTTTGAACTCAATGGGAGTGGTCCCGAGTCCTAATTCGACCGTATGCAAAAAGTAGCTTTTCGGACTAAATTCCGAGTATCGATAAAATATTTAAATATAAAATCGACAAATATGCGGGTTGTTACAACACCTATAATAAAAATAGGAACATTACCATAAGACAAACATTGATGTACCTTATTTTTAGATGGACTTTATTCACAATTAAATTCCAACCAAGATATTATAATGCTTGACTAAATTTCAATATGAAAAAATAAGTAACGTCATCATTATCTTTGAGGTTCCAAATGTGATAGACAAAACAAAATTATCTTTCCGTTTAGTGTTCAATTACTTGTAAGAAAAACAACTAAAGGACTAATTATCCACTTTCCCTTCATTTTTTTCTTCTTTCAAGTTTACTTAAATCTATTGTCCTCATTAGCCAACACGTATACTCCAACCAATTTAGTAAAATTCATGGTGCACAAGCTAAATAATTATGTATGTGTGGAACTAAGAGATAACACTAAAAAGTTCATACAATGAAATATACTAAAATAAAAGTATGACAAAACTTCTATTAATGAAAATAAACTAATTTTCTTCAAAGTACGTCAAATAGTGGTAAATACAAATTGACGAAGGTCGTGGAATTAAACTATTAGGGCATCAATAACCAAAACAATGGTATTCTTAATGTGTTCAATAGTTAGACCGTATGATACCGACGACCTTAGTTTCATTTATATTAGTTTCTCATTAAAATAGATTACCATGCTTCTTCGTTCCTTAAAAGGGATTCCGAGAAAAAAAAAACACACATAATGAATCCAATTAAGAAAAATAATCATAAAGCACATATCAACAAAGAAAAATAATTTTAGGAAAGCGGATAAATAATTCTATTTAATGTTCTTAGTTCATTTAAGGAATTTTGATAGGAGTGTTAGATAGACTGCTATATTATGGATACATTGTACGGCCTGATTTATGGCTAATGGTATTTATTAAGTGTAATCATATGGGTGTTTTTGAGTGATGGACTCCTACACCAATTTGGTACACAAATAACTTTTGTAATCCCTTTATCTGTAAATATGTAACCAGTTTTCAAAAAAAAACAAAGAATGTGTAACTTATTTATGAAAATTGGAAAAGCTATTCAAGTTGGGTAACATTGAAACCTTAAAGTCACCCTATGTATAAATTAAGGCCTTTATCAATGAGGAACCAATAATGGAGAAGTGGGCTTTTTTGAATCAACTCTTATCAAAGCTTATTTTATTTTTCACTTTTAACCAACAACCGTTTTAATATAGAAAAATAGATTAAATCATTACAGATCATTTTTTCTAAAAATAATCCTCGTTATCTACTAAAAGTGTCCATTTAAGACAGCACCATATAAATCTAATTACGAATAAGGTACATTAAAAAGAAATGCCCTATTGGTATGCATATATATCATGTCCCGGTTTGATAAAATTTGATGAATGAAAAGACACTGATTAATTACAAATAAAAATGATAAATTACCTAAAAAACATAAGAAACAAATTAGGCTTTGGTGAAAGTCTACCGACAACATAGTAGGGAATGAAACAAGATTTTATTGAGAAACAAAAATCAATCACATTCTTGGACGATATGTTTTTATTTCACAACTATAACTAATGTCTAAAACTTGGCAGATTCCATTTGAGAACAAAAAAGTATAAGTTGTCCCCCAACATATTAAAAAAATTCATAGCCCCTTTTAAATATCCCATAAAGTATCACTTTCCTTATCTTAATTCTCTGACTGCTTTCCCTTTACTTTTCCAACAAATGCATACCGTAAACACTAATCAATTTCACATTGCGGTCAAAACCCCCATCCTAACCCTCATCCATTCACGTTGTCGTCAAATCAAGTCATTGCCACCTACATTCAAATCTCATAAAAGTCGTCATCGTCATAAGCTTTGGACCGAAGGTAAACTCTACTCATGAGATAAAGCCCTAATCACCTCACAGTCTTTAAGACCTTTACAACGTAAAAAAAGAAAGTCAAAAATCTTAACCACTTAAACAAAATACAAAGTTCAACTACGTGGTTTCTAACGTTACCGTATGCTTTTATGGGTTAAAATAATGAAATTGTTGTCTTTGTTTATAACTGGTTAACATGGTGTATATTTTTGTACTTGTAGATGAATCAGAGTCGAATGATAGCTTTGGAAAGATGAAGATGCGTGAAGGGTAGGATGTTTATCAAAAACGAGGAGACTAATAGAGAGGTGGATGATGAAGGGAACGAAGAAGAGAGTCAAGATGTTGGAAGAGATTAGGAAATTGCTGATTAAAGAAATGGTGATGATGATGTGGATGAGGAAGTGGACGATGATACAAAGATCGATGAATGGGGGAGCGAAGATGATGTGGAGATGGATGATAATGCTAAAGAAGTAGCAAATGAAAATGATGGTCCAAAATACAATGGTGTAATCAAAGATTATGAAACTCATATTACTTCAATAATATGAAAGGGCAAGGAATTTTAAATTAAAGTCCTTTTTAAATATTTTATTTATGATAATATATACGGTTAACATAAATTTATATTTATAGGAATGATAACCTCTAACTTGTGTTAATCATTCATGCAAGGTTGCAGAGTGGAAGACCCAGAAAAATGCAACTTTTTTCAGTAATATTGTTGAAACGACCAGATTATTCTCTATTGTTGGCACTTACTATAAGAGTGTGAACAAGGATCTTATATCTGCTTTTGTGGAACATCGGTATCCAAAGAATAATATCTTCAATATGTCTTTGATGAGGTTAATATTACCGTTGATGATGCAACTTCTTAATTACATATTCTAATAGAAGGCAAGCCTATACAAAGTCTTTCATTTCATATGGAACAAGAAGTTAAGGATTGCTTCCAAATATTTATGCATTGGTAAAGAAGAAGAAAGGATGGAAATAAATGACATAGTGGACTATAAATTAAGTTTGTATATGCTATTTGAGAAGTTCAAAGATGCTAGTAATGATTGGACGGATGGAGCAATTTTATTTATTCTTTTTTTGAAATATTCTTAGAATGATTATATTGCATAGTTTAGAGATCATAGTGTCCTAAGGGTTCAAAATCCAGGTTTACTACCCGATAATATCATGATTGTAGCATCACATATTCAGCCAACCTATTAGCAGTTGTATACAGTAAGATTTACCTTCCTATTTCATCTAAATTTGATTGATAATTAAGATAATTTAAAGTCAAAATATTTTGTTTTTGGTGTAGACATTTGTTAGTCCTTGATATGATGGTTTTGATGACAACAACCTTAGAATAAGATTATAAAATATAAATACTAACATTATAGTTTAGATATATATGTATATGCAGGATTTAACCATGCAGGTATTAAGAATAAAGACTATTTAGTATAGAGATTCAAGATATCAAGATTGAAGACTCATGAGTATCAAGATTATCAAGAGTTCAATATTTCAATAATAAGTAATTTAATTTGGAATTTTTTTAAAACTCCTAAAAAAGCACTGACATCTTAAAATCCAATTTATTCGTGGAATGGAATCCACTTCAAGCCTGTTAAAGGGATGGAACCCTAAGTAGGATGGAACCTACGAAAAATCTAGTGCAACATTGTTTTATATCCACTAACTTTTATTCAAATGTTTTTTACAAAATTATATCTTGCTTTCAAAATAATTTCAAAATCTTCCTTTTAAAAAAATCAAAAACATCTATCCTGGTTTAAATACTTTTATCCTTAAAATAATCTTTATCTTCAAATTCAAATTAATTTTGGTTTTGCACTATCTTTTAATTATAATTTATTTAACTTTTAATATTTATATTTAGATTTAAATATAAAATTATAGTAAAATTTTATATATACCAAAATATTATTCTCTATACTTATTTATGTATTTTAACTATAGTTAAGTATATTTATAAAGTTTTAAATAATAGTTTTAATACAAGATGAAAGCTATTTTCAAAGAAAAATAAATCACCAAAAAACCTTAGGCATGTCGACAACATCAAATACCCCTTGTCGACAAGGTGGCAGTTTGTTTCAAAAATTTGAATTTCAAAAGAAGTTTCTATTCGTCATATTCTTTCACGAATGGACATGGTTGTTGTTCTGCTATAAATAGGGGCATTTTTAAATGAATTTTCATTCATATTTTCTTTGATTTCACTCCTCTTCTTCTTCCACATTTATTTATATATATTTTTACCATTACTCTGCCGAAATCACCATTGAATCTAACTAGATTATTTATGGTTTGATTCTTTATCACTATCTCCACAAGATCTCAGTGCTATTCAGAGTTATAGGCTTCTACGTAATAAACTAAGCGAGAAAAGGTGTGGCTATAGCCTATGAAATCAATTGGGTGAACCTGTTCCCCATAAAATCAAGTATCTCTACCCAGAGGATGTGAATCTGGAGTGGTGTACCTCGTGGCCTTGAAATCGAGGGTGTAATTGTACAATTAATTTTGAAAGGAAATCTATACTTGTGTGCGAGACTGGATGTAGGGTAACTCCGAACTAGTAAAATCCAGTGTGTTCTTTTCTTTATTGCTTTACTTTATTTCTGCATCTGTGTTTGATTCTGTGATCATATCTATGTCTGAATATTGCATACATTTGTGTTCAAATTAATATAAACTCAAAAAGATTAGTAATTCCTTAAAACACTATTCACCCCCCTCCAGTGTTTATTCTAGCCTTAAGATCCGTAATCCGCATTTCTCACATTTGGTATCAGAGCAAGGTTTTCAAAGTTTCATAATATGATTTTTGAAATTTTTTTAAAAATGGCTATGTTTAAAAAACTTATTAATACTAGTTTAGAAATATTCATATCATCATTGTCTCTTGAGTCTGCATATAATTAATATTCAATTTCAAGTTGTCTACCAAAATTGTATGATGTGCAGGAAACATGCTTTATGGGTGTTGAGGAATCAATCCACAATGGACAAAATGTGCAGATCAAAAAAATAAATGGATACTCGATAGTGGATGCTCTAGACACATGACTGACAATCCAGATATGCTGAATGATATAATATACAAAGACGGAGGACTGGTTAACTTTGGAGACAACTCAAAAGAATATGTGATTGGCATCGGCAAAGTCGGCAACTCTGAAACTCCTATTATTACTAATGTTTTGCTAGTTAAGAATCTAAAAGATAATCTGCTAAGTATTAGTCAACTTTGCGATAATGGATATAAAATTAAATTTGAAAAAGATAAGTATCACATTGAAGATAATAATTCAACCATAATATTTGAGGGAATTAGGAAAAAGAATATTTATATTCTTAGTATGAAAGTTTCAAATGATAACTTGTGTCTTTTGGCAAATACAAGTGACCCTTGGATTTGGCATAAGAGATTTGGACATTTGAATTTCAAACTCTTATCTGGACTGTCAAAACATGATCTAGTAAGAGGTCTTCCTAAAATGAATTTGAAAGTAGATAGTCTATGTGATGCATGTCAACTAGGAAGACTTAGAAAAAGTTCCTTCAAATTAAAAGATATGATTTCAACCTCAAAACCTCTTGAATTACTTCATCTTGATTTATTTGATCCATCTCAAATTCTGTCAATAAATCATGGTAAATATGTTTTTGTAATTGTAGATGATTATTCTAGATTTACATAGACAATATTTTTGAAACATAAAGTGATATTTTTGAATGTTTTAAGAACTTTACAAAAAGGATTCAAAATCAACTTTCTCTAGAAATTATAACCATCCGTAGTGATCACGGTGGTGAATTTGAAAATGAAAAGTTTGAGGAATTCTGCAATAAAAAGGGAATAACTCACAATTTTTCATTTCCAAGAACTCCACAACAAAACGGAGTAGTAGAACGTAAAAATAGAACGATTCAAGAGTGTGCGAGAACTATGCTTTCAGATAGTAAATTACCAAAGTATTTTTGGACAGAAACAGTTGCTACCGCCTGTATATTTTAAATAGAATTTTAATTAGACCTCTAACTGATAAGACATCTTATAAACTTCTTCACTCAAAGAAACCTAAGGTATCTTATTTTAGAATTTTTGGAAGTAAATGTTTTATTTTAAATACAAAAGATAATCTAGATAAATTTGACCCTAAATCCGACAAAGGTATCTTTATCGGATATTCTAATAGAAGTAAAGCGTATAGAGTGTTTAATTTAAGAACGAACACTATCGAAGAAACAATGCATGTTTCATTCAATGAAAATCTCAAATTTTTTAAAGAAACAAATGATGAAGAGGATTTAATCGCTCAAAATCAAGAGTCAACTGAAACTAAAAATGAAATTAATCATCCTAATAAAAAAATTAAACTTTTAAAAGATCATCCTATAGAAAATGTACTTGGAGATATGCAAGTTGTTGTTAAAACTAGAATCAACTAAGTAAAATGAGCAATGTAGCCTTTATTCAACTATCAAACCCAAAAATCCAAAAGAAGCATCAACTAATGATTTATGGATTTTGGCTATGCAAGACGAACTAAATCAATTCACTAGAAATGATGTTTGGGAACTTGTTCCTAGACTTGAAAATAAAACTATAATTGGAATTAAATGGGTTTATAAAAATGAAATAAATGAACAAGGAGAGGTTGTTAGAAATAAAGCCCGGTTAGTCGCTCAAGTTTATTGTCAAGAAGAAGGAATAGATTTTGATGAAACCTTTGCTCCCGTAGCAAGATTAGAAGCCATTAGGATTCTACTTGCTTTCGCAAATCATATTAATTTCAGATTATATCAAATGGATGTTAAAAGTGCCTTTTTAAATGGATTTGTAAAAGAGGAAGTATATGTTGAACAACCACCACTTTTTGAAAATGAAAAATTACCAAATCGTGTTTACAAACTTAAGAAAGCTCTATATGGTCTAAAACAAGCTCCTAGAGCCTGGTATGATAGACTAAGATCTTACTTATTACAATCAAATTTTGAAATTGGTAAAGTAGATAATACTATTTTTATTAAAAGAATTAAAAATGATATTCAACGAGTACAAGTTTATGTAGATGATATCATTTTCGGATCAACTAATTTTGAAGTGAATAAAGAATTTTCTGAAATAATGACAAAAGAGTTTGAGATGAGTCATATGGGTGAATTAAACTTCTTTCTAGGATTACAAATAAAATAATTAGATAATGGTATCTTTATTAGTCAAGAAAAATATGCTAAAGACCTAGTTAGTAAATTTGGTTTAACTACTGCAAGTGGAAAACCCACTCACATGACAACCAATGAGTACCTAAGTAAAGAAGATCTCTCGAAATATGTAGATCAAAAATTATATAGAGGAATGATTGGATCACTACTCTATATCACTGCTAGTAGACCTGATATCATGCATAGTGCTTGTCTTTATGCAAGATATCAATCCCAACCTAAAGAGACCCACTTAAAAGCCGTAAAACGTACCATAAGATATGTTAAACACACCTTTGATTATGGCTTATTTTATCCTAAAAATGATTCTTTTGACTTAATATCTTGCTGCGATGCTGATTAAGCTGGTGGTAAATCAGACCGAAAAAGTACAAGTGGAACTTGTCACTTTTTTGGGGCATTCTCTGGTTTCATGGTTTGGTAAAAAGCAAAACACGGTTTCTTTATCAACAACCGTAGCAAAGTATATTTCTGCTGCTTTGGCTTGTTTTCAAGTAATATATATGCAACAAACTTTAAAAGATTTTGGTTTAAATATCTCAAAATCACCAGTTTATTGTGATAAAACTAGTGCAATAAATTTATCCAAAAATACTACTCATCATGCTCAAACTAAACATATTGATGTTAGACAATATTTTCTCAGAGATAATACAAGTAAGAAAGTAATTACTCTCGACTATATCAATTCTGAGAAACAAATTGTTGATATCTTAACAAAATCCTTAAATGAATCTATATTTACTAAATTAAGAAGAGAATTAGGTATTTGTTAAATAACTGAAATATAAAATATAAATCACAAAGTATAATTAAAAATTAAATCAAAATAAATCAAATAGAAAAAATAACAAGCACCATGCCGACAACCCCTTCCTACCCCTGTCGACATGTAATGATTTTTTTTTTGAAATTTTCCCACCAAAATTCAAATAAGTGGTTATTTATTCTTCTTATTTCGAAATTTTGATCATTCTCTCTAGTCTTTCTCTGTTCTAACTTCGAAAAACATTTAAAAATGCCCTCCTCTTCCAAATCAAACAAAAATTCAACTTTTTCGTTCCTTTCTCCTTCCTCTGGACTATTTCAACGAACTACGCTCGCACGAGTAATGAAAATGGAGGATTCTTTAAAGGATGAACTGCAACTAATTACTGAAATTCAAGTAGTGCAACTTAGAATGGCTAAAGAGCAAGAACGGCAAGGCAAAATCCTTAGAAATTTGCAAAAGTTTCTAATGGACAATCACGCTAATCCGATCTTGATTGATGAAGAATCTTCAGGAGATCAAGTGCAAGAGGACAGTGAAGAAGAAGAAGAAGCCTTCATGGAAGAAGAGCATGCAGAAGATGACGACAAAGTCATTTACATTAGCGAAGTGTGCTTTGAGAAGGATGGAAATCTAGTCTAACAACGTGGAAAATTCTGTTTCCACTACCCAAATTGTTCGGTTCATAGATCTCCCATCTTCAAGGACACACATTAGTTTCTTTCTCTCTTTCCTATTGTTATATGTTCTTTCTTACGTTCTCTACGAAAATGTAAATATAACAATATATATAATAAATAATTTGTGTTCTTATATTTGAATTCTCACAATTATCACTATTATAAGTATTATCATATATAGATTCTTAGCTAGGATAGTTAGTATTTAGGACTAAGTTTTAGTTTTAGATTTAAGTGATGATTATTTATGATAACACTATCATTATAATCACATGTCATATAGTATTAGATTAAGGGGGAGTTATATATTTTGGAGTTAGTTTTTGTTGATGACAAAAGGGGAGAAGTATAAAATAGGATAGGTAGGCATAGATTAATGGGGAGTTATTAGTTTTAGAGGGAGTTATTAAGATAGAAGTAATATTTATAAACAAAGGTTGTCATCATCAAAAAGGGGGAGATTGTTAGTCCTTGAGATGATAGTTTTGATGACAACAACCTTAGAATAAGATTATAAAATATAAATACTAACATTATAGTTTAGACATATATATATATATATATATATGCAGGATTTAACCATGCAGGTATCAAGAATAAACACCGTATAGTATAGAGATTCAAGATATCAAGATTGAAGACTCATGAGTATCAAGATTACCAAGAGTTCAAGATTTCAATAATAAGTAATTTAATTAGGAATTTTGTTAAAACTCCTAAAAAAGTACTAACATCATAAAATCCAATTTATTCGTGGAATGCAATCCACTTCAAGCCTGTTAAAGGGTTGGAACTCTAAATAGGATGGAACCCATGAAAAATCTAGTGGAGTATTGTTTTGTATCCACTAACTTTTATTCAAATGTTTTTTACAAAATTATACCTTGTTTCCAAAATCTTCCTTTTAAAAAAATCAAAAATATCTATCTTGGTTTTAAATACTTTTAGCCTCAAAAATAATCTTTATCTTCAAATTCAAATTATTCTTGGTTTTACCCTATCTTTTAATTATAATATGTTTAACTTTTAATATTTATACTTAGATTCAAATATAAAGTTATAGTAAAATTTTATATATACCAAAATATTATTCTCTATACTTATTTATGTATTTTAACTATAGTTAAGTATATTTATAAAGTTTTTAATAATTGTTTTAATACAAGATGAAAGCTATTTTCAAAGAAAAATAAATCACCAAAAAAACCTTAGGCATGTCGACAACCTCAACTATCCCTTGTCGACAAGGTGGAAGATTGTTTCAAAAATTTGAATTTCAAAAGAAGTGTCTATTCATCATATCCTTTCACGAATGGATATGGTTGTTGTTCTACTATAAATAGAGGCAGTTTTAAACGAATTTTCATTCATATTTTCTCTGACTTCACTCCTCTTATTCTTCCACATTTTTTTATATATATTTTTACCAATACTCTACTGAAATCACCATTGAATCTAACTAGATCATTTCTGGTTTGATTCTCTATCACTATCTCCACAAGATCTCAGTACTATTCAGAGTTATAGGCTTTTTTGCAACGAACTAAGCGAGAAAAGGTGTGATTGTAGCCTGTGAAATCAATTGGGTGAACCTGTTGCCCGTAAAATCAAGTATCTCTGCCCAGAGGATTGTGAATTTGGAGTGGTGTACCTCGTGGCCTTGAAATCAAGGGTGTAATTGTACAATTAATTTTGAAAGGAAATTCGTACTTGTGTGCGGGACTGGATGTTGGGTAACTCCAAACCAGTATAAAATCCGCTGTGTTCTTTCCTTTATTGCTTTTACTTTATTTCTACATCTGTGTTTGATTCTACGATCATATTTTTGTCTGAATATTTATACATTTGTGTTCAAATTAATATAAAATCAAAAAGATTTAGTAATTCCTTAAAACACTATTCACCCCCTCTAGTGTTTATTCTAGCCTTAAGATCTGTAATCTGCATTTCTCACAACTTTGACCGACGTGAATGGGTTACTGGATGAAAAAAAAAATCAAGTTAATCCAAGTGTATGAGTAGTGCTGGAGTTGCGACTGGATGCTACATCCTAGGTACAACTAGTTATTATGTATTCTGTAATAGAAAATGGTATTATTATGTAATATATTTTGGCATGCTATGTTGTATCGAAAATTTGCTAATATGTTATTTGTATGTTGTATCAACTATTTGCTACTGTAGTAGTTGTATCGATAATTTGATATACTATGTTTTTTTACATTTGCAGTTGTAATATATTAAACATTATGTGATCCTTATTAGTTTTTGTTTTATGTGTTATGTAAAAAAGAATCAAAGTTTACAACCACCTCGCAACGGTAATACATTGTTTTCAATACAACCAACGGAAAGCGGATATGTGGTTCACTTAAGTACCATGCAGTACACATACGTGGATAAAATATAATCCACATAGTGGTACCCTGACCTGAAACATAAATCACGTAGTTCTAGTATATGAGTACCAAAAAAATCGGTTCCTTTTAACCACATTGGAACATTACATTGTATAAATACAAATCTCATTGAGATAATACGACCCAGAACATAAATCATGTTTTTCCTATCCATTGTATTAATACTTACCACTTGCTCTACCGTGAGTCAAAATAATTACCACCTTTGATTCCTATGTGTTGTTGTAAATAATTGAAAAAATATACAGCAAAAACAATAATTAAAATACATTGTACAGAAGGAACAAAATTTATACAGTAGGAACAACACATCAATTAACAACACAAATTCATAGCTAAATCAAAGTACACCATTTCAAAAGCATAAATTTAGCAATCAAAGTATATATATTTAAAGTACATAGTTAATTTAAAGTAACATTTTTGTTCCACTTTGCAAATTGAGTGCTTTCATCCTAAGCTTGCCTACAATTGCTATAAATAAAATCCTAATTACTTGCCTTCATACAATGAGTCATCGACCATTTTGCATAAATAGGCAGCACTACATGTATAGATTCTAATTTTACCTATATTTGAATAAGATAATTAAGTACATTGAATGAAATGGTTAAACGGTATTAAAAAAGAGATACATTACATACTTGCTCAAAATGATCATTGTTAACCAATGCTATGCTATTTCAAAATGTTGTATGGGTGGTGGTACTTTTCCTTTTAGTAGGGGCATTGTTAAAGTGGGGCTTTCACTTATACTAAATAAGACTATGTTATATTTAGTTGAAATCACATAAAAAATTTCCAACATTGTCACCCATTTCTCATACGGTGCAAAATCATCACCTTCGTGTTGTATTCATGTAAGTAAAGCATTGCATCTACCATGTTCTATGAATACTTGCTCATGAAGTTCTTGATTCTTATACAACTCCTTATACAAATGACAATGAACTTGAGGCTAACATGATTCCCCTATTCAAATAAATTCAATGATATTACGGAATGTTTGATTTTCGTTCGAATGAACATCAATAATATCAATTAAAATGGTTTAATATCCGATGGAATTTGATTTACATATATCCTCATATCATGGTTGCATTGTTCCAACTGCAAAACGCAAAAATGTGTTAATAAGGTAATAATATAGGAAAATGTTGTTATGAGACAAATTTAATATCAACCTATATTGGTTTTCAAATTTGAAGTCTTTCCTTCTTCGGTTTGTTCACACTTAGGTGACTTAATGGATCTTGGGATGATAAAATTTCTACTAACTCGAAGTATTGTCTTCTTTTTGTTGAATTATCAATCATTTTCCTACTCTTCCCACCCTAGTTTTTAATTTACTTTTAGGTAACATAAAAATTGAAGTTTGCAGTTGCCCAACTTCCAACATATTTTATAAATTTGAAGTTAATATGGATTATCCATTTTCTTAACATTATCCAATAAAACATCCATTTTTTCAACTATGCCAACAACCTTTTCCACCATTTTTCAACTAGTTGTACTCTCGTCCAATGAATATCGATCAATTCAAGCAGTATTTATGCTAATGAACCAAGAAGAGCTAACTCATGTGCACATGGAAGTCCATGTGTTTTAGGAATGTTGCAACCACATAAAAATTCCTTACCTCCAATGGATTTCTCTTGCAGTAACTTCGAATGAAGTAAGTCAAGAACCATAGTAGAAACAACACCACACAGAATTTTGAACTTCTCAATGTGAAAACATGTTTCACTATAGTTAAGCTTTATTCGAACGAATCCTTTAATTCGATGAAAGATAACTCTAGCAGTATATTATATTAGTCCAATCTTGCTCAAATTACATTGACAAGTAGGTAAATGTTTCTTCAACTTTGAATGAGCTGATTCAGCCCAGCATATCAAACAAATTTTGAGGAAAATAGAATTAATAAATAAGTTGATAGCATTTTATTACATATTATAAATTTAAAAATAAGGTTACCTATTCGATGTACAATTCTCGAAATGCATATATTCGTTAGTCCATATGCCAAAAAATGGTCCTTAAATGGATCTAGCCATTGCCAAGAACATATTTAATAGAAAATTATATTGATTATACTTGTTATGCAACAAACGTAAATTTTCATTATACGTGGTACTATATTAATAAAATAAGTTCATTCAATCACCTAAAAAGGATTTCTTCTCCACGATGTCCATTTCTTTCACATTCTTCTTCTTTCACATAAAAGTAAGTATATTATTCTTGATATGCCACTTACATAAATATGAACAGAATCTGAAAATACTAATCCAATCCATTGGCATTAACCAAAGCCCACTCTCTATCACTTATGAATACATTAGGCGTTTCCACTCCACAATCAACCATAACAAAAACGTCCTAAATCCGAAATTTAACTTTCCTCACTTTCTTCAACTAATTAAGCGATGAATATATTGTGTGTTCGATCCGTAGAGGCTACACCAACTATCTTGATTAATGGCATCATATACCTATTAGTTCTAGAAGTAAAGTCTAATATAATATATCGAGAAATTTTTCATATAAAATCCAAACTAGTTGGATGTGCCTAGAATATATCTTTGATGATACCGCTTCCATCAAAAGGCTTTTCGATATCATTCAAAGTAAGCAAACTCTTTTTGTTTACTAAGAAAATGTTGCATTTGAGAGCAGCCAACTCACTGAGTTTAATTTTGAGCTTGAATAATGTTATATATGGTTTTGATGGTTGTATAATTCGAAGGATCATTTCCATTTAATGTATACATAATTTCCATTACTTAACCATCTTTCGATGCATTTTAATCACTATGTTGATCTCCTCCTCGCTTAGCCTTCCTGCATATGAATGACCTTCGTTATGCTTCAACTTAGAATGATTATGGACATATTCACAACCATCATATGCCATTTATCCAAAGAAGGAAGCTTACACCTTTCAACCTAAATGGACAATTACATTTTTTAATACCCTTCAATATACAATTAATAGAATCTTTAATTTTATTCCACGTATAAATACAACTACATTCACATGAAAATATTATTCTCGGTTTCTTACTAGAGGCATTAGTGTTCGATTTTAGTATAATTGACTACAAAAACAAAAAGTTTGCCCATGTTAAGAACCCAATCAACCAATTTCTCTTGGGATTGGTGTATCTACAAAAATAAAAAATTAGATTACCCAATTATACAATAAATGAAAATAAATAAAAAACAGATATAGCTTACATCAATTCATTACTGTAATCCAACAAAATTCATTCCTAACATACTCTTCACTTGAGTATGGTGTAACCTTCAACAATTAATAAAGACTCATTATTGGATTACATTACCGAAGAAGCAGGGAAGGATTAGTATTCTTCACAAAACAATATAGTAGAGGAGTATGATTTCATAGCCAGCCATATAGACAGACAATGTGATAATGCATACAACCATGTATGAGGACAGCATGGTTATATAAGTTAACATATATTTACTCAGCACAGTTACATCGGTGCCTATGTAGTTACCATGAGTGGCTTCATTCATAGCCCCACGCAGCAACTGCATGATTACGTAATTATGACGACCCGTTATTTAAAAAAAAATCAACTATAAATGACATCAAAACATGCTCACAACTAATTTTTGATATTAAAAACAGTGGACTGTAGATAGACGGAAATTAAAAATTATATAACAATGAATAGAAAAAGGAAAGCCACACAGCGGAATCAAACATCAACATATATAATAAATTAATAACTCAGTAATATAATAATCATCTTATTACTTTACATTTCAAATACATCAATTATTATCAACTTACGAATAACATAACACAGGAATAAAAGTTATATACCAAATCAACTATTCGCTTTCCATTCCTTCTTCTACACCTGTCTATAACTTTTCATCTGTATGAAAATATAAGATAAAAGGAAAAAAAATGATTTCAACTATGGTTTAGGCTACGCCAATTTCTATACACCCTAGCCCAACCTAAGGGATCTGGTGGCTCTTGTACAGAAAAAGGCTGCTTACATATCCCTTTTGAGGGATCATGCCCATGTAGTTTTGTTTCCTGCTCTCGTCTTACATCCAAATATTTGTTAATTCATAGCAGCCATTGTATCCATTCAATCATTACAACCAATATAATTAGTGCAACCACTGCAATCAATGCAACTAATGTAATTCAAGACAACCAATGTAACCATTGCAATCAATGCAATCAACACAACCAACGTAACAAGCAGAAAACATTATCCCTACTCATTCATTGCAATCGATCATCATAAGGGGCAATACCAACAATAATTCTCTTAGCAATTAATCATCACATACATTTGACAATATTCAATCGTTAAATAAGAAAATGATAATAACACAAATATACTTACATTCATACTAATCATTCATTATAGTAACACTTCCCAATGTAAGTATAAATCGTCAAATGTATACAAATCACCCCATCATAGTGACAAAACATCAATCAGAATTTGTGTACTAATCCAAACAACATTAGTAACACAAACACTATAAAACATGGTTAACAACACACAACATAGTAATAATGGCAATACATCCAAATACGATTTCATCATAATAACATAACATAGGTGATAAATATAATCAATCGTTAATCACATATTACATCCATCCAAAACATCATATTTTACGATCATTGCTTTCTTTTAAGTATAAAATCATTTTATCATTGTTTATTAAAAAGTATCTTTATTTATCATAAGACAATAATAATTCTTCAAAAAATGATAATATAGTTCAAAATACTTTATTCTAATCCTATTATTTTGAATCTCTCAAACATTATATTTTATCTCAAAATAGTAATTTCTTCAAATTATCTTTCAAAATAACAAAATTATATTTTAGAGTAATAATATACATATTAAATCTCTTCAATATATTCCGAAACCAATCCATTACTATTTACCCCATGATAGTATATTCTTCACAAAAACCATATTATTATTATTTATAAAATTTAATTTTATTAAATAATAATAATGTCAAACTAGTTCTAAAATATATTCTCCATTATTATTTATGGATTTCCCGAAATAATTCATAAATAACAACCTTATTAAATTTCTCTAGTTAATTTCATTTTATTTCATTCAAACACTGTTATATTAAACATCACACAGAAACCATCATTAATCACATTAATCATTTATTTGTATTATTTTCCCATTATTACATGATTTCACTTATTTATATTTATTGAATAATATTCATATTAAATCCATAATGAATAACAATTATAAATCCAATAATACAACAATCGGCAATAAACAATTAGTCCAAGGCTCGGCATATCCAAAATATCAAACAATTATCAATTTATCACATCATAGATTATTAACTATAATTTTCTATCAAAGGATCTATTTTATAAATTAAATTCAATTACTTAAATTAAGTAAACCATATCAATGCACTTTTTATAACAGTCTCGAAACTCAGCAAAACTTGTGCGAAACTATCCAAATTCAGATATGAGTCCAATGAAAGAAGCCATGTATGAATCAGAGTGCGTATGTGGAAGTTATGGCAATTAGTGCATAAGTTGGTTAATAATTTAACCATAATTTAAAATAATAAATAATAAAAATTATCTTATGTTTTAATGTTTCTTCCTCCCTATATGTACCACTACCTCCCCACAACCCATTTTCATGAACTTGACCAACAAATCCTCCTAGAAGCCTTCTTCTAAATGAAATAGTATTCTGCTTTCACTGTTCACTGTTCTCAAGGTATTTGTTTGAAACAGCAATCCATTTCGGAGCTTTTGACCTTTATTATAAAAACCATTGCCACCGCTATGATCCTTGTCGCTAGAACTACCAAACCTGACCACTCACGTTGGCCCCAATCATAGTTGCTGCCTGAAGTCAAGGCCTCCATACCTTTTAGGCCGTATATCAACTACCTGAATGTCGATTTGCAAAATTGAGACCATCGTTGGAATTGGTGCAATGAAACCTTTCAATTGCAACTATCATCTTTATCCAATTCTTCCCCAATCAAAAATGCCACTTTTGGTCTAGGGTTTCGTCAATTTTCACTTTTGACGATGATTTTTCTTCAACCTAAGCCTCGTTCTAAAAAATGAACACTTTCTATCGACTCCATTCATTGAGAGCTTAGTAATGATATATAATTCGATAGGGTTTGAACATCTTGTTTTTTAAGTCAATTTGTAATTAGAGATAACCATTCGCCATTATCAGGTGATTAAGGAATTTCGAAATTCCAATAAGAAAATGAAGATAAAGGCGATAGCTTGGGTTTCATACCTCAAATATATAGTTGCTTGGCTGGATAATAGGTTGTGCATGCAGTGTGGCCCGAAATAGCTACCTATATTGTTTAAACACTGTAATGCTTCTATTTCACAAACCTTAACTCCGAATATATCAAAACTATATATCGAAATGATCGTCTCAGAAAGTCCACTACAATGGTTATAAATAGGATACTCAATTCATTGTTTTTATTAAAAAATCACTTTTAATTAATTTAATATTTTGCATTATTGAATTTGTAGGTCGTTACATTCTTCTCTCCTTAAAAGAATTTTGCCCTTGCAATTTCCCAAACACAACCCTCAACCAAAGCAACAAGTCATCGGTATTGGTTTAATCACAAAATATATGGAAATTAATCAGTCATAAGTCAACTACTTATAAAGTAATTTATAAGGACTATATTACATCATCAGCCAACACACAAAAATTCTTTTACAGTAATGAATTTAATTTTCTACTTATGCATATGATAATAACACATGTACTTCCTTATCATTCAATCCAAAATGTAGTAAAAATAACAATCCATCAACAAATGGTGGGATAATAAAAATTACAGACTTATTCACATTATGCACCTCAATAATTCAACCTTAATTAACTATAATTAAAGTCCACAACAAAACAATAGTTAATCCAAACATGCATGTACAAATAAGTGAATACACATAAATCAAAAATTAGAATAGCTCATAAAAAAATAAAGCACACGTACATCAAAAAGGCAATCGTTACATCACTATATCAACAATAACACATGTGTATTAATCCCTATGCGAACTACACATCCATCTTAATATGTGTATCTTTAAAGTCATCGATGAACTTCCTCATAGTCTCATTCTTAAAATAAATGATGTAGCTCCTCATCCTTACACCTTCCAAAATTATCCATATACTCCCATATGGCTACATCCTTAAAATAATATGCATCAAGTTATGACTACATCCTCAAAATAATATGGTCATCTACACATACTATAGTTGCATCAATTCTTGATCTTCTCACTTACATCTTAAGGTCTCATACCAAATGACAACCATCGTAAGGTCGATAAAAACATAGCATCATAAGAGTATTGTACTTTGGAAAATTTGATGGCACAAACGACCACTATCGTAAGGTCAATGAATATTCAATGTCGTAAAATCATTGCGACTACATGTATGCTCAAATCCATGACACTTAGACGCTAGGATACTAGACTTACAATCATAAAAGTCTAGGGTATATCAACAATCGCAAATATCTAAATACAATTACAAATCCAGGTGGGAACTATCCACATTCCCTTTCTTTACAAGCATACACTAAAGCCTTTGGTCATCAACAATACCTTTGTGCACATCTACATAATATCCATCTTGTTTTATTCCATTCATATCTATAGTGGAACGTGGTCATAATCTGTAGCGATTCGAAAATTCGAACACTTCGTCTTCGAATATCGAAATATTTTGAAATATTGTTCAGTGTCATAAATATGATTTTATAATCTTATTAGAAATCATTTAATAAATGAATAATGATAGGAATTTTTTGGAAAATTGTTTACAGATATTTATTCTTCGAAGAAAAATTGATAATGTGACCGAAAATCGGTTTATCGGTGAATAGCTTTTCAATTGATATAAGTTGTTCAAAATCTTATCCAGTTGTCCAATGATTAAATGAACACATTAGTAATTAACTAACACATGCAGACCTCTTCATGAATCATATAACATTTTAGAAGCATCCATTAAGCTAAGAGATATTATCATGTTAATGGTAAAGTGTAATTAGCACAAAAGAGAAGTGATGTAAAGGAGAAGTGAAGGGAGGTAAGGCTTTTATGACATGGTTGGGGGAGTGAGAGCAAGCTTAAAGAGCACCTTTTTAAGCCTATATAAGGAGGGTCATACCATAGAAGATAAATCATAAACTCACAAATCTTAAAGCAAGCTACTTCCTATCTTCTTCTTCTCTTATGTTCTAAAGGAATTTTTTTTCAAATCTTATCCAAATCAACTCAAATTTGGAGTGAAACCTTTGGGGGAATATTATAACCCCTTCCACCTATTCAGAAGTTAAAGAAGTGAAGCCATTCTCTATATGGAGGAGGAGGCAGTGAGCAATTATTGATGGGAGGATGAGCAAAAGTAAGTGCAAAGCAAGGAAGAGGGGGAAGAAGGTGTTGTGAGGTTGAGTTTGGATTTTGATAGCTTGAATCTTGGTTGTTGTTGGGTTAAAGTGAGTTAACACACCTCTTAGAATCAAAATATAACATATATATGTTTTGTTTTGACTGTGTTTAAGTTATTGAATTACTATTGACATTGTTAAAAACATTGGTTTGATTCTTATTTTGAAAAAAAAGCATATGTGATCCATGTCATGGACTTGTATGACTTGTGACAAGACCTTGAAACAAAGAACATAGGTTGTAGATGGACTCTGGTTTAGATTGGACTCAAATTTGAAACTGCACTTGTAACAATAGCCGTTATAGATTCATTCCGAATTGCCTCGTTTTTGGCTATTTTTATGGAACTCTGTAGAGAGATTCATAGAGGTTTCTTGCCATATTTATAATCTTTTATATGTATGTTTGTTTCTTTAAAAAGTTTGGATAGTAAAAAGTTAAGTAACATCTCAAAAAGTGGAGAAAACTTCACTTGCGCAAAACTGCCCTGTTTAGACTTGATTTTTGGATTTTAGAGTTTTGAATAGATGTTCAAATTTAAGTATTTTATTTCATTATTTTTACAAGTGTTTACTAAATCATATTAGAGTATTTAAAAAGTTGTTTGATATATTTATGAATTTTAAAGAATCAGTAGTGAATTTTCAGAAGAGGAGTTTATAACTAAAAAAATTCAAGTTTTTAAGGAAATTGTAAAGTTCTTATTTTCAAGTAAAATTTTGAGAAAATGTTTTAAAACCTATTATAAGTATTATTAAGTTTTTTAAAGGATTTTTGAAGTATACATAGAGTTTGAAATTATGTTGTCTACTTTATATCTTATGTAGTAGAATATCTTTTGACTTGTTTATTTACATATCAAGTTTTGGTAAATAAATTACTATACATATATATCATTTCAAAAAGGGTTTTAAAAGTATAAAAAAAGTTTTAGGAAGGGTTTGGAATTGATTAATAGCCAAATGGTTAATTGTTTAATTAATTGTTTGAAAAGTAACTAACTATCCTTAACACTAAAAACCGATGAAGTAGGCTTATCTATTTGTGAGATTAAGATGAAGGTTCGAGTATAGAGAGAGCAATCGAGCTCTAACCTACTAACTTCCCTCTTGACCAAGGAATAGTAAGTTAGAAAATGTTGAAAGTGTGTTAATCGTGTTGATTTCCTACATGTTTATTAATACTATACTTAAAACAAACGGTCGATGAAGGGGACTTATCTATTTGTAAGATTCAAGAATGAAGTGTCTAGGAAAGGCTTTGATGCAAATATTTCTCAAGCTTACTCGACTTCACTCTTGGTGAGGAATAGTTAAATTGGAATGTCAGAAACAAGTTAGTTATGCGAATATTGGTTTGTATAAAAAAATTTTTACTAGATAGTTGACTAATCGACTATCTTTCTTGATCAAATTTGACTTAAGTTGTTAGTGAAAGGCTTCATGATTTCATATCAATGAGAACCCTTAGGGAGGAGTATTGTACGAAACATCTCTAGATTTTGCTTAATTCTAAGAAAACCAGAATTGAGTTAACCAAAAATTCATCGGTTGGTTTTGGAGAGTGTGGTAAGCAGGACAAGTGTACTTATATAAGATGACTCGGACCTATGATCATTTCAAAACCATGTACGCGATCTACGTTCTCGAAGCAGTTGTGAAGAGAAATTTTATAAAGTTGAACTGTCTATCCTAAGGTTAATTCCAAAGGAGAGGTCAGCGTTAACATTTCAAACGATGTTATCGTGAGGGACTCTCTATCTTGAGGAGTATTACAAGAGAGAAGACAGTGTTAGCATTCGTCAGAGGACTTATACAGGGAACCTATGTAGACGTTCGCGATCTATTCGAGATGCTTGAATCCATATAGTGATTCGTGATCTATTCAAGATGAAAGGATCCAAATAGGGATTCATATGTTGCTCGAGTGGTGAAGACACGTGTGAAAGATACCGAATATAGCATTGACGTCAAAAATGACTAAAATCAAAGTAAGATGCACAACCTCGGATTCAGCTTACTTATGAGGGTATACCAACTCCAGGTCTAGAGTTTCCTTATCGATATGCTGTAAGCAGGAATTGTTGATACTTGGTGTAGTGCAGTTCATCGTTGGGCCAGTTGTGTTTATCTTAGAGTATATCCTATCTAGAGATATACGATGCTTGAAAGGAAGTTTCTAATCCTGGTCATGGAGTTTAGATTTGGCTTGATCCAAGAAGAGCTCCGTGGAAATCTTCACATCTATGTGAACGCACCTTAGTGGTATTGATTGTATAACTATAGTTGTTCTAGCGTTCACACAGTAGCTATTTTATGATTTATGTTCTAAATCCTAGACATTATCTATTATAACGATATATTCACTCTAGCTATTTTATGATTTATGTTCTAAATCCTAGACATTATCTATTATACCGATATATTCACTCATAGGATGTTTGGTTTCATTTTGAGGGAAAAACCGTTATGGTAATTCATATGGTCTTAGTGGTAACTATTACTTGTTACATATTTCTTATGTTTCTCACACTGGTTTACCAGACTAATTCAGATGTTATTTTCTTATAATGCTCGGGTCAGCCCTTGTATATTTCCAGATTTAGGTTTCAATGCTTTAGAGCTTACAGAGATGAGTTGGATGTTTACCTGTTGTAGTATACTTATGTCTGCTGCCCTACTGTATTGCATGTATCAGCATTGTAAGGATAAGCGATTATAACTGTTAAGGTTAATGATAGCACTTAGGTCTTAGTAACTCTAAGATTTTTGTATTCAGAGTAACCCTTTGTACTAATCTTTTGATATTATATATTACAGTTCCTTTGTGAGGTTATGATGTTGTGTTCTTCCTTCCTTGTTCTATTCTTTTTTTTACCCTAGTTTTCTGTATTTCCAACACTTGGGTGCTCGGAACACAAATGTCGTAGATGTATTTAATATCGACATTCGAGGGTCAAAAATTCGGGTCATTACATTTGGTATTAAAGCTCAAGATTCAACGAACACCTTGGATTTAGTTGGGTATAACTCGTTAGAGATAGGGTATGAGAAACCCTAGAATGAGTTGAGTGTATTATACATATGAGAGCTTATTTGTATTTTGAAAGCTAGACTTTTAAAAATTATTCCTAAGGAATACCTCTCTATTTGTAACCCTCTCTTTTAAGTAACTCTATTCTTTATTTTCCTAAAGCTGCTTTACTTTGATTAGGTAGTAAGAACTGTGAGTACGGAGCTGCCAATGCAAGAAGTAGTTGAGGTAGTACTATCTTGAATGGCGGGAATCATACACCGAGATATGTTGCTCTAGTTGAGTAACGGAGAATGAATGTCATAGAGGAGATTGTGCAGGTCAGGCCTCAGATGAGTTTTGCTTCGCTCTGCCTCGGTTATAAGAGACCAGGGATAAGAGGTTTAGTGGAATAAAGACTATTATAGAAGTCCAGTCTTGGCTTAGATTATGTGATTGGATATTTATAGATATGGAGGTAGGTGATGCAATAAAGCATAGGTTGGCTTCGCGGCATCTGACAGATGAAAGCATGGATTGGTGGAATTTTATTACAACTGATGTACAAGAGAACAACTTCTTTTTGGCCCAATCCAAAGATGCGTTTGAGGTGAAGTTTTTTCTCGAAGGTTGGAAAGACTTTGTTATTTAGCAGCTTCTTGAATCTGAAGTAAGGGCCACGACCATGACAGAGTATGAGAATTTGTTTATTGGATTGTCTCGGTTTGGGTTGGGGTTAGTAGACACGCCGCTGAAGAAGAACAAGATGTTCACCATAGGTATTCGTTTTGAGTTCCAAAGGATATGACTAATCACTTCATGGGGTCTTTTGTGGGTTTGGTGAACATGGCTCTAAAGTTTGAGAGCCTGGCTCAAAAGCTATCTATTTCTATATCGATGGCGGACAAAAAGTGTAAGTTTTAGTCGCCAATGAATAAGTCCAACCTCATTTGCTAAAAGTATAGGAAGAAGGGTCAGTTTTCTAGCAAGTATAGGTCGGGTGGAGAAGGTGAATGGTTAAAGCACCGATCGAGAAGTTTTCAATGTTTGAAGCCTAGTTTGCATCAAAAGTTTGTTACGGCTACCACCAGCTAGCCATTTTGTTAGAGATTGTCCTATGCTTAAGAAATAGGAGAAATTTAGGATTTTTTTTTAATGTCTACAAGCACCTTCCACTTTTGCATTTACAAAGGGAAAGCTGATTCTTGAGGGTATACTATCTGTTTATGGCTTTCTATTCGTGTTTGTTTGATTCTGGTGCTGCTCATAATTTAATATCCTGTAACCTTGATTGTTTAGTCATGCTCGGCATGTTAGAAACATTGAGTATTGTTTGTTATTGATTTGTGCTCAATCGTATGAGTAGCTTTACCTTTCTACATTATAAGGTGGGTGAATAACAATTGTAGGTACGTTGAACAAACACTTGTGAATTTAGTTTCACAGTTTGACTATAAGGCATTCGGCGATAATGTTGGGTTGGAAGTTAAAATTTAGTAAAAAATGTTTACTATAAACAAAAGGAAAGATAGAATATTTTGGAAATAACATTTATGAAAAGTTATATAAGAAAGTGATTTTATATAAGTAAGTTTATAAAATATGGTTTACCAACGGAAAAGGATTCAAATAGAGAACTCAAGGACTTAAATCCCAGTGTCTTTGAAAATGCTTTTTAAGATTTTAGCGAAAATAATAATATTATTATTTGAAAGTATATATTTGGGAAATTTGTGTAAGAGATTGAGGTCTTGATACTTAGTACTATTTTGAGAAGTATTTGATAACACTTTAAAATGATTTTGGTTAAATACCAAAAGTATGGTTTGAATGTATTGAACTCACTTATGTCACTTGAAAATAATTTCGGGGATGATTGCAGCTTCACCGGCGTTCATTTTCGGGTTTCTAAGTGTGGGATGCTACAAAGTTGTTTTGGTAAAATAAATTTTGATTTAATCCCAAAGTAAGATTGGATATGCAAAACTTATATATGTATATTATTTCAAAATTATTTGGAATGAAAACCGATGTTTAGTTCTAAAGTTCTCTTATTAAGTTATTTCATGGGCACATGTAGCCTATACATTAGGAAAGTACGGTACGTACATCATGATATTATATGTTGTTAGATAGCTTTTAATTATTAAAATGAAATGGAATATTTTGACGGTTTGGGATAGTCGGGAACTTTCGTATTGTTATAGAACTTTAAACTAAGTGTTTTTTGAAAATATAAAGCTGAGCTTATATAATACTTGAATTTGAAAAGGTAGTAAATTAAAGAAAATGTTAAATGGTTAAACATACTTATTAAGTAAAAAAATTATGTTTTATGTATACTCTTAGGATGTACTGGAGTATTATACAAGTATGAACTTAAGTTATAAAATGATTATAAACATGAAGCTATGAGCTGATTTGTAAATGATTTTAGTATCAAATGACATACTATTTGGATAAATATATATATATATATATATAAAGGAATTGGTATAGTTAAAAAACCAATAGAATAAGTATGTAAATTGTACATATATCATTTTATTCGCATGAATGTTCTTGATCCAGCATTCGAGTAAATGTTTTTGAGGTGGTTAACACCGGTACGAACAAGGATTTTCACTCGATTCTTAACAACGTACACTTGATATGGATTTGTGGTACGATCTCGATGTTTTCTATCAAGTATATGGCTATGCAACGAAAATAGAGGTTTCTAATCAAGAAACCAAATCAGAGTCCGCACCAGAGAGGTCAAGTGAGCTATACTAGTTTGAAAGTGAAAATTATTGGATCGAGTAAGTGATCAGATCGGATATTACATGTAGATGGTTTGTGTGCATCATACGGGCTTTAATACATTTGTAGGATGTGTTATGTTGGTTTATAAAGAGTTTGGGGAATGACTCTTTGATTTATTACGAGGTAGAATGAAAAATTATCTAAGTAAAAAACTAAGGCTATTGAGCGTAAGGCATGCTTAGTACATTGTTTATCATCCTTGAGCGGCGAAAAAGTTTTTACCCTGAGCAAACCATGAGCTTTACTTGCTAGTGATTGTGAATTCTATTTAAGAATTTGTGTGTTCGTTCCTTCGTTAAGGTTAGAAGGGCCGTGGAGCAAGGATGCTCGGGGTGGTGCCAAGAAGATGGAGGATAGTTTGACTAAGTTCAATCTAGTGTTGCTTATAGACTAGGATTTCCCTCCTATCTTAGTATCGTATATCTCTTATCATATACTCACCAATTAAGGTGCAGTCACTTACTATGCATTTTGGTTTGCAGTTTAGTTTGTATGTAGTTTCAGCAATACTCTATATATGTATCTTATTCTATCTATCTTCTTTGATTATCGTTCTTGTTTGGATTTCGAGGATGAAATGTTCTAAGTGGGGGAAAATATAGCGACTCGAAAATTCGAACACTTCATCTTCAAATGCCAAAATATTTTGAAATATAGTTAAGTGTTATAAATATGATTTTATAACCTTATCAGACATCATTTAATTAATAAATAATGATGAGAAACTTTTTTTTTGAAAATTGTTTACAAAAATATATTCTTTGAAGAAAAATTGATGGTTTGACCGAAAGTCAGTTTATTGGTAAATAGCTTTTCAATCGGTATAAGTTGTTTGAACTCTTGTGCATTTTTTTAATGATCAAATGAATACAGTAGCAACTAATTAAAACACACACCACTTCATGAAGAATGGAATATTCTAGAAGCTTCCATTAGGAAAAGAGATGTTATCATGTTAAGGGTATAAGTGTAATTAGTATAAAGGAGAAGTGATGTAAAAGAGAAGTGATGGGAGGTAAGGCTTCCATGGCATGGTGGGAGAGGAGGGTGAGAGAAAGCTTAAAGAGCACCCTTCTTGAGCCTATATAAGGAGAGACATACCATATAAGATAATTCACAAATTCACAAAGCTTAAAGCAAGCTACTTCCATGTCTTCTTCTTCTCTTATGCTCTAAAGGAAAAAATTTCAAATCTTGTCCACACCAACTCAAATTTGGAGTTAAGACTTGGGGGAATGTTATAACCCCTTCTACCAAGTTATAAGTTGAAGAAGTAAAGCCATTCTCCACATGGAGTAGAAGGCCTTAAGCAATTATTGTGAGGAGGAGGACCAAAAGCAAGTGCAATACAAGAAGGAGGAGGAAGAAGGTGTTGCAAGGTTGGGTTTGGACTTTGTTAGCTTGGATCTTGGTTTTTATTTGGTTAAAGGTGAGTTAGCAAACCTCTTTGAATCAAAATATAACATATATATGTTGTGTTTTGATTGTGTTTAAGTGTTGAATTGTTATTGACACTGTTAAAAACATTGGTTTGATTCTTGTTTTGAAAACAAAAGGCATATGTTCCATGTCTATGGACTTGGAATGGAATTAAATGGACTTGTATGACTTGTGACAAGACCAAGAAACAAAGTATACAGGTTATAGATGAACTTTGGTTTAGATCAGACTCGGATTTGAAACTGCACTTATAGTGATAGTTGCTGTAGATGCAGTTAGGAATTGCCTTATTTTTGGCTATTTCTTTGGAACTTTGTAGAGCAATTCTTAGGGCTTTATTTCCATATTTATAGTATTTTGTATGTATGTTTGTTGCCATAAAAATTTTGGACAGTAAAAGTTAAGTAACGTCTCGAAAAGTTGCCAAAACTTCACTTGTGCAAAACTGCCCCATTTAAATTTGATTTTTATACTTTAAAGGTTCGAGAAGATATTTATATTTAAGTATATTGTTTCATTCTTTTAAAAAGTGTTACTAACTCATATTAGAGTATTTCAAAAGTAGTTTTAGATATTTATGAATTTTTAAGAATTAGTTGTGAATTTTTAAAGAAGAGGATTTTAGAAAAAAATTCCAAATTTTTAAGCAAATTGTAAAGTTATTTTCAAGTAATATTATGAGAAAATGTTTTAAAACCTATTATAAGTATTATAAAGAATTTTAAAATCATTTTTAAGTACATATATTTTTTAGAAAATATGTTGATTATTTTATATCTTATGTAATAAAATATGTCTTAACTTGTTTGTTTACATATCAAGTTTTTGTAAATAAATTACTATACATATATATCATTTCAAAAAGGGTTTTAAAAGTATAAAATAGAGGTTTAGAAAGGGATTAGAATTTCTTAACAGCCAAATGGTTGATTGTTTAATTGCTTGTTTGAAAAGTAATTAACTATGCTTAACACTAAATGCTGATGAAGTAGGCTTACTATTTGTGAGAGTTAAGATTGATTTTCAAGTAAGGATGAAGCAATAGAGCTTTAACCTACTGGCTTTCCTCTTGACCAAGGAATAGTAAGTTGAAAAATGTCAGAAACATGTTAATTGTGTTGATTTCCTACTTGTTTATGGAAATCATTACTTAACACTAAAAGCCGACAAGGTAGGCTTGTCTATTTGTGATATTAAAGAATGAAGTGCCTAGAAAAGGCTTTGATGCAACCAATGCTCTAACTTACCGGGCTTCACTCCTGGACGAGAAATGGATAAGTTGAAAGGTTGGAAACAAGTTAAGTATACAAATATGGATTTGTATAAACATTTATTTTTTACTAGATAGTCGATTAGTAGACTATTGATCTTGAACAAATTTGACTTGGGAAGTTACCGAAAGACTTCGTGATTTTATAGCAATGAGAACCACTGGGAAGAGTATTGGTACAAAATTCTATAGCTTTTGCTCACTTCGAAGAGAATCGAAATTGAGTTAACCAAAAATTCATCGATTGGTTTTGGAGAGTCTGATAAGCGGGAAGAGTATATTATATGAGATGACTTAGACCCGTAATCACTTCAAAATAATATAAGAAATCTATTTTTTCGAAGCAGTTGTGAAGTGAAATGTTATAGAGTTATACTGTCTATCCTAAGATTAAGTCCAAAGGAGAGGTCAGCATTAAAATTTCAAACGATATTATCATGTGGGTCTCTTTATCTTTAGGAGTATTTCAAAAGAGAGGACAACGTTAGCATTCATCGGGGGACTTATGCGGAGAACCTATATGGACATTCAAAATCTGTTCGAAATGCTCAAATCCATATAGTTATTCGTGATCTGTCCGAGATGGAGGGATCCATTTTGGGGATTTGTATGCTATCGAGTGGTGAAGACTCATATGAGATATGCCGAACGTAGCCTTGACATCGAAAATGACTAAAACTAGAGTAAGATGAACAATCTCGATTTTAGCTTACTCATGAGGGTATATCAACTTCAGATCTAGAGTATGCTTATTGATATGCTAGGCGTAGAAGCTATTGATACTTGGTGCCACGCAATTCATCGTTGGGCTAGTTGTGTTTACCTTAGTGCATATACTATCTGGGGATATACGATGCTTGGAAGGAAGTTTCTGATCCTGGTCATGGAGTTCGAATTTGGCTTGATCCGAGGAGAGCTCCACGGAAATCCATGCAATTCATCGTTGGGCTAGTTGTGTTTACCTTAGGGCATATACTATCTGGAGATATACGATGCTTGGAAGGAAGTTTCTGATCCTGGTCATGGAGTTCGAATTTGGCTTGATCCGAGGAGAGCTCCACGGAAATCCTTACACCTATGCGAATGCGCCTTAATGGTATTGATTGTATACCTATAGTTGTTGTGGCATTCAAATAGTAGTTATTTTATGATTCATGTTCTACATCCTAGACATTATCTATTAAACCGTTATATTCACACATCAGATGGCTGGTTTCATTTGTGGGAAAAACCATTATGGTAATCCGTACAGTCTCAATGGTTACTGGTACTTATCATATATTTCTTGAGTTTTTCACATTGGTTTAACATACTGATTTGGACGTTATTTTTCTTCTAATGCTCGGATCAGCCCGTGTATATTTCAAGATTTAGGTTTAGATGCTTGGAACTTATGGAGATGAGCTGGATGCTTACCTACTGTAGTATTCTTATTTCCGCTGTACCACTGGATTGTATGTATCAACATTATGAGAACATATGGTCATAACTGTCCAGGTTGATAATAGCACTTAGGTCTTAGTAACTATGATATTTTTGTATTTAGAGCAACCCTTTGTACTAACCTTTTGATATTATATATTAACATTTTGTTGTGTGATTCTGATGTTGTGTTCTTTCTTTCTTGTTCTATTCTTTTTTTATTTTATCGTAACTTTCTGTCTTTTGGCACTTGGGCTCTCCTTATTGAACCCGCCCTTTGGATCACTAACTTTCTTCCTACGATAGAACAATTCAACATTCCATCCAGGGATACCCTTCCTAGAACATGCCCTTGTGGGTAATCATCATAAGTCGTAGAGTTATCTCATTGCAATCTTCAGATTCCTTCGAAAAAACTAACTAATAAATCCTCTTATAGCTATTCCTTCATTTGATGATAGGGATGATTTAACAATAATGCCAAAGAGGGACCTGCTAGTGAAGAGAATTCAATACATTTAAGAGCAAAACATTTACCAAGATTCAAAGCTTCCATCTCCTTTTCAAAAAAAAAATCTTTTTTTTTCCTTTTATAAAACAACCTTTCTAGGAAATTAATTTTGAAAAATCATCGTTTATATATACAATTAAATCCTATTTTTTTTAAATAGAAATTCTTTGTTTAAAATATTTATGGAAGCAAATAACCATTAAAAAATGGATTTCTAATCACAATTTGAAAACTCTATAATGAATCTCCTGCTTATCCTTAGTCCTTCAATGGTACCCATCAAATCATTAACCATCAAAATTTTCTAGTCACTATTATCCATTTTCAAGTAACATCTTCATATCTTTTAGTCAATTCCAATATCCAGTCTTTCATAATTTAGGAAACTACGTCATTCCAATATGATTAAGTCAACTATGTTCCTTAACTTCTTCCAATCATATACATAGGTGACAAAAAATAAGCAAACAACAGACAAGAAAACAACTGACAAACAAACCTATTATTTTAAATAAACAATCAACAATGACTACGTGAATAACCAAACAGATAACAATAAATCTAGTAAACAAGCAACAAGTAATCAAGCAAATAATTCAACCAACTGTAATAAAAGAGACAAAACAACCAAAAACATAATATAAGTAGGAGTGGTCAATTTAAATATCCATGACATGGAGTAATACGAAAACATAAACAAACAAGCAGTGACATTTTCTTAATTATAAATGATACAAGCAATCTCAATAACAGCATGCAATTACAAGTAAACGATCACCATGAGACAAACAAGTTGATTTGAGATCTCGCTATCAGCTTCTTGTCTTAAAAAAAAGTAATTTTTATCGATAAATTCGGTTGATTAGGACAAAATCAATCCACCCATCCAACTAGGCAGCCTCTGCAACATTTGTCATCCTCCTCTATGGAAAGGAATAATTAGATACTCACACAACTTCTAACGGAAAGTCATACATAATAATTATAATGTAACGTCGTCATAATGGGTGTTAGGTAGACTCAAATTTCATCTTATCCCATCGTCCTACACCCCATGTTCCAAAATCTAGTTTTATGGTACTTAATTAAAATTCACAAATAAAACATCTTTCTAATACATTTTTAACAAACACTTCCAAATTTTGTTATTCAATTAAATATTTTACTTTTTCAACCCTTTTACCTTTCAAATTAAATCATCATCTTCATAGTGAAATATTTTCCTCTTTTTTTTTTTAAGGTATCGTACAACTAGAGACTTTATATAACATCTTTCCTTTAATAACATATTCTCAAATAAACAATTTTCGAATTAGATCATTTTCACCCAAACACTTTACTCAACAATATGTTTATCTTTTCAAACTTTAATTTACCAAAGCATTCTTTAAGTGAAAATTCTTACAATCCAATCCATTTTTCAAAAAAAGTTTTTTGAAATCAAATAAGCCCATTTGATAGAACTTTTGTCTAAAATAAATATTTTACCGCATTCTTTACTTCAAATTAATACTTCTTAAAAATACACCTATTAAACTATTTCCACCAATAATCTAATTTCTCAATTTAAAAATATCTAAGAGAGAGAGAATGGATTCCTTTTATTGGGATTACATAAAATTACAGATTATAATGAAATACAAAAGACGCAGCAATAACAGGCCAATAAGTTGCATAAATTACAGATTTGTAAGACTATGTTAAAAACACTTGAGACGTTGCCTATGTCGTGCTTCAGTTGAATTTGTGCAATTGTCTAAGTTAATTTGGCACCTTTCTTCGAATCAACTCAGCGGCAACATACTGCTAACAAGCCCACTATATATTGGAAGCCTAACTCTTTGTTTCCTTTAACTTTGCAGAATATAATGTGCAAATCTTATGCATTCCTTTCATCTCCAGCCCACGTTTGAGTGTATCTTGATCCATTCCAAAAAAAATGTTTTCCATGTGAAACCCAAATCTTATGTAGGACCTTTAATGGAACAGAAGATTGCATTCCTACTCAAACAGGGTTTGGTGCTTTAGGGATAACAGTCAGCTATTTACCTCTAGAGATATGGGTGAGTTCAGTTTTGACTCGTTCTGCAAATGTCGCTTGGCCTTGTTATCGATGTTGATTTCCATATCTATGCTATTGCCCGAACATCAAATCTCATATGCTCCCAAAGTCCAAAATACATGAAGTATAATAATCAGTGTATCCACAACCGTACTATATTCAAAACGCCTGCTTAAAGACAAATCTTCCATCGCAACCTATAACATCGTCTTGCCTATCCACATAGCTTTCTTCCTCTAAATTACCTAAACTGGGATCGCGAAGGAAAACCAGGGTTCGAGGTTGTCAGTCACGACTTAAAATACAACACTAAGTCTTCTCATCGACTTACAGTTTCCGTTGTATCTCGATCCATTTTACAGATTTGCCATTGTACACGAGATCTTATACACGCGCCTTTGATTGACAGAGATTGCTTTCTACCCTCAGTGTAGAAATTTAGGAATAAAAAGCATTTCTTTCTTGGTAGCAGTTGCAAATTCCGTGAATATCCTAGATGTCGTTCCCTTAGATCGTCTTAAGTTGTAATCTTCTTCCTGTAACCGTCATCGTCGCCGAATCTTACTCCATGGACGAATCGAGCAACTGTAGAAACCAGCCGTCGTTGTCGCTTCTTTGCCCTAATATCTTACACCTAAGATGCAGATCTCTTCATGCTTAGAGAAACGCCTAATCGCAAGCATGGGTACCGTCCTCGAATCATCCAAACCAACGGTAGTTGTATCTTCCTATCCACGCATCACACTTCAGATGCCCAAAAACGAGGCGGTCGAGCGATATAAGAGATGCGATGAGGACTTGCCAGTAAAAACCCGATCCAATTGAGAAACTCGTTGCTTCAATTTGCAATTCATTTTGGAATGAGATCCGGATTTACGTTAATGAAAATTCCCTTGTGGTGGTAATAGAGAGAAATGGAATGTGAATCGTTGTTTGATTTCCTTTGGTCGCGAAAACAGTTTCATTCACATGTCAAAATGCCCTCCCAAAATAATTCTTTGAAAAACAAAACTCTTATAGAATAAAGAAAAATAGAAGCCATTGGAGAGAGACAAAAAATATATTATTCAATTCCGAGAATGTATATCTGTTTACATTACATAGCCTCTTTTATATAAAGGCTTCAGAACAAAGGACTTAACCAATTCCACGATATGGGACTAAACAAAAATAACATAAAAGCATATTCACTTCATAATGTACATATATTATAACACTCCCCCTTGAAAATGCGTCTTCAAAATCTTGAATGCTCGGATAATTTGAAATTTTCCATTTCGAAATGTATACGATGATTGCTCTCCCTCATTATTATCTTGCTTGCATTTATCGATTCAGTCGATATAGATATTATCTGTTGCCTCATTAAAAACCTCTGTAAGGAAAACCCAATGGGAAAAACCTTGAAAGAGGAAAAGAGTGCAACTTGTGAAATTATAGACATCATACTAAAAATGATATTCCTTTTAAGGGTTTGATACTTCGAGATCAAAATAATGCCTCATTAAACCCTTACCAAGAGCTTGATACTTGGGGATCAAAATAATGCCTCATTAAACCCTTACTAAGAAAAACCCAATGGGAAAAATCTTAGTGAAGGAAAAAAAAATACAATGACATATCTTATTTTCTCATTTCTTCAAATAAAGTTTGATACTTCTGGATCAAACTAATGTCTCGTTAAAACCTTACTAAGAAAAACCCCATGGGAAAAATCCTAGTTAAGGAAAAAGAGTACAATATAGTATGAGATATTTCAATAATTTACAGAATCAAATAGAGTTTGATACTTGTGGATCAATATAATACTTCGTTAAAAACCTTACAAAGGAAAACCCGATGGGAAAAACCTTAGTCAAGGATAAAGATACAATTTAACTTAAATAACATATTTGAGATGTTATTTCTAGAAAAGACGTTTGATTCTTCCGGATCAAGACAATGCCTCGTTAAAACCTTAGTAAAAAAAACCAGTGGGAAAAATCTTAAATAAGGAAAAAGAGTACATTATAACTTATTTCTAAAGTTACTGGGGAGTTGATACTTCTGGATCAAGATAATGCCTCACTAAAACCTTACTAATAAAAACCCAGTGGGAAAAATCTTAATTAAGAAAAAAGAGTGCATTATAAAATACTTACGGATGCTCCCCCTGATTTAATATTTTCCTCTGAATTCATATTCGTCTTTCGATAACTCAAATTGGTTATAGATACTTCTGGATCCATAAATATGTATCTCATTAATAATACAATTTATTAATAGTTTCCTTCGATACAATCAAATTTTCTAAAATTGTTTCTTCCAAATATGGTTTGCATTTTATGCATTTTGTATGCTACTTTTATGAAAAACACTTCATGTGCTTTCATTTTTGTGTTTCAAATTAGTTTTGCGCATTGCAACTATACATCTTTCATGAATATTAAAGATTTCATTACAACATTACTAGAAAGCAGGAAGTAATCTACTCATCTTGATGTATCAAGATTTTCATTACAACAATACTTAGAAGAAATTTGTAATCAACACTTCATGTCTTTTTCATTCTTTATAACTACAAAAGTTATATATATTCTTCAGAAATTTGTATACTTTAATAAGTATTTGCATATCGCAACTATCACTTCAATGGATATTAAGAGTTTCATTACAACGATACTTAAAAATAGGAAGTAATCTACTCATCATGAATTATATCAAGATTTTCATTACAACAATACTTAAAAGTAGGTTGAAATCTACTCTCCTTGTTCTTTGCATTCTTTATAACAATGAAAGTTATTTATATTCTTCAGGAATTTGTATACTTTCATTATTTAATATGATTTTAAACCATATTTATACATTGGGGGTATATTAAGCATTTCAAGTACTTTTGGTACTTTGCGGACTACAAGTTCAGATTTCTTATTAAGGAGAATTTCATGATGGCCAATCATGTTTTTCTCTAATACAGGATCTTTAATCCATTTATATACATAAGCGCTTTATTATTTATAAATTTATCATCAATGATTTTTTCTTGTCAGTTCTAGACATGATTTTATTGAGATCTCTTTAATTATCATGTTTTAGGTACCTAATCCGCTTTTAGGGTTATTTGACAATCATGTCATGGATCTCTTTCAGAGCACCCTTAAGTGTTTCTTCAAGAACACTCACCTCTTTTATTTTGCATCTTTATTACTTACTCCAAAAGTATTTTGAACTGACTTTTGAACCATATTTCAGATGTGGTTTTCACATTTTGATCCTTCAGGGATTCAAATCTATATTGGAGAAAGTCTACTAAGGATAATATTGATAATATTTTGCATCATTGTATATTTTAATAAATATTTAACACTGATGATCAAAATGAACTTGTATCTTTTTATCCTCCCCCTCAATGTTGACAAACATCGAATAATTATCATCTTTGGATTCTTATTTTGATCCATTATGATATTGCTACTAGCAAATACATCATACATATTAATAATAGGAGGATAATTCTTTTATTCGTTGATAAGATGCATTGAATTGATATTGATTATTAGAGTTTGTTCTCATTCATTGATCTAAGCTATTGGAGGAATTTACTTATTGTGTAGATCATTTGAATACATACATGACTTCAGGTCATTCAACATTTATGTTGATTGAATTTTAAATCACTAAATAATATCTATGCATAATCACTAAATAATAGCTTGTAACAAACTTTAGGTTGTTAGCTAAATATTTACATATATGGATGTATACGTGCGTCCACGTATCACATATATATTATAAAATTTTCATATTCTTTCTCATTTGAATTAGTGATTTTTAGAACAAACTGTTACAAGGATCAAAAATATTAATTTCTATTTATAAATCAATGTCAATGCAAACCTGTCAAAACCGCATGATAATGTTCAAAACATTTGGTTTGAAACCATATCGAACTTCTGGTTCGAACAAAATATACACAACTTCAAGTTGTTAAGTTTTATTCCTCAATTATATCTCAAATATCAGTTTTGAACACTAATTATGAATACTTATCAAGGAGTAATTTTTAATTGCATATAGACATTTCTACACATCTCTATTGAGAGTTCTGTAAAAAAAATTACAGCAAAAATAATAATAGTATCTTCTAGATACTTGGAATGTTACAGATACAGATTTTCTCAGGACCGTATGTATAGCTCTCAAACTATTAGGATCTAATCTAAGCTAAATTAGGATCCTTTATAATCAAATTCCTATGCATTTATTTGGTTTAATAAAATTACAAAGCATATAAGCAAATCTCTTCTAGAGATATGTTATCATTTCCTAATTTATTAGTCTCTTTTAGGGATATTTTATTATCACTACTTCTGGAGTGAATTTATCTCTTCTAGAGATATATATGTACTATTGGAATGTCATATCAATGTACAATGTTTCTATTTGTAGAAATTACATAATTACTACCTTTACAATAACATAAAACATCCCTACTGGATTTTTTTTTGTAACTATCTTTGAAATGACATATCAGACTTTAAATACAGTAACAAAATTAGATGCACCAAATGAAAGTAAGATGCGAAAGATAAAACCACTACTTCTGGAGTGTAACATTGGTATACAATATCATTTTTTTTTCTCGATAAATTATTGTTATTACTCAAAAATATTTATATCATTATTCCTTCGGGGAATATAGTATTTCCTTTTAAGGAATTGCAATGTAACAAAAATAAAATTTCTATAACATCTCTTCTGGGATGTTAAATTTTGCAATATAAATAAATCTCTAAAACATCTTTTCAAGAGATTAATAAACACACATCCAATGATGTTTGATATATCATATAACATAATATCTTCAGGATATTTGGTTAATATAATATAAATATGAAGATATAAGGTAAGGTATAACTCACTGGGAGATTATTTTTTTAATCTCTTGAATGCAGCATTATTATCTCATATGATAATATATCATTTTCCTTTAACTTCTTCAAGAAGTACAACCTTATCATTTTACACAATTTCAATAGAGCTTCGGGCTTCTAATTCATGAACTTCAAGTTCACTAATTTATTACGAACTTCGGGTTCTTAAATTTTGTGCAAACTGCCCTTTTTTTTAGAAGCTTGTACATTTTGACAAATTAAAAAATACTGACAAGAATTCGAGCTTGTAAAGTTTATCAGATTTTTTTTTTTTTTTTTTTTTTGCATAATTCAAGACTTCAGGTCTTGGACTTTGAGTATACAACTTCTGGTTGAAAAAAAAAAATCTTTGCACAACTTCAGGTTGTTGTTCAAACTTATTTCTTTCATTATATCGAGCATTGTTTGCCAAAATGAATACACTATATAATAAACCATATGTCTATTCTTATTCCAAACATAAAAATACAACATCATTTAATTTACTATAATCAATGCATTTAATGCATTTATGATAATAAATAATTTAATTTATTACCATAACGCTTGCAATTAATTCATTTATGATAAAAATAACTACAATTAACCTTTACGTGGTCTAGGATATAACAACTGTCACAGCAAAATAATTTCATTATAAATATATGAACTAATTGAACAAACGGTACTCAAAGTAACACAATTTCATCTCAAATATAGGTTCAATATTACTCAATAATAAAATTAAAATAAATATTTTAAAGCGAAACTTTATTTCCCAATAATCAGAATTTCTAAATAAAAAAATTTATCTCAGATCTATCCATATCATTCATAATCATAAATAACTATAAATCTCAGATCCAAACCATTATTATTTTCATAAGAAAACTAACTTCATAATTCTTTACCAAATATATCAAAACAAACATGTAAATCTTCAAATCAACACAAGTTATTTTAGAAATTTAGGAAATTAAGATTATTTCAGATCTATTATATTTTATCTATTATATTTTACCTTTTGAAAAGCGATTGGATGCATGGAAGAAGGAAAAAAAATTAAGAAATAAACTTTCTATTAGAACAGCTTATTTTTAATTGAAAAGAAAGAGAGTAGGAGAGTATATATATTTCTATGTATTTATTTGGTTTAGTAAAAGCACCAAATATATCAACAAATCTCTTCTGGAGACCTTTTTTTTTTAATATATTATTATCACTACTTCTGGAGTGAACAAGTTTCTATATATTTATTTGATTTAGTAGTTAATACCATTGGCAAATATTTTTAGAACTTCAGGTTCCAATTTTACTTTAAAAAAAGTCTTTGTTTAGTACTTTAGATCCTAAATGGTACAACTTGATTTTTATTATCAAACTTCAGGTTTGATTTCAATTGAAATTTACCATAATCTGAATTAGATTTTCTAATAATTCAAAGCTTCACATCTCAAATTTATATATTTGAGTTTTGATATATAATTCTTTTTTTTTAGTTAGAACTTCTGGTTCTTTATTTTGAGGAAACTTGTAATTTACTGATTTATGAAAACTGCAGGTTCTCAGTTATTATTTCCTTTTCCTTTTTTTTAAGGAAACATTGGAAGATATTAAGCTTATCATGTAAGCTTTTACTAATGTTTCCATTCACTTAATACGATCTTCTAGATACGTATTATATTTATATTTGTTTCTCTTAGAAACAATAAAATATTTCTTCTGGAAATGTAAATCATATATCAAAATAATTTCCAAAGTCTTCATTCAAATCTAAATCAAATCAAAAGATTTTCAAAATGAAAACCCCATTTACCAACCATGTTTGATTTCTCAAATCCATGTCCAAACTAAATACAATCAAATTCAAAAAATTTGCTTTAATCAACAATATCAAAATTTTGTCAAGTTCAAACTTGCATTCCAAAATAAATGAACTCAAAAGCATAAAAATATAATATTATCAGAAAAATAGCAACAACAGACAAATTAGATCTGAAATATAATAACCAACAAAATAAGAATTAGATCTCAAAGTTTAGATCTATATAAGATATAAAATTATAAGACTAGTATAATAAAGTCTAAAAAATAAGACAATAGATTTAGATCTAAAGAAATAGATCTAGAATGAAATGAGATATATAAAAAAAAATTGGAAGATTAGATCAATCATATTAGAAAAATAACTTACCGTTTTGAGATCTATAATTAGATCTGGAGAAGAATAGATTTGATTTCATAAATTATCACAATTGTAGATATAAAAAAAAAACTTTTGTGGAGATCGTGCTGATAACGTGTTATAGAATAAAGAAAAATAGAAGCCATTAGAGAGAGACAAAAGATATATTATTCACTTCTGAGAATGGATATCTATTTACATTACATAGTCTCCTTTATATAAAGGCTTCAGAGCAAAGGACTTAACCAATTCCACGACGTGGGACTAAACAAAAATAACATAAAAGCATATTCACTTCATAATGTACATATATTATAACAAAAACATATATATTTGTAAAAATATCCACTAGCATCTTTAAAGTTTGGATACTTTCGATTGCGCATAGCATCATATTCACATATATATCCAAAATGATTTTCGGACATCCGATATCCACATCCAGATACGGACAGATATCGGATAATTATCCTATCCGCCAACGACCGATATATCAAGAAATATAAGTAGAAATTTTAAGTTTAACATGCATTTTTTTGAATCCAAATGATTATAAAAGTACTAAATATAAACAAATATGGTGATAATAAACAGTTTTGGGCAAATAATAAGTATTAAATGCATATAATATAAACTACTAACTTAATAAAACAATAAATATTTATATTTCATTATACTAAAATACACATAATTTGTACTATAATCTTGACAAAGACCAGACAGATAATTTTCGGTTGCGGATGTCTCCGTATTGCATCCGCATCTTTTTTTCGGATATTGGATATTATCCGCTTTTCGTATACGGAAGCGGACGGATTTTGTATTTTTCGGGTATCCATTGACAACCCTATTTAAAATAAATATTTTTCAGACCTTATAATATTTACCGTAAAGAATATTTCAACAAAACATTATTTTGTTTAAAAATAGAAGCTCTCACTAACCACTCTCCAACAAGTTACTCGTTGCAAGAATATTTTAAAATATTTTATTATTATCACAATAGATTTCTGTCTCAGAACATGTAATTAAATGAATACTCTTCAACCCTCACGGTAAATATCTTGAAGTGTCTTTAATGAAAAAATTTCATTCCAAAATATCCATCGACAAAATAATTTTCCAAGCACTTCAAATCATAATGAGGTTACTATGTACCTTTCAATATATATCTTTCAAAGGACGTTATCAAATTAAAATAATTTTAATCTCATTAAAATATTTCAATGAAAACAAAATATTTTAAACCAAAACATTTTCTATAGAAGTATTTTCAAATAGGACGCTTTTCAACAAACAAGTTTCATTCCTTCATTAACAAAGCTCTTCTAAATCATAATACTATTATAAAAGTACGTTCCAAAAGATGTTTTTAAAACAAACGAAATTTTCCTACACCAAAATGTTTTTTCAAAGGATGAATTCAACTTCCAATTACTAATTAAAACAATTTTTCACTAAAAATACTTTTAAATAAAATATTCTTACTATGTTCGCTTTTCCTTGTGAAAATATCTTCAAAAAATACTTTAGCCCCAATCAAATTCTTTGTTCTCATCAAAAATTACCTCTTTTTAAATCAGAGGTATACATTTTGTAAATTTTCCAAGTAAATATTTGTCAACCCCTTTTCTGAATGGCGACCCAACTGCTTAAGAAAAGCTGGCGACTTAACGACCTAACATAACAACGGGTTAACTACTCCAAAACCCCAAGCGACTTAACTGTTCACAACTCCAAGCGACTTACGACCTATAGCATCTGGCGAGCTAACATTGCAATGAGTTAACGACTCAACCTCCCAGCGGCTTTCAACGAGTTAAGCGATCTAAACAGATCAACGACATAGCGACTCAAATACGACAGTGGGTTGAATACTACAACGACTTAATGAGGTAGTGACCTAGCGGGTTATGAGCCCACAGCTGCACCTAAATAAGCCGCGTCTCCTTATGCCGTTTGTATATAGGTCGCTCCAACCTATATTAGGTCTCTGCTTCTCCCAAGTCTATCTTAAGTCGCTCCGCCTGATGCCCAGCGTATAGATCGCCTTCCAATCCCCATAGGTTGCTGCGACCTACCAGCCAACGCAAATGGCCAAATACACCCACTATAAGCCGTAACCCGTACCCATTAGGTCGCCCGCGACCTAACTCAACTCTTAAGCCGCCCACAGCCTACACCACACGACCTAACTCTGAAACTCTCCTATAAATACCCCGCCTACTCCACATTGGGGGAGGGGGATGATTTATCAAACACCAAGACTTTGCTGTTTTCACGACTTCTACAACACTTCAAATGCCAAAGACACTTCAAAGAACCTTGGGAAAAGATCAAGTTCATTCAACATGAATTCAGAGAGCTTTTCTGCATCAAAGTTCTAACTACTTGCCTTAATTGTGTTGTAATTGAAGAATTATTGTAAAATTTGTAATCAAATCAATAATAGAAGAGATTAAGTGGACGTAGGCTTGACTTTGAGCCGAACCACTATAAAAATTGCTGTCTCTTTACTATTTTCTGCTTGCTTTTAATTCCCGTACCAACGGGTGGTGCTTTCGCTATATCACAACTAACACTGGGGTGTTAGCGTACATTTTTAGCGTTAACATTTTTGGTGCTTTCATTGAGAGTTGAACTCAGGAGTGCTCTCATCATTGCTTCACAAAGATTTGTTAAAAGACTCTCCCTAAGAGCCAAAAGTCTATCCGAAATTATAGATCCTAGAAGAAAAAGTAGATCTACTAGATTTGGAGATGCTTATGACAACATCGCCACTTCTCCCACGCCAAATCAAGCGGCTCCTAGTGTTGGAATCACAAGGGCGGAATTGGATGCTGTTGTGTCTGGGTTGTATCAACAAATGGAAGCCCAGAACACTTTGATGTTGAATAGGTTGAATGATTTGCTTGGAGTGAACCAACAACCAGAAAATAATGAAGAAACCTTTGTTGAGGATGTTCATGATTCCCAAGGGAAAAGTATTCCTCAGAGGGCAGCTGGCACCGCCGAAGGGGCACCTCCCCAAGCTGAAGGTTCAAGGCCGCAGCCAACTCTTCGTGAAGGTTTGTCCAGGCAAACTTCCAAAAAAGTAGCCGACGTCTGTCCCGCGGGGCCTCTAAATGATGAGGAGTACCTCTCGGGAATGATTCGACAAATTATGAAGGAGAACATGCGAAGGGAGGAAGATGAAAGTGACTAGGGGTTTGCTCCAAGCAAGACTCCTTTTACTGAAAGAATTCTGAAGGCTGAATTTCCAAAGAAGTTTGTTCCCCCCATTATTCCAGCTTATCGGGGGACAAGCGATCCTAACCAGTTCTTATACAAGTATGACTAGCATATGACAGGTGCCAGAGCAACAGACGAGATCAAGTGCAGATACTTTCCTGTGTACATGGAGGGAGTGGCCCTGCTTTGGTTCACGAAGCAGCCAGTTCGATCTGTGGATCAGTTCTCCGACCTAACTCGGAAATTCAAAGATCAGTTCAGGTTACATGCTTCGAAGGCCAAGGACATAATGTCACTATCCAGCCTCGAACAAAGCCCCGGAGAGTCTATCAAATCTTTCTTAAACCGCTTTAATATAGCCTTGGCCGAAGTTGACAATGCAGAGCCTCGGATGATTCTGACTTACTTGATGCGAGCTATTGGCAAATCAAGTGAATTCGAAAAATGGCTAAAGATGAAAGAGCCAAATTCACTTGAGAAGTTCTACAAGAAGGCCGATGAATTTATGCGCTTAGAAAGCCTTCCTGTGCCAGCAAAAGTAGTCGTGACTGAAGTTGAGAATAACAATGTTTCTTCTAACAAAAAGGAATCTGTTGGCCAGAAGAGGGAGAATGACGATGGAAAAAAGCAGAAAGACATGAAGAAAACTCGCCATTTTAAACCTTCAGATTTTACTCCCTTAACTGATACTCCAGAAAATATCTTTTTCGCAACCAAGGATGCTGTTAAATACCCCAAACCACCTGAGATGAAGCCTGGGAAAAATGTTGTGCATAATGGGAGATTCTGTCGGTACCACAATCAACCAGGCCATGACACTAATGAATATCGCCATTTAAAGAATTTGATTGAAGAGTTGTTGAGATAGAATAAACTACAACAATATGTGAAGAGAAACAAAAGTGACCCAACCTCATCTACTTAGGGGCAACAAGTTCCTGCTCATCAATCCGGCTCAGGTAAGAGGACTACAGCGCAGGAATCTGATAGGCCTGTCATTAATGTTATCACAGGGGGTCCTCACCCAGCGGGCAGAAGTTGGGTGAGATAGAGAGATATGCTCACGCTTTGAGATATGCCCCGGCGGAAGAAAATGTTTTTGTCTTGGAAGATGCTGCACCTTTAAAACAGCAAAGAACTTTTAACGATGACATCATATTCCGGACTAGAGACTCTGTTGGTGTTGAGGCTCCCACCATGGATCCCTTGGTGATATCTGCAAGCATCGGACCAGCCATTGTAAGAAGGGTTCTTGTTGACTGCGGCGCCTCTTGCAATGTCCTCTTCAGAAAGACATTTGATCAGATGAAAATTTCCATGGCTGATGTCCAAGCTTCCTCACAGAAAATTGTTGGTTCACTGGAGAACCAAAACAGCCTATAGGGACTATTAACTTATTTGTAGAGCTTGGAGAAGGGGAAAAGAAGGTGATCCGAAAACAAACTTTTGTGATTGTTGATGAATTCTCCGCTTACAATGCCTTCTTGGGTCGACCGACTCTTGCCGCATTCAAGGCCATTCTCGCCCCATGGTGCCTGACTATGAAGTTCCCCACTGATAATGGTGTCGGAGTTGTGAAGGGGGACCAAAATGCCGGGCGAGAATGCTATCTCATAGAGTTACGGGAGGCAAAGAAGAGAGAAATGGGTAAGGGTGCGACAGCTCCGCTCCGCTCCGCATCAAAGAGCCCACCTTGTAGCAATTACGGGGTGGACCCTGCACTGGTGAGCATAGTGGTGCACGAAAAGAGATTGATCCCAGAAAAACCAGTGCAGGGGAGAGTAGAGTGGTGCCGGTGGAAGTGACGGTGTCAATACCTATTGACCTGAATGATCCAAACAAGGTGCTGAATGTGGGTTCACAATTCGGTGTGATGGTTCAGAATATGCTGATATCATTCTTGAAAGCAAACCTGGATGTATTCGCTTGGAGTCATGCCGACATGTGTGGAATATCTCCAGAAATCGCAGTGCATGCTTTGAATATCGATCCAAAATTCACACCCGTAAAGCAGAAAAGAAGAACGCTGGGTCCTGAAAGGTCGACACCATTAAAAGAAGAAGTAGATCGGCTCATGGAAAATGGCTTAATCAGAGAATCCACTTATCCAAATTGGGTCTCTAATCCGGTGTTGGTAAAAATAGCAAATGAAAAGTGGAGAGCATGCATCGACTTTTCAGACTTGAACAAAGCATGCCCCAAGGAATGTTTCCCGTTACCCAGGATTGATCAGGTGGTGGATGGAACAGCCGGGCATGAATTATTGTCTTTTATGAATGCTTACTCAGGATATAATCAAATCATGATGCATGAGCCAGATCAGGAGGACACGAGCTTCATCACTGATGTTGGTCTTTACTGCTATAAAGTCATACCCTTCGGACTAAAGAACGCGGGGGCAACTTATAAAAGACTTGTTAATGCCATGTTCAAACCCCAGATTGACAAGACTATGGAAGTATATGTTGATGATATGTTGGTGAAATCGAAGAAGGCAGTAGACCACATGGATCATTTGGCAGAAATGTTCGCGGTCCTCCGAAAGTACGGGATGATGCTAAATCCTATGAAATGTTCATTCGGGGTAGAGTCCGGAAAATTCTTCGGTTTCATTGTGAGTGCTAGGGGCATCGAAGCTAATCCTGCTCAGATTACTGCTTTAAGAGAAGTCAAAGCCCCTAGGACAAAGAAAGAATTGCAAAGCCTCAACGGGAAAGTCGCTGCTTAAATGCATTCCCTTCTTTGACGCTCTGAAGAAAGGAAAGAAAAACTTTGAATGGACTCCTGAATGTCAGAAAGCTTTTGATGAACTGATTCGTCACATGGAAACGCCTCCAATACTTTCTAAGCCTAGCAACGTTGAAGATCTTTTCATATATTTAGCGGTTTCATCTCTTGCTCTCAATGCAGCATTGGTACAAGAATATGTAAAAGTTCAGCGCCCAGTTTATTACATCAGCAAAAGATTCACTGGGGCAGAGATGAATTATTCAAAGCTGGAAAAGCTCTCCTATTGTCTGTTGATTGCATCCAGAAAGTTGATGCCATATTTCCAAGCTCATCCTATTAAAGTCCTCACTGATCAACCTCTAAAGCAAGTCCTATTTCGCCCTAAAACTTCGGGTCGTCTTCTGAAGTGGAATATTGAACTTAGCCAATACGATATCACCTACCATCCTTGAAGAGAAATCAATGGACAAGCTTTAGCGGATTTCATTACAGAATACACAGATAAAGGTGACAGTGAAAAAGAGGTGACTGATGACATCTCGATCCGATGGAAATTATAGGTTGATGTGCAAGAAATGACTATTGTTCCGGAGCTAGGGTTGTGCTTGAAACCCCCGAAGGGCGGTCATTGTGCTATGCATTGAGATTAGAATTTCCTTCGACAAATAATGAAGCTGAATACGACGCTCTTGTTGCTGGCTTGAAGATTGCTAAAGAACTAAACATCAAAGTATTGTAGATCTTCAATGATTCCCAGCTTATTGTATGCCAAGTCAAGAAAGAGTTTCAAACTAAAGGAGGAAATATACCTGTTTACTTGTCAAAGGCCTGGGAGCTTCTCGATGATTTTGATCATTATACAATAAGCCATATACCCCGGGAAGAGAACATGAAGGCAGATTCTCTCGCAAAATATTCAAGCTCTGGCGAAGCTCAATTATTGGGATTGGTCCCTGTGGAAGTCTTGTCAGCTCCAAGTACTGATGAGATGGATTGACTGGATTATGGCTGTATCTCAAGAGAAGGAGTCGTGGATGACCCCGATCAAGGAATATCTACTCAACGGCTCCCTGCCAGAAAACTCAAAAGAGCGCCAGAAGCTGTTAAGAAAAGCCCTGAGATATGTAATTCAAGACGGCCGGTTGTACAAACGAGGATTCTCGATGCCATTACTCCGATGTGTAACCAAGGAAGAGGCTAAGATAATTTTAACTGAGGTGCACGGAGGAGAGTGTGGTGATCATTCAGGTGGCCAAACTCTAGCAAAGAAAATTCTCCGCTATGGGTATTTTTGGCCAGATATTAATCGAGACGCTGCTAGCTACTCCCGAAAGTGTGACAGATGCCAGAGATTTGCAAAAATCCCAAGAGCACCTTCCACCGAGCTAACACAGATGGTCAATCCATGGCCATTCGCCATTTGGGGATAGATCTCATTGGGCCTTTGCCAATTGCCAAGTCCGAAATCAAATATGCTATTGTTGTTGTTGATTATTTCACTAAATGGGCTGAATCTGAACCATTGGCTACTATTACCTCTAAAAGATGATAAACTTTGTGACTAAAAATATCATTTGCAGGTATGGTGTGCCTCAGAAGATAATCACAGACAATGGTACCCAATTCGAAAGCGAAGAATTCCAGGACTTTTGCAGGCGATTCAAGATCCAAAAAAACTTCTCAACAGTGGCTCATCCGCAGGCAAACGGGCAAGTGGAAGCAGTGAACAAAATTATCAAATCAACCATCAAAAAACAGCTGGAAAAAACAAAAGGTGGTTGGGTCGATAAGCTGCCACTAGCACTTTGGGCATACAGAACTACCCACAAGACTGCGACTGGGCACACTCCATTCTCATTAGCATATGGATCAGAAGCAATGATTCCTGTAGAAATAGAGGTCCCCTCACACAGGAGAATTCATTTTAACCAAGCTGAAAATGAAAAGCTGCAACTTGAAGCACTTGACTTGCTTGATGAAAGAAGGAAAGAGGCTAAGCTCAGAGTTGCAGCCCATCAGCAAAGGACATCCAGGCACTTCAATTCTAAAGTTCGCCAACGCAGCTTTGAAATTGGGGATCTAGTCTTGAAAAGGGTCATGACAGAAACAGGAGTGTTTGGGCCAAACTGGGAAGGGCCATATGTCATAGGCAAAAAACTTCTTGATGGCACTTTCAAGCTCACAACTGTCGAAGGAGATCCAATTTCGAAAGCCTGGAACAGCAATCACTTGCATCCATATTTTACTTAGAAGCTATGCTTAAATTTGTAAAATGATTGTGGATGTATCATTCTTGTATTGTAAGCCATTGTAAAATCAGTGTGAATCAATAATAAAAACTATAAAGTGGATGTAGGTCCAGTTCTTGGCCAAACCACTATAAATCTTGTGTTCTCTACTACTATAAAGTGCCTGTCTCATTTCGATGTGCAAATATATTAAATATATTGCTAAAATGTCGATTTAATATTGCAGGCTATCAAAGCGAAGCTTACCTATTCAACACATCACAAGGCCAAGCGATTCCTACAAATCACTCAACAAACAAATGTCAAGCCACAGAAATTCCAGATTCAATTCCTACATAAGAAGTGCTTCTCACAAACAGTTGGTGATTCCATCGAAGGGCACCTTTCTAACGTGGAGGTTCCAGGCCCTTGCTAACTGATTGCGATCGTTTGTGCAAACGGACATATGGTTAAGTAGCTTGCGCCTGCCCCGTGGATTCACTTAACAATGAAATACACTTCTCTGAAAAAAAAAACAACTTCCAAAAGAAAGGAACATGTACTTGGAAATGATAACGAGGAATCGCTGAGGGGCAGATGGTGAAAAGACATGGGAAAGCAGACAAAAAACAGCCAAAATGGAATCTTGTCTCTCAACAAAAAGGTTGGTGGGACCACCGAAGGGGCACCTTCCCAAAGTGAAGGTTCCAGGCCCTCGCTAGTTAATTGTGATCGTTTATGCAAACAAACATCCAGTTAGGTAGCTTGCATCTGCTCCGTGGATCCACTTAACTGTGAGATGCAACCTTCCTGGCAAACGAAACAAAAAAGCCCTCTTCGGAGACACACTTCTACTCTCAAGGGAAGATCAATTACTCCATAATGAGAGCATTCTTCCCCAAAAAAGTTGAAGTGCCAAAAAAGCCCTCTTCGGAGGCACACTTCTACTCTCAAGGGAAGATCGATTTCTCCATAATGAGAACATTCTTCCCCAAAAAAGTTGAAGTGCCAAAGAAATCCCTCCAACGAGGCACGCAGAAAAATGAAATGTTTTTCTCAAACAAAAAGGTTGGCGGAACCACCGAAGGGGCACCTTCCCAAAATGAAGGCACTAGGCCCTTGCTAACAAATTATGATCGTCCGTACAAAGGAACATCCAATTAGGTAGCTTGCGTCCGCCCCATGGATCCATTTAACTGCGAGAAGTAACTTTCAGACAAACAGAAAGCCCTCTTCGGAGGCACACTTCTACTCTCAAGGGAAGATCAATTTCTCCATAATGAGAACATTCTTCCCCAAAAAAGTTGAAGTGCCAAAAAAAGCCCTCTTCGTAGGCACACTTCTACTCTCAAGGGAAGATCAATTTCTCCATAATGAGAACATTCTTCCCAAAAAAAGTTGAAGTACCAAAAAAAGCCCCCTTCGGAGGCACACTTCTACTCTCAAGGGAAGATCAATTTCTCCATAATGAGAACATTCTTCCCCAAAAAGTTGAAGTGCCAAAGAAAGCCCTCCAACGAGGCACGCCGAAAAATGAAATGATTTTCTCAAACAAAATGATTGGTGGAACCACCGAAGGGGCACCTTCCCAAAATGAAGGCACCAGTCCCTTGCTAACGAATTGTGATCGTCCGTACAAACGAACATTCAATTAGGTAGCTTGCGTCTTCCCTGTGGATCCATTTAACCGCGAGAAGTAACTTTCAGGCAAACAAAAAGCCCTTTTCGGAGGCACACTTCTACTCTCAAGGGAAGATCAATTTCTCCATAATGAGAACATTCTTCCCCAAAAGTTGAAGTGCCAAATAAAGCCCTCTAACGAGGCACGCCCAAAAATGAAATGTTATCTCTTGAAAAAGTCATTGGTGGAACCACCGAAGGGGAACCTATTAGGAAATCAATTCTATGGTTTCGATGATAACAACTATACAATGGAAATCGAATGTACATATATATTTACATTTGCAGGTAGATGACAAAGTAACATCACCAAAGAGACAAAAATTAGACTCAAAAGAAGTATCAAAAGATTTCAAGCCGATAGGAGTGGAAGAAGGATTGCTCATGCATAGATAAAGGCAACATGCATACTTTCAGGCATCTAGGTACACTAGCCAGACGTCTAATTGATTCCTCTGGTTCATAACTCAGAAAGAATCAGACGTCCGGTTACCAAAGTCAGACGTCTGAAAAAGCATCCAGATATAAAACAGATATGAAGACCAGACGTCTGGTTAATAAACACAAACGTCGGAAATGCTACCAGACGCAAAAAATATATGAAGGCCAGACGTCTGAGGATACTTTCCAGACGTCTGATTATAGACTCGGCTGTGTAATTTCAAAGACCAACTGTCACATCCTAAAAGACACGTTTACTCCTCTTCACTGCAACTCTTCATCACCAACAGGAGCTACTATACAACGATTGTTAATGGATGCAACTACATGAAGAATCTTTCTACCACTATAAAAAGCATCGGGAATTCAAGAGAAGAACCCACCTTACTCACATATGCTCTTAATTCCTATACTCTGACTTATACCTGTTCTCTAACAATCAACTACTTGTATTTAACACTTCTATATATTCAGAACTCATTATTCAGTATCCTCTAGATATATATATATATATATATATATATATATATATATATATTGGAAGCACTTGTACTCAATAGTCAACATTCGTGTTATAGAACACATTCTTGACAAAGAAACTCTGCTGTTGTAAACCTGTTCCTCCGGGTCAAGTGATGGTTTGTTGAAAGGAAATTCCGAAGAGGAGCTTCGGGACTGGACGTAGGACGGGAGGTCCGGACCATTATAAAATCCTGGTGTGATTATTTTAATTTACATTGCTGTTATTATCTATCAAGTTATATTATATAATTAGTTGTTCATACTTGCATATGTATCATATACGATCCACTCATATAGACTTTCAATTGGTATCAGAGCGAGGTTCTGATCAAATAACGGTAACACGTTTTTGGATCAATTTAATATGGCAAGTATTTTTCAAGAAGGACAATCCACTGCACGACCCCACTTTTTAATGGATCTAACTATGCATATTGGTCAACACGTATGAGAATTTTTATGGAAGTTAATGGTCTTGAAATTTGGTCAGCCACACAAGATAGATATGAAGCACCTGCTACTGCTATGAACACTTGGACCGATGCATAAAAGACCTTAGCATCAAATAATTCTAAAGCTATGAACGTCTTATTTTGTTCTTTAGACAAAAATGAATTTTCACGTGTCATGTTATGCACCACTGCATTTGATATTTGGCGTACCTTACAAATTACATATAAAGGTACAACAGAGGTCAAATAAACTAAGATTTCGATTTTTCAAAACCAATTTTCTTTATTTAAAATGAAGCAAAATGAAACTATTGTTGACATGTATTTTAGATTTCAAACTATCCAACATGATCTTATGGCATTAGGAGTTAAATTCACTGATTTTGATTTAATATCTCGAATACTCAACTCTTTGACATCAGATTGGAAAAGGAAGGTTTTAGCTATAGAAGAAGCTAATGATCTTTCCACTCTCAAAGTTGAAGAGTTGATAGAAAATTTAATGTCCTATGAAGCTAACTTGCAGGCACGAAAAGAACTTAATTCGGAGAAAAGTATATAGCACTTCCAGCAACAAAAAATGATGACTCTGATCTAGATGAAGAAGAAATAGTTTTTATTGCCAAGAATTATTGTAGATTCAAGAAATTTAGAAAGATGACCAAGTTTCAGAAAGAAGGGAAGTCCAACACAACAAACATATCTCAAATCAAGTGCTATGAATATGATCAATACAGACATATGAAGAAGTATTGCCCTAAACTCAATAATGACAAAAAGAATAACAAAATTCAAAAATTCAAGAAGAAGAAGGCTTTAAAAGTAACTTGGGATGATTCGGATTCTTCATCTTCTGAAAGTGATAGTGATAGTGACAGAGAACAAGCTAATGTACGTTTTATGGCACAAACTGAAGAGGTATGTCCTGAACTTGCTATGATGAACTATTAGAACTTAGCATGGAACTAGACGATAAATTTAGACAAATAAAAAAAATGAACAAAGAATAATAGTCAAAATAAATAGATTAGAACTTGAGGTAGGAATGTTAAAAGATGAAAAAATTATTTTAGAAGAAGAACTTGAAATATCTCAACAAAAAAAATAAAAAATAATATGATAGAAAGTGAGAATATTTCTATAGAAAAAGAAAATTTATTAAAAGAAAATATTGATTTCAAAAATAGTATTGAATTGTTGAAAATTGAAAATATAGAGTTGAGAGAAAAATTAGATAAAATTTCCAATAATGTGTCAAAATTTAATAAAGGTAAACAAGATTTGGAAAATCTTATCAAAACCTCAAAACCATTAGGTAATAGAAATGGAATAGGATTCAAAAATTCTTTTAAACAAAAAGAAAATAATGCTAAAAATAGTAGACATATAAAAGCTAAAAGTTTGTCTAAGAATAAATTGAATACCAATAATATGAAAATTTGGGTTCCTAAAACAAATAATAATTTGATTAGAAAAAAGCATATTAATAATTACTTAGAAAATGTAGTCTATAATAAAAATTATATTTATAAAGGTACCAAACCATCTTGGGTATGGCTACCTTCCTCTAACAAATAGGACCCTAATAAAATATATGGGTACCAATTAAAACATTTTCTATTTTGCAGGTAACCAAAATAAAAAATTAGGAGAAATGGATACTAGATAGGGGTTGCTCCAAGCATATGACCGGAAATTCAAAAATGTTATCAGATATAAGATACATCGATGGTGGAACAGTAACCTTTGGAGACAATTCAAAAGGATATGTCATAGGAATTGGAGAAGTCATCAACTCTGGTATATCTAACTCTCCTAATATTACAAATGTTTTATTAGTAGAAAATTTAAAACATAACTTGCTAAGCATTAGTCAATTATGTGATAAAGGTTTTCAAATAAATTTTGTAAAAGATAGATATAATATTTTAGATAGTAACAAACAACTCATTTTTAAAGGATTTAGAAACAAAAATATTTATGTATTAAACATGAATATAAATAAAAATTCAAACTTATGTTTAACTGTCAAACATGATGATCCATGGTTATGGCATAAACGATTTTGTCATATCAATTTTAAAAGTATTAATAAATTGGCAAAATATGAGTTAGTAAGAGGATTACCTAAAATAAATTACAAAATAGAAAATTTATGTGATGATTGTCAAATTGGAAAACTAAAGAAAAGCTCGTTTAAATCTAAAAATAATATTTCAACAAAACAATCATTAGAATTATTACATTTAGATTTATTTGGTCCAACACAAGTACGGTCTATAAATCACAACAAATATGTGTTCGTAATAGTCGATGATTTTCAAGATATACATGGACTTTATTTTTAAAACATAAAAGCGATACTTTTGGTATGTTTAAAATGTTTGCAAAAAAAAAAATTAAAACTCAAATGAATTTAAAAATTAAAAATATTAGAAGTGATCACGGAGGAGAATTTGAAAACGATCTTTTTACAAACTTTTGCAATAAGAAAGGTATAACTCATAATTTTTCTTTTCCTCGTACACCTCAACAAAATGGTGTCGTAGAAAGAAAAAATCATACATTACAAGAATGTGCACGAACATTACTAAATAGTAGTGGATTACCAAAACACTTTTGGGCTGAAGCTATTGCAACATCCTGTTATGTACTAAATCGAGTAACTATTCGTCCCATGCCTAAACAAACTTGTTTTGAAAATTTTTTTGGTAAAAAACCTAAAGTATCATACTTTAAAACTTTTGGTTCAAAATCTTTTATATTAAATACAAAAGATAATTTAGGAAAGTTTGATCCAAAAGCCGATGAAGGTGTCTTTGTTGGATATTTGGAATGTAGCAAAGCATATAGAATTTTTAATAAACGAAATAATACTATTGAAGAAAGCTTACATGTCTCATTCGACGAAAATCTTTTTAAACATCATAATGATGAAGAAGAAATTATTCCACTAACAAATTCAACAAACTCTATTACTAATGAAACAAATAGTCAAAATAAAACTTTGATATCATCTCCTAGAATTCTTAAGGATCATCCAATAGATAATATTATTGGAGATCTTAATTCAAGAGTAACTAGAAATCAACTCAATCATATAAGCCATATAGCATTTGTGTCAAACTTTGAACCAAAGAATTATAAACAAGCATCAAATGATAATTTTTGGATAATAGCTATGCGAGAAGAATTAAATCAATTTGAATGTAATAACGTATGAGAATTAGTACCAAGACCTAAAGAATAATCGATAATAGGAAGAAAATGGATATTTAAAAACAAAGTAGATGAGAATGAAAATATTGTTAGAAATAAAGCACGTTTGGTTGCTCAAGGCTATAATCTAGAAGAAGGCATAGATTACGATGAAACGTTTGCTCCAGTAGCAAGATTAGAAGTCATTCGTGCATTACTCGCCTTTGCAACTTATAATAATTTTAAACTATTTCAAATGGATGTCAAAAGTGCCTTTTTGAATGGTTTTATTAAGGAAAATGTATACGTCGAACAACCACCACTATTTGTTCACGAAAAATATCCTGATCATGTTTTTAAATTACATAAAGCACTATATGGATTAAAATAAGCACCTCGTGCATGGTACGAACGTCTTAAAAATCACTTAATAACATCTGGTTTTCATATAGGAAAAATAGATACAACTTTATTTATTAAAAGAGAAGATAACGATATTTTGGTTGTACAAATCTATGTTGATGATATCATCTTTGGTTCAACCAACGAAAAACTATGTAATCAATTTTCTAATATTACGAAAAATGAATTTGAAATGTCACACATGGGAGAATTAAATTTCTTCTTAGGTTTACAAATAAAACAACTTGAAAATGGAATCTTCATTCATCAAGAAAAATATTGTAACGATTTATTACGATGATTTGAAATGGATAAAACATCAAGCAAACCAACACCAATGAGTAACACTATTCACTTAGAAAAAGATGAAAACGGAAAAGATTTTTATGAAAAATTATATCATAGCATGATTGGTTCTCTACTTTATTTAACTGCTAGTTGACCGGATATTAGCTCAATTTCAAGCAAAACCAAAAGAATCTCATCTAAGAGCGGTTAAGCGAATTTTACGTTATCTATCTAGCACTAAAGATTATGGTTTGTTCTACCCTAAAGGATCATCGTTTGAACTTGTTTCATATAGCGATGCGGATTTCGGTGGATGTAGAACAGACCGTAAGAGTACTAGTGGAACTTGTCATTTTATTGGACAATCTTTAGTTTCATGGTTTAGTAAAAAACAAAATTGTGTTTCTCTATCTACTTGTGAAGCCAGATACATCTCCGCCGCTCTAGCATGTGCGCAAGTAATATACATGCAACAAACATTAATGGATTTCAGTAAGATCATCACCAAATCTCCAATTTATTGTGATAATACAAGTGCAATTAATTTATCAAAAAACCCTGTTAATCACTCACGAACCAAGCATATAGATATACGACATCATTTTCTACGAGACAATGTTGAAAAAGGAACCATTTCATTAGAATTTGTAAATACCGAAAATCAAGTAGCCGATATCTTTACAAAACCATTAAATGAACAAACTTTCTCTAAACACCGACGAAGTTTAGGTATTTGCTCACTAAATGACCTTCTTCCTTAATAATATATATATATATATATAATAATTTTTTTTAAAGGCTAAAATTAGTCGCCAAAGTAATCACCACAATTTATATCGTTGATTTCTGCACCCTTAAACTTTTAGAAAATTAGTTTGCCTATATTTAATATTTTTAGCATATAACTATAGCCAAACACAAAAACTACATTCGAACAATTGAATTTTTTAATAATAAAAAGGAAGAATCAAAATATAACAATGTCGTCAGAAGATTCCTATATATCTATCTCCGTCTCAACACTAACAACGGATAGCTCGGTTGACACCCCACAACGACTTCCGACACCTACACCAAAGCAAGAGCCAACATATAGGTGGTCTTCGTATCGTACGGGTTTTACTCCGGATAATAAGAAAACTAAAAGTTCTCTATTTATTTCCCCTAACACAAAGGAGAAAATTGATGAAATCCATCATTACCAAAAACAACAGATGGATCTTCAACGAGAGCTTTATTTCGAAAAAAAAGTTACAGCACGAAGGTTAAGCTTTCTCGAGCAAGTGGTGATGAAGTTTTGTTCGTCCCGAAAGAACGATGTTCATGAACCGCTACCAAAACCTTGTAATTCATTGGATCCGTCTTCTTCGTATCGTACTTCTTTAGATCCCTCACCAAGACGATTTTCTAGCTCTCCACGGACTCATGAACGTGGAAATATATGGTCCCCACTTAGACCATGGAAGGATAATGAGTCAGAAAATCCAAAAACTCCATCTCCATCTAAATAAATAAATTGTATTAAGTATTGAATGTACCTAAATTTATTATTATATTTTTACAACAATATAGTTATTTGTTATCTACATTCGATATATAAGTGAAATCATCACACTTTAAGTCATTTTTAGCCCATCTGCAATTTTCAGACATCTACCAACAACTTCCAGACGTCTGACACAAGGATATACTATTCAAAATTTAGGAGTGTGCATATATCAGACGTCTGATATACCCCCCAGACGTATGAAATGTTATTCTATCTCCTCCAAATAAAATTCAGAACAATCCAGATGTATAAAATAAGATCCAGACGTCTGCCTTAGTTTTCTATTTCGAAATTAAACAAAAACAGACGTCTGTTTTCAATTATAGACGTCTGAAAAATCTCACTGTATGTACAAATTTTATAACTATGCTCAAAACCAGACGTTGGGGTCACAAAGCAGACGTCTGATTTTATCCTTTGGACAAAAATTAGGGCAAACCAGACGTCTGATTTCTAATCCAAACGTCTGATTCCCAATCGACCATTTAAATTCGATCAGATAACGTCATTTTTTTTCTTTTATCCCAAAATTATTGCTTCCTACGATTTTTACAAAGAAAATTTTCGCTCCAAATCACTATCCTACTGCAAATATAATCAAGATGCCACCTCGTACTAAGAATTCTAAAGTGTCCAAAAGAAAGCAAGATCAACCGACTACGTCTTCCAATCCCCAGGTTTGCTCCGACGACCAAATCGAACGATGGATGAATAGAGCTCCGCATTCTATAAAAAGGTACGAAGATATCCAAAAAAAGTAACTTCACATAGGACCATTCTATAATCTCTTAAAATTTCCTATGTACGAATTGGATGAGTTATGTGAAGAGGCTGGATTAGAAACCCTAATTACCTTTACATCAAATGATATCCAAATAGACCAATTAGCTATTTTTCTATTTTATGCAAATCTAGATAGTACCTCAGTATGGAACACCGAGGACGAGGACAATTGGCTTTGGTCTAGTGTATACGGGAATATGATTCGATTGACTCCTGGTTTGATAGGACGAACCCTAGGTTGCTCCGACACCGGGGAAGACTTACACAACATACCAGATATGAGATTCAAGCCTGGAAATACTATTACTCATCAAATCTGGGAAGATGAAATGCCGAAGTTTGTTTCAAAATATTTACGTCCGAAAGCTCGACTCCTAACACGGATGATAATTAATACAATTGTTCCAAGAATGGGTTGTCACGAGCAAATTACTGAATTGGAGCATAAAGCATTATATGCTCTATTTAGTAGGACAAGAGTAAATTGGGCGAAATTTATCTTCGACGAGCTCAAACACTTTTGGACTCGATCAAGGCCATCGATCATCTATCCTACCTATATTATGAGACTTCTTCGTGCACATAATATTCCCTCCTATCTCTCGACGTTCGAAGAAATTTCGCCCAAATACGCTTCAACAAAATTCTTTTCTTTAATGCACTTACCTGAAATTCCTCCGGATTCATGTCCTTCGAAGATTGGACGCATCATCGAGAATCTAGAAGAGTTGAAAATTCTCCTCAATGACCCATTGTTCCATCTCAACAAGAAGAGCAACAACGAGAAGCTACTCCTCCTCGTCCTCCTCAACCTTTTGATTATCCGGGACAAGAAGAAATTATAGAGACTCGACTAGAAACAAATCCAAATGAAAGTATTCGAGATCTCACTCTCCGGAACCAACATACACTATCCCTAAATCAAAAATATTTAGCTAAGCGAATTGAGAACTTTGAAACCTCGTTTGCTACACGACTAGCCACAGTTGAAGATTCTCTTTCAACTGTTTTATCGGTCCTTAAAGAAGTGTTACATGGGTTCATGGTCCAACTCCACCTTCTGAGGATTGGCCTACTCCTGTGCCTTCTCCTCCTGCAAAACATTCTAAATTATTTGACAACGAACCTCCAAAGGAAGCTTTGACATCTCCTTCTACAAAAGAAGAACCAAAGTAGGGTGATACAAATCAAGCTTCACCAAAGGAGAATGATCCAAATCAAGCTTCTCCAAAGGAATTCTAAGAATTTAGGAATTATAGTGTTTATATTTTGTACAAATCTATGTCTGTAACTTCTTCATGTTATTAATGAAAATTTTCTTTTTTGACGATTGGCTTAAATATTATAAATTCTTTTTGATAATGTCAAAAGGGGGGAAATATAGATAGAATCATAAAACATTAAAAATAAGCACATATTCAGGGGGAGATTTATAATTTATATATAAGTACATTGAATAGTTGTCATCATCAAAAAGGGGGAGATTGTTAGGAAATCAATTATATGGTTTCGATGATAACAACTATACAATGGAAATCGAATGTACACATATATTTACATTTACAGGTAGATGACAAAGTAACATCACCAAAGAGACAAAAATAAGACTCAAAATAAGTATCAAAAGATTTCAAGCCGATAGGGGTGGAAGAAGGATTGCTCATGCATAGATAAAAGCAACATGCACACTTTCAGACATCTGGGTACACTAGCCAGACGTCTGATTGATACATCTGGTTCATAACACAGAAAGAATCAGACGTCTGGTTACCAAAGTCAGACGTCTGAAAAAGCATCCAGATATAAAACAGATATGAAGACTAGACGTCTGGTTAATAAACACATACGTCTAAAATGCTACCAGTCGCAAAAAATATGTGAAGGCCAGACGTCTAAGGATACTTTCCAGACGTCTGATTATAAACTCGGTTTTGTAATTTCAAAGACCATCTGTCACATCCGAAAAGACACGTTCGCTCCTCTTCACTGCAACTCTTCATCACCAACAGGAGCAACTATATAATGATTGTTAATGGATGCAACTACACGAAGAATCCTTCTACCACTATAAAAAGCATCGGGAATTCAAGAGAAGAACCTACCTTACTCACTTATGCTCTTAATTCCTATACTCTGACTTATACCTGTTCTCTAACAATCAACTACTTGTATTTAACACTTTCATATATTCAGAACTCATTATTCAATATCCTCTAGATAGATATGTATATATTGGAAGCACTTGTACTCAATAGTCAACATTCGTGTTATAGAACACATTCTTGACAAAGAAACTCTGCTATTGTAAACCTGTTCCTCTGGGTCAAGTGAGGGTTAGTTGAAAGGAAATTCTGAAGAGGAGCTTCGGGACAGGACGTAGGACGGGAGGTCCGAACCAGTATAAAATCCTGGTGTGATTATTTTAATTTACGTTGCTATTATTATCTATCAAGTTATATTATATTCATACTTGCATATATATCATATACGATCCACTCATATAGACTTTCAGCACATTCTCAAAAAGAAGGTTCTAGGCCCCAGCTAACTGCTCACGATCGTTTGTGCAAACAAATATTCGATAAAGCAGCTGACGCCAGTCCCATGGGCCCACTTAGCGATGAGATATAACTTTCTGGCAAACAAATAAAAGCCTTCTTCGGAGGCCCGCTTTACCGCGTAGGGGAATCCACTTCTCAAGAATAAAAGTGACCATCTCCGAAAGTTGAGGTTTAAAAACTTTTTCTAAAAAAAGAAAATTTCTTCAATACAAGGCACACTCTACTAGAGCAGAATAATATTTCCTCAAAATGGAAGAATTATTCTCCAGAGTAAGCGTACAAGTCTTCTCAAAATGGAGAAGATTGCAATAAGCCGTGATATGGGAGCAATATAATATAGCTACATTAATAAAAGCAACGCTCAAGCAACATACCACGAGCTCACTGTAATATCATACAAAGAAAATAAAGAAACTTGTGTGAAAATAAGGAATAAATACATTTACAAATACAAAAAAAAGATTGTACAAGTAAAAAGAGTCATTCTATTCCATACTATAAAAGAATTGTATACATGTGCAGGTTTCAAAAAGCGGGGGCCGGTACCCGCACAATCTTCGGTCAATACAAGTCTTTAGATAGAAGAAAAAAGCAGAAAAGCAGAACAAGAAGGATAAAACCAGACCCATTACTTCTTCTTCCCGCCGCCTTTGGAGCCCTCGCCTGGCCTAATGGTTAACTTCTTGAGTCGGCCTGAACGAGTCGGGGAAAAAGGAGAAAGAGGTGCAAATGGGTCTTCTTCCGGTTTCTCATCGCTAGTAGAAGTGCCCTTCTTTTTCTTCGAAATTCCACGCTTTCCCCTCTTCTTTGAAGAAGATTCGCTGCCCGGAGTGATAAGATCAATCAGCTTTGTATCATCGGCAATAAATTTCTCCAGGGTCCTCTCACCCTCCTCAAGTTCTTCAGCTTTCTGCTCTTGTGAAGAGGCCGAGTCATCTAAGCCTTGAAGAGCTCCTATTTGTTCTTGTTGCGACCCCGGTTGAGAAGCAGAAGAAGGAGTAACTTGAAGTGGTGAAGGGGCAACAACTGGAGGAGGCGAAGCCTGTACAACACTTGTTGTTTTCACTACAGAAGAAGAAAAGTTAAACATCAGTACTTCTCGCAAAGAGAGGAGATAGTGGGACATCGAGGCTTAAGTAATAAGCAAGAAGTTCATCGAGCTCATGTGAAGCAAACGAGTAGTCCACTTGAGCTGGATCAGTGTTGAAGTTACCTGGAGAGATTGGCTTTATCACGTCAATTTCAAGATCTTGGGCTTCGGTGTCTTCTTGGGCCTCGTCTTCGGCATGAGCAGTTGCAGTTTCGGTTTCGGCTTTGGCAGGAGGCGGAGGGTGGGAACTGGAGCCAATAATATCGATGTCAACCGAAGCCGAAGGACGAGTTGGGTCGGCCAAAGGTGCCTTCCCTAGATGCTCTCCTTCCGCCGCTTTGGCTCGTTTCTTGGCAAGTTGTTCTTTCCCTCTGGCAAGGGCGGCGCGACCCTTATCATCCAAATAATAAGCCTCAAGATCCTCCTCAGCGTAGCCAGTGTCTCTAAGCATTTCAACTGCTGCCTCCCACCTTCAGCCAGGGTAACCTCATACTTTGGGCCTAAAAATGAAAGACTGTCATGCCCCAAGACGCTGTGAACATAAAACTCGAATAGAGTGGAGCTGATGTTGGCCTTAGTCGCCTCATGTGATTGTTCAGCTGCTGTTTTTCCAGCGATGGCCTCGTCACGCTCCTTTTCAGCCTTAGAAAGCTGGGCCTTTAACATTGTAATCTCCAAATCTTGGGAGTTAGTCTTTTCCCGCAGTTGAGCAGCATCATTGCGGTAGATTTCCACGATTTTCTGCTCCGCCTCAAGTTTAGCCTCAGCATCTCGTTGAGTAGCATGGGCGTCTCTTATTTTCTTTTGAAGAACCTCTTCCTTTTGAGTATAAGAAGTAGAAGAGGTGGCAAGATCATCTTTAAGCTTCTTGATTTCAGCCTCAAGTTTCTCGTTATAGGCGGTGATACTCTTCATCTCCGTATCATGCTGATCAAGAACTTTTTGCCACTCAGACTTATCGCTTTCCATGGTCAGCATAGCCTCGGGATTTAAACGATTTACTCTTTGAAGCTCCTCAACTAGTTTTTGCCAATCGGACATTCTTTCAATATCAAGCTTGACAGGGTCGAGATTTCTCAACATGGCCTGTTTATCAATTGGACCCAAGTCCAGATCAAAATGTACTCCTTTCAAACACCAATGCGGAAATCGACTTTGGAGTGCAGACGGAGGCTTCTCAACTTGATAAGGAGGCCTATTAATGATTGCTTGAATTTCAGCTCTTTTAAGGGCAGGAGAGCTAGAAGTGATGTCTAGAGAGATAGAAGCAGCGGGCACTTTAGAAATTTCAGATGTAGACTTTTCGCTAAGCTTGGCTCGTTTGCTTGAATCTTCAGATACATGACTCTTCCCCTAATCATCATGAGACTTTCTCTTATGGGAGTCATCATCCCTCTGGTAAGAGTCATGTCGGTCGTCTCTTCTTCCATAACGCCCCTCATAAGCCTGCCTTTCGCGAGCATTCCTAGCTGCTCTTTCCTCATCAGTCTCCCTAGGGACAAGAAGATAGCGCCTGGGGTCATAAGAATCACGCCTCGCATAGCGTTGAAAGTCATCGTAATATGAGCTGCTGCGTCCCATAGGAGAACCTGAAAGTGAAGAAGAGACAAAATTTAGTAATCTTCGAAATAAAGAAGCTAAGTGCGCATAATTGTCAAAAATTATAAGTGTGTGTGTGGCGTGCGAACTACGCGCATCAAGCTACAAACCACTCTTCGGCTTAGGAGTGATGTCGGCTTTTGCAGCAGGAGTCAACTCTTGGGTTGATGGAATTGATCGCAAAATGGATGTCGCTTCGATTGCTGGAGAAACAAGCTTAAAAGTGGTGGTCTCATCTTTAAAGAGCTCGTGGGAAGTCACCATAAGATCGCTCAGTCCTCCAAAGATATCATCACCATCGTGCCCAACATAATGGGTCATATCAGCAGTGCCCTCTTCGGCACGCTTTACACTCTTCGTAACAGAACTTTCTTTCTCAGCTCCCTCATCAGCTTCTCTAGTAGCCTTCCCAGAATGTTGAGGAAATTCCTCTTCTTCAATAACTGGGGGAAGTTTAGATTTGTCAGATAATCCCACACCGTCAACGGAATTGGAACATTTCACTAATGAAGCCTCTACAATAGGTTCCTTCAGTGCGAATTCCTTTGCGGAAGCTGGGGCATCTGACGCTTCTTCTTGAGAACTGGGGGCATCACGGGACTGAATGGATCGAGCAGAGTGCTAGAGTCCGAATTGGTGCAAAAATTCATCCTTCAGTAGAAACTTAATACTTCTCTCATCGATAGCTACGGCACTCAATCTTTCGAAAGTCGATTTGTGACTAGAATCTTTAGAAGGAGAAGGAAGTGCTGCAAAAGTAAAGAATGAAGTTAGCACTTGACGACTCGAATTTTGGAAGGCTTAGAAATGAAGTGAACGGAGATAGGTAGTCTTACGTCCTACTCTCTAGATACCGTAAAATCCCGCGGGGCAACGGACGAAGAAGAACTGGTTTAAAAACCCGTGAGCGCTCTCGGGCAGATCCGTAATCAACTTGTGGTTTCTTGCACTCCTCGGATGATTCTACACAAGGAACTGGATATTCAAATATGAAGGTGCACGTTTCCTAAAAGCGTGTGAAGTGTTGTGCAAAGCTACTGAAATAACAAGTGAATAAAGCAAAACTTGAAATAATACTGGTTGGCGCACGTCAATTCAGGAAGATTCAAGGCTTGTTATTGAATCAAAATTAAGTGTAGTATCAATGCAGATAATATTCAGCAATAAGCAGTTATAACTGTATGAATTTTGCGTTGATGCTTCATTTAAGTCAGTTGATTCATAGCATTTCATTTTTAATTAGATTCATATAATTTTACTTAAGTAAAATATTATCTCTTTGACCTAATCCATCACTCAATGTGGGCAGTCGATGATGAGTATATTCATCCTAGTTTTCTGCATTATAATAACAGGTTATTAACAATCAAATGTTGGTGCAATCTGTTTAGAGGCAGTTGAAAGTTCAAGCAAGCAGTTCAAGTTAAAGGACTAGTCACATTTTACGAATTAAGCAGTGCGATACTTTATCTTGTTCAACTTATGCTGTTCATATTGTCCAAAGCCATGGAATGATAAGGCATGTTCAAGGTAGAAGGTCACGGGTTAAGGCTATAATGCTGTAAGTCACGACGAGGCAAATGTGCTTAAGTTTTAGTTCGTCCAAGTACAAGAGCGACCTAAAGGTTATGCCATAAAAAGTTAACTCGCCCAAATTATGGTGCGACCCAAAGATGGGTTGTTAAGGGAGTTATCTCGTCTGAAGAAGTATACTATATATCCTAAGTCGCTTGAGTTCTTAAGTTATTCCATTGAGCTCTAACGACCTAAGTTAAGTCGCAGGATGACTATGTCGCTCAAAAAGTTATTCATGTGCCCTGTTCCAAAGACTTAGCTTAAGTCGCAAGCTCTCTAAGCCGTTCAGACTCCCTTAGGTCGCCATAGTTCATAAGTCGCTCAAGTTCCTTAAGTTTCCAGGCTCATATGTCGCTCAGGCTCCCTAAGTCATCAAGACTCTTAGGTCGTTCAACTCTGTACGTCGCTCTACATGATTAATTCGCCTCATGCCCTAGGTCGCCCTAAGGGTATCCCAGAAATACCGAGCTCTCTTCTCCTAAAAACCTAAGTCCTTCTCTCCACTCACACATTGCCACGTGTTCATCCCCTTTACTTCACCAGAAACGCCACAACATAATCCGAAATCCGTTAACCCAAAACCTCCTCGTTTCCTCCAAACTTCCAAAACCCATGATCAACTCAAAAAACTCCACATTCACCCAATAACTTCATGGAACCCTAAGTCTATTCATTTTTCGAGAATAACGCAATTACCAACATTCGACGATGATCGAAAGGTGAGTCGGGGTATAATCTTTCAACATGGTAACAAAAATTACGTGAAATTGGTTATGTGAGAATCAATGGTGAACACGATGGTCAGATGATCGGATTTACCTAGATTTGCTGTTGAAAATGATAATCGAAGATACGAGGAAGGGAATTTCGCTTCGCTCTTGAGCTTGAATACAACAATGGAGGCAAGATGATAAATAGTAAAGTGAAGAGGGTGAAACAGCTTAGCGGCTTATATAGAAGAAAAAGGGGAAGATGAATAGGCGTGCGAGTTAGCAAGATCTTTGAGTCGCCCATGACTTAGCAAGGTTAAATCGAAGCACACGACCTATAACCTAGGCATGTACTTCGAGGGGCAAGTGTTAATCCCTTTTTTGAACGGCGACCCAATTGCTTAAGAAAAGCTGGCGACTTAATGACCTAACATAACAACGGGTTAACTACCCCAAAACCCCAAGCGACTTAACTGTTCACAGCTCCAAGCGACTTATGACCTATAGCATCTGGCGAGCTAACATTGCAATGAGTTAATGACTCAACCTCCCGCGGCTTTCAACAAGTTCAGCGACCTAAATAGATCAGCGGCATAGCGACTCAAATACGACAGTGGGTTGAATACTACAGCGACTCAATGAGGTAGCGACCTAGCGGGTTATGAGCCCACAACTGCACCTAAATAAGCCGCGTCTCCTTATGCCGTTTTTATATATGTCGCTCCAACCTATATTAGGTCGCTACTTCTCCCAAGTCTACCTTAAGTCGCTCCGCCTGATGCCCCAGCGTATAGATCGCCTTCCATTCCCCATAGGTCGCTGCGACCTACCAGCCAACGCAAATGGCCAAATACACCCACTATAAGCTATAACCCGTACCCATTAGGTCGCCCGCGACCTAACTCAACTCCTAAGCCGCCCACAACCTACACCACACGACCTAACTCCGAAACTCCCCTATAAATACCCTACCTACTCCACATTGGGGGAGGGGGATGATTTCTCGAACACCAAGACTTTGCTGTTTTCACAACTTTTACAACACTTCAAATGCCAAAGACACTTCAAAGAACCTTGGGAAAAGATCAAGTTCATTCAACATGAATTCAGAGAACTTTTCTACATCAAAGTTCTAACTACTTGCCTTAATTGTGTTGTAATTAAAGAATTATTGTAAAATTTGTAATCAAGTCAATAATAGAAGAGATTAAGTGGACGTAGGCTTGACTTATAGCCGAACCACTATAAAAATTGTTGTCTCTTTACTATTTTCTTCTATTTTCTGCTTGCTTTTAATTCCCGTACCAACGGGTGGTGCTTTCGCTATATCACAACTCACACTGGGGTGTTAACGTACATTTTTAGCGTTAACATTTTTTTTCACTTTTAAAATATGATTCCATTTTATTAATGTCGGGTTTCAATTATAATTCAACATCAGGTGTATGTCACTTTATTTATAACAACAATTAACTAATCTTATAAATGTTCATCATAACCTACTCTAACTTTATTTATCTTCTATTAGTCATTTTTAGGAGAGGTAATGGTGGTTAATAAACAATACATACACACCAAGCATACCATTGTCAATCAAATAGTTCTCTCATTCTATACCTTAACCCAACCTAAGGTATAAATCATTATAACATAATGGTCAAATCTACCCAAGGCTCATGGAATCACCAAACCCGTATTCTAATATCAAATGTGATGACCCGTTATTATTTAAATCCAAAATCAATTGTAAACGATGTATAAACACGCTTACAACTAATTTTAGATATTAAAAATAGTGTGGATTACAGATAGACAAAAGTAAAAAATATCTAAAATAATGAATAGAAAGAGGAAAACCTCATAGCGGAATCAAACATTAATACATAGCTTGTAACGACCTGAAATTTTTAACTTTACGAATGAGAGTATTTAATTTATTTAAATATTCAGGTTTGATTCGAATTTAATAAATAATAAGGAAATCAATTTTTAATAAAGCGACTCGATTTTTAATAACGTAATTTTATTTTAATTTATTTGAATTTTCCATAATTTTTAATTTGAAAAATATTTAAATTATCGTTTGACATATTTTACAGCAAACGTTGCTATTTTTGAAATTTTATAAAATATGATAACCAGTGTATATAATTTTTGTTTAGAGATCATGTCATATTTTTGTACGCAATCATATATTTTTATTTGTATGTAATTTATACGCGAACAGAATCCTGTGTAGCGAGATGCCGGAAATTTCTAAATAAACATATCACTATACTTAGAATAATCAACATCTTAACCTTTTCTTTTCCCTCACTCTTTTTATTTTCGTCTCTCTGTAAAACAAAAGAAATAAAACCTACCATCTTTAAAATTTAAAATAAAATAATTCAGTCAACAAAAAAATATGAAGTAAGATTCTTTGGGTTTGTAGTGACTACATCTTCGAATCCCTGTAATTTGTTGGTGTGCGGTAGATGTTTGGGCAATCAACAGTTTTGAGGAGGGGCTAAGGTTTGGAAATTAGTGAGTTTTAGGCAACCAAAGGCTTCGTGGATGGCGATAACGTGTTTCTCTCAAATTGAAGCTTAGGCGCCGTGATTTTTGTGGAGCTCGATTGTGGAATAGGAGGCGCGTCATTTCAGGATAGAGGGAGGAATGGGTAGCAGCCCGCGATTCAGGTAAGGGGACGGAGGTTGGCATTTGAACATGGATATGGGGTCTGGATGAAGAGAAGTTCATCGGAGGAATCGTTAGGAGATTTCATTCAGTGATGGGAGAGGAATGGAATGCGTGCACAGCCACGAACTGTGCATTTCCATGTGTGTACAAAAAGGTTGGATTTGGGCGGGAGAAGAAGGTTTAGATGGTAATTAATTGTAAATAAAAGTAATCAGTTAATTAATTGTATTTTACTTCTCATAATCTTTTAAATTGTATCTCTCTCATACGACATCCAATCGAGATGATTTCTTTTGCATTGCGCTCGTTGGAGCGATATCCATGCTCTACTGGTTTTGTCGAGTTTGAAGAAAATGGAATTTTGATCTAAAATCGAACGTCCAAAATGTGCAATCGTCTGTTGGAATTTTGATGAGTTATCCAATAGATGAATGAACACTATAATAATTTATAATAGGTATAAATTATTGTTTAGAGTTAGGATGATTTATTGGTTTGGTTTGGCTGAATTTCCGCTTTTAAAAGCTCATGACATTTAAAATGAAATATAGAGAATTTATAGAGAAATCCAGATTCCTAGCTGTTGTGATATTAAATTTCAGTTATGTACCTATTGATTTTAATTCCATTTATATATCTGTTGGCTAAATTAGTTAATGTTAAAAGTTTGGCGGTTGGCCATATTAGACATGACATTTATATATGTTGAAAATTGAACCTTTTTAGTGATAAAGGTAGTAATAACATTGGTTAAGTGCTTTGGTAGCTGTTGGCCTCGTTATAGTATTCTAAACATTATTAATTGATATTTTGATTTGAAAATGGTTTTGATTCGAACAAATGATTTTAAATCTACTTCTCAGAATTTCTTCGATATTTTATTTAAAATGGGTTTTGAACTCCTCTATTTTACTTCAAACTTTTTATTATTCTTTTCTGATATATGTATATATGTAAATGTTCAAAAGTATTTCAAAAAGTATTGATTTTTATAGAAAAGTTATTATAATAATGAATGTTTATTCTAAAAAAATAAAGGGAATTTATCTGTTTTGTAATAAAACGATTCTGTTTTTAAAACAAGACAGAAATATTTTTGAATAACAATTTGTGAAAAGTTTTATTTAAATCTGGTATCAAAGGATGGATTTATAAATATTATTTTATAAATAGATAATAGATTTATAAATGGTATTTTATAAATAAAAGAATAGATTTGTAAATGATATTTTATAAAGGGGAAATTAATATCATTGTTATAAACTGGAATAATAAATTTCGTTTGTGTATTTATAGGGGTATTTGGAATAATTATTTTTTAAGGAATGTATTTGGCTCTATCTTGAAACTGAATTAAGCCTCCTGCTCCAAACTCCTCCAAAATGCATCCATGGCAAACCTGGACTACTTGGCTACTCATACAAATTTGAGTACCCAAGAGTTTTTAGGAAAGAAAATAAAACACCGGGTCAGACATGGGTCTATTGTGAGTAAACTCAAAACACATGGAATTTTATTCATTTGAACTTGTAAACTCCTTTAAAATCAAAGGTATCTTGTAAGACCACAGCGCATATAAGCACAAATGAGTTTTTACCATAGGATAACCAAAATATTTTCTATAGAAAATCTAATGTTATTATAATGGGGTCTAAGATGCAAATACCTATTAATCATAGACGAAATTGTTGCATTAACAAAATTCCTACATAATAGATTTGCAACTAAGTCTGATGGCACTTATTGGAATATGGATTCCATACAATGACTGGGTAATCGACTACCTTTCGAATAGTACACCTCTAGATAAAATGCACATGGGTTTGACAAGAACATCTTGGACCCGGTTACACAAGACCGACCTACCACTTACTGAATAGTACCGAATATGATCATCCCGCGGTTATGACCAATAACTGCACCATTCTCGAAGCATACAAAAGTAGATAGTAATCTTAAGATTAGGGATAACCACACCCTAATGGGAGCGACCCACGTAGCCCAACTACCTCTACCATGTTTTAGCCATTCTAGGTTGATGAGGCTTTGGACTACGTTTTAACTATAGATAGGGCACACACTTAGAATGCCGACACTGCCCTCCAAGCAGCAATGCAGCGCCAACATTCATCCATACAAGTTTGTTCTGGGATTAAACGAAGCCGAAGGCACTACTTCTACTACATCCCTTTTGGAATCACCCTAAGGATTAGTAGTAGGTAGCCCTTGCACTTCAAAAAACCCCATCTTCGATTCCATACTCCTCAAGATGTCTTCCTTTTGAAATGCTTGAGTTGGATCGAAGTGGTTTTTAGATAATTTATACTTATCTGATCCCGATCTCTATGAAACAACATTCGATAGTTTTTGATAAACTCAACACTGGTTCTTTAGGAAATAAATAGACAATAAATAGAAGCGGGGATCACTCCCTAGCCATTTAAGTGATGGATCTCCGTATCATTTGTCCTAGGAGAACAAAATGAAATTTATACTCATGGTATAACACCATCGAAGATGATTGTTCCGTATAACTCACGTGTTTCTCCTAGATATTTCTAGAGTTATATTTTTGGCCAAGGTTTCGATAGTCGGTTTTTTAACTATCAAATAACGAACATTCAATCATGGATTTAATTCCAAATATGGGATCCACTAAGCCTCTATTAGTTAATCTTTATTGATTAAATTTCTGTTAAAGAAAGTATTTTATTCAAAATCCCTTTACAAAAGATATTATTTTACAAATCACTTATACTTCTTAAATACTTGGAAAACATTTATATACTTATCTCAACAGAATAAGTATATTACCAAACATTATGCTTTTTAATACTTAGAAAACATATCCATATACTTATCTCATTAATATAAGTATATTAAATTTTTTTTAAAGAAGATTTCCTTTTTTCAAATTCCATATTAAATGGGCCAAACAAATTCCATTAAAATCGATTGCTTACTTCAAAACCAAACCACTAATCGTGCATAAAAATTCCTTATTAAAAACCCATTACTTATTTCAAATATCTTTTACAAATTCCTATAATCAATTTAAAAAAACACTTATACAATCTCCAGGATAAAATTTATACACTTCTTTACAATCTCTGAAATGATTTATAAAACCCCATTTCTATTTATAGACCTCCTTTATAATTCCTTTATCAAAATCTTTTATAAAATATCATTTACAAATTATCATTTGTAAATCTCCTTTAAATAAATCCCTTATAAAACAAAATCTCTTTTTATAAACAAATATTATTTGTAAATACCTTTATTAAAATAATTAGATAAATTATTAAATCATGAAAAACATTTAACCTCAGATTGATATAGAATTTGAGTTAATTTAAAACATAACTTTTAGAAATTTAAAAACAAGCTCAGCGATCGCCATGGTACTAAACCAACTTACCATTTATTAAATTTGACTTCCAAGTCACATAACTGTTAACTACGTAAGCCAACTTATATATAAATCAAACCCACAACCAGTTCAAGGAATAACATGCTAATATAAACCAACTGGAAGATACATGTCTAGATAACGTAATAGCAGGATGGTGATGTGTCCTGCTAAATAGATGTCCAAACATTCTATTAAGTTTTATTATAGCAGAACAAGGATTTATTCTACGAACAGATGTCCAAACATTGTATACAATTAAGTTATAACGGAATTGGGATTTTATCCTTCTAACAAATGTCAAAGTTTAGTATACCTTATTCATAGTTGTTGGCTACTTAATGGCACAGACAAGAGATCCCTTGATTTAAAATCAGTTTACTTATAAAAGAAAGCTGACCTAAAAATAATTGATAAAATTTAAGACTAATCCCTCCTTAAATAATAATTAAATCCTAGTTTAATTACTAAATAGATCATAATTATCTCTAATTTAAAACTTAATTTAACTTAATAAATTCTTAATCAAATCTTAACTAAATCTGATTAGATTAATTAATTAAACTCTACTTAATTAGTAATTAATTTTATTTAATCCTTATTAAATAGTAATTAATAAAATAATTAAAATCAATTAAATAAGATTAATTATTAATTACTTTTAGCTTAATAAATCATCAATTAAAATTTCCTTAATTAATTAATTATAAGTAATTTAATTAATTAATAATTAAACACTAATTATTTAACTTCATTACAATTAATTAATAATTTTTCTTAAATAAATAAATAAATAATTAAACTAAATTTAATTAATAAATAATTAACTTTGATACCTAATTAGTATTTAAAAAAGTTTTCATAAACATTTCAAAAGAAACCACTTTAAAGGCTAAAACACTAACTTTTCCCGAACTGCATCCATAACGATTATTGCTATGGATGCAGCTCGATAGAGTTAGTTATAAGATAGATCTTTCTCAAAACTCAACTGTTAACTTTACTCTTTATTAAAAAAATAAACAAAAGGCTTTATTTTGAAAACTAAAACAAAAGTTTTAAACTTTGTAACTTTGAGTAACTTGAAACTAGTAAACAAGTTTTGAGGTTTTTTTTTCAAGAGATCTCAAGTCACCTTAGCATATAAAAATGCTAACTTTCATATCATGTGATCACATATTCAATCTCACACATACAAAATTATATCGTCATCATAACATAAGCAAAGATCACATGTTTACACTAAAATACTTCAATTTAGACTTCGATTCACAACTCTATATCCAAACCACAAACTAGTGCGACATATAAATCCATAACAACATGGATATACAACCAATCAACCAATATATTGCACAAATAGCCTAACAACATATAAAGTTAGAATCTTTCCCAAAAATAAAAGTGTTTACTCACCAAAATATAAGATAAACAAACCAACTAGTACTTAGAACTTTGAAAAAGCCCAGATCTTTGTAAATCCTTTGGTAAAAGATGATTTTTGGACCTAAACAGGCTCAACCTAGTGAGGTTTGTGAACAGGTGGAGTAGGGAAGTATGGGCTTGATTTTAGGTGCAGGAGGGGTTTAGGAGAAGAAAGGAGAGAATTTAAAGTGATTTAGGAATTAAAAAGGAGGAAAGAAAAGATTTTTGAATTTATAAAAATTGTTGGAAGCCATTACATGTTTTTGAAAGCTTTAGAATGGAGATAAACTTTTGGAAAACTTTGAGAAAATAAAATGGAATGAGAGAGAAAATTTGAAGTTGTTTTTATATAAAATGGAATTTCAAACTTTCCTTAATACCCTTTAGTACCATACCCTCCACCAAATTCATGCCACATTATAAGTCGCCCTTTCCCTACCTTGTCATGCACGTTTGTACAAGGGAATCCCTTATATCCACTAGGTAATAGCCTAATGTGTACTTAAGATGTGATGTTGTGTGATTTTCCAATTTTTCTTTTAATTTTTATTATTAAAATGGTTGCTTCTCTCTTTTCTTAAAGTACACTAATTATTTCCACCTTTTATACGCTTAATTAAATCCTTATCAATTCATAAGTGTGTGTCTAATTGTATTAAGGTGTTTTACAATCTTCTTAACAACTTTTTAATGGTGAAAAAATAAAAAATTTGAAAAAGCTTTCCAGTCACATTTTTCAATTTCCTTCAAGCTAATTATTTTTGTAAACAAAAATAATTTCACCACTGCTCTTAATTAAAAAGGAACATTTTAATTATTAAAACCATTAATTTGAATATCTAAAAATTAGTTAAATATTCTAAAATCAAAATGATAAAATTCGGGGTTGTTATATTTTATGTTGTTTAGTATAGTTTTAGGCAAATTTTAATAAAATTTAAAGCCTTAAAAATGCATTTTTAAGATGTAGTAATCATCTGCATCAAAGTTATGCAATTACTTTCCTTTTAGATGCTTTAGGGGTTGCAGTAATTAATTTCATAACTATATGCAATTAATTTTTTGAATATTTAAATGTTGATTTAATATATATATTTGCGATGTAGTTTAATATTGATTTTTGGCAGTGTTTACATTTTTAACGTCTTAAAGCTGCACTTTGGAGATGTACTTTTTTAACTGCATGACTATTATGCAATTAATTTCTTTCAGTTTGATGCATATTTAAAATAGATCAATGTCACTGAAGTTGAAAGATGTAGCTTTAAGTAGTTTAATACTTTTTTTAAATTGGGTACTTAGATACAACATATCACATATTACATGTCAATAAATGTTCGAATCACGCTACACAAGTTTTGAACTTGTAACCTCTCGCACCAAAGTCGAAGCACTTAACCAATGAGACAATGGTGCTTGTCAGTTTAATATTATTTTAGAAATTAATTTGGGCATTTTTAAGCCTTAAAACTACATTTCAAAATTTTAGCAATTAACTAGATGATTGTTGTGCGGTTAATTTCTATTATATTTTGGATCATGTTTAAAATAGATATATTTCATTTCGTTTGAAAGATGCAGATTTGAGTATTTCAATATTGCTTCTAGAGAATTTTTGTAATTTTAAAGCTTTAAAACTGAATTAAAAGGTGCAGTAATTAACTTCATAACTGTTATGTAATTAAATTTTATAAATTTGGATCAGTTTTAAAATAGATATATTTTACTTTATTTGAAAATTGCAGTTTTAAGTTAATGCAGTAATTAACTACATATGATTTATGTTGTTTTTATATTTTGAATCGATTTTAAATTAGGTCTACTTCACTACATTTGAAAAATGTTGTTTTATATAGTTTAATATAGTTTTGGCTAGATTTTAGAAAATTTAAATTATTAAAAATACATCAATAAGATGTATTAATCAAATTGTCTGCATAAAAATTATATAATTAATTTTTAAAAAAATGCTTTAAGAGTTGCAGTAATTAACTTCATAATTATATGCAATCAATTTTTTAATATTTAAACATAAATTTAAAGTATATTTTGAATGTGGCTTAATTATTTTTTTGGTAATTTTTACATTTTTTGATGTCTAAAAGCTGTATTTTGGAGATTTAGTTTTTCGACTGCAAAACTATTGTGTAATTAATTTCTTCTAACAATTTGATTCAGATTTAAAATAAATCTATTTTATTGAAGTTGGAAGATGTAGTTTTTAGCAGTTTATTATTGTTTTAGTAGTTAATTTATGCATTTTTACTCCTTTGGCTACATTTGAAATTTTTAATAATTAACTGCGTGATTGTTATATAGTAAATTTCTATTATACTTTGAGTCATTTTGAAAACAATCTATTTAATTATGTTTGAAAGATGAAGTTTTGAATAGTTAAATATTGTTTCAGGTAGATTCTAGCAATTTTAAAGTCTTAAAACCAGGTTGAGAACTACGGTAATCAACTACAAATTGTTATGCAGTTAAAATTTTTAAATTTAAAATCGGTTTTAAAATAGATTTATTTTATTTCATTTGAAAAATATGTAGTTTATGTAATGCAATAATTAACTATATATGAGTTATGCACCTTTTTATATTTTGAATCGGTTTTAAAATAAATCTACTTTACTGCATTTGAAAGATGTTGTTTTATGTAGTTTAATATAGTTTTAGGTTGATTTTAGCAAATTCAAAGCCTTAAAAATGCACTTATAAGATGTAGCAATCACCTGCATCAAAGTTATGCAATTAATTTCTTGAACTTTTGAGTTAGTTTTAAAATAGATTTGTTTTATTGCTTTGATAAATGTAGTTGTCTTTGGTACGATATTTATATTTATTCAAAAATTGAATTTTACAAACTTAATTTTACATATATATAATGCCCATCATTAGAGAGATAATAAAATTTTCGATTTAATGGTGAAAATGGTTTGTTAATTTGACACTTTTATAAAAATTTATTGCATTTTAAAGAATTCAAATTAAATGACTTAACATAGAAGTGAGAATAACAAGCCACAAAGTAGAAGATGCTGAAGTAGGGACTTGATTGATAGAAAATTATTAGCAGGGCTTTTTGTCCATTTTAATCATTAATCGATGTTTGTCATCCAAATCCCCTTTTTAATCATTTTTCACTAATAACACAACATATAAATACATGAAAGGCAGGTTCTATTTATACAACATAAATTACTATACATACACCGAAAAATTGTTACAAATACATCACTTTTTACTGGGCATACACTATACACGCTATATATTATAAAACTATCCTCACTTGAAATAGAATAAAGCATTTATCTCATTTTACTAACTCTCTCTCTCATGCATTTATTAAACTAATGAACTCTAATTTCATAATTCCCTAAATTCACTTTTGCAAATTTTAAATTCATTTACTTTAACTGGAATTTAAAATAATTAGTTATTTATGGATAGCAATTTGAATTTAATTTTTTAATATTAATATGTTTAACTTATTTTAATTTTGACGTTAAATTTAAACTTGATCTGATTTTATTAAAAGATTGAAGAATTTAGTATTCTAAATAATATTAATTTTAGTAGTTAATTTTAAAAAGTTAAACAAAGTGAAAAATGTTAAATCGACTACCTATGAATATTGTTTGAAACAGTATGAATATACTTTAACACATAGAAGAAATTTTAATTTAATTCAATCGATGATATACAGTAATTATAGTTACTTTATGAAAGAAATTATATTAGCTATACACAATGTAAACAAACAGGAATTATATACAATTTCATTCTTTAATATTGATTCATTTTTTTAATAAGGATATTTTAGTCTAAATTTTTATTTAAAATTTTATAGTGTAAGTAAAGTAATATACGGTGTGTGAATAGAATTTATCTAAATGAAATAACTTTTGCTACGACCTCGCATAGCAAACAAAATAAAAGGATAGAAAATAAATACCTATTCAAAGATAATAACAATCATCCATATTGAATAACACACCTTCCTATACAACCAAAACTAACCTCGTTGTTTTCAACAAAAGTTGTCTCCCGTTTATTCTTTTCGGTGCATGTGCGACAACCGTAAATCCTACACTAACATATTACACAATCTCTTGGTAAAAAAAACGGGTTAAATAATTCATTTTTTATAACTTCTTATGATAGTAGAATACATGAACGTAATGGGAATTTAAAAAAATGATCTGGAAATGAGATAGGAATGAAAAAGTATTTACAGGAATTTCTATAATAAAGTCACATTTGTTGCGCTTTGCTAAACATATCAGTGTGAAGTCAACAAAGGAGAACTACAAAATCTAATGCTCAGTATGTATAACATGTTATTCTTTTTTTATATGATACAAGTTATGCTTCATATGTAACATTACAGGTTAAATACGTTATGCTTTCAAAGTCCCGACTAATCCTCTGTAAAGTCCCTTTTTTCGTACTCTTTGAATTGACAACAAACCGCACATGTCCAACTCAAATTGCACAAAAAGACGGATCTTTAAGGGTAATAAAGAAAAATAGACAGAACAGAATCTCACTCGAATGGGATAACATATAATATTGAACAAATATTTTTACAGCGGAAAACTTTTAAATGCATATATCAGAGTCTAACCTAAACTCAGCTTGGACAATTATAAGACTTGCCCTCACAAATGCTGACAAACATCAAACAAAATACACTAAGTATAGCGGATAATAGAATATGTTCATACGTCGATGAATATCTCCAACTCTCCTCTGAAAACTCCAACCGTCTTAGACTACACTGAAACTACTCGGATCTGACTCGAGTATTGAAAATACCCGGATCAAGCTTGATAAACTAGCGTGAGAAAAAATCAATAATTAATGACAGTGTCATATATCAGCCTTTGAATAAAATCCTTTGAAAACAAAGAGTATCTTATAAGACCACGCCCACACATAAAAACGGACGGGTTTTTACCTTATGACAACTAAAACACTTTTACATCAAAACATTTGATATTATTTCTAATGAAATTCTTTAAAAACATTTGCAAATAAACTTATTAGTCCTAGCCGAAATTGTTACATTGATTAAATTCCAGCATAATAGGTTTACAATCAAGTCCGTAGGTTCTTATTGGAGAATGGATTTCCATACAAATGACCAGGCGCAAGATCTACCTTCCGAAGGGGTACACCTCTAGATGGATGTCCCGAGGACCATCACAAAGGATCCTCTACCCACACAAGACCGGCCCACCTCTATAACTAGAAGGTAACGAATATGACATCCTCCGGTCATTATCGACCTTTATCGAGGGCCCTGTAGCATACACCACATTAATTTACACCCCGACGTCATAGCGGAAAGAAATATATCTAGAAGAGGATGACCATATCCTAATTGGGAATGACCTACTTAGCCTTGCTGCATCTAATCCTGTTTCGGTAATTTCCGGTTTGGTGAGGCTTGAGGTTACGATTACCTTTTCACAAAGCACATATCTCATCTTTGAATACCACATTGCCATTTCCATTTAACTACTAATTGTCTTCCACAAAAATACAACCCTTAAGCTCGTATGTCTCGACGAGGGTGTTAAGCTAAGAAAAGTTGCCTTCTCCGCCACCACTGATGTACGTTTGTAAAAACAATGCATGTAATCGTTAGAAATGCAATGTCAGACAAACATCCATACAAGTTGTCCAAGAACAGGATAAACTGAAGGCGCTTTCCTCGGCCGTTACTAGGCGCGAAGCCCTTGCAACCTGCAAAATCTCCACAACGAGGAGACCACTGCTATATATAACTCGAGAGCTACCAGAGCAAGTCAACAAGCAGTCCTTATGCTATAAAGATCCACGATCTTCAATAATCATCATCTTCAACATGACTTCAGTTCGAACGTATAGATTGATTCGAAGTGGTTTTCGAATGGGATTACCCAAATACGACCCCGGTTCCTTCGAAATCCAATATCGATAGAAAATGATATGAGTATATAGGATTTATGTAACAACCCGTATATTTGGACCATTTAAATTGACAATAATCCTCACATGTCAACTTAAATAATACAAAACACGAATCATTATGGGATTATAAATAAATAAATGTAAATGAGAATCAATACAACATCACAGTCACAGAATAATGCAGCGAAAAATACATCGTCATAATAGCAGTTCATGAAGCTACTACAATAAAGTACAACAATGTCTAAACAAAAGGTGACTGGAAGGAAATACATAAATGTCCAACAGACACGGACACCAAAATAGACTGATAAAGATAAACGCTAAGTCTTCAGCATCTTCAACCAATCTTGATCAGCAAACTGGATAGCTTCAGACTGACCCGAGCATATACAAAAGGAAACACTCGAGTCAGGACTCAAAATCCTATACGGGATAATCAAGTGCAGGGAATAAAGTTCATAACTCAAAGATGAATAAAACATCTCTAAGGATCCGATAAACTATCTATATATACAATAGAATACGGTATGTAGATAATGTCTAATCAGTAAAGTACGATATTAAAATAGCGTTAAGGCGTTACCATAATTCCCCTTAACACATTTTATAATGCCATAGTCTATACAGCACCGTAAACCCCACCGTAAACTAGTGGTTATCAGAGGGTACCCCATAGGTATAACACAAAACAAAATGTAGTGGTCGCGAATAGGATAATCAGTATGACAAGGTACATGAGGCGATACCAACTAGGATACTAGTAGTTGCGTGATCCGGACTGATGTTGAGCATAGTAGCTACTATCTCAACACCGTGAAACAACACTCCCAAATCAAGGGTTGCACCCAAATCGAATCACAAAAGTAATAGATATGGTATCGAAGAAGCGTGTCCGCTAGAGGTGGCGATCCTCAATGGCCCGACGCGGCTCCTGTTTTAGTCATGTCAGGGGTCATCCAATATCGTTCTCTTTCTTTAGTCAACGCGTTCACCAAACCATCCACTTCATTCTGGATCAACACTTCGCGCATAATAGTTATTAAAGTGGTTTTCGGTATCGACAGAGAGTATGTCCATTCCCGATCCCGGTCACTTTAATAACTACGTATTTATTACCCAATGGTCGTTTAAACAAATCAAAGACCAAAAGTCAAGGTGCAAATTTGACCTCCAAAATTTGACATTTCACGATTCAATTTATTCTATATATTTTAAAACATATTTTCGAATGTAATTTTTAGTTCAAACATTTGAGTTGACAATTTAAAATTAAGTATTCAAGTTCAATTTAATAAGGTCTAAATGTCGCTTATTAAATTTAGTTCATAATCAACGAATTCAATTTAATGCTAAACTTAGTTTAAATCATTAAATCAAGTTCAATTCATGTCACTTTATGTTTACATCCACTGTTATCATAAATTCGATTAAATCAACTTTATTAACTAAATTCCCTTTTTCAAAACTTCATTTGATTTATTTACCGATTCAATTAAATTTCTAATCAAAGAAGTCCATTTCCATTTACAATGTCCTGATTTGATTAATTCGTTAGATTTAAAATCATTTTAAATTTAAATATCACTAAGTTATATCCATAAAACTTTGGTTAGTTTTTGTATTCCTCTTAAGTCAAATTTTCTAAATTTTCAAATGAAATTTATAACATGTCCAAGTCTATTTAATTAAAACTGAGTTTTAATCTAAACCTAACAAATCTAATAAATTTTTAAGTTATCAAATTCTAAAACTTACTTGTTTCTAAATTTCATTTCAATTAATTTGCCAATTCATTTTCATTCAATTAAATAGGTTTATCAATCCGTTTCACTGCAATCCATTAAATTACTTCAATCTAATCCATAAAATTTATCTCAATTAAATCCGTGAAATTCATTTCAATTACATCCATTGAAACCGTTACCAAATTTCCAAACGAATTGTTAAGTTCATTCCTTAATTTAAAATATATTTCAATTTCGAAAATAGTTTTGTTGACCAATCGGGTTTCTTATTTTTATTTTCTATCCTAGGCCAAGTTGTTTAAATGGTATTTATCATTTCAACCCAATATCATTCAATATAAAACAAAGCATAGCAAAGGGAACTTGCAGTGTGATAACTGGGATGGTGTCAAAGTAAACAAACAAACAATAGCAACCATACATAACATTTTAACAATTTATTAAATAATCCTGAAATAATCGTATTAACTTACATTTGTTATTTATGCAAATTAATATAATTATTCCTAGAATCCACACTATCGTTTCATGCAGATTAAAGATTATTACATTATGGTTTTCACTTGGGGTCTATTATCAAATTACTACATCAATCACACATTCAATGGTTCAAAGTGTAGTTAACGTTATTTCTACGCGACGATTTATTTAACATTTAAAGGGGTCAAGTTCAACATATATAATCCATTTTAAATTGTTGACTATCCTATATCAATTTCAATTTCATATTAAATTTCACTTATATTAACAACCAAATTCAACTTCACATAACAATTTAGTGTCACAACTATTTGTCGTAAACTAACAATATTCGAATTTAACTTGCATAGCGATTTACAATTTTTATTTCAACAATTCTAACAATCAACAATTTAACATCCAAATTAATATAAACAACAATTTATCACTTGATTATCATAGCATAATAGATTGAGTCGTGAATGAAATATTCACCTTGCGTGGTTGAAGAAGATGATGGCGAAGCACGAAGGCGAATAGATAAAGTGGACCCTAACGAGCACGACGCAAAATGAACACAATTGCAATCAACAAATAATTAACCAATAATTTGTTTATTGCAATATATATATATCGATTGAATATATATATATATATATATATATATATATATATATATATATATATATATATATATATGTAAACCATACCAAAATAACGAACTAGATGAAATTAAGGTAGATGGAAGCCTAGGCCTGAGATCCCGGATTAGCAATTGTTGGAACAACCAAATCAAAGAATGTGAGCACTGGTGGATATATAAATGAATATATCTGTACAGTAAGTGAAATGTGAATATATGAACAGAACTTGAACTATAACTTGTATGTAACTGTACAGCACTTTGCAAACAAGATTCATATATATATATATATATATATATATATATATAAAACCGTCTCTCTCCTCCCCCCTTTTCTTACTAAAATATGTACATCCAACTGCTTATAGGAACTAGAACATATCTACATGCAAACTGCATCGTTTCCCTATAATAAAATCAAAACCTCTCTACACTTTATGTAACGACCCAGAATTTTAATTAATTAAAATTTGAATATTTAATTAATTTTAAATATTAATAAGTGAAATTTATAAGTCGAATAATTTTATTTCGAATAATTGAATTTAATTGGATAATTAAATCGATAATTTAATATGTGAAATATAGAAATAATTGCAATTTGAGTTAAATATGATTGAAAATGATTTGTAAAATTTTATTTTATCATATTGAAGTTAGAATGTTGTTATAGAACTTTTAAAATCGAATTAAAAGTTTATCTGTGAAAATTGAATATTTTAATATTTAATCGACTAGTGAAATTAGCCATTTTTCGAACAGTCTCAAAATTGGACGAAACTAGTTTCATTGGATCCATAATAGTTTGTTATTATCGGATTTCAATTTTCGTAGCAATCGGAGTTATCGTTTGATCGTGGCAGCTCGAAACGCATCGAAATTGTTTTTAATATTAATTTGGCGAGTTAAAATAGCCATTTTTCAAACAGTCTCGGATTTCGACGAAACCAGTTTCATCGGATCCGTAGTGTGATATTATTGCATGGTTTAAAATTTCGTGTCAATCGGATTTATCGTTCCGGTGCAAGCTAAAACGCCTAGAAAATCGTTTAATCGGTTTAATTTAAAATCGAACGTTTATAGCCATATATCGCACAGATGACTGAATTAGCTCCCAAAACACGTTCCATTGTGTTCGGAACGTGGGGTAAACCTTAGAAACACCAACCGGCACGCTTCGTTTGGAGTTCGGAAAATCCGGGATGAATAGTGTCGCGCGAATTTTCTATATAAGGACATATAGATTTCATTTTTGCAAAATATTCAAAACCCTAGGGTTCTTTTCAGGCCGCTGCCTCCCTCTACATTCAATGGCTGAGAAACTCCCTTACTCTTCTTCATTTTTCTCCCAATCCACAAATCAATTCAAAAAGTTTTCAATTGCAAAGATGTAGAGTACGATGAGAGCTAGCAATCCAACGATTATGATTAGGTTTCGAGCTATAGTTTGATAGATAAGTGGCCACGTTCATGCTCGTTCTCGCACGTTTTTTCTGAGGAAGGAGGGAGTCGAGCTTCGATTGGTTCATGGTGGAGGTGGAGTTCGAGATGCTCTTCAAAGTGGTGGTATCTGATCGTGTTCAAGATCGTCGTATTTGGCTCGAAATCAAACCCTAGTTGGAGCTATATGGGTTTGTTCGGCCTGGGGGTTGCATTGGGGAAGATAATGCAGGGGACGGCCTGATATTGAGGGGTGGGGATCCTACGGCTTGGATCTATTTGGGTATAAAAATAATAAAAAGAAAGTTGTATTTATTTATATAAAAATTCGTGTAACTTCAAAATACTGTATCTTTTTCATACGAGGTCGAAAACGCGCGAAACCAGTTGCGTTGAAATCGTATGGACGAGCACTACGCTATGGAATTGGATTGGAGTCGTTTGGAGTTAGTGAAAATTTTGGGTAAAATTAAACGTATTCGAAATAAATCGCTAAAACGGAATTGAAATCAAGGTGAGAACTTCTCACTCAATCGAATCGGTTTCGATTTTAATTTTAAATAGTTATATTTAAAATACTTGAATGCATGTTTGAATGATGATTGTTATCTATTGATTGTTAAAATAGACATTATGCGCCGTTAGTAAGTGGATGTTATTTATTAAAAACATATACCGCGAATATTTCATAAACAGTGAAATTGGTATTATTTATGTACTTGGATTTGATTTCCCGCAGTATATAGCGGATGAGACCCTATTGCGCCGCCTATTAAGCGGATAATATTTTAAGTCACATATACCGCGATAATTTCGTCCTGGAACGGAATTGGTATTGTGCTAACATCTTTGGATGCAGGAAAACAGGTTGGAGGGATCCAACTGGATTCCTCAACAGTATTTATATTTGATTATGGATATTTTGATATTCGTTGATTATCATATACGATATATGATGTCGTTGTTGTCGTGATTGACTATTTGGTATGTAGCGTCATTGGGCCAAATTTTGGAATTTTAAAAGGATTTTTAAAGTGATTTTTGAAGAGTATACATTTATAAAAATATTTTTTGGAATTGATCCATTATAAATAAATAAACGTTATAGTTTTAATGTTATAAAAATTATGGTTTTTGAGAAATATAGTTAAAAGTTGATTTTTGAAAATATGAGGTTAATGATTTTATAAAATAGTTTAATCGGGATTTTTGAATTTATTATAAAAAGTTGAAAATATAGGATATATGAAATTTGACTATTTTACAAATCAAAATGGTGAAATTATAAAGGAGATTAAAGATGTTTTAAAATAATAGTATAAATTGATTTATATAAAAGATTTATAAATTGATAATTTGTAAATTAAAATATTTGAATTATAAAACGAGTTTTTATAAGTGTTAGAATGAATCGTAAATGAACTTTCAAAAATGAATGAAATTTATAGGATTATAAACGGTGAAGTTATAAATGGAATTTTATAAGCAGTAGGTTTATAAAATTTGTAAAGTTATTAAAGGAATAGATTTGGGTAAATAAATGAATCTTATAAGTTATAAGATTTAAAAATTTGGGAAGTTAAAAAGAACGATTTTGTAAACAAATAAATTATAAGTATTTAACTTATAATATGGACTTTCGGTATATAATTGAGTTATAAATCGAATAGGTTAATAAAGGAGATTTATAAAGGAAGTTGTTATAAAAAAATAGAAATGGAATTTATAAATGTTGTTTTATAAATTCGCAAACGACTTATTTTGATAAATAAATTGTTATAACTTATTTATGGAGTTATATTCACGTTTTAGACTGTGAATAATCCTTTAAAATAAAATGTATAGAAATGATGAAATTGGTTAACGTATTACATTCACGTTTTTGAATAGTGAATAATATGTCAAAGAAAATGTTTTGGAAGTGATGTTTTAAATAGAATTAAAACGATCTAACGATGTTTTCAAAACGTGTTAAGATTCGAAACCATAGATTTCAACATTCATTGTTGAAATAGACGTTTTCGAGAAATAGAAGGAAATGGTGGACTATAACACTGTTGTTATAGTAAATGATTTCCGAAAGGAAATGTTTTGCATAATATTGGGATTTATATATTTATTTTAATTTCAAATCCCTATACTAGTGATTTTGGGTTGTCGTAACGATGTTTTACGCAACATTCATTTTGACCCAAATAAATATGTTTAAGAGAATGATTTCCTTAAAGAATGAACTATATACTTAATTTCGATTTAAGTATATTGAATATTTTCCAAAGGTTGAAAATAAATAGATTTGTGAATTACTTATTAATAAATAAGTATGGAAATGTTTTCCAATGTGAAATGAAACGTTTTGAGAATTTATCTTTTTGAAGATAAATTGAAAATGAATAATTGAAATCGTTTATTCATAAATATTTTGAAATATAAATTCACTATGGAATTTATAAAAGAAAAGGGGAATTTGTTTAAAAATAAATATTGATTTATTTTTGAGGTATGGGAATTAATTTACGAATTTGGAACGTAAATATAAAGTAAATTGTTAAGGATTTATTTAATGGGTTTAAATGAACCATGTTGAAATGAAAGTATTTTCCACGTAAGGAAAATGTTTGAAATTTGTTTTAAAAAGTGGTAAAGGTGAAAAGTGATTTTGAAAATTGTTTTCAAAATGGTTGAAGTGTGAAAATATATATCTTGTAAAGATATTTTTGGGAAATAAATAGTTTGAAAAATTATTTGGAATCTGGTGATGTGTGCATATCCATTGATAGTTCAATAACCGACTATCAATATTTAGCTATGAATAGGTATTTGTTGTGATTTGCTTGAATTTGAATGCCACACTTATTTTTAAATTATTGCGCTCGTTATTCGGATTACCCATTCCGAATAGTGATACGACGTAATGGATAGCATTGATGACCGGTGTTGAAGACCGGATATTTTTGAAAGCGAAAGGACAACTCGTTGAATGTCTTTGCATCGACTGGTCCCCGGTATAGAGACTCCATATGTGATGGGAAGTCCGGTCGTGATTAGTAAATATCCGGATTGCAAGGACTTCTTTGTAAGTGCCTTCGGTTCTGTTCGAGCCCGGAACAGACTTGTATGGATTGTATGTCTGACATTACAATTGAGATATAAAGCTGATTTCTTTCAAATATATTTCTGTTGGTGGCGAAGAATTTATTCTCTTAGCTTAACACCCTTCTCTGAGACGTACGAGCTCAGAGGTTATGTAGTTGAAGGTTATCAGCAATATATTCCCAATTTGGTAATGTGACATGCTGAGTGTTGCTGTGAAATGATCATTGTTTGATCATTTGTGATATGATCATTTGTTTGATCACTTATCTTTGTGATCATTTCTATTATCATTTGTTGACCCAAAGCATAGCTTTTGTATAAAGCGTGGCTTTGTTGGACGAGACTTCGTCGAGCCTCACACCCCGGAATGGTCAAACAGGAAAGATGCAACAAGGTTATGAGGGGTTGCTCCCTTTAGGGTATGTGCATTTCCTTCTGGAAAAGGGTGGTATCTTGGTATGGAGCCCAGATACTTACTCATGTTGAAACACTTATTATTTTGGTGTGATGTTTGTTACGAGCGCTCGGTTAAAGGTCCCAAAGGACCGGGGGATGGCATACTCGTGTTAGTAGTTACCCAGTTAGGGGTAACCCGGCCTTGTGTTGGCAGATATCCGGTTTGGTTCTCGGGGACATCCTTCCAGAGGCGTTCTCATGTGGCAATGGGAAGTTCCTTGGCCTGACCATTTGTTGGAAATCCAAAGAAACAATACGAGACTTGTACGGTATTAGTTGTAGGACCTATCATTCACTTGTGGTGCGCCCCACTGTTTGGATGGTAGCTATAGTAGGCATACGATAATGGTCGTATGTTGGCTAAGATTTATACCTTTACTTTTGAAATATTTTCCTACACTATGCACTAGTAATAATATCAAATGTTTCTTTTTAATGCGTATCAAGCATATTTGACTATCATAAGGAGAAATCTCCTCCGATTCTGCGTTTTCATGTGTGTGTGTGCGGGAGGCCTTATGGTAGTCTCATTTTTAAAAGCATTGCGAATTGACTTTAAAATATTCCTCTATTTTGATTTTAAAGATAAAATAAACTGTTTTGAGTTCTCACACCAGTCACATGACTGACTCGAAGTTTATTGTTTTCCTTCCTAAACTCTGCGTGCCCACCAATTTCCACACGGGCAGTCAAGAGTTAGGTTTATCAGGATATTCTGGAATTCAGGAGTTGCTGGAGGCAAGATGGATGGCATGGCGTATCACTAGTATATAGTATTTTCTTTTTCCGCTGTTTGTTGTTGTACACTATGATGATGAAATGTAATGTGATGTAATGTAATAAGTGATATAGTTCTTTGTTTAAAGATTATTCATTTATTATTATATGTTGTTCCGCTGCGATTGTGAGATTCTGATGTTGTTCTGCTATTTTCTTTTCTCTCTATTTTCTATCTTTTTCTCTCTTCTTCTACCTCTTTCTTTTTCTTAAACAATGAGAATTCGTATTTCTGTTCATCTTGAGTTAATCTATGGAGATTAGTGTATATTCAAGGGGTACATATTTGCGGGTCCTCACAGGTGGTATCAGAGCATATGGTTAAGCGACAACCATGGCTCTGTTGGGTATTACTCATTAGAGATAGAGTCAGTAGTACTCTAGAATGAGTTTGAGTGTAATAATAGATATGAGAGCGTATTTGTTAGTGAATATAAAATTGTTTTATATTGTGATGATTGGTTTGTTGAGTGGTATATGGATTCTGGTTAATACGAGTAATTAACGTTGTTGATAGGGATCTCTAAACACTTGTACAGAACAATTCGACACAGTACTGTTTTAAATTGGGTAAATGAAATAATTTTACCTTGAGTATATTTTATATATAAAGGAATAATTTTTCATAATTATTAAAGTGTATATAAGTTGATTGTTTGGTTGTTGAATAAGTTGTTTGAATAATCTAAATAAAAGAATAATTGTATAAGCAAAAGAATTATAAGTATGAAATTATAATTAAAGTGATTTACAATGGTGAAATAAAACATATATATATATATATATATATATATATATATAAGAAGTGAAACTATATGAATATATTTATGAATATGAGTTGTAAATAAAAATGAATTTAAAGTTAAATGGAAATTTACTTTAGAATTGGAATCTGAATTTATTTATAAATGGGAATTTAAGTTAAGTAAAACCAAGTGATGTTTGTAAAATGAAGTATAAATTAAGAGATGTTGAATGAAGTTGATTTTGATATCAAAGTAAATTAATAAAGTTAAGTGATAAATGTGAACTTGAGTTATGTAAATGAAACTCAACTTTAGTGATTGAATTGAATGAATGGATTGAATATATAATCAATTGAATGTAAATGAATTAAATGTAAATTAAGTTGATATGAAATAATGAATGTAAGTGTAAATTCATTAAAATCTAATGTTATTGGAAGTTGAATAATTGAAGGAAAATCAATTTGAAAGTAAAGGCGTTAAACCAAACTGAATGAATATAAGCAAAGGAATTTGGTTGCAATTAATATATATTGGTTGTTATATGATTGTTAGTTGATTGTATGTAATTCATTAAGTATTAATGAAATTGAAAGCTAAAGTAATTGAAATCAATTGGAAGTTAAGTGAATCTTAAATAGAATTGAATTTGATTTGGAAGTGAACCAACTTGAATATGAATTAGTGAATATAAACTAATTGAAAATGAATGTTGGTAAAAACATCCACTGTTAATGAATCAAATATGATTTAAATTGAAAAACCATTTCATTGAATATTAATGAGAATATGAATGAATATTGAGTTGGTTGATGGTTGCATTTGTTGCTTTAGTTGCATTTGCTATATTGGCATATGTAGTTGTTATGTTGCTATATGTTGTATATCGATACTATTGTCTATATACATGTTTCTCATCTATTTGTTGAGTGTTTAGTAGGTGCGGATCGCGTTTGCTTCGCATTTGGAGCTCGCTTTCACGCTATATTAGCCGTATATGCTCGCTAATAAAATATAAGGTACATATCTCGGATTAAATATCGTACTTTTACACTTTTTTCCCTGCGGGATGCCTCATCACTTGATGAGATGTATATTTGTGATATATATACTGTCATTTATTTTTTCGGATCGAGCCGCGCAAAGGAGACTATGGCGAATTTTTCCGAAAATTTAAGGCGTTAGAAAAAATTTGAGAAAAAATTGAAAAATTTGTGAAAACTTTAACTTTGACTTTGGAATTGAAAGTTAAACAATAGTAGTTGTTTTTTGAAAGATAACTAAGTATGATTTGGAAACTTAGTAAAGTTATTGTAAGAAATTTAACTATGAATTTTGAAAAAGTTAATTAATTCTGTAACTTTTCTTACTTGGTAATTTCGAGGACAAAATTCTTTTAAGGGGGGAAGTATGTAACGACCCAGAATTTTAATTAATTAAAATTTGAATATTTAATTAATTTTAAATATTAATAAGTGAAATTTATAAGTCGAATAATTTTATTTCGAATAATTGGATTTAATTGGATAATTAAATCGATAATTTAATATGTGAAATATAGAAATAATTGCAATTTGAGTTAAATATGATTGAACATGATTTGTAAAATTTTATTTTATCATATTGAAGTTAGAATGATGTTATAGAACCTTTAAAATCGAATTAAAAGTTTATCTGTGAAAATTGAATATTTTAATATTTAATCGACTAGTGAAATTAGCCAATTTTCGAACAGTCTCAGAATTGGACGAAACTAGTTCCATTGGATCCGTAATAGTTTGTTATTATCGGATTTCAATTTTTGTAGCAATCGGATTTATCGTTTGATCGTGGCAGCTCGAAATGCATCGAAATTGTTTTTAATATTAATTTGGCGAGTTAAAATGGCCATTTTTCAAACAGTCTCGGATTTCGACGAAACCTATTTCATCGGATCCGTAATGTGATATTATTGCATGGTTCAAAATTTCGTGTCAATCGGATTTATCGTTTGTCCGGTGCAAGCTAAAATGCCTAGAAAATCGTGTAATCGGTTTAATTTAAAATCGAACGTTTATAGCCATATCTCGCACAGACGACCGAATTAGCTCCTGAAACACGTTCCATTATGTTCGGAACGTGGGGTAAACCTTAGAAACGCCAACCGACACGCTTCGTTTGGAGTTCGGAAAATCCAGGATGAATAGTGTCGCGCGAATTTTCTATATAAGGACATATAGATTTCATTTTTGCAAAATATTCAAAATCCTAAGGTTCTTTTCAGGCCGCCGCCTCCCTCTACATTCAATGGCTGAGAAACTCCCTTACTCTTCTTCATTTTTCTCCCAATCCACAAATCAATTCAAAAAGTTTTCAACTGCAAAAATGTAGAGTACGATGAGAGCTAGCAATCCAACGGTTATGATTGGGTTTCGAGCTGTAGTTTGATAGATAAGTGGCCACGTTCATGCTCGTTCTCGCACGTTTTTTCTGAGGAAGGTGGGAGCCGAGCTTCGATTGGTTCATGGTGGAGGTGGAGTTCGAGAAGCTCTTCAAAATGGTGGTATCTGATCGTGTTCAAGATCGTCGTATTTGGCTTGAAATCAAACCCTAGTTGGAGCTATATGGGTTTGTTCGGCCTGGGGGTTGCGTTGGGGAAGATAATGCAGGGGACGGCCTGATGTTGAGGGGTGGGGATCCTACGACTTGGATCTATTTGGGTATAAAAATAATAAAAAGAAAGTTGTATTTATTTATATAAAAATTCATTTAACTTTAAAATACTGTATCTTTTTCATACGAGGTCGAAAACGCGCGAAACCAGTTGCGTTGGAATCGTATGGATGAGCACTACACTATGGAATTGGATTGGAGTCGTTTCGAGTTAGTGAAAATTTCGGGTAAAATTAAACGTCCGTTTAATTTTATTCGAAATAAATCGCTAAAATGGAATTGAAATCAAGGTGAGAACTTCTCACTCAATCGAATCGGTTTCGATTTTAATTTTAAATAGTTATATTTAAAATACTTGAATGCATGTTTGAATGATGATTGTTATCTATTGATTGTTAAAATAGACATTATGCGCCGTTAGTAAGCGGATGTTATTTATTAAAAACATATACCGCGAATATTTCATAAATAGTGAAATTGGTATTATTTATGTACTTGGATTTGATTTCCCGCAGTATATAGCGGATGAGACCTTATTGCGCCGCCTATTAAGCGGATAATATTTTAAATCCCATATACCGCGATAATTTCGTGCTGGAACGGAATTGGTATTGTGCTAACATCTTTGGATGCAGGAAAACAGGTTGGAGGGATCCAACTAGATTCCTCAACAGTATTTATATTTGATTATGGATATTTTGATATTCGTTGATTATCATATACGATATATGATGTCGTTGTTGTCGTGATCGACTATTTGGTATGTAGCATCATTGGGCCAAATTTTGGAATTTTAAAAGGATTTTTAAAGTCATTTTTGAAGAGTATACGTTTATAAAAATATTTTTTGGAATTGATCCATTGTAAATAAATAAATGTTATAATTTTAATGTTATAAAAATTATGGTTTTTGAGAAATATAGTTAAAAGTTGATTTTTGAAAATATGAGGTTAATGATTTTATAAAATAGTTTAATCAGGATTTTTGAATTTATTATAAAAAGTTAAAAATATAGGATTTATGAAATTTGATTATTTTATAAATCAAAATGGTGAAATTATAAAGTAGATTAAAGATGTTTTAAAATAATAGTATAAATTGATTTATATAAAATATTTATAAATTGATAATTTGTAAATTAAAATATTTGAATTATAAAACGAGTTTCTATAAGTGTTATAATGAATCGTAAATGAACTTTCAAAAATGAATGAAATTTATAGGATTATAAACGGTGAAGTTATAAATGGAATTTTATAAGCAGTAGGTTTATAAAATTTGTAAAGTTATTAAAGGAATAGATTTGGGTAAATAAATGAATCTTATAAGTTATAAGATTTAAAAATTTGGGAAGTTAAAAAGAACGATTTTGTAAACAAATAAATTATAAGTATTTAACTTATAATATGGACTTTCCGTATATAATTGAGTTATAAATCGAATAGGTTAATAAAGGAGATTTATAAAAGGAAGTTGTTATAAAACAAATAGAAATGGAATTTATAAACGTTGTTTTATAAATTCGCAAACGACTTATTTTGATAAATAAATTGTTATAACTTATTTATGGAGTTATATTCACGGTTTAGACTGTGAATAATCCTTTAAAATAAAATGAATAGAAATGATGAAATTGGTTAACGTAGTATATTCACGTTTTTGAATAGTGAATAATATGTTAAAGAAAATGTTTTGGATGTGATGTTTTAAATAGAATTAAAATGATCTAACGATTTTTTCAAAACGTGTTAAGATTCGAAACCATAGATTTCAACATTCATTGTTGAAATAGACGTTTTCGAGAAATAGAAGGAAATGGTGGACTATAACACTGTTGTTATAGTAAATGATTTCCGAAAAGAAATGTTTTGCATAGTATTGGGATTTATATATCTATTTTAATTTCGAATCCCTATACTAGTGATTTTGGGTTGTCGTAGCGATGTTTTACGCAACATTCGTTTTGACCCAAATAAATTTGTTTAAGAGAATGATTTCCTTAAAGAATGAACTATATACTTAATTTCGATTTAAGTATATTGAATATTTTCCAAAGGTTGAAAATAAATAGATTTGTGAATTACTTATTAATAAATAAGTATGAAAATGTTTTCCAATGTGAAATGAAACGTTTTGAGAATTTATCTTTTTGAAGATAAATTGAAAATGAATAATTGAAATCGTTTATTCATAAATATTTTGAAATATAAATTCACTATGGAATTTATAAAAGAAAAGGGGAATTTGTTTAAAAATAAATATTGATTAATTTTTGAGGTATGGGAATTAATTTACGAATTTGGAACATAAATATAAAGTAAATCGTTAAGGATTTATTTAATGGGTTTAAATGAACCATGTTGAAATGAAAGTATTTTCCACGCAAGGAAAATGTTTGAAATTTGTTTTCAAAAGTGGTAAAGGTGAAAAGTGATTTTGAAAATTGTTTTCAAAATGGTTGAAGTGTGAAAATATATATCTTGTAAAGATATTTTTGGGAAATAAATAATTTGAAAAATTATTTGGAATCTGGTGATGTGTGCATATCCATTGATAGTTCAATAACCGACTATCAATATTTACCTTTGAATAGATATTTGTTGTGATTTTCTAGAATTTGAATGCCACACTTATTTTTATATTATTGCGCTCGTTATTCGGATTACCCATTCCGAATAGTGATACGACGTAATGGATAGCATTGATGACCGGTGTTGAAGACCGGATATTTTTGAAAGCGAAAGGACAACTCGTCGAATGTCTTTGCATCGATTGGTCCCCGGTATAGAGACTCCATATGTGATGGGAAGTCCGGTCGTGATTAGTGAATATCCGGATTGCAAGGACTTCTTTGTAAGTGCCTTCGGTTCCATTCGAGACCGGAACAGACTTGTATGGATCGTATGTCTGACATTACAATTGAGATATAAAGATGATTTCTTTCAAATATATTTCTGTTGGTGGCGGAGAATTTATTCTCTTAGCTTAACACCCTTCTCTTAGACGTACGAGCTCAGAGGTTATGTAGTTGAAGGTTATCAGCAATATATTCCCAATTTGGTAATGTGACATGCTGAGTGTTGCTGTGAAATGATCATTGTTTGATCATTTGTGATATGATCATTTGTTTGATCACTTATCTTTGTGATCGTTTCTATGATCATTTGTTGACCCAAAGCATAGCTTTTGTATAAAGCGTGGCTTTGTTGGACGAGACTTCGTCGAGCCTCACACCCCGGAATGGTCAAAACAGGAAAGATGCAGCAAGGTTATGAGGGGTAGCTCCCTTTAGGGTATGTGCATTTCCTTCTGGAAAAGGGTGGTATCATGGTATGGAGCCCAGATACTTACTCATGTTGAAACACTTATTATTTTGGTGTGATGTTGGTTACGAGCGCTAGGTTAAAGGTCCCAAAGGACCGGGGAATGGCATACTCTTGTCAGTAGTTACCCAGTTAGGGGTAACCCGGCCTTGTGTTGGCAGAGATCCGGTTTGGTTCCCGGGGACGTCCTTCTAGAGGCGTTCTCATGTGGCAATGGAAAGTTCCTTGGCCTGACCATTTGTTGGAAATCCAAAGAAACAATACGAGACTTGTACGGTATTAGTTGTAGAACCTATCATTCACTTATGGTGGCGCCCCACTGTTTGGATGGTAGCTATAGTAGGCATACGATAATGGTCGTATGTTGGCTAAGATTTATATCTTTACTTTTGAAATATTTTCCGACACTATGACTAGTAATAATATCAAATGTTTCTTTTTAATGCGTATCAAGCATCTTTGACTATCAAAAGGAGAAATCTCCTCCGATTCTGCGTTTGCATGTGTGTGTGTGTGCGGGAGGCCTTATGCTAGTCTCATTTTTAAAAGCATTGCGAATTGACTTTAAAAATATTCCTCTATTTTGATTTTAAAGATAAAATAAACTGTTTTGAGTTCTCACACCAGTCACATGACTGACTCGGAGTTTATTGTTTTCCTTCCTAAACTCTGGGTGCCCACCAATTTCCACACGGGCAGTCAGGAGTTAGGTTTATCAGGATATTCTGGAATTCAGGAGTTGCTGGAGGCAAGATGGATGGCATGGCGTATCACTAGTATATAGTATTTTCTTTTTCCGCTGTTTGTTGTTGTTTGTTGTTGTACACTCTGATGATGAAATGTAATGTGATGTAATAACTGATATAGTTCTTTCTTTAAAGATTATTCATTTATTATTATATGTTGTTCCGCTGCGATTGTGAGATTCTGATGTTGTTCTGCTGTTTTCTTTTCTCTCTATTTTCTATCTTTTTCTGTCTTCTTCTACCTCTTTGTTTTTCTTAAACAATGAGAATTCGTATTTCTGTTCATCTTGAGTTAATCTATGGAGAATAGTGTATATTCAAGGGGTACGGATTTGCGGGTCCTCACACTTTATAACTAATTCACTGAATACATATCATATTATGTACATAAAAGAAGCAGAGTGGTTGGGGCTGTGGTGACTATGGGTGTGGTGCAGCAGTGGGACGCGGGTGGGTAGTGGAGACATCAGGTGGTCACAGCAGTCGGGGTTTGGGTTCGGCAGGGCCTGGGTTGGAGGCGAGCAGGGTGAAGCGGTGAGACTCGTGGGCGGAGCTGGGCAGAGGCAGGGGAGGCAGTGGTGCAGCTGGGCGGCTGATGGGCAGAGGACGTGGGGGGTTAGCAGGGGCTGAGGCGGGTTCGGTACGGACCGAGGTGAACGTGGCTGGTAGGGGGGAGAGAAAAGGCGGAACTGGTAGGGTGGCAACTGGCGCTGGTGGCAGTGGGTAGTGGGGTGGCGGTTGACGTGGGCTGATGGGGCTGCGGGACGCGGGGAGGCGGAGTTGCAGGGGGACGTGGCGGTTGCTGCATGGGGAGTCTGGTAGGGGAAAGCTTTGAGGAAGTGAGTTTGAAGTTTTCTTTTTTTAAAAATAAAATAAAATGAAACGTGCAGAGAAGAAGAAAGGGGAAGAGTTTGTTTTTGTAACCTTTGAAAATGAGAGAATACGAAGAAGAAGGTTGGGTTTTAGCTTACTGGGAGGACAATAAATAGCACAAGAAATATGGGAAGGGAGAAAGAGAATAGAATTTGCAGAGGAGAGAAGACAGGGCTATCACGTAGGAGCAGGATGAAGTGAAACAACGCAATTAATGAAACAGAATGTAGGCAGAGGGTTCAGCGCGCACAGTAAATGAAATGATGATTTTTCACAATGGTGGCTATTTGTGTTCCCAAGGTCAGCTGAATGGCTATAAAATTTTGAATGCTGGGAAGTTTGGTACCAGTTTGTGCTGCGTAACGGACCGGTTTTTGCTCCGTTAAAATTTATAATTCGCAAGGCCGAACTCCGATTGACACAAATAAATATACCGTTTTGATCAGCGCGTTGAGGCGGATACAACGGTATGAAGATATTGATGGTTTGACACTGTTTGAGAAGTGGTTACTCTTATTTAACCATTTGCACGAGCGAATATTTTACTAGCAATTAAAAGCGAAATTTGACGAAACGAAATGCACCGTCAAGTTCAGAATATTTTTCTTATGCAACATCGAGAAAAATATTTTAGTTCGGACGATAGGAAATTTTCACATAAGATTTAAACTAATATGTAAATGCGACGAGCGCAATTTACTTCAATATTTTTCAACGAAATTTGGCGCAACCTATGTCTATCTAGACGCATTCCAAATGTGAAGTTTGGATGGCAACGAAAGTTGTTTGTGAAAATTCGAGTTTCTACATTGAATAAGCGGTTTTTAAAATTTTAAACTGGGTCTGAATTTCAGGGTCGTTACATTCTCCCCCACTCAAAACTTTTCGTCCCCGAAAAGGAACAAAGGAAAGAGTGGAAGAACAATAAAAGAGATATGATGGATATAGAATAGATTATCGAATAAAGTAAAGAATATAGAATGGAATTTACCTTCAACAAACAATTATGGATTAGAATCTCGGATACTCTCCTCGGTTTCCCAAGTACAATCACGATCATCGGGACTCCATTGGACTTTGGACTTTGACTAGGCTAACAGTCTTCCTTCTAAGCTGCTTCGTATCCCTATCAACAATACGAAGTGGTCTCCTCTCTATAGTCAAATCCGGCTCAATATCAACCTCATCTAACTGAGCAATAGGAATGGTCATGGATGGTTCATGTACAACCTTTCGAAGATGTGAAACATGGAATACGTTGTGCACGCCCTCAAATTTCTCCGACAGCGCAACTCTGTAGGCTAGTGTACCAATCCTTTCAGTGATAATGAATGGTCCAACAAATCTAGGAGCGAGCTTCCCTCTACGACCAAATCGAATAACATTCTTCAAAGGTGATACTTTAAGAAAGACCTCATCTCCAACCTGGAATTTTAACTCTCTTCTACGCATATCTGCATAGCTCTTCTGCCTATCCTGTGCGGTCTTCATCTTCCTTCCGATCTCATTAACCTTCTCGGATGCTTCCATAATCATATCCGGGCCAAGAACTAATCGGTCACCAGGCTCAATCCAACAAGTTGGCGATTTGCATGGCCGTCCATATAAAGCTTCGAACGGTGCCATATCGATACTCGCCTGATTATAAAGATAGTCATATTTCAATTCAAATTTTTTACTTATTCAAATTTGAATTTTTTTGGATTACCTGATAGCTGTTATTATAAGTGAATTCAACCAAATAGAGATGGTCTTCCCAAGATCCACCGAAATCAATAATGCAAGCTCGGAGCAGATCTTCCAAAATCTGATTTACCCTCTCAGTTTGGCCATCTGTTTGAGGATGATAAGCCGTGTTCAGATTCAGTTTACTGCCCAAGACGTCCTGAAATGCCTTCCAAAATTTACTAGTGAACAAAGGATCTCTATCGCATACAATACTAGATGGAACTCCATGAAGTCTGACAATCTCTCTCATATAAATCTCGGCCAAACTCGAAGCAGTACGAGTGGTCTTAACATGAATAAAGTGAGTAGATTTTGTCAACCTATCAACAATCACCCATATACTCTCGTTACCTTTTCTGGTCCTCGGTAATCCGTCAACGAAGTCCATAGAAATCTGATCCCATTTCCAACACGGAATCTCTAGGGGTTGAAGTAATCCTGCCGTCTTTCGGTGATTGGCCTTGACTTGCTGGCAAGTGGTGCATCTACTGACATATATGGAAATATCTCTCTTCATCCCACTCCACCAATATAAATGCTTCATATTTCGATACATCTTGGTGACACCAGGATGAAATGAAAGTGATGACTGATGGTTCTCTCTAAGCACTTCTTGTCTCAATCCATCAACATTTGGAACACAAATTCGGTTGTCAATCTTCAAAACTCCATTACTATCTATCTGTGCTCCCACTTTACCGTCAGCATTTCCAACTATACGAAGAACTAACTCCTTCATGCGATAGAGCAAGGTGTCCTCATATTGCTTAGCCTTGATGCGATCCGAAAGAGATGGGGAGATAACAAGCTGAAATAGCATGCCTTCTACAAGGTTACAACATGACAAAGCTTTACTACGGCTTAAAGCATCAGCTACAACATTTGCTTTTCCAGGAGTATAATTGATGTCGAGATCATATGCAGCTAAGAATTCGAGCCATCGGACTTGTCTCTGGTTCAAATCCTTCTGAGAGAAAATATACCTCAAGGACTTATGATCTGTGAATAATTCAAATTTCGTTCCCAAAAGATGATGCCTCCATAGTTTCAAAGCAAATACAACTACAAGAAGCTCTAGATCATGAGTTCATAGTTTACTTCATGGGTCTTCAACTGACGACCAGCATAAGCAACAACCTTACCATTCTGCATCAAGACAGCGCCTAAGCCTTCTCGACAAGCACCGGTATAGACAGTTAATCCTTCACTCCCGTCAATTACCGCAAGAACTGGGGCTGAAGTTAACTTACGCTTCAACTCATTAAAAGCTGATTCACACTTCTCACTCCAAATAAACTTGACATCCTTTCGAGTTAAAGCAGTAAGTGGGGCAGAAATCCGGGCAAAGCACTCAATGAATCTGCGATAATAACCGGCTAGGCCCAAGAAACTACGGATATCAGTAGGAGTTTTGGGAGTCTCCCAATCCTATAGATAAATTTTCAAATTAGAAAGGAATAAGATGGATCGAATAGAAATAACGAATAGGATAGAACTTACATTGATTACGGCGATCTTAGCTGGATCGACCGAAATCCCATTTTCAGAAACAATATGGCCAAGGAATCGTACTTCGTCTCGCCAGAAGTGGCATTTAGAGAACTTGGCTTTAAGATGATGATTTCGGAGAGTTTCCAGAACATAAGCAAGATGTGTCTCATGCTCTTTCTCATCTTTGGAGAAGAGGAGAATATCATCAATGAAGACAAGAACAAACTTGTTAAGGACATCACGGAAGACAAGATTCATTAAGTCGACGAAATAAGCAGGTGCTTTGGTCAAACCAAATGGCATAACCAACCATTCATAGAATCCATTCTCAGTACGGAACGCTGTCTTATGAATACTATCTTCTGCTACCTGAGTTGGTGGAACCCAGTGGCTAGATCAAGTTGTGAGAAAACTTTAGCTCCATGGAGCTGATTGAATAAATTATTGATGCGAGGCATCAGATAGCGGTTCTTGAGAGTGCGCTTGTTTAATTCCCGGTAATCAACACACATGCGAAGAGATCCATCTGATTCGGTGACAAAGACGACTGCGGCGCCCCATTCAGAACAACTTCTCCTGATCAAACCCTTAGCAAATAGATCATCAATTTGGGTTTTAAGTTCAGCTTTTTCTCTAGGAGCCATCCTTCTGTGAGGGAGAACTATGGGAGTAGCTCCGGGAATAAGGTCAATGCGGAAATCGATCTCTCGCTTTGGTGGTAGAGAATCGACCTCTCCAAATACATCGGGAAATTTTTGAACAATAGGAGTAGTACTAAGGTCATCCGGGTGGGCATCAAGAGAGAATATGAAGCTTCGGGCATATTTCTGAGGTGATTTGCATTCGATGACAAGCGGTAGACCCATGTCATTGACTAGAGAAACAGATCGAGCTTTGCAAGAAATAATAGCATCGAATTTTCTTAACCAATCAGCACCCAACAAAATGTCAAATGCTACCAAGCCAAGCACATAAAAATCCCAAGTGAATTGATATCTTCCATACAAAATCACAACCTTTTTACAAATTTGACTGAGGTTGGCAAGTCCTCTAATAGGGTTGGAGACACATAAGGAAGTAGTAGCAAGAGTAGGTTCTTATTTGAGCTTATTACAAAGATCGATAGATATGAAGCTATGAGATGCACCAGTATCGAATAATACCCTAAAAGGTAGATCACGTAATGAAAAAGTACTTCGTAAGGTACCTCGGTCATCCTGAGCAGGTGGTGGTAGTGGTGCAGGAGTGGTGACAGCATATACTCCTGATGGTGTGTCTTTCTTCCTCAATGGGCAGTCTCTCTTGAAGTGACCTGGCTGGAGGCAGACATGGCATAAATCATTCCTCATCTGAGGAGGTGGTGGAATAGCAGCTCCGGTGGATGGACAACTATTAGCATTATGGCCCTTCTTATCGCATTTGAAGCAAGTGATCTTAGCAACGTCGATTGGGCTTTTCTAGGCATATCATAATCCTGTAGTCTTTTTCCAAGCTTTCTTCTGTTGATCAAAGTTCATCTTCCTCTTTCCGAGCTGGCTGGAAGAGGGCTGAGTAGGAGGGGCCTTGGCAGTGGGTCCCCTTGGCTTTGCCTCATATCTAAGAGCATAGTCAACAAGCTCTGTGAAGGTGCAGTGAGTGTGGCCAGTAAGCAAGTCATAATACTCTGGTCTAGCTCCCATAATGAAATTCTCGTTCTTTAGAAGTGCTGCATCGATCAATCCCGGGCCGAACTTGGAGAGTTCGTTGAATTTCCTCTCGTACTCAGATAAAGTCATACTGCCTTGCTTAAGATCCATAAAAGCTCTATAAAGTTGGGTTTTCCCAGCAGCGGGCATCCATTGTGCCGAGAAAGTATCCCTAATCAAAAGATAGAATAGATGAGTAACATTTTAAAGATTGAAAGAAGAATTTAGACTACGAAATCCAAACAAATTTATACCTAAACTGGGCCCAAGTGATGGTGTTCTCCTCGATACGAGAAGTAACCGATTCCCACCAATCTTGCGTGGCATCGTGAAGTTGCCACGCAGTAAGCTGACATTTCTGAGCATCAGTGATCTCCAATCAATAAAATATCTTCTTTAAGCCTTTAAGCCATTGCTGGGCTTCAATAATGCCCTCGGATCCAGAAAACTTAGTACCACCTAGCTGTGTATACTCCTTGCTAAGAGTGGTGAATTTGACTGGAGCTGGGACGGCAGGTGCATCCCGGGCAGGACCATGCCCTCTTCCTCCCCTATTGTTTCTTCTGGTGCTCATTCTGCAAGATCGAAAGAGATTTAGAACCAAGGATAGAAAATCATACAGCTGGAAGAAAATCTAATGAACGAATCAAAGAAGTTTGAATTTTAAAGGATCGGGATATTGAATCGATTCTCCTCATTCTAGGGTATTGCTACCCTATCTCTAATGAGTTTATATAATCCCAAACTAAGGTTTTTAGGGAAACCAAGGCTCTGATACCAACTGTAACAACCCGTATATTTGGACCATTTAAATTGACAATAATCCTCACATGTCAACTTAAATAATACAAAACACGAATCATTATGGGATTATAAATACATAAATGTAAATGAGAATCAATACAACATCACAGTCACAAAACAGTCACAGAATAATGCAGCGGAAAATACATCGTCATAATAGCAGTTCATGAAGCTACTACAATAAAGTACAACAATGTCTAAACAAAAGGTGACTGAAAGGAAATACATAAATGTCCAACAGACACGGACATCAAAATAGACTGATAAAGATAAATGCTAAGTCTTCAGCATCTTCAACCAATCTTGATCAGCAAACTGGATAACTTCAGACTGACCCGAGAATATACAAAAGGAAACACTCGACTCAGGACTCAAAATCTTATACAGGATAATCAAGTGCAAGGAATAAAGTTCATGACTCAAAGATGAATAAAACATCTTTAAGGATCCGATAAACTATCTATATATACAATAGAATACGGTATGTAGATAATGTCTAATCGGTAAAGTACGATATTAAAATAGCGTTAAGGCGTTACCATAATTCCCCTTAACACATTTTATAATGCCATAGTCTATACAGCACCGTAAACCCCACCATAAACTAGTGGTTATCAGAGGGTACCCCATAGGTATAACACAAAACAAAACGTAGTGGTCGCGAATAGGATAATCAGTATGACAAGGTACATGAGGCGATACCAACTAGGATACTAGTAGTTGCGTGATCCTGACTGATGTTGAGTATAGTAGCTACTATCTCAACACCGCGAAACAACACTCCCAAATCAAGGGGTGCACCCAAATCGAATCACAAAAGTAATAGATATGGTAGCGAAGAAGCGTGTCCGCTAGAGGTGGCGATCCTCAATGGCCCGGCGCGGCTCCTGTTTTAGTCATGTCAGGGGTCATCCAATATCGTTCTCTTTCTTCAGTCAACGCGTTCACCAAACCATCCACTTCATTCTGGATCAACACTTCACGCATAATAGTTATTAAAGTGGTTTTCGGTATCAACAGAGAGTATGTCCATTCCCGATCCCGGTCTCTTTAATAACTACGTATTTATTACCCGATGGTCGTTTAAACAAATCAAAGTCCAAAAGTCAAGGTGCAAATTTGACCTCCAAAATTTGACATTTCACGATTCAATTTATTCTATATATTTTAAAACATATTTCCGAATGTAATTTTTAGTTCAAACATTTGAGTTGACAATTTAAAATTAAGTATTTAAGTTTGATTTAATAAGGTCTAAATGTCGCTTATTAAATTTAGTTCATAATCAACGAATTCAATTTAATGCTAAACTTAGTTTAAATCATTAAATCAAGTTCAATTCATGTCACTTTATGTTTACATCCACTGTTATCATAAATTCGATTAAATCAACTTTATTAACTAAATTCCCCTTTTCAAAACTTCATTTGATTTATTTACCGATTCAATTAAATTTCTAATCAAAGAAGTCCATTTCCATTTACAATGTCGTGATTTGATTTATTCGTTAAACTTAAAATCATTTTAAATTTAAATATCACTAAGTTATATCCATAAAACTTTGGTTAGTTTTTGTATTCCTCTTAAGTTAAATTTTCTAGATTTTCAAATGAAATTTATAGCATGTCCCAAGTCTATTTAATTAAAACTGAGTTTTAATCTAAACCTAACAAATCTAATAAATTTTTAAGTTATCAAATTCAAAAACTTACTTGTTTCTAAATTTCATTTCAATTAATTTACCAATTCATTTTCATTCAATTAAATAGGTTTATCAATCCGTTTCAGTGCAATCCATTAAATTACTTCAATCTAATCCATAAAATTTATCTCAATTAAATCCGTGAAATTCATTTCAATTACATCCATTAAAACAGTTACCAAATTTCCAAATGAATTGTTAAGTTCATTCCTTAATTTAAAATATATTTCAATTTCGAAAATAGTTTTGTTGACCAATCGGGTTTCTTATTTTTATTTTCTATCCTAGGCCAACTTGTTTAAATGGGTATTTATCATTTCAACCCAATATCATTCAATATAAAACAAAGCATAGCAAAGGGAACTTGCACTGTGATAACTGAGATGGTGTCAAAGTAAATAAATAAACAATAGCAACCATACATAACAATTTAACAATTTATTAAATAATTCCGAAATAATCATATTAACTTATATTTGTTATTTATGCAAATTAATATAATTATTCCTAGAATCCACACTATCGTTTCATGCAGATTAAAGATTATTTCATTATGGTTTTCACTTGGGGTCTATTATTAAATTACTACATCAATCACACATTCAATGGTTCAAAGTGTAGTTAACGTTATTTCTACGCGACGATTTATTTAACATTTAAAGGGTTCAAGTTCAACATATATAATCCATTTTAAATTGTTGACTACCCTATATCAATTTCAATTTCATACTAAATTTCACTTATATTAACAACCAAATTCAACTTCACATAACAATTTAGTGTCACAACTATTTGTCGTAAACTAACAATATTCGAATTTAACTTGCATAGCGATTTACAATTTTTATTTCAACAATTCTAACAATCAATAATTTAACATCCAGATTAATATAAACAACAATTTATCACTTGATTATCATAGCATAATAGATTGAGTCGTGAATGAAATATTCACCTTGCGTGGTTGAAGAAGATGATGGCGAAGCACGAAGGCGAATAGACAAAGTGGACCCTAACGAGCACGACGCAAAATGAACACAACTGCAATCAACAAATAATTAACCAATAATTTGTTTATTGCAATATATATATATCGATTGAATATATATATATATATATATATATATATATATGTAAACCATACCAAAATAACGAACTAGATGTAATTAAGGTAGATGGAAGCCTAGGCCTGAGATCCCAGATCAGCAGTTGCTGGAACAACCAAATCAAAGAATGTGAGCACTGGTGGATATATAAATGAATATATCTGTACAGTAAGCGGAATGTGAATATATGAACAGAACTTGAACTATAACTTGTATGTAACTATACAGCACTTTGCAAACAAGATTCATATATATATATATAAAACCTTCTCTCTCCTCCCCGCTTTTCTTACTAAAATATGTACATCCAACTGCTTATAGGAACTAGAACATATCTACATGCAAACTGCATCGTTTCCCTATAATAAAATCAAAACCTCTCTACACTTTGCAACTAATTCACTGAATACATATCATATTATGTACACAAAAGAAGCAGAGTGGTCGGGACTGTGGTGACTATGGGTTTGGGGCAGCAGTGGGACGCGGGTGGGTAGTGGAGACATCAGGTGGTCGCAGCAGTCGGGGTTCGGGTTCGGCAGGGCCTGGGTTGGAGGCGGCCGGGGTGAAGCGGTGAGACTCGTGGACGGAGCTGGGCAGAGGCAGGGGAGGCAGTGGTGCAGCTGGGCGGCTGCTGGGCAGAGGACGTGGGGGGTTAGCAGGGGCTGAGGTGGGTTCAGTACGGACCGAGGTGAACGTGGCTGGTAGGGGGGAGAGAAAAGGCGGAACTGGTAGGGGTGGCAACTGGCGCTGGTGATAGTGGGTAGTGGGGTGGCGGTTGACGTGGGCTGATTGGGCTATGAGACGCGGGGAGGCGGAGTTGCAGGGGGACGTGGCGGTTGCTGCATGGGGAGTCTGGTAGAGGAAAGCTTTGAGGAAGGGAGTTTGAAGTTTCTTTTTTTAAAAAATAAAAATAAAATGAAACGTGCAGAGAAGAAGAAAGGGGAAGAGTTTGTTTCTGTAACCTTTGAAAATGAGAGAATACGAAGAAAAAGGTTGGGTTTTAGCTTACTGGGAGGACAATAAATAGCACAAGAAATATGGGAAGGGAGAAAGAGAATAGAATTTGCAGAGGAGAGAAGACAGGGCTATCACGTAGGAGCAGGACGAAGTGAAACAACGCAATTAATGAAACAGAATGTAGGCAGAGGGTTCAGCGCGCACAGTAAATGAAATGATGATTTTTCACAATGGTGGCTATTTGTGTTCCCAAGGTCAGCTGAATGTCTCTAAAATTTTGAATGCTGGGAAGTTTGGTACCGGTTTGTGCTGCGTAACGGACCGGTTGTCGCTCCGTTAAAATTTATAATTCGCAACGCCGAACTCCGATTGACACAAATAAATATACCGTTTTGATCAGCGCGTCAAGGTGGATACAACGGTATAAAGATATTGATGGTTTGACACTGTTTGAGAAGTGGTTACTCTTATTTTACCATTTGCACGAGCAAATATTTTACTAGCAATTAAAAGCGAAATTTGACGAAACGAAATGCGCCGTCAAGTTCAAAATATTTTTCTTATGCAACATCGAGAAAAATATTTGAGTTCGGACGATAGGAAATTTTCACATAAGATTTAAACTAATATGTAAATGCGACGAGCACAATTTACTTCAATATTTTTCAACGAAATTTGGCGCATGCCTCTGTCTATCTAGACGCATTCCAAATGTGAAGTTTGGATGGCAACGGAAGTTGTTTGTGAAAATTCGAATTTCTACATTGAATAAGCGGTTTTTAAAATTTTAAACTGGGTCTGAATTTCAGGGTCGTTACAATTTATTAAGTCTCTTTTCACTTTAGTTCTTTTCAGATGATTTCAAAATCTCTTTCTTTTGACTTAGGATAATTTCTAAGAAATTCATTCTTTTTCTTTGGAAAATATCTCAAATTTCCTTACTCAATTCTTGATCAAATTCTTTAACTTTTAGGCAGGTCAAAAATAATGTTATTTAAGACATCGTTTACGATAAACCCTAAATCAATCTTAACAAACATTTTGAAGTAAATAGGATCATAGAAATCATTCATTTTTGGAGATTGCTTAACTTTTGGATAATACCAATCCTCTTTTATTTTGGAAAACTTAACAGAATCTTTTTATTTAAGAGCATCCGGGCTTTCCTTTCGATCTGTTCCACCCCTCGCCTAAGAGAAGAAAACATAGGCCAGGTAAGTTCATGACACTGGTTGATCCATCCCTAACCTTAGTTAAACAGCTTGTTTTATCTTTCCAGATATCACAGGCGGGACAAATGTGCTAGTCGTTTCCGCATACTCAGATTGCCAACTTTATTTTGGAATTGCTTCTAAATATTCCAAATTATCTTTCAAAACGCTTAATTATCCTTTTTCAAAATATTCACAATTCATTTTGGGAAACGTCGTTGCATTTAAACTTATATTCCAAAAGTTATACAATTCACAGCATAAAAGTGCCGCGGAAAGTGCTAAATAAGCTTATTTGAATTAAACAACTTTTAAACATTCGATAATTCATATTTTACAATCCAAATATCTTTTAAATCATTTAAATAGATTTATCAAATTTATTCCATATTTTTCCATAATTAAAAACGTTCATTTAAACAGATTTCCCGTTATGGTCACTAAACCGCACTAGCGCGATTTTTCTAAAAAATTGATTTGGACTTATTTCAAAATCTACTTATCGAAATGTTTATTATCTTTCTTCGTTTAGAAGATATGAGTATAGTAGTACGGAATTTTCTTATCTCGAAGAATTTCGAGCCATATTTCACTCTATACACTCTTTTGAACTTTTCGGCACGAAATCACGAACTACCGTTGCGCGACGCGTCTAGTTTAAACTTATTTTTTAATATTTGAAATAATCTATTCAAATTGGATTTCAACACTTATAAAATCATTACAAATCGATTTAAATCAATAATTTCACTTTTTAAAGTATTTAAAATATATTTTCACTATTACCACATTATAATATTATTATATTCCAGCCAACAGGGTTGGCGCAGTTGGTTGATGGTTCGGACTGCGTGATCGAAGGTCACGAGTTCGAGCCCCGAAACTGACAACCCTGTAACAAGTACCCGAAGTATGTGTTTGGCAGGCACATACTTCCCTAGAGTTTACAAGCGAAGCTTGGTTCTCTAGGTAATTCAAAAAAAAATATTATTATATTCCCATTATTTTAATAATAAATTTTAAATTCCAATTTCAATTCAATTTCAATTCTAATTTCAAATTAAACACATTTAAAACTTCGATTTCAAATCTTATTTCAGTTTAAACTTCCATTCAACCTCAAACTAAACTTCACTTTTTCAAAATCGATTTCAATTTCACTATTCATCTTAATTTCAATTTCCATATAGCTATCCTTTTCAAATCCGTTTCACTTCAAATTTCAAATTCTCTTTCATTTTAACTTTAATTTCACTTTTAAATGAAAAGAGACTTATTTTTCCACAATATCTCATATCACTAAAATATGGTCTTATTAACAAAGAGATTACTTAATCAAAATGAACATATCCAATATTCATATTTATCACTAACATAACATCCATTCAACTAATCACATACATATGATTTCAAATCCAACATTCACTATTAATATCATGGGATATATTATCACAATTCACTTAATTTACTAACTATCAAATTATCCATATTAACAATCAATTTGGTATAAACTTTCATATGTCATAAAGGTGTAAATGTGATTGTTTTAACATAACTAAAATATACATTCAAAAGCAATGAGAATTTCTCACCTTCAACCAAAACGTTTAACTTCCTACCAACATTCATTTAATTCAACGCTTCACTAAACCTTTCTAAAACTTATCATAATCATGCTTCCAAATGCTCGACCATCTCCATCTCTACTTTCTTTGCTCACGTCCTCCCCTTATCAACTCTCAAACTCACGGCCTAAACCCTTTTTAAGAAGAGAAGAAGAAGTGAATTAAGAAGAGGATAGAGAGTAACAAGTGGATTAGTGCTTAAGCACTCCACTATTTTTAACCCTCCTACCTCTCTTAAAGAGGAGAAGCCACTAATGAGCAAAAGAAAGCTCAAAAATGAAGAAGAAGAAGAATGACATGTGTGAAGAAAATGAGTGAAAGTGTAGTGGTATTTATAGCAAAAATTTCCTATGTAAATTACATTTTTAACCTTATCCAAATGACTAAAATACTCTTATACTTTTTGAATTTTCAATTTACTTTCTTTTCTTTCCAAGATGAGAAAGAACGTGCATTAATGAGAAAAGATGGTTTAGTAATGATGTTGTTTTATGCCAAATCATGTCTTTTCACTCTTTATACATTTGTTTAAACTTTTCAAAAGTAAACTCCTTTTTTCTTTTAGTGCTAAATGTAAAGTGTTTAAATAGTTTGTAAACTTGTATTTATAAGTTATAAAATGTATCAAGTTGCAATAACTTGTCGACAACTTGTTTTGGTTGAAAACGGTGTTTTTGTCGACAAATTTTACCGTCAAAATTTGACGTTTTATTAAGCATATTTTGAGGTAAATCAAACCATAAAATGAACTTTTTACTTCTTTAAATAAATTAAAACATATCTCTTTGTATTTTAAAATCATATTTAATAAATATCAAAATCTCTATTTTACAGTGTATGTAAATCTGACCAAATTCGACAAATTTTGGTTATTTTTGTAAAACGATTATTAACATACTTTTAAATATATAAATTTACTTTTATTATCTTTATTAGATGTTTAAATAAGATTTACCTTTTTAAATAAATATTTAAATTCATTTATTTAAGCCTTTATTTATTATTAACAAAACTTTTGTCGATTTGTTCTAAAATCGAAATTTATACTTTTTAATTTATTAACTATAAGAATAGATGATTATTTATTATATATAACATATTTGTTCTAAGATTTAAACACCTTTTTAAATTTAAAACGAACGAAATCTCTTATTTTTGAAGTAGCGAAATTACGGGTCGTTACATCCTCGGTCAGTTAATTTTATGCTATAATTCGAATTCCAAATAAGGAAGGATTTTTCATGAACCATTATGTAGGAAATCGTTCTTTATTAGCCATGTACAATTATACTTTGTTAAATGCTTCTAATACCAACTCGCATTCTTGTTAGGGTCTTTTCCTTCTTTAATTTATTTTAAACAATACTAATCACATCAACTCCAAAGGGATGAAAAATGAGATTTCATTCCATTAAAAAAAGAATACAAACACCATATACTAATTCATTTCTCTCATACTCAAAATTTTCAAATTTAAATTACACTTCAAACACTAAGAGATCACCATTCTTCTTACAACAGAATTTACAATAATAAACACATACCAACAACAACGCGTCACCAAAAGCTTGAACCGCTTCCAAAGTTCTTTCACAGGGATTGGTTGAAAGTTGTTTATTCTTTTACTATTGCCACATTTACATTTCCAACATTTAGCATAATATTAGTGATAGCTTCCAACTACAGTTCTCGTATGTACTGAATTTCCAAAGTAGATATTTAAAGTAAATAAAAGATTTTGTGATGTTTGCAACATGTCCACATAAGCTATAAAAATATGCATGAAATGAAATTTGTATTTACCCTAATTTTATGGTGGAGGTTCATCATAATTATACACACATCCCCAACACAGAGAGAAATACAATCCTAGGTAGGCTTGTTAATGGGTGTTACATGGTCCACATATTTTAAAGCCCGAACCTAAACTCAAACTCAAGCCCAGACAGAACCCGCATGGTATTTCAAAATTAATACCCTGACCCGGCGTGTTTTTTAAACTCGTTTGGTAATACCCGTATACATAACTTATATTATTTATGTTAAACTCATACATTTTGAACTTGCAATTTTTGTAAAATTTATACACAAACAATGTTAATGTACAAATTGCATTGTGACGTGGCCATATTCGGAACAAAAGTATGCAAAAACATGTGCATGCAAACAAACAAAATGGTAAACAAATAACTTATACATTCATGTTTTCATACGACGGAAAACCAGTAATTAGATCGGGACCTAACCGGGTCGGTTTTGATAAACCCATACCCGATCATAATAGTAACCGGGTCGGGTTTGATTAGTCAAGACAAAACTCATATTCGTATTAATAGGGCGGATTTGGCCTAACTCGGACCAAAACCCATACGTTGACAGGCCTAATCCTATGCATAAAAATTAAGGCAGACATCATAAAACATGCACCATAAGCGTATTTAAGTTGCCCAAATTCATGATGCAAAACATGCACTATAAATATTATATTTACGGAACTATAGAAGTTCTTAAGCTCCTGATTATCATCTTATTCGATCTTTTTGAAACAGTTAAGAAGCCAATCAAACTCTTATACGTATGATTTCATATTTCTCTTAATTCCTGAAATCAAATCACAAATAAAACAGCAAAAAATGCAATAATAAAATTGGTCATCGAAGTTTAATATATGGATTTTTAAAAACTTAATTACTTTATAAAAATTGAAAAAATATTATTATCCCGACACATTTGTAACAGAATTAAGTCTATTTAAACTTGTTAACCTTATTTCGACAATTTTCTTCACCTTCACTGAATCATCCATCTTTACTACCGATTAATTAAAATATTATAAACAATTGATCTAAGACATGGAAAAAGTAGAAAGTACCACATACATACCCAATTCTTAACCTTAAAAAATGAGAGAAACTATAGGGATTTATTTCTCTCAAATTCTTCGTGCTATTCACAATTTATGAAGATAGGCATTGATTGCGTATTAATTATCATAAGCACAAAGATTAATTTTATAATTGATTATTTCCTTTTCCACCTTTCATTAACATGGAAAGATTTAATTACAAATTAATACTTGAATTTGAATAATTGATTTAAGATCTAATGATTTTAGGATCCTTACACACACCCGTTAGGCACGTCTGATGGACGTATGCAAAGAACACTAAGAGCAAATTTATTTATTTTAAAATAACGGTCGTATTCTTAGTTAATACTTAATAAAAATAAATATGTGATAATAATCGCTTCTACAATTGTTGGTCATCAATTTGGTTTCTATATAAATATATGAATGAGAAGAATATCGTGTAAATTACAGTCATAACCTTGAAATAAAAGCATGAACAAAAATGAAAGGTCAAGAGTTGAAGAAGTCATACACACACCTACTTAGTGAATATTTTCATGATAATACATGGTTTATGGAATATATTAGCAATAATTTTATTTTAGCATACTCTAGCATTTTCTTTCCGCGCTACTTAAATTATAAATTTTTTATTAATACACATCAATATTTGCAACAGTTGATGCAAATTTTCACGGTTTGAAACTACTTAATTGGGTTTTGGTTATCGATTTATATAAATTGTTAATGAGTGGCATTTCCTAGTAGATAGTATAATATGTATGAATAATACCGCGACAAAGTTAATAACAATAAGTAGTTGTTTAGGTGAACTACCATTTTAGTAATTATGTTGCAGTTTATTCATGTTTATTGTATTTGAAAGTTAAGCTCATAGATACTTGACTTGCATCAATTTTCTGTTGAATTTTGTTTCAATGACCGATATAAATTGTGAACTAACTATAAGCGCAGTCAATAAAAACTCACTGAATTTAGAACAACATTTTAGTCATCTTATACCCAAGCTTTGCAATTTCAAATGCCTGTGTGAACTCAATTAAATATAATGACTTTCAAATTTGGTTTAGGTTATTCATTTCCAATCTTACAATGAGTACACTGACATCTACTATGTAGCATGCCATCTTTTGGATGCCAACACAAAACCCTTTGGATGATTTTTACATATTACTTGAAATAAAAAATACGATGTGTATTCATAGTGCGCCCACTTTCATATGAATGCAATTATAGCAGCTTTCTCCAAAAAGAATTTATTCAATTTATAATTGTGTTTTACATTGTTAACCTAAAAAACTACGATTAAAAGGATAAAATTCCATTTACAAATAGGCTTTTGCATTTTTTGTCAATGTGCTGGGCAGTTTCGCTGTTAGAACCCAAGGAATGACATCTCCATCCTCCCATCCACGCCGATAGACGACTACTCCCTTATCCAAGTGGTTAGCAGGTTAATGAGGGTATTCGTTGTCACGTAGCTTCAATATTGTTTTATCCATCAATTTTTTCTCTTATATAGTATTATATCTTCATTTCTTCTGTTGTATTAATGCAAACTATGATAAAATCTTCAAATAAGGAATCATTTATTGCTTTAAGAACTCTGGAACTATAAGAAACACTTGGTGAAACTTCATTTCTATATAGTATTAAGTTTACATAAGCGAAACTGCAAAGAGAAACATTAAAGAAAATGATTCTAGTTTGCAATCACTTCATCTGTATTTGCCAATTTATAAGTTATAAAAATGGAAAAGGTGTACCACACTTCAGTAAAGTAAAACGGAATATAAATGTTAACATATGATCTTGTAATAAAAACATCAGCAAACTGTACCACACTTCAACAAAGTTAGCATAATTTGAAACCCATTATTTGAAGAAAACATATAATAATTTAACAGCTATAAATATATTTGAATGAGCAAAAAAATACGAAGATATACAAATCGGACTCACCCTGTTATTAGCACAATAACATCTTATCTGCATTAGATACAATTATTAATACTTTTTGAAATGCAAATAATTTTTTCCATGTTTTTTTGGAACAGAGTTTAACAAAGCTTCACGATGGAAAAAGGTAGATGTAGTCACATAACATAGAAAATGATTATGATAGGCTATCCATAAATTGGAAAGTTTAAATTGAAAATGTTATTCCATGTTGTAGGCAACCCCTTCTCAATCTTCTAGAAGGCCAAACTGAATCCAGCTTGTTAGGTAATTCTTTGCAAAACTTTGATGTCTCTCCGTCTCAAAATCCGAATTTGAACCTACTCCTTCATTTTTACCATTCCCTTTTGTCAAATTTCTTATTTATTGGAGCATATTACTTTCTCTAAATACTTCATATCTCCATATCTTATTGGATGTTTCATTGTCTTTTTGAATTAAGGGGAGTTCAGATTTGCATTTTTGAGAAGATGAATTTAAAGTTCGTTAAGATTCCTACGACATTCTTTAATTTTGCTTTAAGTTTTAGGTTTGAGAACAAAATTTGAAATTTATGAAGTATCCTATAATAAGGATTTTAATATAAAACTTAAGTAGGAGGAAGCGTTGATTCTAAAATGAAATAATTTTCACTGCTTCGAAAAGATCCGAACTATAGTATAAATCATGCTTTGAAATTTATTGAAGAAAGAAGAGTAAGAAAAGATATTGGGTCTTGGCATGATGTAGTATTGGGAATCCAAGTAAAACATGGAGACAAAATAATGGAACTGACCTCGAATCAGCACCTTCTTTTGTAGGGGTAATTCAATAAATTCCAAAACTTTAAATGGAGGTACTCTCATTATATATACCAGTACGTATGGCACGTCCGTTGGACATGTATAAAGAAAAACATGCATTAACATCTTTTAGTGCAAAATAGCACACACAAACATATACAAAACTCAATACATTAATTGCGTCAAAATATCCCTCAAATCCACCATCTATCTCCTTTTGGTTATTGATATCAGTCTCAAGCCAAGCCTAGATAAATGAGGATAGAAAACAACCGATAAAAATGATATTGCCATGCAAACATTGGATCAAAAGTTATAAATGAGCCAAACCAACATTTCAGTTTCCAAGATGATAATCTAGTTATTTGTTTTGCTTTGCTGACCCCAAGTGATCATTTGTGCAAACCACAAACAAAAAAGTTACAAACATGAAATATTTTGTCATATATTTTAAGAGTTGCAATTAGAAGATGCTAAGCTATCCAAGTGCAAGAACAAAAGAAAAATGAGATTTTCTTGATTAACAAAATTTTTACTCTTTTAAAATTAAAATTTAATTTAAGGAAAAACAACAAACGCATCATATATGGTCAGGGATAAAAGAATGTCAAAAGAAAAGCAAGTATGGAAGTAGTAAATTTTTGAATCAAATATTAGACACACATTTAGATGCATTGCATGGGAAACATGTACTGTAAATGCAAACGCGTATTTTTATAGTTATTAAAATTTTGTAATGGAGTTTATCTCTGATTGCAAATACATATGCAGACTTTATATATTTACAACTGCATGCATCATATGACCGCATATATACTGCAAGTATGTCTGCATAAATCAACATGCTTTGCATATAAATTTATCTAAATATTATATGCATAAATTCACTTGCAATTACACATGTCATACTGCAAGTATCATTTAGATACACCTATGACACAAACCTAGGTATGTATACAAAGAACTTGAATTTATACTTCATAGAAATGCATGCACACTACAATATAGTTTGGACAACTTGCAAGTACATGTCATAGGTGCGCCTATGAGATAAACTTCCATTTAAAATTTTGATTACTTACTGCAATGACATAGTACAATCTTACTGCTAAGCTGTCCAAGTTCAAGCACATTTAAATATTTTTATACATGCATGTAGATGTATTGCTTAGAAAGACCATCAAACAACTTGTCGAAACAAAGAATACCAATTTTTTGTACGTAGATAATCCAGTACTATAATCAAGCTTTTGATTTCATCATACATCCTTGTGTAACAACCCGATATTTTCGTCAATTTTCAAATTGAAGTTTTTAAATTTTAAATTAAAAATCTAAATTACAAATGGTTATAAAGTTTGAGGGGCTTTGATTTTTTTTTAAAAAAAAAAATGGTCCACGAGTTTTTATTTGGGCCGTGAAAAAGTTACATAGACATATGACCGGCCTTCCCTTTTTCTCACTCTCGTTCACAACCCTAAAAGAAAAGAAAAAAAAAAGAAATGGCGGCCTCCCTCGTTCTTCCCCCTTTCGTGATTAGGGTTCGTGAAAATCAGAGTCTCCGACAACCGAAGCTCGATCGAATGAAGGCTCTGGCCTTGCTTAGGCGATCAGCGGCTCCTTCGACATGCTCGAGCTCGAGGGGACATTGGCTGCTCTAAATCGTGGCTAAGGTGAGTGATTTATTTCACTCACATTTAATTCGTCTCAGTATTTTGATTCGAATGTTTGATTTTCATCTCGATGTGGATGATTTTGACTCGGAATTGATCCTTGTTTTCCATGGTTTGATTATCATGTCACTGTTTGTTTTTCGTGTTCCATAGCCTCGGCTTTAACTGGGTTTTGTTCAATGTTTTTGAATTGTTGTTGATCATGTTGTTCATGCTCAGGTTGTTTCTCCTGATTCGATTGAAGTTGAGTTAGTGCCTTTCTGTCAGTTTCATGTACATAAGTTATTACATCATGTTATTCTGTCGCATGTAGTTATATGGTGCTGCTTCATGTTATTCATGCTCATGTACATATGTTATTGCTTCATGTTCATATGTGCCTCTAGTCATGTATGTTGGCTTCTTCATGTTGCATGATCGAGTCAAGTTGCACTGCCGTTCCATGATACGCTTGCTTGTTTCTATGGTTACATTTGTTGTTGCCTTTTTCAGTTTCATTTAATTGACACTGTCTCACTCCATCTACATGTATTTTGATACAGTTGCAACTAAGTTGTACTACTGCCTTTCCTCTCGAGTCTGACACTTGCACTGTCCAGTTTTGTTTAGTTGTTCACTGGTCTGCATTTACCAGTGAAGTTGAACTTGGTCTTACTTGGCATCTTCCACCTGTAGTGACTTGACCTCTGCAGCCTCTTGTTGTTGCATTTGTATCTGCAGTCTTCACTGCAACCTGTCTCGAGTCTGATTTGGTACATTATTCATTTGAGTCGTGATAGCTATGCATCAAAACCTGATTCATGGTTCACTACTATTTCATGTACTTGGGGTCTAGGCTTTAATGTTGAGGCTCCTTGTTGAACTTCATGCTGGTGAAATGTTTTAATACCAGTTAGAACCATTGCCATTTTGCACTGTTGGGTTTATATTGCCTGTGTTTGAGTCTGCATTGCCTTCATGTTGATACTCTGGTTATCCACTTAACTTTGTTGAGTTTCCCTCTGTAGTCTCTGACCTGCAGTCTGTAGTAATGCTGCATATGTATTTTGTAGCTTGCTCTCTTCATGTTCATTTGAGACACTAATCTTATTTAAAAGCTACTCTATGTCTTTTACAGTCATTGAATTTGAGAACATTGAGGTTAAGTTTGTTGTTGCATTATATCTGGACTTCCTTTGATTCATTTAATGTTGCCACCTTGTTGCTCTCACCTTCATTCGGTTGTGTCCTCATGTTGAACACTGCCTTGTGCACTTGCTCATTTGGGTTGTACGGTTTCTCGTTGCACTTCTGATTCTTTTTTCCACGTGTAGTTGGTTATGTACATTCACTTGTGTACATATCTTACATTCATTGGGTACGTTATCACTGTAGTGGCAGGGCAGTGCACGCAAGCGTGAACTGCAGCCACACGGTATTCATTGGGTACATCGTCACTGTAGTGGCAAGGCAGTGCACGCAAGCGTGAACTGCAGCCACACGGTATGGTTTTATGATATCTATCTTGTTTTGATTAATTGATCTTTTGCATATTCCATATGCTGTAGTGGCGAGGCAGTGCACGCGTGCGTGTACTGCAGCCCTACTCGACTTAATATTTTAATTGATATTTAAATGTTTTGAACTGTTTTGTTTATTTCAATTCAATATTCTAAATTGCATTCTGATTTGGTTTAATTACTGTCGTCTATTCATTATTTAATTATTATTGCTTCTGTGCACTAATAACTGAGTTTGAATTAGACTGACCCGAGTATTATTTTCTTTTGAATTTAATACTCGAGTCAGACCGAGTATTTCAGGTTGTAGATATTCTTCTTTGGGTTGCTGCTAGAGCTATGAAGTTCTTTCATATCTTTTGGAGTTGTCGTGTCATTGTATAGGTTGATATGTATTCATGTATGTTAGTCGTTAATGTACTTGTATATATAATTTAATGAGTCGACTGTTGTAGTTGTATCACATGTACCGTGTAAATGTATTGTAACTGACATCAGTTATTATATATGTATATGATATTTTCTGTTTCATCTGTGTTCTGCATTTATATTATCTGTGTTATTATTTTATAATTTTGTCCTAGACTATTATAGCCACCGTGTAGTAGCTTGGAGTTTGCATCGGCATGTCGGATTTCCTCCTGAAATGAAATGCACGTTTTTACTATCTGGCATATCGGTGCTCGCACAAGGCAATTACACGGATGGTCGCTCCTCAACAGCCTTATTCTCCGTGCGAGTTGACAGCACTACACCGTAGTGTTCTTGGCTAGCGTGGGTATAGAGGTGGGGCGTCACAGCTTGGTATCAGAGCCTGGGGTTTAGAACAAATATAAAACATAACTTAGATAGTACATGTGTTACAACTATTTGTCGATGTTTTCTCTCTCATCTTTGCTTAAGATCATCTTTGATTTGTTAGGTATGAATTCCTAACTCTTATTCATGAGCATTGCTGCTATTCTCTATTGCACTTGCTCATTTCTGTATGCACTGCTAAATATCATTGTGTATATGCTTTACCAAGTTGCATATTGCTGCAACTCGTACCACTTCAATTTGAACTCGCATTGTTTATTCGAACTGCTGTATACATGCATTCTTGTCTCTGATTCGTGTACTTAATGCAGTCTCCATACAATTGGGTTTTTGGGTATCAATCTTTGAGACAAATTGCATTTCAATTGTCGACTCTGTCTGCTTATCCATGGTTTTTGGTTTTCATGTGCCTCTCTCTGATAGTTTTAAAATTTCTTTGGTATAAATGAAATTTTCTTGGACTTTGCCTTGTCGATATCGACGTTGACTTGACTTTTACTTTTGTTAAAGTCATTCATGCATTTATGCTCGTTTTGCTTCGTTTTTCCAATTGTTGATCGGTTCTTCTTTTCGGATTAGTTGTTATCACTTTTGTCGACTTTGATAACTTCTATTTCAGGAATTTTTGGGTATTCCTACTTTGATGGATTGGAATCGAATTCTTAGGATTTTATTCACGTCTTCGAATGTGAATCTTAGTGAATTGATTTGGTTTTCGAATTTAATCGATTCTTGATTTTTTCCCGATTTGTTGCTATTATTTATTAGCAACTTTGATGACCTTTTCTTCGGGATTTTTGTGAACATACCTTTCGATGAATTCGATATCGATTTCTTTGGATTCTATTCACGTCTTCGTATGTGAAATTCTTGTGATTGATTGTTTCTACAATCATTTCTGTGTTTTGTCACTTTATAATATAAAGGTTTCAATACTAATAGTAAATATCAAAACTCTTTTATCAAAATGTTTTCAACTCTATTTTCAATACCAAACTCGTTTTTAAAACCGTTTTCCAATCTATTAGTATATACAAATCTTTATTTCACTCGAATGAGAAATCTAATTAAACGGCTTAGTAAAACAAGTGGTATGAAACGCTTGCGTTTACTTCGTCGGTTAATTCTTGGACTTGTTCGATTGAACCTCTTGTGACAATTTTCTAGTGAAGATTTACAATTTGTTCGTAAATATTTAAGTTAAGCAAGTGGTTATGGGACATGAAGCTAAACTTTCATATTTACTAACTTAGTGTAATTGACACTTCTCATTGACCATGACGATCATTTTTACGGTTAGACTAGGCCTCATCGGTGTGATTTCGTCTCACACATATCTCTTGGGCTTTGAGGATTGTCTAGACACCATTTGTGTGATTTCGTTCACACATACCTTTTCGGTTAGACTAGGCCTCATCGGTGTGATTTCGTCTCACACATATCTCTTGGGCTTTGGGGATTGTCTAGACGCCATTTGTGTGATTTCATTCACACATACTTTCCTTTTGTTTGCGAGGTTAGACTAGACACCACTTGTGTGATTCCCCTCATACATACCTTTTTGAATTTTGGTTAGTCTAGACCTCAATCTGTGTGATTTCGACTCACACATGTGGGGTAGCGCCCCACGGTCTTCGGACCATTCGTGTGTCAAAATTAATGGCTTGCAACCATGAGATAGCGTCTCGTTATGCGTTGCACGTGTTGGTGATTTTCATGCTCATGTGTAGGTGAGATTCCGTGCTCCCGTTCTCGCTTTGCGTTGCACATGTTGATGATTTTTCATGCTCGCATGTAGGTGAGATTCCGTGCTCCCGTTCTCTTTATGCGTTGCACGTGTTGGTGATTTTCATGCTCATGTGTAGGTGAGATTCCGTGCTCCCGTTCTCGCTTTGCGTTGCACGTGTTGATGATTTTTCATGCTCGCGTGTAGGTGAGATTCCGTGCTCCCGTTCTCGCTTTGCGTTGCACGTGTTGGTGATTTTCATGCTCACGTGTAGGTGAGATTCCGTGCTCCCGTTCTCGCTTTGCATTGCACGTGTTGGTGAGTTTTCATGCTCGCATGTAGGTGAGTTTTCGTGCTCCCATTCTCGTTATGCGTTGCACGTGCTGATGAATTTTCATGCTCGCATGTAGGTGAGTTTTCGTGCTCCCGTTCTCGCTTTGCGTTACATGTGCTGATGAGTTTTCATGCTCGCGTGTAGGTGAGTTTTCGTGCTCCCGTTCTCGTTATGCGTTACATGTGTTGATGAATTTTCATGCTCGCGTGTAGGTGAGTTTTCATACTCTACTTCGAGTTTTCATACTCCGTTTGAGTTTTCATACTCTACTTCGAGTTTTCATACTCCGTTCGAGTTTTCACACTCTGTTCGAGTTTTCATACTCCGTTTGAGTTTTCATACTCTGTTCAAGTTTTCATACTCCGTTTGAGTTTTCATACTCTCCTTCGAGTTTTCATACTCCGTTTGAGTTTTCATACTCTCCTTCGAGTTTTCATACTCCGTTCGTGTTTTCATACTCTCCTTCGAGTTTTCATACTCCCGTTCGAGTTTTCATACTCTTATCTTGTGATTTCTGGATTTCTTGTGTAGATTTCTAGAATTTGTGCTTCACCAATTTTCGTGATTTCTATTGAAAGTTTTATCAATTCTTGTGCATTGGTGAATTCGTGTGTCATTGACTTGTTATGAGTACAAGTTTAGGGTATGATATCCCTTTCTATCTTTGAGAAGATTCTTGTGACACTTTTGATGAATGAAAATCCACTTATCGAAGTTGCTACTGATATCGCTGTTTTAATCACGTGTTTTAAAAATTGTTTCAAAATAAAAATCGTTTTCAAATTTTTTATAGTTTACGCTTTCAAAAGAATAAGGAAGCGATTTAAACGTTTCAGCAAAATCGAGGACTATGACCCCTTTCTTTTACTGATTCGTTTAATTCCGGACTTGTCCGTTTGAGGGTGAAAATTTGTAAATTCCTTTTATAAAATGAAGAGAATACTTTGTGATTGTATTGCCCATTGAGTGCTTTAAGAATTCTGGTCGATGCGCTTGATCAACGTTATCGATAGGAATCTCCTAGACGCTTTGATGAGACAATCAGACACAATAAATTGAATTTTAAAATGTAAATTTTTCTGAAAAGATAATTACATAAAGTAAATTGTAAATTTCGAAAGTTTTAGCTTTTTGGGAAAGAATATTATTTAAAACAACTCTTTTCCGACACTTCTATTCTGGTGATTCCCGTGGGAACCAAGACTCTATCGTTTGTACCAATGCTAATCGTGTTAGTTTGCATGCCATTCTCTTGCAAAAGAGAACATGCTGTCTCTTGTGTTTCTAAATCATTAATGCCTATTGAGACTAGATATTGTTGATACACGAAGATTTTTGATCAATGACAATGTATAAAGGAAGAAATATATGCAAGATAGAGGAAGATCAATAAAATATAAACTTGAGTATGATTTTTATATATATAGGTTTATTTGTTAAAATCTATCCTCAAGGGTTGCACAAACACAAGAACACATTCATTATACATCAATTTTTCACTTCCAAAATCACTTTTTACATCTTCTTCCCCAAATTTCCCCAAAACCCTAGATCTCAAATACTTCCAATCTCCCTCAAATCAAAAGCAAATGGCACCAAAACGATCTAGAGCTTCATCCTCTTCATCCTCCGAGCCCATTGATGCTCAAATTGCTCAATGGCTATATGATGAAGTCGCGATAACCCGATGGAACAAGATGAATAACTCAAGAATTTTCAAGCATTCATTTGTAGATTTCCAAAGTCTTCACACCTACAATTTCCAAGAGCTCACTGATCGAGCAGGCTTAACACCTCTTCTTGATTTGAAACGGAATGACATTGCCATAAATCATATTATGGTCAAATTGTTCTACGCAGATCTCAATCTTGGACACCAAACTCCAAGGAATCCAAACGACAGTGTTTGGAGCATGGTCTGCGGAAAGAAGGTTTGGTTTTCTTTGGATCGAATAGCTCACATTTTAGGGTCAACTAATATCGGAAGGAAACTAGAAGAAATAGAATTCAATCCACAAATTCGTGATAACATAAATCACCAATTTATGGATGATAATATAAATTTCCAAGATTTGAAATCTACTTCTCTTCGTCCTCGAGCAAGAATTCTACATAAAACTCTATTGAGAACGATCACTCCTCGCACGGGCTCATATGAAATCATTTACCCAATTAACTATCGAGCTTTATATGCCATCTTTGGCAATATTAAAGTCAATTGGGTACAACTAATCCTTGATGAGTTTCTCTCGTTTCATAATGGTAAAATGCGCACAATTTACTTTGGAGAATATATCATGCGCCTTCTCCTCAATGTTGATACACCATTACCGGATTCAGAAAACACAATGGTCCATCATATAAACCATCAGACCATAAGCCTTATGCAACTCCCTACTCGACCTCCTCGATTTATATCACTTGCCGAATGGGAAGCCAGGCGTCAAGAGCAACAACAACAACCTCCGCCACCTCAACCCGAAGAACATTTTGAACAAGAAGATGAAATTCGTCTTGTTGACCCGACCTACTCTACCAACCAATCCTTAGGAATATTATCAAGAAATCAACAAATTCTAGATAATCGTCTTAAAAAGGTGGATAAAAAGCTTGACAAAATCAAAGGATTTTTTAATAAGCTTTGGGACGCTATCTCATGCTCAAGCACTACTACCGCTTCAACATCTCGTGGCAAGCGTCCTGCACCAACATTTACATGGACGTCATCCGAGGAGCATACCAGTAGCAGCACAAGCGGAGCTAGTGGTGGACAAGGAGGAAGACCTTATCGACCATCATCAGGAGGACCAGTCATTAGAGAACCAGGAGACAGAGAAGGTTCTTACGATTGGGATAAGGATCAGTAATTTATTTGAGTTATTGTTCTATTATGTTTCTTGCAACTATGACATTTGAACTATTATATTTTATGCATTTTTTTTATGCAATTCTAAGATTCATTCTTGCTTAAACTGATTGTTTTAATTCCATGCAACTGCGGTTATTACTTCCTTTTTGTCGATGACAAAGGGGGAGAAAATCTATGGTACTAACTTTGTTTTTGTAGGAAAGATAGGTGTACACATTCAGGGGGAGAAAGTTTAAATATCTTTAGAAAATCAAGTATTGTCATCAATCAAAAAGGGGGAGAATGTTGATACACGAAGATTTTTGATCAATGACAATGTATAAAGGAAGAAATATATGCAAGATAGAGGAAGATCAATAAAATATAAACTTGAGTATGATTTTTATATATATAGGTTTATTTGTTAAAATCTATCCTCAAGAGTTGCACAAAAACAAGAACACATTCATTATACTTCAATTTTTCACTGAGCATACTTCAATTCTTCATAATGCATAAATTCATATGTCAGTCGACTGAACTGAATTTACCAGTCGACTGAACTGGCAAACATGTACAAATATGCACAGTTTCAGTCGACTAAATTTTCTGCACAGTCGATTAAAATTTTTCCAGAAAGATTCCTACTATAATTTCAGTCGACTGAAATTCCTGCACAGTCGACTGAATTTGAACCTGAGAATTTTGCATGAAAGGACACCTTCTTCTTCTCAAGAGTTGCGACCATTCCTCAATAGAAATGGAAGCTTCTCTTATCTACAACCCTTGGCAATACATGCATCCTTTTTACAACTATAAATACATGATTCAAACATCATTCAAATCATCGAATTCTCTTACTCTAATCTGTCTATTTCTTGATCATATTTTCTAAACATTATCAAAGCAATCACTACTCTCTTTGCTTGAATCACTGTTTATATTTAATATATTTGATTCATAGCAAATTCATAATTCCTTAATCTTCACAAACATATTTCATATTCTTGAGGATAAGATTATAGGAACATTGTACTACATTAGACTCATTCGTGTTATAAAGAACACAACTAGTCAAAACTTGTTTAGCATTGAGGTTTGAAGTCCTCTTAAGTAGTTTGAGGCAAAGAAATCCCGTTCGGTTGTTCGGGTAAGTTGTGAACCTATTCCTTCGGGTTAAGAGAGGGTTTTGTAGTTAGTGAATACCTAAGTGAAGCTTAGGGACTGGACGTAGGACAAGTGATCCGAACCAGTATAAAATCTTGGTGCGATTTTTACTTACCATATATATATATATTAACCATATAGCTATTCCATATTACACGATCCTATCAATTACTCCCGACTTTCAGATATGTCACTCATGATTTAGTGCTCTTGGCTATTGATTTCGTTCTTCAAGATTTGGCATCATTATTTTGGGTAAGAAAATTTGTTCTCTACCCTGATCATGAATCTTAGGAATATTTATTTTCTCATAAGGAACATGATTTGCCTCAACCACGTTGACTCGAGCTCCATACATCTTATGATCTTGATATTATTTACCACTCCCGGATGGGAAATCGTGTTGCCGATGCACTTGTCGTAGGCAAACAAGTAGTTGTTCTTTGATGATGTCCGAATGGAATCATCTTTTCACCAGGTTCATCAGACGTTTCGATGTACTTCGTTTTATTGAGCTTCGTCTCATTCCTTTTAGGGACTTACGTGTGATGTTCTTTTATGTTGATCGGTTCATTGGACGTACCATTTTTGTACTACGTCGGCGTTTCGAATTAATGAAGCTTTGATTCATCTGGCGTATCGTTATTGTACTACGTTGTTGTTCCAAATTAATCGTGTTTCACCTATGAAAGGTGTTGTGCGTTTCAGTCGGTCGGGAAAGTTAGTGCCTCGATATATTGGGCCATTTCCTATCACTGAACGTATTGGTTTCTTGGCTTATCGCCTCTTATTACCGGCTCAATTTTCTGTTATTCATGACATGTTTCACGCGTCTTTCTTTTACGGAAATGCCTTAGGGATTCCAATTTTTATTCTTGAGCCCGGTATTATTGAAGAAATTGAAGTTTCACCAGATTTGACTTTGAGCAACATTCTATTCACATCAATGCTTCGAGGGTTCAGCACCCTCGAAATAAAGATGTTTTTCTCGTGAAAGTTTATTGGTTCTCAAATCCTATGGATTTCACTTAGGAATCCAGAGAATTCATCGAGCAAACACGTTCAGGCTCTCTCTCTCTCTCATGCTCTATATGGTGAACTTCCTATTTCAAATTTCTTCATCGTGTGTTGATATATTCTTATGGTTGTTACCTTTTGCCCATTTATTCCTTAAGATTGCGAGGATGCAATTTCTTTAAGGAGGGGAGTCTGTAACAACCCGATATTTTCGTCAATATTCAAATTGAAGTTTTTAAATTTTAAATTAAAAATCTAAATTACAAATGGTTATAAAGTTTGAGGGGCTTTGATTTTTTTTTTTTAAAAAATGGTCCACGAGTTTTTATTTGGGCTGTGAAAAAGTTACATAGACATATGATCGGCCTTCCCTTTTTCTCACTCTCGTTCACAACCCTAAAAGAAAAGAAGAAAAAAAATAAGAAATGGCGGCCTCCCTCGTTCTTCCCCCTTTCGTGATTAGGGTTCGTGAAAATCAGAGTCTCCGACAACCGAAGCTCGATCGAATGAAGGCTCTGGCCTTGCTTAGGCAATCAGCGGCTCCTTCGACATGCTCGAGCTCGAGGGGACATTGGCTGCTCTAAATCGGGGCTAAGGTGAGTGATTTTATTTCACTCACATTTAATTCGTCTCAGTATTTTGATTCGAATGTTTGATTTTCATCTCGATGTGGATGATTTTGACTCGGAATTGATCCTTGTTTTCCATGGTTTGATTATCATGTCACTGTTTGTTTTTCGTGTTCCATAGCCTCGGCTTTAACTGGGTTTTGTTCAATGTTTTTGACTTGTTGTTGATCATGTTGTTCATGCTCAGGTTGTTTCTCCTGATTTGATTGAAGTTGAGTTAGTGCCTTTCTGTCAGTTTCATGTACATAAGTTATTACATCATGTTATTCTGTCGCATGTAGTTATATGGTGCTGCTTCGTGTTATTCATGCTCATGTACATATGTTATTGCTTCATGTTCATATGTGCCTCTAGTCATGTATGTTGGCTTCTTCATGTTGCATGATCAAGTCAAGTTGCACTGCCGTTCCATGATACGCTTGCTTGTTTCTGTGGTTACATTTGTTGTTGCCTTTTTCAGTTTCATTTAATTGACACTGTCTCACTCCATCTACATGTATTTTTATACAGTTGCAACTAAGTTGTACTACTGCCTTTCCTCTCGAGTCTGACACTTGCACTGTCCAGTTTTGTTTAGTTGTTCACTGGTCTGCATTTACCAGTGAAGTTGAACTTGGTCTTACTTGGCATCTTCCACCTGTAGTGACTTGACCTCTGCAGCCTCTTGTTGTTGCATTTGTATCTGCAGTCTTCACTGAAACCTATCTCGAGTCTGATTTGGTACATTATTCATTTGAGTCGTGATAGCTATGCATCAAAACCTGATTCATGGTTCACTACTATTTTTTGTACTTGGGGTTTAGGCTTTAATGTTGAGGCTCCTTGTTGAACTTCATGCTGGTGAACTGTTTTAATACTAGTTAGAACCACTGCCATTTTGCACTGTTGGGTTTATATTGCCTGTGTTTGAGTCTGCATTGCCTTCATGTTGATACTCTGGTTATCCACTTAACTTTGTTGAGTTTCCCTCTGTAGTCTCTGACCTGCAGTCTGTAGTAATGCTGCATATGTATTTTGTAGCTTGCTCTCTTCATGTTCATTTGAGACACTAATCTTATTTAAAAGCTACTCTATGTCTTTTACAGTCATTGAATTTGAGAACATTGAGGTTAAGTTTGTTGTTGCATTATATCTGGACTTCCTTTGATTCATTTAATGTTGCCACCTTGTTGCTCTCACCTTCATTCGGTTGTGTCCTCATGTTGAACACTGCCTTGTGCACTTGCTCATTTGGGTTGTACGGTTTCTCGTTGCACTTCTGATTCTTTTTTCCACGTATAGTTGGTTATGTACATTCACTTGTGTACATATCTTACATTCATTGGGTACGTTATCACTGTAGTGGCAGAGCAGTGCACGCAAGCGTGAACTGCAGCCACACGGTATTCATTGGGTACATCGTCACTGTAGTGGCAAGGCAGTGCACGCAAGCGTGAACTGCAGCCACACGGTATGGTTTTATGATATCTATCTTGTTTTGATTAATTGATCTTTTGCATATTCCATATGCTGTAGTGGCGAGGCAGTGCACGCGTGCGTGTACTGCAGCCCTACTCGACTTAATATTTTAATTGATATTTAAATGTTTTGAACTGTTTTGTTTATTTCAATTCAATATTCTGAATTGCATTCTGATTTGGTTTAATTACTGTCGTCTATTCATTATTTAATTATTATTGCTTCTGTGCACTAATAACTGAGTTTGAATTAGACTGACCCGAGTATTATTTTCTTTTGAATTTAATACTCGGGTCAGACCGAGTATTTCAGGTTGTAGATATTCTGCTTTGGGTTGCTGCTAGAGCTATGAAGTTCTTTTATATCTTTTGGAGTTGTCGTGTCATTGTATAGGTTGATATGTATTCATGTATGTTAGTCGTTAATGTACTTGTATATATAACTTCCTGAGTCGACTGTTGTAGTTGTATCACATATACCGTGTAAATGTATTGTAACTGTCATCAGTTATTATATATGTATATGAGATTTTCTGTTTCATCTGTGTTCCGCATTTATATTATCTGTGTTATTATTTTATATTTTTGTCCTAGACTATTATAGCCACCGTGTAGTAGCTTTGAGTTTGCATCGGCATGTCGGATTTCCTCCTGAAATGAAATGCACGTTTTTACTATTTGGCATATCGGTGCTTGCACAAGGCAATTACACGGATGGTCGCTCCAAAACAGCCTTATTCTCCGTGCGAGTTGACAACACTACACCGTAGTGTTCTTGGCTAGCGTGGGTATAGAGGTGGGGCGTCACACCTTGAGTTCTGCCTAAAAATTTGTATTAAAAAAAACATGGAGAGGATGCACCGTTAGACATAGCTACGTACAAATTGAAACACGAATGAAAATGTGAAGGTATTGATAAGCAAAAAAAAATTGTCATTGCATTTCAATATATGCCATTCATTCCATTCAACCTACTCGATTGACCCAAGTAACTAAGTATTCGTTCATAATATCAAAACCTGATAGGTGTGTGTCAAGATTTTCTATTACTTCAAGAAACTGATATGATACTTGAAAATTTATAGGATTGAATGGATGCCCACAAACATAAAATGAAAAAGGATCTTGGACATGCTTTGCTAATGCAAAGACGATGATGATGATTAGAAGTTAAGAGTTGAATTCCATGTATATTTTTTCATATATACTAAAAAGTTGATCAACAATTAAAAGATTGTTATTTTCAAACTGAAAACTCAATAGCAAGTTCTATGATCCATACTTTTAGTGATCAACAAATTAAAGACCATAACTCTATACAATTGAGAGGCACTGGACAAACTAAAGGAGAACCTGATTTGAAGTTATGACTTGATTTCTATGTATAAGTTTTTCAAATATTCACCACACAACATGTCATATGCATGAAATATGCATAACAAGATGTAAAACATAAAATCGTATATCTAGAAGTTGTAAAATACATGGGACTAAGAAGTATAAGAACATGTAAAGGTAAATTGATATAATTGCTTCATTGGTATTTTGGTTTAGTGACTGAATTATTTGGATTAGCGATCGAACAAATGCAATGTTTACTAACTGAATGTTAAAGCATATCAAAAAGATTCAGTGCAATTAAATGTTTAAGTTTGACATTTTTTATTAACTGAACAATGTAACGGTAAACTAATATATAACTTGAAAACAAAAACTACAAACATATTTTGAAATTTAACCACAATATATCTACATTTCAAGTCTCAATTTAAAAACTAAAAACAACATACAATAACAAATAACCTATACTGAAACTCAAATCTCTTCAACTCAAACTACATGATCTCCTTTTTTTTCATACTTATCAGCAAAAATTGCACTTGATGATCTCCTTCCCATTCAATCCAGTACACAAAAATATTGTCATTGTGGAGCCAGTACAGAAGGTTCTACGTTCGCTTTCGAAGAAGTCAAAGGCATAAAGGAAGCAATGAGAGTTGAACGTTTAGGTTTTTGGTAGAGGAAAAGACCTATAGGGGATATAAAAAAATCCAATAGACTATAAAAGTGACATAGACGAAGGTGGATCTGATTGAGACTTAAGAGCGGCAACCATCGATGGATTGAAGATGTACAATTTGAGAAATTATAAAATAATGATTTGTAAAACATAGAATTAAAGGTAAAGAAGGTTATTAGCAGCCATAGAACCTGGGAGTACAAAATATTATACTCAAAGAGTAAAGTTTATAATAGCAAACAAATTAGTCTTTTAAGATGATACTCAATGAGTAAAATTTTATACATAGTAGCAAATGCTTAGGAAACATGTATCATCAATTTATTCAAAGATTCTGTAACGACCCACTATTTTGGACCATTTAAATCAACAATAAAACCTCACATATCGAACTTGAATAATTCAAAATAATAGATTGTAATATAATTTGGAGCAAATAAAACCAATCACAAAACCACAGACATAGAAATATCACAATAACTCACAGCGGAAATAAAAATACCATAGTAGTTCATGAAGCTACTACAAACATAGTCTCAAAACAAGTACAAAATACAAAGTCTAAAAGCAAATACAATAGAAATCCACTAATACATAAGCTGAATAGAAACAACTGAAATAGAAATAGACAAGTAACTAGATAGATAGATAATCTCCAGCAAATCCTCTAGCTCCAGAAGTTGAAATCCAAAGCCGATACTCAGGCTGACCCGAGCGTAAAGAAAAACACAAAACACTAGAGTCAGGACATACATGCTTATATAATGTAAATCAACTCAAGTGAACTGAAATAGAAATGCACAAGTAACTTAATGGATGCTTGGGATCGCCCATCCTTTAAGGATCCGTTAAATTATCTACTATGTAGTAATATACGTTACAATTAAAATAATGTCTAAAGTAAAGTATAATATAATTTAAAAATAGTGTTAAGGCGTTACCATATCCTCCTTAACACATTTTATAGTGCCAATAGTCTATACAGTACCATCCTACCTCCAGATCGGGAGGCTACCATAAATACTCCATAGGTACAACACAAATCAAACTCGTAGCAAAACATGCTAGGGAAGGTGACACGACACAACTAGGTAATGCCTGGGTAGATATGCCAATTACACTTCTGGGCTGGTGGTAACGCGTAGCAGCCACTACCGCCCACCTCGATCTATACTCCAAAAAAATATCAAAGGGTGCACCCAATCAATCGCAAAGTAATAGAATGGTATCGAAGGAGTGTGTCCGATTAGAGAAGCTACCTCATTGCCTCGTCAATTGCTCCTGTTTAGTCACCTTATGCCAACTAATGGGAGTCGAGTCCACGTATATACCTCATATAGAATCGTCGCCACTATCCTACTTTAACTCTAGAATCTCCACCATACACAGTTGTTAAAGTGGTTTTCGGAATTGGCAGAGAGTATGACAACTTCCGATCCCGATCTCTTTAACAACCAATCGTGATTATAACCCATGGTTATTATTTCAAATGGCTTATCCTTTCAAATCAAACGTATACAAATTAAAACCATTTAAGTTCAATGCTATTATACCTTTAAAATAATATCCATGCACTCCCAAAACAATACACTTATTATAGCACTTAAAAAATGTAATAAGTTAGAAACCATATAACTTATAAAATGTTACCCTTATAAAATAGCACTTTGGAAAAATATTACATTTTGGAAATAGTAGCACCTTTAAAACATAACCTAAAGTAGCACAGCCTTTAAAATCATAACTTAAAATAACATAGCATTTTGAAAATGCTATAAATTTCACTACAACATAATATTTCAATTTTAACATAGTTTTAAAATCTATTTAATTATACAAAACATATCCATTTTATAAATAAAATATATCACTATTACTAGGTTAGATATAAATTACATATTAAATTAAATTATTAAGTTAAATTTGTATCATAGATAAAATCTTTAAATTTTATTTTAAACAAATATTTATTTACTTATAAAATCTTAACTTATTTCAAAATCAGCATATATATTATTTAACCCATTTATACCAAAATTAAGTTAAAATTCCATATGCTTAAATTTTTAGAATATACTTAATAATTTTTTTATAAAACTATTAATTTAAAATTTAACCATGGGTTTGTATAATATTTTCTAACCTAGGTCAAGTGACACGGATATGCATCATTTCAATCCGTAAAATATAAAATCCGGGGTTTTATCATTTCAAACCCGCAATCCCAAGTCAAACAAAATAAAAATCGCTTGAGCCTATCATTTCAGCTCATAACGATTTTTCTCTATTCTGAAGTCTGTTCGGGTATGTATCATTTCAAACCATTGTGATTCTATACTAACAGGGAACTTGCAGTGTGAGAAGCAGAAAACAAAATGAACAGTATAACATAACATATCATATCATATCAAGTGATGTAATATGTATAGCATCAGGTTATAACATCATAAAATATCATATCATGGACATGTATGAAACTAATATCAACATAGCATATCACTACTATACTTCACATGTCATTGTTTCACCAATATACAAGTACGAATGTCAAGAGTGATAAACTCACCTTCTAAAGATATAAATTACAATCAAGACACACGACCAAACTTCGAAAAGCACGACAAAGCACGAACTAGATTTGAGTAGATGAAGAGCCAAGATCCAAATCTTGTAAACAAACAAATACAAAACATATATAAGTATAAAATTACACAAAAGAATTTGATCAAAACAAAGCAAAACAATGCACAAATGACCAAATCAAGTCAAGTGGGCTCGGCCACTTTCAAAGTAGGCTAGATCATCACCAAAATTGGCTCGGCCATGACTTGTTTGATGCTTGCATGTTTGGCCAGGCAAGCAAGTGTGCATGGCTAGGCAAGGGTTGGATGTGAACGGTTATGGTAAGTGAAGAGATGGCATAGCAAAAGTCACGTGGAAGGCAAAAAGGCAAGGCAACATGAAACTTTAGGTTCGACCCTAGGCTAACATGGCTCGGCCTTGGTTGCTTGGGCTTGGTCAAGTGGTCAGGTCATCATCTGGTCACAGCTATGGAGGAGGATGTGGTCACAGCCAGGCAAAGGAGGAGGTGGAATGGGTGGTGGCCAAGGCTAGCAAGGAGGAGAGGGGATCTAGTGGTGCTCGACTAGGGTTTCAACATGCTTTGGTGATGGGGTTTTGGGTCATGGAAGGTCATGGCATGGGTAGGGGATGATGATAAGGAGATGGAGACCGATCAAAGTGATGGTGATAAGGAGGAGATAGGGTCGGCAAAGGAGCAAGGATGGTGATGACCTAACATAGTATAAGGAAGAAAAGAGAAAAAGAAAAGAGAAGGAAAGAGGAAGAAATGATTTACTGTAATTTTTTTCCAGGAAAAGCAGACGAGAAAGAGGAGGAAGTGAGAATATTTTTGTATGGCTATGCTAAGGAAAAGGCACCATTTCACTTTGAATAGGCAAATACATGTCCATTAGGAAAACAAGGCCCAAATGCAAAGCCCAAATCAAAAGCAAGCTCAACAACCCAATCAAAAATCAAAGCCCAAACCAAAATAAAATAGAAAATAAACATGGAAAATATACAATAAAATACTGAAAATAATTGCATGTAAAACGCTGGATTTTATCAAATTTAAAAAATATAAAACATAATTTGACGAAACGAAAAGCAGAACGAATATCAGAATCAATTTCAGCTTCAAAGAAAAAGATTGGAAATTTAAAAATTCAAATTCAAAATTTTCAACTGAAAGTCAAAGTTTGATCTAAGTTGACCAAAATATAAAATTTTCAGAAAATCTTTATTTTATTATATTTGGAAAATAATTCTCAACAAATCCCAAAATTTCATTGTAAAATTCCAAATTTTAAATTTTTAATTGATATAAAACCAAAGTTTCAAATAAATTCTATTTAAAATATTTGTTAAAAATTATGGGTTGTTACACACTTCCCCATTCAAAACTTTTCATACTCGAAAAGGAACGAGACACGAAAATAAGGAAAGATAAGATAGAGTAGCAAATAGTGCCTGAAACAAACAATTTTGGATTCGAAGCACGCATGCACTCCTCCGTCTCTCGGGTACAATCCCGATCATCCATACTTCCCTGCACTTTGACCAGGTTAACAGATTTCCTTCTCTAGCTGCTTCGTACCTCTATCGATAATACAAAGTGGCTTCCTCTCGACAGTAAAGTTTGGCTCAATATCCAAACTCTCAAGAGTAGAAGGATGAAAAACCAAAGATGGGTCATGGATATATCGGCGAAGATGCGAAACATGGAATACAATATGTACTCTAGACATCTTCTCAGGCAAATCCAGGCGATAAACTAAAGAACCAACTCTCTCTAGAAAGCGGAAAGGACCAATGACCCTAGGAGCAAGCTTCCCTCATTGACCAAACCGAATCACATTCGTTAAGGGAGAGACCTTAAGGAAAACCTGATCACCAACAGCAAACTCCTCCTACGCCGATCAACATACTTCTTATGCCTATCCTGAGCACTCCTCATCTTCCTCTTAATCTCCTCAACTCTCTCAGAAGCTTCCAAAATCATATCAGGACCAAGAACCAACTGATTACCGGATTCAATTTAGCAAGATGGAGATCTGCAAGGTCATCCGTAAAAAGCAGCAAACAGTGACATTGCAATACTAGCCTGGTTTCAAGGATGAAATGAGATCGATAAAGGATTAAGACAAGATTAAAATAGAAGATTTGAGATTATACCTTATAACTGTTGTTATAGGTGAATTCAACAAGATGGAGATGATCTTCCCAAGATCCTCCATAATCAAGAACATAAGCACGAAGAAGATCCTCTAGAATCTGATTCACTTTTTCCGTTTGACCGTCGGTCTGCGGATGGTAAGCAGTGCTCAGATTCAGGTGAGTACCCAAAGATTCCTGAAATGCTCTTCAAAACTGACTAGTAAAGATGGGATCTCTATCACAAACAATACTAACAGGAACACCATGAAGGCGAACAATCTCCCTCATATAAATCTCTGCCAAACCAGAAGCAGAAGGGTAGACTTGATCAGAATGAAATGAGCTGACTTGGTCAATCTATCCACAATAACCTAAATACTCTCATAACCCCTCCTAGTCATTGGCAATCCATCAATAAAATCTATAGAAACCTGTTCCCATTTCCAATTGGGGACCTCAAGAGGCTGTAATAAACCAGGGGCCTTCTGATGATCCGCCTTGATTGTTGACAAGTCGAACACCTACTAATAAAGATAGAGATATCACGCTTCATACCCTTCCACCAATAAAGCTTCTTCATATCTTAATACATCTTCGTCACACCCGGATGAATAGAAATTCTAGATCGATGATTTTCCCGAAGTAAATCCTGTCACAATCCATCTATATTCGGGACACAAATCCGATTATTAATCCTCAAAATCCCTCTATCATCGATCTGAGCTCCACTACTACCTGATTACTACCACCAACCCGGCTATGAACATTCTCCTTAATAAGCCTAAGCATCTCATCCTCATCCCGCTTAGCCATGATACAATCCAAAAGAGGAGAAGTAGAAACAACAAGCTAACACAACATTGCCTTCTTCCGACTCAAAACATCGGCAACAACATTAGCCTTTCTAGGGGTATAGTTGATGTTGAGGTCATAAGAAGCAAGGAACTCAATCCACCTAACCTATAACTGATTTAAATCTTTCTGGATGAAGATATATCTCAAAGACCGATGATCCGCAAAGAGCTCAAACTTACTACCCAAAAGATGATGTCTCTAAAGCTTCAAAGCAAAAACAACGGCAAGAAATTCCAAATCATGGGCTGCATAATTAGCTTCAAGGGTCTTCATCTGATGACTGACATAAGCAATAACCTTCCCATCTTGCATCAGAACAGCTCCCAAACCCTCACAACTAGCATCAGTATATACCGTTGATCCCTCATTTCCATTTGGAACGGTAAGAACTGGTGCGAATAAGCTTACTCTTTAACTCATTGAATGTAGCTTCACACTTATCATTCCTTATAAATTTAGCATTCTTACGAGTCAAAGCAGTGAGAGCTGCAGCAATCCGAGCAAAATTCTCAATGAATCTCCGATAATAACCGACAATGCCCAGAAAACTACGAATATCAGATGGAGTCCTAGGAGTTTCCCAATCCGACAACAGAATAGGGAGAAATAAGGACCACATAAAAGATAGAGTGATTTATTTCAAAGAGAAAAGAGAAGGAAACTTACATTGATCACAGCGATCTTAACTGGATCAACAGAAACTCCATTACTAGAAATAATATGCTCGAGAAATCGGACTTCATCCTTCCAGAAATGGCATTTCGAGAATTTAGCTTTCAACTGATGATTTCTAAGAGTCTCCAGAACAAATTTCAAATGCAACTCATGCTCTTCCCTTGACTTGGAGAAGACAAGGATATCATCAATAAAGACTAGAACAAACATATTAAGAACATCACGAAAAACACGATTCATCAAATCAACAAAGAAAGCTGGCGTATTAGTCAAACCAAAAGGCATAACTAACCATTCATAAAAACCATTCTCAGTCCGGAAAGCAGTCTTAGGAATACTTTCCTTGGCAACTCTGAGCTGGTGGAAACCTATGGCAAGATCAAGCAGAGAGAAACAGTAGCTCCATAGAGCTGATCAAACATATCATTGATACGAGGCATATGATATCTGTTTCTCATAGTGAGCTTGTTCAGCTCCCTATAATCAACACATATCCTAAGAGAACTATCGAACTTAGAGATGAAAACCACCGCTGCTCCCTGTTCGGAATGGCTTGGTCTAATCAGACCCTTAGAGAACAAGTCCTTAATTTGCTTCCTCAACTCAACTTTCTCACGGGGTGCCATTCGAGCTCCAGGAATAAGATCAATACAAAAATCAATTTTCCGCTTAGGAGGTAAAGCAGTGACTTCACCAAATACATCGGGATAGATTTTGACCATAGGAGTCGAGTCAAGATCATCAGGAGAAGAGTCAAGAGAATAAATAAAGCTGCCAGCATAATCCTGAGGCAAGCTGCACTGAATCACCAAAAAATTACCCAAATCATCAACAAGAGAAACAGTTCAGGTTTTACAAGAGATAACAGCTTCATGCCTCTTCAGCCAATTACCTCCAAGCAATAGATCAAAAGCATCAAAACCCAAAACATAAAAATCACCAGAAAAACGATAGCTAGAATAGAAGAGTTTCACCCTTCTATAAATCCTACTAAGTTTCGCGGGACCACCAATAGGATTTTTAACACACAAAGGTTCAGGAGCATATTCGGGAGAAAGGGGATGCTCAAACTTATCACAAAGATCCACAGAAATAAAGCTATGGGAAGCTCCAGTATCAAATAATGCACGAACATGAAAATTAAACAGAGAAATGGTGCCCTAAGGAGATCACTACGAGATGGAGGAGCAGGTGGAGTGGCAGAGGTAATAGCAAAGATACAAGATGGCTGGCCCTTCTGATGAGTAAGACAATCCTTCCTGAAGTGGCCAGGCTGCAGGCAAATATGACAGAGATCACGCCTGTTCAGCTGAGCAGGAGGAGGAACAGCAGCACCAATAGAAATCGGATAACTATTGGCATAGTGTCCCTTCTGATCACACTCGAAGCAAGTGACCGAAGATAGGTCGATAGGCTGCCTCTGAGAAGGAGAAGATCCCAAACCAGTAGTCTTATTCCAATTCTTCTTCTACTAAAAGTGAGGCTTTCTCTTCTTAGGGTTACCAGAGAAAGGCTGAGATGAAGAAGCACGAGCAACAAAAGGATCCTTGGAAGTAGGATTCTCATATCTAATGGCCATATCCATCAGACCAGTGAAAGGGCTATGCACATGAGAAATGAGACGATCATAAAACGCTGGGCAAGCTCCAGCCGAAAACTTCTCATTATTCTTAAGAGGGGTGTCAATCAGGCTAGGACCAAACTTGAAAAGTTCATTGAACTCCAGCTTATACTAAGAAAATGACATTTCTCCCTACTTAAGATCTATAAACTCCCTATATAACTGAGACTTCCCTACTTCGGGCATCCACTTCACCAAAAAATCATCCCTAAAGCATGATATCGAAACATAAGAAAGATTCCAAAAGGAGAAAATTGAAGCAATTCAAAATTAGCACAAAAGGATACCTAAACTGCTCCCAAGAAATATCAGCCTCAATAGTCTGAGCAGTAACAGACTCCCACCAATCCAAAGCTACCCCCTTCAACTTCCAAGCTGCCAACTGACACTTCTGAGCATCAGTGATATCAAGCCTGGAGAAAATCCTCTCCAATCCCTTCAACCACTGCTGAGCCTCGATAATGCTTTCTGATCCGATAAACTTGGTACCACCAAGCTTAGTGAATTCTTTACAGAGGGAAGTGAACCTAATGGGCGCAGCAGGCACAGGAACTGGGGCAACACGACGACCCCTACCTTTGACATTCCTACGATCCATCCTAAAAAATCAAGAATGAATTTTAGGACAAAGGTAATTGAGAAACAAAAGACAAAATTCAACCAGAATAGAAATCCTAATCAAAGTATTTAATTAACAAGGTAGATAAGGAAAGGAAGTATATTTAGGAAAATTAGATTTTAAACAAGAAAATTTATATCCAAAATAATCTTTTTAAAAATCATTTAAAATCATTTTATACTTTAAAATAAATTCTCTCACAAAGAAATGATTCTAGGATTGATTTCACTCATTCTAGGGTATTTCTACCCTATCTCTAATGAGTTTTTGCTCCGCAGGCTAAGGTTTGTCTAAAACCAAAGCTCTGATACCAAATGTAACAACCCACTATTTTGGACCATTCAAATCGATAATAAAACCACATATGCCGGACTTGAATAATTCAAAACAATAGATTGTAATATAATTTGGAGCAAATAAAACCAATCACAGAATCAAAGACACAGAAATATCAGAATAACTCGCAACGGAAATAAAAATACCATAGTAGTTCATGAAGCTACTACAAACATAGTCTTAAAATAAGTACAAAATACCAGAGTCTGAAAGAAAATACAATAGGAATCCACTAATACATAAGCTGAATAGAAACAAATGAAACAGAAATAGACAAGTAACTAGATAGATAATCTCCAGCAAATCCTCTAGCTCCAGAAGATGAATCCAAAGCCGATACTCAGGCTGACCCGAGCGTAAAAAAAACAAAAAACACTCGAGTCAGGACATACATACTTATATTATGTAAACTAACTCAAGTGAACTGAAATAGAAATGCACAAGTAACTTAAAGGATGCTTGGGATCGCCGATCCTTTATAGATCCGTTAAACTATCTATTATGTAGTAATATACGCTACTATTAAAATAATGTCTAAAGTGAAGCATAATATAATTTAAAATAGCGTTAAAGCGTTACCCATATCCCCCTTAACACATTTTATAGTGCCAATAGTCCATACAGTACTATCGTACCTCCAGATCGGGAGGCACCATAAATGCTCCATAGGTACGACACAAATCAAACTCGTAGTAAAACATGCTAGGGTAGGTGACACGGTACAACTAGGCCATGCTAGGGTAGATATACCAATTACACTTCCGGAGTGGTGATAACGCGTAGCAGCAACTACCGCCCACCTCGATCCACACTCCAAAAAAATATCAAAGGGTGCACCCAATCAATCACAAAGTAATAGAATGGTATCGAAGGAGTGTGTCCGACTAAAGGAGCTACCTCGTTGGCCCGTCAGTTTCTCCTGTTTTAGCCACCTTATGCCAACTCACGGAAGTCGGGTCCATGTATATACCTCATATAGGATCGTCACCACCATCCTACTTCATTCTGGAATCTCCACCACGTACATAGTTGTTAAAGTGATTTTCGGAATTGGCAGAGAGTATGACAACTTCCGATCATGGTGTCTTTAACAACCAATTATTATTAAACCCATGGTTATTATTTCAAACGGTTTATCCTTTGAAATCAAACGTGTATAAATTAAAACCATTTAAGTTCAATGCTATTATACCTTTAAAATAATATCCATTTCTCCAAAGTTTAACACTCCCAAAACTATACACTTATTATAGCACTTTAAAAATGTAATAAGTTGGAAACCATAACACTTCTAAAATGTTACCCTTATAAAAGAGCACTTTGAAAAAATATTACATTTTAGAAATAGTATCACCTTTAAAACATAACCTAAAGTTGCATAGCATTTAAAATCATAACTTAAAATAACATAGCATTTTGAAAATGCTACAAATTTCGCTACAACATAATATTTCAATTTTAACATAGTTTTAAAATCTATTTAATTATACAAAACATACCATTTTATAAATAAAATATATCACTATTACTTGGTTAGATTTAAATTCCATATTAAATTAAATTATTAAGTTAAATTTCTATCATAGATAGAATCTTTAAATTTTATTTTAAACAAATATTTATTTACTTATAAAATCTTAACTTATTTCAAAATCAATATATATTATTTAACTCATTTATACCAAAATAACGTTAATATTCCCTATGTTTAAATTTTCAAAATATACTAAATAATTTTTTTATAAAACTATTAATTTAAAATTTAACCATGGGCCTGCATAATATTTTCTAACCTAGGTCAAGTGACACGGATATGTATCATTTCAATCCGTAAAATATAAAATCCTGGGTTTTATCATTTCAAACCCGCAATCCCAAGTCAAACAAAATAAAAATCGCTTGAGCCTATCATTTCAGCTCATAACGATTTTTCCCTATTCTATAGTCCTTTCGGGTATGTATCATTTCAAAACATAGTGATTCTATACTAACATGGAACTTGTAGTGTGCGAAGCAGAAAAATAAAATGAACAATATAACATAGCATATCATATCAGCTGATGTAACAAGTATAGCATCAGGTTATAACATCATAAATATCTTATCACATGCATGTATGAAACTAATATCAACATAGCATATCACTACTACACTTCACATGTCATTGTTTCACTAATATATAAGTACGAATGTGAAGAGTGATAAACTCACCTTCTAAAGCTAGAAATGACAATTCAAGACACACGACCAAACTCCGAAAAGCACAACAAAGCTCGAACTAGATTTGAGTAGATGAAGAGCCAACATCCAAATCTTGTAAACAAACAAATGCAAAACATACATAAGTATAAAATTACACAAAAGAATTATATCAAAACAAAGAAAAACAATGCATAAATGACCAAACCAAGTCAAGTGGGCTTGGACACTTTCAAAGCGGGATAGATCATCACCAAAATTGGCTCGGCCATGACTTATTTGATACATGCATGTTCGGCCAGGCAAGCAAGTGTGCACGTCTAGACAAGGATTAGATGTGAACGGCTATGGTAAGTGAAGAGTTGGCATAGCAAAAGTCACGTGGAAGGCAAAAATGCAAGGCAACATGAAACTTTGGGTTCGACCCTAGGCTAACATCGCTCGGCCAGGGTTGCTTGGGCTTGGTCAAGTGGTCAAGTCATCATCTGGTCATGGCTATGGAGGAGGATGTAGTCACGACAAGGCAAAGGAGGAGGTGGAGTGGGTGGTGGCCAAGGCTAGCAAAGAGGAGATGGGATCTAGTGGTGCTCGGCTAGGGTTTCAACATGCTTTGGTGATGGGGTTTTGGATCTTGGAAGGTCACGGCATGGGTAGGGGATGATGATGAGGAGATGGAGGCCGATCATAGTGATGGTGATAAGGAGGAGATGGGGTCGGCAAAGGAGCAAGGATGGTGATGGCCGAACATAGTATAAGGAAGAAAAGAGAAAAAGAAAAGAGAAGGAAAGAGGAAGAAAGAAGAAATGACTTACTATAATTTTTCCTTCTTCAGGAAATGTAAACGGGAAAGGGGTGGAAGTGAGGATATTTTTTACGGCTATGCTAAGGAAAAGGCACCATTTCGCCTTGAACAGACAATGACATGTCCATTAGGAAAACAAGGCCCAAATGCAAAGCCCAAATCAAACACAAGCTCAACAACCCAATCAAAAATCAAAGCCCAAACCAAAATAAAATAGAAAATAAACATGGAAAATAAACAGTAAAATACTGAAAATAATTGCGTGTAAAACCCTGGATTTTATCAAATTTAAAAAGTATAAAACAAAATTTGACGAAACGAAAAGCAGAACGAATGTCATAATCAAATTCAGCTTCAAAGAAAAAGATCGAAAATTTAAAAGTTCAAATTTAAATTTTTCAACGGATAGTCAAAGTTTGACCCAAGTTGACCAAAATATAAAATTTTCATAAAATCTTTATTTTATTATATTTGGAAAAATAATTCTCAACTAATCCCAAAATTTCATTGCAAAATTCCAAATTTTAAAATTATAAATTGTTTGAAACCAAAGTTTCAAATAAATCTATTTAAAATATTTGTTAAAAATTATGGGTTGTTACAGATTCTATATCTGGCTATATTCGTTATATAAAAAAAATGCTTACGAAATCACGTATAATAAGTTAATAACAATAATACACTGTAGATTTTCTTCTATACTGTCAGCAACAAAATAGAATAAACTAAAAGAAAATGGTACCTGATGTGTGTAGAACATATATAATTGTGCATGAAAATATATTGTCAGCATTACTGTAATGATTCATGTCACAATAAAAAAGGCTGGGTACATATCCATAACCAAATAAAGGAAAAGTTAATCTTTGTTTTTGGTTAAGAGACAACAATCATATATGAATTAAACTTTGATGCCGGTTTTTTTCCAAATCCATCAACCATATCACAAAATTAAAATCATTTTTATAAATTCCCAAATTTAAGGAAACGTATGAAATAAAAATGATAGATCTATACGCATCAGATAATTTATTTATTATCAAGATTGTATAATCAAATTAATAGAGAAATTATTATCCCAAATTAAATAAAATAAAAATAAACTCTTAATATGAAATTAAACTAAAGCGAAACCCTCATTTATAACATTCGAGCTTCAGTCCATTTAAACCCGAGTTTGCTGGTCGTCCACTATTGGTGAAACACATGATATTTCTTTTCGAGAGTTGACTTAGATGTTGGAACGAACTATCTTGCTTCATCGAAATCTCAAATCCATTGCCTGAATCTATCTGAGATGATTCATAGTGGTTGAACATGTGAGATGAGATCCTCCTCGACGTCATTGTTAAACTATTTAGAATTTCTAGATTGATTTTTTCTTTGAAAATCAAATTAGGTGAAGAGAGGAAGTGATGGAAGCGTCACTATTGCGATTAAGCAATTGATAAAAACGTGAGCACTTCAACGCTTGAAATGACTGAAATAACCGTAGAAGCTAACCTAAATGCGAAGGATATTTTAGACATTTCAAAAGCTTCAAATGGGGATATTCCTATTATATATATATATATATTAAAGTAATGATGAAAGGATGAATAAGACAATTATTTCTCATATTATATTATCTTCTTCTTTTTTTCCTCAAAATTATCATGTTCTATCTTCATAAAAATTAACATAGTATCAATATAGGATATCATTTAATTCAATTAACCTAAGTCTTATCTCAATAACAAAGCTCATCATCTCTGATTCTTTAACTATAATGGATCCATCTAAACCACATTATCTTCATCCTTCAGATTATCGAGGCGAAATTGATATTTGGAAAACACCACAAGTTCATCTTTACTTTATATGTTGTAATTGATTCAGTTTTAAATAAGACTTGGATTGTGGATAGTGGTGCACCAAATCACAACCTTTTTTTACCCTAGTTTATTATCTACATCAAAATCATCCGCTATACCGAGTGTTGACATACCTTCAGGTTCACAGGTTTCTATTACTTTGATTGGAAATTTTAATTTACCCTCGTTTATTATCACTCTCAATGACATTTTATGCATTTCTTCATTTTGTTTTAACTTAGACATCTGTTAGTAAAATTACCACAGCCTTAAATTACTGTGATATTTTCACCTGACTTATATGTCTTACATGAATTGACTTCGGCAAGGATGGTTGGTTCAAGAAAACAACAAGGTGTTCTCTATTACACATCTCCTATATAATAGACACCAATGTCCCATCGGGTCATTCAATCTTAAAAATTATGGTATGTGCGTCTTGGGAATATTTCTTCAAGTCATATGAAATTAATTTCTACTTATTATTAGAAATAATCCTAGTTGATAATGATTGTACAGTTTGTTCTATGGCTAAACAAACTAGATTACCTTTTACTTCAAGTCCAATAACAACAAAGTATTATTTTGAAACGCTACTTCGTGATATATGGGATCCTCAAAAAATTGAAACACATTATGGTGCACATTTTTTTCTTAGAATTGTTGATGATTTTAGCAAATGCGCGTGACAAATGAAGGAAACTAGCTGCCATTAATAAGAAAGTTTACAAGGTTTCTTATAGTGCTCTCGTAGAGCTTACACACCTTACATATATTTATATTTATAGGTAAATAGTCAGTTAAACCAGTACACAAACTACACACACCTGCCCACTTATAGATAGCGTAGAATCTTAACTTTTACATAAAAATTAAAAGAAACAAAGTGGAGAATGTTGGTCGGCCCAAAGCATAGAATAGCTGTCCATCTTTTTTGCTAGTGGGAAATAAAGTAATGCTAGTGGATTTACATCTGTCAATACTATTTAGAAGATAAGATTCGTTTTTAGTCTGTATCTGCCATCTGGTCCATTGGATTGAATTCTTCTAGAGCCCTTCTTTCACTTGTGCTAATGTCAGGAATTAACTTCATTTCTGGCTTGGATGTCTCTTGATCATAAATTTGGACATCACTATTTGGGTCAAACATATGTTCTGTTGTAGGTAGAGGAAGAAGGATTTTTAAACCCATTTCCCCCAAATATGATATCTCATCATTTCTGCCTGTAGAAATAGTTGGTCTTTCCAATTAGGTGGAGGGCTTAACGTTAACTTAGACTGGTGGTATTGCCATGATTAATCTTCTCCAAACCAAATTGGCGTACCTTCATAAGTCCGAAAATAACTCCTTAGACATCTAGATGCGTTGTGCCTTGTACATCCTACATATTTGAAGATAGCCATACGATGCAATGCTGGCTTGATTGTGTACTGTTCGTTAAAACTAAATACTGGGGTAGTTGAACTTATACATACTACAATAGCAGGACAAATACGTAAGTATGATCTGCTATCATAGAGAAACGCTTACCAAATCGTTCTAGGATTGAGACTTCAACTGGATTTACAAATGTAATTCTTGATAACATTCCATAGTCGAACAAGTCAATGATTTTATTCATCTCGCATGGTAACTGTGTACTATCAACTCTTACTCTTAACATATTCGAACATCTGTCTTGCACACTTTTGAATTTTACTATTTCAATCATCTTCTTGTAGTAGGTTGCCAAAAGCAGCTGTAAATCCGCCTGATGTTCGTTGCATCGATCGTGAGCTAATTTCTCTATTTTGAGGACCAATTACTTTCCTCCTTTCCTACATAATTCGTCAAGAATTGATGCTGGTTTAAATTTTAAGTGGTTGGATAGTTGTTTGCAGGTTAAAGTTTTAGGACGTTTAGGAATTTGTTCGAGGAGTTCTTCTTTTTCTTGAATTAATTGCTGAATCCTTCTTTCTAAAAGCTGGTTGGTTTTATGAACATAAGTGTTTTTCTGATTTTCTTCTTCTAAAAATCAATTTCTCTAGATGAGATGCTAGAGTTGGGCCTGAGTTCGTTGATATAGGTTTTGTATGTTATTTAGCTGTGAGGCTTGGGAGTTTATAAGAACATTTGGTGATTGGGGAGTTGATGAGGCTGTTTGAGAGTATGTTTGTTGACAATCTGGATCGATATAATAGTTTGGGCCGAAGAAATTCCTTGCTTCATCTAAGGCTTGTTGCAGATTATAAAAAACCATTAAAAACTGGATTTTGAAAATTCTGTATAGCCATCTGCGCTGGCTATAATGTTTGAAAAAACCTGTAAAATTGCCTCGAAAAACTATATAATAGAAAAAGTTTTTGGAAGGAGGCTTCTGTTGAATTTTTGAAAAATAATATGAAAAACAGTTTCCAAGACGTTGTTTGTTTTTTTTGCTTCGACCGTTTTTGAATTCCAAAGATGGTCTAACAGACATTGTTGTGAAGCATCGTTTATTCGAACCAGGGGTTTAAACATCCTAGAATCATCGTTTTTAAATTGGATAAGGGAAATTTGTCCAAAGGACATACATGGGGTGTTAGCCGCCATCGTTTGATTACCCATTAATCAAGCTAGAGAACTTGCTCCTGTAGGTGGCGTTTTAGGTTAATGCACCTCTGTTTTAATTGTTGTGGTTTTCACCTCCACAATCGTTTGATTACTCGTTTCAGCTAGTTCTTTTTTTATGAAATGTCTATCCTGTAAATCACAAATGTTATTAGTATAAAAAGCTGAGAGTAATTTTCTGGATAAAATATCAGCAAGAAGATTATTTTTACCTTTTATATGTTCAAACAGAATGGAATAACCATTACCTTGTATCAAATTTTGGAGATTTAACCATTGTGTTTTATTTATCTTTTTAAAATTTTCATTTGATATGAACTTTAAAATGGCTTCATCAGTTCAGACTGTAAAATCTTTAGTCAAATAAATTTTATACTTATCTAAAGCGTTAATTAAAGCTTGTATTTCATAATCTAAACTCGTCCAATTTGAGACTGTATTAAAATTACCGCTAGCATAGGCTGCAATTTTTTCTGTTGACTTATCGCTGTACTTTGATGGTTTGCATTTTAATACCACTGCCTATCCTTCCTTACAACCATCATATTCAATGATGATATAATCTGTAGTTAATGTTAACTCTAAAGGTTGTATTTTCCCGACTTCTTCTTTAATTTGTTGAACTAATTTAAATGTCTTCTGAATTGAAACTTCCTTCTCTATTCTTCGAAATCTTCCCGTATAACGGTCCAACTAATTTGGCTACGTTTGGACTAAACTTTCATGCATAATTAACTAATCCTAGAAATGACTGTATTTTCGTTTTGCTATCTAGTTTGTCCGGAAATTCTATTATCTTCCACGAAATATGAGGTTGTAGTTCTAATTTACCGTTGCCTATTTCTAGTCCTAGAAAGGAAATATTTTGTTTAAATAATCCCATCTTTTGTTTTGAAATTACTAAACCATTATGTTCTGTTTCTTGAAAGATTATTTTTAAATGGTTTTAATGTTCTTTAATATTATTACTGGCAACTAGAATATCATCAATGTATACTAAGCAAAATTCGTATTTTTTAAAAATACTATCCATAAATCTTTGGAAAATTGCCGGTGCTAATTTTAATCCAAAAATCAAAACATTCCATTCAAAGTGTCCTTTTGAACACATGAATGCTGTCTAAGGTTTGGAACTTTCTTCAAGTTTCAGTTGATTATATCCTGATTTGAGATCAAATTTGCTAAATGTTCGTTTTCCCTGAATTAAATTAACTAATGAGTCTTTATTTGGAATATTATACCCATCGTCTTCTATATTATCATATAATCGTTTATAATTGTAAACTATTCGTGGCTTACCTCATTTTTTTTCTGAATGATTTCAGACAAAAAAGGCCGCTGATCTGTGTTTACTTTATCATCGTCTAATTAAATTTTGTTGTAACATCTCTTTAACATCAAGCGGAGAATAATCTATATCTACTGTTTTTATAGTAATAACTGGGTTTATTATTTTTATTTTACAAACATAAGAAACTCTATTATTTGTAACACCGTCTCCTAAAAATCCTAGTTTTTCTAATCATGAAATTATTTGGTAAGGTATACATTTCATTTCCTTACCTTTTTCTATTTCTCTTACTATTTCGAAGGCTAACGTTGCTAGAGCGTTTTTGTGTTCTATATCTAGCAATTTTTTTTGTTCTGTTGGTTTGTAAAAACATAATTCTGCAAGTCCACCACGCTTTCGAGTGAGATCTGATTGATAGTTATGGTAATTAGTTGGTAAAGTATAATTGTATTACTAAAAGTAACTCTGTATTTAGAAATTGTAATACTACCTCTATAGTTAAGGATAAAGTTTAGTCCTAGAAGGAAATCTGTGCTTTTAACCTCTTTAGGTGTTATTTTCACTTGTCTTAGGTCATATTTTGAACTGTAATTGCCTAAGAAATCTTTAATTTGGATTTTGAACTAACTTGTAATTTATGAGTCGTAGTCATAAAACTTTGATTTGCTGTTTTAGAAGTAATTTTATATTGTAATGGTATGTGGAATTTTGATGGAACTAATGAGTGTGCAATTAAACTTTTATTACTTCCTGTGTCTATTATAGCTATTGTTTCTATAAATTCTTTTTCATCAAACCATATTTTATGATTTATTGTGAATAAAGATGTGTTGTACTTATTAATGTTGGCTGAAAATTCTATACTGTCTTGGATTTCATTATTTAAATTTTTTATTTGCTCTGTTTCTTTTCCTCTACCCGGTTGATTTAAGTTATAATCTTTGTGTTTAGCTGTAATATTTCTCGTTTTAAATTATTTATTTCCATCTGTAAAAGTTGTTTCTATGCTTCGTGTTTGTCTACTGTTTCTTGTAACATAGTTTTGTCATTAGCTATTTGTTTTTTAGTTAATAATTCTAGATAAAAATGTCTTTTAGCACATATGAAACATATTTCAACAAAACAAAGATCACACTGAAATAGTTTATTTATTTCTGGGTATCTGGAACACAGAATACAAGAAATGTGATCATTGCCTCTTCCTTGTATCCACTGGTGATTACAAGTTTCATTGTCATTATTCATTAGGGTATAAGTAATATTATTTTGAGACTGTTTTCTCCTTCATCTGAGACTACACTATAAATGGATTCATTATCATCAAATTCATCAACACTTTCTATTTCGTATTCTCCTAATTCATCTACTAAATTGGATTGTTGCTTATTATTTTGTCTGTTGGGGCACTTATTAGCAAAATGACGTGGGTCTCCACATATAAAACAATGGCATGTTTTATTTGGTTTATTACGTTTTACATATTTATCTTTCCTTCTTTTATCAAACTGTTTTGATTTTCGTAAATGCTTTCCAGGTTTATAGTATCCATATGCTTGAGGCGTGAAAATAGCTGTTCGACAAAATGCCCAAGCTTGTCGTTTTATTTGTTCTTGCAAAGTTGCTTCTCTACAACATTATTCGTGGTCCTATTCCTAATTTTTGAATTTTTCCGTATTGGTATTCCAATCATTTTGTAATTGTCTTCCTAAGTCTCCTGGCAGTTTAGAAAAATATTTATTGCACAAATCTTCTTCCATTGCTCTTCTCGTTTGTGATAGTGTTACAGCGAAATCCTGACTAAATTCTTTAATATATTTAAAATCTCTTATACTCAACTGTTCTAAGTTTCTTATTGTTGTTTCTTGCATAAACGTTCCACCTTTTCTTGGATAATTACCGATTAATAGTAGTCTGATAAAACTGGTAAAAATATATTGGTTATTACCTAATGCCCTTTGTACTGTGATAACAGCTGGGTTATCTGTCTTTCTACTTTGATATGTCCCTTGGGCTAATGGTCCCAATGTTGTTACTAGTACTGCCAACATATCCATTTCTGGTTTTTTATCTGTTTCTAATTATCTTACAACGTTTTGTTCCCAAACTAATATTTCTTCTGGCCAAAGTTGAGGTGATTGATTTTCTAAGAGTAACATATCTTTGCTATATAATTTTCCGTATGTTTTTCGCATATCTTTTCCTATATATGGACTTTCGATATATTCTGATTCAAACTTTACCCAAGGTTCTCATTTAAGTGTCCTTCTCTAAACTGTTCACTTGGTTCGTTGTCAAATCTGCTATGTTTGTTAGCTGGAATCATAGCTTGATCCATAAAATGCGTATCAATGAAAAATCACTTAAAGGATTATGTTGGTTTAATATTTCATCTATTAAAGTCATATTAAAATATTTTGATAATGTTGTGAATGCCTGTTCATAATTCATTTCTAATTCTTGCATACAAGCTATTATCATGTTATCCGTTTCTTTACAAATATTTTCTACCATTATCTTTCTATCTATAATTTCTGCTAATGTTTTTCTGGATTCTGTTTTAAAATTTTCTTCAGTAACTTCTTCTATTTCATCATTATTATCTTCTTCATCTACTAAATATCCTAAAATGTCATTTTCATTGTTTAATAATACTGTATCAGAATCGTAATTATCATAGATTCGGTCTTTATCCCAACTATTCATAGTATTAAAGTGTTCTTCTATAATTTCATTTAAATTATTGTTATCTAGTTCTAATTCTATGTCTGTTTCTTCATTATTTTATAATTGCTAAAACGTAAACTTGGTTCACCAAATTGGTTATTATAAATTACATGTGCTTCTGGGATTAAAATATTTTATTACTTATTACAAAATCATTAAGTTGCCATTCTATCGTGTTAAATTTTCTAGGTTTATACATCTTGGTTCTATCATCTTAATCCCTTTTGATGCTATATTCTAGACTATACCTTCAAGATTAATTTTAAATTTCATTCCTGATCGATTATTGGCTTTTCCTATAATTCCTATGCTTATTATTAAGTTATTTCCTTCATAATTTTCAAAACCGTTTGCTTTAAATCCGAACTTTAGATTCTTTAAGTCTTTAATGCTTTTAAGTATATCTGGAACACAGTACACTAAAGCAGTTTTTCCGTTTAAATTTATTTTCATTCCCGATAATAAAGCCTATTCTATATCTGAAGTCCATGATTTATCTAAGACTAATGTAAGTAACTTTATTCCTAGTCCTTTTCTTATTAAAGCTTTGATTCCTATTACAATCAATCCTAAATGAAAGAAACGTTTTCCTGTATTTTTAAGCCTTTGTATTGTTTCTGGAGATAAATAATCTATTGTTACACTGTTATTAATGACTCTAATTTTCTAATACTTCTTACCAATGTTGTATTAATATTTGTAATTCCTGTTTGGTATAAAACTCTTGGGTTTAATATATCTAACTGGTTGTTGTTATATAAATCTAAATTTTTATCTAAATACTTCTTCATCTAACTTAATTACATGTTTTGCTTTTTTAGATTTAATTTTTGAAAGAATACTAGAGATTTCATCCCTTGTTTTAGCTTCAGTTATTGTTCTACTTGGTCCACTAAATGATGTTCTAGGGTTTATCATTCTCTTAGGAGCCAAAATTTATATAATTCTGGTTCTTTGTTTACTTTTTCAACTAGTTTTCCTAAACTTAAATTAACTAATAGTTCTGATAACTTGTCTACTTCTTTATCAAACTTCTGTTTAGCTCCTAATTCCTAATTATTTTTTAATATTTGCAAATTTAGGCTTATTAAAATATTAAACAAGTTTGGACATTCTTTATCTGCTTCGCTTTTACCACTGTAACTAGTAAACCCTATTTCCGAAACCGGCTTAGTTGAAAATTTATTTGCATCATCTATTGCCCTTTGAAGATATTGATTCATAAACTTATCCACCAACTATATGTTTAACTTCTTCTAAAAAATGTTCCACTTGCTTAATTTTTTGACCAAAATAGAAACTTCTAGTTTTTAGTTCTTCTAAATTTTTTTTGGATTCTACTTCTACAGCTTTAGGTTTATTACTTTCTAAAAGAAACTTGAGTTCGTTTATGGTTGATTTTTCTGGTAAGTTTTTCTTAAGTTGTAATAATGTTTGCAAAATTTGTTCGTTTTGATTTTTTATAAAATCAAAGTTTTCAACAATCTGTTTTAAAGTTTTGTTTTTCTCGCTAATTGATCTGGAAATAATTTTTAAGGTTTTTACCATTGAAATATCATATTTTTCTAGACTTACTCCTAGATTTATAAGTAGGCCTGTGATAAAATTAAGTTGATTGCTATCGTCGTGCAGTAAGTGTTTAAAACGTTTATCAAAATGACAAGTAAATTTATAATTGTTTAAACTGATTATACTTTGTCTTTGAAATTATATTCAAGATTTTAATATTTCAAACTTTTAAAATTCATCGACTCAATTTTTGAGATGTTTAAACTTTTTTTGAGAAACCATTTGTCTAGTGAAACTTGTTCTTTTTAGTATCAGTGCATGGTTGTTTCTAGTGTTACTAAACATGCCACACCCTCTGAGTTAGTTTTAGGTTGGCAAAGGGCATGTAATTCTTGCTTTCAACTAAACATTGTAAAGCTGTAAGGTAACTAGGGAAATAATTACGTTTCTTCATACTAAATGAAATAGGGTAATATAATATTAGTATTTTAGTAATCTCTCTCGAAAGAAAATTTTGTCCAAAAAAAATAAGCAATAAGGTAAATAAGGAAAAGCAAATTATAAGAAAATTTCAACAAAAAATTCTATCACACCTATTAAATATAAAGGCATATTTTCAAATAATTCTAATATTTTTGAAATAGTGGGTAAAGCAGAAAGAATTGAATAGAGAAATACCTTTCTGCTATCCATTATTTAAGCTTTTTGAAATAGTGCAGCGGAACGGTAATTTAGAGAGAAGACGTCCCCTGGTTGCAGAAGATTTTTTTTGATTCTCCCAAAATATTATGTTTGGAGGAAGAACAGAGGTTTGCACAAACAAATGAAGGAAACTTAAGCTGCCATTAATAAGAAAGTTTACAAGGTTTCTTACAATGCTCTCGCATATCTGAGCTTACACACCTTACATATATTTATTGGTATATAGCCGGTTAAACCGGTACACAAACTACACACACTTGTCCGCTTATAGATAGTGTGGAATCTTATCATTTACATAAAAATTAAAAGAAACAAAGTGGAGAACGTTGATTGGACAAAAGCATAGAATAACTGTCCAACTTTTTTGCTAGTGGAAAATAAAGTAATGCTAATGAATTTACATCTGCCAATACTTTTTAGAAGACATGATTCGTTTTTAGTTTGTATCTGCCATCTGGTCCATTAGATTGAATTCTTCTAGATCCCTTCTCTCACTTATGCTAATGTCTGAACTTAACTCCATTTCTGGCTCGGATGTCTCTTGATCATAAATTAGGACATCACTATTTGGGTCAAACATATGTTCTGTTGAAGGTAGAGGAAGAAGGATTTTTAAACCCATTTCCCCCAAATCTGATATCTTGTCGTTTCTTCCTATAGAAATAGTTGGTCTTTCCAATTAGGTAGAGGGCTTAACGTTAACTTAGAGTGGTGGTATTTCCATGGTTAATCTGCTTCAAACCAAATTGGCGTACCTTCATAAGTATGAAAATAACTCCTTAGACATCTAGATGCGTTGTGCCTTGTATATCCTACATGTTTGAAGATAGCCATACGATGCACTGCTAGCTTGATTGTGTACTGTTTGTTAAAACTAAATACTGGTGTAGTTGAACTAATACATACTACAATAGCAGGACAAATACGTAAGTATTGAGCTGCTATCATAGAGAACTGCTTACCAAATCATTCTAGAATTGTGTCTTCAACTGGATTTACAAATGTAATTCTTGATAACATTCCATAGTCGAACAAGTCAATGATTTTACTCATCTTGCATGATAATTGTGTACTATAAACTCTTTCTTTTAACATATTTGAACGTATGTCTTGCACAATTTTGAACTATATTGTTTCAATCATCTTCTTGTAGTAGGTTGCCAAAAGCTGCTGTAAATCTACATGATGTTCGTTCCATCGATCGTGAGCTAATTTCTCTATTTTGAGGACCAATTCCTTTCCTCCTTGCCTACATAATTCATCAAGAATCGGTGCTGGTTTAAGTTTTAAGTGGTTGGATTGTTGTTCGTAGGTTAAGATTTTAGGACGTTTAGGAATTTGTTTGAGGAGTTCTTCTTTTTCTTGAACTAATTGTTGAATCCTTCTTTCTAAAAGCTGGTCGGTTTTATGAACATAAGTGTTTTTCTGATTTTCTTCTTCTAAAAATCGGTTTCTCTATATGAGATGCTGGAGTTGGGCCTGAGTTCGTTGATATAGGTATTGTAGGTCATTTAGCTATGGGGCTTGGGAGTTTATAAGATCATTTGGTGATTGGGGAGTTGATGAGGCTATTTGAGAGTATGTTTGTTGACAATCTGGATCGATATAATAATTTGGGCCGAAGAAATTCCTTGCTTCTTCTATGGCTTGTTGCAGATTATAAAAACCTTTAAAAACTGGATTTTGGAAATTCTGTATAGCCATCTGCACTTGGCTATAACATTTGAAAACACCTGTAATATTGCCTCGAAAAACTATATAACTGAAAAGTTTTTGGAAAGAGGCTTCTGTTGAATTTTTGAAAAATAATATATAAAATAGTTTCCAAGACGTTGTTTATTTCTTTTTTCTGCTTCGACCGATTTTAAATTCCAAAGATGGTCTAATAGACGTTGTTGTGAAGCAACGTTTGTTCGGACCAGGGGTTTAGACCTTCTAGGATCATCGTTTTTAAATCGGATAAGGGAAATTTGTCCAAAGGACATACATGGGGTGTTAGCCGCCATCTTTTAATTACCCGTTAATCTAACTGGAGAACTAATTGTGGATGGAGAACTTGCTCCTGTAGGTGGAGTTTTAGGTGAATGCACCTATGTTTTAGTTGTTGGGGTTTTCACCTCCACAATCATTTGATTACTCGTTTCAGCTAGTTCTTTGTTTATGAAATGAGTATCCTGTAAATCACAAATGTTGTTATTATCAAAAGCTGAGAGTAATTTTCTGGATAAAATATCAGCAAGATGATTATTTTTACCTTTTATATGTTCAAACTGAATGGAATATCATTACCTTGTATCAAATTTTGGAGATTTAACCATCGTGTTTTATTTATCTTTTTAGAATTTTCATTTGATATGAACTTTATAATGGCTTCACAATCAGTGCGGACTGTAAAATCTTTATTCAAATAAATTTTATACTTATCTGGAGCACTAATTAAAGTCTGTATTTCATAATCTAAACTCGTCCAATTTGAGACTGTATTAAAATTACCGCTAGCATAAGCTGTAATTTTTTTGTTGACTTATCGCTGTACTTTAATGGTTTGCATTTTAATACCGCTCCCCATGCTGCCTTACAATTATCATATTCAATGATGATATAATCTGTAGTTAATGGTAACTCTAAGGGTTGTATTTTCTTGACTTCTTCTTTAATTTGTTGAACTAATATAATGTCTTCTGAATTGAACCTTCCTTCTCCATTCTTTGAAATCTTTTCATATAATGGTCCAACTAATTTGGCTAAAGTTTGGAATAAACTTTCGCATATAATTAACTAATCCTAGAAATGCCTGTATACACATATATACACATATAAGAATTCACAAATATATACACACACACACACACATATATGCACATATATGTATACACATATATGAGTTCAAAGGCAGTCCACATGACAACATACATAATTAGACATGAGAAAATTTGGTTGTAGTGAAGACAACAGCTTGAATGAGCAAGCGCAGACTAATGAACACGCTACAAGCGAAGGCATAATATTACAGAGGCCAATGAAGACTACAAACACCAAAGTGAAGCCACCAGACTACATGAAGTCAAACAATGACAAATAGAACCAGACTATCATAACTCGTTTTTTACTCGAACTAGATTTCAAACAACAAACATACATATAAATATGTTACACACATGTATACCTACATGTAACGACCCAGAATTCCTGTAATTGGAAATTCGTATATTTAATTGAATTTTAAATATTAATAAGTAAAATTTGAAAGTCTAATAAATTTTATTTCGAATATCTAGATTTTATTGGATAATTTAAATCGATAATTTAATATTTGAAATTACAGAAATAATAGGAAATTGGGTTTAATGTGACTAAAATTGATTTTTAAAGCTGTATTAAATTATATTGGAGTTATAATGATGTTATAGAACTTTTAAAATTGAATTAAAAGTTAATTTGTGAAAATTGAATATTTTAATATTTAATTGACGAGTTAAAATAGCCATTTTTCAAACAGTCTTGGATTTCGACGAAACTAGTTTCATCGGATCCGTAATATTATATTATTGAATGGTTTCAAATTTCGTGTCAATCGGGCTTACGGTTTGTCCGGGGCAAGCTAAAACATGTAGAAATCGATTCGAGTGAATTTTGAATTTAAATAGTCGATTCAAAAACTTATCTTCCAAATTTGATCGAGTTGTCTCCCAATATATATTCAATTGCGTTCAGAATGGAGGTAAAAAATTATAAATGCCAGGTGGCATGCTTCGTTTCAAGTTCGAAAATTTTTGGGATGAATAGTGTCGCGAGAATTTTCTACATAAGGACATCCATTTTTCTAATTTGCAAAGCAACTAGGGTTTCTTAACCTTGCCGCCAGTTATTTTCAATGGCCGAGAATACTCGATTCTTTCTTCCTCATTTTCTTCAAATTCACACACTAATTCGAGAAACTTTCAACTGCAATATTGTAGAGCACGACGATATCTAGGATATGAACGGTGGTGATCGAAAATAGCGTCGCCGATCGATGGCAATGCTCGTTCAAAGGCGTGACAGTTATACACATTTTTCTAGGCAATAGCCTGATCGATTTCGAGTCTTCACGGCCGTGGGTGAGGCTCTGGTTGGCGCACGTAGGGGTGGTGCTTGATCGACGTGGAAGTTGACGATGATGACGCGGCATTAGGGTTTTGCGGCGGCTATGGGTTATGTTGGTTCGGTCGCCTTTTTTTCGGGGGAGAAGAAGACATTGCGTGCGGCAAGGATTACAGGGGGCTTGAACGTGTGGCTGTGATGAAGAATTAGGTTAAAATTTAAAAGAAAATAGAAATTATTTATATAGTTAAATTCGTATAATGTTTAAAAATGTATAACTTTGTCATTCAAGGTCGGAAATTCACGAAACAAATTGCGTTGGAATCGTATTGACGAATACTACGCGATGAAGCTGGATTTGAGTTGATTAGAGCTAGTGAAAATTTTGGGTAAAATTAAATGCGCGTTTAATTTTATTCGAAATAAAATACTGCAACTGTATTTGAAACAAGGTGAGAACTTCTCGCTCAATCGAATTGTTTCGATTTAAATTTTAAATGGTTAAATTTAAAATTGAATTATTGTGTGATTGAATGGCAAATTATTATCTGTTGTATTGAAATAGACCCTATACGCCGTATATTAAGCGGAGGTTATTTATTGAACACATATACTGCGATATTCCATCTTAAAGTGGAATTGGTATTATATATGTACTTGGAGTTGATTTCCCGCATTATATAGCGGATGAGACCCTATTTCGCCGCATAATAGTGGATAATATTTTTATATAAACCCATGTACCACGATATTCTGTCTTGAAACGGAATTGGTATTGTGCTAACATCTGTGGATGCAGGGAGACAGGTTGGAGGGATCCAACTGGATCCCTCAATTGTATTGATTTACTTACATATATTGTCATATATTCTGTTATCATATGATATATGATTTTTGGATGCCATGGTTGATTTAATTATGTTGTTGCAGCACTAGGCCTATTTTGGAGTGTTAAAATGCTAAAGTAACAATTTCGAATTTAAAAGGATTTTCAAGTGATTTTTTGAAAGTACACATTTAATTGAATTTTGGAATTGATTCACTTTATATAAATGAATGTTAAAGAATTTATGTTATAAAAATTATGATTTTTGTGAAATATAACTGAAATGTGATTTTTGAAATAAGTAGTTGATTAATTTGTAAAATGGTTTAAATTGGGATTTTTGAATTATTATGAACGGTTTATATAAAAGATTTATAAAATTGATATTCATAAAAAAAATTGGAATTATAAAACGAGTTCTTATAAGTGTTAAAATGAAGTATAAATGGATTTCATATGTGAATGAAATTTATAGATTTATAAATTGTGAAGTTATAAAATGAATAGATTTTGTAAAATAAAAGATTTATAAGTAATTAACTTATAAATTAGATTTTGGCATTTAAATGAGATTTAAATAGAATTTGTTAATTAAGGGATTTTATAAGTTGAAGTTTTTAAAATTATATAAATGTGAATTTATAAACGTTGTTTTATAAATCCGGAATCGACTTATTTTGATAAGTTAATTATTATAGCTTATTCAAGGAGTATATTCACGATTTTGGGACAGTGGGTAATCCTTTAAAATAAAATGTGTATAAACGTTGAATTTGGTTAACGAAGTATATTCACGATTTTGGACAGTGAATAATATATTAAAGAAAAGTTTTGGGGAAGTGATATTTTAAATAGAATTAAAACGATTTGAAGTTGTTTTAAAATGTGTTAAGTATTGAAACCATAGATTTCAACATTCATTGTGGAAATAAACGTTTTCGAGAAATAAGGAAATGGTGGACTATAACACTGTTGTTATAGTAAATGATTTTCGAAAGGAAATGTTTTTTTATAGTATTGGGATTTATATATCTATCTTAATTTCGAATCCCTATACTAGTGATTTTGGGTTGTCGTAACGATGTTTTACGCAACATTCGTTTGACTCAAATGAATGTGTTAAAGAGAACGTTTTCCTTAAAAGAATAAGATATATACTTAATCATGTTGTAAGTATATTGGATATTTTCTAAGTATTGAAAATAAATAGATTTGTGAATTACTTATTATTAAATAAGAATGGAAATGTTTTCCAATATGAAGTGAAATGTTTAGAGATTTTATCTTTTAATGATAAATTGAAAATGAATAAGTATTTGGAAATGTTTTCCAATGTAGAAATTTAAATGGTTTAGAGAATATATCTTTTTAAAGATAAACTGAAGTAAATATTTAGCAAGTTATTTAATTTATGGAAGATTAATAAAAAGGGCCTAGTGATTATTGTGGTGCTGAATATTTGTTGGTTTTCTTTGATAGTTAAATAACCAACGATCAATATTTACCTTTAAATGGGTATTTGTTATGATTCACCTGAATTTGAATGCTACACTTATTTTAAGATAAGCGCTCTTTATTCGGTTTAGCCGGGAGAGGACCTTTGGGTCATAAATCCCATTCTGAATTGTGATATGTTGTAACGGATAACATTTGAAGACCGGTGTTAAAGCCCGGATATTTTTGAAAATGGAAGGATTACCGTCGAATGACTCTGCATCGGCCGATCTCCGATATAGAGATTTTATCACCCTTTGTGATGGAAATTCTAGACGTGATTAGTGAATATCCGGATTTGCAAGGGCTTTTTTGAAAGTGTCTTCGGTTCCGTTCGATCCCGGAACGGACTTGTATAGATGTGTGTCTGACGTTACAATTTGAGATGTAAATCTGGTTTCTATCAAATACATTTCTGTTGGTGGCGGAGAATTTATTCTCTTGGCTTAACACCCTTCTCTGAGACGTACGAGCTCAGAGGTTATGTAGTTGATGGTTACTAGTGATATATTCCCAATTTGGTAACGTGGCATGTTGAATGCTGCTGATCATTTGTTGATCAAAGCGTGGCTTTTATAAAAAGCGTAGCTTTGTGGACTAGACTTCGTCGAACCTCACACCCCGAAAATGGTCAAAACTGGAAAGATGTGGCACGATTATTAGGGGATAGCACCCCCTTAGTGTATGTCATTCCTTCTGGATAGAGGTGGTATCATGGTATGGAGCCCAGATACTTAACCTATGTTGTTGCTGCAATTTTATTATTTTGTGGTTGTTGATGAATCCCGGGATTTAGGTCGGTTACAACCGGGGGATGGCATACTCGTGTCAGTTGTTACCCAGCTAGGGATAACCCGGCCTTGTGTTGGCAGAGATCCGGTTAGGTTCTCGGGGCATCCTTCCAGAGGCGTACCCATGTGGCAATGGGAAGTTCCTTGGCCTGACCATTTGGTGGAAATCCAAAGAAACAATACGAACCCTGTACGATTGCAAATTGTATAATCTGCCTCCTTAGGAGGTAGCTATAGCAGGCATAATATAATGGTACCTATGCTGGCCAAGATTTATATTATACTTTCGAAATGGTTTTCCACATTTTGCACTTATAGTAATATTATCAAAGAAATCTGCGTATCAAGCATGTTTGACTACCATAAGAAGAAATCTCCTTCAAGTTCTGCGTTTGCATTGTGTGTGTGGCGGGAGGCCTTATGGTAGTTACATTTTCTAAAAGCATTGCAGATCTATTTTAAAAATTTTCTTTGTTTGTTTTTAAAGAATAACTGTTATAAGTTCTCACACCAGTCTCATGACTGACCTGGAGTTTATTGTTTCCTTCCTAAACTCTGGGTGCCCACCAATTTTCACACGGGCAGTCTATAGTCAGGTTATCAGGTCATTCTGTAATTCAAGAGTTGCTGTGGAGCAAAAGGAGCAAGCTGGATGGCATGGCGTATCAGCTAGTATATAATTTCTTTTCCGCTGTTTGTTGTTGTAAACTCTGATAATGTAATGTAATGTGATGTAATGTAATAACAGATATGATTCTTTGATTTAAAGATTATTCATTTATCTATTATATGTTGTTCCGCTGCGATTGTGAGATTCTGATATTGTTTCTGTTGCTTCTTCTTTCTTCTTCTATCTTCGACCTCTTCTTTAACCCTAACAATTTGGTTTTCCGGCCTTCGATTGCTCGGCAGTTGATACAGTGGACATATTAATGTCAACTTTCGTGAGTTTAAAAATCGCTACTGTTACATTTGGTATCAGAGCATATGGTTAAGAGACAACCTTGGCTCTGTTGGGTGTTACTCATTAGAGATAGAGTCAGTAGTACTCTAGAATGAGTGTGAGTGTAATAATAGATATGAGAGCGTATTTGTTAGTGAATATGAAATTGTTTTGTATTGTGTTGATTTATCGGTTGATTGTTTATAGATTCTGGTCGGTGCAGTCTAACTAACTGTTTCGATAGGGGTTTCTAAACTCTTAAACGAGATAAACCGACATAGTATCATTTTAAACTGGGTAAATGAAATAATTTTACCTTGATTATATTTTATATATAAAGGAATATTTTCCAAGAAATTATTAAAGTGTATATAAATTGATTGTTTGATTGTTGAAAATGTAAGAATATATATGTAAGTTAAATAAAACATATTGGAAAAAGATTAATTGTATAAGCAAATGAATTATTAAGTATGGAATTATAATTAATGTGATTTACAATTGTGAAATAATCTTATATATAGTAAGTGAAACTATATGAATATATTTATAAATGTGAGTTGTAATTAAAAATGAATTTGAACTATGAATTGAAAATGTTGAATCATGTTTATTTTGGAAATTATTTTCCAAAATTAAAGTTAAATAGTGAAATTATATAAGAAAAGACTAATAAATGTGAGTTATAAATAAAAGGAAAATTTTGAAAGAATATTAAGCACAGGATTCACTACTGTTACTGGGAAATAATAAGGGTGATGACTGCAGATATCATTTTCAAGTTTCTGTGTGATGGATTTGCTACCATAGTAAATTAAAAATTTAAGTTTGGTTGTGATAAACAAATTTGAAATTAAAATCCAAGTTTTAATTATTGAATATAAGAAAAACGAGATATGAATTTGAATAAGTGACGAAATTTGACTTCGGTAATAGTTAAATAGAATTTACTTTAGAATTGGAATCTGAATTGGATTTATAAGTGGAAATTTAAGTTAAGTTAAACAAATGATGTTTGAAATGGAGTATAACTTAAGTGATGTTGAATGATCAAGTTGATTTGGTATCGAAGTAAAATAATAAAGTGAATTAAATGGTTGTGGACTTGAGTTATATAAATGAAATTCAACCTTATTTGTTAAATGAATTAGCAATTGAATTAATAAATGGATTGAATGTTAATCAATCTGATGTAAATGAATTGATATAGAATAATGGATGTAAGTGTTAATTCATTAAAGCTAATTAAAAGTGATAAACCAAATTGAATGAATGTAAGCAAAGTAAAGAAATTTGGTAATGTTGGATATACATTGTTTGTTAGATGATGGTTAGTTGATTGTATAGAAATCCATATGAAATTGAATTAATGAAATTGAAAGCTGTGTAATTGAATTTGAGTTGGAAGTGAACTAACTTGAATATGAATTAGTTAATGTAAACGAATTGAATATGAATAAATGAATGTTAGTAAAGTCCAATGTTAATGAATCAATTGTGAATAAATTGAAAAAAACCAATTCATTGAATATAATGAGAAGTGAATTTATATTGATTTGGTTATTGATTGATTGGATAGATATTGGATGTAGTTGGATTATAGTTGGTTGATGGTTGAATTTATTGATTTTGATTGCGTTTGCTATATTGGCACATATAGTTGTTGGTATATGTTGTATATTGACATTATTTTCATATAAACATGTTTCTCATTGTTGTTGAGTGTTTAGTAGGTGTGGATTGCGCTTGCTTCGCTTTTGGAGCTCGCTTTCGTGCTATATTAGCCGTATATGCTCGCTAATAATATATAAGGCACATATCTCAGATTACATATCGTACTTTTACACTTTTTCCCTACGGGATGCCTCATTACTTGATGAGATGTATATTTGTGATATATATATTGGCATTTTTTTTCGGATCGAATCGCGCAAAGGAGACCATGGCGAATTTTTTTGAAAATTTAAGGCGTTAGAATATTTTTGAGAAAATTGGAAAATTTTGTGAAAACTAAGTTTTGATTTGAAGTTAAAAGTTAAACGATATAGTTGGTTTTGAAAAGATAACTAAGTAGACTTGAAAACTTAGTGAAGTTATTGTAAGAAGTTTAACTATGGATTTTGGAAAAGTTAAACACTTAAGTGAATTTGAAATCTAATTTGAATGGATGTTTGAAAAGTTAATGGATTTCAAGATTTTTTCTTACTTGCTAATTTCGAGGACGAAATTCTTTTAAGGGGGGAAGTTTGTAACGACCCACAATTCCTGTAATTGGAAATTCATATATTTAATTGAATTTTAAATATTAATAAGTAAAATTTGTAAGTCGAATAAATTTTATTTCGAATATCTAGATTTAATTGGATAATTTAAATCGATAATTTAATATTTCAAATTACAGAAATAATTGGAAATTGGGTTTAATGTGATTAAAATTGATTTGTAAAGCTGTATTAAATCATATTGGAGTTAGAATGATGTTATAGAACTTTTAAAATTGAATTAAAAGTTAATTTGTGAAAATTGAATATTTTAATATTTAATTGACGAGTTAAAATAGCCATTTTTCAAACAGTCTCGGATTCCGACGAAACCCATTTCATCGCATCCGTAATGCTACATTATTGCATGATTTCAAATTTCGTGTCAATCGGACTTACGGTTTGTCCGGGGCAAGCTAAAACGCGTAGAAATCGATTCGAGTGAATTTTGAATTTAAATAGTCGATTCAAAAACTTATCTTCCAAATTTTATCGATTGGCTTCCGATATATATTCCATTACATTCGGAATGGGGGTAAAACATTATAACGCCAGGCGACACGCTTCGTTTCGAGTTCGAAATTTTTTAGGATGAATAGTGTCGCGAGAATTTTCTATATAAGGACATCCGTTTTTCTAATTTGCAAAGCGACTGGGGTTTCTTAACCTGGCCGCCAGTTATTTTCAATGGCCGATAATACTCGATTCTTTCTTCCTCATTTTCTTCCAATCCACACACTAATTCGAAAAACTTTCAACTGCAACATTATAGAGCACGACGAGATCTAGGATATGAACGATGGTGATCGAAAATAGCGTCGCCGATCGATGGCAATGTTCATTCAGAGGCGCGGCAGTTATACACGTTTTTCTAGGTAATGGCCTGACCGAGTTCGACGTCTTCACGACCTTGGGTGAGGCTCTGGTTGGCGCACGTAGGGGTGGTGCTTGATCGACGTGGAAGTCGGCGATGATGACGCGACTATTATGGTTTTGCGACGGCTATGGGTTATTTTGGTTCGGTCGCGTTTTTTTCTGAGGAAGAAGAAGACATTGCGTGCGGCCAGGATTGGAGGGGGCTTGAACGTGCGGCTGTGATGAAGAATTAGGTTAAAATTTAAAAGAAAATAGAAATTATTTATATAGTTAAATTCGTATAATGTTTAAAAATGTATAACTTTGTCATACGAGGTCGGAAATTCACGAAACAAATTGCGTTGGAATCGTATTGAAGAATACTACGCGATGAAGCTAGATTGGAGCTAGTGAAAATTTTGGGCAAAATTAAACACGCGTTTAATTTTATTCGAAATAAAACACTACAACTGTATTTGTAACAAGGTGAGAACTTCTCACTCAATTGAATTGTTTCGATTTAAATAGTTAAAATTAAAATTGCTTGATTATGTGATTGAATGATAAATTATTATATGTTGTATTGAAATAGACCCTATACGCCGTATATTAAGCGGAGGTTATTTATTAAACACATATGCCACTATATTCCATCTTGAAGTGGAATTGGTATTATATATGTACTTGGAGTTGATTTCCCGCATTATATAGCGGATGAGACCCTATTGCGCCACATAATAGTGGATAATATAATTATATAAACCCATGTACTGCGATATTCCGTCTTGAAACGGAATTGGTATTGTGCTAACATCTGTGGATGCAGGGAAACAGGTTGGAGGGATCCAACTGGATTGCTCAACCGTATTGATTTATTTACAGATATTGTGATATATTCTGTTATCATATGATATATGATGTTTGGATGCCGTGGTTGATTTAATTGTGATGTTGCAGCATTAGGCATATTTTGGAGTGTTAAAATGCTAAAGTAACGATTTCGAATTTAAAAGTATTTTCAAGTGATTTTTTGAAAGTATACATTTTATTGAACTTTGGAATTGATTCATTTTAAATAAATAAATGTTAAAAATTTTATGTTATAAAAATTATGATTTTTGCGAAATATAACCGAAATGTGATTTTTGAAATAAGTAGTTGATTAATTTGTGAAATGGTTTAAATTAGGATTTTTGAATTATTATGAACGGTTTATATAAAAGATTTATAAAATTGATATTTATATAAAAAAAAATTGGAATTATAAAACGAGCTTTTATAAGTGTTAAAATGAAGTATAAATGGATTTCATAAGTGAATGAAATTTATAGATTTATAAATTGTGAAGTTATAAAATGAATAGATTTTGTAAAATAAAAGATTTATAAGTAATTAACTTGTAATTGGATTTTGGCATTTAAATGAGATTTAAATAGAATTTGTTAATTAAGGGATTTTATAAGTTGAAGTTTTTATAAAATTATATAAATGTGAATTTATAAACGTTGTTTTATAAATCCAAAATCGACTTATTTTGATAAGTTAATTATTATAGCTTATTAAAGGAGTATATTCACGATTTTGGGATAGTGGGTAATCCTTTAAAATAAAATGTGTAGAAACGTTGAATTTGGTTAACGAAGTATATTCACGATTTTGGACAGTGAATAATATATTAAAGAAAAGTTTTGGGGAAGTGATATTTTAAATAGAATTAAAATGATTTGAAGTTGTTTTAAAATGTGTTAAGTATCGAAACCATAGATTTCAACATTCATTGTTGAAATAGATGTTTTCGAGAAATAACGAAATGGTGGACTATAACACTGTTGTTATAGTAAATGATTTTCGAAAGAAAATGTTTTTGTATTGTATTGGGATTTATATATCTATCTTAATTTCGAATCCCTATACTAGTGATTTTGGGTTGTCGTAACGATGTTTTACGCAACATTCGTTTTGACTCAAATGAATGCGTTAAAGAGAACGTTTTCCTTAAAAGAATAAGATATATACTTAATCATGTTTTAAGTATATTGGATATCTTCTAAGTATTGAAAATAAATAGAATTGTGAATTACTTGTTATTAAATAAGTATGGAAATGTTTTCCAATATGAAGTGAAATGTTTAGAGATTTTATCTTTTAAAGATAAATTGACAATGAATAAGTATTTAGAAATGTTTTCCAATGTAGAAATTTAAATGGTTTAGAGAATATATATTTTTAAAGATAAATTGAAGTAAACATTTGGCAAGTTATTTAATATATGGAAGATTAATAAAAAGGGCCTAGTGATTGTTATGGTGCTGAATATTTGTTGGTTAGCTTTGATAGTTAAATAACCGACCATCAATATTTACCTTTAAATGGGTATTTGTTGTGATTTACCTGAATTTGAGTGCTACACTTATTTTAAGATAAGCGCTCGTTATTTGGTTTAGCCGGTAGAGGACCTTCGGGTCATAAATCCCATTCCGAACAGTGATATGTCGTAATGGATAGCATTTGAAGACTGGTGTTGAAGACCGGATATTTTTGAAAACGGAAGGATTACCGTCGAATGACTCTGCATCGGCTGATCTCCGATATAGAGATTTTATCACCCTTTGTGATGGGAATTCCGGACGTGATTAGTGAATATCCGGATTTGCAATGGCTTCTTTGGAAGTGCCTTCGGTTCCGTTCGATCCCGGAACAGATTTGTACGGATGTGTGTCTGACGTTACAATTTGAGATGTAAAGCTGGTTTCTATCAAATACATTTCTGTTGGTGGCGGAGAATTTATTCTCTTAGCTTAACACCCTCCTCTGAGACGTACGAGCTCAAAGGTTATGTAGTTGATGATTACTAGTGATATATTCCCAATTTTGTAACGTGGCATGCTTAGTGCTACTGATCATTTGTTGATCAAAGCGTGGCTTTTATAAAAAGCGTAGCTTTGTGGACGAGACTTCGTCGGACCTCACACCCCGAAAATGGTCAAAACATGAAAGTTGCGATAAGGTTATTAGGGGATAGCACCCTCTTAGTGTATGTCATTCCTTCTGGATAGAGGTGGTATCATGGTATGGATCCCAGATACTTAACCTATGTTGTTGCTGCAATTTTATTACTTTGTGGTTGTTGGTGAATCCCGGGATTTAGGTCAGTTAAGACCGGGGGATGGCATACTCGTGTCAGTTGTTACCCCGCTAGGGGGTAACCCGACCTTGTTTGGCAGAGATCTAGTTAGGTTCTCGGGGCGTCCTTCCAGAGGCGCACCCACGTGGCAATGGGAAGTTCCTTAGCCTGACCATTTGTTGGAAATCCAAAGAAACTATACGAACCCTTTACGATTGCAAATTGTATAACCTGCCTCCTCAGGAGGTAGCTATAGCAGGCATAATATAATGGTACCTATGTTGGCTAAGATTTATATTATACTTTCGAAATGGTTTTCCACATTTTGCACTTATAGTAATAATATCGAAGAAATTTGCGTATCAAGCATGTTTGACTATCATAAGGAGAAATCTCCTCCAAGTTCTGCGTTTGCATTGTGTGTGTTGCGGGAGGCCTTATGGTAGTTACATTTTCTAAAAGCATTGCGGATCTATTTTAAAATATTTCTTTGTTTGTTTTTAAAGAATAATTGTTTTAAGTTCTCCTACCAGTCCCATGACTGACCTGGAGTTTATTATTTCCTTCCTAAACTCTGGATGGCCACCAATTTCCACACGGGCAGTCTAGAGTCAGGTTATCTGGTCATTCTGGAATTCAAGAGTTGCTGTGGAGCTAAAGGAGCAAGCTGGATGGCATGGCGTATCATCTAGTATATAGTATTTCTTTTCCGCTGTTTGTTGTTGTAAACTCTGATAATGTAATGTAATGTGATGTAATGTAATAACAAATATGATTCTTTGATTTAAAGATTATTCATTTATCTATTATATGTTGTTCCGCTGCGATTTTGAGATTCTGATGTTATTTCTGTTGCTTCTTCTTTCTTTTTTCTTCTATCTTTTACCTCTTCTTTAACCCAAACAATTCGGTTTTCTGGCCTTTAATTGCTCGACAGTTGATACAATGGACGTATTAATGTCGACTTTCGTGAGTCGAAAAATCGCTACTGTTACAATACATATATGCAGTGCATAGCATATCAGACTGCAACATTGGTGCCAAAAATTCACCAGTGACAATATAGGATACAGTGATGCAATATATATATGCATATGGACATGTATCAAAACAACAAAGCAGGATCAACAGCGACAGACCTGGCAACAATGGAACCAGACCAAACTAATAATCAAACAAAGAAGAATCAACATACTATGAAACATAAAGAGGGAGGCAATGAATATATACATGCATGAGCATATATATATATCTCTGTGTGTGTGTGTGTGTGCAGTGAAACCAGAGGCAACAACATATAAATTGTCAAACTACAGAACAATTGACCAAGGTGGAGTTCGAACAAGGCTGAGCAGTTTACAGCTTTTACAAAAATCTAGTAGCAGTTTCAAATCACGGTAGTAGCAGTTTCAAAATAACCAGGTCAATGTCAAGCCAAAAACAAAAGCCATGATGACGAAGAAAACATCATCAAAGCAGTTCAAAACCGTGATAATCAAGCAAACTCATGGAGCTATGGTGACCAAGAAACCATAGCAAAGAAATATTTGGAATTGAACGAGTCTAAAGAAATCTCAAACATTCAAGAAAATCAAACGGCCAAGCCAAAAATTAACAGACGAATTCAAACATATATTCGAACGATAATCAAGGGAATTACACCCTATTGAACCCTATCATCATCGGCATTCCTAAAAGCATCGAGTACATGCAAGCCAACCAGTAATGCAAGACTATAAATCACATACCATCAAAATCGAACTCAATCGTGAAGCAGCTGAAGCTAAGCAATGAATGATCGATCAATAGAGCAACACGTGAACATAAATTGATCAACCATCCAAGTGGCGGTTTCAAAATCATGATGCTCTAAGTTTTGAAGGAAGAGGAACAAACGAGTAAAGATAAACGAGACGACTATTATCACAAATGCAATGAAAAGCGGGCTGAACAATATAAAAAGGAGAAAGAGAAATTGTTTTATCAAGTTTTTATTTGGGCCTGCTTATAATAAGATACTGGGCTTTAGTTTATAAATTAGGGTTATATAGTTTTTTTATTGTTTTTTAATTTGTATTTCTCTTTTAAACTATTGTAAAATCTAGTAGTGTGACTAGGGGATGAACTACGGTGGTGTAGTTCGAGAATTTGCAACTCAGTGGCTGAGTTGTGGTAGGGTTTTGAGCATAGAGTTAGGTTAGTCGATAGCGGGTGTTGCGAGCTTACATGTGTAAGCGTCTAACTACTTAATTTCTAGTAAAAACCTTAGGAGCCACACGTAGGCAGGGTTTTTTCCAAGTTGGGTAAATCTGTGTTGTTCTGTTTCTGTCTCTTATATTCTGTTGTTATCTATGTTGCTATTATCAATGTTGCAATTATTTTATATACTTTCGCATTAAATTTTTAAAATCAATAGTATCACTCTATTCACCCCCTCTAGGGTGAAATCGATCCTACAGTTTTTCTCATAACTCACCTTCCATCACCACTATTTTCAACAAGTCACCTTTTGAAATACTTTACATCGTCCTCCATCATTAATCACTTGAGAGTTTTTGTTATTTGTGTTATGCCATAAAGGTTCATCCTTCAAAAAAACTGTATTCTTATAGGGTAGCCAGCCACTCCGAAATGGTATAAGCTCTATGATCTGGAAAAATAAAAGTTCATTGTTAGTCAAGATATTCATTTTCGTGAATTCACTTTTCTATTTTCCACATCTGTATGCCTCAAGTCAAATGATTCTTTATTTCCTCGAAATTCCCTACAGGAATTTCTAGATATCTTAAATGAACATACAACTATTGTCGATCAACCTACCCTCTAACACCGCAATGCAAAATACAAACAATTATGACTCACTTGGAACAAATGAAAATGCATCAATCAATACTTTGTTCCCTAATAATTCTATCAACTCTACTATAGAATCAAACATCACTATTCACAATACATCATTATTGGATCCTACAGAAACATCCAACACCACAGAACTGAACATCTTTATTTCTTACACATCCCTACAAGACTTCCAAGAAACATCTAACATCTTACTATGCCACTCCATAAAAATCAATCAACCTCCAACATGGTATATAGGCAACATTATGTCTGCTCAAGTCCGTCTTTCTAGTATGTTGGAAAGTTCAACAAAAGGTACTCGTTAGCCTCTCGCTTAATTTTTTAATATCCCTGTTTTTCTTTTGCACATTGTTCCTTTTTGGCAAACATAATATCTCACAAAGAACTTTGATCCTATTTCTAAGCCGTTCTTGATCTGCATTGGCACAAGGCGATGAAAACTAAATTAGAAGCATTAGGGATGAATACTACATGAGTATATGATGCCCCTTCTACTTAGGCACAAGCTTATTAGTTGTAAATGTGTCTATAAAATAAAGTATCAATCCAGTGGTACTATTGAACGATAGAAAGCTCATCATATTGCTAAGTGCTATACTCAAGTTAAAAGTGCGACTTTCGTGAGACATTTTCTCCTAAAACCAAGTTTACTACACTTTGATGCCTTCTTACTGTAGCTTATTTTCGTAATTAGTTTGTTTTCCAAATTAATATGAAAAATGCTTTTCTTCATAGAGATTTAAATGAAGTTGTGTACATGGAACCTCTACCCGTTCTTCATTTACAGGGGGAGAATCTTATATGTCGACTTAATAAGTCTCTTTATGGTCTCAAATCGACATCTAAAATTGGTTTTCTGTCTTTTTAGAAACTATAAAAAATGTTGGTTATTCCCAATTAAAGGCAAATTATTCTCTTTTCACCAAAGTGAAAAATACCTCTTTTACTGATGTTCTCATTTATGTTGATGACATTCTTCCAAAGGAAATAATCTTCAAGAAATGAAAGATCTTATAAGATTTCTTCTTAAGCACTTTCACATGACAAATCGTTAGTGACTTAAAATGTTCCTTGGGTGTTGAATTTTCAGGATTTAAGAAGTGAATTTACATGAATCAATGAAAATATGATTTGGATATATTGGGAAGATTCAGTATCACTAGTACACGACAGAAAATTTTCTAATGGAACAAAATTTTGAAACTCACTCTTATAGATGACTCAATATTAAGCGACCTAATCAAATATAGAAGATTGGTTGGAAGACTAATTTATCTTAATTTCATAAGACCATACATAGTCTATGTAGTTCAAATTCTAAACCAATTCATGAACGAATCTGGAAAACCATGTTGTGATGCGGCTCTAAGGGTTCTTAGATGTATTGAGGGTACATCAGGGCATGGTTAGTTGTTCCATTTAGAAAACATACTTGATCTTAAACATATCATGATTTTGACTGGGGCGATTGCAACTTCACAAGAAGATCAACTATAGGATTTTGTAGTTTTTTCTTAGGGATTCTCAAATTTCATGGAAATCTAAGAAGCAGTCAATTATATTAAGATCATCCACAGAAGCTAAATATAAATCCATGTCAAACACTTGCTTGGAGCCAACATGGTTCACTATACATTTAAAAAGATTTAAGAGTTTCACAAACCTCTACTTCACCTTTATGTTGTGATAATCAAGTGGCGCTTTTTATTGCAGCTAATATAGTGTTTCATGAACGCACAAAGCATATTGAGATAGATTTCCATATTGTATGTAAAAAGCTACTAAGGTGATTGATTAATCCTTCATATGTGCTAACTCGTTTACATGTTGCTGATACTGTTACAAAGGCTTTGGGAAAGGACCAATTTATCACATTGCATAACAAGTTAGGGCTTCACAATGTTCACTCTCCAGCTTGAGGAGTATTAAGATAGGCATTAATCGTGTATTAATCATCTTATTGTCTTAAGGACAAGGATTAATTTTGTAAATAATTATTTTCCTTTCCGCTTTTCATTAACATGGAAATATTTAATTACAAAATTAATACATGAATTCGAGTGTGCATTATTTCAGATTTAATGGTTTTTGAATCCTTACACACACACACACACACACACACACACACACACACACATATATATATATATATATATATATATATATATATAATGAAAGGTTGAATAAGACGACTATTTTTATATTATCTTCTTCTTTCTTACTCAAAATTATCATGTTCTATCTTCATAAAAATTAACATAACTATTTTCTATGCTTAATCAAAATTATCCTTTTTTCTTTATTTTCCAACCAAGCTATTATTCTTACTAGCTATTAGGAATGCATCATAAAAAGTATTAGTGAGAAGAAGCAAGGAAGGGAATAAATCTCACATGGATGGTTTAAAAGAAAGGTAAGTGGTAAAGTTAGATGAGGTGATTGCCTTTTGGTGTGTTAATAATTAAACATATGGCTAGTTTTGGTGTTTCAAAAGCTTCAAACAGTGATGTTTGTGTTATGTATAAAACATAATAGATGTTCATTATTGTAGTTGCGAAATATTCACTTTACTTTTTAGAGGAATGTATCTCTAGACTAATTAAAGTTGGGAATGCATAAATAATAATAAATGGAAAGTAGAAAAAAGAACAAATGATTTCTATAGTGGTTTAGAACATTGATAGTCTATGTATACTTATTACCGATTTGATTTACTGTAAGACAGTTACAAAAGATAATTCGAAATATAAAGAGATTTGCAATAGAATTTGACAATCTCCTTACATTAGGGAAAACTTGATCCCGCTTATTATGGAAATCATGGGGTATATATAGAGATGTATGTAGGCTCTAAATTGTGAAATACCTTTGGAATATCACGTAAGTTGCTTTGGATGAAAGTATATCAAGATCCACCAAAAAAAGCGATAAAATAAGCTATAGGTTCATTATTTGCTCAGTAATCAGATCCATTTGGTTGAGACCCATATGATCTAAAATATAATATACTAGAAAATAGAAAGTTTATGGTAAAATATAATAGTGCCTTGAGAGTTAATTTGGTTCAACATCAAGATTACCTAGGTCAAACCCCAAGACAACTTACTATAACAAAGCCTTATTTCTTAAGCATTCAGTTAATTCTATTTGTACAACATAAATTGCTTTATCTACACCATTAAGTTCTTGATAAAATTTATGATAGTAACATCAATATTTAACAAAAACAAAAATAAAATTAAAAATAATACCAGAGGATAAAAGAAATAATAATATATAAAGCCTCTTTTTTCCACAATGTATATAGTTGACATAATTTCTACCATAATCAAAATTTCTACACATCGTCAGTTGATCAAATTTGAATTGTTTTTAGATACCAAATTATATTCATACAAGAACTGTATTCGCCCATGGCTAATTTTAACATTTTGCAACTTTAATTTAAACATGAAAATTAAAAATTGAAATTTGATATTTTATTTAATATGATTAATAGCACAATAAATTTTCCTCAGTCTTTTAATTTAAATTGAATCAAGTTTAATAGTTTAACATTTTAAAATTCAAATATTAAATTCAAGTTTCTAAAAAAACCCATTAAATAAATTTAAATTCCATTCAAACCTCATGAAATTAAAATTTTGATTTTACAAAAGTAAATTTGAAGACTTTAGGAATTAAGATTTCTTAGTTTGATTAATGCGTGGGAGAGTTACTGGCACGAGATAAATGTTTTGTTTTATTCTAAGGGGTGGGTAGTTTGTAATGTGTATGATGTATATTAAGTAAAATATGGTGTATATGATTCTGATAATTTTTTTGGTGTATCTATAGTAATTTATGGTGAATAAATAGAATTTGCCTTCTCTTTGTCATTTTAGAGTGCCGTCAACTGCAAAGTAACGTCTTTGATATTTTCATAATTCCTCAAGCTAGTCTCCGATAGATTTTCTTTTAGTTTTCTTAATGCAAAAATCATGCACAACAAACTTTATGCATAGATCATCTAATTTACAAATGTTATATGCTCTAAAGTTAAAGAACAAAATAATTGTTATAAAAAATCTATTCTATAGCTGAATACAAAATCTACTCTGTAGATAAACTCTAAATTAATTCCATAAAAAGGATAGAGGAACAATTTAAATACAAGCAGTAATCATACGTAAATAAGTGGAGAAATATAGCAACATAGAAATTTAATTTGATTCAATGTACCTACATCCAGGAAACCCAACAACTTTATTCCTTTCACTATTACAAAGGAAATATTACAAAATTGATAGGGATTTATTAAATTGGATAAATATTATCCATATCACTAATTTACAAAATAATACTTTAGAGGAACTATTGCTTGAGAAGAACGAGATGCTTTTCCAATATCCCGAAGTCTCATTAAATAAGTGCAGAATTAAGCCAATTTTTTTGGGAAAAATTGTAATTACTTAAGAGGTTAGGGAATCAATTTTGTAGAAATTTTGAAGATGTTTCCATTTTCCTAAAATTGGATTTGCAGTAATACATATATCTATTTCGTCGTATTATATATTTGACCAAGATTCAATTTGCATTTGCTTTAATGCATATATCTATTTATTCTTATTGCTATTAAAGTACTCGTTTTATTAAATTAATTGATTTGTTTATTTTTCTTCAATATATTGATATGTTTAAGTCATGTTTTCAACACTCCACCTCGGCTCAAAAATATACATATTTCTCACAGTTGAATATAATCATCATCTATGAGCTGTAGAGTCAGCGCCCCATGGCGCTAATTAGTTAGAACTAAGGAAATCAAGTTTAAGAAATTCTCAAACTTGTCCCTAGGTACCACCTTTGTCAGCATATCTGAAGGTTTTTCTTTGGTATGAAAACTTTGCCAACTTAATTTTTGTTGCATTCTTCCTCCAATATAAGAAAGAATCCTCTAACATTAATATGCTTTATGCAAGAGTTGTAGGGTTGGTTCTGAATCAAATGTATAGGAATTTTCTCAAGGCTTAGTGTCCGACTTGGTGCAGTCTTGTGGGTAGCTTTCGGTTGGGGGTGCCTGCATGGAGTAAACCATATTAGTGGTGAAAGACTCGACAGAAATTCCTGTTCGGTGAAGAAAAAACCCATGCGTAGAAGGTAATAGACTCGAGCTTTTGTTTGGTGTTTTTCTTTGGGTCGGTAGTGTGCTTGCTTGGGACCGTTCCTTGGAAAATACTAGGGAGAGCTGAAACATAGGTGCTTCGGGAGAACTTCGAGTCTGACATAAGATTGCTTTGGGCAAACCTAGGAGCTTTTTGGAGGTTATTAGAAGTTGACATGGGGTCCAAGTGGACGACTCCAAGATGAATCGAGATAACTTAGGGATTCGAGTGGCAACCAATTAGTGCATTGGCTTCGGTGGCTTGATGTGGCAAGTGACTATGGCACCTAGAGATGGACTGAGCGGACAAGTTCTATATGATAACTTATGGAGTAGTAAAAGAGGTGGTTCTTCTATCAGTTGATATGCTAAGTGATCGACGAATAACTTTGAGGTTGCGATAGTCTTTGTATTAGGATAAGATAGTTTTTGTCTACCCCAGGTAATCGATGTGTACCCGTAACTTAGAAATCTTTGTGTGTCTAATCTTAGAGTAGTTTATATGTACCCGCATATTGGACATCTATGTGTGTCCATTTTCTTGCCATCTATGGTAGGCATGAGCTAAGCATCTGTAATGTTGAATAGTTGCTGACCATCTGTGCGGGTAATAAGAGTTATTATATATGCAATGCACTTGAGTGAATGATGCCAGGCTGTGTGATGGTTTCTATGTTTGTTGTGTGCTTGATATGGTTATCATATTTTTTTGTTATATCCTGACACTTCATATTGTACTTAATGTAGTAAATCCGTATGCGATAGTAGTTTAGCATATACTATGTTTATATGCTAAATTTTTGGGTGTAGGGACATGTCAAGTATGGTTCTACATACCCTATATCCTTATTATTATATCTAGTTTTTATAGCATTTTGATATGATGTATCGCTTACACTAAATTGTTGTCTCTTTCGATTTTTTATACTTTGTTTCTATTATCATGGGTACTCTTAAATGTATAGATTAGGGATAACTAGTTTTCATAGCACAAGAAGCTGTATAGATTACAAGGAGGGGCTATGCTTTCATATTTGTATTTTGGAGATTATTATTGCTTATATTCCGCTATGTAGTACTGTGGGGCTTTGTCAGTACTTGTATTATTTGAATGATAGTTTTTAAAGTTTATTTTGAGATTTATGATGTATAAACTCTATTTTTTTGTATAATATGTGAACTTGTGCTCTTTTATGATCTTATTTACGGTTGATTTAACCATCTCTCCTATTCTACATATATGTGTTTATTATATTTGGTCTGTGCACTATGAGATGCTCTACAAGTTCTTTGATTTTGTTGTTTTAGTTGCCGTTACAATAATGATAACCATTATACATCGTTCTGGTACCATCGAGCACACTTTACATGTCTTATTGCATATCGAAGGTGTCTGGCAGTTATCATGGTATCCGAGCTTAGGTTCCATAGTTGACCTAAGTTGATCTTGGATCCATTAGAAATAAGGTAGGAGACATCGCTATAGAATGGATCAAGCAGTATACGAGAGAGCGTACTTCTTATATCTTGGTTATATGTTATATACGGTATAAGTCGCATTGCACACATGAGTACTATTGGCGTAGCTTTTCTTTATAAGAGACTAATCATTCTTATTATAGACTAAGAATAAACCATGCATGAAAAATGTAGCTAGGAACTCTATCTCTGGAGTTAGGAAGGGAAAAGGTTGGGAGTTGCTAACCCCGACTTGTAGAACATGTTGATGCATATCATGATTCAAAATGTGCAAGTTGCTTCTAATTCTGGTGGTGATGATGGGGATCAAGTATAGATGACGAGGTTCGACTTTTCTAAGTTGAATAAAGACTATTATACTTTAAAAGGTAGAATCTTTCTTGGAACAGAGTTAGCTTTGGAATCACAAGATTGGATCGGTACTTTTGAAAGAATCTTTGAGGACATGGAGTTGGGAGACGTCGTGAAGAAGAAGGTGGTTTCTAGACAGCTTCAAGGGAGCGTGATGATTGATGAAATGCCATCAAGACTACTAATCCTGAGTACTATATCACCTTGGAGCAGCTTAAGATGAGGTTTAAGGAGAAGTATATACTAGCTGCCCAAAAGTCATTATTGTTCCATAAATTTATTGATTTAAGGCAGGGGGATATAAGTGTCTTATTGGAGTATGTGATCGAATTTGATATGTTGTCGAAGAATGGTCTATGTTTTGTTTATATTCTGCTAAAGAATAATGAGAAAGTCATTATGGACTTGGACAACCACTTAGGAGAGAAGCCGGAGGGACATGTTGATGAGTCCTTTGAGAAGCTTATAGAGAAGGCTCTCTGACATAAGAGTCGTTATCCTATGTCTACGTTGTTATTTCCAAAGATGAGCTAATGCCATAAGTCGGCGAGGATGGCAAGAGAAAGTAAGACAACAACAAGAAGCAATTTCAAAAGGGCGGTCATAAGGGCTAGTAGGATCCCACTTGCTATAGCTGGGGAGAAAAGGGTCATCTTTGTAAGAGTTGCAGGAATGAGAAAAAAACGCTACAAGTGCAACAAACTGAGGCATATAAAGATGAATTGCCCTAAGCCATTGAGGAATGAGTAGGTTGTTTCCACTTATGCTTTGAAGGCTATTACAGCTTCATTGAGTGCTCCATTGGTAGAGGAGAAAGGGAAGAGCACTGCTATACATGGTATGATTTTTATTTTTGACATACTTGTACTTGTTTTATTTGATACTATGGCCTCACATTCCTTTATATATGGTGACTTGGTAGATAGATTGGGATTGAGACCTGTGATAGTAGACATCTCTTTGATTGTGTCGAACCCTATGGGAGGTTCGGATAGTTTGTCTATGATTTGTCGTACTATAGTTCAATTAAGTCATGGATGTATATTTGTTTATGATTTTTTTTGTTTAGGTTTCATGGGGTTCTGTATTATACCAAGGATGGACTGACATTAGAGATACAGAGTCGTGGTGTACTGTGAGAGGTTGATGGTGATGACTAGGAGGATGATGAGCGGTGTGTAGTGTTAGGTTGCGTACCAATGATGGGAGTGATGGTTAGCTTTCTATATTCGTTTAAGGTCATGCACGATGGGTTGTCATCAGAACCAATTGCAACGGAATATCCAAACATATTTGAGGTCATTGGATTACCACCACATATGGAGATAGATTTCTATATAGATTTGGTAAAGGATGCCATACTAGTAGTTTAGCATTGAGGTGTATGGTGCCCAAAAAGAAGAAGAAATTAGAGATGCAATTCAATGACCTATTGGGATGAGGGTTCATTCGAAGGAGTATATCTAGGTGGGGTGCACCTAATGTATTTATCGCAAAGGCGGATGAATCTTTGAGAATGTGTATTGATTACCATAAGCTGAATAAGATGATGAGGAAGAACAAGTATCCACTCCCACGTATTAATGACTTGTTCAATCATCTGCATGGTACTAGAGTATTTTCTCCGTTGGATTTGACGATCGGGTTCCACCAATTGAGAGTGGGGAACAAGAGTATGTCGATTGCAATGTTTCGTACACTATTTAGATTTTATGAGTGGTTGGTTATGCCGTTTGGGCTAACCAATGCACCGGCATACTTTGTGGACCTCATAAACCATGTTTTTAGGATCAGCTAAATAATTTTATACTTACGTTCATAGATGATATCATTGTCTATTCTTGGACAGAGAAAGTAAAAAAGGAGCACTTAAGAATTGTACAGAAGGTGTTAAGAAAACGCCGATTGAAGGCAAAGTTTTCGAAGTGCCACTTCTGGAGGAGGGACATGAGATTTTTGGATCACATTGTTTCTGAGCAGGGCATATACGTGGATCCTACAACAGTAGCAGTAGTCAAGGATTGGGATAGACCCAAGAATGCTATAGAGGCAAAAAAATTCCTTGGATTAGCATGATACTATAGACAATTCACAAAGAAGTTCTCAAAAAGGTAGCACCGCTAACCCATTTGATGAAAAAGAACTGGATATTTTCTTAGGATGACAGGTGCAAGCATGCATTTGCGAGTCTAAAGGAAAGGTTAAATAATGCACTAGTGTTAGACATTCCAAGTGGAAATAAGGACTTGACGGTATATACAGAAGTTTACGGTACCAGACTGGGCGCGGTATTAATATAGAAGGGCAAGGTTGTCGAATATGCCAGTCGACAAGTTAAACTTCACGAGAGGAAATATATGACGTATGATTTGGTGTTGGAGGCAATAGTATTTGCTTTGAAGATATGGAGGCATTATTTGCTTGGAGCGAGTTCAAGTTATTCATGGACCACAAATCATTGCAGTACCTCTTATTATAGAAGGACAGTAACCTTAATCAACAACAACAGTTGGAGTTCCTAGCTTTCTATGACTTTGACATTTTCTAAACGCCCGGTAAGGGGAGTACATTTGGCGATGTTTTGAGTAAAAGATATGCCAATTTGGGAGTGATGTTTCTAAAGAGGAAGAAACTTTAGTTATTGCTAGTTATGACTTTAGAGGTCAATGTGAGCTAGAACCGGATGTGTTGGCTAGTTTGACTATCAAACTTACTTTGATTGAGCAGATCGGTACTATTCAGAAGCAAGATGCTTGACTAGCAAAGATCGTAGCTAGGATCGAAGAATTAGAATCTACGGAGATGAGGAAGTATGGACTTGACTATGATGGTTAGCTCCTTAAGGATGAGGATTTGTATGTGCCTGATATCGATGGGTTGAGGGATGAGGGATGCGGTGCTAAAGAAAGCCATGGTTCGAGATTGACTATCCATTTCGAAGAAATAAAATGCACCATAATATGAGGCAATCATTTTATTAGAAGGGGAAGAAGAAGGACATTGGGGCATTGATCACAAAGTGCATGAACTATCAGCTGGTGAAGGCAGAGTAGAAGAAACGAAGTGGCTTGCTGCAACTGCTTAAGGTTCTCGAATGGAAACAGGAATATGTATTAATGCACTCCATTGATAAGTTGTCGAGGATGATAGGGGTATGATATCATTTGGATCATAGTAGATAGATTAACAAAGAGTGCTCGATTCATACTAAGAAATTCGAGTAGAACGACATCCAAATTGTCTAAGTTGTATATGAAATGGATAGTGCGATTCCATGTAGTGCTAAAGAACATTATGAGTGACCAAGATCCTTGCTCACTAGCAGATTTGAAAGATATTATAAGAGGCATTAGGGATAGAGCTACATCTAAGTATATCATATCACCTACAAACTGATGCGCGGACCGAGATGGTGAATTGTATTTTGGAGGATTTCTTGCAAGCTTGCATTCTAGACTTTGAAGGGTCGTGGGTAGATCCCTTGCATTCAGTAAAGTTTGCATATAACGAAAGTTATTTAATAGAACATCTGTATGGCACTATCAGGGTAATTGTATAGCTATAAAGCCCTGTCTCTATACTCACACCACCAAAGAATATTACGCAGTAATATTGTCTGGTAATATGGAGATTGGGGATTGTTAGGGGCAACCACACATGAATATTCCCTAAGACTAACATCGATTCATATTCTTACCCCATAAACTTCATCAAATATAAGTACTCAATATCGGCACAAAGCATTAAACATGTGGGATTCCATAATAGAACAATATATAATATAAACAGAAATCGCAGAGCCTTAGAATGCAGCAAAACTTATAATATAATTATATATATAATAATAAAAATATACAAATTATATCTTTCCATATTGATATACAACATCATACATACAAATACATCACATGATATACACGATATCACCATATATTAATATAACTAGGTACAAAATAACTAGCATCACCATCATCCTCTCCTCCATCACCAACTAGAGTCCTAAGAGAAATATACAATCATGATAACACATCCTATCAGAAACAATCTCGGTATGACCCGAGGTTGTTAAACAAATAACACACTTCTAGTTAGGCTAGAACTGGCTATGATTGTATTAATGTGTAATGCAATAACATGATGATAGCATATGTAGATAAATACAAGTAAATATTGCACATTCGATAACTACGCATCATGAATCTTAAGCATACAATGCCATAACCCCCTATTATTTCTTATAACAATGTGACTCACAATCGCAAATCTACTCAACTATGATTAACTCTAGTCACAATTATTTACTATCACATTTACTATTAAGCGCACATCGGTTTACATTTGATTGATAAGTATATATATATATATATAAATAACTAGTACAGCCTAGTCATTTTCTCTCTACCAGAAGCTGAGTCGACACCAAGTAATGCTGCCTAAGTATGGCATTCCCCTCGACTCAGAAATTATGGGTGCCCCCACATGATCTACTGGCTGCGCTATATACCTCTTTGGTCCTTATCGAAAAGCCTCACTATCCATCAATCACATTATATTTGCATATCCTCATTTGTTGTATTCGTGTAAAAGATCATATGACCTGTGACAATGGGCCAAATTATCATGACCCAGGTTGTAACCCCATAGCTAATCCAGCTAGAATGGATATCTACCTCATCTGGTGTCTTACATCGCTTTGATTAAATTTTATTTTTTCATTATACATGTTCTCAATTACGATGATAATTCACCTAACCATTATTTAACTCGATTTCACTAAGGGGTTTCTTAACATTTTTATATTTAAATAAAAATGAAACATGAATTATAGATAGCTTAAAACATAACAAAAATAAGCAATACAAAGGTAATTTGACAAAAATCCAAGCACAATGCAATATTCAACTATGCTTGCAACCTTAATAAGCACGATCTATCAGCGCATGGCTCAATCATTATGTCATAATATAAATTTATTTTATACTAACAATAAATATAAAATAACATAGATATGATTATATATTCTTATATATAGTATTTTATATTGCAAAAAGGATAATATTTAAATTCCAAATAAAATATTTTAAAACACTTATTTATCTTCCAAACCCTCTTCTACCATTGAAAAATAATTTACTAAATGAAAGTTATCTTTAGTTCATGATCTTCCAAATATTTAACATTAAATTATCAATTTATAATATTTACTTATATATTAGAATTTATCCTTCCAAATTAATTCAAATTATATACTTTTGTAAATGTTTCTAAAATTATTAAAATAAGTTTACTTTTATATTTAATAATAATAGTCAAAAATAGAATATTTATCACCTCTATATTATAGTTAACAACATATATAATAAATTTTCAGTAGAAATATTTTCCATACAACAAAATAAATCACATTAAAAATTCATTATTTTTATGAAAGTATTAATTCGTAAAACATGCCATTTATCTAAATACTATATGACAATACAATCTCATCACTTTAGAAAAACAATCTTAAATCGTATATAACTTCTTTAAATATTCCTATAATCGTAGGTAGATAAACATATCTTTTGATAGATCCCTTTATAAAAAATCAATTCCTAAATAATTTATTCAAATACTATAATTTCAACTTTTTAAACCAATTGCTTTTCAAAAATTCTCAAAATAATTTATTTTAATATATGTATATATATTTTCTCTTTTATAATTTTTTTATATTGTCCAATACCTAAACTATTCATTTTAAAGATAATATAATTCAACCAAAATTTATTTTATAAATACTTCAAAAGGGCTTGAACTAAAAATTTCCCCTTTCAATCTATTTCATGAAAAATCTTCGTCCATTCTTAATGCAAAAGGGCATGCATACTCATATATTCAATTCAACCAATCTATTATCAAATCATTTACAACGAACAAAGGTTGCTCATATTACGGTAATAATTAGTAACATGTAGCTAAAAAAAATATTCTAGCAACACAATTTCACCTAAATTCAATCGATTTCCAACTATACTTATCACACAACACTCTAACAAAAGCAACCTAAAGGAGATACGATTTGATGCGAGTAAAGATAACTCACCTCAAGCAATAGCTATCCTAGGCCCCCCTATCAGCTTCAGCATGTGCCAAAATCCCAAATCAATAGCTGCCAAAAACAAAAGCTTTGCAGTGCAACCATAATTTGTGCATGAACCCAAAATTATCACGCCTCCACTTTACGCTCAATCATGTATTCGTGTCCCCCTTCAGTCATTGCATTATAGCATCGACCACCTTCGGTCGTCATCGACACTCATTCAACCGCCCGCTTGCTCGAGTGCACCTCCGTCATTGTTGGCTACCATTTTCACGGTGCTCCAAATCTGCAACCGGTCATAGCCGTCGCTAGCCCCTCCTCTGCTAACCTCGACATCAATGTCGTCCATCTATGCTTCCACATGCGCAATTCTTTCTCTTCTTGTTTGTTTTTTTTTATGTTGGTGAATTGGAATATAATGCTAGTATGGGTTATACTAGGTAAAGAAAAGGAAATAAGTTTATAAGTGGGCTTGGGCTTAGTTTTCTTATGGGCTAGATTTAAATTTTTACATTGCCTATTTTTTAATCCATTTTTCTTTTAAGTTACTCTTTTATTCATTTGTAATTAATAAAAATTTATTTCCATGGTAATAATTATCAAAAAATCAAACTCAAATAGTTTTATTATTACTAAATTTAAATATAATCACGTTGTAGAAAGCGGAGTTTTTACAAACCTCCACTCTTGTAAAAATTGTCCTCGTAATTTCTTACTGGGAAGACGTTATACACAACTCATACCCATATCTTCTTCGTATTATAAAACCTTCTACCAAGCTTAAACTACTCATGTAACGACCTGGAATTTTGTTGCCTTAATTTGCGAGTATTTAATGAATTTTAAATATTAAAGTAATAGGTTTTATAATGAAAATATAACTCTTTTAAATAATTAAATGATGGTAAAATAGATTTGTAACGAACCAAGATTTTGCCACTTTGAAATAGGCTATTTAAATATATTTTATATAATCAATAAATGGATTTTTGTTAGCAGTAAACCTAGTTAATTAATTAGTAGTGATGATAAAATAGTTTTCAATTTTTTTTTACCAAAATATAAAGTTCAAATATAAATAGAAAATATAACCGAAAAACGTTTCCCGAAATTTAAAAATTTTGACAGCCGGAAGTTGTCGCGAACATTGTGGACACTTGGTGCAACATGCACACATTTATGTATGTTAGGATTAGTATTAATTAAGCATACTTATGTATATTAACATATATGTATATATGTATGTTTATACCTAAGCTTGGATATGACAAATTATGTTATAAAAAAGGCATATGTATACACATATAAACTCAATTATACACACACACAATCCTATGCCATACCTTAAGTACCTTATAACATGGTCTTAGGGAGTGCGGGGTAACATATACAAGTGATGGGAGGGAGGTATGATGGTTGTCATGTGCATGACATGTGTGTGTGTGTGTATTATTTTATATTAAGGATAATTTAGCAATTTCTAGTTCTCTATGCTTATAGATACCTCAACCTTCTCATGTCATTCACTTTACACTCTCATTTCTTCATTTCCAATTTCCTAACACTCTTCTTGCATACTCTTATTTCCATGGCTTCCAAACAAAAAGTCTTGTGTATACGCTTTAAAAACTAGCTTAAAGCACACCACTACACTTATACTACCACAACCCTCCAAAACAACCTCATATATCCCCAAATCCAAGTAGGCCGAGCCCAATACAAGCCAAGGCTGATCCAAACTTGTCGCTTCAAGGCCACAAAAAGTCATTTTTTCAAGTTAAGGTGGTTTGCTAGGAGAATATTAAAGTTCGGTAGAAGTTTTCCTTGATTTAGTGGAAGTTTGGTGAGTAAAGTCCATGTTTTTAAAACTCAAGTTGCTAACTTAAAGTTGTAAAATCAATTAGTTAAAATGTTGCATAAGTATGTGTAATGTTATGTGTTGTGCATGCATGCATATATGTCGATTTGGAGTAGATTGCTTATGTCGAAGTTTGAGTAAGCGATAAAGATTATACCTTGAATATTGAAAAAGTTGGTTAGTTTTTGTGAAATAATATTCTTACTTATGATTGTGTTATAATTTTATGATGTGATATTGTATTGGAATGTTGTATTTGTTGTATGTGGGCTCATGACATGAAGATATTGACTCGCTAACCAAAAGTGATGTAGAAATCCGCATTTTGTTGAAAGTTTGATTTTTAGTTCAAACCGAAATGTTTTCAAAGTAAAAAACTTTGATTTTGATTTTCAAAAGTTTATTTCTACGTTTTAAAGAAGAAAAGTGTTCAAATTTTGAAGTTTTGAAAGTTAGAAAATCAAAATTTCAAGTTTTGAAATTATGAGTTCGTATAGCGATAGTCGATATACGCACAGTACAGATAATCTAACTATTTTTCGAATCTAAACTTGTTTTCACTTAGAAATATTTTTGGAAATGTAGTCTAACTTTAATTAAGTAATTAGAGAACAATTATTTAATTATTTAATTATTTACCTATTTAATGATTGATTCATTAATTAATTAAGGTAATTAGTACCTAATCATTTGTTAATAATGGTATTTTTACTTAAATGTTAATCAATTAAGTTAATTATGATTTGCTACTTAATAAGAGTTAATTATTATTTAATTATTAATTAAGGATTAATTAATTATTAATTATTTATTTATTAAAGATAATTATAATTAATTATCATTTTTAAAAGCGGTTTTATTTAAATTAATCTTTGATTAAAGTTTATTATGTTTAATAAGGTTTGATTACTTTTAGTTAGAGTCTATTACTATATAACAAGGATTTGACTCTCATTTATAAGAGTTTTAATTTATTTTAAAATCACTTTGAGTTTAAGTAATCAGTTTTGTTTTAAATTGTTTTCTTTTCAAACTTGTTTTAAATCAAGAGATTTCTATGTCACTTACTCTTAAGTAACCCCATATGATTAGAAAAACTAAATGACATTTTTTAGCAGAACAAAACACCATTCTACTATCCCAATTATCTTGGATATTTACTTAAGTTGGTTGATTGTTATGTGTTGATCCTTTATATTCATGTTATTATGTGATGCTATATTAGACTGGATAATAAAAATAAAATTAAAAGCACCATTGTGGTCCTTAAGCCTCCTATTGATTTTGCAAGGATAAATATTTCATTTTCGTTTTGAAATAGTTTCAAAGTTATTGCATTTTGAACAAGATATTTAAAGGGTGAGTTGGCAATTGGTTTTATTAAAGATATTTTTAACTAATGGGAATGGATTTTAATGTTATAAAAGGTATATTTTATAAAAAGATTTATATAAGAAAGTGGAAATTTATAATGTGCTTCGGGTAAATGGATTTGAGTTTTTAAGCGAAGAAGATATCATAAACAAGGGAAATTTATAAAATGGATTTCTTATTAAAGGAAGAAAATTTGATTTAAGGATATTTAAAAAGTTATTTAAATAGGAAAGGTTTATAAAGAAGTTTTATAAATGATTTTGAGGTATTTGTAAAAGAAGTTTTAGAAAATGATTTGAATATTAGTAAAGGGAGTTTATAAAAAGGTTTGGATATTTATAATAAATTTATATAAAAAGTTTGAATATTTGTAAAAGCAATTTATATAAATGATTTTGAATATTTATAAAAGGGTTTTATAAATGAATTTGGAAGTTTGGAAAGCATTTTGAAATGGATTTGGATTTCAAGTAAAAGAGATTTTATAAATAAAATAGATTTAATTAAAAAAGATTTATCGAAAGAAGTACAAAAAAGGATTTGGATGTGGGTTTCTCTAAACTAACTTTTTAAAAATGGTAGTATGGAACATTCGTACCACACTTAACATTGAGGGGATAGTGTTTAGGGTTGTCCTTACCTCCAATTTAAACAACATTTGTTTATTCCTTTTTAACATGAATTGGAAGTAAGAAGTTATCCGCAAATGTTTTGTGAATATACTTATGTTAGAGAGATAAGTATATGAATGCTTTAGGCAAACATTTTTGAATGGAGATTTAGTAAATAAAGATTTGTTTTGGGACTTAGTGGTTGTTATGGATAAATAAATCTAAAATAGAATTAGTTGTTGTTTCTTTATTTGATAGTTAATAACCGATTATCAAATATGGACCCAACACGTGACTTTGGAAATACCTAGGCAAAACATCTGAGTTATATGGCACAATCGTCCCCGATGATGCTGTATTATGCATACAAATCTCGTTTCATTCTTCTAGGACAAATGATAAGGAAATTCGTCCACTAACGGTTAGGATGTGATCTATACTCTTATCTTTGACTATTTATTTTCTAAAAAAACTGGGGTTGAGTTTACCGAAAACTACCAAATGATGTTTCGAAGAGACTGGGATCAGATATGTTATCTAAAACCATATCAATCCAACTCAAGCGTTTTGAAGTGAAGGCATCTTAAAGATGATGGAACTAAAGACAGAGCTCTTTAAAGTGCAAGGGCTACTTGCTACTAATCCTGAGGGCGATTCCAAAATGGATGTAGTAGAAGTAGTGTCTTCAGTTCGTTCATCTCCTGAATACGAACTGTATAGATAAATTCTAACACTGTGCCGTCGACTGGAAGGCAACGTGGTATTCTAAGTGGGAACTACTATATGAAAGGTAAAATGTAGCCTTAAGCCTCATCAATCGAGAAATGACAAAAATCGGGCATGCAGCAGGGCCACGTAGGTCGCTTCCATCAAGGTATGGTCATTCCAAATCTAGATTTATTACTATCAACTCATGAATGCTTCGGTGCCTAAAGGGGTTGATCATATTCGGTACCACCAGTTATGTGATAGACCAATCCTGTATGGTAGGGGGACAAGATGTTATTGTTAGATTCGATGCATTTTATCTAGAAATGTACCATCAGAAGGTGGTTCCTTACCTTATCATAATAAGAGATCTATTCTCTAATACGAGCCTTTACGGTTTTAGTTGTATACCTATTATGCTAGAATTTAATTAATGTAACAATTTCGACTTTGTTAATTTATTATTTGAAAACCCTAGACATTATGATAATATCATTGGATTTTCTATAGAAAATGCTTTGGTTATCGTAAGGTAAAAACTTGTCCATGTTTATCTGCGACGTTGTCTTATAAGATGTCTTTGATTTAAAGTTTTTATAAAGTTAAAATATATGCTTTACTCATACCAAACCTATGTCTGACCCGGGGTTTATTTTCTTTTCCTAAACTCTTGTGTGCTCAAATTTGCATGGGCGGCCAAGTAGTTCAGATTTTTCCGCAGATTCATTTGGAGGAGCTTGGAGCAGGTGTTTCATTGATAGCTAGTTATTTTTCTTGTTTTCATTGTACTATATGTATATTGTATCAGGTAGAAAGGGACAGACTATTATAATTGTCCTAGGGTGTAATTTGTATTAGTATGACTCTGATGTAATATTTTTGAAATGACTTTGTAATATATTATGTTTAGTTATATATATTATTCCATTGCGTTTTGAGATTCTTTATTGTTTTGTTTCTTTTCTTTCTTTCACCTCGAATAACCTATCTTTCGGACGACTAAATGATCAGCACGTGAATACCGATGATGTATCAAATGTCTTCTTGGTAGTAAGAAAGGTGGTTCGTTACAACCCAATCCTTTATGTGGCTCTCTCCAGCTTATCTTATCGTATGTTAAAATTTAAATAGACTCATTCAACGACTTTCTATTCTCTCATATGACAAATTTTATGAAAATTTTCTAAGTGTAGGATTTTATGAAAAAATTCAATAGAGTCTCCTTTGTACGGAGAGTGTTCCAAAAAATTATAATATAATAAAAATCAAATATATATAAATACAAACATGGGTTATGCCAAAACATTTGAAAATATTATAATATCATATACATTTTTTTATAGCATAAAATGTACCTCTTTATTGGCAGTTTAAGCAAGTTGCCTACTTATTACACGGGACAAAGGCAAGATATCATTGCCAATTAATCCAAGTATGCTTGATAAGTACATATCATCAACTCAAGTTTAAATATTAGCCTCATATAAAGAGATAAGTTAAGTATGCATTCAACTACTATGAAAACAATATAATATTCTTGTTTAGGAAACTTTACGACAAAGATTTCAAGGGTCAAAACATAAAATGTGGCAAGGGGTTCATAGAGTGAATTGTTGTACAATGTATTAGCCTTCCATTACAACTTTTGGATCATTAAAACATGGGGTATAAGTCGTGTCACAATGTTTTCCCTATAGGTAGTAAAATCCGGAATGGCTCTTCAAGCGCAGACCCGTTTTTACAAATGTGCATTCATTTAGCTTAGAAAACATCAAATTTATATAAAGCTCTTTAAAGTTTTTTTAATCTTATTAACTATCTAGAAAGATCAACATCATTGTAATAGGACAAGCCATTTGAGAGTTATGACCAAATGAATTCAGTGCTATTATGAATAGCTTACATTTTCAAGACAACGAGGTACTTCTTTATTAATTCTAGATTTATCCTCAGAAAACCACTTGATTTTGCTATGCACTTAAAAGAAAGTCTATTCCCCTAAGAAATAGCTTTCTAAAGGATTTAAAATTCGTCGAAAATGGATCAACGATTTGAGATTTATGATTAAAAAAGATCATTGTTTTAACTCAAAAATTGTTTATGCATTGTTCGAAATTCTTCATTTATCTCAAGCATCGTTTTACAAAAACCAAGTACAAATTTAATACATTAAACCTAAAAAATTTAGAGTCGTTTAGTGTTTACCCCAAAATCCACTTATTAAAGAACAACTCTTTCTTTTTTTTCTTTTTCCAATAATATTTCTTTCCTTAGTAAAAAAATTTCTTCCAGATAAATTCCTCAAAATCCAAAAACCTTTTATAGAAACTTTTTTTGAAATCATTCATACCGAGATATCAACTTCATTTTGTTATATTTTTCCACTTCACATATTTTATTTTCTTTCAAAATATCATACAGATTAAAATTTCTTCTTTGAGCATCAAATATTTAACACTTAATTCAAAAATGACAAAAAAATTACCTCAAACTATCAAACATTACTTGAATTATTATACTGAATCATTCGAAAATCTTTGCCAACATATTATTTACTTTTTAAAATTGAAAATTTTAATTCATCACTTTTTCAATCTCCTTCCTTTCACAACTCTATAAAATTCATTTTTTCCTCATTGTTACTTCATAGATGAAAATCTTACCTTTTAAATTTATTTTATCAATATTTATATAAAATATCATTTTATTAAATCATATATACATTTTCGAAATCACTTAACACTTTCACTTCTTTTCTTTTAAAAGCAAATTGTTTTCCAAATCATCGTTATTTTTATAAACATAACTTTTCAAATAAAAAGTTCTTCCTTTTTTTCAAAGACACCTTTTTAAAATACAGAAAATTCTCTTTATATATAATTATCCATATACTTATTTATATTAAATATGTATAATGTTGTCGTGTCATAAGTTTTAGTGATTAGTTTCATTAGTTGACTTCAATGCTGATCATTTAGGATTTATACAAAAATTGCCTCGCCATTGGTCTCAACTTCACTCTAATATCTAATGACTACATACGTTGGTCAAAATATTTAAATCTAGAAAATAATATTTTCACTTTCTAAAATAATATATTACTTTATAAACAATATATAATTTGAAATAAAAGATTTCTTATCTCATTTCCAAAATATCGTGTAGGTTTTGCCTCATTTAAATGTTTAGAAATTTCTGCCTAATATGTAGCTATTCATATCCACCAGAATTCATAATTCACTCGGTGGACCAATTAACAAAAAAAAAACCATTAAAATCCTTTTCAATCACTTTATGTATTCATATTTTATCAAAATCATTTACTTGCTTACATAAATTATTTAGTTATGATGTTTGTATATACATATCCATTTATCATTCATTTACAATCAACGCAATACATCACGACACATTCATCTATTCACAAAAGCAAGCAAACATTCAATTAATTATGTTTTATTATATTATTTACATACATATACATATACATATACATATACATATACATATACATATACATATACATATACATATACATATACATATACATACATATGCATGTATGTTGTGTAAATCCACATTTTAAATATATAAAATATATCACTGCTATATATTATTATCGTTAATTATTTAAATGGGTTTATTATACCCTAGCGGTTTAGTTTTGGAGAAACCGCTAGCTTTAAATAACAATTGGATTCATCCGGATTTAAGTGGATTTATAAATTTTGAGTTATAACTCCTATTCAATTCACACATTCTAGACTAAGCGTAAAAACAAGCATTAAGACAACCATACATACCTCTGTCAATCAAACAAACAAACGCCTTCAACGAAAACCAATTTTTCGGTTTCGTTGCACACACTAATCACTATTAGATCCTTATATTCAAATTCAGTTTATCACAACTTATGTTATGAAGTACTAATAATACGCGATTTAAATCACAGTCTTTCATACCTTCTCTAACCGACCTATTTCATTTTTACTCTAAGCAAAACAAAGGTTTATTCAACATAATTAGTGCCGGCACTTTTGATATGACTAACAACTCCTTGCTTAACCACCTTCATTAACAACTACCATTCCACAAAGATAAAATACATAGAAGAGGTAGAAATATAGATATTATATAATATGAAAATAGCAAGTACATCCCATAATGATTACCGCGGTAATCACATATACTCCTACTATCATTTTAATATAGAGTAAATACCATAAACCCAACGAGACAAGGGACTCTGGGCCTCATCTAATTTAACAAATGGTCCTTTTGACCCTTGAAAATCAATGCAAATATGTCCACTGTATTGCGTGTCGAGCATTCAAGTGTCAGAAAGACCAATCGTTATGGGAAAGAAAGAAGATGGAAGATAAGAAGAAACTAAAAAACATAAAATCTCACAACACAATGAAATAACATATATCAATCAACAAAATTCTTTACAAATTCATTTCCAAAATGATACATCAGAGTCATACTAATACAATTTTACCCTAGGATAGATATAACATCATGTTCCTACCTGACTGATTCAATATACATATAAACATCGAAAATAAGATAATTACTAGCTATCGATGAAGCTTCTTGGTCCAAGCTCCTTCAAGATGCATCCAGCAAAAACCTGAACTACTTGGCTACCCATAAAATTTTGAGCACCTAAGAGTCTTTAGGAAAGAAAATAAAATTCTAAGTCAAACATGAGTCTGATATGAGTAAACTCGAGCAACTGCATTAATATGTTTAGAAACCTTTTAAAATCAAAGGTATCTCATAAGACTATACCGCAGATAAATAAAGACGAGTTTTTACCATACGATAACCAAAACAATTTTTATAGAAAATCCAGTGATATTATAATAATGTCTAACGGTTTAAGTAAAATTATGAATATAGCTGAAATGCTTACATCTCACATTTCAACATAGTTGGGCCCATCTAAAATCGTAAAGGCACCCATTGGAGAATGGATTCCATACAAGGATAAGGTAAGGACTATCTTCTGATGGTACATCCCTAGATAAAATGCACTAGGGTCTAACTTGAACATCGTGTATCCTAGCCACATAGGTTTGGCATACCACTTGACTAGTAGTACCAAATATGAGCACTCCATTTTGGGCCCTGAAGCATATATGAGTAGATAGTAATTGATCTTGATTCGGGATGACCATTCACTGATGGGGGTGACCCACATGGTCCGGCTGCTTGTCAGATTTTTGTCATTTCTCAATTAATGATGCTTGAGCTACGTTTTACCTTTATATAGCACTTCTCATTTGGAAAGCTACACTGCCCTCCAGGCATCAATGCAATGCTAGCATTCATCCATACAAGTTTATTTTGGGACTGAATGAAACTAAAGACACTACTTCTACTACATTCTTTTCAGGGGATCCCTCCTAAGATTAATAGAAAATAGCCCTTGCACTTCAAAGCTCTATCTATGATTTCATATTCTTCAAGATATCTTCATTTCGAAATGCTTGAGTTGGATCAAGGTGGTTTTCGGATAACATATCTGATTTTGGTCTTTTCAAAATAGCTTTTGATAATTTTCAGTAAACTCAACCCTGGTTCTTTAAAAAATAAATAGACGAGATAAGAGCAGAGATCACCTCCTAACTGTTAGTGGACGAATTTCCTTGAAATTTATCCTTGCGGAACGAAATGAGATTTATACGCACAATACAACATCATTGGAGATGACTGTGTCATATAACTCATGTGTTTCTCCTAGATATTTCTAAAGTTATGTTTTGGTCCAATTTTGATAGTCGGTTATTTAACTATCAAATAAAAAATCATTCAAACGTTGATTTTATTCCATATGGGATCCTTTAAGCCTTTATTAATTAAACTTCAATTAATAAAATCATTTTATAAAACTTGATCAAAATATCTTTATACAACACTATTTCCAAAACCCTTACTTCCCCTCTATACTTGGGAAAAATATTCATATTTATCTTAAAGGTATAAGCATATTATCAAAACATATGTAAAATTCTCTCTTTTCAAATTCCTTTCGAAAACATTACATACTATAAACCAATCCACTTTTCCTTTATAAAAAGTTCCAAACTAGAATCTAACGTCACATTTAAATACCTTTATAAATTTTCAAAATCAATTTATAAAACACTTTTATAAGTCTACAAGTCAGTTACAAACCTCTTTACAAACCTCTAAAATCATTTATAAAACATTTCACCATTTAAAACTCCTTTGACAAATCTTCTTTAAGAAAAATCCTTTATAAAAAATCTTTTGTAACTCAACCTTTTAAATCACTTTAAATAAACCTTTTTACTTAGTAAAATAAATTTTTGTAAACAAGTTATTATTTATAAATACCTTTATAAAATATTAATATAACTTGAAAAATTATTTATAAACCTTAACCCCAAATTGATTAAAGAATTAAGATTAATTCAAAGCCATAATTTATAATTTCAAAAAGAGCTTAGCAATCCCAATGGTAGTAATTTAAATTACTATTTGACATCAATTTCACTTTCAAGTCACTTAACCATTTATTTACATAAATCAACATATATGCAAATGCAAACATATCCAAATCAGGGAATAAATTATCAATACAACTGAACTAGCATATACAGGTCGAAATAACATAATAAGAGGATGTAGATTTGTTCTCCTAAATAGATGTCTAAACAAATCATAATGTAGAGAAAAAGGGAATTTATTCCACTAAAAATATGTCCACTTAATAAACAATTACATTATAGCAGAACATGAATTTATTCTACTATCAGCTGTCCAAACAATCAACTTATAGCAGAACAAGGATTTAATTTGCTAACACATGTCCACAAAATCAATCCATTTACATAACTCATTCATAATTGTTTGTCTACTTAATGGTATCGACATTTGAATTCCTTGTGTTCAAAACCATCTTTGGAAAAGAAGCACCTTTAAAACAATTTGGTTCTTGAAACAAAAAATTTAGAACTTAAAAATATCTTTTAAAATGATTAATTATAATTTAAACTCCTTATTAAATCATAATTAATCTTTATCAACTTTGAACTTAATATAGTTATAAATTAATAAATAATTAAACTTTTGATAAGCAATTTGTTTATAAATTAAACCCTTAATTAATCCTTTATTAATTATTAAATAATAATGAAAAACCTTTATTAATAATTAACTATATATTAATCCTAATTAATTAATTAATCTTTTAATTAAAACTTAAATAATAAATTAAACCTTTAATAAATAATTATTTTAAATTAAAATCTTAACTAATTTATAATCAAAAATAATTAAACACTTGATTAATTAAATAAATAAATAATTAGCCCTATAATTAATTAATAATTTATTAAAATTAATCTTCTCTCTTAAAGATAGTTAATTAGAAACTAAACTTCATTAACTAAAGTTAATAAATCTTGTTTAATACTTAACTAGTTATTAATATTAAAAACCTAATTAATTAATAACTAATTATTAAATCCTTAATTAGCTTTTTAAAATATTATTATTAGGTTTATAAAACATGTTCAAAACATTTTCAAGTATGAAAACTTGAAATTGTATGTTTTGGATTTTTATCGAAACTAGCTCTATAGCGACTATCGATATGAATGCCGTTTCTCGGAACTTATCATCTTTGAGAACGTGTCAACTTTTTGAAAACATAAAATAAAAGTTTTGTAAACTAAAACAAAACATGAAAACACTATTTGATTCCAAGATATATTTCCATAGTTTACACCTAAGGGTTTCAAGTCGTCATTACCAACAAAAGTCCAACTTCCTTAGCATTTACATTAAATATCCAAGTTTATACCTAACCAAAAAATCCAAAATCATATCATACCCTAGACATAATCATGATCTAACTTTAAAAAATTCACAACAACTTTAGACTTCGAATTCAAGTATAATACCATACCACATGCAAACATTCATAAGCATATTCAAATCAATATCATATTTACCCATCAAGCAATGAATTTATTAACCAACCAACAACGATCATAAAGCTACAAACTTTTAAAAACAAAAGAGCTTTACTCTTCGGAACTTTCTAGATCGAAGCAAACTCTTTTGAAAACTTGAAATACTTAAGGACTTGCAAAGCTTAGGAAACAACAAAAATCAACATAAAATGGGTCAACTTCTTCTTGATTTTTGATCATGTTTCTCCCGGAATTTTGAAAAGTGGTGAAAAGAAAAGTTATTAAAAATTATTTTATTTTCAAATTGAAAAAACTAATCACTCATTTTAGATTTTATTTTAGGGAGATATGGTCAAAAGGAGTGCTATTTTCGGGCTAGAAAATATAGGTCTGAAAATGAGTAAGAAAGATATATATTTTTGACTGAATTTTTTTTGAAATTTGAAAATGTTGTTCAAAGAAAAAGTGTACCTACTGGAATTTTACGTGGTTTGAAAAAAGAAAAACTTAAATTAGAGCAGTCTAGAGGAAGTTTGGCCAAATGAAGTGGGAGGAAAATGGAAAAAGAAATCGTTTAAAACTAACTTTTTCAAACATTTAAAAAAAGTAAAAATTCAAATTTAAATTCTTTAGAATTCTAATGGGAGGAAAATAAAATATTTTATGAAGCTTTAAGAAGTTCGAGAGAATAGGAAATGAAATAAAATGAAAAAGAAAATGTGAAAATTAGTTTTATATGAAATGAACATGTAAATTTACCAAACTATCTCTCATCCTTTACCCTCCACTCCTTGAATGCCACGTCACTATGTCCTCCTCCTCCCAACACCATTTCAGCCCACAAAACCTTCCCTTCCTTTCATGTCAAGGCAAACGTATTTAAACATGTTCTAAGTACTTTTGTACTTAATTTCTTCTCTGAAATGACATTTTTCTTATTAATTTTTTAATTTAATATATGTAGGTACAAATTGATACACACACATAAATATACATGCATACATATTCTATCTTATTTACAAATGTGTACTTATGCTAAAGAGTTCACAACGTTTCATACAACTTTTATTCGACTAAAAGTCAAAAATTCGAAAAACGAATTCCTCTCACATTTTCGATTTTTCTTCGAGCTAAATATTTTTATAAACTAATTTTGAAAACTATTTCACCATCATTATTTATTATTAAAATAATTTTTATTTCATTACAAAACCTATATACTTGGATATTTAAAATTAGTTAGATATTAGTAAATCAAAATAGTGAAATTCCAAGGCATTACACTCTCCTCCCTATAAAAGAATTTCGTCCCCAAAGTCACACCTCAACCTAATCCAAAAAACACTTAACACTATACATCTATTCGAATGATGTACATAGGCCATTCTTATACAAAAATATGATTCGATCACTACTCAAATACATAACTTCACTTCTGAACTAGTATCGCTCATCCGATTTCTAGTGCGGACTCTGGCCAGGTTCCTTAATTAGTTTCTTCTGTTCTCCTTACATATCCACGTACTATGATAGAAAACATTGGTCCCATCCCAAAAATCATCATCAAGTGCTCGTTTTCAAAAATTGAGTAATAGATCTTATTTAGAATGGTATGGAACACCTCAAAGTCATGTACTCGAATCTTAGATCAAACAATATGGAAACGAGAAATGATCTACATCCAACTTACACACTTATTTAATTGGTTCTCCCTACTACCAATTCTATTTCCATCAAATTATTTATGAACACATTTCATAAACTAAAGTTCGGTTCAACTTATATTATATTCCACTACATCCAAAGAGTATATTCCACATTTTGATACAGCTATTCCATTTTGCACTTATTTCCCTAAGAAAATCCAAGATCCAAATTCTGGTCTTATTTCAAAAACTTTTTGAATTGAAGCAATATATTTTAATCATATAATATATATATATATATATATATATATATATATATATATAGCCCGAATGACTCCAAAACGACACTAAGGAACTGGGTACTACCAAACAGTATCATACACTCTCTTACTAAGAAAGGTAACACTCAAGAGAAGTGTTTACCATCCGAACACGTCTCTTCCCCACTTTTAAGTTATTTTCGAGCCACTCGAGCTAGTTAACTTAAAAATATTTCTTTTATTTCAAAATCTCATTTTTGAAACAATACCTTACATATTTCCAACAAAACATTTATCAATTTGCTTTAGGCTCGTTTGAGTTTGAACTTGTTTCGATTGTACAATGGTAAAGAGAATAATTTACTTTGTACCCCATAGCATTCGCCTAGGCAACATTCGATCGTCACTTAGAAGGTTATCCAGATCATCATAAACAATCAACACTCATACCTCTGAACCAATCTAAAGAAAACACTTCTTACTTACATTTTCATTCCCAAATTTTATACTTGAACCAAGATTGCTTTCATAAAAATATTGTTATTATCTTTCAAAACCACGAAACATTTTCCAAAAGCCCCGAGATTTAAGTTTTCATGTTTTCAACTTAAACTCTTTTAATAAAAAGAGACCTTCATATAATTTCATTTCATAAATCAACTTTTATAAAATCACCTTCCAAATATTTATTGCAAAAAATTCTAACCTTTAATAAACATCCTTTATTACAACAAATTTTACCCTAACATTAACATCGAACGCCTTGTAGTCGATTTGTGAAACTTAATTCACAAGATGTTTGCTTCAATTTTTTCACTATTTTTATAAACCCAACCCAAATCTTAAAAAGGAAAGCTACCTATACAGACCAACAATAACAATGCTCAAACTGGATGAGCATAACCGAACAAACCCTAAATGATAATAACAATAGAATATTATTATCTCCTAACAACAATACCTCAAAATACGATACTATTTTTGAAATCATTCTTTATATACAAAAAATATTTTTCTAGCTAAAATTACTTCATTTACCCAATTTTAAAACAATACTATGTTAGTTTGCCTTGTTCAAGGGTTTAGGAACCCCTATCGACATTGTGGCATCCCACGTCTTGACCAGAGTTCTTAAGCCACTCAACAGATAAATCAACACAACATAAAACATTTTGTATTCACTAGCGGATACACGCTCTTATATACAATACACTCATACTCATTCTAGGGTCTCATTTACCTGATCTCAAATGAGTTTACCACACGAAGACCAAGGTTCTAACTTAATGTTGCACCCTGATAGTTTGCCTTGTTCAAGGGTTTAGGAACCCCTATCGACATTGTGGCATCCCACGTCTTGACCAGAGTTCTTAAGCCACTCAACAGATAAATCAACACAACATAAAACATTTTGTATTCACTAGCGGATACACGCTCTTATATACAATACACTCATACTCATTCTAGGGTCTCATTTACCCGATCTCAAATGAGTTTACCACACGAAGACCAAGGTTCTAACTTAATGTTGCACCCTGATATCAAATGCAACGAACATGCCTTTCAACCCTTGAAAATTGACATTAATACGTCCACTATATTGCGTGCCGAGAATTCAAGTGTCGGAAAAACCAAGGAAAGAAAGAAGACAGAAGATATGGAAAAACTAAACAATTATAGAATCTCACAACCCAATGGAATAACACATATTAATCAACATAATTCTTTACAATGTCAATTTCCAAAATGATACATTAGAGTCATACTAATACATTTCTATCCTAAGACTGCTATAACAACCTGTCCCTACCTAACTGATACAATATACATATAAACAATGGAAACAAGTTAATAGATAGCTATCAATGAAGCCTCCTGCTCCAAGCTTCTCCAAGATGCATCCAAGGAAAACCTGAACTACTTGGCTAGCCCTAAAAATTTGAGCACCCAAGAGTTTTAGAGAGAGAAAATAATACCCCGGGTCAGACCTGGGTGTGGTGTGAGGAAACTCAAATAACCGAATTATTATGTATAAAACCCTTTTAAAATCAAAGGTATCTAGTAAGATCACGTCGCACATAAATACGAACGGGTTTTTACCTTACGATAACCAAAACATTTTTTATAGAAAATCAAGTGATATTATAATATTGTCTAACGGTTCAAGTAAAATATGAATATAGCTGAAGTGCTTGCATCTTACATTTCAACATAGTTGGGTACATCTAAAACCGTAAAGGCACCTATTGGAGAATGAATTCCATACTATGACAAGGTAAGAAACTACCTTCCGATGGTACATATTTAGGTAAAATGCACCGGGGTCTGACAAGAGCATTTTGTACCCCTGTCATATAGGACTGGCCTACCACTTGACTGTAATACTGAATATGATCACCCCACTATTGGTCACGAAGCATATATGAGTAGATAGTAATCGATCTAGATTTGGGATGACCATACCTCGATGGGAGCGACCCACATAGTCCTGCTGTATGCTCAATTTTTGTTACTTGCCGGTTGATGAGGCTTGACGGTACGTTTTACCTTTATATTTCACTTTCAACTTGGAATGCTACACTGTGCTCCAAGAATCAATGCAACGCTAGCATTCATCCATACAAGTTCATTCTGAGACAGAAGGAAATTAAAGGCACTACTTCTATTACATCCATTTTGGAGAATCCCTCCTAGGATTAATAGAAAATACCCGTTGCTCTTCAAAGCTCTATCTTCGATTCCATATTCTTTAATATGCCTTCGGTTCCAAACGCTTTAGTTGGATCGAAGTTGTTTTCGGATAACATATCCGATCTCGATCTCTTTGAAACAACTTTCAATAATTTTCAATAAAATCAACCCCCATTCTTTAGGAAATAAATAGATAAGATAATAGTGGAGATCAAGTCCTAACCATTAGTGGATGAATTTCCTTGTCATTCATCCTAGAAGAATGAAATGAGATTTATATGCCCAGTACATCATCATTAGAGATGATTATGCCATGTAACTCACGTGTTTCTCCTAGATATTTCCAAAGTTACGTTTTGGTCCAGGTTTGATTGTCGGTTATTTAACTATCAAATAAACAATCATTCAAACAATGATTTAATTCCATATGGGATCCCCTAAACCTTTATTAATTAATCTTTAATTAATAAAATCACTCTATAAAACTTGATCAATAAAACTTATACACGACACCATTTCCAAAATCCTTACTTCCCCTTTTAATTGGGAAAATATTTATACTTATCTTAGGGGTATAAGTATATTATCAAAACATTTGGAAAATTATCTCTTTTCAAATTTCTTTTGAAAAAATTGCTCACTATAAACCAATCCACTTATCCTTTATAAAAGGTTCCCTTTTAAAAGATCACTTCACATTTAAATACCTTTATTAATTTCCAAAATCAATTTATAAAACACATTTATAAGTCTATTAAGTCAATTTATAAATCCTCTTCACAAACCTCTAAAATCATTTATAAAACATTTCCTCTTTAAAACTCCTTTGATAAATATTCTTTAAGAAAAATCCTTCATGAAATATCTTTTGCAACCCTTCCTTTTAAATCATTTTAAATAAACATTTTTACTTAGTAAAACCCATTTTTATAAACAAATTATTATTTAAAATACCTTTATAAAATAATAACGCAACTTCTGAAAAATTATTTATTGTTATCCCGCCTTTTGGCAAGGCTGTGACACTAAGAATTTGACTAGAAACCAAGGACAGTCCGTCTCGAAGATCGGTTATACACAGGTGCACTATGGATACTGACAAATTTTGTCCGAATCCAGATCGAGCTATAATTGACAAGACACGATATGTAATGCTATGAGAGCCAACTTTCCAAATTTAAAGTCAATCGGAATTCGTATGCTCAAGATTTGGATCGATAAAAATCAAGAGAGAGAGCATTGGCTCATATCCATCAATGACTAATCTACTTCGTATCCATCACATTTATCCCACTTCATATCCATCATATTTATTCCACTTCATCATATTTGCTCCACTTTGTATCCATCAAATGAAGGTAGTTCGTATCGGTTTCCCAAAGGATCGATACGAAGTAGCACCTAAAAGCATCGATACGAAGTAAGATGCAATCCATCGATACAAAGTGGTTACACATAATCGATACGAAGTAGAGAACGGAGCATCAATACAAAAAGAGCTGTCCAGACCGTTATGAATTGTATCGATATGAGTTCGACAGCACATTGAAAACCAAAACTTGCTTCGATCATAACTCGAGATCTACTAGTCCAAATGCCACCAAATTTTTACATGAGCTTGCCTACAACGTTAAGAATGTACCAGTCAATTTTATCCAAAAAGGATCGATTCTTGATCGATACAAATTCCATTCGTATCACTCCTCGATTGACTCGAAATCACCTGAACTCGATCCTATGGGCCCACCCACATAAGAGAAGAAGTCCTCCAAGATCTGGGCGAGATATTTTCAGCCTACGCCTATAAGTAGCAGTCATATGCATCCAGAAAAGGGACTTTGGGAAGCTTCTACGCTGTCACTCTGCTGAAACTCCATTGTAACTTGAATACTAGCTATTATATCATTGTAATTCAGTTGAGAATCATGAATAAACAGCAATCTCTTCAAAATGGATGTAGGCTACACTGCTGAACCACTATAAACGCTTGTCTTCTTCTATTTGTGCATGCTTTTATTGGTGTGATTGTTATATTAGCCTTATTTTCCCTATAATTTCCGCATTCTAATCTCTTCAATTACATCTGATGAGTGTTATGCCCAATTTTGGTATAAACACTTATAGACCCTAACCCCAAATTGATTAAAGAATTGAAATTAATTCAGAACCATAATTTATAATTCCAAAAGGAGCTTAGCAATCCTAGTGGTAGTAATTTAAGTTACCATTTGACATCAATTTCACTTTCAAGTCACTTAACCATTTATTTACATAAGTCGACATATATGTAAATACAATTTATATCTAAATCAGGGAGTGACATGTCAATACAACTTAACTAGCATATACAGGTCCAAATAACATAATATCAGGATGGAGATTTGTCCTGCTAAATAGATGTCCAAACAATTCATTACTTAGAGCAAAATGAGAATTTATTCTACTAAACATATGTCCACACAATAAATAATTACATTATAGCAGAATGAGAATTTATTCTGCTATCAGATGTCTGAACAATCAACTTATAGCTGAATGGAGATTTATTTTGCAACACATTTCCACACAATCAATCCATTTATATAACTCATTTATAATTGTTTGTCTACTTAATGGTATCGACATTTAAATTCCTTGTGTTCATAACCATCTTTGGAAAAGAAGTACCTTCAAAACAATTTGATTTTCTAAACAAAGGATTTAAAAATTAAAAAGCCCTTTTAAAATGATTGATTACATGTTAAACTCTTTATTAAATCATAATTAATCTTTATTAAATTTTAACTTAATTTAATTATAAATGAAATAAATAATTTATTTATATATGAAACTCTTAATTAATCCTTTATTAATTATTAAATAACAATTTAAAACTTTTTTTAGTAATTAACTATTTATTAATCTCAATTAATTAATTAAATAATCTGTTAATTAAAACTTAAATAATAAATTAAACCTTTAATAAATAATTATTTTAAATTATGACATTAATTTATTTATAATTAAAAATAATTAAACACTTGATTAATTATATAAATAAATAATTAACCCAATAATTAATTAATAATTTATTAAAATTAATCTTATCTTTTAAAGATAATTAATTAGAAACTAAACTTCATTAATTGAAGTTAATAAACCTTGTTTAATACTTAATTAATTTTTAATTATTATAAACATAATTAATTATTAAATCTTTAATTAAATTATTTTTAAAACGTTATAGGATTATAAAACATTTACAAAAAGATTTCAAGTATGGAAACTTAAATTTGAAAAGCTCGGATTTTTATCAAAATTGCCTCCATAGCGACAATCGCCATGGATGTTGTTTCTTAGAAATATTTCCTACTTTACTTTGAACTCGTCATCTTTGAAAATTTGGTAAATTATTGAAAACATAAAGTAAAGTTTTGTAAACTAAAACAAAACTTGAAAACACTTTTTAATTCCAAAATATATTTACGTAGTTTACAATAAGGGTTTCAAGTCGTCATTACCAACAAAAGTCCAACTTCCTTAGCATTTACATCAAATATCCAAGTCTATACTTAACCACAACATCAAAATCATGTCTTACCCTAAAAATAAGCATGATTTAACTTTAAACCATTTACAATAACAGTTGACTTCAAATTCAAGTCTCATACCATACCACATGCAAACATTCATAAGCATATTCAAATAAATATTATATTTACCTATCAAGCTACTAATTTATTAATCAAGAAACAACAATCATAAAGATACAAAATTTAATAAAAAAGAGTTTACTCACCGGAACTTGCTAACTCGAATAAAACTCTTTTGGAAACTTGAAATACTTAAGAACTTGCAAAGCATGGAAAACCATAAAAATCAACTCCAAAACAGGTCAACGTCTCCTCGATTTTTGATCATGTTGCTCTCGAAATTTGGAAAAGTGTTCAAAATCAAAGTTCTTGGAAATTATGTTCTCTACAATTTTAAAAAAAAAATCACCCAATTTTGATTTATTTTGAGAGAGATATGGTCAAAAGAACGAGTGCTATTTTCGGACTTGAAAATATAGGTCCGAAAATAAGTCAGAAAGAGATATATTTTTGACCCAAAAATATTTGAAATTTGAAAAAGTTGTTCAAATTATAGTTGTAGTCACTAGAATTATACATAGTCTGGAAAAAAGAATATCTTTATTTGGAGTAGTCTAGAGGTATTTATGGCTAAATGAAGTGGGAGGAAAATGGAGAAGGAAAAAGTTTAAAACTAAGTTTTTTCACACAATAAAAAAAGTAAAAATTTAAATTTAAATTTTTCAGAATTCGAAAGGGAAGCCATTAAAAGATTTCATGAAGCTTTAATAAGTTCGAGAGAATTGGAAGTGAAATAAAATGAAAAGAAATATGTGAAAATTAGTTTTATATGAAATGAATATGTAAATTGACTAAATTAACCCTCGTCCTTTACCCTCCACTCCTTGAATGCCACGTCACTATGTCCTCCTCCTTCCATCGCCATTTCAGCCCACAATGCCCCTCCCCCTTTCCTGTCAAGGAAAACATGTTTAAACATGTTTTAAGTACTTTTGTACTTAATGTCTCCTCTGATATGACCAACTTATTTACAAATTTGTACTTATGCTAAAGATTTCACAACAATTTCAATAACTTTTATTCGATGAAAATTCGAAAAACGAATTGCAGTCACATTTTTGATTTTTCTTCGAGCTAAATATTTTTGTAAACAAATTTGAAAAATATTTCTCAATCATTATTTATTATTAAATGTGTTTTACTTTCATTATAAAACCTATATTTTTGAATATTTAAAATTAATTAAATATTCGCAAATCAAAGTAGTGGACGGGTCGTTGCATCTAAGGTCAACACTCGTGTCCTATATATGTTCTATATTGTTTGGAAGCTGCTTTGATACCAGTTGTAATGCCCACCTCTATACTCATACTACCAAAGAATACTACATAGCAATATTTTCTAGTAATGGGGAGAATAAGACTTGTTAGGGGCAACCATACGTGAATATTCCCTAAAGCTAACATCGATATGTATTCTTACCCATAAAACACATCAAATATATGTACTCGGTATCAGCACAAAGAATTAAACACATGGGTTTCCAATGTAGATCAATATATAATATAAACAAAGAAAATAGAGCTTTGGACCATAGAAAAATGTATAATATAATAACTTATATGACACAAAATATGCAAATTGTGTCTTTCCATAATGATATATAACATCATCCATATAAAAAAATCACACAATATATATGATATCACAATATATCAATATAACTAGGCATAACATAACTTGCATCACTTTTGTCCTCTACTCCGTTACCAACTCGAGTTCAAGGAAAATATACAATCATGATAGCACCCCATGATAAAACCAATATCAGTCTGCCTCGAGATCGTTAAACAAATAAAACACCCCGATGAGACTAGAACTAGTTGTAAATGCATTAGTATGCAATGTAATAACATGATGGTAAAAATATGTAGTTAAATACCAGTAAATATTGTACATCCGATAATTATCCATCCTATATCTGAAGCACACAGTGTCATAACCCATGTTATTTCTTATAATAATACAACTCACATTTAAAAATCTACTCAACTATGATTCACTGCTAACTAGAATTATTTACCATCACTTTTATTATTAAGCACACATCTACTTATGTTTAATCGATAAGTATAAGTGTGTGTGTGTGTATAACTAGTACACCCTCGTCATTTTCACCATACTAGAAGCTATGTCTACACCGAGTAATGTCGCATGGGTATGACATCCTCCTCGACTCAGAAATTGTGGGTGCCCCTGCACGATCTATTGGTTGTAATATATACCTCTTTGATCCTCGCTATCAACAATCACTATCCATCAATCACATCATATTTGCCTATCTTAACGTGTTGTGCTTATGCATCAAATCATTGGATCTGTAACAATGGAGCCAAATTATCATGAATTAGGGTCCTAACCTGTAGTCGGTCCACCTAGGATGGATATTTAGCTCATCTAGTGTCTCACATAGCTTAGATAAAATATTATTTATTCATTATACCTGTTCATATTTACGATGGTAATCCACTAACCCTCGTTTAATTCAATGTTGCTAAGGGGTTTCATAACATTATTATATTTAAATGAACATGAAACACAAAGAGTGTCAAGCAAATAATCCATATAGCCTTATTAAATTTTATAGTATTTCCAAAATTGATTAAAAAATAACATACAAAAGCAATATAAAGGTGATTTGACAATATTCAAACATAAGGAATATTCAAGCATACCCATAACTATAACAAGCATAATCTATTAGCGCATGGCTTAATAATCGTGTTTAGTTTAAGTTTATGATATTTTCATTATACGTATAAAAATAATGTAGGTATGGTTATATATCCCCATACATATATAATATACTATTTTATTTTCCAATAAGGAAAGAATATTCCTTAAAGCCGTAATATTTAAATTCAAACCAATATTTTTAAAACACCTATTTATCTTCCAAACCCTCTTCTACGATGAAATTTGTTTACTAAAAAAGATATCTTTTATCTATAATCTTCCAAAATTTTAACATTAAATTATCGGTCCATAAAATTTCCTTAGATAACAAAATTTCTCTTTCCAAAATAATACAAATTACACGCTGTTGTAAATATTTCCAAAAGTATTTATGTTAGTTTTCTTTTATTTACTACCTCTAATAATGATAATCAAATAAAAAATATTTATCACCTTCAAAATTATACTTAAAAAACATATGTAATAAATTTCAATTAGTAATATTTTCCATACAACAAAAATAAATCACATTCAAAATTTATAATTTTTTTCGAAAGTATTCCAAATACTATGTAACAAAACAATCTCATCACTTTGGACAAATAATTTTAAATCTCTCACTTCGTTAAATTCCTTTAAATATTTCTATAATCATTGGTAGATAAACATATATATTGATAAATCACTTTATAAAATCAATCCTCGTATAATTTATTCAAATACTATAATTTCAATTTATTAAACCAATTCTTTTTCAAAAACTCTTAAAAATATTCATTATACACACACACACATTCTCCTTTATAAAATACTTTTATATAATCAAATTTCAAAATTATTCATTTCAAAAATAATATAATTCAAGCAAAATTTCTTTTATAAATACTTCAAAAGGTGTTGAACTCCAAATTTACCCTTCTTATCTATTTCAAGAACAATCTTCATCTATTCTCAATGCAAAAGGACATGCATACGAAGTATATTTAATTCGATCAATCTATTATCAAATCATGTTCAACTAACAAGAACCACTTATACTACCATAAGAATAATCATATGTAGCTAAAACCAAATTGTAACAATACAATTTCACCTAGGTTGAATCGATTTCCAACCGTACCTATCACATAACAATCTAACAAAAGCAACCAAAAGGAGATATGATTTAAAAAATAGATGTAAGTTAAGACAACCTACCTCAAGCAATAGTTACCCTAGGCCTCATTTTTAGCTTCATCATGCGCCAAAGTACCAAATCAATAGCTATCAAAAACCCTAGCCTTGCTCTGCAACCAGAATTCATCCATGAACCTAAAATATCACACCTCCACCTTGCGCTCAATCATATGTCAATGCACCCTTTAGTCATCATGTCGTAGCATCGACCTCTTCCAACCATCGTCGACACTCCCTCGACCTCTTACTTGCTCGAATGCACCTCCTCCATTGCTGGCCACCATGTCGTGGTGCTCCAAATCCACAACCACTTATGGCCGTCGCCAACACCTTCTTTTCTACTAGCCTCTACGTTGATGTCGTCCATGTATGCTTCCACGTGCACAATTCTTTCTTTTCTTGTTTATTTTATTTATGTCGATGAATTGTGAATTTTGGGATGGCTGGGGTATGGGTTAGACTAGGTAAAGAAAAGGGAATAAGTTTATAAGTGGGATTGGGCTAAGTTTTCTTGTGGGCCAGATTTTTTTTTTGCCCGTTTGTTTAATCCACTTTTCTTTTAAATTTTTCTCTTATTAATTTTTAATTAAATTTCAACTTAATTTTATTTGGTTTACATTTCATTGTACAAATTATTTTTATAATTGCCTAATTTCTTGTAGTTCAATACTTGTTTATTTTTATTTAATTATTCATTATATTAACAGAAAGTAAGTTAATTTTCCAACTATTTCAAGCCTATAAATATTATTATTATTTGCACTTTTTAAATATTTCATATTTAATAAAACATTTTATTCAGTTTAATATATTTTTTAAAAGAATTTATTAATTAATTCAATTTGTTAAAACAAAATATATTATTAAATAGACTTTACTTAAGTACAACTTTATTTCCACAATAATTATCGAAAAAATAAAATTTAAACATTTTTATTTTTATTAAATTTAATTATTATCACAGCTTATAAAGCAGGGTTTTATAGACCGACCACGAAATGCTCCTTCATGTTGGTGGAAGTAGGCGAGAATTTGATGTTAGGGATAGATAAGTCAATGAGACATCAAAGAAGACTGAGTTTATTTGCTAACGAATGAAAGCTTCTCAAGAAATAGAGAAGAACTATGCTGATAAGACATGATATTGAGTTCTTTGTCGGTGATATGGTGTTTTTCTAGATCTTTCTATTAAAGTATGTTCTTCGATTCGGTACTAAAGGGAAGTTGAAATCTAGATTTGCAAGTCCTTTTTTGATACTTAGGAGGATTGCGAACCAAGCTTATAGAGTCGACTTACCTCAAAGGATGGGGGACATGCACAATATGTTCCACATTTCTCCTTTACAGAAGTTTGTGCACATCTCAGTTGGTGACTGTTACACCAGGTCAACTGAATGATATCAAGATTGAATCGAAAGTTTCATGACCTCGTATGCCTATCTGTACCAAAGTATGTGATACGAAACAGCTTAGGAGGAACACGGTGAAATTGGTGAATGTTCATCAGGGTGAAAGCAAGAGTGATTACACTAGGAAGACCAAGGAGAGCATGAGGACCGCTAATCCAGAGCTCTTTACTTGGCGAGACTTTATGTTATCGCATTTTCTTTCATTCTTATATGTGCATGTTTGATGATTGATATCCTCGTTTAAAGTTGTTAGGCATGCGGGGTAACTATGTTCCACTTTGTCTTGGTTTTGTTAGGGATTTCTAAGGCAAAATTCCTAAAGGATGGTGAGTGTAAAAACCCATTTTTTGTGTATTAAAGAATCACAATATATTATTTCTAAATTCATATTTGATCATATAATGCTATAATTTTGGAAAATGTCAAGTCTTAATATTTTTGACTCATAGTAATTTTACTTGGTGCTTTTACCTTAAAAAATTATAGCGCCTATAATTTTTGGTAGGAGGCAAATTAGGGTCCGAGACCACTTTCGTTAGATGTGATGGTTTCTCTTTTCTTAAAGTGGTTATACAACTACCGTTTGGGAGATATAACTATTTGAAGTTACATATTTTTTGGGACAGTTTAGCTGGTAAGTAATATGGATAGATTCAATAGCCTATTTCAAGTTTGAGGCTGAGAATGACTACTAGAGTCATTTCCACGTTATTTTCCATTATCCTATAATAGATTTAAACCTCCATTAACCTTCTTCTTTGCCAAAACCTTCTCTAATCTCTTCCAAATCAACCTAGATCCCTTGATTAATGGAATTTTAGTAAGGGGGTTATCTAGATACTTCCAAAGCTATATTTCTAAAGTGAAAATTTTCAGGCTTTGCTGTCTATTCTTGGATTTGCCTTGTTTTAAGTGTAAAACTTTTATTTTTAGTTGTTTGGGTAGTGATTTGTCATCTCACAACATACTATATATGCATACTCACACACATGTGTGTGTGTGCATGTGTTTTGAAATGTTTTGGAACCATTTTTAAATTCAACATTATGTATTTATATTGTTTTAAAACCCAACCTAAAGTAAAAATGAGATTAAAATTATTTAAGGTGGTTTAATCATGGTTCTTTGGTATATGATTGCCTACATAGACATTAGGCCATGTTATAGACGCACTTTTAGATGATTTACTGTTCTCTGATGTATGGTTGCATGTTTCGATAATTATTAAATTTTGTTGATGCTTGTTTGGATGTTGTTTGTATGTTCCAATGGTTGTAAATGCCCATCGGAGCAAAATAGAGGTAGCGGGTATTTCTATGGTCGAGGGACACTATGTAGAAGATGTAACGATGTGCCCTTTGATTTTATGCACAAAGTAAGGGAGATCCATAAATGTAGAATTGGATTTCAATAGATGTCCACAGAATGATTGGGGATGTATCAATGCATAGGGGATCCACGTTGGTCAAAGTAGTAAGTGCAACAATGGAATCAGTGCGAAATCAAGGTGTTGAAGTGCTATATGAATTTGGTCCAGGCTTATTGTTCGGCTTAGTGGTGTCTGGTGGTCGGCTTTAGTGTAACACTCACCTTTTGAGCCCAGTTGTAATCCCCACATCAATGTTAACACCCAAGAACTGAAAAGTCAAGTCATTGGGGTTTGAGATTTTATGTAGACACACACATATTCACAGACAGATATTAGTTACAATTCTAACTAAAAACTATCTATCTTTATAGTCTCACAGTAGAATAAATAAAATATAATATATAGTTGATATTATAATCACATCGCCATAACATATCTAAAATGTCAAACATATGTCTGAATAAATATAGATACAATCCAAACCCACACACATAAGGTAAAATATGTTTATAACACTTATGTACATCGTAAACACTATATATAGGTAGATCTCCATCTTTGATATTGTACCATCACCAAACTCTTACAACCTATATATATATATATACACACACACACACACAAATGATAATAGGATTGGGTCAGACAGAAGTCTGGGGAATGAATAATACTCTATTCTACATACACTACAAAAATAATATTGTAGCATAATATGAGTCATCGTTGGGCCACTGCACATTTCATCGCCACATCATGACTGTCATATACATCTAGCTATATTGCATCATATTTATGCAAAATCACACCCCAGACTCACCTCATGCGCTATAGGATGCCTATCGTCTGCCATCTTGTAAATCGCATATAGGACTCATACCTTGGACTAGCCTCATGCCCTACAGGGTCACTGTTGTCCCTAGTCTAACTAACTGGACTAGCCTCATGCCCTAATGGGTCGCTTACATCCACCTCCATCCTGGTCCGCTAAAGCCTTCAAGGGATCATTGCATAACCTAACATACCTACTTGTGTGACAGGTACGTAGTCATATCTGCATATACAATCTAGGGCATCTAAAACGCATCCCAGTCTCATTCTTATCTGCATTCATCATCATATCACTTGTATGTATCATAACTTATATCATATATCATACCGCATATCACATATCACTTCGAATAGCAACCAAATTTATCTCATTCCATATCACCGTCATCTGTATCATCACATTTTAGGTCACCTTTAAGAACACAAGAGAAAATAGGAGTTGAATCGATTATTTAATATTTGTGTTCACCTTTAAGGCCAAGGTTCAATCCGATAGGATCCTCCTGCCCTGATGGACCTGTCAGAGCAACTAGTGGTGTTCTCGTTTCCTGTAGATTTCTAAGTTCATGTTTTTTCATTTTGGCCTCCGTTTCTGACCTTTAATCATCACCATCTTGCCTCTGATAATCAGAGATTATATCTATACCCTAGTTCTAAATTCCTAAGTTGAATTCCATTGTTAACTCACAAGTTTTATTACGTAATCATGAGGGTTTCAGATTTTAGCTTAATCAAGTTATTCAAGTACTATTTCATTTATATCCCTCCCGGTCTAAAATTTGAATTTAATAATCTTATAATGTTTAATTACTCTAATATAGGCTTAAGATCATCACTATTGGATCATGATCATTTTAATTGGGGAAGAGAGAAAGATTCACTCACAAAACAACCTATTCCTGTCCAATGCTTCGCTTTTTGGGGTGGTTGCACTTCCTCTTTTCGATTTTTGATCTCCAAATCATCTCAGGATCGTTTCCAACTCTGATAGCTTTGTGTTTCTTCTAGTTTCGTTCAATTTGACTAGTGATAAAATGGAATTTGGTTGTAGTGGTTAGAGATGGTTGAAGGAAGAAGAGAAGTTACAAGGTTAGTTTCTGAATTAAGAAGTGTATGTACATTCCCAACTATCAAATTCAAATCTCATTTTGGTGCCAAGTCGACTCAGCCACTTTTTTGTTTGTAACTCCTCCATATGGATTCCAAACGGGATAAACAAAAATACTATACGACTTAGAAAAATGAGACAGTCAAAATGGCGCGGGTTTCGTTGTAAAACTCCAAAGTTTGTAAAATTACCATTTTGCCCCATCTTGTAATTTAATTAATCCATTAATTCTAATATTTTTCACATTACTAAATAAGAATTATTTAATTCAAATATTACTCAAATTTTCGAAGTATTACTTTCTCCCCCCTAAAAGAACTTCGCCCCTGAAATTCCTAAGGAACGAAGAATATAATATAGCGCTTATTCGTTTACATTCATGAATCAGTATGGCATTCAAATTAAAGCAACCAAACAGTTTATCATGATGTGAGCATATAAAGGTAGGCATGCCAAGAAATTGTAGCTTCTAAATCTAAATTGCATAAATGCAAATAATGCATCCTACATGAATGCAAAACAAATTGCATATTAGCGTGATGCACAACATCCTAGTGCGTGTGTGTGTGTAAACAGATATATTTTCTATATAAATGCAAATCCATCATATACATACATACATATATGTATGTATGTATATATTCAACCATAAAATTATTTAAGGCATCCAAATCGTAATCTTAGAATAATCTTACTAATGTAATCAAATAGATATCGAGAAATGTACTGGTAAAGAGTCGTGGATGTGTAGCCCTCATCTTTTCCTTAGGCTCCCACATTTCTGCCAAGTCATTTCTCTATTGCACTCTAACCAATTTCATCATTTTATTTCAAAGTCGTTCACCGCTCGTTCCATACTATAGGGTGGACCATGGGATGAACTCAGCTCAGACTCCAACTCCACTTCCTCTAATTGGTTGGGCGCTAATACGGTCATCGGGTCATGTACACAATTTTGCAAATATGATAGGTGAAACACGTTATGGACTCCTACCATCTTTTCTCATGGTTCTATTTTATATACCAATCTTCTTATCCTTTCAAAAATTGGGAATGGGCCAGTAAACCTAAATGCTAGTTTTTTTTGAACTTCCAAATATTACTATCCTTTTCAATGGAGAAACTTTGACAAAAACTATATATCTTACTTCAAACTTCATATCCTTTCTCCTTTTATCTAGATATGATTTATGTCGATCCTATGAAGCTTTAATTCTTTTCCTTATATGCTCCACCTTCTACGCTGTATCCTTAACCATTTCTGGACCTAAAGTAGCCTTATCCATAAATTCCCACCAACATAATGGTGAACTTCATGGCCTCCCATATGGGGCCATGCCTATACTTGCTTGGAAGCTATTATTATATGTGAATTCCATCAGAGGTAGATGATCCGCCCATGATACCCCAAAATCCAATATACAAGCTCTAATAAATCTTCCATTACCCTCTTTACCCTTTCCGTCTCCCATCGATTTATGGATGATACGCTGCACTCATGTTCAATTCTACTCCTAATGCTTCTTGTAGACTCCTCTAATATTCAATTGTGAAAATTGGATCCCGATTGCTTACTCTTCTCTGGATTGAAATATGCACTCTTCGTAAGACAATCTGCAATCACCCATATACTTTAGTTTCCCCCTTCCACCACGAGATAATCCGTCTACAAAAATCCGTAGATATGCACTCCCACTTCCATGGTGGTATGTCTAACGGGAGTAATATGTCTAAGGGGAGTAATAGTCCACTTGACATTTTCTGTTTCGCCTTTACCCTTTGGCATATCATACACTTTGCTACATACTCAGCTGCCTACTTCTTCATTTCCAACCAATAAAATATTCTCTTCACATCCCAACACATCTTGTCTCTTGTAGGATAAATAGTCATTCTCGAGTGCTGACACTCACCCAAGACCTCCTCTATCAATTCTTTAACCTACGGTACACAGTCTTTCATCTATCCTTAAATGGTCATTCCGATCCTTAGAGTAACAATCTAAATGACTAGAATGTTCACCTCATTCTAACTGCTTAATAATATCACCCAATGACGTACCTTGTCCTTGACTCCCTCCAATACGATCCAGAAATGCTGGTCTAACCTCCATTATTGCTAACAATCTAGATGGATACTCCAATCTAGGCCTAAAATTAAATTCTAATATGAATTCTAAAATTTTACATTCCAACAACATAGCATTCACTTTGGCATGTCTTCTACTCAAAGCGATCTTCTACTCAAAGAGTTTGCAACTATGTTTCCCTTCCCTGAAGTATAAGAAATCCCAAAATTATAAGCTGGTAGGAACTATATCCACCTTTGATGCCTTAGGTTTAGATCTTTATGTGAAAACAAGTATTTGAGAGGTTTATGGTCCGTAAATAATTAAAATCTCTCGCCTAATAAACAATGCCTTCACAACTTTAATGCAAATACAATAGCAGCTAACTCCAAGTATTATGTCAGATAATTCTTCTTGTGGTTCTTCAATTGTTGACTCGCATATGATACTACCCTTCCTTCTTGCATCAGAACATCACCAAGACCAATACCAAATGCATCGGTATATATGGTAAATGGTTTGGTACCATTTGGAATAACCAATATTGGAGCACTCGTCAATAACTCCTTCAATCTAATAAATTCCCTTTCACTCTCCAAATTCCAAGTATAAATCAGGTTCTTCTTCATCAAACAGGTCAGAAGTGCCAAAATGTTCGCTAAATCCTTGATAAACTTCCAACAAAATCAGCTAAACCCAAAACGCTATGAACTTCTGAAGCATTCTTCGACGTCTTATAATCCTTCATTGTAGCTACTTTCCTTGGGTCTACTGCCAATCGATCTGTTGATACTAAATGCCTAAGGAAACAAACTTCACCTCTCCAATTGTGACACATTAAAAATTTAGCTTTCAACTAATTCCTTCCCAAAACGTCCATCACTTCTCTTTGACAAATTCTTGCTCCCTCTAACTTTTTGGATAAATATGAATATCATCCATGAAGACCACCATAAACTTTTTCGTTTGCTCCTAGAATAATCTACTCATCAAATCCACAAAATAAGCCAGAGCATTAGTCATCCCAAATGTCACGACCAATGTCAAACAATCCATCAAGCGTATGAAATGCATTCTTCGAGATACTATCTTCAGCCACTTGCAACTGGTGAAATCCAGTCGTCAAATCGAGCTATAAGAAAACCTTTGCCCCAACTAATTGATCGAAGATGTCGTAAATGCAAGGCAAGGGATAGCAGTTTTTCCTCGTTTGCTTATTCAACTCTCAATATCAATGCATAACCTTAGAAAACTATTTTCTTTAGCAGCAAAAATGACATGTTCTCCCCATTTCAAGATACTTCTTTGAATAAAACCTTTCCATAACAATTCTGATACTTGCTATCCAATTCTCGCCTTTCCTTTGGAGCCTTAAGCCTAAGGGGTATCACAAATGGTGGTCTATCTATATCATTGTCAATAAGGAACTCAATTTCTCTTTGGGTAGGCAGACCAAAAACTTCTTTGAATGCAAGTCCTTCACAATGGGTACACACAATTGCTCTTTCTATGATAGGCTTAGTGAATATAGATATGTCCCCATAACAAAAACGTTAGGCTCATAATATAAAATCAAATCAAGTCCATCATCCTTTCGTAATCTTACCACCCTTCTGTCACAATCAACCACTACCCATAGCGAGACATCAATCCATTCCCAATATCCATTCACACTCCCAAAAAGTTTAGTACATATGCACCATAATGGAACTCCACACCATAGATGACCAACTTTAGATTAGGCATAACATCAATAGATGGGTCGATACCCCAACATAATTAGACACCATAATAGAACCGTGCACAAGATCGGGTTTAAGAGCTGAAATACTAATAGATGCACTTGATATGAACGAATGAGATGCACTAGTATCAAACAATATATGAATAAAAGAATCAGATAAAAATCAACACACCTTCCATCACAGTCTGCTTTCCCTTCTCTTGAACTGACTACAGTGCCTTACTCAAGGTTGAAACGACATCTAGGGCACATGCCTTTACAAGCCGACCTTCGCACTTTAGAGCCGGGAAATCCTTCTTCTTGTGTCTAAACTGATCATAATTATTAAAGTCAAACTCTTTCTACATTGGAGTTGCCTTACAACCTTTAGTTAGGTTTCCCACTTGGTTGTAATTATTACATCTACCACCCTTTAAACTTTCGAGTGGTTCATCCTACAATTCTTAGCAATGTGCTCCACCTTTTGACATTTATTAAAAGTAACCACATATTTCTTACCCTATTCTCCTTGTGGTCTGTTCCCTTTTCATTTATTTTGTTGAAATGAACCTACCGCCTTACCCAATTCCCGATTCGTTCCTCTTTCTATTGAATTAAACAAATCTGCCTCTACTACTCCTTTATGTATAGCACCACTTGAAATCTGATTCAATGCAAGTTCCCTTAAGGTAAATTCAGACCCTTCACAAATTTCAAGACTTTCATTCCTAAGGTGTTAACTAATTCAAACCCAAACCTCGCCAATTGTCAAACTAATTTACATATTTCTCAATTGTCATCTCTCCTTACTTCAGATAAATAAATTTCTTTGACAACGAATCCCATTCTGCTCCTGAAAAGAACACTATTTCGAATCTTGTCTTAAACATTCTCAAGGTAATAGAATTCTCATCTATTTCTGTCGTCACCACTTCCCACCAAAATACTTCCACTCCCTTCAATTGCCAAGTAGCGAATTGGTTTTAGGTAGCATCACCAAGTCCTAACAGGTTAAAAATAGTTTTACAATAATTAAGCCATACCCGTGTCACTAAGTATGGTTCTGTTCCTTCAAAAGGCTTCCACTAGGCCTAGAGAAATCTCTGCACTACTTAGGAAAATATATAGTTGGCAATGGTGGAGCTGAACTCACTCCTCGATTGGTAGTGGTAGTGACCGTGGGTTCGGTGGAGTTGGTACTAGCTTGGTTCGTTGGTTGAAGGTACCCTTGGAACTATACTGGATTCTTAACATCAGTAATATCCTTATCTGCATAGATGCTAGTCCCTGCTCCATTTTCTACTCCATTAGCATTGGTTGTATTGGTCCCTATTCCAGTTGAATAATGCATATTTGACTATCTGGAAGAAGAAAATGGGATTCATCAGCAACTCCCCAAATAGATAGTAAATTAGATTGGAATAGTAAATGGGTGAGTGTATATGTACTTTTGTTCCTATATGCATATATCATATACATATCTAATAGAAAATAAAAATACATTCTCTTAGTAAGTTCCAAGATTCTAACCTATGCTCTAATACCACATATAACAACCTGCATTTTTGACAACAGATGTTACGCCTTAATCGACGTTAACACCCAAGAATCGAAAAGTCAAGACATTGGGATTTTAGATGAGATATATATAAATCATAGTCATAGATAGATATTAGATATAATTCTAACACAAAACTATCAACCTTCATAGTCTAACAGTGGAATGAATAAAATATAAGACATAGTTGATATTATAATCACGTCATCATAACATCTAAAATGTTAAACGCATATGTCTGAATAAATATATATGCAATCCAAACCCACACACATAAGGTAGAATCTGGTTACAGAACAAATATACATCGTGAGCACTATATACTGGTAAATCTCTATCTTTAATACTGTACTATCACCAAACTCCATCAACTTGTATATATATAAATGAGAGTAGGACTACGTCAGACAAGTTTGGTGAGTGAATCATACTCCATTCTACATATACTTATACTATAATAATATTATAACATGATATGAGTTTATTAATCGGCCACTACACGTTCCATCACCACATCATAAGTAACTGTCATATACATCTAGCTATATTGCATCATGTTTATGTAAACTCACACCCTTGACTCGCCTCGTGCACTACATGGTGCCTATCATCCGTCGTCATGTAAATCACATATATGACTCATGTCATGGACTAGCCTCATACCCTATATGGTGCGCCTATTGTCCGACCCTAACTAACTTGACTCATGCCCTAGACTAGCCTGATGTCCTACAGGGTTGCTTACAACCACCTCCACACTGGTCCATCGAAGCCTTCAGGGAAGCACCACATTATCTAGCATACCTATTTGTGTCACTGGTCCATAATAGTATCCACGTATACACTCTAGGGCTCCTAACCTACATCTCCGTCTCATTCTCTTCGACATTCACTGTCCACATATCTATACCATAATGTACATCATACATCGTACGACATATCGCATATCACTTCAAATAGCAACCAAACAATCACATATATTCACTCATCCCATATCATCATCATCTATATCATCACATCTCAGATCACCTTTAAGAACACAAGAGAAAATAGGAGTAGAATTGGATATTTAATAATTCTATAGGGCTTTACGGCCAAGGTTCAATCTGATAGGATCCTCGTGCATGAGTGGCCTGGTCAGAGCAATTGGTGCACCGATGTGCACGTTCCCTATAGATTTCTAAGTTCATATTTTTGCATTTTTGGCCTTCATTTCTTGCCTCTAGTCATCTCGATCAAACCTCAGATCATCAGAAATTATACCTATACTCTAGTTTTAGATTCCTAAGTTGAATTCTATCATTACTTCACAAGTTTTATTATATAATCACGAGGGTTTCAAATTTTAGCTTAATCAAGTTATTCAAGTGCTACTTCATTTAAATCCCTCCTAATCCCTCTAAATTTGAATTTAATCATCTTATAATGTTTAGTTACTCTAATATAGGCTTCAAATTGTCTTTATACGGTCATAATCATATTATATAGGGAAGGGAAAAAGATACACTCACAAAACAACATATTCTTGCCCAAAGCTTCACCGTCCGGGGTTGCCGCACTTCCTCTCTTTGAGTTTCGGTCTCCTAATCATCTTATGGTCGTGGCCAAATCTGATAGCTTTGCGTTGCTTCTAGTTTCAATCAATTTGTTTAGTGAGAAAAAGTGATTTGATTGAAGTGGTTTAAAGAGTGCTGAAGAAAAGTAGTTACGAGGTTGGCTTCTGAATGAAGAAGTGAATGAACTTTATATTATAACTTAAGGAGGGAAAAAGACCAACTATCAAATTCAAATTCAAATCTCATTTTGGCGCCCATTCGACTCGATGAGACGACCCGTCTTTCTCTTTCCAGAAAGACGCATCATCTTTAAGAAAGAAAGGGATAGAAAAGAGAAAGAAAGAGAAGAAAGAAGAAACTACATTAGTCAAAAGCATAACGAATAAATTATATTAATCACATAAATATTACGTAGTATACAAAAACTATCAGAGTTACATAGATTTTACATCACATACTAGACAGTTATAAACTCCTGTCTAGTTATTACAACACAAACATTGACTCAGAGAACACGCAGCAGAACACTATATCTACAAACACTGAAGCCTCCTGCTCCATTATTCCTCCCGAATTCGTGAAATCTAACCTGAATCCCTTGGCAACTCGTAAAAATTTAAGTACCCAAGAGTTTAAGAAAACAGAAGATAAACTCCGAGTCAGACATGAGTCTGGTGTGAGTAACAAGTTAAAGTTGCTTAACTTTTGAAAACCTTTGAAAACAAAAGGTATCACGTAAGACTCCCCACACATAAACATGGGTAAGTTTTTACCTTACGCTAACCAAAACAATTGATAGGAAATCCAGTGATATTATAATAGTGTCTAGGGTTTTCAAGTAAAATACAGAAATAGCTGGAATGCTTACATCTCACGTTGCAACATAGTTGGGCACAACTAAAACATACGGCACTTATTGGAAATTGGATTCCATGCAATGGCAGGGCTACTGAGGTACCGCTCGTCATAGTACGTGGCCTAGATCACTGTACCGAGGATTACTCCTAATCCCCTGCAACACAAAGCCAGAACCATCCCTTACTGGGTAGTCTCGAACAACACAACCCCGCAGTTGTTTGCAAACAACTACCCACATAGCTGAATATAAAGGGACCTCTAGATAGGGGTAAACCTCGTCCTACTTGGGTGCTACCCACTTAGCCTTGCTACACCTCCCCTGTTTTACCCATTCCCGGTTGATGAGGCTTGAGGCTACGATTACCTTTAGAGAAAACATCTCTTAGAATGCTCATCGTCCACCTGACGATGTTCTGAAAGCATTCAATCCATACAAGTTTGTTCCAGGTTCGAATGAAACTGAAGGCATTATCTCGTTACACTCATTTTGGAATCACCCTCAGATTTAACGACGATAACCCTTGCACTCTGAATCTTCATCTTTACTTGAGATTCATGACCTATCGTTAATTTGGATCGATGTGGTTTTCGGATATCCAAATCTGGAAACCAGATCCCTGTCTCACCGAAATCCAAAACACCATCTTTTAGTTCCAAGTTGTTTTAAAGTTTAAAACAATTCAATTCTATTATCAATATACACACAGATAGATAATTCACAATCTCATAGTAGATAATCTATATTATCATCACAAAAGATAATCCACATTATCATCACAACAGATAATCCATATTATCATCACAAATAGATAATTTACATTATCATCACAATTCAACCAAAGCGTCCATATCCACAGTATCACTTATCTTAGATCTGAGATCTCAAACCATTTAAGCCAATTAATATCATTCATATATACATAAGCAATGATTAATTAATCACACTATCTCTAATTAATTTAAAATGATCAAATTAATTACTTCCATCTCTGATTAATTTAAAATAAATTAAATTAATTACTTCCACCATATAAATCTTGCTTACTTAAACATTAATTAGTTTCAACCACTTAATCATTCTCTAAATATCCATCTTTAATTAATCACCCTTGATTAACTATTCTCTAATTACTTTAAGTAATTAGCCTTTAATTAATTATACAAATTAATTATCCTTAACCATTTACAGTAATTAACCCTTAATTACTTCATTAATTAATTAATTATAATTAATTACGTTAATCCTTAATTAATTACATTAATTAATTACTCTATAATCACTTATTATTGATTGATTAATCTTAATTAATCAACCCTTAATTAGATCATCAATTACATTAATTAATGATCCCTAATTACTTCTTAATTAATTATTAATCCTATTTAATAATTAATCTTTATTCATTAATCTACCTTAATTAATCACAATCAATAATTAATTACCCTTAATTAATTACATTACTTAATTATCCTCAAATAACTTATTAATCAATTCTTAAATTAATTACACTAAGTAATTAATTATTAATTACTTTCACTAAGTAATTATCCTTCAAAGCAATTAATCCCAAATCTCTTCCATTAATGAATTATCCTTCAATTAATTACACAAAGTAATTAATCCAAATTACTTCCATACTTCAATTAATTACATCCAGTAATTACCCATCTTAATTACTTCACCAAGTAATTATTCTTCATTAGTTACATTAAGTAATTATACTTAACAAATAATCCAGTGATTTTCTTAAATTAATTAAACTTAATTAATTAACTTAAACTAGTCACGTTACTTTAATTAATTACATTGAGTAATTAATTCTTTTAATTACTTCCATTAAGTAATTTACTTAAACAATTCCATAAATGAATATCTTTAATTATTAATAAAATTAATTATTTAACATTTATCACATTAATTAATTATTCAATGATCCTTAATTAATGATCTTCATTAACTATTAATCAATTCCTTAATTACTTTTCTTAAGTAATTAAACTTAGATTAATCATTATTAATTACAACTTAATAAATCTTTAATAACCAATTAATTAATTATTTAATTAATTAAGTGTTTAACTGTGACTTAATTAATCATTAATTACTTAATTAATTAATTTGTAATCATTACTTTAAAAATCTTAACTTACCTAATTAATGATCTTATTTTCAAATTAATTAACACTAATTAATTAACTTAAACTTTAATTAATTTAACCCTTCATTACTTAATTTATTAATCCAAATCATTAATTAATTAAATTAATTAATTACTTCTTTAATTACCTTAATAATTTAATGAATCACAAATCAATAAATCTTAATTATCTTTAAGATAAAAACATTATTCTTATTAATGATTTAATTATCATTTGCAAATACATTTGAAAACATTTTACTTTTAAATTTACCTTTAAATTTCATTTCAAATTTAGATTTAAAATGAATACAAATTTAACTTTAACAAAGTTTAAAAACAATTTAAAAACCTTCCAAATCAAATGTTAAAGAACACTTATCTTTATAAAAGAAATTTACATAAGAATTTAAAACCAAATCATTTAAATTCAAATCATTTTATAAAATATACTTTAACATTTTAAAGTTTTTAAACATTATAAATTGGATAAAACTTTAATTTATTTCAAAGTTAAATACAAATTTAGATTTGAATCTATACTTAAACAGATTTCAAAACTAGTTTAAATCCTGCTTTCCATTTTAAAATTTCATTTTTAAAATTTAAACTGACAGGTTTCTAAAACTTGTAATCCAACAATGACCCGAGCCAGATCTATAATGACTTCGAGAGAAAACCCTCTCATCTTCGAGCAAATCACTAATCGACTCGAGCAAAACTCTAGTATTCATCCCTTGCTCACCCAAACATCACCAAGAAACAAAACTGCACCGTGCACGTGCATGGTGGCCCCGACCACCACTGGTCGACGTCCCGTCCCTCCCTAGGTCGGCGACGACACACTCAAACCATCCAAACTCCAATTCCATCAATACGTACTCGAAATCAAATTCGAGAACTCTGATCTGATACTGGAACAAACATTCAAGCCGGGAACCACCCCAATCTCGTGCCTTCGACCACCAGCATGACTGAGATTATGGCCTCACCTTTGCCAATACTCCAGCTATCATCTCCCTGAGTATTGATGAACTCGATCATCCAGGGACGTCGTGCCGATCAAATTACCCGAGTAAAATAAAACTAGGGTTACAGACTTCAATCCTTCACTGCCGCTACCACGATGATCTATCCACCTTTCTGATAATTTTGCCGAAGTCCCTGATCACTCAACTACCATCAGAAGGAAATCCGAACATCTAGGCCATCGAGATCACCGGAAACCACTCAGAATACAAATTCTGATCAACTCCACTATACTCGTTCAAACCCAGACTAAAAATTATGGCTTTAGTTTTAAAAATCATGTTTTTATATAAGGTTTCAGATCACAAGCCTGAAACATCGAATTGATATGTTTGAAAGTTTCACTTATCATAAATTTGCTTTATTCTTTTTGGTTTCCAGAGACATTCAATTTAAATTTTAACTTAGTTAAAATTTTAATCATTAATCTATGATTAAACAAACAACTTTTGTTCATATTTTAAATCCTAACAGAAACTTGATCTAGAGAAATAGATTTTTTAAAAAATCCTAGCTCTGAAACTAAGTACAGTCAATATACTGATACAACAACCACATACACATCCACACATTCATATATAAACACAGAAATGCACCAATATATAAACATACAAACATACTAATTCCAGATATGAACATGCAATAGATTTTGTATACCTAAATTTTTAAAAGTGATGTTACTCACCTGACATGCATGATGAACAGAGCAACCAATTTTGAAATAGCTTTTAAATGCTTTAAAACTGAAATGCCCTTTGATTTAAAACTTGAGTGACTTGAATTTGTCTTTGGTTTGAAACTGCATGCTTGCTTCAGACAATTTTCCAGGTTTACTTGCTTGATCAAATCTCAGGTTTGCATGCTTTAGTTTGAAACTCAGGTTGAAGAAGAAGCTGGCTTTGATGCTTCAGGTTTTAATTTTTGAACTTCCTTTGCATGTTTTGATTTGCAATTAATTATAGGACTATTTTCTAAACAGAGTTGAAGTTGCATGTTTTTTTTTTGATTTACTGCTGCAGGCTTTTGATTTGCAAATTTGGTCTTTGAAGTGAATTACAAGGTTGAAAAATGCAGGCTTTTAATTTTGGTTTGAGGAAGATGATTTTAGATTGAAAAATATTCATCAGGATTTTGTGATTTGATAAATTCTGGTTTGAGATTGTGAATTTACAGATTTTTTTGAGAAATGGTCTAAGATTTTTCTTGCTTTTTGAATTCAGAAGATAAAAAAAGTATGAAGAGAGGAAGGCTTATGTTTTTATAAGTAAAATATGGTTTATTAAAAATAAAAGAAGAAAAAAATAAAAATATAAAGTGACACTTGTTTCTCCTCTCAATATTTGTCAAAACTTATGTTTATTGATTTACACTTGTTTAAAACAAGCTTAATATATACACATTTGTCACTTAAGTAATTTATATTTAATTAAATGTTAACTTAAGCTTTTATGTTTAATAAATATATTTCTTATCTAAATGTATATATATGTATAAATTTATTTAAATAAAACTTAAATAAAACCAATTCTATACAAAATAAAATCTTATACATACATTTTAAATCCAAATATTTTTAAATATCTATCCTTTAAATTTCAATTTTAAATTCAAATTCAAATTAAATTCTAAAATCCAATTTAAAGTCAACTTATATATACACACACACATATATATCAACATAAATTCATTTTTTTATTAAAAAACTATTTATATCTAATCACATTATTAATATTATTTGAAAATAACACATTTGACAATTTTAAATAATTTATAAAAGAAATTGTCTTTAATAAATTACTTATCTTACTTAAATGAATTAATGTTTCACATGCTACATTGTTTTTTTAAACTTTCATATTTAATTACAAATCATATTTATTTAAGCAATATTAAAAAGAAAATAAAAAAATCTTTTTATTACCCTTATTTAAATTTAAACTATAAACTTGAAAATATATTTTAAACAATTAACAATTACCTAAAAAAATTGAAACAATATAATTATTTATTTAAATAGCTTTAAAAAGCTTAATATTAAATAAATCATAATTTCCAAATTACTAAAATGTATATTAGAATTTGAAAACATAATTTTATTAGTTAAATTTAAAACAAAGCTTTTCTATTTACAATATATACAAATATACATACATTATAAATAGTAAATAATTTATTAGCTTTAAAAGATAAAATTCACTAATTAAATATTTTTTCTAAAATAAGACTATTAAATCAATTCAAATCTTATTAACAAAGATTATCAAATCAATCTAAGTTATTAATACAGATTATTAAATTTATATTTCCCAAAATTCCGGATCATCACATTCCTCCCCCCTAAAAGAATTTCGTCCCCAAAATTTGAAAGCAAAGATAATTTAATAATCTATCTAAGATTTTGATTTTAAACCACAAGCATATACTATCAACCATATGCTAACAATCATAGCAACCAATTCATTTAATTAAACCAATCTAACTATTCAGACAAAATTCTGGGTAGAACTTCCTGGAGTTTCCAAGGTATAAATACCGGGATACTCGCTCTACAAAATCCAAACAATCTATACTACTAAGCTGTAGAGCTCCTACTCATCTAGATCTACAAAACTGAGCAGGATATCAGACCAAAATCAAATCCTGTTCAACTACCAAATCTCCTGAACTGCTGGTTCCATAACCATAGATGGATCAGACACATACTCCCTCAGAGATACGTAAAACACATTGAATCCCAATCTTCCAAACTGGCAGTTCAATTCCAAAAGACCAGAGCATTTCCTTACAAGGATACAGAAGGGATCCAATACCACTGAGCTGGCTGTCTGGTCTTACCAAATCTTATAGCTCCTTTGATTGGAGAAAACTTATAAAAATCAAATCTTCGATTTTGAAATCTAAATTCCTCAGTCTCTTATCCATAAAACTCTTCTGACAATTCTAGGTTGCCTTCATCCTTCCTGATCAGCTCAACCTTCGCTGATGCCTCTCGAAGAAAACTGGACCAAAACCAACCCAACAGAATGATCCTCTCAAGATCAATCTAAAATCAAGAACAAACTCTACTCCACAAATTGAAGACTTCAAACTTCTTCCACCCGAAAAAGACGGAACAGGATCATTCGCCAAACTTGCCTCGGATCCTAAAAAATTCCAGTAGAAACCCTCTAATCCAAAACATTGCAACTTCCAGATGCTTCCACTCTAGAACAGCTGCTACCATGCTTCCGCTGCACAACTCTGATCTGGAGTAGATAAGAATGCTGATGAAGAGCACAAGCACAAACTAGATAACACATCCCAAAAATATGATTCAATAGATCCATAAAGAGAAATCTCAAAAGTTTCACCAAATCCTGAGTTGCCTCACCAAACCCTTTCCCTAGAGATGACTCGATTCCAAGAGAACACTCAACCGTCGCAAGTCACTTTTGCAATCAACCCAAACTAATATCCAAAGATATTGTTCTCTATTTACCAATCAGAACAGTTTATGCTTATCAAGCCAATCCATCGAAGAAATGGATCCACTTTGCTTCTTCTGAACTCCATCTCAAGAAAACTGCTTGGCCAGACCCTTCTTATTGGCACACAGAACACTCCAAGCTGCCATGCTTACACAAATGCCAAAGACTTCCTTAACCAGAAGCTCCTCAAGAAACTTGGGCCTCAAACTAAACATAAATACCCTGCTAAGCTGAGCCTCAACACTGATGCAGACACACTTCCTTAAAACTTGCTCCAAAAGAAACATCTTCAGAGACATCCATAGTCACTGCATCTCATCACATAGTTGCTCCTTCCTGAGGTTGACAAGATCCATCTCTTGCTTCTGCTCAACGGACAGATCCAAAGTCTACTCGACCAACCTCAAAGATGGACTCCGAACCTTTAAAAGGTTTCCTTCAGAGATTGATGAAATCCTTCACCACAGCAAAGCTTACTCGATACAGTATTAGGTTTACAGTCTCGACAGATACACTTCCAATCTCAACATCAGACTCCTACCATTGGTAGTCGTATTACACACACCACTACCTTTCCTACCTCTATAACTTATATTGGAAAACCCGAACAGCTAACCTAATCTACAGGTAGAAGTAAATATATATAAATATATTTAAAATTACAAATACGCTCTCTCAAGAAAGAAATCACTCAAAAGTCTACGTATTCACTCAACCTAGTGCTCTGATACCAACTAAGATGACCGTCTTTCTCTCCCTTGAAAGACGCATCATCTTTAAGAAAGAAAGGGATAGAAAAGAGAAAGAAAGAGAAGAAAGAAAGAAACAACATCAGAATCTCAAAAGCGGAACGAATAAATTATATTAATCACATAAAATATTACATAGTATATAACAACTATCAGAGTTACACAGATTTTACATCACATAGTAGACAGTTATAAACACCTGTCAAATTATTACAACACAATACAACACAAACATTGACTCAGAGAACACACAGTGGAACGCTATATCTACAAACGCTGAAGCGTCCTGCTCCATTGCTCCTCCAGAATTCGTCAAAGCTAACCCGAATCCCTTGGCTACTAGTAAAAATTCGAGTACCCAAGATTTTATGAAAATAGAAGATAAACTCCGGGTCAGACATGGGTCTGGTGTGAATAACAAGTTAAAGTTGCTTAACTTTTGAAAACCTTTGAAAACAAAAGGTATCACGTAAGACTCCACACGCATAAACATGGGTAAGTTTTCTACCTTACGCTAACCAAAACAATTGATAGGAAATCCAGTGATATTATAATAGTGTTTAGGGTTTTCAAGTAAAATACAGAAATAGCTGGAATGCTTACATCTCACGTTCCAACATAGTTGGGCACAACTAAAAAGTACGGCACTTATTAGAGATTGGATTCCATACAATGGCAGGGCTATGAGGTACCTCCCGTCACAGTACGTGGCCTAGATCACCGTACCGATGATTATACCCAATCCCCTGCAACACAAAGCCGGAATCAACCCTAACTGGATAGTCCCGAACAAGACAACCCTGCAGTTGTTTGCAACCAACTTCCCACACCGTCGAATATAAAGGGACCTCTAGACTGGGGTAAATCTCGTCCTACTTGGGTGCAAACCACTTAGCCTTGCTACACCTCCCCTGTTTTAGCCATTCCAGGTTGATGAGGCTTGAGGCTACGATTACCTTTAGAGAACACATCTCTTAGAATGCTCATCGCCCACCTGACGATGTTCTGAAAGCACTCAATCCATACAAGTTCGTTCCGGGTTCGAACGAAACCAAAGGCATTATCTACTTACACTCATTTTGGAATCACCCTCAGAGTTAACAACGATAACCCTTGCACTCTGAATCTTCATCTTCACTTGAGATTCACGACCTATCGTTAATTTGGATCAATGTGGTTTTTGGATATCAAAATCTGGAAACCCGATCCCGGTCTTATCGAAATCCAAAACGCCATCTTTTAGGTCCAAGTTGTTTTAAAGTTTAAAACAATTCAATTCTATTATCTATATCCACACAAATAGATAATTCACAATCTCATAATAGATAGTCTACATTATCATCACAGCAGATAATCCACATTATCATCACAAATAGATAATTTACATTATCATCACAATTCAACCAAAGTGTCCATATCACACAATCACTTATTTTATATCCGAGATCTCAAACCATTCAAGGCAATCAGTATCATTCATCCATATATAAGCATTGATTAATTAATCACACTATCTCTAATTAATTTAAAATGAATTAAATTAATTACTTTCATCTCTAATTAATTTAAAATAAATTAGATTAATTACTTCCACTACATAAATCTTGCTTACTTAACCATTAATTAATTTCAATCCAATTAATCATTCTCTAAATATCCATCTTTAATTAATCACCCTTGATTGATTATTCTCTAATTACTTTAAGTAATTAGCCTTTAATTAATTATACAAATTAATTATCCTTAACCATTTACAGTAATTAACCTTTAATTACTTCATTAACTAATTATAATTAATTACATTAATTCTTAATTAATAACATTAATTAATTACTCTATAATCACTTATTATTGATTAATCAATCTTAATTAATCACCCCTTAATTACATCATTAATTACGTTAATTAATGATCCCTAATTACTTCTTAATTTATTATTAATCCTATTTAATAATTAATATTTATTCATTAATCAACCTTGATTAATCACAATCAGTAATTAATTACCCTTAATTAATTACATTACTTAATTATCTTCAAATAACTTATTAATCAATTCCTAAATTAATTACACTAAGTAATTAATTATCAATTACTTTCACTAAGTAATTATCCTTCAAGGCAATTAATCCCAAATCTTTTCCAGTAATTAATTATCCTTCAATTAATTACACAAAGTAATTAACCCAAATTACTTCCATACTTCAATTAATTACATCTAGTAATTACCCATCTTAATTAATTCACTAAGTAATTATTCTTCATTAATTACATAAAGTAATTATACTTAATAAATAATCCAGTGATTATCTTAAATTAATTAAACTTAATTAATTAACTTAAACTAATCACATTACTTTAATTAATTTCATTGAGTAATTAATTCCTTTAATTACTTCCATTAAGTAATTTGCTTAAACAATTCCATAAATGATTATCTTTAATTAATTAATAAAATTAATTATTTAAAATTTATCACATTAATTAATTATTTAATAATCCCTAATTAATGATCTTCATTAACTATTAATCAATTCCTTAATTACTTTTCATAAGTAATTAAGCTTAGATTAATCATTATTAATTACAAATTAATAAATCTTTAATAACCAATTAATTAATCTTTAATTATTTAATTAATTAAGTGCTTAACTATAACTTAATTAATCCTTTATTACTTAATTAATTAATTTCTAATCATTAATTCAAAAATCTTAACTTACCTAATTAATGATCTTATTTTCAAATTAATTAACCTTAATTAATTAACTTAAACTTTAATTAGTTAATTTAACCCTTAATTACTTAATTTATTAATCCAAATCCATAATTAATTAAATTAATTAATTATTTCTTTAATTACCTTAATAATTTAATGCATAAATCATTAAATCTTAATTATTTTTAAGATAAAAACACTATTCTTATTAATGATTTAATTATCATTTGCAAATACATTTGAACACGTTTTACTTTTAAATTTACATTTAAATTTCATTTCAAATTTAGATTTAAAATGAATATAAATTTAACTTTAACAAAGTTTAAAAACAATTTAAAAACCTTCCAAATCAAATGTTAAAGAACACTTATCTTTATAAAAGAAATTTACATAAGAATTTAAAACCAAATCATTTAAATTCAAATCATTTTATAAAATATACTTTAACATTTTAAAGTTGTTTAAACATTATAAATTTGACAAAACTTTATTTTATTTCAAACTAAAATACAAATTTAGATTTGAATCTATACTTAAACTGATTTTAAAACTAGTTTAAATCCTGCTTTCCATTTTAAAATTTCATTTTTAAAATTTAAACTGACAGGTTTCTAAAACCTGTAATCCAACAATGACCCGAGCCAGACCTATAATGACTTCGAGACAAAACCCTCTCATCTTCAAGCAAATCATTAATCAACTCGAGTAAAACTCGAGTATTCATCTCCTGCTCACCCAAACTTCACCAGGAAACAAAACTGCACCGTGCACGTGCACGGTGGCCCCAGCTGAAAGTCACTAGTGTGGCTAGCTATTACTTAGGATCGTGTAATATGGAATAATTAAGTCTGAATGCTGAAACCAAAATATTGTTCCACAATATTCAAACGTCTGAATGAAAATATCCAGACGTCTGAATGATAATATTCAGATGTCTGAATAAGGCCAAAAATAGCCTATTTCCTTGATGTTTCCGAATTAATCCAATTCAGAAGTCTAAATTTTTTTATTCAAATGCCTGAATATTTGTAACTGCTATTTTCTTGAAATGTCACTTCTTTGCGCCGAAGAGAAACATCTTATTGTAAGTCTCTATGATGTATATCTCTTCTTGTATCTCCATATACATACTTTCATTCTTTTTTGTACTGTGAATCGTCATTTTGAACGTATTTGTTTATCTCTTTTTTATGCTCATGTACCTGCAAATTAGTTTAGGGATTCTTTGACATAATTGTATAGTTGTTGTCATTAAAATCCAACAATTGAGGTTCTAACATTCTCCCCCTTTTTGATGATGACAACTATACAATTTTTTAACAAAAATATTCATTCTATATAAAAAATATATTAATATGTTTAAAGCTCCCCCTAAGCATAACATCTCCCCTAAGTATAATATCTCCCTCTATCAATATGCATATGAATTTCTCCCCCTTTTTCATTATCAAAGAGAACGAGGGAATATAATAAATTATATAAAATATCTTGTGAATAGTGGGATAAACTCAATATTAATTATGGAGAAAAAATAAAATAGATATTACCATATTTGCTGAAGTCCATATTACATTGTAAGCACATAATTCTATTATATGTATGGATCATTCTTTAAAATTCCAAAATCTATCATTTTCCTTTTATTTCTTCGAGTACCTGCAAAAAATAATAATCATTTTCGGTACCCTCTTACTATGTTAGGGTCCAGGGGGTGAGGTCTTAGGAAACCATACCCATTTGGGTGTGGTTGAACCGTTACAAATATAATTTTCATTATTAACTACTATATCAAAATAATCATTAATGTATTTTTCTCTATTTTTCCAATTAATAGGAACCCAAACACTTAAGTAATTTTTATTCATATTTCCAGTTAATAATTTCGTACTTTTAGAGAAATTATTAACATTATAGTTCATAGCAGTATTTAATTTTTTTATAAAAATATATTTAAGCTTTAATCGAAATTTAGTACTAGCACTAACATTTTCACCATACATGAAAGCATATCTAGTGCTATGTCTACGATTAGTTTCATTATACGCTAAACCACTTTTATCATGTAAAGGTCTAGAACTAGATAAAATCATGTTTAAATCGTTTTGACCGTTATTAAATTTTATGACTTTGGTGTTAAGTTTATTAAATTTAGCTTTAGAGTCACAATTATTATTTTCAGAAGAAATATTACTATTATTTAGAATAACAATTTTTTCATTTAATTCAGAATTCTCGTTTTTTAACGTACAGTTCTCATTCTTGAGAAGGAAATTTTGAGATTCTGAATTATCTAAAGAGGATTGTAATAAATCACTTTGTCTTTTCAAATAAAAAAATTCTTTTGAAAATTTTTCTCTCTCTTTTTCAAATATGGTGTTTTGTTCATCTAAAAAGTCTTTAAGAGCCTCAAAATTATTCTTTAAAACACCAAGTTGATTTTTTAAATCTAATTTTTCATTTTTCAAATTCTCATTTTCAAGTTCAACAGATTTCATCTTTCCTAAAATAATAAAATTAAGCTTTGAAATCTTATTGCTTATACTAAATAATTCATTATTATCTTTTCTTGAAATTTCTAAATCAGAAAGTTACCTTTTTATAGTCCTCACTGGTGGCTTTGACAGGGATTTTTCCTCTTGTATTTCGATTGGATTGTTTTCTAGTCATTATTCTATGATGTTGTGACGGTCGATAGAATTCCAGGCTCCGATACCAGTTGTAAGTCTCTATGGTGTATATCTCTTCTTGTATCTCCATATACATACTTCCATTATTTTTTGTGCCGTGAATCTTCATTTTGAATGTATTTGTTTATCTCTTTTTGATGCTCATGTACCTGCGAATTAGCTTAGAGATTCTTTGACATAATTGTATAGTTGTTATCATTAAAATCCAAAAATTAAGGTTCTAACACCGACCACCATTGGTCGACGTCGCATCCCTTCCTAGGTCGATGATGACACATTCGAACCATCCAAACTCCAATTCCATCAATACCTACTCGAAATCAAATTCGATTACTCTGATCTGATACTGGAACAAACACTCAAGCCTGGAACCACCCCAATATTGAGCCTCCGACCACCAGCATGACTGAGATTCCGGCCTCACCTTCGCCAACACTCTAGCTATCACCTCCCTAAGTATTGATGAACTCAATCATCCAGGGACGTTGTGCCAATCAAATTACCCGAGTAAAACAAAACTAGGGTTACAGACTTCAATCCTTCACCGCCGCTACCACGATGATCTATCCACCTTTCTGATAATTTTGCCGAAGTCCCCGATCACTCAACTACCATCAGAAGGAAACCTGAACTTCCAGACCATCGAGACCACCAGAAACCACTCAGAATTCAAATTCTAATCAACTCCACCATACTCGTTCAAACCCAAACTAAAAATTATGGCTTTAGTTTTAAAAAGCATGTTTTTATATAAGGTTTCAGATCACAAGCCTGAAACATTGAATTGATATGTTTGAAATTTTCACTTATCATAAATGTGCTCTGTTCTTTTTGGTTTCAAGAGACATTCAATTTAAATTTTAACTTAGTTAAAATTTTAATCATTAATCTATGATTAAACAAACAACTTTTGTTTATATTTTAAATCCTAACAGAAAATAGATCTAGAGAAAATAGATTTGTTTAAAATCCTAGCTCTGAAACTAAGCACGGTCAATATACTAATACAACAACCATATACACATCCACACGTTCATATATAAACACAAAAATGCACCAATATATACACATACAAACATACTAATTCCAGATATGAACATGCAACAGATTTTATATACTTAAATTTTTAAAAGTGATGTTACTCACCTAGCATGCATGATGAAAAGATCAACCAATTTTGAAATAGCTTTTGAAAGCTTTAAAACTGAAATGCCCTTTGATTTAAAACTTGAGTTACTTGAATTTGTCTTCGGTTTGAAACTGCATGCTTGCTTCAGACAATTTTCTAGGTTTACTTGCTTGATCAAATCAGGTTTGCATGCTTTAGTTTGAAACTCAGGTTGAAGAAGAAGCAGGCTTTGATGCTTTAGGTTTTAATTTTTGAACTTGCTTTGCATGTTTTGATTTGCAATTAATTACAGGTTTATTTTCTAAACAGAGTTGAAGTTGCATGTTTTTTTTGATTTGCTGCTACAGGCTTTTGATTTGCAAATCTGGTCTTTGAAAATGAATTACAGGATTGAAAAATGTGGGCTTTTAATTTTGGTTTGAGGAACATGATCTCAGATTGAAGAATGATGTATCAGGTTTTTGTGATTTGATAAATTCTAGTTTGAGATTGTGAATTTACAAATTTTGTTTGAGAAATTGTCTAAGTTTTTTCTTGGCTTTTGAATTAAGAAGATAAAAAAAAGTATGAAGAGAGGAAGCTTATGTTCTTATAAGTAAAATATGGTTTATTAAAAATAAAAGAAGAAAAAAATAAAAATCTAAGGTGACGCTTGTTTCTCCTCTCAATATTTGTCAAAACTTATGTTTATTAATTTACATTTGTTTAAAACAAGCTTAATATGTATACATTTGTCACTTAAGTAATTTATATTTGATTAAATGTTAACTTAAAACTTTTATGTTTAATAAATAAATTTCTTATCTAAATGTATATATATGTATAAATTTCTTTAAAGAAAAACATAAACAAAATCAGTTGTATACAAAATAAAATCTTATGCATATATTTTAAATCCAAATATTTTTAAATATCTATCCTTTAAATTCCAATTTTAAATTCAAATTCAAATTAAATTCTAAAATCTAATTTAAAGTCAACTTATACATATATATACACATATATATCAACATAAATTCAATTTTTTTATTAAAAACTATTTATATCTAATCACATTATTAATATTATTTGAAAATAACACATATGACAATTTTAAATAATTTATAAAAGAAATTGTCTTATTATTAATAAATTACTTATCTTACTTAAATGAATTAATGTTTCATATGCTATATTGTTTTTTTAACTTTCATATCTAATTACAAATCATATTTATTTAAGCAATATTAAAAATAAAGTAAAAAAATCTTTTTATTACACTTATTTAAATTTAAAATTTAAGCTTGAAAATATATTTTAAACAATTAACAATTACCTTAAAATTTTTGAAACAAGATAGTTATTTATTTAAATAGCTTTAAAAAGCTTAATATTAAATAAATCATAATTTCCAAATTACTAAAATGTATATTAGAATTTGAAAACATAATTTTATTAGTTAAATTTAAAACAAATCTTTTCTATTTACAATATATACAAATATACATACATTATAAATAGAAAACAATTTATTAGCTTTAAAAGATGAAATTCACCAATTAAATATTTTTTTTAAAAGAAGATTATTAAACCAATTCAAATCTTATTAAAAAAGATTATCAAATCAATTTAAATTATTAACAAAGATTATTAAATTTATATTGCCTAAAATTCTGGGTCATCACACTCGATCACCTTTTTGTCTGTAATTCCTCTGTACGGACTCGAAAAGGAACATAAAAAATAGCATGTAACTCAGAAAAACGAGACGGTTAAAATGATGTAGGTTACGTCATTAAACTCCTAAGTTTGTAAAATTGCCGTTTTGCTTCTCCTTATATTTATTATGTAATTAATCCGTTAATTCCAATATTTTTGACATTACCAAATTTTTAGAGTATTACATTCAGGATAGGGGTGCCTGCTTGGTGTTAGCGGTTCAAGGGTGAAAGACCAAAAGAAATTCCTGTTTGGTAATTACTTCTGTTCGATAAAGGGAAAACCCTAGCCAAACAAGGTAATAGACTAAAGCTCATATCTAGTGTTTTGCATCAAGTTGGTAGTCTGCTTGCGTTGGGTCGGTCCTTGGGAATACCAAGTAGAGTTGAGACATATGGTGCTTCTAAGGAACTTCGAGTCTGGCATGGGACCGCTTTAGGGAAAACCTAAGAGCTTCTTAGTGGCTTTTGGATATTTACTTGGAGTCAAAGTGGATGACTCAAAGATGACTTGAGATGATTTATGGGTTTGAGTGGAAACCAATGAAGTGTAGTGCCTTCGATGTCCTAATGCGATGAGTGACTATGGCATTTGGAGACAGTCCAAGCGGACAAGTTCCATATGCTGGCTTGTGAAATAAAATAAGTGGTGGTTTTGCTATCATTTCGTGTGCTAATGGATCAATGGAAAACATCATGGTTGGGATATGCATTGTATTAGGACAGGGTAGTTTTTGTGTACCCTGAGTAGTTGATGTGTACCCGTAGCTTGGATGTCTCTGTATGTCAAGACCAACGGTAGTATGTGTGTATCTGCATATTGGACATCTATGTATATCCGGGTTTCTTATAATCTATGTGGACATGAGTTGATCATCCACGACATTGAGTAGTCGCTGACAATTTGTGTGGTTCATAAGAGTTATCATATATCTAACACACTTGAGTGAGAGATGAAAGAATGTGTAATGTTTACTACATTTGTTGTGTGCTTGATATGAATGTCATATTGTTGTGCTATATCCCTGACACCCTACATTATATTCAGTGTAGCACATGCATACGTGATAATAGTTCCGCATATATTATGTTTATGTGCTAACTTGTTGGATGTAGGGATAAGTCAGGTATGGTTTTGTTTATGCCAAAAGTTGGCGCAAACACCCTAATGATTTGTAGAAAAGAATAAAATGGAGAAACTAAATGAAAAAAAGAGGAAAAAAACACATAAAAATTTATAGTGGTTTAGAAAAATACTAGCCTACGTCCACTTGGACTGTGTTAATGATTCTAGAATTTTTTTACAAATATGATCTTATGGATCGGTGGTCTATGGATTGGTGAAGGTCCAAGAAATTACAATATCGGTACAGAAATTTAGGATGCATAAAAAGGATCTCGATATAGTGCATATCATCCTCTATTTATAAGTGAAGATCAACAAATTTATCTCTACCATGTCCTCCCTTTGTTTCCCACGTCTTGAAGAAGGTTCTCTAAAAGATCATGGCCAAATCAGCAATTTTTTATAGGTAGATAACGACCCAAAGCTTATGGATCCATAGCGATCCATGGTGATCATTCGTTGACCCTTATTTGTCCCTCTAAGATTGATGGATGGGTCGTATCTTCCATTGGAAGTTACCTATCTTGATATGAGCTTGAATTTAGATCAAAGTCTTGGTTCAGTGATGAATCTAAGGCACTTAATTTAGTTGTTATAAAGCTTGGACTTATCAATCGATATTCGTGTCATGGATTGTTGGCGAACCATCCTATACTGCATGCTCTGGTTAATGATTGCCTTAGCCCCATAAGGCATGACGTAAATAGCAATTTGAGCAACATCCACAGATCGATACCGAACCAAGGGCCGTGATCGACATCGATCCTAGACTATTTCTTGTGTGATGGTTTTGGCTTCGGCATTTGAAGCACTCTGGCATATGGGCTATTTTCAAAATTGATTAGTAGATTCATGGTTAAATCTTTGGATATCAACTGGGATTTGGATTCTAAAGTAATTGTTTTGGATTTTTGCTTAGCTATCTAACTATTTGATTGATTTGACTTGTCCAAATATGGTTTGGTCATAAAGCTGGATAACATGTTCTACATACCCTATGTCCATATTAAGATATACGGTTTTCATAGTATTTTGAGATGATGTATCACTCACACCAGCTGTTGTCTAACTTAAGGTTTTATGTCCTACTTGTTATTATCTTAGGTACTTTTAAATGAACAGATGAGGGATATCAGCTCTAGATAGCACATAGAGATGTAAAGAGTATGAATAGGAGGTGATGTGTAATATATATTTTAGAGCTTACGATCGCTTATGTTCCATCGTGTAGTTTTGTGGAGCTATGCCAGTACTTGTATTATTTGAGTGAAAGTTGTTAGAGTTTATTTTGAGATTTGGGATGTATAAAATCTATTATTTCTATTTGTTATAATCTGTAAACCTTTTGCACTTTGATGTTCTTATTTATGGTTCATTTGATTATATTATTGTCTTGCCTATTTTATATCTATTTGATTAATATATTTTGTCTATGTGTTGTGAGATGTTCTATGGTTTCTATGATTTGGTTATTATAGTTACTTTTACAACCTTGATAATCATTATACATCAGTAAGTATCTTGATAATCATCATACATCAGCAAGTTCCATCGTAGCAGACTATACGGGTCTTATTGGGTACCAAAGACTTAAGGCGATCGTCACACTTTGATTCTTGAGTCAACCTTCATAGGGTACCCGATCTGAGCATACCATAAAGATAGTTATTGTAGCAACTTCCCTACTCCCTCAGTACCTAATATACTTGCATAATGTGCTGTGGAGGTATTCGGTTGATGCAAAATGTAGACATGAGTGTAAAGTAGAGAAAATCCAAACATAGAACCTATAATACATCTCATAGTGCATAAACAAAATATAATATAATAACATAGATGTAAGATAGTTGGATAGTGATATAATCGGATGAACTATAAATAAGAACATCCGAGTGTATTAGATTAAAAGATTGTACAAAATTGAAATAAAGAGTTTATACATCCGAAGATTCTAGAATAAATTATATAAATGTCTCTTAAAATACAAGTACTGACATAGCTTCACAATACTGCATAGTGGAATATAAGTGGTAATAAGCTCCAAAGCATGGATATATGAAAGCGTAGCCTCCTACTCATACGACATATAGCTCTATGCGCTCTTCGCACTTGTTATCCCTAATCTACTCATTTAAGAGTATCTAAGATAATAAGAAGCAAAGCATAAAAGCTCAGGTCTGACAAAAGTCTGGTGTGAGCGATACATAATCTCAAAATACTATAAAAACTGTATATAGTGAATAGGGGAATAAGGTATGAAGAACCATACTTGACATGTCCCTACATCTAAAGAGTTAACACATAAACACAATATATGTCAAACTACTATCACGTGTGACATGTAGAGGGTATATATGAATCACATAGCATATCGAGTGCACAACAAACATAGCATCCATAACATAGCCATGCATCTTGCAATCAAGCGCTTCAAATATACAATAACCCTTATAGATGCTCAACTCATTGCCCCTACAGATGATAAAGGACTGGACACATGCGGACGTCCAAAATATGGGTACATGCAGACAATCCTGGGTATAAGCATATGTACCAATAATAGAACTACTTCACAGATGCTCAACTCATGCCTATGCAGATGCCCAAGTACTTGACACACGCAAACATATGGGAGTACACACAGACTACCTTATGTACATGTATACTACCATGTCCCACTCACGAGCATCACAACCTCATGTTCTACTATACGAGCTATCATGTAGAAATCTTCCTTTTGGTCCATCACCATATGCAATAGTCACTAGCCACATCAAGTCATCAAAGTTATCATAATTCATTGGCTGTCATCCCAAAGTCATCTAGAGTCATCTTTTGGTCTTCCATCTTTTATCTCGAGCCAACTCCCAAGACCAACAAGCAAACCTAAGTGTTGCCTTGAAGCCTTTCCATGCCTAGCCCAAAGCCAACATCCCAAAAACAATGTTTCATGTTCCATGTGGTCCTCCTCGTATAGCTGAACTAAAGCCACCGAGCGGCATTGCCTGTTTGACTCCTCATCATCAAATCAAGAAGTACCAGATAAGACTTCCTGTTTCATCCTTAACTAACTGAACCAATATTTACCAGATAGGATTTCTTTTTCAGTCCTTTACTTGCCAAACCAACATCTACCAAACATGATTTCCCGTTCGGTCTTTCAAATTCCAAGCCAAGCCATCCACCAGACCCAAAGTACCACCAGACCATCTTGAACCCTTGCCAACACCTTCTCTTCCTGAAACCAACAACCGAACCATGCCATACTATACCAATCTTCATCGAACTGAAACCTATAGCTCCTTCAACACATCATCTTTATGCCGAATCTATCGCTACACCCAACACTTCGACCCTCATGCGTTGCAACGATATGACTCCAAACGCTCTTGACCTATCAGTCAAAGTACGATTTCATGGTTCCTACCTCTAGTTCACTCCAATGAGTGTTTTTAACTATATAGACATACAAACACCGTGCATGCACGAAATAACGTTCAACCATGTAAATCATACAATCAATCATAGCAATCATCATACAAGGTGTCTACAACATATCCTAACATATAACAAGGCAATAACGTACCCAAATAACATGTCTAGAACACCAAATATACATTTATTCATGCTTTTACTACATGTAGTTTTAAAATGGCATAAAAACTTAATTTTGACTTTAAAATGGATCCAAAACATGTTAAAACATATAGATACACATATAGTAAGGTGTGAGATGATAAATCATTCACTAAAACCATCAAAATCCAAGTTTTGCATTCAAATCGATGCAAATCCGAAAATCAACAACAAAAATCTAATATTCCCTCCTCAAAAATGTAGGTTTGAAGATCTCTAATGAACCTCCTTGCTAATCTGCCCTTAATCTATGATATTGACTTGATTTGGATAAGAAAGGAGATGGTTTTGGTTGAAGAATGAGTTAATTAAAGCTTAGATCGTTTTGAGAAGTGGTAAAAGTGATTTGAGAGTGACGGTTCAGCTTATTATAGCCTCTAAACCCAAAATGATTTAGTGAGCTTACCTCCGAACCTCACTAATTACCTACTAAGCTACTCGAAAAACTGCTAATCTTCAAACAGCCATATCTCCTAGCCATAAAGTCCAAATCACTATTGTAACCACTCTATGAAAAAGAAACTATCATACCCTCCCAATGGAAGTGGTCTTGAATGCTAATTCGGCTTCCATTAAAATTATATCATAACAAGTTTTCAGGGGTAAAATCATTTGGAAAAATTCAAAATATAGGAAATGTCACTAATAAGCATTTTTCAAAGTAATAGAGTCATACAATCTCATATGAATTTAAAAATAATATTTTAGGATCCTCCGACACGTAAAATATAAGTCGTTACACTCGCACCCTTTAGGAATTTCGCCCTATAAATCCCCAAGACAATCAAGGAAAAATCAAACATAGCTACCACGCATGTATAACATCCACGAGTAAACATATAAACATCAAACATGCAAACAAAAGCAAGAAATGGCCTGGATAAAATGCTTTTTCTAAAGTGTACCATACTGGATCAAACATCGACATGACATGATTTCCTCTATTTTTTCGAAGTCTCTCTAATCATATTTAGCCTAAGTATCAGTTTTTCACTTGCTTCCCACCAACATGAAGGGGCGTTGCACAATCGGCCATATAACACCTCAAATAGTGTCATACCGATGTTGGACTGATAATTTTATGGATAGGACTTGGATCGACCCAAGATCGCTAAAACATGGGATTTCCTTGGACCGGCAAGATACTATAAATGTTTTATCCTAGAAGTCATGTTCGGTAGATGTCGGTTTGGCTACTGAAGGACTAGATAGGAAATCCTTCTTGGTGGTTGTTATAGGGAGCTGATCGGGAAATGTTGTTCGGTGGCTTTGGTTCAGCTATTTAAAGGGACCGGACAAAACACGAATTGCGTTTTTAGGGTATTGGATTCAGGCTTGGCAAGGATGGGCTTTGGGGAAACACTTGGGGTTGCTTGGTGGTCTTAGGAGTTGGCTCGGGGTTGAGGATGAAGGATCCTAGGATGACTCTAGATGACTTAGTGATACAACAAATGAAGTGCGATGACTTTGACAATTCGATGTGGCGAGTGACTATTGCATTTGGTGATGGATCGGAAGGATAAGTTCTACCTGATAGCTCATAGACTTGGGCCAAACATATCAAACACAAACAAGGTGAAAAACTGATACTTGGGTCAAATATAAAAACATCAAACATGCACACAAAAGAAAGGTATGATTAGAGAGACTTCGGAGAAGAATGAGGAAATCCTTTTTGGAGAACACGTGAGAAGTTTACTTGGACTGGCTCGTTAAGGGAAGGGAAGGATCAGACAAGAAATCATGTCTAGTAGATGTTGGTTCGGCAAGTAAAGGATCGGACAAGAAATCCTATCCAATAAATGTTGGTTCGGCCAGCGAAGGGCCGTAAAGAAATCCTTCTAGTGGTTATTGGTTCAGTGATACGGAGCTGAGCAATAGATGATGTTCAATGGATTTGGTTCGGCTATATGAGAGGGACCGAATAGAAGTGGAATGTTATTTTTGGGGCGTTGGCTTTAGGCTTGGCATGGAGGGGCTTTAGGGCAGCATTTGGGGTTACTTGGTGGTCTTAGGAGTTTGCCAGGTAGAGGATGGAGGACCCTAGGATGACTCTAGATGACATTAGGATGGAAATGAGTGAAGTGAGACAACTGCAATGACTCGATGTGGTGAGTGACTATTGTGTATGTTGATGGTCCAAAAATACGAGTTATGCATGATAGACCATAGAGTAGAACATGAGGTTGTGATGCCCGTGAGTAGGACAGAGTAGTTTATGTGTACCTAGGGTATTCTGCATGTACCCATGTGTTTGGAAACTGTGTGTGTACAGTTTTTGGCCAACCATGTAGGCATGAGTTGAGTATCTATAAAGTAGCTCTACTATCGATATGTGTGCTAAGAGATCGACGATTGACTCAGTGGCTATTATGCTTATTGTTGGGATAGGGTAAATAGCATGTACCCAGAGTAGTCGGCATATCCCATATTTTAGGCGTCTGCCTATGTCTAATCCTTTACCATCTACATGGGCACTGAGTTGAGCATCTGTGGGAGTTATTGTATATCTGAAGACTCGAGTGAGAGGTGCGATGCTGGATGGTGGATGCTATGTTTTTTGTATGCCTGATATGCAATACGATACCTCTATACTCTGTATATTTCACATGTGATAGTAGTTTTTCATATGTTGTGTTTATATATTAGCTCTTTGGATGTAGGGACAGGTCAGATATGGTTCTCCATACCTTGTGCCCCTATTCACTATATACGGTTTTTATAGTATTTTGATATAATGTATCGCTCATACAAGACTATTGTCTGACTCATGGTTTTATGCTTTGCTTCTTATTATCTCAAGTACTCTGAAATGAGTAGATTAGGGACAACAGGTCCTGATAGCGCATGGAGCTATGCAGGAGGCTAGGCATTCATATATCTATATTTTGGAGTATACTATCGCTTACATTCTATTGTGCAGTACCGTGGAGCTATGCCAGAACTTGTATTTTGAGAGACAATTGTAGAATTTATTTTGGATTGGGATGTATAAAGTCTTTATTTCAGTTTTTGTATAATATGAACCCGATACACTCCGATGTTCTTATTTATGGTTCATTTGACAATATCACAATCTCGCTTACTTTACAACTATGGTATTGTATTATATTTTGTCTTGCACTGTGATATATATTACAGGTTCTATGTTTTAATGTTCTCTACGCCACACTCTTTGGTACCATTCTACATCGGCCGGGTACCTTTATAATGGATTATAATGGTATATTGGATACTGGAGGTGTAGGGCGGTCGTCACAGTTATCCAGCTTCCCTCCGAGGATGTGATGACCCGTCTCCTCGACCATCAGAAATCGACACTAATACATCCACATATTCACATGCCGTAAATCCAAGTGCCGAGTAGGTAGATTATCTGGGGTGTAAAAAAAAATAAAGATAGAAGATAACAGAATAATAGAATCTCACATCGCATTCAACAATTATAATTATACATAATGATCAGAGTCAAATACAAATCTAGCGGGATAGTAATAACTATCTATACGTACATATGCTAGAAATACAAACTACATAACATAGCGGAAAATGGGTAGATAACTACATAAGGTACTTCAGCTTCATAGCTTCAAAAGACTTGTCCAAAGTGCCCCCCAACATGCTCCAAAATGCTCCTAAGGTATCATGACTATACAGATGCCCAAAAAATAGGGCACCCAGAGTTTAAAGGAAAAAAAACTCCGGGTCAGTCATGAGACTAGTGTGAGAACTCAAAGTATGATGTTTGAAAACAAAAAGGTATCTCATAAGACCACGCCGCACATAAACACTGAACGGGTTTTTACCTCATGATAATCAAAACTCTTTATTACGCAAAATTTAGGGATATTATTTTTAATGACATTCTTTGAAAACATTTGCAAATAAACTTATTAATCTTAGCCGGAATAGTTATCCATATAGCATTTCGAGGCTATTCAGTACGCCAATACAAACAGAACCGCAGGTTCTTATTGGAGAGTGGGTTTCCATACAAATGACCAGGTAAACGGACTACCTTCCGATGGGTACATCTCAAGATGGATGCCCCGAGGAACAACACAAAGGAACCTCTACCGACGCAAGACAGGCCTACCTCTATAACTAGATAGTACCGAATATATCATCCGCCAATCGTTACCGACCTTTATCTGAGAGCTCTCTATGCATACATCCATATTAATTTACATCCCGAATGTCATAGCGGGAAGAAATATATCTAGAAGGTGATGATCATACCCTACTTAGGCATGACCCACTTAGCCTTGCTGCATCTAAACCTGTTTCGGTCATTTTCAGTTGATGAGGCTCGAGGCTACGATTACCTTTTCACATAACACATCTCCTTTCACTTTGAATGGTACATTTCCATTCCACATTCACAGGACTGATTTCTACAAACGTATAACTTCCTGAGCTCGTATATCTCAGGAAAGGGTGTTAAGCTAAGAGAAGGTGTCTTCTCCGCCATCGACTGATATACTTTTATGAGGATCACTCATTGTGATTTGGAATGCAATGTCAGACATTCATCCATATAAGTTCGTTCTGAGACTGAACAAAACTGAAGGTACTTTCCTCGGCCATTATTAGGCGAGAAACCCTTATGGTTTTGAGGTTTTTCATAACAAAGAGACCACTGCTACAATATAGTGAATTGTGAGTTTATCCCCAATTAATAAACAAGTAGTCCCTCGTTATTATTTGTCTTAATATCTCCATCTTCAAACATCTTCATTCTTCGAACATGTAAACTGGTTCAAAGTGGTTTTCGGATAGGAATCAACCAAATCCGACCCCGATTCCATCGAAATCCAACCATCGATAAAAATGATGTAATTAGGTGATTATTTTTCGATTCATTCATTTTTCCTTACCAAAATATCTTCGACAGATATATATTGTCAAAATATTCTTTTAGTGAATACAGAATCATTTAAGCCTCTTTTTGAATATTTTTCAAATCATTTGTAAAGAGTATCTTTTGAGAAAATAGGATTATAGAAATCATTCTACTTTTATCCAAAATCAACTTCCGTATTCAACAAGTGCTATGGACGGAATAACGGTGAGATCACTACGAATAGGAAAAGTTCCTCTTTGGATTTTAATAATGAGTATAAGAAGATTATTTCTATAAAATCCAAGTTGAGCATCCGAGCTTTCCTTTCGATATGTTCCACCCCCTCGCCTAAAAGAGAAAACTTAGGCCAGGTAAATTCAGGGCACTGGTTTTCCATCCCTAACCTTAGTTACACACCTTGTTTTCACTTTTAGTTCTCACAGGCGGGACAAATGTACTAGTCGTTTCTACATACTCATTTTCCCTTTTTAAATCACTTAACTTCTTGTTTAACCATCTTTGAAATAGTGTTAAATTGTTCAAATTTCTTTTGAAATGCTTTATTATTTACTTAAAAACATTTACTAAGGATTTGAGAAAGAATTGTTAAGTTCTTTATTTCAAAAGTTATTGAAAAGCGTTGCGGAAAGTGTTGCAAAAAGTGCTTTAAAATCTATATTCTTCAAAACAACTTTTATATCATTTAGAAATTCATATTTTCACTTAAATCACTTTTAAAACATTTTGAAAGATTTTTAGAGTTTATTTCATATTTTTAAAATGATTATTTTATTAATTCCCAACTTTGGACATTTAGTGCAAAAACAGAATTTTTCTTGAAAATTGATTTTGCCATATTTCAAGTATACAAGGTGAAATCTTAATTATTTTTTATGAAAGATATGGATACAAGGATTTGAAAAATTCTTAATTCGAAGAATTTTGAACTATACTTCACTTCGTATGTTCATTTGAACTTTTGACGCGAAAACGCGACATACCATTACGCGATGCGTAAATTTTCTGGCGTATTTTGAAATTCATATCCAAACTTTGTCAAGACAAGTTTAAACACTTAGGAATCATTTCTAAAGTATTTTCAAACATTTTTCAAAGGTATAAATGATTCCATATCACGTTTCTTTTCTTTTGAAAAGTGATTTCCATGTGATTATACGTTGTGTAAATCCGTGACTTGTTTCAAAATATATAATCAATATACAACTAATAAACATCCAAACAATGTTTATAACCATTTTAACATGTCATATGAACTTGCATATCAATTTAACAATATTTTTATTACAATGTCACATAATTATCATTTATGTACATATTTTCTTACTAACTTTTGCAAATGACTTAAAGGTGGTTGCTTTCTTTTTCAAACACTTATCAAAAATCATTATTAACATCCAAATAACATTTATAACTTGCAAAACATCATATAAATATTTCCTACTTACAATTTAGGTTTCTCACTTTGTTTGGTTTTGGCAAATGGAAAATCGACTATAGCTTCGCTACTCGACGTTTTTAGCTTATGATTCCTTGAACGCTTCAACTTAGATGGCTCGCCTTGGCTTGGGATGGCTAAGAGTGCTCGGCCAAATGAAGGAAGAAGGGGGTGTAAGCAATGTGAAGAACGAGGAGGAGTTTGAAGTTGTTCGGACGAAGTTTTGTCGATATTTTTTTCTTTGTTTTATTTATTAGAATATTTTGGCATAACTTTGTTATGGTTGCAATCCATTAAAGAATGTAAGAAGAAGCTTGAAATTTTGAGAAGAAGAAGAGTGGAAGGAAGTGAGAAAGTGGGTATGTATTTATAGAAAATAGTTGAGAATAAAATATAGATTTGTGTTTTTACTTAATTAATCTTCCTTAAGAATTAAGTAAACTTATTTAATTCAAAACTTACCATCCACATCACATCACACTTTTAAAATTAAAATACTTCAAAGAATAAGAATGATTACTCAACTTTATATCATATTTCTTTACTGTTAGCATACTCCTCAAACGACATCTCCTCCACTTGTTTAAAATCCATGAAATTTCGGTAAAGACAGGATTTTCCTGCTTTTGGCATATACTATTCCTCAAGAACTTCTTTGAATCGTTCCCAAGAGAAATCTTCTTCTGACTCATTCTGAATAATAGATTTCCACCAAACTAGAGCTCCATCTTGTAGTTGCCAAGAAGCTAAAAATCTCTTCTGCTCATCTCCAATATTCAGTCCTTTGAAAATTCTTTCACACGTGCGGATCCATGCTTGTACTTCAATGATGGTTTATGTCCTTTGAAAGGTTTACCACCAAGGCTGGTATAGTTCTTGCATAAAGTTGCAAAGTTAATTTGGAGCTGTACCAAAACTACTACTACCTCGACTACTGTAGCTACGGGAGTTTGACCATTTGTGGCATTACTTCCTCCCCTACCTCGTACTCTTCTTCCACTCATTTTCTACTATATGAATATAGTAAGAAAAAAATCTTTATGATATATAGACGATATATCTTAGGGAATGCAATACAGTATGAATATACTTATTCAAATTAGAAGTTTAAATTATGCGCTCTCTCAGACTAAACTCATTCTAGGGCATTACTAAACCTATCACTAATGAGTCATACCCCAACAAAGCCAAGGTTCTCACTTAACCTTCAGCTCTGATACCAAATGTGACGACTTATCTCCTCGACCTAAGAAAATCAACACTAATACATCCACCGTATTCACGTGCCGTAAATCCAAGTGCCGGGGAGGCAGATTATCAGGGGTGTAAAAGAAAATAAAGATAGAAGATAATAGAATAATTGAATCTCACATCGCATTCAACATTTATAATTGTACATAATGATCAGAGTCAAATACAAATCTAGTGGGATAGTTATAACTGTCTATCTGTACATATGATAGAAATACATACTACATAACACAGCGGAAAATGGGTAGATAACTACATATGGTACTTCAGCTTCATAGCTCCAAAAGACTTGTCCAAAAAGCTCCTCAATATGCTATAAAATGCTCCTAAGGTATCCTGACTCACGGTTGTCCGAAAAATAGGGCACCCAGAGTTTAAAGGGAAAAACAAACTCCGGGTCAGTCATGGAACTGGTGTGAGAACTCAATGTACGATGTTTGAAAACAAAAAGGTATCTCATAAGACCACGCCGCACATAAATACGGAACATGTTTTTACCTTATGATAACCAAAACTCTTTATTACGCAAAATTTAGGGATATTATTTTTAATGACATTCTTTGAAAACACTTGCAAATAAACTTATTAATCTTAGCCGAAATGGTTACCCTTGTAGCATTTCGAGGCTTTCAGTACGCCAATACAAACAGAACCGCAGGTTCTTATTGGAGAGTGGGTTTCCATACAAATGACCAGGTAAAGGGACTACCTTCCGATTAGCGCACCTCTAAATGGATGCCTTAAGGAATAGCATAAAGGAACCTCTACAAACACAAGACCGGCCTACCTCTATAACTAGATAGTACCGAATATATCATCCCCCGGTCGTTACCGACCTTTATCCGAGAGATCTCTTCGCATACATCTACATTAATTTACATCCCGAACATCATAGCGGGAAGAAATATATCTAGAAGGGGATGAACATACCCTAATTAGGAATGACCCACTTAGCCTTGCTGCATCTAACCCTGTTTCGGTCATTTCCGGTTGATGAGGCTCGAGGCTATGATTACCTTTTCACATAGCACACCTCCTTTCACTTTAAATTTGAATGGCATATTGCCATTCCACATTCACACGACTGATTTCTACATACATATAATTTCCTTAGCTCATATGTCTCGGGAAAAGGTGTTAATTCTCTGCCACCGACTGATATACTTTTATAGAGATCACTCATTGTGATTTGGAATGCAAGGTCAGACATTCATCCATACTAATTCGTTCTGGGACTGAACGAAATCGAAGGTACTTTCCTTGGCCATTACTAGGCGAGTAGCTCCTGTGGTTTTGAGGTTTTTCATAACACTGCTACAATATAGTGAATCAGGAGTTTATCTCCAATTAACCAACAAGTAGTCCCTCATTATTATTCGTCTCAATTCTCCGTCTTCAAACATCTTCATTCTTCGAACATGTAAACTGATTCGAAGTGGTTTTCAGATAGGAATCAACCAAATCCGACCCCGGTTCCTTTGAAATCCAATCATCGATAAAAATGATGTAATTAGGTGATTATTTTTCGATTCATTCATTTTCCCTTACCAAAGTATCTTCGGGAGATATATATTTTAAAAATATTCTTTTATTGAATATGGAATCATTTAAACCTCTTTTTGAATATTTCTCTAATCATTTTTAAAGAGTATCTTTTGAGAAAATAGGATTATAGAAATCATTCTACTTTTATCCAAAATCAATTTCCATGTTCAACAAGTGCTATGGATGGAATAACGGTGAGATCACTACGAACAGGACAAGTTCCCTCTTTGGATTTTAATAATGAGTATAAGAAGATTATTTCTATAAAATCCAAGTTGAGCATTCGGGATTTCCTTTCGATATGTTCCACCCCTCGCCTAAAATAAAATCCTTAGTCCAGGTAAGTTCAGGGCACTGGTTGCTCCGTCCTTAACCTTAGTTACACACCTTGTTTTCACTTTTAGATCTCACATGCGGGACAAATGTACTAGTCTTTTCCGCATACTCATTTTCTCTTTTTAAATCACTTAACTTCTTGTTTAACCATCTTTAAAATAGTGTTAAATTTTTCAAATTTCTTTTGAAATGCTTTATTATTTACTTAAAAACATTTACTAAGGATTTGGGAAAGAACTGTTAAGTTTCAAACTTTATTTCAAAAGTTATTGAAAAGTATCGCAGAAAGTGTTACAAAAAGTGCTTTAAAAGCTATATTGTTCAAAACCACTTTTATATCATTTAGAAATTCATCTTTTCACTTAAATCATTTTTAAAACATTTTGAAAGATTTTTAGAATTTATTTCATATTTTTAAAATGATTCTTTTATCAATTTGCAACTTTGGACATTTAGTGCAAAAATGGGATTTTTCTTAAAAATTGATTTTGCCATATTTCAAAATATACAAGATGAAATCGTGATTTTCTTTTTTTTATAAAAGATATGGATATAAGGATTCGAAAATTCTTGCTTCGAAGAATCCCGAACTATATTCCGCTTCGTATGTTCATTTGAACTTTTGACGCAAAAACGCGAACTGACGTTACGCGACGCGTAAATTTTTTGGCGTATTTTGTGATTCATATCCAAACTTTGTCGAGACAAGTTTAAACACTTAGGAATTATTTCTAAAGTATTCCCAAACATTTTTCAAAGGTACAAATGATTGCATATCACATTTCATTTCTTTTGGAAAGTGATTTCCATGTGATTATACGTCGTGTAAATCCGTGACTCGTTCAAACACTTTTGTACATATTTGCTTACTAACTTTTCAAATGACTTAAAGGTGGTTGCTTTCTTTTTCAAACACTTATCAAACATCATTATTAACATCCAAATAACATTTATAACTTGGGAAACATAATATAAATATTTCCTACTTAACAATTTAGAGTTCTCACTTTGTTTGGTTTTGGCGAACGAAAAATCGGCTATAGCTTCGCTACTCGACGTTTCCAGCTTATGATTCCTTAAACGCTTCGACTTAGATGACTCGCATTGGCTTGGAGAAGGCTAAGAGTGCTCGGCCAAATGGAGGAAGAGGGGGCGTGAGAAATGTGAGGAAGGAGGAGGAATTTAAGTGGTTCCGATGAAGTTTTGTCGATATTTTTTTCTTTGTTATATTTTTTAGAATATTTTGACATAACTTTGTTAAGGTTGGAAGCCATTAAAGAAGGTAGAAGAATTTTGAAATTTTGAGAAGAAGAAGTGTGGAAGGAAGTGGGAAAGTAGGTATGTATTTATAGAAAATATTTGGGAATAAAATATAGATTTGTGTTTTTACTTAAATTACCTTCCTTAAGAATTAAGTAAACTTATTTAATTCAAAACTTACCATCCACATCACATCACACTTTTAAAATTCAAATATTTCGAAGAATAGGAATGATTACTTAACTTTATATCACATTTCTTTACTGTATATCACTTTTCTTCACTTTATGTCACATTTGATGTGACATGTGTTTTTTCTTTTTTAGTTTACTTTTGCTAATTGCGTTCTAGAATTTTCTAAGTGTGATTACTAAAAGTAATCTTGTTTAGTTAATTTCTAACTATCTTTATATGTTACCATATTTATTAAATTGTATACATAAAGATGCAACAACGCTGCGACAACTTTAAATCAACAAAACGTTGATTTTTGATAAAATGTTTTACGGTCATATTTTGACGTTTTAGTTAAACTATTTATTTATGTAAATAAAATTTAAAAATAAAATTGTGTAATGTCATTTAAAAATATAAACACTCATAAATAAATTAAAATAATTTATTAAACCATTTAAACATACTTTTCTAAAATAGGACTTTGTCACTTTTGTCGATATAAGCAAATGTTACTATTTTTATGTATATTTCTATTTCCAAATCCTACCTAATATTATTTGAATCATAAAACCATTTATATTTTATATTTAAAATCACTTTAAATATTATATTTTGAAGTGGTTAAATTTTGGGTCATTACAGTGGATGTTGCCCCCGGGTTTTGCTAAGCTTAGATGTTGGGAAATTACGGCATACCCTAGGTCGCTTATGTTTCAAATGGAAACCTCTGGATCTACATCGGTTAGTGTCCCTGGACTTAAAGATTTTGAGATAGTAGAGGGAAGGGAAAACATGGAAAAGGGCCTGGCCAGTCATAGATGCAATGTTGGGATAGTGAGACACCGTAGGCCGCCGATCGATCGAACCACCTTCCCTCGAGCTTCTTCGCATGGTCTTTCGGCTACTATCAAGTCAAGGTCATGCTACCTCTTCACCTCTGCTTTATTTCCATCGGTAACGCTTTCAGTCTTGCCCCCAATTAGCTTACTCCCAATAGAAAATAGTTTCTATGTAGGCTCTATTTTACCTACGTGGATTTTGAGCTTCCCGAGCCTACTGCTCAATTGGTTAACATGCTCTTTGAGTTTCAAAAGGAAGACGAGTATCCGATCGATAATTATTTCGACTTTTAGGTAAACACTAATCTTATTATTTTCATGAGAATTCTCGGCAAGGCTGCCTCGGGCTGGATAGAGAAGTTTTTCTTCATCCCTAACGGGGTTAACCTCGAACTAACGAAAATAGAGTTCCAATTCCTTAGTAAGTTCACTTTGATTCTCTCTCCTTTTGTCTTTCTCCTTTCCTTTGTTCAGTTTGTCCTTTGATAGGTGTTATACCTGATTCTGCCATTTTCATCTTTGGAATATTGGGTAAGTACGTCCAGTGGTTGAACATGGTCGCTGATAATGTCTGGGATATGAAAGACTTAGTGACCAACAAAAACCTTCATTGTGGTTAGCTAATAAAGGGAACCCAAATCATGGTCGTAGAGTGATTTACCCCCAATAAAGGAAACAACCAAGGCAAAGCACGATTACACTAAGATCACTTCTTGCTCTGATCACCAAAGAGAATCAAGAATATGACGACGCTATCCATTGCAAAGGGCATTGAGAGTGGCGACATGTTGATTATGACAGGTTTAGTAATGTAGTGTCAATGCCACATTAGGAAACATTTGACCTACAACAACTGTTAGATGTATCGGTTCCACAGCATGGGATGCCCACTATTGATTTGGATATTGAGGAGAGTTTCTAGGAAAATACGGTAGGGAGGGTTACAAGAATAGGGTGTTGGTGGGATGTAGGTCTCTTCTTAGAGCTATATCCTTGTTATGATCCTTTATATCCCGAATACGATGCTACGCCATCGGACGAGTCCCATGCCACGGCCAATCAATCAAGTGTAGAAAGTTTAATCTTATTATGCCTACTCCATGTCAGATGGCAAGACCTGGTAGCTTCAAACACTAGTAGATTTACTTGCATATCTCTTCTTTGCACTTGAACTAACTACGGCTTTTTGTTGTTTCAGTGGTCGAGAAACTCAACTTTAATTCCTTCGATGCCCTTGACTCAATTGAAAAGACCATTGTGATTCCCATTCCTAAGGCACTCATGCCTAATTCGAAGATCAACATCATCGGCTATTGAATTATTTTTTAAAGAAAAATCTAATCATTTCCTGGGCAAATTATGCAAGGGACCAATCTATAGCATGGGCAGTCCACTTACTTCCAATAAGTCTTTCGATTTTTCTATTTTGTTTTCAAAAAGGTTCATTGGAGAATCTAAAGAAATCAAAGATGCATTAGGATCATCCTCAGAAACGGATGATGCCTTAGAAGTCGTTTTACCTTATTCTAGTTTTATTAGAATTTGATTATTTTAAAAAACCATCTGTACGTTGACTTCAAGTACCTTATGTCTAGGGTAGAGTTAACCTCCATCCCCAACCAAGCGAGCCAAAATTCCCCTGACAGTAAGGGAAAAGGAAGGTTAGAAGGGAGTCGTCCCAGGATGCCTTCACTCCTTTTGCCTGAAAGGCACCCATTTATAATATCGAGGTACCGACTCAAGGGAAAGAGGTGGAGCTATTAGGGTGAGTATCTTTGGAGAATAACTGGGCTATGAACCATGAAGATCTAGATCATCTATTGAGATCGTTCAAACTCATGTCCATAGATATCCCACTGTCCATCCACCAATCTAGATCCGAATGGAGCTAACACCTAATGGAATCATGGTTAATGTTTATTCCATGATGCCCTTCTTGTATTCTTCAAAAATTGAATTTTTATGGAATTTCTTCTAAAATTGATATTTCTGACTGCCCACCATTGTGTTTATGTTTGGGACGAGTTCCTAGAAATTAAAGATGAGATCTAGAAGAAGGAACAATCTTGGAAGGTAGTGGAGGATTCAATCTATGGCTAAGAAGGCATAGTGGCAACTGATAAGGCGTTGAAGGATGTGGGTGAGTCAAGAGATAGGGTAGAGAAGGCAGTTGGGGATCTCAGTAGGAAACCGTAAAAGGAGGAGAAGGAGGTTGAAGCTCTACAAAACAACTTGGAGCAACATACAATTGAATGTCGATCATTCGGTAATATGGAAGCTACTCGGGTGGTGGAGGAGAACTTATGGAGGAACCAGCTAAAGAACATAGCGAAGGCCCAACTCAAAGAATACTACCACTAGTTAACCTCTATTAGCAACTTCAACATAGTGGCCCACGTCGTGACCCGGCTCACGTGGTTGCCGAGATGGAGGCAGTTAGGTTAATTGTGCCGACCGTTTTGACCAAGGAGCAGATTAACCCCTCGACCAGGTCAGCTAGCGGGCAAGCTTTGTAAATATTTTACATATTCTTTTGTCTTATAGGCCCAGTGGTTCGGGTTTTGTGCCCTACATTTTTGGTTTAAATGAACATGAATATTCTTTGCATGTGACACTTGTCTAACTACTTGATTGTTTATCTATCCTTGCTTGTCTAGGTATGATTAGTAAGGTAGTGCACTTTGAGTAGTGGGCATAGACCATGTGTTGTCTGCACTTAAACATTTTCAAAAGATTGATAAACAGTAGTGTATGATAATGATATAGGCAGTGATTGGGGACCGTTCATATGAACTATGTAAATTGATTTTTTTAGAACTTATCACGATGATGGGCCGACCACGATTGGGTAAGAATTCCGGTCGTAGTTGAACAAAGAGGCGGACACATGTTGGCTGAGCCTACTTGTGTTGTTGTTGCAAGGTGCCCCTAGGCATGAACCAAAGCACCAAATTGCTCAAAGTCTCTCCTAGGTGACATATGGCTAGACCAAGTGGCAATTGGTCCCGTTGGAGCATTGAGTGGCTTGAGTTTTCTGTCAGGTGACATGCGTCCAGTTAATACGGTGCCCGAATTATTTTTATATGGGTTGCCTATGGATGTCAGACCTCAATGTTGCTCTGGGTAACAACTTCAATCTTGATAATAATGAAATGTCCAGTAGGAGGGATAGGGAGGATCATGAGCAAGGAAATCAGGACCATTGGAGTCAAGCTTTTGATCATTGATGTACCTCAACACAAAAGGGAGAGACCTCTCACCTAAACTCAATGGGGGTGGTATGGTTGTCCCCAAATAAGGAATTGAATGCATATTAATTCACTCACTTTGGATGGCCGACCAATAATTATGAGAGTATGGCTAGGAAATATGCACATATTAATTCATCCTTTACCAGACAGCCTATAGTGGTCGCAGTCCCCAAGTCAATGCATGGTAATTAACTCTCGTTGTATAATAAGCGGCTAGGAATGTAGCATTGAATGGCTCATGCGATCCTTAGTGGCAAAGGTTGGCAGTCTCAAAGTAAGGAAGTGCGCACATAATAACTCACCTTCACTGGATAGCATTTTTGGCGCATACAAAATTAGATCTAAAGCCTTCATTTTATTGTTTACAAAAGATTTTTACAATAGCCTTATAATTATGGCTTATATATGATATGCCTAGAAATGCTCTAAGTTCAACCATAGGATATGTATGTTTAATCTTTGCAATAGAGGCGATAAGCGCTATTTGACAAGACAATATTAGTAACATATGGCCTCTTCCCTATGTAATTAATATTGGATAATATCGTTGATATATCGTCTATATATCTCATATCGCTGCTAAGCCGATACTTTTGCAAAATATCACTTAAAATATAGTTAACGATATATCACTCGATATTTAATATATATATATAGCTTCGATATTTAGTGCGAAATACCCGATATTTTTAAAGAATATCATGCAATATTGTATGTATTGGAGAAAATTTGTTTACAATTAAATATCTTCACACTCTAACTATTTGTTTTTTTATATGGCGAATGACATATCTAGGCCATATTAAAAATCCAAATGCATTAATATTTATGTTTTGACCATAAAATTTTACTATTCTTCATTAATCTTTTGATAAATAAAACTTTACTTATTCCGTTATTTTATATGTTTTATTTCCTGTGAAGATTTTACCATTAAAACAACATCATGAAAGAGGTGCTTCTCTTTTTAGTTGGTTTTTTTATCATTTATAATTTGTATTTACCTTATGAAAATTCATTTTATTAGTTATTATCATGTAGTAAGAACTAAAAGTTGAAGAGCGGTAAAGTTAATATTTGACGTATCGATAAGGAATAAGGGAAAGTAGTAATTGGTAAAATCAACATTGCTTATTCGATAAATTAAGTGACGTGAAAACAAGGAAATTAGAACTACAAATTTTTTAAAGAAGTAATATAGATGATTAGATGATTGAAGAAACAATGATTACATTATAAAAATGGAGAAAATAATAAAGATGTACAGTATATGAATTTCTTGGTTTTTGTGAACCTATACTAAGATTTTATTTAACATAGTATCAATGTAAATGGAATTTAATCTGTAAACTATATGCAGTAAGTATTTGATTTTAATTTGGCATTATTTATCTAAATATGTGAAGACTTAACATCAATATCATATTGTAACATAGTACAGTATCATTTATAACATGTTCTACACATGTCCGGTATTTCACCGATATTATCCGATACTATCATGATATTTTAAAATATCTAATATCAGTACTTGATCGATGCATACTCGATACTAATATTAACTACCTAGCCTCTCCTAATTCTGGCCAAGCACTTCTTCAGCCGGTTTTATGGTGTTTGCAAACACCTAATGTAGTACTAAATCACAAATAATGAATTTTAAGAGCTTCACTCTAGGGTTGTGGTGCTTGTCTATCTTATTTTTGTAGGCTTCCGCGTGGACTTCGACTTGAGCTCTTAGTTCCTCAATAGTATCAATCCCAAGCTTGTGCAGCTCGTCGTTTTGTTCTGGCTCATCCCTAAGATGTTGTGAGTGGATGTCTACTTTAATTGGTTGCATTGCTTCATACCTATAAGAAAGTAAGAAGGGTTTATGGCTTGTTGAAGTGTTGCTAAAGGTGCTGTAGGACTAGAGGATGAGCGAAAGTTTCTCAGCCCATTCTCCCTTGGCTTTTGTGAGGCGCTTCTTGAGTGTTGACTTGACGGTTTTATTGATGACCTTTACTTTCACATTTGCTTGGGCATGAACAATGAAAGAGAAGAAGTTCTCGATCTAGTTTCTTGTATAGAAGTCTTGAAAGAGGCTGCTCTAGAATTAAACGTCATTGCAGATGATGATCTTTTTTGACAGGCTAAATCAACAGACAATGTTCTTGATGATGAATTTCAGTATCTTGGTGGCGTTGACCCACGTTAGGGGATTAGCCTCGACCCATTTTGTGAAGTGGTCAATGGCGGCTATGGCATGGTTGTATCCATCCTTGGGATTTGGCGACTGTCCTATCAAGTCAGCTCCCTCGGCGTCGAATGATCAAGGGGAAGTCATCAAAGTGAGAAGGTAGCATAAGCTCTGGGGATATTGGCAAGATGATAACATCAGTCAAACTTCTTTATGAAAATCATTGAATCTTTGATCATAGTAAGCCAGTAATAGCCTTGTCGGGTGGCCTTCTTTGCTAAGCTTGGCTCCCCAACATGATCCCTATAAAATCTTTCATGCAGTTATTTTAGTATCTGGTCGACTTCATCTTCAAACAAGCACTGTTAAAGTGGTGTTAAGTACCCTTAATTATGGTGCTTCCACTCCATGATTATGTATTAAGGAACCCAGTAGAATACCTTTTGGACTTCTTTGTTGTCGGTCAGAAGCTCTTTATTTTTAAGTAACTAATCGGGGAAGCAATCCTGTTTCCATGGATGGAATGTCAATATCCATTTCTGTTGCACTCGACTCATAACAAGGGGCATCTTAGACTTCTATTAGAACTCAAGGAGTGGCTTTTTCTGGATTTCTTTATGCCTTGGTTAGCTGATCAGCTTTGGCATTCCACTCCTTAGGTATCTGCTTTAGCTTAAACTCGATGAAAGTGCTAAGTATCTTCTTAGCTTCTATTACATAATGCTCAGCTTTTTTCCCTATACTTGGAAACAGTTACTAATTTGATTGATGATTAGTGATGAATCCTTCAACACACAAATGAAATCCATGCATAACTCTTTTCCAACCCGAGACTTGCTAGAATAGCCTCATACTAGGCTCCGTTGTTAGTTGCTTTGAAAGTAAGGTGAACTACAACACAAAGTTCTCTTCCTTTGGGATGACAAGGACTATATCTGCCCTGCCTATTTCTCATTTGACACACTATCCATACACATGCACCAAGATTTTTGACTGGTGACGGTCACTTCATCACTGTTGTCCGGGCTCGAGCACTTGACAATGAAATCAACAATGGTCTGGTCTTTTACGGAAGTGTGAGGCTGGATATAACATGATGTTACCCAAGCTTGTTGGACCACTTCATTAGACAACCTGTTGTATTGGGTCGGTTGAGCATTTGCTTCAACCGTAGGTTGGTAAATGAGCTTGGAAACATGGTTGGAGTAATCGGGCAGCCAAGAGTAAGAAAAAAGTTAGCCTTTCCAACCATTTTTATCTTGCCCGAGGATCTAATAACCTTTTTCTAACATAGTGGATTGGCATTGAACCATTTAATCTTCTTTTATTATTGCACCATTTATCATGTTGTCAAACGGTACAAGGTAAATGTACAGATCCTCCCCGTTGATGGGTTGGACGGTATGAGTGGTGTAGCTAAGTGATTTTTCAGTTCTTCAGTAGCTTACTTTAGTCATCATTCTAAGTAAACGATTTTCCCTTCTTAATAAGATTGAAGAAGGGGACTGGTTGGTTTCTTTAGACATGAACTAGCTCAAAGCTACAATCATCTCGTTCAAGCTATGTACTTGCTTTACAGTTCTTGGGAGCTGCATGTCTCGAATGGCTTGGATATTGTCAAGGTTAGCTTCAATTTCCTTGGCGCTCATAACATAGCTAAGGAACTTTTTAGATTGAACAGAAAATGAACATTTCTTTGGATTTAGCTTCATATTTTATTTAAAGTAGACATTTAAAGCCTTGGCTAGGCTCTATATATGACCTTCGGCCTTCTTTAACTTTTCTAGCATTCCATCTATATATACCTCCATGGATGACCTATGTGCTCTAAGAAATGTGGTCGACAAGCCATGGGTAGGTAGTGCCTACATTTCATAGCCCAAATGGCGTAGCATGATAATAGTATAGACCGGTATAACTGATGAAGGAAGTGTTCTCTTGGTCTTGGCCATGCATGGTAATCTCATTATACCCCGGATAAGTGCCCGTGAAAGTAAGGAGCTCATATCCACTAGTCGCATCTACTAGCTGATCGATGTAAGGTAACAGAAAATTGTTTTTCGGGAAGGCTTTATTGAGGTTGGATAAGACAATGCAAGTTCTCTAGGACCTCTTTTGCTTTTTGACTAGTGCTGGATTAACTACCTAGACCGGGTATTTCGCTTTTTGGATGAAACTATTGGTTAATAGCTTCTCTACCACTTCTTTAAGAGCTTGGTACCTTTCTAGGTTGAGTGGTCTATGATTTTGGTGTATGGGGGTTGCCTTTAGATCGATGTCCAACGCATGGAAAAATATTCATGGGTCATTGCCAGTCACGTCGACATGCCCATGGGCAAAGATGTCCTTGCTTTGCTTTAAGAGTTTGACCATCTCATCTCAGATTTTTGGGTTAAGCTAGGTGATGATCTAAATGACTTTGCTAAGGTCGGTGGTAAATAAAGATAGCAACTAGAATGAAGTGGCCAACCAACCTTCAATGTTTGAATCTCAAATGCAGAGATCGAGTGAGTCATCATTTAGATCAGGGTTGTTTCTATATCACAATGGTCCAATGCGTAAACCACATGCTCTACGACATCATCGATTGAGAAAGACATCGATGTTGAGTTATGGTGTTTAGATTGTCTTGGGCTCTCACAGACGAGCCTATCGATGTTCGAAGCATAGGACTTGCTGTGTTTGACATTTCTACTTGCCAACGGGGTGCAAATTGCTCATTCATAGTGTGATAAGCTCTTTTATTCTTTGAAGAGTGGCCAAGGAAATTGGATCCATGCCATCTTGGTCTTTAATGTGGTTGGAAGTCCTTGCCAAAATTGGAGCTCTATGGGCTTAAGGGTTTGCTCGGGTGACACGAAGCCAGTTGGTGTAGCTTTACTACTTTAGGTGATGCCGACACGAACTAAAACACTGGTTAGCTTAGTGTTAAACCTAGGTGACACATCATCAGTGATATTTTCTTCATGGCTAAGGATAGTCCCAGTATCAGTGGGAGTGCATAGCGGATCAATGACTCTCTTGGGTGACACATCGTTGTTAATAACCTCTTTAAGGGTTACGATGGTCCCAACATGAGTGTTAGCTTTGATTGCCATGAGAACTTTCCTGAGTGACACGTTACTGATAATCATGACTTCATTAGGGTGTCATCATTTACAGAGGGAGCTATTAAGATAGATGTATTCCCTTCAAACCCGAGGGCGGTCTCGGCATGAACCTGAGCGCTATTGGTCAAATGTTCCCTCGAGTGACTTGTTGTATATTGTTGTAAATTCTTTCTAAAGCATGATAACATCCTTCTTTGCTTATTTAAGGCAGGTCTTATAATGCTCCCTAGGTTTTTATTAATTGCACTAGATTTCTCATATCCCACCTTTGATAGGGAATTCATGACGAGCTGGTTGTAGGAGACAATTGCGTTAAGTTTTGCAAGGGCTGATCATCCTATATATAGTTCATAAGTAGAAGGTAGTCAATAACTATAAAGTTGACATATATCTTTGCAGAAAGTGGCTTTTTTCCTAAAATGGTCATGAGATAAGTTGTTGCCAATGGATAAATGCCAACACTACCAAAGTTGTACATAGGCAAGACACAAGAGGGTGGCTAGAGGCAGGAAGCTTCAGTGTCTCAAAGACATGCTTGAACATGATGTTGATTGAGCTTTCCCCATTTACAAAGGCTCAATATATGTTTGCATTGGCTATTGTAAGAGTGATAACATGAGGTCATGATGGGGATCAGAGACGGCTTCTCTCCTTCAGCGGTGAAGGTGAAGGGCTGATCCACTTCTAGCCAAGGTGCTTTTGGCGCGTGGTGCTCAAATGCACAAATTTAGCCGACTGAACCCACTTCTTTCTGGTAATGAAGTTGTGATCCTCGGCTACTCATGGCCACATGCGAGGCTCCTCAGATAGTCAGAATGTTAGTTATAGCGGAAACATTGTTTGGTTGTTGGGATTAAGTCATATGATTATTATGAGCCCAATTTGATCGACCTACTGCTGAATAAATTATACGAGCGCTTCTTCCTGGACTAGTCTTTCTATCTTTTCCTTCAGTATATAAAGCTCATTAGTGGAGTAGCCATTGATTTGATAGAATTCATAGTATTTTCCACTACCATATGGTTCCTCTCTTCTCTCGGCTCTAAAGGTGGATGGTCTATGGAATAGTACCTGGTCCTTAGTTGTTAGATACATAGATTCCATATCTCAAGTCAGGATGGTATGGTTTGCATACCTAGGATTTTATCGGCTGCCATCTTCTACATGCCTCTTGATGTTGTTTTTGCTAGCCATTACTTCAACGGTCGTTTGAATCATTCGATTTGGATTTATTTGAACGTCGATCTTCATCTTTGTTGTCGAAAAGATCAATGTCCGCCATTCTCATAATGTCATTCACCGTGGATATAAATTAGTTAGGGATATGGCTATCTACTTCTTTAATTCCTTACAAATTTTTGAATTATACATGACCCATGAGCAGAGGGCCATAACCAAGTTGTTTTTGTTAAAACCCTATGCTCGAATGGACCCGTTGTTGAAATAATTCACATATGCTTGAAGGTTTTTGATCGTCTCATGCTTAATGTTGCCTATCTCACTAGCCATCATGACATAGGTCATGGAATCAAAGAACCTATCCTTGAAATTTATGCAAAGCCAGGTCCAGGAATGAATGCTACCTGGTTGTAGATGTAAGAACAAACGAGCGGCCACTTCGATAAGAGTGGATGGGAAGAGAAGTAAATTTGCAGGGTCGGGAAGCTAGCCAGCCCAGGTAATTGAGTCAAAGGCAGTGTTGTGATTTGACAAGTCAGCACATCATCATATTTGTCAATATACGGCAAGGCATAACATCGGTGGGAGTATATGTTTAGGATTTCCTAATAAAATGGCTCCCCATTCCCACCATCAGGTGGAGCATCCCCCTAGCATTCTAGATTTGCACTCTATTAAGTTACTGGCGAGGATGATTCATTTCCTCTCGAAGGCCATCATCTGCCTACTGTGGGAGAGATTGGCCTACCATAGATGCTGAGATTAGCAGATGTCTATATAGAGTAGGAGATTGGGTGCCATGATATGTTGGAGAGTGATGGCGATGACTGGGAATGGGGACCTACTCTCCCTATGCATAGAGGTGACCGTGAATGTCCAGCCCTCCCCTCTCTTGATCTATGCTTGGCTGCACCTCTACGGGATTGAGAATGTACTGAGGGGTCCCTTTGTTCTATACCAATGGCATAGGCACCACTTCTAAGATGTCAATTTCAAAACTCGAGCATTATCTACCGCTCGAAGGTGCTCAAAAGTTAGTGGTCGTTCTACTGAAGAAAAATGGTGATGCCTTGGTTCCCCAGTTTGGCCAATTCAGGATCAGTCTTACTAACATGACTTAGCTAGTGCGTTGCATATTCTCTCTTATTATAAATAGGAGCTACCTCGACTGGGGTTTCAAGTACCACCCTCTCATTGGCGGTATTAACAAGATTTTATGTGCTCGGAAGGGTAGGCTGGCTAAGCATACAATCAACCACTGGAGGTGGTAGAGGACCAAAGTTCATAGTTTGGGCATCCAACCATGTCCGTGGATAATTTTTACCTTATAGGCTAAAGCTCCCTATCGGTCAAGCCTTGAAGCACACTTCACCACATGTCATTATTGAGTCTAGGGATAGGACAAGCGGTATGGGAGACACTACAACAGTTGTCACATGGTCATTAGAGTTAATTACTTCAATCTCAACATTATTTTTAACATAATGCAAAACATGAAAAGAGTGTGTAGAGAAGAAAATGTGAAGAAATCTGAGATCATTTAGGAGAGTCCTCCTTTTAGCTTGAAAATGTTGACTAAAAATATATCCAACCTCGAAATTAGACTAATGTATTTGTATTATCAAAGGTTACTTACTAACATCAGGCATAAAAATGTAAAATGAAGAGTAAAGCAAGCAACTGAAGTAAATAACACATGGTGTAAAGTGGTTCGGTAGAAGCCTACCTACGTCTACTATGAAGATCTCTTACTATGTTCATCTTTTACAATTATAAGAAATTACCAAAGAATAATAAGGAATTTGGAGCTTAAGCTTACAATGTTACTAAAGTTAATATCTTATGAGGAGTTGCTTGCTGTGAATAAGGATTCTTGAGTATATAAATCAACTGATTTTAAACTTCTTTGAGCTAAAGTAGATTAATGGATAACTGGGATTGTGCTGCAAATAGTCAAAAAGCATTTTTGACCATAGATCGGGTCGCCTCTATTAATGGAAGACGGCTGGAAAGGTAATTAGAATGTGCGGTTGAGAAGCATGCTAGTTGTGATTCCAAAAGAGGCATGTGATTTTTGTTGAGAAAGGCGAAATGCAATAGGTGTTGTTATTCTTTTAACAGACATGATGCAATGGTAGGTGTACTAAGTCATACTAGGTTGTACTTTTTAACATCTAGCACACTTCTCTAGCGAGAAAGGCTAGATAGAAGCTTATTACACTGTGATGGTCAATTTCTTATGTTGAAGCTTGTTGAGAATAATGATAAAAATGCTGTGGCTGGAGCGTGAAGGAAGGTGTTGAGACATGGTGATGAGATAAGCTGCTTGGGACTGGTTATAGGCTAGCTAATAGAGCTGGGACACAGGCGGGTTGCTTTGAGCTGGGTCAAATCATATGAGATGGCAATGTCCAATCATGTTGGGTCAAGCCAAGCTTATGAGTCCATGCCGATCTATCTGTGACGTACTTGTAAATTTTGTTGGAATAAAGCCTAGTTGAATGTGGACTGGCTGGAACCCGGTCAAGATAAGAAGTGCTAGCTAACAGAGATTTGGGTCGGGCTTAGAATTACTGGCACGCTCATTGTGCTTGCAAGAAATTTTGAGCAACATTATCCAACCAACTCGAACTATCAACAAAAGAAATAGCATCTCTATGCTCATCATGAACAATATTTACTGGTTAAGCAGTCATTTCATCAAAATGCACATCTTTAATACTAAGTCCCAAAAGTCAACAAGTTACTTAGGCTTCCTCCTTCCATGAAGGGATTTAAATTGAGATTATGCTCCAACTTGAGCATAACTTCTAAATTATCCTCATCAACCAAAGTGCCATCGGAAAAACCATTTGTAACTTTTTCGAAATAGTTTGATGATTTACCTTCGACTTGATATTCTGAAGCTAACCTCGAACTATCATCGATTGATATAGGCTCCACCTTTAACATAGCCTTATCATCAAAAGTCACATGCATGCTAGTAATAATTTTTCTAATATTAGGATACCACATCTTATACCCCTTACTTATAACACCCTGTAAAATTAAAGATAATTAATAAATAATAAATAAGGGTCCACAAATGGAATTTGAGCAAACATTGGAAATTAGTCATGAAACTTGGAAATTGCATTCGAGACGATTTTCTGAGCAACATTCATATTTAGAGTTTCGCGATCAGAGATCAAACAAAAAAGTTGTTAGTGTTTGAAGTTTCAAGCATGAAAATAATTAAATACAAAAAAGGAAATAAATAAAAATTAAATACGGGACCCTACCGATTGACCCCTCATTAATTCGGTCAACTTCTAGCAGTCGACCTCCTATATTAGAGCGGTCGATCGGTCTCATGATGGCGGCTAGTGTTCGAACGTTGATCAACGACCCAGATTTAATTATTTAGCCCAATGATTATGATTGATTCGTGCTCTAATAAATAAAGGCCTAACCCCTCACTTCTCTTCTCATATTTTCTACTTCTAGAAGCGAATCTCTGCCACTTTTCCTTCTCCACTCTTTCTAAAAATTATAAAATATTATATATCTATACAAATCAGAGAAGGGCGGAAAATAGAAGAGTGGAAGAGAAGAAGCAAATAAATTGTGTAGAAAAAGGTAAATTTCAATCTATACTCCCTTTAACCTCTAATCTCTTCTTAGATCTTTATGTTGAATATGCTAGTATATGATTTTTGTTTGAGGATTTTATATATATATATATATATATATATATATTCATTTAAATGTATTTTTTATTGTACTATATTACTTTTCACACAATAAAATAATTATTTTTTGAATAAAATAAATAAAAAAGAATTTAAATTCAAACAAATATTTTACTCAAACAAATATTTTATTACAATTTTGAATAGTACAAATTTGAGCTCTCATACATATACACAATTTCAATTATATTACAATTTCGATTACATCACAAATTTCAATCTACAATGTTCACCTCACTACATATCACTCATTCACTCGTATTTATCTTCAACTCTATTCCAGATTGAATCCAGCATCTGAATTATCTACAGAATAAACACCGATGCGGTAAAATTGAAAAAGAAATGTTTTTTCAGTGTAAAACAAAACGTGTTTTTTTGAAAATATTATTTTCCTCAGTTATTTGGGTTGTTTGTCATCATATTTATTTTGAATTCATCTTATACGAACAACTTGTGACATGCACAGTATATCACTGTACATGCTACAAGGCCATGCACACCAATATAAACTTAATAAAATTGCTGGGACAGGTGAGCACAAGGTCAAACCCAAACCATTATTTGGATTCAACTCATGTGCATAGAGTCTCGATCAAATCAATAACAACATGAACCAAGGAAAGGTGCACCAGACTCTAGAGAATGATGACATACATCAGGCATACAAAACATGTAGATAACACAAGACACACACATGAAAACCTGAAACAAAATCAAAGGCAACCCAGTCCAATTGAATGGGAAAGCTGGCCAGCCAAACTACAAGCAACTCAATAGACTTAAGTGAATATGCAATAGAACCAGACAACAATGAGGCACGAAACAAAACCATGCATTAATGTACATATGAACAATTGAACCCAAACCCAATAGGTCATAAAATCAAAGTGCAATCAAATTGCACTGCTCCACATGAAACTAGACTACATAGACACACACATATACATAAATGGAGATGACCAGCATTCAAAGTGCAATAGACTCAATGAAGCAACATAAACAAAATAGTTAAAAATTTCGAAACAGTGCAGCAGCGTTATGTTTATGCAACTGGAAAAGACTTCAAGATCACATGACAACAATGCATATGACATAGTGACAGCAATTCATACATGAAGATATTAAGACCTGACTGCATGACCACGAAAATAAATTTCAAATTGAAATACAAATGCACAAATCAAAGCATTCAGATTTTAAATGGCATGGTCAGATGCAGGTACAAGCTAACATACATACATACATGTGTGAACACACATGTATACATATATGTAATGACAATTGAATTCAACCAAACAACAAAGGAATGCAAAGCATAATGGAACCACAATACAACTCAAATGAAGGCAAAACTAACCAAGTCCATTTACAACATGAACCAGCACAGTGAATATGAAAATAGGTTAACCTCAAGTGGAACACAAAGTAGACCGTGTACCAAAGTGCAAAGAAGTTCAACATGAATGAACCCAGACCGGTCAGAGCACACAACAACAGCAAGCTCATTTTCAACAATGCAACGTGAAGACACAAATGCATGCATTCAGACATGAGCAACATGTATATACATGTGCAATAAAGTAAAGATGCAAACATTTGTTTTCAACATGAAAGTGCACAATAAGACCACAAATAATGAACATGTACAAAGGGTAGTACACATGAAGTATTAACCACAACCAGCTCAGTCAAATGTACATATTCAAGTGGATGGGTCAGTGTAGCGTATATGGTGATACACAAGTTCAGTACCATGGACAATGCAACCATGTATAAAGCAACCAAACTGGAAATATACAAGCAAAGTCAAAATCACACAAATATATTGCAATAGCAATTCGAGTAACAAAGTCATGGTTCGAAAGAGAATGTAACAGCAGTCAACAAAAATTCAAAATACTAAAGAATCAAAGCCATGGTGACCAAGGTAGAATCGAACAAGTCAGCAAATGATAAATATATCTCTCAAATTGAAATATCAAGCAACATTAAGGAACGAACCAGTCAGACGTCTCAAGATCATACGATCAAAAATCAATGCAGAAAAAAAATCATGAAATATTCAAACCGAAATTATACGGACGAAAACTAAGGGATTTCATCCCTATATAACCTAGTAACATCATTGGTAAAAATCATAAGATTTGAGTTCAAGCAATTACCAAAAGCAATGAATCATAAAACTCGAATCAAGTGAAGAATAATCAAAATTCAAAAAAGGCAATTCACATACCAGTATAAAGTATTGTTCATTCTCGATCAAACTAGAGCAGCCATAAGCAAACGAAGCAGCATTCGATTGACAAGGGAATCCAAAGCAAACACATACTTCAATCGAAGCACATATTTCAATCAGCGACTTCAATTCACAAAGCCCTAATTTTTTGAAAGAGGAAAGAATGAAGGACTATTCATGAGCAAAGGAAAAAGAGGTGGACATTTACATGAAGTAAAGGATGCAGGCCGAAGAAAATAAAGAGAGATATCATTTACAAATTATATTTGTTTAAGTAGGTCGGTGCCTTTATTTGGGCTTTAAATTATTCAATTATGGTTTCATTTTTGTTTTAGTTATTATTTCATTTGTAATTTTCCTTTTTAAATTGTGTAATAACTCTAGTCGTGTGACTAGGACAAACTATGGGGCGTAGTTTGAGAATTCGCAACTCGATGGCTAAGTCGTGGCAGAGTTTTGAGCGTAGAGTTAGGTTAGTCGATAGCAGGTGTCGCAAGTTATGTGTGTAAGCGTCTGACTACTTAATTTAGAGTAGAAACCTTGGGGGCAGCATGTAGGCAGGGTTTTGCCAAAGCAGGGTAAATCTGTGTTGTTCTATTTCTACTTTTATTATTTTGCTATTTTCTGTGCTGCAATTATTTTATATATTTCCGCATTAATTTTATTATTATTAGTAACACCATATTCACCCCCCCCCTCTAGGGTGAAATCGATCCTACACTTTAATTCTTATAATATGTATAGACCTTTTTATACATATTCTTTTGGATTAAAATGGAGAAATGAGTCAAGTAAAGGATTGGATTCAGATCCAGATATTTGAAAAACTTAAAAAGGTAAGTAGGGTTTTTTTTATAACACTGAAATTTACTTCATTGAATTCTTATTTAACTATTATGCCTAATAAGATCTGATGAATAGGTTTAAAATTGATGTATAGGTTAGCACCAATACAATCAATAGAATAGGATATTGTAGTAGGAATAGTATACACAACCTGATTTAGAAATTAGAAATCAGCCCTAAATATTCATTTATATAAAGTTAGTAAAGTTGTAAAATTATTCTAGATCTATAATTAGGTTATAAATTAGGTTTGGAATGTGAAATTCTATTTTTTGACTTATTTGGAGTGGGTTCCATGTAATTGCCGTAAGTTATCCATTTCTAAAATACGTATAAAAGCACGTCATTTGAATTAACAAGGAATATACCAAAAAGGAAAGAGATGTCTAACATATTGATATTCTTTTCCATTTACGCTTTCTATATCAATAAAAGAAAAGAAATAATTTGTTTTAATTTCAAACGAAGTAAAGACCTTCCTTTTGGTTAATTTATTGAAAATTATAATGGTAATCCAATTTAGGAGAATAGTAGTGATAAACTAAAATATGGAAAGGAATGTTCTTGTTTAGAAATTAACAATTATATATATGTATGTATGTATAAACATATATCCATGCTTACTTTTCAAAAATAAAAATATATAAAAACATAATTTATAACTATATAGTACTGGTTATTAATAGCATAACAATTAACGGCCTAGAACATTAATTACAAATTTAACCGGCAATAAATTTGTAATTAATAAAGAGTTAAAAGGAAATAAATCGGGGACCGACTAAAGAATTTAATATGCCATTTATGGAAAAATGAACATGCATAATAAGTAGGTTTTGAAACTAGTAAATAAATATCATTAGAAAATTTAATATAGCAATTATGGAAAAATGACTAGCCATAATAGGTAGATTTTGAAACGGGTAAATAAATTAAAGGAATTAAATGTGGATTAATTAGAGATGGTCCAATTTTGGCATTAATGACTAATTATTACAACTAATAGGCATTTATTAGACAATATAAGGAAACTAAAGCATAAGCGTATAAATTTGGAATAATAACATAGCGAATAAGTAAGTATTAATACTATTAGTTATACGTAGGAAGCAGTATAATTTTCATAGTAGAACTATATAGCTTAAATTATACATATAGGACAAACGTGAATTAGTGGGTATATCCCAAAACTTAGGCTTTGGGTGATTTGGTTTAGTGGGTTGGGATGCAAGGTCAGTAGAGCTACACAACAGAAATCTACCACTCAATTGAGGCTATCGATAGTTGTGTACATTTACTAGTGATGTGGGACCTGTCCAACCATAGGACCCATGGGAAAGTGATTTACGTTGTGTTAACCTAAAAAATGGATCAACATCCGGAATTGAGTATAAAAGCACCAACCCTGTTCTTACAGAGCAATAATATAGAAAAGAAATGTAAAAAAGTAGAAATAGTAAGAAGACAAGAAGACTTTTATAGTGGTTTGGCTGTTAACGAAGCCTACATCCACTTTATAACTCTCTATTAACTGACTGCTGTTACAAGTTGAATCGGATTACAATATGATTGAATCTTCTAAGTTAGAACAAGTCACAAGTACAAGATTTCACTAGGGAATCATAGTGAACCCCTAAATGACTATTGTATAGAAGGAGAAGAGTGAAGAATAATCTCTACAGATTTTCAGCAGCCAGTCTGGAAGATCCTCTTTATGTTATAAGTAGGATTGCATTTATAGGGGTTGGGGAGCTATTGGGCTAAATCGCTTTGCGAGAAGCTTACACCTGATGATACAAAGGTGCTTCAAGAATTTCATAGTGATCCAACTTAATCTGATGGATCGCTAGCGATCCATAAGGCATGCATCGCTAGCGATCCATGTACTTAGGATATTTTTAGACTTCTTCGTTTGGGTTGCACTCTTGTCTAATGTAGGTGCTCTCCATATAATTTCGTAGCTAGTTGACTTGTTTTGATGATGGTTCACACATGGGTTAGATTGTTCGGTAACTTGAATCATATGAATGCTCACCTCTCGAACAAAGTTGCTTGGAATATCATGAAACATGGCAAACATCCCTAGATAAGATATTAGTTCGTGATACAAGAGGTTTGAACGATCCATGAGGAGTCCTTATGGATTGCTAGCGATCCATAGTTGATGGATCGCTATTGATCCATCCCATTAGTTAATTTTTTTTGTACTTCCTCTTGAATCTTTCTTAACTTATTCTTCAGGTCATTTTGGTTGATTCTTGAGTTATTTTGACTTGGTATAGATGTTCTAACTCCTACTAAATCCTACTGGGTTAAAACGTTGTTAACATTTGCCCCCTAAAGTATGCCTTCGTTGGAAACAATGTGTGCTCTAGAAGTAACTGTTTTGATTTTATATTTTGTGAGATTTAATTGATCATGTTGAGGTTATCATGCAAATTTGGCTTTAGCTACTCGGCCGTCTGTTGAGTTTTCGAGGTGAATCGTCAATGCTTGTAAAAATAAATCAATTTCAATCATATAGTTTTCAAAATGCTTGCAAACAACATATACATCATGCTTGGCAAGTTTGGAGAAGATCGGTTGCAACTCGATGGATCGCTAGCAATCCATAGACTTTGCAAATTTTCTTCAAGCAATCTCCTATTTGGCTTTGCTTGAGCCGACCCTTCTCATCATCATATGTTCATCTTGTAACCCGAGCCAACCACAATCAAATCCTAAATTAGCAGAGCCTTCTACCGCGACCTCAACTACCTTCTCCATCACCTCGAGCCAAGTCCTAGTGCTAGAATTGCCACTTTCTTAGATCGCTGTCGACCTTGCCTTGCTTGGATTTCTATGAACTCGAAGTAAAATGCGTTTTCTTTTGATCTTGAGGTTGGTGATGACGTGGTTTCCGTGTTGGTGGTGATCGCCAATGGGTTTTGGCGAGTGATGAGGATGGTGAACGAAGCGGGTTGATTATGATTTATTGGAGGTAAATAGTGGATTTGTGCCTTGCACTTGACGTATTCTACTATCTTCGTTCAATAAATCAAAATTGATTAGCGGATGGTCTCGATGACCCCGTCGAGGCGGTATACTATGGAATTGATCATCAATATTAATTTTTCTATTGCATGCTCGGTGTACTTGATTATAGAACGATCTTTTCATGTCACTTTGAACAATGTATCCATTATCAATCGTTGACCAATAATGGGTAAGTGTAGGAGGGATAACTTTAATGAATGATACGAAAAGCTTTTTCCTTTCTCCACTGTGAGTGAACTATCTACACAGGATAGAGCGTTCGTAGTGTTTAGGACACCTAGCCTATCCCATATAGATAACACACTGCACTTTCCCTGGTCAACGCTTAAGATCCGATGAGTTGGCATAAGTCAACGTCTTTTCAAAATTCAGATGTTTCAACGTATGGGGATTTCTAGTTAAAAATAGAGTTATCTGATCATGTTGGATACAAGTTCTATTATATAGAATGAAGCATCCATCATCCCAACATAAATCCAATGGAAGAAGCCTGGCACTCTCAGAAGCAGAATCGACATCAGTTATGCGTTCCTAAATGGTTTGGGAAACCTATGTTATTTGGGCCCCAAATTTCCACATACTCTTATTGTGGTTTGGGAAGGAGTCATGACCATTTCCGAGAAGATGGGGATGTGTACATTAAACAAGAGTTGGAGGATGCATATCTTAACAAAGAATCAAAGAAGGCTCTACTAGAGGGTGGAGAGATTATTCGGGATGAAAGGAAGCAAGAAGTCATCGATGCTACTGCAGCTACAATTGCTAAAGCACTATTAGAGCCTTTCAGTTCTTGGCCTGGAAAATCATCCAAGTGCTCTTGATCAGACATGAATCATTTTGGCTTCGGCTGGGGCTTCTTTGTTGTCCACCCCTTCAGCGGCTATCTCCAATGCCTTTGGTAGTCCTGAAACTTCGCCTAAGATTGTGCAGCCAAAAGAAGGAAATGGTGGGGAGTATAAGGTTGAGATTATGGTCACACTTCTGATACAGGTAACTCTCTTATTTTTCCCGAGTTTGAGGATTTCTAGCTCATGCTGCAAGAACAAGAAGAATTGAATGCTTTCTTTTTGATCTCATAAGTCCATCTTCCTTGCCCGTCAATTTGTCAATTTCTTCAATCTTGGGGCCTATTGCTATTTTGACTACTTCAACGCTTGTTTCTGTAGCTGCTTTGATACCACGTTGGTGTCTGGCTTGCAACCCAGGGCTGAAATTTGAGAAGATTGCTGCATTGCATGGCCTGGACGACCCCTTTGTATCTCTAAATGGTGATTTAGTAGCAGTTGACACTTGAGAGCGGACGGACCAGGCTAGCCAACCAGGTAAAATTGAGTAGAAGATGGTGGAAGTTAAGAAGGAAAAGTTTGAGGAGAGAAAATCTTCAAGGAGCTCCTGCAAGTCCCGCAAGCGCAAGACCAAGAGGGAATCTTCTGAGGGACCGAAGAACAAGGAGAAGACACGGGCATGGAGCCTATAATCGATATCTCTGACAGTGATACGGCTCCTGATTGGGATGCTAAGGGAAAGAAGAAACTTCCAACCAGAGGCGGGAAAGGAAGTGGTGGCAAGAAGCACTGATGGGCTCGAGTGATAGCGGAGTTAGACTTTGTAACATTCCGATTTGTTTGACATGTATTTTGTACAAGTACAGAGTCTGCACTTATTACTTTTGTTGTTGTAGCATCTGTAAGTTTCCTTTTTGGTTAGCCAATATTGTGTGGCTACAGCCCTCATATTTTGACTTTGTAAAGAAAAATGTTATAAGAAACTAAAAGATTAACATTTCTACTGTTATCTCTTCTGTGTTCATTCTTATTTATCACGTACTTAGCTTCTTTTTGTACCACTTATGTGTGTACATGACATGATTGCTTGTTCTACAATTTCTATACTTTACATTGCCGTGACGTGTTTTGTGGTCTATGATGCCTTTATTTCCATGATTTCACACATTATATATGCATTTTTCCAGCATATAACTAGATCTGTTGTGATTGCCAAAATTCTTTGTTCGACGAAACGATACTGTGGTGTAGTTTTCCTTTCAACTAAATATTGGTTTGTGTGCTCCCTACTTTATAGGGTTGTTTTCTTCGAACATTTGACAAATAACCAGTTGATCCGAGCGATTCCTTGGATGTCTGTAGCAGAACCTACTTTGCGGTTCCTGTCTTCGAGAACTTGTGACTTGAATGTCTTAACTCTAAAGATTTGTCGGCTAACGATCAGAATTCTTTGTCGGCCTCTAGTTGTGCGACATTGCTAGAATCACATCAATTACTTTTGATAGTGGGAGTAGATCCTTGTTAGTTCTGCAACAGACAAGTTTTCCAATGTTTCTAGGACAACACCGGTACTTACAAGATCTTATTAGCTTGCTAATGATGTTAGAGCAACAACAAGTAGTGCTAGCGAGGAATGCGTGGCTTTTTAGAATGCATAGCTTATGAAATGCGCGGCTTTCTGAGAGTGCATGGCTTACAAATTGCATGGCTTTGTAAGGGTGCATGGCTTACTAAATGCGCAACTTACGAAATGTGTGGCTTTCTGAGGATGCACGGCTTAAAGAGCATGGCTTTTTGAGGGTGCACAGTTTACAAAATGCATAGCTTTTGATTTTAGTCGATTTACTTTTATCGACTTGGTGAGTAGGAAGAGCATACTTGGGTGTGATTTCACTTCCCCAAGCAACTAATAAATGATTTTTGAGCCGGTTTACTTTCGTCGACCCGGCAAGTAATTTATAAGAACACGGTTTTATTAGTTCAAGAAGCTAAAGAGATTTTACTGATAAAACAGAAAGTATAGCAAATTTTTCCTATTTACAATGCCTCTAGTGCAGTCAAGTGGCTTATTTGTGAAAATAGAAAATACATGGATAAAAGATAAATAAAGTAATGCCGGAGTGAGATGATAAGCTTGGAAGTGCCATCTCTGAGATTTTGCCCAATTGAGTAAGGCCCTTCCTAGTTTGGTTTGAATGTTCACGGAGCTGGATAGATCCGTTTCAGTACGATATCTCCCTCTTCGAAGGTACAGTTGCGGATCTTGGAGTTGAATTGCAGTGTTACCCTTTTTTGGTGAGCCATGGTCCTTAGCTCGACTTCCGTCTGTTTCTCGTCAATCAGGTCTAGTGACTCGAGAAGGAGCTACTTGTTCTCTTTTTAATTGAAGTGTCGTTTCCAATGAGAGGGCACTTTGAATTCAACCTAGATCATTGCTTTGGATCCGTATGCTAGGGTGAATGGCAAGTGTCCAATTGCAAAATTATGCATTGTTCGGTAACCCTATATGCAAGTAGGAGCTCATCAACCCAGTTTCCTTTAGCTTTCATCAAACGTTTCCTGATGGTGGACCTGATGATTTTTTTACTGCCTCCACTTAACCCTTTGCTTGTGGGTGTGCCACTATGGAAAAACTCTTTTCGATGCGGAAATGCTTGTGAAAGTCCTTGAATTCGTCGCTTTCGAATTGAGTTCCATTATCTATGATGATTACCTATGGCACTCTAAACCTTCAAACAATATTTTTAGTGAAAATTTAATCACTTTCTTAGTGGTAATAGTAGCCAATGGTTCTGCTTCGGCCCATTTTGAGAAGTAGTCAATAGCAATGATCCTCTACAGTTTCCATAATCCAATAAATATCCATATCATCTATACTAGGTGATGTAGGCATTTCGACTGGGGATAATCCCATTGACTGAGCATCTCTAGAACAGGCTAGTTTTTATTGGTGATCCGCTTGCATATTCTGTTACCTTAGAATGTGAATTATAGTATGGTGCTCGATGTCCTACAGCAATTCCCCTGTGGTTAACAAGTAGAGGGCGAGGTTTTCCCTTGCTTGTTACTCTTTTTTCACCTGAAAGATGACTAACTGAGAAACGTTGTAGATATCCATAGCTTTTATTCCTAATTCTTTAATGATTTTTAATCATGTCATCAAAGCCTTGAATTTTGCTTCATTATTGGTGGTAGGAAATTCCAGTTCAAAGCATAGCAAACTGATCATCCTTCCGGGGTTTGGATTGCCACCCCTACACCTGAACAGAAATCATTTGACGCACCATCCACAAAAAACTTCCATTGTGGCACCATGTCCAATGTGCTTTTTCTTCACCATCCCACTCGGTAAATTCGGCGATGATATCTGCCAGAGCTTGTCCGTTGATAGTTCTTTGAGGGTGATAAGTGATTTTATATTGTCTTAACTCGACATGCCATTTCAGAAGTCGACCTAATGTCTGCGGGCAACATAGGAACTATTTCAAAGGTTGATTCGTTAACATCTTGACGGGATGAGCCTGGAAGTACGGTTGTAGCTTCCTTGACATGATCAAAAGGCAATAGGTGAGTTTTTCCAACTTCATGTGATTCTTTTTAGCTCCAATGAACCACTTACTGATGTAGTAGACGGCTCGCTAGAACCTAGCTTCTTCGTGTACCAACGTTGCACTCAGAGTATGAGTCGATACCACAACATAAACGAACAAATCTTCCCCGTTTATCCGCTTAGATAAGACCGACGTAGTTTCCATATGATGGTGCAATTCTTCAAAGGCCGTCTGGCAGGCTCCATTCCATTCAAAATTCTTCTTTCCCTTCTTCAACGCATTGAAGAACGGTATGCATTTGTCAGTCACTCGAGAGATGAATCGGCTTAGCGCAGCGATCTTTCCATTTAGACATTGCAATTCCCTTTTGGTCGTGGGAGATTTGACGTTCCTTAGGGCGGTAATTTGTTATGGATTACCTTCAATGCCCTTTGCATTCACGACGAAACCAAGGAATTTTCCAGAAGCAACACCAAAAGAGAATTTCAATGGGTTGAGCTTCATTCCATATTTTCGCAATTTTTCGAACATATCTATGGGGTTGTCTAAGTCATTCTCTGATACGTGTGATTTGACAAGTACGTCGTCCACGTATACTTCCAACGTTTTCCCAATCTGAATTTTCAACATTGTGTTTACCAATCATTGGTAGGTTGCCCCTATGTTATTAAGTCCGAAGGACATGACTTGATAACAGTGAATCCAAGGTTGGTAATGAAACTAGTATTCTTTTGATTGGGTTCATGCATCATGATATGACTAGCGTGTGACCCGTGCTACGCATACGGGCAGAGTGTATAAGTATATTGTGATATTAGTTTTTACTGATAGAATGTACAAATTTTGTTCATTATTTCCCATGTTCTAATATTATATGTAGAACCAAGTGCACTTAGAAAGAATGATTAATCTGTGTGGTATATCATGATTATTCACAATTTTGAATTTGTTGATTGGTTGCATGTTTCATGTTTATACGTTAGATTTTGTAGTTGTCTTATAACATTAGTATGTTAATGCTATTTTCAGGCTGACCTCTTATTTGTTCTTTAGTTGGGAAGATTATAATAAAACAATATAGAAAATTCATGTACAAATTTTTTCATGCACCATGTTAAGTTGAATCGACTTTGAAAGGATTATGTATATTGATCGTTAAAAAAACTTCCGTCATGGTGCATGCGAATTAGTAGGAAAATTAATATGAAACATGAAATCTTCATGGACATGGACAACCAATTTATAAAGACAAAAAATAGTCCACTATGTTGCAAAAAATGAAATTTAGTAGTCAATTTGTAAAGCTATGATTTCAATCATTTTTATTTGAAAATCGATAGCAGTATATTATACTACCAGTGTATGATTAGTAAAGACATAAATAACGAAAATTGTAAGGATATATGTATTATCTATACAATTCATATAAAAGCAATCTGGCCAATCCATGCCCCGCTGTATATAGTAGTAATATCAAATTAATCTTTCCAACATCTTGAAACTTCATTTTCAATAACGATTTCAAGAACTGCACCATGCTAATCCTACTTCTATTTTGATTGCAATCGCACCCATGGACTATTTTTTAATTTGAGTACTCTGCAGTTTTACAACCACCTTCAGTCCATAATTTTAAACCATATGCCTTCTCTCTTCTACTTTTGTGCTTAATGCAGTAAATAAGATTACATCTTTTTTTTACCCATGTATTTCGTGGGTTTATAGTAAGAATTTGCATTATGAAAACTGCAAGGTTTAAATTTGTCAAAAAGCTGACTATACTGCAAATGAATTTCATGCAATCTGTTGTAACTGAACATAAAAGAGAGAAGGAAAAAAGAACAGGAAATAACAACAAAATACTATTAAAAAATCAAGGCTCAAATGTATACATTAAACTTATGGATCAATCTGTTATGGTCATTCATTCATATAAAGTCCACTTAATGTACATATTGGTACACAGATATTTCATAATATGGTATGACTAAGCTCTACACCTACTTCTACTTGTGAAATTCCAATAATATTTCTATCTTAGTCCCTGGCAATGTTGTGAACGTTTATAGCAAAGGATTTGGTTGATGCTCTTCATAAACCTGTAAATATAACATTTAATGCATTAAATTTATAAAGTCATGAAATAGCAATGAGAACACTACTACTATTATTACCGATTGAAAATTTATGATTTTGACACATCACAAATTGTTGTTATGGACTATTATAGTTCATGAATCCTTTCCCCGCATAAAGCAGATCAAAAATTAAAATGTATAATAATACTTCTCTGTAGTTTTATACTTTAACTTACATTTGTAACAACAATGTGAATGAATAAAGGCTCTATATGTTTGATATAGTCTTCGTTTTTCCAATCTGTCTCAGTAACAATTATAGACCAATTGATGCAAATAAGAGAGGATGGTGATAATGGTAAGTTTGGGACCGATTTAGATAACACTGATAGTATCTTGAGATATTTTCAATTGATAGCCAAACGATTTGAGCGAAACAGCTAATAGTTGATGTGCTAGACTGCTAGTTGAGTTTAAACTGCCATCATCCATTGGTGCTTCTGTAAGGTCAATCACATATATCAACTATGATACAACCCATAACTGAGTTAGGTATAGGGAAATGCCAATAGTCCTATATTTATATGTTTACTTAAATTTCGTATTTAAACATGCTGGGGACCATATAGCCTAGTAAAGAAAACCTTAAAAAATGGTCAACTCCAAAATTAATGTACAGAACAACCGGTACTAATAAGATCATAGGTTTGCTTTTTTATGAACTGAACAAGCCAACTGTATGTGCTTATCGAGGAAACATCAGTCTGAATGACATTAGCTAAAAAAATTATCATCCTTGTTTGAAGTAATCTAATTTGGATCCAAGCACTATAATTGAATCGAGAATCTCTCATCATGACCACAACCTTATCCAAAAACTAAAATTCACACTGCCATCTAAAAGATTATGAAAGATTGAAAACTGTTAGGATTTGGTAAATTCTACTTCTAAAGAAATCTAGGTCAAACAAATGCATATCCAAATTAAAATAGGCCTATAATTAAGTGATTACCACCATCATGTACTGAAGCATTGGATGTCAAAGTATTGAGAGCCAGCCCAAAAATTTTAGACAATGAAACTTAGTTTTTGGTTGACCCAATGATATATGAATTACGAATAGTATATGTATTTTTATTTCATGTCCTTAAGATGTACAATTTTAGTACCGTAGAATGGCCGTAAATCAAACTAAGTAGAGATATAATAAGATGAAAATTACTACAAAAAATATAACTTAACACTATATGAATATCACACAAACCACTTTTTTGCACCTTAATAGATTCAGACCAATGAGGGCATAAATTATTTTCAAAGACTTTTGTTAATCTATACCATTGCTGAAAATCTGTAATTTATTTAGCCGACTACAGACTACGCACTAATATAGTCCACTATGTTAAGTTGGCATAAAGGGACTATATTTTTTTCCAATAATAGCTCACAGTTTCACTGTTTAAAATACATCCACTTCTTTTGTTAGATAACTAAAGATGTACTGAAGTTGATTCAAACAACAATAGAGCAATTTTTCAAACAAATTTTTTTGTACTTCTGATACTTGAAATTGCACAAATGAAAATATTCACAGTCCTTTCAAAAATGGTCCGTATTCGTGTCATGGTTTAAGACAGGAATAAATTTGCATTAACTATGAGAAAAGTGTACCGGCTTGTTCTGACAAAAGATGAGTGTGTAGAACTACTCAGTTTCTAAACTATGGTCCCTGTACTCTTCAAGAAAGCTTCATATGCTGTTTTTGGTGCTTCTTCTTGAGTACTAATAGAGGTTAACTGGGGCCATAAAAGAATGTGGTTTAAAGTTTTTAACAAAATCAGTTTGTAAGCGAATGTAGACAAACACATTTATTCGATAATATTAGACGTGAAATATGACAATAGACCTTATGTGGTAATATAATAAAAGGTTTTTCCCAGTACCAATTATAATCATACATATTCACAATTGGTTTTAGTAATTGTTAAGAACATAACAGAGATAAAGGAGTCGTAAGAACAGTGGAATCAATAATTAAAGGAAATGAAAGGTAATTAGAGCTTTAAAACTAAAGTTAAGAAGTTTAAATTAAATTTAACAAATTAAGGTCTGCAAATAAGTTTTTGTTGATAGCTTCAAAATACGAAAATGCATATTTTTGTATTCCAAAATCTATATTTTAACAGCTGTTACAGTTGTATAGAAATCAAGGTAGAAATGATATATGAATTAGCTTATGTTTGATCCTCCATCCACCTATTGCTTATGTGGGTAGTATAGCAAAATAACTGTTATATATTATTTTATTAATACATAATAAAATACATTGCTAACAACAATTTTTATGCAACTTGTCATACAAAAATAAGTTGTTTATTTTTTAACGATCACTTATTTTTGCTTATAATGAGCTTTTATATATGCCCTAAATGTATATTGGTGAGAATATGTATGAATCGGCAGATAACACTTGTGAATTTATTACTTACCACTTCATATATTTTCTATCATTGGTAATAATAAATCTGAAATAATTTTTTTTTGATACAGAACAAAAAAACATCCATCCATGGATATTTTTTTTCCATCTATACCTCTATAAAGAATTTAGAGTAATAATTTTTTTTTTCACCGTTGCGTTAACCATGTGTAACGTATAACTGTATAAACCAAGTTGTGTACATAGTGGTCATATAAAACATTATAAACATAACAACTTGCCTTAAAAATGCATATCAATAGAAACATAAACCGAAGATAGTTCGTATATTCAACCCATGGTTACAGGAAGAAGAAAAGGAATTCAGTTCATCATCCACGAGCCTACTATGGCAGTGACTATGAAGTACATAAGTTTTAGTAGTAGAAAATGTATGAATAAATTGTATTTTAAATAGAAAAAGGTATGAATTAATTAAAATGTTCGTAGAAACAATAATACCAATAGTATGCAGCAAAATTAATTTTTTTCGTAAAAGCAGTATATGATATAAATCTTCAACAACACAAAACCAATGAGACAAAATAAACACCACATATGCAAGCAAATCAGCAATATTAATTGCAAGTGATTTTCTTCACTCACTATGAAGATATGTTTTGCTGTTAAACCAGTAAATTAAACACTAAAGCCACATAAGCCTAAAAAACAAGTTGTTAGACTACCCACCCAAAAGGTCAATGAGAAATTGGATGGACAAATAGAAATTGGAATTAGAATCAGTTGCTTAATTGTACTATGATAGTGCAGCAATTATTTTGTTCCCAATTTCTTACTGAAAGCAACATTTAATTTTACTTAATTGCCCATAAACAGATTACCAAGCTTACGGCCGTTTATTTAATGCATTTAAAATTAATCTATCATATATTTAAATAAATTTATTTGTAAATCAGTAAATTGATAGGTTTTTTTTCACATGCTTACATCAACGTGAAACCTAACCTTGAAAGTATGAAATGCATGGATGAATAATGTATGGATGTTAATGTCACGACCCGAAATCCAACGTTCGAAAAATTGACATCAAATACCTCACTTGTACTCGACTGTCAATGATTCAAACATCGAACTCCAGTCGGATGGAGCTTATAACAACATTAGATGAATATATAACAGCGGAAAATAAAAATGAACATCATGCATCATATCACAGATACAACATCACAATAATATCTGTTACAACATCAGAGTACATAATACATGAATTACATATCCAAATAGAATGACATAATAGAACAACTAGATATCATATGCCAAAGTCTCCAAAAAGATAAAGTGATGGTGAACATCCCAGCTAAGCACCTCGAGATCCAAAAAACTTCCAAAATGTCTCTAAGGTATGAGCCACCAAAAAAAACCGTCTCCAAACCAAAATACTCCCAAAATGCAGCTAGAGCCAATGTATAGAAAACCTGCTACTAGGCTGCCCGTGTAGAAATGGGGGGCACCCAGAGTTTAGAAAGGAAACAATAAACTCCGGGTCAGTCATGGGACTGGTATGAGTAAACACAGGTAATTGCTTTCAAATAAACAAATTTATACAAGGAAGATCGGTATGCTTTTGGAAAATGAAACTACCATAAGACCTCCCGCCACACACACAATGCAATCGCTGAATTGGAGGAGATTTCTTCTTATGATAGTCAAATATGCTTGATACGGGAAAATTCTTTGGTATTATTACTAGTGCATAGTGTAGAAAGCCATTTCGAAAGTAAATATCAATCCTAGCCAACATACGACCAGTATCGTATGCCTACTATAGCTACCATCTAAACAGTGGGGCGCCACCATAAGTAAATGGTAGGTAATACAACTAAAACCGTACGGGGTTCGTATTGGGAATTGGGTTTCCAACAAATGGTCAGGCTAAGGAACTTCCTATGCCACATGAGTACGCCTCTGGCGGGACGTCCCGAGAACTAACGTTACGGTTAGATCTCTGCCAACACAAGGCCGAGTTACCTCTGTAACTAGGTAACTACTACACGAATATGCCACTCCCCGGTCCTTTGGGACCTTCATCCGAGGGCCCTCCATCACAAAGCAACAACCACACAGAATAATGAGATTGAAGCAACCACATAGGTAAGCATCTGGGCTCCATACCATGACACTACCTTTTTCCAGAAGGGAATGACATACCCTAAAGGGCGCGACCCTCATAACCTTGCCGCATCTTTCCTGTTTCGACCATTTCCGGGGTGTGAGGTTTGATGAGGTCTCGTCCACAAAGCTACGCTTTACATGAAAGCCATGCTTTGATCACAGATGATCAACAAATGATCATCATTATACCGCAACACTTAGTATGCCACACTACCAAATTGGGAGTATATAGCTGATAATCTTCAATTACATAACCTCTGAGCTCGTACGTCTCAGAGAAGGGTGTTAAGCTAATAGAATAAATTCTCCGCCACCAACGGATATGTATTTGAAAGAAATCGGCTTTATATCTCAAAGCGTAGTGTCAGACACACGACTATACAAGTCTGTTCCGGGTTCGAACAGAACCGAAGGCACTTCGTCCAATAAAGGAAGAAGCCCTTGCAAATTCGGGCGTCCACAATCTCGATCGGACTTCCCATCACTTAGGGAATCCCTATACCGGAGCAACTCGGTGCAGGGACAATCGATAGGTTATCCTATCGTTTTCGAAGACACCCGGTCTTCACCACCGGTCTTCAATTTGCAATCCATTCGTCGAATCACTATTCGGAATGGGTTATACGACACAAAGGTCCTCTCCCGGCTAATCCGAATAGTGAGCGCTCAAATTTAAAACATGTGGGTGTATCAATCACAAAGGTTCACATTTAGGGTTCGATGTGGGTTTCGGATAACAAACTGAAATCCGACTCCCTGTCGCATCGAAGTTTAAATGCCGTTTTACGGGCAAAAGGGTTTCACATACATATAGGAGCAAATCACAAATCATAGCTTATCACAAAGCAATCACAGCATCACAACAAAAATGTCAATCCCGTATGGGGTATTAGATGATGATCAATCATCGTTGATACAAGTAATTGTGATTAAGGCGAATTAACTACATGATTGTCTTTGTTAATCATTTCAAATTAATGTTGAATTTTACTTGATTCTGAATTATTTTAATTTGCTAAGTTAATAAATTATTCCTTAGCTTATTATTTCCCTTATAAATTCTTAATTGTTAACTTATTAAGTTTAATTAATCTTATAAATTTCCTATTCTTTAATTTATTAAATTTCTTTCTTTTAAATTTTAAAAGTCATTACGAAACATCAATTTGTTAATTTACTATTTTATCATTATAAACTTGGTTTGAACTTTGTATTTGTATATTAGTTTATATTTATATTTAAACTTTTTATTAAGTTCAACATTTAAACAACTTTTATTAATTTAAAAAAAAAATTTGAACTTCATAAAATTTTAAATACTATTAGTTTCACATTACATTAACAATTATTGTTGACTCACTTAGAAAATACATGAAATTGCTTTTTCAAAAGTTTTATTAAAAACTGTGTTACTGTGTTATATTTGCATACCCGAGACATGCTTCGGGTCGTACCCGAGCCAAACCTCCCCCTACTTCGAGTTAACCCCAATTTGACCCGTGCCCCTTTTTTTTCGAAATATTGGTTAAGTATAAAACGACACGGTGAACACCAAGAATCCCCCGGGTTGCACTTCGAGTCTTCACGCGATTTACCCGCGTACTGCTCCGAGTCACCATTGGTCTCCCCCAACGCCTCACGCTGATACACACCCCACCAACGTGCACGTGCACCGCTAGCGCCGCCGCCTATGGTCAGAGCCCAGGCCACGAGCGAGTCGCCTATCGTCCCCTAGAGCGACACGAACACCCAGATCTCGATTTTTGCTTCGAAGTCGCGAATCGAACATCACACCCAAATGTCATCATCAGGAACGCCACCGAAAACTGCCACGCGCCGCCGCCTCAGGCCATTATCGGCCACCAAACTCAGTACCAAGCCTCGCCATCGTGTCACGCTTCGAACCCCCCCAATGGCACGCGGTCCGATCCCCTGTGGCGGTGCGGCAAGCCTTTTCAACCGTGCGCAGTATTTTGGGTTCTTAAACCCTAAAACAAACTCAAATTCAAATTCTGGATTTTAAAAAAATCGAACAGCATTTTTCTGATGATCACGAGCCCCCAAGCCATCTACGACAGCGAATTCGAGGGCCATAGCTCCTTAGATCATCAGTTTTTGGTAAAACTTTAATTTCCGATCAACCCCCATTTTCCCGAGCAATATGCAATGAAAAAAATTAATTTTTGTTTCAAAAATCATCATTCTTGATGGTAATGCAAGTGGTGTTACTGAAATTCAATTCCATGAGGTTCGAAATTTCACTTGTTTGGGTTGTGACTGCATTTACATTATCCAGTGAAGTTTAAACCTGTTTTTAATTAGCTTTAATTAATTGTTAGATGGAATACCAGTTTAAACAATCATTTAATCTTAATCTTCAACATGATTCAGTAGCAAGGAGAAGAAGAAGACATTGTATTTGAATGTGTTTCACTCTGTAAACAGAGTTTAAGCTTAACAACAAATTTCTTTCTTCCAAAGTTTCCAGTAACTACAGCCTGTTTTTGATTAGTTTCTGAACATGGTGCAAGCTCAACACAATTCAACTTGTCACACATTTATTTCAGAAGGAATAAAGCAGAGAAAAATTTGAACTGGGTTTTAATATGTTTTATCCTTGCAAACAAAGAAGGCTGTATAAAATTTACAGTTTCCAGGAAAACAACTTTACTTTGATTTTTTTTTTTTCCAGAGAAAAATGTGGGTGAAAGTTTTGAACAAAATCTCTCTTGCTTACTGGAAACAAAAATGCATGGCTAACTTTGGTTAATCATTCAAATCAAATAGGGTTAGGGGGGAAAAAGAATAGATTTTCTTACAGGTTTCTTTTTTTTTTTTCTGAACTAAAACAGGGACTATAACTTGTACAGTCAATCATAACAAACCAAACATTCAATCATACATTCAAATTTTCTTGCGTGCAAACAAGATTTAAGTTTCCTATATCACTCAAAGCATACACATAGAAATCATGATAAAGAAAACAAAGTTTACTCACCTGTTTCTAGAAGTTGACAGTTTTCAAACAGAAAGATGAGCCTGCTACTCCTTTTCTTCTTTTCTACTCTAATTCTCTTGGGGTTCAGATCTGAGAATTTATAGTTACAATTCTCTGGTTAATTGTGGTTGTATTCATGCATTTGAATTATTAAAAACAGGGATTTCTATTTTACTTACTTTTGAAATTTATGGCAGAGAAGACACTCCTTACTTCTGAAATTTGAAACCAAAATAGATTAAGACTCTATCCTTAATTCTTCCTACAGAAAACTGGATATGGTAGTATTAAACCCAAGTTGTATTTATTTATTTTTAATTATTAATAACAAAAACCTCTGGAATACTTACAGTTTTGGATTAACAGAGAAGCTTCTTTTCTCTGCAGTTTTGAAAAAAAACAGAACTTGAAAACCAAAAAGAAAGGTAGCTTTTAAATCCTTAACCTTCCTGCAAAAAAAAATTTAATGTTAAATATTATTGAGTTAAACTCTTTCTTTATAAGAAATTATAACTTCAAGTTCACATTTTACAAAGAAAGATTACTTGCCTTTTTAATGTATTCCAAAAAGAAAAACTATGCACTGCCTTTTGAAACCAGAAACCCCTTTTTGCTTCACAAATCTGCAGTTTTCATTTTTGAATTTAATTGTCAACACTTGTTTTAAAAAAAATCAAAATCTCATAAACTATAAATTTTTAAAACAGAGCTTACCTGAAAGTATCACACTAAAGTTATGAAGCATGAGAAAGTATTTTCAGATATTTTTTAGCTTGAAGGGAAGAAGACAGTTTGGTTTTCCTTTGAACTTTTTTTTTTTTTTTGAATGTTGAAGTAAAACTTGCTAATATCTTTTGATTACTGAGAAACAGATGTTGGGGGTTTAAAATTCGAATTTTTAGAAGGTGAAGGGTTTTCTGATTTTTTTTATTTGATTATTTTATTGAGGAGATGATGGTTTGTGCCATTTGTAAGAAGATATCTTAACACATAGATCTTGTAAATCATTAAATTTTATTGTGAAGGTAAGTTTCAGATTTTTGATGTAACAAAGCAAAAGAAATGTATAGATTTCATTTCCTATATTATATGCATAAACTTTTATAAACCAATATACATACTTTTTATTCATTTGTTGTATATATGCATATGTACAATGTTTTAAAAGAGAAGTTGTCTTACAAGGGTATACTTGTTCCTCAATGATTCTCAAATGCTTCTTCATTTTAAAACATTCATTCCAAATTTAAATTCAAATCTTAAATTTCAAATTTGAAATATAGACCTTTTAAATCCAAATGACTTCTATTATCATCTCAATATTTTTAAACATAGGATAAAATTTAGAATTCATTTCATATATTACTTTTACTTGTTTTTATTTGTTTTAGGTTTTTTTTTTCTCAAATTTATTCTCAAATCAAACCCCAAGAGTTCAAATATATTATTTTTTTGATTGATAATTTGGGGATGTTACAAATACCCCCTCCTTAAAAAATTTCGTCCTCGAAATTGAAAGAGAGAGAAAAATAGACCAAGAATATACGATTTCAAAAGAATAAGGAAATGGCTTACCGGCTAAGCCGAGATATCCACCCTGCATTTGGGATAAGATTTCTGCATATTATCTTCAGTTTCCCAAGTGCAGTCCCTTGGATCGCCACTCCACTGAACTTTTACTAGCTTTACAATTTTGTTCCTTAATTGCTTCTCTTCACGATCCACAATCTTTATCGGTTCCCTTTTGACTGTCAAGTTGGGGGTGATGTCGAGGTCCTGTTGGGCAGCTTCTTCAATAATACTGTCCGGATCGTGCACATACTTCCGAAGGCTAGAAATGTGAAATACATCATGCACACCCGATAACCAGCTAGGCAACTGCACCCGGTAGGCTAGAAGACCAATCCTCTCCAGAATAGGAAAAGGACCAATATATCGTGGTGCTAGCTTACCAGTCTTCCTAAATCTCAATACACGTCTCATAGGAGATACCTTAAGAAAAACGGAGTCCCCAACCTGAAATTCCAAATCTCGTCTTCTACGATCGTAATAGCTCTTTTGACGACTTTGAGCTGTCTTCATTTTCTTCCGAATAAAATCAACTTTTTTGGTGGCTTCTTTAATCATGTCCGGACCAAGAATGAGTCTATCACCTGTTTCGATCCAGCATGCCGGTGATCGACACGGTCGACCATATAAAGCCTCAAAAGGAGCCATCTCAATACTGGCCTGATAGATGTTGTTATAAGAGAATTCGACCAGATGCAAATGGTCCTCCCAAGAACCACCAAAATCAAGTATACATGCCCGCAATAGATCCTCCAAGATTCGATTGATCCTTTCTGTCTGCCCATCAGACTGTGGGTGATAAGCAGTACTGAAATGCAGCTTGGTTCCTAATGCGTCTTGAAACGCCTCCCAAAATCTACTAGTGAAGATCGGGTCACGATCACTCACTATGCTGCTAGGAATGCCATGGAGACGGACAATCTCTTTCACATATAAATTAGCTAGACTTGCAGCTGTGCGGGTAGCTTTTACTGGCAAGAAATGGGCTGACTTAGTTAAACGATCTACAATGACCCAAATCGCTTCATTGCCCTTTCGAGTGCGCGACAAACCGTCGATGAAATCCATCGACACTTGGTCCCATTTCCACTTGGGCACCTCTAATGGCTGAAGTAGACCCGCTATCTTCTTTTGGTCGCTCTTGATTTGTTGGCAAGTAGCGCAGCGACTCACATAAATAGATATATCTCTCTTCATCGTTTTCCACCAGAAAGTTCTTTTGATATCTCTATACATCTTGTTGACTCCTGGATGGATGGTAAATTTTGATTTGTGACATTCATCTAACACTTCTCATTTCAAATCTGGAATGTCGGGGACACAAATTCTGCCTTTCATTTTTATAACTTTATTATCATCAATTTCAAAACTGGAATCCTCTCCTCGAGCTATTCTTCTACGAATTTCCCGAAGAAATTTGTCTTCGGTCTGCTGTCTTGCAATCCTCTTAAGAAGAGTAGGGGCAATAACAAGGTATGCGAGAACAGCATGCCTTCTGCTTAAAGCATCGGCAACCACATTGGCCTTTCCCGGTGTATAAAGAATATCCAGGTCATAGGATGCCAAAAATTCCAGCCAACGCTGTTGTCGCAAATTCAGATCCTTTTGGGTGAAGAGATATTTCAAGGATTTATGGTCGGTGAATAATTCGAATTTTTCACCTGGAAATAAAGAGAATTCGATAAGTATATTTGTCAAGTTTAGTGAAATTGAATTCACAGATTGTTAAGAAAGCTGAAAAGATTCTTACCCAAAAGATAATGTCGCCATATTTTTAAAGCGAAGATAACAGCTAGAAGCTCCAAATCATGGGTCGGATAATTTCTTTCATGAGGACGTAATTGTCTACTCGCGTAGGCAATCACCTTCCCGTTTTGCATCAACACTGCACCCAAGCCTTCACCGCAAGCATCGGTATAAACAGATAATCCCTGGTTCCCGTTGATAATAGCGAGAACAGGAGCGGTGGTCAATCTCTTCTTCAATTCCTCAAAAGCTTCTTCACATCTTGGAGTCCAAATAAACTTTGCATTCTTCATTGTTAACTTGGTCAAAGGACTAGCTAGCTTCGAGAAGTCCTGAACAAACTTCCGATAATAACCTGCTAGGCCCAAAAAGCTTCGAATTTCCTTTAGGGTAGTAGGTCTCCTCCAATCAAGAATGGCGGAAATTTTGCTAGGATCTACAGAAATCCCTTCTTCATTAACAATATGGCCAAGAAATTTGACTTCTTTGACCCAAAAGTGGCATTTGGAAAATTTAGCATATAGAATGTTTCTCCTCAATATCTCCAAGACAATTCTAAGGTGTTCGGCATGCTCCTCTTCGGTCTTGGAATAGATCAAAATATCATCAATGAATACGAGCACAAATTTATTTAATACATCCCGAAACACACGAGTCATAAGGTCCACAAAGTATGCTGGGGCATTGGTTAGTCCAAAAGGCATGACTAACCATTCATAGAACATATTGGGACCCCTAAAAGCTGTCAAATGAACACAGTCTTCGGCGATCCGTAATTGATGGAATCCTTGGGCTAGATCCATCTTCGAGAAGAAACAAGCGCCGTGCAACTGATCAAATAAATCATCAATTCTGGGCAGTGGGAATTTATTCTTGAGAGTCTGCTTATTGAGATCGCGGTAATCCACGCACAATCTCAAGGACCCGTCTGATTTAGCAACAAATACGACGGCTGAGCCCCATTCAGAAACACTGGGTCGAATCAACCCTTTCTCTAGTAAATCTCTAGTTTGCTCGACTAGTTCAACCCTTTCTCTAGGTGCCATCCTGCGACTTGGATGAATGACAGGACGGGCATTAGGCACAAGGTCGATTCTGAATTCTATTTCTCGGTGAGGAGGTAGAGATTTCACTTCTTCAAATACATCTGGAAAATCTCTAACAATAAGAATAGACTGCAAGCTGGGTTGAGGATAACCCAAATTATACATCAACCCTTCCCTTTTAGGACTAGGGTCCTCACAAGAAATTTCAATGAAATCCCCAAATTCGGTTTTGATTGAGATCAATCGATTTTTTGCAATCCAGTTTGGCTTCATATTTTGCTAGCCAATCCATCCCGAGTAAGACTTCAAATTCGTTGAAGTCTAGAACAAAAGGACTAATAGGGAATTGATGGCAAGAATATGAGATAGGAACATCTCTACATCGAAGACAGAGGTTTGCGGGACCTCCAACTGGATTCCTTACACATATCGGCTCATCAACAAAATTAGGTTCAATATTCAATTCATTAATAGCTTGTTGAGAGATAAAACTGTGTGTAGCGCCAGTATCAAAAAGAACTCTAACAATGCTATCATAAATGGTAAGATTACCTTCCAGGACGCCTTTTCCCTTCTCCGCTTTAGAAGATGTGGGCTTGTCTTTGACTGAGTATACTTTAGCTGTTTGGGCTTGCTTCATAACTGGGCAGTCTTTTACTTCATGTCCTTCCTTCTGACAATAATAGCACTTTCTAGGCTTTCCTTGAGCAGATAGATTTCTCTTGGGCTTTTTGCAGTTGGTAGAATAGTGGCCTTTCTCCGAGCAATTATAGCAAGTGACATTCTCCATAGTGCTCCCTTGATTGCTTTTCTTCTTCTCCTTGCCGTGCCAAGGTTTCTTGCCTCCAAATTTTCTTTTCTTCCAATTCAGATTGCTTGAGTTTCCTTGCTCCCTTGGTGCTTCTTGCATGTCTAAAGTAGCATAACGGTATCCCATATCAACCAAATCTGAGAATGATTCTTTCACGTGGCCTGTCATCCTTTCGTGGAACTTTTTATTCATCCCACGAATGAATCGCTCATTCTTCTTCAACGGTGTGTTCACTAATTCTGGACCAAAGCGTGACAATTCATTGAACTTATTGAGATACTCCTCGAACGACAAACTTCCTTGCTTTAGATCCATGAATTCTTGGTACATACGAGAAATCCCGGATGATGGCAAGTAGCGCTTTTCAAATGCTTCTTTAAATCTGCCCCAAGTGAACTCGTCCTCAGGCTCATCAATAGTGACCGTCTCCCACCAAGCTAAGGCTTCACCTTGAAGTTGCCAAGTAGCTATGAGACGCATCTGATCATCCTGTAGCTTGAGCCCCTTAAAGATTTTCTCACAAGACCTAATCCATGCCTGGGCCTCCATAATCGTCTCTTTGCCGGTGAATGGCTTACCCCCGAGTCTTGAGAAGTTCTTATATAAGTCAGCCAGATTCGGCTGATTCTGAATAGGTAAAGCTGCCTCGGTGGTAGGGGGAACTTGGCCAGGTGCTGTGGCATTTCCTCGCCCCCTAACACTGCCTCTTCTTCCGCTCATCCTTACTATCTGTAATAGTAAGAAAAATTGGCTTAGTTATTTGGAAGAGATATCTTAAGAAATATCGGCAATTAAAGGAAATAGACTAAGAAAAATTTTGATGTGTTAATCAATTATACTCATTCTAGGGTATACTCCACCCTATCTCTAATGAGCCATCTAATGTGTTATACTCCGTAGCTAAAGTTCTTACTCAACCTTTAGCTCTGATACCACATGTCACGACCCGAAATCCAACGTTCGAAAAATTGACATCAAATACCTCACTTGTACTCGACTGTCAATGATTCAAACATCGAACTCCAGTCGGATGGAGCTTATAACAACATTAGATGAATATATAACAGCGGAAAATAAAAATGAACATCATGCATCATATCACAGATACAACATCACAATAATATCTGTTACAACATCAGAGTACATAATACATGAATTACATATCCAAATAGAATGACATAATAGAACAACTAGATATCATATGCCAAAGTCTCCAAAAAGATAAAGTGATGGTGAACATCCCAGCTAAGCACCTCGAGATCCAAAAAACTTCCAAAATGTCTCTAAGGTATGAGCCACCAAAAAAAACCGTCTCCAAACCAAAATACTCCCAAAATGCAGCTAGAGCCAAAGTATAGAAAACCTGCTACTAGGCTGCCCGTGTAGAAATGGGGGGCACCCAGAGTTTAGAAAGGAAACAATAAACTCCGGGTCAGTCATGGGACTGGTATGAGTAAACACAGGTAATTGCTTTCAAATAAACAAATTTATACAAGGAAGATCGGTATGCTTTTGGAAAATGAAACTACCATAAGACCTCCCGCCACACACACAATGCAATCGCAGAATTGGAGGAGATTTCTTCTTATGATAGTCAAATATGCTTGATACGGGAAAATTCTTTGGTATTATTACTAGTGCATAGTGTAGAAAGCCATTTCGAAAGTAAATATCAATCCTAGCCAACATACGACCAGTATCGTATGCCTACTATAGCTACCATCTAAACAGTGGGGCGCCACCATAAGTAAATGGTAGGTAATACAACTAAAACCGTACGGGGTTCGTATTGGGAATTGGGTTTCCAACAAATGGTCAGGCTAAGGAACTTCCTATGCCACATGGGTACGCCTCTGGCGGGACGTCCCGAGAACTAACGTTACGGTTAGATCTCTGCCAACACAAGGCCGGGTTACCTCTGTAACTAGGTAACTACTACACGAATATGCCACTCCCCGGTCCTTTGGGACCTTCATCCGAGGGCCCTCCATCACAAAGCAACAACCACACAGAATAATGAGATTGAAGCAACCACATAGGTAAGCATCTGGGCTCCATACCATGACACTACCTTTTTCCAGAAGGGAATGACATACCCTAAAGGGAGCGACCCTCATAACCTTGCCGCATCTTTCCTGTTTCGACCATTTCCGGGGTGTGAGGTCTGATGAGGTCTCGTCCACAAAGCTACGCTTTACATGAAAGCCATGCTTTGATCACAGATGATCAACAAATGATCATCATTATACCGCAACACTTAGTATGCCACACTACCAAATTGGGAGTATATAGCTGATAATCTTCAATTACATAACCTCTGAGCTCGTACGTCTCAGAGAAGGGTGTTAAGCTAAGAGAATAAATTCTCCGCCACCAACGGATATGTATTTGAAAGAAATCGGCTTTATATCCCAAAGCGTAGTGTCAGACACACGACCATACAAGTCTGTTCCGGGTTCGAACAGAACCGAAGGCACTTCGTCCAATAAAGGAAGAAGCCCTTGCAAATCCGGGCGTCCACAATCTCGATCGGACTTCCCATCACTTAGGGAATCCCTATACCGGAGCAACTCGGTGCAGGGACAATCGATAGGTTATCCTATCGTTTTCGAAGACACCCGGTCTTCACCACCGGTCTTCAATTTGCAATCCATTCGTCGAATCACTATTCGGAATGGGTTATACGACACAAAGGTCCTCTCCCGGCTAATCCGAATAGTGAGCGCTCAAATTTAAAACATGTGGGTGTATCAATCACAAAGGTTCACATTTAGGGTTCGATGTGGGTTTCGGATAACAAACTGAAATCCGACTCCCTGTCGCATCGAAGTTTAAATGCCGTTTTACGGGCAAAAGGGTTTCACATACATATAGGAGCAAATCACAAATCATAGCTTATCACAAAGCAATCACAGCATCACAACAAAAATGTCAATCCCGTATGGGGTATTAGATGATGATCAATCATCGTTGATACAAGTAATTGTGATTAAGGCGAATTAACTACATGATTGTCTTTGTTAATCATTTCAAATTAATGTTGAATTTTACTTGATTCTGAATTATTTTAATTTGCTAAGTTAATAAATTATTCCTTAGCTTATTATTTCCCTTATAAATTCTTAATCGTTAACTTATTAAGTTTAATTAATCTTATAAATTTCCTATTCTTTAATTTATTAAATTTCTTTCTTTTAAATTTTAAAAGTCATTACGAAACATCAATTTGTTAATTTACTATTTTATCATTATAAACTTGGTTTGAACTTTGTATTTGTATATTAGTTTATATTTATATTTAAACTTTTTATTAAGTTCAACATTTAAACAACTTTTATTAATTTAAAAAAAAAAATTTGAACTTCATAAAATTTTAAATACTATTAGTTTCACATTACATTAATAATTATTGTTGACTCACTTAGAAAATACATGAAATTGCTTTTTCAAAAGTTTTATTAAAAACTGTGTTACTGTGTTATATTTGCATACCCGAGACATGCTTCGAGTCGTACCCGAGCCAAACCTCCCCCTACTTCGAGTTAACCCCAATTTGACCCGTGCCCCTTTTTTTTCGAAATTTTGGTTAAGTATAAAACGACACGGTGAACACCAAGAATCCCCCGGGTTGCACTTCGAGTCTTCACGCGATTTACCCGCGTACTGCTCCGAGTCACCATTGGTCTCCCCCAACGCCTCACGCTGATACACACCCCACCAACGTGCACGTGCACCGCTAGCGCCGCCGCCTATGGTCAGAGCCCAGGCCACGAGCGAGTCGCCTATCGTCCCCTAGAGCGACACGAACACCCAGATCTCGATTTTTGCTTCGAAGTCGTGAATCGAACATCACACCCAAATGTCATCATCAGGAACGCCACCGAAAACTGCCACGCGCCGCCGCCTCAGGCCATTATCGGCCACCAAACTCAGTACCAAGCCTCGCCATCGTGTCACGCTTCGAACCCCCCCAATGGCACGCGGTCCGATCCCCTGTGGCGGTGCGGCAAGCCTTTTCAACCGTGCGCAGTATTTTGGGTTCTTAAACCCTAAAACAAACTCAAATTCAAATTCTGGATTTTAAAAAAATCGAACAGCATTTTTCTGATGATCACGAGCCCCCAAGCCATCTACGACAGCGAATTCGAGGGCCATAGCTCCTTAGATCATCAGTTTTTGGTAAAACTTTAATTTCCGATCAACCCCCATTTTCCCAAGCAATATGCAATGAAAAAAATTAATTTTTGTTTCAAAAATCATTATTCTTGATGGTAATGCAAGTGGTGTTACTGAAATTCAATTCCATGAGGTTCGAAATTTCACTTGTTTGGGTTGTGACTGCATTTACATTATCCAGTGAAGTTTAAACCTATTTTTAATTAGCTTTAATTAATTGTTAGATGGAATACCAGTTTAAACAATCATTTAATCTTAATCTTCAACATGATTCAGGAGCAAGGAGAAGAAGAAGACATTGTATTTGAATGTGTTTCACTCTGTAAACAGAGTTTAAGCTTAACAACAAATTTCTTTCTTCCAAAGTTTCCAGTAACTACAGCCTGTTTTTGATTAGTTTCTGAACATGGTGCAAGCTCAACACAATTCAACTTGTCACACATTTATTTCAGAAGGAATAAAGCAGAGAAAAAATTGAACTGGATTTTAATATGTTTTATCCTTGCAAACAAAGAAGGCTGTATAAAATTTACAGTTTCCAGGAAAACAACTTTACTTTGATTTTTTTTTTTCCAGAGAAAAATGTGGGTGAAAGTTTTGAACAAAATCTCTCTTGCTTACTAGAAACAAAAATGCATGGCTAACTTTGGTTAATCATTCAAATCAAATAGGGTTAGGGGGGGAAAAAGAATAGATTTTCTTACAGGTTTCTTTTTTTTTTTTTTTCTGAACTAAAACAGGGACTATAACTTGTACAGTCAATCATAACAAACCAAACATTCAATCATACATTCAAATTTTCTTGCGTGCAAACAAGATTTAAGTTTCCTATATCACTCAAAGCATACACATAGAAATCATGATAAAGAAAACAAAGTTTACTCACCTGTTTCTAGAAGTTGACAGTTTTCAAACAGAAAGATGAGCCTGCTACTCCTTTTCTTCTTTTCTACTCTAATTCTCTTGGGGTTCAGATCTGAGAATTTATAGTTACAATTCTCTGGTTAATTGTGGTTGTATTCATGCATTTGAATTATTAAAAACAGGGATTTCTATTTTACTTACTTTTGAAATTTATGGCAGAGAAGACACTCCTTACTTCTGAAATTTGAAACCAAAATAGATTAAGACTCTATCCTTAATTCTTCCTACAGAAAACTGGATATGGTAGTATTAAACCCAAGTTGTATTTATTTATTTTTAATTATTAATAACAAAAACCTCTGGAATACTTACAGTTTTGGATTAACAGAGAAGCTTCTTTTCTCTGCAGTTTTGAAAAAAAACAGAACTTGAAAACCAAAAAGAAAGGTAGCTTTTAAATCCTTAACCTTCCTGCAAAAAAAAATTTAATGTTAAATATTATTGAGTTAAACTCTTTCTTTATAAGAAATTATAACTTCAAGTTCACATTTTACAAAGAAAGATTACTTGCCTTTTTAATGTATTCCAAAAAGAAAAACTATGCACTGCCTTTTGAAACCAGAAACCCCTTTTTGCTTCACAAATCTACAGTTTTCATTTTTGAATTTAATTGTCAACACTTGTTTTAAAAAAAATCAAAATCTCATAAACTATAAATTTTTAAAACAGAGCTTACCTGAAAGTATCACACTAAAGTTATGAAGCATGAGAAAGTCTTTTCAGATATTTTTTAGCTTGAAGGGAAGAAGACAGTTTGGTTTTCCTTTGAACTTTTTTTTTTTTTTTTGAATGTTGAAGTAAAACTTGCTAATATCTTTTGATTACTGAGAAACAGATGTTGGGGGTTTAAAATTCGAATTTTTAGAATGTGAAGGGTTTTCTGATTTTTTTTATTTGATTATTTTATTGAGGAGATGATGGTTTGTGCCATTTGTAAGAAGATATCTTAACACATAGATCTTGTAAATCATTAAATTTTATTGTGAAGGTAAGTTTCAGATTTTTGATGTAACAAAGCAAAAGAAATGTATAGATTTCATTTCCTATATTATATGCATAAACTTTTATAAACCAATATACATACTTTTTATTCATTTGTTGTATATATGCATATGTACAATGTTTTAAAAGAGAAGTTGTCTTACAAGGGTATACTTGTTCCTCAATGATTCTCAAATGCTTCTTCATTTTAAAACATTCATTCCAAATTTAAATTCAAATCTTAAATTTCAAATTTGAAATATAGACCTTTTAAATCCAAATGACTTCTATTATCATCTCAATATTTTTAAACATAGGATAAAATTTAGAATTCATTTCATATATTACTTTTACTTGTTTTTATTTGTTTTAGGTTTTTTTTTTCTCAAATTTATTCTCAAATCAAACCCCAAGAGTTCAAATATATTATTTTTTTGATCGATAATTTGGGGATGTTACAGTTAACAAACCAACAATAAGATTGGCCCTGAAAGAATGTTTGGAAACACATGAAAAGGTTTGAACTGTACAATGTTAAATGAATATGAGAAACGATTATTTGTATAAACAAACGAGATTTAAGATAAAATAAAAATTCATAACAATGCAACCTTCAAAGAGAATGAATATAGGTTTAAAACTAAGGGTTTAAATAATCGGGGCAGACCACTTGAAACATCCGGTTTCAAAAAATAGAAATAAATAAAATTGCAGAAAAACAAAAAAAAAATTGCTATACAAAATCTATGAAGCAACTTTGGCGGAGAGTAAAGGTTATTGGCACAACAAATCGTCATCCTATCTACCCAAACAAACCATAATAACTATGACTTCAAAGTTAGGGACAATTTTACATTTGAACAAAAAAAAGCGTACAGGAGATAACATGGGAGTAGCAACATGTTATACCACATCCAATACAATAAACCCTCAAATTAATACATAATTCCTGATTTTAGTTAAAAATTTACCAAATTACTAACCTTAGAATTCCTAGTTTTCGAATTTTTGGTTAAACGGTTGGAGACCATGAATGAAGACATCAGTGAGGCACGGATAGTTGTATGCAAAGCAACAGAGGCAGCAATTAGGTCTCTAGATCGACGATTACGAAATTGAGAATATGAGAACTACGGATTCAAAGAGTAAATGAAAAATACGTCACCGGTATAAAATTAAAAGTGCACCTCAAGTAAATTCTGTAGTTTAAGGAACGTCGTAGACAAACCGAATCAAAATTCAGGAAGATCCCCCAAATAATAGATCCTAACAATTTTAATGAATCCCCATCCAAGCCATCCAATCTTCCGTAAAATAAAAAAGAGTTGCGATTTCACCAAGTGAGGTCTGCGTCTAATGATAGCGAAGAAGAACATGGGTATTGATTATTCAATGGTATGATTTGAAGAAGTTTGATCGTTGCCGAAGATTTTTTAATACGGGAATTAAATCGAGGAAACCTTGAAGACGGAGAGAGGGCGTAGGTTAGAATGGAAGTGATAACCGTTGCCTCCAAATTACAGTGAGAGAGAATTAAAGTGAAGCGGGTGTCTTTTTTTACACGTGTCACGGGGATAAGAGATGGATTCCGCTTTCCTATTTAAGTAATAGATTGTATGTTTAGTAGGCGTCTATAAATGATAGTGGCTCGTGGCCCACCATGGCGTCAACAAGATGATCGATCTTGGGCAATGGAAAGCTATCATTTGGGCATGCTTTGTTCAAGTCTGAGTAATCAATGCATATCCACTACTTCCCATTGGACTTCTTTACCAAAACAAAATTTGATACCCATACAGGGTAGGTTGCATCGTGGATGAAGCCATTTTCAAACAGCTTATCCACTTCCTTTCTTAGTGCAGTAGACCATGTCGGTCAAAGGGTGCGCCTCCTATGCCTTACTGGAATGTAATTGGTATCGATATAAATGTGTGACATTCTATCCTCGACGATATCCCACAGCATATCATAATGCATCCAAACAAACACATCTTGATTGGCGTGAAGAAACTTGACTAATTCTTATCGTGTCATGATCCCAAGATGTGATCCTATTTTTAGTACTCGTGTCGGATCATTCACGTCTATAGGGACAGGTACCGTAATCTCTGCCAGTGCTGCCCACCACTCTATTGAACACTCCTTTCTAGGGTTCATAGCCTTATCGAATTAGCTATGGTCCCAAAGCCAGGGGTGGTTCTACCGTTGCTACGCCAATGGTTCACAAATGTGGTGAGTTTTCTCCACATTCTTCCCCTTTACTTTCTTTCTTGTTTTACGCAATTAAGAGATGTAGTATTCCCTTGCGACACACTAGTCTCCATTTATCATTCCAACTCCGTTTTCCGTAGGGAATTTTATAGAGAGACACCATTGTTCCAGGATAATTCGGAAATCAACGAGGACCAGCTATCCCAAGAATGCATTATAGGCCAACATCTTGTCAATTATCGTAAAGGTTTGGGTGAGAACTACACTATGATCACCTATTTTGAATTCAACAGGCAGATTGATTGTGCCAACTGATTGTAGTGGATGGATGGTTTATCCTTGGATTTTGGTTTGGCATGCAAAGACGTCCTTCATGTTAAGCTTCATTTAGTCAAACATATGTCGAAATAGAATGTTTACTGATCTTCTGGTATCGACCAACAACCGTCACACGATAGCTGGTCCGATTCATATCATCACCACCATTGGACCTAAAGTTGGAGCTTCTATTCCTTTACTATCCCAGTTTAGTAACATGGTGTAATTATTGAGAATCCTCTGCTGTTTAGTAGGGGTCCCGTCTTTGATTACAAAGCAAGTTTCCTTTGGAGCATGTTTGAGTGAACTTGCATATCTTTCCATCTCACCCTAACTTTTCTATGCCAGATGAGGACCTCCTAAAATGGTATTAATGACAAGTCTCTGTTCAGCTCACTTGGATCCCTCTCTGCTAGATCCAGACTATTTTCCTTGGGTGTTACGAGCATGAGGTCCAGTTGGCTGATCGAAATTTTAGGGCTTCTTTATATATTGTTGGAGCTTGTTTTCTCTAATCAGTTCTTCGATCACGTTCTTCAAATGGCGACACTCGTTTGTGTTATGGCCGTGGCTTTCATGGAAGTGACAGAAGTTCCCTGACTTCATTTATTACTTAGACTCTTCTTTCCAAGGTGGCTTCGGATATTGTTCTATTCCCTAAGTTTCCAGGTAAATATTCTCTAAGCAGTCATTCAATGGAGTGTATTCTCCATGTTTTAAACCTTTGAGTTTCTTTCCACCTCCGTTGCCATCGCCGGTGTTCTGATGCTGGTTCTTCCTTTTGTGTTCCCCATCTTTCTCCAGTAGTTACTTTAGAATTCTTGATGTTTTGATTGACCGCCATATTTCTCTAAATCGATTCATTTGGTTGCATATTGGTATTCTTACTTTATAATGTGTTTTCCTCTTCCAATCTCAAGTATTGACTAACCTTTCGATTATATTCTTTTATGGTGGTTGGTTGCTTCATTTTAATCCATCTCCTAAAATTTATCTGTGGATGAATCGAGGGGACTAAAGCCATGAAAATCGTATCCTTATTTGGAGTGCTTACTTCGGTGACAGCTGTGTTAAAGCGGTTCATGAACAATTTTAGTGATTCGTTAGTCCTTGGAAGTAACTGAATGGAGACATTACATGCATTGGCTGAGCTTTGTATAGTCTAAATTGCTCCAAGAATTTCTTAATTAGCTCGTCAAAGGTTGAGATAGATCATGGAGGGAGTCTGGTAAACCACATAGAGGCGACTCCTTTTAGATAGATGGGGAAACAACTGTAGCGAACTGCATCTGTTGCCCTTACACCATCCATATTCGAAATGTATTTGTACAAGTGCTGTTGTGAGTCAGTAGTTCAATTGTATGTGGGCATAGCCAGTGGCATGGTGAATTTCTTATGGTATTATGCCTTTAAGATACTATCGGTGAAGGAAGTTCGGCTTAGAGCGAAACCCCAATCATCATCCTTTCTACCTTTGCTTTCTTCAATCAAGTGTCTGACTATGTCCACGATGTATCCCTCACTTGTTCGTTCATCAGCTGGTTTGCTGTTAGTAGTTGAGCCAAATGTTTGAATTTGCAAACTGTCTTGGTTAGCTGGCTGAAGCCTATGCTCTCTAGTCTTTGGGTGAGCCACTCATCCAGAGGTTCGTTGGAAGGTTGTTGGTCTTATGGTTGGAGTTTGATTGTTTGAGTTCAATTCACCTTCCTTAAGTTTCTCGTCTTCCTAAGAGTCACTACCGGCTACCAGTATGTCCTCCCATGGAGTTTTCACTTTTAGGATTAGGTTTGCAGCAGGTGCTTTTGTAGTGGGTGGAGAGTTAACGTTTTCTTCCATCATGATTCTTAGAGCTCCGCCCACTACTTCCTTTTGCCTTTGTCTTCTGTTTCTTCCATTCAAGCCAGAAAAATAAGAATGCTCTTGCTCCATAGCAGCCAAGGTTTAGGCACCATTCTAGAAGTAGTTAGTGATTGGAGCGCTAAGATAGCATCTGTAACGACCCACCTTTTTGGATGGTTTAAATCGACAATAAACCACACATGTCTAATTCAAACCATTCAAAATGGAGGATTGTCAATGAGATAAATAAGAAAATAAGAGAAAAGAAAGAAAAACGAAGCACAGAATCTCATAGTGAAATGACAAAATATAACAATTAAATAAATAGTACATAAAGTTGTTTTATAATATACATTTGACTATACAATTTATTTTACAACAATTAGAGTACAAACAATAACATATAAATAATGATGCAGTGGAAAGTTACTAATAATACAGTATACCAAACTTCGTCTTCTTCCTCCAGAAATAAAGTCTTCAGTACTGAAATGCTCGGGCTCACCCGAGCGTGATGAAAAGACAAAACACTTGAGGCAGAACTAAAAGATCATATTATGCAAGTTAAATCAACTACAAGTAAATATGGGTGTAATGGCTTCAGAGATGTTTAAGGGATTTTTACATCTCCTATCCAGTGTATAACGTGCGTGCGATATCTTAAGCGATGTTTGGGATTTCCATCTCCTAAGGATCCGTTAAACTATTTATATGCAGTAATATATGCTATATATGTAATGTCTATCAATAAAGTATAATATTGAAAATAGCATTAAGGCGTTACGCATATCCCCTTTAACACATTTCGTATAAGTGTCATAATCTATACAGTACTGTAAACTCCACCAAACCAGTGGGCTATCAGGGAGCACTCCATTGGTATGACACAAATCAAAATCGTAGTGGGTTCGATAAGACATATAACAGGGCATACTAGGCTCTACCCATGGTAGGAATCTACCAGATTGCGGAACCAGGATAGTGCTAACGCGCAGCAGCTACTACCGCCCACCTCGAAAAAAACTCCAACAATCAAATCGTAGGTGGCCACCAATTAATGACAAAGTAACAGATATTGTATCGAAGAAGCATGTTCGTTAGGAGGAGCAACCTTACTTGGCCTGATTATGGCTCCTGGTTTTAGTCATATCAAGCTAACCCGAGGGGGTCAAGGCTGCGTCCTTACCTCATACCAGTAGCATTCGCAAAACCATCCTACTTTGTTCTAGGTTCTCCACTACGTGCATAGTTGTTAAAGTGGTTTCGAAATTGGCAGAGAGTATGACAATATCCGACCCTGGTCTCTTTAACAACAATCGTTATATTTTTCACACCGTGGTCATTTTATAAAACATTTATATAATAAATCTAGAAAACAGTTCTTATTCATATCAAGATATCTATATACTTATTCCAAAAGTATAAATATATTTAGGAATACCGAGAAAGATTTCTTTCAATCAATTTCGAAAATAATTTATAAATCTCTCTTAAACCATTTATAAACTATTTACATCATATCTTATTTATAAGGTTAGAGTTAGGTTTAGGGCTAATGAAATTTGAAAAGAGAGGCTGCTTTCAATTAGAAATAAATTAAATGAGGTTTCAGGAAATCAAGTTGGAAAATGAACGAAAAAATAATGTAAATATGAACAAATTAGGTATTGAAATAAAGTAAATGTGAACAGCCTTTTTCTAAAATTATCCGGTATTAAAAAGAGGTAACAGAAAGAATTAAAAATATGAAAAGTAGTTCATGTTTGCAAAATGGAAAAGCTTCAGACAATGTAGATGGAAAGGAGTAATGGAAAAAATGATGAAAAATGAAAAGAATATGACAATTATTGATTAGAAAGGGAATGAATGGACCAACTCGAAACTGTAAACAAACTTTTGGGATTCAAATTACAAAAACAATTATTCACTCAATTAATTTTGTTAAACTCAAACATATCAAAATTGACATCCATTTAAGGATTTATTTAACACAAAATAAATGAAAATAAATTCTCTACTCTAATTTGTGTCATTAATTAAAAGAATATACAGCATTAAGAACATTTCATTTCTCTCTCTCTTTGATTAGATCGGAAATTTAAACAAACATGTTAACATTTTGATTGAATTTTTTTACTAGGATGCATTAACATACATTCAAAATATGATAGCATAAATAAGGTAATATAAACAGGTGTATAATATATATGTACATCTTTATCGCCACTTATAGTTTACATTCATAAATAAAAGGTATGAAAATAATCCACATAAGGAGGCAATGAATGTAAGAGTAAATTAGAAGAGTGAAGATGGCAAGGAAAATTATGCTGCAATCAAAATCTAATCAAGTCTAACTCAAAAGGAAATAGTCAAGTGTAAATCTATTTTACCCCCTTTATCATCTCCTATTAACATTTAATTTAATGCCATATGAAATTTCAAACCTAAATAATTGGAGCATGAACTGAATTTCAAACCTAAACATATATGCAGTGAAGTAACATTAAATTTTGAAGCATGAACTGAATTAATTGGAAATAAATCACTAAGTTTAAATTTATTCCAATATGTTTTTACTATTAACGTCTTCCCTCTATTTAATTAAAAGATTCCAATAAATTCTTTTATTTTGATTCTCACTCTTATTTTTGAATCAATTATTACCTTATGAATATAATTAACATTAATTTACATTTTATTACATTCATATTCTACAGCTATCATCTTAACTCATATTAACTGCAATATTTAATTACATAAATTTCATTGATTTCCAAATTAAATACAAACTGATTTAATCAATATGATGCTAATAAATTAATTGTTGCAGCTTAGTAACTCATTTCTGTTAATTCATTGTTTACAACCAAGGTTTATAAATTACTTATCCAAACTGAATTAATTTTCTATAATAACAAATCTCAATTTAATACATATAATTTCACCATTAATACAACATTTAAGCCATTTCTTATTGACTTACAATTATTTCTAATTTAAGCTCTATTATTACATTCCCAATTAGCTTTACCATTACAGTTGATTGAAATCACATTTACACTTGTCAATTTCATTCAATCAATATTATTAAATTACATATTAAAAAAATTCCCATTTATAAATCATAAATTGTAATTTCTCCCAATTTTAAATTCAAAATTTTATTATTTAATTGAATATTTTTAATTATCAAAAATACGGGTCGTTACAATCTCTGCGAAACTATTCATACCCGAAAAGGAACAAGAAAGAATCAAAAGGTTTGATATATTTTTATTTAAAATAATCTGTTTACAAAAAATTAAAATTAAATATTTAAGTTTACTAAAAATTGGAAAATAACTCAACTTCTAAGAAAAAATTTCTAAGTCATAAATTTACAAAAAATTTCAGTAGAGTCTCCTTTTGCGTGGATAGGTCCAAGAAAATAATAATATCAATAATTACAATATATATTTATCTCATATTTCAATAAACATCCCAAACCATGGTAAAACAATAAAATATCGTTCCAAAATCCGTAATCCCAAAACCTACCTATTTGTCGGGCAAACAACTCTATTTATGAAACCAAAAGCAATAGCTATTGCTTCCATATGCATGTATCTTACTTACATAATCCAAAAGAGTTAAAATGATGCAAAAGAATAATATTGTAGTTGTTTTAAATCAATAGCACAAAAAACATAAAATATATAATAATTAAATGCGAACAAAAGCAATAAAGCCATTATATGCAACAAAAGAATTCATCAGACATCTATTACAACCACAACTAATGGTTTGTTCAGGCTTAGAAACTTTTCATTATACAAGGATGATAAATAACTACCAAGTGTACCTTACACTTAAGAGCCTTAGATTATTACTCAATAGATTATTCATACAACCTTAAACAATTTAATGTAACATTCCTCAAACAACCCATAAGCCAAACACATAGGATTTTAAATATTATTATTTAAATTTATGCTACTGTTTTATTTTTCCATCCTTTACTTTTCATTCTTTCATGCAATGTCATTTTTTCATTCATTTACTTACATAAAAAAAATTCGATTCAATAATTTAGGACATTCGTGAATAAACTTTAAAATATTACATTAGTTTCTTGCAGTTTAATTCCCGTTTGTTATTATATAACTTGATTTCAATTTAATATTAATTTTCATTAATGAATCACTTCAGTCATTTCTTAAGTTTATAATCATTTTCTTAGATAACATTCACTTTTTACCATTCAATCTAATCATAAATTACTTCAAAACATAAACCTAAGTTTATAATATTCTTGCAACATCTTATTCTTTTATTTATAAACATACGTTCATTTTGAAGCATTTTTTCGTTATTAAGCTTTTTACTTGTATAATATTCTATTACATATCCATATTTAACATTTCAACTTTTAAACATTTATGGAAAGTTTTGTATATGTTTTTGAATGTAATAGAGTGTTATACAAATTTATCTTATTCATTTTAGTTAACAAAAATGTTCAATAGTTTACATCTTTTTAATTTCCATTATCTCTAATATACAAGTGATAAATCTTCAATTTCCTTACAGTTTCATTAAAAACTTAGCTTCTACTTTCTTATTTCTCATTTTAGAAGTTTCCAACTATTAAAATTTCACTTTGTTTCTACAACTAAAAATCATTAATTAATAGGAACTTAAGAATTCAAATATCGGATTCTTTCCAAATCACTTTTGAAATAATATATATACTCATACCTTTTATACATATCAAATCATATTTAGAAATTTAAAATTAAGATTTGTTTATCAAAACAAATGTGTAGCAGAGCTACTATAGTGATCTTCCCAAATTGAAACTCGAAAATGAACGTCGATGATGTCACGGTCATCACTCAAATTATTTTCCAATGACAGAAGAGGGGACTACAGAACTTACTTCCTTTTTAAAATTTTTATTCTTTCCAATACCTTTTCAAAACATTTTGAAACATTTCTATTCGCATATATTTTCAAATAATATTAATATTATCTTTCAAAAATCTTTTGAAAATCAATTTCAACACCGGGACTTAAAATCCATAGTTTCAATTCATATTCACTTTATTTGTAAATCCTATTTTGCTACCAATATTTAAAAAAATTCACTTCCTAATAAAAAAACATATCACATACAGTTATATCCATTTATAAATAATTATTCTTTTATATACAAATATTTCATTTACCCATTTCAAAAATAATATTGTGTTCGTCTGCCATGTTCAAGTGTTTAGAAATCCCTATTGATGCCATACCATCCTACGTACCAACCAGAATTTATAAATACTAAATAGTACAAATTAACACAAGACAAAACATTTTTATAGCACTAACAAATAGGCTCTTTCATATATATACACTCAGACTTTATCTAGAACATTATTAGCCCTATCTCTATTGAGTTAACCCCAGCAGGCTAAGGTATCTTTAAACCAAAGCTATGATACCAACTGTAAGACCCATCTTTTTAGACGGTTTAAATTGACAATAAAACACACATGTCTAACTCAAACCATTCAAAAGGGAGGATTGTCAACGGGGTAAATAAGAAAATAAGAGAAAAGAAAGAAAAACGAAACACAAAATCTCACAATGGAATGAAAAAAATATAATAATCAAATAAATAGTTCATGAAGCTATTTTATAATATACATTTGATTACACAACTTTTTTAACAACAATCAAAGTACAAACAATGACCTATCAATAATGATGCCGTGGAAATTTACTAATAATACAATATACCAAACTCCGTCTTCATCCTCCAAAAATAAAGTCTTCGACACTAAAATGCTCAGGCTGACCCGAGCATAATGAAAAGACACAACACTTGAGTCAGCACTAAAAGATCTTATGTAAGTTAAATCAACAACAAGTAAATATGAATGTAACGACTTAAGAGATGTTTAAGAAATTTTTACATCTCCTATCCAGTGTATAACATGCGTGCAAAAACTTAAGAGATGTTTGGGATTCCCATTTCCTAAGGATCTGTTAAACTATATATATGTAGTGATATACGCTATATATGTAATGTCTATCAGTAAAGTATAATATTGAAAATAGCGTTAAATCATTACACATATCCCCCTTAACATGTTCTATATAAGTGTCATAGTCTATATTGTACTGTAAACTCCACTAAACCAGTGGACTATCAGGGAGCACTCTATAAGTACGACACAAACCAAAATTGTAGTAGGCTCGATAAGGCATATGGCAGGGCACATGAGGCTATACCCATGGTATGATTCTACCGGATTATGGAACCAGGGTTGTGGTAATGCATAGTAGCTACTATCGCCACCTCAAAAAACATTCCCGTAATCAAATTGTAGGTGGACACCAATCATTCACAAAGTAACATATATGGTATCGAAGAAGCGTGTCCGATAGGAGGAGTGACCTCACTTGGCCTGGTTATGGCTCCTGATTTTAGTCATATCAAGCTGACCCAAAGGGGTTAGGGCTGCGTTCTTACCTCAGACCAGTAGCGTTTGCCAGACTATCCTACTTTGTTCTGGATTCTCCACCACGCGCACAGTTGTCAAAGTGGTTTCGAAAATGGCAGAGAGTATAACAATATCTGACCTCAGTCTCTCTAACAATCAATCTTATATTTTTCACACCGTGGTCATTTTATAAAACATTTATATAATAAATCTAGAAAACAGTTCATACTTTCATATCAAGACATTCATATGCTTATTCCAAAAGTATAAATATATTCATAAATACCGAGGAAGATTTGTTTCAATCAATTTCGTAAATAGCCTATAAATCTCTCTTAAACCATTTATAAACTATTTATATGCTTTAAAACCATTTATGAAGCTATTAAATAAATTCCAAAACAGTTTACAGCTCTGCCTTTTTCATAAAATTCTGCGCAAATTCCTTTAAAACGCTTCCAAATCCCTTTATACAAGTTCTCTTATCAAAACCCTTTATAAAATCCTTTAAACCTTTATAAACTTCTTTATAAAACCATTATAAATCTTTTATAAAATCCTGTATAAAATCCATCATAAAATCTCTTACAAAACTTTTATAAATTCCTTACAAACCTTTTGCAAAATTCTAAAATCATTTACAAAATCTTATATCCATTAAAGTTATTTATCCTAAATCAAAAATATGTTTATTTTATTAAATTAAATTTAAAATATATATATCTTAAAACTATATTAAATATTTTATTAAATTAAATTTTAAACTATTTAAAATATATATTTAAAACTAAATAAATTTATAAGTTAAAATCTTAAATTTACATTTTAAACCATATATTAACTTATAACTTGAAGCTTTAAGACATATAAAATAAAATATTTTTCAAATATAATTTTTTTAAATAAAATCAAATTAAATTAAAAATTAAATTTATAATTCAAACACACCTTACCATTTAGAAAATAATTAAAAATAGACCAACGACCTCCGTTTATAATTTTCTACCACATGGTCAAGTGATAGGATATGTAACATTTCAACCCCAAAATAGTTAAATTTTCTGAGTATATATCATTTCAAACCGTATCCCAAATCAATAATTTCCAAATCAATAAAATCGCTTGGATTTATCATTTCAATCCATAACGATTTCCCTAATCTATAAGATCGCTCGGGTATGTATCATTTCAACCATAGTGATAATAGAGATATAAACATAAATGAACATCCAATCATCCAAAATATCAACAAATAAATATCCATTAGAATCAACATCCAATTCAGCCGATAAGTCACAAAAATTAATTGGTTATCATGATCAAGTATTTAACTAGTAATTTAAATTCAATATTAATTTAAATGGCAATTCAATTCAATAAAATTCAGTTTAATTTAAAATGTCAAATTAAACTACCAAAACATCAACCAATAATATTCTTATCACATCTTAAATTTAATGTATCTAACATAAGATGGTTTAGTATTTGTGAGCAGTTAAATCACTCGCCTTTATACAAATCTGAAAATAATAGACTTCTAATCAAGTTCCTCTCTATGTTTCCTTAGTCTTCATCTTGATTGCCAGCTTTGTTCCTTAATTTTGCTTTCGGTTTGATTTACTTTAATTTTCCTCCTGATTATATTAATATATGTATGCATGTATGTATGTATTTGTAGAAGGTTTCAAAAAAAAAATAAGATTTGAAAAAGAAGAATTGAAAAAGAAAAGGAATATAACAAGAAGAATTTAAAATGGAAGAGAAGATCAAGATTTGAAAAGGAACAAGAAAGTTTGAAATAGAAGAAGATTTGAAGAAGAAGAAGAATATTTGAAGAGGAAGGAAAAATATAAAATGAGAGAGAATAGGAAGGTTTGAAGAAGAAAAAGAAAAGAAAAAAGAAGATTAGAATGAAGGCTAGGGTTTCATCTACATCATATCTTATTTATAAGGTTAGAGTTAGGTTTAGGGCCAATGAAATTTGTAAAAAGAGGTTGCTATTAATTAGAAATAAATGAAATGAGGTTTCAGGAAATGAAGTTGGAAAATGAACGAAAAAAAAGTAAATATGAAAAAACTAGGTATTGAAATAAAGTAAATATGAACAGCTTTTTTTAAAAGTAGCAGGTATTAAAAAGAGGTAAAAGAAAGAATTAAAAATATGAAAAGTAATTCATTTTTGCAAAATGGAAAGCTTCATGCAATGTAAATGGAAACGAGTAATGGAAAAAATGAGGAAAAAGGAAAAGAATGTGGCAATTATTAATTAGAAAGGGAATGAATGGACCAACTAAACACTGTAAACAAACTTTTGAAATTCAAATTTCAAAAACAATTATTCACTTAATTAATTTTGTTAACCCCAAACATATCAAAATTGACATCCATTTAAAGATTTAGTTAACACACAATAAATGAAAATAAATTCTCTACACAAATTTGTGTTATTAATTAAAAGAATATACAACATTAAGAACTTTTCATTTCTCTCCCTCTCTTTGATTAGGTTGGAGATTTAAACAAACATATTAACATTCCGATTGAATGTTTTACTAGGAATGCATTAACGTACATTCAAAAATATGATAGCATAAATAAGGTAATATAAACAGGTGTATAATATATATATATATATATATATATATATATATATATGTACATCTTTATCGCCACTTATAGTTTACATTCATAAATAAAAGGTACTAAAATAATCTACATAAGGAGGCAATGAATGTTAGAGTAAATTAGAAGAGTGAAGATGAAAAGGTAAATTATGTTGCAATTAAAATCTAATCAAGTCTAATTGAAAAGGAAATATGCAAGTGTAAAATCTATTTTACCCCCTTTATCATCTCCTATTAATATTTAATTTAATACCATATAATATTTCAAACCTAAATAATCCTTTTTATGATATAAGTGGATCTAAAACATGAGTTTATATTTAGGTATAAACATATATGCAGTGAACTAACATTAAATTTTGAAGCATGAACTGAATTAATTGTAAATAAATCACCCAATTTAAATTTATTTCAATATACGTTTACAATTATCATCTTCCGTCTTTTTAACTAAAAGATTCCAATAATTCTTTTATTTTGATTCTCACTCTTATTATTGAATCAACTATTACCTTATGAATACAATTAACATTAGTTTACATTTTGTTACATTCATATTCTACAGTTATCATGTTAACTCATATTAACTGCAATATTTAACTACACAAATTTCTTTGATTTCCATATTAATTCCAAACTGATTTAATCAATAAGATGCTAATAAATCAATTGTTACAGCTTAGTAACTCATTTCTATTAATTCATTGTTTACAAGCAAAGGTTATAAATTACTTATCCAAACTGAATTCATTTTCTATATTAACATATCTCGATTTAATACATGAAATTTCACCACTAATACAACACTTAATTTATTTCTTCTTGGCTTACAATTATTTCCAATTTAAGCTCTACAATTACATTCCCAATTAGCTTTACCATATAACTGATTGAAATCACATTAACAATTGCCAATTTCATTCAATCAATGTTATTAAACTACATTTTTTAAAATTCCCATTTATAAATCATTAATTTTAATTTCTCCCAGTATTAAATTCCAAAAATCTTATTTAATTGAATATTTTTAAATATAAAAAATACGGGTCATTACAACATCTATTCTTTCCATAAGAGCCTTTTGAATGTTTGCCATTTTCTGGTTAATTTCATTAACCATCTTGTTCAATTCTCCCTTTGGCCACAACTTCATGCTGTTTGGAGGATCTTGGAACCTGTTCTCCAAAGTTAGCTCCTAAAAGCAGGCTGCTGGGGTTGTTGACTTCAATTTGCTGAGGGTTTATTTCTTTTCCAGTCATAGTAGCTCTTATGGATCTTCCAGAGGTAGTTCTCTTTCTTCCTGGTGCCATTGATTCTTAGCAGCAAATTTTCTAAGTAAAGTTCGAGGATCTAACTTCAGAACCTATGTGATCCAAAGTAGATAGCTAGATCTAAGCTTAAGTTTATTTCTCAATGAAAGCACCAAAATATTAACCCAAAAAATGGATCGACGCCCTGGATTTAGTGTGAGAACACCAGCCCTGTTCTTAAAAATTAATAAGGAAATAAATGTAAAAAAGAAGAAATAATAAGAAGGCAAGACTATTTTATACTTGTTTGGCTGTTAATGAAGCCTACGTCCACTTTATAACTCTCTTTTAACTGATTGTTGTTATAAGTTGAATCAGATTACAATATGATTGAATCTTCTAAGTTAGAACAAGTCAGGTGTATAAGAGTTCATTGGAGAATTACAGTGAACCTCTAGATGACTATTGTATAGAAGGAGAAAAGTGAAGGATAATCTCTATAGAGTTCCAGCAGCCAGTCCAAAAGATCATCTTTATGTTGCAAGTAGGATTGCATTTATAGGGGTTGGAGATTTACTGGGCTAAGCCGCTTTGCTAGAAGCCTACACTTGATGATATGAAGGTGCTCTAAGAATTTCATAATGATACAACTTAACCTGATGGATTACTAGCGATCCATAGGGAATGGATCACTAGCGATCCATGTACATAGGAGATTTTTGGACATCTTCGTTTGGGTTGCACTCTTGTCTTATGTAGGTGCTCTCCATATATTTCATAGCTAGTTGCCTCATTTTCATGATGATTCACACATGGGTTAGATTGTTCTACAACTTGAATCAGATGAATGCTAACTTCTTGAACTAGGTTTGCTTGGAACATCATGAAACTTAGCAAACATCCTTAGAAAAGATATAGTTTCATGATACAAGAGGTTTGAGCGATCCATGAGGAGTCCTTATGGATCGCTAGTGATCCATCCCAATAGTTAATTTTTGTGTGCTTCCTCTTGAGTCCTTCTTGGCCTATTCTTCTGGCCCTTTTGGTTGATTCTTGAGTTGTTTTGACTTGTCCTAGATGTTCTAACTCCTATTGAATTCTGCTGGTTAAAAAATCGGTTAACATGTTGCAGATAGGTAGTGGCAAAATATACCGAGGATTCGCATTAGATTTGAAGTATTAAATGACCTACTATTTTTTGGAGAATGAAGTCTGCTTTATATCCAATAAGAGGTAGTAGGTAACCGAAAGAGGCATTTTCCTAACTTACTTAGGTAAGTCTAAATGGGATCAGTTGTGGAAGGTCGGTGGGATAATTTTATTATAACATAAGTTGTTACTACTAGTATTTAGGAGTAGGTCTGGCATATAGGCTGTGATGCCCAATGATCCCAAGCGAGCGGTAGCAAAGACTCGGGTTATACCTTGGTGGATTTCGCTTCCTATTGGTGTAGAATCCATATGGGAGACACAGACCTCAAGGTAGATGGTTAAGTGAAAAATTAGTTTAGTGTGGGTGAGCTAGTTAACCCTTAGACGAGTCTTTGAATTGCCGTATTAATATGAAAATTAAATTATATATTTTAATACAAAGTCATATTAGGGGTCATCGGTCTCTATAGCTAGAACTGTTTGACTAACATTATTGTTGCGAAGGGCCCGCTTCAAGGACTTGAGGTAGTAAAAGGCCGATGGGTCTACCTCCTTCCTATTTAAGAAGTATTAAATGGCTGGGATTTTTGGGCAATGAAATGTTTTGGATAATTATGAATACATATACATATCGACAATGATAACATAAAAAAAAGGTTAGGTTGGCATATCGTACGCACACAAAAGAATTAACGGATTAATCATAAATAGTAGACATAATATTTAAATGGAAATCAATTGGCATAAATTAATGGGATGGTTAAAGTATGCAATTTTCCTATTATTAGAACGATTGTTTGACCTCCTCGTAATAATAACCCACAGGTTAGATTTAGAAGGACTGGATGCTAGTGGAAGACGGGGACAGTAGACGATGAAATCTTTTTATTCATGTTTGGTGCTGACAAGGCAATTAAATATCCAATGAATGTTATTCCATGGTAGTAACCATAGTCAATACATATGTTATATTATATTTTTCAGTTCCTCTGTGAGTTCGTATTGATCTCACTTTGATATACTTGCCTTTATTACAGGTTGTCAAAACCGACGATCCATAACCTAATGCACTTGAGTTTCGATTTAATTGAAATTCGGGCCCATTAAGATACGGGTTGTTACACTTGGTTTCAAAATGAGGTTAGTCAATTATATGAATTAGGATACACTAAAAGAATATATTTTTATTTTTTTACCTATAATTATACATATGAATTATACACCTAATTCTATAAATTCCAATTATAGAAGTAGTTGCGACCATATTCCAAAAGGATGGGCAAGGCCACTATGAGTTGGAAAAATAAATAGAGTTAAATTTTTACTCCTACCCGATTACCTGACGGGCGAAGGTTGTATAGTAAAAAGTGGACCAAGAAGAGCAAGATCGTGATATATAGAAGCACTCTAGAAGCTAAATGGTACTTGACTCCTTTGTTGGATGGAGGCTACCTTATGATTCTAGATGTTGATGGATTGTTGATTGAAGATAACATTTCATCTCGATCGATGGGAGATAAGAATCTACAAGTTACAAGAATTCATAAGTAAAGAATGATAGAAGTGAAGCAAGTTCTCGCAAGAAGGCTTGCACTAATTACCATAAGAAGATAAGCTGGATTTATGGATGGAGATGAGTTAAGGATGAACAGAACATAAGAAGAGCCTAAAAGAAATGCTAATTAAAGTCCATTTTTAAACCCAATCCCATGTGAAAGAATTTTACAAAAGACTTTTCAGAATTCCTTGAAATATTGGCCGAGACAGAAATAAATTTGGAATTTTCATTTAAGAGTCCTTTTAAGGGGTGGCTAAATGGAAATGGAACTTGATAAAAATGGGGTATAGAAGAGTACAGCCAACAATCTACATAGAAATGACATTAGGATTATATATGTAAGAATAGGATTAATAAAATAGTTAGAAATAATATAGTAGAAAGATAAAACGAATATGATAGGAAGAATGGAAAATTTCCTTGGATATGTACTAATTATGCATATACTTTAGATAGACTCTTAAATAGATGTTGCAATTATGTATATCTTTTAGAAGTCCCTCTTTTGTACTATGAAAATCTTCATCAAAAGTGAAAGCAAAGATAGCATGAGTACAGAAAAATAATAGGATAAAAGTTATCCTTATATACTCCACTTATCATTGTTGAAAGTTATAAAAGATCCTTTCGGAAAAAAATAGTTTGGTATGATAATTGAATTTTTTTATATTTTGAGTGAAAAATCCTACTTTAAGGAATTACCTCTTTGACGTAGAAAGTCTTTAGGAAGGAAAATTTTTCATAGCTCCTTTTTAGAAACTAAACAACTTTTGAATTCTTGAATTTGGTAAAAATGTTTCTAAGTTTATATTTTTATAGGTAAATGTTTTGGGTCAAGTATTTCGTGATTTTGAAGTTTTAATTTTATAAAGAATAATTAAAACCAAACCAAAATTTCAATATGTAGTAGATAAAGATCACTACCTAGACAAGACGGAGTAAAGGTTTTAAGCTATGAATACAACAGCTACAAATACTTTTATGGTAGCAATAGGAAATCCCCATAAATCTAGGGAATATAGGCAAAGAATATTTTATTGGGAATATGTGGAAGCCATGATAAGAACCCTCAAAGGAATGGGAATGGTACCGAAGTACAATTTTGCAAGTCCCAAGGTATATTCCATAAAGGATTAAGGATATAGAGGAAGTAAATACCAAGTTTGATAATATTTCCGAAAGATTTTGATTGGGAGAAGATAGTGGTATGATTGGAGAAGAAAATAATAAGATGGCACAACACCTAAAGGATGTTGGTTGACTTAAGGTTATGGAAGGTAAGATAGGTGGTAGTAGTTATTCCACCAAGTCAATCTGCCGATGAGTTATTCCAATTGAGCATGGCTTATATTGGTTACCCACTGCGGTGTAGGAATGCATAATTTATCCCATAATTGGATATAATAACTAAAGTAACGGATGGACTGCATTTATTATGAGACAAGAAGGAGAGTAAAGAAGGTTGGCGATAGTTGAATGGCATATTAGGAAAGTCCATCTTAATTTATTAAGGAGTGTTAAGGACACAAAATCATTAACCCTAGTTGATGATGAAGTGCATCTTCTAGCAATTTTCATTTAGGGTTTTTAGGTTGTAATTGATAGTTGTCTCCCATCAAATTTAGGAAAAGCATACGATATTGTATGAGATATATTACTATTTTATTACTGTGTTAATTTAATGGATGAGGTGAAACCGTTATATATATATATATAAAGAAACTGTGTAAATAAAGAAATCTCATAACAAACTTAACTAGCAACCAAATGTAGGAAGGACTGGAAGATTATAAAATAAAGTTAGCAAATATAAATTAAAAATACTAAGATTCCAAAACTTTAGAAGTTTGGGAAGAATAAATTTTAGCAAGTGGAGGAAAGGGAAAGTTTGTGCCGAATCACAGGTCACTATCCTTTTGCTTGAAAAACTAAATTTTGTAAATAAGCTTATAGGTAGTTATTTGTTTTAGAGTAAAAATAAAAGGTTCTCCATCTATGATAATTGTACTATAGTAAGGTCAATCATATGCATCAGCTCATTGATCAAGTCACGATTTTGTAAGATATAACTTGATTTGTTTTTAAGGATAAAGTGGCAAATGTTTTGAGAAAAAATATTTGTGCTCAAAACATTGAATTTTTTATTTAAATACTTTTAAAAAGTTAGCTTCAAAGTATTTTAATTTTTTGAAATGATGGTGGTATATTTAGAAGTGATATGAAATATTTTAAAAGGGGGATTAGGAAATTTAATGATCGTTTGATAAATAGTTTTGAAAATGTTTTAGAAGTAATTAAAAAAGTGGAGGAATGTGTTAAAAAGCAAAAAATGGTGGATAAATTTTGTATAATTAAATTTCAAGTGATTTGGAAAAGCTAGTGTAAGTTTTGAATGTTTTTAGAAGATTTTGTTCAAGTGCTAAAAGGAAGTTTTTAACTCGATTCTTTAAAATTTTTGCAAGTTGGAAATTCATTTTTTTTAAAGTGTTCTATTGAAATGAAAAAAAAAATTGACTTTTGAATGCCACGAGTTAGGATAAGGAGCATCGATGTCTTAGTAAGTACGAATTTCACTATCCGACTACGGTGACAGTATACTAAACATTGATAGTAACATGGGAAAAGGATGTTTTAGTTTTGGAAAGTTCTATTTCCATACCTTGTTGATAATGAAACAAAACTTGTGCTTTTGGGTAATTATGCTTTAACATTCTAAAATAAACCTCCTTATGCAAATTTTACTAGAAAAAGTTAGAAAAGAATTGGGGGCAGAAGAGAAGTTTCCAATTTACAATGGAATAGGAATCCAAAAGAAGGATGAAAATGTAAGATTTTCCATCTGAATTTATTTTCCGGTGTAGAAGTAACGTGAAGGCCCGTTTTTCCATACCCTTTGAATCAACAATAAACCACACATGTCCAACTCAAGTTGTATGAAAATACGGAACATGAAGGGTAATAAAGAAAAATAGACGGAACAGAATCTCACACGAATGGAATAACATATAATATTGAAAAAAAAATTTACAGTGGAAAACTTTTAAAATACATATATCAGAGTCTAACCTAAATTTAGCCTGGACAATTATAAACATCTGTCCTTACAATTGCTGACATACATCGAACTAAAATGAACAAAGTGCAACGGATAATAGAATACGTCCATACAGCCCATACATAGATGAATATCTCCAGCTCTCCTCTGTAAACTCCAACCGTCTTCGACTAACCTGAAACTACTCGGATCTGACCTGAGTATTGAATTACCCAGATTAGGCTTGATAAACCAGTGTGAGAAAAACTCAATAATAAATGATAGTGCCATATATTAGCCTTTGAATAAAAATCCTTTGAAAATAAAGAGTATCTCATAAGACCAAACCCACACATAAACACGGACGGGTTTCTACCTTATGATAACTAAAACACTTCTATATATCAAAACATTTGATATTATTTCTAATGACATATCTTTGAAAACATTTGCAAATAAACTTATTAATCTTAGCCGATTGTTACCATTATTAAATTCCAGCATACTAGGCTCTACAAACAAAACCGTAGGTTCTTATTGGAGAATGGATTTCCATACAAATGACCAGATGAAGGATCTACCCTCTAAGGAGGGTACACCTCTAGATGGATGTCCCGAGGAACCATCACAAAGCTCCTCTACCAACACAAGGTCTGCCTACCTCTATAACTAGATAGTACAGAATATGTCATCCCCCGGTCGTTACCGAGCTTTATCCAAGTGCTCGTTTCCATACACCACATTAATTTATATCCCGAACGTCATAGCGGGAAGAAATATATCTAGAAGGGGATGATCATACCCTAATTGGGAATGATCCACTTAGCCTTGCTGCATCTAATCCGGTTTCGGTCATTTCCAGTTGGATGGGGATTGAGGTTACGATTACCTTTTAACCCTTGAGCTCGTACGTCTCAAGGAGCATGTTAAGCTAAGAGAAGTTTCCTTCTCCGCCACCGTTGATGTATGTTTGTAAAAACCAATGTACGTAATCTTTAGAAATGCAATGTCAGACAAACGTCGATACAAGTTTTCCCGGAGCAGGACAAACCGAAGGCACTCTTCTACTACCACTAGTAGCGAGTAGTTCTTGCAATCTGAAAAATCTCCACAATGTGGAGACCACTGCTATATATACCTCTACAATGGGTGCGACCCCGAGCAAATCAACAGGCAGTCCTTACGCTATGAAGATCCACGGTCTTCAAAAATCGTCATCTTCAACATGTCTTCACATTCAAACATATACATTGGTTCGAAGTGGTTTTCTGGTAGGAATTACCCAAATCCGACCTCGGTTCCTTCAAAATCCAATTATCGATAAAAAGTGAATATGAATATATATGATTTATTAAGTCTCTTTTCACTTTAATTCTTTTCGGATGATTTTGAAATCTCTTTATTTTGACTTAGGATAATTCTAAGTAATTCATTCTTTTGCTTTGGAAAATATCTCAAATTTTCACACTTAACTCTCAATCCAAAATCCTTAACTTTTAGGCAGGTCAAAAATAATGTTATTTAAGACATCGCTTACGATAAACCCTAAAATCAATCTTAGCAAACATTTTTGAGTAAATTGGATCGTAGAAATAATTCATTTTGGAGATTGCTTAAATTTTGGATAATGCCAACCTTTTTTTATTTTGGATACTCAATACGATCTTTTTATTTAAGAGAATCTGGGCTTTCCTTTCGATCTGTTCCACCCCTCGTCTAAGAAAAGAAAACATAGGCCAGGTAATTTCAAGGCACTTGTTGCTCCATCCCTACACTTAGTTAAACACCTTGTTTTATCTTCCCAGATCTCACAGGCAGGACAAATGTACTAGTCGTATCTGCATACTCAGTTATCGACTTTATTTTGGAATTGATTATAAATATTTCAAAGTATTTTTAAACACTTAGTTTTTCTTTTAAAAACATTCACAATTGATTCTGGAAAAATCCTTATATTAAAACTCATATTCCAAAAACTATAGGATTCGCAGCATAAAAGTGCTGCGGAAAGTGCTATATAAGCTTATTTGGTTTAAATAACTTTTAAATATTTGAAAATTCATACTTTCCAATCCAAATCTCTTTTAAACTATTTAAGCAGATTTATCAAATTTATTCCATATTTTTCCATAATTAAAAACGTTTATTTAAAACGATTTCCCATTAAGGTCACTTAACTACACTAGCGCGATTTTTCTAGAAAATTGATTTGGACTTATTTCAAAATCTACTTAACGAAACTTTGATTTTCTTTCTTCGTTTAGAATTTATGGATATAATAGTCCAAAATGTTCTTATCTCGAAGAATTCCGAGCTATATTTCACTCTATACATTCATTTGAACTTTTTGGCGCGAAATCGCGAACACCATTGCACGACACATCTAGATTTAACTTATTTTTCAATATTTGAAATAATTTATTCAAATTTAATTCTATTACTTATAAAATCATTACAAATCATTTTAAATCAATATTTTTACTTCTTAAAGTACTTAAAATGAATTTCCACTATTGTCATATTATAATATTACTATATTCCACTTTTTTGTCTTCTATGGCTGCTACCGCCCATCCCCTATCCCATTCTCCATCTTTTCAAACTGACCATCCTTTAACTTCAACTGTTCTTCCTCCCGCTTCTCCATCGGCCCCCTTACCTAACTCTCCTCTTGCCTTACCACCGCCTGTTCCTCCCCTGCTCAAACCCAAACCTTTTTCAGACTCTGCTTCCTTATCTTCTGCCTGGGCCTCTCTTTTCAAAACCAAACCTCGCAATGCTGGCCTATACTCCCCAGTTGATATTCCTCTTACTTTCGATGGTCTTGCCTTAGTTCCTCCGAGTGATGTGATTAAAGCTGGTAACGATATATGGGGTGAATGGTTGGTAGGTTTCTTCCTTGATATACCCCTGTCTTATCTGACTGTTATCAACCATTTAAAGAAGCTTTAGATGCTTAAAGGGGAAATTTCAGTTAAATCTGATGGAACCTTATTCCTTTTCCATCTGTCATATGCCGATGACAGAAGGAAAATTATTGAATCTGACCATATAATTCTTAGGAACAAGATTTTCATCATAAAGGCCTGGGATCCAAATATTGGTAACAGCTGTAGTACCATAAAATCTGTACCAGTTTGGTTAAAATTATCGAATATTCCTCTTTTTGCCTGGTCTCACTTAGGAATTAACTAGCTTGCTTCAAGAATTGGAAGACTTCTATGTATGGATTCTTCCACTGAAAGAATGGAGAGAATTGGATTTGCTAAGTGCTTGGTAGATGTCACTCCAGATTATGAATTGGTTAATGAGTTGCATGTGAAACTTCTTGATGGATCAACTCAAATGGTGCAGGTTAGCTACCTCTGGAAACCTAGAATATGTACTCACTTCAATGAATTTGGCCACTTGACTAACTTTTGCTTGAGAGAAAGTGGGGATAATGATAGGAGTGAGGTAGAAATAGTTACAAAGACGAAAATGCAAGAAGGTAAAAATACAGAGTATAGGGATGCAAACAGCTAAACAAAAGCAAACAAGTCTGGATGAAAGTTGCAAATAAAAAAGCTTAAACTAGGGTAGGTAACATTCAGAAATTGCCAGAACATAATGAGAATGAGGTGTTTGTTGAGAGAGCTGATGGTAATATTGCAGTGCAGCATCAGATGGTGAATAAAAAAATGATGATAATGGTGGAAATGAAAATTATGTGGTAGATGGTGCAGCAGTCAATTACCAAGAATGTGTCCTAACATTTAATAAATTTGAAGTATTAAATGATATGAATAATGCAACTATTGTGGAGATTGAAGCAACTAACGAGGAGGAATTTGATGAGGAGGAAGTAAATTTTACTAAGGAACTTATTTCAAGCACAGGAGTTATGGTTGATAAGCAATTTGTATCTGAGCATTTAACATGCACAACTGATGAAGCACAGTTAATGCAGAATCAAATTATTGAGCATGGGAACCAGTTTGTGCGTGCTTCTAATTATCTTCAGATGGAAACAAAACTTTCTGAACATAGTAAGAAATTGCATGCCCATTGTCCAAAAATAACCCACATCATGCAAAATCCCTTATCCGCATGTCATAGAAAATCCAAATCCTCCCTAGTTCCTAACCAAGATGAGCTTTTCTGTAATTTATTGCAACGACAAATGTTTGATTTAATCTTCTCTATGCAATCTTCTTCTATCACCCCAGTTCCTCCAGCCAATTCACCTTCACCTCCTCCTATCAAAACTCCCTCATGTCAACCTTATGCCTTTATGGGAACAATTCCAAGATGGATTACACCTCCTTCCTCTCCAAAAGATCCATCTAATGACAACTATGTATCTACTAAAAATGACAAATCCAAGAAGAATAAAAAACCAAGATTCAAATCCTAGTATTAACAAGAATACATTCTCCCATTACGAGGAGCATGAAAGAAGTTGGCCTTCTCTCTCTAGTATAATTATGATACACAATATTGGTGCATGGAACATCAGAGGATCTCATAACTTCCTCAAGTTAGATCAGGTCAAGCAATTAATCACCTCCCATCATCTTTCCATTTTTGCAATCCTAGAAACTAAGTTGAACCTTCCCCTAAAAATTTCTGCTGCAAAGTACATAAACCCTACTTGGTCCCTGTCTCACCATTTTCCTAAAGCTAGCTATGGTCGCATTATGGTGCTTCATAATCCTGTTGAACTCTCCCTTGAACTCCTTCTTGCAACACCTCAATTAATGCACTTTCATGCTAAGTATATCAATTCCTCCCCCTCTTTCTACATTTATTTTGTCTATGCTTATAAGTCTCAAGCCTCTAGACAGTCCCTTTTCAACCTAATTCCTGCTCTCAGGCAAGAAACTCACCCTTGGGTCACTGTTGGTGATTTCAACAGTTGCTTAACCTTGTCTGACAAGCATGGGGGCCTGCCTCTCATGCCAAGGGATATCCTACCATTGAATACTTCCATTAATGATTCTTCTTTAATCTCAATTCACAAAGCTGGTGTTCTATTCTCTTGGAACAATTGATCTAGGAGTGGAGCTAGAACCTTTTCCAACATTGATCATTCTTTTTCTAACTTCAAAGCCCTAACCACTTGGCCTAAAAATTCCACCTTCCTGCCCCAACCTATCCCTTCTGACCATTCTCCCCTCATTATAACCACTGGGAAGCTTCCCCAAGGAGTCAAAAGAGGTTTTAAATTCTATAACACTTGGGTCCTTGATCCCGAGTATAATAATATTATAAAAACTGCTTGGTCTTATGATTATTTTGGAAACCCTATGTATATTTTTTGCAGAAAGCTCAAAGCAACAAAGGAAGCCTTAAGGGTTAGGCAAGAGCTAAATTTGGCAATGGAAATCTTAAATCTACCTGTCTTAGGGTCTAGTTAAAGGAAGCACAAGATCTGATGATGGCACAACCAGACAATGCTGAGCTAGCTGAAAAGGAAGCTGCTCTTTTCAATGACCTCAACCTAACTCTGGAAACTGAATGTGATATGAAGAGACAGCAGCTAAGAATCAAATGGGCAGCTGATGGGGACAAGAACACTAAAAATTTTCATGCCTCCCTAAAGGTTAAACATTCTATAAATAACATCACTTCCATATATGATGAAGCAGGAATCTTGAACTCTTCCCCTCAGACGGTTGATAAAGCTCTTCTCCTGTATTATACTGCCCTCTTTGGAAATGAAAATAATTTTGAACCGGAGCTGGACCAACTATCTAAAATCTCTCTGCCAAGATTTAATATTGATGAAGCTAAAATGCTGGTGGAAAAGTTGACTAATGAAAAAATAAAGAACACCTTATTTTCTATAAATAAGAGCTCTAGTGGTGGTCCTGATGGATTCAATGTGGTTTTTTTACTTCAAGTTGGGATATAGTTGGTGGGCATTTCTGCAAGGCTATCCATAATTTCTTTAATAAATTCAAGCTTCTTAAATTGGTGAATGCTACGAATCTGGTATTAGTCCCAAAGTGCAAGCCTGCTTCATCTGTATGGTCCTTCAGACCTATTTCCTGTTGCAATGTTGTTTACAAGCGCATTTCGAAAATTATTGCTACGAGGCTTGTTGCTATTTGGGAAAGAATTATATCCAATAATCAGGTTGCTTTCTTACCTAAAAGAAATATTTTAGACAACATTATGCTAGCCCATGAGCTTTTAAAGGGATATCGCTGTGTTAATGCAACTTCAGGAGATATGTTAAAGCTCGATTTAAAGAAGGCATATGATAGCATTCAGTGGAAGTCTGTTATTAGAATTATGTCACTCATGGGTTTTCCTAAAGTTTTTATTGCTTGGATCTATGAGTGTATCTCAACTCCCTCTTTCTCTCTGATTTTTAATGGTATAAATTCTGGCTACTTTGTTTCTAAGCAAGGTGTTAGGCAGGGGGGGCCCCTTTCCTTCTATATCTTTATCATGGTTATGGAAGTTTTTACTTGCTTGATAAGACCCATGTATCACAACAAGCAAATACAATATCATTCCAAATGCAAAGACCTCCAGATAACTTCCCTCTTCTTTGCTAATGACATCATGATTTTCTCCAAGCCGAACCTTCCATCCACTGATTGCATTAAAAGTGCTCTTAATAACTTCTACCTGATGATATGTCTTAAGCTTAATCTCAATAAATCAAGTATTTTGTTCTCTAGGATATCAAGCTTGCAGGAACTGAATCTTGCCTCCTATGTTGGAATGCAGTCTATGAATCTTGATATGACTTACCTTGGGCCGCCTCTCCGTACTTCTAGGTTAACTCATGCAAACTGTCTATCACTTTATCAAAAAATAACTGATGTCATGGGGTGTTGAGCAAACAAGTTTTTGTCTCAGGCTGGTAGATTGGTTCTCATTAAATCTGTTAGCTTCTCCATGATTGTCTATTGGGCAAGAGCATACATTCTTCTAATTAAGCTATTGAAAATGGTAATAAGAGCCACGATGAGATTTTTCTGGTTTGGTTCTATTCATTCTAAGAAAACGGTTCCATGTTCTTTTTCTATTTTTGAGAAGCCAAAAAGCAAAGGGGGCTTGGGCTTGCATTGCATAGAAGTATGGAACAAAGATGCATACAGTCATCGTTTTAATGCTCTGTTGCATAAGAAGGACACTTTATGGGTCAGGTGGACTCTCAGGTATAATATTGGGGCAAAGAACTTTTGGCTTATGGAGGTTCCATAATCATGCAATTGGATATGGAGAAGTGTATTAAAGTTGAGAAAAACTTTCAAACCTTTTGTTCAGATCAAACTTTCTGAAGCAAGCACATGTAATTTTTGGAATGAGCCATGGTTAAGAAAAGGTGTTATTCTTGAATAGCTTTTCACTTCCCAGCAAAAGTTTCAGTCTGGTATTGGATCTAATGCATTGGCTGTTTACCACATTGATAATGGTGTGCTTATGCTGCCTTTTACTAGCAATCAGATAGTCAGAGCTTTCTGGAATCAATATGATACTTGCACATATGAGTTTTATGAGCATGACATAGTAAAATGGAATGGTCAAGATCATACAATCTCCTATGTTTATGAGGCCTTATTGGGAATGGAGTCTTTGCCCATTTGTAGGTGGAGCAAGGTAACTTGGTCTTCCATTTCTAGCAGCAGTGATAACCTGATGCTCTGGAAGGTTAGGAACAATGTTTTGTCCACAAGAGACAAGTTGATTAGGTATGGAATGTCTGTGCCTCCCTTTTGTGAGCTATGCTGTATTCACAGTGAAAGTATCCAACACTTGTATTTTGAATGTCCTTATGTTCATCATCTCTGGAGAAAAATGATTAGTAAAATTGGGATGGTGGATGTTTCTCCTGTTCCAGCAAGACATTGGAATTTTATTAAGAAAGCAACTAGGTGGAGGGATGAGAAAAAATTACTTTTTTTTCTTCATTTTGAAAAAGTTAATGAAGGTAATATGGAAAGAAAGGAACAAGAGGTGTTTTGATGGAATCAGGAGAAGCCATGAAGTTTTATGAACAGACTTAAAGCATGAAATTCTGATGGTAATGAGGGTCAGTGTGCATACTTTTCTTGATCACCAGATTGAGCCATGGATCCCTTAGTTTCTTCTTTGCTTTTCCATTTTTTCTATTGTTTTTTTCTTTATTTTTCTTGTGTGGCTGTTGTTTTCCTTCTTTTTTAGGTTTCTTTTCCTTTTCTTGTCTTAGGTTTCTTTGTAGTTTCTCCTTTCTTTAATAAGTCCGGTAGGGGTCCAGTTTAACCCCGCTTATTCTACAAAAAAAAAAATTATTATATTCCTATTATTTTAATATCAAATTTTAAATTCCAATTTCAATTCAATTTCAGTTCAAACTTCAAATTAAACGCATTTAAAACTTAGATTTCAAATCTAATTTCCATTTAAACTTCAATTCAACCTTAATGTCAACTTTAATTTTCAAAATCGATTTCAATTTCAATTTCACTATTCATCTCAATTTCAATTTCAAATAAACTATCCGTTTTAAATCTGTTTCATTTCAAATTTCAAATTCTCTTTTATTTTTACTTTAATTTCACTTGTAATTGAAAAGAGACTTATTTTTTCAAAATATTTCATTACCAAAATATGGTCTTATTAAGGGGTTATCAAATCAAAATGAACATAACCAATGTTTATATTCATTACTATCATGACATCCATTCAACCAATCACATAACATATGATTTTGAATCAAACATTCACTATTTATACCATAACGAAACTTATTATCACAATTCAATCAACAATCAAACATCCATATTAACAATCAAATTGGTATAAACATTCATATATCATAAGGGTATAAATGTGATTGTTTTATTATAACAAAAATATTATTTTAAAAGCGATGAGAATTTTTCACCTTCATATCCACTCCGTCAATCTTTTTGTAGTATAACGTGCTTTTCGAAAAAATGCGCTTTTTCCGAACGTTTTAAACTCTCGCCTCTATTTATTTTCCTTCTGAACCACTTTTGTTTTCCTTTCTTTTCTTTTCTTTTTCATTTCTTTTCTTCTTCTTTTTTTTATTGGAGAGGAGGGTTTATGGCTCGACTATGGGGTGTGTGGCCTAGGGAGGAGGGTACGGCCTTGGTAGTGGGGTGTAAGGGCTTGGGCAGGTGGTACGGAGGTGGGTAAAGGGGGTAGGGAGGCTCGGCCTTGGTGGTGATGGTCTTGGCCGTGGGTTTGGGATGTAGGTATAGGTTGTTGGAGGCGTGTATGGTGGTTTTGGCCGAGGGTGGAGAGGGTTTTGGTATTTTGGAGGAGGAGTATAGGTGGTAGAAGGTGAATGGCTTGGAGGTGGAAGATAATGGAGAGGTGGAAAGCCATGGAAATGGAGGTGAAGAAGAAGGAGAAAGTGAAGAAGAATGAGGGAATGAAATGTGAAAAAGTGGAAAGTGTGCATGTTTATTTATAATAGAGTTTGGAATTGCAAATGACTAAAATACCCTCCACTACTTTTCGACTTTTCATTTACATTTTTACCCTTGATTTAACCTTTGCTTAATGAAGAAGAAATGATTTGATTTGAATTTGTACTTAAGAAATGATGTTTGCTTTATTTTCTTAAAACTTAAAATGTTAAATTAACATTCCCCTTTTCCATGTAAATTAATAACATCTCATTAATGAGACAAGATGTAAAGGAATGATGTTGTTTAGTATAGATTTGTTTATAGGTTTATATCAAATCATGTTACTTTTTGAATTATTTGTAAAATTTGACTTTTCAAAGTGCATTTGTTAAATGTAACGTGTAACATAGTTTTTTAAGTTTTATTTATATGTTAGAAAATGTATCAAGTTGCAACAACTTGACGACAACTTGTTTTGGTTGAAAATGATGTTTTTGTCGACAAATTTTACAGTTAAAATTTGACATTATTGTTAAGCTATATATTGAAGTAAACCAAACTTTAAAATGAAATTTTTTTTACTTCATTAAATAAATTAAAACATGTCTCTTTGTATTTTAAAATCATATTTAATTAATATCAAAATCTCTAATTTTACAGTGTATGTAAAACTGACAAAATGTGACAAATTTTGGTTATTTTTGTAAAACGACTATTAGCATACTTTTAAATATAATAATATAATTTTATTATCTTTATTAGATGTTTTAAATAAGATTTAACTTATCAAATAAGTATTTAAATCCATTTATTTAAGCCTTTACTTATTTTTAGCAAAACTTAACTTTTGTCAATTTGTTCTAAAATCCAAATTTATACTTTTTAATTTATTAACTATAAGAATAGATAATTTATTTATTATATATAACATATTTATTTAAGATTTAAATTCCTTTTAAATTTAAAAATAAATAAAATCCCACATTTTCGAAGTAGCGAAATTATGCGTCATTACATTCTCCCCTACTTAAAAGCATTTCGTCCTTGAAATGAAAGTTAGATAAAGGAATCTATCTCATACTCATATCCTCAAATAATTTGACTTATTTATATTGATGATAGAAAAGAAGAAGGTCGATATCGACACTAAAACAAATGATGCCGAACATACATACAGAGATTCCCCATATTAACCTGATTATCTATCACGTACTTAAGGTTATATAGACATACATCAAATCAAACTTCTATCGTATCCATCCTAGTGCATATTGCACACTTAAGATAATATATACAACAACCAAACAAGACTATACATCCAAGAACAACCACACTAAAACTATGTCAATATAATTGAATACATCCACATAACTCATTCCTTGACCTAAGCATGTACTACACCTGAGGTCTATATATACACATATCAAAACATAAGTCTGACCCATATCTCTTAATGTCTATTATTTAAGATAACTATCGAACTACCATGTGGACAGACCAAAAAATCATACTATATGTGATATTTGATTCGGTCTATTATTTGAATCCATAACCGTACTTTTGAACTAGTATCGATCCCTCGATTTTCTAGTGTAGATTTCGATCAGACTTCCTAATCCCAACCCTTGCTTTCCTTGCATAGCTCTCAACTATGATAGAAAACTCAAGTATATAATCATAATCTCTCATCAATGTTTGCCGTCAAGAAGCGAGTGATAAATCATTTTTTGGATTGGTGTAAACACCTCAAAGTTCTGTACTCAAATCTTAGATCAAAATTTATGTGCGAATGATCTACGTTTAATTTATGTACTTATCCACATTCATTTTTACCTAATACATTTTTTTCAAAATTTCTATTAATCCAAGTTTATTTCACAACCATTTACTTTCTATTGAATACATTATTACTTAAGCATACAAATATGACTTAAACTTGTATAATATACCTTTACCTCCTAAGAGTATATATACATATCCCCAAACTTCAAACTGTTATCACTTCAATTATGGTGTTTAATTAATGTGGAACTCTAGTATTATCTCAAATTAATAAGTTATAACTTAATCCTTAGCTCTATTTATCTAAAGTCTCAATTTAACAAATATTATTTATCTTATCAATATATATTAATAAGACAACTTTACTAGGTGTGCATCTTTTCCTCACTAATTCTATGATTATTACTTAAATTATTTACCTATCCATTATCTTTATCAAATTTCTTAACCTTAAATCCATAAAATATCTTATAGTCAAATTGTGAAACTTAATTCACGTGGTATTTGTTATTTAAACATTTTCATCCAACAATCAACCTATCAACCATATTATTCAAAACTATCCACTTCTAATCTTACTGCATCATGAATTACAAATGCTACCCTAAATGTATCACTAATTCCAATTTTTATACTAGGATGAAATTTATTATATCTCTTATTCCTAAATTTCACCTTGATTTAACCTAATCAAAGTGTCTAAATTTCAAATTATCATAACTGCTTTATAAGTTATAGAACTAAACCTTTCATATTATACGTTACCCAAAAATCTCAGTTTCGGCTTATCTTTTTCTATCTTATTGATAAGATTTTTTCCTAAGTATGCATTTTCTTTTTATTTTCTCCAATTACAACTTCTAGCTTCAATATTATCATCAAATATCTTATAGTCAAGTCATGAATTTTACTTCACAAGGTATTTGTACTTAGCTTTTAAATCCATCCATTATGATAATCACTTAGTCATCTTAATAATAAATATCTAAGGTATATGATTAAAGTTCTAAATTCTAATTCTTAACCAATTGATTCTATATAAAATATCTTATAGTCCAATTGTGCAATTCTAATCACAAGATATTCATACTTTAGTTTTACTAAGCAAAATTACAATCATTCCGTAATTTCTAAACCTAAATAATAATATCCTCTTTGTATAATTGAAAATAAACCCAAAGTAAAATTATTCCATTTAACAACTTCTTTAAAACAAAACCATTTTTATAAAATTAACAAATATGCGCTCAATGTATATGATACTCTCATAACTCATTCTAGGGTGTTACTAAGCCTATCTCTAATGGGTTACTCATCCTAGAATATTACTAATCCTATCTCTGATGAGACTTACCCCTATCAGGTTTCAGTGTTCACTCAACCAAAAGCTCTAATACCAAATGTCAAGGCCCATTTTTCTATACCCTTTGAATCGACAATATGTAGGATCGATTTTACCCTATAAGGGAGGTGAATAGGGTGATACTATTAACTATAAAAGTTTATCGCAGAAGTATATAATCGCAACACAGATATAGCAGAGTAATAGCAACACAGATAATAGTAGAATAGAAAATAGAACACACATATTTATCCAGCTTCGGCAAAACCTAGCCTACGTGCTTCCCCCAAGGTTTCTACTAGCAATTAAGTAGTCAGATGCTTACACAGGTAAACATGCGACACCCGCTATCGACTAACCTAACTTCACGCCCAAAATCCTACCACAACTCAGCCACTGAGTTGTGAATTCTTGAACTACACCACCGTAGTTCATCCCCAAGTCACACGACTAGACAATTTCAAAAGTTTAAAAGAAAAATTACAATTTAAAAGACAATTAAAAATAAAAACCCTAATTGAAAATTGTAACAACCCAATGTGATAAAAGGAACCGGCCCAATAAGAAAATTATGTAATAAACAAATATGTCCCCTTTATTCCCTTATGTCCCGACTCCTTGTACTTCGATCTTTGAAAATGGCTGCTCGTTCGTTTCTTCTTTTCTCTGAAATTAGGGCTTCTGGATGAAGTCGCCGCTGCGTCGAATTAATTGCTGATGCTTCGATTCCTTTCTTCGATCGATTATATGTTCACGGTAGCGTCAACCAGGTCGAGTTTGAATGTTGCATGAATTGGTACGTTCATTCCTTTTTCGATTTATAGTATACTCGACTTTGACTCGAGTTGAATGATTATTCTTTGTTGCTTGAACTCGAATGATCTTTTGGCCGATGATGTTAAAGGTTTATATATGGTTCGATCCCCTATATTTTCGTTCGTATTTTTCATACGAATTCGTTTGATTATATGGTTGGCCATTTGATATTGTTTGAATGCTGGTGATTTTTACCGACTTCTTTAATTTTGTATATTATGTTTACTTGCTTGTCATGGCTTTGGTTTCGACTTCCTTAGCCACCACGGTGTTGAATTCTTTTCCTTCGATCGATTGATATTGTTAAATTTGAATTTGTTTGATTTCCTTAATTGACTTGCGGCATGTCATTGACTCTGTTCAATTGCTCACGGCTTCGACTTGAATTTTGCCATTACCTGACTTCGGCTTTGATAAAACTGTTAATTGCTTTTCCATGATTTTGAACTTGTGTGCATTTCTAACACTGATTAGTTACTTATATCTACTGATTTGGTATTTCCTTATATTTGATCCTGTACTTGAATGCTTGCACTGTTTCGTTTGTCTAGTGGCATTTGGTCTTGCATATTTGTACATGTATATGTACTTGAGTCTGGTTCATGATATTTGTGAAGCTTGTGTTCATATACATTTGGGTTTCACTATGCACTGCTTGACTCGAAGTCTGGCTGCCTTTCTGCGATGATCACCACTTCTATATTGTGTATGTTGACATTACTCTGTGTAGTCATATAGCCTGGTGGCTTCATGTATATGATCATGTTGAATTGTTGTCGATTTGTGCCTGTTAGTCTTCATTGTGCATTACCCATCGTACATATTCATGTTATATGTCGCAGTTTCATTCACTTGTGTATATTATAGTCTTGATCAATTTTGGTGCTTAAATTTGTCTCAGTCTTGAACACTGCATCCCTGTATATGTATGTGTGTTGTTGGTTCATTATTCTGGTTAATTGCACTGGTTCGTGTATATGTATACATATGTCTTGTTGAACTTGTAGCACATCCAGCTCGGTTATCTCGACCACATTTGTTTTATCCATTCTACTTGAGTTTGCCTTTATGTACAATCTGCTCGACTTGATTACTTGATGCAGTCTTGTTCTCTTCATGGTTCACCATTGTTGCATTGACTTTGCACATATTGTGCTTGTATTTTTGAAATGCTCCTGTGTTGAATCCATCTTTAAAGCTCGAGTTTGACCTTGTGCTTGTGTCATGATTTTATTTGTATTTCATTTGAGTTGAACTCGACTTTTAATTTGGGTTTGACCTTGTGATCACCCATCCCGGTAGATTTATCAAGTGTATATCAGAGTGCATGGCCTGGTGGCATGTACAGTGATACATTGTGCATGTTACAAGCTGTTAGTGTATGATGAATTCAAAATTAAATGATGATGAACAACCCAAATAATTGAGGAAAATAATATTTTCAAAAGTATATTTTATTTTACACTGAAAAAATATTTCACTTTCAATTTTACTGCGTCGGCATATATTTTTGCAGATAGCTCAGATGCTAGATTCAATCTAAAATGGAGTTGGAGGTAAATACGAGTGAATGAGTGATATGTAGTGAGGTGCTAATGTAAATGAAATTTGTGATGTATTCAAATTTTTATTGTTTGAAAATCGTGTGTATAGTGAGCGCTCAAATTTTTACTATTCAAAATTGTAATAAATATTTATTTGAACAAAATATATGTTTGAATTTAAATTCTGTGTTATTTGTTTTATTAAGCAAATATTTATTTAATCTGTGAAAATAAAATAGTACATTAACAAATACATTTAAATGAACACACACACACACACATATATATATGTGTGTGTTTGTTATCATCAAACAAAAATCATATACTCACATATTAAACACAATAAACCACACATGTCCAACTAACAGAACATGAAGGATAATAAAGAAAAATAGACAGAACGGAGTCTCACACGAATGGAATAACATATAATATTGAACAAATTTTTTTACAGCGGAAAACTTTTAAAATACATATATATCAGAGTTTAACCTAAATTCAGCCTGGACAGTTATAAACATTTGTCCTTACAATTGCTGACATACATCAAACTAAAATAAAACTAAGTATAGCGGATAATTAAATACATCCATACGTAGATGAATATCTACAGCTCTCCTCTGGAAACTCCAACCGTCTTCGACTAACCTGAAACTACACGGATCTTACCCGAGTATTGAAAATACCCAGATCAGGCTTGATAGACCAGCATGAGAATAAATCAATAATAAATGACAGTGTCATATATCAGCCTTTGAATAAAAATCCTTTGAAAATAAAGAGTATCTCATAAGACAATGCCCACACATAAACACAGATGGGTTTTTACCTTATGATAACTAAAACACTTTTATATATCAAAACGTGTGATAATATTTCTAATGACATATCTTTGAAAACACTTGCAAATAAACTTATTAATCTTAGCCAAAATTATTACCATTATTAAATTCCAGCATACTAGGCTCTACAAACAAAACCGTAGGTTCTTATTGGAGAATGGATTTCCATACAAATGACCAGGTGAAGGATCTACCTTCTAAAAAGGGTACACCTCTAGGTGGATGTTCCGAGGAACCATTACAAAGCTCCTCTGCCGACACAAGACCAGCCTACCCCTATAACTAGATAGTACCGAATATGTCATCCCCCGGTCGTTGCCGACTTTAACCGAGCACTCATTTCCATACACCACATTAATTTACATCCTGAACGTCATAGCAGGAAGAAATATATCTAGAAGGGGATGATCATGCCTTAATTAGGAATGATCCACTTGGCCTTGCTGCATCTAATCCTGTTTCGATCATTTCCGGTTTGATGAGGCTTGAGGTTACGATTACCTTTTCACATAGCACATATCGCATCTTTGAATGCCCTATTGCCATTTCCGTTAACTACTAATTGCCTTCCACAAAAATACAACCCTTGAGCTCGTACGTCTCAAGGAGGGTGTTAAGCTAAGAGAAGTTGCCTTCTCCACCACCACTGATGTACGTTTGTAAAAACTAATGTACGTAATCTTTAGAAATGCAATGTCAGATAAACGTCGATACAAGCTGTCCAGGAACAGTACAAACCGATGACGCAGTAATCATGGATGTTCCCGAAGATGTTTTCTTTGGAGCAAGTTAAAGAAGTTTTGAGGGGCGGTCTATACCTGCCATAGGAAAGACTCGATTGTGTAAGGAGTTTTGTGGATTTCAAGCTAAGGAGTTTGTCTGTATCGAAATATGAGACTAAGGTCGGTAATTTGCTTCGCTCCAGACATGGTCTCATTGTCACCCCCTTAAGAAGAATAAGTTGTTGGTGTTTGGTTTGAGTCCCGAGTTTCTTGAAAGTTGGCTACCCATCTCAATGGTTCTTTTATGGAGTTAGCTGATTTGGCTTTGAGGTTCGAGGAGCCTATGGATAAAAAAGTCTTTGGTAAGCTGTGGTAGAGGTGCAGCTTAAAAGTGTCTTGGGTGCCTGTAGGAAGGTCATCTGGCTAAGCAGTGTCCTAAGAGATGGAGTTCAGAAGCAGCAGAGTGGATCCTTTTCTTTGGTGGTTCATAAGTCTTTGTGTATCAGTTGTCAGCAGCCGGGCATCCGGTGGAGCTTGCCCACATCTTCCGAAAGCTCAGAAGAGCATGGTGCTTGTGGACGAAGGTGGACCATCAGATTCTTCTTCTGGTAGGTAAGGCATTCTTGAAGGGTTGACCTTGTTCGGAAAAGTTGTTTTAGTTTATGAAGAGAGAACAATATCTATGGAATTTGAACTTGGTAGAATCACAAAAGTGGCTTGCGATAGTTCAGGAGATTATTTGAGTAATCTTTTGCTTGAGATTGAGGCTTCTCAAGACGAGGTAGAAGCTATCGAAGTAGTCAGAGGTTTTCCGAATGTCTTCAAGGAAGTCTGAAGTTTACCCACATTGGAGATTAGGTTTCCGTATCTACTTGGTTCCAGAAGCGATACTAGTGGTTGGCATGGTAGTAGGATGGTTCCTAGAGAGAGTTTGGTGAAACAAACTTAGAATTCTTTGGAGAAGGATTGATCACATCCAGTTTTCAAGTTTGGATTCTACTGTAAGGTTGTGCGACCAAGTCAGATGGATCACTAAGATTTTATGGATCTAATGTACCGTGTATGGATCAAGTTTGTGTTTAAGTTCTCCGACAGCATTGTCATCTACTCCAAATCAGAGTTGTGAAGCGGAAGCAAGGTAGCGGCTGTTCTAGTGTGGTAGCAACCTGAAGTCTGCAGTTTTTCCTAGATTAAAGGGGTTCTACTGGAAGTTCATCTGTGATTGATCTAAGATTTTTCTCATTTGACCCTCTGAGTTTGAAGAAGTTTTTCAGAATCTGAAGGTGAGGTTGGCAAGTGCACCTGTTTGGCTATATCCAGATAGGAAAAGTAAGTTTGAAGTCTTATAATGTTGTGGAGTAGAGCTTGTGTTCTAGATGTCGATGGATCTTGGGAGGACCATTTTGTTGAGTAGGATCCAGGGATTGGTTTGGTCCAGTTTGATTTAAGAAGCATCAGCAAAGGTTGAGCTGATCAGGATGAAAGTAGGCATCCTAGGATTATCAGAAGGAGTTATACGGATAAGAGACAAAGGAATTTGGAATTTGAAGTTGGAGACTTCATTGTTGTTAAGATTTCTCTGGTATAAGGGAGTAGTAAGATTTGGAAAGTTTGGGAAGCCAACTCCGAGTATATTTGATCTTTATGTGTTTTTGATAAGATAAGTTCTTTAGGAGTGAACTGCCAGTTTGGATGGCTGGAGTTCATAGTGTATTTCATGTATCTCTAAGGGAGTATGTGTAAGATCCATCACTGGTTATGGAATCAGCAGTTTAGAAGGATAAGGTAGTTGAGATGGACTTGAGTGTGGTCTGATATCTTGTTCAGATTTGTAGATCTAGAGAAGAAGGAGCTCTGAATCATAGTGGTGTAGCTAGTTAAGGATCTGTAGAGCGAGTATCCCAGTGTTTGTACCTAGGATCTCTAGATAATATTAGGAAAATCTATTCTGAATTTTGTTCGGATAGTTTGATTTGTTGTTTAAATAAATTGGTTGCTATGATCATTAGTATATGATTGATGTATGCTTTGTTGAAAATAAAAATCTTTATTGGATTATTAAATTATCTTTTTCTTTTAAATTCCGGGGACAAAATTCTTTTAAGGGGGGAGGAATGTGATGACCTGGAATTTTAGGCAATATCAATTTAATAATCTTTATTAATAATTAAATTAATTTGTTAATTTTCTTTTATAATCATTTAAACTATCAAATTTATTCTTTTAAAAGCTAATAATATTTAATTGGTAAAATTTATTCTTTCCAATCTAATAAAATTTGTTTTCTATTTATAATATATATAAATATATATGTATATATATATTTTAAATAGGAAATCTTTGGTTTGAATATAACGAATAAAAACATGTTTCTAAATTTAATATATATATATATATATATATATATATATATTGTAATTTGGAAGTTTTGATTTAGTTTAATGTAGAACCTTTCAAAAGCTATTTTAAAAAGTAACCATATATTTTCAAAACACTTAAAGTATATATTTATTTGTTTAAAATAAATTTTAGCTTAAGTTTAAAATATAAAAAATAAGATTTAATTAAAAAGGTTCATTTCTTTTGTTTTAAATATTCTTTCTTTTAGTAATTTTAAACATGAGGCAATTTGGTTTGTAAATACATAAAAGTTAAAATAAAATCCAGAAACATATAAGCATATAATACATTAATTGATTCAAAACATAAGTAATTAATAAATAAACAGATGTTTACATAAATTCACATTTGTATATATATAAAGATTTAAAAGCTTATTATTAAAGATAAATATAATATACATTTAAAACATAATGCATATGAATATAAACATAAATAGTTAGATAATTAAATAAAAGAAATCTTAAACATGTGTAAACATATTTAGGTGGTTTTTGGACATTTGTAGATTAAGTGAACATGTGTTAGCTAAGTAACAACTATAATGACAAATGGCATAAATTTTTCTTAATAACTTATAATTATAAAATAATAAGGAGAAATATGTTTTCATTTTTCAGTTCTAAATCCTTTTTCTCATCTTTAACTAGAAACTGATTCAAATCAAAGAAAGAAAAATAAAATTGAAAACCCAAAATCAGAGAAAAATCAAAAGCTTCAACCTGAGATCTATAGCAACATCAGTCCAAATCTTCAACCTCTAACTTGTGTAACGCAAAGAATCAACTCAAATACAAGATGTAATTCAATCATCAGCAAGCTAACAGTAGTACATTAACTCAAGAAATTTCATAGCAGGCTAAGCAAATTCAGTTTCAGTTCAATGCAGGTTCCAAATTAAAACAAGTAATCATGTTCTCTGGTGAGTAAACTTTTACCTTAAAAACAGTTAAAATGTGTGATTAAACTTGTTGCATGTAGTGGAAATTGGTAGAGACATAGTACACAATGATACTTGAATGTCTGGTTGAGCATGTATGTATGAACATTAGATTTGTTTGAGATTTGTGCCTGTACATGTACATATGTCTACTCTATTGTTACTCACAGGCTCAAGAACAGCTTTCAAAAATTTATATCTTCTCATAGATTTGATTTCGGGCTTAGATTCCTAAATGAAAACTGTTCCTAACTATATAATATCAATTTTAAAAATAATTTCAGAATTTTATATTTTATAACTAATTTAAATTTGGGAAAATTCAGTGAAAATCAATTTGGGTCAAAAATTAAACATCTTGATTTAATAATCGGAATCCATAATCAGATTAGTTATTGTAATTCATGAATTTAGGTAAAACAATTGTGATTTTTATTTTGGGATTTGTCGAGATATTAAGAGTTGATTAGTTTCCGTATCATCATCAAATTCCGATGATCGGCATGGGGATGGAGTCGAGATCATGGCCGAAGCTAGCTGGAGGGTTGCCGATAGTAGGAAAAATAGTTTTATATTTTACTAATGGCCGTAGCGACCGGGGTAAGGCGAAGTAGGGTTTTCCCTGACGATACGATAGCCGATTTAATCATGACGAATGTGGCAACGATGGTGCTCCAGTCCCGATCGCGATAGGGGGGATAGGTGCGAGAGGTCAGGCGATTCGTTGGTAAGGTCAGTGGGCTTTATAAGTGTCGGGTTTATCGGCGATTGGAGGAATTCCGATGGTGGTATTTCCACGCTTTTGAGTCATGGGTTCGATTTTTGTTCGTTGGTGGATGTGGCGATTTGGGTTCACGAGATGGAAGGCGAGGCTATCGGTGATTGGCAGATGATCAAAGGAAGGGTCGGAACGAGATGATTCGTCGGCGTGCATGCACCACGTGAACGTTGTATCAGGTGAAGCGTGGCTTTGCATTTGAGTTTTGGGGTTCTTGGGGATGAGCTCGGGTTAGTAGTTGGATCGACTCGAAGTAACAGCGATTCGCGAGTGTCACGATTTTATCTCGGGATTTTTAAAAAATTTCTCAGGGTTTTGGATATTTTGGTCGAGTTGTTTTTGTTAAGTGTTCTGGTTTCAAATTTTTTAAAAGAAAAGTGTTCTAGGTTTTAAACAAAGAGCTTGGGTTTTACAAATGTTTCAAGTTCAAAAGCAAAGTAAAACAAGTTTTTAAGTTACGAAAATAATTTGTTTTAAAAGATAAATATTTAACAAGTTTTAAAATATATATTAAAATAGTAAGTTTTAGAAAGATATGATAATTAGGTTTTCAAAAATAACTATGTATTAAAATTTATTAAACAACTTTGAAAAAATTTCAAAGATTTAAATAAGGTTAAATTAGATGTTTAAATTATTTTTAATAATAATTGATTTCTAAATGTTTTACTTTAAAATAAGGATTAATGATATAATTAAGTAATCAACTATAATAAAGAGTTTTTCTTTAAGTAATTAAGATTTTTATTAATTGAAAATAACTAATAGGTGATGGTAATAAAGGTTAATCAATTATTGTTAATGATTAAAGAATAGTTAGTTAATGTAAATAATTTATTGATAAGTAAGAGTTTAATTAAGATAAATGATTTTTCTTAGTTAATTAAGGTCTTTTAAATATAAGGAGTCAAGTAATTATTTAATTAATTTTAAATGATTAGTTAAAATAATTGATTAAATAAAATTAATTAGTCTAATTAATTTAAAAACAATCACTTAATTATGAATTAATTAAGTATAATTACTTAGTGAAGTAATTAATGGATAATTACTGAATGTAATTAATTAAAGAGAATAATTACTTAATGGAAGTAATTAAGGATTAATTACTTAGTGTAATTAATTTAGTTAATTAATTAATGTGAAAGATTTAAGTTAATTAATGTGATTAGTTAAGATTAATTAATGAATGTGATTAATTAACGATTACTTGTTAATTGTAATTAATTAAAGAGTAACTAATTAATGAAAGTGATTAGAGGATCATTAATGTAATTAATGAGACTAATTTAAGATTAATTAATGGGAGTGATTAAAGGATAATTAATTTTCTTAATTAATTAAGGATTGATTACTTAATGTGATTAAGAGTAATTAATCAAGAATAATTAATTAAAATGAATAATTAAGGGATAATTACTTGATGTGATTAAAGAATAATTAATCAAGGAAGATTAATTAAGGTAGGTAATTAGTGATAATTAATTAATTTGTAATTAACTAATGTTAAGTAAGCAGGATTAAGGTAATCCAAGTGATTAAAAGATAGATTAATTTAATTAGAGATTAATTAAATTGATTAAGAATTTATCAATCTTGCTTATGGATGATTGAATGATATTGGATGATTTGGATGAGATATCTCTAATATATGTGTTATGTGTTGCTTGATGATATGAGATGTTAGGTTGAATTGCGATGATATGAATTATCTATCTGTGATAAATGTGAATCATCTATCTGTTTGTAAATGTTATCTTAAATAAATTAAATTATTTAGAACCCTTAAACAACTTGGACATTAAAACGACATTTTGGATTCGGTGAGACCGGGATCAGATTTTTGAATTAGATATCTGAAAACCACATCGATCCAAATTAACGATAGGCCGTGAATCTCAAGTGAAGATGAAGACTCGAAGTGTAAGGACAATTCGTCGTTAAAAACTCTAAGGGTGATTCTAATACGAGTTTAACGGGGATAGTACTTAAAGTTTCGAGGTGAAGATTCAGAGTGCAAGGGCTATTGTCGTTAACTCTAAGGGTGATTCCAAAATGAGTGTAACGAGATAGTGCCTTCGGTTTCGTTCGAACCCGAAATGGACTTGTATGGATTGAATGCTTTCAGAACATCGTCAGGAGGACGATGAGCATTCTAAGATAGATGTGTTCTATAAAGGTAATCGCAGCCTCAACCCTCATCAACCGGGAATGGCTAAAACAGGGGAGGTGCAACAAGGCTAAGTGGGTCGCGCCCAAGTAGGACGAGATTTTCCCCTGTCTAGAGGTCCCTTTTTATTCGGTTTAGTGGGCAATTGGTTCGCGGCCAACTGCGGGGTTGTCTTGTTCGGGACTATCCAGTAAGGAATGGTTTCGGCCTTGTGTTGCAGGGGATTTAAGGTGGATCCTCGGTATGGTGATCTAGGCCACATACTATGACGGGCGGTACCCCAGTATCCCTGCCATTGATGGAAATCCATTCTTCCTACGTGCCTTTACGGTTTTGATTGTATAACCCACATTGTGGCTAGTATGCTGGAATTTAATCATGTAACAATTTCAGCTATTTTCTATTTACTTCAAAACCCTAGACACTATTATAATATCACTGGATTTCCTATCAATGTTTTGGTTATCATAAGCTAAATTTTTTTCCATGTTTATGTGTGGAAAGTCTTACGAGATACCTTTTGTTTAAAAAGGTTTTTCAAAATTAAGCAACTTTAACCCGTTTACTCATACTAGACCCATGTTTGATTCGGAGTTTATTTTCTATTTTATTAAACTCTTGGGTACTCAATTTTTACGAGTAGCCAAGGGATTCAGGTTTGCTTTGACGAGTTTTTGGAGGAGAATTGGAGCAAGAGGCTTCAGCGTGTAGATATATAGAGTTTCCAGTGTGTTGTATCTCTGTGATGATTTCTGTATTGTACTAGATTTTATAATAGACAGATCTTTATAACTATATATTTTGTGATGTATAAGTAGTATAACTCTGATGTATATGATACTATGTAATATCTTATTTGATGTAATATAATTTATTCGTTCCGTTGTGAGATTCAGATATTGTTTAGTCCTTTCTTTTCTATCTTTTCTCTCCCTTTCTTTCTTAATAATGATACATCTTTCTGTGGAGTGAAAGACGGGTCATTACACTTTTCTTTCGATCTTTTCCACCCCTCATCTTAGAAAAGAAAATATAGGCCAGGTAATTTTAGGACACTGGTTGCTCCATCCTTAACCTTAGTTAAACAACTTGTTTTATCTTCCCAGATCTCACAAGCGGGACAAATATAGTAATCGTTTCAGCATACTCAGCTATCGACTTTATTTACGAATTAATTGTAAAGATTTTAAATTATCTTTTAAACACTTAGTTTTCCTTTTAGAAACATTCACAATTGATTCTGCAAAAATCGTTATATTTAAACTCATATTCCAAAAGCTAAAGGATTCACAGCATAAAAGTGCTACGGGTAGTGCTATATAAGCTTAATTGATTTAAACAACTTTTAAACATTTAAAACTTCATACTTTCCAATCCAAATTTCTTTTAAACTATTTAAATGGATTTATCAAATTTATTCCATATTTTTTCATAATTAAAAACGTTCATTTAAACTGATTTCCTATTAAGGTCACTTAACTACACTAGCGCGATTTTTCTAAAAAATTAATCTGGACTTATTTCAAAATCTACTCAACGAAACTTTGATTTTCTTTATTCGTTTAGAAGATATGGATATAATATTCTGGAATATTCTTATCTCGAAAAATTTCGAGCTATATTCCACTCTACACATTCATTTGAACTTTTCGGCGCGAACTACCACTATGCGAGCACCTAAATTTAACTTATTTTTCAATATTTGAAATAATTTATTCAAATTGAATTCTATTACATATAAAATCATTACAAATCATTTTAAATCAATATTTATACTTTTTAAAGTATTTAAAATGAATTTCGACTATTACCATATTATAATATTATTATATTTCTATTATTTTAATATTAAATTTTAAATTTCAATTTCAATTCTAACTTTAAATAAACACATTTGAAACTTAGATTTCAAATCTAATTTCCATTTAAACTTTAATTCAACCTTAATCTCAACTTCAATTTTCAAAATCGATTTCAATTTCACTATTCATCTCAATTTCAAATTAACTATCCTTTTTAAATCCGTTTCACATCAAATTTCAAATTCTCTTTTATTTTTACGTTAATTTCACTTCTAATTGAAAAGGGACTTATTTTTCCAAAATATCTCATATTATCAAAATATGGGCTTATTAACAAAGGGATTATCAAATCAAAATGAACATAACTAATGTCTATATTCATTACTATCATAACATCCATTCAACCTATCACATAACATATGATTTTAAATCCAACATTCACTATTTATACCATAATGAAATATATTATCACAATTCAATCAACAATCAAACATCCATATTAACAATCAAATTGGTATAAACATTCATATGTCATAAGGGTAGAAATGTGATTGTTTTATCATAACTAAAATATTATTTTAAAAGTAATGAGAATTTCTCACCTTCATATCCACTCCGTCAATCTTTTTGTAGGCTAATGTGTTTTTCGAACAAAAGCGCTTTTTCCGAACATTATGAACTCTCGCCTTTATTTATTTACCTTCCGAACCGCTTTTGTTTTCCTTTCTTTTATTGCATTTTCTTTTCTTCTTTTTTTATTAGAGAGGATGGTTTATGGCTCGGCCATGGGGTGTGTGGCCTAGGGAGGAGGGTACGGCCTTAGTAGTGGGGTGTAAGGGCTTGGGTAGGTGGTATGGAGGTGGGTAAAGGGGGTAGGGAGGCACGGCCTTGGTGGTGATGGTCTTGGTTGTGGGTTTGGAAGGTGGATATGCATTGTTGGAGGCGTTTAGGATGGATTTGGTCGAGGGTGGAGAGGGTTTTGGTATTTTGAAGGAGGAGTATATGTGGTAGAAGGTGAATGGCATGGAGGTGGAAGAGAATAGAGAGGTGGGAAGGCATTGAAATGGAGGTGACGAAGAAGGAGAAAGTGAAGAAGAAGGAAGGAATGAAATGTGAAAAAGTGAAAAGTGTGCATATTTATTTATAATAGAGTTTGGAATGGAAAATGACTAAAACACCCTCTACTACTTTTTGACTTTACGTTTACTTTTTTACCCTTGATTTGACCTTTGCTTAATGGAGAAGAAATGGTTTGATTTGAATTTGTACTTAAGAAATGATATTTGCCTTATTTTCTTAAATTTTAAAATGTTAAAATAACATCTTCTCCTTTTGCATGTAAATTAGCAACATCTCATTAGTGAGACAAGATGTAAAGTAATGATGTTGTTTATTGGTTCATGTCAAATCATGTTACTTTTTGAATTATTTGTAAATTTTGACTTTTTAAAGTGCATTTGTTAAATGTAACATGTAACATAGTTTGTTAAGTTGTATTTATATGCTAGAAAATTTATCAAGTTGCAACAACTTGAGACAACTTATTTTGGTTGAAAACGGTGTTTTTGTCTAAAAAATTTTATAGTCAAAATTTGACCTTTTTTTAAGCTATATATAGAAGTAAACCAAAATTTAAAATGAATTTTTACTTCTTTAAATAAATTAAAATACGTCTCTTTATATTTTAAAATCATATTTAATTAATATCAAAATCTCTAATTTTTACATTGTATGTAAAACTGACAAAATGCGATAAATTTTGATTATTTTTGTAAAAAGATTATTAACATACTTTTAAATATATTAATATAATTTTATTATCTTTATTGGAGGTTTTAAATAAGATTTAACTTATAAAATAAATATTTAAATCCATTTATTTAGGCCTTTAGTTATTTTTAACAAAATTTAACTTTTGTCGATTTGTTCTAAAATCCAAATTTGTACTTTTTAATTTATTAACTATAAGAATAGATATTTTATTTATTACATATAACGTATTTATTTAAGATTTAAATTCCTTTTAAATTTAAAAACAAACAAAATCTCTCATTTTCGAAGTAGCGAAATCACGGGTCGTTACAAGTAAAGATGTATAATCTAAATTTTCAAAATTTTTGGTTGTTAAAAATTATGTGCTAGGTTTTGGATTGTAGGGATTAGATGCAAAATTGGTTGAACCATACTCCTACTCGCAAGACTATTAAAATTATTGTTTGAAACATGATTTCTGAAAACTTGCATACATATAGAACTACCAGTATATCTAGGTTGTTAGCATCATATTTTCAAAATGTTTTTAAATGAATGAATTCATATAGGAGGCACCAATTTAGAATCGTTTTGCACATATGTTTTATATGTTGTGATACACTTTGCACTTGTACATGTTTGGCTGTAAAATTGAATGTACACTAATTGCTTAGTTAGCTTAGATTGGTTGTGCTCTAGGTTAAATAATTCAACCCTTAGGGAATTTTGGGCATGAAATTCTTTTAAGGTACGAGAATTTAATACCCCATAAAATCAACGATAATTAATAAATAATTAATAAGGCTTCAAAAATGAAATTTAAGAAAACATTGGAATTTGGTCATAAAAATTGCCCATTGTGTTCATAATGATTTTCTGAGCAACTTTCATATTTGAAGTTTTACAATTGGAGCTCAAATGAAAAAGTTATTAGTGACAAAGTTTTGAGAGTGAAAATAGTTAAATATGAAAAAAGGAAATAAATAAACATTAAATATGGAACACCACCAGTTGACCCCCTTATTGGGATGATCAACCCTAGCAGTCAACTTCCTATAGGGGAGCGGTCGACCAATCGTATAGTGGGGCTAGGGTTTGAACCTTGACCAACAAGCCGGATTTAATTATTTTAATCGAAAGATTATGACTATATTTTATGCCTATAAATAAAGGCCTAACCCCTTACTTCTCTTTTCATAATTTTTGATTCAAGCAATCAAGGTCTTTCATTTTCCCTTCTCCGCTATTTCTAAAATTATAAAATATTACACACACCCAAAAATTGGAGAAAGGTGAAAAATAAAAGAGACGAAGCGAATCAATACCATGGAAAAGGTTAAAATACAATCTATATTCCCCTTAATTTCCAATCTCTTATCAGATCTATAATTCTCATTACACACACACACACACCTTGTTATATATATATTCTTTTGGGTTAGAATGGAAAAAAGAGTCAAGTAAAGGAAAGGATTCAGAACTGGATATTTGAAAAGCTTAAAAAGGTGAGTGGGAAATTATATATTTTATAACATTGAAATTAATCTCGTTGATTTCTTATTTAATTATTATGCCTAAATAAGGTCTGATGGATTATAAACTTAAAATAAACATATAAGATTAGTGCTTACTCATTGAATAAAATAAGTAATCAGAATAGGAATAGTATGGAAAAACTGGTCTAGAAATTTGAAATCGGTCCCAAATATTCATTTATAGAATGTTAGTAATGTTTTAAAATTATTCCAGATCTATAATTGGGTTGCAAATTAGGTTGCACTTGGAATGTAAATTTCTATGATTTACTTGGATTGGGTTCCTTGTAATTGCCATAAGTTATCCAATTCTAAAGTATATGTATAAACATGCATCATTTGAATTAACAAGGAATATAGCAAAAAGGGAAATAGATGTGTAAGATACTGATATCCTTTTCCATATTTTACACCGTCTATTTCAATAAAAGAAAATAAATTATGTCTTATAATTTCAAATAAAGTAATAACCTCTGTAACATCCCCCTACTTGGAGGCCGAAAACTAACTGCTACGGATACTGCAGTCATCCATAGTTATTAATCCTCGACGACCAAATATGGTGCTGTTAGATACATTGATACATAGATCATATAAATATGAAAAATTTTAATAATTCAAAAACACATTTCCACATTCCATTCAAAACATTTGATGTTCATTACATATTCCCGAAAATGTTAACCATGTTCAGCAAAATATAATTATTACACATACACCAAGAGCGACATATGAAGATGCCCACTTGTTGATCAGAGTATATAATAAGGCTAATAAATCTGCCTTTACATCCAAATACATAGCGGAAAAAGATAACTCTAAATAACTAACCGCCTCCTGCATGCCTTCGAAAGCTTTATCCTCTAAGAAAAGAAATAGAAAACCCTAAACCTCAAACTACTCAAAATCAATTACCGAGAGTTTAAGGGGAAAACAAAAACTTCGAGTCAGACATAATGCCTGATATAAACAATAATCTAACAGCTCAGTCCTTTTAGATATCCAGTGAGACCACGCCTCTTAGCGGAGTAGGTTTTTCCCTCACTAGCATCCTAAAACCTTTATAAAACCACATACTGTGCTCATGCATCTACAATGGTTGAAGCATACATTTCAAAATATGATGATGATATGCATACATAAAAATTTAGGATTTCCCATCCCTAGATTACATTTACACTCTTTCATAATTATAGTTTCTAGGGTCACTATTAACCTATTAGTTTTCATAGGTTTACTAATAACCTTTTTCCTTACACATGGACACAATGTCCCATTTCATAGTTTTCATGGAATCTCTAATAACCTATAGTCTCCTGCCAATTAACTTAATTAATTCATGGGTCCCCTCGAACTTTTTAGTCATTCCAATAACTAATCCCTTATACTATTTTTCAATGGTTGACTAGGAACCTATGGATTTACCCAGTAACTTAGTTCTCATTCTAGTTTTCATGGGTTGACTAGGAACCTAATGATGCATCCATTAACTTATTTCTTATCCTAGTTTTCATCGGTTGACTAGGAACCAATTGATTGATGTCAATTCTTAATCTAGATATAGTTTTCATGGGTTCGGTACAAACCAATCATCCTTTGCTATCCTACCTTAATACATAGTTTTCATGGGTTTACTATGAACCTGTTGGCTACCCCGAATAACTACATAATCACGGTTTTCATGGGTTTACTATGAACCTATCTCCCGGACAACTTCAAGGTTTAAGCATCCTATATTTTGGTCTCTCTGACTCCTCAGATGCAATTCTACTCATTCAGGAGTTTAATCAATTTATATTCACTACTGGGTTAACCTAGCTGGTTCTTCTACCCCTTCATCCTCAAAATATAGTTACGGGTTCTTTATCATATAAACATATTCATGTGTGAAGAAGCAAACGTAACAATTTAACAATACCACTCCTGTGGGTTTAAGGTCCTTGAAATATATTTCATATAAAACATAGTTAATCCATTTAGCTTATATTTTTTTCAAGGCAATACTTAAATTCATTTCAAAATTCCTTTATTTAAGCCATGGGATTCTCCTTTAAGAATTTTAATTTGGGTCCTAAAACCTTTCGACTCCTTCGAAACCTTGATTACCACCTTGTAACGACCCAGAATTTTCGACCCCGAAAATTCGACATTAATACGTTCACTGTAGAAGTGCCGTACAATCAAATGCTGAAAATCACATATTGTTAGGGTTAAGAAGAAAATAGGTAGAAGAAGAACAGAAAACAAAACACGGAATCTCACATTTCGCAGCGGATCAAAATATGACATCAAATAATAGCATTTATACAAAGAAAAGCTGTAACTGTCAGATTACATTCAATATATCAGAGTATAACCATTTACAAATACAATGGACAGTTACAATTAACTTGTCCTAGAAGACAAATAATACACAGCGGAATATACTCCATACGTTCCTGCCTTCCAACTCGCCTCCTGAGCTCCAGAATGTCCTAACCTAAAAATCTGTAATACTCGGTCTGACCACCCAAACTAAGAATCAAACTCGAATTCGAAATCGAGCTCAAACAAACCTAACCTGGGACGAAACGATTGTCAACAACTCCTTCGTGCCGTCGCCATAGATCACCAGAGCTCACGAAATTCCGACCACATCCTCGCCATAAAACTTTACACCCATTCCCCCACGACCAACCGAGTCCGGTGCTCCATCGACGATGCAAATGCCTCGCAAACCCCGTCGTCTCGATCATCTCCTGAAACCCTATATCGACGCATGCTGCCACCATAGTGGACGATAAATCCAGTGATCAATTTTGGCATGACCCCTGACCTCCCATATTGCTTCAGCAATGACCTCGACCACCCAAACCGCACGGATCATCAGAAATCGACCAAAACCCAATCCGCGTTCAACTCGTAATCTCTCTCAATTTAAAAGCTTAAATCATTATTCCATTTCTAAAAATCATCCATTTCGAAAACAAATCAGATGATATAGTTGAAACTTGAATTCACGCAGTTCGAAAATTTGATATGATTTGTGCTTTACTATAATTATTCTTTCAGTTAAAACTACCTTCATATTTAACTCAAAAATATTTGTAAAATCTAGATCTTGATATAACAAATAGATTTTGTTTATAAATAGAGTCTAAAGAAAATCAAGGGAAGAGATATTGGATTTTGATCAAATTTCAAAACGTGTACCCCAAGAACAGAACAAACATTCTGTATACAGACATGCACACCCATATAATCATATATATATACACACATACAATTCATATTAAACAATCATGCAAACACTTATCACACTTTACTTCAGATATTTATTGCATGCATCTACATTTAAAACAGATTTAAAACTTTTAAATAAAATTGTTTACTCACCTGGTAAAAAAACAGAGATAGAGAACCAAGAATTGAATTTGGTTTGAACTTGAAAACTGATCTGGACTTGATTGAATGATCTGGCTTTACTTGATTCAGTTGAAATGCAAGAAGCTGTTTAAATTTTCTTTTCTGGTTTTGATCTGAACTTTTAGTTTGAATTTGAAACTGGGAACCTGTTCTTACTTGATTTTTTTGAAAACCTGGAAAGTGATCTTGCCCTTTGATCTGAACTTAGTTGCTTGATCTTGAAATTTGTTTGAACTGAAAGAGTATTAGACTTGTTTTTATTTCTGTTTTTTTAAGTTTCAGGTCTTGGATTTCTTTAGAAAATGAAAGATGAAGAAAGAACGAAAATGAGATAATGATATGTATATGTTTAACTTTGTTTTCATTATATCTATTAATTTTAAAATGAAAAGAAAATTTTGAAAATAAGACACTTGTATTTTTGCATGACATATTATCTTCTACTTGTTAATGCATGTTATTATTATGCTACAAATGTTTTAATGCATTTTAAAATGGTTACACTTGTCATTTGCATGCTAATTATGATTTTTAATATGTATTTATATATAATCTCAATTTAGTTTTACATATCTATATATATGTTTTACATCTTTCAAATTTATATCAGCATATGTTTTAAATGTTCATTTATGTAAAATTTCAAAAGAGTATATTAAAAATTTTATTATATTTTCCAATTTTAGTCTAATATATATATGATTTATATTTTATTAATTCATTTTCTATTATTTATACTTATATAACTTTTAAAGAAAATGATTTTAAAATCTGATTATACCTTAATAAATAAATAATTATTATACTGAATTCAAAACAATAGCTTCCTAATCCCAATTGTGATAAAGAGATAAAGATTGAACATGTGGTTGTGAAATCACTTTGAACTTAAGACTTAAATGTTAAAAATGAACTTACAAAACTGAAATTGTTTAAGAATTGGTTTCAAAGTTAAAAGTTAAATTTAGGTAATAAATTGGATTTCGAAGATTAAATTTTTAAAAAAGTTTTGAACTCTTATTGGAACTTTGAAATAAGTTAAGTAAAGGTAATTTAAAATGAATATTTGAAATTTGGATTCAGAATTGAATTTTTTTAATGATTTAGGTTGTTAAATTAAAAATAAAGATTAATTTGATTTAAAGGATTAAATCTACATTTAAAAATATAACTCGAATTTATATAATTCGAGATGATTTAAAAATTGAGATTGGAATTGAGATAAATTCAAACGAATTGAATTAATTGGAAGAGAGATTGAAGTTGTATAAGTTTAAATTCAAATGGGAATTGATTTTAATTTGAGATAGGAATTGAATTTAAATCAAATTGAATTGGAATTGGATCAATTTAATGGGTTGGGAAATTGATTGGAAGTGGAGATTGGGGAAATTGAACTAGTTTGACTCTGAAACTATTTCCAAATATAAAGTGTTTTAAATCTTTTTCCTAGCTATTTACTATACAACCTTTCTTTTTAAAACCCAAACTATCTTATACTTATTATTTTACATCTATTTTATAAACAAATTATTATTTTATAACTATTTTGCAACTATCTAACTATTCTACAACTACTTAACTATTTTACAACTATTTTATAATTACTTGACTATTTTACAGCTATTTTACAACTAATAACTATTTTACAACTACTATATATTTTAAACTTTTTCAAGCTATTTTCTAAATGCAAACTGGTCAGAGTGCAAACTGATTATAATTAAACTCTAAGGTGAGATATAAATAGAAGTAATAACCCAAAAGGAAATTGAAGCAATTATGAATAAGTGAATAGAATCAAAATGAAAATGAATAAAAAGAAAATTGATTTAGCTAATAATCAATAAAGATATTACGTAGGATGTATGTATGTTATTCTATTCGCATAATGATTTGATCCAGATTCGAGCCTAGAATTTTGAGATAGTATATCGATCCGAGTTGGGATTTTTCACTCGATTTTCGACGGCCAACCCTGGATATGTATTTTTGATTGGTTTTGGAAATTCTCTATCATAGTTAAGGCTATGCAAGGAGAATGATGGTTTTTGATCAAGGAACCAGATCTGAGTCTGCACTCGGAAGTCGGGTGGACGATACTAGTTCGAAAGTGGAATTGTGTGATCGAGTGAGCGATCAGATTTGATATTGCATACGGATGATATATGTACATCGTACGTTCTTAAATGAAATTGATATTGGAAATTTTGAAAGGAAATGTAAAAATGATTTTTAAAATGGAAAAGTATATTTTGGAAAATATATGATGAATAAAAGTAAAAGTTGGATATCAATATAACTGAAACTAATTTTATAAAAAGAAAGTAATGGAGCAAATAACTTTATAAAAGAAATCAAATTTGAATATTTGATTGAGCATAAAAGAAGTATATATACGTATATTTGTTATATATGATAAACTTTCCCTTGTTGGATCTATAGCCAGAAGAAAAGATTTTTGAAAATATTTGAAGTATAAAAAGAGAATTTATATAAATATGAAGTGATCCAAGATTTTCAAGTTTATATATATATATATCCATGTATATCCATATATATATATATATATATATATAGATATGATTTTATGAGAATGATTTTGGAAAAAGGTTTTGGAACCTATGGATTTTGGAAAGGCTTTTGATTTTTGGGAAAACCAATTTTGGGGATATGGAAAGCTATCGATTTTGTGTAAAGAAGATTTATGTGAATCATAAAGAGTATGATTTGAAAGATACTATACGTATATAGTATAAAATGTTTTGACATTGGCTCAGGGGAAAAAGGCGCTCCCATGAAATGAACTTCATAGGAGATCCACGGGGTGGTTCTGCCTTGAGCCCTAAGGGGGAGGCTCTAAATTTGATCATGGGAGGAAGTCCAAACAAACTGAAGTTCCTGCGGATTTTGTGTGTGGGTAGCAAAAGTCGAGGGCGTTGATTGCTACAGAGACATTTGGGTTATGCTGTAACGATAGCGTACTTGACGTCACCGCGATCTACTACAGACCACAGAGGAAGTCGTGTGGCAGTGAGTGCCAACGGTCTACATTTGATTTTTCCATGATGGCAACGTAACATTGATAGACTACGATCTATGAAGATATAGCGAAAGTCGTGCGGCAGTGAGTGCCTACAGGCTACGTTGGGACTCGACTGATGTAGTCTGCGATCTTTGTAGGAGTGGTCAAGTTTCATTTGGCAGCGAAATTCGAGGGCGCATGCTCACAGTTACATGGGTTTTTGCCGTGATGACGACGTAAAACCTGGGTGTAGCTGCGATCTATGGCGGGTTCCATGGCGTAATCGAGGGGCGCAGAGTGCCTACAGTTATCTATGGATTTTGTCGAGATGGCAACGTAACCATCGGGTTAACTGCGATCATGAAAGAGGTGATGATTTTCAGAGCATTCTCACCAAAAATGATTTCTATATTTTTAAAAATGTTTTCTATATTTTCACAAAAGTTTTCGAAAAATGTTTTCTAAATATTTTCACTAGGTGTTGAAAACGGGTTTAACAAGTACTTAAAGATTTTCAGTCCTACGCCTGATCAACGTATAACCGAATTTCTATGAGAGCGAGGATGGACTTGTTAAGACATCGAGTTATAAAAAAGTATTTTTATAAAGCTATTTTGATAGTATTATGTAGATTTTAAAGTATTTTTAAATTATTGAATAAAAAGAAGTTTATATTTAAAAATGTTTAAAGGATAATCTAACTAATAATAAGCATTCTAATAAAATTCTGGCTTCGTTCCCTTTCGAGGACGAAAAGATTTAAAGGGGAAGGAATGTGATAACCCGGATTTTTGGACATCTGCTAATTGGTAATTAACAGGGTTAAATTTACTAAGATACTGATTTATATGTTAAACAAATAAAATTCTGATAAATATCTGGGTGTGTATATATATATATATATATTGGAAACTATAATAAATATGGAAAAATAAATCTCTAGATAAATGAATAATATATTTCACTATTTAATTCAAGATAAATTATTCATATGTATATACAAAGACATATATGTGTATATATATGCCATGAGGAGTAGAATATTTGGAAGTTGTAAAAATGTGGATGTATTTATATTTATCAAAAATTCACATAAAATATTTCTAATTATAATATATATGTGAATTAGAAATATCTTACGTGAATTTTTGATAAATATAAATGTATCCACATTTTTACAACTTCCAAATATTCTACTTCTCATGGCATATATATACCTACATATCTTTATATATATATATATATATATATATATGAATATTTTATGTTGAATTAAATAGTGAAATATATTATTCATTTATCCAGAGATTTATTTTTCAATATTTATTATAGTTTCCAATCTTTATATATATGTATATCTAGATATTTATCAGAATTTTATTTGTTTGACATACAAATCGGTATTTTAGTCAATTTAATCCTGTTAATTACCAATTAACAGAATTCCTAAAATCCTAATTATCACATTCCTCCCCCCTTTAAATATTTTCATCCTCGAAAAGGAACGAAGCCAGAATTTTATTAAAATGCTTATTATTAGTTAAATCATCCTTTAAACATTTTTAACTATAAACTCCTTTATATTCAAAATTTTAAAAATACTTTAAAATCTACATAATACTATCAAAATAGCTTTATAAAAATACTTTTTATAACTCGATGTCTCAACAAGTCCATGCTTGTTCTCATAGAAATTCGGTCATACGTTGATCAGGCATAGGACTGAAAATCTATAGTACTTGGTAAACTCGTTTTCAACACCCAGTGAAAATATTTGGAAAAAAAATTTCGAAAACTTTTGAGAAAATATAGAAAACATTTTTAAAAATATAGAAATCATTTTTGGTGAGGATGCTCTGGAAATCATCACCCCTCCATGGCCGCAGTTAACCCGATGTTTACGTTGCTATCCTGGCAAAATCCATAGATGACTTTAGGCATTCCGCGCCTCTTGGTTACGCCACGGAACCCGCCACAGATCGCAGCTACACCCAGGTTTACGTTGCCATCACGGCAAAAACCCATGTAACTGTAGGCATCAACGCCCTCGAATTTCACTGCCAAATGAAACTTTACCACTCCTACATAGATTGCAGACTACATCAGTCGAGTCCCAATGTAGCCTGTAGGCACTCACTACCACACGACTTTCTCTATGTCTTCATAGATCGCAGTTTACTGATGTTATGTTCCATCATCGTAAAATCAAACGTAGACCGTTGGCAATCACTTCCACACGACTTCCACTATGGTCTGCAGTAGATCGCAGTGACATCAAGTTACACTGTCGTCACAGCATAACCCAAATGTCTCTATAGGCATCAGTTCCCACGACTTTCGCTACCCACACACAAAATCCTCAGGAAATTCAATTTGTCCGGACTTCCTCCCAGGATCAAATTTAGAGCTCCCACTTAGGGCTCAACGCAGAACCACCCCGTGGATCTCCTATGAAGTTCATTTCATGGGAGCGCCTTTTTCCCCAGAACCAGTCTCAAAAGATTTTATACTATACACATATAGTATCTTTCAAGACATACTATTTATGATTCACATAAATCTCCTTTACACAAAATCGATATCTCAAATCGATAGTTCCAAACTTGGCTTTCCAAATCCCTAAAATTGATTTTTCCCAAAAAACAAAGTCCTTTCCAAAATCCATAGATTGCAAAACCTTTTTCCAAAATCATTCTCATAAAATTATTTATATATATAGATATTTATAATCTTGAAAAATTTTGGATCACTTCATACTTATATGAATTCTCTTTTTATACTTCAAATATTTTCAAAAATCTTTTCTTCTGGCTATAGATTCAACAAGGGAAAGTCTATCATATATAACAATTATATGTATATATATACTTCTTTTATGCCCAATCAAATATTCAAGTTTGATTTCTTTTATAAAGTTAGTTGCTCCATTACTTGCTTTTTATAAAATGAGTTTCAGTTGTAGTGATATCCAACTTCCACTTTTATTCATCATATATTTTTCAAAATATACTTTTCCATTTCAAAAATCATTTTTACATTTCCTTTCAAAATTTCTAATATCAATTTCATCTAATCACATACGATGTACATATATCATCCGTACGCAATATGAAATCTGATTGCTTACTTGATCTCGCAATTCCTCTTCCGAACTAGTATCGTCCACCTGACTTCCTAGTGCGGACTCAAATTTGGTTTCTTGATCAGAAACCGTCATTCTCCTTACATTGCTCTAACTATGATAGAGAATTTCCAAAACTAATCAAAAATCCATCTCCAGGGTTCGCCGTCGAAAATCAGGTGAAAAATCTCAACTCGGATCGATATACTATCTCGAAATTCTGTGTTCGAATGTGGATCAAATCATTATGCGAATAGAATAATATACGTAGATCCTACGTATTATCTTTATTGATTATTAGCTAAATTAATTTTCTTTTTATTCATTTTCATTTTGACTCTATTCACTTATTCACAATTGCTTCAATTTCCATTTGGGTTATTACTTCTATTTATATCTCACCTTGGAGTTTAATTATAATCAGTTTGCACTCTGACCAGTTTGTATTTAGAAAATAGCTTGCAAAAGTTAAAAATAGATAGTAGTTGTAAAGTAGTTATTAGTTGTAAAATAGCTGTAAAATAGTTAAGTAATTATAAAATAGTTGTAAAATAGTTAAGTGGTTGTAAAATAGTTAGATAGTTGCAAAATAGTTGTAAAATAATAATTTGTTTATAAAACAGATGTAAAATAATAAGTATAAGATAGTTTGGGTTTTAAAAAGAAAGGTTGTATATAAATAACTAGGAAATATAAATTTAAAACAGTTTATATTTATTTGAATTTCAGAGTCAAACTAGTTCAATTTCTCCAATCTCCACTTCCAATCAACTTCCCAACCCATTAAATTGATTCAATTCCAATTATATTTGAATTAACTTCAATTCCTATCCCAAATTAAAATCAATTCCCATTTGAATTTAAACTTATACAACTTCAATCTCTCTTCCAGTTAATTCAATTCATTTGAATTTATCTCAATTCCAATCTCAATTTTTAAATCATCCTGAATTATACAAATTCGAGTTAAGTTTTTAAATGTTGATTTAATCCTTTAAATCAAATTAACCTTTATTTTTAATTTAACAACCTAAATCTTAAACAATTTTCAATTCTAAATCCAAATTTGAAATATTCATTTTAAATTACTTTTACTTAACTTATTTTAAGGTTCCTATAAGAGTTCAAAACTTTTTAAACAATTAAATCTTTGAAATCTAATTTATTACGTAAATTTAACTTTTAACATCGAAACCAATTCTTAAACAATTTCGGTTTTTCAAGTTTATTTTTAACATTTAAATCTTAAGTTCAAAGTGATTTCATCACCATATGTTCAATCTTTATCTCTTAAATTCAAAATTATTTAAATAGTTTCAAATCAAAGTTTTTATTTCCATTTAATTTCAATAATGGACATATAAATATGCCTATCCACTTCTTAATTCAACTAAAATAATCCAATACTCAGTTTCATAGATTATTAATAACAACAGGATGATAGCAGGATAAGCCATGGTAAATAAATATCCAAATTATTTAAAACATCCATCAATAGCATCCATTATCGATTTTCAGAACTCAAACTTGTTTTGAGATCACACATAACTCCATTCAACCAACCATTTAACTTCCCTATGTTAAATCTCAATTTCATCTTGAAATTTCCAAATCAGGTTGTTTTTTAAGCTTATTTAACTTCCCCCAAGTTAAATTCAATTCATTTAATCCAGTCAACCTTACTAAATTGAATTCTCCATTTCAAATTTTAAAATTATTATCAATATCCTTTCCCACTAATAAGTTCAAAAACTTATCACATTTCAGGGAAAATTCAAAACTCAACACTTAGCATTTACTTCATATCAACTTTTTATTATGTATATCCCACATGTATACATATTCATTTCTTTCGCACCCCAATATATATTTTAAATTTTAAACCATTCTTGGTTTTTTAGTTCAAAACATATTTCTTTAAAATTTAAAACAATTCTTGTTTTAAGATAAGATTCCTCCATTTAAAAATATTATTTATTATATCATTTAACACTTTAAAACAATTTAGTTTTCTACGCTTAGATTTCAAAACTTTAGGATTTAAATCCTTTTCAATTTACAAGTCATACTTATTTAAATGTTACTTTTTTAAAACATTTCATTTTGCTTTATCACTAGTTATCATTAGAAAACAAACATCCCATTATTAGATACCATGCCCAATTTATAATAGTTATCATACCTAGAAATCATATACACCTTATATTCCATAATCATTTGCTGGAAAATCATATCAAGGTAACTTATTTCAATGCTTTAGGATTTTAAATTCAGTTTGAATCCATTTCTAGCTTATCTTATTTGTATAGTTCATATTGTCCCATTCTTATTTGGTTGTATTTCTACTACCACTTAATTCTTATTATTACTTTTAATTAAAATAATACAACAACCAATTACCTTAATATACATTAGAAATACTATTGCATTATATATCAAAACATAAGCTTGTATAAAGACTAATTTTAAAACCGTTTTATAGTCTTTATATAAGAAATAACAAATACGCCCTCATATATATTACATTCAACTCATTCTAGGGTACTGCTGACCTTATCCTTAATGAATAAACCCACCAAAGCCAAGGTTCTCGCTTAAGCTTCAGCTCTGATACCAACTGTAACGAATTGAAATTTTCGACCCTGAAAATTTGACACTAATACGTTCACTGTAGAAGTGCCGAACAATCGAACGCTGGAAATCCCAGATAGTTAGGGTTAGGAAGAACACAGAATCTCACATTTCGCAGCGGATCTAAATATAATATCAAATAATAGTATTTATACAAAGAAAAGCTGTAATTGTCAGATTACATTCAATATATCAGAGTACAACCATTTACAAATACACTGGAAAGTTATAATTAACTTGTCCCAGAATACAAACAATACACAGCGGAATATACTCCATACATTCCTGCCTACCAGCTTGCTACTAACCTCCAGAATGTCCTAACCTGAAAATCTGCAATACTCGGTCTGACCACCCAAACTAAGAATCAAACTTGAATTTGAAATCAAGCTCAAACAAACCTAACCTGGGATGAAACGATCATCGACAACTCCTTCATGCCGTCGCCATAGATCACTAGAGCTCACGAAATTCCACCCACAGCCTCGCCACGAAACCTCGCATCCATTCCCCCACGACCGATCGAGTCCAGTGCTCCATCGATGATGCAAATGACTCACAAACCCCGTCGTCTCGATCATCTCCTAAAAACCTATATCGATGCCACGCCGCCGCCACAATGGACGATAAATCCAGCGATCAGTTTTGCCATGACCTTCGACGTCCCTTCTTGCTTCGGCAATGACCTTGACCACCCAAGCCTCGCCGATCATCAGAAATGGACCAAAACCCAATCCACGTTCAATTCGCAATCTCTCTCAATTTAAAAGTACTTAAAAATCATGATTCCATTTTTAAAAATCATCGATTTCGAAAACAAATCAGATACTATAATTGAAACTTGAATTCATGCAATTCGAAATTTTGATATGATTTGTGTTTTATCATTTAAAACAACCTTCATATTTAACTCAAAAATATTTTTAAAATATAGATCTTGATATAACAAACAGAGTTTGTTTATACATTAGAGTCTAATGAAAATCAAGGGAAGAAATTTTGGATTTTGATCAAGTTTTAAAACCGGTACAACAAGAAGAGAACAAACATTCTGTATACAGACAAGCTCACCCATATAATCATATATATATATATACATGCAATTCATATTAAACAATCATGCAAACACTTATCACACTTTACTTCAAATATTTATTGCATGCATCGAGATTTAAAACAGATTTAAAACTTTTAAATAAAATTGTTTACTCACCTGGTACAAAAAACAAAGATAGAGAACCTAGAATTGAATTTGGTTCTGGTCCTTACTTGATTCAGTTGAAATGCAAGAAGTTGTTTAAATTTTCTTTTCTGGTTTTGATCTGAACTTTTAGTTTGAATTTGAAACTGGGAACCTGTTCTTGCTTGATTTTTTTAAAAACCTGTAAAGTGATCTTACCCTTTGATCTGAACTTAGTTGATTGACCATGAACTTTGTTTGAACTGAAAGAGGTGTTTGATTTTTTTTTCTGTTTTTTTATTTCAGGTCTTGGATTTTTTTAGAAAATGAAAGATGAAGAAAGAATGAAAATGAGATAATGATATGTGTGTGTGTGTGTGTATAACTTTTTTTCATTTTATCTATTAAATTTAAAATTAAAAAGAAAATTTTGAAATTAAGACACTTGCATTTTCACATGACATATTATCTTCCACTTGTTAATGCATGTTATTATTAAGCTACAAATATTTTAATGCATTTTAAAGTGGTTACACTTGTCATTTGCATGCTAATTATGATTTTTAATTTGTATTTATATATAATCTCAATTTAGTTTTACATATCTATATATATGTTTTATATTTTTCAAATTTATATTAACATATGTTTTAAATGTTCATTTATGTAAAATTTCAAAAGAGTATATTAAACTTTTTATTATATTTTCCAATTTTAGTCTAATATATATATATATATATATATATATATATGATTTATATTTTTATTAATTCATTTTCTATTATTTATACTTATATAACTTTTAAAGGAAATGATTTTAAAATCTAATTATACCTTAATAAATAAATAGTTGTTATATTGAATTCAAAACAATAGCTTCCTTATCACAATATATATATATATATATATATATATATATATATATATATATTATAATTAGAAATATCTTATGTGAATTTTTGATAAATACAAATGTATCCATATTTTTACAACTTCCAAATATTCTACTTCTCATGGCATGTATATATACATATATATCTTTACATGTATATATGAATATTTTATCTTAAATTAAATTGTGAAATATATTATTCATTTATCTAGAGATTTATTTTTCAATATTTATTATAGTTTCCAATCTATATATATCCAGATATTTATCAGAATTTTATTTTATTAACATACAAATCTGTATTTTAATAAATTTAATCCTGTTAATTACCAATTAACAGATGTCCAAAAATCCGGGTTATCAGACACCTCATATTATGATCTCCTTCGAAAGCATTAAAAACTAACTTTGAAACATCAGGTTCCTCCCTTTCGAATACTTTAAAACAACCCTTTTGAAATCATTTGACCTTGTTAAATTATTATCACATAAGTATAAAAGTATAGCTTTGAACCCATTTGATAGTACCCTTCCCAAACCAATGAAGGTTAACCTTCGAAACCATTGAAAGACCCTTTTTTGAGAGCATTGGGTTTATACTTAAACATTATTTTTGGTTCAAAGTGAACATAGGAGAAAGCATCTCTTTCGAAACCTTTCTTTATTTCAAAAGTATTGGGGAAGTTTGATGGTGTCGAAACCATCCTTTCAAAAGCATTAAAACGTCTGGGTAAAACAATTAAAGGTTGGCTTCAAACCCCTTCCAAATCCATTTCCTTCGAAACCCCTAACCCATTTCGAAAGCATTAGGAAGTGGCTTTTATTTATAAAAACAATAGTGCCTTTCGACAGCATTGATGTCTTTAACACCATCGAAAGGTCATATATTCATAGAGAGGTTTCGACTTGGTCGAAATTACCCCTTCCGAAAGCTTCAATAAACCTCTAAGTCACTCTTTCAGAAGCTACTTATTTAAAATATAGGCGGTGGCTCTCTTCGAAAGCCTCTATGAAAATACCTTTCACAACCATAGGTTTCGACCATGTTGAGACCCCTTTGTAAACAGAGAAGTGCTTTTCTTTCAAAACATAATAAAATGAAGGAACCAATCCCTTCGAAAGTTACCTTTCGACATCCTACCTCCCGCCTTTCTCCAATCCACTACTTACCATCTGAATGATACCATGTGTATTGGTTTATCTAGTTTCGACCTAGAAGGTTTCAACTAGGTTGGAGGCGGAAGGTCTGAGTCGAAGGGTCCTTCTAAAGGTGGCGGAACCCCTTTTCTCAACAAAAGGCTGTTTTAACCAAATAAAGAAAACATTTTGTTACAAACTTGCCTACTTTTAAACATTTGATTGGATGTCATAAACTTTCAAATAATTTGGATAATATTGACCGCATCTTCTCAGATCTAAAAACATGATAATAGTTAACAATTAGGCCCATCCTATTAACAAAGCAATCAAATCATTTAGGTCCTCCTTTCAAAATAATTTAATTTTCAAACTAAATTAGTTAGTAAAAATCCCCAAAAATTCACTTTAATCATGCTATTTAAGATATCAAAATTTTAGACCCAAATCCTTAATATATTTTCCGAAATAAATTTGTAAAAACAATTAACCATATTTTCCTTTAAAAATTCATAAGTAATTCTCCACGATGTAGAAAATCATAAAAATTGAAGCCCAACTCCAAAATCATGTTTTCCATAACATAAAATTTTCACACGGTATTTAAAAATCATTTGATCTCGATTTTACCCTAAATCCATACATATCTCCCTTTTAAACAATCATGTTTAAACTAAATAAATCATAATCACGCATATCATCATCCATTATATCATAAAAAAGAATTTACCCTTAAATCCAAAAACATTTAATTTTAAAACCAAAATAGAGATGTGATTATTATTCACCTTAGATTGGATAAGGAAACCAAAGATTGGTTGAGATTGATTTCTTCTTGCTTGAATCCTAAGCTTTACTTTGATTTTCTCTTCTTTTCTTCCTTCCTAATGGTCGGATCCTTTTCTTCTTACGGTTTAAAATTTTTCTTATGATAAAATGAACGTGTATGGATAAGGGAAATGGTTTAAGGGTGGGAACATGGGTGGCTATTTACCCTAATGCCCTTATGTTTATTTTAGTTAACACTTAACCATTTATAAGTTCATTTAATTAAAATAAGCACGAAAACTACATGTTTATTAATCAATCTCAATCTCCATATCTACAATATTAAATTTATTCTAATTAAATCTTTTTAATAATGTCAATAAAAATTAGGGGTGTTACAGGCTCCCTTCCTTAAAAGGCTCCCTTCCTTAAAGAATCTCGTCCTTGAAATTCAGTAAGGACTAACTAGAAAATATATCAATCATCTGTAACAACTCCAAACATCCACACTAGCCTACCCGATAGCCACTGATCTATATAAATCTAATATAGACATACCATCAAAGCAGATTAGGATATGCATCTCGAATCCTGTCCTCTGTCTCCCAAGTACAGTTCTTCTTGTTGTCGCTCCATTGAATTTTCACCAACTTGACTGTCTTGGTACTCAATCTTTTCTCATCCCTTGCTACAACCCGAACTAGTTATCCAATAAAAGTCAAATCAGGCTCTACTACCAAGTCCTCCAACTTTGTCTAAGGAATGGTTGCCTCCGGATCATGCACGAACTTGCGAAGATGAGACACATGAAATATATTATGGATACTTGCTATACGGTTTGCTAACTCTATTTTGTACGCGAGCTTTCCAATCCTTTCTATAATCTGGAATGAACTAACATATCTCGGTGGGAGTTTTCTCGACTTTCCTAACCATGCCATACCCTTCATCGGTGATACCTTAATGAAAACCATGTCTTCTACTAAGAACTCTAGGTCTTTACGCCTTTTATCTGCATAACTCTTCTGCCTGGATTGAGGTTCCTTCATCCTTCCTTGGATTAACTCAATCTTTTCTGACACCTCTCTTACCAAATCTGGACCTAAGACCAATCTGTCTCCAGTCCAACCAACATGTAGGGGATTTTCATGGCCTTCCGTATAAAGCTTCAAAAGGCGTCATTCTTATACTAATCTGATAACTATTATTATAGGAAAACTCAACCAAATATAGGTGATCCTTTAAAGATCCATCAAAATCCAACATACAAGCTCTCAACAAATCTTCGAGCACCTTACTGACTCTCTCTGTTTGCCTATCCGTCTGTGGGTGCCATGTAGTACTCATCTTAGGCTTCGTGCTTAACACATCCTATAGACTCTTCCAGAATTCACTGGTAAATAAAGCATCTCTATCACTAACTGTGCTACTAGGAACTCCATGCAGTCCAACTACGTTCTTCATGAACAACTTTGCCAAAACATGTGTCGTCCTAGTCAACATTATTGGAATGAAATGGGCACTCTTGGTCAAACTATCCGCAATAACCCATATGCATTCATTTCCTCTCCTTGACCTTGGTAAACCATCAATAAAATCCATGATATCGATTCTTATTTATAAACTGGAATACCTAGAGGCCGAAGTAACCAACTCGGCTTCTGATGTTAGGCCTTCACTTGTTGATAGTTTTTGCCTAACCCACAAGCCAACATCCCTCTTCATGCCTTGCCAGTAGAAGCTCCTCTTCATATTTTGGTACATCTTGGTTCCTCTAGGATGAATCGCAAACTTGGATCGATGACATTCCACAAGAACTTCTCTTCTCAAGTTCTCCACATCTGGATCACATAATCTTCCCTTATTTCTCAACCATCCTCCCTGATCAAGACAAAAATCTTTCAAATCATCGACCTGGGTTCCAACCTCAAGCCTTCTGATCCTCTCAGCTAATAATGGATCCCCGTTTAGTTTAGAAGCAATTCTCTCGATTAACATTGGTCAAATTTCTAAACAGGACAACTTACTAGTACTCTGACTTGAACTAGTAGCCGAGCTTAACTTCACATGAAAACTAGCCAAAGCTTCTAGATCTTTCCACTCTGCCAACATGGCCAACACCACATTCTGACGTTTTCTGCTGAGAGCATCCGCTACTTTGTTACCTTTCTTTGGGGTATACTCTAAACCAAAATCATAAGCAAGCAAAAACTCTAGCCATCTCTGTTGTCTCATATTCAACTCCTTCTGAGAGAATAGATACTTAAAGACTTATGATCGGTATGCAACTCGAATCTTTCCCCTAAGAGATAATGCCTCCAAATCTTGAAGGAAAAAATCACCATGGCCAATTCAAAGTCATGAGTAGGATATCTTACTTCGTGCGGTCTAAGCTGCCTAGATGCATAAGAAATAACTTTGCCCTTCTGTATCAATACTACTCCTAATCCAGTCCCACACGCATCCATGTGTACTACCAACCCTTGGTTACCATATGGAACTACCGACACTGAAGCATTGGTCAACAAATGCTTTAACTTAGAGAATGCTTCCTCATATTTGTCGGACCAAACAAACTTCACTTCCTTCCCCGTAAGCTTAGTTAAAGGCGCTGCTATCCGCGAGAAATCCTTGATGAATCTTCGGTAATTGCCAGCAAGTCCGAGAAAATTTCCCATCTCGATCACCGTCTCTAGTCTCTTCCAATTGTTCACAGCTTCGATCTTATTTGGATCGACCGACAATCCTTTCTCTAAAACTATATGACCAAGAAACTTAACCTCTTTCTTCCAAAAATGACAGTTGGAATACTTCGCCTTTAGCTGATTCTTCCTTAGCGTCTCTAGCACAACTCTAAGAATATCTTCATGCTCTCTCTCATCCTTAGAATGCATTAAAATGTCATCTATAAACTCTAACATGAATCTGTCCAAATACTCTCGGAAGACTCGGTTCATCAAATCCACAAAGAACAGGTGCATTCGTCGACCCGAATGGCATCACCAACCACTCATACGAACCATTTCTAGTTCGAAATGCAGTCGAAGGAATACTGTCCTCCACCACTCTCAACAGATGGAACCCTATCGCCAAATCCAACTGGAAAAAAACTTTGGCTCCACTTAACTGATCAAACATATCATCAATTCTCGATAATGGATACTTATTCTTTATCGTCTTTTTGTTTAGCTTACGATAGTCGATACACATCCTCAACAACTCATCTGGTTTCTTCACGAATACCATGGCCGCTCCCCAAGGCGAACTGCTTGGTCAAATAAATTCCTTCCCTCAAGAACCACTAGTTGCACCTTCAATTCCTTCATCTCTATCGGTGTCATCCTACTAGGTGGTCTACTGACATGTTCAGCTCCTGGTATAAGATCTATTCGAAACTCAACAGCTTGTTTCCATGGTAGTCATATAATCGGCTCAAAAACATCTGCAAATTCCCTTGCCACTTGAAACCGACTTAACTCTTCTCCAACCTCCATAGCGCTTAGCAAAGCCTAAACACTCCTGCTAGAATTTTCCACTGTTCGGTCATGACTGTCTGGGTGTCTCAACGATATTTTCCTATCTTGACAAAATATCCTACCCTCGTACTTACCCAACCAATCCATACCCAAAATGATCCCGAAAACTACAAAATCAAAAACATATAGACTGTATGTAAACTTATTACCTAACAAATCAAGTTCTAACTGATCACATCTCATCACTAAAGTTGTATACCCTCTTATTGGATTCACAACCCTTAAGGAAGTAACAAAATATGTTTTTTCTATGCATAACCTATCAACCAAATACTGGGATATAAATGAATGTGATGCACTAGTATCAAAAAGTACCCTAACTAGTATACTCTGAATCAAAAGCGTACCTTCCTTCATAGTTTTTCCTTTCTCTGCTGCAGTTAGTCTTGAAGAAGATGATGGTCCAATAGCAAACACCTTCTCTCTGCCCGCCCTGACTGGCTCTGGACACTGTTCTTATAATGCCCAACTTGGTTGCAGTTGAAGCATTTCACATTCTTCTTCCCTACAGGCTTCTTTCCCTTGCCCGTCCGTCACTCATGAGCATAATGGCCCTTCTTATCACACTTATAACACACCAAATTAGTCTTTTCCTTCTTGGTAGCCTTCCCTTCCTTGGCTCCTTTCTTCTTAAAGAATTTCCTTTTCTTCCCCTGAGGACCTGGACTCAACTGGCTTCTCTCTTACTAAAACAACAAACATCTCCTCATGGTGATTGACCATCTCCACCACCATGTTGCAAGGCTCTCTAACATGAGTCAAGGTCATTCTACCTAGTTTTGGCCTCAATCCATGAATAAATCTCTCATTCTTTCTGATGTTAGTGTCAACCAAAGCATATCCATATCAAGACAAATCATCAAACTTAGTAATGACTTGAGCACTGGCACCTCTCTCGGTACAAGACCCATGAACTTTCTCATCAATGCTGACTTGGCAACCTCAGACAAGAACCTCTGCTCAAACCTTCTCCTAAAATCTGCCCAGATCAACTATTCCTCCAAAACTTCGGCTGTCATACTATTCCACTAGTGAAGCGCTAACCCTTACAATTGTCTAGATGCTAGCCTTCTATTTTCTCCATCATCTAAGCCTAAATTAGTAAAGATCCTCTCACAGTTCAAAAGCCAATTCTCAACTTCAATAGCATCCTCTGTCCCACAAACGACTTTCCACCCAAACTGGTGTAGTCTCTGCTTAGCCTAGCATAATTGTATCCAACTGGAACTATAGGATTTACTCCACCTACATTTCCAATAGCTCCTTCTTGCAAAAGATTGGCCAGCAACTGATACACCATCCCTACATCCACTGGTGGATTTTCGCACCTACATTGCTTCAGCATTTTTGTTAACATTAGCCTGTCGACCTTGGTTTCTCTGGGTGTTAGATCGAACATTTTCATTGGCTGTGTTGCTTCCTCCACATAGATTTCCTCTTGCGTTTCCTGCTTCCATATCCTCTTTCTCGTAAATTTTCATGAGCCTCGGTAAGATACATAATAATGGTCTAAGAGAGAGGGGAATACGTACTTAAATATATACCTATATATCAAATACAAGTACGTTACTATAATGTTAATCCAAACCCCGATAATCTTTTTCAAATTCATTGGATTATGTTTCGAAAAGCTTTTAGGCTTTACTTTTCTTTTAAAGTTTCATTAACCTATGCTCTGATACCAACTTGTAACAAAGCTAATGGCTACGGATGCTGCAGTCTTCCATGGTTATTAATCTTTGGTAACAAAATATGGTGATGTTGGATACATTGATACATAAATCCCAGAAATATGGAAAAAAATTAACAATTAAAAAACACATTTCCACATTCCATTCATAACATTTGATGTTCATTACTTAATACCAAAAACTTTAACCATGTTCAGCAAACTATAACTATTACACATACGCCAAGAGCGACATATGAAGGTGCTCCCTTAGTTGATCAGAGTATATAATAAGGCTAATAAATGTGCCTATACATCCAAACACATAGCAGAAAAGGATAACTCTAAATAACTAATTGCCTCCTGCATGCCTTCGGAAGCTTTATTCTTCTAAGAAAAGAATCTGAAAACCCTAAACCACAAACTACTCAAAATCAATTGAGTACCCGAGAGTTTAAGGGGAAAACAAAAACTTCAAGTCAGTCATACAGTCTGGTATGAATAATAATCTAATAACTTAATCCTTTTAGATATCTAGTGAGACCATGCCGCTTAGCGGAACGGGTTTTCTCTCACTAGTATCTTAAAACCTTTATAAAATCACATACTATGCTCCTGTATCCATAATGGTTAAAACATACATTTCAATGTACGATGATGATATGCATATATAAAACATTTAGGATTTCCCATCCCTAGTTTAGATTGACACCTTGTCATTATTATAGTTTCTAAGGTCACTATTAACCTATTAGTTTTCATAGGTTTACTAATAACTTTTTTCATTACATATGGATGCCCTATCCTATTTCATAGTTTTTATAGGATCTCTAAGAACCTATAGGCTCCTACTAATTAACTTAGTTAATGAATGGGTCCCTTTGAACTTATTAGTCATTCCAATAACTAATCTTTTATCCTAGTTTTCATGGGTTGACTAGGAACCTATGAATTTATCTAGTAACTCACTACTCATCCTAGTTTTCATGGGTTGACTAAGAACCTTAACTTCTTTTATATCCTAGCTTTCATGGGTTTACTAGGAACCTATTGACTGATGTCAATTCTTAATCCGGATATAGTTTTCATGCGTTCCCTACAAATCAATTAGCCCCTGCTATCCTACCTTAATACATAGTTTTCATGGGTTTACTATAAACCTGTTGGCTACCTCCAATAACTGCATAATCATAGTTTTCATGAGTTTACCATGAACCTATCTCCTAGAAAATTTCAAGGTTTAAGCATCCTATATTTTGGTCTCTCTGACTCCTTAGATGCAATTCTACTCATTCAGGAGTTTAGTCAATTTAAATTCACTATTGGGTTAACCTAGCTGGTTCTTCCACATCTTTATCCCCAAAATGCATTTATGCATTCTTTATCATGTGAATATATTCATATTCTAAGAAGGAAACATAATATTTTAACAATACCATTCATGTGGGTTTAAGGTCCTTGAAATACATTTCATATAAAACACAGTTAATCCCGTTAACTTATATTTTTTTTCAAGGCAATACTTCTTCAAATTCACATACGTAAAGTCATTTCAAAACTCCTTTATTTAAGCCATGGGTTTCTTCTTTAAAAATTTGAGTTTGGGTCTTAAAACATTCCAACTACTTCGAAACCTTGCTTTCGACCTCATAGTATGATCTCCTTCGAAAGCTAACTTTAAAACATCATGCTTCTACCGTTCGAATACACTAAAACAACCCTTTGGAAATCTTTCAACCTTATTAAAGTATTATCACATAAGTATAAATTGAACCCATTTGAAAGTACCCTTTCGAAACCAGTAAAGGTTACCCTTCGAAACCATTGAAAGACCCTCTTTCAAAAGCATTGGGTTTGTACTTGAACATTATTTTTAGGTCAAAGTGAAGATAGGCGAAAGCTTCTCGTTCGAAACCATTCTTTATTTCAAAAGTATTGGGGAAGTTTGATGGTGTCGAAACCATCCTTTTGAAAGCATTAAAACACCTGGGTAAAACAATTGAAGGTTGGCTTCGAACCCCTTCCAAAACCATAGCCTTCGAAACTCCTAACCACTTTTGAGAGCATTAGGAAGTGGCTTTAATTTATAAAAACAACAGTACCTTTCGACAGCATATTGTCTTCAACACGATCGAAAGGTCATTAATTCACAGAATGGTTTCGACTTGGTTGAAACTACCCCTTCCGAAAGCTTCAATAAAACTCTATCAACAGGCAAGTGCTTTTCTATTGAAAGCCTCTATTAAAATACCTTTGGCAATCATAGGTTTCGACCATGTCGAGACCCCTTTATTAACAGGCAAGTGCTTTTCTTTCAAAAAAATAAAACTAAGGAACCAACCACTTCAAAAGCTACATTTCGACAGCCTACCTTTCGCCTTTCTCCAATCCACTACGTACCATCTGAAAGATACCATGTGTATTGGTTTGTCTAGTTTCGACTTATAAGGTTTCGTCTAGGTTGGAGGTGGAAGGTCTGGGTCAAAAGTTCCTTCTAAAGAAGGTGGAACCCCTTTTTCTCAACGGAAGACTGTTTTTACCAAATAAAGTAAACTTTTTGTAACAACCTTGCCTACTTGTAAACATTTGATTAGATGTCATAAACTTTCAAATAATTTGGATAATATTGGCCACGTTTTCTCAAATCTAAAAACATGAAAACATTTAACAATTAAGCCCTTCCTATTAACAAAATAATTAAATCATTTAGGTCCTCCTTTTAAAATAATTTAATTTCTATATTAAATCACTTACTTAAAATCCCCAAAAATTCCAAAAATTCACTTTTATCGTGTTATCTAACATTCCAAAATTTAGACCCAAATCCTTAATATATTTTCCAAAATAAATTTATAAACCTAATTAACCATATTTTCCTTTGAAAATTCATAAGTAATTCTCCATGACGTGGAAAATCATAAAAATTGAAATCCAACTCCAAAATCGTGTTTTCCAAAACATAAAAATTTTCCATGGCATTTAAAAATCATTTGATCTTGGTTTTACCCTATATCCGTGCATATTCCCTTTTAAACAATCATACGTAAACTAAATAAATAATAATCAAGCATATAATCATCCATTATATCATAAAGACAAATTTACCCTTAAATCCAAAAACGTATAATTTTAGAACTAAAATAGAGATGTGATTATTATTCACCTTAGACTGCATAAGGAAATTAAAGATTGATTGAGATTGATTTCTTCTAGCTTGAATTCTAAGATTTGCTTTTATTTTCTCTTCTTTTCTTTCTTCCTAATTGCTTGCTTATTTTCTTCTTACCATTTAAAGGTTTGCTAATGATAAATCAGCGTGTATGGATAAGGGAAATGGTTTAAGGGTGGAACATGGGCGGCAATTTACCCTAATTCTCTTATGCCTGTTTTAGCTAACACTTAACCATTTATAAGTTCATCTAATTTTAATAAGCACGACCACTACATGTTTATTTATCAACCTCAATCTCCTTGTCCACATTATTCTATTTAATTTATTCTAATTAAATCGCCAGAATAATGTCAATAAAAATTAGGGGTGTTACAACCTCACTTTTGGATAATTTATGGAAAATTATAGTAGTGATCCTTTTAGAAGGATAGCTTTAAAAACTGGAATGGAATGTTCTACTGTAGAAATTAACAGTTATATAGACACACACATATATAAATGTATAACCATTCTTAATGTTCAAAAATAGAAATATATAAATAGTCTAATTTAAGACTATATACATATTAGTTATTAGCAGCTTAATAATTAATGGATTAATATTTGTGGATATTAATTACAAATTTAACAAGAAATAAATTTGTAATTAATAGAGAGTTAAAAGGGAATTAAATGGGGACTGACTAGGGAATTAATATGGCATTTATAGGAAAATGAATAGGCATAATAAGCTAATTTTGAATCTAGTTAATAAATGTCATTAGAAAATTATAATATGGCAATTATGGGAAAATGAGTAGCCATGATAGGTAGATTTTGAAATGGGTAAACATATTAAAGGTATTAAATGAGGATTAATTAGAGATGGTCCAAATTTGGCATTAATGACTAATTATTATGGGTAATATACATTTATCAAATATTAAAAGAAAACCAAAGCCTAAGCGTATAAATTAGATAATATTGTAGCGAATTAGTAAGTATTAAAAATATTAATTATGCATAGTAAGTAATATAATTTTCACAGTAGAAAATTATATAGCTTAAATTATACATTTTGGACAAATGTGATGTAGTGGCATAGCTAAACACTTAGGCTTTGGATGTAGGTTTGGTTATTAGGTTGGGATGCAAAGTCTACAGCGTTACATAACAGAAGTCTGCCCTTCACTTGGAGTCTACTAGTAGTTGTGTACACTTACTACTAATGTGGGACATCTCAAACCATTGGACCAATGGAAAAGGGATATGTGTTATGGATAGGTAGGGGAAACATACCGAGTGTTCTCCTCAGATTTGAAGTATTAAATGACCCGGTACTTTTTGGGGAATGGGATCTACTTCATATCCAATAAGAGGTTGCAACAAACAGATATGGGCATTTTTCTTGACTTGCTTAGGTTAGTCTAAACGAGATGTCCATTTTGGACGATCGACAGGCTATGTCAGTTGTTAGTACCTGTATTTTGTGGTAGATCTTAAAAATAGGCTTTAACGCCCGGCGATCCCAAACGAGCAGTGGCAAGGACTAGGGTTATGCTTTAATGGATTTCTCTTCCTACTAGTGTAGAATCCATATGTGATATGCGCAGACCTCAAGGTAGATTATTAGCTAGAAAACTAGTTTAGTGGAGGTGGGCAAGTTAACTCTTAGATAAGTCTTTGAGTTGGGTTAGTAGTATGACAATTAAATTATATATTATATACAAACCTATGAATAGGGACCATTGGTCTTTGTAGCTAGAACCGATCAATTAGCGTTGGCATTACAAAGGGCCTACCTTAGGGAGTTGAGGTTGTAAATGGCTGATGGGTCTGCCTCCTACCTATTTAAGAAGTATTAAGTGGTCGGACTTTTAGGTGGGGAAATGTTTATATAATTATGAATATAGATATAAATATGTATACAATGATACCTTGAAGAAGGTTAGGTTCGACATACCGTACGTGCACATAAGAATTAATGCATCAGCCGTAAACAAAAGATATAACATTTAAATCGAAATCAATCGGCATAAACTAAAGGTATTCGTAAATATGTAATTTTCCAATCAGCATAATGTTATTATGACCGCTTCCTTATAACAACCCACACGTTAGGTTTAAAAGGGATGGATCTTGGAGCAAGACGAGAACAGTAGATGATGAAGTCTTCTTATTCATGCTTGGCACTAATAAGGCAATTAAATATCCAAGGAATGATATTTCGAGGTAGTTGCCTTAGTTAATACGTATGTTATATTGTAATTTTCAATTCCTATATGAGTTTGTATTGAACAAACTTTAATATACTTGTGTTTAGTATTAATTGTCAAAACTAACGATCCCTACCCTAATGGACTTGGGTTTCGATTTAGTCGAAAAGCCTATTAAGATGCAGGTTGTTACATCACTTCTCCTTTATAACCGAGAAAATTTTACTTGTGTAGCCTTAGATTCAGCTTGCCTATGCTCTTATAATCATAATTTGGGCGTTCAACAATAAGCTCTTTCCAACAATGTCTGATTCATGCGTTCAACAACAGTTGACTAGGGACTTAACCAACCTCTGAATTATCCTAGTCAAATTGTGTAAACAAAGGTTACTTACTAATCACTAGGCTTAAAAATAAAAAATGAGGTAAAATTCAAGAAAAATAATGAAAGTGACACCAACTATAGAGTGGTTCGATAAGATGTCCTAAAGCATTGTGAAGATCCCTTACTATAGTTCTCTCTTATAATCATAGGGAATTACAAGAGAAAAATAAGAAATATAGCACTTAAGACTAGAAAAGTTAGCTAATCTTGAGTACTTAAGGCTTTAATTTGCTTTGAGGAGAGCTTTAGATAGAGATAATGATCAAAATTCTAATATTTTCAACTACTTTGAAGTGGCAATGTGTAAGGTATACATAGTAATAGAAATGGATGCCTAAGATTGTGCCAAAAACATGTGGGAAGAGCACCTAGCCTTTGATCTGGTCACATGGGCTGATGGGCGACAACTTTAAAGGCGGAATGGAAAGAGTGGCTGAGAAGCATGCCAATTGTCCTTTTATACTAGGTGAACGCATTGCATTTAATTAACATTAAATGCTAACAACATGCAACAATAGTATGCATATTTCCAACTGCTTCGATATAGTATCTTATACACTGGATGAACAACTTGTCGTTTACTTTTGCATTCTTATGTGGCAAGGCAAATGGATGACTCTGGCCAGGCTTCGATGATGCTAGAGACTAAATATTGCAAGGATCAAGGTGTAAATAATAGGTCGGGCTAGCTATGATATGACAAGAAAGTCTATAATAATGCTAGGTCAGAGATGTTTATGCTTGGTCTGGCCTTGATAGATGGGTGTTGTATGAAGTATGTCTGAACATGTCGAGCGGTTATGGAGTCGATTTAGAGGGGCTGGCTTGAAGCTAGTATGAATACAGATAGTTATACATAGGTTGTTTGTTCTATGCTAAGTTTGTTGAGAGTTGGTTAGTGTTATGGGTCGGGCTGTAAAGACGATGCCAAACGAGATGTGAGATAATAGGATAGGTTTTCTTGGGACCGATTAACGGTAGCTATATAGAAATCGAGCCAAGGATGGGTATCCCTTGAGTCGGTCTTGTTGAATATGATGGCCGCGGGAAGTCTTGAGTTGTGTCTACCGACAACTAAAGTGATGCTGAGTGGGCAAGCTGACTTAGAGTCAGGCTGAAAGTGTGTTGGCACGAGAGAGTCCATCACCATCGAACTAGATAATAATGGGCTGGGCAAGGTTATACTTGGCTCTGCCTTCACCCGACGAATTGACCATGAGTGATTCCTAGGGATAAGACAGCCAGTCTTTAGCTTGATATCTTTCTGAGTTAATGGGTTGGCTTGGAACCAACTTGAGCTTATGCTGGCACATATTGGTCGGTTCAAGGGTAACTGAGCCGGCTTTGATTAGGCTAAACCGTGATTGGCATGTTGATTACTTGTGAGAAAATTGAGCAGCATCTTGCTCCCAAGCCCATCTCTTCAAGCAGGGGTGGGCTTGTCATTTCATAAAGACGCTTCTGTCCAGACTTCTACTTTGCATTTAATGTGTGCCTACATGGCCCTATGCCAATGGCCACAATGGTTCACCTTTTTAAACGTTGTGGGGGATGCATGTTTTTATCATGGTTGAAGTCACGATTACATTCATTACACTTAGACAGTGGATATTCAAAGTCAATTCAAATCCTACGGTTGAGAATTTTGGAGTAAGTTTACAAAAGCTGCCATTTTCCTCTTCTTCCCCTTCTATTGAGAGGAGAAAAATGAATGCATATTAAAAAGGCTCAAGCTCCCTCAAAATTTCTACCTTCTCAAATGTCCTTCAACAGAAAAAAGTGAGTGCATTTCCTCTGCCTTCTCCTCCATCGTAGTAGGTGCCACAGCCATGGCAAAATTCAATTTTGTTTCATTTACTAGCGAAGTTGTAAATGATGCAATGCTTTGGCTATAAAGCTTTGATGTTGCATGCTATGACTGGAAATCACCTTTTCTAGCTACCATTTGACGTTGATCAACCATCGCTACGATGTTAGTAGTGATTGATTGACGTTGATCGGCTAAATGATAGTAGCATTTGCTTTGATAATAGGGCATGGGTCGGGCTCAATTTCGTATACATGGGCTTTAGTTAAATAATAGGAATTAGATAAGGGCATAAGGCCTAATACTTAGCTTAGGAGTCGAGTTATGAGCCAGCTTTCATGGGGCAGCTGGCCTGGGCATGCCATGAAGACAGTCGTCTATTAACCATGTCATGCCTAGGGGCATGCCTCTGAGCCTTGCTAGATTAGCCTTTGTGTTGTTGTATAACTGAGCCAATTAGATGGCAATTTTCGGTTCTACTTCCAACGACCGGTCGACATCAATAAGCGGTGCCCCTCTTAGGGCCTCTGAATTAGAATAAGACGAAATTGATTTGGCTAAATTGTTGGCCAGTCGTGGAGTGAACATAAGGACGATCTGCTATCTAACTTATAAAGACCGTCCCGACTAACCTTATGCCATCTTCTTTACCTTCTTGTTAAGCTAATTTAAGGAGCGGATTATAGTGCCCCGCCACCCCTACTTTGTGTCCATCCTTAGTTCTTACTAACTTTCCCCCAAGTAGCTGACTCATAATGCTACCGGTTTTTTGTGTGGCTCTATGCTACTTGTATTGCGCTTCATCTTCTACAGCCAAATGCCAAACAATTAGAGATGGTCTTCCATCTTCAAAAGGAGGCCACTTACCTGGTCGATACCTATTATCACTTCCAAGATGGCACTAAGCCTATGATTTGTTTGGTCATCCCAACAAAGCTGCCCCTAATTAGATGACAAGATACTTCTTTTTCCGCATAGTGTTAACCCCGATCCAAACTCCTAGTAATTCTTCACTTCTCTTTCTTTTCCTTCATATTTTTCAATGCATTCCTTTGCTTAACTCATTTCATGATAAGAAATAAGCTTGCATTCCTTAGCATTGTGTTTTCTGAGCTAAGTGAGAACTTAAACTATCTAAAGATGGCTGCTCCCTCCCATGGAGACTTAAGGCTTCTAGCGGATGATGCCGACCTCTTCTAGGTTGATTTGATAAGGCAAGGATAGACAATAGCCATAACAACCTAATTTTTCGCACTCTGAAAGCCCACATTGATACTCCTCAATCATGAATCCCCAAGACACGAAAGACCAACTCATTATCGATGAAATAAAAGAAACAAGAACAGAATAGAATAACACAGCGGAATAAAACAGAATCTCACAACGCATGGAGAAAATATAATATTGAACAATATTTTTACAACGAAATTTTTTTAAAAACATATCAATCAGAGTCTAACCAATGATCAGCCTGGACAGTTATAAACTCTGTCCTTACAATTGTTGAAATATATAAACAACAACAAACATAGCATGCATAAGTAATAAGACTATGCCCATACTTAGATGCATATCTCCAGCATTCCTCTAGAAAGCTCGAACCTCCTATCATGTTGCACTACGCCAAAGAAAACGCGATCCATATGATCTCTATCCAAGAAACTCCCCAAGTCCAGCCTTCTCGCTTCTCGGCTTGCATAGTTGATTCTGAAATCACTCGGTATTGACCCCGGTGTTGAAAACACCTAGATCAGGCTTGAGAAAACTAGCATAAGAACGCAATCCCAAAAGTGACAGTATCACAATTGGACGCCAAACCATAAATCCGTATTTTGAAAACAAAGGGTATATCATAAGACCACACAGGATAAAAATACTGAATGCGTTTTTTGCTTATGATAACCATGAAATGATTATGCCAAAAATAATGGATATTATTTTTAATGACATTATTTTGAAAGTGCTTTTCAAGTAAACTTATGAATCTTAGCTAAAATTGTTACATTCGTTAAACTCTAGCATTTGATCTATAATTAAAATCGTACAAGGCTCTTAATAGATTATTGGATTCCATATGAGAAAACAAGGTAAGGGACTACCTTCCGTACAGTACACTTCTAGAGGGATGCACATGGGGGTGAATTCCTCACCCAATGCCTAAACAAGACTGCCTATCCAATCGATAGACCAAATACGCCATTTTCCCCAGTCGTTTCTGACCTTTCGAGCATGCTCATACCACATACTTTCAATCTCGACATATGGAGGGAAATTAGTTGTCTGTCTAGAAGGGAAAATGCGGGCATTCTCATGGATGCTAAACCAAGACTCATCTTGTCGCATGCCCTGTTCAATCACTTCCTATTTGATGAGGCTCGAGATAACGCATTGCCTTTTCATTCCAGCTTATTCGCTCCGAATGCCACATTACTAGATCCGCTAATTACTAATTGACTCCTACAAAAATACAACCTCCGAGTTCGTATGTCTCAGAGAAGGTTGTTAAGCCAAGACAAATTGTCTTCTCCGCCACCAAAACAGATGTACGTTTGTAAAAGTCAACGTTCATAATCATTGTAAATGCTTTATCAGACATTCTCCCATGTAAGTCATCTAGGTAAAGGATGAACCAAATGCACCACTCTATTGCATCCCTAATCGCAGTAACCACATCCCTTGCATCATCGCAGATCCCACAACAAGGAATCACTGCTATTCATTTACCTTGGGAGCAACTCCGAGGTAATCAACAAGCAACCCGCTTGCCATAGAAGATCTCCGGTCTTCAACGTCGTAGAGATTTTCCATTTTGGTTTCTTCAATCATTTTTCAATTTCTAGAACGTCGTGCATTGATTCAAAATGGTCTTCGGATCGGGACTTTACCCTAAATCCGACCTTGGTTCCTTTGATATCAATTATCGAAATAAAATGTGTATATGTGTACACAAAATCGTTAAGCCTCATTTAATTTAATTGCTTAACCCCTTTTTCCAAATTAGAATTAGTTCCTAATAGTAAAACATTAAGAGAATAATTTTCCAAGTGCAAACCCCGAAGACCTAAACCAACATTAGACCGACACCTAAAAACTACCCAACTTAACATCACAACAATCTAATTCCAATTCCTTTTCGCTTATCCAATTCCCTTTTCTTTATCTTATTAAAAAATTTACATGATCTTTGACAAGTACCCGGATATACCTTTTGATCCGTTCCACCCATCGTCTAAGAAATAGACAATGTCAAATGGTTTTCCCATCCTGTTAACTACCTTGTTTGCTTTTTCAGATCTTATAGGTGAGAAAAAATGTACTCTTAGGTATTACCGCATACCCCATCCTGTTATTTACTTTAATTCTCATTCAGAGATAATACCTCATTCATAACTTAAATCTTCGATTTCAAACTCAGTTATTTATCAGCAAACAATAAGGCCTTCCAAGTCGGGGACGTATTTCCTCTCAAACCTTGGTTCGATCACATTCTCTATCCTTTAAATAATAATCGCTTCCATACCTCGAAATCTAATGCCACTTTCGAGCTTATTTCCCAATATTGTTTACTATTTAAACAATTCACTTGACTATAGAATTTAAACATTCTTTAGAAAATTCCAAAATAAATCTTAAAAAATCATAATTAATTATTATGAAATCGTTCATAAAAGATTTGGTCAAAAACTCCGTCCGGTTCTTTAATTTCAAAATCCAATTCCTAAATCTAGTGATTAACTAGGTCATTTTCCATAATTATACTTTTGATTAAGTATAAACACATTTCTATCTTCCAAAATCTCAATTTTATATTAATAATTAATTTAGAAATTTATTTCGTAATTTTCAGAATTATAAAACTCTGCTTATAAAAATCTAGAATTAACCGCTCTTACACCGACCTTTTTGAAAACTGTTTTACTCATAACTTGAGATTTTCAAATCGAAAACTTAACTTTTCGGATCCATTTGAAAGCTATCAACTTTACGGATAAAACGTTTCCCATTTCAAGTCATTCCGACCATAAATGCAATTTATACTTCCGTTCGAAATTACAGGTCGCATAACCATAAATTGTCACTCCAGAAAGTGCCTAATTTTGACTATTTGTTGAATTGTTCCGAAACTTGCCTGGGACACTTCCAAAACACTTATAAATGATTATAAATTAAGATAACCATTTATTTCTACTTTTTCAACTTATAAAATATTATTTTCCAATATTTTATCTTTTATAATATTATACTATTATAATATTATATTCAAACTTTTCTATGATTTAAAACCCATTCTAAATCTTTTTTCTCTTTTGTTTTAAAGAGGCGTAACCTTTTCGTTTGTACATATATTAATGTATGTGTAACGTGACTTGGAATTCCTCTTAAATGTCATGATATTAACATATAAATATGTCAAACTAACATAGGTGTATTTTTTATACTTACCATATAACATCACACCATCAACACGACCAAATCATTCTATCATTCATATAACATCCAACGTTATCATCCAAAGATTAGTAAATCAACACAAAAGTTTACTAACTTTTCTTTACTAGTTGCTTGCTAACTTTTCAAGTTTGCTTACTAACTTTTTATATCTTGTTAATTAACTTTCCAAACATGTTCATATTTACAAGTTATACTCATTATGACTTATTATTCATAAATCTAGGCTAAAGAGGCTAAGTGTGTCTTACTAACCTGCATCCATATTAATTAAACATTAATATCACTTTATAATCATAAAGCTAAACTTTAAGCCGCGAAGTGTTCTTACAATCAAGCTCCCTCCTTTTCGAGCTTTCTCCGGTTGATTTTTCCATAGCTTCCGCTCCACGACAAGCTTCCAATCTCCTTTCCAACACTATGTGTTTCAGCCTTCACATGAAGCAAGGCAAAACTTCAAGCTTTGCTCTTCTATTTGCTTCCACACTTCTCCGATGCTTCACACCTTTACTCAGGCATAACCCACCGTTGCTTTTTCTTCACAGGAGCTTCCAAACTCCACCTCCACTTCATATTGCCAAAGTAAAAGGTTGTTCCTGGAGCTTCATCTAGTTTCAGGCGATGTAGATTGGCTCCTTATGTGTAGAACATTGTTTAGAGAGAGATTGATGTGCACATTTATGCATTTTGAGTTGATATTGAACTGTTTCCTTAGAGATCTCTTAGGAAGCTATTAGAGTTTCTAAGGAAGAAATGAAGTTTTTGAGAAAAAAAGTAAGGAAACGAAATGAAAAGAGAAGAAAGGAAGAGGTTGCACTTATTTATAGCTTAGGATTTGTTTTAAAATAACAACGGTTTATGTCGCTTCAAGCATATCACCTTACCTACATTCCCACACTCCTACTTACACACCATAACCTATCACACACTCACTTCTACACTTACCCCCTCACATCAAAATACTCCATCACATCACAAGTGCACACCCATACTCACTCATCCACACACCTACATGGCCCCCCCTACACACACCCACTCACGTATTTCATTCCGTCTTCTTCGTATTTCAATACGTCTTCTATTTATGTAAATATAATCTCGAAATTCAAAGTGTGTATATTTATTTATTTACGGCGTTTGGACGATATTTCAGTAACTTCTACGCACCGTTTTATAACGAAATCCTATTTTGTTTGTTCGTTACATTGTCCGATGTATTCTTATCTATGCAGTGATGTAAACAAAAATTATAAATTATATTTTAATGATTTTAATTTAATTAAAACTCATTAGATTAATTAAAAACCCATTTTATCACACATTTTAAAGTGCTGCAATTTCACACTGTAAAATCCCAATAATGTTACAACTAGTGTTATCTTTTTTAAGTATGATCGTAACTTCTTATGAATATTATAATCTATTTCCTATCACCTTAAAATATTTAAAATGAATTATTAATTTTTAAATCTCGATTTGATCTTAATAAATTAATTACTAATTATTATTATGATGTCATAATTACTTTTTATTTTCAAAAACAATATAAATAATTTTATTTCATATTCTCACTTATTTAGATAAATAAGTGCACCTATCCAAAGTCATGCGCGATTATTGAGAAAATCTCAAATCTACTAAAAACTGATTTCTTATTGTTTTTGGTGAAAAATCTGAATATCCTTCTTTTGTTTCTAAACCTTTAAACAGGTATTTTCATCATTTATTAGGGTTTAGATCCTCATAACTTATGTTATAAAGCCTTACATTTGAATATTTAAAAATAAATATAATTTATCAATGATAAATTTGCGGGTCATTACATTCTCCCCTCCTTAAAAGAATTTCGTCCCGAAATTACCAAGATTGGAAAATATGGCGAGAGTTTCATCTTGTATGATGTATATAAACCATCTATTCGCAACCTGTATGATTCGATCTACTATCTGAATTCACAACTATCCATTCCAAACTAGTACTGATCCCTTAATCCTTTAGTGTGGAACATTGATCAGACTTCTTATTTTCGAGTCCTTTCCTTTCCTTATATAGCGCTTAACTATTGCAAAAAAATCAAGCATCCTAATCAAATATTCTTATCAACATTTGCCGTTAAGAATCAAGTTATCCATACTCTTTCGTATTGGTGTAAAAACCTCAAGTTTCGTACTCAATTCTTGGATCGATCAAATGCGATAAAGTAATTCAAGCTCATTATACATACTTGGTTATCTTTTAAAATACTTATAAAGTTTCCCATAAAATCTTAACTTTTAATTCCCAAAAACGGTATAGATTAAGAACTTCCAAAACAACTAGGATTTGGGTATTACCAATAGTATCTTTGCATTCCCTTAATTATGAAGGATATACTCAAGGGAAGTGCTTACCATCCGAACACAATCTCCTACCCATTTTTAGCTACTTTCGAGACACTCGAGCTAATCATCATTAAATCTTTTCTTCTTTTTCTAATTTTTACTTTCAAATTACTGTACCATTTTATAACTCTAATATGTTATTTCTTATCTTTAGGATTGTTCGTACTGAACTAGTTTTTAATTGCCCATTGACAAAGAGGATAATCCACTATGTATACAATCTCGATTGCCGAAAGAAACATCAGACTAATACTCGGAAGATTATTTCGATCATCACCAAACAAACTGAGACATGCTCACCGATCTTTCCCTATTTTTCAAAAATTTGGAAATAATATCGTTATGATTTCATTTTCTCAAATTCATTATTATTTCTCCTAAAAATTGGTCACAAAAATCGAACGTAATGAAAGCACCAGTGTTTACACACAAATCCTCAAATCCAAACACGAATCTCGGATCTAGATAATGTAGAGAGTAAAAATGAAGAAATAACAAAATTAAAATGAAAGAAAGTAAGAGAAGGCATAAGATTTATAATGGTTTGGCTATCTTCGGTCTACGTCCACTTTGAATTGATCCTTTTATTTCCTTTGTACTATGATTATAGTAACAATCCTTTGAATATCAATAACCAAAATGGCAGAGTTTGGCCCAAAAGAGAAGAAGATCCCCTTATTAGTTGCCATGGAGTTGCTATTTATAGGAGTAGATCTGGAAATATATACCCCAAAACTCGGAATACCTTTTCTCACGCATAGGTGGGCCCACCAGATCGATTTGGGATTGTTTGGGATCGATCCCTAATTGATCCACGCAGTCTTCATACCGATCCAAAAATGGCCGATTAGAGCTGAGATCGATCATGGACGTTCTTGAGCGAATAAGAAAGCTTCTATGAAAATTTCGTGACGTTAGGACTTAGAGTTTGAGAAATATGATCGATCTAAGATTGAACTTGCAAGTAGGTTGAAGGCTTCGGATCGATGAAGAGTTTCGTACCCATCATACTCCATATCCATCCATTCTTATCCATCGGTCCCCCATATCCATAGCCTTCGTATCCATCCCTTCTATATCGGTCCAGGTCCTATACTTTTGATCCACGAATGGTTCCTTTATATCGATCGATACGAACGCAATCGGTACGAAAATCCTTCGGAATATCTTCGTATCCATCCAGCATAGTTATCCCCGAGTGTGTCCTTCGTATCAATCAATAAGTGATCGATATGAAATGCTTTTCTAAACCCTTGTAGCCATTTCCTCGTATCCATTAGTTTGCTTCATTCCTTATATCGATCCCAACCCTGATCGACACGAAGCACACCAACATGTTCTGCGCATCCATCCAATCGATACGTATGTATCGATACAAAAATAACAACATCCATTGACCCATTTCCTTCCCGAAGCTACTTGATTTATACGAATTCGATCGATACGAAATGCATCCATACGAGTGTTGATCAATCCAATCCAAACACCATAATGCGTTGATACAGAACCATTTTTCACCAATATTGATCCATCCATAACTTGAGCATACAAACTCCGACTGACCTGAAATTTGAAAGGTAGCCTCACAATGCCTTGTTTATCATTCCATATCGATCCCCCCTTTATTGGAGCTTGGTCCAATTATGATGGTAATGATCATATCCTTGTTTCCAATCGATCTTTAATCCTGATATCCATTCTTTTTAGCCAATTTGTTGATATCCCAGCCTTGACCAAAAGGCGGGATAACATTTTCCCCCCAAAACATGCCTTGCGATAGGAAGGCGTGTTTTGAATGGCTTCAAATCCGACCTCCAAAGTCCATATTCCACCAATATCCATATCGTCTGAACCATAATCAATCCATTATCAACCCATTCTATCCAAGTGCCATATTCTTATCCAAATCCATGACTAATCTGAGTCGATATCCGGTTCCGAATCTAGTAACCAAATCCTCAGCCAATTCCATCGCCATTCGAACCTAACAAATTATTTCTAATCCATCCATATCCAATAACTGATAACCAAATCCATGACCTCTCCGGGTCGATATCCAAATTTGGGACAGCTTCGGGCCCTTAGCCAAATCCGGGACCACTCCGCGTTCATAGCCAATATCTGAATCCGTCACCTCTCCGGGTTCTTGTCGAGCATAATCCATACTCGATGACTCGTTTTCCAAATCCTACATAATAAATCCAAGCCTAAGTCCTAGGCCAAACCTGGTCGTCCCAGACCCTTGTCGGGCATAGTCCATACTCAACGAGCTAAATTGATAAATGATAGGTAATATGGGACCTAATTCCTAGGCCGAATCCTGATATCTTCGGACCCTTGCCGAGTATAGTCCATACTCGACGACCTTTTTTCAAAAACCAGATAAAATCTAATCAAAATCCAATAACCCAAAAATCCATATCAAAAATCCAAACCAAGATCCGAACTAAAGGACAAGCATCCAAACCAAAATCCAAACTAGTAAATCAACAAAACCTAGAGTTTAAAGCAAACTCCAAAACCAAACCAAAGAAAAGAAAATATCCAAACCAAAGAGAAAAAGAAAATTTCACAAACTGGAGCATCATGGTTTATCATCTTCTCAAAGCATGCCTTGGGGTTATTTCTATCCCCGTACATGAGTAAGTGACTTAGGTGCCTGCCTCGAGTTTGCTACTTATTCCATACCATCCTGATTAGTCGATGACCAACCGACTATCATTCCTAGGCCACGTGCCGTCGTCGTTTGAGCTGGACGGTGGCTGCTCCTATTCCACTGCCGCATTCCGAGTCCCGACATGTTTTCGCAATTGACCAATCCTTACATGCTTCTCGATTATATCCTTTAGATGTCGGCAGCTATTAGTATCATGCCCATCCAGGTCATGAAAGATACGGTGCCTTCCCGATGCCCTCTCACGTTTCGAGGGTTCACTCCTTGCTGGCCTTCAATAAGGAAGGCAATCTCAAGTTTCCATGTATATCCGTTCCAACATCTCATTCATTCCTTTTTAAGTGGTGAATTTTTGTTCTCCCGGTGCTTCCTTGCCCTTCCAGAATCATCATCTGACTTCCTCTTCCCTTTAACCTTATCCTTGCCCGAGCTTTCACTGGATGGTCCTCCATCCTTAGCCACATTTACTTCCTTTAATTTCATATCCAAGCTTGCATCCTCTTTCCGAAGAAATCTCTTGACCTCGTGAAAGAATTCCCCGAGATCCATTGGTGGATCCTGTATCAACGATATTTTGAAATCCGAGTTGTCCCTGACTCTTGACACTACTGCCATTAAAACCATTGATGGATCCGACCGATCCATCGAAGCAACCGCAGCATTAAACCGGGTTAAGAAAGTTTTGAGCGACTCTTTTGTCCTCTGTTTAACCGACGTTAATGTCATCACATTCTTTGGCCTTTTAATATGAATTCAAAACTGCTTCCGAAACCTATCCACCAATTCTGTCCATGTCCTAATAGATCCATTTTCCAACTGCTTGAACCACATAGCTGCTATATCTATCAAGTACAGGGGGAAACACTGAGCCACAACCTCCTTTAATGTCCCCATCACTTCCATATGTCTTGTTTACCTCATCAAATGATTAGTAGGATCCATCTTACCATTATATACTTCCAGAGTAGATAGCTTGAACTCTTGTGGATTCCTAGCCATCCTGATGTTATGGGCGAACGGACTCCGGTTTACTCCTTCCATATCTCTATTTGTCAGACCCCCGCGTATAGTATGCCCGATAATTTCAGCTAATCCAATGTTATCCACCATGAGTTGCCTCCCATCTTCATTTCCTAACTCCCCCCAAGTCTTTAAGGGAATTCTGGTATATACTCCTCGTCACGCACTTCTGTATTCCTATTGGCGTCGGATTGTGCAACAATAGCTGGCATTCAAGATCCGTCCAGATTAATAGTTGTGTGTTGATTGGGGGCTTCCCCCCTGTTGAACTGCTCTCTCGATTTCTTGTTGATTCCCTCTGATCCAGCTCTAAGGATCCGACTCCTGCATCTCATACTGCTCCAGTGTCCAAACTGTCTAAGAAGGTTCTACACTATCTCCTCCTTCCTTTTCATCAACTTCTCCTGCATGGAATCCATTATAGTCTGCATGTCATCCCTATTCATGTAGAAGGATGTCTGGTCTTCTCTAGCTCCAAAGGAAGCCTCTTGACTTCCCTCTTGGTGGCTCCTTTCTGGCAAAGTCCTTCTAGCCGATTGCCTAACCATAGCTTGAAATCCAATCCTTTAGCATTCCAAATCTGAACTCCAAATCCGATGTAGTGGGTGCTAGTCTTTTCGGTGAAAGCACCAAAGTGCTTATGCCAAAATTGGTCACAAATCCCGAATGTAATGAAAACACCAGCGTTTACACACAAATCCTCAATATCCAAACAAAAATCTTAGATCCGGATAATGTAGGGAGTAAAAATGAAGAAATAACAAGATTAAAATGAAAGAAACTAAGAGAAGACATGAGATTTATAGGTTCAGCTATCTTTGACTACGTCCAATTGAATTGATCCTTTTATTTCCTTTATACTATGATTACAGTTACAATCCTTTGAATATCAATAACCAAAATGTCAAAGTTTGGCCAAAAAGAGAAGAAAAAGATCCCCTTTTTAGTTACCACGGAGTTGCTATTTATAGGAGTAGATCTGGAAATATATGCCCTAAAACTCGAAATACCCTTTTTCATGCTTAGGTGGGCCCACCAGATCGATCTGGGATTGTTTGGGATCGATCCCTGATCGATCCATGCTGTCTTTGTACTGACCAAAAAATGGCCCAATGGAGCTGAGATCGATCACGGATGTTCTTGAGTGAATAAGAAAGCTTCTATGGAAATTTCGTGATGTTCGGACTTGTAGTTTGAGAGTTATGATCGGTCCAAGATTGAATGTGCAAGTAGGATGAAAGCTTTGGATCGATGAAGAGTCTCGTACCCGTTATACTCCATATCCATCCATTCTTATCCATCGATCCCCCGTATCCATAGCCTTCGTATCCATCCCTTCTGCATCGATCCAGGTCATGCACTTTTGATCCGTGAACGGTTCCTTCATATCGATTGATACGAACGCGATCGAGATGAAAGTTCTACGGAATCTCTTTGTATCCATCCAGCATAGCTTTCCCCGAGTGTGTCCTTCGTATTGATCAATAAGTGATTGATACAAAATGCTTTTCAAGAGCCTTGTAGCCATTACCTCGTATCCATCAGTTTGCTTCATTCTTTATATCGATCCCAGCCTTGATCGATATAGAGCGCACCAACATGTTCTACTGCATCCATCCAATCGATACGTATGTATCGATACGAAAATAACAACATCCATCGAACCATTTACTTCCAGAAGCTGTTTGATCGATATGAATTCAACTCGATCGATCCAATCCAAACACCATAATCCATCGATACAAAAGTATCGATACAAAACCATTTTTCACCAATATTAATCCATCCATAACTTGAGCGTACGAACTCCAATTGACCTAAAATTTGAAAAGTAGCTTCATTAAGCCTTGTTTATCATTGCCTATCGATACCACCTTAATTGGAGCTTGGTCCAATTTTGACGATATCGATCATAGCCTTATTTTCAATCGATCTCCAATCCTGATATCCATCCTTTTAACCAAGTTGTTGATATCCCGACCTTGACCAAAAGGCGGGATAACATTTATAAATTCTATATTTATAACTTATTCTTTGTAGAGCATGACTTTTCAAAATGTTTTTATCAATTTATTATTTAATAAATTTTGTTGATCTTTCATATCACAATTGTTATCAAACACCTATTTGTCAAATCGTGAAATTGAATTCACAAAGTGGTTATTATTCAAACTTTTTGTTCTTTGCACATATGAGGGTTAGTCATTTTATCAACTAACGATGTTGTTATCTTTTACCAATTTTATATTTATTAATCTTTGAAAAACTCTTACCGTTGTTCCTTAAGTTTTTTACGGGAAAATACTTTATCCTTTTAGACAAGTGGATATAGATACAAGAGAACTGTTTTACTTTCGCAACTTTTTACATTTTTCTTCTGCTTCATTGCTTGAATAAAAAGAATATTCATCACAAAGGTTTTTACTACGCAATACTACCACAGCCTATTGGTCGAACATAATAATTATACATGAGCATGCAAATTTATCCTGCTCAAACTTCATTTCTAAACTCATCAACATGCAACTCCTCCTCTGCCTCCGATTCTGATTCGGACTCTGATTTGGTATTAGATCCTTTTCCAGATCTTCGATGTCAGAGTCTTCCTCCTCAATCTTCTCCTCCTTTTGCATGTGCGCTACATTGTTTTCTTTCGTCTGGGGATGTGCATCCGTGTACTGCTGTTGCCACTGGGCAAATGCATCCTCTGGAAAAATGACTACCTCACTGCTGCTTAACCATGCATCCTCATAAGGTTCCTCCATATATCCTAGGCCTCCACAATGGTCGGGTTCTATACCAAAAACTAGTGTCTCAGAGTCGTCTACCCACCGCTCAACCCACTCATAACCTACCACAGGCTCGGGTGGAAATCTCCGCCAATCTTCAAAGCGAAATCCTGAATAATCCTCTACATCAGAACTAGCTGGATCGATGATCCACATAGCACTCCCTTCCTTGGAACAAAGCATGTCGGCATATGGTATATCATAGTCTTCGTCGCTGACCAAGTCTACTGCTTCTATTTTGGTCGAAGTGTCTTAACTTATCTCTGAACATCTTATAGTCAAATTGTGAGATTCTAGTTAAAAGATGTCCAGATTCCGATTTTATTATTAAATAAGCAACCATCATACATCAATCAATCCTTAATAATACAAAGTTAAACGTATTAAAATAAATTGATTACCTGTAACCCCAGTCGAAGATACGGTAACTTATTCTATCCACGATTATCAACCTAATCTCGGTTTAATGTGTGATCCTAACCAACTTAGTGTCATTTACCAAACAATTTATAGTCGAACTGTGAAGTTCTAATCACAAGCTGTCCAGACTCAGATTGAATGTCTAACTTCAATCCGCTCTTTTAAATTCAAACCATCACTAATCATATCAATCCATAAATGATATTGCTTTCATTCCTTTTGAGACATAATATAATTATAAGGTAAAATTATTTCATTTACCATGAAAAATCATTTCATATATCAAAATAACAAATAAGCGCTCATATATATATATACACACACACACACACACACACACACACACACTCTCAGAATCGTTCTAAGGTATTACTATCCCTATCTTTAACGAGCAACTCATCCTAGGATATTACTAATCCTATCTCTAATGCGAAATTCACCCAATCAAGCCTCAGTTGTTGCTTAACCAATGATCTGATACCAACTGTAACGATCTAATTTTTCGCACCCCAAAAACCCACACTATACTCCTCAGTCATGAATTCCCAAGACACGAAGAACCGACTCATTAAGGATGAAATAAAAGAAACAAGAACGAAACAGAATAACAAGGCAGAATAAAATAGAATTTTACAATGCATGGAAAAAATATAATGTTGAACAATATCTTTACAGCGGAAAACATTTAAAAACATATCAATCAGAGTCTAACCTATGATCAGCCTGGACAGTTATAAATTCCGTCCTTACAATTGCTGAAATAGATAAACAACAACAAACATAGCATGCATGAGTAATAAGACTACGCCCATACTTAGATGCAAATCTCCAGCACAACTCTAGAAAGCTCGAACCTCCTATCATGCTGCACTATGCCAAAGAAAATGCAATCCCATATGATCTCTATCCAAGAAACTCCCTAAGTCCAGTCTGCTCGCTTCTCGGCTTGCATAGCCATCTTGAAATCACCCGGTACTAACCTGAGTGTTGAAAACACCTGGATCAGGCTTGGAAAAACCAGCGTAAGAACATAATCCCAAATGTGATAGTGTTACAATTGGAAGCCAAACCAAAAATCCGTATTTTGAAAACAGAGGGTATCTCATAAGACCACGTAGGATATAAACACTAAACGCGTTTTTTGGTTATGATAACCATAAAATGATTACACCAAAAATAAGAGATATTATTTTTAATGACATTATTTTGAAATTGCTTTTCAAGTAAACTTTTGAATCTTAGCTGAAATTGTTACATTCATTAAATTCCAACATTTGGCATACAATCAAAATCGTACAAGGCTCTTAATAGATTATTGTATTCCATACTAGCAACTAAGGTAAGGGACTACCTTCCGTATAGTACACCTCTAGAGGGATGCACCTGGATGTAAGTTCCCCACCCAATGCCTAAACAAGACTGCCTATCCAACCGATAGACCGGTACGCCATTTTCCCGGTCGTTTCCGACCTTCCAAGCGTGCTCATACCACATACTTTAAATCCCGACATATCGAGGGAAATTGGTTTTCTGTCTAAAAGGGAAAATGCAGGCATTCTTATGGGTGCTAAACCATGACTCATCTTGCCGCACTCCCCGCTTCAATCACTTCCTATTTGATGAGGCTAGAGGTAATGCATTACCTTTTTCATTCCTGCTCATTCACTCTGAATGCCACATTGCCAGATCCGTTAATTACTATTTGTCTACCACAAAAATACAATTTCCGAGCTCGCACATCTTAGAGAAGGGTGGTAAGCTAAGAGAAGTTACCTTTTCCGCCACCAAATAGATGTATGTTTATAAAAGTCAACGTTCGTAATCATTGGAAATGCTTTGTCAGACATTCTCCCATGCAAGTCATCCAGGTAAAGGATGAACCGAAGGCACTGACCTACTGCTTCCATAATCGCAGTAGCTGCTGCCCTTGCATAATCGCAGATCCCACGACAAGGAATCACTGCTATTCATTTACCTCGGGAGCAACTCTGAGGTTATCAACAAGCAACCTGCTTGCCGTAGAAGATCTTTGGTCTTCAACGTCATTGAGATTTTCCAGCTCGGTTTCTTCAATCGTTTTTCCATTTTTGGAACGTCGTTCATTGATTCGAAGTGGTCTTTGGATCGGGACTTTACCCTAAATCCGACCTTGGTTCCTTCGATATCAATTATTGAAATAAAATGTGTATATGTGTATACAGAATCGTTAAGCCTCATTTAATTGCTTAATCCCTTTTTCCCAATTGGAATCAGTTCCTGATTGTAAAACATTAAGAGAATAATTTCCCAAATGTAAACCCCGAAGGCCTAAACCAACAATAGATCGACGCCTAGAAACTACCCAACTTAACATCACAACAATCGAGTTCCAATTCTTTTTCGCTTATCCCGTTCCCTTTTCTTCATCTTGTTGAAACTTTTACATGATCTTTGACAAGTACTCGGATATGCATTTCGATCCATTCCACCCCTCGTATAAGGAATAAACAAGGTCAGATGGATTTCCTATCTTGTTAAATTCCTTGTTTGCTTTCTCAGATCTCGTAGGCGGGACAAGATGTACACATAGGTATTATCGCATATCCCCTTCTGTTATTTATTTTAATTCTCATTCAGAGATAATACCTCATTCATAACTTAAGTCTTTGATTTCAAACTCAGTTATTTATCAGCAATAATGAGGCCTTCCAAGTTGGGAAACTATTTCCTCTCAGATCTTGGTTCGATCATATTCTTTATCCTTTAAATAACAATCGCTTCCATACCTCGAAGTCTAATGCAAATTCCGAGCATATTTCTACATATAGTTTATTATTTAAACATTTCATTTGACTATAGAATTTGGCCATTTTTCTAAATCTTTAGAAAATTCCCAAATAAATCTTAAAAAATCATAAATAAATCTTAATTTCAAAATCCAATTCCTTAATCTCTAATGAATAGTGATTAACTAGGTCAATTTCCATGATTATACTTTTGATTAAGTATAAACTCATTTTTATCTTTCCAAAACCTCATTATTATATTAATAATGAAATTAGAAATTTATTTCATAATTTTTAGAATTATAAAGCTCTACTTATAAAAATCTAAACTTAACCACTCTTACAACGACCATTTTGAAAACTGTTTTACTCATAACTTGAGATTTTTAAACTGAAAACTTAACTTTTCGGATCCATTTGAAAGCTATTAACTTTACGGACAAAACGTTTACCGTTTCTAGTCATTCCGACTTGAAATGCATTCTACACTTCCGTTCGAAATTACAGGTCGCATAATCGTGAACTATCACTTCGGAAAATGCCCAATTTGACCGTTTGGTGAATTGTTCTGGAACTTGCTTGCGACACTTCCAAAATACTTATAAATGATTATAAACTATTGCAGCCATTTATTTTTACTTTTTCGACTTATAAAATATTATTTTCCAATATTTTACCTTTTATAATATTATAATATTATATTTTAAATTTTTTACGATTTAAAACCCATTTTAAATCTTTTTCTCTTTTATTTTAAAGAGGCTTAACCCTTTCCGTTTGTACATAGATTAATGTACGGTAACATGGCTTGGAATTCCTTTTAAAGGTCATGATATTAACATATAAACATGTCAAACTAACATAGGTGTATTGTTTATACTTACCATATCATATCACACCATCAATACAACCAAATCATCAATCATCCATATAACATCCAATGTTATCATCCAAAGATTAGTAAATCAACACAACCAAGTCTACTAACTTTCCTTTACTAGTCGCTTGCTAACTTTTCAAGTTTGCTTACTAACTTTTTATAACTTGTTAATTAACTTTCCAAACTTGTTCATAGTTACAAGTTACACTCATTATGACTTATTAATCATGAATTTAAGCTAAAGAGGCGAAGTGTGCCGTACTAACTTGCATCCATATTAATTAAACATTAATATCACTTTATAATCATAAAGCTAAACTTTAAACGGCGAAGTGTTCTTACAATCAAGCTCCCTCCTTCCCGAGCTTTCTCAAGATGATTTTACCATAGCTTCTGCTCCATGACAAGCTTCCCATCTCCTCCCCAACACTATGTGGTTCGGCCTTGACATGAACCAATGCAAAACTTCAAACTTTGCTTTTCTATTTGCTTCCACACTCCTCTGGTGCTTCACGCCTTTATCTAGCATAACCTACCCTTGCTTTTTCTTCACCGGAGCTTCCACTCCACCTCCACTTCATATTGATCACAGCCAATGGTTGTTCCCAAAGCTTCGTCGAGTTTCAAGCGACGTAGGTTGGCTCATTGTGTGTAGAACGCTGTTTAGAGAAGGATTGATGTACACACTTATTGATTTTGAGTTGATATTGAACTAGTTTCTTAAGAATTCTCTTAGGAAGCCATTAGAGTTTCTAAGGAAGAAATGAAGCTTTTGAGAAAAAAGTAAGGAAATGAAATGAAAAGAGAAGAAATGAAGAGGTTGCACTTATTTATAGCTTAGGATTTGTATTAAAATAACCTTGCTTTATGTCACTTCAAGCATACCGCCTTACCATCATACCCCATCACATCCTCACACTACTCCGTACACACCATAACCTATCACATCACACACACACACTTCTATACCTTACCCCATCACATCACTACACTCCATCACATCACAAGTACACACCCATACTCACTCATCCAAACCTCTACACGGCCCCCAACCCCCCCTCCCCCCCACACACACACCCACTCGCGTGCACATGCGTATTTTGTTCCATCTTCTTCGTATTTCAATATGCCTTCCATTTATGTAAATATAATCTTGAAATTCTAAGTGTATATATTTATTTATTTATGGCGTTTTGGCGACCTTTCAATAACTTCCACGTACTGTTTTATAATGAAATCCAATTTTGTTTGTCGGTTACATTATCCGCTGTATTCTTATCTATGAAGGTATTTAAATAGAAATTATAAATTATATTGCAATAATTTTAATTTAGTTAAAACTCATTAGATTAATTAAAAATACATTTTATCACACATTTTAAAGTACTGCGATTTCACGCTGTAAAATCTCAATAACGTTACAACTAGTGTTATCTTTTCTAAGCATGATCATAACTTCTTATGAATCATTATAATCTATTTCCTATCACTTTGTAATATATAAAATGAATTATTACATTATTAAATCTTGATTTAATCCTAATAAATTAATTACTAATTATTATGACGATGTCATAATTGTTTTTTATTTCCAAAAATAATATAAATTATTTTATTTCATATTCTCACTTATTTAGATAAATAAGTGCACCTATCTAAAGTCGTGTGCGATTATTGAGGAAATCTTAAATTTACTGAAAACTGATTTCTCGTCGTTTTTGATGAAAAATCTGATTATCCTTCTTTTGTTTCTAAACCTTTTAAACAAGTATTATCATTATTTACTAGAGTTTAGATCCTCATAACTTACGTTATAAAGCCTTATATTTGAATATTTAAAAATAAATATAATTTATCATAGTAATAAATTTATGGGTCGTTATAATGGCTGGAGAGCCGTCAAGGAGGAAGTCGACAAAGAAGAGGGTAATGGGGAGAAACAGGTTCAAATAAAGAGAGACTGCTCCAAGGTCCAACTCAACAACCTAGACGTCGGGCCTAACATAGATGCCAACCATGGATATTAAGACATTGTAATGGGTAAGGAGAAAGAGGATTAGCAACTCAATAAGTAAGTTGATGTTGTGCTATAGCAATAGGCGTTGTTCAACACACAATGGCTAGTCGACGTCTCAGTCCCTCACTATAAACCGTTGCCCAAGGAGTGGGACATAGTAAAGTTCCATCAAAAGGAACATTGAGGGAGGACAAGAGCCAGACTTTGGCAGGGATGCAGGTGCTTCCTTCGGAAAAAATCTTGAGTATAACCCCTTGTATACGAGGGTGAATCTATAGGCGAATCTCACATAGGGATGGATGAAACTAGCCTCGTTAGCTTCGGCTCATCGTGTCGGCCCTTATAAGAAATAGGGACCCAACAAATACAAACGATATCTTACTTGTATTTCAACTGGTTTTTCCTTGAATTTTGTTTAACTCTTTTGTTTTTTGTTGTTGAAGTGGCCGAGAAGTTCATTTTTCCATCTTCAACCAACCCAGCTTCTTCCCAAAACCATTTTGACTATCATCCCCATAAAGCAGTAGGAGAAAGAGGTTATTAAGGTCCCATAGAGTAACGTGGAGTTTCCTATGAAGGCAGAACTTAGGAGGGTGAAGAGGTCTAGCGAGGCATGGTACAAGGAGCCCACAGCTTATTTGCTAAGAAGGCGCGACCATTGATAAGGAAGGGTTGAGCCAGAGGTAGAAAAGGGTGCCGGTAGAACATGTACCACATAAGATTGAGGTTGCCCGGGACCAGAATGACCTGGAGCTTTTGTTGAATTCATTCTGAATGGTGTAGTGAAGCTCCTGGTATCAAATCATCATGCACTATCCATGTAGAGCCAACATTCTATGAAGGACATTGTCGACTCCGACACTTAGGACACCTTGTTTGTAAGTTTTTTAAAATAGATCTCCTACCAGCCTTTCATAATTTTATAACTAATTTTCTTCCATAGACCGGCACTGCTCTGTTCGCATCTTGGATGAGTATATAGCACTTAAGAAAGAGGTCACAAAGAGCAAGCTAGCCTAGATGGAGCTGAGCAGGTGGTAGAGGAGGCGAAGAAGATGGCATAGGTAGTGGTTGAAGCTAAAGATAGGGTAAAGATGGAGCCAACAGACCTCATAGAGAAGCTGGAGAAGGCCGTGTGGGACCTAACCTAGCATACCACGAAGTGCAAGTTGCTGATGTGGAGAATGCTCGAAAGGGGAAAGAGGGCTTGTGGAAGAACTGGTTGACCAACAGGATCAAGGCTTTGTTTAGGGGAAACTATGACCTATCTATTTCTATGAGCTACTTGGATGCTGATATCCTTGCACCATTCTGTAGAGGTTGGGAGGATATAGAAGCCGCTAGGGAAATTATGTCAATCATCCTAATCAGGGAGCAAATCGACTCCTTACACCGACCAGTTGAGGATGCAGCTTTGTAGATATTTTTATCCTCCATTTTTATATGCCTAATGCTTGATAGGCCCATCTTTGCAAATCTATTAATGAAATAATCAACTTATGCTTGATAGGCTAAGCCAATCAATGGACTCTGATGTGAGAATTGACCGTGTAACCCGATTGTTTGCTAAATGCCAAGGTCGGCATATGATAACCAGACTTATTTGGGTTTTTCTTTCATTGGGAGGTCTCAACATGTACCTAAGCATTGAGTGGCATGAAAATTACCCTTGAGTGACATGCAGAAAGTGTGGATGTTTAGTGGTCTTGGCATTAACGTAAGCAGTGTCGGCTTGAAGGTTATCCAGGGTGACACGTTGCATGAAAAGCGACAATCCTCAACAAGGAAGTATATGCTTGGTGATTCACCCTTGTAGATAGCCAATCGACAAGCGAGAGACTGGCTTGCTACGCACTCGGTGGCCAAGGTCGGTAACCCCCAACAAGGTAAATAAGCACATAAAAAATCATCCTTCATTAGATAGACCGGGCTGCTCAAAGGTTCTCTAGGGTGACATGATGCCAGTTAAGAGTAGCAATCGGGTCCGGCATGAACCTGAACTCTGGATGGTAGTCCCCAACAAGGAAGTGAATGCATGGTAAATTCACCCTCGTGTATAGTAAACAAGAGGTAGGATGCGCTCGCTATGCACTTGGCGGCAAAGGTCAACGGTCCCCAAAAAGGTAAATAAGCGCATAAAAACTCATCCTTCATTGGATAGCCTGGGCTGCTCAAAGGTTTTCTACGGTGATAGATTCTAGTTGAGTGTGGCAGTTGGGTTCAATATGAACTTAAACATAAGGCAACAGTCCCCAATAAAGAAGCGAACACATGGTAATTCAACCTTGTGGATAGCTGGTCAGCAAAAAGGAGAGACTAGGTTGCTACGCACTTGGGGGAAAAGGTTAACAATCCCCAACAAAGTAGGTGAGCATACAAATACTCATCCTTTGTTAGATATCCTGGGCTGCTTGAAGGTTCTACAGGGTGAATGATGCTAGTTGAGTATAGAAGTCGAGCGCGACACAAACTTGAATGCTAAATGGAAGCTCTAACAAGGGAGTGAATGCATGATAATTCACTCTCGTGCATTGCAGACCGGCAAGTAGGGAGACTGCTTGCTACGCACTTAGAGGAAAAAGTAGGCAATCCCTAACCATCTAAACAAGCATATAAAAAATTCATCCTTTATTGGATAGCTTTGGCGAACGTGTTGAACAACGTCGGTTCTGGAGTCTTCAAAGTATTCTTTACAAAAGATGCATTACACAACCTTATAATTATGGCCAGCTCTCATATGTGATAGTTCAAGGGGTGTATTGGATTCTAAATGTGGGAAATATGGGTTCCATATGGATGAGTGAGGCAGAGGCACCGCTTGTTAAGACAACGCTTATAATATATGTCCTTTCCCAGTTCGGGCAAAGCACTCCTTCAACCGGGTACTTCATATTTGCGAACACCCGACGTAGGACTAGGTCGTTGATAATGAATTAACGGAACTTTACTCTTCAGCTGTAATGCTTGGAGATCTTACCTTTATAGGCTTTAGTGTGGATTTCAGCTTTTGCTCTTTATTCTTCTACAATATCGAGCTCAAGCTTGAGTAGCTCGTCATTTTGCTTGGGCTCGAAGGTTAGACGCTAAGGTAAGGGGATATATACTTCTATAGTCAGCATGACTTAATACCCATAGGATAATAAGAATGGAGTATGGCTAGTTGAAGTGCGGCTAGAAGTGCGATAAGATCAAGGAATAAGTGGCGGTTATTTGGCCTGGTTCCCTTTAGCCTCTGCGAGGTGCTTCTTGAGAGTGGAATTGATGGTTTTGTTGATAGCCATGACTTATCCATTGGCCTAAGGATGGGCAATGAATGAAAAGAATTTCTTGATTTCGTTCCTTGAGCAGATGTCTTAACATAAGCTACTCTCAAATTGAGTGTCGTTTTTTGTGATTACCTTCTTCAATAGGTCGAAACGACAAACAATGTTCTTGATGATGAAGTTAAGGATCTTTGGGGCAGTGACCTCAATAAGGGGTTTGGTCTCAACTCATTTGGTGAAGTAGTTGATGGTGACTATGGCATGGTTGTACCCTTCCTTGGCATTTAGTGGCTTCCGTATCAAGCCTATTCCCTATTTGTAAAATGACCATGAGGAAGCATTGGAGTGAGGAAGGTAGGTGAGGCTCTAGGGATCTTGGAAAACTGCCAACATTGGTCGCTCTTCTTCCCATAGTTCATGGAATCCATGACCATAGTGGCCAATAGTTGCCTCGCCAGCAGTCTATTTTTGTAGGCTTTGCCCATAGCGTAATCTCCATAAATCTTTCGTGCAGCACATACAGAATCTAGTCGGCTTTATCTACAGAGACGCATCGCTGAAGTAGTGTGGAGTACCCCATTTATAGAGCTTTACCTCTACGAACATGTATTTGGAAGATTGGTAGAGAATCTTCTTAGCTTCCTTAGGGTCGGCAAGAAGTTCCTTGCTTGTCAAAAATCTAACACTAGGCGCCATCCTGTTGTCCATAGATGACACGTTTATTTCCATGGTTATTGGCATAGGCTCATAGAAAGGTTGCCTCAAATCTATAAAGGGGCCCAAGGAGTGACTTCTCGTGGATTACTTGTTGCCTTAGTTGATCAGCCATGGCATTCTACTCCCTGGTTTCCTGATCCAACTTGAACTCAGCGAAGGTGCTGATGGTCTTCTTGGCCAAGGAAACATACAAGGCTAGCATCTTTCTCTTCACTTGAAAGCGCTCACCAATATATTGACGACTAATGATGAGTTTCCAAAAACATGGATAGATTCCATGTGCAATTACTATGCCATCCTAAGCCGGCCAGGAAAGCTTCGTACACAACTACATTATTGGTCGCCTTGAAATTATAGCGAACTGCAAAATACAATTATCTTTCTTCGAATGTGACCAGGACTATGCCAGCCTCTAGCCCCAACTCATTTGATGTTTTTTCCACATACAGGTTCCAAGTTGGCTGGCTAGTGATGGTCTCCTCTTCTATATTGGCTAAGTTTGAGTGCTCGGCAATACAGTTAGCAATAGCCTATACATTGATGGAAGTGCAAAGCTAGATGAAGATATGATGTTCCCCACACTCGACTGACCATTTCAAGACTCAACCCACTATGTCAGCATGGCTAAGGATTTGCTTTAAATATTGATTATTTAAGACATTGATTGGATGTGCTTGGAAGTATGGCCGGAGTTTTTGGGTTGTAATGAATAGGTAGAAGGCAGCTTCTCCAGCTTAGAGTATTTCGTCTCTAGGGTGATCAATCTCTTGTTGACATAATAGAACGACTGTTGGACCTTCTCATCTTCTTTGATTAAGGCAGTGTTGATTACGTGATTAGACACTACTAAGCATAGATAAGAATCCTTCCCATTAAGTGGTTTAGATAGTACCTGAGAAGTGGCCAAATGTTATTTTAGTTCCTCGAATGTCTTAGTGCATTCCTCACTCCAATTGAATGACTTTCCCTTCTTGATGATGTCGAAGAAAGGGAGACATTGATCGATTGACTTTGATACATACTGTCTTAATGCTACAGTCATTCCATTCAATCTTTGCATCTGCTTTATAAATCGGAGAACTTGCATATCTTAGATGTTATCGAGATTAGCTTCAATGCACTATGCCACGAAGTGAATCAGACAATAGTGATCGCATAGCATATGGTAAATTTTATATCATCCCATTTTTCATATAATATATGGAAAAATCATCTGTTGTGTGACACAACAGTGATTAGACAATGGTTTTTTAGACAATATTTAAATATTGTTTGGTTAAATTATCAAAAAAATTAGTTTTGCCTCCATATCAATATTTTGGTTTCCCTCTTATAATTATTTTCCCTCTTATAGTTCGTTTTCCATTCAACCCGATATTGTCTCACTCTTAAAACCTAAACTCACGTAAACTAATCCCAAACCCTAATCTTGTGTAATCCAATCTCAAAACCTAATCTTGCGAAACCCAATCTCAAAAGCTAATCTCTTAAAACCTAATCTTAAAACTCAATTTCTGTTTGTGAAATTATGATGAGAAATTTGGTGATTCTTATTGGTTGTTTTTGTCTTTGTTTAAAGCCGCCGATTTATTTTCATTGGCTTTCGATTGCATCTACGTCGAGTAAATTGCTGTCGATTTGGTATGTTTAATAGTTTTGCCCATTTCAATTTTATGCTAGAACTCGACTTAAATTTTTGTCTGCCAATGCTGATATAGGTATATATAGGAATTAGTTTCCTATATTTTCGGACATATATATCGATTTGAATTGCTAGTTTATGTGCTTCCTAGAGTTTTTATCTCTATTGAACTACTGGTTTTAATTATGACTTGATCTTTTCAATGATTTGTGTGCTTCTTAGAGTTTTTACCTCTCTTGGTTTCTATTATCTCTGTTGGTTTATACATACAAACACATACACACACATGTGAGTTTTTATCTCTGTCGGTTTTTATTTCTGTTGATTTGTATCTTTGTTGCACTACTGGATTGAATTTTCTGACGGATGATGGGTTTTATCTCTGTCGTGTGCTCGCCCGTGGATTTTTATAAATATTTGCTCGTTGGCTGCATGACTTATTAGTGTGCTTCATGGAGTTTGATGTGGCCACTATGCACATGTATACATGTTTATACATATATGTGTGTGTGTACATATCCTTTTATGCTTGTCTAAGTGTGACTTTGCTAGTCTACATGCTTTTTTGTTGAATTGTGTGCCTGATCTATTTTGATGATCCATTGTTGTTGTATCCTAGTTGAGTTAATTATCACTAAGTTGTGATGTATGATATTCATTGCTACTGTATACATCCTTGAGTTACATTTCTACTCATTATGTACATATATACATGTATATACATATATGTATATATGTATATTAGGGTGCTTGTGCATCCTTATGCTAGCTTGTTGCATAGTGCTTGTTGTTTTTGTGAAGATGGTTAACTAGAATGATGCTTGAAAACAAAGTCGTTGCTTACGTGTGTTTCTATTTTGCTAATTCAAATATCTATGGGCTTGATTGCATTTGCCTTGAATTTGCACTTACATTGTTTATGGTATGTTTGTGCACTCACTTTAATATGTGTAATTTTGATATTCTACCTTATGTGCATTGTCCTCGTCTATGTGCACTTATCTATTTGCTTTTCTGAATTATACCACAATGTGCACTCTAACCTCGTATTGTCTTCATGTGTGTGACCTTGGTTGCTTCTATCCTTATGTATTTCTTGTCTTGACCAAATTGTTTCACTTGAATTGATTGCTTCACTAATTCATTTATAATCTAGTCTTGTGCTTTAGTCTGGACTTGTGTGAATGTGCCTGGTCTTGACATGTAGTTCTATGTTTGCATCTGAAACATATGTGCATGCCTTGAATTAATACTTAGTGTATCACATGTTGGATTTGGATTGATTTTTTATATTTGTAAAGCTAAGAAATGTGTATTTGTTGAATTTGCATTCTTGTTTTGGTTGCACTTGAGTTGAGTTCGAAGCATGGCTTTACCTATGTAGACTACATGATGTACTTGAGTTGAGCCCGAGCTTGCTTGGGCTGCACCTCGTGCACACTTGCACTACATTGAGCCTTCGGGCTTGACCTTTGCATTTGTCCCCTAAATTTATTGACACAAGTGCATTTTGTGTGTACGGTCTTATGGCATGTATAGCGATAAATTGTATATGTCATGCATTGTGTTCATGCACTTTGATTCATGTTTTTAAGTATGAAAACAAACAATCGAAATAATTAATCATATTCTTATTTTTGCAAATATTAGTTTGTTTCTTTTTGCTTTTTATTGCATTGTTTTTTATTTTATGGGTAAGGTAGAAGACTGGAGCATATGCAAGAAGATATCAAATTCGAGCATGTGAGTGAGAGTAAAATAACATTGTACATGAGAGTGTGAAAATAATGTTATGTATGAAAGTGTGAAATATAGTGGAAGCTCAAAATGTACTATTTGGATTGAAATGAAATAAAATATTTGTTTGAATAAAATATGAAATTATAAATAAAATATTTATTATCCTTAAAAAAATCATAAACCGTTGTATTCTACAATATTAGTCAATATTTATACATTGTTTAATAGGTAATTCAAAGAATAATATTATAACGTCAGAGAACATATAAAATTTGTTATTGTGTTAGTGCATATTAGACGACAAATATATATGGTCTATTGTGCAATGAGACAGCACCGGATTTAACTGCAGATAGATATGCTTTCAGACAATGGAGCATATCTATCATCTGATGCAATTTTTAGCATAGTGATGCCCTTAACTTTCACAACATAAAGCGAAAACTTACTGGACAAGACGACAAAGGAGCATATCTTAAGATTCAGCTTCATGTTGTATTGCCAAAAGATTCTAAAAGCCTCATCCAGGTTCTGTACATGCCCTCGGACTTCTTGGACTTTACCAACATGTAGTTCACATAGACTTCCATGGACTGGGCGATCATTTTAGAGAATATACGATTGATGAGATACTAATGGGTAGTGCATAAATTTTGCGAACCAAAAGGTATAGCATGATAGCAGTATAGACTAGAATTTGTATTGAAGGAGTAGTGTTTATATTAAAGGAGTTGTACTCTTGTCTGGGTCATGCATGGCAATTTGATTGTACATAGAATATGCATCCATAAAGGTGAGGAGCTTACGACAACTAGTTGCATCCACAACCCGATCCATGCGAGGTAAAGGAAAGCTATCTTTGGGGCAACTTTATTGAGATCAAAGAAGTCAATTAAAGCCTTCATGTCCCATTTGGCTTGTTGACTAACACTGGGTTTGCTACCTAGACCAAATATCCTACCTCCTAAATGAATCCTTTAGCTAACAGATTTTCTACTTCTTTCTTGACAGCCCGTTACCTTTTAGGGTTGAGTGGTTGGGCTTTTGTTGAATGGGGTGGCCTTTGGATCAATATTGAGCACATGGAAAATGATCCTAGGATCAATGCCAGTTATGTTGGCATGCCCGCATGCAAAGACATCTTTGCTCTGCTGTAGGAACTTGATCAGATTTTTCTTTAAATTTTTCCTGAGCTAGATGCAGATTTGAACGACTTTGGTTGGGTCTGTATTGTCAATAGAGATTGTTTCCAGGGAGTGGCCAACCTGCCTTTAATGCTTGATTCACCCATGCAAGGGTCCAGCAGGTCATCCTATGGGTCTGAGCTTATTTCCAAGTCGCACTGGTATAGCACGAAAACCATATGATATATGACGTCCTCGATTATGACAAAGGTCTATACTTGAGTTAAGGTAATGATGTTGCTCTTGGCTCTTACAGATGAGTCTGTCGGCTTTAAAAGGATAGGAGTTATGCTTGATGGTCTCACTCACCAACAAGAAGCGACTTGTTCATTCCATGTCGTGATAAGCCCTATAGCTCTTTAGGGAGTAGCCATGGATACAACGTTCCTACCATGCTAGTCATTAGTGTGACTAACGATCCCGAAATGACCTTGAGCAATACTATGCTTAAGGGTACTCACGGTGACTCATAATTAGTTGATGTAGCTTCATGGTCGAAGGTGGTCCCAAAATTACCCTGAGCACGGCTTAGCTAGGGAGTACTCTTTGATGACACACCATTGGTGGTTGATTCTTTAATGGCAAGAATGATCCTGGCATGAGTTTCAAGCATTCTTCTAGGTTACACGTCGCTGATTGACGTAGCATGCTTAGTTGGATTGTTACTGGTAGGAGGAGTTAATGATCTTTATGCTTCAAAGTTTGGGGCCATCTTGACACGAACTAGAGCGTTGACTAGCTCGAAGGTTCTCTCGAGTGACTCGCTTTTGATTGTTGCAAGTTCTTGTTAAAACATAAAAACACCATTGTTTGCTTACTTGAGGAAGGTTCTATAACACTCCCTAGCCTTCTGCTAATTACCTCTTATCTCCTCTACCCCACCCTCGATGAGGAACTCATAATAAGACGGTTATAAGAGACAATGGCATCAAGTTTGGCAAGTGTCGATCGTCCTATTAATAGTTTATATGCAAAGTAGAAGCCAACTACTACAAAGTTTACTTTAATTTTTACAGTAAGGGGTTTTGGCCAAACGTTTTCATAAGTTAGGCGGTGCCCATTAAATCAATGCCTACACCCTCGAAGTTGTAGATTGGCAAGGAACATAGTGTGAGGCTGGAGGTAGGAAGTTTAAGGGCCTTGAAGACATGATTGAAAATGACATATTGACTAAGCTGCCCCATCCATGAAAGCCCAATGTGCATTGGAGTTGCCCATTGTAAGAGTGATGACCATTGCATCATGGCGTGGTTAAGAGATTGCTTCCTTATCCTTGACAATAAAGGTGATCAACTGGTCCGATACTAGCCAGGGTGCTTTCTATGCTTGATGCTTTAGTGAATATACCTGGCTAGTCATGCCCATTTCTCTTTGATCGCATGGTCGTGTTCTCTGCCTGATGCCAGCTACATGTGGCCTCCATATATGGTAAAGTTGTCGGTGATAGCTACGATGTTGTTGTTGGGCTGCAACGTTTGAGTTGGTTGGTCTTCACGGTTATTCCTTTGTTCTATATGGTCACAAACGAATTCTAAAAATGTTCCTTCTTGGATGCACCTGATGCACAATTATAGAGTAGTTATTAATTTTATAGAACTCATGGTACTTGCCGTTACTGTGAGATACCTCCTTCTTTCCATTTCTGGTAGTGCCGGGCCTATGAAAGGGGACCTGAACCTGGGTGGCAAGATATTTTTTTACTATACCCCTTTTTAAGGTAGCATAACTAGCATACATAAACTTGTATTAAGTGTCGGCCTCTGCTCGCCTTTAATTGTCATTTTAATGAACACTGCTTCGTCGTTTGTTTTTGTTCTAAGGACAGGTTGGGTAGGAAACCTAGTTTCATTATCATCATCTGAAAGATTTGCATCTTCCATTCTTATTACGTCATTCGCCCACTTATAAAGGTCATTCAAGGATGTAGCAGGCTACTTTTTGGGCTCTCTCCATATTCTAGACTTGTATGTGAACCCCGAATATAGGGCCATGACCAAGCTGTTCACGTTAACACCCCTAGCCAAGGTGGACTCTTTGTTGAAGTAGTTGACATATGACCGCAAAGCTTTCAATAAGATCCTGTTGATATTACCTAGCTCACGAACACCATAATGTGGGTCTTGGAAGTAAAGAATCGAGTCCTGAAATCTTAGCACAATTGGCCCAACAACTGATGTTGGCTGGTCAAAGATGGAAGAACCAACGGGAGGCTGGTCCAGTTAGAGTGGATGGAAAGAGCAAGTACTTTGCTGGGCCAAAAGCTTAATGGCATGGGTAATGGAAATAAAGTCAAATTATGTGATCAAATGGGTCAGTGCTCCCATCATACTTGTCTTCAAGTGACAAAGCATACTGCCGATGGATGCAAGTGCTCAAAATTTCGTCGGAAAATGGTTCTCCGTTCTCATCATCGAAGACTACTTTACCTCCACTATTTCAGGCTTGCGTTCTATTAAGTTGCTGGCGGAGAGTGTGTATTTTTTTCCCCAACACCAGCATCATTCTATTGAGGGATATTTTATCCAACGATGGGTTGAGGACTCAGCATGCGCCTAGGTGGAGTAGGATTCCAACAATGAGGTAGAGAATGGTGATGATGATGAGCTGAAGTGGGAGGCCTTCTCTCCCTATGCAAAGAAGGAGACATTGAATGTCTAGCCTACCCCGCTCTTGAACTATTGTTGGCCACACCCTAGTGAGATCTGGATTATGCCGAAAGATCGACATGCTTCCTGTCAGAAGCAGGAGCATTGCCATTGAGACGGTCAAAAGCAGAAGTCTGTGGATGCTCGAAAGCTGATAATTGTTCTATTGAAAGGGAATGACAATGCCTTGGTTCTCTAGGCACAGCTGCATCTGGGGAAATATCAGTATGGCTCGGCACACGTGCAAGATGAACATCATCTGTGAGTGGGATTTCAGACACCACTCTTCCCTGGGTCTCATTGATGTTCATGATATTATAAGTATAGTGTAGTGTAGGATGATGAAAGGGTAGGTTAACATGGTTGACTATGGGAGGAACCAGTTGGAGGAAGTGTAAAGTTGCTTAGGCGTCCAACCGCATCCTTGGACTTTATACTTCGTGGGCCATAGCACCCACTTTCATTAATTATTGCAACACATTATGCCACATTTCATCGTTGAGCCAAGGGATGGGGTGAACAACATTGACGACGGTGTTGATGTTGGTTTCATGCTCTGGGAGTTGTTACTTTCTAGTCAAGGAACTAGGTGCATGGTAACAAGTCAGATCAGATTTTTGTAGAGTAGAGAAGTGATAAAAAGGGAGAACGTTGGGGGAGCCCTTCTTCTAGAGCAAAAATGTTAACTAGAGATTTAGCCTATCTTGGAATTAGCCTTCTTATGTTGTGAAAGAAAAGGTTACTTGCTAATCACTAGGATTAAAAAAGCGGAAGAATGTGAGCATAGCAAAGCGAAGAAAAGTGACACCAAATATAGAGTTGTTTTGCAAGATTGCCTACGTCCATTGTGAAAATCTCTAACTTTAATTCTCTCTTACAATTATAGTGAATTACAATAGAATAATAAGAAATATACCACTTAAGACTAAAAAAGTTAGCTAATCTTGAGTACTTAGGGCTTTGGTTTGTTGTGAGGTGAGCTCCGAATAGAGATAGTGATCATAATTCTAATATTTTTCAAAGCTCTTTGAGGTGGAAATGCATGAGGTATATATACAGCATCTAAAATGGATGATGGATAGCTTGGATTGTGCTGAAACATAGGTTGGAAGAGCGCTTGGCTGTTGATCTGGTCGCATAGGTCGATGAGCCACTTTTGTAAAGGAATAGTAGAAAGAGTGGATGAGAAGCATGTCAATTGTCATTCTGTACCAGGCCCACGCATTGCACTTAGTGCATATTAAATGTTGATGACAAACTACAGGAATATGTGTTGTTCCGATCGCTTCCTTATAGTGTCTTGTATAGTTGGATGTACAACTTGTCATTTACTTTTGCATGCCTATATAGCAAGGCTGATGGATGACTCTGGTCGGGCTATAATGATGGTGGAGGCAGAATATTGCTAAGGACCAAGGTGCCGAGCAGAATGGAACGGGCAGGGCTATGCGGCTTTATCTTTACCTCTTTAATTGACTAAGAGTGCTGCTTAGGGATAGTACGATCGGTGTTCGGCTTGATGTCTTCCTGAGTAGATGGACTGGCTTAACTTGAGTTTGAGGCGGCATGTATGGGTTGATTGAAGGGTAACTGGGTCGACTTTGATTGGGTTAGATCATGACTTAATCAGCTTGCTAATTACTTGCGAGAAAATTAAGTAACGACAACCTGTTCGACTAAGGGTCGCCAATTATGTGCAGTGCCTCTTTATTCTTTCAAACTCACAAAATTGATGGATTCCTGAGACACATTATTTAAGCAAAGAACCTTTAATTTCATCCTCGACTTCTTTTCAACAATAATTTTTCACTTTCAAAACCTATCAAAGTTTCACCCTTAGATAACATAAATTAAGCCTATACGTTTCTAGAAAAATCATCTCTAAAGGATGCTAAGTATCTGGCTCTTCCCAGAGATGCAAAAGTTGTGGGCCCCAAAACATATGTATGCATATACCCTAAAAATGGCTTTGGACTTATAATCATAAATTCCAAAAGAAACCTTTTCTGCTTTCCAAGTACGCATCCTTCATAAAAACCAAGCTTGGAGTGTTGAATGCCATTGACCATGCCTCTTTTTAGCTACTTTAAGCTCTTTTTTACAACTCTACCAAATTGCACTCTCTAGTATGTCCCGTTCCTAAATGATACAATCTGGTAGAATTAAAATTGGACGAGTCAATCACAGTGGCTGATCTACCCTTTAGTAAATAAATATTCCTTACCCAAATTCACTTTGTAACAATAGGAGAACCATTCGTTACCTTCAACTTTTATCCTTCAACAACAATTTTGAGCCTAAGTCTACTTAAAGCTCGAATGGAAATAAGAATCCTCCTCAAGTTAGGCACATGCATAACATCGGTAATAGTGCGAACACCACCATCATGCATCTTAATCTTCATGATACCAACACCAACCATATGACAAGAAGCATCATTGCTCATTAAACCTTTCCTCCATCAACTATGCTACAAGTGGAAAAAAGTTCATATCGGTCATTATGTGACATGATGATCCAAAATCATTTATCTACAAATGATCCTTTGTAAAAGAACAAGAAGTAGTAAAAACATCTAAATTGCTCTTTGTATTAGTCCACAAAATCTCTATAGTGGTTGTTGAAGCTTTAGAAGCTTCATTCTTTTCCTCCAACCTCGGACATGTTGTAATTATATGTCTAGGTTTTTATAATAATAACAAAGTCTATCATTAGATATTGATTTACTACAACTTTCATCGAATTTAGGTTTGCTCTTACTTCTCCCTCTCAGGACAAACAAGCCTTCAGAATCATTTTCTAAACTAATACTTGTTAATCTATCTCTCAACACTTCATTATGCACCGGTCTTCATCAGAAAGACTAATTTACCGAGTCGATTAAGAAAGAATTTAAAAAAGCAGTACATTATTTAGGTAAAGAACATAAAAGAATATCATTTTGGGCTTTATTAGTAAAATCAGTATTAGTGGCATTTAGATTAATTAAAGTACTAAAGGCATCAGAATGTTCCATAAAACTAGTACTTGACTTTATTTTGAAAGTGCAAATTTTTTATTGTAGGAGTTTCGGTTGGTAAGAGCTGCAACCTGATAGACAGTAGATAATTATCCCGTATTTCTTTTTTGTCTTAATATGGAAGCATTCATGATGGATCTCATCTAATGGGGTTAACTGGATTGTGGTAAAAACTTCCTCCTTTATCTCTGCCAAAATATCAGCTCCCAAATCCCTTAACTTTTTAGGTGTAGAGAGAATTTTAACTGTCTTCTCTTTCTTTAGAACCGCATCCATCTTCAACTACTAAGAGCCAAGTATTCTTTCCATCATATCGTGTAATAGCATTGATGTTTCTTCTATTCTTTAAATAACCCGACATGGGTGATAGGGAATACCATATAACAATAAGCTTTGATACCAATTTTTCATCAATAAGTCTATTCTATAGCCAAAATACATATAATCTAGTCCATAGATAAACTATCAGTTGATTTAAAAAAAAAGGTAGAAGAGCAATTCAAATACGAGTGATAGTTATAGGAAACAAGTAGAGAAATATAGCAATATAGAAATTTGCCATGGTACGACATACCTACAACCATGAAGACTAAACAACTTTGTTTCTTTCATCACTTATAAGAGGAGAGATTATAAAACTAATAAAGATTTTTTAAAGTAGATAAATCTTATCCCTATCACTAATTTACTGAAGACTGCTTTAGTAGAACTATTGTTTAAGAAGAATGCGATGCTTTTCCAATAGCTTGAGGTCTCTTTAAATCAGAGTAGAATGAAGCTTATTTTTGGAAAAGAATGCAATCGATTGGAAAAGTGGACAATCAATTTCATAGATGTTTTGAAAACATTTCCATTTTCTAAGATTTGGTTTGCATTTGCAAATATCTATTTCCTCCAAATGTATATTTGACACAGATTTGATTTGCACTTGTTTTAATGCAAACGTCTATTTTCATAATTGTATATTTTACTAATCAATAATTAGATTAGTTGATTTATTTTCTTCTATATGCTGATATGTTTGGGTCACATTTTCAACTATAATATATAGATATATGCTTCATTGCTGATCTCTACATCCTTTGCTTCAGAATTCATAATTGTTGCGTTGGGTGTATTCATATGCTAAAAAGTTTACTCCCAAGTTTCATCCTGAAAGGATATGGTTGTATATGAAAAATAATCATTATAAGTGTATACCGGATCTTTTGCCTTTACATGAGAAAAATCTATCAAAAGCTTAGCTGAAGGACATAACTAGCTAGAGATGAAGCCTTTTTGCTCCATTTTTTTCTAGTTGAACATCTATCTTCAACAATTTATTTACATTGAAAAAATATTTTAGAGGTAGACTTCTTTTTCAATAATCTTCTCCTCCTTTAATTTCCATGCGTAAATTTTTTTTACCATCAAATCTATCGGTCCCCTAATTTTTCTTGTTATCTTTAGATGGTTTAACCGTTGATAAAAATTTCAACCAAATTAAGCAGCTTTAATTTATAGATGTTATGTTGTTTTCTAATTTAATACCATATTGTTATGGAAAAAATCTGCCATGGAAGCAATTTTTCTCTTATTCTTACTGGGGTCAAGTTTTGTTGATTTGATATTGACTATTAAATAAGAAAAATAAGTAATCATATCATCAATCATTCACCTAGAAGTTTAATATATAAATAGAGACATGATATTTAATATGATTCGATCAAAACTAATCAACATCAATGGAACTAAAAATATTTTAAAACTAATCCACATCAGTGGAACCAAAAAAATTTATTCGCTTTTTAGTGTATGGACTTTATAAGAGACTAACTACGTATTACATGATTATTAACTAATACAATGGGGAACCCACATTGATCATTTTCCAAATTGAAGACAATACCCAAATAGGAAAATCCTTAAATTTCCTCGTTTAGGCTAATTTTGTTATTTAGATTGATGTGACTTTGTCTGCAATAAGCATGGTTAATATGATTAAATAATAATCCACAATTAGTACGATATATCAAACATCAAACAATGTGCTCATGGGCATCCAAAACTTCATGGAAAAAAAAATCTAAATTCTGATTTTATCTTGACATCGATCAACCAATTAGATGTGATTTTTTGATCGATCACTTATCTTAGCCTAGTGCAAATTTAGCATTGGTCAAATAATGGAACCTCATTGGATTGACAATTCGAGGTTGCTATCCTAAATTCGACATTTTTTCAACACAATTTTGCTCATAACATTTTCATAGGACCTCTAGTTTGCAAACTGCTTTCTCATTTGCAAAGCCTATGTATAATTTTATGAAACAATATTGAAGTTTAAATGTTTTTATTGAGAGATATACATCATACAAAATTAAAACTTACCATTTACAATTTAGTAAATAGTCATAAAAAGTTCTCTTGATAACATAGTACTTTAAATATATAGAAATGAAATTCCAAAGTTTTATTACAAATAAATTATCGCCAACTTTGAATATGGAAATGAAAGAAAAGAAAATTTTGGTCACACAAAAAACTGATGTACAATAAGAAAACCTAAAATGTATACCTCATACAAGAAGGCTTTCTTCAAGTTGTTAGTGCCAAATATAAAGGTTTAGAAAAAATTATAAGGCAGGTCCACTATATATCATGATTTATATTATCTGCTGAGAAAACACATTTCATGACATGCCATTTGTTAATAATCATAATATTTCTAGAAATTTAACTGATGATTTAAAAATCAATAATTTTAAATGAACTTGGTATTTTTATAAATTTAACATGCTTAATGAGCTTGAAGAAAATTGAGTTTTTGGTGATGCATTTTCTATTTTGATTGTTTCTTTAAAATAATGGCCTAAAAATAAGTTTAGATTAAATTCATTTAGGGGAGCTAGAGACAAAACAAAAGAAGAATCAATAAATTGATGATCACAAGTGAGAATGAAAAATAAGCGCCTTGTGACATTGAGGCGCCAAACTTATGAGAGTTTTTTATATTACATAATATAACGGATTAGTGTGTAAGATACATCGAACAAGGCTTAGACCTTTTATGTTATTACAACATGAGATTAAGCTGTGTAATACATCTATAGATAATAATATTTTGAATTATCTTTTTTTTATTTTAATAAAAACTATATATTATTGTTAATTTTCTTTTTAAGAAAGAAAAGTACAATATGGTTTAAAGAAACAATTTACAAAATAAACAAAATGATCTAAAGCCCAATAACCACAACTTATTTTACCGAAGTAAGATTAGGTGGGTTCATTCGATTATGTCTTCCACTTTCCTAAATGAATCTAAGGCACAAAGACTCCTTACGTGAAATCAACGATGCTTTCATAATTTTTTCCTTTCACGATTGATGCACATGTATTTCTAGAGCTAAGTATTACTTCTTTATCTCCTTTTGCTTTTATTTTGTACGAGTTTACGTTGAATCTTATACAACACTAATAGAACCGATAAAATATGTAGAAATTGACAAATAAAATGAATGACGACTTACAAAGTGCATCCATCATTGATTGATCAGAAGCGGTCCGTGCTTTCTATTAGATCTAGCGAGGCAAGTATGAAATTCTAGTGTTGAGGTGTTGGCAAGGTTCCGATGATAGGTATATTCCATTTGTTTAAGATATCAATTTCAGCTTGCTGCGAAGTTGGTGATTTCTTAGATTTTGACATGATGATTACTACATAGCTTGATAATGACAGAGCTAGGAGTATGACCTAAGGGTAATTATGTAATTTCTTACATATATCTAACTCGATAACCAATCATGTTCAAAATAAAAGCTGTTTTCTTTCTACTATATATTTGATATAATATGTTGTATTAATTTATTTATTTAATTAAAAGTATATTTAATAAAACAAATCTATAAATGGTATATTTTTTTATAGCAGTTAAAATGCATTGTAATCATGAGTGATTTATCATAATAAAAAACATCTGTTTTAAATATTCTTAGTCTAGATATATCAAGACTGGATATCGACACATCCGTTGAGACTAGAGTACAAAACATTCTTCAAATATTGAACAGCGTATTACTCATGACTGCTAAGGGCATCAATGTGTTACGTACTGATATTTATTGGATAACTATTGAATGACTTACTAGATAGTTTTCTATTGGTCAATATAACAATGGTCAAACAGAAAATATCGATGTGACAAAGTACATAGTTCTATTGACTTAAGAATACCATTGATCTTACATATGAAAGCTCCACTTTGATTATAGTTAAATTGTGGCACGATGTCCATCAAGCAACTATGGTTGGGTGGAGTGAAAGGATTGGAAGCGAAACATTATTCAAGACATGATTCATCTCCTTGGTTATAAGAGGTTAGTACCATAGTTAACTGAAGTCAACTCAAAGTCGAAGTCTATAACGACCGCCTTTCTTGCACCGAAAGACAAGCCATTAAGGGCAGAAGAAAAAGAAAGATAAGAACAAACTACACAATCACATATTTTTACCATGAATTAGAATAACATATAGTACATAACATAGGATATTACGTTGTCATTTCCATAATAAGAATACATCAGAGTCATTTCATTACAACCTTCAATTAGACAATTATTACTACCTGCCATACAAAATACATAGATAATACATAAACATAGCAAAATACAAAATAACTAGCAAATAGTTAAGCCACTTGCTCCTGCTCCCTCAAAATGCTTTCATAAGAAACCTGGATCACTTGTCTGCTTATACAAATTTGAGTAACTAAGAGTTTTAGGAAGAGAAAATAAAACTTCGGGTTAGACATGGGTCTGGTATGAGTGAACTCAAAATAACTATATTTTTACTTCTATAAACGTCTTGAAACTCAAAGGTATCTCATAAGACCACGCACGTAAACATGGATGGTTTTTACCTTACGATGACCAAAACACTTTATACAGAAATCTAGTGATATTATAATGATGTCTATGGTTCTCAAATAAAAAGATAATAGCTGAAATGCTTGCATCTTACATTTTAGCATACTTGGCACAGCTAATTCCGTATGACACTTGTTGGATAATGGATTCCATATATGACCAGGTAAGGAACTACCTTCTGAAGATGCACCTCTAGATAAAATACACATAGGGTATGAAAAGAACTTCTTGTACCCGTGCAACACAGAACCATTATACCACTTGACTAGTAGTACCAAATAAATCTCCACCATGGTTAGGATCAGAAACCGTACCGGAGCATACAAAAAAGGGTAAAATATCGATTCTAGATACGGTGATGACATACCCTTACGGGAGCGACCCACATAGCTTTGCTACATAGCCTGTTTTGGTCATTTTCGATTGATGAGGCCTAAGGCTACGTTTACCTTTTCTAGAGCACTACCACTTAGAATGCTACGTCCCTTTCAAATATTGGCATAATGTCAGCATTCATCCATACAAGTCATTCAGGAGATGAACGTAGGCACTATTTCTGCTACACATGTTTTGGAATCACCATCAGGGTTAGTAGCAAATGGCCCTTGCACTACCAAGTCTTTATCTTGGACCTTGCCTTTACTATTTTAAATTTGAATGCTTTCGTTGGTTCGAAGTGGTTTTCAGATAACAACTAATATCCTATCCCGGTCTCTGCAAACCAATGTTCGAAATTTTAAAGGGTCAAGTAGTTTATAGTGGTCTATGCCATTATCAAGGTGTAAATATTTATATATGAATATACATTCCATATGCTTAGATTATCATGACCCACTTATCAAATTAACCCTCTTGTGTTCATTACGTTCCCATAGTGCAGTATTTGTGATAAGTACAAGTCAACTTACTTTCAATAAATGTGTCAACGGTTTATTACAACTACTTTCATTCATTTGGCTACATAATCGCATCCCACCCCTACGGACACTATTGCCTACGCTTGCTGCCCGCTCTATCGTCAATTTGTGTCGTAAGGTGTTGGGTTAAGTCTCGCAACGAGCGCAACCCTCGTGTTTAGTTGCCACCATTGAGTGTGGAATCCTGAATAGAAAGCCGGTGATTAGCCGGAGGATAATACGGATAAAAGATCCATTGGTTTTTCAAGAAACAATTTACTTAAACAAGAAAGTTGTCAATATAAATAACCGATAGAGTTTAAAGAAGCTTTAAATTATATAAATCTTAATTAAATCATAAGTTTTAAAATTCGATTAAACTTTAATTAATCTTAATTAAATCATTAATAACCCTAATTTTATTTATAATTAAACTTTAACTAAATAACATTCATTTAAGAATTAAGCTCAATTTAAGTAGATAATTAACCTTTAATCAATAATAATTAATTAAATAATTAACTCTAATTAAATAAATAATTAAAGTAAATAAACTTTATTAAATAAAAATTAATTTCTTTTGTCTTAATTAATCGTTATTTAAAACTTACTTAATTAAAAATAATTATCTTGGTTAATAATTTCTTAAACTCTAATTACTTAACCTAATTACTTAATCAATTAATTAAATAATTATTACCCTAATTATTAAATTAAATAATAAATTATTAAGTAATTTAAAGCTTAAAATTTTAACTTACTTAATTAGTTTGAAATGAGTTTTCAAAAACAATCCAAAAGAAAACACTTAAAACTTGAAGCCATGAAATTTTCTTGAACTGCATCCATAGCGATTATCGCTATGAGCGTAGTTCACTAGAATTGATGTGGAACTCTAGCTACTACATCTTTGAAAACACAAAGGGAAAAGTTTTTGAAAACTTAAAATAAAGTTAAAAACTAAAAAATAACATTTTCAAAATTCAAAACTAGAAAACAAGCTTTTGTTTTCAAATCGGATCTCGAGTCTTTTGCAACTTTTCAAGGGTCTAACTCTACAAAAATTCATCACATACACCTTGTTTTGGTTTCATAACCACACTACCATCATATCATAACCAATCATTCACATAACCTCAAATCAATTTAACAACCAATCACCAAATCCAAGTTCAAACATAAGCATATAGTCATATACCATCAACACAACATGATATTTCAACATAACAACCGCTATATTTTCACAACATGTAGTTCATCCAAAAATGTTAATTTCTTTTCCAAAACAAAAGATTTACTCATCGAAACTTTTCTAAATCATATCTAACTTTTCTAGAACTTGAAAAAACTTTCGAAACTTGCAAAAATTGTACTTTGGACCCTTGAACACTTGAATGGGCTCGGCCAAGTGGGTTGGGATTGACCTAGCCTTGTAGGGCATGACCATGACTAGTTTAGGCTTAGCCATGTGGTCTTGGGTGGATGTTTGCTTGATATTTGGAAGAGAAAGTGTTGTAGGAGATGTAGAAGTGGTTTTGCGAATTGAAGGAGGGATTTTTGCATAACGAAATGATTTTTCTATTTTCAAATTTATGAAGAGGAAGCCATGGATACTTTAGCTCAAGCTCATAGAAAATTTTGGAGTGAACAAGAGGTTTATAAAAATGAGAATATGAAGAAGTGGTGGTATTTATAGGCTTAGGACTTTGATTAAAAATTATGCAAGTGCCTTTATTTAATATATATACATGCATGCATTACCTTACTTCCCTCCTCATTTTCGTCCATAGCATGTAACCCCCCTTCTCTTTCAACTGTTGATGTCATGCTATTGTGTACTTGTGTTGAAAAAGTGTATTTTTATATGTATGTATATATACACTTTTATTAAATAAAATTTATATGTTAGTATGTTTAAGTGTGTAAATGTGTACATTTATATGTACTTGTACATAACATGTTAAATTAGTTTGTAATGTGTGCATGTGTGTTTAACATAGTGTTATAACCTTTTGAATAACATTTAACCAATGAAAATCGATGTTTGGGAAAATAATCTCCGGTCACGATTCTATTTCTCTATAAACTTTATATATTGGTAACCAAATTTTAAAAACGATTTTATCATCATTATTTATTATTTAAATAGTTCTGTTTGTTAATAAAAACCCATTTATTAATTTTTTTGAAATATATTTAAATATTCATTTAAATAGCAATTAAACCCTGGGTCGTTACTCTCCCTCCCTTAAAAGAATTTCGTCCCGAAATTAGCAAACAAGGAGATAATTCAAACTATGCAAAAAGCCAATATTCATATCATCAAACACATACAATACATATAATGAGCATCTATAGATAACAATCATGATACATACAACCTACGACTAGCTATTCTAATATCAACTTTGGATAGGCTTCCTTCAGATAATCCACCGTTTCCCAATTGCAGTCTCTAGGATCCTCGCTCCACTGAATCTAAACTAGTCATACCACCTTGTTACACAATCTCTTTTCATCCAGATCCACAACATAAACTGTATGTCTAACCACTATCATGTTCACTTCTATTTCCAATTCCTCTTGAATCAATGGCTCCAAAATCAAAGATGGGTAATGAACATATTTTCTTAAATGAGACACATGGAACACATTATGAACTGTTGCCAATCTCTCTGGCAACTTGACTTTATAAGCAAGCAATCTGATCCTTTCAAGAATACGAAAAGGTCTAACATACCTTGGCACTAACTTCCCAGATTTCCCAAATCTAACAGCTCTTCTTATTTTTGAAATCTTCACAAACACCAAGTCTCCACTCATAAACTCCAAATCTCTTCGCCTCTTATCCACATAACTCTTTTGGCGATCATGAGCCTCCTTCATCCTTTTCTTAATCATTGCAACTTTCTCTATAGTCTGTTGGATCATGTCCAATCAAAGAACTAATCTATCTCTTGTCTTAACTCAACATAACGGTGACTTGCACGGTCTTCCATGCAGGGCTTCATAAGGTGCATTTTGATGCTTGCTTGGAAGCTATTGTTGTAAGAGAACTCAACTAAATGCAAACGATCCTCTCATGATCCTCCAAAATCTAGAACATACGCTCTCAAGAGGTCCTCTAGAATCCGATTCACGCACTCCGTTTGTCTGTCTGTTTGGGGGTGATATGTTGTACTTAAGCTCGACTTCATTCCTAGAGTTGTTTGCAATGCTTCCCAAAATTGATTAATAAATATAGAGTCTAGATCATTTACTATTACAGGAACTCTATGCAACCTGACTATCTCCCTCATAAAAATTTCAGCTAAAGAAACAGCAGTTCTAGTTGGTTTTACCATAATAAAATATGCGCTCTTCGTTTGTCGATCCATGATAATCCATACTCCATTTCCTTTTATGGTTCTGGGAAAACCATCGATAAAATACATTGATGTCATTTTCCATTTCCAATTAGATATCTCTAAGAGTTGTAATAATACAGCTGCCTTTTGATGATCACCTTTGATTTGCTGACAGTGCAAAACCTGTTAACAAAGACAGAAATGTCCTTCTTTATTCGCGGCAACCAAAATACTCTCTTCATGTCTTTATACATCTTATGAACCCCTAGATGAATAATTAACTTAGACTTGTGGCATTCTAACATAACATCCTGCCTCATCCCATCCACATCTGGAACATACAATCATCTGTTCATCCATAAAGCACCTCGACCATCCATTTCAAAATCCAAACATCTACCATCCTCGACATCTTGAATTAACCCTTCCAGTATCTCATCCTTCCTCTGATTTCTTATAATATTTTCCAAAAGTGTCGAGGTAACTTCCAAAAGAGTTAAAACAGCATTCCTGCTCAAGGCATCCACCACCAAATTAGCCTTTCCTGGCGTATAAAAATTTCTAAGTCATAGGATACTAGAAACTCTAACCACCTCCGTTGCCTCATTTCAGAACCTATTAGTAAAAAGGTACTTCAGGTTATGATTCACGAAGAGCTCGAATTTTTCACCTAATAAAAGAAAGTAAACTTACTCCTAATATCTTTGAAGATCAGAAGAAACTAAAAGGAATAAAAGGATCCTTACCCAGCAAGAAGTGTCGCCACATTTTCAATGCAAAGACCACAGCCAATAACTCCAAGTCATGCGTAGCATAGTTCTTCTCGTAAGGCTTCAACTGCCTACTTGCATATATAATCACTCTACCATGCTGCATCAAAACAACACCTAGGCCCACTCCATAAGCATCTGTGTAAACCGTGAATCTAATATTCCCATTTGGAACAGCCAAAACTGGTGCACTGGTCAATCTCTTCTTCAATTCTAGAAATGCCACTTCGTAATTAGGAGTCCATACAAATTTCTCCTCTTCTTAGCACACTTAGTCAAATGGGAGGTGTAGAAAATGCTAGTATATGATTTTCGTTTGATGATAATAAACACACACACACATATATATATATATATATATATTCGTTTAAATATATTTGTTGTTGTACTATTTTATTTTTCAAAAATTTAAATAAACATTTGTTGAATAAAATAAATAACTCAGAATTCATTTAAATATATTTGTTGTTGTACTATTTTATTTTTCAAAAATTTAAATAAACATTTGTTGAATAAAATAACTAACTCAGAATTCATATTCAAACAAATATTTTATTACAAATTCAAGTAGTACAAATTTGAGCTCTCACTATAATTACACATTTTCATTTGCAATACAATTTCAATTACAACACAATTTTCACTTTACAATGTTAACCTCGCTACATATATTCACTCAACACTAGTGTTTAATCTTTAACTCTGTTCCATCATATATCCAACGTATGAACTATCTGCAAAAGTAAACACTACGTAGTAAAATTGAAAAAGAAATATTTTTGTAGTGCTCAATAAAGTGTGTGTTTTTAAATTATTATTTTCCTCAGTTATTTGGGTTGTTAATCATAATTCTTTTTAATTCATCGTACACGAACAACTTGTGACATGCACAGTGTATCACTATACATGCCATAAGGCCGTGCACACCGATATAAACTTGCTTGTTAAAATTGTAGGGACAGGTGATCACAAGGTCAAAGCCAAGCCAAGATTGGATTCAACTCAAGTGCACTTATTAGAATTAGAAAAAGAAAGCACACTAATATACATATATGTATATATCAACATATTCAAGTGCACACAAATGTCTGGATTCAAGGTAGTGACATGTATACAAGCAAAATCTGAAAACAAGATAAGCAACCATGTACAAAGCAACTGAAAGCATGACAATACATATGAGCAATGCAATGACCAAAGGCAACAACACCCCACAAGACCAGACTCGAGTGGACCAGACCAGAGGCAAACACAAACGCTCACAACAACAAAGGCACCGAATTCAATGACACATGAAGGCTCATAATTGAACCAGACTTAAATGAGCATATAAAACAAGACAGAAAATGAATCAAGCACATATGGTTAAGTGCAACATTGTAGTAAAATGAAATGCCTCAAACAAGAACAGACTAGCAATTACAACAAGACTCAACATTGAAATAACACAAGCATCGGGTAGTTTAACTCGAAGCAACTCAGGAAACACAGACCTGAGGCACACATGCATACAAGACCACCATACATGAAGACTCGGATAAAACAACATGTGGAACTACTTATACTCAACTAAACTAGATCAGACCAAACCATAGGTTCAAAGGCATGAACTCAATGACTCAGTGGAACAAGGTTATACTCTACATGCATAAAAACCAAACAATACAAGCAACTGGACATGGAAGGGATGCAACCTAGACCAAACCACATAACAGCTAAACAAGACTCAAATGCAACATAGATCAGGACTTCAGAAGCAACAATACATCACAAAGTGGTGAACCAGACCAAAAATAGAGATGACACACAACAGACTCAAGTAAGCAGTTCAAGCATGGGCTAACAAGACTACAAAAGCCAGCACTAACATGAATGCAAAGCTTCAACAGAGAATAAATATATACACGCATGTTCACACATGTATACATGTATATATATAGTGACAAAACAATCAGCAGTGCGGACTTCAAGAAAAAAAACCATCAAATGGCACAAAGGTAAAAGGAGAACATCAAGACCACATGACAACTTAAATATTAGAGAAACGAAATAACCAAATCAAACACGTACATGCTCAAGACTGCAACAACACAATTGTGAACATGAAGAAGCAAATCATTGGATATCAATATGAAGTGCAGACTGAACACAATATCAAGCACACCAGACTCAAGAGGAACCACACAACAAGCCTAGACCAACATGAACACAGTAACTAGATATATATGTATGTATGTATGTATGTATGTATGTAGATACATGTTTGTATGTGCACAATTACTAGCTGCAGCTACAAGAACAAGGAAGAAGAGCACAAAGAAAATTAAGTTGTAGTAGTATAAAGAGGAACAAATTCGAATTTAGTCAAGATCACATTCATATGAAAAATGTAAGCAAACTCTAGTGAAGTGTTAATTGCCAGCAAAGAAAATTCATGAAACCGAAGTCAATTTTTATCTCGAAAGTCACAAATTCAAATCACCAAAGTCTTAGGAGAAAAAAGAACGAAACCAAATCAAGAAATTTAAATCCATTAACGAAGAACAAGTCAGTATTATCACCATCGTTCAAGCACAAATCAACACAGATGCTAAAATAAGAAGAATTCAAACAAAAAATTACGAACGAATTATAGGGTTTTCAGCCCTATAAATTCAACCCAAATCATCGTCGACAAGTGTATTCGAGTTCAAGCAAATCCGAGAGCAAGCATTGAATAAAATCATGGAACTTGAATCGAAGTCGAGTATAATTAAAATCGAAAAAGGGAAAAATCGCATGCTATTTTTTTATCATTCGTGCTCGACAAAATTGGGGCAGCCACAAGCTAACAGCCCAGGAGTAGATTGACGAAGCAAAGCAAAGCGAATACTTCAATTGAATCCATCAATTTCAAGAGGAAGCATTAATTCAAACAAAATCCTAATCGTTGAAGAGGAATAAATAAAAGAATTGGCCGAAGCCATTTCACAGAGAAAAAGAAAAGTGGGAAGATGTCTTTATATTTTTTAGTGGGCCGGCTCTATTTTATTTATTTTGGGATAAAATTGTAAATAGGGTTTTGTGTGTGTTATTTTTATTTTCGTTTGTAACTTTTCCTTTTAAATTGTGTAACTTTCTAATCGTGTGACTAGGTACAAACTACGGTGCATAGTTTGAGAATATGCAACTGAGTGGCTGAGTTGTGGTAGGGTTTTAAGTATAGAATTAGATTAGTCATTCGTGGGTGTCGCAAGTTTACATATGTAAGCGTCTAACTACTTAATTTCTAGTGGAAACCTTGGGGGCAGCACGTAGGCAGGTTATTGTCGAAGCTAAGTAAATCTATGTGTGATCTCTACCGCATTATTTACTGTTATTGTTTTTATTTCTGCATTAATTTTTATTATCACTAGTATCACTCTATTCACCCCCTTTAGGGTGAAAAACGATCCTACAAGTGGTATCAGAGCAAGGTTAATAGCAAGGATGTCTGACCCTAGTTGCAAATCCAGCGAGATCAATCCAGTATTATTCCTCCTATTTTTGATGGAACGGATTTTTTAAATTGGAAATTAAAAATGGAAGTTTATTTAAAATCTGTTAATTCTAAATATTGGGATATTATTAAAAATGGGTGTGATATAGCTGACAAGAAAAATACTTTGATTAATGCTCTTGCTGTGTATATATTATATTCTCATATTAATCGAGATAATTTTAACCATATCTCTCATTGTGAAAGTGCACATGAAATCTGGAATACTTTTAATGCAATATATGGTGCAAAAGTCAACAACCATGAGAAATCCTCCACAATCGATCCAGTTGAAGAAACGTGCTTGACAGGATTTGCAAAAGACAGCAGTGATGAAGATTCAATAGCCGATGAGATAAGTGATCTTTCATTCAATGATTTAGTTCTCTTATGCCGAAAATTAATTGAAAATAATGAAGCTCTAGAGATGAGAAATAATAAGTTGAAAAGGGAACAATCTAAAATGCATCTAAAAAATAATGATTTGGAAAATAAGCTTAAAAATATTAAGAAAAATAAAAATTCTAATTGCAAAAGGTGTTTGGACTATGAAAAAGAATTTTCATGTTTTCATGAGAACTTTCAAAAGTTGGAAAACGAAATTTTAATTCTAGAGAAGAGCAAAACTGAGTTGATTTGTAAAAATAATATTTTGCAAAAAAAGTTGGATAGTTTTAAGTGGTCGGAAAGTTTTAAATCTATGATTTTTGAAAAGAAATTAAATGAGGTTAGCAAAAATTTCAAAACCCTTGAAATAGAAAACAAGTTTTTGAGAAAATCTAAAATTATTCGATTAAATCACGAGTTTGAAAAGGAGATTGAAAAAATCAAGATTTTGAAAAAAAAATTGAATTTAAAAAACTCCAACTCTTTGAAATTGAGATGCTAGAAATTGAGACTAAAATTAGAGAGCTTCAAAATGAGAATATGGGCTTGAAAATGAATAATTTTGAAAAGAGAGATAGTGCCACAAGTTGTTCAAATCTAATGAATTAAAATAAACTTTTAAAATCCAAAGTTAATAAAATTGAGTTGATTACTCGGAAATTTTTCACTAGAGAAAAATCATTTAATATGCTCATAGAATATCAACTCTTCGTTAATAAAAGGAAAGGATTTGGATTCGCAAAAGTGTCAAAATATGAACAAATGATTAATAACACTATTAAGGGGAAAAGTCTGTTACCCAAATGTGGAAATATTGGACATGGCAAGAATAAATTGTCGAAATATATACAAACACAAAATCGTTAAACAAATATGGATTCCAAAAGGTAGGAATATAAATGGTTTGAAATTTAAACAAATTTGGATTCCCAAGGGTACAATTGTAGATGCTAACGGTATGTTATATAGACAAATTAGGGTGCCAAAGATTTCAATAGAGTATAATAGTGGTCCTACATCCTCAGTTAGACCACTTGCCTTCTCCAAAATTTAGACACATAAGTGGACTTAGGAACAAATTTGATAGAGATAGATTTCGAGTTGTTTTAGGTGATTGAACTAAAATTTAAATGTACCTTAGCCTATAAAGATTAGTTGGAGATCATTGCATTTTGGATATCACGACATCAAACGAAAGTGAGGTATGATCTCTCAACTCAATATTGTTCACATTTTTAATTATGTTTTCATCGACATTGTTGAAGTATTTCTACCATATCTTGAACATCTCAACGTTGATTTTTGAATTCTTGAAGTTATGGAAAGCTAGCGGATAATGTTACAACTATTCTGTTTTTAGTTTTTTTATTCACTTTGGAATGTCATGAAAAACCGCTTTCATAGAAAAAAATTAATGTGTGTTTTTACTCAATATAGATTACCTTACCTGTGCTTAATATAAATGGACGTGCTGAAAATTTCAAAAAACAATTCAACTGTTGAGAAGTACACCTTTTTCCTATATACCACCATATATCACCATGAATACCTTAAATACAAGTGGTACCTAATTTTATCTCATGTTGAAATCATTTTTGCAATTATTTAATTATTTATATTGATTTTCAACTATAAGTCATTTTCACAAAACCCCCTTACAAAAATTGATTTTCACTTTGAAACTTGGGTTTTCATCGTGTCAAAAATAGTCTATTTTATTTAGGTAAGAGATGTACTCTATAAAGATAATCATTGACTAATTGAATCTTTTGGAACTCATCAAAATTATTTTAGTGTATGAAAAGTGTTGGATAGTGATTAAATTATAATTCATAACAAGAAGAAGTATAATTTTATAGTTTCATGAAAAGTAAACAAATATTATAATATTTTTAGATTAGTACTTATTCCATGATCATTTCTATCACTTTCACCTTTCTGTCAATCCATACATCATAATATAGTGTATAGAATTTGGTATTTAAAAAATAAGGAAATATTTTTTTGTAAAATAATTTTATCCTAAAGTATTCACTCTCATTTAAAAGTCCACGCGGTTTATGCATGGGTGAATTGCTTAAATTTCTATATATGGGCTTTCATTCTCATTTAAAAGTCCTCTCGGTAATGCATGGATGGGACGCATATAAGAAAGAGATAAATGTCAAGTACATTCTAATCTCATTTAAAAGTCCTCACAGTTATGCATGGTTAGAAAATACCTGACATATTTTAAAAAAAAAGGGTAATTACCAACCTCATTTAGAAGTCCCAACGGTTATGCATGGTTAGTAAGTGCTTCACATTTCTTTTGTATAATATTTGAAAAGAGAAAACGCTTAAATTATTCCTTTATTGAAAATATCAAACTCTTGTCACTATGTAAAGTTTTCCATAATTCTACCGTTTCCCTAAAGTGGAGTTTGTTTCTAGTTAATAAATATTATGATTTTTGTCTGATTATTTGGAATTTGAAATTAATATTTCCCTCTTAATTTGATTTTATATTTTTAATCAAAATCATAGCTATTACAATTACTATTATTATTTTTGATGACAACAAAAAGAGGAGAGAAGTTAAGATTTTGACTTTTGAGCAATATTTTTACTAATATTCAAAGTGTATTCATTCAAAGTTATTTTTTATTAGTGTTTCAGTTTTAACTACACGCATCTATGTAGGGGGAGTTTGTTGTAGGGGAGCATTCAAATAGAGAGCTAATAGAATTCATCAAAACCAAATACAATTAATAGAGTCAAAATCTTAATATATGTTTGTTATCATCAAAGGGGGAAATTGTAGAATATGCTAGTACATGATATTTTTTTTGAGATAATAAACATATATATATACACACATATTCGTATAAATGTATTGGTCATTGTACTATTTTATTTTTCACATAATTAAATAAACGTTTGTTGAATAAAGTAAATAACTCAGAATTCATATTCAAACAAATATTTTATTCAAAACAAATATTTTATTACAAATTCGAATGGTACAAATTGAGCTCTTACTACATTTACATAATTTCATTTACAATACAATTTCAATTACAACACAATTTTCACTTTACAATGTTCACCTCACTACATATATTCACGCAGCACTCGTATTTGATCTTCAACTTTGTTCCAGCCTGTATCCAGCGTCTGAACTATCTGCAAAAATAAACACTACGCGGTAAATTGAAAAAGAAATATTTTTGCAGTGCTCAATAAAGTGTGTGTTTTAAAAATATTATTTTCCCCAGTTATTTGGGTTGTTCAACATTATTCCTTTTAATTCATCTTACACGAACAACTTGTGACATGCACAGTGTATCACTGTACATGCCACAAGGCCATGCACACTGATTTACACTTGGTTGTTAAAACTGTAGGGACAGGTGAGCACAAGGTCAAACCCAAGCCGAGACTGGGTTCAACTCAAGTGCACTTATCAGAAGCAGAAAAGGAAAGCACACTAACATACATATATGTATGTAGCAATATACTCAAGCGCACACAAATGTCTGGATTCAAGGCAGTGACATGTATACAAGAAAAAACTAAAAACAAGACATGCAACTATGTACAAAGCAACCGAAAGCATGACAATACATATGAGCAATGCAATGACCAAAGCTAACAACACCCCACAAGACCAGACTCGAGTGAACCAGACCAGAGGCAAACACAAACGCCCACAACAATAAAAGCATCAAATTCAATGACACATGAAGGCTTATAATTGAACCAGACTTAAATGAACATACAAAACAAGGCAGAAAATGAATCAAGCACATATAGTCAAGTGCAACACTACAGTAGGATGAAATACCTCAAACAAGAACAGACTAGCAACTACAGCAAGACTCAACACTGAAATAATACAAGCATCGGGTAGTTTAACTCGAAGGAACTCAGGAAACACAGACCAAAGGCACACATGCAAACAAGACCACCAGACATGAAGACTCAGATAAAACAACATGTGGAACCACTTCAACTCAACTAAACTAGACCAGACCAAACCAGAGTTCCAGAGGCACGAACTCAATGACTCGGCGGAACAAGGCAATACTCTACATACATACAAACCAGAAAATACAAGCAATTGGACATGGAAGGGATGCAACCTATACCAGACCACATAATAGCTAAAACAGACTCAAATGCAACATAGATCAGTACTTCAGAAGCAATAATACATCACAAAGTGGTGAACTAGACCAAAAATAGAGATGACACACAACAGACTCAAATAAACAGTTCAAGCATGGGCTAACAAGACTTCAAAAGTCAACACTAACATAAATGCAAAGCTTCAACAGAGAATACATATATACATGCATATTCGCACATGTGTACATGTATATATATAGTGACAAAACAATCAACAGTGGTGACTTCATAAACAAACAAAAACATCAAATGGCACAAAGGTAAAAGGAGAACATCAAGACCACATTACAACTTAAATACCAGAGACACGAAATAAAAAAATCAAACATGTACATACTCAAGACTGCAACAACACAATTGTGAACATGAAGAAGTAAATCATTGGAGATCAATACGATGTGCAGACTTAACAAAATATCAAGCCCAACTGACTCAAGAGGAACCACACAACAAGCCTAGACCAACATAAACACAGTAACAAGTTCACATCAAACCAAGTGGATATGCACAATAATTTTACACATATATACATACACACACACACACATATATATATATATGTATATATATGTATGTATGTATGTATATACATGTTTGTGTGTGCACAGTTACTAACAGCAGCAATAAGAAAAAGGAAGCAGAGCGTAAAGCGAATTAAGTTGCAGCAGTCAAAAGAGGAACAAATTTGAATGTAGTCAAGGTCACATTCAAATGCAGATTGTAAGAAAACTCCAGCGAAGTGTTAATTTCCAGCAAAGAAAATTCATTAAGTGGAAGTCAAGTTTTATCATGAAAGTCACAAATTCAAATTACCGAAGTCTTAGGAGAAAGAAAAAAAGAACGAAACCAACTCAAGAAATTCAAATCCATCAACGAAGAACAAGTCAGTATTATCACCGTCGTTCAAGCACAAATCAATGCAAATGCTAAAATCAAGAAGAATTCAAACAAAAAAATAAAAATGAATTATAGGGTTTTCACCCCTATAAATTCAACCCAAATCATCATCGGCAAGTGTATTCGAATTGAAGAAAATCAGAAAGCAAGCACTGAATAAAATCATGGAACTCGAACCGAAGTCGAGTATAATCAAAATCGAAAAAGGGAAAAATCACATACCATTTTTTAGCACTCGTGCTTGAAAAAATTGGAGCAACCGCAAGCTAACAAAGCCCATGAGTCGATTAACAAAGAAAAACAAAGAAAAGCGAGTACTTCAACTGAGTCCATCAATTTTGAGGTGAAACTTCAATTCGAACAAAACCCTAATAGTTAAAGAGGAACGAATAATAGAATTGACCGAAGCCATTTCGCAAAGAAAAAGAAAAGAGGGAAGATGTGTTTATACTTTTTAGTAGGTCAGCTCTATTTTATTTATTTTGGGCTAAAATTATATATAGGGTTTTATGTTTGTTTTTTTTTTGTTTCTAACTTTTCCTTTTAAATTGTGTAACTTTCTAGTCGTGTGACTAGGAACAAACTACGGGACGTAGTTTGAGAATTCGCAACTCAGTGGCTGAGTTGTGGTACGGTTTTGAGTGTAAAGTTAGGTTAGTCATTAGTGGGTATTGCAAGTTTACGTGTGTAAGCGTCTAACTACTTAATTTCTAGTAGAAACCTTGGTGGCAACATGTAGGTAGGTTATTGCCGAAGCTGAGTAAATCTATATGTGATCTCTACTGCATTATTTACTGTTATTGTTTTTATTTCCGCATTAATTTTTATTATTATTATTAGTATCACCCCATTCACCCCCCTCTATGGTAAAAACGATCCTACAGGAGGAAGTCTTAGAATAATCCTGAATAAACATTCTATCGTATCTAGCCAAACCTAAGAAACTACGAACCTCAATAGAAGTCTGTGGTTGTTTCCATTCTTGAACAGCTTCCACCTTCACTAGATCTACCGAAATACCTTCTCCCGTCATAATATGTCCTAAGAATCTTATCTCTTATCTCCAAAAATGGCACTTAGAATATTTTGCGAACATGACATCTCTCCTCAATGTTTCCAACACCACTTCCAAATGTTGTTTATGCTCCTCCTCGGATTTGGAGTAGATAAGGACGTCATCGATGAAAACTAACACAAATTTATTAAGAACATCTCGGAAAACATGGTTCATGAGATCTACAAAATATGCATGTGCATTAGTTAGCCTGAAAGGCATAACCAACCATTCAAAGAAACAACTAGGGCCTCTAAAAGCAATTAAGGGTATACTATCTTCAGCAACCCTCAATTGATGGAATCCAGTAGCTAGATCCATTTGAGAAAATACCGTAGCCCCATAAAATTGATCAAAAAGATCATCGATGCGGGGTAAAGGATACTTGTTCCTAATGATCAGCTTATTCAACTCCCTATAATCCACGCACAACCTTAAAGATCCATCAAACTTAGTAGCAAACACCGCAGCAGACTGCTAGCTCGAACGACTAAGTCTAATCAATCATCTCCTTAATAGGTCCTGGGTTTGATTTATCAACTCCTCTCTCTCCCTTGGAGCCATTCTTCTCTTAGGTTGTACCACGGGAATTGCACCAGGGACTAAGTCAATTCAGAACTCTATCTCTCGGTGTTGGGGTAAACTTTTAACCTCTTCAAAAATATCAAGAAAATCCCTAACAACTTCAATAGACCATAAACTCTCTTGGGTTGCTTCAAGGACATATAGGTAACTACACATATGAATACTGGGTTCCTTACATAATAGTTTAGCTTTACTTCCTATATTGGTTACTAAAGATAAAACTCTCTTATTAAACATTAAGACGACTCCATACCTTGATAACCAGTCTATATCAAGAATAATGTCAAATACTTTAAAGTCTAAGACATATGGGTCGCAAGGAAAGTGGTGAGAAATGTAGGAAATTGGCACGTTCTTACAGATCATACCCAAATGGGTTATCCCTCCTATGAGGTTAGACACACACATAGGGTTTTCTGCAATACTAGAAATAAAATAAACTTTACCTACTGATTCACAAGAGATAAAACTATGGGAGGCACCAGTATCAAATAATGCTCAAACAAAAATACCATTAATCAGTAAGGTACCCTTAAGGATGCCTTTCCCCCTTCACATCTGTTGAAGTCGATGGTTCATTCTCAATTGGCGTACACTTTGGGTTGCTACACCTTCTTCATGAGTGGGTAGTCCTTTACCATATGCCTGGGATGATGGCAATTAAAACAAAGAGTCTACTGGACTATCAGGGAGATAGGTCCACCTTGCTGTTGTTACGGCTACAGCATTCAAGAATTCTTGCAAAACTTTGCGATGTGGCCCTTTTGCTGACACTTGTGGCAAACAAAATCCTTAAAATGATCCTTTAAGCCTGACCGCCAGTCTTTCCCTTTCCTTGATTCTTCCAATTAGGATTGAAAATTCTTTTGTTAGAACCATCTCCGTTGATATTTACACTAGGTGCTACTTGAGTAGGTTTCCACTTTTCCAAGGCCTCATACCTCAGATCCATATCGAATAAATCCACAAAAATGCCCTTAATATGAGCAGCCATTTTCTCATGGTACTCTTCCCTCATACCTAAAACAAACTTCTCATTCTTTTTTAATGGGATTTTAATCAATTCTGGTCCAAAACAAGATAACTCGTTGAACTTCATCTCATACTCAGCTACAGATAAATCCCCTTACTTCAAATCTATAAAGTTCCAATACATCCTCTTCCTTCCTATTGATGGCAAGAACTAGTCTTCAAAAACAACTTTAAATCGGGCTTACAAAAACTCATCTTTAGGAATTTTGGCAGTGAGGGAGTCCCACCAAGATGCTGCTCCCTCTTGCAGTTGTTATGCTGCTAAGAACCTTTTTTGTTCATCAAATAAACCTAAAAATCTTCTCGCAAGATCCCAACCAAGCTTGCACTTCCATGATAGACTCGGTTCCTTTAAATAGTTTCCCTCATAGATTGGTGTAATCCTTACATAAGTTTATGAAATTCACTCTTGGATGCTCTAGCACTGCTTCTTCGGCAATCAAAACTCCTCTAGGATTTGGGGTTCGACCATTTGTGGTCATAGTGCTACCCGCTCTTCCACCTCGACTGCCTCTATTAATCATATCTTACTACCTAGATATAGCAAGATTATTCTTAGAATACTTGGATGAGATAAATCTTGAAAGAAGGGTACTAATCAAACAAATTAAGCTAACCTATCTACTCGAGATATATATATATCTGTGTGTATGGATAAAAATTACAAATATGCACTCTCGAAGTTGACCCTAACCCAAAGCCTAGGTATTTGCTTAACCTAGACTCTGATACCAAAATTTAACGACCGCCTTTCTTGCATGGAAAGGCGAGCCATTAAGGTTAGAAGAAAAAGAAAGATAAGAAGAAACTACACAGTCATAGATCTCACCATGAATTAAAACAACATATAGTAGATAACATAGGATATTACATTGTCATTTCCATAATAAGAATACATCAGAGCCATTTCATTACAACCAGAGCCGTTTCATTACAACCTTCAACTAGACAGTTATTACTACCAACCTATACAAAATACAAAGATAATACATAAACATGGTGGAATATAAATAACTAGCCGACGGTGAAGCCGCTTGCTCCAGCTCCACCAAATTGCTTCCGTAAGAAACCTGAACCACTTGGCTACTCAGACAAATTTGAGTACCCAAGAGTTTAAGGAAAAGAAAATAAAACTCCGGGTCATACATGGGTCTGGTGTGAGTAAACCCAAAACAACTATATTTTTAATTTTATAAATGTCTTGAAACTCAAAGTTATCTTGTAAGACCACGCCCCCACATAAAAATGGATGTTTTTTTACCTTACGATAACCAAAACACTTTATATTGAAATCCAGTGATATTAAAATAATGTCGAGTGTTTTCAAGTAAAATAGAACAGAGTTGAAATGCTTGCATCTCACATTTCAACATATTTAGGCATAAATAATTCCGTACATCACTTATTGGAGAATGGATTACATGACCAGGTAAGGAACTACCATTCGAAGATGCACCTCTAGATAAAATACATCTGGGGTCTGACAAGAACATCTTGTACCCCATCTACACAGACTTGGCATACCACTTGACTCGTAGTACCGAATACATCACCACGGTCGTGATCAGCAACCATACTCGAGCATACAAAAATGAGTCAAATATCGACTCTAGATACGGTGATGACATACCCTTATAGGAGCGACCCTACATAGCCTTGCCGAATACCTTGCTTTGGTCATTTTCGGTTGATGAGGCCTGAGGCTACGTTTATATTTTCTAGAGCATTGCCACTTAGAATGCAATATCGCCTTTTAGATTGACACAATGTCAGCATTCATCCATACAATTCGTTCAGGAGATGAACGAACCAAAGGTACTATCTCTACTACACCTGTTTTGGAATCACCCTCAGGGTTAGTAGCAAATACTCCTTACATTTCAAAATCTTTGTTTTGGACCATGCCTTTACTATTTTAAATTCAAATGCTTACATTGGTTCGAAGTGGTTTTTGGATAACAACTAATATCAGATTCCGGTCTCTCCAAACCAACATTCGAAATTTTAAAGGGTCAAGTTGTTTATAATGGTCTATTCCACTATAAGGGTGTAAAGATTTACAAATGAATATATAATCCATATGCATAGATTATCACCTGCTTATCGAAATTAACCTTCTTGTATTCACCACATTCCCGAAGTGCGGTATTTGTGATAAGTATAAGTCGACTTACTTTCAATAAATGTGTTAACATTTTATTACAACTACTTTCATTCATTTTGCTATTTAATAGCATGGAAAGAGATCCTTTGGTTTTTTAAAACAAATTACTTAAACAAGAAAGTTGGTTAAAATAAATAACCGATAGAGTTTAAAGAAGCTTTAAAATAAACAAACTTTAATTAAATCATATGTTTTAAAATCTCAATTAAACTTTAATTAATCTTAATTAAATAAATATAAAATCATTAGTAACCCTAATTTTATTTATAATTAAACTTTAATTAAATAACATTTATTTAAGAATTAAACTCATTTTAAGTGGATAATTAACCTTTAATTCATAATAATTAATTAAATAATTAACTCTAATTGAATATTAATTAAAGTAAATAAACTTGACTAAAAAAAAATCCTTTTATCTTAATTAATCATTATTTAAAACTTACTTAATTAAAAATAATCAACTAGGTTAATAATGTCTTACTTAACCTAATTACTTAATTAATTAAATAATAATTACCCTAATTAATAGATTAAATAAGTAAATTATTAAATAATTTAAAACTTAAAGTTTTAACTTAATTAATTAGTTTGAAATGAGTTTTCAAAAACAATCCAAAAGAAAACACTTAAAACTTGAAATTGTGAAATTTTCCCGAACTGCATCTATATGGACTATCGCTTTGATCGCAGTTCGCTAAAATTGGTTTCTAGGTGGAAAACCCACCTTAACTCTAGCTACTACATCTTTGAAAACACAAATGGAAAAGTTTTAAAAACATAAAACAAAGGTAAAAACTGAAGAAGAAAAAATTAAAATTCAATACTAGAAAACAAGCTTTTGTTTCAAATCGGATCTCAAGTCTTTTGCTACTTTTCAAGGTGCTAGCTCTACAACAATTCATCATATACACCTAATTTTGGTTTCAAATCCACACAACAATCATATCATAACCAATCATTTGCATAACCATATCCAAACATATCAATTTAACAACCAATCACCAAATCCAAGTTAAAACATAAACATATAGTCATAAACCATTAACATGGCATGATAATTCAACATAACAACCACTATGTTTTTACAACATATAGTTCATCAAAATAAAGTTAATTTCTTTTCCAAAACAAAAGATTTACTCATAAAAACTTTTCTAAATCAACGCGAACTTTTGCTAAAACCTTTAGACACTTCTGAAACTTGCAAAAATAAAATTTTCAGACCCTTGAACACTTGAAATGGGCTTGGCCAAGTGGGTTTGGGCTTGACCTAGCCTTATAGGGCTTGACCATGACTAGATTGGGCTTGGTCATGTGGTCTTGGGTGGATTGTTTGCTTGATATTTGAAAGAGAAAGTGTGGTAGGAGATGTAGAAGTGGTTTTGTGATTTAATGGAGGATTTTTTGCATAATGAAGTGATTTTTTCTATTTTCAAATTTATGAAGAGGAAGCCATGGTTACTTTAGCTCAAGCTCTTAGGAAATTTTAGAGTTAAGAGTATGCTTGTAAAAATGAGAGTATGAAGAAGTAGTGATATTTATACGCTTAGGTACTTAATTAAAAATTATATAAGTGCTTTTATTTTATATATATACATGCATGCACTACCTTACTTCCATCCTAAATTTTCGTCCGTAGCATGTACCCCCCTTTCTTTCAATTATTCATGCCATGCTCTTGTGTACTTGTGTTGAAAAAATGTATTTTTGTATGTATTTACATATACACGCTTTTATTAAATAAAATCTTATATATTAATATGTTTAAGTGTGTAAATGTGTACATGCATATGTACACGTAGACAACATGTTAAAGTAGTTTATAATGTGTGCATGTGTGTTTAACGTAGTGTTATAAAATTTTGAATTACTTTTAACCATTGAAAAATAGATATTTGGGAAAATAATCTTCGGTCACATTTTCTATTTTTCTTTAAACTATATATATTTGTAAACAAATTTGGAAAAAGATTTTTTCATCATCAGTTATTATTTAAAACAGTTTTATTTGTTAATAAAAATTCATTTATTAATTATTTAAAATATAATTAAATATTCATTTAAATATCAATTAAATCTAGGTCGTTATAATGTCTTTTGCCAGAGCATTTAGGTTAATATTAATTATTATTATTGCACCAAGGACTTTGTGTTTGGACTGTAGAATTAAATATGGATGGTATTGGAATTTTGATCATTACCGAACTTCATAAGTCTAAAGTTATATAGTTTTGACAAAATGAATTAGCGTAAAAAATAGTCAGTATTGGGTAATGCTTAACAAAGTAAATTGGATTTTCTGAAACCAATTAAGCAATAAATTTGGCCAAAATGTCACACAACCTTCTTAGTGACATATGAACTTTAATATTCGAATAGTTTGATATCAATCATGATCGAGATCCACTTAAAGAGTCACACAACCGAAACGTTGAATACAACTTTAACTAAATATTTATTTAATTTATAATTGTTATAAATCAATTAAATTAATAAATACTTGCAAAGTATTAATTATATAATTTCATTTGATGTGTTAAACCATATTAATAAATATATTTATAATATTTATAAATATATTAATTGATATATAATATCGATACAAGTTTAAATTGGATTTAAGTGCGATAAATATTGATCGGGCTAAAAATGGATTTGAAGCCCATCTGGGGCGAGGATTTCAGTGATGACAGATCAGGTATGGGGTGGTCGTATGATGGCTATAAGCTAGGTTTTTAGATGGTTTTTTACATTTTACATGATAGAGAATGAGAAAGAGAAAAAATGGGATCTTGATACTACTTTACCTCTCTAACCTCTCCTCTATAATAGGATCGTTACTCTCATCTTTAAATTATTATTTTTTGCCTTCATCCACCTTGGTGCTAGCCGACATTCTTCTCCCTCTTCTCATCCATTTTCAAGATCAAATTAAACCAAACTAAAACTGTTCAATAGCCGGTGGTCAACTATTCAAAGTAGCACCTTCCAAATTGGAAGAGGATTCAAAGGATCTCGTATCTTCGTTTCAACGTGTACTTGATAGGCTTCGGTGAAGGTATGTTTATGATTTACCAATATGAACTGATGTTATATTTACATCATATGATGTTTAGATCAATAGATGACGAATATAGCATGTTAGTATATTGTTACATTTAAGATGGTTATTTACTTGGGTGCTTTTATAATTTTTTTTTCATGCAATATATAAATACCTAATACTCATGACATAAAAAAATATTTCATATAAGTTATGGAAATTTAAATATTCAACATTAGATTATACAAAATATGATTTAAAATTTTTATGTAAATAGTTTTGGACCTGAATGACTTTCAACAAAAGAAAAAATATTATATATATTATCTAAATGAGGAAATTAGCCACAAGGGCCTCTTTAGCAAGTGCAATTAGTTTCTAGGATACACAATTGAAATAATTACCCTAAAGGACAAAATGCAAAATAATTAGTTACTAAGACCAAAAAAACTATGAAATTATGTCCTTGAAAGTAATTGGACTGCTGACTTTGTCCTTAAAAGTAATTATTCTACTGTCTTTGGCCTTGAAATTAATTTCTGTGGATGTATGTCCTAGAAACTAGTTGGACTGCAAAGTTTGTCCTTCTAGTGAAATGCCCCAATTTAAATACTATTGAAATTATTTAAATAATTTAAAAATAAATAAACATATCATGTAAAATAATTTATAAATTTTATAAAATAAATTTCACACCTAATAACTTTTCAACAATTAAAAAAATTAATTTTCCTTAAAATTATATATATATATATATATATATATATATTATGGAAATTAGTAATTAACTTCAAAATTATTTTATAATGGTAATACATACGTAAATATTTTAATGTTAAAATATTATTTAGATCTTTAGAAAACATATTAAAATACAAAATTTTATTTTTTTGGAAATATTTTATTTAATATTATTAATTTTAGTGTGAAATTTAAATTTAATAAATAAAAAACTAATTTTGTTTCATAAATATTATCTAAAATATATATATTATGTTATATATATTCATTAACGTATTAATATATATATATATATATATTAGTAAATTATTTATAAGTATATATATATTACACAAAAAAATCAAATTATTTTTCCAGCAAAATGATTTTGCATTTATTTACATTTTTTATATACATATATAATTATATACATATAAATTATTCAAAAATAAATAAATAAATAAATCTATATACATGCATACATATATATAAATTAAAACACATAAGAATACATTTGGACGATATATCTATGTATTAGAGGGGCTAACATATCCATTGTGGTGTAAATCTCGGCACTTATGCATAAGCATACGAAACCTTACACGGATTGCAATGCTACACATGCACGCACATAGATATATGTGTATATGATACATGTATATATATATATATATGATATAATATTAATTACATAATATAAAACTATGTTTATAAAATTAAATAAAATAATGACTTTATTAAAAGAAATTTAGAAAATTTCTAAATAAATTAGACTTCATAGCACAATAAAGATCCAAATGAAAAAAAAAATGAAATTCACTCATTCCTTCCTCTGCGGGCTGGCCCAGTTTCAACAATGGTGTCATAACCAAATAGCCTGTGCGATCCAAACTAGTCATATTAGGGCTGACTAATTATGCTTACAACCCAGTTAGTATGGTGTCTATGAAAGGTAGTATTTAGGTTGGATTGTTGGGTAATCAAGTGTAATGACCCGGATTTTTCAACATTGGATTTGGAATATTTGAGATGATTTTAAATAATTAAGTTGAATTATAAATTGACTTTTAGTATGACAAGTTTGATTTTCATTTATAAAATAAATGCAGAATTTAAGATATAGCGGGTTATTGGATAATTGAATTTAATAACGGAGGATTAGTTAAAATATTTAATCTTGAGTTTTAAGCTTTTGAAAAAAATTCAAAGGCTTGTAAAATTTATATTGATAGTAATAAAGGTAATAAAAATTTTAAATTTGAGTTTGAAGGTGATTTCTTCAGTTTAAAAATATATCGTTTAAATTGATATTTAAAAATAGCCTTCCGGGACACAGTATCGGATTTCGACGAAACCAGTTCCATTGGATCCATAATAATGTATTGTTATCGGATTTCAATTTTCGTAGCATTTGAAGTTATCGTGTGGTCGTACAGTAAATAAATGCGCTGAAATCTATATCCATAATTCAATATAATAACTGGGTCCAAAAAGCTATCTTCTCCATATGATCGAATTTAGGACTCGAAACCTTTTCTAGTGCGTTCGGAATAGGGGTATAACATTATAAACGCTTAGCGCAATGCCTCGATAGGACCTCGAAATTTTGAGTTGCGTAAATCAAGGTGTTTGGAATTTAAATAAAAATATTTCTTAGTCAACCTAATCTACAGCTGTAATTCCTTCACATCGATACTTTTCCCTTCATTTCGAAAGCACTGTAGATCATCTGCTACACGCGTCCGTCTTGTTCAAGGCCGACAACTTCCCATTAAAATGCGCACCCTCACCCCCTTTCTTTTTCGAAACCGAACCAGAGCGAAATCAAAAAATAAAAAAGTCGGCTGATGAAAATCGAAATCGCCCACCGCTTACAACCCTAAAATCCTAGAGTGATAAAAAATAATCGAATGAAGTCAATTTTATAATTTAATCGATCTCGTCCTCATATTGGAATACTGCGGAGTCGAATCTCAAATGCTAGGAGAGGCGGTATCGAGTTTGAGCATGGCGGCGTCGGCATTGCGATGCATGGTTGAGCTCGAGTACTGTTATGGAATTCACGATGAAAGAGGTGCCGCACGCTCACGTGGAGGAGGGGGTGTGCTCGAGTGCGACAGGAGGTGGGTCACGATGTGTTTTGGTTATTGTTCGACGTAGTGTCGAGGTCGCGAGCTGCTCGCAAGGGATGGTCGTGGCTTCGGTTTGTGTGTTCAAGAAGGTTTTGGGATTGAGGTATAAGCAGTTCTGTTTAATTTTAATTAATATATATACACACACATATATATACATATGTCTATGTATAGATGGGAAATAAAAATATATACATATAGGTTAGAAAAAATATAATAGTAAGTTTTATAAAACAATTTATTTTCTTCAATTTATAGATGCATATATATATATATACACAGTAAAGTAAATTACTGTTGTTATATACATAAGAAGGAAATAATATTACAATGAAGTATAAAACCATTTCTATTGTTAATATATATATATATATATATATATATATATTTGTGTGTGTGTGTGTTAGAAAGCGATTTTATTTTCATTAGAATTTAATAAATATATGTATATGTAGAAAAACAGGAAAAATATATATGCACACATTTTAGATTTACTTGTTTATTTTAAAATACTGGATTTGGTGATTGAATTGTTCAATTAACTTATTTAATTTATTAACTTACTAAAAGATTTTTTAAAGGGAAATTATTCGTTTAAATTAAATTGTTAGTTAATTAAATTACTAAATGGTAATTAATTGTCTGATTATTTAAAATATTAATAAACCATATAATGTTTATACAAGGTCGAAAATCGTGAAACCAAGTCGAGATTGAAGTGGACGGAAAATGAAAATAAAGGTGAGAATTTTCTTACTCATTTGGATTTCCATAATTAAATTTAAATGATTAAATTTAAATCACTGGATGCTTGGTTGCATTAAATAATTATTGTCTGTTAAATGTTATAGATATAGTAGTATATATAATAGTATTGGAGTGATTGATATTCCTACATTATATAGTAGTTGAGACCCTAAGCCCTGCATAATAGCGGATAACCCTATATACCCGATATCCCCTCGAAGTGGGATTAGTATTTTATTTGTTGACTAACATCTATGGATGCAGGGAAAACAGGTTGGAGGGATCCAACTGGATTACTTAAAAATATTTATTGTTTTTGTGTGTGTGTATATATATATATATTGATATATGATATGATGGATTAATTGATTTAGATTGTGTGTGAATTGAGTAGATATTTTGAGATAAATAATTTGAAGAATTATTTAAGGCCTGATGGCTGATTGAGAATGTTATATGATAGTTAAATAACCGACTATCAATATTGGCCAATACGCTAATCGTTTTGAAGAGACTGGGATCGAATTTAATTATCCAAAAACCACTTCGATCTAGTTTGAACTTAGTGAATGAAGACCGTGAAGTTGATGGAGACGGTTATTAGGTTTGTCCAGACCAAGGACAACTTGTATGGACAAATTCTATCAGACCATCATCATTGGAGGACGATGAACATTCTAAGTGAATGTGTTCTTGAAAAGGTAATGCTTAGCCTCAAGCCTCATCAACCGAAAATGGCTAAAACATGGGAGGTGCAGCAAGGCTAAGTGGGTAGCTCCCAATTAGGGTAAGATTTCCCCTGTCTATATGTCCCTTTATTCAGCTTAAGTGATCATTTATTTGAGTGAATATCGACGAATTGCATAGGAAAAATTGGTCGTTTGACATAAGCAGAAGTAAATAAAAATTCTATGAATTGGTAAAAGCGAGTGAAATTGATTTTTGAAATCAACTGGAATTAATACGAGTTCGTTTGATTTAAAAATGAATTGAATGTGAACAAGTGAGTGTAAATCATTTAAAGTGAATGAAAATAGTATATGAATTGGTTGAAAGCAGTTAAAATTAGAGTTGGAATCTTATAATTGCTTATAAATATTGTTAGTATGCATTGCTTGTGTAATTCATGTGTTTAGCTATCTAAATAAGTGAAATGTTATTAGATTTCATATATAAGACACTTAGGTGTTTAAATTCAATAAGTATAGGAACTGGGAGGCCGTTTGGCTGGATTTGGTCGCGCTAATTGCTAAATAAATAAGCAGCTTGCTTAAAATGCTAAATAAAGGTATGCCTACACAATAAAAGAAAGAAAATTGTAAAATATTGTTGTATTTTTGTTTTTTCGACTGTGTGGATCGATGTATGTATATTTATCTCTCTTATCAAATTGCAAAAGCTCCTCCATACAAAGGAGACTCTGTCGAAAAAATTCGAAAATTTTGGGAGTTAGAAAATTTTTGAAAATTTTTAGACTTTTTTGTTAACGATGAATTGATTTAAAATTATGATCTACATAAAGGATTTTGAAGTTGGAATTGAAACTAATTATTTGGTTTGGAACTAAAGGATTCGAAAAGTAAGCATGGACTTTCACTATGTGAGTTTTAATAAGTTAATGGGTTTGGAGCATTCTTCTACCTTAGTAAGGGGGAGGAATGTAACGACCCAAATTTTTCAAATTGGATTTGGAATATTTAAGATGATTTTAAATAATGAATATGAATTATAAGTTGATTTTCAGTATGAAAAGTTTGATTTTCATTTATAAAATATAGCGGGTTATTGGATAATTGAATTTAATAACGGAGAATTAGTTAAAATATTTAATCATGAATTTAAGCTTGTTAAAAAAAATTCAAAGGCTTTTAAAATTTATATTGATAGTAATAAAGGTAATAAAAGTTTTAAATTTGTGTTTGAAAGTGATTTGTTCAGTTTAAAAATATATCGTTTAAATTGACGTTTAAAATTAGCTTCCAGGACACAGTCTCGGATTTCGACGAAACCAATTCCATTGGATCCGTAATAGTGTATTATTATCGGACTTCAATTTTCGCAGCATTTGAAGTTATCGTGTGGTCGTACGGTATATAAACGCGCTGAAATCTATATCGATAATTCAATATAATAACTAGGTTCAAAAAGCTATCTTCTCCATACGATCGAATTAGGACTCGAAACCTTTCCCAGTGCGTTCGGAATAGGGGTATAACATTATAAACGCTTAGCGGCACACCTCGATAGGACCTCGAGATTTTGAGTTGCGTAAATCGAGATGTTTGGAATTTAAATAAAAATATTTCTTAGTCAACCTACTCTGTAGCCGTAATTCCTTCACATCGATATTTTTCCCTTCAATTTGAAAGCATTGTAGCTCATCTGCTACACGCATCATCACATTCAAGGCCGACAACTTCCCATTAAAACGCGTAACCTCACCCCTTTTATTTTTCAAAAGCGAACCAGAGTGAAATCAAAAAGGGAAAAAAGGCAAATGAAAATCGAAATCGTTTACCGCTTACCTCCCTAAAATCGTCGAATGAGGAAAAATAATCTAATGAAGGCAATTTTATAATTGAAATCGATCTCGTCCTCATATTGGAATACTATGGAGTCGAATCTCAAATGTTTGGAGAGGCGGTTTCGAGTTCGAGCACGGCGGGGTTGGCATTGCGACGCGTGATTGAGCTCGAGTACTGACATGGAATTCACGATGAAAGAGGTGCTACACGCTCGCGCAGAGGGTGGGTGTGCTCGAGCGTGACAGGTTGTGGGTCGCGATGTTTTGGTTGCTGTTCGACGTGGTGTCGAGGTCGTGAGCTGCTCACGAGGGATGGTCGTGGCTTTGGCTTGTGTGTTCAAGAAGGTTTTGGCAGTGAGGTATAACTAGTTCTGTTTAATTTGAATTAATATATATATGTATGTATGTATGTATGTATGTATGTATGTATGTATGTATGTATGTATATATAGATGGGAAAGAAAAATATATACATATAGGTTAGAAAAAAATATAAAAGTAAATTTTATAAAACAATTTATTTTCTTCAATTTATAGATGTGTGTGTGTGTATAGTAAAGTAAATTACTATTGTTGTATATAGAAGAAGAAAAAAATAATACAGTGAAGTATAAAACCATTTCTGTTTTTAATATATATATATGTGTGTGTGTGTGTGTGTGTGTGTTAGAAAGGGATTTTATTTTCATTAGAATTTAATAAATATATGTATATGCAGAAAAGCAGAAAATATATATATATACACATTTTAGATTTACTGGTTCATTTTAAAATAATGGATTTGGTTATTAAATTGTTCAATTGACTTATTTAATTTATTATAGTTACTAAATGATTTTTTTAAAGGGAAATTATTAGTTTAAATTAAATTTTTAGTTAATTAAATTATTAAATGGTAATTAATCGTCCAATTATTTAAAATGTTAATAAATTATATAATGATTGTACAAGGTTAAAAATCGTGAAACCAAGTCGAGATTGAAGTGGATGGCAAACGAAAATAAAGGTGAGAATTTTCTCACTCATTTGGATTTCCATAATTAAATTTAAGTGTTTAAATTTAAATCGTTGGATGCTTGGTTGCATTAAATAATTATTGTCCTTTGAATGTTATATATATATATATAGTAGTATATATATATTAGTATTGGAGTGATTGATATTCCCACATTATATAGCGGATGAAATCCTATGCGCCCCGCATAATAGCGGATGACCCTATATACAGCGATATCCCTCTCGAACTGGGATTGGTATTTTATTTGTTGACTAACATCTGTGGATGCAGGGAAAACAGGTTGGAGGGTTCCAACTGGATTGGATTCCTCAAAAATATTTATTGTTTTCATATATACATATATTGATATATGATATGATAGATTAATTGATTTAGATTGTATGTGAACTGAATGATTAAATGTTAAATAGCCTGGGACTAAATTTGGTATTTGAAATACCGTAAATAATTAATTTGAAGGAATTTAAAAGGAAATTTGAAAGAAATTATTCATATTGAAATTGGATTTATTCTAAAGGGAATTAAGTGGAGTAAAAATATATTGACTAATTGGGATTTATACTTAACTATCTGAAAATTTGTTTAAGTAAAAATTTGAACTTAAAATTATATACTGTGGGCTTGAAGAGATACTGGAATCGGTAAATAGAGTTGAAATAAAATGGAATTTTATTAAGGGAAGATTATAAAATAGAATTTGTTTTTATAAATAGATGGAAAACTCAGGGGTGTTTATAAATTTATAAACGGGTCTGTAAATGAGATAAGATGATATCAGTAGATATGTGGAAAATATAATTTAATGGTGTAAACTTATACTGAAAAACGGGAATTGATTTTTAAAAGGAATAGTGGGATATATTTCAAATAAGAGAAATGGTGATTAATTTAGATATAGTTGATGTGATACGAATCAAGAGGAATTTATGAATTGAATTGATGAATATTGGATTTTCTAAAAATAGAATTTGGTTGAGAAAATAGAAATTGTTTTATATGAGGTTTTAAATAACCTTAAACTATTATTTGAATTTAGAATATTCCAAAAGTTAGTCTTATAATACCTAATATTTATTAAAATAAGTTCTAATTGTATAATCAGCTTTGTAAATTTATTAGTAACTGGATATGAATTTTTATGTTGATATTTAGTTTTACCTTAAGCCTTATTTTGAAAATAAATCATTATTCTTATTTTAAAGGTGTATGTATTTTTAAATGTTTTAAAATTCATTATAAATCCTCTCGAGATAGGAAGCTAAGTTTATTCAATTGAATAAGATTTTAGAAGAAGATCATATAATGGTATTATGGGAACTTAAATAAATTTCCAAGCATAAATTAAGTAAACTGCAGAAGGTGAAATAAATTTCACAAGGGAAATAGAAGCGAAACTGGAATTTTTAATAAGCATAAATGGCTTTAGAAATATTAAAGGAAATTGACTAAGGAATTCTGGGAAATATAGAATTCGTGTGAAACGAGTGGGAATTTACAAATGAAATTGTAAATGATTTTTGAGAAAAGAAATAGGAAATAAATGAATATTTTTCAAGTATTGAGTAACTAATGAAGTGGGAAAAATATTCTAAGTATTGGGCAAAAGTTGAAATTTGTTCCGTGAGAATAAAAGGGATTTGAAAACTATTTTTCAAAGTGTAGAAATATGGAAATAATATATTGAGTAGATATTTTAAGATAAATAATTTGGAGAATTATTTAAAGCATGATGGTTTCTTGTGAATATTATATGATAGTTAAATAACCGACTATCAATATTGGCCAATGCGTTGATCGTTTCGAAGAGACCGGGATCAGATTTAATTATCCGAAAAGCACTTCGATCCGATTTGAACGTAGCGAATGAAGACCGTGAAGATGATGAAGACGGTGATTCGGTTTGTCCAGACCCAGGATAACTTGTATGGACGACTGCTATCAGACCATCGTCATTGAAGGACGATGAGCATTCTAAGTGAATATGTTCTAGAAAAGTTAACACTTAGCCTCAAGCCTCATCAACCGGGAATGGCTAAAACATGGGAGGTGCAGCTAAGCTAAGTGCGTAGCACCCAATTAGGGTGAGATTTCCCTTGTCTAGATGTCTCTTTATTCGGCTGTGTGGGTGGTTGCTGATCCCAACCACAAGGTGATCTTATTCGGACTATCCAGTAAGGAGCAGCTCTCTAGGCCAGGTATTGTGACGGGCGGTACCCCTGTAGCCCTTCCATTGTATGGAACCCAATCTCCAATAAGCGCTGGTACGGTTTTGATTGTGCCCAACTTATTGAGCCTTGGTTTTGATTCATGACACAAATCTATCACTACGACATACAGATTTGATGACTGCTACGACAAAAAGAGAATACACACTACAAGAGGACAAGACTTTAAAACCGGTGCATCAAATTTTTTTTTAGTCTTAGGTCAATAATGTTAAAATCTCTCCTCGGTTACGTATATATTAGCTTATATATTTAATCATTCTATTTCTCAAATATTCTATTCATATATAAGCATATATTAAATTATAAAAGTGATTAAAATTATATATACTTATATACCTGTGTAAACTGTGCATATTGCACAGATTTCACTAGGTCAGTCGACTGACCTAGAGGTCCAGTCGATTGACACTAGAAAATTTGTGCAACATGCACAGGCGCACAGATATACGGATATATATCTAAATATTATTTTGAATATTCAGTCGACTGACCCAGAGGCTCAGTTGACTGAATTTCTACAACAGCCACTTTTCGAAAAGACACGACTTTTTGTGAGACACGAACCTCTACAAAACGATTTGGACACAACACTTCAATCGAAACTCTTCACCAAAAGTCGTTGCTTTCTAACCATTATAAATATGTACTCAAACTTGATTCCAAATCACTGAATTACAATCGAATTTTTTTATCTCTATAATCTAACTCTCTGGAATCTATTTGCTATAATACTTTCAATTATTCTACATTAAAGCAATACTATACCTTTCTATTCTTCATATACTTCAAATATATATATATATATATTTATACTCGAGGAGAAGATTATAGGAAGGGTGTACTACAAGCGACAAATTTGTGTTATTAGAACACACAAAAGTCAAAACTATTTTCTGTATTTGTTGAAGTTTTTTTCTGCTGCTCAGGCAAATGAAGTCCTCTTCGGCTGCTGAGGCAAAACCATGTTCTGCTGCTCAGGTCCATGTTCGGCCGCTCAGGGGTTGTATAGACCTGTTCCTTCAGGTTAAGTGAGGGTTGTTGTTTTAGTGAAATTGCAGAAGGAGTCTAGGACTAAACGTAGGATGGTGCTCCGAACCAGCATAAAAATCTCTAGTGTCATTTTACTTATACTGCTTTTATATTCCGCACTATTTACTATATTACTATCATCACTATACTCTGTGTTATCATACATCCATATTACACGATCCATAGCACATTTTCATTTGGTATTAGAGCCTGGAATTCTATTGATCGTCGCAACATCATAGAATAATGACCATAAAACGATCTAGTCAAAATACAACAGGCAAAATTCCTGTCAAAGCCACTGGTGAGGACTACAAAAATGTACTTTCTGATTCACATATTTCACTAAAAGATAATAATGAATTAGTTAGTATAAGCAATAAGATTTCAAAGCTTAATTTTATTACTTTAGAAAAGATGAAATCTGTTGAACTTGAAAATAAGAAATTGAAAAATGAGAAGTTAGATTTAGAAATCAACGGGGTGTTTTGAAAAATAATTTTAAGGCTCTTAAAGATTTTCTACACGAACAACATACTATGTTTGAAAAAGAAAAAGAATTTTTTTCAAAAGAGATTACGGATTTGAAAAGACAAAATGATTTGTTACAATCATCTTTAGATAATTCAGAATCTCAAATTTTTCTTCTCGAAAATGAAAACTGTAAGTTAAAAAAAAAAGAATTCTGAATTAAACAAGCAAATTGATATTTTGAAAAACAATAATACTTCTTTTGAAAATAATAATTGTGACTTTAAAGCTAAATTTGATAAACTTAACCCTGAATTCACAAAATTTAATAAAGGTCAAAACGATTTAAACATGATTTTATCCAGTTCTAGACCTTTACATGATAAAAGTGGTTTAGGATATAATAAAACCGATCGTAGAAATAGCACTAGATACGCCTTCATGTATACTTATGTTAGTGCTAGTACTAGATTACGAGTAAAGTCTAAATCTATTTTTTCTAGATATTCAAATACTACTATGACCAATAATGCTTATAATTTCTTTAGAAGTACAAAATCATTAATGGAAAATATAAATAAAAATTATCTAAATATTTGGGTTCTTGTTAATTGAAAAAATGGAGAAAAATATATTGATGATTATTTTGATATGGTAGTTAATAACGAAAATTATATTTTTAAAGGTTCAACCGCACCCAATTGGGTATGGTTTCCTAAAAATTAGGAAATTATAAGAACCTTGGGTATCATATGCTTTAAATGTAAAAAAATTCTGATAACTTACATTATAAGTGGTAGTTATTTTGTTCTATGTTGTTCATGTTCTTTGTTCCTTTTTGTTGATGACAAAGGGGGAGAAATATTATTACTAACATTAAGAATGCAGGATATAGAGCGGCAAAGATTCGAGGGGAGTAAGTATTTATATTATATATACAGTCGAAATCTATATCTATTTACAGGTTGTCATCGGTCAAAAAGGGGGAGAATGTTGAGACTTGGTTTTGATTCATGACACAAAGCTACCACTACGACATACAGTTTTGACGACTGCTACGACAAAAAGAGAATATATGCTATAAGAGGGCAAGACTTCAAAACCGATGCATCAATTTTTTTTTTTGAGTCTTAGGTCAATGATGTTAAAATCTCTCCTCGGTTACGTATATATTAGCTTATATATTTAATCATTCTATTTCTCTAATATTTTATTCATAAATAAGCATATATTTAGTTATAAAAGTGATTAAAGTTATATATACTTCTATACCCGTGTAAACTATGCATAATGCACATATTTCACCAGGTCAGTACGACTGGCACTGGAAAATTTGTGCAACATGCACAGGTGCACAAATATATGGATATATATTTAAAAATTATTTTGAATATTCAGTCGACTGACCCATAGGCTCAGTTGATTGAATTTCTACAGCAGCCATTTTTCAAAAAGACACACTTTATGTGAAGAGATACGAACCTCTACGAAAAAATTTGGACGGAACACTTCAATCGAAACTCTTCACCAACATTCGCTGCTTCCTAACCATTATAAATACATACTCAAACTTCATTCCAAATCACTAAATTACAATCGAATTTTCTTATCTCTCTAATCTAACTCTCTGGAATCTATTTGCTATAATACTTTCAATTATTCTGCATTAAAGTAATACTATACTTTTCTATTCTTCATATACTTAAAATATATATATTTATACTCGAGGAGAAGATTATAGGAAAGGTGTACTGCAAGTGAAAAATCCGTGTTATCAGAACACACAAAAGTCAAAACTATTTTCTGTATTTATTAAAGTCCTGTTCTGCTGCTCAGGCAAGTGAAGTCCTCTTCGGCTGCTGAGGCGAAATCCTGTTCTGCTGCTCAAGTCCCTGGTCGGTTGCTCAGGGTTTGTATAGACCTTTTTCCTCCAGGTTAAGTGAGGGTTGTTGTTTTAGTGAAATTCCAGAAGGAGTCCAGGATTGGATGTAGGACGGTGCTCCGAACTAGTATAAAAATCTCTGTTGTTATTTTACTTCTACTGCTTTTATATTCCACACTATTTACTCTATTACTATCATCACTATACTCTGTATTATCATACATCCATATTGCACGATCCATAGCACACTTTCACAACTATTGCTGGAATGTAAGATGCAAGCATCTCAGCTAGATTTTATTCACTTGCTATAAACACTGTTATAATATCAGAGGATTTAATAAAAGTGTTTTTGTTATCATAAGTAAAAACTAGCATATTTATTCGTGGCGTGGTTTTACGAGATACCTTTATTTTAAAGGATTTTCAAAAAAATATAATAATCCAATTAAGTGTGGTTTTCTCACGCTGGTTTTTCAGACTGACTCGGGTGTTGCTTTATTATGATGTTTGGGTCAAAACGAGTTGAATAGATCCAGGATAATGTGCTATAGAGCTCAGAAGGCGAGCTGGAGGACAGAGATGTATCTTCGTACTTGAATTATTATTTCCGCCGTGTAAGGACAGATAATAAGCTATCCAACGTGATGGATGATTTTTGTACTCTGATAATGGTATGTATATATGAAAGTACAGATTTTTTTTTTGTATTTAAAACTATTATATTATATTTTTTTCCGCTGCGATTGTGAGACTCTGATATTATTTTTATCTTCTTCTTCTACCTCTTTCTTCTTTTACCCTAGTTATTCACTCTTTCATACACTTTGGGTTGAACGAGGGAGAATTATTATCAACTCAAGGGGTACGGAACTGCGGGTTGCTACATCCAGTATCCCATCCTACCTGGCTACCGGCATGGCCGGTCCGAACAATTATTTAAGCCTAAAGGTTACCCCTAATAGAAAAATGCCCAATTTTAACTGAGCCTTGGGCTAATTTCAAATTTATTTTGAAAATAAAATAAAATTTTCAAATTATAATAAGAATAATATTATAAATGTTATATAATATTGATTTTCAAATTCTTTTGAAAATTAAAATAAAAGTTAAAATTAAAATAAAACACATATTATAAAAGTTATAATATAATTTTCAAAATGTTTAAAAACATTATAAAATTAATTTCAAAAATATTATTTATTAATAAGATTAATAAAATAAATGAATTGATTAAATAGGCTAATTAAGTAGATACGTATACATGTATAATATATATAATGACATACAGTATGTTGTCTTGAATAGTTTATGACAATATGAGTATACATGTGCGTGTAAAAGAATTTTCGAAATTAATAAAATTTAATTAAAATTGCTTAATGAAATAAATTAATTAAAATTTAATTAATAAATTAAAATATATACATATATATAAGATATATGTATATTACTATAAAGATTATAGTATACACACACACACAATATAATATGTTATAATTGAATAATATAATAATTAATTAAAGTGTTAATTAAATTAATTTAGTAAGGTTTAATTAATATAATGTTATACATAAAATAGTATATAAGTTAAATAAATTATAAAATTTACATAACAATAAAACTTATATAACATAAATGTATAAGCTAAAGGTCTCAAGCTAAAGATGTTATATGTAGATTATTAATGTATTGACTAGACAAGGTAAGATAACTATATGTATTTTTCGAGCAAACTCAAGGTACATATAGTATACTTAGGCCGTTATGAAATATAGGTATGAGTGAAAGATTTCTTTCGATTTGTTGAGTAAATTTAATGTCTAAAATGAGATTTGGATAAGGAACCAAGGATTAGGAGTTGTATATAATACAACCGATAAGAAGTTATCCATCATTTATGGGTTTATGACTTATTAAGCAAACTCAAAGCCAGAACCCCAAGACAGACGAGTCCTAACACCCGCTAGTGAAGTCAAATGACTTCTATACTTTATCTTAAGGTTTGGAGAAACAAAAAAGGCTAGTGGGAACCCTATTAGAAAAATGAAATGAAAACATTTAACCTTTTGAATATTGTAAGAACATTTGCTATATAAAATTATAATAATCTACATTAATTTGTATAACTAATCTAATTGATAAAAAATTTATTAATTAAAGTTTACAGATGAACATAACTAATATCGAAAAATAGAAATATAAAATATACTTGCCAAATATAATTTTGCGCGTTAACCCATGCAAGCGCCTAATTATACAACCACTAAATACGTTCATAACTTGGCCATTTACGAGTTTACTTCCCCAAGACAGTGTATTATCGTCAATGATTTTTGAACTCTAAATGCAATACAAGAATACAGATACTTGATCCATATACGATCACATATAAATGTTATATGGTGAACGGTCATAATTCGTAATATACTAAACCTCGATGAAAATAGTTCAATGAAATAAGCAAGTAAACTATAGTGTGAGATCATGTATTCGATATGATTGATTACAACAATGATCTTATTGTGTTAAATGTAATACTGGACCAAAGGCTACATGGTAGATCTAAAAATTTGATGATGTCAGTTCGATCTTTTTACATGAAATGCAATTTATTTGATATCCTTAAAAGTTAAGGATGACCAAATGAATTTTTGAAAAGATTTTGTTATGATATTGTAGTAAGGATTATTTGAATGGTTCAATCGTTTAGAAAGGAAATCGAATGTATAAAGGTGGAAGTTACCTAAGGCACGGTTGAGATAACGAGAGTGAATGGCAACTTCTGTTTCATAAAGAAACATCGAAAATGAGAATTATATAATAATAGATTATACTTAACATTGGAATGAGAAATATTATTCTATTCCACAATGTATTTTCAAACAGAAAAATTATTTTCTATGAGATTTATTTCTTTGAATTCAAGATATTTGATCTGAAAACTCTCAACTATAAACTAGTTACCGTAAATGGAATAAATAGCCTATATTAAGTAATTGAATGGAACTTTGTATTTCGTATGCTATTATAGTAATGGAGGAGATAATGGGAACATGGCATATGACACTTATTAGTCGAGTAAAATTATGAAAATTATTTGTCGTAAAACGTACCAAATTAATTATGAAATAATTATTATTTTTCAGTATTGGTAAGAAAATAGGCAGTTATATTTCAGTATGAATTTTATAAATATTTGTTATAAACTAAAACTATAGCACTTGTGATGCATTAGAAAATATAGAAGTATCTAAATTTATTTACAATTATTTCAGAATTATGGACTAAGCCACAGTTTAGAAAAATAATTCTTTGAGTATATGATTATGAATCATAAGATATTAGTGAATTATATCTCAAACAATAAAGGGCAATGCACCCATTCAGTGGGAGCCTCATAACATTTGATGAATTTTCGAATTGATACATATAATATATGTAATGGCAAGTCTATTAATACCAAAATAGTTTCACACACTTCGTTATATTAACCAATGAGCAATCACTGACACGTACATATGTGTTCGATACGCATGTAGTATATGTTTGTGATATGCCCATAAAGTATAAAATGGAAGTAAATAAAATAACGTGCAATAGAAAATAAAATTGATTCAATTTGATTGAATAGGCGAGTATGTTGGAAAGAGCTTCAAACATACCTAAAAGGAATAAAGAATTAATCTTAAAAGTCAATCCTTCCTATGATACATAGTTTATCAATATAGAGTAATCAAACTTTGTTGAATAAAGACTGATTAATGGTGAGTAAGGTTAAGTTAACTTCTTACCTTAAGGTCGTATACTTAAGAGGAGTGTACAAAGTTAAAATTAATTTCATCTAAAGAATACTTTACAAAATCATATAAGGTAAGAGTTTATAAGAAATCTCAACATATCCTATGCTAAGGAGATGGCAGGTAGTCGATAGACTACATGCAATAATGGTATGCAAGAGATCTTATGCAATCACCCCAAAAAGAGTCTAGAAATGATTATCATTAGATGACCTATTTAAGTTTTGAACATAAGTTGTGTAAATTAAAACCAAATCAATTTTATATACAAGGCAACTAATAAAGTTTTTATGAATACCTATTCCATTACACTGAAAACAATTGTTATTTCAAAAAAAATACCAACTTTATAGCAAAGGAAGTTTTAAAATAATTATTGGTATTAAAATGGATTTGGATACGATCGAAGGATAAAACTGATTACGTGGGATGAATTGAAATTAAACTAACATAAATAAACAAATCACATTAGACAATCCTTAGTTGCCATACATTAAAGAGAAATCATGATTTTTCCATCAATGTCAAGAAAAAATAATCCTTAGTTGTCAATTAAGCCATTAAGAGTATCAGCTCTACAATATAGTATGATGCGTAAATCCGAAAAGAATTTCAAGTATGTTATCAAAATATGATTTTGGTAGTTGTATCCAAAGGGATATGTTCCATCGGCCGCGAATGTGTCTTCAAGAGAAAGACAAACATATTTGGAATATAATGGGCAGTGCTGGTAAGAATAACATTGTAAATTTAAATTTTTGAAATTGGCGTAATAGGTTCGCTACTCAACGGGCTCAAGTTAATTGGAATTTACCGTAAAATTGTCACTTGGTATGTAACATCCCGATATTTAGTGCCATTTGCATCCACACATGTCGGACTTGAATTGATCAAAATATCATATTGTTAATTTATATTTGGAAAAACTCAACATATACAGTAAATAAAACAATCATAGAATCACAGACACAGAGTAATATAACAATAAGCAGCGGAAACAAATGAATAATAGCTCATGAAGCTATTATATATATCAGAGTTAAAACAAGATACAGGTGTAGTCTCGAATACATAGAAGTCTCAATACAATAGTCAAATAACAAGATCTGAATATATCACTGGAGTCAACTGAATAACTGGAAACCAAATAGATAGATGGATCTCCAAGTGAAGCTTCAACCCTAAAGGCGAGTGTCAAATGCTGCAACACTTAGACTGACCCGAGCATAAAGCAAAACACAAAACGCTCGAGTCAGGATTAACATTCTTATATCAATAAATCCAACTCAAGTGAAATATCAACTGAAATACAAGTAACTCAAAGGATGTTTGGGACAACCATCCTCTAAGGATCCATGGAACCATCTACTATGAAGTACAATACGATATTATAATATGTCTATAGTAAAGTAAACTGTTAAAATAGCGTTAAGACATTACCTATATCCTTCTTAACACATTTTATATATCCCCATAGTCTATAAAGTACCGCAATCTCTCCCGTACTGGGCGTCGTCAGAGCGCACTCCATAGGTATGGTACAAAACAAACTCATAGTGGTCTCGATAAGATAGGTGACATGGCACAACTAGGTAATGCAAGGGTATATATAACAATTACACTTCCGGGCTGGTGGTAACGCATAGTCGCAGCTACCGTCCACCTCAATCCACACTCCTAAAAATCTGAGGGCGCACCCAAACAATCACAAAGTAATGGAATGGTATCGAAGAAGTGTGTCTGATCGGAGAAGCTACCTCACTTGGCCCGTTAATTGCTCCTGTTTTAGCCACCTTAAGCTAACTCATGGGAGTCAGGTCCACGTATATACCTCATATAGAATTGTCGCCACCATCCTACTTTATTCTGGAATCTCCATCGCGTACACAGTTGTTAAAGTGGTTTTCGGTATTGGCAGAGAGTATGACAATAACCGTTCCCAGTCTCTTTAACAACCAAACGTTATTATAACACCATAGTCGTTTCAAAAATATCATACTTTAAAACCAAAATAACATATCCATTTCAAAACCATATCCAATCCGATATCCTTATTCCCTTAAAATATATTCATTTCCAAAAACATTGCACTTTCAAAGTTATAACACTTTCGAAATTATAAAACTTAGAAATTATAACACTTTGGAAATCATAACGCTTTGAAAACATAATACTTTGGGAATCATAACACTTCCTATTTAAACAGTTTTGATATAGAAAATAGTATATATAATAAAATAGTTTATAAAATAAAATAGTTAGTATATTAAAAATAGTTGTAAGTTAAAATAGTTCATATTAAAATAATTGATATTAAAATAGTTTATAAAGAAATAGTTTATATATATTTAAATGCTTTATGTGATAAAAATAATTTCCTCAAAGTTCACAAATTAATTCGAATAGACTCAAATTCCAAAATCCCATTTAAATAAAATCTCAGTTCTTCCATTTCATTCCATTCAGATCTCAATAAACCATTTTATATCGATTTCAAATATAGATTTGAACTACAAAATAAACCATTTCAACTTCAATAGTTTTCAAAGTTAAATGTTCAACATTTACAATAACTCAATTTTAAAATTTCATATATATTTCAAATTCACTTTACTATTATTTATTTTTGAAATATTTACTTAATCATTCCAATATCATTTAAATAAACTTCAAATTACAAATTTAAATAAATGAAATATCTCATTTCAATTTATATAAATTTGAAAATATTCATTTAAATCACTTTTAATCAAAATCAAGTTATAAAATCGTATCTTCAAAATCTCATATCCAATAAGTTTCAAATTGATTTTATTTGAGTATAATTCTTAAACCAATACCATTTCAAATCAATTTCAAATTTAATTTCCGACCTCAATTTATTACAAATATTATAAAAATCTATCATTAAAATAAATTTAAATAAATACTTAAAACATATTATATATAAATTAAATCAAACTTTATTAAATAAAATCTTATTATTAAATTTATTTTTATATTAAAAATAATTTATACATATTTTAAAATAGTAAAATTATAAGTAAATTCTTGAAATTTATAATTTCAAAACTAACTTATAATTTTAAAATTTTCAAAACATATAATTTTAAAAATCAAAAATTTAAAACGTTTATAAAACACATTTATATATAATATCTTAAAATCAATATTTATTAAAACCATATATTTCTTTTCAAAACTTTGGAAATCATTTTCAACATATATATATATAATCCAATGTCTGTATATAATTTTCTATCCTATGGTCAAGTGATATGGATATTTATCATTTCAATCCGTAATTTAAATATTTACGGGTATATATCTTTTCAACCTACAATCCCAAATTCAGTTCAATGAAAATTGCTCGGGTTTATCATTTCAACCTATAATGATTTTCTTCTATTCTACAAGATCGTTTGGGTATGTCTCATTTCAACCCATAGGTAATTCTATACTAATAGGGAACTTGTAGAGTGAGAACATATATGATAATAATATAATAATTAGCAACAGGCATATATCATCAATAACAGAAAAATATAAATAACAGATCATGGTGGCAGATGTCGCAGGTGAACAATTATAGATAATGTCATATATATATAGCAATTTATATAACTAACAGCAGCATATTTCAATTGTCGTTTTAATTGAAATCAAATTTAATAAATATAAGAACATTGATCGTGAGTGAATGCTCGCCTTTCGAGGCTAGAGAGTTTGACAATGAATTGAGTTATGAATCCAAGCACGAATTCCAAAGCAAAGCAAGATTGGCACGAATTTGACGAACAAATTAGATAAATAGGAATAGACGAAATCAAATCAGAACTGGATAGATGAAAATAATTGGTATAAGTGAACATATATATATAACTATATATATAAATCATATTCTAAATTCACACATATATTAAATTATATATATATATATATATATATATATATGTATATATATGTATTTCAAAATTCATTGTTTCAAATTTGAAACACATATATTAAACTCAACATATATACATCATACAATTTGAGATAACTGCTTACATATATATATTAATAGCTTATATATAACTTATATTTGAAGATGGTATATATAAAATTGTCAAAACAAAAATCTATGAAACAAAGACTTAGATATAGGTTTTGAAATCTCATTTTTAAAATACACCAGAAGCTTACCAATATAAATAGCAGCTTGAACGTTCTATATATAACTTATATATTAATATAATACTAAATTATATTACTCTAATATGTCTATAAATTTATATTAATAAAATAATACTAATAAAACCAATATACTTATATAAATAGACAATTGTAAATATCACTTTATAAACCAACATAATGTCAATATATAACTTATATAAATTTATATATATATACACACAACAGACAATTATCCTATAAAACTATATATATATTTTTATATATAAAAAACTTTTCACGAGAACAACAAACAAAACCTATTTGTAACATATATACAACTTAACATATTATCACATAATAAACAAAGCTTAAAACTAAAATATATTCACACACTTTAGCACTCAAAGTAAAATTAAAAAGCTTCAGCCATTATATATAGATTTACATATTATACACACACACAGATATATATATATATATATATATATATATATATATATATAAATGCAATATATAACAACATACATAACTTTTGATCCACGAAACTACTTATATAACTAATATATATCTGTACCTTGTACATAAAACTGCAATCTTGAAAACTACAAAACAAAATTTTAAACAATATTAAACAATATCTATATACACAAAAGAAAAGACCAGTGCTCATAAACATATACTTATACTTTGATATATGTACCATAATATGTACTAACGAATATAAGATACAAATATATGCATATAACCTGCCATATACAACCTATATAGGTTGTATATAAAACTAATGTATGATCTGACTTATATTACTTTACATATACACACATACACACACACACACTAACCTGTTATAATAACCAATATAGTATAAAACTAACATACATATATATGAATATACCTCATACATACATATAAATTTATGAGAAGTTGTTGCTGCTATTAGAAGTCGAGCATGGGAAAGAGGCCGAGGTAGGCACTGAGGTGGAGGAGGAAGGAGGAGCTCAACCGAGGTGGGAATTTTGCGGCCATGGTAGCGGGACTGGCTGCAAAGTGGTTGTGCTTTAGGTGCGTGAGTGGAAGGGCACTAGATCGACGTTATGGAGATGGATGTTCTTTACAGGGCAATCTAGGTAGGAGGCATAGCGGATAAGGGGATGTGCATGGAAAGTGGTTGAGTTTTGGGATGAACATGGGTTTGTGTGATTGGCCAGTGGAGGGGAAATGGTGGATGCAGTGGTGGAGGCGGGTTTCAGGTGGATGGTGATTCGAGGAAGAGGATAGTGGTTAACTTGGCATAGGCAAAGGAAAATGGTGACGCTGTGGAAGGAAACGACGTTGTGGTGGTGGAGGAACATCGGTGAAAGGTAGTGCGTGAGGGAAGTGGCAGCTGCTATTGCATGGTGGGGAGAGCTGAGGCTAGCATGGCTAAAGGAGAGGGAAGACGCGGAGGGGTTTGGCAATTGCTTTGGGTACAGTGGAATGCTTGTGCCAAGTAAAGAGACTTGTGTGCGAGGTGAAGAGAGCAGGCATTTTGGGAAGAAGCCAATAAAATGAAAGTGTAAAGGCAATAGCAAGTATATGTCAAACAAGAGGGATTGCAACAGTCATGCTAATCAAATCAGGAATATAAAAGGGTAAGTGGCTGTATGGTTTAAACGGTGGAATATGAAAAGTAAAGGAAATTAAAAGGTCGAATGCAGAACCGATACGAAATCGTTTTGCAGATTGCACCGCACACCGGACTCCGAAATACAAAGGTGAATATACGGAAGGATCGGCACGACGAGAGAATCAAAACGGTGTACAAATATTTGTGGTTCGATTACCCTATCAAAAGTCGATATTGGTGCCAAAAATGGTATTAGCTGATTTAAATTAAATAAAATTACACAATAAAAAAACTTCCATATTATCTGATGAAAACTTACCATTTGCTATGTTTAAGTAGACGTATTCCAAATATCAAATTTTTATTTCAAAATTAAATTATTTAAAATTTCACAAAATTCCAGTTAATCACGTTATTAAAACAGTTAAATTTATGGATCGCTACATGGAATGACTTTGTGCTTGGTACATGTGTGTTAAAATGGAAAATACTAAATAATGATTTAGAGTGGACTATTTACATATAACAACCACAGTGTCTCGAAGTCAGTGAGAGCGATATTGAGTTTGTTGGTTTTAGTATATGATCCAAGAAATGATACGAAAATATCATTTTATAAGCATCCGAATTGAATAAGTATGTTGATAGAAACATCGAATGGTTTGATTTTCAATCAAAATGCAAAGGAAGCATATGTCCATAGAAAGAATTACTAAAAGGTACATGGATATTTATAGTCTATAAGTAAACAACGTACATCGATTGTTAACGTTGTACTTGTGTTAAAATAAATAATACCTTGATTGTTTAATACTCGATATTGGATTTGTAAATTATATCTTTTATAGCAAGTATAAAGGATATTGGGAATGTCCAATATGATATGCAAAGACACCGTATTAAAATATTTATTTAGTAAGGAACACGTAAGATAGATTTCTTATGCTTTAGCAATAGGAATTATCATACATGTTGTATTGTCTACATTATCATAATTTGCTTATGTATTTGATACATGAAGCAAATATGAATTCCAAATTTAGATCACTAAATGGTAGTTTAGAGTATTTTTGAAATACTAGAGAATTGTTTATAGAAACAACGAACTCCTTATGAAGAAGTGTACAAACTCAAACATCATGAGTGATATTGAGTATATAATATCAATATTAAATTCAAGTTCAAACCTTAGTTAATAAGTTTTAATTTTTCCAAATAAAACCTTATGAGTAATTCAACATAAAGGCTAAATCATCATCTTGAATAGCGTCACAATAAAAGAAATGTATAAATATAAATGCACGAATTTATAAGTGAGCTAGGGGCGATTCCAAGTATTCTTAATACTACGTCATTGTTATATGATAACAATGAATTAGAGCTCACAAGATGTCGAGAAACATACTCCAAATAGTTCTACATGATAAAGGTAGTTTATCAATATCAGACAGAGTTGATTGACAAAGCAGTTAATTAAACCAACATAACAGATCCATTCGTGAAGGGCTTAACTTGATCAATTCTTATCAAATTGATTAAAGGGATTGGATATAGATCCCATAATTGACTCCAAGTGCAAGCAGGAGCTTGATAGAGTTAGGGGTATGCCCTCAGGTCAATTATGTAATTTGTTACATATATCTAACTTTATAACAAATCTTGTTCGAAATAAAATAAGTTTTAAATCTATTGTATACTTGATATAATATGTTATATTAATTAATTAATTTAATTAAAAATATATTAATAGAAAATCCATAAATGGCGATTTGTGATAGTAGTTACAGTGCGTTGTAATCATGAGTGATTTTTCACAATAAAATAAACATACCATTTTAAATATTCCTAATAAAGATGTATTGAGACTGAATATCAATGCATCCGTTGGGACTAAAGTATGTAACACCTCCAAATGTTGGGCAATGTTTTACTCATGACTGCTGGGGGCATCAAAGGGTTACAGTACCAATTCTCTTCATCAAAACTATATAACTTCAGACCTACTGAATTTGGTAATAGTAAAAATTCAAATATCATCCATATTTATATATAACTTTATAGTTCAAGCACAGAGTCTTTAGTTTAAAAATAACAATTATTATTAACTGAAATGCTTTATCCAAAGACTTTGAGTTGATTTCAGTTAATTGTGATTATTGTTACCAGGTTCGAGTCCAAGTTTTAAGATACCCAGACCGAACCAGGCCCTTTGACAAGCCTACACATAAGCATACATTTGGATTATATATTTGTATATTGTATGGGCTAACATGTCCGTTGTGGTATAAATCTCAAGATTTAAACATAGGCATGTCGGACATTGCACAGATTGCTATGTTATACATGCGCGCGCGCACACACGTGTGTGTATGATATACACGTGTGTATATATAGTATTAATCACGTTATATAAAACTATATTTATAAAATTAAATAAGATAATGATTTATTTAAAATAAATTTAGAAAAGTTCCAAATGAATTAGACTTTTTAGGCCCAATAAAGATCCAGAATGGTGCTTTTTTTGAAATTCACCCATTTTTTGTTGGAGGCTGGCCTAGTTCCAACAAATATTTCATCCGTTATCTGCCTTGTTGTATTGAACTTGCTGTCAAAAATAATTGCATTTCTTCATTCCATACTGCTCGTAAACAAGTAGATAAAACTACGTTTAATGGGTTGACCTTGTGTTTGGCTTTGAAGTTGTTAATACGACAGAAATTTCACAATGTAATGCTAAATTTATTGTAGTTGACATATTCAATTTTTCTTTACACCATCTCCATAAATGTGTAGTGAATGAAACTCAAAAACTAAACGTGCATTAGTCTCTTCGCTATTACAGAAACTGCAATAACTATGAATAGTCATACCTCTTTGTTGTAGCTTTTCCACAGTCGATGGTTTTTTATTATTGCTTTATATAAACAAATTGCCATTTTTGAACAGTTGCATTTGTCCCTAACAATTTTCTGCCAATTAACATGCATGTATTTCTTTTCAATTTCATTTCAAGTAGTTTTGGAAGGGTGTTGCCCTGATTTTGCATGCGACCAATGCTAATTATCTTGAATTATCTTTGATATGACTTGAATCTTTGAAATTTAATAAACTGTAAGGAAAAATTAAATGAAAAAAAAACCTTTAAAACATTCCTAAAAATTTGCAGGATGAAATGTGGCTAGATATAGATTTTAATATTAAAGGAAAGATAATTACCAAATGCCATAACTGCTTAATGCCAAATGCCAATATGAGTGCTATCCAATTATTTTCTTCTCAATTAGTCTATTTCCAAAATAACATACAAATTGTCATATATTTTAATGTGAAGCATCTAAAATAAATTCAAATTTAGAATTTTTACCACGACAAATAGATTAACTTTAGCATATTATAACTCTAATAAGTATCTAGGTTTTATAATTACGTGAAAGTTGATAATTTAACAAAATTACATCAATAATAACTATCTTTAGACAGGTTTATTAAAAGTATTAAGCCAACTATTTTTCCAGTTATACTATATAATAATAGTAGATAGACCACAAAAGATTCACAATGTAATTGTGCATAAATCATAATGTTTTTGTTATTCACCAACCAAAACCACAATTTCAAGTCACATCATTTCATACTAATGTATGTATATTAATACTCTCAAATTACTTTCCTAAACCTTTTTATTTTATTTAATGTCAATATAATTTACAATTTTTTCATACATTTTAATATTAGTCATTCTGCCACGACCCGGATTTTTGAACCAGTTAACATTGCCGAAAAATCCGTCTGTTCTAAAACTACTAATAAAAACTACCAACTTAATACACCATATTTGACAAATATTCAACAATATTAAATGTATGGGATAAAATTTTAATTTTTACAAGTTATCAGAGTAATCAATTTAATCTACTATGTGTGCTTATATACAAGCCAAATACAAATAAATCTAACATTGCACAACTCTAATAAGAGAGACAACAATAGCCATTCCTACTAACTCAATAAACATGTCAAATGCGGAATAAAATAGTAAGTAGGAAAAATACAATAACACGAGATAAACAACAACCATTAACAAGTAAATATGAAAGGGTTATATCATTTTAGGGGCTGCATCACTACCACTTATGACTGCCTACGTACCCCTATCTAATTGGGTACCCAATTAGATACAGGATCAAGCCAACGTAGTTCTCCTACCGCAAATATGACTCATGGAGTCTACGATGCAACAAACAAATATGCAATTCCCAAAACTACACACTTATGCCTAATCTTTAAATTTAGATTTTCAAATCTAATCACCATTACGGAAATTATCTCTTTGGACTTTATTCTCGAATTCTTATTTCAAAACTTTTGAAATATATATATAACCTTTATATTCAAATTATACTTTACTTCGGGATCTTAAATCAAATCAATTTTGAAATGTTTAGTTGGAAATCCCAAATACTGTAATAAAACATATCAAACCATATGCAACCAGATCGGAAGGTTTCTCCAAATAATAAGGCAGTTGGGTCCCAGCCTTAATACAATCGATAAATAAGTATATCCATCTATCCTAAGAGCGGACTATAACAAAAACGCATGCCCACCTTTTTAGTTATGGGTTACTCGAATCATTGGTAACATAACGAATCATTTTATATCCCAAAGCGATAAATCATTTCACACTAATACTCACATGTACTTTCAAATCTATAATAATTTTCAATTCCCAAATCTGTTCAAAAATCATCTTAAAACCATTGGGTTTAGTCCTTGAAATTCTTTCCGTTTTATAAAACACTTTTATAAAACCAATCATTATATAAATCACTTTTATATAATATAACTTCAAAATATTCATGACCAAATATTTCTATTTCTTTTAAAAGGAAAACTTTTCATAACAATTCCATTTGAAAACCAATTTTCAAAACAATTCATTAAATTGAAGTGAACCAAATATTACCGCTAAACACCTTATATTTAAATTGTGAAATAAATCACAAGGTGTTAGCCTACAATTATTTTCTACCCAGCTCATGCATATGGAAAATAAATTGCTCATAAGCTGGTCGAGCAAAGTCAACAATCAATAAATAATAATCAGTGCTCATAAACTGGTCGAGCAAAGTTAATAATCAATAAATAATAATCAGTGCTCATAAACTGGTCGAGCCTAATTCAAACAATCTACCAATGAAATAAACGCAATAATAAATGATAAACAATGCTTCATTCTATCAAATATTTATAACAGTTTAACGGTTGATATTTATTTTGGAGCATCCGGGCTTTCCCTTCGATATGTTTCGTCCCTCGCCCAAGTCTCCTTGGATCTCACAAACGAAACACATGTACTAGTCGTTTTCGCATACCCCATTCAATATTTAACCCCTAAATTTTAAATTATTTAATTAATCATCCAAACATAATATCAAGCAAGGAAATCAAACCATTGTTCTAGGAAACAAAGTAAACAAGCATTTAACAAGAGTTTTCAAACAACTTAACACTTAAAGTTCTCTCAACATAGCAATGGTTTTAATGAACATAAAATAAGAAATAACTTACTTTGTATTCCACTCCGTCAAACTTTAAGGCAAGGAACTTAAGATCTAACGCATATTTCCTACCATGCTTCAGAACCAAATGAATATAAGCTCGAATTCCTCCTTCCTAGTGCTTGGCCAAGGCTTGAGATGGAAGTTGGCCGAAAGTATAAAGAAGAAGTGGTGGAGCTTTGAACTTGAATTCTCAAAATTAGACCCAAAAAATAGATCATATTCTCTCTTGTTTTTGACTCTTGTACTCTCAAAATTTGAAAATTTTATTAACAGAAAAGTTATTGAAAATTCTTTTCTCTTGAAAATAAAAAAGAATCACTTGATTTTGGTTAATTTTGAGGAAGATGTGGTCGAAAGAAAAAGAGCAGTTCTTGGATTCATAAAAATAAAGCCCGAAAATGCACTTTAAAAAATTGAGTTTCAGGTATAGCAAACTTCAAAACTGAAAAAAGTGGCCAACACAAAAGTTGTAGCTACTGAAATTTTATATGGTTTAAAAAAAGGAATTATTTAATTTGGATCAGTTATGATCAAGTTATGATCAAAATAAAATAGCTTATTCTCTGCCTTAAAAATTGGGCCAAAAAATGCACTAGAAGGAAGTGTATTTTTAACATAGTTATCTTTAGAAAGAGATAAAGTGGTCAGCATGAAAGTTGCAGCCACTGGAAAAATACATGATTTAAAAAAAAGATATTTACAATTTGATATGATTTTGAAGAAGTTATGGCCAAGAGAAGAAGAGGTAAAATATGAAGAAAAATGGAGTTTGATTTGAAGAGAATGAACATTGATTTCTTTTAAATATTTTATAAATATTTTGACATTATTTCTTTTTAATTTTTTATATGGCATTGAAGCTATTAAAGAGAAGATGAAGAAGCTTGAGAAAAAAAGAAGAATAAAATGTGAATGAAAGTGAAGAAGTAGTTGGATATTTATAACAAAAAAAGAAGTGGTAATTTTACCAAAAAAACCTCTTACCAAATTACCAAACTAACCTTACTTTAACCCAAAGCAATCTATACTTTTTCAAAACTTGACATCATCCTTTCACTTTTTACTTTATGTCTTAGTCTCTTAAAGATTAAGTAAAGAATATCATAATTATGTTGCTTTGATTTGATGTGATTTGATGTTTACTTTTTCTCACTTTTGTTAATTCTTACTTACTTTTACTAATGACTTCTTGAAGTTTTCTAATTTTATTTAGTAAAAGTAAACATGTCTAGTGAATTAATTAATACTTACACTATTTGAATATATGTTCCTATATAAGAAAACAAAGGTGCGGCGATGTTGTGACAACTTTTAAACGACAAAACGTTGATTTTCGACAAAATGTTTTACGGTCACATTTTAACGTTTTAGTTAAACTATTTATTTATGTAAACCAAATTTAAAAATATATTTGTATAATGCTATTTAAAAATATAAATGATCATAAATTAATTAGATAATTTATTTAACCATTGAAACATACTTTTCTGAAATCAGCATTTTGTCACTTTTGTCGATATAGGCAAACGTTACTATTTTTATATTTATTTCTACTTCCAAATCCTATCTAATATTATTTAAATCATAAAACCTTTTATATTTTATATTTAAAATCACTCTAAATAATATATTTTAAAGCGGTCAAATTTTGGGTCCTTACATTTTCCGTACTTAAAAGAATTTCGTCCTCGAAATTACAAGGATGAAAAAAAATATAACGAAAAAACAAAAATTAACGAGAGTTATACACACCAAAAATAGTAATATCACCCACAATCCCGGTCGGAGGTGCAGTGCCTTATCCTATCCATTTTATTTATCAAATTAAGGTAGTTTCATTTTTAAAATTTCTAGGTTGATATACTAACCCTAGATGAATTTTACTTAGGCACCTAACCTAAGCTCTAATACCACGTGTCACGATCCAGATTTTCAAACCAGTTAAAATTGCCGAAAAATCCGTCAGTTCTAAAACTACTAATGAAATCTACCAACTTAATACACCATATTTGATAAATATTCAACAATATTAAATGTATGGGATAAAATTTCAATTTTTACAAGTTATCAGAGTAACCAATTCAATCTACTAGGTGTGCTTATATACAAACCAAATACAAATAAATCTAACGCTGCACAACTCTAATACGAGAGACAACAATAGTCATTCCTACTAACTCAATAAACATGTCAAATGCGGAATAAAATAGTAAGCAGAAAAAATACAATAACACGAGATAAACAACAACCATTAACAAATAAACATGAAAGGGTTATATCATTTTTGGGGCTGCATCACTACCACTTGTGATTGCCTATGTACCCCTATCTAATTGGGTACCCAATTAGATACATGATCAAACCAACGTAGTTCTCCTACCGCAAATAGGACTCATGGAGCATACGATGCAACAAACAAATATGCAATTCCCAAAACTTCCCACTTAGGCCTAATCTTTAAATTTAAATTTTCAAATCTAATCACCTTTACGGAAATTATCTCTTTGGACTTTATTCTCGAATTCTTATTTCAAAACTTTTGAAATACATACATACATACATATATATATATATATATCCTTTATATTCAAATTATACTTTACTTCGGGATCTTAAATCAAATCAATTTTGTAAAGTTTATTTGGAAATCCCAAATACTGTAATAAAACATATCAAACCATATGCAACCAGATCGGAAGGTTTCACCCAATAACAAGGTAGCTGGGTCCCAGCCTTAATACAATCGATAAATAAGTATATCCCTCTATTTTAAGAGCGGGCTATACCAAAAACACATGCCCACCTTTTTAGTTATGGGTTACCCGAATCATTGGTAACATAACAAATCATTTTATATCCCGAAGCGATAAATCATTTCACACTAATACTCACAAGTACTTTCAAATCTATAATAATTTTCAATTCCCAAATCTGTTCAAAAATCATCTTAAAACCATCGGGTTTAGTCCTCGAAATTTTTTCCGTTTTATAAAACACTTTTATAAAACCAATCATTATATAAATCACTTTTATATAATATAACTTCAAAATATTCATTACCAAACATTTCTATTCCTTTTAAAGGGAAAACTTTTTAAAACAATTCCATTTGAAAACCAATTTTCAAAACATTTCATTAAATTGAAGTGAACCAAATATTACCGCTAAACACCTTATAGTCAAAGTGTGAAATAAATCACAAGGTGTTAGCCTACAATTATTTTCTACCCAGCCCATGCATATGGATAATAAATTGCTCATAAACTGGTCGAGTAAAGTCAACAATCAATAAATAATAATCAGTGCTCATAAACTAGTCAAGTAAAGTCAATAATTAATAAATAATAATCAGTGCCCATAAACTGGTCGAGCCTAATTCAAACAATCAATCAATGAAATAAACACAATAATAAATGATAAACAATGCTTCATTCTATCAAATATTTATAACATTTTAACGGTTTTATATTTATTTTGGAGCATCCGGGCTTTCCCTTCGATATGTTTCGTCCCTCGCCCAAGTCTCCTTGGACCTCACAGACGAAACACATGTACTAGTCGTTTTCGCATACCCCATTCAATATTTAACTTCTAAATTTTAAATTACTTAATTAATCATCCAAACATAATATCAAGCAAGAAAATCAAACCATTGTTCTAGGAAACAAAGTAAACAAGCATTTAACAAGGGTTTTCAAATAACTTAACACTTAAAGTTCTCTCAACATAGCAATGGTTTTAATGAACATAAAATAAGAAATAACTTACTTTGTATTCCACTCCGTCAAACTTTAAGGCAAGGAACTTAAGATCTAACGCATACTTCCTACCATGCTTCGGAACCAAATGAGTATAAGCTCGAATTCCTCCTTCATAGTGCTTGGCCAAGGCTTGAGATGGAAGTTGGCCGAAAGTATAAAGAAGAAGTGGTGGAGCTTTGAACTTAAATTCTCAAAATTAGATCCAAAAAATAGGTCATATTCTCTCTTGTTTTTGACTCTTGTACTCTCAAAATTTGAAAAACTTATTAACAGAATAGTTGTTGCAAATTCTTTTCTCTTGAAATTAGAAAAAGAATCACTTGATTTTGGTTAATTTCGAGGAAGATATGGTCGAAAGAAAAAGAGCAGTTCTTGGATTCACAAAAATAAAGCCCGAAAATGCACTTTAAAGAATTGAGTTTCAGGTATAGCAAACTTCAAACCTGGAAAAAGTGACCAAAACAAAAGTTGTGGTCACTAAAATTTATATGGTTTAAAAAAAAGAATTACTTAATTTGGATCTGTTATGATCAAAACAAAATAGCATATTCTCTGGCTTAAAAACTGGGCCAGAAAATGTATTGGAAAGAAGTATATTTTTAACATAGTTAGCTTTAGAAAGAGATAAAGTGGTCAACGTGAAAGTCATAGCCATTGGAAAAATACATGATTTAAAAAAAAGAAATTTGCAATTTGATTTGGTTTTTAAGAAGTTATGGCCGAGAGAAGAAGAGGTAAAATATGAAGAAAAGAGGAGTTTGATTTGAAGAGAATGGACATTGATTTCTTTTAAATATTTTATAAATATTTTGACATTATTTCTTTTTAATTTTTTAAATGGCATGGAAGCCATTAAAGAGAAGAGGTAGAAGATGAAGAAGCTTGAGAAAAAAAAAAGAATAATAAAAATATGAATGAAAGTGAAGAAGTAGTTGGAAATTTACAGAAAAAGAAAGAAGTGGTAATTTTACCAAAATAACATCTTACCAAATTACCAAACTAACCTTACTTTAATCTAAAGCAATCTACACTTTTTCAAAACTTAACATCATCCTTTCACTTCTTACTTTATGTCTTGGTCACTTAAAGATTAAGTGAAAAATATCATAATTATGTTGGCTTTGATTTGATGTGATTTGATTTTTACTTTTTCTCACTTTTGTTAATTCTTACTTACTTTTACTAATGGCTTCTAGAAGTTTACTAATTTTATTTAGTAAAAGCAAACATGTTTAGTGAATTAATTAATACTTGCACTATTTGAATATATGTTCCTATATAAGAAAACAAAGGTACGACGATGTTGCAACAACTTTTAAACGATAAATCGTTGATTTTCGACAAAATGTTTTACGGTCACATTTTAACGTTTTAGTTAAACTATTTATTTATGTAAACCAAATTTAAAAATAAATTTGTATAATGCTATTTAAAAATATAAACACTCATAAATTAATTAAGATAATTTATTTAACCATTGAAACATACTTGTCTGAAATCATTATTTTGTCACTTTTGTCGATATAGGCAAATGTTACTATTTTTATGTTTGTTTCTACTTCCAAATCCTATTTAATATTATTTAAATCATAATACCTTTTATATTTTATATTTAAAATCACTCTAAAGAATATATTTTAAAGCGGTCAAATTCTGGGTCGTTACACATTCTGAACGATAGTTTGAATTTAGATGTTATTCATAAACGTTTTTTCGCAATAAATAAATAAAATTAATCCATTGTTAAAATTCTAATAAATGACCAATTGTGAAACCAAAAAAAAGTTTTGCAAAATGCAATCAACTTCAAAAAACGAAATTACGAGATGATTGAAATAATATATTTGACATAATTACCATTTTTAAGGTTGACTTACAATTTTCACAAAGTAAAATAAAATTTATACATAATAAACCATCAACATATATGAAATGAAGAAAAAAGTAAAAAGTCAATTGTTGAAAACACGTTCTAATATCAAATTTTAAAGAGTTGTTAACTACAGGAAAATAGCCACATGGAGGAAGTTACAAAAAAAATTAATTTCAGGGAAAACAAGTTTGATTTTTAGTCTGAATGACATTTTTAGTGTAAACAGAAAATGATAATTCCAACTATCATTTTGTGATTTACATTAAAAAGTGATTTTCAGCCTAAAAATCAAACTTCTTGTTCTTAAAACTAAATTTTTCTTCAACTTTTTCCTTCAGTCTAAAACCCAACTAACTAGAGTAGAAAATAAAAATGTAATTGCATTGATACACAAATCATAAATGCAAACAGGTATTTTTTTTAATAACTTTTGTTCTTCCTACGTATGCAGATTTTATTTTATTTTTATTTATTTATTTATTTTGTAAAATATTTGATTTTGTGCCTTGCCTATTGGTAGGATAGGACCAGGTGCTGAGTGTATGTATAATATAACTTGGGAAATAAAATCAGAGAGTACATTAATCGCAATCAATGTCGTTGTTCTAACGTTATTAATTTTCTTTGAAAAAATAAATATATGCAAATTAAAACAGTATTTTGAATGGAATTTCATTATATCCGCGGCATGAATAGCAAATCGCCAGATGTACTGCATGCAGCTTGCTACTGCTGTAAGAGTCCAAATCCAAGCGTCCCCCTCAAGGCGAGATGTTCTATCCAATCCTATAGATAGCATCACTTGCGTTTCTCTTTCCTTCGCTTTTCTAATTACTGTTACTCCTAATTCTAATTCTATATAAACCCCGGCCGACATATATTATAAAAAAAATAAAGCATAAAATAAGTGCATTAGTGGGAGAGAATACGAATAACATCACGATGACAGGTGCGCTGGTGGCGGTGACAGCTGGCGCAGTGTGTTTAGCTGTGGTGTGTTGGGCCCTCAAATGGGTGCACGAGTGGGTGTGGGAATCCGGTTTGGGCAAGGAGCGGAGGCGGAGGCTGCCGCCTGGGGACATGGGTTTTCCTGTTATCGGAAATATGTTGGGCTTTTTCATGGCTTTCAAGTTCTTCTCCAATCCTGATTCTTTCATTGCTTCTTTTGATAAAAGGTATAATCTTTTTTGCTTTTTCTTCTAATTTTCTACGGTTTTGTTTTTCTAGCATCCTTTAATCCGGCAACTATGAATTTTTAACGTAAATTTTGTAGTGGCATTGAAACAAATATATGGTGTGTTGGTTGGTACCGGAAATTGATGTCCCATCTCACATTAGAAATTTGTCAATGTTGGGTCTAGGAAAAATTCCAGAAAAGCAAAACGGTATATTTTGTCATCACCGAGTTAATTGTTGGATTTGCGTCAACTTTCTCTACCAATTAAAAGTGCAGAATTTGTAAAAATGACTCAAAATCTGTTTCAATTACCTTTTGGTTCATGTTTACTGGGAACGAGGGTAGATTAAAATAATAAATAAATATAAAGAAATGTAGATGGATAGATAATGGATTTATATGATTATGTCTGCTTTATGTGTCTTTTTTTTTTTTTTTTTTTTTTTTTTGGTATTTGGTTCTAATCAAAGTACTTTCTTAGTGTTTATTTTGTACCTAGGTGGGGTAGTATGTATATATAAAATGAATTGGGTACATAAGTTCAACGCAAATTAGCATATTATACAAGTAAGATACCAATCTGTTACAAACTAGAAGCAAAAATCCATTTTGCAATGATTAAAATGTATTTGAGTAATGCACCGAATATAGTTGAACAAACCTAGCCATATTTATCCATATTAGTGTTGGATTTTTCATACGCATCCAGGAGGCTATAGATTTAATTCATATTTGCTCAATATCTTATTAATTCTAAAATAACCTCAATGTTGTATATTTGCAATTATAATCGACCATTAAGTTTTGATAGCCGTAATATTCTTATACTTAACACATAGGGAAAAAAATATCTTAATAATTTGGCATAACATCACACGGATCATTAATATATTGTTTATATTGTTGAGCTATATATGTACAAAATGTTTTTGTTTTGCTTACATATGTTGACACATAATAAGTTGCACACCAACAATCGGATCAATATATTATATAAATGGGTTTTGTCATTAGTAGTGATGGGGTTGAAAAGTAACTATAGAAAAATATTGATTGATGATCCTTGTATTGTTTTTGTACTTAGTACCTTCACATCTGAATTATTCTCCTGCTACTTATTTGTTTTTAGCTTTTATATCTTTATCTTGTTGTCGTCTGAGTTCAAATGGATATTTATTTTCCTAATGGATGGATGTTTGATAACTGTCTTTTTCCCATGTATAATATTGTAACATAATGTAACCTAACACACTTTGATCAAGTTTATTGTAACATCACCTTAAATGGCATTCTGTGAATTTGCAAAGTGTTCCCCAAAGGTAATATGAAATTTATGATTAACATACGATGTGATTTTATATATGTAGATATAAACAAATTGGCATATACAAATCCTTCATGTTTGGATGTCCAACTATTTTGCTTACGACACCTGAAACGTGCAAACCAGCTTTAATGGATGATGACTGTTTTATACCTGGATGGCCAAAAGCGACTAATGAGTTGATCGGAAAAAGATCATTTCTTTTCATACATAATGAGGAGCACAAAAGATTAAGAAAATTAACCTCGTCTTCTATTAATGGATTTGATGCTCTTTCCACTTATTTAACGTACATCGAAGATGTCGTGGTGTCTACTTTGGACAAGTGGTCGAAGATGGATCAATTCCTTTTCCTAACGGAGATGAGAAGAACAACATTTCGAATTATTATGCATATATTTTTGAGCTCAGAGAGTGAATCTATAATGGCGGAAATGGAAAAGGTGTATACAGATTTGAATTATGGTATGAGAGCATTGGCAATTAACCTTCCTGGTTTCGCATATTATAAAGCTTTGAAGGCAAGTATTTTGTTAGTTTTTTACATACTTAAACCATGCTCTACTTGGATATGTGATCATATATTGTTAAGTGTAGCCTATTCTTTTGGAATAATTGAGCTACTGCATTTTCAGTTTTAATGATTTTGTTCCATATTTAATATGGTAGGCCGATTGTTTGTGACAGCAACTTAATTTAAAATTAATCAATGCTTAGCCATGTTGTTATAGAAAAAGGTCAACTTTTGCCTAGTTGATTAAAAAAAAAGCTATAACCTATCAGGAGTTCTGGATCAATTTCAATATTTATTCTGCCTATTCTTGTGATCATTTTTTTACTACTACTATGTACAGGCTCGAAAAAGACTGGTCGAAATTCTCAAATCGGTTCTGGATGAAAGAAGGGGAATGAGGTCAAATAAAAACAACATGCTTTCCAAAGGAAAGGATTTAATGGATTGTCTCATAGACGTTGAAGATGAAAATGGTGGAAAATTAAGCGACGATGAGATAATTGATATTTTGATTATGTACCTTAATGCGGGACATGAATCTTCTGCTCATATCACCATGTGGACTACCGTTTATCTACAACAAAACCCTGAAATCTTCAAAAAAGCCAAGGTATAAATTACTAAAACGTTATAAAAATCATATCTTGAAATCTTTATTTTATTATCAGTCCTGAATTGTTCATATCATGCTATCTAGAAAGAGCAAGAAGTGATCCGTAGAAATCTCCCGTCTACACAAAAAGGATTAACGTTAAAAGATTTTAGAAAAATGCAGTATCTCTCAAAGGTTTGTTATTTAGTTCAAGTTCAAGTTTATGTACATATGTATGTTAGTATATTCACAAATAAGTACAATTTTATATGTTAGGTCGTTGACGAGTCGCTTCGCATTGTTAGTCTTTCTTTTGTTTCTTTCCGAGAAGCTGTCAAGGACGTTGAAATCAACGGTTTGTACATTAATCATGAATTTCTTTTCACTTATAAATATTCATTAATTTATACAAGTCTTATTTATACAGGGTATCTTGTACCGAAGGGATGGAAAGTAGAGATGTGGTATAGGAGCGTTCATATGAACCCTAAGTTTTATCCTAATCCCAAAAAATTCGACCCATCTAGATGGGATGTAAGTTGACTGCACTCTTCCTTTTTCTTCTGAATATATGCTTTCTAATTTGTATTTTGATGCAACTTTTCTGAAGTACACTACTATTTACATTTTAAAGGGATCTCCACCGAAAGCATCCACATTCCTTCCATTTGGAGGAGGAAGTAGACTGTGTCCTGGAAATGATCTAGCCAAATTGGAGATATCCATTTTCTTGCATTATTTTCTCCTCGATTACGAGTGAGCAGTTTCTACCTATTATATTTCATGGTTTTTCCTATTCGAATATATGTGCACCAATGTATTTAGTTACAGATATCTAACATGGTACAACTGGTTTCGAGATGTCTATTTTCCCCCCTTCCTTTTACTCTTTATTATTTTTTATTTATTTTTTATTGTTGGTTATATAATGTACTGATATTAAAACTTTGATTATTCAGGCTTGTCCGGCTGAACCCACAGTGCCCAGTGCAATACTTACCTCATCCAAGGCCTACAGACAACTGCCCTGCAAAACTTGTGAAGGTCTCCAAAAAGACTATGTAAACAGATAAGTGCTAGGCATTCCGTCAATTTTTCCAAGATTTCAATATGGCTTTGAAGTTAGGGGAGGTCCATAGCTCATGCCTTTTTTTTCTCCTCCCCTTAAACTAAATTTTGCATGAAATTCTTGGATTTTGATGGGATGCTAATATAACAAACCTCTGCATAATCAATTTCTCTGTTTGCATGAATATCAATGAAATAATTTCTGGTCAATCAGTTTCTCTATTGTTAAACTCGTTCCTATGCAAGTGGATTATATTTCAAAACTAGTCAGAGCCCGTGCTACGCGCACGGAGTGGAAAACGTAATTTATTTAGCAACGCATTTATATATTTTCTATTTAAGTGAATACAAAAACATTTGTTTATGAATTATAATTTTTTTTTTTAGATTAGTCTATTCCTTGAATGTGGATAAATAAACATTTATTCATAAATCTGTTTCAGTAATAACGATGTTAACATAAATCACCATCCTAACTTGGTATTGCTCTTGAATGTTACAGATAAATGTTATTAATAAATCTGTTTCAGTAACAACGATGTTAACATAAATCACCATCCTAGCTTGGTAAGCATCACAGTACTATGCTTGTTAATTATGTACTATGCTTGTTAATTAAGTTTGGAACAGAAATGAAAGTTCAAAGGGTTTACCTTTTTTAACATTAAATATGTGCATAGTTTGGTATGGTTGTACAAAGAGTGAAATGGTTCAAATTTGGTTCAAAGGAGGGTGGATTTTGATTTTATTTTAAAATTTGTTTTTAAGAAGGAACAATCAAGCATTTTGAAGCTTAAAAAGGGTGTTTAACAAAAATTCAATATTAAATAATGCAATCAAATTTGATGGTCTACTTCTTAATTCTTGCAAGGGTAACCACGTCAAATGTCCATGGTTGTTTATTGCCGCCTAAGAGGGAAATCTACAATTATAAATCACCCTAACATAAATTTTGAATTATAAATTTAAACCAAGTGAAATAAATTAAAATATGGAATGGTAAGCAGATCATTCCCATTGCAACTTTCATGGTATTAAAAAGAAGTTGCAGTGCACTTACCAGCACAATATAAAATACTATTAAGAACCCAGCAACTTGAATCATTTATTTTTCCTGCAGACAAATGTAAATGTATCAGTTACTCATCACGCTTTGAACACTTGTATATCTGAAAAAGGAGTATGAACATGTAACATGACATCTATGAATGCGCTACATTTCTTCCCTTATAATGTTGTTATCTAAAATACATTGGGATTACACTGATGATGCACTGCCTTCAAAAATATTGAAATTACTTGTAAACAATAGACGAATAATATTACATTTGCAACAATAACATTCAGTATTTACATGTTTACATGTTATACAATATGAGTCCGCGTTAATTTCCATTAGCACAGGGGCCCAAGTATGCATTGAGCCATTTTTACCCTATCCTCAAATTCATCCGATAGGTTTATTTTCTCCGTTGCAGACTGACAAAAAAACACATTAAATACAATGAATAAATACCAAACTGGAACCTACGTCTTAAAATGATGTCCTCCACTTCTCAAAAGATGTCAACCATATAACGTTGTTATATTTCTTATTGATTATTTTGTTTAATCAAAATACGATAGTCATGATTCGCACGAGCATAAAAAGACAAACAAATTACATACGATTTACTTGACCCCAAGCTGAGTGAATAATTTTATTTGGCAATAAATATGAATCATTAAAATACCTTGATGACAGCCAAACCAGTAGTAGATAACTTCAAATTAAGGTAAATCGATATTAATACAATGCCTCATCATGCATATTTATATTACAATAAAATATGGATTACGGCTGTCATTCATGTCTGTTTACACTAATATAGCCTAAAGTTAATAAATTTAATATTGACACGCACCAAAAATTTAAAATGAACTGGAAACTAACATATTATTTTAGCAACTTCGTTAATATACATCTCCTCGAATCTTTGGTGAAGTGAACATTTTTTTTAAAGCAAAAAAAAATATAGTTTCAAATAAGTCAACTTGTCAATAACTCGTACAGAAAATTCCAAATTCTTTAAAAAAAAAAATTATTTTTTTATATCAAAATAACTTGCAATTGGAGAGGAAGATTTGAAGGGAAGAAAACTCTAAATCATCGTGCTTTTGCAAGCAACATTTTTCAGCCATCAAAGGTGAAATTTTGTAGATCAGATTAAACAGAAATTAGCAGTAAACACAGCTAATTTATCAAAATGTAAACACTACATACGGATAATCCAAATTCACAGACATTGAAAAAAATTAACGTGAGCTGGATGTTATACTAATACTACCACGTTGAGGAAAAATAAGTTACGAAATATAGCAGCAAAATCATGAACCATTCAAAAACTTTGAATTCATATAGAAAAGCAAGCCAAGTTTTGTTGCAAGCCAGGTTTTGTTCACTTAACATAGATGGTATGCAAAAAGCAAAACTTTTTAATGACTATTTCGGTGAATCAGAAGAATCACAGACAATTCATCATAAATATCAAAACAATAATTACTACTACCAATCCTATTCACTATAGACATAAAAAGTAATAATAGCAAACTTAGATGATATACGCGTAGGTATCTCCATAAAATCAAAATTAAAGTGTTCATGGAATACTTTAAAGTTTAATATTATCTATGTTAAAACTCATTCCCATTCTAAAAAGTTGAATTCTGCATCTAAATAAATTTATTCAAAAATAAAAATAAAATAAAAACATGACAAAAAATATTAAAGCCTATTTCTCTTTATGGATAGTTGAATGCTGCAACTAATTTGTATTTTGATTTACTTATACAGCTAAATTTGTATGTCGATTTACTGGTACGTAAATGAAAGATAGATGGGTTACAATAATTTAAACCTAAAGAATAAAATAAATCGAAAACTAAAGTACATATAAATTGTCAAAAAAGCAGCAAAAGATACGAATTTTTTTTCAAGAAACCGAAGAATTGTGTGACCATAAAATATTATTATGCTAGCGTTTTTGAATGTGAAACACCTATAGCAGTTAAGATATAATATAAATCAGAGCGATGCAGCTAGGTGAAATATAGATAAAGGCATCGTGTAACCTATTTTGCTGATACTATTTACGGTGTCATGGCAAAGAGAGTAGTGGAGAGATTAACTACCATTCAAAATTATATACTCATGTTATTAAAGCAATCATTCAAAGTATATACCAAAGCTATTAAATGAGAAAATACTTTTTTTTTCCAATATGATTACTTCAAATACTACTGCCATATTCTTTCATTCAAAGTCAAAATGACCAGATGAAAATAAGTTTCGACGGCAGCTAATTATCCACACTGAATTATACTGAATTATATTATTATGGAAAGGCAAAAGGTGGTTGTTTTTGTCAAATAAAACTAAAATCATTAAGCAACCTACTGCTGATACATCAAAAATGCTAAAATTTAATTTAATAATTGAATAAAAATATACAAACAACTCCAAACAATAAACTTGTGTTCTGTTCAAACTCTTGCATAATCGACAATCCATTGACTATAATATTAACCACTCCCTTTACTCTTAAATGTGAACAAATTAAGCCTAATAAGCTACTTTTATCTAGTATAAAATAAAATTTGAATAAGTTACTTTAGAGTTGGTAAGCGAGGTACATCAAATTTATTGGTGCTAATACTTCCTAAACCGATCTAACAGCACACTGTTATTTCAGTAAGCTCTAACGTGGGTAAATAAAATATTCTGTGCTCAATTTAATACTGCGAATTGTATGTGGATATCATTAATAGTATACGTTTAATGTAGAACTTATAGTTGCAACAAATTTTCAAAAAATTTGAGAGTGGCATTACACAATGAAATTTCATCAACGTGTTTACCTGGTTCAGTTGGTAAATTGATGATCATTGTGATTTTCTTTAGCTTTTGCCCATCTTGCTACAACCTACAAAAAAATATTGTAGTGAATGAACCTACTACAATAGTTCCTTCAGCTACATAGCCATGCTTGAAAATTGTAGGTATGATGTCAACTGCAGTATATTTCTCTATGCAATATACGATGATAAACAATCTACTTAATAGCTTTGGATTATATTATCATTCACGTATTATTAATTGTTTCAAATATCAATAGGAGTCGGCCTTTTAATTCTTTTTTTATTTTTTTGGTGAATATGCGAAGTATGTTGGGAAATTTTTGTAGACAAATAATTTAGTAGAAAAACAATTTAAAAGATGCCATGGAGTAGGTATGCATATATGATTACATAATTTGATGTTTTACCATCCCAGCTCGAAAATATTGGCAACATATGGAAGGGTTGCTGATGGGATGAGGAATTCTCGATCATGTCTTGCTGATAAATCTTCTTAAAGTCAGAGAAAATGAATAGGTAACAGTCATATCATGAAAAGCAGAATGAAAAGTCTAAGAAATTGTAAGAAAACATGTATCGTGTAGTTTTACGTGAAAACAATGAAGAAATATATATAACACTAACAGTTGAATGAGACTCATATGGTGGATGTTGCACGAAACTGGTGTGGACCCGGTGTAAGAAAATAAAATATAAATATAAAAAACCATAGAGGATTTCTTGAATTCTAACATTGTCATTCTTAAAACTAAAGGTGTAGCTTAAGTCACGTAAACATATGGGTGCTTAGAGCCAACCAGTTTACTTCGGTATACAAATATCAGTACTTAATTAAAAATTTCCTATAGTTAATGACTGAAATCGGAATTAGAGTAGAGTTAAAATGGATGTCAGAAAATGATTTTTTTTTAAAGAGTTGTATACCTGTTATGTTAGCTCATAAATAAGGTGATGTTAACATAATGAGCAGTGATGATGTAGAACATTAACACTGTGCCTATAATAAAAAGTATAGTAACTGATCTAAACTGGAGATGTCATGGTGTAAAATCAAAATGTTTTCAAAGCATTGGACATTAAGGAAAGCTATAGAAGAGGAATTCAAAGATTAATAACTGGTTCTTAAAGTTAGCTTATAAATTCAGCAGACTTTATTGTAAAATTTAAGGATCTTTTCGAAGTTGAAAATTGTTTATTTACAAAACTAATATACTATTTTGGTTTATGAGACAACTTATTAGTGACTACAAAAATCAAAAAATTAGTTGCAAATTTATTCCATTGTTCTAAAAGTTTATTAACTACAAAAACTATATGGATGTGTGTAGGAAACATGATATAAAGCTTGAAGTACTTTCTCCTTTTAGATTTATTGCAGCTATCATAAATTCATAAATATAAGCAACTCATTTTCAAAATAGTAGATGTACTGTCCAATTAAATTTTCATTCTATCAAGAGCTGTTAAATAAAGGAATATTTTATTGAAATGTGTACAGCAGAATAAAGTAATCAATTATAATAATTTAAATGATTCATGACAACAAACGATAAAATCAAACATAAAATTTTTCTCCATACAACATTACGTTAATCACATGAATGATTCTAGTTGATTAGATTCAAGATTTTAACACCATACCTAGACAAAGGCAAGGATACATTCAAACTATCCATGATATAAATGGATCGTAAATGTATAAAATTCATATGGTTAATCTGGATGCCATGAGACATGTCTTTCTTTTACTATTATGACAACAGCATGATAAGAAACTCTAGACAGCATTTAGCATAAATGGGAAATGCCATTTGTCAAATCGCTATGAAACACCTAAACTTATGTCAAATTTGTCAAATTATCTATTCGGTAAGTTTCATAGTTTTATTTGAGAATATTTCTTTTCTTTCAAATTTAACAATTATAGAATATTATGATGTTTTCATATAATCCATTTTTTGCTATTGCATTAAATATTTGATGAAATATTGACGTAACGCTTTAATCATCGTCTTAATGCTTCTATTAAAATAACATATTTTTAAGACAATCGCTATTTAACAACTCATGCTGGTGAATCTAATTTACCTACATAATTTGTTACCCATTTGATTTTGTAAATTTAAATCCTTATATCATAAATTATCAAATACAGTTACGGAAACTCACATAACTTTTCTTTCCATAATAGACCATGGAAAATTTTGTCTGAAAATATGATAAAAACTAATTAAATGAAAATTTGAAAGATAATGTCTTTAGGAAACAAACATATTATTAACAGGACCTACTAAGTTGTTCCTAAGTTCAATGTCAATGGTGAACATGGTCAGGCCCAAAATGATTATAGTGTACTACCAAAAATTAATAATCTTTATATTAGAAAATTAGTTCAATTCTAAATTTAATACCCATATATGACCATATAATTAATTCATATTTTGAAAGGAAAAAAATTTAGATCTAAATGGTTATAATTAAGGAGAAGTTTGGATAAATAAATTATTATACTTTGATGGAGGAGAAATACATAAACAAATGAAAATAGCTAACGTGTTATGAAACCATCAATGTGCTAAATAATTATAACTTTGGATAAATAAGTTATACTTTGATGGAGGAGAAATATGTAAACAAATGAAAATAGCTAACGTGCTATGAAACAATCAATTTGCTAAACAATTATAACTGTCAACGACTTTAATTTGGAGGAAAATACAATATTGCAAATTTGCTAAAATTATTATAATGCCCTAAAAGCTTATAATATACCCATTGTTGATACGCCTCATAAATTTTAAGGTAAATTAGAAAAAAATATGATTAATAAATTACCTTATACTATAACAAACGACAAATCAATAAGAGTCTATTTATGTGTATAATAATAATAATTAATTTTGTTCATTTGTTCCAACACAAATTGTTAAACAAAAAATTAAGTCTATAAGAATCAAGATATATTATTTAATTATTCTACTAAATGAAAGAGTAAAGCAAAAAAAGCAGATCTAAGTAATTTGCATACTTATTCATCAATGCCATGATCTTGATTCAGCAAAGTAAAAGTAAAATCTTAGGTGATTTATATAAAAAAAACAACAGATTTTGAATCATATTCAGAAAGAAACTATGAAATTACCTCAATCAATTTAAATAAAACACCATAAAAGCACAAGCAATAATTCAATTGAATCGTATGAATTTGGAAAAAGTGCTACAGTAGTCAGCTTTTTGTAGTAAAACCATTTGTAGATAACAGGAAAAATTCAAAGCGGGTTACATTCTTACTTAACCTACCTAGATTTAATACATCGATATAAACGCAAGTAAAAGTCATCGAACAAAAGAATTTGATTTAGGGTAGAGGTCGAGCAATTAAAAAAACAGGTAAATAAAAAATTAAGTAGGATTGAATCACATTTGAGATTACAATGAAAAAATACTTGTGTAATTTTTACTCAAGTGAAAAAATTCAAATCCAAACTAAAAATAAATTGTGAAACCACATTCAGGAAGAATACAGCTGAATCGTATGTAATGGGAATCAGGACGAAATTGATTGGTTTTTGCATAAAAAGTTTCTACAGTCACAAATTATTGAACAATTCATAGCAAGTTACGTATGTAATAAACTTAACTGAATTTCTAATGAAGGATTGCAAGCAAAAGTAACCGAACAAAAAAAGATCTTGATTTAGATCAAGGGTGTCTTTCCCCCTAAGATGAGAGATCAGAAATGGAAATTTTTTTGGATTGATATCCTTCATACGTAGCCAACATGGATTCTAATGCTTATCAATAGAGTTCCCATCTAGGTCATAATGAACAGAGTTAAAAAATGTTAAAATCTACAAAAACAATAGATTATATAGGGAAATTTTCGACGTGCCTGATGCAAAATTTGAAGAATGGAAAGGAAAGGGTAGGCGCAATCGATTATCAGTCGTTTTGGAGTTGACTCCGAAGTGAAGTTGCTGGCGGGGTAGTTGGAGGAGAGTAGAAGACGATGGAAATAGAGAATGTTCAATTGATGGGGGCTATATCTAGGGTTTGGAGGATGGAGAGGGGACGTTGATATCTAGGTTTGGAGGATGAGGAAGATACGAAGATAAGAAATGAAAAAGAACAGGACTCTTTATTTCACAAAATATTTAGAATGCCTGTGCGCTTTTGAAACCAAACTCGGTATAGATGCTTAATCGCATTACTTATATTGGCGATTGATCTATTAAAAAATAAATTAGAAGATAAATCTTGAAGCGGTATCTTGTTTAAAAGACAATCTTGTGTACTTTTTTAATCTTATAAGACGATAACTTCAAGTTTTGAAGCTAGTTAGAAGGATAAATAAACAATAGGTACCTTCATCTCCAACCGTGTTTTTCGTCTTGTTGTCCTCATCCTCGCATTTCCTTTTAATCATTATCTAGGGTTTCCGATTAATGTAAATGTGCCAAAACTCATTGGATTCTGCAATAATTTGCTAGTAGAATCTGAAAGGATTTAAGCACGTTGACTAGCAAAATCATTCCACTAATTTTAACATTTGAAATGGTCATTACCCAGCAATCTTGCTTTATAGATTTCCAACTGCATTGATGTTCTCGAAGATTCACAAACGATCGATGAATCATATCATTTCAGGTATATTTTTCAAAAATCAAATTTTATCAATATACATGGAATCAATTTTTATTTGGAGCATCACTTAACAGTCTATACTCTTCCTGACTTTTCGACAGCTGAGTGGATTTCCATTAAGAATAATCCATGTTTTTGATATTGATAAGAAACTCAAAGTTTCTCTTCAATGTGCAATTTTTTTATTAGGCATTCTAATGAGCCATGTCCTTTGTTTCGTTAAATATTTGTCATCTATATAACCAGTTTTGTTGTTCGAATTTTGGATCGTATTCAAGTCTGCCGTGCTACCACTAATTTCTCTAGAAAGAATTTTTTTTGATAAAAAGGTGGTGTATCTTGAAACAACAATTTGTTTCTCGGTGCAATGGAATAGACATTCAAAATATTTCAAGAAGTGCCTATAGACTTACATAAAAAAGATTTAGTTTTGGTTTCACGAAACCTACATTCATAACATAGCTCCGAAAACCTTATATCTTTAACTATTTAAAATCTATTTTTTCCATTCATACCTTATTTGAAATCATAATCTACACTTTAGTTGAAACCAAATTCAACATGAGCTTATCCTCAAATACATATCTTATAGAGAGAAGTAACTCAACTTTGAAAAGATGTATGGATAGTTTGTTTATATCTAATATGAAAATGTATTAAAATGCTAGCTTATAGTTAACAGAATAAAGTAAATAATAGTAAGGAAACAATCACACCAGAGTTTTTATACTGGTTCGGACCTTCCATCCTACATCCAGTCCCGAAACTCCTCTTCGGCTCTAACTAGTAAACAACCCTCGCTTTTCCCGGAGGAATAGGATTAATACAAAAATTCTTTCCGAGACAAGTATGTGTTCTGGAAAACATTGATTTTGACTGCACAGTACAAATCTTCCTATAATGTCCTTTGAGTAGTATGTGTACATGAAGCTTTTGATTTCAGGTATGCAGAAGAATGTAGATATAGAATTCAGAAAATTCAAATAAGTTTATTCTTAAAATCTTCACATATATATAGATGGTGAAGAGTTTTTGTGAAGAGTAATATCCATTAGAGTTTTTTGTTTCAGCGTAAAGGTTGCAATCGTTGAGAAGGAAGAGATACGGTGAAGAATTGTGAAAGCAGCCGTTAGAATAAAGCAGATGACCTTCAATTGTAAGTGGTCGTTGCTCAGCTCATACGTACGTCCTTACGCTCAGACGTCCGATCGTTTATATTTTTTATAAACAGTGCCCGAAGTCAGACGTCTGAGCGTTTTTGACAGATGTCTAATGTATGTGCTTGATTTGAAAACAGAGGCTATGTTCAGACGTTTGATATATAACGTCAGACGTCTGACATATGTTATTTTTCATTTCAGTTTCTGTGCTATATGAAGATTGGAAACTTTGGTCATGCAATGTTTGAAATCTACTAAAGGAGATTTTACAAGTTATATATCTATGACACTTAACACGCTATCTAATACCGATGATTGTTCTCCTTTGTTAGTCGTCTTCAAGTTGACTTCTTAAAGCTTTTTCCTATAAGTAGGTTGAATATATATTGTATGCGTATGATTCTATAGTTGTTGTCATCGAAATCATATAATAGTAGTTCTAACATTCTCCTCCTTTTTTATGATGACAACTATACAATCGCTTTATAAACATATAACTCCCCCTGAATGTGATTCCTTCCCCTATAAACATGTCATATGACATTTCTCCCCCTTTGGTATAATAAAAAAAATATAGATGAACAACTGAAAAATATAAGTCCACAGTCAATCAAAGAAAAGTTTAATCAGTTATACAGGCGTTTAACATTGTAATAAAATAACAGAGATACTTGAATAAATATGACCAAACATTACCTTACTGATAGTTATAATATCCCTAGAAGCTTGACGAGTCTTCATCATATGTACCTTATTGCCATTGAGTCTGGTCAGCCATACTCCTCATCTTTGTTAATAGAGAGACCCTGGAATGATGGGTAATAACTGTAGTCCTAGTAGTCGTGTGAAGCACAAGGATCCTCTGAAGGGAACGATAAGCCTTCACTCTCTTCATTGTCATGACAAACATGCACTTTGCTAGGATGAAAGCCTTGTGGAGGTTCCTGTGCGCTGCATCGGAAGATGAGCCTGAGTGAAAAACCGATGGTGGTGGTGTAGGGGATGGAGAAGAGGACGAGGGAGAAGAAGAATGACCGCGAACCTTTCAAAGAACCTTTCCTAAGGTTGAAACAACATTATCTAATGTTTTTTTTTACTTTGGTCATACGAGTACGTTCCAAACGTGACATCTTTTGTCCAACACCTATTGATTTAGGGAGAGAAGACGTTGATTTAGGGAGAGAAGACGTTGATTTTGTAGTGCAATATCTCCATAGTTCTCTCCTGGATCTGCTGCTATTCTAGCTTCTTGTATTTCAGAATCAGAGTTATACTCTGTAGGTGCTGAAGCTCTGGATGGATGGGGAGGCCAAGTTGTAGGTGCTTGTTTATGTTGTTGAGGAGCTTGATGTTGGAAAAAAGGAATAATGTTCGGCGGTGTCTATGGGAGGTGCATTAGGGAGAGAAATCTAATGTCACTATCCTTTATAGATATTTCTTCATATTGGAAGAGATATGAAGGAATTCCTAATGACCATAGAATTCTCATGATGTAGGGGGCATAGATAATGCTATGATGGGTTGGAGTCCAAAAGCTTTTTATTTGGTCAAAAATGTATTGTGCCCAATTTACTTTAATTTGACCAAAAATAGCATATAAAGCTTTATGGTCGTCATCGTAGACTCGTTCGTGACTTCCTAATCTAGGGATGACGGTGTTTATTAACATTCGGTTAAGAAGTCATGCTTGTGGATGGGAATTAGATGGTTTTAATTTTCGGAAGTTGTCATCTCCAATTAGATGAGTAATAGCATCTCTGGGGGCATAATGCTTATCAAGAAATTTTTATAATCGAATTCCGTTATAAGAATAGTTAAACATTTTCCCAATCATGTCAACATTAAGATTTATCAATTGACCGTAAACACTAGTCCAAATCCAATTATCTTCATTCGAAGGATTCTAAAGAGATAATGAACAAAGATTAATTAAGAAAAGAAATAACGTTAGTTGGTCAATTTTTGTGGCATTGCTGTCATAGTTGACCAAGTGGTAGATCCCAACATCTTGAAGTAGTTCTCCAATTCTTAAAGCCATCGTTTTCCATTTTTCTTCTCCACGATCCATTTGTCAATGTGGTGATCGGTTATAAATTGTTGAGACGGTGGTCGGGAGCTCTGTCCCGAGGAAGATTTGCGACATTTTGGTACTAGATTCTTTTGTTTTGGGGCCATTGATTTCGTATTTTATGTAGAAAATAGAACTGGAGCTTTATTGGTTTGCTTGAGGGTTTTAAAAATGAATGATGAAAAAGAAGGAAGATGAAAAAGATAATTTATAGGAGAGTGGAATGGTGAGGTAGAATATGCATTCAAACGTCTGGTGTTATGGGAGCAGACGTATGAGAGTGGTAAAGTTCGTAGGCAATGAAGTTTGTCAGACGTCTAGAAAGTAGTAAAGACGTCTGTCTTTGAAACTGGAATTTTTCCAGTGCGTTTAGACAGATGTCTGACGACAGTCACAGACGTCTGTGCTGAAACAAGGCTGGATCTTATGTAACAGAGTGATTGAACAAATGTCTGATGTTATGTTCAGACGTCTGTGTTGAAGCTGTCATTGTTTTTTATTCCAGAGAGTTCAAATAGATGTTTGGTAATTTAGAAAGATGTCTGTGCAGAAAGAAGAAAAAATATATTTCCCATTTCCTTTTGTCTTAGACGCCTGACTTCAGGGTTAATAGGTTCTCGTGTATATCTTCAGACTCTGACATTTCTTTTTAGACGTCTGTTTGGAGAAAATATTTATTTTTGCCTCTATGAATTTATACATATAAATATTTATTAAAAAAAGAAGAAAATAAAAATAACTGTAAGCATATTTTATATTATATATGTATATATTAATCGTCGATAAAATTCTTCTTCAGTTGTTAATTGGGAAGTCATAAGAAAATTTGTTTTCTTTCTCCTAAGAATTTGGTTCATCCTTGGTATGATCGTTCAACGGCCGAAGTGGTGACTGGTAAGGAGGCATAGGATTACATTCTGCATGCGATGTCCCTTCACACCCATAATTTTCGTGGAGTGACCTTGTGAGCTCTGGAGGAGTTTTCCTTAAATGCGGTGACCTTGCATGTACGCAGTCCTTTTGCAACGCCCTACCTCAAGACCTACATTAACAAAGAGAATTACATAGTAATTCCATCTGCTAATACGAAGAATAGGGCTGGTTAAGGGCGACCATCATAGTCATGCATTAGATAAGAACTAAGTATGTCGGTTTTGGCACTTATTTTTTTTCATTTCATCTAAAATATTCAACATACTTAATTCCTTTCTAATACACTACTATTGTGGCTACAGGATCAATTTAGAAACAAAATATGATAACAATGCAATCTCAAGTCACAGAATAGAAACACACATAATATACATATACACTTACATAAAATGTAATACAACATGCCACAAGTGGTATTAGACCACAATATATACATACATCCCCACAAAAGAATATAAACATCATAAGGTTCCCAAACAAAAGACTACTACACAAAAACTATGCCATAACCAAAGTTGATGAAGAAGCCTAAAAGCTAAAGCTAGCATAGGTCCAAAAGCTAACTTGCAACTCGGTCTTACTTGAGTAATAAATACACGGGTCAGGCTAACTAGAACTTGATATTATCCAAAGATAAAGGAATACAAGTGTAGAAGGGGAACATTCCTTTAAAGATAAAGGAATGATATAAGAAAGTCTATTGATACAACTAAGAATAGGTGTTCCACAAATTCTCAAAGTTAATCACATGATAAGGTTTAACATGGCATAGATGTTTCACATTAAAAGGGCTATACAATGTAAGTGAACATAAGCAATATGTAAGCTATAAGCGGATCAACAAAATCTCCAAATCAAAACTCATAAACCCCGATACGAGTTCATAATCCTAATATCGAAATCACCATAAAACAACATACATATATGCCCTTTTCTAATTCAAGTCTATAAGTAAATTCATCATCCTAATGTGGTGAAATCGAAATAAAAAACTCTTAAAATTTCCCCGGGTTGGCCAAATCCCATTTACATGCCGAAGCGATGCTGCACGTGCCATTCCCTCGGTATTATGTATGTTAGGTACCTCTCCTAGATGACCACAGTCGTAAATCTCAGACGACCGAAGTCGTAATCCCAAATAACCCGAAGATCTATAGTACTGGCAATCCTAGAATGTGTCATAACTCCTAGATAGGCACCGGAAAAGTGTTAACGTGCTTCCCATACCACATGTTCGCAATTATCGGTTTACTAATCTCTAGTCATTGCCACATTAGAAAACAGAAATCGTTATAAAATCTCAAGACTCGAAAAAATCAGACTCGCCTCATCTCATCGGCAAGTAAAACACTATAATGGGTTCCCATAAATTATACTCCTAGAATAGAAGATCTCAAACTACAACCCCCCAAATATTGGCTTCCCAGATAATTCCTAAAGATAGGATTTTAATCTACAAAAACCTGCCATAAATTGGCTAAATAATTTAGAAATCAATAACCTAGATAGTTTCGATCATACAAGTCCAGAATTAACCGATAAACTAAACTCGCATGTCCCATACCATGGGTTTTATTAAATCATTTAATTCTCTTTCTCATATGTTCGAAAAGTGTAAAAACATTGTATATTATTTATAAAATAATTTAAGTGAGAAATGGAATTTTACAATAATTTTCTAAAATCATTTTGAAGACATTTTATTGAAAATTCTGCTTGATTATATCTAAAATACTTTGGAATAATTTAATAATAATTTAATAATAATTTGAAAATGTTTTATAATAATGATTTCAAAAACCAAACTAGTTAGAAATTTTCTCAAAATTTATTTGGAAGAAATAGTGCTTGAAATCGAGAAAAAACGAAGAAATTACCCCAAATCAATACCTAAATTCAATTCAAATTTAATTGAATTTTTAAATTCCAAATTCCTCCAAATCTCAGCTAATCCATTGATATCCCAGAGTCATAAAAATTGTCTCAAACTTTGCATAAGAATTGGTCAGAAATCATAGATATTAGTATGCGAACAAGGCAAAAAGGCTCGGATAAAAGAACAATAGGCTCACGTATTTGGGCCAATAGGGGCCGACCCAGGCCAGTGGCCAGGTCGACCTCCAGTTTGACCTGGAGACTGCTGGGTCGAACTACCTATCGACCCACGCTATCAAGTTTATTTCCTAGGTGATTCTTGCTTCGTATTGAACTTCCAGATAATATTTCACATAGCAAACAGATGAATTAAGGGTTGAAATTTGACACGCAACAAGTTTAACAACCAAAAAACACTTTGGAAAGATCTGGCAGCAATTCGAGTGAAAATCAAAGAGTTATGGATGCTCAAAGTTGCAACCAGAAACGAGAAACTCACCAAAACAACTAACAGAGAAATATATATATATATATATATATATATATATATATATATATATATATATATATAAACGAAGCTTTTCTGAGCAAATTTGTTACAGTAACTTAAGTTTTTGGTTAGCATTTGTTGAGTGTTGAACTCACCTCAGAGATTTAGTAAAATTTTTGATAGCAAGTAATGAACTTTAGAGGAGAATTGGAGCTTCAAAGACCTGTAAAAGCTAAAACAAAGACATGCATAGCAAAAGAAATTGGTTATAGACAATTCATAACTAATTATTAGACTTTTGATGAAATATTTGAGTATTGGTGGAGATTACCTTCTCTAATCTCTCTATTTGGTTGATTTACTTCTTGAATTTGCAGAGATTTTGAGTGGAAATTAGTTTAATTTGAGGAAGCCATTATTTTATTCCTTTCTGTTTGCTGTAAGTTTTTTTTTTTGAGGAAGAAGAACTAAACTACGTACAGTAGTTTGTTTCTCACCAGAAACATCCAGATAATGGATTTTACGTTTTAAAACCTAACCCAAAAAGCCTAAGGAAATATTATTTAAAGAAAATGTTGAGTTATGTTCATTTTTATCTTATATTATCAACATACACACACTTTTCTTCATTTTAAAACCAAACAAAATGTATACAACCAATTGATATGAAATAAAATTGTTATTATAACAAAATTAAAATTTATTTCAAATATAAAAAGATATTTTTAACAATAAAACCTTATTTTTTGTCAATATTACACAATTTACACTATTTTATTACGTACAATATTTTTAATTCAACAATTTCTATAGAAATTGTTTGCTTGTCAAATAAATTAGCATAAATCATTTTAACTCTTTTCAATCATCAAAATATTATTTTCAAATAGTATTTCATCTTTTATTTTAATAAAACACATATTATCTTCATATTTCTCCTTTTAAATTCAATAAAAGATTAATATTAACAATGTTTTCCAATATTGTTGTATTTACCCAAATAAAATTGCAATTTGTTAATTTTCTACTCAAATTCTTAGAATAAAGTTTTTAAAACTTTATTTTCATTACTTTATATTTCTTTCAACAATTTAATGTTGAAATACATCACCTAATTAATTTATTAGCTCCAAACTAATAAATACCCAATATTTCAATTTATTTAAACTAAATACTTATCTAATCAATATTTAATACCATATTTATACCTAAATAAACAAAATAAAGTTCCAAATTATATTTTTCTCATTTTATTTACAAAATTCATTATTTATTCCAAATAAACAATACATAATTTCCAATTATATTTTGATTTACGATATTAAATTATTACTTTCGTTATAATTTAATATATATAGGTAACTCCAAACCAGGGTTATTACAGACTCCCCCTTAACAAAATTGGTTCCTCGCAATTTCTAGAGAAGAATTTGTATTCAACATATTAATTTCATCAATCAAAGGAAGGATAGACAAGCACGAGATCAAAATTCTCCATTCTATACTCAAGATAAAAGAAGGCCAAGATAAAATTGCTCGGTAAATTCAATGATTTTCCTAAGTATAAATACTAGGATTTTAGGACCATTGAATTTCTTTGAGTAATACATCATGATTTCGAAAGTATCTCAATTTCGAAACAAAACAAAATGGGGTGCTACTCAAAAAAATCCATCGAAGGAGATTGATTTCATAAAATTTTCTCGAAATAGAGTTAGGATTTAACATTGCTTTATCCAACTCCAGCTACAAACTGATGAATTTCCGTATGTCACTACTGGAAGCCATTCTGATACTAAGATAACAACAATTGAGGTAAGAAGGCCTCATGAGAGTTGGTTACTTCAAAGATCACCCTACTCAAATGACTGCGAAATGCTAGTCGTTAGACAATTGCACTAAGGCAAGACAATCACGATGAACACAATAGATATAAATTTTAATTTTCAATCAAACTTCTTAAAGTTCCAAAACTCATTTCCTTTAAATTCAAAATCTCAATTTTCAATACTTGGAAATTTTCCAAAGTCCTTCCCGTAGTTCTTATAAAATTAATGACAAATAATTTCAAACTCATATTCCCCTTTTTTATTCCAAAATTAATTTTCAAAATAATTTTATAATTTCATCTCAACAATCCTTAAGATAAAATTTTAAAATTTACTTCTCTTTATTTTCAAACACCCAAATTCTCATAAGAAACTCCATTTTTAACACGAATAACTTATTTTAAAGTATTCGATAACCATTTATTTTCAAACAAAGTATTATCTCATCATTTCAACAATAAAGCATAACTATATTTAAATTTATATATTTCAATTATCATAATGGCCTTACCTCGCCATTGATTTATAATAAATAATCCTATTGATTGGCTGGAGCATTGACCAAATGATCAAAACCACCTTGCCACTCATCCTTTTCCATTATGGTTCTATGGCTGCAAATATCATTCAGAATAAAATTTAATTCACAATTCCTTTTAATTTATTTCCAAATTTCATCTTATTAAAACTTAATTTATCATGTATGATTGTCTCATTACAGCATATAGGAAATTTCTATCGATAACATTAATCAGGCGTATCGACCAGAATTCTTAAAGCACTTGATGGATAATCCAACACAAAAATCAACTTTTTTTATAAAAAGAAATTCCTTGTATTTACTTCTCAAACTGTTCTTTATTTATCCCAAAAACCAAATCCACTTTCTCTTAGAAATCCATCTTTAATTTTTTTTGAGAAATTTGAAAACACAAAAAGAGACCCATCGAGATGTTTCCTGAATACACTCGATTCACAAGATTGAGGGAATAGATTGGAGTGTTCATCATTCCTAATGGTATAATGAACTACTCGAAAACCCATAACGATCGTGGAATGCGGTAAAAGAACACTATTCTCCGCAACTCGTAGCTAATGAGAATCGGTGTAGGGTCAAGCTAATGAAAGACCCTAGCACCACCAATAGATCGAATAAGAAATCAGCGAGATATAAGGGTAAGGGTAAAATATCTTCTCGAAAGAGAAGAACACAAACGGCAAATCATTACTTCGGGTGAAGTAATATTATTAAGCCTATAAATGAGAATCCAAAGAGGTTATCTCAAAAGAGGTAAGAATGGCAATATCAATTTAATTCAACAAGTCACCTCATTTCCTTAGGGGACAACCTCGTGGAAGGATGACCGAACAACTAAAAACCAGCAATGAGGTCACTATAATGCTCGATTGCCCGATTGGGTGTCATGCCTGAAACAGACTCATAGAAATCCACAAAGTAACAATGATTAGGATTCAAGATATATTATCAACATCCCAAAACTCAAGAGTGAATATAGAGACTTCGGAATCATAATCAATATTTTGAAGACAAGAATTAACAAACCAACTGAATTAGGATTCCTAAATATGAAATCCTTCAAATCATCGAATGTGGCTTGATAAAATGCAAGCCACTCCATCTCAATTCACTCCAAACTCTACATAGAAAATAGCGTGCCAATATGCATGAAAAGATAAGCTATAAGGAACAACCACAAAATTCTCTACATTATACCCAAATATTGTGGATCCCCTCAATAGGATTTGCAATCCTCAAAAAAGAACAAGACAAGAACCAACGAAAAGCATCAAAAAATTTCTCCGATACAAATGTGTGTCAAGCATCCCTATCGAAGAGGACTCAAATAGAATATTCATGAAAAAGAATAGAACCTTCCAAAATGGAAGTAGATAACGCACTACCAAAAGCCCGAGCCACATTCAGATTCCCCAAACCTAAACTCTCCCCCTTCTTAGGACATGTTGAAACTAAATGTCCTTCCTTCTTGCAACAAAGGCACTTGGGGTTTTGAGGACATTCTCTAACTAGATGATCTCTAGAACCACAATTGAAGCAATCCAACACTCTAGCTGAAGGAGGTGCTGCACCAGAATGAGAATTAAAATTGCCTTGCTTCATCTTCTTCTTAGGAGGGAATGATTGGGATCTCTGAAAGGAAAATTTCTTCTTATTTGGGTTCATTTGAACCTTGGCCTCGTCACTACTATCTCTTTATTTTTTCGACGGCTTTGAGGTGAAGCGCTGAATCCACAATCTCCTCGAACGAGAGCTTAAGCTGAAGCATGAGCGACTTCTTCAAATATTTCTTAAGTCCAAATATGAACTTAAGATTCTTCTTGTATGGAGTACCAATGAATTCGAACCAATACTTGGATAGAGACTCGAAGGAGGATACATAATCAGATACAGAGGATTTACCCCGCTTCAACTTAAGGAAGCAACAGGCAAGGAAAGCCTTCTTTGATTCTGGCATGAACTTAAGCTCAAAACGATCTTGGAAATGTTGCCATGTAAGAGTAGACTCATCTATCTCAGCTACAAGGATCTCGTACCAGTCTAGTGCTCATTCTTGCAGCATACTCGATACCACAAGAACACGTTGATGATCGAAAATCTCCATGCGAGTGAAGATGTGCTCGCAAGTTCGAAGCCAAGCTTAAACCTCTAAAACTGTCTCGGAGCCTTTGAATGGCTTGCCTCCGAGATGGATGAAGTCGCTACACATACGCACAAATGCAAATTTGCACGGAGGAGAAGAATGAGTAGGAGCGGGACTTTGAGTGCTCCTAAGAAGCCTAAGAATTTGATCGGTCGACATATAGACTCCTTTGGGATGAGGACCAATAGACGGTCCCACCTCTGAAGTGCGACCTCTTCTTCTTCCAGCCATAAGCTGAAAGTTAAGATAAGATAGGATTATTCGCAGGGTAGATATTAGCAGTTGGAATTCATCAAATAAGGAATATTACGGACTTTAAAATTAACATTCCTAGACATATTCCTTTATATCTACCCCCAAAGGACTCAAAAGATTCAGGTAAAGGTCAGGATTTACAAAGATTTGGGGATGATGTTTACAATTGTATTATACTTGATGAATGATAATCGTGTATACTGTTCTATATTTATCACATTTTGTTCTGAATCCAAGCTCTAATACTCAGCTGTAACGCCCTACCCCGGGACCCACATTAACAAAGAGAATTACATAGTGATTATGTCTGCTAATGCAGAGAATAGGTCTGGTTAAAGGCAACCATCGTAGTCTTGCATTAGGTAAGAGCTAAATATGTAGGTTTTGGCACTTTTTTTTTCATTTTATCTCGAGTATTCGACATACTTAATTCCTTTCAAATACACTACTATGGTGGCTATAGGATCGATTCAGAAACAAAATATGATAACAATACAATCTCAAGTCACAAAACAGCAACACAGATAATATACATATACACTTACATCAAATGTAATACAACATTCCATAAGTGGTATACGACCACAATATATATACACATCCCCACAAAAGAATAAATACATCATAAGGTTCACAAACAAAAGACTACTACGCAAAAACTATGCCATAACCAAAGTCGATGAAAAAGCTCAAAAGGTAAAGCAAGCATAGGTCCAAAAGATAATCTGCAACTCGGTCTGATACGAGTAATGAATACACGCGTCAGACTAACTAGAACTTGATATTAGTAAAAGATAAAGGAACATAAGTGCATAAGGGAAACATACCAAGTCGGGACACCCTAATTTACTGACAGCAATTCACAAACGAACATGCAGCCAAAATGTGACGGCCCGGATTTTCGCATTCGAAAATCGACATTCATACTTCAACTCGTATTCGAATGCCGTAGTTTCAATCGTTCAAATCCGATTTGCCGGAGATTATAACACATTAAGTATAACAACACAGCGGAAGAAAATGAATACATAACATTGATACACAATAGTTGATACAATATTTGATACAAATGATATATCGATACAAATATCAAAGACAAGATACAGCAGCGGAAAGATAAGCATCAATAGAGAAACTCCAAAGAGAACTCTAACATCAAACTACATCTGCAACTCCAAAGCTAAAGCTCCAAAAACTCCAAAGACTAAATCCACCAACATGCTTTCCAAACGCGAAGCGAAAAACCCCGATCACGTTGTATTAAGCAAGGTCACTTCAGAATGAAGCAAATGTGATCCCCATTATCCGGAGACTTGATGCTATCAAATCTAAACCTACTATTTGATTATTTAAAAAACTCAACTCTAGACCGTCCGTGTGGAAAATTATGGGCACCCAGAGTTTAGAAAGGGAATAATAAACTCCGACTTAGTCATGGGACTGGTATGAGCAAACAAAAAACAAAACAGTTTTATCTTTAAAACAAACAACAAAAGATTTAAAGTTGAAAACCATAATGCTTTTTGGAAAATGAAACTACCATAAGGCATCCCGCCGCACACACCATGTAAAAGCAGAATTGGAGGAGATTTCTCCTTATGATAGTCAAAAATGCTTGATACGTGAAAACCATTTGATATTATTATTAGTGCATAGTGGAAAACATTTCGAAAGTATAATATTAATCTTAGCCAGCATACAACATTTCTTCGTATGCCTACTATAGCTACCATGTTCAATAGCAGGTTACCGCTACATTCCATGGCAGGTTATACAACTAAAACCGTACAGGCACGTATTGTCTCTTTGGATTTTCCAACAAATGGTCAGTCTAACGAACTTCCTATTTCCACATGAGAACGCCTCTAGAGGGACTCTCCAAGAACCTACCCGGATCGCTTCCAACACAAGGCCGTCTTCCTCCCTGCCTGGGAGTAACACCTAAAGATATGCCATCCTCGGTCGTTTGCAACCTTTATCCGAGATCGCTCAACACCAACAACCACAAAGCAATGTATTTGCAGTAACCACATATGTTAAATATCTAGGCTCCATACCATGATACCACCCTTTTCCAGAAGGAATGGACATACCCTAGGGGTGAGACCTCTGCAACCTTGCTGCATCTTTCCTGTTTGGACCATTTCCGAGGAGTGAGGTCCGATGAGGTCTCGTCCACAAAGCTACGCTTTTCACAAAAGCCATGCTTCGATCAACAAATAATCAGCAACACACAGCAGCACTCAGCATGCCACACTACCAAATTGGAAATGTATCACTAGTAACCATCAACTACATAGCCTCTGAGCTCATACGTCTTAGAGAAGGGTGTTAAGCTAAGAGAATAAATCTCCGCCACCAAACAGAAATGTATTTGATAGAAACCAGCTTTACATCTCAAAGTGTAATGTCAGACATACATCCATACAAGTCTGTTCCAGGTTCGAATAGAACCGAAGACACTTCCGATGAAGCCCTTGCAAATTCGGATGATCCCTAATCACATCCGGATTTCCCATCACAAAGGGTGGTCAAATCTCTATACCGGGGATCAGCTGGTGCATAGACATTCGACGAGTTATCCTTTCGCTTTTGGAAATATTCGGTCTTCACCACCAGTCTTTAAATGCTATCCATAACGTCGTATCACTATTTGAAATGGGTTATATGACACAAAGGTCCTCTCTCGGCTAAACCGAATAATGAGCGCTTGTGTAAGGACCCGCAAATCCATACTCCTTGAATAGACACTATTCTTCATTGATTAACTAAAGATGAACGGAAATACGAATTCTTAGGGTTTAAAAAGAAGAAAAAGATAGAAGAAGAGAGAAAAGATAGAACAGAACAAAAAGAAAACAATAGAACAATATCAGAATCTCACAGTCGCAGCAGAACAACATATAATAGATAAATGAATAATCTTTAAACAAAGAACAATCTCAGTTATTACATTACATTACATTATCAGAGTTTACAACAACAACAACTACAACAAACAGCGGAAAAAAAACTATATACTAGTGAATATGCCATGCCCTCCAGCTTGCCTCCAACAACTCCCGAATTCCAGAATATCCTGATAAACCTAACTCTAGACTGCCCTTGTGGGAATTGGTGGGTACACAGAGTTTAGGAAGGAAAACAATAAACTCCGAGTCAGTCATGTGACTGGTGTGAGAACTTTAAAACAGTTATCTTTTTTAAAAAAAAACAGAGGAATATTTTTAAAGTCAATTCGCAATGCTTTTAAAAATGAGACTACCATAAGGCCTCCCGCACACACACACAATGCAAACGCAGAATCAGAGGAGATTTCTCCTTATGATAGTCAAAGATGCTTGATACGCATTAAAAAGAACATTTGATATTATTATTAGTGCATAGTGTAGGAAAAAATCATTTCGAAAGTAAAGATATAAATCTTAGCCATCATACGACCATTATCGTATGCCTACTATAGCTATCATCCAAACAGTGGGCGCCACCATAAGTGAACGATAGGTTCTACAACTAAAACCGTACAAGGCTCGTATTGTTTCTTTGGATTTCCAACAAATGGTCAGGCCAAGGAACTTCCCATTGCCACATGGAAACGCCTCAGGAATGACGTCCCGAGAACCTAACCGGATCTCTGCCAACACAAGGCCGGGTTACCCTTAACTTGGTAACTACTGACACGAATATGCCATCCCCCGATCTTAACCGATCTACATCCGGGGATCCGCGATTTCCATCAACCATAAAGTAATAAGTTTGCAGCAACAACATAGGTTAAGTATCTAGGCTCCAAACCATGATACCACCTCTATCCAGAAGGAATGACATACACTAAAGGGGCGCTACCCCCTAATAACCTTGCTGTATCCTTCCTGTTTTGACCATTTCCGGGGTGTGAGGTCCGACGCAGTCTCGTCCGCAAAGCTACGCTTTATACAAAAGCTGTTCTTTAATTCACAAATGCTCAACAACACTTATATGCCACATTACCAATTTGGGAATGTATCACTAGTAACCATCAACTACATAACATCTGAGCTCTTACGTCTCTGAGAAGGGTGTTAATGCTAAGAGAATAAATTCTCCGCCACCGACAGAAATATATTTGATAGAAATAAGCTTTACATCTCAAATTGTAATGTCAGACACATAATCCATGCAAGTCCGTTCCGGGATCGAACGAAACCGAAGGCACTTCCAAAGAAGTCCTTGCAATCCGGATATTCACAAATCACGTCCGGACTTCCCATCACATATGGAATCTCTATACCGGGGCCATTCGGTGCAGAGACATTCGACGGTAATCCTTCCGTTTTCAAAAATATCCGGTCTTCAACACCGGTCTTCAAATGCAATCTATAACGGCGTATCACATATTCAGAATGGGTTATACGACCCCAAGGTTCTTTTCCAGGCTAACCCGAATAGTGAGCGCTTATTCAAAAATAAGTGTGGCATTCAAATTCAAGCAAATCACGACAAATACCCATTCAAAGGTAATTATTGATAGTCGGTTATTGAACTATCAATGGATATGCACAACATCACCAGATTCCAAATAATCTTCCAAATTATTTATTTCCAAGAATATCTTTACAAGATATATAATTTCAATACTTCAAAAATAAACCAATATTTATTTTTAAACCAATTTTCCCAATTTCATTTATAAATTCCATAGTGAATTTATATTTCCAAAATACCTATGAATATACGATTTTCAATAGATTTCAAATATTCATTTTCCAATTTATCTTTACCAAGATAAATTCTCAAAAACTTTTCTTTTCATAATGGAAAAGCATTTCCATACTTATTAATAATAAGTAGTTCACAAATCTATTTATTTTCAATACTTGGAAAATATTCAATATGCTTAAATCACAATTAAGTATATATTTTATTCTTTAAGGAAAGTGTTCTTTTAAACACATTTATTTGAGTCAAAACGAATGTTACGTAAAACATCGTTACGACAACTCAAAATCATTAGTATAGGGATTTGAAGTTAAGATAGATATATAAATCCCAATACTATATAAAACATTTCCTTTCGGAAATCATTTACTATAACAACAGTGTTATAGTCCACCATTTCCTTCTATTTCTCGAAAACGTCTATTTCAACAATGAATGTTGAAATCAATGGTTTCGAACCTTAACACAATTTAAAACATCGTTAAATTGTTTTAATTCTATTTAAAATATCACATCCAAAACAATTTCTTTAACATATTATTCACTATCCCAAAAACGTGAATATACTTCGTTAACCAATTTCATCATTTCTATACATTTTATTTTAAAGGATTATTCACTGCTCAAAATCGTGGATATAACTCCTTTAATAATTTCTACATTTACTTTATCAAATTCAATTGATTTGGATTTATAAAACAATATTTATAAATCCTAATTCTATTTATTTTATAACAATTTCAATTTATAAATCTCCTTTATTAACCTATTCAATTTACAACCCAATTATATACCAAAAGTCCATATTATAAGTTAAATACTTATAATTTATTTGTTTACAAAATCGTTCTTTTTAAGACTTCCCAAATTATAAATCTTATAACTTATAAGATTCATTTATTTACCCAAATCTATTCTTTTAATAAATTTACAAGTTTTATAAATCTACTGCTTATAAATTCCATTTATAACTTCACCATTTATAATTCTATAAATTCATTTACTTATGAAATCCATTTACACTTCATCCTAACATTTATAAAAACTCGTTTTATAATTCCAATATTTTAATTTATAAATATCAATTTTATAAATCTTTTATATAAATCTTTTATATAAATCAATTTATATTATTATTTTAAAACGTCTTTAAACTCCTTTATAATTTCGTCTTTTTTGATTTATAAAATAATCAAATTTTATAAATCCTATATTTAAACTTTTTACAATAAATTCAAAAAAAATCCCAATTTAAAACTATTTTATAAAATCATTAACCCCATATTTTCAAAAATCAACTTTTAACTATATTTCTCAAAAATCATAATTTATATAACATTAAAATTATAACGTTTATTTATTTAAAATGAATCAATTCAAAAAAAATATTTTATAAACGTATACTTTCAAAAATCACTTTAAAATCCTTTTAAAATTCCAAAATTGGCCCAATGATGCTACACACCAAATAGTCAATCACGACAACAACGACATCATTTATCTGTATATGATAATCAACAAATATCAAAATATCTATAATCAAATAAATACTGTTGAGGAATCCAGTTGGATCCCTCCAACCTGTTTCCCTCCATCCACATATGTTAGCATAATACCAATTCCGTTTCCAAACGAAATATCGCGGTATATAGGATTTATAATATTATCCGCTATTATATGGCGCAATAGGGTCTCATCCGCTATATAATGCGGGAAATCAATTCCAAGTACATAAATAATACCAATTTCACTGTACTGTGAAATATTCGCGGTATATGTTTTTAATAAATAACCTCCGCTTACTGACGGCGTATAATATTTATTTCAACAATTAATAGATAACAATCATCATTCAAACATACGATCAAGAATTTTAAATCTAACTATTTAAAATTTAAAATCAAAACCGATTCGATTGAGTGAGAAGTTCTCACCTTGGTTTTAATTTCGTTTTCGCGTTTTATTTCGAATAAAATTAAACACGCGTTTAATTTTACCCGAAATTCTCACTAACTCCAAACGATTCAAATCCAGTTCCATAGCATAGTGTTCGTCCATACGAACCCAACGCAACTTGTTTCGTGCGTTTTCAACCTCGTATGAAAAAGATATGCATATTTAAAGTTTACACGATTTATATATATATATAATTTACAACATTTTTTTTAATACCCTAGCCATCATAGCCGTCCATTTTCTTTGCCCAAGATCATGGCCGCTCCCCCCTTCTTCTCCCTTACCCAGTAAACGCACACGAGAGAAGAACCCACGACCGCCATATTCTTTGAATTTTCGCACGCCATACAAGCAACTTGAAGACGATCAGATATCGCCACCTTGTTGCCCATCACGAACTCCATGCTCGGCCAGAAGAGCACAAAGCTCAGCTCCATCTTTGGCACGCGAAACGAGGACGAACGCATGACGTTCCCAAGCCATTTGCCATCGATCCTTTGCTCTATATCCCATCATCTCCGTATGGATTTCAAGCACTTGCAATCCTCTACAAGTTTCCAGTTGACAACTTTCGATAATTGTTGGTGGATTTGAAGAAATTAAGGGATGAAGATAGGAAGATTTCGGCCATTGGAAATAATAGGAGCGGCGGCTGAAGCTAACCCTAGGATTTGAGTGTAAATTGTAGAAATGAAGGTCCTTTTATAGAAAATTTGCAAATTACTGTTCATCGAAAATTTTTCGAACTCCAAACGAAGCGTGCCGGTTGGCGTTCATATGGTTTACCCCGCGTTTCGAACACAATAGAACGTGTTTCGGGAGCTAATTCGATCATCTGTGCGAGTTACGGCAATAAACGTTCGATTTTAATTTAAACCGATTTAAACTAATTCCTATGCGTTTTGGCTTGCCCCGGATAAACGGTAAATCCGATTGACACGAAATTTGAAACCATAAAATAATATAACATTACGGATCCGATGAAACTGGTTTCGTCAAAATCCGAGACTGTTTGAAAAATGGATATTTTAACTCGCCAAATTAATATTAAAACAATTTCGAAGCATTTCGAGCTGCCACGGTCAAACGAAAACTCCGATTGCTACGAAAATTGAAATCCGATAATAACAAACTATTACGGATCCAATGGAACTAGTTTCGTCCAATTCTGAGACTGTTCGAAAAATGACTATTTCACTAGTCGATAAAATATTAAAATATTCAATTTTCACAAATAAACTCTAAATTCAATTTTAAAAGTTCCATAACATCATTCTAACTCCACTATGATTAAATAAAATTTTACAAATCATTTTCAATCATATTAAACTCGATTTTCAATTATTTCTATATTTTCACATATTAAATTATCGATTTAATTATTCAATTAAATCCAATTATTCGAAATAAAATTTATTCGACTTATAAATTTCACTTATTAATATTTAAAATCAATTAAATATATGAATTTTAATTAACAGAAATTCTGGGTCGTTACAAACTTCCCCCCTTAAAAGAATTTCGTCCTCGAAATTACCAAGTAAGAAAAAGTTACAGAATCTATTAACTTTTCCAAAATTCATAGTTAAACTTCTTACAAAAAGTTTACTGAGTTTTCAAATCATACTTAATTTTTAAAAATTTCCCAATTTTCTCAAAAAATATTCTAACGCCTTAAATTTTCAGAAAATTTCGCCAACATCTCCTTTGCGCGGCTCGATCCAAAAAAAATGACAGTATATATATCACAAATATACATCTCATCAAGTGATGAGGCATCCCGCAGGGAAAAAAGTGTAAAAGTACGATATTTAATCCGAGATATGTACCTTATATATTATTAGCGAGCATATACGGCTAATATAGCGCGAAACCGAGCTCCAAATGCGAAGCAAACGCGATCCGCACCTACTAAACACTCAACAAACAGATGAGAACATGTATATAGACAATAGTATCGATATACAACATATAACACATAATAACTATATATGCCAACATAGCAAATGCAGTAAAAGCAGTATATTCAACCATCAACCAACTATCATCCAACTAGCATTCAACTAACATCCATAACCAATCAATATTCATTCATATTCTCATTAATATTCAATGAAATGGGTTTTCAATTTAATCACATTTGATTCATTAATAGTGGATGTTTTTACTAACATTCATTTTCAATTAGTTTATATTCACTAATTCATATTCAAGTTGGTTCACTTCCAAATCAAATTCAATTCTATTTAAGATTCACTTAACTTCCAATTTGATTTCAATTACTTTAGCTTTCAATTTCATTAGCTCAATTTCATTAATACTTAATGAATTATATACAATCAACTAACTATCATATAACAACCAATGTATATTAATTACAACCAAATTCCTTTGCTTATATTCATTCAATTTGGTTTAACACCTTTACTTTCAATTGATTTTATTAAATTGATTTTCATTCAATTATTCAACTTCCAATAACATTAGATTTTAATGAATTAACACTTACATTCATTATTTCATATCAATTATTTACATTCAATTGATTTACATTCAATTCATTAATTCAATTGCTAATTCATTTAACCACAAAAATTGAATTTCGTTTATATAACTCAAGTTCATATCCATCACTTCACTTTATTAATTTACTTTGATACCAAAATCAACTCCATTCAACATCTTTTAAGTTATATTCCATTTAAACATTATTTGGTTTTACTTAACTTAAATTCCTACTTATAAATCCAATTCAGATTCCCAATTCTGAAGTAAATTTTTATTTAACCTTTACCAAACTCAAATTTTCATCACTTATTCAAAATCATTTTTTTATTTACGACTCATATTCATAAACATATTCATATAGTTTCACTTCTTATATATATAAGTTTATTTCACAATTGTAAATTACATTAATTCTAATTCAATTCTTATAATTCATTGCTTGTACAATTTATTCTTTTATAACATGTTTTATTTAACTTATTCAAACATCTTTTAAATTTACTTATATATATTCTTACATTTTTAACAACCAAACAATCAACTTATATACACTTTAATAATTTTGAAAAATTATTCCTTTATATATAAAATATAGTCAAGGTAAAATTATTTCATTTACCCAATTTAAAACAATATCGTGTCGAGTTGTTCTGTACAAGTGTTTAGAGATCCCTATCAACAGCGTTAATTACTCGTATTAACCAGAATCCGTATACCACTCAACAAACCAATCATCACAATATAAAATAATTTTATATTCACTAACAATTATGCTCTCATAGCTATTATTACACTCAACTCATTCTAGAGTACTACTGACTCTATCTCTAATGAGTAATACCCAACAGAGCCATGGTTGTCACTTAACCATATGCTCTGATACCAGATGTAAGGACCCGCAAATCCGTACTCCTTGAATAGACACTAATCTCCATTGATTAGCTCAGGATGAACGGAAATACGAATTCTTAGGGTTTAAAAAGAAGAAAAAGATAAAAGAAGAGACAAAAGATAGAACAGAACAGAAAGAAAACAACAGAACAATATCAGAATCTCACAATCGCTGCGGAACAACATATTAGATAAATGAATAATATTTAAACAAAGAACTATCTCAGTTATTACATTACATTACATTATCAGAGTTTACAACAACAACAACTACAACAAACAGCGGAAAAGAAATACTACATACTAGTGAATACGCCATGCCCTCCAGCTTGCCTCCAACAACTCCCGAATTCCAGAATATTCTGATAAACCTAACTCTAGACTGCCCGTGTGGGAATTGGTGGGCACCCAGAGTTTAGGAAGGAAAACAATAAACCCCGAATCAGTCATGTGACTGGTGTGAGAACTTTAAAACAGTTATCTTTAAAAAAAAATAAAACAGAGGAATATTTTTAAAGTCAATTCGCAATGCTTTTAAAAATGAGACTACCATAAGGCCTCCCGCACACACACACAATGCAAACGCAGAATCGGAGGAGATTTCTCCTTATGATAGTCAAAGATGCTTGATACGCATTAAAAAGAACATTTGATATTATTATTAGTGCATAGTGTAGGAAAAAATCATTTCGAAAGCAAAGATATAAATCTTAGCTAACATACGACTATTATCGTATGCCTATTATAGCTATCATCCAAACAGTGGGGCGCCACCATAAGTGAATGATAGGTTCTACAACTAAAACCGTACAAGGCTCGTATTGTTTCTTTGGATTTCCAACAAATGGTTAGGCCAAGGAACTTCCCATTGCCACATGGAAACGCCTCTGGAATGACGTCCCGAGAACCTAACCGGATCTCTGCCAACACAAGGCTGGGTTACCTCTAACTGGGTAACTACTGACACGAATATGCCATCCCCCGATCGTAACCGATGTACATCCGAGGATCCTCGATTTCAATCAACCACAAAGTAATAAGTTTGCAGCAACAACATATGTTAAGTATCTGGGCTCCATACCATGATACCACCTCTATCCAGAAGGAATGACATACACTAAAGGGCGCTACCCCCTAATAACCTTACTGCATCCTTCCTGTTTTGACCATTTCCGGGGTGTGAGGTCCGACGCAGTCTCGTCTGCAAAGCTACGCTTTATACAAAAGCTGTGCTTTAGTTCACAAATGGTCAACAACACTTATATGCCACATTACCAATTTGGGAATATATCACTAGCAACCATCAACTACATAACCTCTGAGCTCGTACGTCTCTGAGAAGGGTGTTAATGCTAAGAGAATAAATTCTCCGCCACAAACAGAAATATATTTGATAGAAATCAGCTTTACATCTCAAATTGTAATGTCAGACACATAATCCATACAAGTCTGTTCCGAGATCGAACTAAACCAAAGGCACTTCCAAAGAAGTCCTTGCAATCCGGATATTCACTAATCACGTCCGGACTTCCCATCACATATGGAATCTCTATACCGGGCCATTCGGTGCAGAGACATTCGACGGTAATCCTTCCGTTTTCAAAAATATCCGGTTTTCAACACCGGTCTTCAAATGCAATCTGTAATGACGTATCACATATTCAGAATGGGTTATACGACCCCAAGGTCCTTTTTCGGCTAACCCGAATAGTGAGCGCTTATTCAAAAATAAGTGTGGCATTCAAATTCAAGCAAATCGCAACAAATACCCATTCAAATGTAATTATTGATAGTCGGTTATTGAACTATCAATAGATATGCACAACATCACCAGATTCCAAATAATTTTCCAAATTATTTATTTTCCAAGAATATCTTTACAAGATATATAATTTCAATACTTCAAAAATAAACCAATATTTATTTTTAAACCAATTTTCCCAATTTCATTTATAAATTCCATAGTGAATTTATATTTCCAAAATACCTATGAATATACGATTTTCAATAGATTTCAAATATTCATTTTCCAATTTATCTTTACCAAGATAAATTCTCAAAAACTTTTCTTTTCATAATGGAAAAGCATTTCCATACTTATTAATAATAAGTAGTTCACAAATCTATTTATTTTCAATACTTGGAAAATATTCAATATGCTTAAATCACAATTAAGTATATATTTTATTCTTTAAGGAAAGTGTTCTTTTAAACACATTTATTTGAGTCAAAACGAATGTTACGTAAAACATCGTTACGACAACTCAAAATCATTAATATAGGGATTCGAAGTTAAGATAGATATATAAATCCCAATACTATATAAAACATTTCCTTCCGGAAATCATTTACTATAACAACAGTGTTATAGTCCACCATTTCCTTCTATTTCTCGAAAACGTCTATTTCAACAATGAATCTTGAAATCTATGGTTTCGAACCTTAACACAATTTAAAACATCGTTAAATCGTTTTAATTCTATTTAAAATATCAAATCCAAAATAATTTCTTTCACATATTATTCACTATCCCAAAAACGTGAATATATTTCGTTAACCAATTTCATCATTTCTTTACATTTTATTTTAAAGGATTATTCACTGCTCAAAATCGTGGATATAACTCCTTTAATAATTTCTACCTTTACTTTATCAAATTCAATTGATTTGGATTTATAAAACAATATTTATAAATCCTAATTCTATTTATTTTTTAACAATTTCAATTTATAAATCTCCTTTATTAACCCATTCAATTTATAACCCAATTATATACCAAAAATCCATATTATAAGTTAATACTTATAATTTATTTGTTTACAAAATCATTCTTTTTAAGACTTCCCAAATTATAAATCTTATAACTTATAAGATTCATTTATTTACCCAAATCTATTCTTTTAATTATAAATTTCATTTATAACTTCACCATTTATAATTCTATAAATTCATTTACTTATGAAATCCATTTACACTTCATCCTAACATTTATAAAAACTCGTTTTATAATTCCAATATTTTAATTTATAAATATCAATTTTATAAATCTTTTATATAAATCAATTTATATTATTATTTTAAAACGTCTTCAAACTCCTTTATAATTTCATCATTTTTGATTTATAAAATAATCAAATTTTATAAATCCTATATTTAAACTTTTTACAATAAATTCAAAAAAAATCCCAATTTAAAACTATTTTATAAAATCATTAACCCCATATTTTCAAAAATCAACTTTTAACTATATTTCTCAAAAATCATAATTTATATAACATTAAAACTATAACGTTTATTTATTTAAAATGAATCAATTCAAAAATTATATTTTATAAACGTATACTTTCAAAAATCACTTTAAAGTCCTTTTAAAATTCCAAAATTGGCCCAATGATGCTACACACCAAATAGTCAATCACGACAACAACGACATCATATATCTGTATATGATAATCAACAAATATCAAAATATCTATAATCAAATAAATACTATTGAGTAATCCAGTTGGATCCCTCCAACCTGTTTCCCTGCATCCACAGATGTTAGTACAATACCAATTCCGTTTCCAAACGAAATATCGCGGTATATAGGATTTATAATATTATCCGCTATTATACGGAGCAATAGGGTCTCATCCGCTATATAATGCGGGAAATCAATTCCAAGTACATAAATAATACCAATTTCACTGTACTGTGAAATATTCGCGGTATATGTTTTTAATAAATAACCTCCGCTTACTAACGGCGTATAATGTCTATTTCAACAATCAATAGATAACAATCATCATTCAAACATACAATCAAGAATTTTAAATCTAACTATTTAAAATTTAAAATCGAAACCGATTCGATTGAGTGAGAAGTTCTCACCTTGGTTTTAATTTCGTTTTTGCGTTTTATTTCGAATAAAATTAAACACGCGTTTAATTTTACCCGAAATTCTCACTAACTCCAAACGATTCCAATCCAGTTCCATAGCATAGTGTTCGTCCATACGAACCCAACGCAACTTGTTTCGTGCGTTTTCAACATCGTATGAAAAAGATATGCATATTTAAAGTTTACACGATTTATATATATATATATAATTTACAACATTTTTTTTAATACCCTAGCCATCATAGCCATCCATTTCCTTTGCCCAAGATCACGGCCGCTCCCCCCTTCTTCTCCTCTACCCAGTAAACGCGCACGAGAGAAGAACCCACGGCCGCCGTATTCTTTGAATTTTCGCACGCCACACAAGCAACTTGAAGACGATCAGATAGCGCCACCTTGTAGCCCATAACGAACTCCATGCTTGGCCAGAAGAGCATGAAGCTCGACTCCATCTTTGGCACGCGAAACGAGGACGAACGCATGACGTTCCCGAGCTATTCGCCATCGATCTTTGCTCCATATCCCATCATCTCCGTATGGATTTCTAACACTTGCAATCCTCTACAAGTTTTCAGTTGACAACTTTCGATAATTGTTGGTGGATTTGAAGAAATTAAGGGATGAAGATAGGAATGTTTCGGCCATTGGAAATAATAGGGACGGCGGCTGAAGCTAACCCTAGGGTTTGAGTGTAAATTGAAGAAATGAAGGTCCTTTTATAGAAAATTTGCAAATTACTATTCATCGAAAAAATTTCGAACTCCAAAAGAAGCGTGCCGGTTGGCGTTCCTAAGGTTTACCCCACGTTTCGAACACAATGGAACGTGTTTCGAGAGCTAATTCGATCATCTGTACGAGTTACGACAATAAACGTTCGATTTTAAATTAAACCGATTTAAACTAATTCTTATGCATTTTGGCTTTCCCCTGACAAACGGTGAATCCGATTGACACGAAATTTGAAACCATATAATAATATAACATTACGGATCCGATGAAACTGGTTTCGTCGAAATCCAAGACTGTTTGAAAATTGGCTATTTTAACTCGCCAAATTAATATTAAAACAATTTCGATGTGTTTCGAGCTGCCACGGTCAAACGAAAACTCCGATTGCTACGAAAATTGAAATCCGATAATAACAAACTATTACGGATCTAATGGAACTAGTTTCGTCCAATTCTGAGACTGTTCGAAAAATGGCTATTTCACTAGTTGATAAAATATTAAAATATTCAATTTTCACAAATAAACTCTAAATTCAATTTTAAAAGTTCCATAACATCATTCTAACTCAAATATGATTAAATAAAATTTTACAAATCATTTTCAATCATATTAAACTCGATTTTCAATTATTTCTATATTTTCACATATTAAATTATCGATTTAATTATTCAATTAAATCCAATTATTCGAAATAAAATTTATTCGACTTATAAATTTCACTTATTAATATTTAAAATCAATTAAATATACAAATTTTAATTAACAGAAATTCTGGGTCGTTACAGCTTGTATTTAAAAACATATGGAAATTAAGATTTCAGTTAAGTCACAACTTAAAATCCGAAAACCTTTCTTCAAATGGTTTATACAAATTACCATTTCTAATCTTTTAAACAAAAAGATTCATTTCATAAAGTTTACCCATTTTCAAAGATTCATTCATGGTTTTCAAAACAATTTTCACTTCAAATTGGATTAACTCATCTAATCTTTAAATCAAAAATTTAATCCATAGCTTTCAAAGCCATTTCCAAAGATTCATTCATAACTTGGGAAAAACCATTTTTCATTTCAAACTTGAAATCCTTTTAACATGAATTGGAAATTCTTTCCTTATATGCAAGCATTTATTATTTGAAAATAAATAGTTTTCGTTTTGGAAAAATCGATTACATTTATACAAGTTGAAGCCCTTCAAGTATAAAACTTGGTTTAAATTCAAATCCCAAAACAATACTTCTTAAATGGTTTAAAACCCATATAAATATATCTATAACATGTATATCCTTTTTAAATCATAGTTTCCAAACATAGAATTCAATTTCAAATTCTGAATTCAAATTTAAATCAAATTATTTAAATTTCAAAACTTTATTAAGTTATTCAAAATAACTTTAATATTTAAAATCCCTTTTCAAAAGCTTTTTATATTCAACCCAATTCCATTTACAAAATCATTTGGATTCAAAATTCAATCTTAAAACCATTTCAAAAAATCTGTGGCTTAACCAATTTCCTCATGCAACCCATATTTGTATGTGTATGGTGTAGTCCTGGGGTTTCACACAATAATAGTGCAACAAAATCAATCATCACAGATTCAAACACAACAATATCAATAAGCGGTATAATCCAGTAATGCTTATCTTTATTCACAGATAAATGTATCACAGATAAATAAATAAACTAAATTTCACACAGCTCAATTCAAGAACAGAATATTACAGTCCAGAGATAACAATCCATTCAAGGCATTTCATACAATGCAAACATTCATAAGCAATCCAAGCATTCAATAATCATTTATAAACAAGATTAATTAATTGTTTAATCCTAAATTAATTCAATTTAATTTTCAATTAAATTAATTACTCATTAATTACTCAATCTTGATTCATTAATTACAAATCATTTAGAATTGATAAATTGATAAATTAATCCTTAATTATCCATCTTAATTAATTACCTTTAATTAACTAATTAGTCCTTAATTAATCACATTAATTAAATTAACTTTAAGGATAATTAATTAACCCTTAATTACAAATAAATAAACCTTAATTAATAAATTAATAAATTCCTAATAATTAAATAATTAGCCCCTAATTATTTGCTCTTAATTAATTAATAAATCTTTAACTGATTACCATTTAATTAATTATCCTTAATTAATTAAATTATTTAATTACTCCTTAATTAATTATCATTTCTTAATCACATTCATTAATTAATTAACCTTTAATCAACAATTAATCAATCTTGATTTATAAATAAATCAACCTTTAATTATTTAAATAGTTAACCTTAAATTATTTAATTATCCTCTATTTAATTAATTAATTAATTAATCAACCCTTAGTTACCTTAATTAATTAATCCTTAATTATAAATTAATTAACCTTTTAATTAATAATTATTTAGTTAATTATCATTGACAATATAAATTGACTTAACTTTTAAGTTAATAAAAAAATTGATTAACTCCTTAATTACATTGTTAAGTTTTGTTTAAAATAAACTTTTATTTAAAATATAAGTTTAAAACATTTTAAACTTAACTAATTTTAAAATATTTTATTTCGAAACCTTTAACTACCATTCATACTTAACAAATAACCAGCATTTTTAAGAGAATAAATTTAGAAATGAATTTAACTTAAATTGTTAAGTTTTAAAACCAGAAATTATAAAACCCGAGACTTCCCCAAAATCATCCCGAGATAAAACCCTAGTCACTTCGAGTTTTTCCCCCAAATAACCCGAGTGCCTCCCAAAATTTTTGTTTTAAATCTTAAAATTTTGTTTAAGTTTTCCTAATCGGTAAAACACCAAAAACATTCGAAAGAAAACTCGAGTTAACACATAAATCTCCCGAGGCATGCTTCGAGTACCATCTTCATCATCTCCCTCAAACTTAATGTAGCTGACACCAATTAACGTCGTGCACATGCACAAATGGTTGTGACAATTCTGATCATCAATTCCATCGCTGGCATGTCGACAATCACCTTTCTCAACACTCCAGCCACCCAGTTCCACGAATCAAACCTGAAATCAAATTTTCAAGCTACCACAGCTACACCTGGAACAACCTAGTCCCCCAAATCCACTTCGTGCCGGCGATCCTGACCGCCAGTCATCACGCAACTTTGTCCATAGCCTCGCTGAAGACCTACTCACCTTTTTGCCTTGGTCCGATCATCTTCGATCCATGCACGCTGACGAAATCACTTATGAAACATTGTCAACTAAACTAACTAGCAAAACCCTAATTTGACTTTGACCGATCATCAAGATGAATTATAAAATCATTGAATATTTTTTGATGATTCTTGACTTCCAAACATGCTTCCCCTCGATCACGAGATTTATCATTACTCCGATCATCGAGAATTGTCGAAAATGCATAATTCGTTCATCTCATAAATTCACATGATTTACTTATTTAAAATTTTTGAAACCTTCATCCAAATTCATCATTAACCAATTCGAATATGATTATGAAATTCAAATACAAATTTATGATGATTGAATTTGAACATATGCCTAATTTTTACTGTGATTTCTATTTTTTCTAAATGATTGCTTAATATAATCACTTGGAATTATTTTTAAAATTTGAATTTGACCAGCACAAGAAAATTTTGTTTAGAGATCAAAATCCAATATGGATTCCTTTGAGTAGTATAAAATTTTCAAACAGATTTTAAAACATGTCATATGTGCACAGAGGCAAGTTTCTGCCTATTTTCCCAGACATGCATACTTTATTTTTACATATATATATATATATATATATATATATATATATATATATATATCACAGGTAGGTATTTACAAATACCTTTCATAACAACATTCAAGTATTAACCATAACTATCAAGCTATCATCAGCACAGGTATCAAGAAAAATTGGTTCAAAAATAAGTTTGCTCACCTGACTTTTTGAGAGAGCAGGACCTGTATTTGTTTGAATTTGACCAGGCACTATTTTAATTTTGATTTGTTTTAGATGACCTGAACTTTGATATTTGTTGAAATTGAAATGAATTGAGCTTTGATTTCTAGACTTGAGCTTTGTTGTTTGCTTTTGAATTTGGTTTTGATTGCTTCAGATGTTTGCTTGAATTACTTGATCAATTGCTTTGTATTTCAGGCTTCCAGGTTTGATTTTGTATTCTGATTTTTTTCTGCTTGATCTTTGAATTGCAAACAGATCTGGTTTCAAGTTTGTACTTGATATGATGAGGTAGTATGGTTTACAGGTTGAAGCTGAAACTTCTAAATTTTCAGTTTTAGATTTTTCTTTTCCAGGTTTCCATTTAACTTTCAATTTCACTCTCAGGTTTTGATTTGGAGATAAATCTTGTTTTTAGATTTGATCTGGTTTGTGAATTAGTTACATTTGTTTGCTAGGTTTTAGATTTGAATTAACTAAGAAGTGAGAAAGCAAGAAGTATGGATATGGATATAACTTGATTTCTTTCTAATACATTTGATAATTTTAAATTAAAAAGAAAATATAACTTGCCACTTGTTAAATTCATATTCTCTTTAAACTACACTTGTTAATATTTGAATTTTAAAACTTTACAAATGTCATGAACAAGATAATATATCTTTAATCCTTTTCTCTTAATTAATTTACAAATTGTGTTTGAAGTCTTTAGCTTTAATTAATTTATAAATTTAGTTCTAAATATTTACATATACAATTTTAATTTAAACTAAAATTATTTCAAACATGGAAGAAAATTGATTTTTAAATCTTTTTATTAATTCTATGTATATATACATAGAAACCATATTTTATCTTTATATTTTAATATGTTTTATCATATTTCAACTTATTTTAATTATTTATACATGTCTTATATTTTTGTTAATATATTTATATATATATATATATAACTTTTTGAAGAAATTGATTTAAAATTAATTAAACACTAACAAATAAATATAAATATGTATATATTTGAATTTAACTCTTTGAATAGCTTTTGGAAAATTATCATATTAATTTCAAAATAAAATATCCAAACTTATATACACATACAAAAATAGAAAACAAATTTCTATTAATATAGTTTTAAATCCAATTTATTTTTAATACATTTTATATTTGAATTTCCAAATCAAATTTCCATTATTTAATATTATATAAATATTTATTTCCCACGTTTTCAAATTAATTCACAATTTAAATTCAAAATTTTATATTAACCACCAATTTAAATTTGATTTAAAACCGGGATCGATACTGATTCCCTCCTTAAGAAAATTTCGTCCCCGAAATTTGCTATGGAGACAACAAAAGAACAGATGAACACATCTGAGATAAAAAATTGATTTACCAGGTCAAAATGAGTATCTATTCTGCATTTGGTTTACAAATAAGAATATCAACAATATGAGAATAAACTCATTCAATATCTCACAAGATACTCGGGTCACCGGTCTACGAAATATGCAGGGCACGGGTTAGTTCGAAGGAATAACTAATCACTCGTAGAATATATCTGGACCCAACAAAACAAACAATGGATACCCAATCCAGGTTGGAATATCCCAAAGTAGATATTAACTTGTCCCTCTTCAGACTTTGATCCTCACAAGAAAATAAATTTTCGAATTTGGTTTTAATCGAGATTGTTTTATCGATAAAAATTCAAATTTAACTTCATATTTGTTAATTAATTTATTTCAAATTAAATTTTCAAATTCATTAAAGTTAAAAATGAAAAGCTGAGAAGAAACTGATGAAGAGAATACAAAATATAAACTTTCTACAAGGATTCGCAGGGCCATCACGACACTAAAGCTTCTTTCCAGAGCTGCCACGAAGACATCAAAGTATTGAAACTGGATCAAAGGAGATTGAGAAAAACTGTTTCCTTGTTGTTGCAGGGTATTGACCATTTGTAGTGGTACTCCCCTGTCCTTTATCTCGTCCTCCTCTGGCACTCATACTCACTATTAGTGGATAGAAAGAGAACTTACTAAGGCATACAGACGGATATCTTAGGAATATACTCATTCTAGGGTATACTTCACCCTATCTCTAATGGGTTAACTAATGTGTTGTACTCCAAAAGCTAAAGTTCAACCTTTAGCTCTGATACCAATGTGACGGTCCGGATTTTCGCGTTCGAAAATCGACATCCATACTTCAACTCATATTCAAATGCCGCATATTTGATCATTCAAATCCGATTCACCGGAGCGCATAACACAATAAGTATAATAACACAGCGGAAGAAAATGAATACATAACATTGTTACACAATAGTTGATACAATATCTGATACAAATGATATATCGATACAAATATCAAAGACAAGATACAACAGCGGAAAGATAAGTATCAATAGAGAAACTCCAAAGAGAACTCTAACATCAAACTGCATCTGCAACTCCAAAGCTAAAGCTTCAAAAACTCCCAAGACTAGATCCACCAACATGCTTTCCAAACGCGAAGCGAGAAACCCCGATCGCGTTGTATTAAGCAAGGTCACTTCAGAATGAGGCAAATGTGATCTCCATTATCCGAAGACTGGATGCTTTCGAATCTACACCTACTACTTGATTATTTGAAAAACCTAACTCTAGACTGCCCGTGTGGAAAATTGTGGGCACCTAGAGTTTAGGAAAGGAACAATAAACTACGGGTCAGTCATGGGACTGGTATGAGCAAGCAAAAATAGTTTTATCTTTAAAACAAATAGCAAAAGATTTAAAGTTGAAATCCACAATGCTTTTTGGAAAATGAAACTACCATAAGGCCTTCCGCCGCACACACCATGCAAACGTAGAATTGGAGGAGATTTATCCTTATGATAGTCAAAAATGCTTGATACGCGAAAACCGTTTGATATTATTATTAGTGCATAGTGGAAAACATTTTGAAAGTATAATGTTAATCTTTACCAGCATGCAACATTTCGTTGTATGCCTACTATAGCTACCATGTTTAATAGCAGGTTACCGCCACATTCCATGGCAGGTTATACAACTAAAACCGTACAGGGCGCATATTGTTTCTTTGGATTTTCCAACAAATGGTTAGGCTAAGGAACTTCTTATTGCCACATGGGAACGCCTCTGGAGGGACTCCCCGAGAACCTACCCGGCTCTCTGCCAACACAAGTTCGGCTTCCTCCCTGCCCGGAAGTAACACCTAAAGATATGCCATCCTCGGTCGTTTGCGACCTTTATCCGAGTGCTCTCAACACCAACAACCACAAAGAAATGTACTTGCAGTAACCACATAGGTTAAATATCTGGGCTCCATACCATGATACCACCCTTTTCTAGAAGGAATGGACATACCCTAGGGGTGCAACCCCTGCAACCTTGCCGTATCTTTCCTATTTCGACCATTTCCGGGGAGTGAGGTCCGATGAGGTCCCGTCCACAAAGCTACGCTTTTCACAAAAGCCATGCTTTGATCAACAAATGATCAGCAACGCACAGCAGCACTCACCATGCCACACTACCAAATTAGGAATGTATCACTAGTAACCATCAACTACATAACCTCAGAGCTCGTACGTCTCAGAGAAGGGTGTTAAGTTAAGAGAATAAATCTCCGCCACCAAACAGGAATGTATTTGATAGAAACCGGCTTTACATCTCAAAGTGTAATGTCAGACATACATCAATACAAGTCTGTTTCGGGTTCAAACAGAACCGAAGGCACTTCCAAAGAAGCCCTTGTAAATCCGAAAATCCATAATCAAGTCCGGACTTCCCATTACAAAGGGTGATCAAATCTCTATATCGGAGATCAGCCGGTGCAGGGACATTCGACGAGTTATCCTTTCGCTTTTAGAAATATCTGGTCTTCACCACCGGTTTTCAAATGCTATCCATAATGTCGTATCATTATTCAAAATGGGTTATATGACACAAAGGTCCTCTCTCGGCTAAATTGAATAATGAGCGCTTGTATTTAAAAGCATATGGATATTGGGATTTCAGTTAAGTCACAACTTAAAATCCAAAAACCTTTCTTCAAACGATTTGTACATATTACCATTTCTAATCTTTTAAAGAAAAAGATTCATTTCACAAAGTTTACCCATTTTTCACAAAGATTCATTCACAGTTTTCAAAATAATTTCCACTTCAAATTGGATTAACTAATCCAATCTTTAAATCGAAGATTTAATTCATAGCTTTCAAAACCATTTCCAAAGATTCATTCATAACTTGGGAAAAACCATTTTTCATTTCAAAATTCAAATCCTTTTAACACGAATTTGAAATTCTTTGCTTATATGAAAGATTTCATTATTTGAAAACAAACAGTTTTCGTTTTGGAAAAATCCGATTACATTTATACAAGTTAAACCCTTCAAGTATAAAGCTTGGTTTACATTCAAATTCCCAAAACAATACTTTTTAAATGGTTTAAAATTCATATAAACATATCTATAACTTGTATAGCCTTTTTAAATCATAGTTTCCAAACATAGAATTCAATTTCAAATTCTGAATTCAAATTTAAATCAAATTATTTAAATTTCAAAACTTTATTAAGTTATTCAAAATAACTTTAATCTTTAAAATCCCTTTTCAAAAGCATTTTATATTTAACCGAATTCCATTTACAAAATCATTTGGATTCAAAATTCAATCTTAAAACCATTTCAAAAAATCTGTGACTTAACCAATTTCCTCGTGCAACCCATATTTGTGTGTGTATGGTGTAGTCTAGGGGTTTCACACAATAATAGTGTAACAACATCAATCATCACAGATTCAAACACAACAATATTGATAAGCGGTATAATCCTATAACGCTTATCTTTATTCATAGATTCATGGATAATGTATCATGGATAAATAAATAAAATAAATTTCATACAGCTTAATTCACAGAACAGAATATTACAGTCCAGAGATAACAATCCATTCAAGGAATTTCATACAATGCAAACATTCATAAGCAATCCAAGTATTCAATAATCATTTATAAACAAGATTAATTAATTGTTTAATCCTAAATTAATTCAATTTAATTTTCAATTAAATTAGTTACTCATTAATTACTCAATCCTGATTCATTAATTACAAATCATTTACTATTGATAAATTAATAAATTAATCCTTAATTATCCATCTTAATTAATTACCTTTAATTAATTAATTAGTCCTTAATTAAGCACATTAATTAAATTAACTTTAAGGAAAATTAATTGACCCTTAATTATAAATAAATCAACCTTTAATTATTTAAATAATTAACCTTAAATTATTTAATTATCCTCTAATTAATTAATTAATTAATCAACCCTTAATTAATTACCTTAATTAATTAATCCTTAATTATAAATTAATTAACCTTTTAATTAATAAGTAATCAGTTAATTATCATTGACAATATAAATTAACTTAACTTTTAAGCTAATAAAAAAATGATTAACTCCTTAATTACATTGTTAAGTTTTATTTAAAATAAACTTTTTTAAAATATAAGTTTAAAACATCTTAAACTTAACTAATTTTAAAATATTTTATTTCAAAACCTTTAACTACCATTCCTACTTAACAAATAGCCATCATTTTTAAAAGAATAAATTTAGAAATGAATTTAACTTAGATTGTTAAGTTTTAAAAACCAGAAATTATAAAACCCGAGACTTTCCCGAAAGCATCCCAAGATAAATCCCTATTCACTTCGAGTTTTTCCCCCAAATAACCCGAGTGCCTCCCAAAAATTTTGTTTTAAATCTTAATTTTTTTAAGTTTTCCTAGGTAAAACACCAAAAACACTCGAACGAAAACTCGAGTTAGTACATAAATCTCCCGAGGCATGCTTCGAGTAACATCTTCATCATCTCCCTCAAACTCAATGTAACTGACACCAATCAACGCCGTGCACATGCATAAATGGTCGCGACGATTCTGATCATCAATTCTACCACTAACATGTCGACAATCACCTTTCTCAACACTCCAGCCACCCAGTTCCATGAATCAAACCTGAAATCAGATTTTCGAGCTACCACACCTCCACCTAGAACAGCCCAGTCCCCTAAATCAACTTCGTATCGGCGATCCTGACCACTAGTCACCATGCAACTTCGCCCATAGCCTTGCCGAAGACCTACTCACCTTTTTGCTTTGGTCCGATCCTCTTCGGTCCACGCACGCTGACGAAATCACTTCTGAAACATTTTCAACTAACCTAACTAGCAAAACCCTAATTTGACTTCGACCGATCATCATGATGAATTATAAAATCGTTGAATATTTTTTGATGATTCTTGGCTTCCAAACATGCTTCCTCCTCGATCATAAGATTTGTCATTACTCTGATCATCGAGAATTGTCGTAAATGCATAATTTGTTCATCTCATAAATTCATATGATTTACTTATTAAAAATTTTTGAAACCTTCTTCTAAATTCATCATTAACCAATTCGAATGCGATTATGAAGTTCAAACACAAATTTATGATGATTGAGTTTGAAGATATCCCTGATTTTCGCTATGATTTCTATTTTTTCTAAATGATTGCTTAATATAATCACTTGGAATTATTTTTAAAATTTGAATTTGACCAGCACAAACAAATTTTGTTTAGAGATCAAAATCCAATATGGATTCCTTTTGTGACGACCCGTAATTTTCTAGCAATATCAATTTAATAATCTGCATTAAATATTAAATTGATTTGATATATTTTTATTAATTAAACTTGAATTGATGCTTTTCTTTTAATAAATATTCAATTGGTAAATTTTATCTGTTAGAAATTAATTGTTTGTTTTCTATTTATATATGTATATATTTGTATACATTGTAAATAGATGAATTTGTTTTAAAATTTAACTAATAAATAATGTTTTAAATACTAATATATATTTTAGTGAATTAGAAATTATGTTTTATTTAATATAAACTTTTCAAAGGCTAAATAAATAAATATAGAGTTTTAAATACATAAGTAAATGTTTAAATAGTTTGAAACTTATTTTAACTTAAGTTTAAATTTAATTTACTAACAAAAAGATTTGTTTACTTTTCTTTTTAGTATAGCTTGATTTAAAATATGAATTTAAAATGATATATGAGTTTTAAATATAATTTTGTCAATCAATACATTAACATACATTAATAAACATGTAGTTTATAATAAAAAGATGATTTAATTTATTTATTATTTCAAATTGATAAATGAGTTACTTTTAAATAATAAAAATAAATAAAAATACATGACTTATAAGATAAATTGGGTTGGCTAACATAATAACTATAAAGTTAAATTAGTTTTCAAACATAGACATAAAACAAAATATACATAAAGCTATAAAGTAGAAGTTAAACATATAGAATACATTGATAGATTAAAGTTAAGTATAGATACATTTCAAATTTACAATAACAAGACAACAATAAATAAACTAGAAATAAAATCATTTTTTTTAAGTTTGTAAACTATCACAAACAAACTGCAGTATACATATGTACATGTTTAAGCATCAAGACAGTAACAAAATCTAAAGTCTATGCAAGCTACTGAACAATTCAAAAGTATGCAGGCCAAATAAATAAACAAACTGTATATGTGTATGAAGCTTGCTTAGGAAGATAGTATTAAATATCTTAAGCTAACAAACAAAAAGTAATTAATGTAAAAATCTTTTAGTACACTAAGTATTATATATCAGCCCACAATTTAAATAAAATATCTCTGGAAACATCTGTACAAACAAAGATTTTATGCACATATTTGTTTCAGATTGTTGAAACATAATCATATTACTTGTCTGCATATGCTCTGTGTATTTGTTTATAAATTAGCTTCATCTGCATATTCAGTTCGAACTAAGAACAATTAAATTTCATACAAACTAAAACATGAAAATAAAACTATTCCATACTTAAACAAAAAAATTCAAGAAGCAAAGCAAAGGTGAAGTTTCAGCTGTTTTCATGCCTGCTTCACTAAAGTGCCTCTGTTCTTCCACTTATTGGTGAGTAACACTGTTATAAAATTCTTAGGTTTTAATCTATTGCAAGCTAAATTTTTGGATGTTTAAAATATTGTGTAAATCTATACATATTTCTTTCTCTGGCAAATTGCAAATTAAATTACTGCATATTGAATTTTCTGTGAGTAACTTGTGTTTTCTATTTATCATTAGTCAACATAGCTTAAGTTAAAAGGGTGTATATGTTTTGATATGTAGGGTTAACATACAAGTATATGCTGCTGTGAATCCTGTGTATGTAGGTATACATATGTTGAGTACTGCTGTAAAATTGAGAAATCCCTGTTTAGTTTTCAAAGTCCAAACCTGGTTCAAAATTTCATTTGATCTTGTTCCAATCTATATTAATCCTTAAACCTTGAATGAAATATATCTGTATACTATAAACTTCTGTTTAAAAATTTGTTTTAAGCAAATAAACTTGTGTTATCACTGAAAAGGGCTAAAACACAGTACCATTTTCAAATAGGTTAAAATTCAAGTTTATTAAATTACAAATTCATGAATATAAATGGAATTCACATACTAAAGTATGATTTTTAAGGTGAGTTTGGAAATTTTTAATGGTATATTATGAGAGCAGTTGGTGTTTTAGTGTTTTGGGTATTTAGGTTTGCCATGGTCGATCAAGTGGATATGGGGGGTTGAGCCTCGGTCTGGTGGTAGAGGAGGTTGCCGTGGAGTTGGGAAAAATAGGGGATGGCGGCGCAAATGGAGGGGGAAGCATCGGTATGAGATTCAAGTTTTTAAACCTAAGTTTAATTGTGCTTGAAATTTCGAGCACCGCGGCTAGCATAGGCGACCGAGTGTCGCGTGTTTTTGCAGGGAGGTAGGGGAGAGATGGTCGAAGGAGTAGCCGGAGTTTGGTGGCCTTCGGTGATGGGACCACCGCGTGCGTGGTGTTGACAGGCATGGAGGGGTGAGTGGGTTAGTGTTTTCCAGGTTTTGGTTCTATTTATTTCATTTGCGTGCGCCCAGGGGGAAGTCTCGAAGCGGGTTGTTGGTTTTCTCGGGGGAACTCGTGTTTTACTCGAAGTAAATAGGGGGGGGTGCTCGGGTTAATTGTGTTCAGGTTTGTAAAACCTGAAACTGTTTTAACAGGTTTCAACTGTTTTTAAAACTTTGGGTTTAAATTTAAAATAAAAGTGAAAACTAGTACTGAATCAAGTGTAACGGTAAATTTAAGTTTGTTTGAAATGTAGTTGAAAAAAAAATAAAGTTCCCATGATTTAAATCATTTTAATAACTCAAAGGTGAAAAATAAGTAAAGAATTTTTAAACTAGAGTGGAATTCAACATAAACTGTTGAGAAATGATTGAAACAAATTAGCTCAAAAATTTAAAACCAGGACTTAGATTTGAAAGTCTAATTTGGAAATAAAATAAGTTTTATAATTTAAATTTATTCAAATAAGTTTCAGTTGCAATTGAATATATGAGATTACAAAGAGTTTTGAAAAAAATATAAATTAGTTCTAAAACTTTATTAATGATAAATTGGTTTTAAATTAGAAAGTAATTTAAATAAATGTTTTAAAACATATTGGAATTTTACTTTAATTCATGAAGTTTTGGAATTTTATATGCATTAACTCTTAAGTTGATTAAGTAAGCTAGTAATTATAGTGTAAATGTAGTAATTAGAGTTAATTAATAAATTAATTAACTAATGTGTGATTTAGAACTATAGATTAGATTTTTAAATTAATAATGGTTAATTAACTTATAATTAATAATAATTAATATAAGTTGGTTATGTTAGAAGGAAATAATTAAATAATTATTAATGAAGTTCATTAACCAGATTATGTTATAATTAATTAATATGATTGATTTTGTAATAAATTAATTAGATTAATTAATTAATTCAATAGTTTAAATGAAATTATTTATTGAGAAGTAATTAAGAAATTAATTACTTATTAATTGTGTAAATTAATTTGAGTTAATTAATTTAGTTTAATTAACTGATATTTTGGAATTGAATTACTTAGAGAAGTAATTGAAGGATAATTACGGGATGTAATTAATTGGATGATGTTGTTAATGGAAATAATTGAGAATATAATTACTTAAAATTAATCAAGAGATTAATTAAGCTTGTTATTGAGAAGTAATTAATTTAGGATGATTAATCAAGAGGAGTAATATTTGTATTTTGAAGATGTGTATTCTTAATATAATTAACAAATGAAATGTAATTAGAAATCATTAATTAAAATAATTAATGATGGGAATTAGAGAAATTGATTTATTTGAGAATAATAAATCAACAAGATAATTAAATGGAAATAAATCGATATAAATGTAATTAATGGATTTATTCAAGATTAATTTCTGTAAATAAATTAAAGAAAATTTCTGGAATGCAGTAAGGATAGATGATTAATTTGAATATATAAGCAATGTATAATAAGATTTAAATTAAGTAAATTAATATTGATTAATTTAAGAAATCATTTGATGATTTGGTATGTGTAAATTACTTAGTGTATTTAGTGGAGTATAACTACTTAGAATAGTAATTAGATGATAATTACCTGGTGAAATTAATACAAGATGATTTGTAAGTGAAGTAATTTGAGTAATTTTCTTTGTAATTAATCAAGGGATTAATTTATGAAAATAATTAATCATGGAATGATTAATTTGTTAATAAGTAATTAAGGGTAATTAATTACTGGTTTGTTATTAATCAAGGGGTGATTAATAATTGTGTTTAAGTAAAGATTAATCACTTAATTAATTTAAATAAGTAATTTAATATAAATTGAAGATCATTAATTAATATAATTAATGATGTAATTAAGAATTGTAAATTAAGGAATCATAAATTAAGGAGGTAATTAAATGTTAATCTATTATGAATGATTTAAGATAATTCATTTGAGAATTAATTTAAAACTAAATTACTTTTTTGTAATTAGAGAATGATTAATTAATTTAATTAATGATTGTGAGAGCAGGATTTATGGAATGAGTAATTAATTTAATTTATTTTAAATTAATTAAGATGGAAGTAGTTAATTTAATTCATTTTAAATTAATTATAGCTTGTGATTCATAAATCATTACTTATGGATGATATTGATATTTCATTGTTTGATTGTGATCTCAGAAATGAGTTAGATAATGTCTATGTGATATGGATGTATAGTTTAAATGTGATAATATTTAATTATCTGTTTGGATGATGATATTAGTTATCTATTTATGATGATGTGATTATCTATTTTGAGATGTGAATTATCTATCTGTGCATATTAATATTGAATTCATTGTTAAGACTAAATAGACAACTTGGCCTTAAAAGACACGTTTTGGATTTCGATGAGACCGGGATCAGTTGTCCACATTAGGAATATCCGAAAACCACATCGTTTCCAAACTACGATAGGTCGTGAATCTGAAGTGAAGTTGAAGATTCTGAATGCAAGGGTTCTCGTCGTTAACTCTGAGGGTGATTCCAAAATGAGTGTAACGAGATGATGCCTTCGGTTTCGTTCGAACTCGGAACGAACTTGTATGGATTGAATGCTTTCAACACATCGTCAGGCGGACGATGAGCATTCTAAGAAATATGTTCTATAAAGGTAATCGTAACCTCAAGCCTCATCAACCGGGAATGGCTAAAACAGGGGAGGTGCAGCAAGGTTAGGTGGGTCATGCCCAAGCAGGACAAGGATATTCCCTTGTCTTAGATGTCCCTTTTTATTCGGCTTAGTGGGCAGTTGGTCTGCAGCCAACTGTGGGGTTTATCTTGTTCGGGACTGTTCAGTAAGGAATGGTTCCGGCCTTGTGTTGCAGGGGATGAAGGGAGTAATCCTCGGTACGTTGATCTAGGCCACGTACTGTGACGGGCGGTACCCCAGTAGCCCTGCCATTGTATGGAATCCAAAATCCAATAAGTGCCTACGGTTTTGATTGTATTACCCACTTTTATGGCTAGTAGCTGGAATTTAATGAATGTAACAATTTCGGCTATTTTCTATTTACTTGAAAACCCTAGACCTATTATAATATCACTGGATTTCCTATCAAATGATTTGGTTAGCGTAAGGTAAAAACTTTTCCATGTTTATGTGTGGGAAGTCTTATGTGATACCTTTTTCTTTTCAAAGGATTTTTCAAAATTAAGCAACTTTAACCTGTTACTCATACCAGACCCATGTCTGACCCGAAGTTTATTTTTGTTTTTCATAAACTCTCGGGTACCCAAATTTTTACGGGTAGCCAAGGGATTCAGGTTTAGCTTTGACGAATTTTGGAGGAGTAATGGAGCAGGAGGCTTCAGCGTTTTAGATATATTTAGTTCCGCTGTGTGGTATCTCTGTGATGTATTGTGTATTGAGTTGTATTAACTAGACAGGTGTTTATAACTGTCTAGTATGTGATGTACTATATGTATTACTCTGATTGATGTTATATACTATGTAAATACTTATGTGATTAATATATTTCATTCGTTCCGCTGTGAGATTCTGATGTTGTTGTTCTTTCTTCTCTATCTTTTCTATTTTCTCACCTCTTTCTTTCTTATTAACGATGCTTCTTCCTGGGGTAGGAAGTGGGGTCGTTACACCTTTGAGTAGCATAAAATTTTCAAACAGATTTTAAAACCTGTCATGTATGCACAGAGGCAAGTTTTTGCATGTTTTCCCAAACATGCGTACTTTATTTATACATATATATATATCACAGGCAGGTATTTACAAATACCTTTTGTAACAACATTCAAGTATTGACCATAACTATCAAGCTATCATCATCATAGATATCAAGAAAAACTGGTTCAAAAATAAGTTTGCTCACCTGACTTCTTGAGAGAACAGATGACCCGTATTTGTTTGAATTTGACCAGGCATTAATTTAATTTGATTTGTTTTAGATGACCTGAACTTTGATATTTGTTGAAGTTGAAATGAATTGAGCTTTCATTTCCAGACTTGAGCTTTATTGTTTGCTTTTGAATCTGGTTTTGATTGCTTCAGATATTTGCTTGAATTACTTGATCAATTGCACTGTATTTCAGGCTTCTAGGTTTGATTTTGTATTTTGATTTTTTTTCCTGCTTGATCTTTGAATTGCAAACAGATCTGGATTCAAGTTTGTACTTGAGATGATGAGGTAGTATGGTTTACAGGTTGAAGCTGAAACTTCTAAATTTTTAGTTTTATATTTTCTTTTCCAAGTTTCCATTTGGCTTTGAATTTCACTCTCGAGTTTTGATTTGGAGATAAATCTTGTTTTTAGCTTTGATCTGGTTCGTGAATTAGTTACATTTGTTTGCTAGGTTTTAGATTTGAATTAACTAAGAAGTGAGAAAGCAAGAAGTATGGATATGGATATAACTTGATTTTTTTCTGATACATTTGATAATTTTAAATTAAAAAGAAAATACAACTTGCCACTTGTTAAATTCATATTCTCTTTAAACTACACTTGTTAATATTTGAATTTTAAAACTTTACAAATGTCATGAACAAGAGAATTTATGTTTAATCCTTTTCTCTAAATTAATTTACAAATTGTGTTTTAAGTCCTTAACTTTAATTAATTTATAAATTTAGTTCTAAATATTCACATATACAATTTTAATTTAAACTAAATTTATTTCAAATATGGAAGATAAGACATTTTTAAACCTTTTTATTAATTCTGTGTAAATACATGCAAACCATATTTTATCTTTATATTTTAATATGATTTATCATATTTTCAACTTAGTTTAATTATTTATACATGTCTTATATTTTTATTAACACACATATATATATATATATATATATATATATATATAACTTTTTAAGGAAATTGATTTAAAATTAATTAGACACTAATAAATAAATATATAAATTTGTATATATATTTGAATTTAACTCTTTGAATAGCTTTTGGAAAATTATTATATTAATTTCAAAATAAAATTTCCGAACTTAAATACACATACAAAAATAGAAAACAAATTTCTATTAATATAGTTTTAAATCCAATTTATTTTCAATACATTTTATATTTGAATTTCCAAATCAAATTTCCATTATTTAATCTTATATATATCTTTATTTCCCACGTTTTCAAATTAATTCACAATTTAAATTCAAAATTTTATATTAACCATCAATTTAAATTTGATTTAAAACTGGGATCATTACACAAAATTGAGATTTCTTACCTTGAAATCTCAATCTAAGCTAGAAATTGTGAGTTTTAATACTCACCTTGCAATTCATGGAGATTGACATAAATAAATTATGTGAAATATTTATTTCGAAAGCTATTTTGTTATTAAAAAAATCTTCCAAAAACGGTTTAGAAAACACATGCACAGAAACATCAAAAATCAACAAGAATTCAATGAAATTAACATACGACAAAAATCCAAATGAAATTATCAATTCGTAGCTCTGTGGGTTCAAATTACAGGCCAGAAATAGGCGACCAAATGACCTCATATTTAGTTGAAAATTGGTATGCATATACTAAAAACTTCAGCTTTCAAACAAAAAAGAGCTGATGAATTCCGACTGGAAATGAAAAAGTTACTCTGTCTCAAACATGAACTCCTTTAAAAATAAAGGAATGATATAAGAAAGTCAATTGATACAACTAAAAATAGGTGTTCCACAAATGCTCAAAGTTAATCACATAATAAGGTTTAACATGGCATAGATGTTTCACATTCAAAGGGTAATAAAATGTCTATGTACATAAGCAATATGTAAGTTATAAGCGGATCAATAAAATCTCCAAATCAAAAATCATAAAGCTCGATACGAGTTCATAACTCAAATATCAGAATCACCATAAAACAACATATATATAAGCCTTTTTCTAATTCAAGGCTATACGTAAATTCATCATCTTAATTTGGTGAAATCGAAATAAAAAATTCATAAAAATTCCCAGATTGGCCAAATCCCATTTGCGTGCCGAAGCGATGCTGCATGTGCCATTCCCTCCAATACTATGTATATTAGGTACCTCTCCCAGAGGACTGAGGTCGTAAATCTCAGACGACCGAAGTTGTAATCCCAGATGACCCAAAGGTCTATAGTACCCGCACTCAATGTGTCACATCTCCCGATAGGAACCCAAAAAGTGTTAACTTGCGTCCCATACCACATGTTCTCACTTAACGGTTTACTAACCGCTAGTCATTGCCACATTAGAAAACATAAACCATCATAAAATCTCAATACTCAAAAAACTCAGACTCTCCTCATCTCATGGACAAGTAAAACACTATAAAGGGTTCTCATAGATTATACTCCTAGAATAGGAGATCTCGAACCACAACCCGCCAAATATTGGCCTTCCAAGATAATTCCTAAAGATTGGAATTATAATCTCTAAAAACCTGCCATAAATTGGCTAAATAATTCAGATTCAATAACCTAAATAGTTTTGATCGTACAAGTCCAGAATTAATCGATAAAGTAAACTCATGTGTCCCATACCATGGGTTTTTACTAAATCGTTTAATTCTCTTTCTCATACATCCAAAAAGTGTAAAAACATTGTATATTATTTATAAAATAATTTACTTGAGAAAACAGAATTTTACAATAATTTTCTAAAATCATTTTGAAGGCATTTTATTAATTCTACTTGATTATATCTAAAATACTTTGAAATAATTTAATAAATATTTAAAAGTGTTTTATAATAAAGATTACAAAAACCAGACTATTTAGAAATTTTCTCAAAATTTACTTGGAAGAAATAGTGATTGAAATCGAGGAAAACAAAGAAATTACCCCAAATCGATACTTGAATTCAATTCAAATTTAAATTGAATTTTAAAATTCCAAATTGCTCCAAATCTCAGTTAATTCATTGATATCCCATAGTCATTATAAAACTCATCTCAAACTTTGCATAAGAATTGGTCATAAAAATCATAGATATAAGTATGTAAACAAGGAAAAATGGCTCGGATAAAAGAACAATAGGCTCATGTACTTGGGCCAACAGGGGCGGACCCAGGCCAGTGGCCAGGTCGACCGCCAGGTCAACCTCCTGGTCGACCTGGAGACCGCTGGTAGGCTACGAAGTTTATTTCTTGAATGATTCTTGCTTCGTATTGAACTTCCAAATAATATTTCACATAGCAAATAAGTGAATTATGGGATGAAATTTGACATGCAACAAGTTTGACAACCAACCAACACTATGGAAAAGATCCGACAGCAATTCGAGTGAAAATCAAAGAGTTATGGATGCTCAAAGTAGCAACTAGAAATGAGAAACTCACCAAAACGACTAATATATATATATATATATATATATATATATATATATATATATATATATATATATAAACATAAGATTTTCTAAGCAAATTTGTTGCGGTAACTCAAGTTTTTGGTTAGCATTTGTGAATGTTGAACTCCCCTCAGCGATTTAGTGAAGATTTTGATAGCAAGCTACGAACTTTGGAGAAGAATTGGAGCTTCAAAGACCTGTAAAAGCTAAAACAAAGACATGCACAACAAAAGAAATTGGTTACATACAATTCATACGTAATTCTAATACTTTTGATTAAATCTTTAAGTATTTGTGGAGATTAGCTTCTCTAATCTTTCTATTTGGTTGATTTACTTCTTGAATTTGCAGAGATTTTGAGTGGAAATTAGTTTAATTTGAGGAAGCTATTATTTTCTTCCTTTCTGTTTACTGTAAATTTTGTCTTCTGAGGAAGAAAAACTAAACTACGTATAGTAGTTTGTTTATCCCCAGAAACATCTAGATAATGGATTTTAGGTTTTAAAACCTAGCCCAAAAAGCCCCAGGAAATATTATTTAGAGAAATTGTTGAGTTATGTTCATTTTTATCTTATATTATCAACATATACACACTTTTCTTCATTTTAAAACCAAACAAAAATGTATAAAATCAATTGTAAAGAAATAAATTGTTATTATAACAATTATAAAAAGTTATTTTAACAATTAAACCTTATTTTTGTCAATATTACACAATTTACACTATTTTATTACAAAACACTATTTTCAATTCAACAATTTCTACAGAAATTGTTTTCGTGTCACATAAATTAGCATAAATCGTTTTAACTCTTTTCAATCATCAAAATATTATTTTCAAAGAGTATTTCATCTTTTATTTTAATAAAAAACATATTATCTTCATATTTCTCCTTTTAAATTCAATAAAAGATTATTATTAACAATGTTTTCCAATATTGTTGTATTTACCCAAATAAAATTGCAATTTGATTATTTTCTACTTATATTCTAAAAATAAAATTTTTAAAACTTTATTTTCGTTACTTTATATTTATTTCAATAATTTAACATTGAAATACATCACCTAATTAATTTATTAGCTCCAAACTAATAAATACCTAATATTTCAATTTATTTAAACCAAATACTTATCCAATCAAATTTAATCCCATATTTATACCTAAATAAACAAAATAAAGTTCGAAACTATATTTTTCTCATTTTATTTATAAAATTCATTGTTTATTCCAAATAAACAATATAAAATTTCTAATTATATTTTGATTTATAATATTAAATTAAAACTTCGTTATAATTTAATATATACCGTAATATCCAAACCAAGGTTGTTACACCTTTATTGGTGAATGACCACATATGGCGAGGATGCATTTTTCAAGGAAGTTCTTGTGATCTCCTTGACGGCGTTGTTTGTAGAGTATCTCTCTTTGTACTCCTATTATTTCATGTTTGTAATGATGGATATCGTCAACTTTGTCGGAGAGTGAAGCTGATTGAAGGTCAATTCCATGTTTGGCTTTCTTTCCTTTTGGAGAGTTGCCAATATGGTAAGTTGGCAATGAAAAGATTTTAAGAGATGTTGATGATTTAGGTATGACTTTATACGGAGAAGTATAAATGCTTTCGGAAGAGGGTGAGGCGAATTCGATTGTAGAATATGCAGAATCATAATCCAAAGACATTTTTGATATACTAGTTTTGAAAGCTATTTGTTTGGTTATGAAATTTTTTTTGGATAAAATTCCAATAATGTTCTCTCTCTCTCTCACACACACACACACACACACACACATATATATATATGAATTTTTGTATATTATTTTAAGAGTAAGTTTCGTTTATTCGTTGGTAAACAATGTCAACTTAACACATTGGTTAGAAAAAATAAGTGGTTTAGAAAATACTTGAAATTTCAGCCAGTGAAAGAAAAAATAACCAAATAAAATATATCCTACTATAGATCATGTAACGATATGATACCTAGTTCACGTCTTAGCTTAATAAAATTTTCGCTTAGAGGTTTTGTAAAAATATCAACTATTTGATTTTCGATATTTACAAATTCTGGAGTTATTGTTTCTTTTTTCGACAATATTTCTTTAAAAGTGACGACGTATATCTATGTGTTTTGTTCGAGAATGATTTATTGGGTTTTTAGACATGTTAATTGCACTAGTGTTTTCAAAATAAATTGGAGATTTTTTTATAATTTTTTCGAAGTCTTTAAGGGTTTGTTGCATATATATTACTTGTGCGCAAGCTAAAGTGGCAACAATATATTCTGCTTCACTAATTGAAAGTGATACGCAATTCTGTTTTTTACTAAACCACGAGACTAGAGACTGATAGGTAAAGTGAAATGTACCACATGTACTTTTCCTATTGGTTTTTCAACCGCCAGAATCCGCATCGCTACAGGATACAAGTTCGAAGAATCTATCTTTAGGATAGAAAACATCATAATTCGTAGTGTCGGTTAAGTAACACAAAATACGTTTAACTGATTGATAGTGTGAATCTTTAGATTGTATTTGCAATCTTGCAAATAGACACACACTCATCATGTTATCAGGTTGACTAGCCGTTATTTATAATAGTGATCCTATTATACATCGATATAATTTTTGATCAAAATCTTTTCCGTTTTAATCTTTATCTAAATGGGTAGTTGTGCTTTTGGTGGTTGGTTTACTTGATGTTTTCTCCATTCCAAAACGTTTTAACAAATTTTGACAATATTTTTCTTGATTTATAAAAATACCATTTTGTAATTGTTTAATCTGTAACCTAAGAAAAAAAATTCTTCCATATGTGACATTTCAAATTCATTTTTCATAATATCTGCATATTCGTTACATAGATTTTCATTAGTTGATCCAAAAATTGTGTCATCTACATATATTTGAACAACTAAAATATCGTTATAATTTCTTTTATAAATAAGGTTGTATCTATTTTACCAACATGGAAACCAAAGGAGCTTGCTCAACATAAAATTATTCTTTTATAAAACCATCTAGAAATGCACTTTTTACATCCATTTGAAAAAATTTATAGTTATGATGACATGCGATAGCAAGTTATGTTCGAATGGCTTCTAAACATGCGACTGAAGCAAACATTTCCTTATAGTCAATGTCTTTCTCTTGATTATACCCTTGCGCTATTAACCTTGCTTTATTACGAACAATGTTTCCATTTTTTATCTGTTTCATTTTTATATATTCATTTTGTTCCGATTACAGATTGATCCGTAGGTCTTGATACAAGTTCTCGTACATCATCTCTTTCGAACTGACTGAGTTCTTCTTGCATTGCGATAATCCATGATTCGTCGTTTGAAGCTTCTTTATAATTCTTTGGTTCAAAATTTGAAATGAATGCAATGTGAATCATTTTATTTGATTGATATCTGATAGAAACTTTTGTATTTAAATCACCAATTATATTATTAACTAGATGGTTTTTCAAGATATGCGGTAGTGAGCTTAATGCATTATCATTGTCAATGAGAGTCTCATTACTGTTGCGAATAATTGTTTTATTCTCAGAAGGTTTTATTAAAATTTCATCATCATCACTGTTTTTATTAATAGAAAAGTTTTCATCAAAGGAAACATGTAGACTTCTTCTATTGTATTAGTACTGTAATGTCTCATTTTTCCATACCCTTTGAATCGACAATAAACCACACATGTCCAACTCAAATTGCACGAATAAGCGGATCATTGAGGGTAGAAAGAAAATAAAGAAAGAACAGAATCTCACACGAATGGAATAACATATATTATTTCAATAATAATCTTTACAACAGAAAATTTTAAATACAATATCAGAGTCTAATCTAAATTCAGCTTGGACAGTTATAGACACATGTCCTTTCAATTGCTGACAAACATCAAACTAAAATTAACAAAGCACAGCGGATAAAAGAATACGTCCATACAATGATGAAGATCTCCAACTCTTCTTCGGAAACTCCAACCGTCTTCAACTCAACCTGAAATTACTCGGATCTGATCCGAGTATTAAAGGTACCCAGATCAGACTTGATAAACCAGCGTGAGATACTCGAAATTTAAAATGACCATGATATCAAAATCATTGAAAAGAAGGGTATCTCATAAGACCATGCCCACACATAAACACGAACGGGTTTTTACCTTATGACAACCAAAATACTTTTATATATCAAAACCTTTGATATTATTTCTAGTGACATCTCTTTGAAAACATTTGCAAATAAAGTTATTCAAATAAGGTATCAATATCTGGACTAAGTCTAACGGAATATATAATACCAAAAAGGGGTAGCTGAAATGTTTTCAAGTCATTACAGCTATTATGGAAATAAAATCAAAATCGTAAATCTCGTATTGGGGTTGGATTTCCAACATGATAGGAAACTAGTGGAAAGATCAATCTGTATCCATGGCTTACGTCCATAACCCAGACGGCGAATAACATCCCTGCCATGAGGCCCAGACGTATCTGGTACCTAGGGCTCAGAACATCTGATAACCCAAATCATTACTATCCGAAATGCGAGCATACATCTGACCACGTAGAATCCCATCATAACCGCGGTGTGAGGCTCGTGAGGCTACGCTCAATTTCTTCAAAGCCACGCTTTTCATACAAAACCACGCTTTGATCATAACAAGTTCACTTTGAATGCCACACTGCCATTACACGTCACATGACTGATTTCTAGAAAAGTATAACTTCCTAAGCTCATATGTATCGAGAAAGGGTGTTAAGCTAAAAGAAGTTGCATTCTCTGCCACCAACTGACATACATTTATAGAAACCACTCAAATGTGATTTAGAATACAATATCAGACAAACATCCATATAAGTTCGTTCTGGGACTGAACGAAACCGGAGGCACTCTCCTCGGCTATTACTAGGCGAGAAGCCCTTGCAATCCGAAAAATCTCCATCAAAGAGGAGACCACTGCTATAAATAACTCTATAATGGAAGCTACCCAGAGCATGTCCAACAAGCTGTCCTCATGCTATGAAGATCCACGGTCTTCAATAATCATCATCTTCAACATATCTTCACTTTCGAACGCATACATTGGTTCGAAGTGGTTTTCGGATAGGAATCATCCAAATCCGACTCCGGTTCTTTCGAAGCCAATCATCGCTTTAAAAATATGTTAAGTTCATACGTGGATATCAATCATCAATCAATTACTTCATCTTTTATTTAAATCAAATATCTATTTTAGATATATTCTATTCAATTTATTCCATTTTCTTTTCAAGAGTATATGGAATCATTAAGCCTCATTTATCAAATCATTTGATTTATTAAACCTTTCTTAAATCTTGGAATAATTCCAAATCATTTCTCTTTTACTTAGGAAAAACTTTCCAAATCATTCATTAAATCTTAATCAAAGATTTCTTATATTAAAGTTTTACTTTTAACTTAGGAAAAATATTCCCAAATCATTCATTAAATCTTAATCAAAGATTTTCTTTCTAAAATTCAAATCATATTCTTGCAAATCAAATATTTTCATAATAGAGCACTATGCCATCTTAGATATGGCAATTTTCACCTCCAGGGACTATGGCAATTTTCACCTCCAGGGACTAATGACAAGTAATCCTACATCATGAATAACTTTGTCTTTTAACTTGGAAAAACTTAAATATTATCTTTTAGAGCATCCGGGCTTTCCTTTCGATCTGTTCCACCCCTCGCCTAAGAAGAGAAAACATAGGCCAGATAATTTCAGGGCACTGGTTGCTCCATCCCTAACCTTAGTCAAACACCTTGTTTTGTCTACCCAGATCTCACAGGCGGAACATATGTACTAGTCATTTCCGCATACTCAGTTTGTTATTATATTCAATTTTCTTCACTTTTTGTTTAAGTGGTATAAACAATTCATCTTAACAATTTATTCAAACTTTTATTAAAACTGCATTTCAAAAGTTATTTCAAACTACTGCGAAAAGTATTGCAAATAGCGTTTTAAAAGTTATATTCTTCAAAACGACTTTTATATCATTTAGAAATCCATATTTTCAACTTAAATCTCCTTCAATACATTTTAGAAGATTTTTAAGATTTATTTCATATTTTTGAAACATTTAAAATATCAATTTTAAAGTTTGGTCACTTTACTGCAAAAGCGTGATTTTTTTTGGAAAATTATTTTGGACATATTTAAAATATACAAGATAAAATCTTGATTTTCTTCCTTTATTTCTTTATACATATTTAAATGTTTATGAAACATTTCTAACTCATTTTAAAAAACTATTTCCAAAAGGTTAGCCTTCCATATACACCATTTCATTTTCAAAAGGAAAGTAATTTCCTTTGTGCTTATCGACGTGTATCAACATGACTTGGTAAAACAATTTTAACAAATATATCAAATAATCAATACTTCATGATCAAAGCATATATAAGAATCCATAGCAATCATAACACAACATCAAACATGTATATATATATAAATGGATGTTAAATAGAGTTTCTCACCATAAATTAAAGCGATTAACTTCCTACCAACATTCTAATCAACCTACACTTCACTAATTAATTTCCTACACCATTGAAAACTAGAAAACAACACTTCTCCATTCCAATAGCTTGGCCGAGGCTTGAGACGGAGATTGGCCGAAAATATAGAGAAGAAGCGATAGAGCTTTGAACTTGAATTTTCAAGATTTAGATCCGAAAAATAGATCACTTCTCTCTTGTTTTTGACTCTCTTATTCGCAAAATTTTAAAAACTTGTTAACTGAAAAGTAGTTGAAAATTCTTTTCTATTGAATTTTAAAGAAAGAATCATTTGAATCCATGTAGTTTTGAAGGAAATATGATAGAATGAAGAAGAGGTAATGTCGGATTGACAAAAATGTAGCCCAAAAATGCACTTTAAAGAATTGAGTTTCAGGTATAGCAAACATCAAAACTGGAAAACGTGTTCAACATAAAATTGTAGCCACCGGAATTTTATATGGTTTCAACAAAAGAATTTCTTAATTTGGGTCTGTTATGATCAAGTTATGATCAAAACAAAATGGCCTATTCTCTGACTTAAAAACTTGGCCAGGAAATACACTTGAAAGAAGTATACTTTTTACATAGATAGCTTATGAATGAGACAAAGTGGTCAACATGAAAGTTGGAACCACTAGAAAAATACATGATTTTAAAAAAGGAATTTTATATTTCGGTTCAGTTTTGAAGAATTTATGATCGATAGAAGAAGAGGTAAAATATAAAGAAAAAATGAGTTTGATTTGAAGAGAATGAACATTGATTTCTTTTGAATATTTTGTAAATATTTTGAAATTATTTCTTTACAATTTTCTCTTTGGCTTGGAATCCATTAAAGAGAAGAGGAAGATGATAAAGAAGCTTGAGAAAAGAAGAATAAGAAGAAAATGTGAATGAAAGTGAAGAAGTAGGTGGATATTTATAGAAAAAGAAAGAGGTGGTAATTTTGCCAAAATAACCTCTTACCAAATTACCAAACTAACCTTATTTCAACTTAAAGCAATCTACACTTTTTCAAAACTTAACATCATCCTTTCACTTCTTACTTTATGTCTTAGTCACTTAAAGATTAAGTAAAGAATATCATAATTATGTTGGCTTTGATTTGATGTGATTTGATGTTTACTTTTTCTTACTTTTGTTAATTCTTACTTACTTTTACTAATGACTTCTAGAAGTTTTCTAATCTTATTTAGTAAAAGTAAACATGTTTAGTGAATTAATTAATACTTACACTATTCGAATATATGTTTCTATATAAGAAAATAAAGGTGTGACGACGTTGCGACAACTTTTAATCGACAAAACTTCGTTTTTCGACAAAATGTTTTACGGTCACATTTTGACATTTTAGTTAAACTATTTATTTATGTAAACCAAATTTAAAAATAAATTTGTATAATGATATTTAAAAATATAAAAACTCATATATTAATTAAGATTATTTAAACATTCAAACATACTTTTCTAAAATCAACATTTCGTCACTTTTGTCGATATAGGCAAATATTACTATTTTTATATATGTTTCTACTTCCGAATCCTATCGAATATTATTTAAGTCATAAGACCTTTTATATTTAAAATCAGTCTAAATACTATATTTTCAAGTGGTCAAATTCTGGGTCGTTACATTCTCCCCAACTCAAAAGAATTTCGTCCTCGAAATTACCCAAACAAAAGTTTACCTAAAACATTTATCTTTAAATTTAAATCCACATAATATACGCAAATCATCTGTATGAAATTTCCTATTTGATCTTCTGTTCGAATACACAACTTTATTTCCGAACTAGTATCTATTCCCCGATCCTCTAATGCAGACTTTAACCAGGCTCTTTACTCAAAAACCTTTGCTTTCCTTGCATAGTGCTCAACTTTGATAGAAAACTCAAGTGCCCAACCAAAAATCCTCATTAATGTTCTTCGTCAAGAATCGAGTGATAAATCCTTTTTCGGATCGGTATTAACACCTCAAAGTTCCGAACTCGAATTTTAGATCAAAATTTGTGTGATGAAATGATTTACATATAACATATGTATTTATCAACCCATAAAAACTTTCATAGAAACTTTATCTTAAGATCAATCACTTAATAAAGGTTCTTCTTTATGTAATCCCTTTAATTATTATTTTTCCAAATATTGTTATTAAAGAAAAATATCCTAAAGAAATCATTTTTCACTCAAAAGATAATTTATCTGTATAAAAAAGTTTTCCCACAATCTTTTAACTCGATATATTTCCTTTAATACTATTGTTATTTATAAATCATTCGTAAAACTATTACTTAAGTTTATTGCATCTTATAACTTACGTAAATCAATCACTTTTAAAAACTTAAGTCCAAATCCTTAATTAATGCTGGAATTCAGTAATAAAATATTTTCTAGGTTATGATTTCCTTTTTTTATATTTATAATCACATTTATAAATTATAATTATCCAATTTAATTTACTCACAGTATTTCACAATCTTTTAGTTTTCATAAATTCCTTAGCTTCGAGTTGGGTATGATTCGGAAATTTTCGACTGTCCAAAATCGTCGAGAATCCCGCTTTATATTATCAATTAGCAATCCCAATTTATCTTTGGTTTAAACACTTTTATAAAGATTGCTAATCAATTTGTCAATTAATGATTTACATTATCTCTATAACTTATGAAAATTATATATATCGACTAACTCCAAAACAATCCAAGGAACTGAGTACTACTAATAGTATCATATATCCTCTTAACAAGAAGAGTAATACTTAAGAGAAGTGCTTACCATTCGAACACATCACTTGCCCATTTTTAGTTTATTTTTGATCCATTCGAATTAGTTATCATAAAAGACCTTTTCATATTTGAAATAATACCATTTTCAAAATCCTTTAAGATTACTTTATAAAACCTATTTTATAAATTCATTTTATAAATTTATCTTATATTAATTATCTTTATTTAAATTACTACAACTCTTTAAATAACTCAAATTTTAAATTCTCATTCCTTTTATATTTATCTTTTTACACAATCATTTTCAATTATTTAAATATTTTTATCTTATATGTTCATTCCTTAAACAAATCTTATTACCAAACACCTTATAGTCAAATCGTGAAACTTAATTCATAAGGTATTTGTACTTAAACTTTTAAATCAAACAATTGATCAATTTATGATAGTAACTTAACATTATCATTTCTTAATTTATTATTTTTGGAATAATTATTAAAGATCTCAATTACCTTATCAGATTTCTTACTTATCTGTTACCTTTATGAAACATCTTATAGTCAAACCGTGAAATTCTAATTACTAGATGTTCATTTTTAAATTTCACCAATCCTGATTTCTTACTATACCTTTTTTCAAAATATATACTTTATATTCAAAATATAATCCTAGGTAAAATTATTTCATTTACCAATCTTTTCAAAATCAGTGTGTCGGTTCGTCTTATTTAAATTAAGAACCCTCATTGATAACGGTGATCAGGCACATCGATCAGAATCCATAAATCACTCAGCAGATAAATCAACACAAAACATTTGTATTAGTCACTAACAAATACGCGCTCATATATAATACACTCAAACTCATTCTAGGGTGTTACTAACCCTATCTCTAACGAGTTACTCATCCTAGGGTATTACTAACCCTATCTCTGATGAGTCTTTACCGAACCAAAGCCAAGGTTCTCACTTAACCTTCGGCTCTGATACCAAATGTAATGACCCGTTTTTCCGTATCCTTTGAATCGAAAATAAATCACATATGTCCAACTCAAATTGCACGAATAAGTGGATCATTAAGGGTAGAAAGAAAATAAAGACAGAACAGAATCTCACACGAATGGAGTAACATATATTATTTCAATAATAATCTTTACAGCGGAAAATTTTAAATACAATATTAGAGTCTAATTTAAATTCAGCTTGGACAGTTATAGACACATGTCCTTACAATTGCTGACAAACATCAAACTAAAACTAACAAACCACTGTGGATAATAGAATACGTCCATATGATGATGAAGATCTCCTGCTCTTCTCTGGAAACTCCACCCGTCTTCAACTCAACCTGAAACTACTCGGATGACTCAAGTATTAAAAATACCCGGATCAGGCTTGATAAACCAGCGTGAGATACTTGAAATTTAAAATGATCATGATATCAAAACCTTTGAAAAGAAGGGTACTCATAAGACCAAGCCCACACACAAACACGGACGGGTTTTTACCTTATGACAACCAAAATACGTTTATATATCAAAACCCTTGATATTATTTCTAATGACATATCTTTTTGAAAACATTTGCAGATAAACTTATTCAAATAAGGTATCAATATCTGGACTAAGTCTAACGGAATATATAATACCAAAAAGGGGTAGCTGAAATGTTTGCAAGATATTATACCTATTTTGGGAATAAAATCAAAATCGTAAATATCGTATTGGGGTTGGATTTCCAACATGATAGGAAACTAGTGGAAAGATCAATCTGTATCCACGGCTTACGTCCATAACTCAGACACCGTTATACAACAACAAAAATGGCTAAAAGTGGATACAATCTGCGAATAACATCCAAGGACTCGGACTTCGCGTATCCCTGCCATGAGTCCCAAATGTATCTGGTACATAGGGCTTAGAACATCTGATAATCCAAATCACTACTATCCGAAATGCGAGCATACATCTGACCACATAGAATCCCATCATAACCGGGGTGTGAGGCTCGCGAGGCTACACTCAATTTCTTCAAAGCCATGCTTTTCATACAAAACCACGCTTTGACCATAACAGGTTCCACTTTGAATGCCACACTGCCATTCCACATCACACGACTGATTTCTAGAAAAGTATAACTTCATGAGCTCATATGTCTCGGGAAAGGGTGTTAAGCTAAAAGAAGTTGACTTCTCCGCCACCGACTGATATACATTTATAGAAACCACTCAAATGTGATTTAGAATACAATGTCAGACAGACATCCATACAAGTTCGTTCTGGATATGAACGAAACCGAAGGCCCTTCCCTCGGCCATTACTAGGCGAGAAGCCCTTGCAATTCGAAAAATCTCCATCATGAGGAGACCATTGCTATAAATAACTCTATAATGGGAGCTACCCAGAGCATGTTCAACAAGCTGTCCTCACACTATGAAGATCCATAGTCATCAATAATCATCATCTTTAACATATCTTCACTTCCGAACGTTTACATTGGTTTGAAGTGGTCTTCGGATAGGAATCATCCAAATTCGACTCCGGTTCCTTCGAAGCCAATCATTGCTTTAAAAAGATGTTAAGTTCATACGTGGATATCAATCATCAATCAATTACTTTTTCTTTTATTTAAATCAAATATCTTTCTTAGATATATTCTTTTCAATTTATTCCAATTTCTTTTCAAGTGTATATGGAATCATTAAGCCTCATTTATCAAATCATTTGATTTATTAAACCTTTCTTAAATCTTGGAATAATTCCAAATAATTTCTCTTTTACTTAGGAAAAACATTCCAAATCATTCATTAGATCTTAATCAAAGATTTCTTATATTAAATTATACTTTTAAATATTCTAAAATCATTCATTAAATCTTAGTCAAAAATTTTCTTTCTTAACTTCAAATCATATTCTTGCAAATCAAAGATTTTCATAATAGAGCACTACTGCCATCTTAGATATGGTAAATTTCACCTCTAGGGACTATGACAATTTCCAGGGACTAATGATAAGTAATCCTACATCATGAATATCTTTGCCTTTTAACTTGGAAAAACTTAAATATGATCTTTTAGAGCATCCGGGCTTTCCTTTCGATCTGTTCCACCCCTCGCCTAAGAAGAGAAAAATAGGCCAGGTAAATTCAGGGCACTGGTTGCTCCATCCCTAACCTTCGTTAAACACTTTGTTTTATCATCCCAGATCTCACAGGTGGGACAAATGTACTAGTCGTTTCCGCATACTCAGTTTGTTATTATATTCAATCTTCTTCACTTTTTGTTTAAGTGGTATAAACATTTCATCTTAACAATTTATTCAAACTCTTATTAAAACTTCCAAATCATCTTTACATTACTTAATTATTCCTTTAAAATTGTTCACAAAAGATTTAGAAAATAATTGTTAAGTTTAAAACTGCATTTCAAAAGTTATTTCAAACTACTGCGAAAAGTGTTGCAAATAGCGTTTTAAAAGCTATATTCTTCAAAACGACTTTTATATCATTTAGAAATCCATATTTTCAACTTAAATCTCCTTCAATACATTTTAAACAATTTTTAAGATTTATTTCATATTTTTAAAACATTTAAAATATCAATTTTAAACTTTGGTCACTTTACTGCAAAAGCGCGATTTTTTTGTATAATGCTATTTAGAAATATAAACACTCATAAATTAATTAAGATAATTTATTTAAACATTGAAACATACTTTTCTGAGATCAACATTTTGTCACTTTTGTCGATATAGGCAAATATTACTATTATTATGTATGTTTCTACTTCTAAATCCTATCGAATATTATTTAAATCATAAAACCTTTTATATTTTATATTTAAAATCACTCTAAATACTATATTTTCAAGTGGTCAAATTCTGGGTCATTATAAGTACGTTTATTAAATATTCTAAAAGCTTTTCTACGATCTGAGTATCCAATAAAGATTCCTTCATTGGCATTTAAATCAAAATTTTCAAGATTATCTTTAGTATTTAGTATAAAATATTTTGACCCAAATATTTGAAAATATGATATTTTGGGTTTTAATTTTACTCAAAAACATTTCATAACGTGTAATTTTAGTTAAAGGTCGTAATGTAACATGATTCAATACATAACAAGTAGTAGCTACAGCTCCTGCCAAATTTTTTTTCGGTAGATTATTACTTTTAAGCATAGTTCGTGCACATTCTTGGAGTGTATGATTTTTTCTTTCTACATGCCATTTTGTTGTGATGTTCGTGGAAAGGAGAAATTATGGGTAATTCCCTTTTTGTTACAAATTTTTTAAAAATTTCATTTTCAAATTCACACTGTGATCACTTCTTATAATTTTTATTTTAAAATTCATTAAATTTTTAATTCTTTTAGATTTTTTTTTAAACATTTCAAAAGTATCACTTTTATATTTTAGGAATAATGTCCATATATATCGTGAAAAAATCATCTACAATAATAAATATATATTTGTTATGATTTATTGATCGTATTTGTGTAGGTCCAAATAAATGAAGATGTAAAAGTTCTAAGGGTTGTTTAGCAGAAATTTCCCTTCTAAAAGAGCTCCTTTTCAATTTTCCATATTTACATGCATCACATAAATTTTTAACTTTATTGTTTATTTTAGGGAGACCTCTAACCAAATTGTTTTTGGCTAATTTTTTTAAAGACTTAAAATTTATGTGACATAATCGTTTGTGCCATATTCATGGGTCATTAGTATCTACGGCTAGACATAAATCACTCGAGTTATTAAATTTTGTATTTAAGACGTAGATGCTCCTTTTCCTTAATCCTTCGAAGATTAGATTTTTATTTGATAAAAAATGTTGCATTTATTCTTTTCAACATCAATTTTAAATCCTTTGTCGCACAATTGACCAATGCTTAAAAGATTATGTTTTAAAATTTTAACTAAAGGAACATTTGTACTACATACCAACATTGATGACATCTCCAATTCCAATGACAAATCCTTTTGAACTATCTCTGAAAGTTATAGTAGCACCATCTTTGTATGTTATCTTTGATAACATTTGTACTTTTCCTTTCATATATTTGGAGTATGCGCTATCGAGTATCCATTTCTCCTCAATATTTGAATTTCTTTTGGGTACCTGCACGATAAAAACAGTTTAATTGGTACCCACTTCTTTTGTTAAGATCCTAAATGTTAGAAAGAGATGGTTGCCATACCAAGAGGGTTTAGGACCTTCTAAAAATAATTTTTGTTATGAACAACATTTTTCAGATAGTTATCTATGTGTTTTTGTCTAATTAGTTTGTTACTGGATTTTGAAATCCATATTTTAATTATTTTGGTGTTAGACTTCTTTTCTATAGTATCTGACTTCTTGAACCTATAATATAGTGAGCTATAGTTTTTATGCTTTGAAGATTTCTTAAATCCCAATCCATTGCGATTTCCAAATGGTTTTGAAATTTTGATCAAGTTATCCAAGTTCTGCTTATTTTATTAAATTTCGAAGCATTGTTAATATTCTTGTCTAACTTATCATTTAGATGAGAATTTTTGGATTTTAATGCTTCTACATCATTCTTTAATATAACGTTTTCTTTTTCATCATTTTCAAGTTTAACTTTTCCTATTTCACATAATAATGAGTCATTTGAATAGATAGATTCTTATATTTCTCTTGTGAAGTTTCAAATTCTTTTCTAAAAAGGTTTTTTCATCTTTTAAAAAATCCTATTTCAAGTTCCATTCGATTAATTTTTGCAACATATTCTTAATTTAATTTTTTAGTTTCTCTATATATTTCATCTAATTCTATGCTAAGTTCTAAAATTTTATTATAAGTAAGATCAGAACATACCTTTTCAGTTTTTTCCATGAAGCATACATTAGCCTGCTCAGAATCACTATTGTTGTCACTGGCTGATAATGAAGATGAATCTGAGTCATCCCAAATTACTTGAAATGCCCGTTTTCTTTTCTTGAATTTCTCGAACTTGCCTCTCCTTTTGTCATATTGAGTTTTGGGCATGTTTCTTCATATGTTCGAATATGTCACATCCAAAACATTTAATCAAAGTTTGGTTGGATGAATTTGAATTTCCTCCATTTTTGGATCTCGTCATCCTTTTGAATTTCTTGAATTTATTTTAATTTTTGGAAATGAATATGATTTCATCTTCATTCAAGTCCGAATTATTATCACTGGCTTGAATGGCTATATTTTTCTTTTCATTGATTTGTTCTTTTCTTGCCTGCAAATTTTCTTTGTACGACATCAGATTTTCTATCAATTCTTCAACTTTTAGGTGAGATAAGTCATTTTCCTCTTCGATGGCCGATCGTTCTCATTCATTTGTAAAGGAATTTAAAATACGTGTAACTAAATCAGAATCTGTGAATTTGACTCCAAGCACCATGAGATCATGTTGTATAGTTTGAAATATAGCATACATATCACCAATAGATTTATTTGCTTTCATTTTAAATGAATAAAATTGATTTTGTAGAATGGAAATCATTGTTTGTTTAGCTTTGTTACTGCTTTCATGAGTGATTTGTAGTGTATGCCATATATCATATGCAGTAGTGTACAACATGACACACAAGAATTCATTTTTGTTAAGTGAATAGAATAAAACATTCATAGTTATAGCATTGTTTGTTGTTGTGTTCTTTTGAGCATATGTCCAAGTGCTTATATTTGTTTCTGGTACTACATATTTAACTTGTGTTGCTTGCCAAATTTTAAAACCATTTTCTTCCATAAAAATACACATTCATGTAGACCAGTAAGCATAGTTTGATCTAGTGAATAGTGGTGGATGTGCAGTTTATTGTCCTTCTTGAATTGTACTTTCCATACTAAATATGTTTCAATCACGTGTTACTGTGAATTGAGATAACCGTGCTTTGATACTAAATGAAAAGATGTATGGATTGTACGTTTATATCTAATATGCAAGTGTAGTAAAATGCTAGCTTATAGTTAACAGAGTAAAGTAAATCATAGTAAGGAAACAATCACACTAGAGTTTTTATACTGGTTTTGTAACGACCCAGAATTTTTAGAAATTAAAATTTGAATATTTAATTAATTTTAAATATTAATAAGTCAATTTATAAGTCAAATAAATTTTTATTTGAATTATTGAATTTAATTGGATAATTAAATCGATAATTTAATACGTGAGATTATGGAAATAATTGAAAATATAGTTAAATATGATTGAAAATGATTTGTAAAATTTTATTTTATCATGTTAGAGTTAGAATGATATTTTAGAACTTTTAAAATCGAATTAAAAGTTAATTTGTGAAAATTAAATATTTTAATATTAAAATCGACTAGTGAAAATAGTCAATTTTTGAATAGTCTCAGAATTGAACGAAACCAGTTCCATTGGATCCGTAATAGTTAGTTATTACCGGATTTCAAATTTTGTGTCAATCGGAGTTATCGTTTGATCGTGGCAGCTCGAAACGCATCGATTTATTTTTAATTTAAATTTGACGAGCTAAAATAGCCATTTTTCAAAAAGTCTCGGATTTCGACGAAACCAGTTTCATCGGATCCGTAATGTGATATTATTGTAAGGTTTCAAATTTCAAGTCAATTGGATTTACGGTTTGTCCGGTACAAATTAAAACGCCTAGAAATCGACTTAAATCGGTTTAATTTAAATTGAGCGTTTACAGCCATAACTCGCACAGATGTCCGAATTAGCTTCCGAAACCTGTTCCATTGTGTCCGGAACGCGGGATAAACCCTAGGTACGTCAGTTTCGGCGCGTAAATCGGAGTTCGGGATTTCCGGGATGAATAGTGTTTCGATTTTCTCTATAAATAGCCTCACTCTAAAAAAAAAAAAAATGGCTAGGGTTTTATAACAGAGCCGCCTCCCTCATTATCAACGGCCGAAATCATCTCGTCTTCCTCCCTCATTTTCTTCGAATCCACAAAGCAATCGCAAAAACTTCCAACTAGAGTATTGAAGAGCATAGTGAGATCTACGATATCAACGGTCATGATCGTATATAGTGGAGCGTGGTGGCCAGAAATCAATCGAGAAGAGGCCACGTTCGTTGTCGAACCACGTGAAGACGAGGCGACCGAGCTCAAGGTGCTTGTAGCCGTGAGTAGCTTGTGGGGAGGCGAAGAGAATGGAGCTACCTGATCGAAGTATAGATAAAGGATGAAGTTGCAATAATTAAACCCTAAATGGGATGTTGGGTTCGGCCGATACAGGGTGGGAACGAAGGATGGGGAAGATGAAACGTACGGTGTAGATGGGGGGGGGGCAAGGATCATGCGGCCCAGATCAAAGGTTGTATAATATATATAAGAAATTGTAAATTAATTTCAATTAAAATCGTGTAAACTTGAAAAATGCATAACTTTTTCATACGAGGTCGAAAACGCGCGAAACCAGTTGCGTTGGAATCGTATGGACGAGCACTACGCGATGGAGTCGGTTTGGAGTCGTTTGGAGTTAGTGAGAATTTTGGGTAAAATTAAACGTCCGTTTAATTTTATTCGAAATAAAAGCTAAAACGGAATATAAAACCAAGGTGAGAACTTCTCACTCAATCGAATCAGTTTCGATTTTTATTTTAAATAGTTAGATTTAAAATATTTGAATGCATGTTTGAATGTTGATTGATATCTATTGATTGTTAAAATAGACATTATACGCCGTTAGTAAGCGGATGTTATTTATTAAAAACATATACCGCGAATATTTCATAAACAGTGAAATTGGTATTATATATAATATCAATATATATATATATTGGCATATGTATATATTGGAGTTATTGATTTCCCGCATTTTTTGTTTAGCGGATGAGACCCTATTACGCCGTTATTAAGCGGATAATATTTAATAAGAACATATACCGCGATAATTTCGTACTGGAGCGAAATTGGTATTGTGCTAATGTTTTTGGATGCAGGAAAACAGGTTGGAGGGATCCAACTGGATTCCTCAACAGTTTTTATTTGATTTCAGATATTTTGATATTTGATGGATTTTCATATTGATATATGATATCGTTGTTGTCGTGATTGACTATTTGGTGTGTAGCATCATTGGACCAAATTTGGAATTTTAAAATGATTTCAAAGTGATTTTTGAAAGTATAAGTTATAAAAATAATTTTTGGAATTGATCCATTTTAAATAAATAAACGTTATAATTTTTAATGTTGTAAAAATTATGGTTTTTGTGAAATACAGTTAAAAACTGATTTTTGAAAATAAGGAATTAATGACTTTATGAAATAGTTAAATTGGGATTTCTGAAATAATTGTGAAAAGTTTAAATATAGGATTTATAAAATTTAATCATTTTATGAATCAAAATGGTGAAATTTTAAAGGAAATTAAAGACGTTTTAAAGAATAATATAAATTAATTTATATTAAGAGATTTATAAATGGATATTTATAAATTGAAGTATAGACATTATAAAACGAGTTTTTATAAGTGTTTGAATGAAGTGAAAATGAATTTTGTAAATGAATGAAATTTATAGAATTATAAACTGTGAAGTTATAAAAGAAATTTATAAATAGTAAGATTTATAAATTTGGTGAAATTATTTGAAGAATAGATTGGTTAAATAAATGGATCTTATAAGTTATAAGATTTATAAATTAGAAAGTCTTTAAAAGAACGATTTTGTAAAATAATCGTTTTATAAGTAATTAACTTATAATATGAACGTTTAGTTTATAATTTAGTTATAAACTGGAATAGGTTAATAAAGGAATTTATAAAAGGAAGTTTTTATAAATAAATAGAAATGGAATTTATAAACGTTGTTTTATAAATTTGCAAATGATTTATTCTGACAAGAAAATTTGTTGAAACCTATAAATGGAGTTATATTCACATTTTTAAATAGTGAATAATCCTTTGAATTAAAATGAATAAAAGGATGAAATTGTTAATGAAGTATATTCACGTTTTTGAATAGTGAATAATACGTTAAAGAAAATGTTTAGATGTGATGTTTTAAATAGAATTAAAACGATCTAACGATGTTTTTAAACATGTTGAGATTCGAAACCATAGATTTCAACATTTATTGTTGAAATAGATGTTTCGAGAAATAAAAGGGAATGGTGGACTATAACACTGTTGTTATAGCAAATGATTTCCGAAAGGAAATGTTTTGTATAGTATTGGGATTTATATATCTATTTAATTTCGAATCCCTATACTAGTGATTTTGGGTTGTCGTAACGATGTTTTACGTAACATTCGTTTTGGCCCAAATAAATATGTTTAAGAGAATGATTTCCTTAAAGAATGAAATATATACTAAATTTCGATTTAAGTATATTGAATATTTTCCAAGTGTTGAAAATAAATAAAAGTTGTGAATTACTTATTAAATAAGTATGGAATTGTTTCCAATATGAAGTGATATTTAGAATTCATCTTTTTGAAGATAAATTGAAAATGGATAAGTGAAAACGTATATCAATAGATATTGTGAAATGTAAATTCACTAAGGAATTTATAAAAGAAAGTGAAATTGGTTTAAAAATAAATATTGATTTATTTTTGAAGTGTTGAAATAATATATCTAGTGAAGATATTTTTGGAAAATAAATAATTTGGAAAATTATTTGGAATCTGGTGATGTTGTGCATATCCAGTGATAGTTCAATAACCGACTATCAATATTTCCCTTTGAATGGGTAATTGATGTGATTTGATTGAATGTGAATGCTACACTTATTTTTAAATAAGCGCTCACTATTCGGGTTAACCGGGAAAGGACCATGGGGTCGTATAACCCATTCCGAATATGTGATACGTCGTTATAATTGCATTGAAGATCGGTGTTGAAGACCCGGTATTTGCGAGAGCGATAGGATGACCTGTCGATTGTCTCTGCACTGAGTTGCAACGGTATAGAGACTCCCTAAGTGATGGGAAATCCGATCAGGATTGTGAATATCCGGATTGCAAGGACTTCTTTGTAAGTGCCTTCGGTTTTGTTCGATCCCGAAACAGACTTGTATGGATTGTGTGTCTGACATTACAAGTTGAGATATAAAGCCGATTTCTTTCAAATATATTTCTGTTGGTGGCGGAGAATTTATTCTTTTAGCTTAACACCCTTCTCTGAGACGTACGTGCTCAGAGGTTATATAGTTGAAGTTATCAGCGATATATTCCCAATTTGGTAATGTGATATGCTGAGTGATGCTGAAATGATCATTGTGTTGATTATTGTGATAGGATCGTTTATTTGATCGTCTATCTTGGTGATCATTGTGTTGATCATTTGTTGACCCAAAGCATGGCTTTTGTATAAAGTATGTTTTTGTGGACGTGACTTCGTCGAACCTCACACCCCGGAAATGGTCAAAACAGGAAAGATGCGGCAAGGTTATGAGGGGTAGCACCCTTTAGGGTATGTACATTTCCTTCTGGATAGAGGTGGTATCATGGTATGGAGCCCAGATATTTAACCTATGTGGTTACTACGAATTTATTACTTTGTGGTTGTTGGTTTTCGGGATCCCGTGAGAAAGGTCGTTTACGATCGGGGAATGGCGTGCTCGTGTCAGTAGTTACCCAGTTAAGGGTAACCCGGCCTTGTGTTGGCAGAGTTCCGGTTTGGTTCTCGGGGATGTCTTTCCAGAGGCATTCTCATGTGGCAATGGGAAGTTCCTTGGCCTGACCATTTGTTGGAAATCCAAAGAAACAATACGTAACTTGTACGGTTTTAGTTGTATAACCTGCTATGGAATGTGGCGGTAACCTGCTATTGAACATAGTTAGCTATAGTAGGCATACGATAATGGTCGTATGTTGGCTAAGATTTATATTCTACTTTCGAAATGAATTTTTCCTACACTATGCACTAGTAATAATATCAAATGTTATTTTAAATGCGTATCAAGCATCTTTGACTATCATAAGGAGAAATCTCCTCCGATTCTGCGTTTGCATTGTGTGTGTGTGCGGGAGGCCTTATGGTAGTCTCATTTTTAAAAGCATTGCGAATTGAATTTAAAAATATTCCTCTATTTTGATTTTAAAGATAAATAAACTGTTTTGAGTTCTCACACCAGTCACATGACTGACTTGGAGTTTATTGTTTTCCTTCCTAAACTCTGGGTGCCCACCAATTTCCATACGGGCAGTCAAGAGTTAGGTATATCAGGATATTCTGGATATTCTGGAGTTGCTGGAGGCAAGCTGGATGGCATGGCGTATTACTTATATAGTATTTCTTTTCCGCTGCACTGTTTGATGTTGTATGTTGTTGTACACTCTGATGATATGATGTAATGAAATGTAATGTAATGTAATAACCGATATAGTTCTTTGTTTAAAGATTATTCATTTATTATTATATGTTGTTCCGCTGCGAATTGTGAGATTCTGATATTGTTCTGTTGTTTTTCTATTCCGTTCCATTTTCTCTATTCTCTTTTTCTTCTAGTTTAAAAATTTTCTATTTTTCTTTTCCTCTCCATCTTCTATCTTTTTCTCTTCTCTTTTCCTAAATTCTTTTTCTTAAAAACCCTCAGTGTTCGGTTTTCCGTCGTTCGATTCCTCGGCAGTCGATAAAGTGAGTGTCGATGTCGAATTTTCGGAAGACGAAGAATCGTGTCCTGACAATGTGGTATCGGAGCTTATGGTTAAGCGACAACCATAGTTCTGTTGGGTATTATTCATTAGAGATAGAGTCAGCAGTACTCTAGAATGAATTTGAGTGTAATAATAGCTATGAGAGCGTATTTGTTAGTGAATATAAAATTGTTTTATATTGTGATGATTGGTTTGTTGAGTGGTATATAGATTCTGGTTAATACGAGTAATTAACGTTGTTGATAGGGATCTCTAAACACTTGTACAGAACAATTCGACACAGTATTGTTTTAAATTTGGGTAAATGAAATAATTTTACCTTGAGTATATTTTATATATAAAGAAATAATTTTTCAGAATTATAAAAGTGTATATAAGTTGATTGTTTAGTTGTTTGAATAATCTAAATAAAAGAATAATTGTATAAGTAAAGAATTATAAGAATTGAATTATAATTAAAGTGATTTACAGTTGTGAAATAAACTTATATATATAAGAAGTGAAACTATATGAATATATTTATGAATATGAGTTGTAAATGAAAATGAATTTAAAGTTAAATGGAAATATAACTTAAGTGATATGGAATGAAGTTGATATTAGTATCAAAGTAAATCAATAAAATTAAGTGATAGATATGAACTTAAGTTATGTAAATGAAATTCGATTTTGTAATTGAATTGAATTAATGAATTGAATGTTAATCAAATGAATGTGAATTAAGTTGATATGGAATAATGAATGTAAGTGAAATTCATTAAAATCTAATGTTATTAGAAAGTTGAATAGTTGAATGAAAATCAATTAAATTAAACCAATTGATAAGCAAAGGAATTTGGTTGTAATTAATATACATTGATTGTTAGATGATTGTTGATTGATTGTATAAAATTCATTAAATGTTAATGAAATTGATTAGTGAAATTGAAAACTATGTAATTGAATTCAATTGAAAGTAAATAAATTTGAATAGAATTAAATTTGAATTGGAAGTGAACTAACTTGAATATGAATTAGTGAATATAAACTAATTGAGAATAAATGTTGATAACATCCAATGTTAAGGAATCAAATGTGATTAAATTGAAAACCAATTCATTAAATATTAATGAGAATATGAATGAATATTTATGATTATGAATGATAATTGGTTGATGGTTGAATATATATTGTAATGAATGCATTGCTATGTTAGCATATGTAGTTATTATGTTGCTATATGTTATATATTGATACTATTATCTACATGCATGATTCTCATGTTGTTTGTTGAGTGTTTAGTAGGTGCAGATCGCGTTTGCTTCGCATTTGGAGCTCGCTTTCACGCTATATTAGCCGTATATGCTCGCTAATAAAAATATAAGGTACATATCTCGGATTACATACCGTACTTTTACACTTTTTTCCCTGCGGGATGCCTCATTACTTGATGAGATGTATATTTGTGATATATATACTGTCATTTTTTTTTCGGATCGAGCCGCGCAAAGGAGACTATGGCGAATTTTTCCGAAAATTTAAGGCGTTAGAAAAATTTTGGGAAAATTAATAGATTCTATACTTTTCTTACTTAATAATTTCGAGGACGAAATTCTTTTAAGTGGGGAAGATTGTAACGACCCAGAATTTTTAGAAATTAAAATTTGAATATTTAATTAATTTTAAATATTAATAAGTGAATTTATAAGTCAAATAAATTTTTATTTGAATTATTGAATTTAATTGGATAATTAAATCGATAATTTAATACGTGAGATTATGGAAATAATTGAAAATATAGTTAAATATGATTGAAAATGATTTGTAAAATTTTATTTTATCATGTTAGAGTTAGAATGATATTTTAGAACTTTTAAAATCGAATTAAAAGTTAATTTGTGAAAATTGAATATTTTAATATTAAAATCGACTAGTGAAAATAGTCAATTTTTGAACAGTCTCAGAATTGAACGAAACCAGTTCCATTCGATCCGTAATAGTTAGTTATTACCGGATTTCAAATTTCGTGTCAATCGGAGTTATCGTTTGATCGTGGCAGCTCGAAACGCATCGATTTATTTTTAATTTAAATTTGACGAGCTAAAATAACCATTTTTCAAAAAGTCTCGGATTTCGACGAAACCAGTTTCATCGGATCCGTAATGTGATATTATTGTAAGGTTTCAAATTTCAAGTCAATTGGATTTACGATTTGTCCGGTACAAATTAAAACGCCTAGAAATCGACTTAAATCGGTTTAATTTAAATTGAGCGTTTACAGCCATAACTCGCACAGATGTCCGAATTAGCTTCCGAAACCTGTTCCATTGTGTCCGGAATGCGGGATAAACCCTAGGTACGTCAGTTTCGGCGCGTAAATCGGAGTTCGGGATTTCCGGGATGAATAGTGTTTCGATTTTCTCTATAAATAGCCTCACTCTAAAATAAAAAAAAAAAAAAAATGGCTAGGGTTTTATAACAGAGCCGCCTCCCTCATTATCAACGTCCGAAATCATCTCGTCTTCCTCCCTCATTTTCTTCGAATCCACAAAGCAATCGCAAAAACTTCCAACTGGAGTATTGAAGAGCATAGTGAGATCTACGATATCAACGGTCATGATCGTATATAGTGGAGCGTGGTGGCCAGAAATCAATCGAGAAGAGGCCACGTTCGTTCTCGAACCACGTGAAGACGAGGCGACCGAGCTCAAGGTGCTTGTAGCCGTGAGTAGCTTGTGGGGAGGCGAAGAGAATGGAGCTACCTGATCGAAGTATAGATAAAGGATGAAGTTGCAATAATTAAACCCTAAATGGGATGTTGGGTTCGGCCGATACAGGGTGGGAACGAAGGATGGGGAAGATGAAACGTACGGTGTAGATGGGGGGGGGGCAAGGATCATGCGGCCCAGATCAAAGGTTGTATAATATATATAAGAAATTGTAAATTAATTTCAATTAAAATCGTGTAAACTTCAAAAATGCATAACTTTTTCATACGAGGTCGAAAACGCGCGAAACCAGTTGCGTTGGAATCGTATGGACGAGCACTACGCGATGGAGTTGGTTTGGAGTCGTTTGGAGTTAGTGAGAATTTTGGGTAAAATTAAACGTCCGTTTAATTTTATTCGAAATAAAAGCTAAAACGGAATATAAAACCAAGGTGAGAACTTCTCACTCAATCGAATCAGTTTCGATTTTTATTTTAAATAGTTAGATTTAAAATATTTGAATGCATGTTTGAATGTTGATTGATATCTATTGATTGTTAAAATAGACATTATACGCCGTTAGTAAGCGGATGTTATTTATTAAAAACATATACCGCGAATATTTCATAAACAGTGAAATTGGTATTATATATAATATCAATATATATATATTGGCATATGTATATATTGGAGTTATTGATTTCCCGCATTTTTTGTTTAGCGGATGAGACCCTATTACGCCGTTATTAAGCGGATAATATTTAATAAGAACATATACCGCGATAATTTCGTACTGGAGCGAAATTGGTATTGTGCTAATGTTTTTGGATGCAGAAAAACAGGTTGGAGGGATCCAACTGGATTCCTCAACAGTTTTATTTGATTTCAGATATTTTGATATTTGATGGATTTTCATATTGATATATGATATCGTTGTTGTCGTGATTGACTATTTGGTGTGTAGCATCATTGGACCAAATTTGGAATTTTAAAATGATTTCAAAGTGATTTTTGAAAGTATAAGTTATAAAAATAATTTTTGGAATTGATCCATTTTAAATAAATAAACGTTATAATTTTTAATGTTGTAAAAATTATGGTTTTTGTGAAATACAGTTAAAAACTGATTTTTGAAAATAAGGAATTAATGACTTTATGAAATAGTTAAATTGGGATTTCTGAAATAATTGTGAAAAGTTTAAATATAGGATTTATAAAATTTAATCATTTTATGAATCAAAATGGTGAAATTATAAAGGAAATTAAAGACGTTTTAAAGAATAATATAAATTAATTTATATTAAGAGATTTATAAATGGATATTTATAAATTGAAGTATAGACATTATAAAACGAGTTTTTATAAGTGTTTGAATGAAGTGAAAATGAATTTTGTAAATGAATGAAATTTATAGAATTATAAACTGTGAAGTTATAAAAGAAATTTATAAATAGTAAGATTTATAAATTTGGTGAAATTATTTGAAGAATAGATTGGTTAAATAAATGGATCTTATAAGTTATAAGATTTATAAATTAGAAAGTCTTTAAAAGAACGATTTTGTAAAATAATCGTTTTATAAGTAATTAACTTATAATATGAACGTTTAGTTTATAATTTAGTTATAAACTGGAATAGGTTAATAAAGGAATTTATAAAAGGAAGTTTTTATAAATAAATAGAAATGGAATTTATAAACGTTGTTTTATAAATTTGCAAATGATTTATTCTGACAAGAAAATTTGTTGAAACCTATAAATGGAGTTATATTCACATTTTTAAATAGTGAATAATCCTTTGAATTAAAATGAATAAAAGGATGAAATTGTTAATGAAGTATATTCACGTTTTTGAATAGTGAATAATACGTTAAAGAAAATGTTTAGATGTGATGTTTTAAATAGAATTAAAACGATCTAACGATGTTTTTAAACATGTTGAGATTCGAAACCATAGATTTCAACATTTATTGTTGAAATAGATGTTTCGAGAAATAAAAGGGAATGGTGGACTATAACACTGTTGTTATAGCAAATGATTTCCGAAAGGAAATGTTTTGTATAGTATTGGGATTTATATATCTATTTAATTTCGAATCCCTATACTAGTGATTTTGGGTTGTCGTAACGATGTTTTACGTAACATTCGTTTTGGCCCAAATAAATATGTTTAAGAGAATGATTTCCTTAAAGAATGAAATATATACTAAATTTCGATTTAAGTATATTGAATATTTTCCAAGTGTTGAAAATAAATAAAAGTTGTGAATTACTTATTAAATAAGTATGGAATTGTTTCCAATATGAAGTGATATTTAGAATTCATCTTTTTGAAGATAAATTGAAAATGGATAAGTGAAAACGTATATCAATAGATATTGTGAAATGTAAATTCACTAAGGAATTTATAAAAGAAAGTGAAATTGGTTTAAAAATAAATATTGATTTATTTTTGAAGTGTTGAAATAATATATCTAGTGAAGATATTTTTGGAAAATAAATAATTTGGAAAATTATTTGGAATCTGGTGATGTTGTGCATATCCAGTGATAGTTCAATAACGGACTATCAATATTTCCCTTTGAATGGGTAATTGATGTGATTTGATTGAATGTGAATGCTACACTTATTTTTAAATAAGCGCTCACTATTCGGGTTAACCGGGAAAGGACCATGGGGTCGTATAACCCATTCCGAATATGTGATACGTCGTTATAATTGCATTGAAGATCGGTGTTGAAGACCCGGTATTTGCGAGAGCGATAGGATGACCTGTCGATTGTCTCTGCACTGAGTTGCAACGGTATAGAGACTCCCTAAGTGATGGGAAATCCGATCAGGATTGTGAATATCCGGATTGCAAGGACTTCTTTGTAAGTGCCTTCGGTTTTGTTCGATCCCGAAACAGACTTGTATGGATTGTGTGTCTGACATTACAAGTTGAGATATAAAGCCGATTTCTTTCAAATATATTTCTGTTGGTGGCGGAGAATTTATTCTTTTAGCTTAACACCCTTCTCTGAGACGTACGTGCTCAGAGGTTATATAGTTGAAGTTATCAGCGATATATTCCCAATTTGGTAATGTGATATGCTGAGTGATGCTGAAATGATCATTGTGTTGATTATTGTGATAGGATCGTTTATTTGATCGTCTATCTTGGTGATCATTGTGTTGATCATTTGTTGACCCAAAGCATGGCTTTTGTATAAAGTATGTTTTTGTGGACGTGACTTCGTCGAACCTCACACCCCGGAAATGGTCAAAACAGGAAAGATGCGGCAAGGTTATGAGGGGTAGCACCCTTTAGGGTATGTACATTTCCTTCTGGATAGAGGTGGTATCATGGTATGGAGCCCAGATATTTAACCTATGTGGTTACTACGAATTTATTACTTTGTGGTTGTTGGTTTTCGGGATCCCGTGAGAAAGGTCGTTTACGATCGGGGAATGGCGTGCTCGTGTCAGTAGTTATCCAGTTAAGGGTAACCCGGCCTTGTGTTGGCAGAGTTCCGGTTTGGTTCTCGGGGATGTCTTTCCAGAGGCATTCTCATGTGGCAATGGGAAGTTCCTTGGCCTGACCATTTGTTGGAAATCCAAAGAAACAATACGTAACTTGTACGGTTTTAGTTGTATAACCTGCTATGGAATGTGGCGGTAATCTGCTATTGAACATAGTTAGCTATAGTAGGCATACGATAATGGTCGTATGTTGGCTAAGATTTATATTCTACTTTCGAAATGAATTTTTCCTACACTATGCACTAGTAATAATATCAAATGTTATTTTAAATGCGTATCAAGCATCTTTGACTATCATAAGGAGAAATCTCCTCCGATTCTGCGTTTGCATTGTGTGTGTGTGCGGGAGGCCTTATGGTAGTCTCATTTTTAAAAGCATTGCGAATTGAATTTAAAAATATTCCTCTATTTTGATTTTAAAGATAAATAAACTGTTTTGAGTTCTCACACCAGTCACATGACTGACTTGGAGTTTATTGTTTTCCTTCCTAAACTCTGGGTGCCCACCAATTTCCATACGGGCAGTCAAGAGTTAGGTATATCAGGATATTCTGGATATTCTGGAGTTGCTGGAGGCAAGCTGGATGGCATGGCGTATTACTTATATAGTATTTCTTTTCCGCTGCACTGTTTGATGTTGTATGTTGTTGTACACTCTGATGATATGATGTAATGAAATGTAATGTAATGTAATAACCGATATAGTTCTTTGTTTAAAGATTATTCATTTATTATTATATGTTGTTCCGCTGCGAATTGTGAGATTCTGATATTGTTCTGTTGTTTTTCTATTCCGTTCCATTTTCTCTATTCTCTTTTTCTTCTAGTTTAAAATTTTTCTATTTTTCTTTTCCTCTCCATCTTCTATCTTTTTCTCTTCTCTTTTCCTAAATTCTTTTTCTTAAAAACCCTCAGTGTTCGGTTTTCCGTCGTTCGATTCCTCGGCAGTCGATAAAGTGAGTGTCGATGTCGAATTTTCGGAAGACGAAGAATCGTGTCCTGACAATGTGGTATCGGAGCTTATGGTTAAGCGACAACCATAGTTCTGTTGGGTATTATTCATTAGAGATAGAGTCAGCAGTACTCTAGAATGAATTTGAGTGTAATAATAGCTATGAGAGCGTATTTGTTAGTGAATATAAAATTGTTTTATATTGTGATGATTGGTTTGTTGAGTGGTATATAGATTCTGGTTAATACGAGTAATTAACGTTGTTGATAGGGATCTCTAAACACTTGTACAGAACAATTCGACACAGTATTGTTTTAAATTTGGGTAAATGAAATAATTTTACCTTGAGTATATTTTATATATAAAGAAATAATTTTTCAGAATTATAAAAGTGTATATAAGTTGATTGTTTAGTTGTTTGAATAATCTAAATAAAAGAATAATTGTATAAGTAAAGAATTATAAGAATTGAATTATAATTAAAGTGATTTACAGTTGTGAAATAAACTTATATATATAAGAAGTGAAACTATATGAATATATTTATGAATATGAGTTGTAAATGAAAATGAATTTAAAGTTAAATGGAAATATAACTTAAGTGATATGGAATGAAGTTGATATTAGTATCAAAGTAAATCAATAAAATTAAGTGATAGATATGAACTTAAGTTATGTAAATGAAATTCGATTTTGTAATTGAATTGAATTAATGAATTGAATGTTAATCAAATGAATGTGAATTAAGTTGATATGGAATAATGAATGTAAGTGAAATTCATTAAAATCTAATGTTATTAGAAAGTTGAATAGTTGAATGAAAATCAATTAAATTAAACCAATTGATAAGCAAAGGAATTTGGTTGTAATTAATATACATTGATTGTTAGATGATTGTTGATTGATTGTATAAAATTCATTAAATGTTAATGAAATTGATTAGTGAAATTGAAAACTATGTAATTGAATTCAATTGAAAGTAAATAAATTTGAATAGAATTAAATTTGAATTGGAAGTGAACTAACTTGAATATGAATTAGTGAATATAAACTAATTGAGAATAAATGTTGATAACATCCAATGTTAAGGAATCAAATGTGATTAAATTGAAAACCAATTCATTAAATATTAATGAGAATATGAATGAATATTTATGATTATGAATGATAATTGGTTGATGGTTGAATATATATTGTAATGAATGCATTGCTATGTTAGCATATGTAGTTATTATGTTGCTATATGTTATATATTGATACTATTATCTACATGCATGATTCTCATGTTGTTTGTTGAGTGTTTAGTAGGTGCAGATCGCGTTTGCTTCGCATTTGGAGCTCGCTTTCACGCTATATTAGCCGTATATGCTCGCTAATAAAAATATAAGGTACATATCTCGGATTACATACCGTACTTTTACACTTTTTTCCCTGCGGGATGCCTCATTACTTGATGAGATGTATATTTGTGATATATATACTGTCATTTTTTTTTCGGATCGAGCCGCGCAAAGGAGACTATGGCGAATTTTTCCGAAAATTTAAGGCGTTAGAAAAATTTTGGGAAAATTAATAGATTCTATACTTTTCTTACTTAATAATTTCGAGGACGAAATTCTTTTAAGTGGGGAAGATTGTAACGACCCAGAATTTTTAGAAATTAAAATTTGAATATTTAATTAATTTTAAATATTAATAAGTGAATTTATAAGTCAAATAAATTTTTATTTGAATTATTGAATTTAATTGGATAATTAAATCGATAATTTAATACGTGAGATTATGGAAATAATTGAAAATATAGTTAAATATGATTGAAAATGATTTGTAAAATTTTATTTTATCATGTTAGAGTTAGAATGATATTTTAGAACTTTTAAAATCGAATTAAAAGTTAATTTGTGAAAATTGAATATTTTAATATTAAAATCGACTAGTGAAAATAGTCAATTTTTGAACAGTCTCAGAATTGAACGAAACCAGTTCCATTCGATCCGTAATAGTTAGTTATTACCGGATTTCAAATTTCGTGTCAATCGGAGTTATCGTTTGATCGTGGCAGCTCGAAACGCATCGATTTATTTTTAATTTAAATTTGACGAGCTAAAATAACCATTTTTCAAAAAGTCTCGGATTTCGACGAAACCAGTTTCATCGGATCCGTAATGTGATATTATTGTAAGGTTTCAAATTTCAAGTCAATTGGATTTACGATTTGTCCGGTACAAATTAAAACGCCTAGAAATCGACTTAAATCGGTTTAATTTAAATTGAGCGTTTACAGCCATAACTCGCACAGATGTCCGAATTAGCTTCCGAAACCTGTTCCATTGTGTCCGGAATGCGGGATAAACCCTAGGTACGTCAGTTTCGGCGCGTAAATCGGAGTTCGGGATTTCCGGGATGAATAGTGTTTCGATTTTCTCTATAAATAGCCTCACTCTAAAATAAAAAAAAAAAAAAGAAAATGGCTAGGGTTTTATAACAGAGCCGCCTCCCTCATTATCAACGTCCGAAATCATCTCGTCTTCCTCCCTCATTTTCTTCGAATCCACAAAGCAATCGCAAAAACTTCCAACTGGAGTATTGAAGAGCATAGTGAGATCTACGATATCAACGGTCATGATCGTATATAGTGGAGCGTGGTGGCCAGAAATCAATCGAGAAGAGGCCACGTTCGTTCTCGAACCACGTGAAGACGAGGCGACCGAGCTCAAGGTGCTTGTAGCCGTGAGTAGCTTGTGGGGAGGCGAAGAGAATGGAGCTACCTGATCGAAGTATAGATAAAGGATGAAGTTGCAATAATTAAACCCTAAATGGGATGTTGGGTTCGGCCGATACAGGGTGGGAACGAAGGATGGGGAAGATGAAACGTACGGTGTAGATGGGGGGGGGCAAGGATCATGCGGCCCAGATCAAAGGTTGTATAATATATATAAGAAATTGTAAATTAATTTCAATTAAAATCGTGTAAACTTCAAAAATGCATAACTTTTTCATACGAGGTCGAAAACGCGCGAAACCAGTTGCGTTGGAATCGTATGGACGAGCACTACGCGATGGAGTTGGTTTGGAGTCGTTTGGAGTTAGTGAGAATTTTGGGTAAAATTAAACGTCCGTTTAATTTTATTCGAAATAAAAGCTAAAACGGAATATAAAACCAAGGTGAGAACTTCTCACTCAATCGAATCAGTTTCGATTTTTATTTTAAATAGTTAGATTTAAAATATTTGAATGCATGTTTGAATGTTGATTGATATCTATTGATTGTTAAAATAGACATTATACGCCGTTAGTAAGCGGATGTTATTTATTAAAAACATATACCGCGAATATTTCATAAACAGTGAAATTGGTATTATATATAATATCAATATATATATATTGGCATATGTATATATTGGAGTTATTGATTTCCCGCATTTTTTGTTTAGCGGATGAGACCCTATTACGCCGTTATTAAGCGGATAATATTTAATAAGAACATATACCGCGATAATTTCGTACTGGAGCGAAATTGGTATTGTGCTAATGTTTTTGGATGCAGAAAAACAGGTTGGAGGGATCCAACTGGATTCCTCAACAGTTTTATTTGATTTCAGATATTTTGATATTTGATGGATTTTCATATTGATATATGATATCGTTGTTGTCGTGATTGACTATTTGGTGTGTAGCATCATTGGACCAAATTTGGAATTTTAAAATGATTTCAAAGTGATTTTTGAAAGTATAAGTTATAAAAATAATTTTTGTAATTGATCCATTTTAAATAAATAAACGTTATAATTTTTAATGTTGTAAAAATTATGGTTTTTGTGAAATACAGTTAAAAACTGATTTTTGAAAATAAGGAATTAATGACTTTATGAAATAGTTAAATTGGGATTTCTGAAATAATTGTGAAAAGTTTAAATATAGGATTTATAAAATTTAATCATTTTATGAATCAAAATGGTGAAATTATAAAGGAAATTAAAGACGTTTTAAAGAATAATATAAATTAATTTATATTAAGAGATTTATAAATGGATATTTATAAATTGAAGTATAGACATTATAAAACGAGTTTTTATAAGTGTTTGAATGAAGTGAAAATGAATTTTGTAAATGAATGAAATTTATAGAATTATAAACTGTGAAGTTATAAAAGAAATTTATAAATAGTAAGATTTATAAATTTGGTGAAATTATTTGAAGAATAGATTGGTTAAATAAATGGATCTTATAAGTTATAAGATTTATAAATTAGAAAGTCTTTAAAAGAACGATTTTGTAAAATAATCGTTTTATAAGTAATTAACTTATAATATGAACGTTTAGTTTATAATTTAGTTATAAACTGGAATAGGTTAATAAAGGAATTTATAAAAGGAAGTTTTTATAAATAAATAGAAATGGAATTTATAAACGTTGTTTTATAAATTTGCAAATGATTTATTCTGACAAGAAAATTTGTTGAAACCTATAAATGGAGTTATATTCACATTTTTAAATAGTGAATAATCCTTTGAATTAAAATGAATAAAAGGATGAAATTGTTAATGAAGTATATTCACGTTTTTGAATAGTGAATAATACGTTAAAGAAAATGTTTAGATGTGATGTTTTAAATAGAATTAAAACGATCTAACGATGTTTTTAAACATGTTGAGATTCGAAACCATAGATTTCAACATTTATTGTTGAAATAGATGTTTCGAGAAATAAAAGGGAATGGTGGACTATAACACTGTTGTTATAGCAAATGATTTCCGAAAGGAAATGTTTTGTATAGTATTGGGATTTATATATCTATTTAATTTCGAATCCCTATACTAGTGATTTTGGGTTGTCGTAACGATGTTTTACGTAACATTCGTTTTGGCCCAAATAAATATGTTTAAGAGAATGATTTCCTTAAAGAATGAAATATATACTAAATTTCGATTTAAGTATATTGAATATTTTCCAAGTGTTGAAAATAAATAAAAGTTGTGAATTACTTATTAAATAAGTATGGAATTGTTTCCAATATGAAGTGATATTTAGAATTCATCTTTTTGAAGATAAATTGAAAATGGATAAGTGAAAACGTATATCAATAGATATTGTGAAATGTAAATTCACTAAGGAATTTATAAAAGAAAGTGAAATTGGTTTAAAAATAAATATTGATTTATTTTTGAAGTGTTGAAATAATATATCTAGTGAAGATATTTTTGGAAAATAAATAATTTGGAAAATTATTTGGAATCTGGTGATGTTGTGCATATCCAGTGATAGTTCAATAACGGACTATCAATATTTCCCTTTGAATGGGTAATTGATGTGATTTGATTGAATGTGAATGCTACACTTATTTTTAAATAAGCGCTCACTATTCGGGTTAACCGGGAAAGGACCATGGGGTCGTATAACCCATTCCGAATATGTGATACGTCGTTATAATTGCATTGAAGATCGGTGTTGAAGACCCGGTATTTGCGAGAGCGATAGGATGACCTGTCGATTGTCTCTGCACTGAGTTGCAACGGTATAGAGACTCCCTAAGTGATGGGAAATCCGATCAGGATTGTGAATATCCGGATTGCAAGGACTTCTTTGTAAGTGCCTTCGGTTTTGTTCGATCCCGAAACAGACTTGTATGGATTGTGTGTCTGACATTACAAGTTGAGATATAAAGCCGATTTCTTTCAAATATATTTCTGTTGGTGGCGGAGAATTTATTCTTTTAGCTTAACACCCTTCTCTGAGACGTACGTGCTCAGAGGTTATATAGTTGAAGTTATCAGCGATATATTCCCAATTTGGTAATGTGATATGCTGAGTGATGCTGAAATGATCATTGTGTTGATTATTGTGATAGGATCGTTTATTTGATCGTCTATCTTGGTGATCATTGTGTTGATCATTTGTTGACCCAAAGCATGGCTTTTGTATAAAGTATGTTTTTGTGGACGTGACTTCGTCGAACCTCACACCCCGGAAATGGTCAAAACAGGAAAGATGCGGCAAGGTTATGAGGGGTAGCACCCTTTAGGGTATGTACATTTCCTTCTGGATAGAGGTGGTATCATGGTATGGAGCCCAGATATTTAACCTATGTGGTTACTACGAATTTATTACTTTGTGGTTGTTGGTTTTCGGGATCCCGTGAGAAAGGTCGTTTACGATCGGGGAATGGCGTGCTCGTGTCAGTAGTTATCCAGTTAAGGGTAACCCGGCCTTGTGTTGGCAGAGTTCCGGTTTGGTTCTCGGGGATGTCTTTCCAGAGGCATTCTCATGTGGCAATGGGAAGTTCCTTGGCCTGACCATTTGTTGGAAATCCAAAGAAACAATACGTAACTTGTACGGTTTTAGTTGTATAACCTGCTATGGAATGTGGCGGTAATCTGCTATTGAACATAGTTAGCTATAGTAGGCATACGATAATGGTCGTATGTTGGCTAAGATTTATATTCTACTTTCGAAATGAATTTTTCCTACACTATGCACTAGTAATAATATCAAATGTTATTTTAAATGCGTATCAAGCATCTTTGACTATCATAAGGAGAAATCTCCTCCGATTCTGCGTTTGCATTGTGTGTGTGTGCGGGAGGCCTTATGGTAGTCTCATTTTTAAAAGCATTGCGAATTGAATTTAAAAATATTCCTCTATTTTGATTTTAAAGATAAATAAACTGTTTTGAGTTCTCACACCAGTCACATGACTGACTTGGAGTTTATTGTTTTCCTTCCTAAACTCTGGGTGCCCACCAATTTCCATACGGGCAGTCAAGAGTTAGGTATATCAGGATATTCTGGATATTCTGGAGTTGCTGGAGGCAAGCTGGATGGCATGGCGTATTACTTATATAGTATTTCTTTTCCGCTGCACTGTTTGATGTTGTATGTTGTTGTACACTCTGATGATATGATGTAATGAAATGTAATGTAATGTAATAACCGATATAGTTCTTTGTTTAAAGATTATTCATTTATTATTATATGTTGTTCCGCTGCGAATTGTGAGATTCTGATATTGTTCTGTTGTTTTTCTATTCCGTTCCATTTTCTCTATGTTCTCTATTCTCTTTTTCTTCTATTTTAAAATTTTTCTATTTTTCTTTTCCTCTCCATCTTCTATCTTTTTCTCTTCTCTTTTCCTAAATTCTTTTTCTTAAAAACCCTCAGTGTTCGGTTTTCCGTCGTTCGATTCCTCGGCAGTCGATAAAGTGAGTGTCGATGTCGAATTTTCGGAAGACGAAGAATCGTGTCCTGACAGGTTTGGGCCACCCGTCCTACGTCCTGTCCCGAAACTCCTCTTCAGCTTTAACCAGTAAACAACCCTCGCTTTGCTTGGAGGATTAGGCTTAATACAAAAGTTCTTTCTGAGACAAGTATTTGTTCTAGGAAACACTGATTTTGACTGCAGATGTCACGATCTGTTTTCCCGTACCCTTTGAATCGATAATAAATCACACATGTCCAACTCAAATTGCACGAAAATATGAAACATGAAGGGTAATAAAGAAAAGTAGACATAACAGAATCTCACACGAATGGAATAACATATAATATTGAACAAATATTTTTACAACGAAAAACTTTTAAATACATATATCAGAGTCTAACCTAAATTCAACTTGGACAGTTATAAAACCCGCCCTTAAAAATGCTGAAAACATCGAACAAAATATACTAAGCAAAGCGGGTAGTAGAATATCTCCATACGTTGATGAATTCTCCAGCTCTCCTCTGGAAACTCCAATTGTCTTCGACTATCCTGAAACTACTCGGATCTGACCCGAGTATTGAAGATACCCGGATCAGGCTTGATAAACCAGCATGAGAAAAACTCAATAATAAATGACAGTGTCATATATCAGCCTTTGTTATAAATCCTTTGGAAATAAAGAGTATCTCATAAGACCACGCCCACACATAAACACGGACGTGTTTTTACCTTATGATAACTAAAACACTTTTATATCAAAACATTTGATATTATTTCTAATGACATCTCTTTGAAAACATTTGCAAATAAACTTATTAATCTTAGCTGAAATTGTTACCATTATTAAATTCCAGCATACTAGGCTCTAAAAACAAAACCGTAGGTTCTTATTGGAGAATGGGTATCCATACAAATGACCAGGGGCAGGATCTACCTTCCGAAATGGTACACCTCTAGATGGATGTCCCGAGGCACAGAACATCTGCCCTCTACCAACACAAGACTGGCCTACCACTTTAACTAGATAGTACCGAATATGTCATCCCCCGGTCGTCACCGACCTTTAACCGAGCGTTCGTTTTCCATACACCACATTAATATACATCCCGAACGTCATAGCGGGAAGAAATATATCTAGAAGGGGATGATCATACCCTAATTGGGAATGACCCACTTAGGCTTGCTGTATCTAATCCTGTTTCGGTCATTTTCGGTTTGATGAGGGTTGAGGCCGCGATTACCTTTTCACAAAGCACATATCATATCTTTGAATGCCACATTGCCATTTCCGTTTAACTACTAATTACCTTCCACAAAAATACAACCCTTGAGCTCGTATGTCTTAAGGAGTGTGTTAAGCTAAGAGAAGTTGCCTTCTCCGCCACTACTGATGTACGTTTGTAAAAACCAATGTACGTAATCGTTAGAAATGCAATGTCAGACAAATGTCCATATAATTTATGCAGGAACAAGACAAACCGAAGGCACTTTCCTCGGCCATTACTAGGTGAGAAGCCATTGCAATCCGCAAAGTCTCCAACACGAGAAAACCAGTGCTATAAATAACTCTATAATGAGGGCCAAGCAGAGTATGCTCAACAAGCAGTCTTCATGCTAGGAAGATCCACGGTCTTCAATCACCATCTTCAATATGTCTTCATGTTCGAACGTATACATTGGTTCGAAGTGGTTTCGGATAGGAATTAACCAAATCCGACTCCGGTTCCTTCGAAATCCAATCATCGATAAAAGTGAATACGAGTATGTAGGATTTATTAAGTCTCTTTTCACTTTAATTCTTTTCGAATGATTTCGAAATCTCTTTCTTTTGACTTAGAGTAATTCTAAGTAATTCATTCTTTTTCTTTTGAAAAATATCTCAAATTTCCTTACTTAATTCTTGATCCAAATTTCTTAAATTTTAAGCGGGTCAAAAACAATGTTATTTAAGACATCGTTTACGATAAACCCTAAATCAATCTTAACAAAAGTTTTGAAGTAAATTCGATCATAGAAATCATTCTTTCTAGAGATTGCTTAACTTTCGGATAATACCAATCTTCTTTTATTTCGAAAAACTTAACAAAATCTTTTATATTTAAGAGCATCCGGGCTTTCCCTTCAATCTGTTCCACCCCTCGCCTAAGAAAAGAAAACATAGGCCAGGTAAGTTCAGGGCACTGGTTGCTCCATTCCTAACCGTAGTTAAACACCTTGTTTTATCTTCCCAGATCTCACAGGCGGGACAAATGTACTAGTCATTTCTGCATACTCAGATTTTCAACTTATTTTGGAATTGCTTATAAATATTCCACATTATTTTCCAAAATGCTTAATTATCCTTTTTAAAGCATTCATAATTGATTCTGGAAAACGTCGTTACCTTTAAACTCATATTCCAAAAGTTTTATAATTCGCAGCAGAAAAGTGCTGCGGAAAGTGCTAAATAAGCTTATTTGAATTAAACCACTTTTAAATATTTGAAAAATCATATTTTCCAATCCAAATATATTTTAAATCATTTAAATAGATTTATCAAATTCATTCCATATTTTTCCATAATTAAAAACATTCATTTAAGCAGATTTCCTGTTAAGGTCACTAAATTGCACTAGTGCGATTTTTCTAGAAAATTGATTTGGACTTATTTCAAAATCTACTTATCGAAACTTTGATTTTCTTTCTTCGTTTAGAAGATATAGATATAATAGTCCGGAATTTTCTTATCTCGAAGAATTCCGAGCCATATTCCACTCTATACATTCATTTGAACTTTTCGGCGCGAAATCGCGAACTACTTGCGCGACGCGTTTAGTTTTAACTTATTTTTCAATCCTTGAAATAATCAATTCAAATTTGATTTCAACACTTATAAAATCATTAGAAACCATTTTAAATCAATATTTTCGCTTTTTAAAGTATTTAAAGTATATTTTCACTATTACCATATTATAATATTATTTTATTCCCATTATTTTAATATTAAATTTTAAATTCCAATTTCAACTCTATTTCAATTCTAATATCAAATTAAACACATTTAAAACTTAGATATCAAATCTAATCTCAATTTAAACTTCAATTCAATATCAAACTAAACTTCACTTTTTCAAAATCGATTTCAATATCAATTTCACTATTCATCTTAATTTCAATTTCAAATTAACTATACTTTTCAAATCCGATTCACTTCAAATTTCAAATTCCCTTTCATTTTAACTTTAATTTCACTTTTAAATGAAAAGAGACTTGTTTTTCCACAATATCTCATATTATTAAAATATGGTCTTTTTAGATAAAAGGATTACTTGATCAAAATGAACATATCCAATATTCATATTTATCACTAACATAACATCCATTCAACCAATCACATGCATATGATTTCAAATCTAACATTCACTATTAATATCATAACGAGATATATTATCATAATTCACTTAATTTACTAACTATCAAATCATCCATATTAACAATCAATTTGGTATAAACATTCAATGTCGTAAGGGTGTAAATATGATTTATAACATAATCAAAACATAAATTCAAAAGCAATGAGAATTTCTCACCATAAACCAAAACGATTAACTTCCTACCAACATTCTAATCAAGCAACACTTCACTAATTAATTCCTACTTCATTGAACACTAGCAAACAACACCCTCTCCCGTCCAATAGCTTGGCTGAGGCTTGAGATGGAGGTTGGCCGAAAATATAGAGAAGAAGCGGTAGAGCTTTGAACTTGAATTCCCAAGATTTAGATCCGAAAAATAGGCCATCTTCTCTCTTGTTTTTGACTCTCTTACTCACAAAATTTGAAAAACTTATTAACTGAAAAATTGTTGCAAATTCTTTTCTATTGAAGTTGAAAAAAAAGAATTATTTGAATACAAGTTGTTTTGAGGGAGATATGTTCAAAATAAAAGAGCTATTCTCGGATTCACAAAAATAATGCCTAAAAATACACTTCAAAGAATTGAGTTTCAGGTATGGAAAACTTCAAAACTGGAAAAAGTGATCAGCACAAAAGTTGTAGCCACTGAAATTTCATATGGTTTTAAAAAGAGAATTTGTAAATTTGGATCAGTTATGATCAAAACAAAACGACCTATTTTCTGGCTCAAAAACTGTGCCAGAAAATACACTTGAAATAGGTGGAATTTTTACATAGTAAACTTTGGAATGAAACAAAGTGATAAGCATGAAAGTTGTAGCCACTGGAAAAATAAATGATTAAAAAAAAGAATTTTGCATTTTGGTTCTGTATTGAAGAACTTATGGGCGAAAGAAGAAGATGTAAAATATAGAGAAAAAAACAATTTGTTTTGAAGAAAATAAACATTGATTTCTTTTGAAAATTTTGTAAATATTTTGACATTATTTCTTTATAATATTTTTGTATGGCATGGAAGCCATTAGAGAGGAGAGGAAGAAGAGGAAGAAACTTGAGAAAATAAGAAGAAGAAAATGTGAATGAAAGTGAAGAAGGAGGTGGATATTTATAGAAAAAGAAAGAAAGTGGTAATTTACCAAAATAACCTCTTACCAAATTACCAAACTAACCTTACTTCAACCTAAAGAAATCTCCATCTTTTTAAAACTTAACATCACCTTTCACATCCTCACTTTATATCTTAATCCCTTAAGAACTAAGCTAAGTAAAATAATAATTATGTTGGCTTTTGATGTGATATTGATTTGATGTTTAGTTTTGACTTTTCTTACTTACTTTTGTTAATAACTTCTAGAAGTTTTCTAACCTTATTTAGTAAAAGTAAACATGATTAGTTAATTAATTAATACTTACACTATTAGAATATATGTTCCTATATAAGAAAATAAAGTGTGACGACGTTGCGACAACTTTTAATCGACAAAATGTCGTTTTTCGACAAAATGTTTAACGGTCACATTTTGACGTTTTAGTTAAACTATTTATTTATGTAAACCAAATTTAAAAATGAACTTTTTACTTTTTTAAATAAATCAAAAAAGTGTCTTTAGATTTTAAAATCGTATTTAATTAATATCACAATCTCAAATTTTACAGTGTATGTAAAACTGAGAAAATGCGACAAATTTTTTGTTATTTTTATAAAACGATTATTAACAAACTTTTTAAATCTTTTAACATACTTTTATTATCTTTATTAGATGTTTTAAATAAGATTTATCTTTTTAAATAAATATTTAAATCCATTTATTTTAGCCTTTATTTATTTTTGACAAAACTTAACTTTTGTCGATTTGTTCCAAAATCCAAATTTATACTTTTTAATACATAGACTATAAGAATAGATATTATTTTTATATATAACATATTTATTTAAGATTTAAACTCCTCTTAAATTTAAATCGAATGAAATCTCTCGTTTTCGAAGTAGCGAAATTACGGGTCGTTGCATTCTCCCCTACTTAAAAGCATTTCGTCCTCGAAATGAAATCAAAGACAAAGGAATATATCCCATACTCATCTCCTCAAATAATTTGACTTATTTTTACTGATGATAGAAAATAAGAAGCCGATATCATAATAACACACAAAAAAAAATGATGCCAAACATACATATAGAGATTCCCCACACTAACCTGAGTACTTTTCACGTACTTACGATTATATAGATATATATCAAGTCAAACTTCTATTGTACTCATCCTAGTGCATATTGCACACTTAAGATAATATATACAACAACCAAACAATACTATACATACAAAAATAACCATACTGATACTAATGCATACATCCACATAACTCGTCCTCTGTCCTGAGCATATACTATACCCGAGGTCTATATATATACATACCAAAACATCAGTCCAGCCATTATATCTTAATGCCTACTATTTAATATAACTATCCAACTACTAAGTAGACATGCCCAACACATCATACTATATGTGATATTTGATTCGATCTATTATTTAAATCCACAACTTTTTTTGAACTAGTATCGATCCCTCGATCTTTTAGTGAGGACTTTGATCAGACTTCTTAATCACAAACCCTTGCTTTCCTTGCATAGCTCTCAACTATTATGGAAAACTTGTGTACATAATCATAAACTCATCAATGTTCGCCATCAAGAATCGAGTGATAAATCCTTTTTCGGATTGGTGTAAACACCTCAAAGTTCTGTACTCAAATCTTAGATCCAAAATTTTATGTGCCAAAATGATCTACGTTTAACTTATATATTTATTCACATTCATCTTTACCTAAAACATTTTTTCAAAACTTCTATTAATCCAAGTTTATTTCACAACCATTTACCTTTTACTAAATCCATTATTACTTAAGCTCATAAATATGACTTAAACTTGTATAATATACTTTTATTTCCTAAGAGTATATATACATATCCTTAATCTTCAAACGATCATTACTTCAATTAGGGTCTTCAACAAATGTGGAATTCTACTATTCCAAATAAATAAGTTATAAAACTCAATCCTTAGTTTTCTTTACCTAAGGTTTCCATTTAGCCATTACTATTTATCCAATCCATATATTAATAAGACAACTTTACTAAGTGTACACTTTTTTCTCACTGATTCTATGATTAACTACTTAACTTATTTACCTATCCATTTTCTAAATCAAAATTCTTAAATCCATCAAATACCTTATAGTCAAATTGTGCAATTCTAATCATAAGATATTCATATTTTAGTTTCACTAAGCAAAGTCACAATCAATCCTTAACTTCTAACCCAAAAGGTAATAGTATTCCCTTTAATATTTATAATATAAACCCAAGGTAAAATTATTTCATTTACCTATTTCCTTTAAAACAAATTTTTTTTCATAAAATTAAAAAATAAGCGCTCAATATATATAATACTCTCATAACTCATTCTAGGGTGTTACTGACCCTATCTCTAATGAGATACTCATCCTAGGATATTACTAATCCTATCTCTGATGAGACTTTACCCATAACAGAGCCAAGGTTCTCGCTTAACCTTCAGCTCTGATACCAAATGTTACGATCCGATTTCCCATACCCTTTGAATCGACAATAAACCATACGTGTCCAACTCAAATTGCACGAAAATACAGAACATAAAGGGAAATAAAGAAAAATAGACAGAACATAATCTCACACGAATGGAATAACATATAATATTGAACAAATATTTTTACAGTGGAAAACTTTTAAATACATATATCAGAGTCTAACATAAATTCAACTTGGACAGTTATAAAACCCGCCCTTACAAATGCTGACAAACATCAAACAAAATATACGAAGCAAAGCGGATAGTAGAATATCTCCATACATCGATGAACATCTCCAACTCTCCTATGAAAACTCCAACTGTCTTCGACTATCCTGAAACTACTCGGATCTGACCCGAGTATTGAAAATACCCGGATCAGGCTTGATAAACCAGCGTGAGAAACACTCAATAATAAATGACAGTGTCATATATCAGCATTTGTTATAAATCTTTTGGAAATAAAGAGTATCTCATAAGACCATGCCCACACATAAACACAGACGGGTTTTTACCTTATGATAACTAAAACACTTTTATATCAAAACATTTGATATTATTTCTAATGACATCTCTTTGAAAACATTTGCAAATAAACTTATTAATCTTAGCTGAAATTGTTACCATTATTAAATTCCAGCATACTAGGCTCTACAAACAAAACCGTAGGTTCTTATTGGAGAATGGGTTTCCATACAAATGAACAGGCGCAGGATCTACCTTCTGAAATGGGTATACCTCTAGATGGATGTCCTGAGGCACATAACATATGCCCTCTACCAACACAAGACCGGCCTACTGCTTTAACTAGATAGTACCAAATATGTCATCCCCCAGTCATTACCGACCTTTAACCGAGCGCTCGTTTTCCATACACCACATTAATATACATCCCGAACGTCATAGCGGAAGAAATATATCTAGAAGGGAATGATCATACCCTAATTGGGAATGACCCACTTAGCCTTGCTGCATCTAATCCTGTTTCGGTCATTTCCGGTTTGATGAGGCTTGAGGTCACGATTACCTTTTCACAAAGCACATATCACATCTTTGAATGCCACATTGCCATTTCCGTTTAATTACTAATTGCCTTCCACAAAAATACCACCCTTGAGCTCGTATGTCTTAAGGAGGGTGTTAAGCTAAGAGAAGTTGCCTTCTCCGCCACCACTGATGTATGTTTGTAAAAATCCATGTACGTTATTATTAGAAATGCAATGTCAGACAAACGTACATACAAGTTGTCCAGGAACAGGACAAACCGAAGGCACTTTCCTCGGCCATTACTAGGCGAGAAGCCCTTGCAATCCGCAAAATCTCTAACACGAGGAGACCACTGCTATAAATAACTCTATAATGGGGGCCAACTAGAGTATGTTCAACAAGCAGTCTTCACGCTAGGAAGATCCATGGTCTTCAATCACCATCTTCAATATGCCTTCACGTTCGAACGTATACATTGGTTCGAATTGGTTTTCGGATAGGAATTAACCAAATTCGACTCCGGTTCCTTCGAAATCCAATCATCGATAAAAGTGAATAAGAGTATATAGGATTTATTAAGTCTCTTTTCACTTTAATTCTTTTCGGATGATTTCGAAATCTCTTTCTTTTGACTTAGACTAATTCTAAGTAATTCATTCTTTTGCTTTTGGAAAATATCTCAAATTTCCTTTCTTAATTCTTGATCCAAATTTCTTAACTTTTAAGCGGGTCAAAAACATTGTTATTTAAGACATCGTTTAGGATAAACCCTAAATCAATCTTAACAAACATTTTGAAGTAAATTCGATCTTAGAAATCATTCTTTCTGGAGATTGCTTAACTTTCGGATAATACCAATCTTCTTTTATTTCGGAAAACTTAACAGAATTTTTTATATTTAAGAGCATCCGGGCTTTCCCTTCGATCTGTTCCACCCCTCACCTAAGAAAAGAAAACATAGGCCAGGTAAGTTCAGGGCACTGGTTCCTCCTTTCCTAACCTTAGTTAAACAAATTTGTTTTATCTTCCCAGATCTCACAGCCGGGACAATGTACTAGTCGTTTCCGCATACTCAGATTTTCAACTTATTTTGGAATTGCTTATAAATATTCCACATTATTTTCCAAAATGCTTAATTATCATTTTTAAAACATTCACAATTTATTCTGGAAAACGTCGTTACATTTAAACTCATATTCCAAAAGTTTTACAATTCGCAGCAGAAAAGTGCTGCGGAAAGTGCTAAATAAGCTTATTTGAATTAAACCACTTTTAAATATTTGAAAACTCATATTTTCCAATCCAAATCTCTTTTAAATCATTTAAATTGATTTATCAAATTTATTCCATATTTTTCCATAATTAAAAACATTCATTTAAACAGATTTCCTGTTATTCTCACTAAATTGCACTAGCGCGATTTTTCTAGAAAATTGATTTGGACTTATTTCAAAATCTACTTATCAAAACTTTGATTTTCTTTCTTCGTTTAGAAGATATAGATATAATAGTCCGGAATTTTCTTATCTCGAAGTATTCCGAGCCATGTTCCACTCTACACACTCATTTGAACTTTTCGGCGCGAAATCGCGAACTACCGTTGCGCGACGCGTCTTGTTTTAACTTATTTTGCAATACTTGAAATAATCAATTCAAATTTGATTTCAACACTTATAAAATCATTAAAAACCATTTTAAATCAATATTTTCACTTTTTAAAGTATTTAAAATATATTTTCACTATTACCATATTATAATATTATTTTATTCCCATTATTTTAATATTAAATTTTAAATTCCAATTTCAACTCAATTTCAATTCTAACATATAAAACTTAGATTTCAAATCTAATCTCAATTTAAACTTCAATTCAGTATCAAACTAAACTTCACTTTTTCAAAATCGATTTCAATTTCAATTTCACTATTCATCTTAATTCAATTTCAAATTAACTATTCTTTTCAAATCCGATTCACTTCAAATTTCAAATTCTCTTTCGTTTTAACTTTAATTTCACTTTTAAATGAAAAGAGACTTATTTTTCCACAATATCTCATATTACTAAAATATGGTCTTTTTAGATAAAGGGATTACTTGATCAAAATGAAAATATCCAATATTCATATTTTCCACTAACATAACATCCAATCAACCAATCACATGCATATGATTTCAAATCTAACATTCGCTACTAATATCATAACGGGATATATTATCACAATTCACTTAATTTACTAACTATCAAATCATCCATGTTAACAATCAATTTGGTATAAACATTTATATGTCGTAAGAGTGTAAATATGATTTATAACATAATCAAAATATAAATTCAAAAGCAATGAGAATTTCTCACCATAAACCAAAGCGATTAACTTCCTACCAACATTCTAATCAACCAACACTTCACTAATTAATTCCTACTCCATTAAACACTAGCAAACAACACCATCTGCTATCCAATAGCTTGGTCGAGGCTTGAGATGGAGGTTGGCCGAAAATATAGAGAAGAAGCGGTAGAGCTTTGAACTTGAGTTCCCAAGATTTAGATCCGAAAAATAAGTCATCTTCTCTCTTGTTTTTGACTCTCTTACTCACAAAATTTGAAAAACTTATTAACTGAAAAGTTGTGGAAAATTCTTTTCTATTAAATTTGAAAAAAAGAATCATTTGAATCTAAGTTGTTTGAGAGAGATACGTTCAAAATAAAAGAGCTATTCTTGTATTCACAAAAATAAAGCCCGAAAATACACTTCAAAGAATTGAGTTTCTGGTATAACAAACCGAAAAACTTGAAAAAGTGATCAACATAAAAGTTGTAGCCACCGATATTTCATATGGTTTTAAAAAAATAATTTCTAAATTTGGATAAGTTATGATCAAGTTATGATAAAAAAAAAACGGCCTATTTTCTGGCTTAAAAACTGGGTCAGAAAATGCACTTGAAATAAATGGAATTTTGACATAGTAAACTTTGGAATGAAATAAAGTGATAAACATGAAAGTTGTAGCCACTGGAAAAATAGATGATTTACTAAAAAAGGATTTTGCATTTTGGTTCTGTATTGAAGAACTTATGGGCGAAAGAAGAAGAGGTAAAATATAGAGAAAAAAGGAGTTTGTGTTGAAGAAAATAAACATTGATTTCTTTTGAAAATTTTGTAAATATTTTGACATTATTTCTTTATAATATTTTTCTAAGGCATGGAAGCCATTAGAGAGGAGAGGAAGAAGATGAAGAAGCTTGAGAAAAGAAGAAGAAGAAAATGTGAATGAAAGTGAAGAAGGAGGTGGATATTTATAGAAAAAGAAAGAAAGTGGTAATTTACCAAAATAACCTCTTACCAAATTACCAAACTAAACTTACTTCAATCTAAAGCAATCTCCACTTTTTCAAAACTTAACATCACCTTTCACATCCTCACTTTATGTCTTAATCCCTTAAGAACTAAGCTAAGTAAAATAATAATTATGTTGGCGTTTGATGTGATATTGATTTGATGTTTACTTTTGACTTTTCTTACTTAGTTTTGTTAATGACTTCTAGAAGTTTTCTAACCTTGTTTAGTAAAAGTAAACTTGATTAGTTAATTAACTAATATTTACAATATTAAAATATATGTTCCTATATAAGAAAATAAAGTGCGACGACGTTGCGACAACTTTTAATCGACAAAACGTCGTTTTTCGACAAAATGTTTTACGGTCACATTTTGACGTTTTAGTTGAACTATTTATTTATGTAAACCAAATTTAAAAATGAAATTTTTAATTCTTTAAATAAATTAAAACAAGTCTCTTTATATTTTAAAATCACATTTAAATATCAGAATCTCAAATTTTACAGTGTAGGTAAAACTGACAAAATGCGACAAATTTTTTGTTATTTTTATAAAACGATTATTAACAAACTTTTAAATCTTTTAACATACTTTTATTATCTTTACTAGATGTTTTAAATAAGATTTATCTTTTTAAATAAATATTTAAATCCATTTATTTAAGCCTTTATTTATTTTTGACAAAATTAACTTTTGTCAATTTGTTCCAAAATCCAAATTTATACTTTTTAATACATTAACTATAATAATAGATAATTATTTATATATATAACATATTTATTTAAGATTTAAACTCCTTTTAAATTTAAATTGAACGAAATCTCTCATTTTCGAAGTACCGAAATTACGGGTCGTTACAGCAGAGTACAAATCTTCCTATAATATCCATTGAGTAGTATGTGTATGTGAAATTTTTGATTTAGGAAGTGATAACAACCGATGTGGTTTGATTTTAGAAATCGAAGTCTGCAAAAGAATGTAGATATAGGCTTCAAAAAATTCAAGTTAGTTTATCCTTAAAATCATCACATATATATAGATGGCGAGGATGTAGGATCGATTTCACCCTAGAAGGGAGGTGAATTGGGTGATACTAATAATTATAAAATTTTAATACGGTAGTATAAAATAATTTCAACATAGATCACAATAGAATAATAGTAGCACAAACAATAGCATAATAGAAAAGCAGAAAATAGAACACATAGATTTACCCAGCTTCGGCAAAACCTGCCTATGTGCTTCCCCAAGGTTTCTACTAGAAATTAAGTTGTCATACGCTTACACACATAAACTCATGACATCCGCTATCGACTAACCTAACTCTACGCTCAAAACCCTTCCACAACTCAGCCACTGAGTTGCGAATTCTCGAACTACACCACCGTAGTTCGTCTCCTAGACAAATGACTAGAAATTACAAAAGATTAAAAGTTAAATAGCAATTAAAAAATAATGAAAAACACAACTTAAATAAAAACAAAAGCCCAAAATAAATTGTGAAACAGGCCCAAATAGCTAAGTGATAAAAAATCCCTTTTCTTTTATTGATTTGGTCGGTTTTTCTCCGTTAAAATAATGTCTTCTTCTTCCTTTGCTCATTCATTCCTCTGTACGAAAACTAGGGATTTCTGAAACTAAAAGCCCCAATGATTATTGGTCGATTACAATTGTTATTGCTCTACTTTGCTTCAGCAATCGACTGTTTCTTCAATTCTCAAGCAGCTGCTTCAATTCGATCGAGTTTGATTAAAAAGGGTATGTTATTTCCCTTTTGCTTTTCTGGTTGATATGCTTGAACTCGATGATCTGGTAGCTGATGATGAGATGGGTTTAAATAGGATTCGAAATCCTAAAATTTTGTTCATATATATTTATTTGAATTCGTCAATATCGTAGCTTGACCATTTGATTTTGCTTGAGCGTTGATGATTTCTTTAGACTTGTTCAATTCGTATATTTTACTGGCTTAATCACCACGGGTCCATGAGTTTGCTTGATTGTCACGGTTTTGATTTCTAATTGGTCTGGGAATTACTGGTTTAACTTTGGCCACTTTGACTTGTTAAATTTCTTTTCGCTCTGGTTGATTTCGACCTTAACTCCATTCATTTTTGAAATTTCCTGTCTGATTTTGTCTCGGCCTTTACTTGTGCATTGCATTTTCCACTGTCGTGTGCTTCAGTATGCATTGTGCTTGATTTTTTCATTGTATTATTGCGTTTGAAATTGTACTGCTCTGTACCATTATGTCTTTGACATTCTTATAATTACTGGAGCTCGAATCACTTGATTTTTACTTGTTTGATATCGAGTCTATTTTGGCATTTGTGTTCATCATGTAGTCTATTGTTAAGGCTGCTGCACCATGTAGTAGCTTTGCTTGCAGTTGTACTGAGTCTTCTGGTTGACATTGTGTACATGTTGCATATTGTCATTCACTTATGTACTTGCATATGCATATCTGTAAGCTTGTTGTACTGCATGATGTGTTATTCATGTTTCTGGTCTGGTTGCTTCATTGTTGCTTTGCACTTGTAGTCTTCACCTCCATACTACTGTGTTGTATTGTGTTGTTTCCAGACATGTATCAGTGCATGTAGACCTTGCTTGCATATAGCCTGGTTGTCTTGAGCACATTCGTATACATGATCCTTTGACTATTGTAGCAGTGCCATTGATATTTGAGTCTTCATTTGGCCTTCATTGTTGAGGCTACACTTGTACATGATTTTGTTCATGAGTCATGTAGTTCATGTGTAATTATAGTTTGTTGTTTGACCATATGCATTTTGCTATTAAACTTCACATTGAGGTTGCACTACTATTGTCACTATATATTATCTGGGTTATTCTCTATTGCATTTTGTGTCACTTCTGCTTATCACAACCATGCTTATACTTGTTGAGGCTGCTGCACTTGCTTCCATGTTGCTAGGCTTGCTTTGATTTTCTGATCGGGTTCATGTATACGCCCCATTGTTTTGTTCTATTGACAAGTACATTATCTTGAGTCTGGTTAGACTAACTGGCCTATGTTGTTGCTGGCTTCATGTGTACATTGAGTCTAGGTTATTGCCGACCATTTAATTGCATTTGTACATTTGGAATTCACCTATGTTGAATCCAGCTTATAGCTCGGGTTTGACCTTGTGCTCGTGTCGTAATTTTATTTGTATCACACTTGAGTTGAGCTCGGCTTTTGGTTGGGTTTGACCTTATGCTCACCTGTCCCTGTAATTTTATCAAGTGTATATCGGTGTGCACGACCTTGTGGCATGTACAGTGATACACTGTGCATGCCCGAAGCTGCTCGTGTTTGATAAATTAAAATTAAATGATAACGAACAACCCAAATAACTAAAGCAAATAATATTTTCAAAATACATTTTAATTTACGCTACAAAAATATTTTCTTTTCAATTTTACCGCGTTAGTGTTTATTTTGCAGATTGCTCAGATACTGGATTCAATCTAGAATAGAGTTGAAGATCAAATACGAGTGTATTAGTGAAACGTAGTGAGGTGCAATTGTATGTATAGAGAAAAATGTGATGTGATTGAATTTATAATGTAACTGAAATTTGTATATATATAGTGAGAGCACAACTTTATACTATTCAAAATTGTAATAAAATATTTGTATGAATAAAATATCCGTTTGAATTTAAATTCTGTGTTATTTATTTTATTTAGCAAATATTTATTTAATTATGTGAAAAATAAAATAGTACAATAACAAATACATTTAAATGAATGTATATATATGTTTATTATCATCAAACAATAATCATATACTAGCATATTCAATAATCTCCCCCTTTTGATGATAACAAACATATATTTAAGATTTTGAATTATTAAATGTATTTGATCACTGATAGACTTTATTAATTTGCTCCCCCTATTTGAATGCTCCCTCTCTACAACAAAGCTTCCCTTTCATATATGCATGAAAATAAATAAAATATGCAAATGAACTTAGATGCAAATAGAAAATAAAATATTGACCTTTATTTGCCAAAATCTTAACTTTTTTCTCCACCTTTTGTTATCAGCAAAAGAGTAACAGTGTTAGAAAAATAGAGATAAAGTGATAGACATTAGTACAACATTAAAACTCAATCCAGTATAAATAGTAAATTTCAATAAAAAATCAAACAAAAATCATAAATATTTTGTTAGGCGCATATTCCACTTTAGAATGATAGGGATGATGTCATCATATAAAACCATATAGTTATGTCTATTTGTGGTATATTTATATTAGGAAATTTGAGTATCTACTAACCATGCATAACCGTTAGGACTTTTAAATGAGTTTAGTAGTATTTAAACTCTTATAAAAAATAAATGAATTCAATAATCCTCTAACCACGCATAACCGTAAGGACTTTTAAATAGGATTAGAATCAACTAGTCTATTTAATCAACCAATTTTGACATGTGTTCCATACATGCATAACCATGAGGACTTTTAAATGAGCATGGAAGCACATAATAAAAAATTCCAAGTAATTCACCCATGCATAACTGTGAGGACGTATAAATAAGAGCGATTGGATGTTTTTATCGATAAAAATATAATAAAATGAAAAACGGATGATTTCCCATTTAAAATACCATATATTGACATACTATATTGAATTTTGATGAGTGATGGTCGATAGAAATATGATAGAAATAGAAATGGTCATGGAATTTCTTACCAACAAAAAGTTTTTATAACTCTTGTTTAAAATTTTAAGGAAACTTACTAAATATACCGTCTCAAGTTATAATATATGGTTACTATCAACAGTCAATTATTTTTTTCAATCACTATATATCTTTTCGATAATCTGTAGGGAGTCAGATTTATTACAATAGGCAAAAATAAAATTTCTAAAACACCTAAACTGAGGCGAAGTTTACAGAAACTATTTTCTAGAAGGGGTTTTGTAAAAATGTCTACGAATTAAGAATCGATTGAAATGAAATTTATGCAGATATTTCTTTGAAAATATAATCTCTAATAAAATGATGTCTAACATCTATATGTTTTGTTCGTGAGTGACGTACAGGATTATTTGTGAGGTCAATTGCACCTTTTTCTATCACACAATAGTGGTACATGCTTAAAATTTAGGCTATAGTCTTGAAAAATTTGTATCATCCATAAAATTTGAGCAGAGAAACCACATAGAGCAATATACTCTGCCTCTGTAGTGGACAATGCAATACAATTCTGTTTTTTGCTTGACCATGCAACTAACGAATGTCCTAAATATAAAACACGTTCCACTAGTACTTTTTCTATCAACTAGACATCCAGCATAATCTGCATCTGAATATCCTTTTAATTCAAAGTTATCATTAGTTTGATATCAAAGACCAAAACGTGGGGTGTGCGATAAATATCTTATAATTCTTTTTACAGCTTTTAAACGAGATTCTTTTGGATTTGATTGAAATCTTACACACAAGCAGATAGAAAACATGATGTCTGGTCTAGAAGCGATAAGATAAAGAAGTGATCCAATCATACCTCGGTATTGCTTTTGATCAACTGCCTTGCCTTTTCCATCCTTGTCAAGTTTAATTGTTGTGCTCATGGGGGTTCTTGCTGGTTTAGCATCTTTCAATCCAAATTTTTTGATAAGTTCCCTAGATTTTGTCAAGTTTGATTTGAAATCCTAAAAAGAATTTTAACTGTCCAACTAAGCTCATTTCAAACTTTTCCTGCATAACGTTTTCAAATTTCTCATACAACAAATTGTTAGTTGCACCATAAATAATTTCATCAACATGTATTTGAACAATCAAAAGATCATTTTTTTCATGCAATAGAAATAGTATACTGCCTACATAGCCCTTTTTGAAACCATTTTCAAGGAGATAAGTACTCAAACATTCATACCAAGCTCTAGGGGCTTGTTTTAATCCAATAATGCCTTTTTAAGTTTATATACATGGTTTGGATATACATAACTTTCAAAACCCTATGTTTGTTCAACAAATACATCTTCTTTCAAAATTCTGTTAAGAAAATCACTTTAATATCCATTTGTCTTAGTTTAAATCCTTTATAGCAAGCAAAAGCTAACGATATCCTAATGGATTCTAGTCTAGCTACTGGTGCAAACATTTCATCAAAATCGATTCCTTCAATTTGATTATATCCTTTAGCAACTAACCTAGCTTTATTCCTAACCACATTTCTAGATTCATCATATTTATTTTTGTAAAAATCCATGTTGTTCCTACGACTGGATAATCATTAGGTCTAGGTGCAAGACTCCAAACATCATTTCGCTCAAATTAATTTAGCTCTTCTTGCAAAGCCATAAACCAATTTTCATCATTAAGACCTATATCTATGTCTTTAGGTTCAATTTCTGAAATAAATCCACTACATAAACACAAATCATGCAAATTTATAAAGGAGGAATGAGTCTGAACACCTGTGATAGGATTTCCTATTGCAAATTCTAGAGGATGATCTGCCTTGTATTTCAATCTCTCTAGATCCAGATTCCTTCTAACTTCTTTTGTGGTTGTAGTTTCTTTTGATTTTTCATTATCAACTTTTTCGTTCTCCTCTTTAATATTGCTTTTGATTGTTTCCTTGTTTTGATCATCAATGCCTTCATCGAATTTCACATTGATTGACTCCACAATTGTTTTAGTCTTTTTTTTGTAGACTCTCTAAGCTTTGCTTCTAAAAGAGTATCCCATGAACATGCCCTCGTCAGCTTTTGCTTCAAATTTTCCTAATTGATCATCTATATTGGGAATATAGCATGGACACCCAATTTTTTTGAAGTATGCAATGTTTGGTTTATTTTTGAACCATAGCTCATAGGGTGTTTTCTTAAGGATTGGTCTAATCATGACTCTATTCATTACTAATAAGCTGTATTTACCACCTTTGTCCAAAAGAACAAAGGTAGTTAATACTCATTTATCATAGACCCAGCCAACTCTTACAATGTACAATTCTTTCTCTCGACTATCCCATTTTATTGTGGCGTGCGTGGAGCAGAAAATTCATATCTAAATCCATTTTCATCGTAGAAATTTTCAAATTCATAATTTTAAAATTCTCCACAATGATCACTTCTTAATGAAATGATAGAAACTCCTTTTTCGTTTTGAACTAATTTTGTGAATTTAGTGAAGTATAAAAAGGTTTCTGATTTTTTAGCTAAGAAGTCACCCATATATATCTTGAGTAATCATCAACCAACATAAAACAATATTTTTTGCCACCTAAACTAGCAATGTCGTTAGGTCCAAATAGAACCATATGAATTAGTTCAAGAATTCTAGAAGTGCTTACAGTGTTTTTGGCATGAAAAGATGATTACTTTAGTTTTTCCAATAGTAAATGCTTTACATAGATTTTCTATTTTAAAATCATGAGATGGTAAACCTCTTACCAAGTATTTTTGTTTTAGTTTGTTTAATAGATTCATACTAGCATGTCCTAATCGTCAGTGCCAAAGGTATACTTCTACATCCTTAGCTATTAGTCATTTTGAAAGAGTAAATTCATTAAAAGTCATAGAATACATATTACATTTCCTTTTACCTGAAAACAATATTTCTTTTGATGATCGGTCAACAATTTTGCACAAGTCAGAGTCAAAAATAACATTAATCCCTTTAGCACATAGCTGGCTGACGGACATCAAATTGTGATGTAGATTTTCAACATATAATACTTCATTTAAGTTAAATGTAATGTTACCAACTTTACATTTACCATTAATTCTACATTTTTCATTGTTACCCATTGTGACTCTGCCACCTTTGTACTTCTCAAGGCTAAGGAACTTTGATTTGTCACCTGCCATGTGCCTGGAACAACCAAAATCCAGATACCATTGTTGTTGTTTCTTAGCCTGCCAGCATACCTACACAAGAAGAGAATTTGGTGACTTATTTGTTTTTATAGGTCCATGATTGTTAGTGACAAAAGGTTTTGTAAAATATGTTTATATAGATCCAAAACTATTTATATTTGTTCCTTTTGCTACCCAGATTTGTTTAACTTTAAGGGATTTTTTATTTGTGCCATTTGGAACTCAAATTGGAATAGATTTTACGTGTTTGGGTCTATGCTAGCAAATATTATGATTGTGTCCAGTTTTTCCACATATCATGCACTTTGATTTGACTTGATTAATTTCATTTCTAACAAGTTCAGTTTGATCATTTCCAAGTCCTTATCTATCTGTATTAACAGTTAATTTTCCTAATAGAATGTTTAACGATCTTTCACTTTTTGAAAATTTTGATAAGTTGTAGACAATTGTTGGACTTGTGTTTTGAGAGATTCTTTTTCATTTAAGAATTGTGTGCACTTTTTAATAGAATTTTCTCTCCTTTTATTTTCACTTTCTTCCAAAATCATAATTTCATTTTCAAGTGATTTAAATTTAATTTCTGATTTTTTAATTTCTTCTTTGGAAGTTGGAAACGTATCACACTTAGGGCTCTTGCTTTGATAGTTTTTAACTAATTGATCAAGCTGTTTATTTAAATCTATCAACGTAACTTTTTGTGATTTAAGTTTAGCGTATTCCTCCCAAAGTCGTTCAAAACAGCCATTTACTTCGTGAAAATATATAAGTAATTATGAATGTGTAAGTTTTGATATCTCGTTTGGCTCATCATCATCACTGTCAATTATTTCTCCATGAAGACATAGATTTGCTTTTTCACTCTCACTGCCATTGCTATCTTTTTCATCTTCATTACTTTCATCCCATGTGGCTGCAAAACTTCTCCTTTTCTATTTCTTTCCTCGGCTAAGTTGATTTTTAGGGTAATTTGGCTTGATATGGCCTGGTTTATTACACTTGTGGTAGATGATTTCCTGTTTTACTGAGTTGTCTAGAACTTTGTTGATTCTGCTCTTAAGTTGATGATTTTTGGTCGTATTTTCATATTTAAGGTTTCACTTTTTGAATCTCTTTATTAATAGTGCCAGTTCAGCTTCACCATCATCATCATCTTCACTTTCAATTGTTCCTTTAAGAGTTATCGATTTCTTTCCAATATCACCTCCTTCGTGCTCTTCCTTGAATTTCATTTTTAGCTCATAAGTGGGGAGGTTTCCGGCGAGTTCTTCAACTTTGATTTGTTTCAAATCCTTTGATTCTTGAATGGCTGTAACTTTTGCTTCAAAACTTCATAGAAGGACTCTAAGGATTTTTCAGACTATTTCCAACTCTGTGTATGATTTTCCAAGAGCTTTTGATTTTTATACGATATTGGAAAGTCGTCCGTACGTCTCCTTGACATTTTCTTCCTTGGCCACTGTGAAATTCTAGTATTCGCTACTCAACATGGCAAGGCGAGATTCTTTGACTTGAGATGTTCCTTTGTGAGTCACTTCGTGTGTATGCCATATTTCCTACGCAATTAGACAATATGAGACAGAACTAAATTCAATTTGGTCCAATGAACAAATAATAGAATTCATAGCTTTAGCATTAGCATTATGTTGTCTATTTTCAAGATCTATCCACTGAACCATCAATTTATCTATTTCCTGATTATTTACTACTATAGTTTGTGCTCGATAACCTGTCTCAATTGTATTCCAAGCATCAATGGTTATTAGAAAAAAATTCTTTCCGTTTTTCCAATAAGCATATTCACCATTGAACATTGGTGGTCTATCTATAGACTGACCCTCAGCAAAAGCATTATAAAAAGAAGCCATTTTAAAAATTCAAATTTATGAAACAAAAATCGATTTTTGAAAAATCAAATTTTTAAAGCAACAATTGACTTCTGTTCCTAGCTCTGATACCACTTATAGGATCGATTTTATCCTAGAGAGGGGGTGAATAAGGTGATACTAATAATTATAAAAATTTAACACGAAAGTATAAAATAATTTCAACACAGATCATAGCAGAATAATAGCAGAATATAAAAAGAAAATAGAACACACATATTTACCAAGCTTTGGCGAAACCCTGCCTACGTGCTGCCCCCAAGGTTTCTACTAGAAACTAAATAGTCAAATGCTTACACATGTAAACTCACAACACCCGCTGTCGACTATAACTCTACACTCAAAACCCTAGAACAACTCACCATTGAGTTGAAAATTCTCGAACTACACCACCGTATTTCATCCCTTAGTCACACGACTAGAAATTACAGAAGTTTTAAAAGATAAATAGCAATTAAAAAACAATTAAAAACACAAAGCCCTTAAATAAAAACAAAATCCCAAAATAACTTGTGAAACCGGCCCAAATAACTAAGTGATAAAGAATCCCTTTTCTTTTATTCCTTTGGCCGTTTTTTCACTGTGAATAATAGTGTCTTCTTCTTCCTTTGCTCGTTCATTCCTCTGTGCAAAAACTAGGGCTTTATGAAACTTGAAGTCGCCGACTGATTGCTGGTCGGTTACAATGGCTATTGCTCTGCTTTGCTTCGACAATCGACTGTTTCTTTAATTCTCAAACAGCTGCTTCAATTCGATTAAGTTCGATTAAAAATGGTATGTTATTTCCTTTTTTCTTTTCTGGTTGATATGCTTGAACTTGATGATCTGGTAGCGGATGATGAGATGGGTTTAAATAGGATTTGAAATCCTAAAATTTCATCCGTATATATTTATTTGAATTCGTTAATATTGTAGCTTGGCCGTTCGATTTTGCTTGAGTGTTGATGATTTCTTTAGACTTGTTCAATTTGAATATTTTATTGGCTTGATTACCACGACTCCTTGAGTTTGCTTGATTATCACGATTTTGATCTCTAATTTGGTCCATGAATTACTGGTCCAAATTTGGCTACTTCGACTTGTTAAATTTCCTTTTGCTCTGGTCGATTTCGACGTTGACTTCATTCATTTTTGAAATTCCCTATTTGATTTTGCTCGGCCGATACTTGTATATTGCATTTTCCACTGATGTGTGCTTCAATATGCATTGTTCTTGATTTGCTAACTGTATTATTACGTTTGAAACTGTACTGCTCTGTACCATTATGTCTTTGAGCTTCTTGTAATTGCTGGAGCTCGAATCACTTGATTTTTACTTGATCGATATTAAGTCTAGTTTGGCGTTTGTGTTCATGTAGTCTACTGTTAAGGCTGCTGCACCATGTAGTAGCTTTGCTTGCAGTTGTAGACTTTTCTGGTTGACATTGTGTACATGTTGCATATTGTCATTCACTTATATACTTGCATATGTATATCTGTATGCTTGTTGTACTACACGATGTGTTATTCATGTTTCTGGTCTAGTTGCTTCATTGTTGCTTTGCTTTTGTAGTCTTCACTTCCATACTGCTGTTTTGTATTGTGTTATTTCCGGGAATGTATTAGAGCATGTAGACCTTGCTTGCATATAGCCTGGTTATCTCGAGCACATTTGCATATATGATCCTTCGACTGTTGACGCAGTGCCATTGATCTTTGAGTCTTCATTTGGCCTTCATTGTTGATGCTACACTTGTACATGATTTTGTTCTCGAGTCATGTAGTTCATGTGTACTTATGTAACAACCAGGTATTTTCAACCATTCGCATCCGCACATGTCGGACTTGAATTGCTCAAAATACCGCGTTGTAAATAAAATTTGGCAAATCTTAGAATATACAGTAAATAATAATCACAGATCACAGATACAAAGTAATAATAGTGTAGCGGAAGTAAAACAAATAGTAGTTCATGAAGCTACTATATAAATATATCAGAGTTACATAAGATACAACAGAAGAAATAGAATACAACAAAAGTTTCAATACACTAACTAAGTACAAGCTGAATAGAATAACAGAACTGAAAATAGATAGAACAAGACAATCATATAATCTCCAGCGATTCAAATCTCCAGAAGGTGGGATCCAAATCTGTGAATAACTCAGCCTGACCCGAGCGTAAATAAAAATACAAACACCCGAGTCAGGACATACATACTTATACAATGTAAGTCAACTCAAGTGAACTGTAGTAAAAGTACGAGTAACTTAAAGGATGCTTGGGACCGCCCATACTCTAAGGATCCGTTAAACTATATACTATGTAGCAATAGTACGCTATTATAATAGTGCCTATCAGTAAAATAAACATACTTTTTAATAGCGTTGCCCATATAGCCCTTCACACATAATAGTCCCAGTAGTCCATCCAATATCTGCATATCTCCTGATCGGGAGACTACGAGAAGATACGCATGGGCTACGGGAGAAAACCAAACTCGTAGTAAAGGCTCGATTTGGTAGGTGACACATCACACAAGGCAATGCCAGGGTAGATATACCAATTACGCACACGGGCTGGTGGTAACGCAGCAACCACATACGTCTACCTCGGAACACATTCCCAAAATCGGAGAGGCGCCCAAACAATCACAAAAGCAATAGAATCGAAGAAATGCGTCCGATCAGAGGAGCTACCCCTTTTGGCCCGAGATCGCTCCTGTTTTAGCCACCTTATGCCAACTCACGGGAGTTGGGTCCATGTAATATACTTCAAGAATGTTGCCACCATCCCACTTCATTCTGGAACCTCCACCGCGTACACGGTTAGTCAAAGTGGCTTTCGATGTCGACAGAGAGTATGCCCATATCCGATCCCGGTCTCTTTGCCAACCAATTGTTATTATAACCTGTGGTTATAACTTTAAAATAGTATTTTATACTAAAAATATAGATATCAATTCAATCCAAATCTTTATCAAAATAAAGATTAAATCATTTCCAAAAACCATTTCAATATATCAACGTACCATATCTTTCAAATTCAAATATTTATCAAAATAAATATCAAATCATTTATAATCATTTCAATATATTAAATTATCATATCCTTTCAAAACTTCCTTTCAAATCATTTTAATATATTAAAATATCATAACCTTTAAAAGCTTCATTTCCAAAACATCATATCTTTCAGAACTTCTTTTCAAATTATTTTAATATCAAAATATCATATCTTTCAAAACTCCATTTCAAATCATTTTAATATCAAAATATCATATCTTTCGAAAATTCATTTCAAATCATCATATAAGTTCAAATCCAAATATTCAACTTTAAATACCTTTTAAGTTCAAAGATATCATTCATTTATTATCATTCCAAATCACCTTTTAAATAGCTTATATTTCAATCAAAATAATTCATTTAAACCATTAAATTTAAGTTTATATACTTTCAAATCAAGTATTCAATTTCCAAAGTTTTAAACCATTATGAGTTCACTTACTAAGTTAAAACCATAAACATTGAAAATATCAACCTTTCACAGCATTCAAAAAAAGTTGCTGAAAGTTATAATTGAAAACATTTCAATTTAATCCATTTAAAGATTATAAAAATCATATTTTAAAATTCAAAGATGTTCGTTAAAATACTCTTTAACTTATGATTTTTATAAAGCAACATTTTATAATTAAATCAAATTTCACAAATCCACCTAATAAATTCAAGAATAAACTTTCCCATTTTTACATTTAACACTTTATTAACACTTACATTTTCAAATTCTCATTTCAAAAATTAAACTAAATTTCCAATTTATTTAATTACCTTAAACCCTTAATGAAAACCAAATTCACATTTCCAGGTCAAGTTCATTTTTAAAATTACACTTCTAAGCATTCATTCATTTAACCATTTTAATACATAGAAAAATCAATAATGCTTTATTAATTCATTTAAACTCAAATTTAATCAAATCATCATATTTACCATTTTCCACATATAAATAAATTTCCATTTTATTTATATAACTTAAAATTCCCTTTTAAACCAAAACCCAAATTTCCAGACTTTAAATTATATTTCAATAATTCAACTTAACCATTTATTTATTTAAGATTTTCTACTTATACAAAAATCATAAATCCTTTATTTAAAAAACTTTAAAATCTATTTAAATCAAATTATCTTAAATTTACATTTAAACCACTTAAAATTTTATTTATATAACTTAAATGTCATTTCAAAAGCCAAAGTCCAAATTTCCAAATTTAAGTTATATTTCAAAAATTCACTTTTTACCATTTATTTGAATTACATTTTTTTAACTTCTAGAAAAATACAAAATTTCTTTATTTAAACATTTAAAAATCCAATTTAAATCAAATTTCATAATTTTCCACTTTAAAAAGTATTGAAAATATTCAAAATACTTTATAAAATATAACCACGGGCCTGTATATAGTTTTCTAATCTAGGTCAAGTGATACAGATATATATCATTTCAATCCGCAATTTAAAAAGAAAAATCCGGGTTCTACCATTTCAAACCTGTAATCCCAAGTTAAAACAAATAAATAAAAACCACTCAGGCCTATCATTTCAGCCCATAACAATTTTTTCATATTCTAAAGTCCGTTCGGGTATGTATCATTTCAACCCATAGTGAATGTAATCTACATGGAACTTGCAGTGTGATAAACAGATATAAATAAACAGTTAACAACATATAACAGTAATAGATGAGATGACATGTAAATTAACAGGTTTAATATCATATATAAATAATCACTGGCAGTTATAGCATCATATATAATTCTACACATTCAATTGTTGTTGCTTCACAACTGCATAAGTATAAATGTCGTGTGTGCTTTACTTACCTCAAAATGCTGGAGATTGCAATACAACTGACATAACGGAATCAAGAGAAAAATGACAAGCCTATTAACTTAAGTGGAGAGCGAATCCAAGCTAAAGATCTTGTGTTACAACCCAAACAAAATAGAATAAAATTATAATTCAACACAACTTTGAATTGAAAAGCAATACGAATACACAACTTTTTGCCTTGCTTTCTACACTTGCTAGCACGGCTTAGGGGATGTTTTGGTTCAGGTTTGGACATGCTTTGGCTCAGGTTTGAACATAGGAAATGCATGGCATGAAGGCTAGACATGTAGAGGAAGTTACAACATAGGCATGTGAAGAGTTTTAGGAAGACTAACATGGTTTTGGTCAACAAGAGGGGCTTGGCCATGGGATGTTTGGCTCGGCCAGTGGAGTATGGGTCTGGTCAAAGGTAGGAGGGGTGAGTAAGGGTCTGGACAGAGGTAGTGGCGGCTGCCTAAGGTGATCGTGGTGGTGGAAATGGAAGTGGTGAAGCAATATAGGTCGGCTAGTGTTGTTTTTAAGGGGTTTTAACATTTGTTTGTGGTGTTTTCATCATCTAAAGGGCACGACCACTACTGGTCAGAGGAGGAGAGAGAGGTTTGAAGCTGTAGAAGGGGAGGAGGAAGGTGGTGGAGGTGATAGTGGTGGTGGCCGATCACAACAAGCAAGAGGAATCAAGGCAAAAGCATGAAAAGTAAGAAGAAAGAAAAGAAAAAGTGGAAAAAGGAAGAGAGGCCATTACCATTTCCTTCTAGCCATGAAAATAAATGAAGAGTAATGTTTTTCTCACATGAAAGATGAGACAAAACTCACCGCTAAAGCAATAGGTAGTACGGCAAAACTGAATTGATGAAAAGGTTACGGAAAATGAAAAGTTTAGGCAACGAAAGGTCTTAGGTTAAAAGCTTTTTAAACTCTTCACATTTCCATTCTTTTAAAATCAAATAAAAGCAAATAAAAATTTCAGTAAATAATTTTAAAAACCGAAACAAAGTGAAATAAAAATTAAAATAAAATAAAATTTAAAGAAAATAGAAAAAGAATAAAAGAAATTGCTTAAAAAATTGAAAACAGGGTCCAGAAATTACAAATAAATCACTATTGACTTTGGAAAATTATCAACTTCATCTTAAAAATATTATAAATTTTTTTGAAATAAAATGATTTTTAAAACATTTTAAAAGTGAAATAAAAAATTAAATTCAGAGATAATAGAAAAAGAATTGAAGAAATTGTTTAAAAATAGCATCCAGGACATGAAAATTTCAAATAAAATACCATTGGCTCTAGAAAATTTCTATTTCACTTTAAAACAAATAAAATGTCAAATAAATAAATAAACGAGGAACAAAATAAAGTGGGAATGATAATAAAATAAGTTCTTAAGAAAAATATAAAGATAAATAAAGAATTGCTTTAATTAATTGAAACATGGAATTAAAATTTACAACATAATACAACTGACATTGGAAAATGTCAATTACATTTTCAAAAATGTTTTAGAACCAAAATATATACAATACATGTTATTTTACCCATATAAACATAAATTAGACATTACATGACCAAATAAAATATTATTTATATAAATTAAAATAAACAGTTTTGTTAAATACAACAAATTTCATTCAATAGTTAAAAAGGCATAACTTTCACATTATAAATCAGATTTCAATGAAACGAAAAGCAATGTTCTTAAAATTTTATTTACTTTCATAATAAAAGATAAAATTAAAATTTTAAAACTTTCAAATTTTAAATTTAAAAGTCAAAGTTTGACCATATTGACCAAAATTCATTTTTTTGGAAAATATTCTTTTTTTTATCATGTTTTGGAATGATAATTCATATCAAAATCAAAGTTTATATTTTAAAATAGCAAAATTATCTAAATTAAATATAATAAAGTTAAATCAAAATTCAATTAAAATAATTTAAAAATATAGGGTTGTTACACTCTCTCCCACTCAAAACTTTTCGTCTCCGAAAAGGAATGAGGTACGGAAAGCACAGAAAAGATAGAAATGAAATGAGATTAAGATAAGGTGACAAGAAGATTGAGATTATACCTGATAACTATTTTTATAGGTAAGTTTAATAAGGTGGAGATGATCTTTCCAAGATCCTCCAGAATCAAGAACACAAGCCCGAAAAAGGTGGATTCAAAATAAGTACCAAAGATTATCAAAGATTATAGAAAGATGATAGAAAAAGTTCTAAACAGAAAGATTATAGAAAATGCCTATACCAGTCTGTAGCAAGATAAGGATAATAAGGAAATCCAAAGATAGTTTAAAAAACAAAACAAGGAAATAAGTTTGAAACCATGGAAATTTCAACTTAAATGAAAAAATAGATTTTTACACAAGTTAAATAAATCTTAACTATCTCAAATTTCATTATCTCACCATCCAATTTCCTTAAATTAACAAATTTTTTTTCATAAATCATGGATTTGAAAAATAATCATTTATTACACACACAATGTACTTAATAAATTTAATTCTTCTTTATTCCTAATTAAAATTAAATTTATTCCTCTCAATATTTAGCACTTATGTTAAATATACTTACACTTATTACAACTACTTTATTTTATTCTTAGTTCTTTTAACATCATTTTATTGTAAGTTATTCAATTATCCTTTATTATATTTACCTCTGTTAATCATTTTATAACTAAAATTTAAGTGTATAACATTTATCTTAACCATTCAAATTTTATTTATAAAATCTTTTTATATTGTATATAATCCAATTACATTGTTAACTTTAAAAATTAAGGTAAGTTATATTGGAATGCAATTAAGTATTATACAAATAAAACTTTCAAATTCAATCATCTCAAGGTTGAATCATTTATCCAAATTTTTGAATTTTCTTTTTATAATTGAAATTATTCTTTAAAATAGAATTTAAGAATTAAATTTCCGACTTCTTCAAACCATTTAGAGATAAATAAACGTATGTACATAATTATCAAATTAAATTTAAGTCATACATCTATATAGATTCTAAATCAATTCATATTTTAGGAATTCAAATCAATTAAATTTCCCAAACAAAGCTGTAGCAAGACTATAGAACGGTCTCTTCACTTCGAAACTCGAAAATAAACGTCGATAATGCCGTGGTCATCACCGAAGTTATTTTTCAGCGATAAAGAGAAGAGCACTAATTTTAAACTTTAAAATTCTTTGGAAACAAATTTCTGTTAGAAAATACTTTAAATAATATACCCCTTCTTAAACTTTAAACATAAGGTTTGAAACCATCGGAAATTAAATTCTCAAATTTCTTGATTTAAACTCATTTCAGTTCCCAAATAAATTTATAAACAGCTATTTACAATTTCATTTATAGAACAATAAATGATAAATCAAGTATTATCATTTCAAATGATTAATTTAAATCAATTTATTAAGTTCCATAAATTTACTTATATCAAAATTTTATTTCATTAACCAAATTTTAAAATAATATTGTGTCAGTTTGTTCTGTCAAAGTGTTTTAGAAATCCTATCGATAGCGTTGATCGGACGAATCGATCGAAAACACAAATCAACATCAATAACCCAAACAACACAACATATAAAACAAAATATAGATTTACAAGTACAATTCAAAATGTTTGGAAGAATAGATTGGAAACAAAAGACAAGATGATTAATTAACAGAGTAGGGAGATGGGTAAGCTTAAGTAAATCACGGACAACCTTAACCGGGTCAACCGTGACTTAAAGAATAAGATCAATGTGGATTTTTCTTGGGTAAATCTACATTCGATCTCAAGAGATAGAGTTTGGAAAAACAAAAGATATTAGCATCTAAACCAAGGATAGATATAAATCTCTGGTGAATCGATGCTAATTGTAAAGGAGTCTACCCCTCTTACAATTCAATTTGAAATTGGCGAGACCGTAGACTCACTAAAAAGATCATTCGAAGCGGAGTTATGGGATACTCCAGAATCAAAAGAAGATGAATAGTGAGGGACACGATTGGATTTTGGAACCTCAGGGAATGTTCCAAAAATTTAAAGGAAATTCGAATCAAAGAGGAAAGATTTAAACTCGAACGAAAGTGATTCTATAAATAATTTACCTTATATTCTAAGTTTTACCTCAAAGCCAAAGCTCTGATACCAAATGTAACAACCAGGTATTTTCAACCATTCGCATCCGCACATGTTGGACTTGAATTGCTCAAAATACCGCGTTGTAAATAAAATTTGGCAAATCTCAGAATATACAGTAAATAATAATCACAGATCACATATATAGAGTAATAATAGTGCAGCGGAAGTAAAAGAAATAGTAGTTCATGAAGCTACTATATAAATATATCAGAGTTACATAAGATACAACAGAAGAAATAGAATACAACAAAAGTTTCAATACAATAACCAAGTACAAGCTGAATCGAACAACAGAACTGAAAATAGATAGAACATGACAAGCATATAATCTCCAGCGATTCAAATCTCTAGAAGGTGGGATCCAAATCTGTGAATAACTCAGGCTGACCCGAGCGTAAATAAAAATACAAACACTCGAGTCAGGACATACATACTTATACAATGTAAATCAACTCAAGTGAACTGTAGTAAAAGTACGAGTAACTTAAAGGATGCTTGGGACCGCCCATCCTCTAAGGATCCGTTAAACTATATACTATGTTGTAATATTATGCTATTATAATAGTGTCTATCAGTAAAATAAACATACTTTTTAATAGCATTCCGGGTTACCCATATAGCCCTTCACACATAATAGTCCCAGTAGTCCATCCAATATCTGCATATCTCCTGATCGGGAGACTACAAGAAGATACGCATGGGCTACGGGAGAAAACTAAACTCGTAGTAAAGGCTCGATATGGTATGTGACACAACACACAAGGCAATGCCAGGGTAGGTATACCAATTACGCACACGGGCTGGTGGTAATGCAGCAGCCACATACGCCCACCTAGGAACACATTCCCAAATCGAAGGGGCGTTCAAACAATCACAAAAGCAATAGAATAGTATCGAAGAAATGCGTCCGACCAGAGGAGCTACCCCTTTTGGCCCGAGATCGCTCCTGTTTTAGCCACCTTATGCCAACTCACGGGAGTTGGTTCCACATAATATACCTCAAGAACATCGCCACCATCCTACTTCATTCTGGAATCTCCACCGCGTACATGGTTAGTCAAAGTGGTTTTCGGTATCGACAGAGAGTATGCCCATATCCGATCCCGGTCTCTTTTCCAACCAATCATTATTGTAACCCGTGGCTATAACTTTAAAATAATACTTTATACTAAAAATATAGATATCATTTCAATCCAAATCTTTATCAAAATAAAGATTAAATCATTTCCAAAAACCATTTCAATATATCAATATACCATATCTTTCAAATTCAAATATTTATCAAAATAAACATCAAATAATTTCCAACATTTCAATATATTAAATTATCATATCCTTTCAAAACTTCCTTTCAAATCATTTTAATATATTAAAATATCATAACCTTTCAAAGCTTCATTTCCAAAACATCATATCTTTCAGAACTTCTTTTCAAATTATTTTAATATCAAAATATCATATCTTTCAAAACTCCATTTCAATTCATTTTAATATCAAAATATCATATCTTCCAAAATTCATTTCTAATCATCATATAAGTTCACATCCAAATATTCAACTTTAAATACCTTTTAAGTTCAAAGATATCATTCATTTATTATCATTCCAAATCACCTTTTAAGTAGCTTATATTTTAATCAAAATAATTCATTTAAACCATTAAAATTTAAGTTTATATACTTTCAAATCAAGTATTCAATTTCCAAAGTTTTAAACCATTATGAGTTCACTTACTAAGTTAAAACCATAAACATTGAAAATATTAACCTTTTACAGCATTCAAAAAAAGCGGCTGAAAGTTATAATTGAAAACATTTCAATTTAATCCATTTAAACATTATAAAAATCATATTTTAAAATTCAAAGATGTTCATTAAAATACTCTTTAATTTATGATTTTTATAAAGCAACATTTTATAATTAAATCAAATTTTACAAATCCACTTAATAAATTCAAGTGTAAACTTTTCCATTTTTACATTTAACACTTTATTAACATTTACATTTTCAAATTTCCATTTCACAAATTAAACTAAATTTCCAATTTATTTAATTAACTTAAACCCATAATTAAAACAAAATTCACATTTCCAGGTCAAGTTCATTTTTAAAATTACACTTTTAAGCATTCATTCATTTTACCATTTTAATACATAGAAAAATCAATAATGCTTTATTAATTCATTTAAACTCAAATTTAATCAAATCATCATATTTACCATTTTCCACATATAATTAAATTTCCGTTTTATTTATATAACTTAGAATTCCCTTTTTAAACCAAAACCCAAATTTCCAGACTTTAAGTTATATTTCAATAATTCAACTTAACCATTTATTTATTTAACATTTTCCACTTATACAAAAATCATAAATCCTTTATTTAAAACACTTTAAAATCTATTTAAATCAAATTATCATAAATTTACATTTAAACCACTTAAAATTTTATTTATATAACTTAAATGTCATTTTAAAAGCCAAAGTCCAAATTTCCATATACAAGTTATATTTCAAAAATTCACTTTTTACCCTTCGTTTGAATTACATTTTTTTAACTTCTAGAAAAATCCGAAATTTCTTTATTTAAACATTTAAAAATCCAATTTAAATCAAATTTCATAATTTTTCACTTTTAAAAATATTTAAAATAATTTATAAAATATAACCACGGGCCTGTATATAGTTTTCTAACCTAGGTCAAGTGATACAGATATATATCATTTCAATCCGCGGTTTAAAAAGAAAAATACGGGTTCTATCATTTCAAACCCGTAATCCCAAGTTAAAACAAATAAATAAAAACCATTCAGGCCTATCATTTCAACCCATAATGATTTTTCCCTATTCTAAAGTCCGTTCGGATATGTATCATTTCAACCCATAGTGAATCTAATCTACATGGAACTTGCAGTGTGATAAACATGTATAAATGAACAGTTAACAACATATAACAGTAACAGATGAGATGACATGTAAATTACGGGTTTAACATCATATATAAATAATTACTGGCAGTTATAGCATCATATATTTAATTCTGCACATTCAGTTGTTATTGTTGTTTCACAACTGCATAAGTATAAATGTCGTGTGAGCTTTACTCACCTCAAAATGCTAGAGATTGCAATACAACTGACATAACAGAATCAAGAGCAAAATGACAAGCCTATGGACTTGAGTGGAGAGCGAATCCAAGCTAAAGATCTTGTGTTACAACTCAAACAAATTAGAATAAAATTATAATTCAATACAACATTGAAATGGAACAACTTTGAATTGAAAAGCAATACGAATACACAACTTTTTTCCTTGCTTTCTACACTTGCTAGCACGGCTTAGGGGATGTTTTGGTTCAGGTTTGGACATGCTTTGGCTCAGGTTTGAACATAGGAAATGCATGACATGAAGGCTAGACATGTAGAGGAAGTTATAACATAGGCATGTGAAGAGTTTTAGGCACACTAGCATGGTTTTGGTCAACAAGAGGGGCTTGGCCATGGGATGTTTGGCTCGGCCAGTGGAGTATGGGTCTGGTCAGAGGTAGGAGGGGTGAGTAAGGTCTGGAAAGAGGTGGTGGTGGCTGCCTAAGGTGATGGTGGTGGTGGAAATGGAAGTGGTGAGGCAATATAGGTTGGCTAGTATTGTTTTAAGGGGTTTCAACATTTGTTTGTGGTGTTTTCATCATCTAAAGGGAACGACCACTACTGGTCAGAGGAGGAGAGAGAGTTTTGAAGCCGTGGAAGGGGAGGAGGAAGGTGGTGGAGGTGATAGTGGTGGTGGCCGATCACAACAAGCAAGAGGAATCAAGGCAAAAGCATGAAAAGTAAGAAGAAAGAAGAGAAAAAGTGGAAAAAGGAGGAAAGGCCATTACCATTTCCTTCTAGCCATGAAAATAAATAAAGAGTGATGTATTTCTCATGTGAAAAATGAGACAAAACTCACGGCTAAAGCAGTAGGTAGTACGGCTAAACTGAATTGATGAGAAGGTTATGGAAAATGAAAAGTTTAGGCAATGAAAGGTCTAAGGTTAAAAGCTTTTTAAACTCTTCACATTTCCATTCTTTTTAAACCAAATAAAAGAAAATAAAAATTTCAGTAAATAATTTTAAAAACCAAAAAAAAGTGAAATAAAAATGAAAATAAAAATAAAATATAAAGAAAATAGAAAAGGAATAGAAGAAATTGCTTAAAAAATTGAAAACAGGGTCCAGAAATTACAAATAAATTACTATTGACTTTGGAAAATTATCAACTTCATCTTAAAAATATTATAAAACAAAATTTGAAATAAAATGATTTTCAAAACATTTTAAAAGTGAAATAAAAAATTAAATTCAGAGAAAATAGCAAAAGAATTGAAGAAATTGTTTAAAAATAGCAACCAGGACATGAAAATTTCAAATAAAATACCATTGGCTCTAGGAAATTTCTATTTCACTTTAAAACAAATAAAATGTCAAATAAATAAATAAATGAGGAACAAAATAAAGTGGGAATGAGAATAAAATATGTTCTTAAGAAAAATATATAGATAAATATAGAATTACTTTAATTAATTGAAACATGGAATTAAAATTTACAACATAATACAACTAACATTGGAAAATGTCAATTACATTTTCAAAATTGTTTTAGAACCAAAATATATACAATACATGTTATTTTACCCATATAAACATAAATTAGACATTACATGACCAAATAAAATATTATTTATATAAATTAAAATAAACAGTTTTGTTAAATACAACAAATTTCATTCAATAGTTAAAAAGGCATAACTTTCACATTATAAATCAGACTTCAACGAAACGAAAAGCAATGTTCTTAAAATTTTATTTAATTTCATAATAAAAGATAAAATTCAAATTTGCAAACTTTCAAAATTTAAATTTAAAAGTCAAAGTTTGACCATATTGACCAAAATTCATTTTTTTGTAAAATATTCTTTTTTGTCATGTTTTGGAATGATGATTCATATCAAAATCAAAGTTTATATTTTAAAATAACAAAGTTATCTAAATTAAATATAATAAAGTTAAATCAAAATTCAATTAAAATAATTTAAAAATACAGGGTTGTTACAACTTATATTCGATTGCTTGACCATATGCATTTTACTGTTGAACTTCACGTTGAGGCTGCACTACTGTTGTCACTGTATACTGTCTGGTTATTCTTTATTGCATTTTGTGTCACTTTGGCTTATCACAACCATGCTTATACTTGTTGAGGCTGTTGCGCTTGCTTCCATGTTGCCCAACTTGCTTTGATTTTCTGATCTGGTTCATATATATGCTCCATTTTTTTGTTCTATCGACAAGTACATTATCTGGAGTCTGGTTGGACTGTCTAGCCTCTGTTGTTGCTAGCTTCATGTGTACATTGAGTGTGGGTTGCTCCCGACCATTTTATTACATTTGTTCATTTGGAATCCGCATGTGTTGATCCAGCTTATAGCTCAGGTTTGACCTTATGCTCATGTCGTGATTTTATTTGTATCGCACTTGAGTTGAAACCAGATTTTGACTGGGTTTAACCTTGTGCTCACCTGTCCCTATAATTTTATCGAGCGTATATCGGTGTGCAAGGCCTTGTAGCATGTACAGTGATACATTGTGCATGTCACTAGCTGTTCGTGTTTGATGAATTCAAAATTAAATGATGACGAACAACCCAAATAATTGAGGCAAATAATATTTTCAAATTACATTTTAATTTACACTGCAAAAAATATTTTCTTTTCAATTTTACTACGTTAGTGTTTATTTTGCAGATTGCTCAAATGTTGGATTCAATTTGGAATAGAATTGAAGATCAAATACGAGTGAACGAGTGAAATGTAGTGAGGTGCAAATGTATGTAAAGTGAAAAATGTGATGTGATAGAAATTATAATGTTAATTGAAATTTTTGTGTGTGTGTGTGTGTGTAGTGAGAGCACAACTTTGCACCATTCAAAATTGTAATAAAATATTTATTTGAATAAAATATCTATTTGAATTTAAATTCTATGTTATTTATTTTATTCAGTAAATATTTATTTAATTACATGAAAAATAAAATAGTATAATAACAAATAAATTTAAATGAATATACATATATATATATATGTTTATTATCATCAAACTAAAATTATGTACTAGCATATTCAACAGATGAGTTTTTGTGAAGAGTAATATCCATTAGAGTTTTATGTTTTAGTCTAAAGGCTGTAATCGTTGAGAAGAAAGAGATGTAGTGGAGTTATGAAAGCGTCCATTAGAATGAAGTAGATGATATTTCATTTTTAGTAGTCGCTGCTCAGCTCAGACATCCGTCCTTACGTTCAGATGTCTGATCGTTTTTTTAATTTTAAACAGTGCCCGGAGTCAAACATTTGAGTGTTTTTGACAGATGTCTGATGTTTGTGCTTGATTTAAAAACAAAGGCTATGTTCATATGTATGATATATAATATCAAACATATGACATATGTTATTTCACATTTCAGTTTCTGTGCTATATGAAGATTGAAAACTTTGGTCGTCCAATGTTTGAAATCTACTAAAGGAGATTTTACAAGCCATATATCTATGACATTTAACACACGATCTAATACCGATGATTGTTCTCCTTTATTAGTCGTCTTCAAGTTGACTTCTAAAAGCTTTTTCCTGCAAGTAAATTGAATAGATATATTGTATGTTTATGATTGTATAGTTGTTGTCATCGAAATCATAGAATAGTAGTTCTAACAAACTTCTCATTTTCAACCGTAATTTTTTCAATATAGACTCGTTACTCTTTATCAATACATCATAATGTAGCATAGGGAGGAATAACTTTGAGAGTGAATCGTGTACTCTTTTAGGTACTCTTCGAACTCTTATCCAAGATACTTGTATCACCTCAATTATTTTCATGTTATAATTTTCAACTTCCATTTTATATTTGTAACAACCCATTATCGTGAGGTAATTAATTAATGAATTAAATGTGATTTGAATCGGTTAATACGGAATTATCGAAATGATTTGGAATATTTGATAAAAATATTTTATTAAAGTAATAAGAATTGAAATAATTTATTTAGTTATTTTTGAAATATTAAAAAATAAATTAGTTATTTGGAATAAAATGTAAAATTAAACTTTTATAAGTTTTAGATTATGAAAAAAATATTAAAGAAGTTTGAAATTAATTAGTAAATCTAAATAATTAATTCAATAAATAAATTATGGAAAATAAATTTATGAAATAATTAATAATATGATTTGTTAGTAAAGGAATTTAGTGTAATATAATAGTTTTTGTTTGTGGGCTTGAAGTTGAATCTATCATATGACTTAAATAGAAGAAAAGAAAATGAATTAGTTTATGAAGCAAAGCCCAATCCCAAACCCAAATCATTGTTTCTTGATGTTTCTAAGTCTGGAAATTTCTTTCTCCAGATATTTCGTCTCTACTTATATAAATATAACCTAAACGTAAACTTATTTTACTATAAAAATTTCAAAACTTGACTATACTTCATCACTATAAAATTTAAATAAAATCAAAATAAATCACGTAGATTCCTTTAAGAAAACTCTAGTTAAGCTACTTGACGCACTACTACACCAAATTATAAAGCTTGGATTCTAGAGTTTTAAATCCAATAGAAGGTGGAAAACATACAACATAGAGAAAGAATTATAGCAAGAAGAAACCTAAGAAGAATTAGCTAAGCAATTGTGTTCTTCATCTCAAAGGTGAGTGAATTTCACTCAAGAATCTATGTTATACTACTATGAATTTGTGTGTATGCATCTCTGTTATTTGTGGTTGCTTGGTTTTGGTTTACTGTAAAACCGTGAATACTTCCTCCTCATTACTATCAACAAAATATACCTCATTGTGCTGTAATTTTGTATCGGTATGACATGTGTTCAATTAATTAAATGGATGCTTGGATGTTTACTAAAGTTGAGTTCAATGGGGAAATAAATCGATGAAAGCAAAGATCATCAGAGAGGGGCAAACTTGGAGTTCATGCGGGTTTCACCCAAGACGTCGAACCCTCTTTTGAAGAGGTCGACCACTTAAGGGAAGGTCAACCTCTTGAGGTCGACCCCTTTCACCCTTAACGTAAAAAAAATATTAAAATAATATTTTCAAATCTAAAAGAAAAATTCAATAAAAATAGATTTGGAAAGTAAAAGCTTATTGAATTGTAAATATGAAATTTATTTTTATAATTTTTTTATTTAATATTCATTATTAATTTCTTAATCTCGATATTGAATATCTAATGAAAATTTAGTTTTTGATTTTCAATATGTTATTTAATAATTTTCAAAGTATCTTTCATGAGTTTAGAATATAATACATAGTTTTGGAAAATATATTTTATGGAAATGGGATACAATAAATTGATTTGGATATTATAAACTTATTTGAAATTAGTATTTAGTTATAGAAAATTGTGAAATAATTATTATGAGTAGTATTTGGTTTTACATACTATTTTTAGGATTTCAAAGAAATAAATCTGCATTCAAAAGTTATTTTTGAATATTAAATTATTATTTAAATTTATGGAAGGTTGAGGAATTAGTATTTTTACTATAAAATCATAAATGCTCTTATTAAGTATAGATATGTTTTTATAAATAAATATATCTCTACTTCTTTCAAAATAAAATATAATTTATATTTCTATAATACATAATATTATACATAAGTTTTTCATTTCTGCGTAACGAGAAATTTGAATAAACGGTTTAGTGATATGTCTGATATGGGACATTCGATAGCACTTTTTTGGTTATTCATCGCACTCGTTATATAAAGATACAGTGTAGTTTGAGTGTAGTTTATGGGCATTGAATAAACAGACTAATATAACACGGTGGTATTGGACACTGATATGACTCTTATTAGTTGTTAAGTGTAAGTAGATGACATTCAATAGATGGGAATAAGTATATGGTTTATATTTATGTGAGTTGATGCTCGGTGCAGATCAAGTTTATATGCTTGATGTAGAGCAAGTTTAAAGCTGTTGAGTTATGGCGGTGTACCCATATGTATGTATATATATATTTATAAATAGTATCTACTTGTCTATCATGAAGTTCTCTAGGATATGATCATGAGTCAGTGGGAACCAAATGCTCAATGTCCACCCTAGCGACCTGATCGTTGGGTCGTGCCCCCGTTTTATGACACCATTATTATATTAGATGTGCATCACAAGATTTTGGAGAAAGGAAGTGTAGCCCTACCCTCTTTAGTTACGAAGGCCAACAATCTTTTACCATAGGGGCATGATCCATGTAGTAACTAAGAGTCCTTGCATTGACGAGCGCATTAGGTGCATATAGTCACGATACCAAGGAGGTAACAAACAGCTATAGGAGCAGATCTGGAGAGAAGGTTCCTCGAGTAGGCAGGTAGCTATCAGTTTCCCTTTTGGTTCTACATATTATCTGTATGCTCACCTCAGTACTAAGAGCAGATTCGGGTGGATAAATCAGGTGCTCTTAGAGATGATGGATATCCATATTGCAATATGACTCTACTTGGGACATTATTCCTATCGTACATTCAATTTCCATCACCATTGGATTATATATATATATAGAAAGGTTACACCACTTATATTCTATTCAATGGATTATGATACATATATTTTATAGGCAAGTGACGCCCTTCATAATGATAGACCTGGGAATGCCTATTTCTACCTATGTTGGACAATGTTGAGTTAGTCCTATTTTCAAGGAAATTTCTCATATGTTGACATTAATTTCTATTATGGGTGATTCATCATTAGATAAGGATATCTTGATTTCTATTGATTTGATATATACAAGTGATAACATTTTTCTATATGGTTTTGTGATGGTTATTATTTGCGATATTTTGATGTTGTTTATGATATTATCATTATACCATACTTTCTAACATTTCATGCTATTATGACACCTATCATTATAAACATAGTCTGACTCGTGTGTTATTCCTATAATACTTGGATCAATTCAAGACATTTTAGGTACAGGGACATTGAGACCATCTTATGTATTGGGCACAAAGATGGCAAGAATTTAGTATATTTGTTATCATCTTAATTTTTATCACCTATTGTAAATATATTTATGTGATGTATATTACATATACTATGTATATTTAGTATTATATTATCACTGAATTTCTGACTCTGTGTCCTCTATTATTTACTATATATAATGTATTGTTCTATTTTGGAGGCACACATTTTTATTGCTTTGTGTAGATATTGTGCATGTATAGGTGAGTTATTCGATGTTTAAATACATACCAATGTTAGCCCAAGAGAATATTCATGTGTGTACTCCATGTAGCCTCATTTTCTGTATTATTTGATAGTATTATCTAGAAACATTCTTGGATGGTATGGGTGTAGTGGCGAGGTGTTACAATACTCCATGTACGAATCATCGAATTCTAACTGATATATCAAATATACATGTTCATATCCTAGATAATTTATCGTTCAATTTAACGAAGAAAGTAGATTCACTTTTGTTATTATTAGACCTTGGATTGCATAAATCTATATGTATCAATCTGGAGAGTTCATAAACTCTTTTATCACTCTCACTAAATAGATGCTATGGCGTTAATTCTTTGACATAGTTCACAAATACCACATATTTCATAATAATATGGTTAAAGAAAATTTTCTCAAAGATGGCTTAGTCTATGATTCCAAAATTATTTGTTAATATTTCGTATTTTTTTGTTTTTCTATAGGTAATGCATCACTGTTGTTATGAAACAAATACCATCATCTATATACCAAAACATGTTTATTTAATAATGGACATCCATAATATCATATTAGAATAAAGCTATATATATATATATTACCTTTCAATATCGAAAACAAATATTATTTCATAAATAATATTTGGCACACAGGAAGGTAACTTCTCAAAACTTGATGTGTTCATTAGCAATTGTTGTATGGTATGCTCCTACTAATTCTGCTATTACAAAAACAATATTTGAAATACGAAGCTCTGTTTAATCACTTACCGTTGACTATTCACTCACTTACTGTTGACACCAAAAATGCCACCAACATCCAAATATTAGATGAAAGCACCAATTCTAATAGAATAAAGGTAAAAACAGAAAAGGAGACATAATTTTACAGCGGTTTGCAACCTACATCCACTTTAATTTCTCACATTAGTTGTTTTCTCTCTAGATTAAAACTAATTTTATCAGATCTATCCACAATCTATTGGATCTAATATTTATAATGAAGTTTCTAGAGTATATTTAGGGAAGGAGATAAGATTGAAGAAAATGCAGAGTGTGAATCAAAGTGAAGATCCTTCTTTAGTTGCACCAGAGTTGATAGACATAAAGGAACTGTATAGGTTTAGAAGCCCGTTTGCCTTGACGTCCAGAGACTTGTCCAAGAAGTCGCCAGTGAGCACATCGGCCCAATTGGCCATAAAAACCTCTCGATACCGAGAGGTTCCTCTCGATGCCGAGAGGTTTACTTAGTTGCAAATCCTTAACTATCCATTGTCTCGCTCTCCTATCTTCAATTCGATGCTTTCTAAGATCTTTTCTATAGACTTTGAGTAGACTCCGACGATTCTCCCGACGATACTCTAACCAACCTATTTTCTTTGCTCTCTTCTCATCAATCCTGATAATTGCTCATATAAACTCTGAGAAAAGCACTTGACCATAAGAGCTTGGGCAGGTACTTGGAGTATAAGAAGACTGGAAGGTGCCAACTGAAAGAAAAACCTCTCGGTACCGAGAGGTTCTTCTCGGTACCGAGTAGTCTACTTAGCCACAGTTTCTATCGAACTTCTTCATCCAATCTTTTAGCCTTTCTAACCAAGTCCGTGAATATTCTCGTCTTTATTTTGACCTTCTAATTCCAACTGAAATCGGCTTGGCTAAAAAGCGAGTTAACACTTGCTTCCCAAAGCGTGCCTTTCAAATGTAAGGTGTGCTTTACTTAGGAGCAAGTTTCAGTTTTAGTCAATCTTTGATAGTTGAGCTCTCTAGCTATCCATTGATCTCAGTCTTAGTGAATCATCTAGTTCCTTTGGATTATGCTATAGGCCAAAGGTCGGGACCTATTATAGCTTAAGACTCCAATCCTCGCTTGTGTCAGTCGCGAATCATGAGCAACCTGTCTCTATATGGAGGTATCATATTGCATATCAATATCATCCCGTGTTCGCTCAGGCTTTATGCATCTCACTCTATTTACAAGTGTAATAGCCCGCAAATCCGTACCCCTAGAGCCAACACTATTCTCCCTCAGTTAACTCAAGATGTATGGAAATACGAACCATTTGGGTTAAAGAAGAAGATGTAGAAGAAAAAAATAGAAAACAACATCAGAATCTAACCATCGTAGCGGAATAAAATATAATAGATAAGAAATGATATTTACACCAAAAAACAAATACATCTATTTATACATTACTTCATTAGAGTATACATAACACACAACTGGACAGTAATCATAACCTGTCCTCATTATCTGAATACACAGCGGAATATTTAACACAAATACGAGAGTACGTATTGCCATCCAGCTCATCTCCTGAGCTCCACAGCATCCTTTCCTGTATCCTATAATACTCGGTCTGACTCGAGCATTATAGTTAAATAACACCCCAGTTAGTCTGGATTACCAACGCGAGAAAACCACACTCAAATTGATTATTCAAACTTCAAAATACTTTGAAAACAAAAGCATCTCATAAGACCATGCCACAAATAAACATGTTGCGTTTTTACCTTACGATAGCCAAAACACTTTTATCAAAATCCTCTGATATTATAATAGGGTCTATTTAAAAATACTTATTAAAATAGTCGAAATTTTTACATGATTAAATTCCAGCTACTAGCCACAAAGTGGGTTCTACAAACAAAAAACGTAAAGGCACGTATGGAGGATGGATTTCCAAACTAATGGCTAGGCACTGGGGTACCACCTATCATAGTATGTGGCCCAGATCATCGTACCAAGGATTACACCCAATCCTGTGCAACAAAAGACCGGGACTACCCCTTACTGGATAATCCCGAGTAAGATCACCCCACGGTCGGGATCAACAACCGCACCACTAAGCCGAATAAAGTAAGGGACATCTAGACAGGGATGACCTCACCCTAATAGGTGCTACCCACTTAGCCTTGCTGCATAACCCTTGATTTTCAGTCATTCCTTGTTGATGAGGCTCGAGGCTAAGCGTTACCTTTTAGAACGTTTCACTTAGAATGCCCATCGTCCACCTGACAATGTTTCGAACGCATTCATCCATACAAGTCCATTCCGGGTTCGAACGGAACCGAGGCACTACTCCTACTACATCCATTTTGGAAACCCTCAGGATTAGTAGCGACTAGCTCTTGCACTTCACTGCTCCATCTTCGAATCCAAACTCTTGTTTTCCACACGAAAACGTTCAAACCGGATCGAAGTGGTTTTCAGGAAATAAATCCCGATCTCGGTCTCTTCGAAACAATCAGCACATTGTCCAATATTGATAGTCCGTTATTTAGCTATCAATTAACATTCACAATATCCATCAAATAATAAATAATCTCCTAAATTATTTATTAGTCTCAAAATATCTTCGCAAGATATATTTCTATTTTCAACCCTTTTAAAAACAGTTTTCAAACCATCTTCCTCTCACGGAATACATTCCCCAAATATTTTCTTCTTCCACTGAAATCACCAAGTACAAATAATTTGAAACACTTATTATAAAATATACTTTAAAACATTTAAACTAAAATTTACTTTAATACTTATTCAAATATATATACTTTAAGAATATTTAAAATAAAACTACTTTGTACAATATAAAACTGAATTTCTAACTTTTAAAACATAATACCAAGCTACATTTAAATAATTAATGCTATAATAAATTTGAAAAATGCTTACTTTAAAATTTAAACATTTAGAAATAATAAATTTTCTATAACATGCTTTTTAAAACAACATTAAAGCTTTTAACTTATATTTAAAAAAATTTGCTTTGAAAACGTACTTGATTATCCAGGGAATATACTTCTCTTCACATCTTTTAAAAATAAATCGCTATTTATTTTTAAATAAATTCACCCATTCTTTTAATAAATTCTCATCGTGAATTTATTCTTCCAAATGTCCACTGATATATCACTTTGCTTTTATAAACCCAGTTTGTAAATTTCAAAGTCTCATTGCTCTTCTAAAAATCCCGGTTTTACACACTTAAATCAATTCCCAATTTGATTTCAAATTTACTTCACTTTTGAATAAATTTCCTTACTTACTTCATTTATTCCAAAATCCATAAACTTTAGATTTTATTTCTTTATTATGATTTTAAAATCTTTTTAACTGAAAATACCAATTTCATGATTCCTAAATTTCTTTTTATCCTTTCAAATAAATTCAAACCTTGAATTTTAAAGTAAATCCTTTATTTCTTGAAATAATATCACTTGAGTTTAAAAATAAAATCACTTATGCCCTATTTATGTAAAATCTCATTTCCCGCGCTTGGAATTTTATTTATCAGGATTTGAAAAATCACTTCTTATTCTTTTCCAATTCATTTTTAATTTATTCAATTTCTCTATAATTATTTCACTTAAAAATTTACTCTTATATTTTTTTCAAAAATCTAATCTATATATATTTTGATGTCTCAGTGTACCAAAATATTCAATCAAACCATGGTATCCAATATTTCCAATTATCAATATAATTCATCGCAGGATAGCAAATAATTATATCACGGAATTTTTTAACAAATCTAAATATTTTGAGGAATCCAGTTGGATCCCTCCAACCTGTTTCCCTACATCCACGGATGTTAGCACAATAAAATACCAATTCCACTTCGAGGTGGAATATCGCGGTATATGGGTTTTAAATATAATATCATCCTCTATTATGCGGCGCATAGGGTCTCATCCGCTATATAATGCGGGAAATAAATCACTCCAATATATACTATATACTACTATATATAATATAGCACATCAAATCAATTCAATCATTCAATCAATTATTTAAATTTAACCATTTAAATTTAAATAAAACCCAGATGGGTGAGATTGACTCACCTTTGATTTTGCTGTTTGCAATTCATTCCAAACTGGCTTGTTTCCTTGATTTTAAATCTTGTAACAACCATTTATACGGTTTATCAATATTCGAAATAAATCCAATCAATACATTCCCTCTTAGAATTTAACTTAATCCAGTTAATTTAATTAACTAGTAAGTAAAAATGTTTGTATGTATGCGTGTGTGTGTATATATATATATATTTAAAAAAACTACCAATGTATAAACTTATAAAATAATTTATATTATCATTTAAATTCTATCTTCTAAATCATAGGGGTGTATGTATATATATATATATATATATATATATATTCTTAATCTACCTCTAATTCCAATTTAATTAAAACAGAACTGACTTTGCCTTATTGTTAATTCTTCTCTGTTTTCTAACCTTTATGTACATACATAAATCTATATATATATATACTAAATTTAAATTAGCTATAATCATTTTAGATTTTAATTTAAATAACGAACTGTAAATCTTAAATTTAAAATCAGATCAAAATTAATTACCCCAACAACTACCACCATCGCTCCTGGTCGCGAAAGCATCACCGAACACATCAACTGAGCCTGACAGAAAATGAGCATCAAACCCTCAATTCGCGACTTCGAAAACTCCCCAGTTCGTATCTTCCACTACGACACCGAAACTTCGCCGCCCCTAACCTCGCAAGCACTCCTAGCACCACCACATCTTCGTGCGCACGCGAAGGCACTCGCCTCACCATCGAGAACAACTCAACACCTTGACATGCGACCGCGAGAGACAGGACTCAATTGCAAGGCCGTCGTTACCCTTCTTCCCGTAATCGAACAAAATTTGATTTTTAACTTCACGAATCGATGTCGTGATAGCTGAATCGTTCGCCTTCTAGGTTGAAACGACGCTCGATTGGAGGAAATGATTTCGAGCCCTTATTTTTCGTTCGCCAATTTTATTTTTTATGAGAAACTAGTTTGAAAAGAAAAAGGGGTCGGCCGTTATTGATTTCAATTTTCTAAGAAAGAGGAGGATGAGCGAGTTATATGTGAAGGGTATGGTGTGCTTTAGAGGATTGGGCATAGGGTTTTAACTTTTCTTTTCCATTATAATATTTTATAATTTTCTTTCTAAAGTATCTCGTTTTCACAAATTTAAATTTATACCTCCTATCGAGGTGCGCCGCTAGGCATTTATAATGTTATACCCCTATTCTGAACGCAATGGAAAAGATTTTGAATCATAATTCAATCATATGGTGAAGATAGCTTTTTGAACCTAGTTATTATATTAAATTTCGATTTAATTATCAGCGCGTTTACTTATCGTACGGCCAAATAGTCACTCCAAACACTGCGAAAATTGAAATCCGAAAATAATACAATATTACGGATCCAATGGAACTAGTTTCCTTGAATTCTGAGACTATGCCTCAGAAGGTCATTTTTAAATATCAATTTAAACGATATAATTTCGAAGCTTAACAAAACACTTCCAAATTCAATTTCAACACTTTTACTATCTTCGGTACTATCAATATAAATTTTACAAGCCTTTAAATTATAATTTAACAAGCTTGAAACTCAAGATTAAATATTTTACTCAATCTCCCATTATTGAATAGAATAATTATTTTATTCAACAAATTGTCGTATCTACATTCTGAATAGATAAATCCAAGTTTTCCATATTCAAAACCAATTTATAGTTTAGTTTCTATATTTAAAACCATTTAAATATTCTAGATTCAACGCTGAAAAATCAAGATCTTTACATTCCTCCTGCCTTAAAAGAATTTCGTCCCCGAAATTACTAGTTAAAAAGAATGGTCCAATACCCATCCTCTAGTTTCCCTAAAAACCAACAATTCAACATCTTGCCAACTATCTTTTTATAAAAGACCCACTATCATTCTTATCGACTTCCCAAACTCTCCCATAGTTTTCAAACAATATTATTTGCTCAATCATTCAAATTTCAATATAAAACAAAATTTTGAATTATCAAAAATTTCTCAAAAATTTTCTAACTCTCTAAATTTCCGAAAAAATTCGCCAGCGTCTCTTTTGCGCGGCTAGCTTGGTACAACTACAAAATGCCTCTACGAGGCCCCCAATTTCAAAAGAAAACAAAAGCCAAGTGGCTAGACTAGAAAATCATCAAATTTCGTACAAAAATTTAAATACATACCTTTGTCGAGAAAATTTCGATTTATCCTCTGAAATCAAAAATCCCAAATTCACTTTCGTAATCCTTTAGTTCCAACTAAACAATTAGCTCCAATTTTCATTTTCAAAATTCCTTATTCGATTCCAATTTGAAATCGTTTTGTCGCTAACAAAAATTTTCTCAAAAATGTTCAAAAAAATTTCTAACTCCCAAAATTTTCGAATTTTTTTGGCAGAGTCTCCTTTGTACGGAGGAGCTTCTACAATTTGACAAGAGATATAAATATATATACATCGACCCACACGGTCGGAAAAACAAAAATAGTTCATATTTTCTATTTTTATTGCGTAGGCGTACCTTTATTTAGCATTCCTAAGCAAGCGGCTTATTATTTTAGCATTTTGCGCGATCAAATTCAGCCAAACGACTTCCCGGTACCTGTACTTACTCAATTCAAACATGTAAGTACTAAATATATGAAATTTACTAACATTTCACCTATTTTAAATAGCTAAACACAGGCATTTTATAAGCAACATGCACCAAACACTTTCCACGAGCAATTAATATGATTTCAAAACTAATCCAATTGCTTTCAACCAATTCATGTGCCATTCCATTCAATTTAAATGGTTTACACTTCAATTTCTTACATTCAATTTATTTTTAATCCAAACAAGCTCATATTCAACTCAATTGATTTCAAAATCAATTTTATTTCACTTTTATCAATTCATAAAATTTTATTTAATCTCGTTTTTGTCAAACGACAATTTATTTCTACGCAATTCGACTACGTTCATGTGAATAAATAATTACTTAATATTATAACCAATTTAAATTGATTCCAACTCAATTTATATTTAATTCCTTCCATTTTAATTCATTCACAACCATTTTATTTAGCTCGACACATTCCATACTTGTATACTACTAACCATTTCCAAATTAATTCAACCCAAGCTTTTATTTAATGGTCAACCCTTCCTACTCGAAGTCAAGCTTCTCATTCTCATTATTCTTAACTTAAGTTAATTTACTTCAATTTATTCCAACTTCAAGCTTAAGTTCATTTCTATTTGATTTGATTCTTATCTAATCAAATTCCATTTAATTGAGTTAGCCCATCCATTTTATCTTAATTCACCTTCACAATTTATCAAAATAATATCCAAGCACATACTTAACTCATTTGTACTCGAATTGGATTTTATTTGTAACTCAAATCATTTCTATTATAATCCAATTCCATTTTATTTTTACAACATCTCCACTTATTTTAATTCATTATCAATCCAAGTCGAATTCTATTTATAATTCGAATTTATTTCCAAACTTCATAATTAACTTACAATCCATTTTATTTAACCGAGTTAAATTTTATTAACATACTCTGTCAAACAATTTATTTAGCTAATTAGCTTACTTCCAACTTTTAAATCAATATTCGATTTTATTACAAAAATCACTTCATTAAATTTTCCTGAGTTCAATTTTTTTTCATAATTCCAGTTTGGATTTTCTTTATTTTCCAAAATTCCAACACTTTTATTTCGGCTTATTTATTCCTTTTTTAAATTTTTATAAGCTACTCACTTATTAATATTCATACTTCTCCATCCATTTACAGTCAATCACATTTTCATTTCACTTTTAACTAGAGACTATATATATTTTTATTTCAATGCTTTTCAATTCTTTTATAAGCTTCCGAAGCTTATTTATCCCAATTCAATACTTACTTAGTTTATGCTTATTTATTTAAGTAAGAATTTTATTCCATTCAATACTATCTATAACTCAACTGAATTTTTTTCCACTCAATTTTATTTAACTTAACTTTAGTTAAATCTAGCATCATACCATTCTCTTTAATCCACTCAATCCACTTGAATTTAAATTAAGTAAGAACTTACTTTCACTTAATATCATCTACATCTCAATTTATTTTATTTCAATTCTTATTCAACTAGATTTTATTTTCATTTTAATCCAACTCCAACTCAATTTGATTTGGTTTAAGTTAATTTCAATTCAATTCCAACTTAATTCAAATCCAATTCATTATTATTAACCTTGCTTAAGTTAATTTAATTCTAATTAATTTTATTTCTCAATCCAAATTTAATTTCTATTTTCCCATTCCAATCACATTCAAGATTTACTAATTATTTTTTTCAATCATCCATTAAATTTTCTACAATTTAAATTCTTCAAATTAAATTTATTTAACTTTTTCACTTTAAATTTTAATTTCAACATTCAAAGCTCATATTTTCCTCCCTTATTTAAAAATCATCTCAACTTTACAAGTTTATTACTTATCTCATTAGGATTTTCAATTCAAATAAGGATTCAGGATTCAAACACTCGGCTTTTGGTTCAAATCATTTGAAATCACCATTATCTCAAAATCATACTTCTCAAATTTTTAAACCAATCCTGGATTTTTATCCCCAATAAATTTCCTTTGAAATTTCGAAAACAAACATTTATTTTCCCCAAAACAGTCCAAAACAATGACCACGACAGCATCCATCACTTAGAAACTCGAAAATGAATACTGATGATGCTATGCAGTCATCACCAGGATTATTTTCCAGCGACTGAAGTGAGCTCAATGCTATATTCTTTCCCAAAATTTATTTGAAATAATATCCTTCCAGAAATACCTCCAAAATAATAATGCTATTATTTTTCTTCAAATCACTTCGAAAAACACTTCCAAAATCTCCAGGGTTTTAAATTTTCAAATTTTGACTTAAATCAAATTTTAAATATAATTCATTTGTATAATTTATGCTCATACAAATTTCCATTTGATTATCCAAGTTATTCCAATTTTTATAATTTTATTTGTTTAAAATATTATCAACCAAACATCCAAGTTATATAACAATTTAAGAAAATATTTCTTTTATATCAAAATATAATTTTGGGCAAAATCATTTCATTCACCCACCTTTAAAACAATACCGTGTCAATTTATCGTGTCAGGTGTTTATAAACTCTTCTCGAATAGCGGCCAACTTACCCGGTCAGAATTCATATTCCGCCCAACCAATAAGTCAACACAATATTGAAACAATTTATATTCACTAACAAATACGCACTCATATCTATTAATACACTCAAACTCATTCTAGAGTACAACTGACTCTATCTCTAATGAGCAATTCCCACCAGAGCCAAGATTATCACCAACCTAAGCTCTGATACCACAATGTAATAGCACGCAAATCCGTACCCCTAGAGCCGACACTATTCTCCCTCAGTCAACTCAAGATGTACGGAAAAACGAACCATTTGGGTTAAAGAAGAAGAGGTAGAAGAAGAAAATAAAAAACAACATTAGAATCTAACCATCGCAGTGGAATAAAATATAATAGATAATAAATGATCTTTACACCAAAAACAAATACATCATTTTATACATTACATCATCAGAGTATACATAACACACAACTGGACAGTAATCATAACCTGTCCTCACTATCTGAATACACAGCGGAATATTTAACACAAATAGGGAAGTACGTATTGCTATCCAGCTCGTCTCCTGAGCTCCACAGCATCCTTTCCTGTATCCTACAATACTCGGTCTGAACCGAGCATTATAGTTAAATAACACCCGAGTCAGTCTGGAATACCAGCGTGAGAAAATCACACTCAAATCGATTATTAAAGTTTCAAAATCCTTTGAAAACAAAAGCATCTCTTAAGGCCATGCCACAAATAAACATGTCGGGTTTTTACCTTACGATAGCTAAAATACTTTTATATCAAAATCCTCTGATATTATAATAGGTTCTGTTTACAAATACTTATTAAAATAGCCGAAATTGTTAAATGATTAAATTCTAGCTACTAGCCACAAAGTAGGTTCTACAAACAAAAATCGTAAAGGCACGTAGGGAGGATGGATTTCCAACTAATAACTAGGCGCTGGGGTACCACCTGTCACAGTATGTGGCCTAGATCACCGTACCGAGGATTACTCCCAATCCTCTGCAACACAAGACCGGGACTACCCCTTACTGGATAATCCCGAGTAAGATCACCTTACGGTTGGGATCAGCAACCGCACCATTAAGCCGAATAAAATAAGGGACATCTAGATAGGGATGATCTCACCCTAATGGGTGCTACGCACTAAGCCTTGCTGCATAACCCCTGATTTTCAGTCATTCCCGGTTGATGAGGCTCGAGGCTAAGCGTTACCTTTTAGAACGTTTCACTTAGAATGCCCATCGTCCTCCTGACAATGTTCCGAAAGCATTCATCCATACAACTCCGTTCCGGGTTCGAACGGAACCGAAGACACTACTCCTACTACATCCATTTTGGAAACCCTCAGGATTAATAGCGACTAGCCCTTGCACTTCACTGCTCCATCTTCGAATCCAAACTCTTGTTTTCCACATGAAAACGTTCAAACCGAATCGAAGTGTTTTTTAGGAAATAAATCCCGGTCTCTTCGAAACGATCAGCGCATTGTCCAATATTGATAGTCGGCTATTTAACTATCAACTAACATTCAAAACATCCATCAAACAATAAATGATCTCCTAAATTATTTATTAATCTCAAAATATCTTTGCAAGGTATATTTCTATTTTCAACCCTTTTGAAAACAGTTTTCAAACCATCTTCCTCTCACGGAATACATTCCCCAAATATTTTCTTCTTCCACCGAAATCACCAAGTACAAATCATTTAGAACACTTATTATAAAATATACTTTAAAACATTTAAATTAAAATTTACTTCAATACTTATTCAAATATATATACTTTAAGAATATTTAAAATAAAACTACTTTGTATAATATGAAACTAAATTTCTAACTTTTAAAACATAATACCAAGCCACCTTTAAATATTTACTACTATAATAAATTTGAAAAATGCTTACTTTAAAATTTAAACATTTAGAAATAATAAATTTTCTAAAACATGATTTTTAAAGCAACATTAAAGCTTTTAACTTATATTTAAAAAAAATTGCTTTGAAAACGTACTTGGCTATTCAGGGAAATATACTTCTCTTCACATCTTTTAAAAATAAATCACTATTTATTTTTAAACAAATTTACCCATTCTTTTAATAAATTCCCACCGTGAGTTTGTTCTTTCAAATAACCACTGATATATCACTTTGCTTTTATAAACCCAGTTTATAAATTTCAATGTCTCATTTCTCTTTTAAAAATCCCTGTTTACACACTTAAATCAATTACCAATTTGATTTCAAATTTACTTCCTTTTGAATAAATTTCCTTACTTAATCCAATTATTTCGAAATCCATAAACTTCAGATTTTATTTCTTCATTATGATTTTAAAATCTTTTTAACTGGAAATACCAATTTCATGATTCCCAAATTTCTTTTTATCCTTTCAAATAAATTCAAACCTTGAATTTTAAAATAAATCCACATTTCTTGAAATAATATCACTTGAGTTTAAAAATAAAATCACTTATGCCCTATTTATTTAAAATCTCATTTCCTGCGCTTGGAATTTTATTTATCAGGATTTCAAAAATCACTTTTATTATTTTCCAATTCATTTTTAATTTATTCAAATTCTCTTTAATTATTTCACTTAAAAAGTTACTCTTATATTTTTTCAAAAATCCAATTCTATATATACTTTGATGTCTCAGTATACCAAAATATTCAATCAAACCATGGTATCTAATATTTCCAATTATTAATATAATTCATCATAAGATAGCAAATAATTATATCATTGAATATTTTTAAAAATCTAAATATTTTGAGGAATCATGTTCGATCCCTCCAACCTATTTTCCTGCCTCCACAGATGTTAGCACAATAAAATACCAATTCCACTTCGAGGTAGAATATTGCGGTATATGGGTTTTAAATATAATATCATCCGCTATTATGCGGCGCGTAGGGTCTCATCCGCAAAATAATGCGGGAAATAAATCACTCCAGTATATACTATATACTACTATATATAATATAGCACATCAAATCAATTCAATCATTCAACCAATTATTTAAATTTAACCATTTAAATTTAAATAAAACCAAGATGAGTGAGATTGACTCACCCTTGATTTTGCTGTTTACATTTCATTCCAAACTGGCTTGTTTCCTTGATTTTAAACCTTGTAACAACCATTTATATGGTTTATCCATATTCGAAATAAATCCAATTGATACATTCCCTCTTAGAATTTAACTTAATCCAGTTAATTTAATTAACTAGCAAGTAAAAATGTTTGTATGTATGCGTGTGTGTGTGTGTGTGTATATATATATATAAACTACCAATGTATAAACTTATAAAAATAATTTATATTACCATTTAAATTCTATCTTCTAAATCATAGGGGTATATATATATATATATATATATATATATATCTTTGCTTAATCTACCTCTAATTCCAATTTAATTAAAACAGAACTGACTTTGCTTATTGTTAATTCTTCACTATTTTCTAACCTTTATGTACATACATAAATCTATATATATCCTAAATTTAAATTAGCTATCATCATTTCAGGTTTTAATTTAAATAACTAACTGTAAATCTTAAATTTAAAATCAGATCAAAATTAATTACCTAACAGCCACCAACATTGCTCCTGGTCGCGAAAGCATCATCGAATACATCAACTGAGCCTGACAGAAAACGAGAATGAAACCCTCAAGCCGCGACTTCGAAAACTCCCCAGTTCGTATCTTCCACTATGACACCGAAACTTCGCCGCCGCTAACCTCGCAAGCACTCCCAGCACCACCACATCTTCGTGCGCACACGAAGGCACTCGCCTCACCATCGAGAACAACTCAACACCTCGACACGCGACCGTGAGAGACAGGACTCGATTGCAAGGCTGTCGTTCCCCTTCTTCCCATAATCGAACAAAATTTGATTTTTAACTTCACGAATCGATGCCGTGATAGTTGAATCATTCACCTTCTGGGTTGAAACGACGCTCGATTGGAGGAAATGATTTCGAGCCCTTATTTTTCTTTCGTCTTTTTTTATGAGAAACGAGTTTGAAAAGAAAGAGGGGTCGGCCGTTATTGATTTAGATTTTTTAAGAAAGAGGAGGATGCGCGTGTTATATGTGAAGGGTATGGCGTGCTTTAGAAGATTTGGATAGGGTTTTAACTTTTCTTTTCCATTATAATATTTTATAATTTTCTTTCTAAAGCATCTCGTTTTCACAAATTAAAATTTAGACCTCCTATCGAGGTGTGCCGCTAGACGTTTATAATGTTATACCCCTATTCTGAACGCAATGGAAAAGATTTCGAGTCCTTATTCAATCGTATGGAGAAGATAGATTTTTGAACCCGGTTATTATATTAAATTTCGATTTAATTATCAGCGCGTTTACTTATCGTACGGCCAAACGGTCACTCCAATCACTGCGAAAATTGAAATCCGATAATAATACAACATTACGGATCCAATGGAACTGGTTTCGTTGAATTTCGAGACTGTGCCTTGGAAGGCTATTTTCAAATATCAATTTAAACGATATTATTTCAAAGCTTAACAAAACACTTCCAAATTCAATTTCAACACTTTTACTATCTTCAGTACTATCAATATAAAATTTACAAGCCTTTAAATTATATTTTAACAAGCTTGAAAGTCAAGATTAAATATTTTACTCAATCTTCCATTATTGAATTGAATAATTATATTATTCAACAAATTGCTGTATCTACATTCTGAATAGATAAATCCAAGTTTTCCATATTCAAAACTAATTTAAATTCAGTTTCTATATTTAAAACCATTTAACTATTCCAAATTCAACGTTGAAAAATCCGGGTCGTTACAACAAGGCTCTTAAAACCACTTATCAATTCAACATTCGTTCTAGGGTTTATCTCTTCGAATTCTTTTTTCATCCAACCTAGGATTCGATCTCTTCGGACTATTTAATCATTCATTCTAGGATTCGATCTTCCAGATAGTTTAACATCCAATCCAGGGTTCGATCTTGGACCATTTAACCATACAATCTTGGATTCGGTCTCTTCGGATCGTTTAACATCAAATCTAGGGTTTGGCTCTTCAAATCCTTGTTTGGCCCAATCCGCTCGCTCTTCGATGAGGGGATCTAATGACAAGCAAGTTCATCCGCTCATTCTCCGGTGCTGGGACTTATTTTTGATCTATCCGAATCCTTGCCGAGTCTAATCCACTCGCTCTCCAGCAAGGGGACTTAATGATAAGCAATCCCATCCACTTGATCTCTTCAGACGGGACTACCACAATAAATATCAATCGTCACATTCAAGTGAATTTTTCGAAAAATCAAATATTCAAATCAAAGAAAAAAGGCAAGAAAAAGTCCAAATTATTCATCTCAAACATCCAACTCAAAGCTTGCCTAAAGATCAATCGAGATCTCGTACACATATAACCGGTTTATGGTTATTATTATCTTTTATATTAATCTCGGACATCCAACTCAATGCATGACTAAAGACCAATTGAGATCTCATACATGTCTAAGCGGTCTGCGATTTTTATTGTTTTAGTTATTTAATTGGAAAGCAAAGCATGAGAACCGAATCTGACTCTCATCCATCCTGATCATAGGATTTCGAATCTCGACCTAGATCCCTAGTTGTTCCTTGATGCATTCACCATTGATGGTGGTTGCTCCTGCTGCACCATTGCAGTTCAGTTCCTTACGTACTGCTGTAGCTAGTTGCTCCGAACCAGTTCCACTATCAGATTACAGAGTGTCTACACTCGTTCATTTTGTGTTCATCTAGCTCATGGAGTAGGCAAAACTTTGTAGACCTTCTCTCCATATCCATGGGTTCCCTTTTATCTGGCCTTCGATAAGGGTTCTGCCCCCTAGTATCCAGGTATATCCTCTTTGGGGTTTCGAATAAGTTAGTGTAAGAAGAGAATTTCGATTCCTTCTTTTTCATTTCTATCCTTCAGAGTCGTTATCAGCTTTTCACTTCCTTTTTGTCTTTTCCATATCCTTCTCTGAGTGGTCCTCCATCATGCACAACATTAACATTAGTGTTATAGCCTCTGCATCCTCTTGACGTAGATATCTCTTAGCTTTATTGTAAAATTCCATGAGATCCATTGGTGGATACTTTTCCAATGCAATTCTAAACTCGGTCTTCCTTGCGACTCTAAACACTGCTGCCATTAAAATTATCGATGGATTTGGCTTATCAACTATGGCGGGTGCCATGTTAAATATCATCGAATAACTTCTAAAGGTCTCTCTAGGCCTTTTCTTTATGCTAGATAACATCATCACATTCTTTGGTCGAAAGATATAAACTATGAACTGTCTTAAGAACCTATTCACTAAATTGGTCTACATGCTTCTAGACCCATTCACCAACGGTTTAAACCACATTGCCGCCAAATCAGGCAGATATAACGGGAAGCACCATCCCATTATCCCATAAAAGTGCTAGACACCTCCATGTATTGGATGTATCTCATTAGATGAACTGCTGGATCCATCTGCCCACCGTACATTTCCAACGCCAGAAGTTTGAAATCAGGGTGATTCCTCACATTTCAGATGTTAGAGGTAAATTAGTTCCTATTTACGTCTTCCAAGCTTTGGTTTAGAGGTCAAATTCTCACTGTCCTTTTAATAAACTCAGCAATCCGGTTATTGTCGTCTAATGAAAGTCTTTGATCACTAACCACACTCCACGCCTCACTCCTTTAAGGTACTCTGACATATACTCCTATGGTTGTGCATTTGCATTTTGATCCACATCTCCAGCTTCATTCTGCCTCTCTCTACAAAGAAACTCTGGCACATACTCCTTCAGTCGATGTGCATTTGCCTTCTTATCTACATTTCTGGCCTCGGCATCGTTCGTTCTCATCGTCCTAGCTTCCCCTAAGCTCAACTCAGCATTACTCGTAGTACATTCCTCTCGATGGCGAGAGTATTGGGGTCAGCACCGAGTAGTCATGATTGTGGGTGCATTATTCTAGTTTGCTCCGCTCTAACTCCAAATGTTCATGCATTTGTTCGTTGTCCTTGATTTTGAATTCTACCAGCTTCATCTATTCCTTGTTGTCCTAACCTTTGAAAAAAATCCATCTAACATCTCCTATTTGCCTCCTAGTTGTCTCCATGCTCTAGTTGACTTACTGGTTGCCTCCACGCTCTAGTTGACTTCCTCCAATCATAGATTTGGTGTTAGATCGCTTCATCTTCTCCAAACTTTATATCCAAGCTTTAGGTTGTGAAGTCTAGCTCTCTCTCAATGAAAGCACCAAAATGTTGATGCCAAAAATGGCACTAGCATCCAAATATCGGATGAAAGCACCAATTCAAATAGAATAAAGGTAAAAGCAAAAAAGAAGACACAAAATTTATAGTGTTTCGACAAATTTTCTGGCATATGTCCACTTTAGTCTTTGTTATTAGTCGTTTCCTCTTCGGAGTACAACTAATATTATCAAATCTAACCACTATCTAGTGGATCTCAAATTTAAAATGAAGTTTAGAATATATTTGGGGAAGGTGATAAGAGTGAAGAAGATGGAGAGTGTGAATCAGAGTGAAGATCCTTCTTTATTATTGTAATAAGGTTGATATTTATAAAGCAATAGCAATGTAGATTCAAAAGACCGAGTACCTTGAAGTCCAAAGACCAGTCCAAGAAGCCACTACCAAGCACATTGGCCCAGTTCGCCATAGAAACCTCTTGGTACCAAGAAGTTCCTCTCATAGTCAAGTGGTTTTCTTAGTTACAAATCCTTAATTCTTCATTGTCACGCTCTCCTATCTTCAATTTGATGCTTTCTAAGATCTTTTCCATAGACTTTGAGTTGATTCTGACGATTCTATCAATGATAGTTGAACTATCCCTCTTCCTTTGCTCTATTCTCATCAATCTTGAGAAATGTTCATCTAAACTTTAAGAAAAACACTTGACAATGAGAGCTTGAAGAAATACTTGGAGTATAAGGAGATTAGGAGGTGCAAACTGGAAGAAAAACGTCTCGGTACCGAATGGTTCCTCTCAGTACTGAATGGTCTACTTAGCCTCAATTTCCATCAAATTTTTTAAGTCTTATCATTTAGCCTTTCTAAGCATGTTTCCAATTTCGTGAATATTCTCATCTTTATTTTGGCCTTCTAATTCCAACTGAAATTGACTTGGCTAAAAGCAGGTTAATACTTAGTGTGAGTTATTTATTTCTTCCACCGTACAGTGGAGAGTTTCAGATTAAATATCTCAACTCAAATAACAAACCATATAGGGAACAATTTTCTATAACAAAAACACATTTAGAATAGAAATCATATTTCTTGTTCCTTATTAAGTGTTTAAATATATATTTTACACAATTCCATTTTTTATATCTACTCATGAAGTAGAGGTGACAGTTCGCTCATTCATTCTATATTACATCCACTCTTAGACTTCCACTTTCTCTTTTAAATGGTCGAATGTTTGAAAGATAATTCGTTTTCTGTAAGATTGCATCAGAATTCTTTACAAAATGCATTTAGTTATCCTTAACACATTAAGAGATCAAATGCGGTTCACTTAAGTAAACTGATAAAAACTGACATTCAATGATCTAATTCTTAAGTTTGCTATAATCCTTGGTCCATTGTTGTTCTAATAGAACAAAATCTTCATTGCTAAATCGTATTAAACACATGATTCCATACTATGCTTTACTTTCTCATTTCAAATAAAATAATATCGTCGAAATTCTATATATTATGAACACGACTGTTCACCTTGCGTTTTCTGCATGTGATCAAATATGAATCAAATATCGATACTCTTGTACTTTTTTAATGTTCAAACTCTTAGATGACAATACACAACCAAGGACAAATTTACACTTAAGTGACCATGACTCAAATGTTTTAATGATTGTATTGCTCGGCTCTTACATGTGTATTGAAGTGACAAATGCTAAAATATTAATTTATGATAAGTTATTTATTACATTTCTTCATCACTTTTTCGATTTGTCTCAATTAGTGTATATTAATCGATAATCAATTTTATCAACTGCATTAGCTATGAAAATTTATTATAGTTGGTAATTATAATCTTATATACAATCTAACATTTATTAGAATGATTTATAATATTTTTGTAATGGCTCCCAGTAGATTTTAAATATCTTAAAAATTGTAAATGAGATGTGGGAATTTCACGAAGTCCTCTAATGACTGTAGGATCATTTATAATTACTACAACCTTAAGGGCACTCAACAAATTTTAGTTCTCATAAATGGTTAATAACACATTATTAGTTATATTTTGTATAATACCCTCATAAATGGTAAATAACATGGTATTAGTTATATCTCGTATATATATAACATAATCATGCATTCTTTACTCCTAAACTTCTTTATGACCTTGGGGGTTTTCAGGAAATCATATAGTAAGCTAGATACCCATGAATCATCATTTTGTGATCAATCAAGGAATTTTTTGTAAGCGATCGAATTGAGGACATCTTGAAGATTATGGAAATCCAAGATGGGGTTCTTTAAAGTGAAAGGACTACTTGGTACTAATTCCGAGGCTAATTCCAAAAGGAATATAGTAGAGGTAATGCCTTTGTTCAGTCCATAAACAACATATTTGGATAAATTCTGGCATTGCATTATTGCCTGAAGGACATTGTTAGCATTCCAAGCGGGGTTTTCTAAAAGGTAAAACATAGCCTTAAGCTTCACATCGCGAAATGACTAAAACATGAGAGATATAGCAGGGCTATGTGGTTCACTACCATTAGGGTATGATCATCACTTGTACCTGGATCAATATTTATGGATTATGTATGATGGGCCTATGGAAATGGTTTGTCAAGTTGGCAACCGGGGCGATGATCATATTCAGTAGTATCTAGGAAGGAAAGGCCGGTTTTATGGTGGTAGAGGTGTAAAGTTTGTATTCATCATATATTTTATCTAAGGTTATATTATGACAGATGGTACCCCAATAGCATTGTCATTGATAGAATTCATTTTCCAACATGTGCCTTATTGACTTAGTTGTATACCAAGTATGCTGGAATGTGATATGCAAGCATTTCAGCTATGTTATATATATTTATCCGTTATAGACCCTAGACATTATTATAATATCATAAGATTTTCTAATAAAAATGCTTTGGTTATCATAAGGTAAAAAACCCTTCTGTGTTTATGTGCAGTGTGGTCTTATGAGATACCTTTATTTTTAAGAGTTTCTTAAACATATAAATCCATAGGATTTGAGTTTCTCATGCTAGTTTACCAAACATATCTAGTTTTTATTTTCTTATAATACTTAGTTTAGACCTAGGTATATTTCTTGATTTAGCGATGGATGCTATGGAGCTTCAAGAGACGAGTGGGATGCCTCCAAGACCTATCCATGTATCTTATTTTCCGCTGCATTTCTTATTTTGTATTTATCAACATTTGTGAGGATAGGCTGTTATATCTATCCAGGCCATGGTAGTTTAGTTTACCCTGATTGTTATACGTATTTTAAAGTTTTATTAAAGATCATTTGGATATTATATATTGCTCATCACAATGTGAGATTCTGTTCTATCTTTTCTTTTCTTTCATCCAAATAATCTGTCATTCTAGCACTTGAATACTCGACATGTGGGTACCTTGGATGTATTAGTGTCAACTTTGAGGGTCGAAAAGGATGGTTACCACAGTGGTATCAGAGCTGAAGGTTACGCGAGAACCTTGGCTTAGGTGGGGTAAACTTAATTAAGATAGGGTAAGTGACACCTTAGAATGAGTATGGGTGTATACATGTACAAGAGCGTATTTGTTATTGCTATAAAAACGTATTGTGTTAATTGGTCTATTGAGTAGTTAATGGATTCTGGTCATGACATTTGATGCCATGGTGTCGATAGGGATTTCTAAACACTTGGACAAGACAAACCGACATTCAAATTTTGAAATTGATAAATGGAATAATTTTACCTAGGATTATATTTTATATAAAAGAATAATTTTCAAAAATTGATGTAGCCATTTATGACGTGTTTATTCATTATAAATGGTAATATTCAATCATTATCATATATTGTTTGACTAATCATGCTCGTCCAGTTTAAGATCATTGACTGTTGTTTGTTGATTGATTATTTATGCTAAGCTAGTTTATGAGCATTTATTGTTTGGTTTGATTTAGATTAAACATGGACACCTGTGAATTAAGTTTCATAATTTTACCAGGAGTTGGTAGTAAGGTTGTTATAAAGTTTATTTTATACAGGAAGGAATGATTTTATGTAAAGTTAATTTTATAAATTAGGTTTATAAATTGTGTTTTGTAAATAAGGAGGATTATGAGAATTTAAATCCCGACGTCTTTGAAAAAGAGTTTTCAAATGATTTTTGAGAAAGGTAGTAATAGTATTACTTAAAACTATTTATAAGTTATAAGTATTTTCAAAGGGAAATTTAAGTAAGATACATTTTCTTTGGATAGTTCGAGGAATGAGTCTTGATTAGTTTTACGGTAATATGAATAATCTTCTAAGTGGAAATCAGATGTTTGCTTAGGCGAACATTGTGGTGCACTTTGTAAATTATTCCCTTTGTCATTATATGACTGAAACAATTTTGAACCTGAACAAACCCAAAGCAAGTTGGTGATAGATATTTTGTTAAAACTATTTATATGGAAAATTATACGGTATTATGTTAAAATTGGATTTGAAAAGAAAAGGTATTTTGTTAACTAGTTTGAGTTGCTTGAAATGACTAAGAGTGGGCAAGATATGTATTAGGATGGTAAACAATTCTCTTATGAATTACCCTTCTTCGTAAGGGGATGTATGATACTATTTAATAGGATCCAAGTTCGTTGGTATCATTTTGGTGTTATTCGGTCCATAGATATATATATACATATATATATTATATGGATTAAAATATATAGTATCATTTCAAAAAGGTTATGAAATAAAAGACGGGTATTTAGTTCTTAAGTTTCCTTAAAGACATGGATTTAAAACTTAAAAGGGTATTTTCGATAAAAGAGTGTGTTCTTAATTGAAATATTTAATATATATTTGTATTACTCTTGGTTAGAAAAGAAATAATTTAACACAAGTTTTTAAATGTGTTAAATTTAACAAGAAGGATTCAATAGACTTTGTTTTATCAAAACCATGTATTTTGTTTTAACATCTAAGTTGTATAGACTATTTGATGTTATTGAGCTGGCTAATAGAACATCTTTCCAATAGAGGTGCTTAAGGAAAAAGTAGACTCTAGGACTGAGTTTGGATAATAGCATCCTACTATATTTAGCTAGTCAATGGATCAGATAAGTAAAGAGGACAAAGAAGTCGACTAAGTTTTAAGACCTAGATATTTTGGGCCTACACTTAAATTTAATGCAAACAAAAGTTAAAGGATTAAATCATATAGTTGTATATACTCTCAGGATATAGTAGGGTAATATACAAGTTTAAAACATAAAAATATTTAATTAACGACCTACAATTTTATTTCTTTGATTTGTGAAAATTTAATTAATATTAAATATTCAATTGATGGTTTTAATAATCAAACAACCCTATTTTAATTAATAACCAATGATATAAAACTTATTTTGAAATATTTTTACAAATATACATACTTTGAAGTAATATTGAAAATATGTCTGAAAATGTTTATTGGAAATCAACTTTTCATTTCATTAAAAGTTGTTTAAACATATTGAAACTTAAATAGTAACAAATAGAGACAATAACAAGTGTATAAAATCACCCTCTTTCTTAAGAAAAATTAAGTAATAAACTATGATTTAATAAAGGGAACATGTGGCACATATTTAAGGCGCAAAGTATTGCATGTTTTAAGGAGGAAAAGTACTAAGGTATGGTAGCATGGAGCCTAGGCTGGCTTAGGGTGGATAAGGCATGATGGAAAGATGTACCATGATTGATGTTTGTAGGGGTAGTGGAGGGGTAAATAAGTAATTTGGCACAGGTACAATAGGGTCATTTGGCTACTTTTTCAATTCTATAAAAAAATCTCCTTTACTTCATTTTTCCGTATTTACTTCATTTCCAACTTTTGCTCTCTTCTTCGTAACTCTTCCTTACTATTTTCCACTAAATTTTCTTAACTAAATCTACTCTAAAACACTTTAATCTCCCTTTAAAACTCTTACATGAGTCTAGAATCATTGAGCTAACACTCTCTACATCACAAAGAAACAAACTTTGGTGCCATTTCCTATTTCTTCTTCATGACCATGAGCATTGGGGAAGGTTATAGGGCCTTGGACGTGAGTAAAAGGAAGAAGGGGAGGGCGTAGGCGCAAGCGAAAGAAAAGAAAGGAAGTTGCTTTAGTAGTTGATGGGTAGAAGATGGAAACTAGTGACCTTTTTCTAGAGCTTGGTTGAATATAAAATTAAGATATCTCACTTTGAAATAGTTTCAAAAATATTATGACATGTTGTAAAATATTATGTTTTATGTTGTAAAATACATACATACATACATACATATATATATATATATAGTGTTTAATGTTGTTTGATTCCTATTTGAAAGCGGATGACATACATGACCATTTTTGAAGGGGACCAAAGCAAAGGAATCAAAGTATTTCATAGCGAATAGATTGCGATGAATACGCTTTGAAATACCAGAAAATTTGTAGAGGGACTCTAAGGAGTTTCATGTTATGTTGATTTTTATTTACATATATTCTTATTTATGTAAATGCTTGTGATATGACTTAGAAAGTTAAACTCCTTTTAGATGAAAATAAATGGCAGCTTTGTTTAAGTACCATAGCGGTTGCTAAGCCTCATAGAAATACTTCAAGGAAAAAAGATACGGTTTCTGACTTGTTATAAAAAGGTTTTTAATATACCTTTAGTTTTTATATATTTTGATGTAAATTGTTTATATACTTACAATATTATAAAATACAAAAAGAAATGAAGTTTAAAAGCTATTTGATTTACGAAATAAATTTTTAAAAGTTATGGTCCATATAGCAATAGTCGCTATGGATGCACTATGGAAATCTATGATTTTAGCAAGTGTAAAAGGTTATCTACTTTAGATATTTTTGTAAATTATTTTCAAATGTGTTTTATAAAAGTTGTATAAGTATTTAAAAAGGAGTTTGAAGTTTTAAATACATTGTAAAGAATTTATTTGAGTCATTTAAATAAGAGGTGTAAATTTTATAAAGGAAAAGCCATATCTTTTCAAATCAAAGTTGGAGATTGATTAAAGATCCTTAAGTAATGTTTTGTATAAGCGTTTTAAATTAAAATTTTGAAAATGTACAGTTGAAGAGTAGAATGTTTAAAACAGATTTAGATTTAAAATTTTTATTTTAGGATATGCACACATGTGGTTTATATAAGGGAAACCTCTTTACTTTTCAAAGTTGAATTGTTTTTAAACAATGGTGGTTTTAAGTCATGATTTGAATGGAAAATTTAAACTTTATTCAAAATGTTTAAAAGGAGGGTTGAAATTTATATAGACGATTTAAAAGATTACGTGATATAATAAAGTAAGTGGTTCTTTTATAAAAAGGATCCTCTTTTATTTCCAGTTTTTTAGAAGTGAGGATATTTAAGAGATGTGTTAAATAAAAAGTTTAAACTGTATTGCAGTATGAAGAGGGAAAGTCTAGAATTATAACCACTGTGTCTTATTAAGCGGTTTTCAAAAAATAGAAGGATGTTGTGGACTATAATATTCTAGTTTTAGTAAAAGATATTAGAATGTGGAATAAATAAGTTTAGTTTATAACACTTTGTTTGTTTTAAATAATTGTATGGAATTTATGAAGTCTTATATTTATCATTAGGCTTCGAGGAAGATAAACTACTACATATTCGGAAAGATAAGAATGTTGTCGAGTTAAGGTTTGAGAGTTAATAATCCCCCAACTTAAACAGCTTTATTATTAACCAAAGGATAGTTTAAGTTTGAAATTAAAGATTGATGTTAAGTATATGATGTATTATTTTCGTATACGAATTCAGTTACTTATGGAAATTAAGTAGTCTTATACTTGGCACTAAAGTCGATAAGTAGATTGATCCTCTATTTGTGGTATCTATAATCATAGTGTTTTAACTAAGGCAAGGCCATGAGCAAGTAGTACCCTGACTTACCTGCCTTCGTTTCTGTACGAGGGATGGAGTAAGTCGAAATATCAAAAACGTGAGAAGTGTAGGAGATTCGAATTCTGTATGATCTTTATAATTTATGGTGGTATGGAAAGCATTTTTTCATATTTAACATTAGATTCCAAGGTATTTAAACTCGTCTCTATCTATGACAGTTTAAAAATATACGTTGAGGCAATGATGGTATGCTAACTTGTCTACCTATATTGTTAATCGAGGGATAGTACAAGTTTGAAATTAGAAAGTGGTAGTAAATATATTTGATCTAATTTCCATAGGATCCGTTTACTTATAGTAAAGGAAAGTGGTTTGGGTTTATAGGCAATAATGTTTTTAAGTAACATTAATTTTTGTCCCATTTAAGTATGCTTTTGAAATATGAAATCTTTCATAATGTTTTGTGAATACACTTACACCATTGAGATAAATATATGGATACATTTTATGAGTATTAAATGTTTAGTATTTTGTGAATATACTTATACCGATGAGATAAGTAGGATGTTTTTTCAAGCATTGAAAGAGTATAAATAAATATGGAATGAGTAATATAATCATGTATATCTTTTATAAAGGTATTTTAACACAAGTATTTACAAAGTCGTTTAACTAATGAGGGTTAATTAAAGTGGCTTAGTGGTTGCTTATATGCTTAATCATGCTTGGTTTCCATATGAAATTAAATCTCTGATTTGATTGTTTGCTTATTTGATAGCTAAATGACAGACCATCAAATCTTAGTCAGTTTTACTTAGGAAGTATATGAAAGCTTCACGTGTTCATATGGTTCGGGATTCTCTCGGGAGAACTCATTAAGAGTGTATATTCGAGATCCCCTTCGGACTCTTATATCGTTCGCTTACGTTAGAAAGAACCGAGATTGAGTCAACCAAAAACTATCGGTTGTTGGTTCGAAGAGACCGAAATTGGATAAGCATGAGTTATTCGAAAACCATTTTGAACTGGTATAAGCGTTTGAATTGAGGACATCTTGAAGATGATGGAAATCGTAGATGTGTTCTTTGAAGTGCAAGGACTACTTTCTACTAATCCCGAGGGTGATTCTAAAAGGGATATAACAAAGGTAATGCCTTCGGTTTTTTCAGTCCTAGAATAACTTATTTGGATAAATGCGGGCATAACTTTATTGCTAGAGGGCAGTGTTAGAATTCCAAGTGGGATTTGCTAAAAGGTAAAACATAGTCTCAAGCCTCGCACTCGAGAATGACTAAAACAGAGGAGATGCAATAGGGCTATGTGGATCGCTACCATTAGGGTATGATCATCATTTGTATCTAGATTGATATTTACGGATTATGTATGACGGGTCCATGGAAATGGTTTGTCAAGTTGGCAGCCAAAGCGATGAATTTTTTGGTACTATCTAGGAAAGGGTAGGCTTGTTCTATGTTGGTAGAGGTGCAATGTTTGTAGCCTTGGTACATTTTATCTAGAAGTATACTGTGATAAACGTACCCCAATAGCATTGTCATTGGTGAAATCCATTTTTTAATAAGTGCCTTACGGACTTAGTTCTATACCAAATATGCTGGAATGTGAGATGCAATCATTTCAACTACGTTATATATTTATTTTAGGGTGCGTTTGGCATACATCCCCAACAAGGTTTGAAAATACACAAAACATCCCTCCATTTTTTTTATAAGTTTCTGGTCTCTGTTTTCAAATTCATGCGCGCACAAAGACCCAAATACCCTTTGCACTTTTAACATTTCAAACGTGTATAACTTTCTGTAGAAACATCGGATCAGCATACCGTTTTCACAAAAAAATCAAAAAGTTTATGATCTTTAAAATGAGATCCATTGTCGATACCAATAAATGATATTTGCAGTAAATGTGCAATTATTTCATATATTTGCATACACTTCTGCAAATTTTAAGCAACTTCGATTTTTCCTTAAATCTGCAACTATTGCAGACATTTATGCAAGTATAAGATATAATTGCAGACATGTCGACAATTATTGCATATAGTTGTAGAAGTGTCTGTGAATATTGCATATAATTGTAGGTGTTTCTGTAATTATATGGTATAATTACAGACACGTTTGCAATTATTGCATATAGTTGCAAATATTGCATATAATTGCAGACATGTTTGCAATTATTGCATACAGTTGCAACTATTTGCAATAATTGCAGACATTTATGCAATTATATGCAATAATTGCAAAAATATCTACAATTATTGCATATAATTGTAGAGTGAAAATATTGCATATATGTTTAATTGCAAACATTTATCCAATTATTGCATATAATTGCTGAATTGTCTGCAATCATACCATATAATTGCAGAAATTTGAAAATCATCGATTTTAAATTTTTTTGGGGCTCCGCCCCGAACGCCGCCATCAAACAGGGGCGCGCTGCCCCTTGTAATCCCCAGCCAACTCAACATGGGGTTGGATCCACAAATAGCTTGTCCTGCCGTTATTTTTACATATGCACAATGTCACTCGTTAGAAAGATAATAAAATTTGTGATTTAATGGCGAAAAATGATTTGTTAATCCATCGGTTCTACAAGAAGTTATTGCATTTTAAATATTGATAATTAATGGGATGTAAAAGTTAATTATGGATACAAGAATAACACCCATATATGATGTATCAACATTACTGCTAGAATGGAGAAGAGGGGTATTAAAGGGAAGAAAATTGTAGTATTTGAAAATAGAGATGTAACTTATATCTTTTTTATATGGAGGATGTTTTGTGTATTAAGTTTTATTTTGGGGATGTGTCCCTTATTTTCACTTTATTTTAAACCCTAGATATTATTATAATATCATAAGATTTCTGATAAAAATGGTTTGGTTATCGTAAGGTAAAAACCCATCCGTGTTTATGTGCGGCGTTGTCTTACGTGATATCTTTTTTTTTAAAGGTTTATAAATATAAAAATCCATATAATTTAAGTTTCCCATACTGGTTTAGCAGACTAACATGGGTGTTATTTTCTTATAATACTTGAATCAGACCCTGAGTATATTTCTAGATTTAGCGATGGATGTTTTGGAGCTTCAGGAGACGAGTTGGATGCTTCCAAGATCTATTCACGTATTTTATATTCCACTGCATTTCTTATGTTGTATTTGTGAGAACAAGCTGCTATAACTGTCCAAGCTGATGATAGTTTAATTTATCCTGATTGTTGTATGTATGTTAAAGTTTTCTTTTGTAAAGACCATTTGGATATTATATATTACTCATCACGATATGAGGTTATATTCTATCTTTTCTTTTTTCATCTCGATAATGTGTCTTTCTGGCACTTGGATGCTCGACACGAGAATGCCAAGGCTGCATTAATATTGACTTTTAAGGATTAAATTCACAAGGTGTGACAACCCTAATGCCCTTTACCACCCCACCTGAAAACATGCCTAGATATGTCCACCCTTTGCTCCTTAAAATATGCCATGGTTTAAGCCATGTTTTATGCCATACCTTCATGTACCTTTGTCTACTTACTTACACCTTATTGTATTTAATTCCTTTCATTAATATAAGGTAATTTGAATTGTTTTTTAACATGAAGATATGTATGCATGCATTACTATTCAAGTTCCAACATGTTTGAACAACTTTTAATGAATAAAAAGTTGATTTGTTATAAAATCTTTTTCGGTCACATTTTTAATATTAGTTCAAAGTATATAATTTTGGAAACAAAATTAAAAAAGTTTTCTAAGTTTAGTTATTAATTAAAAGAGAGCTATTTGATTAATAGAAAACATTAATTAAATATTTAAAATTAATTAGATATTCACAAATCAAAGCGATAAAATTTCGAGTCACTTCATCCTTCCCTGCTTAAAAGAATTTCAGCCTCTAAATTTCATCTCAATTAAACAAAGAAGAAAACATGCCCACATGAATACTTAAATTTTTTCATAAGCTTGTACAACGTATATAGTTCATTCATACACAATATCAGATTCGATCACTCACTCGAGGACATAAACTTTTCTTCTGAACTAGTATCGCTCACTCGACTTCCCTAGCATGGACCCCAATCAAATTCCTTGATTAGAAACTTCCGTTCTCCTTTCATAGCCATATACCATGATAAGAAACCTCGGTACCCTAGCAAGAATCATCACCAAGTATTCTTTATTTAGAGTCAAGTGATAAATCCTTATTTGGACCAATATGAATCACCTCAAAGTCATGTACTCAAATCTTGGATCAAGAACCATGCAAAGAGATAATCTACATACAACTTACGTACTTATTTTTATTGGTTCTTACTCATACTAATTTCATTTTGTTTCTAAAATTATTTATGAAAACATTTCATATAAACATAGCCTAAATTTTAAACTTGCATAGTACCCGGTTTTTATTTCAACTTTTTTGAAGGGATACTATATATTTCAGTCCATAGAAATGTACATACAGACAAAGTAATATATTATATACAATATATCTTTATACAAAGAAAATTTAATATACATACAATTATCAGATTAAACTAACCTGTCATCAGAATGAAAAGTTATAACAACTTGTCCTCATAAATGCTGATGAATACATAACATGAAATACAGTGGAAATAAAAAATACGTGAGTACGTCTTGGATGCATCTATCTTGTCTCCTGGAGCTCCAAAACATCCATAACTAAATCTGGAAATATACTCGGGTTTGAGCAGAGCATTATAAGAAAATAACACCCAGATCAGTCTTGTAAACCAGTGTGAGAAACTCAAATCATGTGGATTTTTATATTTATTAAACCCTTTAAAATATAAAGTTATCTCATAAGACCAGTCCACACATAAACAAGGATGAGTTTTTATCTTACAGTAACCAAACCATTTCTATTAGAAAATCTAATGATATTATAATACTATCTAGGTTTAAGATAAATATATAATATAGCTGAAATGATTGCATCTCACATTCCAGCGTATTTAGTATACAACTAAGTCCATAAAGGCATATATTGGAGAATGGATTCCATCAATGACAAAGCTACTGAAGTATAGCCTATCACATACACCTCTAGATAAAATATACCGAAGCTACAAACATTGCACCTCTGCCAATAAAGAACCGACCCATCTCTTCCTGGATAGTACTAAATATGATCATCACCCCAATTGCCAACTTGACAAACCGTTATCATAGGCTCAGCATACACAATCCATAAATATCGATCGAGATACAAGTGATGATCATACTTTAATGGTAGCGGACCACATAGCCCTACCGCATCTCTTCTATTTTAATCATTCCTGGGTGTGGGGCTTGAGGCTACATTTTGTGATATCCCGGAATTTTTGGCAATATCAATTTAATAATCTTTATATAAAATTAAATTGATTTGACAATATTGATTAATAAAATATGAATTGGTTTAATAATCTAATTAAATAAATATTTAATTAGTGATTTTTATCTTTTAAAACCCAAATAAATGTTTTTAATTATAATGTGTATATGTATATATATTTGTATAAGTATTATAGATAATCTTTGTTTTGGAATTTAATAAATAAATAAATTTTTTGTTTTCAAATTCTAATAATATATTTAGTAATTGGGAAATTATATTTTGAATCAATTTTAAGTTTCTAAAAGTTATTTAAATTAATAACTATATGGTTTGTAAATACTTAAAATAAAAGTTAAATTGTTTAAAACTATATATTAGCTTAATTTTTAAATTTAAATAAAAGTTTGTTTTATTTCTTTTTAAAATATTATTTAATAAAATATGATTTGGAAATTTTGTATATAAGTTTAAAATATAATGTAAAATATGGTTTTATTTCATTTAATAATAAAAGTAATTTATAATCTCTTTTATAAATCATTTAAAATTTGTTAAATTTGTTATTTTCAAGCCATATTTATAATGTATTATTTTTCCATAAATACAAAATGAATTAAAATAAGAAAATAGAATTATCATTTTTAAATTGAATAAGTTTATTTTAATATGGATTTCAAAAGTTTAATTTGAATTTGGAATTGATTTTGAAATTCAAAATAATAGATTCTTAAAATATTTGAATAAGTTTTAATTTATAATTTGTCTTATTTAAATTTTCTTTAAATAAGAAATTCATATGTATTTATATAAGTATAAAATAAGTTAAGTAAAATCCTTTATTAACATTTAAATATATAACTAAATTAAATAAGAGACATGTGTTAACATATGAAATAATCAAACTACATGTGTTTAATAAAGAATGAAGGTTCATGACAAGTGTCATTATATTTATTTTATTTTTCTTTTATTTTAATTAAATAAATTTCATTTCTTATAAACCAGAAATTTCTTTTCCCCTTCATTCTCTTTTCCTACCTTTTAACCAAAAGCTAAAATGAATCAAAGAAAAGCATAATTCTTCAAAAAACTGAAAATCATCTTCTCAAACTAAAAGCTAAAATCAAAGAACAAAACCCTGTAATCTCATTTCCTTTTACAAATATCAAATCATCAGCCTCAATTTATTTCTCCACTTCAAAAACAAACCTGCAATTCAATTTTTGCAAAAATCAAATGGTTGCATTTTCAAAAAAACTGTGGAACAAAAGTCTGCATTTTTCAAAAATCAAAGGATCAAGCCTGCATGCATGTAAGTTTTGGTCAAGGAGCATAAGTATTTCTGTTGCAACAGCATTTCGAAAATCAAGAACAAAGGAGCAATTCAATTTTTAAAAATTCAAGCTTTCAATGGTGCTCTGTTCTTCTGAGTATCAGGTGAGTAACATTTTTGAAAATTAATTAAGTATAATGTTGGTTGCCTAATATATCTCTGAAAATTTGATTGCTTGTGAACATTTGGATGAATTGTGCACGCCTGTAAATTAAAAAAAAAAGATACCTCTATTCTTTGTTTTTTTGACCCAGATTTCAAAAATAATTCTTATCCTTTGATCTATGATCTGTTAGAACTTTGATTATAGACAAATCTTTTTTGTTTAGTTTTGAAGTAAGTTTAAAATTTTTATTTAGTTAAAATTAAGTTTGACAATCTCACTGGAAACCTTGAAGGACAGAGAAAACTTGACTAATGTGAATTTTCAAACATACGAATTCACTAATCTAAGTATAAAATCTAAAAGCTTAATCAAAATCTTGATTTTTAAAACTATAAACAAAGTTTTTAGATTAGGTATGGATGCATGTTTCTGTTTGGACCAGAAATGGAGTTTTGGATCATCTCTGGTGATTCAATTATTCTGGGGGGGTCGTGTTTCTACATGAAGGAAGATAGATGATCGGAGAATCATGGAAAATTGCTTGTATGGTGATCAAGTTGGTGAGGCGACGGCGGTGATCAAAATAAATTTGTAACCCTAGTTCTAAACAAATTAGAAAATGGGATCGTCACTGTCTCTATGTTTGATTGGGTGTTAAGAGGCTTTAGGGGATGGTAGTTGGGTCAATGACGAGGATGTGGCCGGAGTTTCAACTCTTACGGTGGTCGGAGGAGTGGGATTTTGGCGTTGGCAGGTTTGAGGTTTGGGGGTTGGTTCTGATGTTTCAGGTTTTGAAGTTGCTCCACGTTTGAGTTTGTATACTCGATATTGAATTCGAGTTTATTCTGATAATCAGATGTTCGTGTTGAATTCTAGAGATGCTGGTGGATTAAGGATGATCATCGTAGATGATCGGAATCGTCTATAGCCTTCGTGCATGTGCACAGTGGACATTTGAAGGTTGTTTTGTTTCTGGAATTTTTTGGGTGAAGTGTCCTAGTGGAATGCTCGAGACACTTGAGGGTTTTACCTGAAGTAAAGAGGAGTAAGACTCGAAGTAATTAGGTTATGGCTAGAGTAGTTTTATTATTTCAGGTTTTGTTTTCAGGAAACCTGACAATTTCTTGCTTTTAAATTTTAAACTAAATTTAAATAAAAGAAAGCAAAGCAAGATTTAAACAAAAGTTGAAACAAGTTTAAATTATGAATTCAAATGAATTTGAATTCTAGTTTTCAAATAAATAAATTTTATAAAAAAAGAATGTCTAACAACTAAAAATTTGTACAGTATTTTATAAAGTGTTTTAGAAATTTGAAATGAGATTTAAAACAAGTTTTGAAATTTAAGTTAAAACTGTATTGTAAATTTAAATTCAAATTTGAATTTGAATCTTAAAGATTTAAAAAGGAAATAAAGCTTATAAATTCTAATGTTGTAAATAAGTTGAATGCTAAAGTATTTTATAACATGTTTTTAAAATCTGGAATATAGGATTTAAACAGGATTTTAAATTAAGTTTTTGAATCTGAATTCAAAGCATGATTTGAATTCTAGTTTGAAAAAAAATAAGTTTTTGAATTTAAATGTTTCAAAACCACTTGGAATATTTAAAGTATATTTTAAATTTATTTAATTTGAATATGGGTTAAAACTATTTTTAAACTTACCTTAGGAGGTAAGCAATTCTTTAAAAAATGAAATTAAAAGGTTTTGAATACTTAAACCTTGTTTAAGTTAAAATTTGATTTCATTTTAAATCTTAATTTAGAATGGAATTTAGAGGAAATTTAAAAGCAGATTGTTTTTAAATTACATTGAAAATGATAATTAAATCATGAATAAGATTAATGTTTATCTTAAAGTTAATTAGAACTTAATAATTTATAATTCATTAAATGATTAAGGTAATAAAGTTTTGTAATTAATTAATTTAATTAATTAATAATTTGGGTTAATTAATTAAATAATTATGGGTTTTATTTAATTAATTAAAGGATTAGTAAGTTAATTAAGACTGATTAGATTGTAATTAAGAAGTCATTGATTAGATAAGATTTGATTTTAATTTAATTAATGATTTGAATTTATTAATCAAGTAATTAAATATTAATTAAGTTTTAGATTATCACTTGATTAATTAAAAACATAGAGATTAATTAAATGGGTTTTATAGATAATTAATTTGTAATTAATATTGATTAATCTCAGTTAATTACTTAGAGAAGTAATTAAAGATTTGTTATTAGTTAATGAAGGTCATTAACTTAGGATTATTTAATAATTAATTAATATGATTAATTTTAATGATTAATTGGATTAATTAATTTAAAGATAATCATTTGAATTGTTTAAGTGGAATTACTTAATGAAAATAATTAAGAAAATTAATTACTAATTGTAATTAATTAAGTTTATTTTGATTAGTTAAGTTAATTAATTTAGTTTAATTAATTTAAAATAATCAACGGTTAATTTGAGAAGTAATTACCTAATATAATTAAAAATGAATAATTACTTAGTGAAGTAATTAAAAAGATAAATTACTTGATGTAATTAAATTGAAGGATAATTGGGTAATGAAGGAGTTGTGGAAATTAATTACTCTGTGTAATTAATATGTAATTAGTATGCAGAATAATTACTAAAGGAAGTAATTAATAATTAATTACTTAGTGTAATTAATTTAGGATTTGTTAATTGAGTTATTCGAAGATAATAAAGAGATGTAATTAATTACTTAATGTGATTAATCAAGTGTGATTAATCAATATGGATAATTGATAATTAATTTACTTGGGTAATTATAAATAAATAATTAGGGATCATTAATTTATGTAATTAATGATGTGATTAAGGATGGATTAATTAAGAACAATTAATCAATGAAGGAATTAATTAATGTAATTAACTAAGGATTTATATAATTAATTATAATTAATTAATTAATGAAGTAATTACCGGTTAATTACTGAATTTGGTTTGGAATAATTAATTTGTGAAATTAATTAGAGGTTAATTACTTGAATGTAATTAAAGGATAATTAATCAAGGGTGATTAATTAGGGTAATTTGTTGAGGGTAATTAATTGATTGATTTGTAATTAATTAATGATTATGTAAGCAAGATTTATATGGATGAAGTAATTAATTTAATTTATTTTAAATTAATTAGGGAAAAAGTAATTAACCTAACTCATTTTAAATTAATTAAAGAATGGTGATTAATAAGTCATTGCTTGTAAATGTTGATTTATACTGATTACCCTGAATAGTTGAGATCTCAGATATGAGATAAGTGATGTTGTGTGATATGGATGCTATGGTTGCATTGAGTTGATAATATGAATTATCTGTTTGGGATGATAATATGGATTATCTATTGTGATGATAATGTTGATTATCTATTGTGATGTTGTGTATTATCTATCTGTGTGTATATAGATAATATTGAATTGAATTGTTTTAAACATTAAAACAACTTGGACCTAAAAGATGGCGATTTGTATTCGATGAGACCGGGATCGGGTTTCCATATTTGGATATCCAAAAACCACATCAATCCAAATTAACGATAGGTTGTGAATCTCAAGTGAAGATGAAGATTCAGAGTGCAAGGGTTATCGTCGTTAACTCTGAGGGTGATTCCAAAATGAGTGTAACGAGATAATGCCTTCGGTTTCGTTCGAACCCGGAACGAACTTGTATGGATTGAATGCTTTCAGAACATTGTCAAGTGGACGATGAGCATTCTAAGAGATGTGTTTAGTAAAGGTAATCATAGCCTCAAGCCTCATCAACCGAGAATGACTAAAACGGGGGAGGTGCAGCAAGGTTAAGTGGGTCATGCCCAAGTAGGACGAGATTTTCCTCTGTCCGAAGGTCCCTTTTTATTCGGCTGTGTGGGCAGTTGATTGCAAAAACTTCCGGGGTTGTCTTGTTCGGGACTGTTCATTAAGCAATGGTTCCGGCCTTGTGTTGCAGGGGATTGGGAGTGATCTTCGGTACGGTGATCTAGGCCACGTACTGTGACGGGAGGTACCCCAGTAGCCCTGCCATTGTATAGAATCCAAAATCCAATAAGTGTCGTACGTATTAGTTGTGCCCAACTATGTTGGAACGTGAGATATAAGCATTCCAACTATTTCTGTATTTTACTTGAAAACCCTTGATACTATTATAATATCATCAGATTTCCTATTAAATGTTTTGGTTAGCGTAAGGTAAAAACTTTTCCATGTTTATGTGTGGGAAGTCTTACGTGATACCTTTCTTTTCAAAAGGTTTTTAAAGTTAAGAAACCTTAACCTGCTACTCACACCAGATCCATGTCTGACCTGGAGTTTATCTTTTGTTTCTTAAACTCTTGGGTACTCAAATTTTTACGAGTAGCCAAGGGATTCAAGTTAGCTTTGACGAATATTGGAGGAGCAATGGAGCATGAGGCTTCTGCGTTAGATATTTAGTTTTCCGCTGTGTGTTCTCTGTGTTGGTATCTCTTTGTTGAGTTGTATTGAGTTGTAAATACTAGACAGGCGCTTATAACTGTCTAGTATGTGATGTATATGCTGTGTAACTCTGATTGATGTTGTATATTATGTAAATACTTATGTAACAACCCGTATATTTGGACCATTTAAATTGACAATAATCCACACATGTCAACTTAAATAGTACAAAACACGAATCATTAATGGAGTATAGATATATAAATGAGAATCATCGCAGAATCACAGAAATATAACATCACAGAATAGTGCAGCGGAAATATAACATAGTCATAAGAGTAGTTCATGAAGCTACCCACAAGTACAACAATGTCTCAAATAAAAGGAAATAAACAACATAGAAGTCTAAATAGTCCAAATGGAAAGAACAAATACTGATAAGATAAGATAGTGAAAGTCTTCAGTCTTCAGCTCCAAATAAACAGCAGCAGCAATCCTCAATCTGATCCGAGCATATGCACAAACAAACACTTGAATCAGGACATATATTCTTATACAGATAATATGGTTCAAAATTCAAATAACAATAACTCAAAGATGAATGGAATAAACATCTCTCAGGATCCGATAAACTATTTATACATAATAGTGTACGATACATAGATAATGTCTAACAGTAAAGTAAAATATCAAAATAGTGTTAAGGCGCTACCATTATCCCCCTTAACACATTTATATAGCATCACAGACTATACAGCACTGTAAACTCCACCGTAAACTAGTGGGATATCAGGGAGTACTCCATAGGTATAATACAAAACAAATTCGTAGTGGTCGCGTATACGGGATACAAGTATGACAAGGCACATTAGGCAATACCCAAGGTAGTGAAACTACCGTTTGCCTGATCCGGACTGGTGAGAACGCATCGCCGCAACGATCGCAACACCGCGAAACAACACTCCAAATTCAAGGGTGCGTACCAATCAATCACAAAAGTAAATGAGTAGTTTACGAAGAAGTGTGTTCGCTCGAGGTAGCTAACCCCATTTGTCCCGGCACGGCTTCTGATTTTAGTCATTTCCAATTTGACACAAGTGTCAAGGCTATCCATTATCGTTCTCTTTCTTCAGTCATCGCGTACGTCAATCCAACCACTTCATTCTGGATCACACTCCGCGTATAGTTATTAAAGTGGTTTTCGGTTTAGACAGTGAGTATGTCCCTAACCGATTCCGGTTCCTTTAATAACCTTCGTAGTTATTTTACCGATTGGTCGCTTAATATATTTCAAAACCAATTCAATTTCAATTTCAATTATAATTCGTAAATCGACATTTCGTTAGTCATTCTAATCAAGTTCCAAAATTTACATTTCATAAATTCACAATTTCATTTCAAAACTTCTATAATTCAATTTCAAGGTTTCAATTTTAAAACAATTCAAATATTCATTTAATTTCATGTATAAGTTCATTTCAAAATCATTTAACGTTCAAATCGATCTAGACTCAATTATCGATTTCATTCGATATTCATTAAATTAATTTATCATTAAACAATTTCAATTAAATTTCCAATTCATTACATTACTTTATTAAGTTCAACTTCATTATCAAAGCTTACAATTAAATTAAAATTAAAATTTGTCAAATCCAATTTCTTAACTTTCAAATCTTTCATTTGTTCGATAAATGCATTCTATTTCTTATTAAAGAAATTCAATTCATTCATTTATTACCTTCGCTACCAATTTCAAAACTCAATTAAAGAAATTAGTTTCCCTTATTCAAAATTCGATTTTTCTTAATAAGCAAATCCAATTCAATTTATTTTAATCATTAAATAATTCAATCTATTCAAATTATCGATAATTTCAAATCTTAATTATTAATCATTTCAAACTTAATTATTAACAATTCCAAAACTTAATTATCAAAATTTCAAAACTTAATTCTTAATAATTTCCAACTTCGTTATTAATAATTTCAAATTTAATTATTAATAAATTTCAAGACTTGATTATTAATAATTCCAATTTAATTATTACTAATTTCAAACTTAATTATTAATAATTTCAAATTTAATTATCAATTAATTCTAACTTAGTTATTACATAATTAAATTTTAATCAATATTCTTTTGTCAATTACGACGTTAATATTTGTTTCAAACTTAAATATTCACATTTCCAATTCATTCGAATTTAAATTCCAATTTTTATTCAAAACCTTATTATTGGTGAAATAAACTTTATTTTATTTTAAATCAAAACATTGACCAATCGGTTTTAATTTAATTTTCTATCCTAAGTCAAAGTTATTTGGGTATTTATCATTTCAACCCGATTCCATTTCAATTCACAATCAAAATATAAAAGGGAACTTGCAGTGTGATAGCTGGGATGGTGTCAAAGTAAATAAACAAGCAATAGCATCCATTCACAACAATTTAACAATTTATTAAATAATCCCGAAATAATCGTATTAATTTACATTTGTTATTTATGTAAATTAATATAATTATTTCTAGAATCTACACTATCATTTCATGTAGATTAAGGATCTACATTACGGTTTTTCACTTGTCGTTCAATTTCAATTTTAATTCTACAACAATATACGTTCAAAGGTTCAAAGTGAAATTTTATCAAATTCCTACGTATCAATTAACTAATCAATGTTCATCATATAAATGAGTCACGTTTAACTAATCAAATTTAACATATAAAGGGTCAAGTTTAACAAATCAAGTTCGACATATATAATCCATTTTAATTGTTAACTATCCTATGTCATTTTCACTTGCAAATTATTTATCACTTCACAAAACAATTAACATCTAATTCAACATCACATAGCAATTATTTATCAACCAAACTTGCATAAGAATATATGTCGTGAAAATTTATATCACCTTTCGTGGATAAAGAAGTTGACCCGAAGCAAGAAAAAGCACGAAAGAAGTCGGTACGCACGAACAACGAACACTGTAATATCGACAAAAGAAAACGATATTGGTACAACGAATGTTTGTATAAAATTTATAAATGTATACAAATACGCTTACCGACGACGGAGAAAAGAGCGAAAGCTGAAGATCGGTGCTGCCGCAAAAGGATTCAGTCGGTTGCTGCAACAACAACAAGCAAAGAAAAGTTGGTTACTATTTTTCTCAACAAAAATAGATATAGTCGTAAATGCTTTTCTGCAGTATACAATGCTATTTATAATCACAGTTTCAATTTTTCTCTTTTTTTTTCCTTTTTTTTTGTAATTGGCCATGACTAAAAATGCAACAGTCTTCCTCCCACACACGCATGAAATAACATGCACACACAATTAACAGTCCAACACCAAATGTAAGCTGCCTTCACCATGCATGCGTCCATAGCTTCAACAATCCTCTCCCCTCAACAGTTCCCTCCCACTTTTAACGCACCCATTTTTTTTTTCATCCGACAACCGTGACTACCCAAAGAAATTATATACACAACTCATGCACACCAGAACTAAAGCACGACATCCCCTCCAAGTCTCATCAACAGTACGACCGTCCACCACCCTTTATAGCATCCTAACCCACCAACTCACTTTTGCCCTTCCCATCAGGACATACCAGCTTGCAACATTCAGCTCTCACCATTTCACGCAAACCCATGTTCCTATCGCCAGCAAACACTCACTCACACGCATACGCTCGGCTAGGGGTGGTAGCGCACAAAGAAGAGGAGTTTAGGTAGTGATGGTTGGAGGGAAGGTGAGTGGAGAGGGATGAGCTAAGTTCGTCCATGGGAGCTTGTGCGTGAGGGTTCAGCTATGGAGGGGATATGGCTGCGTCGGTTCAAAGCCAGGGGAGGAGGTGCGGCTATGGTTGTAAACAATGGTGAAGGGTAGGATTTTGGGAAGCCGATGGGTTCTGATCTTGGACGTGTGGTGGCATTTTGGAGTTTGGCTGAGAGGAGGGCCGGCCTCAGGTAGGTGACGAGTGTGTCTGTGGTGTGCGATGGTCTGGGGTAGGGAAGGAAGAGAGGTGCATGGGTGCTCTTATTTTTTTTTACATTGTTTGTTGCCTTTTTTTTTCCAGAAAGTAAAATATGAGGAGAAGAAAGGAGAAGAGGGGCATGTTACCTGAAAAGTTTCGAATGGCAAGAATGAGATGAAATGTTTGAACAGTGGAATGATATTAGAGGAGTATAGATTTTATTTCGTTGCTTCGTATCTCACAAGCTCCTTTCGAATTCTGAAACGTCATGCATACTTCCAATGCAACTCTTCACCCTTCAGCTACCCTATTTACTTCCTTCAACTGACTAAAATTCCAAACTTCTTTTGTAACCGGTTAGAGAATTTGGGCTGACAATTTATTTAAACGGTCCGTACGGAACCGTTAAACCAACGCGACAGATTATGCCGGACTCCGATTCACGCAAATAAATATACCGTTATGATCAGTGCGACGCGGCGATTCCAACGGTACACAGATTATTGCGATACGATAGTTTTATAAAATTCGCATTTACGCCGCTAAAATTGTACGTTTTGCAAAACAATTTAAACGGAGCCGGCGATGACCGATTTTGACGAAACAAATTTCATAATCATGATCAGAATAATTTTTACAACATAACTGTGTAAAAATATTTGGGTTTGAAAGATAAATTTTACGCAGCTTTAAATGGACTGATATACAGTAAAACATGAACGAAGTTTACTGTAATATTTTACGACGAAACTTTTTCCATGCTCATATCTAACTAGACGTATGTCATAAATAAAGTTTGGACGCAATTGAGATCGTTTATAAATTTTCAAAATTTTTACATTAAAACGATGAATTTACAATTTTAAATCGGATCGGAAATTCAGGGTCGTTACAATCTCCCCCACTCAAAATTTTTCGTCCTCGAAAAGGAACGAGACGAGTGAAGTAGAAATGAAATAAGCAGAAAAGATCAAGATAGTTTAAGAAATTTTAATTATACTTGAAATTAGTAATTCGGGGTTTGAATCCTGAATACTATCCTCAGTCTCCCATGTGCAATCTCGCTCATCTGCACTCCATTGGACTTTGATGAGATTTACCGACTTCCTTCTGAGTTGCTTTGTCTCACGATCGACTATCCGGAGCGGCTTACGCTCAATATTCAAGTCAGGCTCGATAACTATCTCTTCTAACTAAGCAGTAGGGATAGTCATAGATGGATCGTGCACAACTTTGCGAAGGTGAGAGACGTGAAACACATTGTGTACACCAGCGAACTTCTCTGGTAATGCAACTCTATATGCCAATGTTTCGACTCTTTCCGTAATCTCAAACGGACCAACAAATCTCGGAGCTAGCTTCCCTTTCCTTCCAAATCGAACAATATTCTTTAAAGGCAACACTTTCAGAAATACTTTGTCTCCTACGCTGAATTCAAGATCTCTTCTCCTTTTGTCAGCGTAGCTCTTCTGTCTATCCTGTGCCGTCTTTATCTTCTTCCTGATTTCTTCGACTTTTTCGGAAGCCTCCATCATTATTTCTGGTCCAAGCACTAGTCGATCACCCGACTCGATCCAACAAGCCGACGATTTGCACGGCCGTCCATATAAAGCTTCGAACGGTGCCATGCCAATGCTTACCTGGTTTATTGAAGAAAATTAATTCAAATTCAAATATACTTATTCAAATTTGAAATTCAAGTTCTTTACCTGGTAACTATTATTATAAGTGAATTCGACCAAATGAAGATGGTCTTCCCAGGATCCACCAAAGTCAATAATACAAGCTTGGAGAAGGTCTTCCAAAATCTGATTCACCCTCTCAGTTTGGCCGTCCGTTTGAGGATGATATGCTGTGCTAAGATTCAGTTTGGTGCCCAAAGTATCCTGGAATGCTTTCCAGAATTTACTAGTGAAAATAGGATCTCGATCGCATACGATACTAGATGGTATGCCATGAAGTTTAACGACTTCCCTCATATATATCTCGGCCAAACTCGAAGCAGTACGAGTGGGCTTGACTGGAATAAAGTGAGCGGATTTCGTCAGTCTATCGACAATCACCCATATGCTCTCATTATCCTTTCTAGTCCTTGGCAGCCCATCAATAAAGTCCATAGAAATTTGCTCCCACTTCCATCCTGGAATCTCTAATGGTTGAAGTAAACCAGCTGTCTTTCTGTGATCAGCTTTTACTTGCTGGCAAGTTGTGCATCTGCTGACATAGGTAGAAATATCACGCTTCATCCCACTCCACCAATATAACTTCTTCATATTCTGGTACATTTTAGTAACACCGGGATGAAATGAAAGTGAAGAGTTGTGGTTTTCTTTCAGCACTTCTTGTCTAAGACCATCAACAATAGGAACACATATGCGATTATCAATCCTCAAGACTCCGTTACTATCCACATGTGCACCCAGTTTGTTGTCAGCATTTCCAACTCTACCGAGAACTATTTCTTTGACGCGATAGAGCAAAGTGTCCTCGTATTGCTTGGCTATAATACGATCCATAAGAGCTGGGGAGACGGAAAATTGGAATAACATTCCCTCAACAAGATTACAACATGCCATTGCTTGATTTCTGCTCAAAGCATTGGCTACGGCATTTGCTTTCCCTGGAGTATAATTAATATCAAGATCATATGCAGCTAAAAATTCGAGCCATCGGACTTGTCTCTGGTTCAAATCCTTTTGCAAGAAAATATATCTCAGTGACTTGTGGTCAGTGAATAACTCGAATTTTGTTCCCAATAGATAATGCCTCCATAGCTTAAGAGCAAACACAACCGCAAGAAGCTCTAAATCGTGAGTTGCATAGTTCGCTTCATGGGTCTTTAACTAACGACCCGCATATGCAATAACCTTTCCTTTCTGCATTAAGACTGCTCCAAGACCATCACGACAGGCATCTGTATAGACGGTCAATCCTTCGCTACCATCAATAACTGTAAGAACTGGGGCAGATGTCAATCTTCGCTTCATCTCATTGAAAGCTGCTTCGCACTTTTCATTCCAAATAAATTTCACATTCTTTCTGGTCAGTGCGGTAAGTGGGGCAGCGATACGAGCAAAGTTTTCTATAAATCTGCGATAATAGCTACCCAAACCCAAGAAACTGCGGATATCTGTAGGAGTTTTGGGAGTCTCCCAATCCTGCAAATTCCAAGGATTTGAATTTAGATATTGATAAGCTGTTTATATAGAATTGACAAGTAAGAACAGAACTTACATTGATTACGACGATCTTAGCTGGATCGACCGAAATCCCATTCTCCGAAACAATATGGCCAAGAAACCGAACTTCATCTCGCCAAAAGTGGCATTTCGAAAACTTGGCTTTAAGCTGATGTCTACGAAGAGTTTCGAGAACAAAAGCCAAATGTGATCTATGCTCTTTCTCTTCTTTAGAGAAGACGAGAATATCATCGATGAAAACAAGCACGAACTTGTTAAGAACATCCCGAAAAACTCTATTCATCAAGTCGACGAAATAGGCTGGAGCATTAGTAAGACCGAACGGCATAACTAGCCATTCATAGAAACCATTTTCTTTGCGGAATACTGTTTTAGGAATGCTATCCTCAGCGATTCTGAGTTGGTGAAAACCGGTAGCCAAATCAAGTTGAGAGAAGACTTTAGCTCCATGAAGCTGATCGAATAGGTCGTTGATGCGAGGCATCGGATACCTGTTCTTGTGTGTGAGCTTGTTTAGCTCTCTATAGTCCACACACATTCTGAGTGAGCCATCAGATTTGGTGACAAATACAACTGCAGTACGCCATTCTGAATGACTGCACCGAATCAAGCCTTTAGAAAATAAATCTTCAATTTGAACATTCAACTCTGCCTTTTCTTTAGGAGCCATTCTCCTTGGAGGAAGAACTACTGGTCGTGCACCAGGGATAAGGTCGATGCGGAATTCGATTTCCCGCGGAGGTGGTAGAGAATTAACTTCTCCAAATACATCAGAAAAGAGTTGAACTACTGGAGTAGAGCTTAGTTCATTTGAATGGGAGTCAAGGGAAAATATAAAACTCCCAGCACATTCTTGAGGTAATTTGCCTTTAACAACTAAAGGCATACTCTTGTCGTCAATAAGAGAGACAGTTCGAGTTTTACATGAGATAATGGCTTCGAACTTTCATAGCCAATCAATGCCTAATAGAATATCAAATGCCTCGAATCCAAGGACATAGAAATCCCAAGTGAAGCGGTGAATGCCATGCATAAGAGTGACATATTTGCAAACCCTTTTGAGGTTAGCGGGTCCTCCGATAGGGTTAGATACACATAAGGAAATAGATGCAAGAGTGGGTTCCAAACCAAGTTTATTACACAAGTCAATAGATATGAAGCTGTGTGTTGCTCCGGTGTCAAATAAAACTCTAACAGGCAAGGTATGTAACATTAAAGTACTTTGTAAAGTACCTTGGTTATCCGGAATTTCCGGGGTAGGAACTTCCGGGCAGGTGTGGAAAGAGCAAAGACTCCAGATGGTGTACCACGCTTCTGTGTTGGGCAGTCTTTCTTGAAGTGTCCAGGTTGTAAGCAGATATGACACAAATCTCTCCTAGTCATCTGTGCCGGTGGCGGAACAGCTGCGCTCTTTGGAGATGGGCAACTACTAGCATAATGACCCTTTTGGTCGCAGTTGAAGCAAGTAATGGATGATATGTCAATGGGCTTCTTCTGAGAGTATCCAAGCCTTGTTTTCTGCTGCCAATTCTTCTTCTGTTGTGCAAAGTTTGGCTTTCTCTTTCCCGACTTACTAGCTGATGCCTGAACAACTGGAGCTTTGGAGTTTGATGTTTCCTTTGGCTTTCCCTCGTATCGAAGAGCAAAGTCCATCAACTCGGTGAAAGTTCCATGAACATGAGCGGTGAGAAGCTCGTAATACTCAGGGCGTGCGCCATGTATGAACTTCTCATTTTTAAGCAAAGGTGTGTCGATCAAACCAGGCCCGAACTTGGATAGTTCATTGAACTTCCGTTCATACTCAGTGAAGGTCATGTTGCCTTGCTTGAGATCCATAAAAGACCGATAGAGTTGGGCTTTCCCAACAGCTGGCATCCACTGAGCCACAAAGGAGTCCCTATTTATAAGTGATACAAGACGAATCAAAAATTTTGAACGAGATAGAAGGAAAAAAATTTTTTGATGTAATTTAGATAGATTGCTACCTAAACTGGGCCCAAGTGATGGTTTCCTCATCGGTACGAGAAGTGACGGATTCCCACCAATCTTGTGCAACATCCTGAAGCTGCCAAGCGGCCAACTTACACTTCTGAGCATCTGTGATCTCTAAGCCAGTAAAGATCCTCTCCAAACTCTTTAGCCATTCCTGTGCTTCGATGATACTCTCGGAGCCAGTAAATTTGACTCCTCCAAGCTGAGTATACTCCTTGCTAAGAGTGGAGAATCGGAATGTAGGAACTGGAGCATGTGGGCCAGGAGCATTTCCAGCCCTTCCACCTCTAACATTTCTTCTGGTAGCCATCCTGGAATACCAAAAGTGATTTGGAATCAAAGATAGGAATTTATAGAACTTAAGGAAATTCTACTCAAACGAATTAGAAAGATGAATCAAAAGATGTGGATTCTAAAATGATTCTCCTTATTCTAGGGTATGTTTACCCTATCTCTAATGAGCTTTAAAACTCCACAGGCTAAGGTTATCGGGAACCAAAGCTCTGATACCAACTGTAACAACCCGTATATTTGGACCATTTAAATTGACAATAATCCACACATGTCAACTTAAATAGTACAAAACACGAATCATTAATGGAGTATAGATATATAAATGAGAATCATCGCAGAATCACAGAAATATAACATCACAGAATAGTGCAGCGGAAATATAACATAGTCATAAGAGTAGTTCATGAAGCTACCCATAAGTACAACAATGTCTCAAATAAAAGGAAATAAACAACATAGAAGTCTAAATAGTCCAAATGGAAAGAACAAATACAAATAAGATAAGATAGTGAAAGTCTTCAGTCTTCAGCTCCAAATAAACAGCAGCAGCAATCCTCAATCTGATCCGAGCATATGCACAAACAAACACTCGAATCAGGACATATATTCTTATACAGATAATATGGTTCAAAATTCAAATAACAATAACTCAAAGATGAATGGAATAAACATCTCTCAGGATCCGATAAACTATTTATACATAATAGTGTACGATACATAGATAATGTCTAACAGTAAAGTAAAATATCAAAATAGTGTTAAGGGGTTACCATTATCCCCCTTAACACATTTTATACAGCATCATAGACTATACAGCACTGTAAACTCCACCGTAAACTAGTGAGATATCAGGGAGTACTCCATAGGTATAATACAAAACAAATTCGTAGTGGTCGCGTATACGGGATACAAGTATGACAAGGCACATGAGGCAATACCCAAGGTAGTGAAACTAACGTTTGCCTGATCTGGACTGGTGAGAACGCATCGCCGCAACGATCGCAACGCCGCGAAACAACACTCCAAATTCAAGGGTGCGCACCAATCAATCACAAAAGTAAATGAGTAGTTTACGAAGAAGTGTGTTCGCTCGAGGTAGCTAACCCCATTTGGCCCGGCGCGGCTCCTGATTTTAGTCATTTCCAATTTGACACAAGTGTCAAGGCTATCCATTATCGTTCTCTTTCTTCAGTCATCGCGTACGTCAATCCAACCACTTCATTCTGGATCACACTCCGCGTATAGTTATTAAAGTGGTTTTCGGTTTAGACAGTGAGTATGTCCCTAACCGATTCCGGTTCCTTTAATAACCTTCGTAATTATTTTACCGATTGGTCGCTTAATATATTTCAAAACCAATTCAATTTCAATTTCAATTATAATTCGTAAATCGGCATTTCGTTAGTCATTCTAATCAAGTTCCAAAATTTACATTTCATAAATTCACAATTTCATTTCAAAACTTCTATAATTCAATTTCAAGGTTCAATTTTAAAACAATTCAAATATTCATTTAATTTCATGTATAAGTTCATTTCAAAATCATTTAACGTTCAAATCGATTTAGACTCAATTATCGATTTCATTCGATATTCATTAAATTAATTTATCATTAAACAATTTCAATTAAATTTCCAATTCATTACATTACTTTATTAAGTTCAACTTCATTATCAAAGCTTACAAATTAAATTAAAATTAAAATTTGTCAAATCCAATTTATTAACTTTCAAATCTTTCATTTGTTCGATAAATGCATTCTATTTCTTATTAAAGAAATTCAATTCATTCATTTATTACCTTCGCTACCAATTTCAAAACTCAATTAAAGAAATTAGTTTCCCTTATTCAAAATTCGATTTTTCTTAATAAGCAAATCCAATTCAATTTATTTTAATCATTAAATAATTCAATCTATTCAAATTATCGATAATTTCAAATCTTAATTATTAATCATTTCAAACTTAATTATTAACAATTCCAAAACTTAATTATCAAAATTTCAAAACTTAAATCTTAATAATTTCCAACTTCGTTATTAATAATTTCAAATTTAATTATTAATAAATTTCAAGACTTGATTATTAATAATTCCAATTTAATTATTACTAATTTCAAACTTAATTATTAATAATTTCAAATTTAATTATCAATTAATTCTAACTTAGTTATTACATAATTAAATTCTAATCCATATTCTTTTGTCAATTACGACGTTAATATTTGTTTCAAACTTAAATATTCACATTTCCAATTCATTCGAATTTAAATTCCAATTTTTATTCAAAACCTTATTATTGGTGAAATAAACTTTATTTTATTTTAAATCAAAACATTGACCAATCGGTTTTGATTTAATTTTCTATCCTAAGTCAAAGTTATTTGGATATTTATCATTTCAACCCGATTCCATTTCAATTCACAATCAAAACATAAAAGGGAACTTGCAGTGTGATAGCTGGGATGGTGTCAAAGTAAATAAACAAGCAATAGCATCCATTCACAACAATTTAACAATTTATTAAATAATCCCGAAATAATCGTATTAATTTACATTTGTTATTTATGTAAATTAATATAATTATTTCTAGAATCTACACTATCATTTCATGTAGATTAAGGATTTACATTACGGTTTTTCACTTGTCGTTCAATTTCAATTTCAATACTACAACAATATACGTTCAAAGGTTCAAAGTGAAATTTTATCAAATTCCTACGTATCAATTAACTAATAAATGTTCATCATATAAATGAGTCACGTTTAACTAATCGAATTTAACATATAAAGGGTCAAGTTTGACAAATCAAGTTCGACATATATAATCCATTTTAATTGTTAACTATCCTATGTCATTTTCACTTGCAAATTATTTATCACTTCACAAAACAATTAACATCTAATTCAACATCACATAGCAATTATTTATCAACCAAACTTGCATAAGAATATATGTCGTGAAAATTTATATCACCTTTCGTGGATAAAGAAGTGGACCCAAAGCAAGAAAAAGCACGAAAGAAGTCGGTACGCACGAACAACGAACACTGTAATATCGACAAAAGAAAACGATATTAGTACAACGAACGTTTGTAAAAAATTTATAAATGTATACAAATGCGCTTACCAACGACGGAGAAAAGAGCGAAAGCTGAAGTTCAGTGCTGCCGCAAAAGGATTCAGTCGGTTGCTGCAACAACAACAAGCAAAGAAAAGTTGGTTACTATTTTTCTCAACAAAAATAGATATAGTCGTAAATGCTTTTCTGCAGTATACAATGCTATTTATAACCACAGTTTCAATTTTTCTCTTTTTTTTTTCCTTTTTTTTTGTAATTGGCCGTGACTAAAAATGCAACAGTCTTCCTCCCACACACGCATGAAATAACATGCACACACAATTAACAGTCCAACACCAAATGTAAGCTGCCTTCACCATGCATGCATCCATAGCTTCAACAATCCTCTCCCCTCAACAGTTCCCTCCCACTTTTAACGCACGCATTTTTTTTTTCATCCGACAACCGTGACTACCCAAAGAAATTATATACACAACTCATGCACACCAGAACTAAAGCACGACATCCCCTCCAAGTCTCATCAACAGTACGACCGTCCACCACCCTTTATAGCATCCTAACCCACCAACTCACTTTTGCCCTTCCCATCAGGACATACCAGCTTGCAACATTCAGCTCTCACCATTTCACGCAAACCCATGTTCCTATCGCCAGCAAACACTCACTCACACGCATACTCTCGGCTAGGGGTGGTAGCGCACAAAGAAGAGGAGTTCAGGTAGTGATGGTTGGAGGGAGGGTGAGTGGAGAGGGATGAGCTGAGTTCGACCATGGGAGCTTGTGCGTGAGGGTTCAGCTATGGATGGAATGTGGCTGCGTCGGTTCAAAGCTAAGGGAGGAGGTGCGGCTATGGTTGTAAACAATGGTGAAGGGTAGGATTTTGGGAAGCCGATGGGTTCTGATCTTGGACGTGTGGTGGCATTTTGGAGTTTGGTTGAGAGGAGGGCCGGCCTCAGGTAGGTGACGAGTGTGTCTGTGGTGTGCAATGGTCTGGGGTAGGGAAGGAAGAGAGGTGCATGGGTGCTCTTATTTTTTTTACATTGTTTGTTGCCATTTTTTTTTCCAGAAAGTAAAATATGAGGAGAAGAAAGGAGAAGAGGGGCGTGTTACCTGAAAAGTTTCGAATGGCAAGAATGAGATGAAATGTTTGAACAGTGGAATGATATTAGAGGAGTATAGATTTTATTTCATTGCTTCGTATCTCACAAGTTCCTTTTGAATTCTGAAACGTCACGCATACTTCCAATGCAACTCTTCACCCTTCAGCTACCCTATTTACTTCCTTCAACTGACTAAAATTCCAAACTTCTTTTGTAACCGGTTAGAGAATTTGGGCTGACAATTTATTTAAACGGTTTGTACGGAACCGTTAAACCAACGCGACAGATTATGCCGGACTCCGATTCGCGCAAATAAATATATCGTTATGATCAGTGCGACGCGGCGATTCCAATGGTACACAGATTATTGCGATACGATAGTTTTATAAAATTCGCATTTACGCCGCTAAAATTGTACGTTTTGCAAAACAATTTAAACGGAGCAGGCGATGACCGATTTTGACGAAACAAATTTCATAATCATGATCAGAATAATTTTTACAACATAACTGTGTAAAATATTTGGGTTTGAAAGATAAATTTTACGCAGCTTTAAATGGACTGATATACAGTAAAACGTGAACGAAGTTTACTGTAATATTTTGCGACGAAACTTTTTCCATGCTCATATCTAACTAGACGTATGTCATAAATAAAGTTTGGACGCAATTGAGATCGTTTATAAATTTTCAAATTTTTACATTAAAATGATGAATTTACAATTTTAAATCGGATTGGAAATTCAGGGTCGTTACAACTTATGTTATTAATATAATTTATTCATTCCGCTGTTGAGATTCTGATGTTGTTTCTTCTTTCTCTTCTTTCTTTTCTCTTTCTATCCCTTTCTTTCTTAAAGATGATACGACTTTTTGTGGAGAAAAAGTCGGGTCGTCACACATTTTACCTTTTAGTAAATCCCACTTAGAATGCTAGCCCTATCATCTAAGCAACAATGCAATGCTAATACTCATCCATAGAAGTTGTTCTGGAATTGGAAAAACTGAAGGACTACCTCTAATACATCTTATTTGGAATCACCCTCAGGATTAGTCGTATGTAGCCCTTACACTTCAAAGAATTCTGTCTTTGATTTCATTATTTTCAAGGTGTCCCTAATTCGAATGCTTATGTTATTTCAAAGTGGTTTTCAGATAAATCTTGCTTATTCGATCCTAGTCTTTCTGAACCAACAATTGATAGTTTTCATAACTGGCCAAGATTTGATAATCAGTTATTTAACTATCAAATAAGCAAACAATCTAATCAGAGATTTAATTTCACATGAAAACCCAGCGTAATTAAGCACATAAGCAACCATTAAGTCTCTTTAATTAATCCTTTCATTAATTAAAATCTCCTTTCAATTGTTTGTATTAAAATACCTTATGAAAGATATACATATGCATTCCTACTCGTTCCAATCCTTGAAAAAGTTTTCATATACTTATCTCATCGATATAAGTATATTCGCAAATCACTACACATTTCAATACTATCTCAATAGCATATGTATACTTACAAAATACTAAGAATGATTTTGCTTCTGAAAACATACCTAATTGGATAAAAACAATTGTCATTTAAAAACATTGATAATAATAAACCCAAAACATTTTTGGTGAAAGAATATGGATCGTATAGAAATTAGACCAAATATGCTTACCAGCACTTTTCAATATCAAACTTGTACTATCTCTCGATTAATAATGTAGTCGGACAAGTTAGCATACTATCCTCGTCTCAATATACATTCTTAAACTCTCATAGGTAGAGACTAGTTTCCCTACCTCGTAATGTAGTGTTACTCTATCCCTTATACAGAAATGAAGCGAGATAAGTCAAGGCACTGATAGAAATCAAATCTTCTTATTTTATTACGTTTCCAATAGTTTGACTTACTCTATCCCTCATACATAAATGAAGCCAGATAAGTCAAGGCACTGATTGCTCCTAACCTTGTCTTAGTCAAAACACTTTGACTCTGGATACCACAGATAGAGAATCAATTTACACATCGACATTATTTTCCAAGTATAGGACCACTTAATTTCCATATTTAACTGAATTTGTATATGGAAATAATACTTCATATACTTGACATTAATCTTTGACTTCAAACTTAAACTATCCTTTGATAAACAATAAAGTCGTTTAAGTTGGGATATCATCTCTCAAACCTTGACTCGACAACATTCATAACTTTTAGGATTGGTATAACTTTCCCTAATTATGAGTTTAATGTCATGTATAAGATTTCATCAATTCCGTGTACCATTTAATTTAAAACAAAGGTTATAAACAAAACTTCTTTTCAAGTTTCCCAAAACCATCCATTATAACAAGAATGTTATAGCTTTTGATCCCCTTTCTTTTCTCGAAAACATTTATTACAACAAGAATGTTGCAATCCATGCTTTCTTCTTACTTAAATCATATTTTAACCACTTTAAACATAGTTTAAAATCTTCATTCAGACATCACTTATAAAGTCACTACTTTAGAAAAGAATTTGACTTTGGAAATAGAGGAATTCCCTTTTTTATAAAGTACTACTTGCTTTATTATATCAAATAATCTTTTAAATCACTTACATAAACTTCAAACCTCTTTTAAAACACTTTAAAATAAAGTTTTAAAACTTCCATTCAAATCATTACTTAAAGCCATCACCTTTAAAACAGAATTCAACTTTAAAAGGTTATTGGATTTCCATTATATAAACCACTTATTTATATATCCTAAAATAAATCCTTCAAATCTCAAATCTCTTTTAAACATTCAATTTTTCACTTTCCGTTCTCCAAAATCATTTAAACACTTACAATATAGTTTAAATTTTTTATTAAAAATATCTTTTAAGTATCATTGCTTTTTAAAAGGAAGTTTAACAATAAAAATAAAAGAGTTTAACTTTATAAAATAGAACTTTACTTCAATATTCCAAACTAATCTTATAAAATATATTTAACTTCAAATCCACCTTTAAAATAATTACTTAGTTTTTGATTTGAAAACCCTTTTCTATTTTAAACAAAATAAACAAGTTTATATATATAATACGAAAACCTTTACTTTAAAATATTAAATAACCATTTAAAATATATTTAAAACTTCAAATTACTTATACACTTTTATAAACGTATTTGATTTTTTTTTTACAAATATCTAAAGTAGATGGCCTTTTTATACTTTACTAAAATCATAGATTTCCAAAGTGTATCTATAGCGACTATCACTATATGGACCATAATTTTTAAACGTTGTTTTGGTAAACCAATTAGCTTTTAAACTCCATTTCTTATGGAAAACATTTTTACTTTAAAATATTATAAAAAGCTAAAGGTATATTAAAACCATTTTAAAGTAAGTCAAAACGTACCCATTTTCCAAAAAGTATTACTATGCGGCTTAGCGACTACTATAGTACATGAACAAAACGACCAATTATTTTCATATCAAAGAAATCAATTTTCGAATCATTTCTAGGTTACATTTAACATAACAAATCTACCAAACCATGACATCTAAGCATTTCATACACACATATAATAGCAAAATATAAAATCAACTGTTGCAAGGAATCCCATTAGATTTCTCTGCAAAATCAACGGTTATATGTTCTACCAAATTGTAACGACCACCCTTTTCGGCCCTCGAATGTCAACACTAACAGATTCACGACGTTCATGTGCCGAGCATCCATTGATTGGAAGAACCGATTGTTTGAGTAAAAGGAAAAAGAAGAAAAGAAAAAAGAATAATAAATAGGAGAACAAAAACATTAGAATCCATAGCGGAATGATAAAATATAATACTAAAAGATAGTACACAGTGTTGCTCTAATATACATCACATTTCAAAAGTACTAATCTAAGAGTTTTCATCAGCTTGGACAGTTATAATAGTTAGTCCTTACAATTGCTGATGTACACACACACAAAGTAATGCAGCGGAAATAAATACTAAGATAGGTAAAAATCCATCTCCTCTCCATAAGCTTTAAAGGGTCCATAGCTAAAGTTGGAAATGACACGGGGCTAACCAGAGCATTATAAGAAAATAGCACTCGGATCAATCTGGTAAAACAGTGTGAGAAACTCAATCATAGGGATTTTTATATTTATAAAACTCTTCAAAAATAGAGGTATCTTGTCGGACCATGCCGCAAATAATACAGAAGGGTTTTTACCTTATGATAACCAAACCATATTATAATAATGTCTAGGGTGATGGATATAAATGGATAGCATAGACGAAATGGTTACATTGATTACATTCAACAACCTATCTGAATACATTTAAAACTACTAAGGCACGTGCATACATGGAATATCTATGAAGAAGCCTTTGTCTAAAAGACTGAAGTGTATCTCCATGATAAGGATTAGTAAATACCTTCCGAGCTTCATAAATCTCTAGGTAAAATATACTATAAGGAAAACACAATAGGCCTATGCCTAAACAAGCGAATCCGAACCACATGGAACCATCTATCAACAGCTCCCGCTAGCAACATTTATAAGCATACTCTAGATAATGGAGTTCATGTACCACTTTGGGTTAGCTAAACCGTAGATTGTGTAGCCTATTCTTTCTTTAGTCATTTTCCCGATGTCGAGGCTAAGCTCGGCATCTTCCACATGAGTCCTCAATACCCGAACAAATTATGAATCCCGCATGGATTCCAACTTCTTTGATAGATCCACTTCCAAGACATGGAACACATATGTCTCAGTCTTAAAGTGGTTTTCATTATGTAAAATACTTACCGATCATGATCTCTTTATGACTGAATCGATGAATTTGGTCATATTCAACTAAATGAGAACGATTACATAAGGAAACTAAGTCCCGTATACTTTCCATAAGCAAATAAATAGACAAGCCCTATCAATTCATACAAAACATGATCAAGTCACCTAAAAGACTTTTACTACCTTTTTAATTAATTTATCCTTTATTAATTAAAAGAACCCTTTTTATTAATTAAACCCCTTTCGATACTTCAAAAAGTATTCATATACTTATCTCACCGTTATAAGTATATTCAAAAATCACTTAAAAAGATTTACTTACTTTAAACTAAAATCAAAAAGGTTAAAAACGAATGCTACTTAAACATTGTTGCTATAAACCCCTTCTCTCTTTTATATTTTAAACATATACTTTTTCTATCTTTATCCAAAAAGATTCCATAGTTGTATTATCTTTAAAATTCCAGTATCAAAGATATAAATGTATTCATAATCATTTAACTATATTTCTCTACTTTAAAAAACAATTCAATGGTTTAAAAACAAATTTTACTAAAACATTGTTTACTACAAATTCCAAAACATTAAAATTTAATCATTATCTTCAAAACTCTCTTTTAAAGATCTAATTACAATTAAAGGAATACAAACAAGTTTTATGTAAATATTGTCACAACAAACCCAAAACAATTTATACTTTACATATTTTCTTTAAAACCCTCTTTTAAAGATCTAATTACATTTATCAGGGTTAAAGGTAAGTGTTATTTAAACATTGTCACAATAAACCTAAAACAATTTATAATTATCTTTAAAGTTTTTCTTATTAAGGTTTTACTTACATTCCAAGTTATAGTCCTAATTATAGTCTTTATTATAATTAAAGTTATAATTAGAATTATAATTAGAGCTATAATTAGGTTTATATATTAACAAATAAAGCCATTTAGAACGTATAACATCCTTATCTTGAGGAATATCAATAAATAAACGTATGCAAATAATCTATTAATATGGTAGAGGACAACTTATGTATTAAGAATTCATAATCCTTAATATATATATATATATATATATATATATATATATATTTAGTGACATCGATTTATAGTACAATGTATTTCTTATAAAATGACCTCATGATTAAAGTGTCATACACATCTGAAATTACGGTATACACATGTACTTGTTCCTCAAATCTAAGTAAGGTTCATACGGTTCCCCTTAAGTTTATAATCCATATTATATAAATTTATTCATTTATAACTATTTATAATCTAATTACCACATATAACATTTTTGTGCATATTATTAAAATTTATTTATTCAATTTTAATTCTTATTAATTAAATAATATTTTATTAATTTTAATTCATATTATTTTAATTCATATTATTTTAATTAATGAATTAATTAAATTATTTTAAAATGCAAAATTTTATTTTATTCATCCGAGCAAATGTAAGATGAACATAAATTATAGCATTTATAATTATTTCTATTTGGCATTTTGACCTAGCTATATCCGAACTGATTGGACAATTTAGACTTAATTGTCATTAAGGCTAGTACATTCGAAGCGATGATCGTGAGATCCAGAAGTCAAGTAAAGATGGTAATATAAAGTCACGGTCAAAGGAATCGAGAGATATGCTATGCAGAATGTTCTAAGTATAGAATATATTTCAAATTAGAAAAGGGATCGGCTGTAATCCCTCTCAGTCATAGGGATCAGCCCGTTTCAGCCAAACAAGTACAACTTAATGGAAAAAAATCAACATCTCAAAATCTATAAGTACAATACATATTAAACTTTGGAAATAAGATGTGGGGACCTTAGGGAGCCTATTCTAGGGATTACACCTCAAAAGGACCAAACAAGAGGGATCGGCCCTCTTCGCTCTATGTGGGTCGACCAGAATTATGATGCATAACATGTTGCAACAATAATCGAGCAATAACTCAAGTTCTACTAACCCAATTAGCATGGAATTTGGAGGCTAAGAATACTACAACATGGAGAAGCTCCCGAATGAATCACACCCCGAAATTCCTTCAAAATAGGGATCGACACCGATCCCTATTTCTTAGGATTTGGGCCACGCGATCCCTCATATGGGTCCATACGGTTTTGAAGATTCTTCTACCAAACTTTCAAGGAGATATTTCGTCTTCTTCCTCCATAAATACAAGCTTGATTGTTCATTTTAGGGACTTATACGCTACTTGTTGCTTTGTACTCTATTGTAACTAAGATTTTCATCTGATTTCTATTGTACTCTGTTACAAAGTGATTAATAAAGCTATCTATTCAAAGTGGATGTAGGAAAACAATGCCAAACCACTATAAATCATTGTATCCTCGTTATTGCTTTGATTTTCTGTTATTTAGTTGCTTGTTTCCTCTGTTTTCATTTTAGTTTCTCATTTGTTTTTCCACAAAATCTCTATTGGGTTTTTGTGACAATTTTTAGCGTAAATATTTTGATGCTTTCATTGAGAAGAAAGATTCTCGGCTTTATTTGGATCCTTTACTGCTACTGAATTGCATAAATCCCCAAAAGAGATCCACATCTTCAAGTAATTTATCCTTTCTATTTAGATTTGAAAAGCCTAAGGAAAACTATTGACAATGGTTAGGAACACAAGGTCTACCTTTCAAAATGCTAAAGGAAACAAGAACGCCAACATCCAACAAGAAGGCCTAAGTAATCTACCTGTAGTTGTGAATGCTGCCAATCCATTTTGTGTCTAGAATTCGACTGATTCCATCACAAGGGCCGATTTTCAGAATCTAAGAGAGAGCTAGTGGATAACCGTCGATAGTTGAACCAGCAGATTAAAGCCAATATTGATCTAATGAATCAACTTAGGGAGGAACAACGGGAGAAAAATAGGAGAGAGCTAACACCTTATTCTATGTCGAAGAGTTCTAGTTCATTAAATGACTATCACTGACGCAGACGTCACACAATTGATGGATATCAGGTAGAAACTTTGGACATTGAAAGTCAATAAGGTGGATCGTTCAGTGTATATGCAAGTATATATGACAAAATATATGATGCAATTTAAGACAAAATTAATCTAGGTAAATATAGAATAAGCACACCTAGATTTTATACTGGTTCGGGCCTCCCGTCCTACATCCAGTCTCAAAGCTCCCCTTTGGAATTCGACTATCAAACACCCTCACTTCGCCCGGAGAAATAGGATTGGATACAATAAATTCTTCTTGTCAAGTACGTGTTCTATAACAAAGATATTGACTATTAAGTACAAATGCTTTCAATATATATCTAAAGAGTATTGAATGAGAAGAACTGAATATATGGAATAGTGAAATACAAGTATAGATTGCTAGAGATCAAGAAATATAACAGAGTATGTAAATAAAAGCGCAAGTAAGTGAAGTTAATGTTATCTTTGATTCTTGATGATATATATATATATATATATATATATATATATATATATATATATATATATATATATATATATATATATATTTGTAGAGAGATTCCTTGAGTAGTTGCATCCATTAACAAGTGCTATATAGTTGCTTCTGATGGTAATGAAGAGTTGCAGCGAAGAGAAGCGAAGATGTTTTTCAAATGTGGCAGTTGAAATTTTAATTGAAATCCCGAGTTCGAAATCAGAATCTGGTATTTGTATCAGATGTCTGGCTGTATATATTTTTTTGTATACAGTAGTCTTTCAGACGTCCGAGCGCATCTACCAGACATCTGATCCTATCTATTTTGTTGTTCCAAAGGGTTTTTCCAAACGTTTGAGTAGTGCATCCAGACGTCTGAAAACTGTGTATGTCTACTTTGTGTATCTCTCTTGTTGCTTCTTTGATCCAATCGATTCGTAGTCTCTTGGAATGTTCTTTAAGCCTTGTTCTTGTCTTTCTAATGATGTTATTCTAGCAAGTACCTGTAAAATAGAAATATATATGCATATTCGATTTCCATTGTATAGTTGTTGTCATTGAAACCGTAAATTTGATTTCCTAACATTCTCCCCTTTTTGATGATGACAACTATACAATGTACTTATATATAATTTATAAATTTCCCCTTGAACGTGTGTTTATTATTTATATATATTTTCTATTTCTCCCACTTTGGCATTATCAAAAAGGATATCTAATTCTTTAAAATATTAACCAATTGTCAAAGATATATAGAGATAACACACCAAAATAGAATTTCATTAATAATTGTAATTGAGCACATTCATAGATTTCTTCAATTGTACATAAGATGAAATCATAAAAATCTATGAGTCTTTCAGGGAAGCCTTTGGTTGATCATCTCCTTTATCTTCTTTTTGACAAGAGCAAGGTTGATTTGTAGGAGATGTCGGAGTTTTTTTTAGAGGTTCGTTCTCCTCAAAAAGTTTGGAATGTTTCGAAGGAGGAGAAGGCACTGGGTTTGGCCAATCTTCAAAAGGGGGTGTAGGACCATGAACTCTTTGAAGAGCCTCTTTGAGAATCGATAATACAATTGAAAGTGACGTTGCAACTGTTGCTAGGCATGTGGCAAAAGATGTTTCAAAGCTGTCAATATGCTTAGCCAAAATTTTTTGATTTCGAGACAAGATATGTTGATTTTGAAGAGTGAGATCTCGAATGCTTTCATTTGGATTTGTCTTGGTTCGGGTTTCCAAAATCTCAACCTGGCTTATATAATCAAATGGTGCAGAAGGAGGAGGAGGAGTTGTCTCACAATGTTGTTCCTCCTCTTGTGATGTTTCATGGTATGGTTGAGGTGGAGGCCTAGCTTATTTGGCTTGACGATTGTACGTCCAGTCTTCAAAAGATATAAACTCTGGAGGAATTTTCGGTAGGTGCATTAGTGAGGAAAACTTCGTGGAAGCATATTTTGGAGAAATTTCTTCAAAAGTGGATAAGTAGGAGGGGATGTTGTGAGCACGTAGAAGTCTCATGATGAATGTGGGGTAGATAATTGACGGCCGTGATCGAGTCCGAAAATGTTTGTGCTCGTCAAATATAAATTTGGCCTAATTCACCCTTATTCCGCTGAATAGAGCATATAAAGCTTTGTGTTCTAACTCCGTTATCTGCTCATTGCTTCCTAGACGAGGAATGATAGTGTTGATGATCATTCGAATAAGAAATCTCACCTTGGTCATAGATATTTGGATGCATTTAGGCATTTCATCCTTCCATAAATGTGTTATATTGTTCTTTGGTTTGAAACGCATATCAGGAATATTATATAAATCTTCGCCCGTGTCGGAACATCCGAGAGTTCTGCCTATTATTCCCGGAGTGAGCCTAATCGTGTTGCCATATATGCTAGACCGTAGCCAATTATCTTCATTTTCAGTGTTCCAAATAGACGTGCTATCCAAATTAGCGTGGAATAGGAATATAGCCAACTGATCAATTTGGATGTTATTGGGATTGAAATATACCAAAGTTTCTAAACCGGCATTCACACACATTTCATCTAAATCGTACATTGGAAACTTGAGTAAGTTATAAAATGGACCTGTGTGAAGTTTCTTCTTCTGTATATCCTCATATCTCTTGAGTGAATGTGGTGCTCGATTCATCCATTGGAAACTTGGTTGGTCTTGTTTTCTCTTGGATATCTTAGGGTTTTTAGTTCTAGGAGGCATTGAATTCTAGTTAGGGTGAAAAAGATGCTTTTAAGAAAAGAAGAATCATCCTCTATGTAGAAATGATTTAAAATAGAAGTGAGATTAGGTAAAAAAAATTGACGTTATCTGGTTGTTTTAAAGTGTCGATTGAATTTCAAATGTCTAGAATGTAATTCAGACATCTGATTTAACTTAATTTGAAACAACAAATAAATGTAGGCGTCTGGTTTGATTTGGTAGACGTCTGGGTTTGGTCGAGTTTTAAAAATTTGATAGTTAGAGAGATTTTTCAGATGTCTGGTTTAAATATTAGACGTTTGAAATAGATCGAATTTATATAATATGGTGGCAGTAACTTTATTCATACGTCTGGTTCATTGTTCAAACGTCTGAAATAATCTGGTATCCATTTTAAGTAAGCAGAGACAATTTTTAGACGTGTGAAGTTATATCAGACGTCTGACATATGCACAATGATGTAAAATTTGTGGTATATCAAAGTATCAGACGTCTGAGGTCCATATCCAGAAATTTGAAATAATCAATCATTCTAAAAATAGCCTAAATATAAAGGGTGTTGCTTATTTCTCGACCTTCCATTGTTTGAAAATAAAATGTAGTATTGTTTTTGAATCAGAATTATAAACATACGTAGTTTCGAATTCAAAAATAATTTTAGTCTATTTAGATGGGGATGGAGTTCTGCGATCATCTGACTTGTCATCCTTTCATGGTTTGAGTGAAGACCATATATTTCCACGTTCGTGGGTTCTCGAGGAACCAGAGAACTTCCTTGGCGAAGGGTACAATGGTGTACGATACGAGGAAGATGGATCTAAGGAACTGCAGGGAATTAGAAGTGGTTCATGGGCATCCTTCTTCCGTGAATTATAGAATTTTATTGCTACTTGCTCCAGAAAACTTATTCGTCGCGCCATGACTTTTGGTTCAAAATATAATTCCCGTTGTAGATCTATTTGTTGCTTTTGATAGTGATGTAACTCATCAATTTTCTCCTTGGTGTTAGGAGAAACAAATAGAGCTCATTTGGACTTCTTGTTATCGGAAATGGAACCCGTGTGATAGGAAGACCACCTATACGTCGATCCCTGTTTGGTGTGGGTGTAGAAAGCCGTCGAGATGTATACGCTGAGCTATCTGTTGCAGTGTCGAGAAGGACAGATGAGAATTTTCAAAAGACATGATTATATTTTGCTGTAAAAAATATGAACTGTATATATATATATATATATATATATATTCTTGTTGTATAAAGATTGATATATGAGTTCAAAAATTATTTATAGATAATTTTTAGAAACTAATTAACTAAAAAAATGAAGGTGAGGGATTTATCAATTCTAGTTTATGGATAGAAAATTTTTAGCTAAACATAGCATAAACGAAGATGTGGTTATTAATTTAGAAGATCATTAAGAGAGCATATTCCTAATTCACATCGCAGTTTAACAAAAGTTTGTTCATTTAGCGGTTTTGTGAAAATATCTGCTATTTGATTCTCGGTATTTACGTATTCTAATGAAATAATTCCTTTTTCTGCATTGTCACTAAAAAATGATATCGTGTATCTATATGTTTAGTTCGCGAATGATTTACCGGGTTTTTTGATAGATTTATTACACTTGTGTTACCACAATATATTGGTGGTTTGATGATAATTTTGCCGAAGTCCGTAAGTGTTTGTTGCATGCATATTACTTGTACACATGCTAGAGCTGCTGAAATATATTCGGCTTCACAAGTAGATAAGGAAATACAATTTTGCTTTTTGCTAAATCATGAAACTAATGATTGTCGAATAAAGTGACATATTCCACCCGTACTCTTTTGATCTGTTTTACATCCACCGAAATCCGCATCACTATATGAAACTAGTTCAAACGATGATCCTTTAGGGAAAAATAAAACGTGATCTCTAGTACTAGATAGATATCGTAAGATACGTTTAACAGCTCTTAGGTGAGGTTCTTTTGGTTTCTGCTTGAAATCGAGCATAGAGACATACACTCATCACAATATCGGATCGACCAGTCGCCAAAGAGAGTAAGGAATCAATCATGCTGCGATATAATTTTTCATCGAAATCTTTTCCATTATCATCTTTTCCAAGCGAACGCTAGTACTCATCAGTGTTGGTTTGCTTGAAGTTTTATCCATTTCAAAACGATGTAATAGATCGTTACAATATTTTTCTTGATGAATAAAAATACCATTTGTGTTTTAATCCTTTTAGAAAATATTTTAAACATACCAAAGGTGTCACTTTTATGTTTTAAAAATAAAGTCCATGTATATCTTGAAAAATCATCAACTATTACAAAAACATATTTTTTATAGGTCGTACTTGCATTGGACCAAATAAATCTAAATGTAATAATTCTAATGGTTGTTTTGTAGAAATATTATATTTAGATTTAAAAGAGCTTTTCTTTAGTTTTCCAGTTTCACAATCATCACATAAATTTTCTACTTCGTAATTTATTTTAGGTAAACCTCTAACTAGCTCATATTTTGCTAATTTATTAATATATTTAAAATTAATATGACAAAAACGTTTATGCCATAACCATGGATCGTCATGTTTGGCGGTTAAGCACACATTTGAATTTTTATTTATATTCATGTTTAAGACATAAATATTTTTGTTTCTAAAACCCTCAAATCTAAGTTGTTTGTTATTATCGAAAACATTACATCCATCTTTTTCAAAATTGATATGAAAATCTTTACCGCATAATTGACTAATGCTCAGTAGATTGTGTTTTTGATTTTCTACTAACAAAACATTTGTAATAATAGGAGAGTTAGAAATACCTGAGTTGATGACTTCTCCAATGCCCATGACGTATCATTTTGAGTTATCTCCAAAAGTTACCGTTCCACCATCGATGTATGTTGTATTTGACAACATTTTTGAATTTCAAGTCATATGCTTGGAACATCCGCTATCTAGTATCCATTTCTCCTTATTTTTTATTTTAGGTACCTACAAAATAAAAAATGTTTTAATTGGTACCCATATGCTTTGTTAGGGTCTTAGATGTTAGGAGAAGTAGGTAGCCATACCCAAGAAGGTTTGGTACCTTTATGAATATTATTCTTATTATAGACTACATTTTCTAAGAAATTATTAATATGTTTTTGTCTAATCAAATTATTATTTGTCTTAGGAATCCAAATTTTTATATTTTTGGTATTTATATTAGACTTAGGTGAACTTTTAGTCTTTTTATAAATACAGCTATATTCTTAATACCATTCCCTCTTTGTTTAGGAGTATTTTTAAATCCTATTCCATTTCAACTACCTGATGATTTTGAAGTTTTGATAATATTTTCCAAATCCTGTTTTCCTGTCTTAAATTTTGAAACATTATTTTTTATTTTATCTAATTTTTCTTTTACTTCTAAATTTTCAATTTCCAATATTTCAATATTAGTCTTCAAGTTGACATTTTCTTTTAACAAGTTATCCTTTTCTAATTTTGTTTTATCAACATTACTAGTAATACCCTTATTTTCGACCAAAGTATTTTTTATTTTTTCTTGAGATAATTCTAGTTTCTCTTCTAAAATAATTTTTTCATCTTTTAACATTCCTATTTCAAGTTATAATCTATTTATTTTGGCAATATGTTCTTTTTTCAGTTTTTTAATTTGTCTAAATTTATCATCTAATTCCATGCTAAGTTCTAATAATTCGTCATAACTAAGTTCAGGACATACCTCATCAGTTTGTGCCATAAAACACATAGCTTGTTCTCCGTCACAATCGCTATCACTATCTGATGATGAAGAATCCGAGTCATCCCATGTTACTTTGAAAGCCTTCTTCTTTTTAAAATTTTCAATTTTTTTCTTCTTTTTATCACTATTGAGCTTGGGACAATATTTCTTCATATATCGAAATTGGTCACATTCATAGCATTTGATTGATGTTTGATTTGTTGAGCTTAATTTTCCTCCTTTTTGAAATCTAGTGATTTTCGTAAACTTCTTGAATTTGTTGTAGTTTTTGGCAATGAAGATAATTTCTTCTTCGACTAAGTCAGAGTCTTCATTAGTTGCTGGGAATGCTATGCTCTTCTTTTTCGAATTTTGTTCTTTTCGTGCCTGCAAATTAGCTTCAAAGGACATTAAATTTCCTATCAATTCTTCAACTAAGAGTGTTGAGATATCATTAGCTTCTTCAATAGTTAATACTTTTCTTTCCCACTCTGGAGTTAAAGAATTGAATATTCTAGACACTAAATCAAAATTTGTGAATTTGACTCCAAGTGCCATTAAATCATGTTGAATGGTTTGGAATCTAGAGTAAATGTCTACAATAGATTCATTTTGTTTCATTTTAAATGATGAAAATTGATTTTGTAAAATTGAAATCTTAGTTTGTTTTACTTTGTTTGTGCCTTCGTGTGTAACTTGTAAGGCACGTCAAATATCAAATGCAGTGTTACATAACATGACACGTGAAAATTCATTTTTATCTAGTGAGCAAAATAAAACAATCATTGCTTTGGCATTATTAGAAGCTGTGGTTTTTTGTGCATCGGTCCTTGTGTTCATAGCAGTGTCAGACGCTTCATATTTATTTTGAGTAGCTGACCAAATTTCTAGTCCATTAGCTTCCATTAAAATTATCATACGTGTTGACCAATATGCATAGTTAGAGCCATTAAAAAGTGGGGATCGTGCTATGGATCGTCCTTCTTGAAAAATACTTGCCATATTAAAGTGATTCAAAAATGTGTTACTGTACTTTGATCATACCTTGCTCTAATACCAATTAAAGTATATAAGGTGGATCGTGTAGTTTATATGCAAGTATATATGACAAAATATATGATGCAACTTAAGGCAAAATTAATCTAGGTAAATATAGAATAAGCACACCAGGATTTTATACTGGTTCGGACCTCTCGTCCTAAGTCTAATCCCGAAGCTCCCCTTCGGAATTCGACTATCAAACACCCTCACTTCGCCTGGAGGAATAGGCTTGGTTTCAATAAATTGTTCTTGTCAAGTATGTGTTCAATAACATGGATATTGACTATTAAGTACAAATTCTTCCAATATATATCTAGAGAGTATTGAATGAGAAGAAATGAATATATGGAAGAGTGAAATACAAGTATAGATTGCTAGAGGTTAAGAAATATAACAGAGTATGTAAGTAAAGAGTACAAGTAAGTAAAGAGTACAAGTAAGTAAAGTTAATGTCCTCTTTGATTCTTGATGATATATATTGTTGTCCAAAGATTCCTTGAGTAGTTGCATCCATTAACAAGTGCTCTATAGTTGCTTCTGATGGTGATGAAAAGTTGTAGTGAAGAGAAGTGAAGATGTCTATTCAAATGTGGTAGTTGAAATTTTAATTTAAATCCCGAGTTCGAAATCAGACGTCTGGTATTTGTATCAGACGTCTGACTCTATATATTTTTTGTATACAGTAGTCTTTCAGATGTCCGAATGCATCTACTAGGCGTCTGATCCTGTTTGTTTTGTTGTTCTAGAGGGTTTTTCCATAAGTCTGAGTAGTGCATCCAGACATCTGAAAACTGTATATGTCTGCTTTGTGTATCTTTCTTGTTGCTTCTTTGATCCAATCGACTTGTAGTCTCTTGTAATGTTCTTTAAGCCTTGTTCTCGTCTTTCTAGTGATGTTACTCTAGCAACTACTTGTAAAATAGAAATATATATGCATATTTGATTTCCATTGTATAGTTATTGTCATCGAAATCATAGATTTGATTTCCTAACAGACATCAACAAACAACACTATCCGGGTCGCCAAGCACCATCGGGCCCGATCCTCTATAGGGATCGGTGTCGAGCCCTCTTCTAGAGGAGGAAATATCCCTTCTCCTAGTAAAGCATGAGCTGGAGTCACCGCTGTTGATTTGGATGCTGGGGTTCAAGTGGATGCAGACCAGTTACCTACCTGAATGGCGATGAAGTGAATGCATTTGATATGCATCGAGAGGATGTTAAGCCAAGAAGGCATGGAATGACCCGTAGTCATCGATCGAACCATTGACATGAGATGGAGCATGACTACCGCTTGGCTCTAACTATCTAAAAGATGGAGTTTTCAACTGTGGTTAGACAGCTAGTAAAGGAGATCCAAGGCTTGACAATTGATGATTGGGGGATCTCGAGAGGCCACATACCCTATTCACCGAATATATCCTATATGTGGAGTATCTAAGGAATTTAAGCATACCATTGATGCCTGCCTATGAAGGAAAAACCGAACCCAGCCAATATATCATGAGATATGAATAGCTGATGGATTCTGCACGAGCTGATGATGCAAAAAATGTCAATATAATAGTTGAAGGTCTGCATCCATCTGATAAGAGCTGGCGTTAGATGGAGCGCTATGCTAGCGCTATCAATAATATGAATTGTGAGTGTTGTTCAAGTACAAAAAATGGGGTTTTGGAAAAGCAACAGCATAGAATGGCAATTACATTGTATTTAGAATTAGAGATGCGGACAAGGTGGAGGCACCGACAATTGACCCAATGGTCATTTCGGCCATGATCGCTCTGCCTTAGTGAAGAGGATCTTGGTTGACTGTGGAAGTTTCATAAGTATAATTTTCAAAAAGGCTTACTATCAGATGAGGATAGAAGCTAAGGACTTGAAACCATCTAAATCCCATATTCATGACTTTAACGGTGCTATGACCGAAGCTGTTGGATATGTCGAATTACCTGTAAAGTTGAGAGAAGGCGACCATAGGAGAGTGCAGATGTTGCTATTTATTGTTTTGGATGTTAATTCTCTATACAATGCTTTTCTTGGCCGACCAGTCCTAGTTGAATTCCGTGAAGCTCTTGCCCCATGATGTTTGACTTTGAAGGTCCCAACTGATACGATGTTAGAGTTATGCATAGTGATCACATGACCAGATGTACCAACTTTATGGCTGAATTAAGAAACACTCAACGAAAGGAGAAAGGCAAGGGTGTGGACAAGTATCCACATCCAAACCACCGAAGATTGACAACCAACGCCTGGGCCTTAGCTCGAGCGCCGAAGTCGATTCTATAAAGACATAGATCCAAGGGCTGATGATGAGAAGCCTAAAGAGACCAAGGCTACACCGGCTGAGCTGACGATTGACATCATGGTCAGCCATGATGACCTGTCGCAGGTCTTGTAAATCGGATCATAACGCAGCCTCCCAATAATGAATGAATTTGCTAGTTTTCTCCAAGCGAATCTTGACGTGTTCGCTTGGACTCACTCTTACGTGTTTGGGATTTCGCCTGCCATTACGAGCCATACATTGAATAGTGACCCGAGGCATGTCCCGATGAAACAGAAAAGGCATGGCATGAATCCAGAGAGATCTACCGTCCTTAAAGAGGAAGTATATTGGATCAAATGCAAAAGGTTTATTCATAACGCCCTCTACCCTAAATGGGTATCTAATCCTGTACTTGTGAAAAAGGCGAACGAAAAGTGGCGGACATGCGTTGACTAATCGGAGCTAAACAAGGCGTGTCCAAAAGATAGTTTTCCCCTTCCAAGAATTGACCGGCTAGGGGACTCTACTGCAGGACATGAGTTGCTACCTTTCATGGATGCGTAATCTGGATATAGCCCAATCCTGATGCACATCCTCGACTAGGAGTACACTAGCTTTATTATTGACGTAGGATTGTACCGCTAGTACCGTTATATGGTAAAGCCACTTAGGATGAAGAATGCTCGAGTAACCTATCAATGCCTATTCAACAGAATTTTAGAGATCGGATTGGAAAGACGATGGAGGTATACATCGAGGATATGCTCGTGAAGTCACGATGATAAGAGAGCATATTAGAGACTTAGAAAAATTGTTTGATATCCTATGATATTACAAAATGAAGATCAATCTACTGAAATGTTCTTTTGGCATGACACCGGCAAAGTTCTTGGGTTTCATCATCAATGCTTGCAGAATCGAAGCTAATCTTGAGAAGATTCGAGCAATTCGCAACATTCAAGTGCTAAAGACCATTAAACAAGTACAGAGCCCAAATGGAAGGTTGCTGCCATAAGTCGATTTATTTCCAAAGCCATCGGTAAATGCATTCCTTTCTTATATTTGATTAGGAGAGGGAGAAGGAACTTTGAATGGATGCAGGATTATGAAGATGCATTCCGTGCTTTGGTGAACCACTTAGAGAGGACTCCAATCGGTGGATCATGAAGAGTTGTATATCTACTTTGTCGTATCGATACATGCTATAAGTGTTGCACTGCTTCACGAGGAGAATCGAAACCAGAGACTGATCTATTATGTTAGTAAGAAATTAACATAAGCTGAACAGAACTACCTAAAGATAGAAAATTTTTCATACTTCTTATTGATTGCTTCACAAAAGCTCTGCCCTTATTTTCAAGCTCATACCATCAATGTTTACACCGATCAATTATTACGATGGGTACTACAGCGACCTGAGACGTATAGAAGGTTACTCAAGTGGAACATTGAACTTTGTCAATTTGACGTCACTTATCTTCCTCGGAGACCCATCCAAGGACAGGCACCGACGGAATTTATAGCAGAAGTCAACATATAGGATGATCTCCCAAAGGGCGGTAGAGCCCCTACCATTTAGTGGAAAATGGATAAAGCATACAATGATCATTGTTCTTGAGCTAGAATTGTGCTAGTATACCCAGAAGATCGATCAATTTGTTACACTTTGAAGCTTGACTTCCCTCTAACGAACAACAAAGCTAAGATAAAGCTCTGATTGTTGGACTCAGACTTGCCAAGAACTGGGGATAGAGTCTCTTGAAATCTTTTGCGATTCCCAATTGGTAGTATACCAAGTCGGTGGAGATTATTAGGATAAAGTACAATGACTCTCCCCGTAGCTTACCCAAGTCCAAGAGCTATTGACTGGCTTTAAATATTATGACATCATGCACATTTCCCAGGATTAAAGCAAATGCTGACTCATTGGAAAAGTTTGCTAGGACCGGGGATGCATAGGTAATGGGTTTGGTTCCAGTTGAAGTACTAAATGCACCGAGCATAAACCAAATGGAAATCGACTGGGTATTAGAGATGGAGCCTGAAATGGAGTCATGGATGACTCTGGTTAAAGACTATTTGCTATTAGGAGTCCTTTTCGAATGAAGAAATGAAAGGCGACAAGTCCTCTGCAAACTTCACGGTATATCATTCAGGAGGGAGTCATGTATAGAAAGAGTTTTTCCATCCTTCTGCTCTCGTGTATCACTCATGATAAAACAAAACGAGTTCTAAAGAAGGTTCATAAAGGGGAATGTGGCGATCAAACTAGAGGATAAACCCTAGCAATGAAAATACTCTGTTATGGGTACTATGGGCCGACTGTCGACCAAGATGCTGCTAATTATGCTAAGTAATGCGAAAAGTGCTAGATGTATGCAAAAGTTTCGATAGCTCTACTAATAGAAATCGCACAAATGGTCAGTCCATGGCCATTTTCCACATAGGGCATAGACATTATCAGTTCCTTACCAATCACAAAAGGTGGTGCGAAGTATGCCATCATAGCAGTTGATTACTTCACCAAATGGGACAAAGCGGAACTTTTAGCCTCGATCACGAAAAAGAAAGTAATCAACTTCATTGTCTAGAATTTCATTATTGTTTTGGCCTTCCATAAACCATTGTAACTGATAGTGAAACCCAATTCAATATTGCTAAATTCAAAGACTTCTGTTGTCGGCATTATATCGAAAAGATTTGCGGTAGTTGCTCACCCTCAAGCAAATGGGAAAGTTGAAACCATGAACAAAATCATAAATTCCACTCTGAAGAAGCATTTGGAAAAGTCTAGAGGCAAGTGGGTGGATGAGATCCCAACAACATTATGGTCTTATAGAACCACCCACAAGTCCACGATTGGTCATAATCCATTCATCCTTGCTTATGGCTCCAAAGCCATCATTCCTGTTGAATTTGAAGTCCATTATTACCCAGTGACCTACTACGACACCAGAACGAATAGAGATCTCCTATTTGACTCTCTAGATTTTGTAGATGAGAAGTGCAAAGAAGCTGATTTGAGGGTAGCTGCACATCGACATCGAGTCGTCTGATACTACAACACTAAAGTCCAACCTTTGAAATCAGTGATCTTGTCTTGAAACTGGTTTTTCCTGCCCCTTCACACATGAATCCTACTTAGGAAGGACCATATGACATTGAATAGAGGCTTGGAGAGGGAACTTTCAAGCTAGCGACTGTTGATGGCGCCAATCTTAGGGCATGGAATAGCGAGAATTTATGGCGCTATTTCACCTAATTTATTCTTTTCATTCAGTTGTATTCGATTTCCAAATTTGCTTTAGAATTAGATTTTTCAGATATGTAATAAGACAAATTATGTCATTCCTTTCCATTTGGCAAATAAAGTTTGAAATTTCCTTCATATCTATGTTTGCTGTAGCGTTACATATTAATTATGATACCCGACTAACTAATATTGACATGTCTGGGCAGATTCCTAGAATATGGGGCTAGCCGATTACATAAGTTCACGATTGAACTGAAAAAAATGAACATGGCCCGACCATTTATTTGATGATTCTCACTCACAACCCGATGGACGGAATACCCAATGAGGAATGGGCGTGAATTTACCATTTAATAACCAAATTAATCTTACCGAGCAATGGGATAGACATGAATCAAAAGCAATCAAGATGTGACTGATCGCTTGCTAAGTTGAACCCCAAATTTGGGTGCAAATCAATAAATTAAGGAAAGTATGGTCCGACTATTTTTGGAAATAAATTTAAGTCCCCGAAGTGTGGAGTGTAACATAAGCAAGAATTGTGTGCGATCTGATCGCCCGCTAACTAACTCTTATCCCTAGAGTGTGGGTATGAGTATAAACAAGTAGATGAGTGCGGTTTGACCACTCTCTACACCATAAATTCCGACCTGAAACTGACAGGCGGAGTGTAAAATTTCTTAGGATGGAGTTTGACCATCCATCTAACTCTACTAACCCGAGACTGGGGATAGGAGTATAGTCATTCAAACCACTGAATTCGAGGGTGTAATACTAGGGCTCGAGCCCAATGTTTGATACACCTTGAGGCCACAACCATATGGAGGGCCTGAGTGAAAATTAACGGACTGTTATCCGAACTATTGAGCAATAAACTACAAGCACATTGAATGGAAAAGTAATAGCTCTACTACTTAAATAAAATTCACATAAAAGTTCGACAGAAAATAAAGAACTTTTATTTTCACATTAAACTTGAAAATCATAGTATAAACTTATCCAAAAGCGGGGGTTGTACCCACACAATCACGGCCAACAAAAAGAAAAACAGCTATACAGGCTATATACAAACTAAGCCGAAGTGATGGTTACTTCTTCTACCCATTCTTTCGTTTGGATTTCTTGGAAGTGGCACCACCCAAGCCTCTGCCTGTCCTTCTCTTCGATCCTTTACCACCCTTGGCAGGAAAGCTTTTAGAAATTAGAGGGAGTTCTTTGTGAATTGACCCGTCGGCTGGAATGACTTGCAGTAGGACTAGGTTTGGATCATCGAATCCACATCAGTGGGTTCAGCTTTAGCTTTTTTCTTTAATGATTCCTTTCTCTTGAAGCGCTCCTTCAAGTTAAGCTCATTACTGTGTTCGGAAGCACCAGTGATCACAACATCATCTAATTCATCCGGCAGTGGTTGGTTATTGGCTTTTTCATTATCAAGTGCTCCAATGTTAGTTGTTGGTTGTTGGCAGCTATCATAATTTCAGTACATATCAATTGTTGATCTACAGCGGCACTACTTTCTAGAGTTTGATTGGGACCCGAAAGACCTGTAGAGTCACAAGAACAAGAAAATAAGCTCGTAACTACTGGGCATGAGGAATGAAATCTCTTGAATAATAGAGAGAAAAGCGAGATACATGTGTTCGACCGACTTTTAGTTGTCGCTAAAGTGCTACCCTCTTGAATAGGAGTTAACACCTTTGATTGATAATAGGGTCTGTCTGGATCATAGCTCAGATCTCGTCCCGGCTGATGCTACGGCTATTTGAAGTAAATGAGGACCTTTGGAATCAGACTCCGAAGCTTTGGCGATGTTTTTCCCTTTACCAGAGGGTGCTAAAATTTCAAAGTATTAGAGCCTTGCCATGACAAGATCTAATGGCTCACACCCATGAAGAATCTCTCGTATTAGTTTCTTGTCATCTAAATCAGCTTCACCAAGGGCTTTCTTCTTCATTTCAATGATGTATTCCCAAGCCTTGACGAGTGAATCAAGGTAGCCCTCTCCAAGAAAACTTAAATCATAATGGATTAGGACTTTAGCATTATATTCAACAATCAAAGGATTGAACATGTCATTAATCTCATTCTAGCCAGCCACTTTAGCATCCTCTAATTGGGCCTCAATTTGTTCTCTTACTTCAATACGGCTGGCTTCCTTTGCTTCTTCGTTGAGGACTTCAATTTGAGCGAGTTGCTTGTCAAGTTTAATTTTCAGTTTCCAGGCTTCAACGACCTCTTTAGAATACTTTTGAGACTCCTCCTAAGCTTTAAGTTTTTCTTCCCTCTCTTTCTTAAAGAGTTCTTCGAGTTCCTCAATGCGGCGGGATAGGGTGTTTTGCTCTTTTTATAGTGTGCCCCTTTCCAGAGCAAGCATACCCCTACGATTAAGGGCACCATCCAACTTCTTTTTGTGGGCCATTTCCAAATGACTAACCGCCTCGGATGTTTCTTTGGCACTTTCTTTGCCGTAGCTAGCTTCGCTGTCGTATTTGTGATTTCATCATCTTGGTGTTTAACTATGTCTTTATCGTGGATCGCCTCTAGCTTGAGGAAATCGCTTTCATGTCGTCTCTTAGTAGACACCTTAGAGATTTTCTCGGCTAAATGCTGGAAAACGCTCCATGCTGCACAAAACATCATTGACATATATAAGTGAATTCACTTTAGCACTCCCTGTAATTGTATGGATAAAAGGAAGAAATTTCAGCCCATCAAAGTAGATTTTTGGGAAATTGACCTGAAGTTCGGCCAATCTTTCCACCATAGAGGTCGCAAGAGCCATAGTAGCCAAAGCTAGATCTGAAGTAGCAATTGGGCATTTGCTCGACCTATGATTATGAGGCCGTCGAAAACCCGATGAACAAGATTAATGCTCGAGCAATATAGTAGTTTGGAGAGCATGGGAAGAGGTCTGATCACCATTAGAAAGGTTAGGTTGAACTTCCTGATTAGACGATTGAGAATTGGACTTGTGTTTAGAAGATGAAGAATCCCTTGAACAATTACTTCTTTCCTGGATGTCATTGCTTTCTTGACGCCTATCAGAGTCTAGACTGTGACGAGATCCACACTATGTTGAGGAGCCCTTCAAGCAATCGAAGGCACCTGAATGAGACATAGCACCTGTGAATCAAACAAGAGCATATAAGTGACCACCAAATAAAAGATAGATGAAAACCATGCAGTGAAGTGCCCGTGATTGTGAGTGTCCTAATGTCTCCTCGATGGACCAGTTACTGTACCCTTGATCATAGGAGTGTTTTGCCTTTCCTAGTGGGAGGAATGTCATAACCAGTCCTGATGGGAGAATTGAGCCACTCAATACTGATGCTGGGGAAATCATAGGTCTTGATACCATCAGGGATGGGGAGACTCGAGAACCTTTCCGTTGAACTTTCTAAATGTTGAGAGGAAGACTCTTCTTCAACAAAGATGATGTTGAACTCAGGATCTTTGGTGGTTTTTCACCTTTAGAGTTTATAAGCGAGCATTTTTCCTTTTCTTATTGGCATATGAGATTGCGTGCCTTGTGACATTTTGACCACAGGCGCATTGTCTGGACCTACATCATATTGTCAGGCTTGTTGGCTTCATCACCTCTAATTTCATCCTCTTCGGCATCGTCCTGAGCCTCCTTGACTGGGGCCACGACAGGGCTATTAGTGTCGACTTCATGTTCTACAGCATTCCTTAGTGGGGCAATGCTTCCTAGAAGCCCGATAGTGTGACCTTCTTCTAACAACCCAAAATGAGATAACTACTCATCAGTTACAAGGGATCTGATGTCCTTGTCCTCAACTGGGGTGGCGTGGATTGCAGAAACCACCCATGAATAACTATCACCTTCATTCGTGGATGGATATCGATTTTTTTTGGAATTATTAGTTAGTTATGACTTGGGCTTAGGAATTTGGGAATAAAGTCAAGGCAACACTTATGTCCTTCCAACCATCGCCTCGCGAAGCTAGGGGACAACGAACGTAGAATCATTCATGTTTAAAGATGTCGAGCTTGTTCCAAGCACTATTCGAAACTTGACAGTTGGGGGAAGGCTTGATGGAAGTATAAAAAGGGCTCTCCATCTATCGTCTGAAATTGTAGACAAACCATATGTCTTCTGGATGGCAAGCGTAACAGAACATCCATAAGTACCAAGAAAGATCCATAAAGAAAAGCATAGTTGTTCGGATGTAGCTGAGTAGGAGCTAATCCTGGATAATTTAGTATTTATTGGACAAAAAAAAAATTAAAAGGCAACACACTTCTGGCTCAGCACATAAATTTATCGCATGTCATATACCCTTTCAAGGGCAAATGAGCCCTGTCGTTCACTGAATGGACTAGAACATCTCTAAATGGAATCCCATGAGAGCATAGTCTATGAAGAGACACCTCACAAATTCTGGAGGCTTGGGAATCCATCGGATTATCCAAAAATAAAATACCCTCTATAGTATAAGGAGTAAGGTTTATCTCCTTCACTGAAAGAATGGGAACATCAGAGAAAAGGTCAACCAACGAGCCGGAAATCTTCGGTTGCTCGATTTAATGTTCAAGGTAAATTCTACCGGATACAGTTGCAGAACTTCACTATACTCCGGTATTGTTGTGTTGTGAAGGTTGTCCTTAACGCATAGAGGCTAAACTCCCTGAACGTCTTTAGCCCATATCAACTAAACTCAATAGGTAATCATGATTAGAATAATTTACCTATCCCCTATGCAAAGTGTAAACTGGTGTGGTGTAGCACTATGTAGTGAAGAGATTAAAAGTTCAAAATTAAAAGAAAAAGTAAATGACAAGACTTTGGATTTTGACCAGAGTGATTATCATCGCTGACCATCTCAACTGGCGTTTAGATTGATCGTTGTGTAAGCTTTGGGATCGACCATTGGCATATCGAAGTGCGAAGTCCATTATTGAAGTCCATATGTTAAGTTTTAATTCAAGTTCCAGTCCCGATAGTTTTAGTTATTCAATTTAAAAATTGGATAAGCAAGTCATGTTGTTTGTTATCGTCTTATGTTCTAGTTCATTAAGACGAGATTGGTTCTGATTGTTCATGCAAGTGAATATGGATTGGTTTTCTCAAATTTTAAGCTCAATTCAAAAGGCCTAGAATCAGTTAAGTCCCCATAGCCACTCCCTCCACTTAACAATACAATCGATCCCTCACAGAAAGCCTATGATCGATCCCTCCATTCTCTAAAACCACTGATCCCCATAATACGATCGATCCCTTAACCGAGTGCACAAACAACCGATCCCTCTACTTAATAATGCAACAGACCCCTTCCTCCTCAAAGTTCGACACCGATCCCTTTACTTGCCATTTTTACACTTCTCTTCAAACCTCCGTCCCAATTATCAAAATAGCCGACCCCTCTCCACAACTAACCATGACCAGTCCCTCTCAACTCGAATGATACCGATCCCTCTACTTAACAAAATTCCATGCCTCATTTACATGATTTTCCTTGCTCTTTACCTTCTCCTCTCCTACCACCTCACCGAACCTAACATCACCACCGTTCTCCTCCTTTTTATTCAATTCAATTCAACCCATGCTCGAAATAGAAAGCTCAACTGAACCCATCATCTAATTGCAAGTTCAGGATTAAATACAAGAAAACCTTCCTAAGTGTATAGAATACGAGTAGCTCAAGGGGAGATGTTCAATTTTGATCCAGATTGAAGATGAAATGGTGGTTTAAAGCAAGAGAGAATGGTGAGTCTAAGGAAAGAGGCAATATTTGATTCGAAGGGAAGGGATCGGGTTTCAAATTGGAAGGGAAGGGTTCATAGGCGAGCTCCAAGGAAATGGGAAAGGGAGAGAAATGAAATAATGTGAAGGATAGAGAAGGAAATATTAGTTTATATATGACGCTAGAGGGTTCGGCCTGTTGTAGCTTCTCCATAAAGCTGAAAACATGAAGTCCTTAATATTGGAAGGGATCGAGTCCGATCTCTACCCTAGGAGGATCCATCCGATCCCTATCAATGTGCATATAAAAAAGTAAAAAGAAAGAAGAAAAAAGGATCAATTATAAAAATTCTGATCCCGATTATAAAAAAAGAGGAAAAAAGAGGGTTCGGCTAGAGGAATGTCGATCCTTATAAACATAAAAGAAAGAGAGAGAAAAAAGGGATCGGTTATGAACCCTATGTGCATGCAAACATGTACTAAAAAACAATATAAAGTAAATAAATATAAAACTTAATTGAATTGCACTAATTCGATGAAAATTGACGATGTCCCATGAGCATGCCAACGCATCGGGGAGCCAGCGGCAAGAATATGAACGTGCACATATATATTCTAAAAGTTTAATTTTTAAAATCAACAAAAATTTAATTCAAACCTGGAGCTTTTGAATGAGACTAGATCAGATAGCCAAAGCTTACTAATCTCGTAGAACTGGACATAGATATCAACAATGGAATATAATCTTGAAATTATACTATTGAAAATCATCCAAGTGTTATGACGATCAAGGAGAGATACGACACTTTGGGAAAATAATTTAACAAAAGGATAGCAACTATTCAGAAAATTGGATAGATTTCTTATCGATGACTCTAACTTACTTCGATTCAAAGCACATTATGCTCAGCAGAAGACATACTTTGGGAGGAAAGTGTTATCTGGTATTTCGACTCGGCTATATCCGAGCTGATTGGACAAGTTGGACTGGACTGTCATTAGGCCAGTAAGTCCAGAGCGATGATTGCGACATCCACAAGTCAAGTACAGATGGTAATATGGAGCTTTGATCAAATGGAATTAACAGACATGCTATATAGAACGTCCTAAGTATGGAATATAATTCAAATAGAAAAGGGATCGACTATAATCCCTCTCAATCATAGGTATCGGCCTATTTCAACCAAAAAAGTGCAACTCAATGGAAAAAAAAATCAATATCTCATAATCCATAAGTCCAATACATATGAAACTTTGGAAACAAGATGTGGAGACCCTAGAGAGCCTACTCTAGGGATCATACCACAAAAGGACTAAGCAAGAGGGATCGACCCTCTTCCCTTCATATGGTTAGCCAAAATCAAGATGCATAACATGTTGCAACAATGATCGAGCAATAACTCCAGCACTGCTAACCCAATCGGCAAAAAACTTGGAGGGTAAGCATATTACAACATGGAGAAGCTCAAATAGGGATCGCACCCATAAGGATCGGCACTGATCCCTATTTCTTGGGATTTGGGCCATGCAATCCCTTATGTGGTCCAATATGGTTTTGGATATCTTTCTATCGAATTTTTAGGGAGATATTTCACCGCCTTACTCTATAAATACAGGCTTGATTATTCATTTTGAGGACTTTTATGCTGCTTGTTGCTTTGTACTCTATTGTAACTAAGGATTTTCATCTGATCCCTATTGTACTCAGTTTACAAAGTGATTTATAAAGCTATCTATTCAAATGGACGAAGGCAAACAATGCCGAACCACTATAAATCTTTATGTCCTCATTATTGCTTTGATTTTCTATTATTTAATTGCTTGTTTCCTCTGTTTTCATTTTATATTCTATATTTGTTTCTATACAAAATCACTATTAGGATTTTGTGCCATTTTTGGTGCACACAATTATACATACGTATATCTCAATAACTTTGAAAATTATACATACATATATATTAATTTACTTGTCAATTTTTTATTTAATTAAAGAAATTTTTATTAAATATCTTAGCTTCGAAAATTATTATAATTTACCTTAGACAATTTAAACTATACATATGTATATATACTATACTATAACATTTATAATTTTATGCATGCATACATATCAAAATATATGTTTTATTTTAATAATTAATTACTTATTTAATTATTTAATTTAACTAAAATTAAATAATTTTCAAAACAATTTCGAAGATATTTTATGACAATCAAAACTTCTATTTTATATTTTAAACTTAACTTTTAAATTAAAATACTTTTTAAATTTTCAAAATAAATTTTGAAAAGTAGCACAAGACACAAATCAGTTTAGGCCTTTACAATTGGCTCACATTTTGGACTTACTCCACCAATTGGACATGCACGGTAGCTAGGGAGCAGAGAATACTTGGTTATTTAAGCTTAAGCCTAGACTCTACATTTATAGACACCCATAAGATAGGTAAGTTTAATAGTTGGTCCTAAAGTTGCTAGTCAAACCACATAGCCATTAAGGTGTTGATACTGTTGAAGGAAACCAGCTAATTGGTAGTGGGTAAAAATGTGGATTTCAAAATTTATTTTTATTAGGCCTATGAAGTCTAAATGGCTTTATTGGATTTGATCTAAATGTTTAAAAAATACAATTATATTTAATTTTTTGATTAGTAAATCAATGAAATTAATTATTTGGTATTTTGTATATTATATGAGTATATCATAATATACTTTTGTGTATGTGTAGTGCATGTGAAGCATATGATAAGGGTGCATAGTTAATGTATACGTATCTGGATGTTAGGAATACATCTATACAATAACCATTCGCCATCCATATACGCATACGTTGTCTCAAAACTATTATTTAAATATGTGTGCATTTAATTATATATATTAACATACAATATTGAAAGCACATATTGATTTTAAGTAGAAGGAGATCAAGAATAAACTCTCCTTAATTTACTCCTTCATTTCTTACCATTTACAAGATCCAAATCTTGTAATTTAAATGCCTATTTGATAATTTAAAATAAATAAATTCATATATATGTATATATAAAGCTTTCGACCAAAAGTTTTATTGACGAAGCCAAAATTTTAAATTTGAAATTCAATATCAATAAAAATCCAAATTTTATTTGGTAAATAATTTGTAAATTAGACTATCTTAATTAACTTCTTCATTCATTACCATTTATTAGATCCAAATCTAGAATTCAAATGCTTGTAATTACAACTTTATATTTACACATTTGGTAAAATTACATTTTGAATGACAAATAATTTTGAGACATTAAATTCCAAACATTTGAATCATAACTACCATTTATTAGACTATTTGAAATCTTTAACTATATATGTTAAGTTTCAATTCCACTACGTATATGGAATAAAACCATTTTGTAAAATAATAGACTGAATTTTAGATTTGAAATTAAAATTAAAATAATAATTTTGAGATACTGAAATATGTTTTAATAACTTTAAAATAAAATAGAAAACATATTTTTATTTACATACATAATTATATAATTATATCACTATGGGAAAAATGCATCAGACAACAGATATGCTCTGTTGTCTGATTACATATCTATCTCTTGTTAAATCCTATGCCGTCTCATTCCACATTAGATCACGGATATGCCTCATCATCTGATATGCACTAACACAACCCAAAAACCATATGTTGTAGTATCATTTCTAGAATTTCCTATTATACAACATATATATTGACCGGTATGCATACCGATTACACTTATATTATATTTGCAAAGTGAAATAAATGAATCGCAATTTTATTTAAAATATATTATTTCAAATCAAATTCAAATTCAAATGCAATACAACTTTCAGTATTACTCTCATATATACAACTTTTCTCTATGCTCTCAGATATAACCATTTCTTACTTACTGTCACTCACACTCACTCGAGTTTATTTTTAATGTGTTGATCTTGATTTGCTTGCTTTAGCTTATGTCAATTCATTCCTATACCTATCAAGTAAAAACCGCCGTAAAATGGAAATCAAAACAAACGTAAGTTGCATAATTAAATTGAATTTGAATATTAATATTGCCTCAGTTCATGGGTTTGTTTTAGACAGGGACAAATATATATGAGCACAGACAACTTATGATATGCACAATGTATCACTGTAATTATAACAAGGCGGGGCATCGATTAAATCTTATGGACTGTAGCATAAACAAGTAAAGGCACAAGCATATAAAAGTGCACAAACCAGATTAACCACTAAAATTCATTATATATACATAGATATGTTTGTATATTCATGGAAATTCAAAGCAAAATCAAGGTTCAACAATTCTACAACATGGACCAGCAAAGATCAAAATGTGCTGGTATGCACTGCCTTGAAAGGGGTAGTGGTAGTGCACATAAAATTAAAGCAAAGCCCCATTAAAGCATCATCAAACAGAACTTTAAAGTCATAAAAGAAAATTGACAACATATAAAAAAGTTAAACCAGACTCATAGGTTCAAATATGCCAGTAATTGAACAAGCACCACAAAAATGAATAATAATAAGTCCATATCACGAGCAATATCATATCACTACCTTATATAAGTGCCACAAATTGAACAAGGCACAAATTGAACAAGTGCTACTGTTCGTCAATGGAAATTCTGTCGGTTTATAAAACCGTCGAACGAATTCAAATTAAAAATAACCGCAAGCGCACGGTGTACGAATGTAGCACGTGGCGAATACGGGTCGATCCACAGGGAATTGATGATTTTAAAATTCTATTCAATCAAATTATACCGAAGTCGAGAGTGAATAGTTAGAAATGTAAGAAACTAACAAAAATTAACAAAAGAAAATGATAAAAATATGAGAGTTAAAAGAACAATTTAGAGATAAATCCACACTCTAGATCATATAAATCAACAAAATGAAGTTATGATCTCTCTTTTCCTGTCATTAGTGAATTAGTTGATGTGCTTATCATAAGTATGGTATATTTGTGCTATTAATTAGCTCAGTATAAACCATCAAACTATAACACAACAACTAGTACACTTTTAAATCTCATAAAATATGACAAGAAAGTTGAAAGCAAAATCTATTTTAAGCATGGCCTATTAACTATTAATTAGAAATATAAGCCATCATATTGTAATTTCAACAATCACTTCTTTGCCATAATCATATGTAGATGAAGAGGCAATTTTTGTTTTGTTTGACTAAGCATAGCCTATTTGTTATAAACAACATAGACTATCAAATTCAAAGCTAAACAACATCATTAAACCACTTCAATCATTCTCATTAAGCACAAAAAGAGAGCATAAACACCAAATTAAGTTGCAGCTACATGATTAGAGAGCTTCATTACCCCTAAATTGAAGGGGTTTAGCCTCTCATATTTGTTATCATATGAACAAATGTAGCTTGCAACATAAGAGAAAAAGAAAAGGAAAAGAGAGCAAAGTGAAATGGAAAACTATTCTAATTGCATAAAGGAAAATCTACACTACTTGCATAAAAGGAAATGAACATGTAATTAAAAAGAAACAATAATTAACAATGCATAAAAAAATAATTATATAAGAGAAGAAATGGCTAAGTAGCCATGGAAAGAAAGAGATTTGATTTATTTTCTAAACTAAAACTAACTAACTAAGAGGAAGAGGGCTACATGAAACATAAGGGGTATTTATACAAGTATTAAAACCTAATTCATTTTTTTGGGGAATGCCCAAAATGCCCCTTAGGAAGTGTGGAGGCCAAGTAATCATTAACATGTCTTAATCCCCCATTAAGTGTACATGAAGCCATTAACTTCAAAAGCATGTGCATTAGCCTTTAATTTGTACATTAAGGTAGGTGGGTAGGTGGGGTCCTCCATGTTCTTCACTTTGAATTATTTCCATCTTCATTCCTTTGTATTAATTTTGTGCATGCATATCTTCATGAAACCACTTCTATTTGAGATCAAATTCCTACAAAAATATATACAAATTTTCAACTAATTTTTCTCAAAGAAATATATGCACAAAAATGACCGTTTTGCCCATATATGAAGATGAATACGTGACACTTTGGAATAATTTGAATTTTTGGTTTAAACAAGTTCAAATACCCGATATGATCGTTTATTTAATTCAAATAGATTAAATATGGTGGTAAAAATATGCATATTTACGTGCACATCAGCTACAAAATTGAACAAGACACTAACACCAACCACAAATTTGAACCACCAACATTTACTCATGTATTCATATGAATATATGTATATACATGGATGATATTGGAACCAAAGTGCACAACTTTACCTAGACCGATAGTTGAACTTACCGCAAAGTACTAATCCAAGTAAAAACAAAGGGTTGACAACAATGCAACATGTGAACAAGTATTAGTTTCAGGCTAAACCATAGAACACATACATACATGTATGCATGTATATACACGGATGAACCAAGATAGCATAACTAATATACACATATGTATATACATGTATATATGTACATAGTGAGCAACAAGCAGTTCAAATCATCGAATTTGTAAACGGAACATGAAGTAAATGCACATGAAAATGTATATAAGAAACCAAAGCAGACGAAAATAATCAAACAGAACAACATGAAGTAAAGGCACAAGCACATGAAAATGCATAAACAAATAAAGGCGTAAGCACATGAAAGTGCACAAGCACATAAGTTCAAGTATAAGTATAGTAAGCAACACACATATATGCATACACATACAGATATATATACACACACACACACACGTGTGTGTGTATGTATGCATACATTTATATATTGCAATACATGTTCAATGTTGAAGTGCACTGCCTTAAACAAGGCGGTTTCGGTCAACACTGCCTTGGACAACAAGGTCCAACATAGTAGTCCACTAACTCAGACATGAAGTCAAGAGCACATGGTCAGGCAACAGAGTGAAAAACAAGTTCCAACATAGCAATCTAATTAGCAAACGGAAGCCAAAGCAAAAATTCAAGAATCAGAAAATCATCAAGAGCGTTCAAACATAAATGGATAGCCGAGAAAAATAATTTGAAAAATTCAAATCGAATCATATATTGTCATATTTAGGAAATAAATTCCTATATAAGAAACCCAAGTCATCATCGTCTAGAGATTAGAAGTCGAGAAAAATATAAATCGAAAGGGGTATAAATCATACCAATATCTATCGAAGAACACTCGACACGGAGGAGCCGCACTATCAATAATCAGTAAATCAAAATACGCAATCTACAAGGAAGGAAGGGAGCAAGGCACTATCAATAATCAGTAAATCAAAATATGCAATCTACAAGGAAGGAAGCGAGCAAGGCACTATCAATATTCAGTAAATCAGAATACGCAATCTATAAGGAAGGAAGGAAGCAAGGTGATTCGAAGCTTAACTTTCAAGCAGCGGCTTTCATGAAACCCTAATTTTGGAACGAAGATGAAAGAGGAGGCTCTGATTGGGAAACCCTATGTTTATTGAAGAACATCAACAGGATAGAAGAAGGCTAGGGTCGGTAGCTGGCGATGGCTAGGAGGGATAGAAGGTAGTAATGAAAATAATTAAAGGAATGAACGACATTTTTCCTATAGAAGCAAAAGAAGGAGGGGGAAACAACTGAAAGAACGCAGCCAAGAAATAATCTAGGCAACATTGAGAGGGAAATCAAAATTTTAATAAAGATCCAAAATGAAATTTTTGATAATTTCAATCAGACAACAGATAAATTTTTTTCTGAATGGCATGGATGAAATCTCAATAAAACAAAGATTTCATGAGTTATGACACACAACAAATAGTTTTTCCATGTGTTGTGTGAAACAATGGCAAACAACCGGATAACAGCAAATCTACCGTATGTTGTGTGATCACTATTGTCTGATTCACAGTATGGCATAATGTGTCTATATATATATATATATGATGTCTGGAAATATTTTTGAAACATCAAGGATATAAAATTCAACATTACTTAAAAAATAAAAAACATTAATTTAATCATAAATAATTTGGTGAGATAACATATTACTTAATGAATAAGACACACTCAACTTTGCAAGAGATAGATGAACCACTTTATTTTATTTTATTTTATTTTTTCATTTGATTTGAAGTTGATAAAATTACAAAAATGTCTCATTTGATTTTTGACCATAGAAGGTTAGGAAGATAAAAAGTAGAAGCGGAATAAAGAAAAATGAACTCAGGAAAGAAAATAAATAAGTGGATTTCATTCTAATGAGAAAAAAAAACCTTTCCTATTTTCTTCATAAATCTTTCACTTTTAATTTTTAATTAATTTTTAATCAAATCTCATCCATATCCCTTCCTCTTGCTTAAGCATGGCAAGCCATATCATTCTATCACGTAGATAATTTTTTCTAAAATCTTGTAAGCAATTAACTATACTTAAAAACTCATTTAAACATACACCGATATCGTATGTTGGTACACAAATATATAATTTATATATACACACAAACACATCCAAATAATTACTGACGATACCAAAACATCAAATAAATTTAAGTATAATCATTTTTTTCAAATATTAATTAATTTAATTTATTTACAACATTTTATAAATTAGTTAAATCATGTGGTTTTTTAAGTATTCACAAACGGTTGTATGACTCGGAGGTGTAAATTCATTCACTGATTAATACTAAACAATTCAAATATTAAATGTCCTATGTCAACTTAGCTAATGATGTAATATTTGGTTGAGTTCATCAAATATAGACCTTTTTATTAAAATCATAATTTATAATTTCTTAAGCGGCACCATTTAGTACGATTATGTACACCAATTCTCATTGTCAATACTATATCACATTAGGACATATGTAATTTGTGTTCAAGTGCTTGGTTATGGACGGTTTGGATGAGTTTACTCACCACTGAAAAGTATATAAAGTGTTTGCATATATTATGTGAAAATATAAAGTTAAAGAATTAATACAAGTTATAACTTTTGGATCCCACTTGCTTTATGAAAGATAACTTTATATGTAGTATTGTCACTTCTATTACCCCTCCAAAACCTGTATCATGGCCTAGAATTTGTGTTTACATGTTTGCTGCGATTGTGTGGGATATAGAAATGTGTAAATGTTTGAAGTGAAAGAGTCGCCATAGAAACACTTTGAATCCCTTGTATTTTATCTTTCTTTGAATTGATGATATATAAATATATCGTGAAAAAATATTTTTTTGATTTTGCTCTACACTATAATAGTGTATGGGATAGCAAGGAAAAGGTTTGAAAATTACAGAAATGGTAGAATAAAGTTTGAAAAGTTAGAAGCCGAGAAAGGATGCTATATAGACACTTTCTACATGTTTCATTTTGGGAATTTTAATATTATTTTGAAAAATATTCTTAGAGTTTCTTTGCATGGTTTTTAAGTACCCTAGTATACTTATTACTGTTAAAATTTTAAATCCTAAATCACTTATTTGAGTGTAGAAAACAAGTCACAAATTTTATGATTTTTCTAAAATGCTTTTAGTCTAGATCTTTAATAGCACTTGAATGTTGTCTTTGATCTATACAGCATTTGTAGGTTGTTTTTATAGACCATTGTTGTTTTTTTGTTTTAAGCTATTTTGGTGATTTAAAATGAGTTTAAATGATATACATGTGAAGTTTATTTCCAAAGTCTTTTTATGGGTGTTTAGTAACATGCATTAGAGTGTTTTAAAAGTAGTTTGAAGTTTAAATATATTTTTAATATTTATTTATGAATTTCTAAAGTAAAGGGTTTTATTTATGAAATATGCTTTTTTTAATGATTTTGTTAAATTCTAAATTAGTTATTATTTAGTAATGTTTTATATGGATATTTAAAATGTATTTTAAGTATTTAACAACTATATTTATATATATAAGTTTAGGGTATTTGTATAATACTTTATAAAAGAATAAATGATGGTTTTGGTTATAACACTTAGTTATAATAAATAGTTTTGCAAAGTTATTAAAAAGCATACTATCTTGTTAAATAAATATACTTTGTTAATTAAAAAGAGTATTTTAAAGATAACGATAAGAGCGGAATGATTTGAAAAAAGGTTAAAGAAGTAAAGGTTTAATTTGTATAAAAAGAGAATAGGTTTAAGTAACAATGTTTTAAATTTCGATCCCGAAATTTTCAGATAGTTAGTGGAAAGAAGAAAACGAAAGAAGAAAGAGATAGAAGAAAAACAGAAAAGAAGCACACAATCTCACACTCAGAGCAGATAAAATATAATATCACATAAATAATGGTTTTACAAAAAGAACTATATCATTACACTTATATCTTTATACATCAGAGTTACATTATTACACAAATACCGGACAATTAAAACTAACTTGTCCCAGATAAATATAGCAAAACACCTTATACGTTCCTGCCATCCAGCTCGTCTCCTGAGCTCCAGAACGTCCTTACTTGAAAATCTGTAATACTCGGTCTGACCTGAGCATTACATCAAAGTAACACCCGGGTCAGGCTGGAAACCAGCGTGAGTAAACCCATTTAACAAGGAATACAAAGATATGCAACTTATATAAACCCGGGTAACTTATCAATTTACAACTTCACAAATCGTTTTAAACATTACTTACATTACACATCAATTCCTAAGTACCAAACTTAGATTAAATGGTCAAATTCACTTTAATCATTCCATTTCATTCTCTTGATTTCACACATCAAATTATAAAGAATCGAAGTGGTTTTTCGGGTATTTATACCAACTGTAGCGACCTGACTCCCTCTCTCCAGGAAATCGCACCACTAGTGAAGAAAGAAAGGGATAGAAGAAGAAAAGAAAGAGAAAGAAGAAACAGAACAACATCAGAGAACTCACAGCAGAACGAATAAAATATAATATATAACATAAAATATTACACGGTATCATAATACATCAGAGTTACACAACTTATAACACATATTAGACAGTTATAAACATCTGTCTAATTCATACAACTCAACTATACAAGATACAGATATCGCCAACATAGCGGAAACATAATATATATCTAGGCGTCGAAGCCTCCTGCTCCATTACTCCTTAAGAATTCGTCAAGCTAACCTGAATCACTTGACTACTCATACATAATATGAGTATGCTCGGGTCAGACTGAGTATTACAGATTTGCAGGTAAGGACGTTCAGGAGCTCAGGAGGAGAGCTAAAGGACAGGAACGTATAGAGTGTTTATCCGTTGTGATATATAATATTATTCATCTAGGACATGTTGTTAAAACTGTTCAGTGTTGTGAAATTGTTGTAACTCTGATGTAAAACATAAAAGTACTGATACAGTTCTTCCTTGTAAACTATTATATTATTTGCTATTATATTTTATCCGCTGCGAAAGTGAGATTCTGAGTTTGAATTTTCTGTTTCTTCTTCTTTCTTTTTCTTCTTTTTACTAACCGTTTTGATTATATTTTATAGTGGAAAATCCCATGAAGTGATTTGTGAATATTCTTATACCTTGAGATAGGAATGTGGATATATTTTAAAGAATTGAAAAGAGTAGAAGTAAATAGTGAATTAGTAGCATACATGTATATATCTTTTATAAATTTATTTTCAAATATTTATACAAGTATTGACAAGTAAATATTATTTGAATACGGGGATTAGAAGTCGCTTGTGTGAATTAATCATGTTTGCAAGCTTACTCATTTGTGTTAAGTATTCAATCCTATACTTAGGACTAAAAGCCAATAAAGTAGACTTGTTGTATTTGCGAGAGTTAAGAATGAAGAGTCAAGGTAGGGCTTTGATTCAACCATTTCTCGAACCTACCTGGCTTCATTCTTGACCAATGGATAACATAAGTTGTGAAGGTCCAAAACAGTGATAAGTATATGAGACTCGATATCCATTTATGATCATTTTTATTCCTTTTGAATTTGACCAAATTAACTTAGGAAGTATATAAAATCTTCATAGATTCATACGGTTTGAGATCCTCTAGGGAGGACTCATTAGTATGAATTGTCTTTTGCTTTAAGAATAAGATATACGAGATCCCCTAGGGAGGACTCTTTTATATAGTTTACTTTCTTATAAAAGAACCGAAATTGAGTTAACTAGAAATTTATTGATTTATTTCTAAAGAGTTTGGGATTAGTTATCAAAAACCACTTCAAAAATGATATATGAATTCTGTATTTTGGAAGCGGTTCTAAAGTGGAATGTTATAGAGTTGAATAGTCCATCCTAAGGGTTAAGTTCAAGGGATAGGTCAGGGTCAACTTTTTGGGTGAATGCTATAGAGTTGAACTGTCTATCCTAAGGTTAAATCCATAAGAGAGGCCAGTGTTAGCATTCGTCTGACGACTTATGGTAGAATTCATGGAGAGATTCCTGGTCTGTTTGAGTGCTGAAGACTCATGTGAGAGATGTTGAACATGACTTCACTATCAGAAACGGCTGAAGCTGGAATAAGGGCAAAACTAGTGGGCTTAGCTAACCTAAGGATACATCAACTCCAAATGTCTAAAAATTCTTTTGGTTAAGACGTAGCGGAAGTTGATGGTATTTGGTATCACATGTTCGGGCGTAGGTCAATTATGTTTTTCTTTGTGACATATTTAATCTTGAGATATGCATTGTTTTGGAAGGTAGTTTCTGGCCCTTGTTAAGAGGTCGACCTCTATGTACTAAGGAGACCTCTAAAGAAATCCATATGTAAACATGCCTTAGCAGTTTCGGTTGTACTTCTACTGTTGGGGTGTTGTGAGATGCAAGCTGCACTCCATTTTCTTATTTATATTCTACACCTTAGACAATATCAATTATATTGCTTTATTTACTTATTAGATGGTTTTGGTTATTTTGAGGATAAAATCATTATGCTATTTTAAATGATCTCAAAAGCTATTGTTATATGGGGCCATGCATTTCTTAAGTTTCTCATACGAGACTTATGTATGAATCATGGTTTTATCTTTCCCTTACTTCCTTGGGTGCTTTCTCAAGTAGTCTGTAATGACTTGTATTTTTGACGATAGGATATTTACATAATTGATTTAAATATTCAATTGGTAATAAAATGAAGGCCCAAAAATATGATTTTTTTTCATAAATCGAACTAGGACTTGAGACCACTTCTGTTAAGTTCAGTTTGATACCGCGAATTAAAATGAGTATAAGCTTCACTATATTTGAAGATTGGGCTATCCAATAACCGAAACGATCTCGTAATGCATGAAGTTAACATCCCGAGCCATACTCAGAGAGATCGTGTAGTGGAGTGTTTTGGCGAAATCCATTCGTCGATTCATCGAGAAATGAAAGATATATAGAAGAGAGAAGGCATAGAGCTAGTGGGTTTGATGTACAAGTGTTATGTGCATAGGATTTGCGGGTTAAGAAAGAAGGATTAACAAAGGTAATTAGTGACTAAATGGTAGTTAGCTAATTAATTGTTATAATTAATTTTGATTGTTATACTAGCCATACCTTTTACATATGAAGTGCGTTTTGGATGCGACTTCTTACATTGCGCTCGTAATTGAGAGTCTGTACTTTGGCTGTAGTTTGGACAATATTTGTTGAGGTGAGTGATATTGTCTCACACCATACTATAATTGGTTGTATAGTATTAAATCGATGTTATGGAATAGTTTTTGAGTTTAAAATGTGATTTTCTTATACTTAAACACCTGCTAGATTTTAATTTAAGAAAATAAAAATTATTTTAAACGTTTTATATTGGATATCATATTTTTCTCATCAACGTGCCATATTTAGAGAATTATTAGATTTGGGCTATTTTTATAAGGTTTCTTCGTTGGTTGACACGGAAGTATTATACATGTTCGAAGTTTAGTGTTTGGATGTATGTTTGGTTTTTTGTTCTTTGTTTGGTTGTTTAGCTTGTTTGGTTGTTTTTGGTTGAAAACACCGACAAAGCAGCGATCGAGTGTTTGGGAATATCTTGTGCGTTGGGGTTTCATGCACGCAAAATTCCAACAAATGGGATAAGTTGTAGATGAGGGTTAGGATACATGTCAACTGATCTGAAGGTGGAAGACGAACCTTCAGACTTCAAGGTGCATGCCAGATGTTTCCATTTGGTTTATACCTATTCATTTTGGTTAAGCACATGACCAAAGTGGTTAATGTTGACCACCGTAGAGTGGACAATGTCCATCACTATTGTTGATTGGTGATTTGGCATGTCTTTGTCATGGACAGTGAGGATATTTTGTCATGTGTAATGTGATGTTTTATTCGCACAACCGACTTAGAGTCTTGTTGTTATTACTTACATCCAACAATTTAGATGGTGAGGCGATGATGTGATGCTTCGACATGAGAGTTGGTACTTCGAATTATGACTCGACGATGTGTGGAGTAGGTTCCAAGGTTGATAGATCAGGACTCTATAGATCATGTTAGAGGTCTTGGCTTTTTGCATCAAGGGTGAATGACGATGTAACGACATGATGAAAAGCCTTTTATCTTCAATTTGTGACTCTTTACAGAGTAGTTACCAAAGATTAGACTCTCTGTTTCTTCGTTTGTGAGTCAAGTAGGGAGTAGGTACTGAAGATGCTCATGGTGGGAGTAATGGAGTGGAGGAACATGGTGGGTTCAAAGATAGTGGAAATTGTATTGAGCTGGTACGACTCAGATGGGTATATATGTGCCAAGGGATCGTTGATGACCCGGAGTGTTCTCTGTTGTACTCCAAGTAAGGGTATTGTATAGTAGGGATGCCTATGGATTGGTAGCGAGGATCCGTATACCCTAGCTTTGTGGCTTTGGGTCTAGTGTCCAGCTTTGGGCTGCGAGATACGAGAGTACAATGGAGAACTGAGATTTTCCTCTAGTCACTGGCAGTAAGGAGGCCATACGAGTTATCATATATATCGAGTGCATAGGATGATAGTTAGTATTATTTGATGGATGCTATGTTTATTATGCTTGCTTCACTAGCCACCTGTCACCCTAAGGATGTCACACGAGGTAGGTATTGTGCATAGGGATACTTAGACACCCCGACTTTACTTAGTATGGAGTTGGTATTGTGTATGGAGACACCAAGGCACCCTAATAGTTTATTGAGTATAGAGTACCCCTTTTTGATGTTATACAGCAGTATATTATCGATGTTATGTTTCGACTTTTTGGTTGCAGGGACAGGTCAGTATAATTTGTGTACCCTTTGCTCCATATACTATATCGACTTTTATTGTATTTTGAGATTGTTTATTGCTGACACTAGACCATGGTTTGACCCAAGGTTTTATGGTTCGCTTCCTATTACATAAGGTACTCTTAGATGAGTAAATTAGAGAGCAAGTGTGAATGGCATATAGAGTTCTGCAGATGGACTAGTAGGAGGAAACATTTACTCACACTTAAATTTGAGTTGTTATTGTCTATTCCACTGTGTGACACTATGAAGCCTTGACAGTATTTGACTTACTATTATTAGAGACAGTTTATCACTTGAGTTTATGTATCAGGCATATAAACTCTATTACTGTGTTGTATAACTCTAACGATCTTATACTCTGGTGATTAGTTCACATTATTATTACTGTTTCGGCTATTTTATATATATGGCAATTATTTGATAGGTTATTGATTATTTGATGTTTCCTTTTGCTTCTTTTCCATTCTCTTCTGTTTCCTCCTCTTTACTTCTTTTCTTCCCTTTGACAACCTTTTTACACCTAAAGCAAAGGGCGATCATTACATAGTTAGAGAAAGGAAGGTTTTCATTGATATTCTTTGTTGCTCGAGGAGACGAGTTGAATGCATTCACCTACTGTAGTATTCTTACTTTCGATGCATAAATAGTGTGTATATATCAACATTTGTTATGACATACTATTATAACTGTCGAGATTATGGATAGTGCTTAGGATTGTAACTCTTAAATGCTATGTATCTTAGAGTCACATTTTGTACCATCGTTTTGATATTCTATATAATCGTTTCGTTGTGAATTTTGGATGTTTTGTTCTCTTCTTTCTTATTCTTTTTCTTTCTTCGTTTTCTTTTCACCCTAATAATATGTCTTTCCAATGCTTGAGTGATCAGCATGTAAATACCGTGGATTTATTAATATTGATGTTTGGGGATAGAAATGGTGGGTCGTTACATATTAACCCTACGATATAGTATGACGCATAAATCTGAAGGGATTCAAAGTATGTTATCAAAATATGATTTTGATAGATACACCAAAAGGGATATGATCTATCGGTCGCAAATATGTCTTTAAGAGAAAAATTAACGCACTTGGGATATAATGAGCGACATTAATGAGAATAACATTGTAAATTGTTGAAATTAGCGTAACAGATTCATCAGTCAAGTGCTCTGGTTAATTAAGAATATGCTCACAAAATTATCACCTAATATGACTTTGTGTTTTAGTACATTTGTGCTCAAACAAAAAATTTTAAATAATGATTTAGAACAGACTTTTCACACATAACAACCAATGCTTCTTTAAGTCAGTGGGAGCGATATTGCATTTATGACTTTTCAGATGTAACCCAAGAACAGATATGAGAACATCATTCGAGAAACATTAAAATTAAATATTTATTTTGATAGAAATATCAAACTGTAACGTCCCAGAATTTTCAAATCCAAAAATCCTAGATAGTTATGTAAAAGAAGAAGAAGAATAGAAACATTAACATCTCACATTCGCAGCAGATAAAATATAATAATAAATAATAACAGTCTACAAAAGAATATTATACCTGTCGATTACATTTAATATACATCAGAGTTTCACATACATTCAGTCACTGAATATATACAATTATTATGTCTCGGATTAACAATGATATAAATACAGCACAAATACTCTATACGCTATTGCCATCCAGCTCGCCTCTTGAGCTCCAGAACGTACCTACCTGGAAATCTGTAATACTCGGTCTGACCCGAGAATTACATCAAAGTAACACCCGGGTCAAGCTGGAAACCAGCGTGAGTAAACCCAACTAATAAGGAATACCAAGAAAACAACTTAAATAAACCCCGAGGTGACTCAAACAAATTTTACAAATCCACAATGTGTCACAGACATAATTTATTTCACACATAAGTTCCTAAATACCAACATTTCAATCAAATAGTCCGATTCACTTAAAACGTTTCATTCTAACTTGTTAATCTCACATATCAATTTATAAGAATTCGAAGTGGTTCCGGGCATTTCCCAATACCCGATCCCGGCCTCTTCGAGTCTCATGTCATCCAACCCAAGTTATCCAAATGAAATACACGACATTTCATATCAGAGACATCAACTCATTCAAGGCATCCAATCCCATCCAATCATCCATAAGCAAATCTTAATCATATACAAATCAATTCAATTAATTCTAATTGAATATCAAACCTCAATCACTTAGATTCCTTTATTAACATTAATTAATTAATTATAAATCAATTAATCATCCAACCATTCATTATTCATCTGAATTAATCATCCTGGATCAATTATTTTTCCATTAAATTCAAGTAATTATCTTTAATTAATTTCACGTTATTAATTATCCTTAGTCCCAATCAATAAGTAATCTTGATTACTTCATAAATTAATTAATAATATTAATTACATTAATACTTAATTACTTATATTAATTAACTTCTCATAAGTCACATATATTTATTTATTTTCTTAACTAATCCATCTCTATTTACATTATCAATTATATAAATTAATGATTTTTCATTTACATTTCAATTTAATCTAATCTGATTTAATTTCTCTTTTATAATGGAAGCTTAAAGGAATTTAAAACCTAATTTATTTTTAAATTCAATTCGGTTTACAATTGCACTTTGACGTTCAAGTTATTAAAACACTTAATATTTTAAAACTTTATTTGTTAGATTTAACTTGGATTCAGAACTTGTTTTAAACCTCTACTTTACAAGTTAACTTCCGTCTTTAAATATCACTTCTATTTCTTCCAATTCATTTTTATTTCATTCTATAATTATTTCCTTTCAAAAATCCAATTTTTATATATTTCGATAACTAAGGATACCGAAATATCCAAGCAAACCACAGCATCCAATTACCAAAATATTCATCACAGAATATCAACTAATTCAGTATAGACTATACATTATTGTATAATATAGCACACCAACTCAATTTCAACCATTCAGCCAATCATTTAAATTCAACCACTTAGATTTAAATATATAAAAAAATCCAGAAGTTTGAGGTTTACTCATCTTTGATTTCTTTTTTGCAATCCACTTCCAAACCGGCACGCTTCTTTTCAGTTTATGACCTTGTATAAATATTTATACAATTTTATTAAGATATAAATAAATTGAACAATTAATTTCCATAGATTTAGTTAATCACTAATTTAATTTAAATTTAAGTCCCTTTAAATGAATTTATTAGTTAACCATTTCATTTAACAAAATAAATATTTCATTATTATCATTATTTCATATTAAACAATAAACTAAAAATATTTGTATAAATATTTACATTAATTAGTAAGTTCAGGTCTCTATATCTTATACCTAATCAAATTCAAAAACACGACTGTTCATATTTACAGCACCCTCTCTGCATTTTTTTAATAATTAAATTGAAAAGAATATACCTTACTGCTTCATCCGAAACCTAAGAGACCCAAACCCTAGCAACTGCCCCTCCCCTCGAAATCTCGATGCGCAAAACCCCAGCACGGCGCAAACAATCGCGAACCCACTATGGCACTAACCTTCGCCTAACAAACTCGAGATTCCGACCATGCTCGATGCTCCTACCTCACCTTTGCCTCGCTGTATGCGCGCCACCAGAGTAGCCGGGCTCCCAAAGAAAAGACAATCGTGACCAAGATGCGGCCAACACGCCTAACCCCAAAGGCCCCGACTTGCGATTGCCACCACGTCGCCATGCTTCGATCGCGAGGCTTTCTCTTTTATTTTAGTTTTTATGAATCGAATGAATTCGATTTCCAGATCTTTTTTTTCTTTCGGTTTTAAATTTTAGGGCAGTTTCGTTTTAACTGAAGAAGGAAAAGGGAAAAGAACAAGGCGATTTGAATTTTGTTTCGTTCGCTCGCCATTTTTTTTCTTCGTTTGTTCTTATTTTTCTCTGGCATTTCAATTTGGTTTTGGCAATGAAAGAAGAGGAGAAACACCATGATGTTGCGTGTATAAGTGGAGACAGTGATTTGAAGGAAAGGCAGCTGAATGTTGGGTTGAGAGAATAGATATATATTTATTTAATTTAAATCCAAATTCAAAACGTCCAATAAATGCAACTTAAAAAAAACTTGACCTCCTATTGAGGCGTGCCACCAGGCGTTTATAATGTTAAACCCCTATTACGAACACGATGGAACATGTTTCGGAGGCTAATTTAATCATATACGTAAGTTACGGAAGTAAACTATTAATTTTAAATTGAATCGATTAAAACAGTTTCTAAGCGTTTGGAGCTGTCAGGGTCAAACGACAACTCCGATTGCAACGAAAATTGAAATCCAATAATAACTAACCGTTATGGATCCAATGGAACTGGTTTCGTAGAATTCCGAGGTTGTTCCTCGGAAGGCTATTTTTTAATTCAATTTAAACGATATATTATTAAAACTGAACAAATCATCTTTAAATTAAATTTCAACCATTCTATTATCTTATTATCATTATAAATTTTATAAGCCTTCAAATCATTTTTAAACTGGCTTAGAATCTCAGATTCAACAATTACCCAATTTCAATTATTAAATTCAATATTTAAACTATATAATTCAACGATTTAATTATCAAGTAAATACTGATATCTGGAATTCAAGTTTAAAATTAATTTTTAAATATTTAAAATCAATTTAATTATCCCATTTTAAATAGTTGAAAATTCTGGGTCGTCACGTTCCTCCCCCCTTAAAAGAATTTCGTCTCGAAATTACTATTTAGGAAGAATGGACTAATTCCCGTTTACCTTTTCTCCAAAACTCACAATTCAACACTCTACCAACTATCTTTTATTAAAAGCCCACTATCACCTTAACCACTTTCTAAAATTATCTAAAATTTCAAGCAATACCATTTTTGCTCAATCGTCTAAATTTCAATTTCAAATCAAAATTTGAATTATCAAAATTTTCTTAAAATTTTTCTATCTCTCTAAATTTCCGAAAATTTTTGCCAGCGTCTCCTTTGCGCGGCCAGCTCGGTACAACTACAAAAGGCCTCTACGGGATCCCAAATTCCAAAAGAAATCAAAAGCCAAGTGGCTACATCAAAACCCAATCCAATTTCATCTAAAATTTTAAATACGTACCTTTTTGTCGGGCAATTCAAATTTATCCTTTGGAATCAAATCCAATTCCTTTTTCCATTAATACCTGCATATCTTGTTTAGCAACAATATTCAATCGAAACTTTACAAATCATTTTATACATTCTCTTATATAGGTTTTCATATTTAATTCTATTCAAATTCGTTTTTCCCCTTTTAATATGAATTCAACTTATTTCAATTTTGAATATTAAATTTTTATCTTTCAAGTATAACTGATTTATATTAGTTCATCTACTAATTTACTTTAAATTTTCAATTTGAAATTGTTTTGTCGTTAACAAAAATGTTCCCAAAAATTTTCTAACTCCCAAAATTTTCAAAAATTTTTGGCAGAGTCTCCTTTGTACGGAGGAGCTTTTGCAATTTGACAAAAGATATAAATATGTATACATCGACCCATACGGTCGGAAAAAGCAAAAACAGTTCATATTTCCTATTTTTATTGCGTAGGCTTACCTTATTTAGCATTTTAAGCAAGCAGCTTATTAATTCTAGCAAATAGCGCAATCCAAACCAGCCAAACGGCCCCCGTTACCTGTACTTACTCAATTTAAATATGTAAGTGCCATATATTGAAAATCTATTAGCATTTCACTTATTTTCAATAGCTACACATGTATATCATAAGCAACAAGCACCAAAACCTTTCCATAAGAGATTTATATAATCTTAAAGCTAATTCAATTGCTTTCAACCAACTTATAAACCATTTCATTCAATTTCAATGGTTTGCAACTCAATTTCTTACAATCCATTGATTTTTAATCCAAACAAGCTCATATTTACTATAAATGATTCAGAATTAATTTTATTTAATCTCTATCAACTTAAAGAATTTTATTATTTTTGTTCACGCCAAACGATAATTATTTTATGCAATTTTGACGATATTCACTAATAGGGTATTTGTTTTAGTTTATAACTATTTTAAATTAATTTCAACTCATTCTGAATTTAATTTCATTTCATTTCTAATTTGTTAACCAACCATTTATTTAGCTCGACACATTTCATTCTTGTATACTTCTAACCATTCCCAAATTAATTCAATCCAAGCTTTTATTTAATGGACTTTCACTCTTATTCGAAGCCAAGCTTCCATAAATTTTAAACTTAAGTTAATTTACTTTAATTTATTCCAACATCAAACTTAAGTTTACTTTTATTTGGTTCTCATTTAAATTCAGTTAGCCCATCCCTTTTGAATTTTAATTTTAATTCTCCTTCTCAATTTCCAAAATAATATCCAAGCACATACTTAACTCATTTATACTTTCGAATTAATATGCCATCGAACTTAAGTTCAGTCTGATAATCCAATTCCAATCACCACTTGATTTAGTTTTTATTTAATCAGACTTCATCCTTTTATTATTTAACTCAATTAACCACTTGATTTAGTTTCAATTATAATTCACTTTTTTTTACTTACTTAATTTGTTATCGAATTTATTTTATTAATACAAGGTCATTCTCAGTTTATTTCTATTCACTTGGGTTTGTTGGCAATTCAAACCACTTCTATTATAATTCACTTTCATTTTATACGACAACACTTCTCTTATATCTAATTTATTTGCAATTTACGTTTAATATTATTTAAATCACCCTTGAATTTTATTTGTAATTCAAACCATCACATTTTTCAATTCAACTCTATTTTATTTTTATTTTACAACATCTCCTCTTATTTAATTCATTATCAAATCTAAATCGAATTTTATTTACAACTTCGAATTCATCTCCAACTCCATTATTAATTTACAATCCATTTGTTTAATCGAGTTAAATTTCACCAATATATTTTATCAAATAATTTATTTAAATTACTTAACTTACTTTCAACTTTTAAATCAATATTCGATTTTATTACGAAAAATCACCTTATTAAATTTTTCCTGAATCCAAACTTTTTCATAATTCCAGTTTTGAATTTTCTTTCATTTTCCAAAATTCTATCACTTTTATTTTAAAATTTTAGAAATGCTTTTAAGTTCACACCATACTATTAAAATAGCTCTTTATAGAATATTTCTTATAACTCGATGTCTCAACCAGTCCATCCTTGTTCTCACAAAAATTCAGTCATACGTTGATCAGGCGTAGGACTGAAAATCTATAAGTACTTGGTAAACCCGTTTTCAACACCCAGAGAAAATACTTGGAAAATAATTTTATTGAAATATAGGAAACAGTTTTTTTGGAAATAAAGGAAATATCTTTGGTGACAATGCTCTGAAAATCATCACCCCCATCCATGGTCGTAGTTAACCCGATGGTTACATTGCCATTCCGACAAAATCCATAGATAACTGTAAACCTCCGCGCCCCTCGATTACACCATGGAACCCACGACAGATCGCAGCTACAACTGGGGTTACGTAGCTATCACAGCAAAAACCCATATAACTGTAGGCATCAGCGCCATCGAATTTCGCTGCCAAAAATGAAACTTCTCCATTCCACTTGAACATAGATCGCAGTCTACCGATGTTGCATTTCCTTCCCGGCAAAATCAAGTGTAGACTGTTGGTACTCATCCTGCACACGATTTCGCTATGGTCCCCACAGTAGATCGCAGTGACATCGAGTTACACTGTCGTCACAGCACAACCCAAATGCCCCTGTAGGCATCAGTGCCCACGACTTTCGCTACCTAATAATCCTCAGAAACTAGTTTTGTCCGGACTCCTCACAGGATCAACTTTAGAACCCCCCCTTGGGGCTCAAGGCGGCACCACCCAATGGCACTCCTGAGAAGTTCATTTCAAGGGAGCGCCTTTTTCCCCAGAGCCATCATCAAAACACTTTATACTATACACATATAGTATCTTTCAAATCATACACCTAGTATGATCTCATACAAAGCTCCTTTACACAAAATCGATTATCCCAAAATCGATAATTCTCAAACTAGGCTTTCCAAATACGAATATTGATTTTACCCAAAAATCAAAAGCCTTTCCAAATCAAAGGTTCCCAAAACCTTTTCAAAATCCTCATAAGATCCTTTATATATATATATATATATATATATATATATATTCAAATACATAACTTTTATAACTTTGGATCCTTTCAATCTTGTATAAAACTCCTTTTATACTTCAAACACTTCCAAAAAAACCATAATAATATCCAATTTTCACCTTTATTCATTGTATAGTTATCAAAATATTCTTTCATTTCAAAAGAACCATTTCACATTTCTTATTCACAAATTCCCGATATAAATTTCATTCAAATCCGTACGATGTACACATACCATCCGTACGCTATACCAATCTGATCGCTCACTCGATCAAACAATTTCACTTCCGAACTAGTATCGTCCATCCGACTTCCTAGTGTGGACACAGATCTGGTTTCTTGATTAGAAACCGTCGTTCTCCTTGCATAGCCATAACTATGATAGAGAATATCCAGAACCAATCAACAATCCTCATTCAGGTTCGCCGTCGAAAATCGAGTGAAAAATTCCGACTCGGATCGATAAACTATCTCGAAATTCTATGCTCGAATCTGGATCAAATCACTATGCGAATAGAATAATATACGTATACCCTACGTATTTAACTTCATAGATTATTAGCCAAATCAATTTCCTTGCTATCCACATTCCTTTAATTCCCATTCACATATTTACAATTGCCTTAATTCCCATTTGGATTATCACTTCAATTCTTATTTCGGTTGGGTATTTTAAATCAATAATAGTTTGAACTCCGACCAGATTATATTTAGAAAATAGCTTGAAAATTTTGAAAATAGATAAGTAGTTGAAAAATAATTATTAATTTACAAAATAGCTATAAAATAGTTAAATAGTTTCACAAATTTTAAATAATTACAAAATAGTTGTAAAACAGAAATTAGTTTGTGAAATAGTTGAAAAATAGTAAATAGTTTAGAAAGCAGTTGAAAAATGGTTAAATAGCTCCAAAAATAATTGTAAAACAAGTATAAAATAATTTGGCTTTAAGAAAGAAAAGTTGTATATATTAAATAGCTTAGAAAAATAAATTTATATCAAAAAAAATTATATTGAAAATAGTCCAGAGTCAAAACTGTTCACTTCCCCAACACTTCAATGTAAATTTACACTTCCATTTAAATTGATCCAATTCCAATTTGAATAACTCCAATTTCCATTGAAATTTATTTAATCCCAAGGCAACTTTAATTCTAATTAATTCAAATTAAATTCAGTTTGTACTAATGGAATTTAAATTTCAACTTTAACCCATCTCGAATTATATAAATTCGAGTTAAATCCTCAAAGGTTGGTTTAACTCTTTAGACCAAATTAACTTTTATTTTAAGGTTTTTAATCTATTTAATTTCCAAGTCCAACTCTCAAAATTCCATTTTAAATTATTTTTATTTATGTATTTCAAGGTTCAAATAAGAATTCAATACGATTTTGTTTTAAAAATTTAATTTATTATTCAGTTTTATCTTCCAGTTTGAAACTAGTTCTTAAGCAAGTTTATTTTACAATCCAATTATTCAAATTTATTTTATTTATACAATACATTCTCAATTTTAAAGATTTTTATTAACAATAGGATGATATCATCCAATTTATTTTAAAACGTCCATCCATTTTCAATTTTAAATCTCAAACCCGTTTTGAGATCACACAAATTCCCAATTCAAATCAACCATTTAACTTTCCGAGTTAAATTCCAATTTCATCATGAAATTTCCAATTCTGGTTGCCTTTTTCACACTTATTTAACTTTCCAAAGTTAAATTCCAATTTACTTAATCCAATCAACCTTACGCAATTTGAATTCCCGCTTCAAACTTCAAAATTCTTTCCCTCTTATAAGTTCAAAACTTATATTACTTTGGGTTTTTACATCACACTTCAGGGAAAAATAAAAACTCAACCTCTTAGAGTTTATTTCAAATTATCTTTGATATCATGTATATCCATACATATATACGTATTTATTTCTTGGCCCTCCCAGCCATGTTTTTAACATTTTAAACCACCCTTGGTTTTAAATTGAAATCAAACTTCAAACAACCCATTGTTTTCAACAAGTCCCAATTATCCAAATAATACTTATTTATTATTTTTCATTACTTTGAAACAAAATTTTCAAATTTTGGGACCAGATTTAGAATTTTATCTTCAATCAAATAAATTTTAATTTGGTTGTATTTCTATTTCTACTAAATTTAATTCCAATTCAAGACTTCAATTTGGTATATTATATTACTTCTAAATTTTCATTTCAGTAAATTTAACAACCAATCGCTTTAATATTTATTAGAAAGAAATATTGCTTTATATATCAAAATATATTTTTATATAAAATCATTTAAAACCTTTATATAAGAAAATAACAAGTAAGCTCTCATATATATACACTCAACTCATTCTAGAGTACTACGGACTCTATTCAATGAGTAATCCCCACCAGAGCCAAGGTTCTCGCTTAACCTGGCTCTGATACCAAATGTAACGACCCGGGATTTTCAAATCCAAAAATCCGAGATAGTTATGTAATTAAAGAAAGAGATAGAAGAAGAAGAAGAAGAAGAATAGAAACATTAACATCTCACATTCGCAGCGGATAAAATATAATAATAAATAATAACAGTCTACAAAAGAATATTATACCTGTCGATTAAATTTAATATACATCAGAGTTTCACATACATTCAGTCACTGAATATATAAAATTATTATGTCTCGGATTAACAATGATATAAATACAGCATAAATACTCTATAAGCTATTGCCATCCAGCTCGCCTCTTGAGCTCCAGAACGTACCTACCTGGAAATCTGTAGTACTCGGTCTGACCCGAGCATTACACCAATGTAACACCCGGGTCAGGCTGGAAACCAGCGTGAGTAAACCCAACTAACAAGAAATACCAAGCAAACAACTTAAATAAACCCCAGGGTGACTCAAACAAATTTTACAAATCCACAATGTGTCATAGACATAATTTATTTCACACATAAGTTCCTAAATACCAACATTTCGATCAAATAGTCCGATTCACTTAAAACGTTTCATTCTAACTTGTTAATCTCACATATCAATTTATAAGAATTCGAAGTGGTTTCGGATATTTCCCAATACCCGATCCCGGCCTCTTCGAGTCTCATGTCATCCAACCCAAGTTATCCAAATGAAATACATAGCATTTCATATCAGAGACATCAATTCTTTCAAGGCATCCAATCCCATCCAATCATCCATAAGCAAAACTTAATCATATACAAATCAATTCAATTAATTCTAATTGAATATCAAACCTCAATCACTTAGATTCCTTTATTAACATTAATTAATTAATTATAAATCAATTAATTAGCCAATCATTCATTATTCATCTGAATTAATCACCCTGGATCAATTATTTTTCCATTAAATTCAAGTAATTACCTTTAATTAATTTCACGTTATTAATTATCCTTAGTCCCAATCAATAAGTAATCTTGATTACTTCATAAATTAATTAACAATATTAATTACATTAATACTTAATTACTTATATTAATTAACTTCTCATAAGTCACATATATTGATTTATTTTCTTAACTAATCCATCTCTATTTACATTATCAATTATATAAATTAATGATTTTCCATTTACATTTCAATTTAATCTAATCTGATTTAATTTCTCTTTTTATAATGGAAGCTTGAAGGAATTTAAAACCTTATTTATTTTTAAATTCAATTCGGTTTACAATTGCACTTTGACATTCAAGTTATTAAAACATTTAATATTTTAAAACTTTATTTGTTAGATTTAACTTGGATTCCGAACTTGTTTTAAACCTCTACTTTACAAGTTAACTCCCGTCTTTAAATATCACTTCTATTTCTTCCAATTCATTTTTATTTCATTCTATAATTATTTCGTTTTCAAATCTTCACCATTTATTTTCTTTCAAAAATCCAATTTTTATATATTTCGATAACTCAGGGTACCGAAATATCCAAGCAAACCACAACATCCAATTACCAAAATATTCATAACAGAATATCAACTAATTCAATATAGACTATACATTACTATATAATATAGCACACAACTCAATTTCAACCATTCAGCCAATCATTTAAATTCAACCACTTAGATTTAAATATATAACAAAATCCAAAAGTGTGAGGTTTACTCACCTTTGATTTCTGTTTTGCAATCCACTTCCAAACCAGCACGCTTCTTTTCAGTTTATGACCTTGTTTAAATATTTATACAATTTTATTAATATATAAATAAATTTAACAATTAATTTCCATAGATTTAATTAATCACTTATTTAATTTAAATTTAAATCCCTTTAAATGAATTTATTAGTTAACCATTTCATTTCACAAAATAAATATTTCATTATTATCATTATTTTAGATTAAACAATAAACTAAAAATATTTGTATAAATATTTACATTAATTAGTAAGTTCAGGTCTCTATATCTTATACCTAATCAAATTCAAAAACACGACTGTTCATATTTACAGCACCCTCTCTGCATTTTTTTTAATAATTAAATTGAAAAAGAATATACCTTACTGCTTCATCCGAAACCCAAGAGACCCAATCCCTAGCAACTGCCTCTCCCCTCGAAATCTCGATGCGCAAAACCCCAGCATGGCGCAAACGATCGCGAACCCACTACGGCACTAACCTTCGCCTAACAAGCTCGAGATTCCTACCATGCTCGATGCTCCTACCTCACCTTTGCCTCGCTGTACGCGCGCCACCAGAGTAGCCGAGCTCCCAAAGAAAAGACAATCGTGACCAAGATGCGGCCAACACGCCAAACCCCAAAGGCCCCAACTTGCGGTTGACACCGCGTCGCCATGCTTCGATCGCGTGGCTTTCTCTTTTTTTTATAAATCGAATGAATTCGATTTCCAGATCTTTTTTCTTCTTTCGGTTTTAAATTTGAGGGCAGTTTCATTTTAACTGAAGAAGGAAAAGGGAAAAGAACAAGACGATTTGAATTTTGTTTCGTTCGCTCGCCATTTTTTTTCTTCGTTTGTTCTCATTTTTCTCTGGCATTTCAATTTGGTTTTGACAATGAAAGAAGAGAAGAAACACCGTGATGTTGCGTGTATGAGTGGAGACAGTGATTTGAAGGAAAGGCGGCTGAATTTTGGGTTGTAGGAGAATAGATATATATTTATTTAATTTAAATCCAAATTCAAAATGTCTGATAAATGCAACTTAAAAAAAAACTTGACCTCCTATTGAGGCGTGCCACTAGGCGTTTATAATGTTAAACCCCTATTCCGAACAAGATAGAACATGTTTCGGAGGCTAATTTGATCATATATGCAAGTTACGGAAGTAAACTATTAATTTTAAATTGAATCGATTAAAATAGTTTCTAAGCGTTTGGAGCTGTCAGGGTCAAACGACAACTCCGATTGCTACGAAAATTGAAATCCGATAATAACTAACCATTACGGAACCAATGGAACTGGTTTTGTAGAATTCTGTGGCTGTGCCTCGGAAGGCTATTTTTAAATTCAATTTAAATGATATATTATTAAAACTGAACAAATCATCTTTAAATTAAATTTCAACCATTCTATTATCTTCAGTATTATCATTATAAATTTTATAAGCCTTCAAATCATTTTTAAACTGGCTTAGAATCTCAGATTCAACAATTACCCAATTTCAATTATTAAATTTAATATTTAAACTATATAATTCAACGATTTAATTATCAGGTAAATATTGATATCTGGAATTCAATTTTAAAATTAACTTTTTAATATTTAAAATCAATTTAATTATCTCATTTTAAATAGTTGAAAATTCTGGGTCGTCACACAAACAGTTTAATTGTCAATCAAAATCCAAAGGAAGCATGTGTTCATAAGAAAGAACACTAAAAGGTACATAGATATTTTTGGACTACTAGTAAACAACATACTGTTGATTGTTAACGATGTACTTATGTTAATATTAGTAATAGTTTGATTATTTAATACTTTATATTGGGTTCATAAATTATATCTTTTATATTAACTATAAATGATGTTGGGAATGTCCCAAACAATGTGCAAAGACACCCTATTAAAATGTTTAATAAGGAATATGCAAGATGTATTCCTTATGCTTTAGCAATAGGAATGATCATACACATTGTATCATCTACAATATTGTAATTTGCATAGGTATTTGACGAATGAAAATATATTAAATAAAAAGGATCGCTAAATGGTATTTTAGAGCATTCTTGAGTATTTACAAAATAATAGAGAATTGTTTACAGAAATAATGAACTCCTTATGAAGGAGTGTTCAGACTCGAACTTCATATGTGTTATTCAGTATAACAGATCAAAATTAAATTCATGTTCAAACCTTAACTAAAAAGCTCTAAGTTGAAAATATTCTTCAAAAAGCTAGAAGACACAGAATTAGTTAAACTCTTAGAAAATGAAGAGTTAATTCTCAATAACAACAGAAGATCACGGCTTGTAGCCTGTTTTTCTGAAATACAAAAATATCAAAAACATATCAAAAAGGGCTTAGTACACGAAATTTATGTAAACACAAGCCATCCTGAAGAATATTCGGGTTATATTCCAGAAATATGTACAACAAAACTTGCTGAACATACAAGCAGATTTTTTACTGTGTTCATGTTCAGAATTTGGAGCGTTTGGGAAGAAAGACAGTACATACGTCTTTATCCCTCCATCCAATTATGGGAACTACATCGGGTAACCGAAAATCCTCAACATGAATTCGTTAAATTCGACCGCAAAGAATTTAATGAAGAAAGTGAATGAATCCTAGCAGCACAAGAATTCTTCTCAGAAGCCATTAACAAAGGCGAAATAGGATCACACTCTGCCACTGAAGGCAAAACAGTTTTACTATTAGACTACATATCGGCTTTCGAACCATCAACAGAAAGAATAATGAAGGTTCAGTGCTTTTTAGACAGTCTCAAAATTGGCCCAGTTGGCACAATGGCTCAAGAAGAATACTTTGAAGAACAAGTGGAAAAAGAAAGACTTAGACAAGACTCTATAATGAGAGATACTTTGGGTACCGATCCTTTTGACGACGAATCTCTAGCCAATCTAGAAATTCAAAATTAAAAACAGAAGCATGGTGGACCAGCATCCAGGAAGCATCCTTTAAACTAGTGTGACATATCACCTCCTAGCCTTTCCAACTCATCCTCTGCACATAATAAGCTAAAGGACACATCCTCAGCCTAAAAGTCTAAAAGTCATCCCATAGCCTTTCCACCTAATCCTCTGCTAAGAATAAAATAAAAGAACACATCCTTCAGCCTAAGAGCCTAAAAGGGACACATATTAGCCCTATACTAGACAGATGTCCAGCCTAAGCAATAAAAAATAATGGAGAGAAGACACTATAAAAGGAGGGGACTACTCTGAAGAAGATCATCAGAAAATTTTTCTTCATTTTCGTGCTTTCTCTTCATTGTATCTGAGTTCTGTAATATTATCTGCTGTAGTAATAAAATTTCTATTTCCACAAGAAGTTTCTGTTGCTGTATATTTTCAATTCTGCATTCAAGTTTTCTACTTTCAAGTTTGGGTTTTCAATTTGGTATCAGAGCCCGGCTAGCACTAGGTAAGTTAGTCTGTTTTAGATCATTCTGTTTTATATTTTCTGAACTCTATCTTTCTGTATATGTTCTGCTGAAGTAAAAAAAAAAAAAAGAGTACAAAATTTTTAAAATTTTAAAATGAAAGCTTAAGCTATTCTTTTGAGCATGATTCGTTATGAGTCTGCAAAACTTTTGTGACAGCTAAAACTTTTTTCGAATTTTAAGTCAATTCAACGACCTATTGATTACTGATTATTACGCACTGGAGTAGGAAACGAACCATTGCTGTGCTCTACTTAAGTGAAGCAACGATATAGGCTTGTGGTTGTTAATTCGAGGCCTAACCCTACTATAAAACCACGGTTTGCTAGGAAAGCATTAAGGGGTATCGTGTTTAGCCGCTTAAATTAGGGTCAAAACTAATCTATAACTGTAGGTCTGCGAACCAAGACTTATTATTCGAATGAAAACTTTTATCTATTTACAAATGTTTTGTATAAACTCATAATTGAATTATGTTCAAAAGACCCTTGTTTATGGAAAATAATAAGATTGTTATTCTGGACACACATAAGTGTCAATTTGATCTAAATACTGAACAATATGAGCATGTTGTTCATATCCCCACTCATAAAAACCCAGTAAACGGGATTCATAATTTTATGATTGATCTACTTCAAGAAATTAAATTAGAAGTTAAAGATATCAATAATAAACTTCAAAAACAAACTGCGACCTTAGGATTTGGTCGAAATACACCGACAATCCATTCGCTTAACAGCATTAGAATGGTCAAATATACTTCTGAAGAAAATAACAAAATAAATGTTGAAGAAATTGATCCCACCTACTATAAAAATTATCTTATTCTTCAAGAAAAAGAACTTGCAGGCGAAATAGATAGTACTGAACTTTATTCTTATTATGAAGATCATTCAACGGCAATAAACTATTTTAAATATAAAACAAATGAAGAAAATTCTTCATTTGAAGATTCTGAACAAGAATCTGAAAATTCCACAGAATTTGAGTATAATTCAGATACATCAGATAACCTTATTTACAACATAAACGCAAATGAAGCCGGTTCTAGTAGAGGTGCTCTAATTTTACCTCCGCCACCTCCTCCGGATGCAGCTTCTGTTGTAAACGATCTTAACTCTGATATAATTATGGATGATCAAGAACAGGAAGAAACATATATAATAGGCCTCATACTGATCCGTACCCTGAAATGCTTAGACATGGTACTAGATCAGATTGGATTAAATTTCACTCCTCCAGAAAACAACTTAAAGATTTTTATAATGAACAACCCTCTTCTACATATACCCTAACATTTAATATAGATAAACTTCCACATAGAAAAATAAGAAAATATATTATAACATGGCTTCAACATATAAGTGGAACAATCTATTTATTACCTCCAAATATGAATGTGATGGAATACATCCATTACGCTACCAGCTATTGGACAGGAGATGCTTTAGCTTGGTTATTAAACCTTGAAAGAATAAATCCAAATGAATTACAAAGAATTAGAAATATTCAATCTAAACAAGAAGCTCTTGGGGAATTATTAAAATTATTATTAGCAGACTTTACAGGAGAAACTTTCCTAGAAGATACGGATTATGAAAAACAATTATTAAAAATACAATTATGCGACATATGTACGTTAGAAGAATTCGCTGCAAAATACATAGGCCTACTTTTCCATTTAAAAAATAATGACCAGAAAGTTTTCTGGGTAAAAGGCATTTTTACGAAAATACCTTATCCATGGAATAATATTATTCAAGAAAGATACGACATTTTAAGACAAAGTAATACGGATGACAATCATAACACAGGCTTATTAAAAAAGGCATGTATGGATACTATGGAAAGAGTTTGTGAACAAGCTAGTGCACACAAACAAATGAAAAATAAAATTAGAAATTCAAAACTGGGATTTTCTTGTTGTACCAAATACACTGAAGATATTAACACACAGTTTGGATGTCCTCCAGAATTCGAACAAAAGAAAACAAGAAATTTCAAAAGAAGAATAAAACCAAAATATCGTATCACTAGGAAAAAATGGAAACCAGAATATAAGAAAAAATTTAGAAGAGAAAACAAGTTTTCTAAGAAAAAGTTTATTAAAAAGAAAAATTTCCATAAAGGCTTCAAATGTTTCAAATGTAATAAAGAAGGACATTATGCAAATGAATGTCCTACGAATATACAAAATATCGTAATATCAAATATCGAAGAATACGGTATTAATGTTGGCACTATCGAGGATATTTCTAGTGATGCTAATTCATCTGTATATGAAATTGAATCAAATTGTTCTGACACTACTGAAAATGAAGATGAAATTAATGATTCCTTTGATAATTTTAAAATAAACATGATCACAATCAATCAAACCCATAACCAAATAAAAATTATTCCGTTAACCATATATGCTATACTTCCCAAAAAGGAAAAAGTAAATTCTCCAGGTTATACATTATATGCAGCAAAATGCTCCAGATTACGAAGGTACTTCACAACCGAAGTATTCTTGGATCTACTAATAAAAATCCCACTCAGATATTATGGACAAATTTATAATATACCTAAACATACTAAAGAAAATATTTTTATAACTTATGGATTAATAGAACCTCTTTCTAAAACTAACACTTCTATACTATTTAAAAGTACTAGTATGGAAGATAAAGACTATATTATAGAGCAAGGAGATCCATTAGGACTACTTGTTATACATAAATATGAAGACCTTCCAATTATAAAAGAAGAAATATACGATCATGATCTATCTACCCCATTAAGTGGTTCTACATCCCGATCATCAAGGAATAAAGAGTCAGAAACATATAACGAATATAGGATATACATGAACACTTTTGCTTCAGAAGAAACATCTAACCCTCAAATGCAAGATAGCACAGGAGAACAATTTGAGGTCACAGACGAAGATTTAGAAAAATTAAAAGAAGCAATCCCTCATTCAGATAAAAAGGATATTTATAAACCTTTAACTTTTAAATCTCGATTTTTGAATAAACATACATATATATTTAAACGTATGCAAGGAAATGTAGAGTTAAAGGGAGAAGAAGATTTTACTTCCATAAGTCTTTTAAATAAAAATAAAATAGGAAAACTAAAAGCCAAATATCCAAAAATGAAATACCTTCATATAGGTCTAATACAACTAAAAATAACAGGATCGTTTAGATTCGGAATTGATACTCCAATAATGATAGTGTGTATGGATGAAAGAATTATCAATAATCCTTTAAATAGTATTATTGGCGGAGCTAAGTCAAATTTAGCAAACAGATTATTTGGAGTAAATATACATCCCGATTTTTGTATAAGTCTTGATGATCAAAATATAGAAAAAGCTTGTACATTATCAGTAAATTTACAATATATAGAACTTCTTTCAGGATCCAAAGTTCTTGGCATACAATGGGAACATTGTATGGCCTTAAATGATACTGCTACGTTCAAATCAATTACACCCAAACAATTTGTTAAATTGTTCGAAGTCGGGTTAGGAAAAACAATTCAACCCAGATTGATTGACATAAGACATTTAAAATTCGATAACGAAATTCAAGTTTTTGTGAAATCACTTAAACCAAGAATTCAGTTACCTACAGAATATTTTATAGCATCTGGAAATACTATTTCCACCATAACCAAGAATAATGAGGAAAATGCACATTCATCCAACACATTAAAAAGAACTCAATCATACAATAAAATGTCTGATGTGGAGTTAACTCCTGATATCTTAAAAACCATCAGTCATCGTATGAGCTTTAAACAAGACAATCCAATAGAAGGAAGAACAATGAGAATACTTGAAAAACAAAAAGAACAGGAATCAAACCGAATGGTTATCAAGGTTCCTACAGAAAATATAAAACATCATGATTAGATCCATAGATCTTAAAAGAAAGGAACAGTTACATATATATCTTCCAATAACGATATGTATTCCTGAATATCAAGAATTCACGGTACATGCGTTAATGGATTCTGGCGCAGAAGCCAGTTTATTACAAGAAATATTTATTCCCCAGCAATTCTGGGTACCATTAGACAAAAAAGGAATGCTAAATGATTTTATGGGAAGACAAGTCCCTGTTACTCACAAAGCAAAACACTTACAGGTACAAATACCTGATATACATGGAAATAATAAACAATACAACTTTGACTTTGCATTACTACCAAAGGAATTTGATAGTGATTGCATCCTGGGGATGGACAACTTAAGACATCTCCCTCCATTCAACAAATATTATTTTGAACTGGATGGCATTCTTGTGCCTCGCGTAACACTACCCGCTACAATTGCACCGCATTATACCCCAGCAACACAGCGTGGTGAAAAACCTGTTACATTAATTGAACATGTAAAAACACCGAAAATCATACAACCAAAGATTTGTACATACAATATACCAACCACCAACGAATTTGAAATATTAATACACAATATGTTAGAACCTCTTTATTCAGACGATCCATTAAAATGGTTTGACAAAGCACCACGGTATTGTAAAATTGAATTAATGGAACAATACAAAGACGCTAAAGTCAGAGTTAACAGTATTATGGTATCACCAACCGATAAAGAAGAATTTGCAAAACAAATAAAAGACCTCTTAAATTTGAAACTAATACAGAAAAGTTTCAGTACCCACTCATCCCCAGCTTTCTTAGTAAGAAATCATGCTGAAATTAAAAGAGGAAAAGCTCGAATGGTAATAAACTATAGAAAACTTAACAGCTATACAAAGTTTGATGGATATTTTATTCCTTCTGCTGAACATCTAACAAAACAAATCCAAGGAGCAAAATATTATAGTAAATTTGATGCAAAATCGGGTTTTTGGCAATTAAAACTTGCTGATAAACAGTCCATAGAGCTAACCGCCTTTAGTTGCCCACAAGGACATTTTGAATGGCTAGTTATGCCTTTTGGATTAAAAAACGCACCACAAATATTTCAAAAATGGATGAATTCTATGTTCGGACATTTACCTTTTGTATCTGTCTATATAGACGACATTCTTATTTTCTCTAATTCTGCAGAAGAACATAAACAACATCTTCTGGCAGTTGTTCACATATTACTTCAAAACGGTGTTATATTAAGTCCTAAAAAAATTGAATTATTTAAAAAAGAAATAGATTTTCTCGGAAAACGAATTAAAAATGGACAAATTGAATTACAACAACACATTTATACTAAAATTAAAGATTTTCCCGATACATTTAAAACATTAAAAGAACTCCAAAGTTTCTTAGGATTATTAAACTACGGCAGAAAATTTATTCCTAATTTATCCGCTAAGACTCGAAATTTACAGAAAAAGCTTACTGACGAACAAGCAAAATATAAACAGCATAATGGAGAACAACCAAGAAGATGGAACACAGACAAAATTCCGATTACCTTGCAAAAGCAAGAAGAAGAAGAAATACAAAAGATTAAAGACCTAATAAAAGATCAAAAGATCCTCTATTTTCCTTCAGATGAAGAATTACTTACACTACAAACTGATGCTTCTGACAATTTCTGGGCAGGAGTATTAATTGCAAAACAAAAAGAAGTTGTAGCATATTCCTCTGGAAAGTTTAGTAAACCTCAGATTAAATACGCTACATATGACAAAGAATTACTAGCTATTAAATTAGCAATCAAAAGTTTACGAATTTATCTCTTGCATAGACAGTTTATAATAGAAACAGATAACAAATCTGTTGCTCAATTCTTAAAAAAGAAAACTGTAAACAATCCAGAAGAAAACCTTCGACGAATTAGATTAGCTATGTATTTAGAAATTTACAACTATGATATTAAATACATTCCAGGCTACACTAACTTTGCAGCTGATCTTCTTACCAGGTTATGAAACATGGATGAGGACGATATAAAAAGAATCAAAGAATTATTAGAAACCATGAAAAGGCAAGAAGATTTCAAACAAGTGAAATCATCTAAAAAGGCCAAGCAAACCTCCACAGAGGCTTCATCTTCACAGGAATCCGACGAAATTAATGCTCCCACAGGAGTAAATGAAGAAAAGGTCCAACAGACCAAAACCACTCCAACAAACAAAGGCAAGGCAACACCTTCCAATACAACTCAGAAATTTGTTCCAATGAACAAAGGAAAATCACTTGCTCCCACAGGAATACAAAGACCATACATCTCAGCGGTGGTCAAAGATTGGTACAATCTAGACATGAAAGCATCGAATCCTAACCTATATGACAATTTCAATGGATGTTTTAAAGCCATCCAAGCTGCAGACCATAGAGCTGCAAATTTCTGGTTAACTCAACTAGAAAAGGCTTATCTGGGATTGAAGCATACAATATCCCAGAAAGAGAAAAAGTTACAAGAAACTCAGAAACTAGTGACTAAATTGTCACAACATTCTTTTACATCTAGATCTGAAGCTCTAGATTTGAAAGAAGCAGAATTGTTCACTGATAACACAGCTGAACACAGTCATTTAAAAACAATATTTTCTCAAATGCAAACCTCCGATCTCGTAAATCTAAGAATTCAAGATTTTCTAGAATTACTTAGACTTTATGAGATAGATAACACAAAAACCAAAGAGATGGAGGCTGAAATGACAGTCCAGGATATGATCTCCTTATATCAGCAACATCTCATTGATGAAAGCAATCTTCTTCTATTCTTCAAAAAGCTAGAAGACACAGAATTAGTTAAACTCTTAGAAAATGAAGAGTTAATTCTCAATAACAATAGAAGACCGCGGCTTGTAGCCTGTTTTTCTGAAATACAAAAATATCAAAAACATATCAAAAAGGGCTTAGTACACGAAATTTATGTAAACACAAGCCATCCTGAAGAATATTCGGGTTATATTCCAGAAATATGTACAGCAAAACTTGCTGAACATACAAGCAGATTTTTTACTATGTTCATGTTCAGAATTTGGAGCGTTTGGGAAGAAAGACAGTACATACGTCTTTATCCCTCCATCCAATTATGGGAACTACATCGGGTAACCGAAAATCCTCAACATGAATTCGTTAAATTCGACCGCAAAGAATTTAATGAAGAAAGTGAACGAATCCTAGCAGCACAAGAATTCTTCTCAGAAGCCATTAACAAAGGCGAAATCGGATCACACTCTGCCACTGAAGGCAAAACAGTTTTACTATTAGACTACATATCGGCTTTCGAACCATCAACAGAAAGAATAATGAAGGTTCAGCGCTTTTTAGACAGTCTCAAAATTGGCCCAGTTGGCACAATGGCTCAAGAAGAATACTTTGAAGAACAAGTGGAAAAAGAAAGACTTAGACAAGACTCTATAATGAGAGATACTTTGGGTACTGACCCTTTTGACAACGAATCTCTAGCCAATCTAGAAATTCAAAATTAAAAACAGAAGCATGGTGGACCAGCATCCAGGAAGCATCCTTTAAACTAGTGTGACATATCACCTCCTAGCCTTTCCAACTCATCCTCTGCACATAATAAGCTAAAGGACACATCCTCAGCCTAAAAGTCTAAAAGTCATCCCATAGCCTTTCCACCTAATCCTCTGCTAAGAATAAAATAAAAGAACACATCCTTCAGCTTAAGAGCCTAAAAGGGACACATATTAGCCCTATACTAGACAGATGTCCAGCCTAAGCAATAAAAAATAATGGAGAGAAGACACTATAAAAGGAGGGGACTACTCTGAAGAAGATCATCAGAAAAATTTTCTTCATTTTCGTGCTTTCTCTTCATTGTATCTGAGTTCTGTAATATTATCTACTCTAGAAACAAAATTTCTATTTCCGCAAGAAGTTTCTGTTGCTGTATATTTTCAATTCTGCATTCAAGTTTTCTGCTTTCAAGTTTGGGTTTTCAATTTGGTATCAGAGCCTGGCTAGCACTAGGTAAGTTATTCTGTTTTAGATCATTCTGTTTTATATTTTCTGAACTCTATCTTTCTGTATATGTTCTGCTGAAGTAAAAAAAAAAAAAAAAGAGTACAAAATTTTTTAAATTTTAAAATGAAAGCTTAAGCTATTCTTTTGAGCATGATTCGTTATGAGTCTGCAAAACTTTTGTGACAGCTAAAACTTTTTTCGAATTTTAAGTCAATTCAACGACCTGTTGATTACTGATTATTACGCACTGGAGTAGGAAACGAACCATTGCTGTGCTCTACTTAAGTGAAGCAACGATATAGGCTTGTGGTTGTTAATTCGAGGCCTAACCCTACTATAAAACCACGGTTTGCTAGGAAAGCATTATGGGGTATCGTGTTTAGCCGCTTAAATTAGGGTCAAAACTAATCTATAACTGTAGGTCTGCGAATCAAGACTTATTATTCGAATGAAAACTTTTATCTATTTACAAATGTTTTTTATAAACTCATAATTGAATTATGTTCAAAAGACCCTTGTTTATGGAAAATAATAAGATTGTTATTCTGGACACACATAAGTGTCAATTTGATCTAAATACTGAACAATATGAGCATGTTGTTCATATCCCCACTCATAAAAACCCAGTAAACGGGATTCATAATTTTATGACTGATCTGCTTCAAGAAATTAAATTAGAGTTAAAGATATCAATAATAAACTTCAAAAACAAACTGCGACCTTAGGATTTGGTCGAAATACACCGACAATCCATTCGCTTAACAGCATTAGAATGGTCAAATATACTTCTGAAGAAAATAACAAAATAAATGTTGAAGAAATTGATCCCACCTACTATAAAAATTATCTTATTCTTCAAGAAAAAGAACTTGCAGGCGAAATAGATAGTACTGAACTTTATTCTTATTATGAAGATCATTCAACGGCAATAAACTATTTTAAATATAAAGCAAATGAAGAAAATTCTTCATTTGATGATTCTGAACAAGAATCTGAAAATTCCACAGAATTTGAGTATAATTCAGATACATCAGATAACCTTATTTACAACATAAACGCAAATGAAGCCGGTTCTAGTAGAGGTGCTCTAATTTTACCTCCGCCACCTCCTCCGGATGCAGCTTCTGTTGTAAACCATCTTAACTCTGATATAATTATGGATGATCAAGAACAGGAAGAAAACACATATAATAGGCCCCATACTGATCCGTACCCTGAAATGCTTAGACATGGTACTAGATCAGATTGGATTAAATTTCACTCCTCCAGAAAACAACTTAAAGATTTTTATAATGAACAACCCTCTTCTACATATACCCTAACATTTAATATAGATAAACTTCCATATAGAAAAATAAGAAAATATATTATAACATGGCTTCAACATATAAGTGGAACAATCTATTTATTACCTCCAAATATGAATGTGATGGAATACATCCATTACGCTACCAGCTATTGGACAGGAGATGCTTTAGCTTGGTTATTAAACCTTGAAAGAATAAATCCAAATGAATTACAAAGAATTAGAAATATTCAATCTAAACAAGAAGATCTTGGGGAATTATTAAAATTATTATTAGCAGACTTTACAGGAGAAACTTTCCTAGAAGATACGGATTATGAAAAACAATTATTAAAAATACAATTATGCGACATATGTATGTTAGAAGAATTCGCTGCAAAATACATAGGCCTACTTTTCCATTTAAAAAATAATGACCAGAAAGTTTTCTGGGTAAAAGGCTTTTTTACGAAAATACCTTATCCATGGAATAATATTATTCAAGAAAGATACGACATTTTAAGACAAAGTAATACGGATGACAATCATAACACAGGCTTATTAAAAAAGGCATGTATGGATACTATGGAAAGAGTTTGTGAACAAGCTAGTGCACACAAACAAATGAAAAATAAAATTAGAAATTCAAAACTGGGATTTTCTTGTTGTACCAAATACACTGAAGATATTAACACACAGTTTGGATGTCCTCCAGAATTCGAACAAAAGAAAACAAGAAATTTCAAAAGAAGAATAAAACCAAAATATCGTATCACTAGGAAAAAATGGAAACCAGAATATAAGAAAAAATTTAGAAGAGAAAACAAGTTTTCTAAGAAAAATTTTATTAAAAAGAAAAATTTCCGTAAAGGCTGCAAATGTTTCAAATGTAATAAAGAAGGACATTATGCAAATGAATGTCCTACGAATATACAAAATATCGTAATATCAAATATCGAAGAATACGGTATTAATGTTGGCACGATCGAGGATATTTCTAGTGATGCTAATTCATCTGTATATGAAATTGAATCAATTTATTCTGACACTACTGAAAATGAAGATGAAATTAATGATTCCTTTGATAATTTTAAAATAAACATGATCACAATCAATCAAACCCATAACCAAATAAAAATTATTCCGTTAACCATATATGCTATACTTCCCAAAAAGGAAAAAGTAAATTCTCCAGGTTATACATTATATGCAGCAAAATGCTCCAGATTACGAAGGTACTTCACAACCGAAGTATTCTTGGATCTACTAATAAAAATCCCACTCGGATATTATGGACAAATTTATAATATACCTAAACATACTAAAGAAAATATTTTTATAACTTATGGATTAATAGAACCTCTTTCTAAAACTAACACTTCTATACTATTTAAAAGTACTAGTATGGAAGATAAAGACTATATTATAGAGCAAGGAGATCCATTAGGACTACTTGTTATACATAAATATGAAGACCTTCCAATTATAAAAGAAGAAATATACGATCATGATCTATCTACCCCATTAAGTGGTTCTACATCCCGATCATCAAGGAATAAAGAGTCAGAAACATATCACGAATATAGGATATACATGAACACTTTTACTTCAGAAGAAACATCTAACCCTCAAATGCAAGATAGCACAGGAGAACAATTTGAGGTCACAGACGAAGATTTAGAAAAATTAAAAGAAGCAATCCCTCATTCAGATAAAAAGGATATTTATAAACCTTTAACTTTTAAATCTCGATTTTTGAATAAACATACATATATATTTGAACGTATGCAAGGAAATGTAGAGTTAAAGGGAGAAGAAGATTTTACTTCCATAAGTCTTTTAAATAAAAATAAAATAGAAAAACTAAAAGCCAAATATCCAAAAATGAAATACCTTCATATAGGTCTAATACAACTAAAAATAACAGGATTGTTTAGATCCGGAATTGATACTCCAATAATGATAGTGTGTATGGATGAAAGAATTATCAACAATCCTTTAAATAGTATTATTGGCGGAGCTAAGTCAAATTTAGCAAACAGATTATTTGGAGTAAATATACATCCCGATTTTTGTATAAGTCTTGATGATCAAAATATAGAAAAAGCTTGTACATTATCAGTAAATTTACAAAATATAGAACTTCTTTCAGGATCCAAAGTTCTTGGCATACAATGGGAACATTGTATGGCCTTAAATGATACTGCTACGTTCAAATCAATTACACCCAAACAATTTGTTAAATTGTTCGAAGTCGGGTTAGGAAATACAATTCAACCCAGATTGATTGACATAAGACATTTGAAATTCGATAACGAAATTCAAGTTTTTGTGAAATCACTTAAACTAAGAATTCAGTTACCTACAGAATATTTTATAGCATCTGGAAATACTATTTCCACCATAACCAAGAATAATGAGGAAAATGCACATTCATCCAACACATTAAAAAGAACTCAATCATACAATAAAATGTCTGATGTGGAGTTAACTCCTGATATCTTAAAAACCATCAGTCATCGTATGAGCTTTAAACAAGACAATCCAATAGAAGGAAGAACAATGAGAATACTTGAAAAACAAAAAGAACAGGAATCAAACCGAATGGTTATCAAGGTTCCTACAGAAAATATAAAACATCATGATTAGATCCATAGATCTTAAAAGAAAGGCACAGTTACATATATATCTTCCAATAACGATATGTATTCCTGAATATCAAGAATTCACGGTACATGCGTTAATGGATTCTGGCGCAGAAGCCAGTTTATTACAAGAAATATTTATTCCCCAGCAATTCTGGGTACCATTAGACAAAAAAGGAATGCTAAATGATTTTATGGGAAGACAAGTCCCTGTTACTCACAAAGCAAAACACTTACAGGTACAAATACCTAATATACATGGAAATAATAAACAATACAACTTTGACTTTGCATTACTACCAAAGGAATTTGATAGTGATTGCATCCTGGGGATGGACAACTTAAGACATCTCCCTCCATTCAACAAATATTATTTTGAACTGGATGGCATTCTTGTGCCTCGCGCAACGCTACCCGCTACAATTGCACCGCATTATACCCCAGCAGCACAGCGTGGTGAAAAACCTGTTACATTAATTGAACATGTAAAAACACCGAAAATCATACAACCAAAGATTTGTACATACAATATACCAACCACCAACGAATTTGAAATATTAATACACAATATGTTAGAACCTCTTTATTCAGACGATCCATTAAAATGGTTTGACAAAGCACCACGGTATTGTAAAATTGAATTAATGGAACAATACAAAGACGCTAAAGTCAGAGTTAACAGTATTATGGTATCACCAACTGATAAAGAAGAATTTGCAAAACAAATAAAAGACCTCTTAAATTTGAAACTAATACAGAAAAGTTTCAGTACCCACTCATCCCCAGCTTTCTTAGTAAGAAATCATGCTGAAATTAAAAGAGGAAAAGCTCGAATGGTAATAAACTATAGAAAACTTAACAGCTATACAAAGTTTGATGGATATTTTATTCCTTCTGCTGAACATCTAACAAAACAAATCCAAGGAGCAAAATATTATAGTAAATTTGATGCAAAATCGGGTTTTTGGCAATTAAAACTTGCTGATAAACAGTCCATAGAGCTAACCGCCTTTAGTTGCCCATAAGGACATTTTGAATGGCTAGTTATGCCTTTTGGATTAAAAAACGCACCACAAATATTTCAAAAATGGATGAATTCTATGTTCGGACATTTACCTTTTGTATCTGTCTATATAGACGACATTCTTATTTTCTCTAGTTCTGCAGAAGAACATAAACAACATCTTCTGGCAGTTGTTCACATATTACTTCAAAACGGTGTTATATTAAGTCCTAAAAAAATTGAATTATTTAAAAAAGAAATAGATTTTCTCGGAAAACGAATTAAAAATGGACAAATTGAATTACAACAACACATTTATACTAAAATTAAAGATTTTCTCGATACATTTAAAACATTAAAAGAACTCCAAAGTTTCTTAGGATTATTAAACTACGGCAGAAAATTTATTCCTAATTTATCCGCTAACACTCGAAATTTACAGAAAAAGCTTACTGACGAACAAGCAAAATATAAACAGCATAATGGAGAACAACCAAGAAGATGGAACACAGACAAAATTCCGATTACCTTGCAAAAGCAAGAAGAAGAAGAAATACAAAAGATTAAAGACCTAATAAAAGATCAAAAGATCCTCTATTTTCCTTCAGATGAAGAATTACTTACACTACAAACTGATGCTTCTGACAATTTCTGGGCAGGAGTATTAATTGCAAAACAAAAGGAAGTTGTAGCATATTCCTCTGGAAAGTTTAGTAAACCTCAGATTAAATACGCTACATATGACAAAGAATTACTAGCTATTAAATTAGCAATCAAAAGTTTACGAATTTATCTCTTGCATAGACAGTTTATAATAGAAACAGATAACAAATCTGTTGCTCAATTCTTAAAAAAGAAAACTGTAAACAATCCAGAAGAAAACCTTCGACGAATTAGATTAGCTATGTATTTAGAAATTTACAACTATGATGTTAAATACATTCCGGGCTACACTAACTTTGCAGCTGATCTTCTTACCAGGTTATGAAACATGGATGAGGATGATATAAAAAGAATCAAAGAATTATTAGAAACCATGAAAAGACAAGAAGATTTCAAACAAGTGAAATCATCTAAAAAGGCCAAGCAAACCTCCACAGAGGCTTCATCTTCATAGGAATCCGACGAAATTAATGCTCCCACAGGAGTAAATGAAGAAAAGGTCCAACAGACCAAAACCACTCCAACAAACAAAGGCAAGGCAACACCTTCCAATACAACTCAGAAATTTGTTCCAATCACTTGCTCCCACAGGAATACAAAGACCATACATCTCAGCGGTGGTCAAAGATTGGTACAATCTAGACATGAAAGCATCGAATCCTAACCTATATGACAATTTCAATGGATGTTTTAAAGCCATCCAAGCTGCAGACCGTAGAGCTGCAAATTTCTGGTTAACTCAACTAGAAAAGGATTATCTGGGATTGAAGCTTACAATATCCCAGAAAGAGAAAAAGTTACAAGAAACTCAGAAACTAGTGACTAAATTGTCACAACATTCTTTTACATCTAGATCTGAAGCTCTAGATTTGAAAGAAGCAGAATTGTTCACTGATAACACAGTTGAACACAGTCATTTAAAAACAATATTTTCTCAAATGCAAACCTCCGATCTCGTAAATCTAAGAATTCAAGATTTTCTAGAATTACTTAGACTTTATGAGATAGATAACACAAAAACCAAAGAGATGGAGGCTGAAATGACAGTCCAGGATATGATCTCCTTATATCAGCAACATCTCATTGATGAAAGCAATCTTCTTCTATTCTTCAAAAAGCTAGAAGACACGGAATTAGTTAAACTCTTAGAAAATGAAGAGTTAATTCTCAATAACAACAGAAGACCACGGCTTGTAGCCTGTTTTTCTGAAATACAAAAATATCAAAAACATATCAAAAAGGGCTTAGTACACGAAATTTATGTAAACACAAGCCATCCTGAAGAATATTCGGGTTATATTCCAGAAATATGTACAGCAAAACTTGCTGAACATACAAGCAGATTTTTTACTATGTTCATGTTCAGAATTTGGAGCGTTTGGGAAGAAAGACAGTACATACGTCTTTATCCCTCCATCCAATTATGGGAACTACATCGGGTAACCGAAAATCCTCAACATGAATTCGTTAAATTCGACCGCAAAGAATTTAATGAAGAAAGTGAACGAATCCTAGTAGCACAAGAATTCTTCTCAGAAGCCATTAACAAAGGCGAAATCGGATCACACTCTGCCACTGAAGGCAAAACAGTTTTACTATTAGACTACATATCGGCTTTCGAACCATCAACAGAAAGAACAATGAAGGTTCAGCGCTTTTTAGACAGTCTCAAATATTCTTCAAGATGGCTTGTGTTTACATAAATTTCGTGTACTAAGCCCTTTTTGATATGTTTTTGATATTTTTGTATTTCAGAAAAACAGGCTACAAGCCGTGGTCTTCTGTTGTTATTGAGAATTAACTCTTCATTTTCTAAGAGTTTAACTAATTCTGTGTCTTCTAGCTTTTTGAAGAATAGAAGAAGATTGCTTTCATCAATGAGATGTTGCTGATATAAGGAGATCATATCCTGGACTGTCATTTCAGCCTCCATCTCTTTGGTTTTTGTGTTATCTATCTCATAAAGTCTAAGTAATTCTAGAAAATCTTGAATTCTTAGATTTACGAGATCGGAGGTTTGCATTTGAGAAAATATTGTTTTTAAATGACTGTGTTCAGCTGTGTTATCAGTGAACAATTCTGCTTCTTTCAAATCTAGAGCTTCAGATCTAGATTTAAAAGAATGTTGTGACAATTTAGTCACTAGTTTCTGAGTTTCTTGTAACTTTTTCTCTTTCTGAGATATTGTATGCTTCAATCCCAGATAAGCCTTTTCTAGTTGAGTTAACCAGAAATTTGCAGCTCTATGGTCTGCAGCTTGGATGGCTTTAAAACATCCATTGAAATTGTCATATAGGTTAGGATTCGATGCTTTCATGTCTAGATTGTACCAATCTTTGACCACCGCTGAGATGTATGGTCTTTGTATTCTTGTGGGAGCAAGTGATTTTCCTTTGTTCATTGGAACAAATTTCTGAGTTGTATTGGAAGGTGTTGCCTTGCCTTTGTTTGTTGGAGTGGTTTTGGTCTGTTGGACCTTTTCTTCATTTACTCCTGTGGGAGCATTAATTTCGTCGGATTCCTGTGAAGATGAAGCCTCTGTGGAGGTTTGCTTGGCCTTTTTAGATGATTTCACTTGTTTGAAATCTTCTTGTCTTTTCATGGTTTCTAATAATTCTTTGATTCTTTTTATATCGTCCTCATCCATGTTTCATAGCCTTGAATAGTCCCAAAATAAAAGCCATAAATTTAATATAAATGTACAAATTTATAACGACGTAGGAGTGATTTCAAGTTGAGAATACTACATCATTATTATATAATAACAAAGTAATAATAATATCTAAGTAATAATAATATCTTATTAGAAGTCAAGAAACATACTTCGAATAGTTCTACATGATAAAGGTAGTTTATCAGCATCGGAGAGAGTTGATTGATAGAGTAAATAATTAAACCACATAGCAGACCCATTCACAAAGGGTCTAACTCGATCATTTTTCTCCAAACTGATCGAAGGGATGGGATTGAGAACCCATAATTGGCTCTATGTGCAAGCGAGAGACTGATAGAGTTAGGGCTATGCCCTAACGGTAATTATGCAATTGTTAGATATATCTAACTCAATAACCAATATTATTTGAAATAAAATGTGTTTTCTTTCTATTATATACTTGAAATAATATGTTATAATAATTAATTAATTTAATTAGAAGTGTATTTAATAGAAAATCGATAAATGGTATGCTTTGTGGTAGAAGTTACAATGTACTATAATCATAAGTGATTTATCATAATAAAACAAACATATCTTATTTAATATTTATAGTCAAGATGTATCAAGATTGGATATCAGTACATTCATTGAGACCGGAGTACATAACGCTCTTCAAATGTGGGCAGTGTATTACGCATAGCTATTGGAGGCACCTAGGGGTTGTATATTTATAATTATTGGATAACTACAAAATGACTCACTTAATAGGTTTCTATTGATTAATATAACTATGGTCAAACAGAAAATATCAATGTGACAATATTACATAGTTTTCATGACTTAAGAATACAATAGAACTTCAATATGAAAGCTCAACTTTGATTATAATTAAATCATGGAATGACTTTTATTGAATGACTTTAATTGGGTTGAATTGAAGTATTGGAAGTGAAATACTATTCAAGAGAGAATTTGACTCCCCAGTTACATTAGGTTAGTATCACAGGATCAACTTACGTCAACTCAAAGTCAAATTCTATGGGCAGAGTAGTACGGCTAATAATCATTGTTATTATTGAACTAAGGACTTCACGTTTAGACTCGAAATTGAATATGGATGATGTTGGAATTTTAACCATTAGAAAATTTTAGAAGTACTAAGTGATATAGTTTTGATGTAGTGAATTGGTGTAAATAACCGCCACTTCTAGGTAACATTTAGAATTGTAAAATTTGATTTTACAGAAGCTATGTAAGCGTGTGGCTAAATTTCCACACCACTTGCTAAGGTGACGTGTGAATGTTAGAATTTGAATGTTCGATAATAATCACTAACCGAATTTGCACCTAGAGAATTAATACAATCTCAATGTTGAATCTTCCATCTACCACTCAACTTAATTAAATTGTAAATATTATAATTAATTAAATCAATTAATATTTATGAAATATTAATTATAATTTTTATTCGAATTGTTTTATCGGTATTAAAAATAACATGCATATAAAAATTGTATACACACTTATCGACATACAATATCGGTATACGTTTATGTTTGATTTAAATGTTGATTATCAGATTTTGTTTGAATTGGAGTGAGCCCATATAAGGGATAATGTAGATGATTGTTGTAACGACCCGAAATTTTCGATCCCGAAAATTCCAAATAGTTAGGAAAAAGAAGAAAGAGATAGAAGAAGAAGAAGATCAGAAACATCAACATCTCACATCGCAGCGGATAAAATATAATAATAAATAATAACAGTTTGCAAAAGAATTCTGTATCTGTCAAAATACCTTTATAATACATCATAGTTACACATATATACAGTCACTGAATATACACAATTATCATGTCACAGATATATAGCAATATAATACAGTGGAAACACTCCATACGTTCTTGCCATCCAGATTGCCTCATGAGCTTCAGAACGTCCTTACCTGAAAATATGTAATACTCGGTCTGACTCGAGCATTACACTAAAGTAACAGTCGGGTCAGGTTGGACACCAGCATGAGTAAACTCATCCAACATGGAATACAAAGCATATAACTTATATAGAACCCGGGGTAACTCGAATCAATTTACAAGTTCACAATATGTTATAGACAACACTTATTTCACACATAAGTTTTCTAAGTACCAAAGATTTAGATTTAAAATAGTCCAATTCCTTTAAATCACTTCACTCCAGCCTACAAATTTCACATATCAATCTATAAAAATTCGAAGTGGTTTCGGGTATTTCCTAATACCCGAAACCGGTCTCTTCGAGTCTCATGCCATCCAAACCCAAGTTATCTAAATGAAATGCACAACATTTCATATCAGAGATATCAACTCATTTAAAGCATTCAGTGCCATTCAATCATCCATAAGCAAAGCTTGATCTCTACCAAAATTAGTTTAATTAATTCTAATTGAATTTCTAACCTCAATAACTTAGATTTCTTCATTTGTCATTAATTAATTTCTAAACAATTAATCAATCATCCATTCATTATTCACCTTAATTAATCACCCTGGATTAATTATCCTTCAATTAAATTCAAATAATTATCTTTAGTTAACTTCACAAAATTAATTATTCTTAACCAAAATCAATAAGTAATCTTTAATTACTTCGTAAATTAATTAACTATATTAATTACATTAGTCCTTAATCACTTATATTAATTAATCTCTCATAAGTCACTTATTATTGATTCATTAATCTTAATTAATCAATCTTTAATTACATCATTAATTATATAAATTAATGATTTCTAATTTACGTTTCAATTTATCCTAATCTAATTTAATTACATTAAATGAATAATTAATCAGTAATTAAACCACAAATATTATCACTCTTGATTTATCTCATCCTGTAATTATCTACCTTTTTATTTACTTCATTAAATAAATTAATTACTCGTTTTATAATAGAAGCTTAAAGGAATTTAAAACAAATTTATTTTAAATTCAAATCAATTTACAAATGCACTTTAACATTGAGGTTGTTAAAACACTTAATATTTAGAAACTCTATTTGTTTTAAAAACTGAGATTCACTAACTAAAATGCCAGATTTAACTTTGATTTAAAACTTGTTTTTAAATCTCTACTTTACAATTTAGCTTCAGTTTTTAAATATCACTTTCATTTCTTTCCAATGCATTCTTATTTTTATTCTATAATTATTTCACTTTCAAAATTCACCCTTATATTTCTTTCAAAAATCCAATTATATATATTTCAATAACTCAGGGTACCGAAATATCCAAGCAAACCTCAGCATTTAATATTCCAATTACCAATAATATCCATCTCAGAATATCAATCACTCCAATATATACTATATGCTGCTATATATAATATAGCACATCAAAACAATCCAATCATTCAACCAATTATTTAAATTTAACCATTTAAATTTAAATAAAAATTCAGGAGAGTGAGATTAACTCACCTTTTATTTTGCTGTTTGCAATCCATTCCAATTCGATTTTGTCTTCACAGTTTGACCTTGTATGAGCAATTCATGATATGTTACTATCTGAATTAATCAAATAATTTATCACCATTACTTATTAAAATTTCAACTGATTTAAACTATTTTTTTTTTAACTCCACAGTATTTTAAAACCCCTTTTTATTTTCCTGTTCATGTCCATATATATTAAATAAGTCAACTGTAAAATTTTATCACCAATCCCTTATATAATTTCCTTCCAAAGTCTCATATAAATTTCTAGTATATATACAAAATTAATTTTTTTTTTCAGAATACAAATTTTAATTAACAAATAATAATCCACGTTATTTCCTCTTACGACCATCTCCCTGACGTCGACCTACATCTCACTACTAGCCTCGGTCAAGCCCCAACATCATCCTCCGACTACAGCTTCTCGAAGGCGAGCCCAAAAGCGAACACCTCTGCCCAAATTTGATGCGGTAGCACCCGCTACCCCAATTCGAACACACCCTTCCCATCGCAGTCGGCCTCGCTACTCACTCCCAAAGCCGCACCCACGTGAGCCTCCGCCACCATCGCGTGCTTAACCCAACAAAGCCTTTCAGCAATTCGCCACTCCACAACGTTCCTCCCTGAGCTAGAAGACGCCGTCACAGCCACGAATCGATGGCGCCGCTTATTACCTCCACAAAATGTATGGCCTGGATCGCATCTCCCCTTACTCAATCGCGAGCCCCCTCCTAATTTTTTTCTCTTCATTTCGACCATTGATTAAAAGCTTTTTTTTCTTTTTTAATTTATTTATAGAAAGAGGGTTGATTGTGATTTAAATGAGAAAGGGGAACATAGATCTGCGCGTTCAGAAGGTAGGGTGGCTCGAGCACAATATAGGATGGCTGGTTTGACTTTTATATTTTTAATATTATTAAATTTCCAAAATATCTCATTTAGCATAACTCGAAATCTCGAACTCCGAATCAGACATGCCGCCAGGCGTTTATAAGGTTTTACCCATATTTCGAACACAATGAAACATGTTTCGAGGCCTAATTCAGTCATACGTGGAAGATAGCTTTTTGAATCGAGTTTAAATATTAAATTATCGATTTTAATTTCAACACGTTTCTCACCCGTACGGACAAACGGTAACTCCAAACGCTACAACAATTAAAATCCGATAATAACTAACTATTACGGATCCAATGGAACCGGTTTCGTCGAATTCCGAGACTATGCCTCAGAAGGCTATTTTTAAATATCAGTTTAAACGATATATTTTTAAAACTGAACAAATCACTTTCAATTTAAATTTTAACCATTCTATTATTTTTAGTATCATCAGTATAAATTTTATAAGCCTTCAAATTATTTTTAACAGGCTTAAAACTCGAGATTGAACATTTTACCCAATTTCAAATTATAAAATTCAATAATTTAATTATCAAGTAAATAGTGATATTTAGAATTCAAGTTAAAATTAACCTTTCAAATATTTAAAATCAATTAAATATTCCAATTTAAATTGTTAGAAATTCCGGGTCGTCACATTCCTCCCTCCTTAAAAGAATTTCGTCCTCGAAATTGCTAGTTAAGAAGAATGATTCAATACCATTACTATTTTCCCAAAACTAAACATTTTTTATCAACTTGCCATAACCTATCTTTTATTAAAGACCCACTATCACTTCAGCCAACTTCCCAAACCTATATAGTTTCCAACAACATTATTTACTCCACTTATTCAAACTCAAATTTTAAATTCAATTTTAAATTATCACAACTTTTCCAAAAAAATTCTAACTCTCTAAATTTTCGAAATTTTTTGCCAGCGTCTCATTTGCACGGCTAGCTCGGTACAACTACAAATTGCCTCTATGGGCCCCCAAAATTCAAAAGAAAACAAAATGCCAAGTGGCTAGATCAAAACCCAATCAAATTTCATATAGATATTTAAACACATGCCTTTTTGTCGAGCAATTCAAATTTATCTTTTGGAATCAAAACCAATTTTCCTTTCCGTTTATAATACCTGCATATTCTATTAGCAATGATATCCAATCATAGCTTTTAAAGCCATTTTATACATTTTCTTAAAGAAGTTTTCATATCTACTTCTATTCAAATTAGTTTTCCCCATTTCCATATGAATTCAATTTATCTTCAATTCTGAATACTGAATTTTATCTTCCATTTATAACTGATTCATATCATTATTTTAAATTAGTTTCATCCATCAATTTATTTTAATTTCCAATTTAAAAACGTTTTGTCTCTAACAAAAAAAAAAATTCCAAATTTTTTTCCAAATTTTTTTAACTCCCAAAATTTTCAAATTTTTTTGGCAAAGTCTCCTTTGTATGGAGGAGCTTTTGCAATTTGACAAGAGATATAAATATATATACATTGACCGACACGGTCGCAAAAACAAAAACAGTTCATATTTCCTATTTTTATTGCGTAGGCGTACCTTTATTTAGCATTTTAAGCAAGCGGCTTATTATTTTAGCAATTAGCGCAACCAAATCCAGCCAAACGGCCTTTAGGTACCTGTACTTACTCAATTTAAATATGTTAGTGCCATATATAGAAAATCTATTAGCATTTCACTTACTTTCAATAGCTAAACATATGCATTTCATAAGCAACAAGCACCAAACGCTTTCCATAAGCGATTTATACGATTTAAAGCTAATTCAATTGCTTCCAACCAATTCATATGCCATTTCATTCAACTTTAATGGGTTACAACTCAATTTCTTACATCCAATTTATTTTTAATCCAAACAAGCTCATGTTCACTTCAAATGATTCAAAAATCAATTTTTTTTACTTCTATTAATTCATAGAATTTCTTTACCTTCGTTTACGTCAAACGACAACTATTTTTATGCAATTAGGCGATATTCACTTAATAGAGTATCCATTTTAGTTTATAATTAATTCAAATTAGTTTCAACTCATTCTGTATTTAATTCCATTCATTTCTAATTTATTCACCATCCATACATTTGCATTTCATTTCATCTCCGCATTGGTTTCATTTTAAAAGTATTTCATTGAGCTTGACAACATTAGATGCTTATATTAATATCCTTTTTTTAAATCTAGTTTAGATTTCTTTAATTTTCCAAAATTCCATCACTATTAATTTAAAATTTTAAAAATGCTTTTAAATTCACATAATACTATTAAAATAGCTCTTTATAAAAAATATTTCTTATAACTTGATATCTCAACCAGTCCATCCTTGTTCCCACAGAAATTCAGTCATACGTCGATCAGGCGTAGGACTGAAAATCTATAAGTACTTAGTAGACACATTTTCAACATCCAGTGAAAATACTTGGGAAAATAATTTTATTGAAAATATAGAAAACAGTTTTTGAAAATAGAGGAAATATCTTGGTGAGAATGCTCTGGAAATCATCACCCATCCATGGTCGTAGTAACATCTTGGTTTACGTTGCCATCACAGCAAAAGTCCATGCAACTGTAGGCACTCCGCGCCCCTCGATTACGCCATGGGACCCACAACAGATCGCAATTACATTCCAGGGTTAAGTTGCCATCGTAGTAAAAGTCCATGTAACTATAGGCATCAGCGCCCTCGATTTTCGCTGTCAAAATGAAACTTCTCCACTCCTACATAGGTCGCAGTCTACCGATGTAAAATCAAATGTAGACTGTTGGCTCTCAGCGGCACACACGACTTTCGCTATGTTACCATAGGTCGCAGTCTACCAATATAAAATCAAACGTAGACTGTTGGCTCTCAGCGGCACACACGACTTTCTCTATGTTACCATAGGTCGCAGTATACCAATATAAAATCAAACGCAGACTGTTGGCTCTCAGCGGCACACACGACTTTCGCTATGGTCTGCAGTAGATCGAAGTGACATCGAGTTATACTGTCATCACAGCATAACCCAAATTCCTCTGTAGGTATCAACGCCCCACGACTTTCGCTACACACTACTCATAATCCTCAGGAACTAGTTTTGTCCGGACTCCTCACAGGATCAACTTTAGAACCCCCCTTAGGGTTCAAGGCAGCACCACCCGGTGGCACTCCTGAGAAGTTCATTTCAAGGGAGCTCCTTTTTCCCCAGAGCCATTATCAACACACTTTATACTATACAGATATAGTATCTTTCAAATAATACACCTAGTATGATCCTCATAAAAAGCTCCTTTACACAAAATCGATTATCCCAAAATCGATAGTTCTCAAACTAGGCTTTCCAAATTCCAATATTGATTTTACCCAAAAATCAAAAGCCTTTTCAAATCCAAAGGTTCCTAAAACCTTTTTCCAAAATCCTCATAAGATCCTTTATATATATATATATTTGGATATATATAATTTTTAAAAATTTGAATCATTTCAAACTTGTATAAAATTCTTTTTATACTTCAAACATTTTCAAAAATCCTTTTCTTCTGGCAATAGATTCAACAAGGGAAGATTTATCTTCTATAACTGAGATATATAACCTTGTTTATTCAAAATCAAATATTCAAATTTGATTACTCTTTCCAATATCAATTTCATTCAAATACGCACAATGTACACATATCACCCGTACGCTATACCAATCTGATCGATCACTCGATCACACAATTTCACTTCCGAACTAGTATCGTCCACCAGACTTCCTGGTGAGGACTCAGATCTGGTTTCTTGATCAGAAACCGTCATTCTCCTTGCATAGCCATAACTATGATAGAGAACACCCAGAACTAATCAACAATCCATATCTAGCTTCGCCGTTGAAAATCGAGTGAAAAATCTCAACTAGGATCGATAAACTATCTCGAAATTCTATGCTCGAATTTGGATCAAATCACAATGCGAATAGAATAATATACGTACATCCTATGTATTTAACTGCATTGATTATTAGCCAAATCAATTTCCTTTCTATTCATCCTCACTTCGATTTTATTCACTTATTCACATTTACCTTAATCCTCATAATCACAATTGTTTCAATTCCATTGGATTATCACTTTAATCCTTATCCCAAATGGATATTCAATCATAAACAGTTTGAACTCTTTCTAGCTTAAATTCAGAATATAGCTTGAAATTTTAAAAATAGACAAGTAGCTGAAAAAAATTATTAGTTTGCAAAATAGCTATAAAATAGTTAACTAATTGTAAAATAGTTGGAAAATAGTTGATCGTTTCAGAAATTTTAGATAATTGCAAAATAGTTGTAAAATATTAATTAATTTGTAAAATAGTTGAAAATAGTAATCAGTTTATAAACAGTTGAAAAATTGTTAAATAATTCCAAAAATAATTGTAAAACAAATATAAAATAATTTGGCTTTAAAAAGAAAGGTTGTACATATTAAATTGCTAGGAAAAATAAGTTTATATTAAAACAATTTATATTGAAAATAGACCAGAGTCAAAACTGTTCACTTTCCTATCAATTTAATTTAAATTTCCGCTTCCCTTTAAATTGACTCAATTCTAATTTGAATAACTAATTTCCATTGAAATTGATTTAACCTTAATTCAAGTTGAATCAATCATGGTTTCATTCCAAATTTAAATCAAATTCCATTTGATTTTAAACCTATTCAACTTTAATTATAATTTCAAATTATTCCAATCAATTTAAACTAATATCAATTGAACCCACTTCAATTTCAATATCATTTCAATTTAATCCAATCCAAATTTTCCATTTAAAATTTTAAACTATTACATCTTCGATCACAAATCCATTTAATTCAAATCAAATTCGATTTTGAACTAATTAAATTTCAATCTCAATTTTAAACCATCTCGAATTATATAAATTCGAGTTAAATTCTCAAAAGTTGGTTTAACTTTTTAAACCAAATTAACCTTTATATAAAGTTTTTTTTAAAACAATTTAATTTCTGAGCTCAAATTCTAGAATTTCATTTTCAATCAATTTAATTTTGATTTGGTTGTATTTCTGTTGCCACTTAATTTAACTCCAATTCAAGATTTCAGTTTGGTTCTATTATATTACTTCTTAATTTAATTCCAATAATTTAACATCCAATCACCTTAATATTTATTAGAAGGAAATATTGCTTTATATATCAAAACATACTTTTATATAAAATCATTTAAAACCTTTATATAAGAAAATAACAAGTATGCTCTCATATATATATATATATATATATATATATATATATATATATATATCCAACTCATCCTAGAGTACTACGGACTCCATTCAAGGAGTAATCCCCAACAGAGCCAAGATTCTCGCTTAACCTTTTAGCTCTGATACCAACTGTAACGACCCGAAATTTTCGATCCCGAAAATTCCAGATAGTTAGGAAAAAGAAGAAAGTGATAGAAGCAGAAGAAGAAGATCAGAAACATCAACATCTCACATTCGCAGTGGATAAAATATAATAATAAATAATAACAGTTTACAAAAGAATTCTGTATCTGTCAAAATACCTTTATAATATACCAGAGTTACATATATATACAGTCACTGAACATACACAATTATCATGTCACGGATATACATTAATATAATATAGCGGAAACACTCCATACATTCTTGCCATCAAGCTCGCCTCATGAGCTCCAGAACGTTCTTACCTGAAAATCTGTAATACTCGGTCTAACCCGAGCATTACACCAAAGTAACACCCGAGTCAGGCTGGAAACCAGCGTGAGTAAACTCATCCAACATGGAATACAAAGCATACAACTTATATAGAACCTGGGGTAACTCGAATCTATATACAAGTTCATAATATGTTATAGACAACACTTATTTCACACATAAGTTTTCTAAGTAACAAAGATTTAGATTTAAAATAGTCCAATTCCTTTAAATCACTTCACTCCAGCCTATAGATTTCACATATCAATCTATAAAATTTCAAAGTGGTTTCGGGTATTTCCTAATACCCGAACCCGGTCTCTTCGAGTCTCATGTCATCCAGACCCAAGTTATCCAAATGAAATACACAACATTTCATATCAGAGGTATCAACTCATTCAAAGCATTCAATGCCATTCAATCATCCATAAGCAAAGCTTGATTGCTATCAAAGTTAGTTTAATTAATTCTAATTGAATTTCTAACCTTAATCATTTAGATTTATTCACTTGTCATTAATTAATTTCTAATCAATTAATCAATAATCCCTTCATTATTCATCTTAATTAATCACCCTGGATTAATTATCCTTCGATTACATTCAAGTAATTATCTTTAATTAACTTCACAAAATTAATTATTCTTAACCAAAATCAATAAGTAATCTTTAATTACTTCATAAATTTGTTAACAACATTAATTACATTAATCCTTAATTACTTATATTAATTAATTTCTCATAAGTCACTTATTATTGATTCATTAATCTTAATTAATCAATCTTTAATTACATCATTAATTATATAAATTAATGATTTCTAATTTACATTTCAATTTATACTAATCTAATTTAATTACATTGAATGAATAATTAATCAGTAATTAAACAACAAATATTATCACTCTTGATTTATCTCATCCTGTAATTATCTACCTTTTTATTTACTTCATTAAATAAATTAATTACTCATTTTATAATAGAGGCTTAAAGGAATTTAAAACAAATTTATTTTAAATTTAAATCAATTTACAAATGCACTTTAACATTCAAGTTGTTAAAACACTTAATATTTAAAAACTTTATTTTTAAAAAAAAATGAGATTCACTAACTCAAATGCCAGATTAAACTTTGATTTAAAACATGTTTTTAAACCTCTACTTTGCAATTTTGCTTCAGTTTTTAAATATCACTTTCATTTCTTTCCAATACATTCTTGTTTTTATTCTATAATTATTTCACTTTCAAAATTCACACTTATATTTCATTCAAAAATCCAATTATATATATTTCGATAACTCAGGGTACCGAAATATCCAAGCAAACCTCAGCATTCAATATTCCAATTACCAATAATATCCATCTTAGAATATCAATTACGCCAATATATACTATATGCTACTATATATAATATAGCACATCAAAACAATCCAATCATTCAACCAATTATTTAAATTTAACCATTTAAATTTAAATAAAAATCCAGGAGAGTGAGATTAACCCACCTTTTATTTTGCTGTTTGCAATGCATTCTGATTCGGTTTTGTCTTCACAGTTTTGACCTTGTATGAACAATTCACGATATGTTTCTATCTAAATTAATCAAATAATTTATCACCATTACTTATTAAAATTTCAACTGATTTAAACTATTTATATTTTTTTAAACTCCACAGTATTTTAAAACCCCTTTCTATTTTCCGGTTCGTGTCCATATATATTAAATAAGTCAATTGTAAAATTTTATCACCAATCCCTTATATAATTTCCTTCCAAAGTCTCGTATAAATTTCTAGTATATATACAAAATTAATTTTTTTTTCAGAATACAAATTTTAGTTAACAAATAATAATCTACCTTACTGCCTCTTGCGACCATCTTCATGACGTCGACCAACATCCCACTCCTAGCCTCGGTCAAGCCCTACCATCATCCTCCGAATACAACTTCTCGAAGGCGAGCCCAAAAGCCAACACCTCTGCACAAATTTGACGCGGTAGCACCCACTACCCCAATTCGAACGCACCCTTCCCATCGCAGTCGGCCTCGCTACCCACTCCCAAAGCCGGCCTACGTGAGCCTCCGTCACCGTTGCGCGCTTAACCCAACAAAGCCTTTCACCAATTCGCCATTCCACAACGTTCTTCCCTGAGTTAGAAGACGCCGTCACAGCCACGAATCGATGGCGTCGCTTATTACCTTCACGAAATGTGCGGCCTGGATCGCGTCTCCCCTTACTCAATCGCGAGCCCCCTCCTAATTTTTTTCTCTTCATTTCGGCCATTGATTAAAAGCTTTTTTTGATTTTCAATTTATTTACAGAAAGAGGGTTGATCGTGGCTTAAATGAGAAAGGGGAAAGTAGATCTACGCGTTCAGAAGGTAGGGTCGCTCGAGTATGATATAGGGCGGCTGGTTTGACTTTTATATTTTTAATATTATTAAATTTCCAAAATATCTCGTTTAGCATAACTCAAAATCTCGAACTCCGAATCAGACATGCCGCCAGGCGTGTATAAGGTTTTACCCGTATTTTGAACACAATGGAATATGTATCGAGGCCTAATTCAGTCATACGTGGATGATAGCTTTTTGAATCGACTTTAAATATTAAATTATCGATTTTAATTTCAACACGTTTCTCACCCGTATGGACAAACAGCAACTCCAAACGCTACGACAATTGAAATCCGATAATAACTAACTATTGTGGATCCAATAGAACTGGTTTCGTCGAATTCTGAAACTGTGCCTCGGAAGGCTATTTTTAAATATCAATTTAAACGATATATTTTTAAAACCAAACAAATCACTTTCAAATTAAATTTTAACCATTCTATTATTTTCAGTATCATCAGTATAAATTTTGTAAGCCTTCAAATTATTTTTAACATGCTTAAAACTCGAGATTCAACATTTTACCCAATTTCAAATTATAAAATTCAATAATTTAATATGCTGAATAACGTTTTCACAATTTAACACGTTTACCCCTTGCTACACTTGTCATTCCTACGCGTCATCTTTGAAGAAAATATAATAAAAAAAGGTGTTGTTTGGAAGTTTATTAGGGCCGAAAGAAATTCTATCGAATGAAATAGGAATGCCTGTAATCCTTTTTCCCTTCTTAACGATTTTTTTTTCGTTCTTCCTTTTTAAATTCAACCATAGCTGCTCAATCCTTATTCAACATCGATTCCAAATCCCACCAAATCGTGTGGCAGTGGCTCGAGTCGAGATTGACGAATCAACACGAAGTCGTCGCGATTAGGCGGAGCACGCGCGATGGAGTTCGTGCATAGACGAGGGTATTATGGCTTGGCCCGGCGACGCTTGGACGAACAACGACTTGGTGATGCATTGCGAGGAGAGCGCGCGTCAGGATGGGCAATCGACTTTTTGGCGGTTCGTGGTGGGGCCGATCGATGCTGGGTTCGTATGAAGGAAACTCGAGTAGGGCTTGGGTTCGTGTGGGCAGTAAGGTATTAGCATTTTGCAGTTTCTTTTTCTTTGCATAATTCATTTTTTTCCCGTATAAAATTAGTAATAAACATATATGTATATATATATATATATCAGTTAGGATCACAGTGAAGTAAATATTATTTTTGTTATTACTGAGGGAAATATATAAATATGCTGTTCAATTTTAAAGTATGATATAAATATATACTTTCACATGTCTGTTTTAAATTAATTATTATAAGTATATAGGAAGATTTTATGCAGAAAGGATTTCGGAAAAAGAAAAAAAGAGATATATAGGAATTTTAAAGGGGGTGAAGTTCATAAAAAAATTATATTTTGAATTAATATAAATTAAATTTCAAGTATATGTAATTTCAAAAATAAAATAAATATACATATACATATATTTTCACTTAACTAGTTTTTAAAATGTATTATGGGGATTAATTTGTCTAATAAACTTATTTAATTATTTTCGTTGCTAAAAATATTTTATTTAAAGGAAATTAGTTTAAATTTTAATTATTAATTTAAAATAAAATTATTGGCTAGTTAAGTGGAAATTAGGGAGGCATCCCTATCATACTTTCATATTGTAAAGCGGGTCCCTGTCAAAGTTTCATTGTAAATCAGGTCCCTATTTTCTAGAGGCAAAGAAAAATTATTACTGAAATGTCAGCAACTTTTACAAATAAATGCTGATGTTTCAGCAACATTCCTTGTCAAAGTTTCATTGTAAATCCGGTCCCTATTTTCTAGAAAAAAGAAAAAATGTTGCTGAAATGTCAGCAACTTTTATAAATAAGTGATGATATTTCAGCAACTTTCATAAACTGTGTTCACAGTGTACATAAAAGTTGCTGAAATGTCAGCAACTTTTATAAATAAGTGCTGATATTTCAACAACCTTCATACACTATGTTCACATGTACAAAAAAGTTGCGGAAATGTCAGTAACTTTTATGAAAAGTTGCATTATGCTCTGCAATAATCGTGAATAAAAAACAGGGACCTAATTTACATTGAAATTTAGTGAAGGACTTTTCGTGTATTTTGAATCTTAATAAGGACCTGTGCCAAAAGTACCCATTAATTAAATTATCAAATGGGAATTTAATTGTTCAATTTATTCGAATATTAATAAAATCATCTAATATTTATACAAGGTCCTAAATCGGAGAAGATAAGGTAGTTTGGATCGAATTTCAAAGCAGAAATCAAAGGTAAGTTAATCTCACTCATTTGGATAAATCATTTAAATTTAATGGTTAAATTTAAATTATTGGTTGATTGATTGCATTGATAATTATTATCAGCCTGGATGTGATAGTATATATAGTATATATTGGAGTGATTGATTACCCGCATTATATAGCGGATGAGACCCTCTGCGCCTGACATAATAGCGGATGACCCTTTATACCGCGATATCCCGCTTGGAAGCGGGATTGGTATTTAAATATTGTGCTAACATCTGTGGATGCAGGGAAACAGATTGGAGGAATCCAATTGGATTCTTCAAATATTTAGATTGTTTTAACATTCTATGATCTGCTTTATTTGTTAATCTGAGATTGATTATATTGGTATTTGAAAATATCGGATGCTATGGTTTGATTGAATATATTTATGTATACTGAGTTATCTAAAATATATAGATTGGATTTTTGAAGGGAAATAAAATAAAGAATTTTAAGTAAAATGATTTTAGAGAATTTGGACGGATTAAAGAATGAATTGGAGAAGGATAAAAGTTGATTTTTATATTCTAATAAATAAATTTCAATTATGGGAAAGGGGATTTTTGAATAAATGGGAATAAATGGTTTTTTTAAAAACTTAAGTGATATTGTTTAAAGGAATAAAGACTTTATTTTAAAATTCATGGTTTAAATTTATTGGAAATGATAAAGAAGGAATTTGGAAAAGTATGAAATTGGTATTTTCAGTTTAAATAAAATTTTAAATTTATAATAAAGAAGTTAAATATGAAATTTATGGGTTTTTGAAATAAATGGAATAAGTAAAGAAATTTATTTTTAATGGAGTAAATTTGGAAATCGATTTGGAAATTTATTTAATGTTTGAAACTGTGTTTTAAAAAAAGAAGATGAGACCATGGAATTTATAAACTGGTTTTATAAAGTGAAATAAGATATCAGTGGATATTTGGTAGTATAAATTCATGATGGTAATTTATAAAAGAATGGGTAATTTGTTTTAAAAATAAATTGTGGTTTATTTTTAAAGGTGTGAAAGAAAAGTGTATTTCTCTAAAAAGCCAAGTACGTTTTCAAAGCAGATTTTTAAGTATAAGTTAAAAGCTTTGAAGTTATTTAAATGAATGTTTTTAAGAAATTATTATTTAAGTCGTTAAAATTTTAAAGGTAAATATTTATTAAATTAGTTATAGTAGTAATTATTTTAAAAGGTTAATTGGTATTATGTTTTAAAAAGATAATTATTAATGTTTATATTTTATAAAGAAGTTTTATTTTAAAGATAGTTTGGTTAAAGTTTTATTTTAAAACTTGTATAGAATTTCGTAACTCTTATTTTAAAATTTAGTTCGGCTTAACTTTTATTTTAAAAATTAGCTTTATATTGTATAAAGTAGTTTTATTTCAAATATTTTTAAAGTATGTATTATTGAATAAAGTGTTTAAGTAGTTTTAGTTTGAATGTTTTAAAGTATATTTTAGAATAGAGTGATTTAAATTATTTTAAAATTTAAAGTATTTAGACTTGGTGATTTCAATGGAAATAAACAATATTTGGAATTTATTCCGCAAGAGGAAGAGATTTGGAAACTGTTTTCAAAAAGGTTGAATTATAGAAAAATACCTTGCAAAGATATTTTGAAAATAAATCATTTGGGAATTATTATTGTCTGATGGTTGTTTGTGAATGTTATTTGATAGTTAAATAACCGACTATCAATATTGGCAAATGCGTTGATCGTTTCGAAGAGATCAGGATCAGGATTTATTTTCCCGAAAACCACTTCGAACAGCGTTGAACATTTTCGTGAGGAAGACAAAAACATGGAGTCGAAGATGGAGCGGTGAAGTGCAAGGGCTAATCGCTACTAATCCTGAAGGTGATTCGAAAATGGATGTAGTAGGAGTAGTGCCTTCTGTTCCGTTCCAACCTGGAACGGACTTGTATGGATGAATGCTTTCAGAACATCGTCAGGAGGACGATGACTATTCTATGTGAGTGTGTGCTAAAAAGGTAACGCATAGCCTTGAGCATCATCAACCGAGAATGGCTAAAACAGGGGAGTGCACATAAGGCTAAGTGGCTAGCAACCAATTAGGGTAAGGTCACCCCTGTCTAGATGTTCCTTTATTTCGGCTGTGTGGGCGATTGCTGATCCCAACCGCGATGTGAACTTATTCGGACTATCCAGTAAGGGGTAGCTCCGGTCTTGTGATGTAGGGGATGAGGGTGGATCCTTGGTACAGTGATCTAGACCATGTACTATGGCGGGCGGTACCCAAGTATCCCTGCCATTGATGAAAATCCATTCTCCCTACGTGCCTTTACGGCTTTGTTTGTGGAACCCCCTTTATGGCTAGTAGTCGGAATTTAATAATGTAACAATTTCGGCTATTTGAATAAGTATTTGTATATAGACGCTACTATAATATTAGAGAATTTTATAAGAAATGTTTTGGTTATCGTAAGGTAAAAACCCAGCATGTTTATTTGTGGCGTGGTCTTACGATGTACCTTTGATTTCAAATGATTTTGAAACTTTAATAGTCCAACCGAGTATGTTTTCTCACGCTGGTTTTTCAGACTGACTCGGGTATTATTTAACTATAAAGCTCGGGTCAGACCAAGTATTATAGAATACAGGGAAGGATGCTGTGGAGCTCAGCAGACGAGCTAGATGGCGAGACGTAACACACGTATTTGATGAATATTCCGCTGTGTTTGATTAAACGTATAGTCAGTTTTGTGAGGACGGGAGATGATAACTGTCCAGTTGGGTGCTATGAATTTTGTTGTACTCTGATGATTAATGTATAAGCAGATATAATTCTTTTGTTTTAAGGAGTAGTCATTTATCTATTATATATTGATCCGCTGCGATTGTGAGATTCTGATATTGTTTCTATTTGTTCTTCTACCTCCTTCTTCTATAACCCTAGTGGTTTGGTTTTCCGGCATTCGATTGTCGGCATGTGATACAGTGGTCGTATAAATGTCGATTTTCGAGAGTCGAAAAATCGGGTTGTTAAAAAATCAAATCGGAACATGAAACAAATTTGGAATCGAAATTGAGATATTGAGGTGAACACGATTATGAATTGAAATTGTATATTTTGAGTAAATGTGCTGATTTCGAAATGGATTTGATTTTGAAGCGAATATGATATTTTGATATAAATTATGGACTATTTTCGAAATGTAAAAGAACCGAACGGTGTGTAAAACGACGTTTGGTTGTTAAAGAGATCGGAGTCGGATATGGGCATACTCTCTGTCGATACCGGAACCACTTTAACAACTGTGTACATGGGGTGATGATCTAGAACAAAATGGTTGGATTTAGCGTCGTTTGCTGGATGTGAAGAAAGAGAATGATGATGGATTAGCCTAGCACTTGCACCAATTTGAAATGACTAAAACAGGAGTCGTACCGGCCAAGTGGGCTAGCTACCCCGAGCGGACGCACCTCTTCGAATTACCATCATTTACATTGTGACTGATTGGTGTGCACCCTCCGAATTATGGGAGTTTTGGACGCAGTGAACGATCATGGCTATGATGCGTTACCACCAGATGGGAAGGGTAAGCTGGTAGTATCCTATCTTGGGCTTTGCCTCACATGCCTTGTCATACTTTTAACGCTAAATGAGACCCTAAGATTTTGGTTTAGTGTTGTCGTATCACAAGGCATCCCTATTCACCGACCGTTTAACTGGTGTTTTGTATGCAAACTGTACGACAATGCTTAAAAACACATTAAGGAAGATTAATGTAAAGTCTTAACGCTATTTTAATATTTATTTTATTGATTAGACATTATATATATAGCGTATTCTACTACATATAAATATTTTGACGGATCCTTAAAAGATGAAAATCCTGTAACATCTCTTGAGTTATTAAACGCACGTTATACGCTGGATAAGAGATGTGAAAACCCTTAAACGTCTTTGACGCCGCTACACTCATGTTTATGCGATATCGATTTGACTTATATAAGGATATTTTAGTCCTTACTCCGAGTGTTTTGTCTTTTCATTACGCTTGGGTTAGTCCTGAGTTTTTCATCTTATTGAAGATTTATTCGGGAGGATGAAGACGAAGATTTGGTATACTACTACTATTATTATTCCTGCATCATGTTGTCTGCTGCATTATTTTATTTGTTCTGTTATATATGCATAACTTTAGTGAATGTTGTATAAACGATAATCAAAAGTATATTAAACAGCTTCATGAACTGTTTATTTGATTATTATATTTTATCGTTCCGCTACGAGATTCTGTGTTTGTTTCTTCTTCTTTTCCTCTTATTTTCTTATTTACCCCATTAGCAATCATTCATTTCGAATGGTTTGAGTTGGCATGTGTGGTTTATTGTCCGTTTAAACTGTCCAAAAAGGGTGGTTCGTTACAATACATGATTGCACTTTGACTTTGCAATCCCGAATTCATTTTGGTGGCTTTATGATATATAATATGGAAGTCTATTTCAATGATTTTCCACAACTGTGAAATTTCATTTTCTTTTTTATGTGAATTTTTCATTTCGTTCTTTCCAAATGTGGTATATGATAGTTGTTATTAGGATGCTTGCTCTGTAAAACTCTTTGGTTTTTGCTTTGAACTTTTGCTTGATGTGTTGAATGCTTAATCTTATTTTGTGCAAAGATATGAATTGATTGTGTTTGAGCTTTTCCTTTGCAATGAACAATAAAAGGCTTAAATATAAGCAATCAAAATACAAGTGTTCAATTATTTCAGGCTCATTTTTGCACAAAAGGAAATTGATATCTTCTTTTTCATTCCATTTGTAGCATCTGGCTCTAGTAGGCAGCCTGTTTAACAATGAAAAATAAGCACAATGTCCCATTTTTGGGCAGTTTTCCCCATTCCAAATTGTTTTATGCCATACAACTTTTATCTTAGTGCTTTTTATTTTTTCCAAGTGTTTTTGAAAGAGAATTTGGCTTTAGAAGATAATTTCCAACACCACATGTCTTTTTGCAGACTTGTATTTATGTCGATTTTTCCAATTACAGGTTTGAACATTTTTATGGCTGGTTGCATTTTTGTATTCCATTTGTGATTTTGAATAATACGTTCTACTTTTAGATTATCACCACCAAAATATAATAAGTTATTCCAGCCTAATAAACAAACCAGTGATTTTCCATGAATCCAAGGGTCGAACAGAAGGCTAGTTTGCTTGCCTTCTCTCAATTCTCTTTCAATAAGCTTGGTGCCAACTTCCTTATTTTTTAGAATGCTTTTCCAAGAATATGAATAATAGTTTTCTATTGGCATAGCCCCAAAGTTTTTGTTTTTAACATACTTTTCTTTCATCCATTTAGCCGATAAAGTTTCTCCCTCTATGAATTTCCATAGAGTTTTAAATTGCATGCATCACTTATATCCCTAAAATTTCTCAAACCCAATCCTCTAAAAAAATTATCCTTGCACATTGTTTCTCATGACACTTTATGATTTGGGATGTTGTATGTAAGCCAATATATGATGATAACAATGATCAAAGTGTGCGTAAGCTCTAGTATGCTTGCTATAGATAGTAGTTTACTGGACCATCCCTCTAATCTAATATGCATATTGTCACATAAACTTGCACAGTCTTTGTATGTTATTTGTTTCATGTTGAGTGGTAGCCCTAAATATTTAACTGGAAGATCACCTCTTTATATTTTAAAATATTAAGGATTTCCTCCTTTCTGTTGCAACTTTTACTAAAGTATATTTTACATTTTACTCTCATTTATTTGTAAACTAGAGAATTCTTTTAACTTGCCAAATATCTTTACAACTGTTTTAATACTCTTAATATCTGCATCAAAAAATAATAGCAAATCTTCAACATAAAATAAATGTGAGATATATGGTTTTATTCTATTTATTAGTTTTAAATTTCCATTGATTTGCTCTATTTCCATCTATAGGGAAAAGAATTCCATAGCTATAGTAAATAAATATAGAGATAATGGATCTCCTTGTCTTATCCTTCTATTGCTATGAATAAACCCATAAGGATTTCCATTAAAAAGTATAGAGTATGCGACATTTGTAATACATTCTTGTACCAAACTATCAAAATATTCTAAAAAACCTAACCGTTTAATCATATAAATAATGAGAAATCTATTTATTTTATCAAAAGCCTTGTGTAAATCAATTTTGACACATATTTTACTTCTATTTCCCTGGTTAAAATTTCTAATTATTTCATGGTAACATTGTATTTTTGCAATTAATCTACTTGGAATGAAAGCACTCTGGTTTTCAAAGATTAAATACTTCGGAATTTTTTTTATCCTTTTACATAGAATTATTGCTATAATTTTATAGATAAAATAACAACTGGCAATAGGCCTATAGTCCCCCAAACACTTAGGCACCTTAACGTTCATGACTAGTGTAATAAATGTATGACAGGTATTTTTTATAATTTTACCGGAGTTAAAAAAAACCATTTAATGCCCCTAAACACTTAACTTTTAATGTCTTCCCAGTGAATTTTATAGAATTTTGCACCACATCCATTTGGACCAGGGCTTTTATCTATTTTGGCATTAAATATTGTAGAATTTGTATCTTCCAAATCTATTAGAGCAGACAAAATTTCGTCACAATTACTATTTAATAAAAATATAGTGTCAATATTTGGAAAAGTTTCCAGGCATGTATCAGCATTATATAGAGTAGAAAAATAATTGATAGATGTTGTGTTTGGCACTCCAACACATCCCTATAAATGCATACTTCATTGTTCTATAATGGTGCCACCTTAATGAAATTTTCAATGTGCCAGTGTCCCGATTGAACTTTTCATTCGTCGCCTTTTAAAACGGGCACATACATGGTCTTGGCAAAACTTGGTTGGAAAAAAAGCAATTTCCAATGTTATGTGCGACTAATCTCATATATACACCACGTTAGGCACCATATTTCTTGGGATGTGAGACATATTGCCTCATTTCTACTTGAGAGACATCATTAATTATTAACCCCTTATTACCAATAAGTTTTTCCTACGTCATTAATATACTTTCTATTTTACATTTTGGCATAGAAATACTTACTTTCGTCATCCTCATTTTAAGCCAATCTACCTTATCTTTCTGTTTTATGTTGATTGCTTGCACATGCAAAGACTTGATTAGTTTATCTTGTATTTGGAAAAAATTATTCACTTGAACCCTGTCTGAGCTATCAAATTCTATATTATTTTTTGCATTCTCACATTCCACTCTTATTTTTTTTATATCATTTTTATTCCTTCTTTTATTCCATTCTTTTAGATATTTCTTTTTATTTTGTCGCATTTTACTAACTTTAAATTGAGGAATTCCTAGAGTAGGAATTGAGAGACTGTTTTACTGCTTCTTTATAATCATTTTCTACTGTCCATCCATTTACAAATCTAAATGGATTATTTTTCTTTTGATTTTGTTTTTAAGATTGTGAAAAAATTATTTGAATTGGGTTATGATCACTTGAAGTTTGGGGGTAAAGTGTTACATTTGAAATCATGCAAACAATTGAGAAAATTTTGATTTATTGGAACTCTGTCTGGTTTACAATTATATTTCTATACTCTCCATACTTCCACGTAAATTTATTTCCTAAAATTAAGGGATCTGCTCATCCATTTTTCAAAATGAATTTATTTATTACTTCCATTTTTTTAAAAGACAATGGAATTACCCCACATTTTCACAAGAATGAAAGACAGTGTTAAAATCTCCCAATGGAATCCATGGTTTATTTATATTTTTTTATCGATTTTTAGATATGATTCCATAGCAAAAGTTTGTCATCTTCGCTATTGGAAGTATAAATGAATGTAATTTCTAATTGAAGGCCACCTTTATTTATAAATTTACAACGAATGCATTATACTTAGAAAATATTGTTCTAATTCCCAAATATTATGATTTCATAGAATCGTAATTCATTCATTACCCCCCATGGAATTATTATTTACAATATTCCATCTTAGGTTGCCATTTTAAAACTCTTCAAAATTGTCATTATCCAATTTGAGCTCTAATTAACCTATTATATTGGGCCAGTTAGTAAATAACATGTTAGCTAAATCTAACTTTCTTTGAGGGAAGTTAAGACCCCTTACATTCCAAGCAATAATCAACATTAATATATAATAATGACATAAAAACAAAAAGGAAATATATTCAAAGGATAATATTTGCAGCTATAGATAGCCTCTAAAATTGCTAATATCTATACATATAATGGCTATCATCTCTTTCTTTTCGCATGATTTGATGTCTTAGACCCTAAGCTATTTTTTCCATAGTGGGTTTTTGCTAATATATTTAGCTTTGAAATCACTGTGCACTATTCTCTGAGTTATTGCCAAATTTTTAGTTTTTTAAAATTTTCATTTTTTCCTTTTGTATCTATTTGATGGGGAAGTAGATGCTAAAATGAGTTTTGCTACTTTTTCTAAAAGAATTGGAGATACATTTTCTATGGATAATGAATTTTCAGCACCATTGTCTTCCGTTGCTGCTTTGCATTTTTTTTCAGTTACAGATTTCCATAATTGGGTGATATGCTTCTTCACTTGGATAGTCATTGGGGAATCAAATTCTTCTATTAGAGTGCTTGCATTTTATATGTATTTTTTGTTTGCAATGAAGTAGAATTTCCCTTTCCAGTTTGCTCAATAGACTTTTGGCAAAGATGTGTGTCATTAATTTGACTGATAAAATAAATTCTTGGTGCTGAATTTTATCCAAATGCTCCGAGGATATATTATTTTGAACATAAACTTCTCGAGTTTCCAAAACTGAATCGTTTTCTACTTGCACACTTTCAAAGAATTGAATTTTGCCTAATACTGCATTATTTGTAGACTTGTCTGAGTTTTTGGGTAGAAAACAATTTCCAGTGGTACTTTTGCCGGTATTTTAAGAATTTCCTAACCTGATTTGACTTTTATATAGCAACATCATTACCTTCTTTATTTTCCATATCCTTAGGATTTGATTTTTCGTCCCACACCTTTTCTGCCAACAATTTTCCACTATATGCCCAAAACAAATACAGTTTACATGTAACACCCCTAATTTTAGTTAACATTATTCAGGATATTTGATTGGATAGATTAAATAAGAACAATGTAAATAGTTAAGAAGAAAGAGATTTGGTCATTAATAAGGTAGTCCCTTAATAAATTAACTAATGAGATTGTTTTGGAAAACTTAATATATATATATATATATATAAGGGTATATGATAGGGACAACTTAGGTATAGACCTATCTTATATCCCTTAAAACCTCTCTCCATCATATCACTCTCATTTTTTAGAAATAAAACCATCAAAATAAAAGCATAAATAGGCCGACCATAACCTTGGAGGATAAAGCACAAAGTCATGAGGATTCAAGAGCAAAAGTTTAGGGAAGCTAAGCAACATCAAATCTCAACTCCAACATTTGATTTTACGGTACATAATAAGGTCCTATAGCTTTTAATTGCTTCTGAATTCGATTATTGGTATACCCAAATTATTGTGATAAATTATACCCTGTTTTGGTTAATTGACTATTGTTTGGATAGAGCAATAAATGATAGGATTTTTATGAAATTAATTGATTGAGTTCCAAGGGTAAAACCGTAGTTTTAAATCTCCAATTGACTTGATTTTTGGACATGTGATGTAAAGCATTAAATTGGAGATGGGTTTGCAATATCATAATTTTCTAATTTAAATTAAATATTTTATGAATTCCCAAAGGAGGAAATAACTTAATTTCGGTTTTTAATTATTTAAAATAATTAAATATGGTTTTTGACCCTGAAACTTTCATATGATAAACAGAAAGATATTCTCGAATGTATATGAATTTTTAAGATTTTCCTAAGTGAATATGATTTATTATGTTAGACATTAATAATTAATTAAGGATATTGATTAATGAAAGAAAATATTTAAGAACTTGATTAATGTATGTGATAGATTTTCAGTAAAGAAATGGTTAAAGCATTGTTTTATCTAATAGGAAGTGGAAAAGAAATTGGATTAAGTGAAAAGTACATGCTTTTATTTGAATAAATCAATTTTTTATAAATTACGATAATGCCATGTCACCAGTATCATCTTCGAGCCTAATACATGGCTGGATCCATGGTTGTCGACGTCGATGAGGTGGGAAGCTCCTGATAAGTACTTAGGTGGTTATTAAGTGATTGAAATTGGATCTATATGGACATTAGCAGCAATCTAGATTTGGTGGCATTACAACGTCATGATTCACCTCTCTTCGCCTATGTTTTGACTTCACACATAAACACTGGGCACATAATAGCCGAAACATTTAAGTACGTTTTAAAGAGACACCGCATAACACTACTTGGAATGCTTTCGAAGTTGATCCTATACAATTGGCAGCATAATAGCTGAGGTGAGTTAAGTAAACTATTTTATAATGTCATCGACAATCTTGATGCCCCCATTCATCAAGGTCTGCAAGTATTTTTCATTATTTTGGCTAGAATGTCATGCGACAACATTTTCGTGAATATTAATGTCGACTTTTTTTTTTAAATAGGCAGATAACCTATCGAGTATGAAAGTCGACAACGTCATTTTCGACAAAGAGTTCTATACTTCAAGAAATTTAACTTTTGATTTTCTAAACCATGGGTAGTGGTTTGAAGCGATAATGTATGGTAAGGTTATCGTCTATCTATTTTATTAAGGGCGGAGAGCCTCTAGTTTCCTTCTTCGACTTTATCATTGGAGATACCAATGTAGATTATTTTCGACATAGATTATTATCAACTAAATTAAAGGCGGCAAGCCTTATGCGTTGAGATTTCGATTCCAAACATTAGGGATACCAATGCTATTTTGGTTGCATATGTTCACACTATCATCACTTTTCCTGAAGTGGAGACGAACTTTTCTAAAGTTTTTTTCCATCTTAGTCATTCTTGTTGCAAATGATCATTCAAAACCAGTCATTTTTTTGTTTAAAGTTCGCTGATTGATCATGATTGATTTTTGATTTCTAAGCGTTAAATCACGGATGGATTCATTTTGCATTGGTTTAATGCGAGCTTCTTGAATTTTCGAATCGGGATAGTATTCAATAGTATGACTAAAGTAGCCAGGTTGCTGTGATGGACGAGCTGAATGAGTTTGTTAAGGAGAATGAGGAGGTTAAGGACATGCATACATTTGATGTTGCTATTGCATGGTCCACTATATAGTTGGATGTGGTCTTTCGGGAAGGTGCATTAAAGATAAAAATCTTATACCACTCTCTTAGACAGGGATTTCTTCATAATGAGAAATATAATAAAGTACCCAGAGACCATGTAAGAGACACATAATATATGGTGCATATATAATTGTGCGTTGGTGGTGAAACCAAACGCTTCGTCATGGATAAACTTAGCCCAATTCACTTGCATCCCACCAAATATAGCATATAGGGCTTTGTGATCATTTTTATATATTTGTTCATGACTTCCTAAATGGGGAATTATCATACGATTTCATAATCTAGATTTTGGGCATAAATAAACGGATATACACTGTGGCATGCTATCCTCCCAAATTTGATGTATTATTTCATCACGTGGAAAATTTCTCTGGTCGGGGATTTCTTCTAAATCGAGTCCAGTAGAGGAATAATCTGGTATACGACCAATTGTGTTTACGCTAATTTAAAAAATGCGCCCGTAAACACTTGCCCACAACCAACCATCATTATTCTCAGGTGCTTAAATGTCATTACTACATAAGTTGGTGTAAAAAAGAAAGATGGCCAATAGACCAATTTGCACCTCATTTTCGTTAAAATTGATTAAATCCCAACAGTCGGAGGCAATGGTGAATTCTTGAATTCCATTTATCCAAACTTGCACAATGTGTAGAATGAACTGGAATGAAGCCTTTTCCATTTAGCTCTTCAAATCTCTTGTTTTCAATCATGCTATTTTGAAGCCACTCTTGAATGTTGGCATCGGTGACAAGGGGGTTTGAGAGGATGAAGATTGACCTTTCTTTGATCTTTTGCTAACATGGATTTTTGCCTTGCGAGCCATTTCTGAGCAATTAGAATTTTAAAAATTAGGGTTCTAGTTTACATTTGAAGATAGTTTGGTAAATAGATAAAAGGGGGCTAAATACGAATATATAGGGCTATTGTAGGTTGAACACAAGGCTGATGACAGACATCTGTAGAGTTATCACAGACTCTGTGGTTTTAAGAAATATTTCCCGAAACTAGGGATAGACGTCTGTGATTTTGTCCACAAACATCTGTGGCCTATTTTTGCAGAATATACTTGTTTTCGCTGAATAGTGGGCTGAAGTATAGAGGGTATGGTTTGGAGTATGGTGGGGGTATAGGCAGAATAGTGGAGAGGGATGAGATCGTATTATTTTATTCAAAAATATCCAGCAATATAGAATCCCCAAATGTCGAACTCCAATCGAGGCATGCTAACTGGCCACTAAATGCTCCTATCCCAAACACAATAGAATTATTATCGATACCTAATTCGACCATACACAGAAGTTAGCTTTTAAAATCGAATTATATCATATTAAATATTCTAATTAATTTCTACGTGTTTCAAGCTCGTCCGAACACACAATGCAACGACCTGCCTTTTTGAACGGTTTAAATCGACGGTAAAGCGCATAGTCAGACTCAAACCATTTAAAAGGGCAGATTATTATGGGGTAAATTAGAAAAAGCAGAGAAAGAAAGAAAACAAATACATAATCTCGATGCGGAATGACAAAATATAATAATCAAATAAACAGTTAATGAAGCTGTTTACAAATAACATTGATTAAACCTTTATAATACAGATCAGAGTTACATACAAGAAGAATAAATAATAAATAAATGCAGCGGAACAACATGATGCGGTGGAATAAGTATAATAAATAATAATATTGTAAAATTTTCGTCTTCATTCTCCAGAAAGTAGTCTTCAATAAACTGAAAGCTCAGACTGACCCGAGTGAATTGAAAAGACAAAACACTCGAGTCAGAACTAAATGATCATATGTAAGTTAAACTAGTCGTAAATAAATATGAGTGTAACGGCGTCAGAGATGTTTACAAGGTTTGACATCTCATATCCAGTGTCCAATGTGAGTGCAATAACTTAAGAGATATTCGAAATTTCCATCTCCTATGGATCCATTAAACTATCTACTATGTAGTACAATACGCTATTATAATAGTGTCTACAGTAAAGTATTAAAATAGCGTTAAAGCGTCACCCATATCCCACTTAACACAGTTTATATATTCCCAGTCTATACAGTACCGTACGCTCCTCCATGAGGTTTACCCAGAGTGCACTCAATGTGCATGGTACAAAACAAACTCATAGAAGGCACGATAAGGCATGTGAACACGACACTCGTGGCAAAGCTAGGGTTGATATACCAATTGTGAATCCGAAATGGTGGTAACACATAACAGCTACTACCGCCCACCTCGGAATGCACTCCCAAAATCAAAATTGAGGAGTGGTCACCAAATCATCACAAAATCATAACGTGGTATCGAAGAAATGTATCCGGAAGAAATATATCCGATCGGAGGTGCAATCTCACTTGGCCCGGCATGGCTCCTGTTTTAGTCACATCTAAGCTGACTTCTGGGAGTCAATGTTACACAAATACCTCATACAGAATCGTTCGCAAAACCATCCTACTTCATTTCTGGAATCTCCATCACGTAGATAGTTGCTAAAGTGGTTTTCGGTATTGATAGAGAGTATGACAATATCCAATCCTTGTCTCTTTAACAACTAAATGCTTATTACACACTAGATGGTTCTTTTATATTTCATAAAAATCAATTCATAGTTGATATTCAAAGTATCATATTCGATTTCAAACCATATTACTTCCGAAATCATATTCACTTTCAAAACCATATTCACTTCAAAATTATCGATAAGATAAGTTAATTAAATCCTCATTCCAAAATCATCATATTTACTCAAATATGACATTTCACAAAAAAGGTGTCAATTTTAAATCCCAACTTAGGTTGTATCATCATTAAGGATTTAAATATAAATACTTCAACCTTACACAACCTGAAAGTTAGAAAACAGTTTAGACAGTCATAAAAAGTTTCAATAGTTTTAAAAATAGTTTGAAATAGTTAAAATACTCTAAAATAGTTTAAATGGTTTAAAGTAGTTTAAATAGAGATTTAAATTTGATTTAATTAGATTTAAAATGATTTAAATAGATTTAAAACAGATTAAAAAGATTTAAATTATATTAAATGTATTTTTAAATAGATTAAATAAATTTGAAATAGATTAAATATATTTAAATTATATTAAATAGATAAAATAAATTTAAGTAGTTTAAAATAAGTAAAAAAGATCAAACTGGATTAAATAGGTTATAATAGATTAAAATAAATTAAAATAGTTTAAATTGATTAAAATAGTTTAAATTAATTAAAATAGTTAAAATTAGTTAAAATAGATTTCTAAGTTATATCCAAACATTTTCAATAACTCAATTCCGTATATTTGACACTTCAACTTTGAAATTCCAATTTAAATCCTTTGAACAATTCATTAAATCAATTCCAATTTCAACATTAACGCTTGAATTATTGAAAATAATTCAACATATATAAATCAATTTCTATTTAAAAATGCCAGTTAACTAAATTCAAAATTTAAGGAATTAAAAATCATTTGATTTAACCAATCCGGTGTCCGTATATTATTTTCTACCGTATGGTCAAGTGATATGGATATTTATCATTTCAAACTACAGTTCAAAATTTTACAGTTATATATCATTTCAAACTGCAATTTCGAATTAAATAAAATACATAAAATCACTCGAGTTTATCATTTCAACCCATAATGATTTTTCCCTAATCCAAAAATCGTTCGGGTGTGTATCATTTCAACCCACATGGAACTTGTAGTGTTAAAACGGTATAAAACATAACATCCAGTCATCACATACCAACAATCAAACATATATCACAATCATCATCCAATCAAGCAATAAACATTAATAGATAACTGATTATCGTTAGTAGGTATTCAATTGACAATTAAATTGAATAATAAATTAAATGACGATGAAATGCAATAAAAGTCAAATTTAACTACAATGACAATTTAAACATACCAAACATCCATTAATTAATTTCTAATCATATCATAAATTTAATTTAACTAACATAAGATAGTTTAGTAATTGTGAGTGGGTTAAAACACCCACCTTTGATTTTAAAGCGATTTAAAATCCAAATAAGGCCCAAAAATTTAACGATCTCAAAATTCATCTAAACCAATAATGTGGGAATTCCAATACGATTATAACGAAACAAACCGCGCACAATTTTGTATTCATATGCAAAAGTTATGATTGTTAGAATATTTAAAGTTTGAATTTAAATTAAGTACAATAAAATGAAACCTACCACGTCATCGCGCACGTTCACTAGCACGCGTGAACCCAGATCTCCTGATTGCTCAAACATGACTGTAGCCCTAGCCACAATGAACACCTCCTAGCGTCACCTCAACCACGCACCTGCACCTTGATCGACCATCGCCATCGTGCTCCATTGCCAAAGCCGCCCCCAACGACCCCCCACAAACACCTCCGGTCGACCAGAGTTTGACCGCCGCTACCACATATTCTAGCCAACTTCTAGCGAATCCCGTCGCCTCTAGGGTGATATAACCATATGGATCGAAGGCATATGACCTCCTTTACACAACAGTACCATCCGATCGTTTCCAAATTGACGATCCACCGTTAACTCTCCACGACTACACACGAACGATTGAAAACTATTCCCCAAATTCGGGTCACACGGTGACCCAAATCAAAAAACGGACTGCAGATCTAGCTTGCGCTCATCGAGAGCTTCAAATCAGTATATGATATGTTAGAGTTTGGAGGAGTTTAAATTTTTGAAATTGATTTTGGTTTGAAATCAAACTGATAATTTTGGGTTTTCAGCCATTGAAAAAGGAGAAGGTAGTCAAGGAGAATTGTACGTACCAAAATATGAATATGAGAAACAATTATGGTTTATAACTGCATATATATAGTCAAAGCTGAAAATAGAATGAATGGACCAGATCAATTTGGATAGAAACGATAGACGACCCAAAAAGCTCGTTCCGTTCCCGAAAGGAAAATGTATCATCACATATATCAAAATAGATGTTTTCGATATTTTTAAACTCAATGGAATGGGTATCAAGTCCTAATTCCATTGTATGAAGAAGTTAGCTTTTAAACTCAGCTTATTTAAATTGACTTCAATTAAATTTAATTAAATTGATTTCAACGCGTTTCATGTCAGTACGATCACATGACAAGTCTGATCGCTATGAAACTTAAAATCTTATAATAATTCACTGTAACAGATCCAATGAAAGTAGTTTCGTAGAAATCCAAGACAGTAGCCAAAATGTCTATTTTTATGTTAATTGAATAAATTATTATTAAATCAATTAAATCACTTTTTGATTTCAAATTTAATAACCAACAATTTTCATTATTTTTGACTACTTGGACATTTATAATGATTTGAAACAAATTTATGTATCAATTCAATGTTAAATAATTTACAAATTATAGTTTTTAATTTTAATTGAAATAAATTCATTAATTATAAATTAAACTCCAATAAATTAATTAAACTTGGTTTTAATTCTTTTTGCTTAATCATTCATTACTCTATGTATATATTCAACATTGATTTATAACTTATTACATTAATATTCTCCAGTTTCATCTTAATTTCCATTAACGTTATATTTAATCACAATTAATTGCAAGTGATTCCCAATTTAGTTTCACTGACTAAATAAATAGGTAACATATAATAATTGTCACCATTAAATTTTGACCACATTTATAAGTTTATTATCTTCAAACAAATGTTATAACTACTTACACCACCCTGATTTTCCCAATTACAATGAATTACATATTATTTCACCAATTAATTATAACATTTAACTTTATTCCCTTATTTATCATCTATAACATATTAAATGTCAATGAATTAATTAACCATTGTTACAACCTGCTCATTAAAACATTCCAAGTTTATTGTTAACAAACAAAACAAATAACTTCATATTGATTTTATCTTCTTATTTAAAATTTCTAAACAATGTAACTTTACAATTCATTACAATTATTTGAGACTTCATTCAATTAGTCAATCATTATATTAAATTTACATTATTAAACCCCATTTCTTTATTTACAAACTATGACCAATTTTTTGACTTTACAATCGTTTCAATTTATTGGACATACATTGCAGTAGTTATCAATTGTCTGAATTGACATTTTTAATATTACATTCCAGTCATTTCTTATTAATAAACCACACATCTTAATTTCTCCTAACATTAAATCACAAAATCTTGTTAAACAAACTATTTTTAATTATTGAAAATTACGGGTCGTTACACACAATATGTCTCATCTTTATGGAATTCGACGGCATAACATAATCCTCTATTCTGGATCTAATGACACTGCTTTCGTCAAAATCAGGGACAACGTCCCTAGATGATAATTTCACATGTTAATTAAAGCGAATTATTATTAAGCCAGTTGAATCGCTTTAATTTTTAATTAAAAATCTTTCCATTATCATTCTTATTTAAACAGAATCTAAACAATTTGAATAACAAATTAATTATCCACCGGCAACCGTCGAAAGCTTAATGATAGAGCCATCGACGGCTACTGGAAGCTTCTGCCACAAATTTCACTATTCCTTATAGGTACACTTTCTCTTCTCATTTAGCTTAAATAATTTTATGCATGCATTTACTATAAAAAAAAGGAAATATGAAAGAAGGGGAATAATAGTGGTATGCCTACAGAAACAGTTCATTAATTTTTGGATAAATTATCTATTTAGGCCAATTTTGCAAAGTTATTACAAATTTAGGCCAGTTGTAATACTATTTACAAAAAATGGCCAATTTTGGCTACATCAGCTGCCACGTGTACTGGCTGCATTTCAAATACCATTAGTACACGTTTTATTGTAAAACATAGCGGCATTTGAGATGCTGCCAATTTGCGGCATTTCAAACGTCGCCATATTGTGTGCCTGTTGTTTAAGATAGCCGCCTGTTTCATTTATCACTTCACCCTCAAAAAATCAAATCTTTAAAAAGCCCAAATACCCAAATCTCAAAAAAAATACCAAACTAAGGACTGTATAATATATATTATAGTTAAATCTTGATCAAAAGTAGATATAGACGAGGAGCAACACTTATTTCTTCCTCTTGAAAGATTTTGGTACGTTATTTTGTGAACCCCATTATTTTTTTGTGTTTCTTTATCATATGCCGTTTGGTAATTTATGGAAGTAGTTAAAAAGTTAATTAATTGAATTGTAGAATGGTTCTCAAGTGTGTACCAACGATTTGTATTATGATGGTGAACTGGTTATTGGCGAAGTTAATTATGGTAAATAAGTTGGTGGGTCTGTAAACTAGCAAAAGTATTAAAAGGTTGTAATGTGGCGCGCTTAAAAGAACCAGTTTATAAAGCGACTAAGATAAAATTCGATGAATTTGACATAGAGTTAGTGTGCGACTGGCCTACGAATTCAGGATCGAAATCTATTAAAATAGTTGATGATGACGATGTGGAGCTAATGTTTTCGATGACATCAAAATCAATAAAGCTGTTTGTTGGAAAAAGTAGGCGGGTGCAAGAAGAAGAACCCATACATGGACAACTAGTTAATAGTGCAACTGAAGACTACCGTAGAATGGTCGGGATAATAAGTATTAATCATGGAACTACATCTCCGAGTTTTAGTAATCCATACATGACAGCGATTTATGGTCAACAATAATCCCTTCTTGGATATCCGCTGTGTATAAGTTATCAACAAGACGTTCAGTATAACTATCCATATCCAAGTCAAGGCAGCTTTTCACATTTTCTTGGAAGGTGAAACATTTATTTATAATTTTTATGTCGTATTACAATGAAAGTTATGTAATAGTTGAAAGTTTTTCCATTATATATGCAGTTATCTTCCTTATCGACCAACACCGCCAAGTAATGCCGGATCATCAAAGTTTCATGTCTCTTTATATGTATCAAACTCCATCTGAGTTATACGATATAAGTCAGAGGTGTTTTTTTAGAATAAGCTAACTTTGTTAACTGTTATTTCTGATACGATGTTTAAATTAATACTTTTTCTGAATTACAGAATTCCCACACATGATATTGCGACATAATCTAATGTCGAAGTGGAGAATGTGAATATAACCACAAACAAAGCAGATGTTGATATTGAAATGGATATAGTTGTAGGTTAAGATGTGCATGACAACCCCCCTGTAAATTGTATGGATGTAGTGAATATGGAGGAGAATGATGTGTCGTGGATTGGTAGTATGCAAGTGAACAATGATGCTTTGTCTTATGATTCTGCGGTCGAAGACAATCTTCCCGAAGACAGTGATGAGGTGGAAATGAAGTTACCTTTGGATGATGATCTGTACAATGCATAAATAATGGCTAGGTCTATTGTTGCAAATCTTGAGTTTAATAATGAGTAATTTTCAACTATTAGCATTCAATGTGGCTTTAAATTAGTATGATTTTTGAGACAAAAGCTAAATTGTTACAATAGTTGAGCGAATGGCCATTTCTACATGTCGTGTCTTTTAAAGCTATAAAATCAAATAAAACCAAATACACTGCCATTTGTAATATAGATGCCAACCGTTCATGGAGAATTCATGCTATCATTTCAACAAAAATCTGAGCAGAACTGTTGAATTATAAGGAAATATCCGAGCGATCACAACCGTTTTAGCCCAATAGTGAACTCCACTCACAAGCAAGCAACTTCAAATTTTTTAGTGTCAAAGATCTTACCTTTCGTGAAAACCGATCTAAATATAACAGCGGGGACGGTGTAAGTATTGATAGAAGAACAATTATACGTGAAAATTAGTTATATGAAGGCTTGGAGAGCTTTGAGTAAGGCAGTGGAAAGGATTTATGGTGAATGGGCAGAATCATATACCACTCTAAGACAATATTTTGCTGAAATTGCTAGAACGATCCCAGGAAGCGTTGCACATGTTACTACAGATGAATATAGAGTGTTTGATCGAAATTTTTTGGCCTTTGGCCCTTGTATTGAAGGTTTGTGCATTGTCGTCCATTGTTATGTATTGATGGCACACATTTATGCGGAAAATACAAAGCGCCATTACTTGTAGCCACTGCTGTTGATGTGGTTGACCATCTATACCCTTTAGCCTATGCAATTGTAGGGTCAAAATCTGTTGATGGTTGGGGATGGAATTTTGCTTGGATGTGGTGGTTCATTCATAGCTTTAACAATCGATGAATTCCCTTCATTTCCGATCAAATGAAAGGAATACCGACAACATTGGAAACGAAATGAGGTTTGCCTCATAAACACCGCTTCTGTGCTAGACATCTGAAGGCCAATTTTCAAGCTGTGGAATTTAGAGAAAAATGGCTGACGGGCCATTTTTATGTTGTAACATGTGCTACAGAGGAAGCCGAGTACAACAAAATCCGAGAAGAAATCAAAACTACAAGCAGTAGGGCACACAACTGGATAGAAAGAAGTTTGGGAGGGAAAGAGGATAATTGGGCATTGTGTAAAAATGATGGTGGTCGATTTCATGTCATGACCACTAACTAAATAGATAATTTCACAGTTGTACTTAAAGGAGCCCGGTCTTTACCTATTAAAGCTTTGTTACACGTACCATTTTAGGTTGATTGATTATTTTTGTCAAAAAAGTGAGGCAGTTGGAAAACTAACAACCCGTCTTACTCCGATTTGGGAAGCAAAGAACACTGATAGAGTTAATGAACCAAGGCGTACAAGATTAATTCGCTTTACTCAAGCTGAATGGAAAGTTGTGCACTATTTCAGTAATGAATTCAAAGTACTGATCAACGGTAACACTTGCTCATGTACATGTAACATGCCTCTATTAGAGCACTTACCTTGTACGCATGTTATGGCCACTTTCTCAACAGTTTCCAATGAAGCTAATAGAGCCCATCATGACTTTGTTTCAACATGGTATTCAACTGAGAAATACTTTGCCGCTTGCACCCTTGGGTCTAGTCCTATCCGAGATAAACGCTATTGGAGTTTAAGCGATAATCAGTTGTCCTGCCTCCTGTAGCTAAAAGGAAACCAAGACGTCCACGTTATACAAGAACTAAAGCTACGATGGGCGAGATGCAGACTCCTAAAGGAATTAGGTGTAGCAAATGTGGTGTTGTGGGTCATAAGAAAAATCATTGCACTTCGGAAACGTAATGCTTTCATTTGAGTTTGGTTGTATTTTTGGATCGAATATATTCGAAGACAATTGTTTATGTTATCAAATTTCGAAATTTGAGTTTAATTGTATTTGGACAGTTGTATTATTAGTATTATTTTGACAATTTCATAGTTGTATTATTTGGCTAAATGAAATAAAGCTACTAGATATGTAGCAAAGTAATAGCAAAGCGGCATTTGAAATGCCGCAACGTGAGGGGCATTTCAAATGCCACAACGTGAGGGGCATTTTAAATGCCGCCAACTAGTTTTAAGTAGGCGACATTTAAAATGTCGTGCATGGGGTGACATTTCAAATACCTCTCTACTATTACCTTGCTGCATATCCAATAGCAGCCAAATTCGAATAGCAAATACCAACACTTTACATTAGCGTAAATTCGAGCGTACGTAGTTCGAATGTACCTAAATTAATTCGAATAACAGTACATTACAATAGAATGAACTCGAATAGAAAATACCATAAGATTCGAATAATATTAAATTACATTAGACATCATTCGTACTATATAGATAACACGTAGACATCGTTCGTACTACGTAGTTAAAGTTCACTTTTCCTTTAATGATCCACGTGGCCATAACACCGAATACTTATATCCATAGACCAACAATCTGTTTTCATGTTCAAGATTCAACTTCTCCAAATGACTATTTTCTGCTTGCATCTCTAAAGCGTATTCAACCCCCCTAGGGCACATTTTAGGATCTAGCCACTTAAGAAAATTGCAGAAACCAACTAGATGAGGCCGTATTTTATGATCGTTGTACCCACCACATCGGTAGAAATGACGTCCTGCATACCTCTCGTTTCTACAAATAATTACATCACATTCTTCTCCATGGTAATAAAGTACACATGGAGGTTTCATGCTTAAACTAGCACGATTTAGATTTTGGTGACCAATGTGCATGTAATGATTGTTGCTCCAGTCTTCCATTCGCGATATCTATTGTTGATACTCCATTATCCATAGCCGATGGCAATTCTTCAACTTGTGTCTCTGGCACAAAATCCATATCAAGGTCGGTGCCACTTTCCATCCCATTACCTTTCTTTTGTTCAAATTCGTCTTAAATCTTTATCATTGTTTCATCATCAGTCTAGCTATTATCCATTATCATTTATGAGTACAAGAAAATTATGAAGCACAAAAAACAGAAAATTTGGTTTTTGATAAAGGAATTTTTGGATTACAAAGTTAGAGAAATCAAATTTTGAAAGAAATTAACAGAGAATAATGTCAAACTTATCTTATATACGCTTTGCTGAAATAAATTACAATTCGGGATAAATTGAAAATTGAGAGAAATCAGAAAGTTTGGTTTTTGATGAAGGAGTCTCTGTAAAGTAAGGGTGGGATAGGTAGAAATTGATAGCTATTATGCTGTAGAGAAAATGCCGAAGCGACATTTGAAATGGTGCCATTGTGCGGCATTTCAAATGCCGCACTGTTACTTACATACTCGGTGGCATTTTAAATAATGCACAATGGCGGCATTTCAAATGCTGCTCTGCTAGTTACACGCTGCATAGCAGCAGCCCCATTATACATGCTACACAATTACACGGTAAACAATGACATAAGAATCACAACTATATTCACTACGAACAAAAGTACAATGAAAAACAATACTATAGTCAAAAGGAGTTTTCAACCCAATCTCCATTACAAACATAAAAACACTGCAATCACTACTAAAGACAATCCAAAGTATGCTACCCTCTCAAAAAAATTAGTCCGCGAGGAGTTTTCTTTTTCGATTTAGTTGGCTTCGGCATGAATTCCTCCTCTATAAGCGAAACTTCTTCACTGCCCTTCTCTTATGTTCCTTCTATAGGGGGCTGAGACGGCCCAACCAGATGGGTATATTGTGAAGTTATTGCCCCGGAGCTTTCGGCCATACCTTTCTTTCGTCTTTGATATTTTCTCTTAGGTTTGGGGGTCAGTGGTGTGGATGCAATGTCCTCAAGTAGTGCAGCGGTTCAACGTCCTCAATAAGGGATGTCATTGCAGGTGGAGGGGGAGGCAGAGGCGGGATTAGTCTTGACATCTTGTTTTTGGCCAAATATGATCGTAGAATTTGTTTGAGCGAGAAGCATCGGGAACCTCTTCCATAAGCTCATCGACTAGGTCCAACATACGGCAAATACTATCCGCCTACATATAACATATACCATTATTGATTTTATAGCTACCTTAAAAATCATAAATTTAAATGCATACCACATTCCGTTCAAGCGAAGCTCTTAGAGTGTAAGGAGCAACATCTTGTTCAGGCACTTTCTCTTGTCTTCTTAACACATAAAGCCGAGTGATATTCCAATACCAACTGTTGTACTCCTCATAAGTCAGCGTGATCTCATGCTCATCTTTCGCAGCTAAGAAGCGGTTATTCCAAATCATCGTTTCAAACTCATCTTCACCATATGGAAGAGTATAATATGGAGCAAGATACGAAGTATTGACAAAGACCAAACCGCCTCATCACTCTATTGGAAAGATGGTATGCAAGATCGCCAAAGCAAAATATCATCAGTCTTGCCGCCATAACCACCTCGCTTGAGTGCACAAAGCCGGAAGAGCATCAAGTTCTGCCTCAGTGTATAGAGTCCACTTAACTGCGTCATAGTCCAGGACATTAAACTCGTTTTGGTAGAACGCCAAATTCCGTCTGGGAGTCATTTTGGTATTCTTTGGTCCAATCTAAATAATACAGAAAAAATTTATACAAACTGTTCAAAGTGTATAAGTTGATACAACCGTACAACCAACAATGTTACCTCGATCCATATGGTTTCGAATTGTCAATTATTGGTCTCTTCTTAGTTATACAACCGACCGGAAGATAAGTCCAAGACCATAGCTTCAAGAGTATAAGTTGTATTTCATTAATGTTTATGACATGTACAAATAAGAATTAATGAATAATAATGACCATACATGAACTAGAGCCATACAACCACCAACAGATCATTGTCGTACCAACGCCACTCTAGTAAACTCTGTATAAGTGAAAGCTAGCACCGCACTGCTCCATGAAATACTACCGACAAGAATCGAAGTCTTCTAACAACGGGAGCCATTGAAGGGCCATTCGTGTCTTAGATCGATCGTAAAAAAGAAGTTGAGTGATAATGTGCAAAATAATAGCGCAAGCGTGTTGGGCGATCTGCACTGGAGAGGCACGACGAGGAATATCATCGACCAACTGGTGTCTAAACCAAGTGGCCACTATCGACTCATTCCTCCATCTTACGTCTTGTGGAGGAGACAAGCCAAACAAGGGCTCGCACAAATCCATATAATTACATGGGAAATTCGGTTTCAGAATGGGATCCCCGTTAATTGACAATCCAAGCAACACTGCTACATCTTTTAATGTGATGATCGTCTCACCTACTCTGAGATGAAATGTAAACGTCATAGGTCTCCATCTATCGATCGGCGCTGTCAGAAGATTACGATCAAGCTGTGTATATCCCACTTATGAAGAACACCGAAACCGGCCCTATTTAAAAGTTCCAACACACCAGGATACGCTGATGTGACAAGCTTTAAGATCGAAGAATGGTTAATGAATTCGTCCGGCTCAACCACCTGTCGAAAATAAAAACAAAATGCAAGACATTACGTCATTTACTAACATACTGTCAAAATGCAAAAAAAATTGTATCAATATATATCTCCATCAAATCGTTATTGCTTGTGCGATATTGAGCTTGTAAGTAAAGAACGCTACCATCAATCGGTTCGGGTTTCATTTCTTCATATTCTACCACAATAACAAAATCAAGTCAAGTTTATAACCTAAAAAATCCTTATATACAACCAAAATCAATCATACAAATGTTCTACGCACACAGACTACTTCATTGTAGTCTAGAAACAAAGATTCATACCTAAAAAACTTTTTTCTAAACCTTAAAATAAAAAATTCTAAATTTGAGATAAAAGAGAAGAACACAAATCTATAGGAGGTACTTGAGAGGATGAGAAAGCCATTCTTCAATATTTAGCTTGCTTCAATAATTTTTTGAGTGAAAAAATTGATTTTGGAAGAATTGGGGTGTTGGGTTTGGATTTGGGGTTTTTGTTTCTTGAGGATGGAATGATAATTGAAAGAAGGGGCTATTTTGAACAGAAGACACAAAACAGGGCGACATTTGAAATGCCGTAAACTAGCGGCATGTCAGATACCGCTAACTATGTTTTGTAATAAAACATGTACTGCCAGTATTTGAAATGCCGCCAGTACGCGTGGCAGCTGATGTGGACAAAACTAGTCTATTTTTGTAAATAGTTTTGCAACTGGTCTAAATTTGTAATAATTTCGCAAAATTAGCCTAAATGTAAAATTTATCCTTAATTTTTTAATCTTTTCAAGAATTGCCAAAATATTCCTATAAAACACAAATCATTTTTGGTAACAAATTACTAGTGAAAAGAAGAATTCCAACTAAATATTGAAGTGTTCCAAAATACATCAGCCGAACCTTGAGATATTGAATACACGACTGTCGTGGGGAAACTAATAACACAAAGGCGAATCAGTCAAGTATGATTACATTAGAGATAACCCTCCACAACCTGAGATAATTAGCTCAACTTGTTTAGCCATTTTATTGTTTCTTCGTGCGCGTAGATATTTTCAAATATGATATTAATAGAAAATATTTAATTAACCTCTGTTGTCTTGAACATTATGTCCAAAAGACAATAATGAAAGTTAATATTAACTAATATAAAAAGTACGCATGATGTGGAATACTAACCAAAAAGCATATTTATCGATTTCAAACCCATTCACCATAATATATATTTATTTTCATTTTAGAAGATAATCCATAGCATAAAACGAATAATGATGCATATAGGTTCAGTACCCTTCATTATTTTCACCACCAGTTGCCAAAAGTATATTAAGTTGAACCGATATTGCTTAAAAAAATCTAATGTTTGATGTTATCGAGCAGTGCAAAAGAAACATTTTCCTAGCATTATAAAATAAAAAATTGATTAAAATCAATAATAAAGAAGTCTTTCTATTTCGAAAATGAAGCCATTACTATTAGTTCAGTGAGTATGAAGAATACCTTCCCAACAATGTTGAACCTTCATGCAATCAATCACAACTATGACATATTATAAATGAGTTCAAAAGTGGATAGTCAATTTTATGCCGATATGTGTAAAATCTCTATGAGATATCTAGATATAATATAACGTTGATGATGTTGCAAAATTTAATATTGTATAAGACAATACACCAACAAATGAAGATTCTTACTCAACTTCTCACTACAACAACAACACTGATTTTCGACGGCCTAAAGCCTGCCGTTGGAAGGCCGTCGGAAATCGTAGGAACATCCGTTGGAATACGAATCTCGTTTGGTAACGATTTCCAACGGCACCAACGATATTTTTCCGACGGCCTCCAACGACAATCTCTGATCGTTTCCAACGGTCAAAATGGTCACGTGACAATACTGAAAAACCAAATAGTCATCTCAGGCCGTCGGAAATGGTCGGAGATTGTAGTTGAAAGCCGTTGGAAAATTATGACCTACATGCCGTCGGAAACCGTTACAAGCCATCGGTAATCTGAGTAATTTTTTTTAATGAATTTGAACCTAGTGCCTTCCAGCCACTCCACATCCGTCAATACTAATAACAGCTCTGTTTTGAGCATATATAAACCAATAATCATACAGATAAGCATACATAATATTTTATCCATAAAATCCATATCCAAATCCAACATAATGCACAAACTCAACTTAACATCCAAATCCACAAACTGAACATCCAAATCCACATAAAATAATATATAATCCATTAAAATGTATTAAACACATCTTCATCCACTCGAAGTGTATATATTGACAAAAAAACATAATAGAACATACATAGCATCACTGATCATCATCCCATGCAGAACCACCTGACGAAGGAAACCTCTCATGCTGCTCCATATACTCCGCCAAGTGCTGGTTCAGCTGCTCCATCTGCACAGGACGACGGCGATCATGCTCCCACAGCTCGGCGTTTTGATCAACTCGTAGCGCTGCAATTTCTTCTTTGTCTTGAGCCATCTTATACGCTATAACGATCCGATTTTTCTTTGTTCGATTTTGAATATTTAAATGGTTTTAAGTACTGAATTTGAATTATAGATTGATTTCAGATATGAAGATTTGGGTTATTTATAAAATAGATTCAGAATTTAAATATAGCAATTTATTGAATAATTTAATTATTGAAGTCATAATTGAATATTGGTTAAATAGTGAATCCGGGGTTTTAAGCTTGATAAAAATAATTTAAAAGCTTATAAAATTTATATTAATAATACTGAAGACAATGCAATTTTTAAAATTGAATTTAAAATTGATTTGTTCAATTTAAAATATATCGTTTAAATTGACATTTAAAAATAGCCTTTCGAGGCACAATCTTAGAATTCGACGAAACCAGTTCCAATGTATCCGTAATAGTGTATTATTATTGAATTTCAAATTTCGTAGCTTTTGGGTTTATCGTTTAGCCGTACGGGATATAAACGCGTTGGAAATAATATCGAAAATTTAATATAATAATCGGATCCAAAATGCTATCTTCTCCATGCAATCGAATTAGGACTCGAAACCTTTTCCATTGCATTCGGAATAGGGGCATAAAATTATAAACGTTTAGCGGCATGCCTCGATAGGAGGTCGAGATTTTAGGTTATGTAATCGAGACGATTTGAAAAATAAATATATGTGTGTGTGAGTATTGACCAATCAACTATTTTCCTTCTCTAATACGCCACCATCCTGTACAAGGCACCTTTCATGTTTAAATCAAGTCTTTTCCCTTCTCATCGGTGAATTCGAAATCAACTGGAAAAAAATCATTCGTTCAGATCAAATTGCTCGTTTGGTATAATCCCTTCTCCTTACAGTTCGAAATCAAAATCATCTTCCAAGAGAAAAGAAAAAGAAAAGAGAACGACAACTCATTTATAAAAAAAAAATCGCGATAGGATGGTCATCGCATTCGGTGATTAGAGGTGCGAGCACGAGCTAACGGCTGGGGGAAAGGCCGCGGCTTCGCCTTGGAGGGCGCAGTGAGCAGCGGCAAGACGAGGGGTCGTTGGAGCGATCGATAGGAGGTTAGGATTGTGGGAAATCGTGAAATCGTGATCGCGAGTCGATGAAAAGGTCGAGGAGGGGGCGATGTTGCTATGCTCGACAGTGAGTTCTGGTGAAGGACGATGGCCGGGGGGCAGTCGTGTGTAGAAGGAGGAGGCCTGGTCGACGCGTTTGATTGAGGCGATGTTCGGTAGGAGGTTGTGTGTAGGTCGAGGATTTTCTGGAGCTGCGAGGTCGACTTGGTGAAGTTGAACTGAGGTGACGGCGGTCTTGAGCATTGTGAAGTGGCCTGTGAGAGTAATGGTTGAGAACGCGATGGCCATGATGATATTGAAGCGGGCAGTAGCATGCTTAGCTTGGGAAGAAAGGTAAACTAAATTCGTTAATAGATAATTAATTTAAATTCAATAATTAGTTGATTAATTATAATTAAAGTTTTAATCATTAATCTATATTATTTGAAATTTACCTATACGAGGTTTAAATTGCCGGAATAAGTCGTATAGGATTCAAAGCTACGGAATCTGCGAAATAGAATTTTAAAATTTGAACAGATTGCAAACGAAAATCAAGGTGTGAATTTCTCAGTCATTTGGATTACCGTATTTAAATTTAAATGTTTGAATTTAAATTTAATTTATCGGATGCTTGATTGATGGATAAATATATAACTTATTTGTTGGATGATTATATATATATATAGTAGTATATATATTAGTATTGGAGTGGTATTCCCGCACATTATAGCGGACGAGACCCTATGCGTCCCGCATAATGGAGGATGACCCTATATACTGCGATATCCCCCTCGAAGTGGGATTGGTATTTTTATTATTGTCTAACATCTTTGGATGCAGAGAAACAGGTTGGAGGGATCCTACTGGATTCCTCAAAATATTTAATGTTTATATATATATATATATATATATATATATATATAAATATCTGATGTGAATGAATAATCTGCTGGATTTTTATGTGGTAAAATTTTAAGATAGCATTAAATTAATTTTGGATATATCAAATACCATAAATATTATTTAAAAAATTTTAAGGAATTAAAGGAGATTTTTTAGAAATATGTATATCAAAAATTGGATTATTTTAAGGAGAGTGGGTCGAGTAAGAAATGGTGAATTTTTGAACGTAATTAATAATGCAGAAAAATATTTTTAATGGACAATTTAAAAAATGAATTATATAAAGGAATTTTCAAAAATTGGGTTTTGAAATGATATTTGAAAAATATAGAAAGTGGTTGAAATCAATATTAAAAGTAGATGGGTTAAAAAATGAAGTTTATAAGAAATTGAATTTATAGAAATGGAATTTTGGAAGGGAAATTATTTTAGTGAAACTCAAAGGAGTTACAGAAAATTTTATAAATGATGTTTTTAAATGAAGTAAAGTGATTTCGGATGATAATTTGGAAATACAAATTTACGGGAAAAATTTATATTGGAATATGGGAATCGATGAGAAAAATAGTAGATACTATTTTTTTAAATGAGACGGTTAAGGAGACCCGAATGGAAGTGATGTGATGAAAATCGATGTAACAACCCGCATATTTATCGATTTTATATTTAAATATTTTATTTAAATATTTTATCGTTAGTCGGATTTTAGTCCGAAAAGCTACTTTTTGCAAACAGCCGAATTAGGACTCAAGACCACTTCCATTGAGCTCAAAATGCTGTTTGCGACCTTTTTGAGTATAAGCTTCGATATGTTTGGAGAAAGTTGATTTTTGCTACTTTTTCCCGCTTATGACTTTGGTTTGGACTGCACCCTTATTAGCTCAGCCCAACCCCCTTCTCTTCATAACTTCTCCTCTTTGCTTAAACACTCAAGCTTTAGCAACAATGGTGGAAGAGAATGGAAAATAGAAATTCCTAAGCCCTAGCTTGCTTTGCAAATCCAACTTCTAGCTCCAAATTCAAGAGAACCCATTGGTAAGCATCTCCTTCATCTTCTCCAACTCTTTCTCCATTCAATTTCAGAAATTTCCTAAACCTAATTTAGGAAATGTTTCTCCTTTAAGCTTAGATTCAAGCTTGTTGGGTTGGAATTGAAGAGTGATTGTTCTTACCATTGCTCTATAGCTTCTTCTTAAATCGTTTGGGTTCAAAGGTGAGATTTTTATCTCACATCTTAGTCTATAATTATCTTCGATTGTTAGGTATGAATTCCTAACACTTATTCTTGTGCAATTGATTTTGGTTTGGATTGATTTGGCGTATATTCCAATTTTTGGTGTTTTGGTCTAATTTATGAAAGTCCTATTATGGATATTTGGACATCGATATTTGAGGCGTACCGAAGAGCCGTTTAGGCTGGGTTGTCGTTCGACGTAATTCCTTAGTCATCGCCATTTGCTCGTTCGATCGTTTTCGATATTCGTTTGGCCATTTTTGGCCTAGGTTCAGGGAATGCCCTGAACCCTTCATTCAGACGTCTGAAACGTAATATTCAGACGTCTGAATATTGTTCTGGGAAGATTTCCATTCCCAGATTCAGACGTCTGAATATATGGTTTCAGACGTCTGAATTGGTTCATTTAGAACCAGAAAGGAAATAGGCTAAAAAGTGCCTATTTCAGACGTCTGAAACACTTGATTCAGACGTCTGAATTGTGTTCTGGAAAGCTTTATATTTCCAGATTCAGACGTCTGAACCACTTGTTTCAGACGTCTGAACTGCAGTGTTTTGCCTGCTTGCCTATTCGCTTGAGAATTCCAATTTAAATCGATTCGTGATGATCCTATTTGTTGTTATCATTTATTATGCCTTTGATGACTCCTATTTAGGGATTTTTGAATATCCATTTCGATGGATTCTTTATCGGTTTCTTTGGATTTTATTCACATATTCGAATGTGAATTTTAGTGATTAATTGTTCTTACAATCTTCTTTGTGATTTGTCACTTTAAAAATATAAAGGTTTTCTATACTAGTAGTAAATATCAAAACTCCTTCCTCAAACGATTTCAATACTATTTTAATACCAAATTCGTTTATAAAACCGTTTTCCAATCTATTAGTATATACAAACCTTTACATCACTCGTATGAGAAATCTAATTAAACGACTTAGTAAAACAAGTGGTATGAAACGCTTGCGTTCACTTTGTTGGTTAATTCTTGGACTTGTTCGATTGAAACTCTTGTGACAATTTTCTAGTGGAGATCTACAATTTGTTCGTAAATATTTAAGTTAAGCTAGTGGTTATGAGATATGAAGCTAAGCTCATATATTTACTAGCTTACTGTAATTGACACTTCTCTTTTATCATGACGATCATCTTTGTGGTTTAGACTAGCATTATGCGATGTCTCTTTGTCTATGTGGAGGACCGTTCCTCATTTTATTGAGCTTCGTCTCATGTCTTTCATGGGTCGTACCTATCTAGGTGCGTCGATGTTTATTTATGCATGGGGTGTATCTTTCTAGGTGCATCGATGTTTGTTTACTTCGTGGAGCAATCGGCTCAATAAGTTGGGACATGGGGCGTAGCTTTCTAGTTGCGTCGATGTTCGTCTATGCATGGGGTGTATCTTTTAGGTGCATCGATGTTAGACATTACATGGGATGTATCTTTTTAGGTACATCGATGTTTATTTATGCATGGGATGTATCTATTTAGGTGCATCGATGTTTATTTATGCGTGGGATGTATCTATTTAGGTGCATCGATGTTTATTTATGCATGGGGCGTATCTTTCTAGGTGCGCCGATGCTAGAGCATGGGGCGTATCTTTCTAGGTGCGTCGATGTTCGACTGTGCATGGGACGTGACTTTCTAGGTGCGTCGATGTCCAGTTTGTGGGATTGTCCATCCTTTTTCTTGTGATTTCTGGATTTCGTGTGTTGAATTCTGGAATTTATGCTTCACCAATTTTAGTGATTTTCGTTGATAAGTTTTATCAATATTTGTGCATTGGTGAATTTGTGTATCACTGACTTTTGTGATTGGCATTGATATAATTGTCAATATTTATGGTTTGGTGAACGAAATGAGGAGTATGACATTTCTTTTATTCTTGTGTAGATTTGGTGATATTGATTAATCTCTCGTTGATTTTCAATTACTTATATATATCACAGCTTGGCATTGTGATTATTATGCGTTTAGTCATATCTCTTATTCTATATCGTTTCATATGATATTTATAGTTAGACTTATCCGTTTATTATTTTCTTATTAAATAATACTCGGGTCAGACCGAGATGTTACAGGTGCTTCTGCTTGACTTCTCCCCAGGGATTCATTACTCTGACTTTTGGCAAACTACTTAGATTAGTAGTTTATTTTGTTGTATACACTTGAGATATAGACTCATAGTTGTATTCTTTTGTATAGCACGTGTTGTTATTCTTTTGTATTATTGTGGATCTTTTTGACCACTACTCTGATATACACTTCCATGTGTTAATTATATATTCATATCTTCTTCCGCCTTTGTGATATGAATTATCTGTGACTGATTTATGTTATATTTATTTCTGTATTTGTTTCCGAAGATATTATAGCCACTGTGTGGTAGCTTTGAGTTTGTGTCGGTATGTCGGATTTCCTCTTGATAAAGTATTGCATGTTATACTATCTGACATATCGATGCTCGCACAAAGCAATTACACGGATGGTCGCTCCTCAATAGCCTTATTCTCCGTGCTAGTTGACAGCATTCACCGTAATGTTCTTGGCTAGCGTGGATATAGAGGTGGGGCGTCACAGCTTGGTATCAGAGCCAAACGTCGGAACAATATGGAATATTATAACAAGGATCATCGTCCTAAGTCCATCTTAGGAGTCGTGCTTTAGGATTTTATTCGGGTCCCCGTACCGTCCTATCCTATTTTCTTTTATGATTCCTTGTTTTATCTATCAAGATTGCTCGATATTTATTTTGAGAATAACTTTTCTCCTTCTTTCTTTATTAAAGAAGAGAAATGGTTAGACCAGGCCGTCCCAGCGCCGGTCAATCTAGTGCTACTCCTCTGGCTGGAGTATTTATGTCTGCCCAACAGCTTCTAGATCTTGTTAAGAACGCTCAAGCAGCCGGTCCCACTCCAGAACCTACTCATCCTAGATCCGGTTTTGCACGCTTGTGTAGAGACTACACCGATTTGGGTGGAAGGCCATTCAGGGGATCCGAGAGTGTTATAGAAATTCAGGCTTGGCTCAAATCATGCGATCGTATCTTTTCTCGTATGAACCTCATTGACCTTCATCGAGTTCAAGTAGCTTCTAGCATGCTCCAAGAAAGAGCATTGGATTGGTATGAGCTTTTAATTTCTGAAATCGTTGAAGAGGATCTCACTTGGGAGCAATTACGGGAAAGATTCGAATTGAAATTTGTGCCGGAGGCTGAGAAAGTAACTTTAGCCCGGCGTTTCATAGACCTTGTTCAAGGTGAATCTTCTGTGATAGACTATGTCGCATCTTTCGAATCTCTGTCCCAATACGGGGTTGAATACATCAACACCCCATTGAAGAAAAATCAGAGGTTTGTCTATGGCTTGAATAAGAATCTTAAGAAGCCATTACTCCTGAAACTTGAGGTTTCATTTGATCAGCTTACTGATATCGCTCTTCGTCTTGAAGAGGCCGATAGAGAAGGTGATGTTGAAGTTGTGTGTGCCCAACAAAACTTCAACAACAACATGAAGAGGCCTATCAAATTCAAAGGCCCCAATCCCAACAAGAAAGGGAGGCAAGAAACCCCGGTGGCAAAAGCACCTACCTCTAGTCGTGGACAATGCTACAATTGTGGTTCCACGAACCACTATGCAAGGGAGTGTCCGAGACCCCTCTTTTGTCGCTATTGCAAAAATTCGGGTCACCATATTACTGCATGTCCCGTACTTCAAAGTAAGAAGGAAGGAGAGCTCAATGTAGTGCAAGCTCCTGGTAACACTTCTCGTGGTCAAGGTATTTCTCATTTAATCCTCGATTTCATTTATTTTGTGATCTTCTTATTTGAGTTCATTTTGATATGGGTTTCATCTCACTATTTTATATCAAAAGAACTTGTCGATTCTTTTTCTTTGAATATTTTGGGCTTGATGACTTCTTTGAGGATTGCGAATCCGGATGGTAGATCTGCAACACTCAATTTGCTTTTATTTGATGTCGAAAATTATTTTATGTGATTTTTCTTTCCGAGCCAATATTTTTACTTAGGCTCCGGAATTGATTTGTGCGATAGAAGTGGCTTAATCATTAATGAAGCCTATATCCTATTTTCTCGAGTGGACTATTCATCTTTGACATTTTCAATCTGTTAAGCAGATTTCTATTTTTCCTTTGTGATTTTGGTTCCAACTTGATGGCATCATTTTATTCCTTAAGCCCACTTATAAGGAAAGTGTTATTTCTCTCATTCATGTAGTTAGAGAAATTTTCCGGAATCTTTGAGCTTGTCTTAGGATTATCACCTAAGTAATCTTTTGTGTGGTACTAAGGTCTTTTCAGTTTGACCTTACCAGTTTGACCTTACCACCAATTTTCATTTGCTACGAGTTGCGGAAGTTGGCATTCCACTTACCGCATTCCGCACTTGTTGTCATTCCTATGAACGACTTATTTTGTCATTTAACTTGTCCAGCTTATTTCATCCATTTTATATATCGAATATTCTATGAATATTTCGATGAGACCATTCTTTTATTTATTGATTTTGGATGAAAATAGCAATTTAAAATTTTGCAAAATCTTTTTCATAAGATTTATTTGGAAGTATAACCGGATTTTTGTTCTTAAAACGAACAAAGAATATTCTTAGAAGTTTTTGAGAAACTTACTTATCCTATAGAATACGATTTTGTGATTGTATTGCCCATTTAGTGTTTTAAGAATTTTGGTCGATGCGCTTGATCAACGTTATCGATAGGAATTTCCTAAACGCTTTGATGAGACAATCAGACACAGTATATTGACTTGAAAATAGTAAATTTTTCTAGAAAGATTATTACATAATGATAAATGTAATTTTGAAAGTTTTAACTTTTCAGGAAAGAAGGTTATTTAAAAGAAATTCTTTCTTTTCGATACTCTTGTTCTTGTGATTCCCGAGGGGGAACCAAGACTTTATCTTTTGTACCAATGCTTATCGTATTCGTTTGGATGTCGTTCTCTTGCATAAGATAACGTGCTATCACTTGTGCTTCTAAATCATTAAAAGCCGATTGAGACTAGGTATGCCACTCATGATCTAGTGCTCGCGGCTATTGTTTTCGCTTTTAGAGTTTGGCATCATCATTTTTGGATGAGAAATCTGTTCTCTACCCCGATCATAAATCTTTGGGATAATTATTTTCTCATATGGAACTCCATGTTGACTCTAGTTCTTGACATCTTATGATCTTGATATTCTTTTTATTTCCGGAAAGGGAAATCGTGTTGCCAATGCGTTTAGTCGTAAGCAATAAGTGGTTGATTCTTTGGTGATGTCTGAATGGGATTATCTTTTTATTAAGTTCATCAGACGTTTTGATGTACTTCGTTTTATTGAGTTTCATCTCGTTTCTTTTATGGACTAGTGTCCGTTGTTCTTTTATGGTGTTCGGTTCATCGGATGTACTGTTATTATACTACATCGATGTTCCGTCTCATTTGGATCAATGGATGTACCATTATTATACTACATCGTTGTTCCGGTTTATCGGTTCATTGGACATACCGTTTTTGTACTACGTCGGTGTTCCAAATTATTCGAGTTTGAAGTTTCTCGGGCGTAAAGTTTCTGTACTACGCCGTTGCACTGGCTCAATTTTTTGCTATTCTTGACGTTTTCTGCGTCTTTTAACTATGGAAATGGATTTAGGTTTCCTATTTTATTCTTGATCCCGGTGATATTGAGGAAATTGAAGTTTCACCAGATTTGACTTATGAGCAACATTCCATTCGCATCATTGCTTCGGAGGTTGAGCGCCTTCGGAATAAAGATGTTCTTCTTGTGAAAGTTCAATGGTTCTCAGATCCTAAGGATTGCTCTTGGGAATCTTGGGAATTCATCAAGCGATCCCGTTCAGGCTTACCCTTTCATGCACTTTATGGTGAACTTCCTATTTTAAATTTTCTTTTGTGTTAATATGCTTTTATGGTTTTTACTTCTTATCTTCTTCTTAAATATTGCGAGGACGCAATTTCTTTAAGGAGGGGAGTCTGTAACAACCCACATATTTATCGATTTTATATTTAAATATTTTATCGCTAGTCGGATTTAGTCCGAAAAGATACTTTTTGCAAACAGCCGAATTAGGACTCAAGACCACTTCCATTGAGTTCAAAATGCCGTTTGCGACCTTTTTGAGTATAAGCTTCGATATGTTTGGAGAAAGTTGATTTTTGCTACTTTTTCCCGCTTATGACTTTGGTTTGGACTGTACCCTTATTAGCTCAGCCCAACCCCCTTTTCTTCATAACTTCTTCTCTTTGCTTAAACACTCAAGCTTTAGCAATAATAGTGGAAGAGAATGGGAAATAGAAATTTCTAAGCCCTAGCTTGCTTTGCAAATCCAACTTCTAGCTCCAAATTCAAGAGAACCCATTGGTAAGCATCTCCTTCATCTTCTCCAACTCTTTCTCCATTCAATTTCAGAAATTTACTAAACCTAATTTAGTAAATGTTTCTCCTTTAAGCTTAGATTCAAGCTTGTTGGGTTGGAATTGAAGAGTGATTGTTCTTACCATTGCTATATAGCTTCTTCTTAAATCGTTTGGGTTCAAAGGTGAGATTTTTATCTCACATCTTAGTCTATAATTATCTTCGATTGTTAGGTATGAATTCCTAACACTTATTCTTGTGCAATTGATTTTGGTTTGGATTGATTTGGCGTATATTCCAATTTTTGGTGTTTTGGTCTAATTTATGAAAATCCTATTATGGATATTTGGACATTGATATTTGAGGCGTATCGAAGAGCCATTTAGGCTGGGTTGTCGTTCGACGTAATTCCTTAGTCATCGCCATTTGCTCGTTCGATCGTTTCCGATATTCGTTTGGCCATTTTTGGCCTAGGTTCAGGGAATGCCCTGAACCCTTCATTCAGACGTCTGAAACGTAATATTCAGACGTCTGAATATTGTTCTGAGAAGATTTCTATTCCCAAATTCAGACATCTGAATATATGGTTTCAGACGTCTGAATTGGTTCATTTGGAACCAGAAAGGAAATAGGCTAAAAAGTGCCTATTTCAGACGTCTGAAACACTTGATTCAGACGTCTGAATTGTGTTCTGGAAATCTTTATATTTTCAGATTCAGACGTCTGAAACACTTGTTTCAGACGTCTGAAACTGCAGTGTTTTGCCTGCTTGCCTATTCGCTTGAGAATTCCAATTTAAATCGATTCGTGATGATCCTATTTGTTGTTATCATTTATTATGCCTTTGATGACTCCTATTTAGGGATTTTTGAATATCCATTTCAATGGATTCTTTATCGGTTTCTTTGCATTTTATACACGTCTTCGAATGTGAATTTTAGTGATTGATTGTTCTTACAATCTTCTTTGTGATTTGTCACTTTAAAAATATATAGGTTTTCTATACTAGTAGTAAATATCAAAACTCCTTCCTCAAACGATTTCAATACTATTTTAATACCAAATTCGTTTATAAAACCGTTTTCCAATCTATTAGTATATACAAACCTTTACCTCACTCGTATGAGAAATCTAATTAAACGACTTAGTAAAACAAGTGGTATGAAACGTTTGCGTTCACTTTGTTGGTTAATTCTTGGACTTGTTCGATTGAAACTCTTGTGACAATTTTCTAGTGGAGATCTACAATTTGTTTGTAAATATTTAAGTTAAGCTAGTGGTTATGGGACATGAAGTTAAGCTCATATATTTACTAGCTTACTGTAATTGACACTTCTCTTTGATCATGACGATCATCTTTGTGGTTTAGACTAGCATTATGCGATGTCTCTTTGTCTATGTGGAGGACTGTTCCTCATTTTATTGAGCTTCGTCTCATGTCTATCATGGGTCGTACCTATCTAGGTGCGTCGATGTTTATTTATGCATGGGGTGTATCTTTCTAGGTGCATCGATGTTTGTTTACTTCGTGGAGCAATCGGCTCAATAAGTTGGGACATGGGGCGTAGCTTTCTAGTTGCGTCGATGTTCGTCTATGCATGGGGTGTATCTTTTAGGCGCATCGATGTTAGACATTACATGTGATGTATCATTTTAGGCGCATCGATGTTTATTTATGCATGGGATGTATCTATTTAGGTGCATCGATGTTTATTTATGCGTGGGATGTATCTATTTAGGTGCATCGAGGTTTATTTATGCATGGGGCGTATCTTTCTAGGTGCGCCGATGCTAGAGCATGGGGTGTATCTTTCTACGTGCGTCGATGTTCGACTGTGCATGGGGCGTGACTTTCTAGGTGCGTCGATGTCCAGTTTGTGGGATTGGCCATCTTTTTTCTTGTGATTTCTGGATTTCGTGTGTTGAATTTTGGAATTTATGCTTCACCAATTTTAGTGATTTTCGTTGATAAGTTTTATCAATATTTGTGCATTGGTGAATTTGTGTGTCACTGACTTTTGTGATTGGCATTGATATAATTGTCAATATTTATGGTTTGGTGAACGAAATGAGGAGTATGACATTTCTTTGATTCTTGTGTAGATTTGGTGATATTGATTAATCTCTCGTTGATTTTCAATTACTTATATATATCACAGCTTGGCATTGTGATTATTATGCGTTTAGTCATATCTCTTATTCTATATCGTTTCATCTGATATTTATAGTTAGACTGATCCGTTTATTATTTTCTTATTAAATAATACTCGGGTCAGACCGAGATGTTACAGGTGCTTCTGCTTGACTTCTCCCCAGGGATTCATTACTCTGACTTTTGGCAAACTACTTAGATTAGTAGTTTATTTTGTTGTATACACTTGAGATATAGACTCATAGTTGTATTCTTTTGTATAGCACGTGTTGCTATTCTTTTGTATTATTGTGGATCTTTTTGACCACTACTCTGATGTACACTTCCATGTGTTAATTATATATTCATATCTTCTTCCGCCTTTGTGATATGAATTATCTGTGACTGATTTATGTTATGTTTATTTCTGTATTTGTTTCCGAAGATATGATAGCCACTGTGTAGTAGCTTTGAGTTTGTTTCGGTATGTCGGATTTCCTCTTGATAAAGTATTTCATGTTATGCTATTTGACATATCGATGCTCGCACAAAGCAATTACACGGATGGTCGCTCCTCAACAGCCTTATTCTCCGTGCTAGTTGACAGCATTCACCATAATGTTCTTGGCTAGCGTGGGTATAGAGGTGGGGCATCACAATCGAGAGGGGTTATAAATTGAAAATTGGTTATCCAAACTTAAAAATATATTTTAAAATGTTAAGTTTTAAATTTTAAAAGGAAGCTTTTATTTATTATTCTATGAAATTTTAAATTTATTAGTATTGAATACTTCAGTAATGAATTTTTAAAATACTTGATATTTATTTTAATAGAATACTAAATTTTAAATCTGCTCTGGAAAGTGATATTATAAAAGGTGTTTCAATATTTTAAATAATTATTTGAATATGTCTTAAAAATAAATTATTATTATTTTCTTTAAAACACTTATATATATATATAGAGTTTTAAAATGTTTTAAATTTATTCATAAACCTTCTCGAAAGCCGGGAAAATGGGTTATTCAGTAAATATGATTTATAAGAAAATTCTTAAATGGAATTGGGAAGAAAAGTAATAAATTTATAAAGAAGGTAAATGAAAGTGAACTTCGAAGAATGAAAATAGAATTCATCAAGAAGTGCAAAGAGAATTTAGTTTACAAGCAAGTATAACTGGTTTGAAAACATTAGGGGAATTAATTAAGGAATTCCTAAATTTATAAAATTCGTATAAAACGAGTTCGGAAGTTTACAGATAAAAGTGTAAATGATTTTGAGAAAATAAAATAAAATAAAAGGAATATTTTTCCAAGTTTTAATATCAGATGAAGTGAAGAAAATATTCTAAGTATTGGGAAAGGTTGCAAATGTCCCATGAAGATAAAAAGGGTTTGAAAACTGTTTTCAAATGTTGAGGAACTGAAAGTAATATCTTATAAAGATACTTTGAGATAAATTTTGGAAAATTCATAATAAGGCCTGATGATTGTTATGGACGTGTATTGACAATTAAATAACCAACTATCAAATTTTTGCCAATTTCGTTAATCGTTTCGAAGAGTGCGGGATCAGATTTGATTGTCCGAAAACCACTTCTATCCGGTTTGAACGTAACAAATGAATACTGTGAAGATGACGAAGACGGTGATTCGGTTTGTCTAGACCCAGGACAACTTGTATGGACGAATGCTATCAGAACATCGTTATTGGAGGACGATGAGCATTCTAAGTGAATGTGTTCTTTAAAAGGTAACGCTTAGCCTCGAGCCTTATCAACATAGGAATGACTAAAACAGGGGAGATGCAGCAAGACTAAGTGGGTAGCACCTAGGTAGGGTAAGGTTACCCCTATCTAGAGTCCCTTTTATTCAACTGTGTGGCGGTTTCTAATCCCAACCGCGTGGTAATCTTATTCTGTCTATCCAGGTTATGGGTAGGCCATATTGTGTAGCAGGGGATCCCGGAGTTGTCCTCGGTACGTTGTTCTAGAGGTGTACTATGACAGGCGGTACCCCAATACCCTGTCATTCGATGGAATCCATTCTCCAATAAGCGTCATATGGTTTTAATTGTGCCCAATTATGCTGGAACGTGAGATGCAAACATTTTAGCTATATTCTATTTACTTTCTATAGACACTATTATAATATCAGTTGATTTTGATAAAAAAAAAATTTGGTTATCGTAAGGTATAAACCCGTTGTGTTTATTTGTGACGTGGTCTTACGAGATACCTTTGTTTTCAAAGGATTTTGAAAAGTTAATAGTCCAATTTGAGTGTGTTTTCTCATGCTGGTTTTCTAGACCGACGCGGGTATTATTTTATTATAATGCTCGGATCAAGCTGAGTATTATAGATTCAGGTTTAATGCTATGGAGCTCAGGAGGCTAGTTGGAGGAGTTTCAGGCGTATTTCCGTACTTGACTTATATTCCGCTGTGTAAGGACATGTTATGTAACTGTCCAGTTTGATGTATTGATTGATGCACTCTGATGATTGTAAATATATAAACTGTTATACATTCTTTTGTATAAAATCTGTTATTATATATTATATTTTGTTTCACTGCGACTATGAGATTCTATGTTGTTGTTTCTATTTTCTTCTACCTTTTCTTCTTTACCCCTAATGAACTGGTATTTCCGACACTCGACTGCTCGGCATTTTATACAATGGATGTATTGATGTCAATTTTCGAGGTCGAAAATTCCAGGTCATTACACTTGGTATCAGAGCAAACTTGACTCTGGTGGGGATTACTCATTAGAAAAAGGGTCATTAGTACTCTAGAATGAGTTTGAGTGTATTAATAGATATGAGCGCATGGTTGTTAGTGAATATAAATTATTTTATATTGTGTTGACTTATCGGTTGAGTATTTATAATTTCTGGTCAGTAAAGTCTACACAACTATATCGATAGGGATTTCTAAACTCTTAAACTAGGCAATCCGACACAGTATTGTTTTAAAAAATGGGTAAATGAAATAATTTTACCCAAACCATATTTTGATATAAAAGAGATAATTTTCTAAAATTATAATATATTTGGAGTGTTTGATTAATAATATTATAGTCAATAAGATTATAAAATTTGAAATAGTTTATACAACTAATATGAGAATTTGTATAAGTATAAATTATACAAATGGATTATAATTAAAATTGGATATAAATCAGAATCTGGAAACTTAAATCCCGGGAAGTTTGAGGAAATTTTTTATTTTCAAAAAGTGGTGTGGAAAATAATAATAAGAGTATTATTTGAGAATATTTTAGAAAGAAAATTGTTTTAAAATGGATTTTGGAAGAGATATAGCACTGAACTCACTTCAGTCGCTTAAAAATAATCCTGGTGATGACTGCGCATCATACCAGTATTCATTTTCGAGTTTCTAGGTGATGGATTGCTACCTTAATTGATTTGTTTAGATTTGTTAGGCAAACCAGTGTTGTTTTGGAAATTCAAAAGGAACTTGTTTTGGATAAAAACCAGGTTTGGTTTAAAATTTGAAAGTGTGATTTCAGAAATATTTAAGATTTCAAAATGATTTGGGAAGAAATTCTGGGTGTTTGAATTCTGGAATCCTTATTTAAATAATTTAGAGATCATCGGAAAATAAGTTATAAACTTATAAATTGAAAATTATTCTAAATAAGGAAAGTATGGAAAGTGGATTTCGGAATTAAATTTTAACTTGGGTAAAGTTAAAATGGATAAAAATTAAATTTTAAGCAAAGCTAATGGAATAAATAAATGAAGTGATGGTAACAATAAAAGGGAATTAGTGAATTAATAAAGTGGATTGTAAAAATTGGATTTGAATTTAACTTAAGCTAAGTTAAATAAAATTTATTTGAAATTGTATTGAAATAAAAATTGAATTGAGTTATAGATGATATTGAATGGAATTAAATTCTTACTTAGATAAGTTAAAAGAAATGGTATAAAGTTTAGATTCACCTTAAGTTAAGTTAAATAATTTGGAATGGCTTATAAATAAATTGAGATGATTTGGATAAAAATATATTTGGGCTATAAATAAATGTATAGATGCGAGTTAAAAATAAAATTTGAATATATTAGAGTATGGAATTGGTGGAGATATGAAAAATAATAGTTTCGTGACTTATAAAATTGAAAATCGGAATAGATAAGTCAAAATAAGAAGAGTTTGATATTGTGGAAATGAAATAAAAACTCAAACTTGAATTATAAAATAAATTTAAACTCAAGCAAATTGGTTGAAGTGATTTTTGGAATAAAAAAAATTACATATTGAATTATAAAGTGGAAATGGATTAATTGGATAATTAATTAGTTAATTTGATATAAAATGGACATTAACCGGATTAAATAAATCTGGATGGTGCGTTAAAAATGAAATTTGGAAATGAAACTTGAATTACAAAAAAATTAAACTTAAATGTTGAGCAAATTAAATAACAATTGGAAATGTGTCGAGTAAAATGGAAATAGTTTGAAATGGTGAGAACCCAAGTTATAAATAAATTAAATTGAAATGTAAGTAAATTGATATGGCTTGAGATATTAAATAAATGGATTTGAGTACGGAGTTAAAATTTAAGTGGATCAAATGAATGACTAATTAATTAATTCGTGATTGGATAGAAATCAATTCAAATAGTTGGATTTGAATATAAAGAGAGTAGATACGAATGGAATGCAACTAAATTGATGAAGAATCAATTGGAAATAGAATAAAATTAAATATAAATAGAGTTGGAATCAATTTAAAATAGTTATAAACTATAATGGTTTTTCTATTAAATGAATAACATCGATTGCATAGAAAAATGGTTATTCGGCATAAATGGAAGTATATGAAATTCTATGAATGAATAGAATGTAAATAAATTGACTTTAAATCTATTTGGGGGCAAATGTAAATTTGTTTGGTGTAAATATGAAGTGAATGCAAGTTAAATTAGTTATAAATCATTCAAGTCGAGTATGGATGGATTGAAAGCAATTCAATTGGTATTGAAACCCTGTGATCGCTTATAAATGCTTGTTTAACATGCTTGGTTATACCAAATATGTGTTTTAACTATTTTAGTATGTAAAATGCAATTGAATTTGCATATTTCGGAACTTACATATTTAAATTGAGTAAGTACAGGTACCCAAGGCTATTGGGGTAGACTTGGGTCGCATAAATGCATAATTAAATAAGCCTCTTGCTTAAAAATGCTAAAATAAAGTACCTTTTCTGATTAAATACATCAAATATATAAATATTGATATATATTTTTTGTTTTCTGACCGTGTTGGTTGATGTATATATATTTATCTCTCTTGTCACATTACAAAATGATCTTTGTACAAGGGAGACTCTGCCAATATATTTTGGAAATTTAGGGTGTTTGAAAAATTTTGAAAAATTTTTGTTAACGAAAAACTATATTTCGGATTTGAAATCAAAATAAAGGATTTTGGTTTAGAATGGAAAACCAATTGTTTGATTGAAAACTAAGAGATTAGAAAAGTGAAATGTCAAGTTAGCTAAGTGTGTTTTGGATAAGTTAATGGGTTGGAGCAATTTTCCTGCCATAGCAATTTCGGAGACGAAATTCCTTTAAGGGGGGAGGAATGTAATGACCTAGATTTTTCGTTTTTCTATTTTGAACATTTATATGGTTTTAAGTACTGAATTTGAATTATAGATTGATTTCAGATATGAATATTTGGGTTATTTATAAAATAGATTCAGAGTTAAATATAGCAATTTATTGAACAATTTAATTATTGAAGTTATAATTGAATATTGGTTAAATAGTGAATTTGGGGTTTTAAGCTTGACAAGAATAATTTAATGGCTTATAAAATTTATATTAATAATACTTAAGACAATAAAAATTTTAAAATTTAATTTGAAATTGATTTGTTCAGTTTTAAAAATATATCATTTAAATTGACATTTAAAAATAGCCTTTCGAGGCACATTCTCGGAATTTGACGAAACTGGTTCAATTGGATCTATAATAGTGTATTATTATAGGATTTCAAATTTCATAGCTTTTGGGTTTATCGTTTAGCCGTACGGGATATAAACGCGCTGAAAATAATATCGAAAATTCAATATAATAATCGGGTCCAAAAAGCTATCTTCTCCATACGATCGAATTAGGACTCGAAACCTTTTCCATTGTATTTGTAATAGGGTATAACATTATAAATGCCTAGCGGCATGCCTCGATATGAGGTCGAGATTTTAGGTCATGTAATCGAGACGATTTAAAAATTATATATATATATATATATATATATATATATATATATATATATATATATATATAGACCAGTCAATTGTTTTCCTTCTTTAATACGCCACTATCCTGTACAAGGCATCTTTCACGTTTAAATCAAGTCTTTTCCCTTCTCATCAGTAAATTCAAAATCAAGTGGAAAAAAATCGTTCGTTCAAATCAAATTACTCGTTCGATATAATCCATTCTCCTTACTCTTCGAAATCGAAATCATCTTCCTAGAGAAAAGAAAAAAAGAGAATGAAAGTTCATTTATAAAAAAGAATCATGATAGGAGGGTCATCGCGTTTGACGATTGGAGGTGCGAGTATAAGCTCGCGGTTGGGGGAAAGACCGCGACTTCGCCTTGGAGAGCGCAGTGAGGAGCGGCAAGATGGGGGGTCGTTAGAGCGACACGACAGAAGGTTAGGGTTGTGGGAAATCATGAAATCATGATTGTGAGTCGATGAAGAGGTTGAGAAGGGGAGGGGGCAATGTTTGCTATGGTCGACAGTCAGCTCTGGTGAATAAAGATGGCCGGGGGGGGCAATCGCGTGTAGAGGGAGGAGTCCTGGTCGACGCGTTTGATTGAGGCGATGTTCGACAGGAAGTTGTGTGCAGGTCGAGGATTTTCAGAAGCCACGAGGTCGACTTGGTGAGGTTGAACTGAGGTGATGGTGGTCTTGAGCATTATGAAGTGGCACGTGAGAGTGATGGTTGAGAACGCGACGGCCATGATGATATTGATGCGAGCAATAGCGTGCTTAGCTTGGGAAGAAAGGTAAATTAAATTCATTAATGGATAATTAATTTAAATTCAATAATTAGTTGATTAATTATAATTAAATTTTTAATCGTTAATCTATATTATTTGAAATTTGCCTATATGATGTTTAAATGCCGGGATCATTATCGGATCCAAAGCTGAGAATCTGTGAAACAGAATTTTAAAATTTGAACAGATTGCAAACAAAAATCAAGGTGATAATTTCTCACTCATTTGGATTAACATATTTAAATTTAAATGTTTGAATTTAAATTTAATTTATTGGATTCTTGATTGATGGATAAATCAATAACTTATCTGTTGGATGATTATATATATAGTAGTATATATATTAGTATTAGAGTGATATTCCCGCACATTATAGCGGATGAGACCCTATGCGCCTCCCATAACAGCGGATGACCCTATATACCGCGATATTCCCCTCGAAGCGGTATTGTTATTTTTATTGTTGTCTAACATTTATGGATGCAGGGAAACAGGTTGGAGGGATCCAACTGGATTCTAGTGTTTTTACATATATAAAAATATCTGATGTGAATGAATAAATCTGTTGGATTTTTGTGTTGTAAAATTTTAAGATAGCATGAAATTAATTTTGGATATATTAAATACCATAAATATTATTTTAAAATTTTTAAGGAATTAAAAGGAGATTTTTAGAAATATGTATATCGAAAATCAGATTATTTTAAGGATGTTGGGTTGAATAAGAAATGGTGAATTTTTGGTCGTATTAAATAATGTGGAAAAAAAATTAATGGACAATTTAAAAATGAATTGTATAAAGGATTGAAGATTGGGTTTGGAAATGATACTCAAAAAATATAGAAAGAGGTTGAAATCGATATTAAAAATAGATAGGTTAAAAAAATGAAGTTTACAAGAAATTGAATTTATAGAAATGGAACTTTATATGGGAAATTATTTTAGTGAAACTCAAAGGAATTACAGAAAATTTTATAAACGAAGTTTATAAATGAAGGAAAGTATATCAGATGATAATTTGAAAATATAATCTACAGAAAGAATTTATATTGGAATATGGGAATCGGTGAGAAAAATAGTAGATACTGTTTTTTAAAATGAGATGGTTAAGGAGACTCGAACGGAAGTGATGTGATGAAAATAGAGAGGGGTTATAAATTGAAAATTGGTTATCCAGACTTAAAAATATATTTTAAAATGTTAAGTTTTAAATTTTAAAAAGGAAACTTTTATTTATTATACTATGAAATTTTAAAGTTAGTTAGTATTTAATACTTCAGTAATAAATTTTCAAATAATTGATATTTATTTTAATAGAATACTAAATTTTAAATCTACTCTGGAAAGTGATATTATAAAATGTGTTTCAATATTTTATATAATTATTTAAATATGTCTTTAAAAAGAATTATTATTATTTTCTTAAAAATACATATAGATTTATAGTTTCGAAATGTTTTAAATTTATTTATAAACCTTCACGGAAGCCGAGAAAATAACCCGTTCAGTGGATAAGATTTATAAGAAAAATATTAAATGGAATTGAGAAGAAAAGTAAGAAATTTTCGAAGAAGTCAAATAAAAGTGAATTTTGAAGAATGAAAATAGAATTCATAAAGAAGTACAGAAGGAATTTAGTTTATAAGAAATTATTACTGGCTTGAAAATATTAAGGGAATTAATTAAGGAATTCGGAATTTATAGAATTCGTGTAGAACGAGTTGGGAAATTTATAGATAAAATTGTAAATGATTTTCGAAAAACAAAACAAAATAAAAGGAATATTTTCCTAAGTTTTAATATCAAATGAAGTGAAGAAAGTATTCTAATTATTGGGAAAGGTTGGAAATGTCCCGTGAAGATAAAAAGGGTTTGAAAACTGTTTTCAAATGTTGAGAAATTAAAAGTAATATCTTATAAAGATATTTTGAGATAAATTTCAAATTTTTTATAATAAGGCCTGATGATTGTTATGGATGTGTATTGATAGTTAAATAACCAACTATCAAATTTTGACCAATTTCCTTAATCGTTTCGAAGAGACCAGGATCAGATTTAATTTTTCGAAAAGCACTTCGATTCGGTTTGAACGTAACGGATGAATACCGTGAAGATGACGACGACAGTGATTTAGTTTGTCCAGACCCAAGACAACTTGTATGGACGAATTCTATAAGAACATTGTCATTGGAGGACGATGAGTATTCTAAGTGAATGTGTTCTTTAAAGGTAACACTTAGCCTCGAGCCTCATCAACCGAAGAATGACTAAAACATGGGAGATGCAGCAAGGCTTTGTAGGTAGCACCCAAGTAAGGTAAGGTTTTCCCTATATAGAGTCCCTTTTATTCGGCTGTGTGGCGGTTGCTAATCCCAACCGTGAGGTAATCTTATTCGGTCTATCCAGGTTAGGGATAGGCTGGTCTTGTGTTGCAGGGGATCTCGGAGTGGTCCTCGATACATTGTTCTAGAGATGTACTGGACAGGCAGTACCTCAGCTGCCCGGTCATTCGATGGAATGTATTCTTCAATAAGCGCCGTACGGTTTTGATTGTGCCCAACTATGCTGGAACGTGAGATGCAAGCATTTCAGTTATATTCTATTTACTTTCTATTAGCACTATTATAATATCAGATGATTTTGATAAAAATTTGTATTGGTTATTGTAAGATAAAAACCCGTTGTGTTTATTTGTGACGTGGTCTTACTTGATACCTTTGTTTTCAAAGGATTTTGAAAAGTTAATAGTCCAATTTGAGTGTGTTTTCTCACACTAATTTTCCAGACTGACTCGGGTGTTATTTTACTATAATACTTGGGTCAGGCCGAGTGTTACAGATTCAGGTTTAATGCTATGGAGCTCAGGAGGCTAGCTGGAGGAGTTTCAGACGTATTTCCATACTTGACTTATATTCCGCCGTGTAAGGACAGGTAATATAACTGTCCAGTTTGATTTATTGATTGATGCACTAAGATTATTGTAAATATATAAACTGTTACAGATTCTTTTATACAAAATCTGTTATTATAGATTATATTTTGTTCCGTTGCGATTGTGAAAATTTGTGTTGTTGTTTCTCTTTTCTTCTACCTTCTCTTCTTCACCCCTAATGAACTGGTATTTCCGGCACTCGACTGCTCGGCATTTTATATAGTGGACGTATTGATGTCGATTTTCGAGGTCGAAAATTCCGCGTCATTGCATACGCCTTCTGCGATGTCCTAACCTACGAATATATTTAAATTGTTGTACTGCCTCCAACATCATAAACACAATTTACACAACTTAAGTTGAAAAATAGGCAAAATTTGAATATAGTTTATTTTTTGAAAATTACGGCTTGGTTCCCAAATCCATAGCTCCTGCTGCGGGATGCTGCATCCATGACAGACTCAAAAATAACGTCCTCCTTATCAGTTGTCAACTCACCCTCTCATGTCTCAGCCAACAGTTGTGCCCGTGCTTCCTAAAACTTTTGCTGTAATACAAAATACAATACAATTTAGTAGACTAATCACTATACTAATTGACAAAAAGTTGAAATGGTCACTAGTATAAATAACACTAATTAATATATCTATAAATGTGTACTTAATTAATTAAATGATGACTTTTAACTTAATTATAGTATACTTACATAGGCAACAGTCTCTTTATCATCATGCTCCCATGAGTATAAGACTGAGCCCGAATCGTCGGTCTGTTTCAGGGCATGAGTATGATAAAAACATCCCAATACGAAACAACACCTTCTCGTGCTCTTTCTTGAAATATGAATACATATATATATATATATATATATATATATATATATTAACTATCTATTAACAACTTATAACTTAAATTATAAAAATGTGAATATAAAAATTTACCAAATCCCGCGATGATGCTGGAACGACTTGGAACCACCGCGATGTGTGACAGGATTCTTATTTCTATTTGTGGAGTTCCTATCTAGCTCCCTCTGCAAATTTCAAATGGAAATAACATTACAGTTCTAGATTATGTATTAAATACACGCAACAATTTAAAGTAATTAATATGTGGTAAACTTACCTGAAACTCCTCATTGCCCCACCATGCAACCCAGGCCTCCCAAACGCTAGCACTCATCCAGTTGGGGTTTTTTCCCCGCTCTTCTTGTTGCAGAAACTGCATCCCTATAATTTTTGACGATTTTTCTATTCCAATGCCGCTGCAATAAGGATACAACGGTCTCTTATAGGTTGACCGAACCCTGCACATTTAGGAAATGAAAGTCATACATTTTTATAAATAATCTACAACATATAAACTGATCTATGATTAAAGAGAAAATGCGAAATATAAATTTAAACTTACCGAAAAATCCTGCCAAATGCTCCCCCGGACGTTATCCGGTATCTTGCTTCATTTAGGCCGGCAGGCAGTTATCCTGCATTTATATGCCTATCTGGACATGGAGAGCACCGTGGCTGATGGCTCGAGCTCGAAGCCACTGTGTCAAAATGAAACAAGCATTTAATAAAACAACGCTAATATATAATAGATCGTGCAGGAAAATATTGTTAATACTGGAATAAATCTAATACTTACGATCCATTGGCTTTGGCCTGCAACCAAACCGTAGGAAGAGCTGACTCCTGTGATGGGCCAAGGACGTCATCAGGTGGAGGCGCACCCATCCCTCTCTAAGAAGAAAAGGGAGATCATGTACGGGATGAGCTGTGTCTAAGGAAAAACAACATGTATATACGGTACCTGCTACAAACATATCATATCTGAGAAATACATCATTTAATTAAATGAAACATACATTATGGCAGAAACATAAAATGATTATATGAAACAAATTATGACTAAACATATCATTAGCCGAAGATGTCATTTTTAATGAGATAATGTAACATATATAAACACAAAAATTACCTTCTCCCGATATGTAGATTATTAATCAGTCCTCGTCATTTTCTAATTCAGACTTCATTTCATACTCGATGTTTTGTTCCTCTATAGTCTGAATGCTTCTATTAATGCATTTGATTCATCGTTAGGTCCAAAATTGGTTTGATCGTTGGTTGTTATTATTATTCCAGTATTTTTCTCGATATCTGCTTGATAAGCTTTCGTTTGGAATATTCTGTCCATCAAATGTAAATCTTGCCTTTGTTTTAAAAACAATTAACCAATCTGCTTTATCTCTTCATAGAGATGAGTACGGAGCGTAATAAACTTGAAGAGCTTGTTTGACAAGTATAAAAAGATCGTATTTATAATAACGCGAGGTATGCTTTATTTCTATAAGATTATACTTTAGGTGCATATTGATTCCAGAACCTGGAACGTTGCTGAATGAATTGCATTTAAACAAAAAAAACTTCTTCTGCAGTTCTTGTGAAATATTGTATGTAATGAATGTAGATGTCCATTTTATCGAAAAATGAATACGTACATAACGATCATATACAATACTTATTAGATGGGGCCAAAAAACACTCTAAGTGTTTTATGAATAAAATATATTACATATTTTATATTTTTTTTTTAAAAATTGACTTTCTTCGTTTAGATTAAATTGATTAACATTTAAGTTAAACTACCATATATGATGGTTTATCACATACGCACAGTTTAAAACATCAATTAACTAACCGTGCATATATAAAAGTAATTATTGTTTCGACGTTTTAGAAAATGCATAAACTAAATTATGTTCTTCCACACTAAATAACCCAAGTAACGCGTAAATGCACTAAATTATTCAACTAATACACACTAATTACTTACCGCACAAACTAACAAATTAAACTATACTAACTAATAAATCAAACAAGCAAACCGACATTCAATAAACTATACTACACAATCAATGAGACAATATAAACAATTAAACTAACAAATTAACCCTAAATTAACAAATTCATTAAATTATGGTTTAAGGATAATACCTAAAATAGAGGGGATTAGAGGTTTGGAGGAGATGAGATTCCGATTTGATGAAGTTGGAGTTTATTTCGATAGAAATTCGTCGCTTGGAGGTGGAGGGTGAAATGGTGGAGGAGGGTTTATGATTTGGGGAGGAATGAAATGGTTCAGGTTTCGGCCTGAAGAAGAAGATACACGTGACTTCCCGACGGCTATCAAAGGCTGCAAACGGCATTTTTTCATGGCTAATCATTTTAATCGTAACAAAGTCCAGAAAATATATGTTGTTGGAAGCCATTGGCATTCTGCCATTGGCAATGGTTGTTAGTAGTGTCTCTTCTTTGTGAATCTCATCATTTTTCATATTTCCATAAATATTCGGGCATGCATCCTGAGAACTTAAAAGTTGTCAGTGGAACACAAATTCATAAATTTTTTCAAATACTTCAATTGGAGAAGGGAGATGGATATGAAAGGAGAAGATAACAAACTATGAAACCCATGAAGCATGAAAAATGGGAAATAGTCTTCTAAAAGTTGCATTCTGATATTAAGCCTCAACCCTCACTTTGATCAAAAGAAACTAGCAATTTTTTCATATGTTCAGATCCATTTTCATCACTTTTATTGAGAATGACGGTTGAGTGAGCAAGTATCATGTATGCACATTGTTTGCCCCAAAAATGGTCACAAACCCCAAAAGCCATGAAAGCACCAGTGTTTACACACAGATCTATAATATTCAAACACAGATCTCATATCCAAATAAAGTAGAGAATAACGGTAGAAAGAAACAAAAGGTTTATAGTGGTTCGGCAATCCGACCTACGTCCACTTTGAATCAATCCTTTTATTCCTTTTATATTATGGTTACAGTTACAAGCCTTTGAAAATCAATAGCAAAAACGGCAGAGCTTTGCTAAGGAGAGAAGAAGAAGATCCCCTTTTTAGTTCCCATAGGACTCCTATTTATAGGTGTAGATCCGAAAATATTCACCCTCAAAACCTGGAATACCTCTTCTCTTGCGCAAGTGGGCCTACCAGACCGATCCAAAGCGATTTGGGATCGATGCATGCTTAATTCGTATTGAGCCAAAAGTGGCTCAATCGAGTCAAATTGAGCATGAACATTCTACAGGTTGCACGTAAGCTTCTGCGAAAATTTGGTGGCATTTGGGCTTGTAGATTGTCCATTGTGATCGATGCAAGTTTGTGTTCACGGGCTAGCCGTCGCGTTCGCATCAATCTCTCGCTCCACATTCTACTCTCTTCGTATCGATATAGTTCACATCGATGACGTGTCTCAAAGATTCAGGAAAGATCCACCTCTCTTGCCATTCGACCGAGTCATCTATTCATTTGTATCCCATTCGTATTCGTCGGCATGTGCTGTTCGTATCCATCAGTTGTTCCCTTGTTCATATCGATCAACATATACCTACTATTCTATTCGTGTCGATCCTATGCCGTTGTTCGTATCGATCCTTGAGCACCCCGAAAGCACACGCCTTCGTATCCATCAAACTTGCCTTCTTTGTATCCATCATTTCGGCTATATTCCTCGTATCGATACTGGGCTATGCTCTTCATAACCATCCCTCGCGCCTATCTTTGTATCGATCCCGTGCACATCTTTCGTATCGATCGCATGTTGATCGATACAAAATGTTTCTGCTAGTAGTCATCTGCTCTTTGTATCGATCCAAAATTCCTTTCTTCATATCGATCTCGATGGATACGAACAACATCCACCTTGATCGACAAGAACGGATCGATACGAACTAGTTTTCCTGAACCGTAATCCATCCGTAGCTTAGGAATACAAACTCCGATTGACCTGAAATTTGAAACGTAGCCTCTTCTAGTCTTGTTAATCATTCCCAATCGGTCCCGTCTTGATTGGAGCTTGGCTAAATTTTGACGACATCGATCATAACCTTGTTTCTAGTCGACCTCTAATCCTGATATCCATCCTTTCCAGCTAATTTGTTGATATTTCGACCTTGACCAAAATGTAGGACAATATTTTCCCCCAAAAATATGCCTTGTGGTAAGAAGGAGTGTTTTGAATAGCTGAGAATCCAACATCCAAAGTCCATATTCCATTCATAGTCATTCCATCTGATCCATAATCCAATCTATTACTAAGCCATCCTATCCCTGTGCCACAGCTATATCCAAGTCTGCGACTGCTCCAAGTCGATTTCTAATTCGAAGTCCTATAACCACATCCTTTGCCAATTCCGTAGTTATCCGAATCCATCAACCAAGCTTTAATATATCCCATGACCAACAACCAAATCCACAACCTTTCTGAGTTGATATCCAAATTCAAGACTGCTCCGGGCCCTTTGCCAAATCCAGGGCCTCGCCGGGTCCATTTGTCCCAAGCCGAAATCCGAATCCAGGACCTCTCCGGGTCGCATTATCCTATTCCGACCCCGACTCTCCGGTCGAGGGCTTTTATGTTCTCCGGCCTTGGCTCTTCGGCCAAGGACTTTTTATATTCTCCGTCAAAAGACTTTGATATTCTGTTTTATTCCATTCCATCGCTCTCCGACGAAGGGACTTGTTATTTGCGATTATTGCCCGTCTCTCCGGTCGGGACCGTAATCGCGATACCTGCATTATTTATTACATTAATTCAAATCCACTTGTTCCAAAATCCAGTTAAAAAATTGAAAGTCCGAACGAAAAAAGAAAACTAAACAAATGTCCGTGAAACCAAAGAAAGAACCAAAGTTTGTAGGAAAATAGAAGGAAAACAAGATTTCATAGACTCAAGCAATATGTTTTGTCATCGTCTTAAAGCATTCCTAGGGACCGTGCTCGATCTCATACATGTGTAAAAGACTTAGCCGGATTACTTCGAGCACTATTACTTATTTAATGCCATAAATTTATTTAGTTGATGACGAGCCGGCGATTTCTAGATCCAGTGCCATCCTCGTTCGTGGTGGGCAGTGGCCACTCCTTTTCACTGCCATAGCTCGATTCCTTATATATTATTGCAGATGACCATTTCTTATATGCTCCTCAATGATATCCTTCAAATGTCTACAGTCGTTCGTGTTGTGCCTATTCAGCTCATGGAATATGCAATGCTTTCCCAATGCCCACTCATATTCAGATGGTTCCCTTCTTGTCGGCTTTCGATACTGGAGGCGCCCTCGAGTATCCAACTAAATCCTTTCTAGAGTTTCAGTTAGATCCATGTAAGAAGAAAATTTTGACTCCCTTTGTGGCCTTTTTGAAGTGCTACCGTTGTCATTCATTTCTCTTTTTCCTTCATCATCTTTGACTGGGTCCTCCCTAGGTGGACCTCTACCCCTTACCGAATAAGTTTCAGCCTCTCTCCCTTCTCTCTCAGCATGTGCATCTTCTTGCCTTAGAAACCTTTCCGCCTCATGATAGAATCCCTAAGATCCTTCAATGGGTCCCGTTCCAATAATATCTTGAAATCCGAAATATCTATAATTCTCGAAACTGCCGCCATCAAAACCATCGATGGATCAGGTCAATCCATCGAAGCACTGTCGCATAGAATCTGGTTAGGAAATCCATGAGCTACTCTCCTTTTCATTGTTTCATCGATTTCAAAGTCGTCACGTTCTTTGGTTGGACTATGTGGACTTGAAACTGCCTCATAAACCTTTCAATTAGCTCTGTCCATGTGCCAATAGAGCCATTTTCCAGCTGTCTAAACCATAATGCTGTAATGTCTGTTAAATACAAAGGTAAACATTGTGCCGTAACCTCCTCCGATTCTCCTGGCACTTCCATATGCCTCATGTACCTTGTCAAGTGAACAGTAGGATCCGTTCTCCTGTCATACATCTCGAGTGTCTGCAATTTGAAATCTGGCGGGTTCCTGGCTTGCCTGGTCATGGGAGCAAAAGGACTCGTATTCACATCCTCCAAGTCTCTATTCACCAATCCGCCTCTCATGGCTCGCCTACCATCTGTGTCAATCTATCGCTGTCACCAAGCTTCAGTCCTCGTTCGTTGCCTCCGATCTCCCCCTCGAGTTCATGAGGGAATCCTAGAATCTTCTCTCCTGGACAAGCATTCATCCCTCTATCAGTGCCATGTTGCTCGGCTCCACCTGGTACTCTTCCCGGGATTGGATCATGCTCTAAATGAGGGCCACCTAGTTCTGGTGCTGCACCGCATGGTCCTGCTCCATTTTGAACTCTGGTTGCTCCGTGCTCCCGATCCTTATCTCCAGCATCTCCTGTAGTTGTGTTAACTAGATTCTACACTCCAACTTGTCCAACTTGTCGAAGTAGGTTTTGCATCATCTCCTCTTGTCTCTTGAGCATTGTTTCCATCTCATCTCTGGTGATGAAGATCGAAGCTTAATTTGCTCCCGAGGAAGCCTTCCGACTCCCTTCATGCCGACTCTTTCAGTCCTTTGTCTTCTAGCTGATTGCCTAACCATGGTCCCTTTTAGATCTGGTCCTTTAGCTTTCCAAATATGAACTCCGAATCTGGGATAATGAGTGCTAGTCTTCTCAGTGAAAGCACCAAAGTGTTTGCGCCAAAATTGATCACAAACCCCAAAATCTATGAAAGCACAAGTGTTTAGACACAGATACACAATATTCAAACAAAAATCTCAGATCCAGATAAAGTAGAGAATAAAAATGAAGAAACAGTAAAGTTAAAATGGAAGAAAACAGAAAGGAGCACAAGGTTTATAGTGATTTGGCAATCCAGCCTTCGTCCACTTTGAATCAATCCTTTTATTCCTTTTAGATTGTGGTTACAGTTACAAGCTTTTGAAAATCAGTAGCAAAAATGGCAGAGCTTTGCTGAGGAGAGAAGAAGAAGATCCCATTTTTAGTTTCCATAGGACTCTTATTTATAGGTGTAGATCTGAAAATATTCACCCCCAAAACCTGGAATACCTCTTTTCTTACGCAAGTTGGCCCACCAGACCGATCCAGAGCGATTTGATATCGTTGCACATTTAATTCATATCAATTCGAAAGTGGCCCAATCGAGTCGAAATTGAGCATGAACATTCTACGGGTTGTAAGGAAGCTTCTGCGAAAATTTGGTGGCATTTGGGCTTGTAGATTGTCCGTTGTGATCGATGCAAGTTTGTGTTCACGGGCTAGCCGTCGCGTTCACATCGATCTCCTGCTCCACATTCTACTCTCTTCGTATCGATATAGTTCACATCAATGACGTGTCTCAAAGATCCAGGAAAGATCCACCTTTCATGCCATTCGACCGAGTCATCCATTTATTTGTATCCCATTCGTATCTCTCAACGTGAGCTGTTCGTATCCATTGGTTGTTCTCTTGTTCGTTTCGATCAACATATTCCTGCTGTCCTATTCGTGTCGATCCTATGCCATTGTTTGTATCGATCCTTGAGCACCCTGAAAGCACATGCCTTCGTATCTATCAATCTGCCTTCTTCGTATCCATCATTTTGGCTATATTCCTCATATCGATACTGGGCTATGCTCTTCGTAACCGTCCCTTGCTCCTATCTTTGTATCGATCCCGTGCGCATCTTTCGTATCGATCGCATGTTGATCAATACGAAACATTTCTGCCAGTAGCCATCTTCTCTTCATATCGATCCAAACTTCCTTTCTTCATATCGATCCCGATGGATATGAACAAAATCCACCTTGATCAACACGAATGGATCGATACGAACAAGTTTCAATGAACCTTAATCCATCCATAACTTAGATATACGAACTCTGATTGTATCTGAAATTTGAAAGGTAGACTCTCCTAGTCTTGTTCATCATTCCCAATCAATCCCTTCTTGATTGGAGCTCGGGAAAATTTTGACAATATCGATCTTAGCTTGTTTTCAATCGATCTCCAATTCTGATATCCACCTTTCCAGCCAATTTTTTGACATCCCGGCCTTGACCAAAAGGCGGGATAATACACATAACCTAACTATCATTCAATACCAAATAATTTGTTTGTTGATTTTCACATTCAGTGAGTTAGGTGATTAAGAAATCAAGTGAGTTAGGTGATTAAGAAATCAAGCAATATTTCTAGACGGTTGAGTAAGCCTTTAATATGGTGAGTGGATCATATGCTTTAGCTTGTTTACATTTAACTCAAATTTTACCTTCAAAATCTATAAGGATTTCTTATAAAAGAATATATGAACAAATTTTGCAGACAAAGTTCTCTATAATATTATCATGTTATTTAAAAAAAAAATGGTCACAATGATCCTTATCTGCCACACCATCTTAGTAAACCACATTAATGACAACTAGTTACACCATAGCACAATGAACTTTAGCTCTCCAAAAATTTAGCTAGGCATGTATGGATGCCACAGAGAAATATTCATAAAAAAGACAGATAAAATAATCATAATAGTTTTCATATTGTATTCTGCATTAGTCAATCATAATACCCTATTTGCAATTACAAAGCCTATGGAATTCATCATTTATATAAGAAGTTATATTTAAGTAAAATAGTTCTCACTAACTATTGAACAAAATAAAGAGTGATTATTTTACCATCAGATATAAATGTCAGAAAGACCATAGTTGTGCTTAAACTTTGAGATGAAAGAGCTGACTTGATGCCTCTCATGTTTGGAAATTGACATATTGAAAATATTGAACATATATAAGCCTTTTTATTAAGAAAGTAAATAATTCATAGTATGAATGCCCTAGTTTTAGTTTCAAGAAAGTATGTTACAAATAAATGTGTATTATTGACATGATTTTGCTAGAAAAAACGATTCATACATGAATTTTCTTTCTTAGTAATAAAGAGTTTAAGCATTGACATAATTATTAGCGTAATAACTTCTTACATAAAAAGTTATACATGCCAGACATTTTAACCCTCTGAAATGACTTTAAAGCCATCGTCAAACATGCTTCATAAATAAATCATTAGATGTTACTTAAATTTTGTAATTTCAAACTTTGGTACAAATATATGGTTTAGCTTGTGCGTTGCTTGCCACATGCAAAAATTAAAAGGATGATTTACTATCCATTTATGAAAAACCCAGGTTATATTTCTTTTGTTAAACCTTCAAGGTTTAAACATCCAATCTTGGCCTCTCATTCTCTCAAAATCGATAGATGGTAAAGAGAACGTAAATTAAAATGTTATTTCCATCCTAAGTTAAGATGAAATAAAATAAAATAATAATAAAGAATAAATAATAGCCCAAAAGTTATGAATTTTATGTTAGATAGTAGCTATTATTGGATCTAGCAATATAGATACTTCGTCAATCATGCATTCAATCATCGGTTTGGGTTCAGTAGATGAAATCAAAATAAGTAAAAGATCGATTTATTTGTTTAAGATATAGATATAATGTTGCAAAGAGGAAGTGAGTTTGGAAGAGCAAGAGGCCTAAGGAAAAAATTAGGGAACAACAATGATTTAGGTTAGAGGAAAAATGATTTGAGTCCTAGGTTTAAAATGGAGACAGGAAGAGAGAATGTATGCGGGTAAGGGCATGACATTTAAATTTCTAAACAAATGAGTAAGCCTAGGAACGCCTCCAATAGGGAAATGTGAGAAGGCCCGAGAGCTAAGGAAGTTGCGCTCATTATTAATTACAGTACAATATAGATTTCATAATTCTTTTGCCATATCTTTCTGAAGCCCTCTATTTGCCAATATTCAAGGACTTCTCGTATATCTCTTCGACATTGGATGGATATTTTTTGCCACTCGTATACACACCATAGGTCCTATTTCCAATATTAGTGGCTTGCTTTAGCTGCCCAAACCATTCTCACAAATCCTACGGGAACGTCATTTTCCAAGCAAATTTCCACTGCAAATACAATTGAATATATTATGAATAAAATTACATGCTTCTTCATAGGCTCTTAAATTATATATATATATATATATATATATATATATATATATATATTAATATGTGGGTCACCTATGTAAAATAAATGTGTCCTGCTATTTTGATGTAAAACCTAATTAAAACTATCAAATTATGAATTAAAGTTAAAATGCTTATGGGTATAATTGTTATGGTATTAATGTGCAGATACCGAGGCAATTCTATTCTGTTGAAGGGTCAAATTAGAAAATACCAGCAGTATAAACAAGCGGTTATGGTCCCCAAATTACATAGGCTTTTTTTTAAATGGTACTTTATATATAACAAATCACATATCACATGTCAATATATGTTCGAATCACGCTACGCAAATTTCGAACTTATGACCTCTCGCACCAAAGTCGAATCACTTAACCACTGCGACAATGGTGCTTGTCATTACATAAGTTTTAGTTATTCTCCTAATCTCTTTTATGGAAATAATTCAGATCTAGGGCTTATGTCAATTTGGAAGATCAAAACCAACTCTTGTCTTTTAGATCTAAATCTTTCTCTTAATCAGTTTATGAAGGCAACAACTATGTGATTCGGATCTAATATAAGTTCTTGTGTTAATATGGAAAACCAAATCAAATTTACTTTTCCAATCAGCAACTATGAATTCAGGTACGTTTTCCACTAATTTTTTTACTTTCCTTTGATTTCTTCTCAATCAAATCAATATGAGTCACCTATTTAGATCTAGGGTTTCATGCTTAATCTATCCAAAGGTATATTAAAATCCTAACAAGTGGTATCGGAGCCACCCATCATTGATTTCATTAAGAAAACTTTTTATGCATTTTAATTATGAGTAAGTTTTGAATTGAACTTTTTTTATAAGTCCTTTAATAATCTTACTTAAGTTTCGGATCTACTTGATCGATGCATCAAGGACTTTATGATGATGATTTTGAATTTGGTTTAGTATCAATTTTTGTTGTAAATTGAAAGGCTAATTTATGAAATTATTTTGGTGTAGAAAGACGAATATATCTAAATGATCTCTATGTTATTACGAAACAATTAGAATTTTGAAATCATTATATTGTGAGAAATAACCCAACTTTCTCTAAATTTCAAGAAAAAAATTAAATTGGTTAAAGCATTCACATGCTTATTATTGTATGTTTTATAAATAAGTTGTGAATTTTAAGGTGAGAAATGTTTTGGATCTGATACGTATAATCGGTTTTTCTATTGTTTATAAATGGTATAAACACTACAAGAAAAACCATTTACGGTTGCAAAAAAACCGTGGCGTTTTATCATAAATGTAACCAAAAATATTTTTTCCAACATATGTTTCGTGACTAAATTTTTTTTTGTTCCCTCTCCTTAGAAAACTTTTTCCGCCTAGCCAAAAATAAATGTGACCACTCATTGTTTTCCATCTCACTTATACTTAAAAAACTTTCTTCCCATTTCGATATACTTCTGTAGAATTTTTTTTCCCCTTTTCAATCCTCGCGGCAGCCAGCAATCGCTCAAATTTCATCAACTGAAGATCAAGTTCCCCTTTTCATCATCCACCCCATCCTTGCTTAACGTCCTCGCGGCACTACCCAACATCCTCGCGGTAGCCAGCAATCGCTTAGGTATATTTTGGTACGAATCGTCTAAATCGATTTTGTGATTCGATTTTGTGATTCGATTTTGATTTAACCCTAATTTGCATGCATCGTATATTCGAATTTCTGCCTAATTTCTAACTGAAATTGTTGATTCAACCCTAATAACGAAGATCTTTTATTCAACCCTAGTTTACACCATTATATATTTATGTTTTTTTATTAAATGAATAGAAGCTTGGCTATGTCCAGGGTTAAACTATGTAATTGTTTTACCGTTTTAACCAAAGTACAAATTTTGTACACCAAGTACGAATAATCAAAAAATTGAATTATGGAAGATATTGAATATCAACATGTCTGGACATGGAGAGTCTGGCTACACCCATGATTTTGTCAAAATTATTTGTAATACTAGACTCCAATTAAAAAATTAGAACAGTAGTGAATTACAAAGTAATACATAATCTTTTGCCTTCATATATTACAGCTTTGAGAGAGACATGATAGTTTAGTAAGTCTAATTAAAAGAGTTGCATGATCCATACGTTTACCAATCTGTTAATGTGCAATTAATATAACTTACATCATAGAGAAAGTCATCAATAAGTGTCTTCATCGTGTCTTTTGTCCTATAATTAAAAAAAACCAGATAAAAGACAAATGGCAAGTTGCTTTGCTTGAAACCTGGAAGCAGTCGGCAAATATAAATCAAAGACAGGGATGTATGTTGCATCTGTTTATAAGATGTAAGGTTTTACGTAGATTCCATTTGGGTCACTTTAGGTGTTACGGCCTGCATGACTTCAAACAATGCCTTCTAAGCAAAAATTCAATTTCTCTCTTTTATCTATAGTTGCAATATTTTAATGCATATGTAATCAAGTCTGTTATCCGAAAAGTAACCATCTGATCACACTCCTCATCTTTGTCACTTTCAACTAGTTTCCATTTAGCTGACTTTTATAATTTTGCATCAAGGACGTAGTAGTTTTACATAAGTCAGATTTGGTAGTTTCAGAGTTTGAAAAATTGTTTGTTTTATTAGTCATATTGTTTGTCTTTCAATATAAATTTAATTGATTTAGACTCTTCATATATTTTATGGCCTGTATAATAAATTTTATGGCCTGTGTAATAAATTTTAAGTCTCATTTTTCTTGCCATGGTGTAGATCAATTTTATGGCATGTGTAATAAAATTCTATGCTATAGCACTGCGTTATTTTGACCATAACCTTCAAACCATTTATAGCCTGTGTAATAGGAATTAAAAAATGCTTATTTGATAGCACCAAAAATATACATAACCAGCTTTACAACTGCTCCTAAAGCAGCAAAAAAATCTTTAGAATGATTGCGTGGCCCGATATTTAGAAGTACTAGTAACTTATTTTTAAAAAAATTAGTATCAGACATAGGAAGAGGAGGTGTCACCAATTTCTACGTCAAAGATTGGGAACTTATTTGCCTTCATATGCAGACGATGGAAAATGATTGGGTTTTTTAAACAGGTGATAAAACAATGCTTAACTTAATATGTATTTTGAGAATTAGAATATGTAATATAATTTTAAAACTCAATTTCTTTTTTATGTTTTTAACTTTTGTCATAGAACTAGCATAGAGTACCAACAAGGAGCAATGAATTTCGTGCATGCTACAAAGAGGAATGTAAGAAGTGTAGCAAAAATTCTATGCCCTTGCAAAGATTGTCGGAATCTTAGTCATCATGATGATCGCATCATTGTTGAACATTTAATTATTGGTGGAATGGATCCTAAATACTTACACGGTGTATGGTTTAACCATGGCGAACAGATGATTGAAGAGAAGAAAACAAATACGTTTGACATATATGATGATTTTAAGATGATTCACTATGAAGATGAAGATTTTTTGAATGATGATTATTTTCATGACGACAAAGATAATGTTGATTCTCAGAGTAAAGAGGATGAGTTACTCAAGAACTTGGAAGATGCAGAAACTCCATTATATCATGGTTGCGCAGATCACACAAAATTATCTGCCATCACCGTCTTGTTTAATCTTAAATGTGGGACTGGCTTGTCTGATAGTGGGTTCGATAAGCTTTTAACCGTGGAACATTTATTTTTTCCGAAGAATAACATGCTTCCCAAAACCTTATATGATGTAAAGAAATTTCTTAGAACATTCGACATGGGTTTTGAAAAGATACGTGCTTGTGAGAATGACTGTTGCCTTTTCAGAAAAGAATACAAAGATTTAGGTATTTGTCCAAAATGTGGTTCTTCGAGATGGAAGAAAAATCAAGATACTAAAGAGGTTATAAAAGTATTCCAGTTAAAGTGTTGAGATACTTTTCAGTAATTTCGAGATTTAAAAGAATGTATAGATCTCAAAAGATGGCAACAGATTTAAGATGGCATATTCAAAATACAAGCAAAGATGGAAAAATGCGTCATCCCGTGGATTCTATGACATGCAAAATGATGGATGAAAAGTATAAATCTTTTTCATCCGATCCACGCAATCTTAGGCTTGGTCTTGCTACAGATGGATTCAATCCATTTTCCATGTTGAGTTCGAAATATAGTTGCTGGCCGGTAATGCTTGTGACATACAATCTTTCGCCTACGTTGTGTATAAAGAAAGAAAATATTATGTTATCTTTACTTATTCCAAGCCCAAAGCAACCCGAAAATGATATTGATGTATATTTGGCGCCTTTGGTGGAAGACTTACATCATTTGTAGTGTAATGGAGTTAATGCTTACGATGCATTTAGTAAAACTTTGTTTAAATTGAATGCAATTTTGCTATGGACGATTAATGATTTTCCAGCTTATGGAAATCTTGCTGGATGTCGTGTGAAGGGGGAAAAAGGTTGCCCGTTATGTGGTGTCAATACCCATTCTCGTTGGTTGAATCACAGTCGAAAGAGCGTCTACATGGGTCATAGAAGATTTCTACCTACTTCAGATTCACGGAGGAAACAAAAGGCATTGTTTGATAACACCATAGAAAAAGGTAGTGCTCCTAGAATTCTAACTGAGAGAAACATTTATGCATTGTTGAAGGACTATCCAAATGATTTTGAAAAAGCAAACGAAGAGAAAAGTAAGAAGAGAAAGTGTGCTTATGATACAGAATATGAGTATGATAACATTAACAATTCCACAGAATTGGAGCTATCAAGATGGAAGAAAAGATCGATTTTCTTTGATTTTCCATATTGGAAGGTTACTAGTTATTATTTATTTTTCATTGTTTTAACATAAGAAAAACCCAATAATGCGTTATAGTTTTGGTTTTCGCAGGGACTTCCATTACGTCACAATATAGATGTAATGCATGTGGAGGAAAATATCGGTGAAAGCCTATTGGACACGATGTTGCATGGTAATAAATCAAAAGATGGAACCAACTGTAGAAAGGATTTAGAAGATTGGGGAATTCGAAATGAGCTTCATGCACAACCTCGTGGGAATAAAATATATCTTCCACCGGCTCCATACATGTAGTCAAATTCTGAGAGAAAAATATTTTGCAAAAGATTGTACGATTTCAAAGGACCAGATGGCTACTGTTCAAATTTGAAGAACCGGATTTCGTTACATGATTGCAAAATTAGCAGATTGAAGTCACATGATAACCATGTATTAATGCAACAGTTATTGCCAGTAACATCGAGAGGATTAATGGCAAAGAAGGCAAGAAAAGCAATAATTTGCTTATGTTCATTTCTCAACAAATTATGTCAACATGTTCTTGATAGAGAGAAGGTAGAACAAATCAATGTTGAGATTATTGAAGATTTATGCGAAATTGAAAAAAAAATTCCACCATCTTTTTTTGATATAATGGTACATTTGTCCATTCATCTTGGAAAAGAAGTACTAATGTGCGGACCGGTTCATTTTCGTTGGATGCACCCATTCGAATGATATATGAAGACACTTAAAGATTATGTAAGAAACTATGCACGACCAGAGGGTTGTATTGCAGAATCCTATCTTGTAGAAGAATCCACGATGTTTTTCAATGAATGTCTAAAAAAATCTGGACATATAAAGGAGAAAGAAGCTCGAAGTAAAGATTATGAAAGCAATGTAATACCTGAGGGACGTCCGATTTCAATTTCCAAGCCAGTTACATTATCAGCTAATGAGAAAGAAATGGCTCATTTAGCCGTGTTAATGAATTTGAATGTGGTGGAACCATTTATAGAGTAAGTTTATGTTACATTGTTTTAATCGTTTTGATGTGTTCGTAATGCTATTTATAACTTATAATCACTTGTTTTATACTAGTTTGCATTTGGAGGAATTAGAAAATTCAGATCAGCGCATGATAAAAAATGCGACCTTACTTTGGGACACACATACAAAATTTTTTGCCGATTGGATTAAAAGGAAGGTTAGTTAGATTCCAAATATATTCTCATTTGAGTATAATATTACTCTAAAATATTCATGCTAAATGGAATTTGTTGCATATACCTATTGCCTCCAAGGATCATGATGAAATGTTAAAATGGATTGCTTTGGGTCCAAAGAATGATGCCTTATCTTACAAAGGATATGTTATCAATAATCAACATTTTCATATAAAAAATGTAGGGAGAGAAACTCAGAATTGCAGGGTGACCTTTGTTGCGATTACTATGTGTAGAGCAAGTGCAAAAGATATGTCCCAAGTGGTTGATGTGGTCACTTATTACGGAATATTGACAGATAAAATTTTATTAGATTATCATTTGTTTTATATTCCAGTTTTTAAGTGTCGTTGGGCGTATAAAGGAAATGGAGTAAAAGTTGATGATGATGGGTTCACTCTTGTTAATTTACATCAAGCATCGTTTTCAAGAGATCCATACATACTTGCATCTCAAGCAATTCAAGTATTTTATTCAAGAGAAAATGATAATTCTAATTGGTATGCAGTAATGAAAGCACCATCAAGAATTTTTAACGATTTAGAGACACATGATTGCATCGAGGAAAATGTCCAAGCCGTGGAAGATTACGAAATAACCGAAATGGATGATGAATATGTTAGCTATGTTAGGGAGGATTGCGAAGGCATAATTGAGTAGATTATATGTTCACCTACTAAGTCAGATCCATACATTAGACTAATGCATTAGTCATAGTTGTAGACTCATTTTACTCTTCGAATGTCTCTATTTTTATTTTGCAAGTTGTGTTACTCATTTGTATGTATTAAATTCACCATCAAAACTTGTTTTAGTAAGGAATGAAAGCATGGATTCAGATTTTATTGTCTTGTTACTCATTTTGCTGGATTCATACAATTTATTCATTGAATTAGAGTAGCAAACAATTCCATTCCATTTGCAGTTCTAATTACTGTAATATTATGGTTTCAATTAGTTAATGAAATAAATTCATATCCACTATGAACCAACCAGTTTTAATTTGCGATTTTTATTTGTACGAAGCATGAATATGTGACAAGATAAACTACATTTCAGGCAATCTTGGCCTAGTTCATTGTCTGTTATGTATTTGTAGTGGAATAGCCCATAACTATTGGTTTTTTGAACTAAAATAATCTGAATTATAGCATGCAAATTTTCATCTGATAGTTCTGAACTAATGCTTTTCTATTCCTGTTTTCAATTGTTCAGTTGGTACTTCAAGAATTAAAGTCAGCAAATTTGGCTCTATAACTATCCTACATCGTCACTCATCATCGAGGATTTCCAAGCCCCCATTCTGTTCATCCTGAAATCAAGTATTTTTGAATATATTAAAACTTTGCATGGTAATTGTGTCTGTACTTAACCGTGTTGAAAATAATAAATGTGCGTGATAAAAAAAAGTTGCATGCATACAGATGATCAACACTGCATAAGATTAAGTGTATGTCATATTCGATTAACTATTTAATAACCTACTTGAAGAAATTTACACCATATTTAATGTTATATTTCTTGTTTCTTTTTTAATTTGTTTACTTCACCCTTTTTGCATTTGATCTGGTCTATATTTTTTCAAAATAACTCAAGCTTTCATTTGTAATGAGGTATGGATGTAACAAAAAAATCGGTTGCCTTGGATATGTTTTACTGATTAAGTTATTTTCAATCAGGATGCTTCTATTAACAAAACAACTTGGATGCATATCCTGTTCATAAAGTTTGTGTTTATGAGTTCTCAATGTTCATAAAATAATGCATATCCTGTTCTACTAGTTTGCTGCCAAAGAAGCACAAATCTTCTGTGAATAACATGATAAACAAGAAAAAAAATATTTTACCATATTTTAAGTTATGTGAGAGAATCTGTACAGTTTGCTTCATAATTATAATTATCTTCTTCTTGCTTCCTCGGTTGTTTTTAATTACCTATTTCAGTCTTACTTTGCCACCTAATTACTGATTGATAAGATTTCTTTTAAAAGTAACCGATGACAAGATTATGATCCGATTGAATTTTGTTTTGGATGAATGGTTATTGATAAATCTATTTAATTATTTTAGTACACACTTCAAAACAAGTAAGTTGGCCAAATAATATAAACTCGTAGCGTTATTACATATAAGCTCATGCAACTCATGTTAGTTGAAAACGTTTCTTTTTATATATAGACAAAAAATTGATGACTGCATTCTTGGAAATTACAGTTATTGAGAGCCATTCTTGTTTAACCATTTTGGTTTTATTAGTGAAATTAGTTAAACCATTTACTACTCTATTTTTAATATATATTTATGGGTTCAATTTTATTCATTAGCCTACTACAGTTTGTCATGGATGGTATATATTTTTCTCATCTGCATTGTCAAAGAACTTATTTTCAAATCATGAACTGGAGCTGGAAAAGGATTAAACTTGCTTAACATGACTACTCTATAACAGTTTTTTGTTTATACATATGTACTACGTTAATTTTTGCATGTTAACATACAAGGTCTAGTAAGTTTCTACATTAATGTATTAAAAAAGAATATCGATCTGATTATAAATTTTTTATCTTTTGTTAATTAATTTGTTTGTTATATTGTTTAAGATATAAAATTAACTTCTAGAATACTTCAAAATATAACGTTAAAAAGGTTCAGAGATCATATATATGGAAACTAATTATTGGGTCCAAATTCCTCCAACGAGTAGATGGTAAATAATGAAATTTTCAAGTATCTCATATTTTGTTTCATTTGCAGAAAAGAGATGTTTCCAAGCTCTGTGCGTACTCGCAACCAGAAAAGGACTGATGAGGAATCCCAGAAGTATAATTCAAAGCGGAATTAAAATTCAATGCGGAAGTATAAGTTTCCAGCCGGTGCTCGCAGTGAAGGCAAAAAGCGAGCAGTCAATGCTAAGAAGCAAGCCAGTGTTTGCAATGAAGATGAAGAACAAGCACTACATGATAACCCTTCTGACCCAAATGGTGAAAGGGCTTCGTTGGATGAAGAAGTCCCAAATGATGAAAGGGCTTTGTTAGATGAAGAAGAACCCCGCTTAGACAACGAAATTATTCTTGACTAGATTAATGCTGCTGAGGTAGAAATTGAGAGAACAAGTGATGTTGAAACCGCAAGTTCGTCTCGGAAAAGAGGCAGTAGAGGTCAAACAAAAGCAAAAAAACTCCCATTAAATAGTCATGATCGAATTGAAGTTGAGTTCAATGATATAGGTGTATCAATAGGGTTAGGGTCGGTATATTTATCCTCTTTTCCTGGACCACTTGTGCGGGAGCAGGTTCCATACACACTTGATGATTGGAGGAATCTAAGTGAAAGTTAGAAGTTGTTTTGTGGCGATCGCTTCAGATATGGAGCAGGTTCCCTGCTTTATATGCTAGAGAATCTATTTACCAACATTTGTCCCTGCTTCTGTCTATATTTATTTTGTAGATTTATCAAGCAACTCGTCTTTCTTCTTCTCCGACCACTTACTTTTTAAAGTATAAATCCGGTTATAGTTTTGCCAATTTGCGGTTTGTAAATTGATTATAATAAACAGAAATTTATATTCAGAAATCCACAAGTTCTAGTAGTTGAATCATGTTGTTTAAACATTTTATCCTGACTTCTGTTTAAGAACCTTAATTTGTTAATTTGAATCATCATTAGTGCATGTTCGTATTGTGGGTCGTCCTCCGAAATTCAATTATTCATATTTTTGATTTTTTAACATTTAATAGATAAATAAATTAGAAATGAATATTCATATTTCATGGAAGGTTTAGAATAACAGAGATTTATGGGTCCGGATGATTATTTCTGAGGCAAAAATGTAGACATGATTTGAATTATGTATTACAAATCATAATCTGAGTCATCTACTAAAGTACAACAGTACGAATTTGCTTGCTTATAAAATTAATGAATCGTTTATTCATAAAATTTCATTGTTTTCTAATTTTTATTTTTGATAAAATCAACTGACCAATGATTTCAAAACATTTATTCTAGACTGCAAATGCTATTCTTCAAAAATTAAAGAATGTTGCCATAGATTATTGGATAGAATTAAGAAAATTTAAACACCCATATCCCCGCTCACTTGAGATTGAAATCATACCAATTTTGATTTTTAGTGACGTTGCTATCATCTTCAAGAGTACAAATCCTATAGATATATTTTAGGTGTCTAATGTCAAGGCCAGGTGATTATTTCATGATTTTCATTCAAATTTCTTCAAAATTTAGAGACCATAAAGTCAAACATTCACCAATTCTGTACTAGCTTGACAACATTCTGCTTCACCATAGCATGTTTCTTTATATTCACCTACTGTTAATATCATGTTTTCTGCTGTTAATATCATGTTTTCATGTATTGTTGTAGGTTAGATTTAAATTGGAAGAGGAATGGCAAAGAAAAGCCGTATTTCAACAGATGGGAGTAATTTGGAGATCCTCAAAAAGCAAATTGGTTCGAAAATTAAATAAAGCGGAGAACAAGAGGAAAGACTTAAACTAAAACCTACCAACATCAAAAACATGAACGAATGGAGAAAGTTTGTGAAGGCCAAAACATGTCCGGAGTTTAAGGAAACATTAAGATATCTGTAATATGATTTTGGTTACTAAATTCTAACATCTTTCAATATTTCCAGAAACGAAGTGAGAAATATTCGGCCCTTAGGGTTAAACAAGTTCCACACACATGGGGTCGCAGGGGAATGGCTAGATTGACCGAGGGCATGGTTAGTTAGTTAAGTATAGCATTATTTAATATTATTTTATATCTGTCAGTTTATTTGTTTAATGTTATTCTAAATTTAGAAAAAAGGAAGTCCAAATCCATCGTCCATAACTAGAGCTCATGTTTGGATTAAATCACACATTAAAAAAATGGTGAACCAGTGACCGTGGAAGCTGCAAATACTATTGTAAGAATTTTTTATTTTATCGGTATATAAAAATTGTCCGAAGCTATGATGATTTTACCATCGTACATTATCTGTATGTATTTATTTATATAGGCGGAGATTAAAGAATTTGTTAGGCTATCACAGTCCAGCTCGTCGCAAAATGTCAATGGAGATGCTCTTGCAAATGTATTGGGACAAGATAAACCAGGATGGTTAAGGGCACTGGGAAAGGGCTGCACCTTAACAAAGCTAGCTGTGGCCCAGTCCAGAGATAAACAACTATCTCAATGTCGAGAGGAAATAGCAGAATTAAGGGGTATGGTACATATGCTGGTGGACCAAAAGGTAAACTTTTAAAAGTAATTTATTAAGTAGACATTGGGAAAACACTGGGGATAACATTGGGAAAACATTGGGAAAATACTGGGTACAATGGCTTGAGGCGGCAAGTGAACCGAACAACAAGCAACACTTTGTTTTAGTATGAAAATACCAAGCTTGGTCAGAATCTGCTAATTAAGGCCCTATTGTAGCTGCATTGCTCAATGGGAATAACATGTTATAATAATTGGAGACCATTAAAAAGTTGAAGGCATGTTAGGTAGTTGTCTAATGGCCTAGTCTAGGCCCTACCTTTTCAAATGGTTTGTAAGAGACAAATGTTGAGTATCATATTCGCGAATTCGTTTCGTTATTTATTACTTATAGCAACTTTGGAATGGATTACTAAACTCTTTATTAAATGAGTCTATTTATCCGTTGGGATATTCTCTTGTATCATGTCTAAATTTATCTTTAGGCAACAAGAAGGTTAAATTTGTTTATCATGGAATGATATTTTTTTGGTGTCAACTATATAATAATTTGATGCTTTCTTCCTATTTAAATTAATGATTGATTTCCAGTACTATTTATTTTGGCACACAATTACAATTTACAATGTTATTTATTCTTATATAGTAGATGAATAAATTCACACTTGCAAATGCAGCTTATTCTCCATCTTCTTTTATTAATAAAATTACAATCATATTATACCCGAGAACATTTTAACAGAATTAGTTGATGGGCCTTTCATCTTTAGTTTATACCTTCCTTGACATATTCTGCTGAAGATCATTTTATTGATGGATAACGTTTTTCTAATGTCGTCTGTTCACATAAATCTTTGGCATCCATTTTGAGTATCCAAACAGTATATGTAGTATAGATGTTCCCGCTTGCTTTTCATTTTTTCTCAAATAAAACTCTCAACAAGTTTTGGGTGCACATGTCGTCTTGACACTAAATCACTGGACATAAAAGGTAAGTCTATGATGAACAAGGTTTACTGATGCACCTATAATTTATTACAAATATGCATAGCATCAAAGTATATGTAAAAACACTGTAGTAACTAGGAATAAAAAAACAGTGCATCACAACTGGGTTTTTGTTATATAATAATTTTGAAAATAATGAATTCAGACACACATTTTTGTAAATGATGCTACAACAACTAGTTTTTTGTATGTACTCTGCCATTCAAACTTGTTGGACTGATTCTAGTGACATTTTAAGTATTGCGCGTATCCACTTCAGTGCTCCTAAGATTAAAATATCCTAATATTAGTGCTTTGCTGCAGGATAAAGAAAGTTCGCAAAAAGGGAGCACACCAAAATTAGGAAAAATAATAATTATATTACTCAAGAAATAACATTTGAATTTTAGTTTTTGACCCAGTAATTGCTATAATTTTATGTTGAATAATTATAGAGCAATGACGACGTATGTTTGGTGTTGAATTGGGATGGAACCTCTACAGTTGTTGCCGATGGGAGAGTGTTGTCCATGGACCCAAATGAGGTTGTCAATGGCATTCGTCTTGAACCAAATGCTGTGAGCGTTATTATAGATTTCATGGAAGAACCAGATGCTTACTTTTAGAGGCCTACACCTGAAATGACAGTATTAGCAAACGCTGAGAATAAGGTAGTAGCATGGCCATTAAATTGCATTAGGAGGGTGCTGCGAGGACAGCTGAATAAAGTCAGTACGGTAAATTTAATAATTCATAATATTTACGTCGGTCTTCCACAAATTTAATTTAGAAATATGTTTTGTACAATATTTTCACTTAATCATTAAACTCTTGATTTACACTTCTCCTTTTTAGAGTAACAGCAACGCCCATGACGACAAATGCAAGATTTATGGTTTGAATGAGGGTGAAGGGGTAGTTGCTGAAGGAAGAATCTATGCTAGAGATCCACAATATCTTGTTAATGGTATTCTGCTCGGTCTGGTTGCCTTTGCGATTTGGGTGGACAATATAATAAATGAAGATGCATATTTATGGCGACCCACAGTTGATATGTCGTGCGTTAGAGATGCAGTTGGTAGGAAAGTAGCATGGCCAAAATCAAAAGTTGAAGTTAATAAAGATGCAGTTGGTAGGAATGTAAATTGTACGACTTCTCCCGTGATATCCACACCCATAATCACGAAGAAACCACAACAACATGTAAGCAAATATGCTAGAAATATTTTATAGTTTCTATTTTGTTTCTTCTGTTTGAAATATGCACCACTGTGTTGTTACATTTTGTATGCTTTGGTTTCTAAAATAAGTACACAGTTTTCAATATGCACTGTTTGAAATGTGCACCATTTTTTCCAGCCGATTGCAAAGCTGACAAAAGATAATAAATGCAAGTTGATTGATGTGGGTGAAACGAACGAAGTAGTGGCTGAAGGAACTATCGCTTCAACTAATCCAATATTGATGGTCCATTGTCATCCATTGGGACGTGATGCTGTAAATGTTTGGGTTGAAATTGTGAGAGTTCCAAATGCAGTGCTATGGAGACCTACATCAGAGTTGAGGTGCATGGAAGATGCCTTTGTCGTTCCCATAGCTTGGCCGATAGCAAAAGTCATTATGGAACCAAAATAAAGGGTATGCAATTCTTTGCGTAATTGAAAACTTCTTGAAAAATTACCATCATGGATAACCAGTAGCAACAAAATACTTAAACCATCAACTCAAATAATTATAATACCTAAGTGATTTGAAAGGGGCCGCCTTCAAAGTTATTTGAAATTTTCCTCTAAATTGCCTCATTATAACCTGCTTGTAGATGTGCAATGAGTTTTACTTGAATGATTTATGTGAATATGCAAAAATGTGAATAAGTTAGAATTTATGTTGGAATTTTCTATGATCAGGCTTATCAAAATATGGTATTTATGTTGTATATATTAACTATAATTATTTGGTGGTTATAGTCCATCAGTAGCCATAAGTTATATCGACTAATTGTACGTAATTAAAAGATAATTTATGATCCTAAGTTTCCAATCATTTTACATACTAGGACCATATTATATTATTTCCCCATATTTTTTTCAACAAATGCATCTATCGTTATGAATTTTTTGAATCTGTGTTTGGCTGTATTCATATGGGTTTGGCAAACTTCTTACACCTACCTAATTTCACCATCTAAAATAATTCATGTACACTTATATTTTCATCTGTGTTCGAGTATATGAAAATCTGTGTTTGAGTATATGAAAATGTACAGGCAGAGATAAAATGCACAAAACATTGATGACAAATCTTCATTTTCATTTTATTCTTGGCCAAAACTAACATGCACATTATTTAGTTTTCATATTCAGTTGTGCATATTCAGTTGAACACAAGATTGCACATATTCAGTTGTGCATAACTTTGGTCTCATTGTTTCCTCAGTATTGATGGTCCTGTCATTATTATCTTAGTATTGATTATAACTTGAGTCTCACTGTTGATTATATTTTGTCTACTAGTAGGCGTTTCTGAAGAACGAGCAGTAGCAGCACCAGTTTATCGAACTTGTTAGGTAGTTTGGTTATTTATTATACTTGCTTAGTTCAGATGTTTATGGTAGTAGCATATTGTTTGTGGTACGTAGTTCGGTTGTGTAAACTTCAATGTATGGTTAACCTTTTGTCTTGAAACTACTGTTCGGTTGTGTAGACTTCTATGTACGGTTAACATATTGTTTATAGTAGTGCTTTTGTTTATGTGTTTTTTGGTTTTTAAATGTGTTTATGTTTGAATGTGTATGTGTATGTGTATATGTGTATGTATTTTGCGGTTGTTTAATGTGTATGTGTTTATGTATTATGTCATAAGCTATGAACAAGATTGAACCGGAGGCAATTTATAGGCAGAGCTGGAATATTTTTAGTAGCGTTTCGAAAATGCAACTAATAATAAAGGGTCGAAGGAGAGCATATATAGTAGCGTTTAATAAACGCGGCTACAGGCTTTGTCAATAAACTTTATCCTCTATTACACCGTTTAACAAACGCTACCAAAATATTTTTGATTAGACCAAGTACATTTTGGTAGCGTTTTATACATGCTGCAAAAAAAAATAAATAGTAGCGTTTCATAAAAGCTGCAGCAAAATGATTTATGGTAAAAATCGGGTATTTTTAGTCGTGGGCTTTATAACAACGTTTATCAAAACGCTGCTAAAACTTTTAGTAGCTTTTTGAGCGCTACTAAAAATCAAAATTCTTGTAGTGAAACTTATATGTAATTTAGAACCATTTATGCAAGAAATATAAATTTGGTTCTATGGTTATTTTACCTTACTTAACTTTTGATTAAGTAATTTGGATATTTATATAAGATATTTGGGTTATTTCAGAAATTTTGGTTAATTGAAAATAAAGTATGCTCCTTTAATGTATTTATGTTTATTTTTTATTGAAATAAAATTTAATATGACACTAGTTTACATTTTAGACCATATAACTGTTAGTTGCATCTATTTTTATCATAATTGCATTAAATGTGGTTGTCATGGTAATAAATTAATTAATTTATTATCATAAATGGAATAAATGTAGTAAATACGTCAGTTGCAATAAATTTAATGATGTGGCATGTTTGTATTTGAACTAAGAAAAGACATATGGTTTATTATTTGATGCATTTATGTTTAATAGTTACATATACTTTATATGTTTGAACCATGCTTACTGAAAACATGTTTCACTTTCATGCTTTGGTTAGCATAAAATAAAAGGAGCATCAGTTTCCATATTTTGCCAAAATACATGGTTACTGACCTTAACTAAGTATTCAAATAATAAACTAAAGATAAAGTGACATGGTAGCATTCTATATAGCTATATTATGGTTCAGATATACATTATAACTACTGCATGTTATTTACTATGATAGTTACAATGTCATTTATGCATAATTTTATACATTTAATTCTGGCATTCAACCGTGACATTTATTATGTGATTTATGTATGATATTTTGCATCATACTTATTTAGAAAATTTCATGAATGTTACTACACACTTAATGTAAAAGACTATAACAGCTGTGATTGAAACTTGTTTTACCACAGTTATAATTTTGATGTTTTCAAGTGTCATATAGACTTAAAATATTCTTGGGAGAATTTTATAGCACTTGAAATATTGTACATACACTAAGAAATAAATTCAAATATATCTTTGGTGTCTCTTCGCGAACTAATTATAAATTTCCAACATTCTAGCTGAGCTAATTGAAAACATGTCACCAAAGCGACCTCTCTTAATTTACTTGTTCATGAAAATGTTTGATATTTGTGTGCATTTATTCATGCGGATGTTAGCCAGCCTAAAGGAAGACTAATATTTGATTGAATAATTTACAAATGTGTGGTGATAAATATGTGATAATTATATGGTTTTTACAAGTGAATAACTAATCGACCCAAAGGAAGATTGTTATTTGACTTGAATTTATTATCAGTGTTTGATCATTACAACAAGAGTACCACTTATAGTTAATATTATATCCAAAGACTTGATATTAATATTGTGCTAGGTATCTTGAGAAGAGACTTACCAATAATTTGAATTTACTATGGCGATATTTGGATATGGGCATATACTGTCAATCCTTAAGTTTTGTTCAATTCTCAACTAATTTGACTAAAGTGTCTACCAACTTTAATGTTCTTATCTTGTTTGGGACTAACTCTAAGGATTATTAAGAGAACATATTATTTGTGCTTAACTTCATGGATCTAGCTCTTGCAATTAGGAGGGTCATACCCACTCACATTATGGTTGAATGCTCGTATAATATCATAAAAAACATTCAAAGGTGAGGCAATTTAAAAAGAAAGAGTCAAAATATCATAAATTAAAATATTTCAGAAGCTTTCAAGGATGTGGTATCCGTAAGAATAATCAATTTTAAGGATTTCTTTATTGAGAATGAAAAGCATTTTGTTAAAATGATAAGGAGAAATAAGCACGCTTTATATTGTTTGATTCCATAAAGTCAAAATAAAGGAAACATAAATAAGCACTATATGGAAAATATTGCTTCAAAAGTTAAAGGCACTCAAGTTATTGTTATTTTTTCTTGTACTCTCTTTATTCATAATATAACCATTTTAAGGTTATTGTTCATTTTCTTAAGAATAAATTGACCTTTATTGAGCTCATTTCACATTGTGGTAAGAAGAAGAGAGATTGAAGCATGGTAAGATAGAAAGTACCTATATATCGTACATTGTAAATAAATGTATAAATAAGGATAAAAAAGTTGCCAAGGGTCTAGAAGAAAATAAAATAACATATAAATATTTTTATAGTTTTTTCTTTAATAAGATATACAGATATTAAAGTGAAGTTTACTATATATTTTTAAGATATTATTGAGATTTCAGTAATATTGTTTGGATTTATTTAATACATTTGTTATGCTTTCAATTAGATAGATCTCGGTTTTCTATTTCTAATATGAACAAATTGGGTTATTATTATTCATTTAAAAATAATAAGATTGATTTATGAATAAATTAAAACATTGTTGGAATTAAAGCTCTTAAAGTTTAAAATATAGCTTATATATATCTGGTTATGCTAAATATCTTTTATAACGGTGATTAATATGATTATTTGTTTCAGCTTGCTAAATAATTGTAGATTGAGGTACTAAAGACAACAAATACTTTATTGGTATACTAAGCGACTTAAAAACTATAAGTTTTATAAACCCACACTAAGGAAAAATTATTAGATGGGAAATGCTGCAATTTTTGAGGATGTTGAGTTTGGGGGGAGAAAAAAAGTATGGATCATTGTCTTTAAGGAGAATCATTATATTTGATTCAACTACAGTTACTTCTTTGGAAAATTTATAGGACTTGTGTAACATCCCGGAATTTTTAACAATATCAATTTAATAATTTGTATTAAAATTAAATTGATATTGATATTCTTGTTAGTCATAATTCAAATTGATTTAAAAATTTCTTCTTTAATAAATATTTAATTGGATATTTTATCTGTTAAAAATAATAAATTGGTTTTTATTTATAATGTAAATATATGGTTTATGTTGTGAATAGATTAGCTTTGTTTTAAATTTAATAAATAAAGCATAATTTTCTAATTCTAATGTTTTAGTAATTTGAGAATTTGTTTTATTTAATATATAAGCTTTTCAATATTTATTAAATAAATGATCTTGGTTTAAACTTAATAAATGAATCATGTTTTAAAAATTGATAAGACAAATGTTTAAATGCTTAAAATAATATTGCTTGAGTTTTAAATTTAAGATGAATTAGTAAAAAGTTTTATAGCTTAATAAAATAAGTAATTTATTAATAAAGACATAATTTATTTTATAATTATTTTAATTTGATAATAAGTTATTTCTAATGTTAATATTAATAATGTATAGTCTTCATAAATAGGTTTTGAATAAGAATGGCAATTGTTATTTCAAAATTTAATTTGTATTCATAACTTGATTTTTAATATTAGATTATGAATTGAATTTAAATTTAAAAATCCAAAGTATAGATTTTTCTTTTTGTTTTAATTTCTATATGTATAAGTTTTATTTATGAAACATGATTTGTTTTTATTTATTTTTATAAATTTACATACATATTCAAATATTAACTAACAAATTTAATCTGGCTTAATACATACATTAACACATATATTAACTTGTAAATTTAATACTAATCACTTTAAATAAGACAAGTGTTGTATTCTTAAAAGCCTCATTAAACAAGTGTTCCAAGATTTAACATTTAACTTGACAAATGTTAAAAAATTTGTACAAGTGGCCTCTTTGAGATTTATTTTTCTTTTATTTAATAAAATCTGAAATACCTATATAAACATGCATTTTTCACTCTTACTTGTTTTTTTCATAAAAATTCAGCCTGCACTCTTCAAACCAGAGGAAAATTCATTTTCCTGTAAACATTTTTCAAAAATCACTACCCTGTAAATCACTTTCCAGAATCAAAACCAAACCCTATAATTTTTCCTCAAGGAATCAAACCTTTACTTCATTTTCTCAAGTCAAAATGAAAAATGAAAACTGCAATCCACTTCAATCATCAAGCTACATGCATGTAGTTTTAAGATCAGCCTCAAAGCTCCAGTAACTTAGTTTTTAAATTCAACTCAAAGTTTAAAGCTAAAGCATTAAAGTGCAAAGTCTAAAAAAAATGGGGGTTTCAGTCTTCATGCTCTTCAAAACATATGGAGGCTCTGTTCTTCTTTTATTACTGGTGAGTAACTCTTAAAATTTAAAATTTAAATTTAAAATGGTTGCATGCTTGTATACTGAAGTAATTTAGTATTGCATGTGTGAATGTTGATTGAAGTTGTATTTGTGAGAATGATATTTGAATGTCCTCTGTTATGTTTTCCAGTAACCCTGTATTGTTTTAAATACATATTCTTTTTGATTCAATCTCTGTAGGAATTAGATTACAGACAATAAGTGTTTGTTTAAGTTATTAAGTAAATTGAAATTTAATTAAGCTAATAATAAATTGGAATGGACACTGGAAAACCAAATAAGTGAGCAAGTTCAAAGATAATTGAAAATTTAATCATCATTTTTCCTGGATTCATGAATATAGGATGAATACATAAATCAAAATATGATTTTTAAAGAAAAACTAAATTTTTTAGTAAAGAGGTTTAGGAGCAGTTAAGGGTTGAACTGAATATGAATTTTGGGGCATTTCTGGTGATTCATGTATCTGGAGGGGGTGAGTCTCTGCGTAGTGATGGAGAGTTGATCAGAGATGATAAGAAAAATAGGGGATGGCGATGGAGTTCATCAGAGAGGTTGCGGTGGTGTTTTTCTTTTTAAAACCCTAGTTTTACTGTGAGTTTAGAATTGATCACCACAGCTAGCGTGGTTGACCGAGTGTCGTGGTATTTTGGGAATTGTTAGTTTGGCCGTAGTTGTAGTCGAAGCCGGAGTGGTTGATCATATGGTGGTCGGAGCGGCGAGGATTGGGCGTTGACAGGTTTAAGGAAGAACCTGATTGCTATTTTTCCAGGTTTGGGGATTGTGTACTCGAATTCGAATTCGAGGTTATGTTCACGAGATGATGATCACGTCTGAAAGTTGGGGTGTTTTTGGATGTAGGAGGATCACCTCTGATGGTCAACGGTGGCCGTAATCACCGTGCATATGCACGGTGACGAGATATATCTGGTGATGTTGGGTAGCTAGTGGAAACAGGGGGGTTCTTGTGAGTTGCTCGAAGAAGGTTGGTAGTTGACTCGGAGTGGGGGTGTATTTGACTCGAAGCAGTTTGTGGGGGATTAGGGTATTCTGTTTTTTTTACAGGTTTTAATAACCTGTAACATCAGGGTTTAAATTTTGTAAACCCTGAATCTTTTTTAAATGTTAAGAGAATTTAAATCATATTTGAATTCAATTTTGAATTTATTTGAATTCAAGCTAATTTAAAATTTCATTTTAAATAAAAGGAAGTTTAAAAGATTTTTTTTTACAGGTTTTAATAAACCTGAGCCTGTTTTGTCAAAACTGTTTACAAACCTGAAAGTATTTAAGTTTTTAAAATTTAAACTGAATTTAAAAAGTGTAGAGCAAGTTTTTAAACACAGTTTTAAAATAAGTTTAAAATCTTAATTCAAAATGAGTTTGAATTATAGATTTAAAAATATCTAAGTTTTATAAAGATAGAAGGTTTTTAACAACTTTGAAATTGTTAAAGTATTTTATATAATGTTTTAAAATCTGAAGTGTAAGGTTTAAACGAGGTTTAAAATTTAAATTTAAATCTGGATTCAAAGCTAATTTGAATCTTAAGTTTAAAACTGGAATCAAAGTGGAATATTTATTTCAGTTTTTGAAAATTAAAAGTAAGTTTGAAGTTGCAAGATTTAAACTAAATATTAATTAAGTTATTGAGATGCTAAAGTTAGAAATTGTTTAAACTTTGATAAGTTTAAATTATTTTCATTTTAAAACTTGTATTTAAAATGAAATTGGGAAACAGTTTCAAAAGTTCTTTGTTTAAAATAAGATTTGTTTTAAACATAATTTAGAAATATTTTACTTTAAAATTAAGTGAAGAATTTATGTTTGAAATTAATTTATTTAAAAAGGTAATTAAGAAATAATTAATTAATTTATTTAATTAATTATTAAGGTTTAATGCATATTGATTTAGGGGTTAATAAAATTTGAAATTTAGATCATTAATTAGATTTTTAATTAATGATTAATAAATTATTAATTAAGTAATAAAGTTCTAATCAAGTTTAATTTATCTTAATAATTAGACTTTAAATTATAGATAATTGAATTTGTAATTAATTTAAGTTAATTACTTTATAAAATAATTAGAGAAGGGTTAATGAAGGTTATTAACCAAGATTATTTAACAATTAATTAATATGGTTAATTTTTATAATTAATTAGATTAATTAACTTAATAATAATCAACTGTAAATGGTTTGAGTAATTACTTAGTAAAGTAATTAAAAAATTAATTACTTAATGTAATTAATTTAGTTTAATAGATTGTTTAATTTAATTAATTAAGTTTAATTAATTTTAAACATTTGGGTTTATAAATAATTACTTTATGTAATTAATGATTTGGGAATTACTCAGTTAAGTAATTGTTTAATAATTACATATTGTAATTGAGGAGATGTTTAAGTATGAGATAATTTGGATTAATTATTTAGTAATTAATCAAATAAATAATTAAGAAATTAATTTAAGGATAATTAATTTGGTTTAATATAGTAATTAAGTTAGTTAATTACGTAGAATAATTAATTTAAGAATAATTAAGGGTCATTAATTATTTAATTAATAATGTAATTAAAGTTGATTAATTATGATTAATTAATCAATAATAAGTAATTAAAGATAATTAATTAATATAATTAATTAAGGATTAGGATAATTAATTATGATTAATTAATTGAGTAATTAAAGGTTAATTACTGATTAGTTGAGGATAATTAATTTGTGAAATTAATTAAGGTAATTAATAATGAATGGTTAATTGATTTTAATCAATTAAATGATTGAGTAAGCAAGATATATTTGGATGAAGTAATTAATTTAATTTATTTTAAATTAATTATAGATGAAGTAATTGATTTAATTCACTTTAAATTAATTAGAGATAGAGATAGTTAATTTAATTCATTTAAAATTAATTATATTATGGTATGAGTGAATCTTTGCTTATGTATGAATGTATGACATTGATAGTCTTGGATGCTTTGAGATCTCAGTAATGAGATAAATGATATTGTGTGGTATGAATGACTTGATTGTATTGTGATGATAACATAGGTTATCTATTGTGATGGTGATATATGGAATATCTATTTGATCGATAATGTGGATTACCTGTTATTTGATAATGTTAATTATCAATTGTGACTTATAAGTTATCTATCTGTGTGTATATAGATACTGTATTGAATTGTTTTAAACTTTAAAACAACGTGGCCTTAAAAGACACGCTTTGGTTTTCGATGAGGCCGGGATCGGGTTTCCATATTTGGATATCCAAAAACCACATTGATTCCAAATAACGTTAGGTCGTGAATCCAAGTGGAGCGAGTGAAGACTCGAGGTATAAGGGCTATACGTCAGTATAACTCTGTGGGTGATTCCGTAATGAGTTGACGGAATAGTACTTATAGATTCGAGATGGTGAATCAAAGTGCAAGGGTTATCGTCGTTAACTCTGAGGGTGATTCCAAAATGAGTGTAACGAGATAATGCCTTCGGTTTCGTTCGAACCCGGAACGAACTTGTATGGATTGAATGCTTTCAGAACATCGTCTAGCGGACGATGAGCATTCTAAGATGATATGTCCTATAAAGGTAATCGTAGCCTCAAGCCTCATCAACCGCGAATGGCTAAAACAGGGGAGGTGCAGCAAGGCTTCGTGGGTCGCACCCACTGGAGAGCAAGATTGATCCCTGTCTAGAGGTCCCTTTTATTTCGGCTGTGTGGACGGTTTTGAGCTCCAACCGTCGGGGTTGTCTTGTTTGGAACTATTCAGCAAGGAATGGGTCCGGCCTTGTGTTGCAGGGGAGTGGGAGTACTCCTCGGTACGGTGATCTAGGCCACGTACTGTGACGGACGGTACCCCAGTAGCCCTGCCATTGTATGGAATCCAAAATCCAACAAGTGCCAACGTTTTTGATTGTATTACCCACTTTTGTGGCTAGTAGCTAGAATTTAATCATGTAACAATTTCGGCTATTTCATATTTATTTGAAAACCCTAGACACTATTATAATATCATCGGATTTCCTATCAAATGTTTTGGTTAGCGTAAGGTAAAAACTTTTCCATGTTTATGTGTGGGAAGTCTTACGTGATACCTTTCTTTTCAAAAGGTTTTTGAAAGATAAGCAACTTTAACCTGTTACTCACACCAGACCCATGTTTGACCCGGAGTATATTTTTTTGTTTTTCATAAACTCTTGGGTACTCAAAATTTTATGAGTAATCAAGGGTGATTCAGGTTAGGATTTTAGATTGGCTTGACGAATTCTGGAGGAGCAATGGAGCAGCAGGCTTCTGCGTATAGCTATACAGATTTCCGCTGTATGTTCTCTGAGTTGTTGTATTGAGTTGTATAACTAGACAGGTGTTTATAACTGTCTAGTATGTGTTGCATATCTGTGTACTCTGATAATGATTGTAAACTATGTAATATTTATGTTATTAATATAATTTATTCGTTCCACTGTTAGATTCTTATGTGTTGTTTCTTTCTTCTCTTCTTTCTATTCTCTTTTCTATCCCTTTCTTTCTTAAAGATGATGCGATTTTCCGAGAGTGGAAAGTCGGATCGTGATGGTTGGTATCAGAGCATTAGGTTGAGCGAATACCTAGGCTCTGTAGTGGTGTCTTTCTTGAGAGAGCATATTTGTAATTTTTAATATAAATATATATATATATATATATATATATATATATGTATGTATGTATGTATATTTATTTCTACCTATCTGTTGGGTTACCTGTTCAGGTTTTCCAATATAAGTTATAAAGGTAGATGGGGTAGTAGTGCGTGTAACACGACTACCATTGGTTGGAGTTTGAATGTGTGAGGTTGGAGATGTATCTGTTGACACTGTAGACCTAATACCGTCTCGAGTGAGTTCTGTAGTGACGAAGAACTTCATTGATCTCTGAAGGAAACCTGTTAAGGTTCGGAGTTAATTCATTGATGTTGGATGAGTAGTGTTTGGATCTGTTGGCTAGGCAGAAGTGAGTGATGGTATTTTGATACTCCAGGAAGTAGTAGCTGCGTGATGAGACGCAGTGACTATTGATGTTCCCGAAGATGTTTTCTTTGGAACAAGTTTAAGGAGATAAGTCTGTTTCGGCATTGTGGCTGTGTTCAGCCAGTGTTTCTGTTTGCTTTGAAGTCCGAGTTTCTCGGAGAGCTTTGATTTGGAAATCTTTGACATCTGCGGCAGCAGTGCAGCTTGGAGTGTTCTCGGTGTTGGCAAGAGATTTTATGGATTAGCAGTTTCTGAAGTGGAGTTCAGAAGCAGTTGAGTGGACCCGTTTCTTCGATGGGTTGGGTGGTTAAGTGTAGGCTGTTCTGTTTGGTAAAGGAAGAACAGTATTCCTTGGATTTGGTTTAGTGGTTCGCAAAAGTGACTTGCGATTGTTTGAGTTTCTCTTGGGTTATCTGAGTTTTTCTGGATGTTTTCAGGGAGTCAGAGTTTTGTCTGCATCTGGAGATTGAGCTTTCTTATCGAATGGAATTGCAGGAGTGGTACCAGTAGTTCAGCTTTATAGGAGAAAGGTTCCAAGAGATTGAGTTGGTGTAGCAGCCCGGAGTTTTGAAGGAACTTCTGAAAGTTTCTTATGGATTTGCTGAATCATATCTCTGGGGTGTGTTGTCATGTATGTGCTTGTGTTCTTCTTCAAGCATTCTCTTCTACTTCGGATCTGAGTTGAGCAGCGGAAGCAGTTTAGAGGTGTATCTTCTTTTCTTTTTCCGGACAGGAGAAGTAAGTTGTTGTCTTCTGATGTTGAGGAGTAGAGTTTGAGTTCTTGGTTTAGTTGATCTTGAGGAGATCATTTTGTTGTGTTGATTGGTCTAGTTTGTTTCTAGAAGCATCAGCGAAGGTTGAGCTGATCAGTAAGTTGTGGACAACTCAAGATTGTCTGAAGAGTTTTTGTGGATTTGAGACGAAGGAATTTGGATTCCGGAATCAGAGATTTAATTTTTGGACAAGTTTTCTCCGATCGAAAAGGAGCTATTAGTCTGAGTAAATCTGAGAAGTTAGCTCTGAAGAGTTTTGGATCTTTTCTGTAATCTTGGAGGTTAAGTGATTGATCTACAGGATTGAATTGCCAGTTTGGATAACTGGGATTCGATGAGTTTCACGTATCTCTGAGGGAGTACGTGTATGATTTATCTCTGGTTGTGGAACCAGCAGTTTGGGAGTTTTGGTTGTTGAGTCAAACTTGTCTGTAGTTTGGTATCTTGTCTAGTGTTATAGATATAGTTCAATAGAAGCTTAGTAGCTTCATAGTATTGATTGTTTGGATTCTCTAAAGCGAGTATCCCGGTATATGTATATATATACTTGGGGAAACTCGATAAAATTCTATCTAGAATTGGTCTGGATAATTAGATTTGTTTTATTGGTTGAATTGGTTGTTTTGATTGATTAGCATATGCTTGATATATGCTTGTGTTTTAAAAATTAAATCATTAATGAGATTACTAAATTACCTTTGCTTTAAATTTCGGGGACGAAATTCATTTAAGGGGGGAGGATTGTAACATCCCGGAATTTTTAACAATATCAATTTAATAATTTGTATTAAAATTAAATTGATATTGATATTCTTGTTAGTCATAATTCAAATTGATTTAAAAATTTCTTCTTTAATAAATATTTAATTGGATATTTTATCTGTTAAAAATAATAAATTGGTTTTTATTTATAATGTAAATATATGGTTTATGTTGTGAATAGATTAGCTTTGTTTTAAATTTAATAAATAAAGCATAATTTTCTAATTCTAATGTTTTAGTAATTTGAGAATTTGTTTTATTTAATATATAAGCTTTTCAATATTTATTAAATAAATGATCTTGGTTTAAACTTAATAAATGAATCATGTTTTAAAAATTGATAAGACAAATGTTTAAATGTTTAAAATAATTTTGGCTTTAGTTTTAAATTTAAGATGAATTAGTAAAAAGTTTTATAGCTTAATAAAATAAGTAATTTATTAATAAAGACATAATTTATTTTATAATTATTTTAGTTTGATAATAAGTTATTTCTAAAGTTAATATTAATAATGTATAGTCTTCATAAATAGGTTTTGAATAAGAATGGCAATTGTTATTTCAAAATTTAATTTGTATTCATAACTTGATTTTTAATATTAGATTATGAATTGAATTTAAATTTAAAAATCCAAAGTATAGATTTTTCTTTTTGTTTTAATTTCTATATGTATAAGTTTTATTTATGAAACATGATTTGTTTTTATTTATTTTTATAAATTTATATACATATTCAAATATTAACTAACAAATTTAATCTGGCTTAATACATACATTAACACATATATTAACTTGTAAATTTAATACTAATCACTTTAAATAAGACAAGTGTTGTATTCTTAAAAGCCTCATTAAACAAGTGTTCCAAGATTTAACATTTAACTTGACAAATGTTAAAAAATTTGTACAAGTGGCCTCTTTGAGATTTATTTTTCTTTTATTTAATAAAATCTGAAATACCTATATAAACATGCATTTTTCACTCTTACTTGTTTTTTTCATAAAAATTCAGCCTGCACTCTTCAAACCAGAGGAAAATTCATTTTCCTGTAAACATTTTTCAAAAATCACTACCCTGTAAATCACTTTCCAGAATCAAAACCAAACCCTATAATTTTTCCTCAAGGAATCAAACCTTTACTTCATTTTCTCAAGTCAAAATGAAAAATGAAAACTGCAATCCACTTCAATCATCAAGCTACATGCATGTAGTTTTAAGATCAGCCTCAAAGCTCCAGCAACTTAGTTTTTAAATGCAACTCAAAGTTTAAAGCTAAAGCATTAAAGTGCAAAGTCTAAAAAAAATGGGGGTTTCAGTCTTCATGCTCTTCAAAACATATGGAGGCTCTGTTCTTCTTTTATTACTGGTGAGTAACTCTTAAAATTTAAAATTTAAATTTAAAATGGTTGCATGCTTGTATACTGAAGTAATTTAGTATTGCATGTGTGAATGTTGATGTGAAGTTGTATTTGTGAGAATGATATTTGAATGTCCTCTGTTATGTTTTCCAGTAACCCTGTATTGTTTTAAATACATATTCTTTTTGATTCAATCTCTGTAGGAATTAGATTACAGACAATAAGTGTTTGTTTAAGTTATTAAGTAAATTAAAATTTAATTAAGCTAATAATAAATTGGAATGGACACTGGAAAACCAAATAAGTGAGCAAGTTCAAAGATAATTGAAAATTTAATCATCATTTTTCCTGGATTCATAAATATAGGATGAATACATAAATCAAAATATGATTTTTAAAGAAAAACTAAATTTTTTAGTAAAGAGGTTTAGGAGCAGTTAAGGGTTGAACTGAATATGAATTTTGGGGCATTTCTGGTGATTCATGTATCTGGAGGGGGTGAGTCTCTGCGTAGTGATGGAGAGTTGATCAGAGATGATAAGAAAAATAGGGGATGGCGATGGAGTTCATCAGAGAGGTTGCGGTGGTGTTTTTCTTTTTAAAACCCTAGTTTTACTGTGAGTTTAGAATTGATCACCACAGCTAGCGTGGTTGACCGAGTGTCGTGGTATTTTGGGAATTGTTAGTTTGGCCGTAGTTGTAGTCGAAGCCGGAGTGGTTGATCATATGGTGGTCGGAGCGGCGAGGATTGGGCGTTGACAGGTTTAAGGAAGAACCTGATTGCTATTTTTCCAGGTTTGGGGATTGTGTACTCGAATTCGAATTCGAGGTTATGTTCACGAGATGATGATCACGTCTGAAAGTTGGGGTGTTTTTGGATGTAGGAGGATCACCTCTGATGGTCAACGGTGGCCGTAATCACCGTGCATATGCACGGTGACGAGATATATCTGGTGATGTTGGGTAGCTAGTGGAAACAGGGGGGTTCTTGTGAGTTGCTCGAAGAAGGTTGGTAGTTGACTCGGAGTGGGGGTGTATTTGACTCGAAGCAGTTTGTGGGGGATTAGGGTATTCTGTTTTTTTTACAGGTTTTAATAACCTGTAACATCAGGGTTTAAATTTTGTGAACCCCGAATCTTTTTAAATGTTAAGAGAATTTAAATCATATTTGAATTCAATTTTGAATTTATTTGAATTCAAGCTAATTTAAAATTTCAGTTTAAATAAAAGGAAGTTTAAAAGATTTTTTTTTTTACAAGTTTTAATAAACCTGAACCAGTTTTGTCAAAACTGTTTACAAACCTGAAAGTATTTAAGTTTTTAAATTTTAAACTGAATTTAAAAAGTGTAGAGCAAGTTTTTAAACACAGTTTTAAAACAAGTTTAAAATCTTAATTCAAAATGAGTTTGAATTATAGATTTAAAAATATATAAGTTTTATAAAGATAGAAGGTTTTTAACAACTTTGAAATTGTTAAAGTATTTATATAATGTTTTGAAATCTGAAGTTTAAGGTTTAAACGAGGTTTAAAACTTAAATTTAAATCTGGATTCAAAGCTAATTTGAATCTTAAGTTTAAAACTGGAATCAAAGTGGAATATGTATTTTAGTTTTTGAAAACTAAAAGAAAGTTTGAAGTTGCAAGATTTAAACTAAATATAAATTAAGTTATTGAGATGCTAAAGTTAGAAATTGTTTAAACTTTGATAAGTTTAAATTATTTTCATTTTAAAACTTGTATTTAAAATGAAATTGGGAAACAGTTTCAAAAGTTCTTTGTTTAAAATAAGATTTGTTTTAAACATAATTTAGAAATATTTTACTTTAAAGTTAAGTGAAGAATTTATGTTTGAAATTAATTTATTTAAAAAGGTAATTAAGAAATAATTTATTTATTTATTTAATTTATTATTAAGGTTTAATGCATATTGATTTAGGGGTTAATCAAATTTGAAATTTAGATCATTAATTAGATTTTTAATTAATGATTAATAAATTATTAATTAAGTAATAAAGTTTTAATCAAGTTTAATTTATCTTAATATTTAGACTTTAAATTATAGATAATTAAAGATAATTGAATTTGTAATTAATTTAAGTTAATTACTTTATAAAATAATTAGAGAAGGGTTAATGAAGGTTATTAACCAAGATTATTTAACAATTAATTAATATGGTTAATTTTTATAATTAATTAGATTAATTAACTTAATAATAATCAACTGTAAATGGTTTGAGTAATTACTTAGTAAAGTAATTAAAAAATTAATTACTTACTGTAATTAATTTAGTTTAATAGGATTGTTTAATTTAATTAATTAAGTTTAATTAATTTTAAACATTTGGGTTTATAAATAATTACTTTATGTAATTAATGATTTGGGAATTACTCAGTTAAGTAATTGTTTAATAATTGCAGATTGTAATTAAGGAGATGTTTAAGTATGAGATAATTTGGATTAATTATTTAGCAATTAATCAAATAAATAATTAAGAAATTAATTTAAGGATAATTAATTTGGTTTAATATAGTAATTAAGTTAGTTAATTAATTCGAATAATTAATTTAAGGAATAATTAAGGGTCATTATTTATTTAATTAATGATGTAATTAAAGTTGATTATTTATGATTAATTAATCAATAATAAGTAATTAAAGATAATTAATTAATATAATTAATTAAGGATTAGGATAATTAATTATGATTAATTAATTGAGTAATTAAAGGTTAATTACTGATTAGTTGAGGATAATTAATTTGTGAAATTAATTAAGGTAATTAATAATGAATGGTTAATTGATTTTAATCAATTAAATGATTGAGTAAGAAAGATATATTTGGATGAAGTAATTAATTTAATTTATTTTAAATTAATTATAGATGAAGTAATTGATTTAATTCACTTTAAATTAATTAGAGATAGAGATAGTTAATTTAATTCATTTTAAATTAATTATATTGTGGTATGAGTGAATCTTTGCTTATGTATGAATGTATGACATTGATTGTCTTGGATGCTTTGAGATCTCAGTAATGAGGTAAATGATATTGTGTGTTATGAATGACTTAATTGTATTGTGATGATAACATAGGTTATCTATTGTGATGGTGATATATGGAATATCTATTTGATCGATAATGTGGATTACCTGTTATTTGATAATGTTAATTATCAATTGTGACTTACAAGTTATCTATCTGTGTGTATATAGATACTGTATTGAATTGTTTTAAACTTTAAAACAACTTGGCCTTAAAAGACACGGTTTGGTTTTCGATGAGACCGGGATCGGGTTTCCATATTTGGATATCCGAAAACCACATCGATTCCAAATAATGTTAGGTCGTGAATCCAAGTGGAGCGAGTGAAGACTCGAGGTATAAGGGCTATACGTCAGTATAACTCTGTGGGTGATTCCGTAATGAGTTGATGGAATAGTACTTATAGATTTGAGATGGTGAGTCAAAGTGCAAGGGTTATCGTCGTTAACTTTGAGGGTGATTCCAAAATGAGTGTAACAAGATAATGCCTTCGGTTTCGTTCGAACCCGGAACGAACTTGTATGGATTGAATGCTTTCAGAACATCGTCAGGCGGACGATGCGCATTCTAAGATGATATGTCCTATAAAGGTAATCGTAGCCTCAAGCCTCATCAACCGCGAATGGCTAAAACAGGGGAGGTGCAGCAAGGCTTCGTGGGTCGTACCCACTGGAGAGCATGATTGATCCCTGTCTAGAGGTCCCTTTTATTTCGGCTGTGTGGACGGTTTTGAGCTCCAACCGTCGGGGTTGTCTTGTTCGGAACTATTCAGTAAGGAATGGGTCCGGCCTTGTGTTGCATGGGAGTGGGAGTACTCCTCGGTATGGTGATCTAGGCCACGTGCTGTGACGGGCGTTACCCTAGTAGCCCTGCCATTGTATGGAACCCAAAATCCAATAAGTGCCAACGGTTTTGATTGTATTACCCACTTTTGTGGCTATTAGCTGGAATTTAATCATGTAACAATTTCGGCTATTTCATATTTATTTGAAAACCCTAGACACTATTATAATATCATCGGATTTCCTATCAAATGTTTTGGTTAGCGTAAGGTAAAAACTTTTCCATGTTTATGTGTGGGAAGTCTTACGTGATACCTTTATTTTCAAAAGGTTTTTGAAGGATAAGCAACTTTAACCTGTTACTCACACCAGACCCATGTCTGACCCGGAGTTTATTTTTTTGTTTTTCATAAACTCTTGGGTACTCAAATTTTTATGAGTAGTCAAGGGTGATTCAGGTTAGGATTTTAGATTGGCTTGACGAATTCTGGAGGAGCAATGAAGCAGGAGGCTTCTGCGTATAGCTATAGAGATTTCCGCTGTATGTTCTCTGAGTTGTTGTATTGAGTTGTATAACTAGACAGGTGTTCATAACTGTCTAGTATGTGTTGTATATCTGTGTACTCTGATAATGATTGTAAACTATGTAATATTTATGTTATTAATATAATTTATTCGTTCCGCTGTTAGATTCTTATGTGTTGTTTCTTTCTTCTCTTCTTTCTATTCTCTTTTCTATCCCTTTCTTTCTTAAAGATGATGCGATTTTTCGGGAGTGGAAAGTCGGGTCGTGACGACTTGTTTCCTTTCATTAATAAGAAGTAGATTGAGAACCATAATGAGACAATGTCAAACTAAAATTTTCTTGAAATTAAGGTTATTGTTTCAAGAAAACAAACTCAACAACCTCAAAGTGCAAGGTCACTTAGGAAATCCACTTGAAAAGAAGAAATACTATTCCGATGACTATATAGTATTTTTTTCATAAAGATAAATATTGGATTGGTGAAGATGATTCTTTGGACTTGCATCAATCTGTATAAGGTACCAATTTGAAATGTGGATTTAAGGTATGAATATATAGTCTAAATCTATAAGGATAATGAAGTTTGAGATCTTTCCCACCACCTTAAGGTAACAAGACCATTGGTTATGAATAATTATTCAAAACAAAAATGGATCAAGTAAGCAATGTGGAAAGGTATAAGGCTCATTATAGAAAAGACTATACTCAAAAGGAAAACAATGTTTTATTTTTAAAGAGACTTTCTCTTAGGTTTTACTAAAAGACACTTTAGAATTATTTTGAAACTTTTGTAGATTATGACTTTAAGCAATATCCGAGGGATATTAAAGTCGTGTTACTCAATGGAGTCATTGATGTAACAACTAAGAAAACCATATATGTATTACCCTTTTGTACTAAGGATTCAATTACACCATTATCATTCATATAGTGCTATTTGGATTATCACAAATGAGCTATAGGAAAATAAGGCTTTAAAAATAGGGTGTTTGGTATGCAAACTCAAATCAATTCACTTTTGCCAAATAGAAAAATGTTCTCTTATATAGTGGTATAAGAACATCCTTGAAGCTAAAGAAATGCAAAAGATTCCTCATGCATTTGTGGTGTGGAGTCTAATGCATGCTAAAGCATGTACACATATGAATATTGCATGTATTATTTGGCAGATATCTTACTGACATTACAAGTGGATCAATTGTTAGTAGCCAAAAAGGTTATGAGATATATTTAAGAAACAAAGGATTATATGCTCAAGACGTATTGGCTGGAGATCATAAGGTAATGCAGTCCGAATATTTTTGATGCAAAGAGTACAAAAGATCCACTTCAGATAACAATAATACTATTGTTTTTTTTAATTTTTTTGGGATGAACCTATATAAGGAAAGATGTCATATAGATGCTTATAGCCTTCTTTGCTATTTTCCGTCATGGGGCATCCAACGATGCAAAATAATGTATAATTTGTCATAAAGTAATGGACTATTGAATAAAGAAATTGAAAGATCATTAAAGTACTATTGTAACAATAAACAACATATTATTTTCCATTAAGGGTAGAGTGCAAAATAGATTGTAATTCATAGAGCATACTGTGACAAACTCCACTATAACAGATCCGCATACAAAAGGGTTATCACCTAAGGTCTTTCATGAACATCTTGCTTAATTAGTGTAACTTCTATGTAAGAATATTTTGGTTCAAGGGGAGTTTGTATTTGGTACTATCATATGACACATTTGTAGTTTGGTTATAGATATATATATCAAGTTCTTTTTTCTGATCAGAAATAATGTAATAAAGTTTTGTTTGCCCTCTAGGTTGTTCCAATACTGAACGTTTTAATCTCACTAAAGTAGGACCAGTTGGAAATAGACATGTATATATCATATCTCATGTAATTTCCATGCTACGGATCCATGATTGATCAATGTCGTTTGACTGTGTTGGTGTATGTGACCATTGATTGGTTTAGTTACAGTAAAGGTAATGAAAGCCACTTTGATCATTTATCAGCATGGTTAATGGATGAGATTGTTTTAGAAATATTTTATGTTATAAATAGCAAATTTTGGAGCTAATAAACCTAAATACATTTATAAGGTTATTACATATATGGCCCAGGGGAGTTTGTTGGAAAATTTCAATATGTGGGCCACATATGTGAAATAAATGTGTCGTGCTATTTTGGTGTAAAGCCTAATTAAAGTGATCAAATTATGAATTAAAGTTAAAAGGTTTACATGTATAATTGTCATGGTATTAATCTGCAGATACTGGAGAAATTTTATTTTGTTGAAGGCCAAATTAGAAAATGCCAACATTATAAATAAGAGGTTATGGTCCCCAAATTACATAAGCTTTAGTTAATTTGCTAATCTCTTCTATGGAAATAATTTAGATCTAGCGCTTATGTCAATTTGGAAGATCAAATCCAACTCTTGTCTTTTAGATCTATCTCTTTCTCTTAATCAGTTTATGAAAGCAACAACTACATGATTCAGATCTAATATAATATCTTGTGTTAATATGCAAAACCAAATCAAATTTACTTTTCCAATCAGCAACTATGAATTCAGGTATGTCTTCCACTAATTTGTTTATGTTTCTTTGATTTCTTCTCAATCAGATCAATATGGATTACCTATTCAGATCTAGGGTTTCATGCTTAATCTATCCTAAAGTATATTAAAATCCTAACACACACACACACACACACACACACTCATATATATAGTGTTGTGTAATAAAATTATTTTGCCATATACTTATGAAACTTGACCATATTCACATCATGGGAGATGTCATTTAATGTGGGACGGAAATCAGCAACCCATGAAGTAGGCGTAACAAGACTATAGATTTAAAGAAAAGGAGACATCATATGAAGTGGAATCCATCATGGTTATGTCTACGACCGTGACTAGACATACCTATTATAATGTACATATAAAAATATGCATAAAATATAATAGTATATAACTTGTGTTTTATAATAACGTATAGTTGGAGTAGAAATTAGTAACTACGAATTTGTATTTGATTTTTTAAGCAGATCCAGAAACAATAGAGTATAAGTCTAAAATTGAATAGATATAAATAAGAATGTGACATCCCTAATTTTTGTTGTGCATTATTTTAGATATCTAGTTTAGAAAGAGTCAAACGAATAACGTTGGAGAATATGAATATATAGATAGTGCCGATAATTTCCATATAAGCATAGAATTTTAATTTCAAACTTTCAATGGGGAATGGTATTTTTATGAAAGAAATAAAAAAGTACTTAACTATATATAAGAGAAATAAGGAAATAAGGATAGCACATATAATCTTTTCCCTTAACACATACTCTCCTTCTTCATATTAATTCAGTCATTCCCTTATAAGAAAACAAAATATAAAGACTAGAAAAACCCCATTAAACATTTATTCAACAACAAAGAAGAAGAAGTGGAAGAAAAGCTAAGGAATGGAACCAAGGCAAGTTTTCGACCTACATCTAATTCTAAGGTGAACAATATTTCTCACTCTCTATTGTATGATGTTTTAAATTTGGATTTGTTTTGAAACCCAAATTGACTAGTTAATTGTTTACACTAAAATCGGTCACAAACATCCAATAGATTATATGTAGAGAAATAAATGAAGAAATCAAAACTAAAATAGAGGAAACAAGCAGAAAGCAAGTAAAAATAATAATAAAACAGATTTATAGTTGTAAGGCATTGAATGCCTACGTCCACTTTGATGAAATTGCTTTATTAATCACTCAAATTTATAAGTCCAAGTGGGATTGGATCCAAATCCGTAATTGCAATGGAGTATGAAGAAAAAATAGCATAAAAGATCCTTCAAATGATCTATGATCCCTCTATTTATAGGCATAGGCGACCAAATATCTTCATGAAAATTCGCCGGCAGAATCTCTAGATGTAGACAAGGTCACTTAAAAAATATCATGCCCTAGTTCCTAATATCTAACGATCAGGGAGGATTGGTCTTCCTGGCCACGTGGCGAATTATGATTGGTTAGGTGGGTCCCTCTTTATGCTATCTTCATGTTTCAGAAGCTGTTTGCATAGTTGCTTTCAGGTTTTAATAGATATTTATCGATTCCCTTTGAGTTGAACTCCTGATTCAAGCTATTCATACTCATAATTATCCAATCTGATCCCCTAGCTAGAGGAAGCATTACTCCATACTAATAAAGTTTTGTAGGGTCTATCCCTTGGTTCTACTTGATTGTTGCTTCATATTATTATCTATGTTTGATCTCTGGTTCTTGGTCGCCTCTCCAGACTGTTTGTCTTGTCTATCACGAGACTAACTTGCCCAACAGTCTCTATATAACTGGGTCAAAAAGCCGATTGATGTTTATCATGCATTTGGTATAGATAATCATCTAGACGTGTTATGCTTATCAATAGATATTTTTGTGAAATTTTCTCAATGGATTTTGAGGTAAAAACTATGTTTGTAACCCTCAAATGCTTTGAATTTTTGATATGATGTTTGAAATAATGTTCTAGAGATGGTTTTTAATTTCATAACTTTTAGAATTATTATGAAATTAATATGAATTTTATGAGTTAAGAAAATGGATAATTAATGGTTCAATTATTTAAAATATGTGAAATAATTAGTTTTCTTTGAAATTTTTATATGATGTTAAAGAGACAAATTTTGATTTTTGGGAATTTGTTGGAATCTTTCCCAAATAATTTCAATTTAATATAAATTGTTTTCTAAAAGACATTTTAACTACAAAAATGTAATTAATGGCATAATATTAGGAAACTAATATTTTGGTAAATAAGAGAAATTTTCTCTCTTTGTTTTGTTGCAAATTTTCTGAAAAGATTTTTATTAACCAATGAAAATTTTGACAAAGAAATTAATTTTGCAAAATATTATTACTTTTACAAAGAAATAAATTAGCTTTGTTGATATCCACAAAAATGCCATTATCAACTTATAATAGCTCATATATATCTCTATGCGACAGCTATGTTTTTATCAACCTATGGTAGAAATTTTTATTAACATACGATAGCATGTATTTGTTAACTTGCAGTTGCTTTTTTCATTAGTATGCGATAGCATGTATTTGGCAATTTGTGATAGCTATTTTTATCAACTTGCGATAGCATCTATTTGTTAAATTACGAAGTATGTTATTTTTTCACTTACATAGAATCATTTTATCAACTAGTAATAACTAAGCTTTTATGAACCTACGATAGCACTTTTTATCAACTTGTGATGATAACATGTTTTTAATTGGTGATGGCTTTATTTTGGTTGATATCTAATGACTATATTGGTCAATATGCGATATATTCATGTAGTGTAAACATGCGATGACTGTGATATCTTAAAATGCAGCCTATATTGTTGATATGCGATGCCTTATGATTTTCATTGTGTGATGGCATAAGTTTTTGAAAAAGAAAGAAAGCTTATTTAATGACACATAATAGTTTTTAACCCAGGATTAGGCTATGTTTACCTTAAGTAAAACATGTGGTTTTTGTTAAATAATTTGACAAGCTTCTCAAGGAAAGAAAAGTTGTTTTAGCCCATTATAAAGAGTTTTGGAAAAGGAAAGTGTTACTTTATTACAAGTAATTTTGTGTATAAAATGCTATTCATAAGAACGTATGTTTGTGATGGATGATAATATGTTATATGTTCAATTTTATATCTTGATCAGTTATAATTTTATATGCACAATTGTTGACATGCTCACTAATATGTTTTATGTTATCGCCAAACATTTGTGACATTGGGGATTTGACAACTGATGACCGATTAGGGTTGTTCCTATAGTGGGTATAGTCATACTTAAACTCTTGAGTGCGTAGGATTGGATCCCAAAGATCGGCAAGATAAAACCTTGTTAGGATATGTCAAACTGACCAAAAGACATGCTCATGGAAATTTTAAAACCAAAATTTAGGTGGGGACTAGGGTAGGGTTTCATCCTCTTCAGCCGTTAAGCCCTATGTTGGTCAGGTCTACGATTCCAATACATAGGGCTTTGCCAATACTAAGAATAACATGAGATGGTATAATATTATTCACACTAGACTATTTGTCCAAATGAAAGTTTTTAATTTCCCCCTAAACACTCGGGTACTCTATTTGAATTGGGTAGGCAGATAATGAATAAGCTTTTGGAGATGTGCATGCTACTATTTAGAAGTATTTCCTTTATGCAATGTTAACTACTTTTATATAATAACAGCTACTGTAACGTCTAGTAGTCATGACACTGATCATCAAATGAGACATCATCATATGTCGCTCTTGAAATTAAATTTTTATTTATTATATTTTATCAGAATGATGGAATCATGGGGTTATGTAGTGTAATTGAATGTAATGAACTTGCAAATGAATTAATGGAAATGTTTGTTTAAATTTTTTGAATTAGTGTGCTCTTAATATTATTATTACAATAACTAATCTCATTTTACCAGTGGAAAATAATACTAAGAATGACTATAGCATCAATATTATCTATTTTCAAGCCTCAAAATGAAGGATATTACAATTCAATTGGTGCATGGAGATAACATGCATACCTACCTTCACAATAGGTTATTAACAATAGAGAAAAATGAAAATAACATGTGTGTATAAAAGCTTTCTTACAATCAATTATACACATGATACCAATTACAACATCAGTATCAATATCATCATCATACTTCTGGTCATTAACTTTTATATCAACATCATCATCATCATCAACTACGACATTATCTTCATCAACCTCAGTATCTTCAACTAAATCAACTCCATCAAACACTTCATTATTAACTAGTTCTATATCTTCGATATCTTTTGTTATTTGGAGTATTTTGTTTGTCCTCCTGATCATTGATCATCGATTATGATTATTTTCTCATTAAAGGACCGTCTTGGTTTTGTTTTAGCCACAAACCACCTATTATTCTTGTTGTTGTTCATTGTAGCATATGGCGCATAATAAACTTATGTTGCTTGTGTCGCTAGCACAAATGGATAATTTCCATTATATCTCCATTTATGGTTTGCCTCAATAGCGAGATAATCTTTAGGTATACGCTATATTCCTAAAGAGGAGTAGTATCGAACACTTTACATTAGGATAAAGAAGTTTTAAACTTTGGTATTATCGAATAAGTTAGTTCGATTATTTCTCATAACCCTCCAAATAATCTTATAAATCATCACCCTGTCCATCGCCTTTAACACATGCTCCACTATTATAAGTTGTCTTATTAGCTCCAAACTCTATCGTGTGAAATTTGATATCATGTGCATACATGATTGGGCATTTTCTTTATTTCTTTTATGAACCAAATGAAAGAGTTTTATTACAAATATCATTGATTCCACTATCAAGAAAAACCTATTGAATTAAATTAATACACATTAAAATACATAATAATTCATTTCAAATTAAAATTTATCAACGATTATATATGCTTACATATTTCTGAAATCAAGCCTCAAATCCTTTACTAGGTTGAACCTTTGGATTTTGTTACCCAAATTGAGTATTAAACAATTAACACTATAAGGATAAATATGATTACGATATATAACAAAGTATTGACAATAAATAAACAAAGACATTTTATGAACCAATTAAGGTCCAATAATCCTTCATAATTTAGAAGCACCATCATTTTAGCCATGGAAAACTCTTTCAGTGTTTGAAACTTTCATTCTTCCATTTACCAGATGGACGTCTATGTTTTTGAAAAATGGAAAGAGAAATGTTGTGTGGCTCATCCATGTCATCATCATTATAGCGACCATTATTATAGTTTAGCTTAACATGGTCTTTGAAATAATAACTTAAAAATTTGGATGCTTCTTCAATAGTGTATGCTTGATATATTGAACCTTTAATGCATGCTTTTCATTTCACCACTTTTTAAGGTGACTCATATACCTTCATGCAAAAATGTATGAAATAGTTATTTATTATACATTTATTATGTTGATTTCTAAAAAGAATATAAATCCAACTTGTATTACACATAACTCTCAGAAGCATACGTCATTCTTTACTATACTAGACTTCTCATTAAAGCTTCAGTTAGTAGATGTTTAGATAGATGTTCCATGTAATTGAAATTCCAAGTGGAAATATTTTTTGTAATTTACATCTGAAAATGGTGCAAGCTAGCTTATATATCATTTGTGGCTTTTGATGCATGATTAAGCCTCCACGACGTCCACTATGCTTTTCCTTTTCTTCATTGACATTATTTGGACCAATACCATGTATAGTATTTTAGTTCATATTAATCCCAATGCAATTTGATCCGAAATTTGATGTGTTAGTACGTTATGAATGCGTTGTCATTTAGTTTTACCAATCAAATACTGTAACGACCCGATATTTTTAACCATTCGCATCCGCACATGTCGTACTTGAATTGCTCAAAATACCGCGTTGTATATAAAATTTGGCAAATCTCAGAATATACACTAAATAAATAATCACAGATCACAGACACAGAGTAAATAATAATGCAGCGGAATTAAAAGAGATAGCAGTTTATAAAGCTATTATATAAAAATAAGATACATCAGAGTTAAACAAGATACAACAGAAAAGTAACAAGATACATCAGGTACAAATCAGAATACATCATTGGAAACACTGGATGCAGGAAGCAAAGATAGATGGCTGGATCTTCAAGCAAAGCTCTAACTCTCAAGGTGAGTCTTGAATGCTGAATCACTCAGTCTGACTCGAGCGTAAAGTAAAACACAAAACACTTGAGTCAGGACATAAATACTTACGAACTGTAAATCCACTCAAGTGAACAGTAACAAAATGCATCAGTGACTTAAATAATGCTTGGGATCGCCCATCCTTTAAGGATCCCATATTTCAAAACTAAATTTTATAATTTCACATATCTTAAATTTAACTTCGTTATTACTTAGTTTTGAAATATTCATTTCATAAATTCGATATCATTTAAATAACCAGAATTACAAGTAAACTAAATATCTTTCATACTAATATAAACTATAAATATTCATTTATTGAATAGATCAAAATAAAATATCATTCCATATTCATATTCTTTATCAAAGTAAAGATCAAATCATTTCCAAACCATTTTAATCATCAAAATATCATATCCTTTCAAAACCTCATCATTAAATCATTATTTGAATTCAAATTCAAATATTTAAATTTAGATATCGTTTTTAAGTTAAATAAGTCATTCATTTATTATGCCAAATATCATTACAAAACATATTTCAAAATTCCATTCAAAAATTCATTTATCTCATTTCATTTCATTCCATTTAACACATAACCTAGTAAACCTTATTTAAATCCAAATTCAATTTAAATTCCTTAAAAATTCAAATTTAAAATATTGAATTATATTCAAAACTCCTTATATTTCACAAATAATCAATTTTCAAAAATTAAATCATTTAACACTTTAAAATACAACTCAAACAGTGTTAAAATCTATAACATTTCAAACATTGTCAAAATATAGCAACGACAGCATTTATGAAGTGCTATCTAGCTTATAGTTTCCAAAATAGTTTAGTTCAAGAATAACGGCATTTATAAAATGCCGGAATAGATATTTAGTCATTTCAAACATAGTTAAGTTCAAAACAACAGCATTTTAAAGTTCTGTCATAAAACTACAGTATTTTAGAAATGCTATTAATAAAATTCCAGATTTTATAACAACTTTTCAAAAACAATAAAACTTAGAAAAATTCTATTTAAATTTATAAATCATATTTCTAGGCTTCAAAATTTCACATTTAAATACTTTTAACATGTCATTAATCACAATAAAATTTAAAATCAAATATCCAATTAAAAGTCCAATTCATTTGTTAAGTCAAAATTTCACTATTTATTTGCTTATTAAATTTAAACAAAAATTTAAAATTTTACTTCAAATATCATTTCAAACTTTAAATTAAATTTCCATTATTTACTTACATTTTCAAATATAATTTAAAGTAAAAAATCACATTTACTTCAAATTTACATACTTAAATTTTACAATTTCAAGACTTAATATTTAATTTTCTTAAAACCGTAAAATATATATTTTTAAATCAAATTTCATACTTTTAAAAATACATATCTACATAAAAATCATTTAAAAATATACCATGGGGTCTATATATAATTTTCTAACCTAGGTCAAGTGATACAGATATATATCATTTCAATCCGCAATTTACAAAGAAAACCCGGGTTCTATCATTTCAAACCCGTAATCCCAAGTAAATTAAATACAATAAAAATCACCCAGGCCTATCATTTCAGACCATAATGATTTTTCCCTATTCTAAAGTCCGTTCGGGTATGTATCATTTCAACCCATTGTGATTCTATTCTAACAGGGGACTTGCAGTGTGATCATAAATAAATAACAGTATAAACAATGTCAGTGTCACAATATAATGTCATATATCATATGTCAGGTGATGATTAACAAAGTAAACATGGTAATAACATGGCATAGTCTCTCATATAATCAATGTTAACTTGCATAAATATTGTAAATTACTAAACACTTGTCATCAATTCAATATTTCATAAGTAGAAATGTCAGAGTGAGAAAGATTCATCTTTTACAAAGCTAGAGACCAAAACAACACACAAGCACGATTCCAAGGGCACGACAAGCATGATTTTCCACGACTTTGATTCAAATGAGAGAGAGCTAAGATATGATCTTACACGCAACAATTAAACAAAGCAATACAAATATATATAATACAAAGATCAATTGAAACAAAATTGGAAATAGAGTTTACAAAAGACATCACCAAGCTTTTAAATCAAATTTGCTTGTTCTGATCTCAACATATGCTCGGCCCTAATGCTTCATTGGCTTGGACATGGATGTTTTATTGGTGGTAAGGCTCTGGTTTGGCACCACAAAGGCATGGCTAGCACAAGAATGTGAAGTGGTTGGAGTTACAAGGCATGAAATGTCAAAGGTCAAGGCATAAAGGAGTTTGGTTCACCATTTAGGCTCGGCCTATGTCAAGTGGGGCTCAACCATGCAAGATACAAGTCAGGTAAGATCTGAAGCTGATGTCCAGAGATGATGTAGGCAAGTGGTGGTGGAGCTAGGGGTGTGGTCGAAATGGATATGAAAGGCTATAGTGAAGTTTGTGGCTTGGCAAGGCATTTGATGGTTAAGCTGGCAAATTTTGTGGGGTTTGCATCATAGGGAGGCACGGCCTGCCTTTGGTCAGAGGAGAGGCTGATGTTGCAGCTGGAGATGGAGGAGGTGATGGTGGATAGGGTGGTGAGGCTAGTGGCCAAGAAAAGTAAGAAAAACAAAGGCACAGAATCATTGAATTTGAAGAAGAGAAGAGATAAGAAAGAAGCCGTGACCATTTTATTTTGGCTGTGAGTTTTTTTTCAGATATGAGAAAGTATTTCATGTGATAAGGAAAGCACGGCTGAAGCAAGGAGAATGGACGGCCAACACAAAATGAAAAGGCGAGTGGACTTGAAAATGCAAGGTGAAATGAAAAGACAAGGAATATGAAAAGCTTTTGTCCTTTAGAATTTCTTACTTCTTTTAATCGGTATTAAAAAAAAAAATTCAGAAAATAAAAGTAAAAAATGAGAAAAAGAAAGTGAAAAAGAATATAAATAATTATTTTAAGGAAAAATAGGAAATAAATAAGAAAATAGTTAAATAACTGAAACTAGACTTTAAAACTTGAAAACAAAATTCAATAAGCATTGGAAAATTATAACAACACTTATAAAATGTTTTAAAAATAAAATATATACATAACATACCATATAACACATATATACACACGATATGATAAAAAAAAAATTATACAAATTAAAATAAACAATTTTGTTAGATAAAACAATTTCCACACAATATTGTAAAAAGCATAACTTTCACAATATTTATTGGATTTCAATGAAACGAAAAGCAGTATTCCTAAAATTTAATTTATTTTCATAATAAAAGATAAAATAAAAACATTCAAACATTCAAATATTTAAATTTAAAAGTCAAAGTTTGACCAAATTGACCAAAATTCACCTTTTCTATAAAGTATTCAATTTATTCATGTTTAGAATTCTAATTTACATCAAAATCAAAATTTATATTTAAAATAACAAAATTTATTAATTTAATAAAAAATAAAGTTTTAAATCAGGAATTCAATTTTAATAATTAAAATATACAATTAAAATAATCATAAAATATAGGGTTGTTACACTCTCCCCCACTCAAAACTTTTCGTCCTAAAAAAGGAATGAGATACGGGAAAGCACAGAAAATGATAGAATGAAATAGGATTAAGACAAGATGATAAGAAGACTGAAATTATACTTGATAACTATTGTTATAGGTAAGTTTAACAAGGTGAAGATGATCTTCCCAAGATCCTCCAAAATCAAAAAACAAGCATGAAAAAGATCCTCTAGAATCTGATTCACCCTTTCTGTTTGACCGACGGTCTGTGGATGGCAAGCAGTGTTCAGATTCAAAAATGAGTACCAAAGATTATAGAAAGATTTCTAAACAGACTGGTATAAGTGACAGCCTCCCCATTCTTTAGCAAGATAAGCGAAATAAGCACAACACAAAAGATAGTTTGAAAACAAAATAAGATAATAAATTTGAAACTCTGAAAATTTCAACTTAAATTGGAAATTAATTTTAAATAAGTTAAATAAATCTTAATCATCTCTAATTTCATTATCTTATCATCCAATTAACTTAAATTAACAATCCCTAAAATCTTGCAATTGAAAATTCTTTCATTATATTCAAAAATATACTCAATAAAATTTAATTCTTCTTTATTCCTAATTAAAATTAAATTTATTTCCTCTCAATATATTTTATCACCTATGTTAAATATACTTACACTTATTATAACTGCTTTAAATTTTTCTTAGTTCTTTTAACATCATTTTATATTGTAAATTATTCGATTACCCCTTTTTTCTATTTATCTATGTTAATCTTTTTATAACTAAAATTTAAGTGTATAACATTTATTATAAACACTCAAATTTATTTATAAAATCCTTTTTATTATATATTATCCAATTACATATTCAACTTTTGTATAATTTAGGGTAAGTTATATTGGAATGAAACTGTGTATTATACAAATAAAACTTTCAAATTCAATCATTTCAAACTTGAATATTTATTCAAATCTTGAAATTATACTTACAAATTATCTTTCAAGATAAAACTTAGGAATTAAATTTCCCATAAATTCCAAACTATTTAGAGATAAATAAATGCACATATACGATATATATATATATCCATTCAAATTTAAATCATATATCAGCATATGTAATAAATCCAGTCTTATTTTAGAAATTCAAATCAATTAAATATCCCAAAACAAAACTGTGGCAAGACTATAGAACGTCTCTTCACTTCGAAACTCGAAAATGAATGTTGATGATGTTGTAGTCATCATCGAAATTATTTTCCAGCGACAAAGAGAAGAGCACTAATTTTAAACTTTAAAATTCTTTGGAAACAAATTTCTATTTGAAAATATTTTAAATAATATATCCTTTAAAACTTTAAATGCAAGGTTTGAAATCCATCGAAAATTAAATTCTCAAATTCTTGTTTTAAATTCATTTTAAATTTCCAAATAAATTTATAACCATGTTTATAGTTCAATTATTTATATACGAAACAAGAGATAATTATAAAAAATAAATATTATTTCTTAACAACCAATTTAATAAAATCCATAAAAAGATTTATAACATAGTTACAAAATTTATTTCATTACTAAATTTGAAAAAAAAATATTGTGTCAGTTTGCTCTGTTCAAATGTTCTGTAAATCTTATCGATAACGTCGATTAAATGAATCGATCAGAAATCCAAATCAACATCAACAACTCAAACAACACAATATATAAAACATTTTAAATACTAGTTTACAAATACACTCCAAGAATGATTTGAAGATAAGTTGGAAACAAAGATGAGATGATTAAATAACAGAATAGGAGGATGTATAAGCCTATATAAATCGCGGGCAACCTTAACCGGGTCAATCGTGACTTAAAGAATAAGATCGATATGGATTTCTGGGGTAAACCAACATTCGGTCTCAAGAGAGAGAGTTTAGGATAATAAGAGATACTAGCATCTAAACTGAATTTTTAACAATATCAATTTAATAATCTGTATTAAAAATTAAATTGACATTGATATTCTGTTAATAATAATTCCAATAAATTTAATAATCTTCTTCAGTAAATATTTAAATTGGTTATTTTATCTTTTAAAAATAATAAATTGATTTCTATTTCCAATATAAATATATGGTTTATATTTTAAATAGATTGGTATTGTTTTAATTTTAATAAGTAAAGCATATTTTCTAGTTTTAATATTTGTAGTAATTTGGAAAATTTGTTTTAGTTAATATTTAAGCTTTTCAAAGTTAAATAAATGATTTTGGTTTAAATTTAATAATTCAACCATGTTTTAAAATTCTAATATTTACATTTTAATTTGGAAATTTTGATTTTAATTAGTATTGAGTTTTCAAAGACTATTTCATAAATAAATATACGATTTTAAAATTTGACAAGAGAAATATTAAAGTGTTTAAATTAAATTGGATTGAGTTTAAATTTAGAATAAATTCAACAAAATGGTTTCATGGCTTAATAAAATGGATATTTTATTGATAAAAGTATAATTTCTTTTAAAATGATTTTAATTTAATAATAAGATATTTATAAAAACAATATTAATTGTGTATTGTCTTTATAAATAAGTTTTGAATAGGATTGTAATTTTTATTTCAAATTGAGTTTATATTTATAACTTGATTTGAAAATATTTGATTATGAATTTAGTTTGAATTTAAGTTCAAAAGTATAAATTTTAAATTGTTTAATTGTTTTAATTTTTAATATGTAAAAGTTTATTTATAAACATGATTTGTTCTTATTTCTTTTGTAAATTCATACACATATCTAATATAAACTAACAAATTGAAATTAAGCTAACACTCATGCATTACTTTGTAAATTTAAAAAAAAAAAATTACCTTTAAAAGAAAAACAAGTGTTGCATTCATAAGCATTGGTTAAACAAGTGTTCAAAAACTAATATACAATTTGACAAGTGTTGTAAAGTTTGTACAAGAGTTAAATTTATTTTAATTTTTCTTTTATTTCATTAAATCTGAGAATACATTAGTTTAGTTTGCATCTTCATTCATATTGCATTTTCATATTTCATTAATCTAATACATCACCTCTAAAATCAGTAATTCCTACATATTCAACACCAAATCTAGATCACCTCTTCAAAAACCTGCATATTCAAAATCAATAACCTGAAAGCAAATTGCAATCCATTTCTGCATTTCCTCAAATCAAAGTGAAACCTGCATTCTGTTTACAAACCTGCATATTCCACTCCACTTCAAAATCAAACCCACTTTCATCTCAAATTCAAAACATTAGTCTGCAAAATTCAAGTGAAGCCTGCACTGTTTTCTGCATTCTGTTTTTAAGACCTGGAATGGATCAAGCCTGATTTGAAACATGTTGAGCATCTGCATGCATTTGAGGAATTTGCAACTACATCTACATCTGCATGCAAGTAATCTAAGTCAGGGAAAACATATGCAAATCTGTATATCAATTTAACATGAAGTATAAAGGGTCAAGCCTGCATTTTTATGTTTTCTGCAAATTTCAAAAGATCAACAGAGGCTCTGCATTGAATTAAGGTGAGTAACAATTAAATCTTAAACTATATTTAGGTTGCTTGTTAAATGTTTGAGATAAAAAAATGTTTGTGTGCTTATAAAAATCTGATGTAATTATGATTGTATATGCATGTTGATTTTGCTGTGTTGTGTTCCCAGATTCACATCCTATTTAAAGAATCTTCTACAATTGATCTATTTTGAGATAGTAACTGGGTTTTAGGATAATAAAAAGAGTTTGCTTATTATAGATTAGTATTCAAACTTATAAAGTAATGTGTTTATTTTCTTATGTTCAAATTTAAAAATTTCATGTAAGTTATAAATATGAGTTTGACTCTGGAAACTGAAGAAAACATCATGCATGTTTATTTTCATCAAACCCAATCAAATTAATATGGTAATTCAGTAATACAAATCAAATATATAAACTGGAACTTGAGTTTTAAATCAAGCATCAGGATCTTTAGGTGTATGTTTCAGTAGCAGATTGTTCTTGAACAAAAATATGAATTTATGCAAATACTTGCAATCTGTGATTTGAGGAAACTTAGAATTATTCTTAGTTATAGATTAAGGATCATAGATCCTTAGAAAAATCAGAGAAGTAATTAAAATTTGTTAAATTTGATGCAGTTTGAAATTTTAATTTTTAAATCCTAGTTTTTAACGAGGCAGAGCTTTCGTTTCGTTCATCCTCTCGATTTGATCGAGTGTTACGCAATCTCGAGGGAAGGTAGAGGGAATGTTGACGAGGTGTTTGCAGAAATTTAGCGTCTCTGATGGCCGGGGTTGAGAGTTCGGCGCATTTTCCAGGTTTGGTGGTCATTCATGTTTTCATTCCAGGTTTCTGCTTCATCTCCTTTTTGGGTTTCAAGTGATGAATAGAGCTTTGGGTGGTCGGAGCTTGGTTAGTAGGTTATTGTCGACTTGTTCGACGTTGTAGCGTCGACCGGAGGGAAGCATCGGAGCTGTGCACGTGAACGGTGCACTGCCTTCTGGTGATCTGGTAATACTGTGAAGTTTGGGTGGAAGCAGGTTGGATCGTGTTTTTGACTCGAGTTGTTCGAGTGTTTTTCTCGCGAGATTTTCAGTTTGAATCGAAGTTAAATTTGGGGAGTCTTGGTATGTTGCTCTGTAGTTTCCAGGTTCCTGAAAATTGTTTTTTTAAATCTGGATTTTTTTAAAACTTTTAAATCTGTAGTTTTTGTTTATGTAAGGTTTAAGTTTAAATTCAATTCAAGTTTGAATTTCTGATTTAAATTTAAATCCCACTTTTCAAAATAAAATAAAAGTTTCAAAATTTGACTTAATTAACTATTTTATTTGGTTAATAGTTTAAACCGTTTAAATATGAGTTTTTTTTAAAATATGAAAAGAATTGAAGTTTTATTTAAATCTGGAAATTTAAATTTGAAGTTCAGTTTTAAATTTTAAAGAAGGTTTAAATTTTGAAGTTCTAAACCAAATGAAAATTGAAGTTATTAAAATTTTGAAATGAATTTAATTTTAAAAAATTTCATAGCACTTGTTTGATTTGCAAATTTAAATAAGTTTTAAATTATTCAAACTTTGATAAGTTTAAATTACTTTTAATTTAAACTTGTATTTAAAATTAAAATTTAATAGTAGTTTAAAAAGTACTTTGTTTCAATTAAATTGTTTTAAAACATAATTAAGTTATGTTTTATCTTGAAAATTTAATTAAGATTAATATTTCAGAATTTATTTAATTAATAAGGTAATTAAGATTAATTAATTCATTCATTTAATTAATTGAATTTGGAATTAATACTTGACTAATGATTAATCAATTTATAATTAAGATCATTAATTAGATTATTAATTAATGATGAATGAATATTATTAATTATGTAATTAAGTTTTAAATTAAGGTTAATTAATTTAATATGTAATTTTAATTAATGAATGATTAAAGATAATTTAAATGGTAATTAATTTAAGTTAATTACTTAATAAAAATAATTAAAGAATGGTTAATAAAGGTCATTAACCAGGGTTGTTTAACAATTAATTACTATGGTTAATTTTTATAATTAATTAGATTAATTAATTTAATAATAATCAATTGTAAATGGTTTGAGTATAATTACTTAATAAAGTAATTAGGAAATTAATTATTTAATGTAATTAATTTAATGTGATTGTTTATTTTAATTAATTAAGTTTAATTAAATTTAAACACTTGAGTTTTAAAAATAATTACTGTATGTAATTAATGGATTGAAGAATCTCTTAGTTAAGTAATTGATTAATAATTACATGATTGTAATTAAGTGGAGATGTTTAAGTATGAGGTAATTTGGTTTAGTTATTTAGTAATTAATCAAGGAATTAATTAAGAAATTAATTAAAGGATAATTAATTTGTTAAGCTAGATAATTATTAATTGTAATTAATCTGGATGATGATTAATAATTATAAGTTAATTACTTAAGGTAATTAATAAAAGGGGATCATTAATTATTTTAATTAATGATGTAATTAAAGTTGATTAATTTTGATTAATTAATCAATAATAGGTAATTAAAGGTAATTAATTAATGTAATTAATTAAGGATAAATGTAATTAATTATGATTAATTAATTAATTGAGTAATTAAGGGTTAATTACTGTTTGGTTGAGAACAATTAATCTGTGAAATTTGTTAAGAATAATTACATGAATGTAATTAAGAGAAATTAATCAAGAGTGATTAATTTAGGTGATTAATAATGAAGAATTAATAATTGATTGTAATCAATTAAATGATTGAGTAAGCAAGATTTATATTGGTGAAGTAATTAATTTAATTTATTTTAAATTAATTAAAGATGGAGTAATTAATTTAATTCATTTTAAATTAATTAAAGATAGAGATAGTTAATTTAATTCATTTTAAATTAGTTATATTGATGATGAATAAATCATTGCTTATGTATGAATGGATGACATTGATTGTCTTGGATGCTTTGTGATCTCAGTAATGAGATAAGTATTATTTTGTGGCATGAATGACTTGATTGTATTGTGATGATAACTTAGATTATCTATTGTGATGGTGATATATGGAATATCTATTTGATATTGATGATGTGGATTACCTGTTATTTGATGATGTTGATTATCAATTGTGATTGTGAGTTATCTATCTGTGTGTATAAAGATACTGTAATTGAATTATTTTAAAACTTTAAAACAACTTGGACTTAAAACACGCTTTGGATTTTGATGAGACCGGGATCGGGTTTCTATATTTGGATATCCGAAAACCACATCGATTCCAAATAACGTTAGGTCGTGAATCAAAGTGGAGCTTTGTGAAGACTCGAGGTGTAAGGACTATACGTCAGTATAACTCTATGGGTGATTCTGTAACGAGTTTGACGGAATAGTTCTTATAGATTCGAGATGGAGATTCAGAGTGCAAGGGTTATTGTCGTTAACTCTAAGGGTGATTCCAAAACGAGTGTAACGAGATAATGCCTTCGGTTTCGTTCGAACACGGAACGAACTTGTATGGATTAAATGCTTTCAGAACGTCGTCAGGTGGACGATGAGCATTCTAAGTGATGTGTCCTATAAGGTAATCGTAACCTCAAGCCTCATCAACCGGGAATGGCTAAAACAGGGGAGGTGCAGCAAGGCTTCGTGGGTCGCACCCACTGGAGAGCAAGATTTACCCCTGTCTAGAAGTCCCTTTATATTCGGCTATGTGGGTGGTTGCTAGCTACAACCAAGGGGTTGTCTTGTTCGGAACTGTTCAATAAGGAATGGGTCCGGCTTAGGGTTGCAGGGGAGTGGGCGTACTCCTCGGTACGTTGATTCAGGCCACGTACTGTGACAGGCGGTACCCCAGTAGCCCTGCCATTGTATGGAATCCAAAATCCAATAAGTGCCAACGGTTTTGATTGTATTACCCACTTTTGTGGCTAGTAGCTGGAATTTAACAAATGTAACAATTTCGGCTATTTCCTATTTATTTGAAAACCCTAGACACTATTATAATATCATCGGATTTCCTATCAAATGTTTTGGTTAGCGTAAGGTAAAAACTTTTCCATGTTTATGTGTGGGAAGTCTTACGTGATACCTTTCTTTCAAAAAGGTTTTGAAAATTAAAAAACTTTAACCTGTTACTCACACCAGACCCATGTCTGACCCGGAGTTTATTCTGTTTTCTTAAACTCTTGGGTACTCAAATTTTTACGAGTAGCCAAGAGATTCAAGTTAGAATTCAGGTTTGCTTTGACGATTGTGAAGGAGCAATGGAGCAGGAGGCTTCTGCGTGTAGATATATATAGTATTCCGCTGTGTAGATTTCTCTGAGATGTTCTCTTGTATTGTATTGAGTTGCATAACTAGACAGGTGTTTATAATTGTCTAGTATGTGTTGTTTTAGCTGTGTATCTCTGATGTATATGATACTATGTAATGTGTTATGTGATTAATATAATTTATTCGTTCCGCTGTTAGATTCTGATGTGTTGTTTCTTTCTTCTCTTCTTTCTATTCTCTTTTCTATGCCTTTTTTTCTTAAAGATGATGCGATTTTCTGTGGTAAGAAAGTCGGGTCGTCACATTTGGTATCAGAGCTTTAGGTTGAGTGAATACCTAGGCTCTGTAGTGGTGTCTTCCTTGAGAGATCGTATTTGTAATTTTTAGTGTATATATATATATATATTTCTACTTATTTGTTGGGTTACCTGTTCATGTTTTCCAATATAAGTTACAAAGGTAGATGGGGTAGTGGTGTGTGTAACACGATCTACCATTGGTTGGAGTTTGAATGTTTGAAGTTAGAAGTATCTGTTGAGACTGTAGACTTAATACCGTATCGAGTGAGTTCTGTAGTGATGAAGAATTTCATTAATCTCTGAAGGCAACCTGTTAAGGTTCGTAGTTAATTCTTTGAAGTTGGATGAGTAGAATTTGGATCTGTCGGTTGGGCAGAAGCGAGTGATGGTATTTTGATACCTCAGGAAGTAGTAGCTGCGTGATGAGATGTAGTGCCTATGGATGTTCCCGAAGATGTTTTATTTGGAACAAGCTAAGGAGGTGAGTCTGCTTCAGTGTTGTGGCTGTGTTTAGCCGGAGTTTCTGTTTGCTTTGAGGTCCGAGTTTCTCGAAGAGCTTTGATTTGGAATTCTTTGGCATATGAGGCAGCAGTGCAGCTTGGAGTGTTCTCGGTTTTGGCAAGAGATCTTATGGCTTAGCAGCTTTTCTGAAGTGGAGTTCAGAAACATTTGAGTGAACCCGTTTCTTCGATGGGTTGGCCAGTTAAGTGTAAGCTGTTCTATTTGGTAAAGAGAGAACAGTTTTCCTTGGACTAGGTTTGGGTGGTTCGCAAAAGTGACTTGTGATTGTTTGAGTGTTCTCTTGGGTTATCTGAGTTTTTCTGAATGACTTCAGGAAGTCAGAGTTTGGTTCGCATCTGGAGATTGAACTTTCTTATCGTCTAGGATTCCGTAATGGTACCGGTAGTTCAGCTTTATAGAAGAATGGTTCTAGGAGTATTGAGATGGTGTAGCAGCTCGGAGTTTTGGAGGAACTTCTGAAAGTTTCTTATGGATTTGTTGAACCATATCTCTGGGGTGTGTTGTCCAGTTTGTGCTTGTGTTCTTCTTCAGCATTTTCTTCTACTTCGGATCAGAGTTGAGCAGCGGAAGCAGTTTGGAAGTGTATCTACTTTTCTTTTCTGGACAGAAGAAGTCGTTGTCTTCTGATGTTGAAAAGTAAAGTTTGAGTTCATGGTTTTGGTTGATCTTGAGGAGATCATTTTATTGAGTTGATTGGTCTAGTTTGTTTCTAGAAGCATCAGCGAAGGTTAAGCTGATCAGTAAGGTTGTGGACAGCCCAGGACTGTCCGAAGAGATTTTGTGGATAAGAGTCGAAGGGATTTGGACTCTGAAGTCGGAGATTTAATTCTGGATAAGTTTTCTCCGATCAAAAGTGAGCTATAAGTTTGGGTAGGTCTGAGAAGCTAGCTCTGAAGTGTTTTGGATCTTTTCTGTATCTTGGAGAATCAGTGATTGATCTACAGGATTGAATTGCCAGTTTGGATAACTAGGATTCGAGGAGTTTCACATTTCTCTGAGGGAATACGTGTATGATCTATCTCTGGTTGTGGAACCAGCAGTTCTGGGTTGTTGAGTCAGACTCGTCTGTAGTCTGATATCTTGTTTAGTGTTATAATATAGTTGTATAGGAGCTTTGTAGCTTCATAGTATTGTTTGTTTGGATTCTCTAGGGCGAGTATCCCGATATATATATATACCTGAGGAAACTCGATAAAATTCTATCCAGAATTTGTTTGGATAATTAGATTTGTTTGATTGCTTGAATTGGTTGTTTTTAGTGTTAGCATATGTTGATATATGCTTGTGTTTAAAATTTAATGAGATTATTAAATTACCTTTGTTTTAAATTTCGAGGACGAAATTCTTTCAAGGGGGAAGGATTGTAATATCCCAGAATTTTTAACAATATCAATTTAATAATCTGTATTAAAAATTAAATTGATATTGATATTCTGTTAATAATAATTCAAATAAATTTAATAATCTTCTTCAGTAAATATTTAAATTTGTTATTTTATCTTTTAAAAATAATAAATTGATTTCTATTTTCAATATAAATATATGGTTTATATTTTAAATAGATTGGTATTGTTTTAATTTTAATAAGTAAAGCATATTTTCTAGTTTTAATATTTGTAGTAATTTGGAAAATTTGTTTTAGTTAATATTTAAGCTTTTCAAAGTTAAATAAATGATTTTGGTTTAAATTTAATAATTCCACCATGTTTTAAAATTCTAATATTTACATTTTAATTTGGAAATTTTGATTTTAATTAGTATTAGTTTTCAAAGACTATTTCATAAATAAATATATGATTTTAAAATTTGATAAGAGAAATATTAAAGTGTTTAAATTAAATTGGATTGAGTTTTAAATTTAGAATAAATTCAACAAAATGGTTTCATGGCTTAATAAAATGGATATTTAATTGATAAAAATATAATTTCTTTTAAAATGATTTTAATTTAATAATAAGATATTTATAAAAACAATATTGGTGTATTGTCTTTATAAATAAGTTTTGAATAGGATTGTAATTTTTATTTCAAATTGAATTTATATGTATAACTTGATTTGAAAATATTTGATTTTGAATTTAGTTTGAATTTAAGTTCAAAAGTATAAATTTTAAATTGTTTAATTGTTTTAACTTTTAATATGTATAAGTTTATTTATAAACATGATTTGTTCTTATTTCTTTTGTAAATTCATACACATATCTAATATAAACTAACAAATTGAAATTAAGCTAACACTCATGCATTACTTTGTAAATTTTAAAAAAACTAATTACCTTTAAAAGAAAAAAAAGTGTTGCATTCATAAGCATTGATTAAACAAGTGTTCAAAAACTAATATACAATTTGACAAATGTTGTAAAGTTTGTACAAGTGTTAAATTTATTTTAATTTTTCTTTTATTTCATTAAATCTGAAAATACATTAGTTTAGTTTGCATCTTCATTCATATTGCATTTTCATATTTCCTAAATCAAATACATCACCTCTAAAATCAGTAATTCCTACATATTCAACACCAAATCTAGATCACCTCTTCAAAAACCTGCATATTCAAAATCAATAACCTGAAAGCAAATTGCAATCCATTTCTGCATTTCCACAAATCAAAGTGAAACCTGCATTCTTTTTACAAACCTGCATATTCCACTCCTCTTCAAAATCAAACCCACTTTCATCTCAAATTCAAAACATTAGTCTGCAAAATTCAAGTGAAGCCTGAGCTGTTTTCTGCATTCTGTTTTTAAGACCTGGAATGGATCGAGCCTGATTTGAAACATGTTGAGCATCTGCATGCATTTGAGGAATTAGCAACTACATCTACATCTGCATGCATTTGAGGAATTAGCAACTACATCTACATCTGCATGCAAGTAATCTAAGTCAGGGAAAACATATGCAAATCTGTATATCAATTTAACATGAAGTATAAAGGGTCAAGCCTGCATTTTTATGTTTTCTGCAAATTTCAAAAGATCAACAGAGGCTCTGCATTGAATTAAGGTGAGTAACAATTAAATCTTAAACTATATTTAGGTTGCTTGTTAAATGTTTGAGATAAAAATATGTGTGTGTGCTTATAAAAATCTGATGTAATTATGATTGTATATGCATGTTGATTTTGCTGTGTTGTGTTCCCAGATTCACATCCTATTTAAAGAATCTTCTACAATTGATCTATTTTGAGATAGTAACTGGGTTTTAGGATAATAAAAAGAGTTTGCTTATTATAGATTAGTATTCAAACTTATAAAGTAACGTGTTTATTTTCTTATGTTCAAATTTAAAATTTTCAAGTAAGTTATAAATATGAGTTTGACTCTGGAAACTGAAGAAAACATCATGCATGTTTATTTTCATCAAACCCAATCAAATTAATATGGTAATTCAGTAATACAAATCAAATATATAAACTGGAACTTGAGTTTTAAATCAAGCATCAGGATCTTTAGGTGTATGTTTCAGTAGCAGATTGTTCTTGAACAAAAATATGAATTTGTGCAAATACTTGCAATCTGTGATTTGAGGAAACTTAGAATTATTCTGAGTTATAGAGTAAGGATCATAGATCCTTAGAAAAATCAAAGAAGTAATTAAAATTTGTTAAATTAGATGCAGTTTGAAATTTTAATTTTTAAAACCTAGTTTTTAACGAGGCAGAGCTTTCGTTTCGTTCATCCTCTCGATTTGATCGAGTGTTACGCAATCTCGAGGGAAGGTAGAGGGAATGTTGACGAGGTGTTTGCCAGAAATTTAGCATCTCTGATGGCCGGGGTTGAGAGTTTGGCGCATTTTCCAGGTTTGGTGGTCATTCATGTTGTTATTCCAGGTTTCTGCTTGATCTCGTTTTTGGGTTTCGAGTGATGAACAGAGCTTTGGGTGGTCGGAGCTTGGTTATTAGGTTATCGTCGACTTGTTCGACGTTGTAGCGTCGACCGGGGGGAAGCATCGGAGCTGTGCACGTGAACGATGCACTGCCTTCTGGTGATCTGGTAATATTGTGAAGTTTGGGTGGAAGCAGGTTGGATCGTGTTTTTGACTCGAGTTGTTCGAGTGTTTTTCTCGCGAGATTTTCAGTTTGACTCGAAGTTAAATTTGGGGAGTCTGGGATGTTGCTCTGTAGTTTCCAGGTTCCTGAAAACTGTTTTTCTAAATCTGGATTTTTGTAAAACTTTTAAAATCTGTAGTTTTTGTTTATGTAAGGTTTAAGTTTAAATTCAATTCAAGTTTGAATTTTTGATTTAAATTTAAATCCCAGTTTTTAAAATAAAATAAAAGTTTCAAAATTTGACTTAATTAACTATTTTATTTGGTTAATAGTTTAAACCTTTTAAATGTGAGTTTTTTTTTAAATATGAAAAGGATTGAAGTTTTATTTAAATCTGGAAATTTAAATTTGAAGTTCAGTTTTAAATTTTAAAGAAGGTTTAAATTTTGAAGTTCTAAACCAAATGAAAATTGAAGTTATTAAAATTTTGAAATGAATTTAATTTTAAAAAAATTCATAGCACTTGTTTGATTTGAAAATTTAAATAAGTTTTAAATTATTCAAACTTTGATAAGTTTAAATTACTTTTAATTTAAACTTGTATTTAAAATGAAAATTTAAAAGTAGTTTAAAAAGTACTTTGTTTCAATTAAATTATTTTAAAACATAATTAAGTTATGTTTTATCTTGAAAATTTAATTAAGATTAATATTTCAGAATTTATTTAATTAATAAGGTAATTAAGATTAATTAATTCGTTTAATTAATTAATTTAATTTGGAATTAATACTTGATTAATGATTAATCAATTTATAATTAAGATCATTAATTAGATTATTAATTAATGATGAATGAATATTATTAATTATGTAATTAAGTTTTAAATTAAGGTTAATTAATTTAATAAGTAATTTTAATTAATGAATGATTAAAGATAATTTAAATGGTAATTAATTTAAGTTTATTACTTAATAAAAATAATTAAAGAATGGTTAATAAAGGTCATTAACCAGGATTGTTTAACAATTAATTAATATGGTTAATTTTTATAATTAATTAGATTAATTTATTTAATAATAATCAATTGTAAATGGTTTGAGTATAATTACTTAATAATGTAATAGGAAATTAATTATTTAATGTATTTAATTTAATGTGATTGTTTACTTTAATTGATTAAGTTTAATTAAATTTAAACACTTGAGTTTTAAAAATAATTACTGTATGTAATTAATGGATTGAAGAATCTCTTAGTTAAGTAATTGATTAACAATTACATGATTGTAATTAAGTGGAGATGTTTAAGTATGAGGTAATTTGGTTTAATTATTTAGTAATTAATCAAGGAATTAATTAAGAAATTAATTAAAGGATAATTAATTTGTTAAGCTAGATAATTACTAAATGTAATTAATCTGGATGATGATTAATAATTATAAGTTAATTACTTAAGGTAATTAATAAAAGGGGATCATTAATTATTTTAATTAATGATGTAATTAAAGTTGATTAATTTTGATTAATTAATCAATAATAGGTAATTAAAGGTAATTAATTAATGTAATTAATTAAGGATAAATGTAATTAATTAGGGATAAATGTAATTAATTATGAGTAATTAATTAATTGAGTAATTAAGGGTTAATTACTGTTTGGTTGAGAATAATTAATTTGTGAAATTAATTAAGAATAATTACAAGAATGTAATTAAGAGAAATTAATCAAGAGTGATTAATTTAGGTGATTAATAATGAAGAATTAATAATTGATTGTAATCAATTAAATGATTGAGTAAGCAAGATTTATATTGGTGAAGTAATTAATTTAATTTATTTTAAATTAATTAAAGATGGAGTAATTAATTTAATCCATTTTAAATTAATTAAAGATAGAGATGTTTAATTTAATTCATTTTAAATTAATTATATTGATGATGAATAAATCATTGCTTATGTATGAATGGATGACATTGATTGTCTTGGATGCTTTGTGATCTCAGTAATGAGATAAGTATTATTGTGTGGCATGAATGACTTGATTGTATTATGATGATAACTTAGATGATCTATTGTGATGGTGATATATGGAATATCTATTTGATATCGATGATGTGGATTACCTGTGATTGTGACTTATCTATCTGTGTGTATATAGATACTGTAATTGAATTATTTTAAAACTTTAAAACAACTTGGACTTAAAAGACATGCTTTGGATTTCGATGAGACTGGGATCGGGTTTCTATATTTGGATATCCGAAAACCACATCGATTCCAAATAACGTTAGGTCATGAATCAAAGTGGATCTTTGTGAAGACTCGAGGTGTAAGGACTATACGTCAGTATAACTCTTTGGGTGATTCCGTAATGAGTTTGACGGAATAATTCTTATAGATTCGAGATGGAGATTCAGAGTGCAAGGGTTATTGTCGTTAACTCTGAGGGTGATTCCAAAACGAGTGTAACGAGATAATGCCTTCGGTTTCGTTTGAACCCGGAAAGTTTTTGTATGGATTGAATGCTTTCAGAACATCATCTGGTGGACGATGAGAATTCTAAGTGATGTGTCCTATAAGGTAATCGTAGCCTCAAGCCTCATCAACCGGGAATGGCTAAACAGGGGAGATGCAGCAAGGCTTCGTGGGTCGCACCCACTGGAGAGCAAGATTTACCCCTGTCTAGAAGTCCCTTTATATTCGGTTGTGTGGGTGGTTGCTAGCTACATCCACAGGGTTGTCTTGTTCGGAACTACTCAATAAGGAATGGGTCCAGCTTTGTGTTGCAGGGGAGCAGGCATACTCCTCGGTACATTGATCTAGGCCACATACTGTGACGGACGGTACCGTAGTAGCCCTGCCATTGTATGGAATCCAAAATCCAATAAGTGCCAACGGTTTTGATTGTATTACCCACTTTTGTGGCTAGTAGCTGGAATTTAACGAATGTAAAAATTTCGGCTATTTCTTATTTATTTGAAAACCCTAGACACTATTATAATATCATCGGATTTCCTATCAAATGTTTTGGTTAGCGTAAGGTAAAAACTTTTCCATGTTTATGTGTGGGAAGTCTTACGTGATACCTTTCTTTCAAAATGGTTTTGAAAATTAAGTAACTTTAACCTGTTACTCACACCAGACCCATGTCTGACCCGGAGTTTATTCTGTTTTCTTAAACTCTTGGGTACTCAAATTTTTACGAGTAGCCAAGAGATTCAAGTTAGGATTCAGGTTTTCTTTGACGATTGTGAAGGAGCAATGGAGCAGGAGGCTTCTGCGTGTAGATATATATAGTATTCCGCTGTATAGATTTCTCTGAGATGTTCTCTTGTATTGTATTGAGTTGTATAACTAGACAGGTGTTTATAACTGTCTAGTATGTGTTGTTTTAGTTGTGTATCTCTGATGTATATGATACTATCACTACAAGAAAACTGATTTTTTGTAGCGCCCAAAAACCGCCACTACGTATTTTTAGTGGCTTTCCGATAATCATTACGATAAAACATGCCACTAAAAATCCTCGGGTATTAGTTGCACTTTTTTAAACGCCACCAAATTTGTTTTTTTGATAGCGTTTTTATAACGCCATAGAATTCCTTTTTTGTAGCGCCTATTTACCGCCACCGAAAAGGTTTTCTCCTCCATGATACTTTTTTATGGCGTTATCTAAATTTTTTGTAGCGCCTGTTTAACGCCACCGAAAGGGTTTTCTCCTCCACGTTACCTTTTCATGGCGTTATATACATTTTTTGTAGCGCTTAATAAACGCCAGCATAAGTGTACTTGAGTTTTTAATCACTCTTTTGTAGCGACATTTTAACGCTACCAAAATAAATAATATCCAGTAGCGTTTGTTTCCCTCCACCTTCTACTCCAGATTTACCCTTGATCTAGCATCCAATTATATAATAACAGAATACGCAAGCACATACACTTTTGAACACAATATATTAAACAACTACAAAATACGTATACGCATTGAAGATCCACAAGATACATAGACATTCATACATCCATATACATATGTGTCGACAAAAAGCTACCCGTACACATACACAACCAAACTACCATAAGTGTTATAACCAAACCACCATAAGTGTCATAACCGTACATATACATATGAAATAAACGTATGAAATAACCAAAGTACCGAGCAAAACCAGAACCACCATAAAAACCTGAACTACCTGTCATTGCTGATGTCTTCAAAACCTGAACTACCTGTCAACAAAGAACAAAACAAAAGAGTGAGAAAACAAAACTTGAACTTAAAACTGCATCACTAACATTCCACCACAATCCATACATAACTCCTCACCATCAATTAACGTACTGACTGCATATTACACTAATATACTTAACGTGAAAAAAATTAACGTACTGGCTGCACTACAGTTCAACCGTGTTCGCAGCGGGACCTTGATGCAAACTGATGGCCAAGCAACTACCTTATTCTTAGCGTCTGCTAAGACTGCCATTTCAGGTGTAGGCCTCCATAAATAAGTATCTGCTTTATCCACTGAATCTATAACAACGCTCCCAGCATTTGGTCCAAGACGAATGCCATTGACAACGTCATCTTGGTCTATGGACAACAGCCTCCTATGGGCAACAACTCCAGAGGTTCCATCCCAATTCAACAGCAAACATACTTCGTCGTCGCTCTACAATTAATCAACCGAAAAATAAATCAACTACTGGATTAAAAAATTAAAATATAAATTTCATTTATTGAGTAATATAAATATTATTTTTACCGAATCAGGTGAGTTCCTTCTCGAACTTTCTTTACCCTGCAGCGAAGCACGAATATAAATTAATATTTTACGAATATAAATTAATTTCCAAAAATTTACCTTTTGGTCCATCAGAGTCTGCATCATTCCCTTCAATTCTGCTATTTCCTCTCGACACCGAGACACTTGTTTATCTTTGGACTGGGCTAAAGCTAGCTTGGTTAAAGTGCAACCCCTACCCAATGCCCTTAACCGTCCCGGTTTACCTTGTCCCAGTACATATACAAGAGCATCTTTTCCAATATCAGTCTGTGTCGAGCCGGATTGGGATAGGCTACCATATTTTTTGATCTCCTCCTATATAAATAAATACACATAGATAATGAACAATGGTAAAAATATCATAGTTTCAAAAAAAAAATACCAATAAAATTAAAAACAATTTTACAATAGTATTCGTAGCTTCCATGTTCATTGGTTCACCATTTCTTTTAATGTGAGATCTAATCCACACATCAGCTCTACTTATGGACGATGGATCTACACTTTCTTTTTTCTAAAAATAGAATAACATTAAATTAATAAACTGACAGGTATAAAATAATGTTAAATAATGCTATAGTTAATTAACTTACCATGTCTTCGGCCTTCCTAGCCATTCCCCAACGACCGGTTGTATGCGGAATTTGTGTGTACCTAAGGGCTGAATATTTCTCACTTTTTTGCTGAAAATATTGAAATATGCTAGAATTTAACAACCAAAATCATAAAAAGAAAAACTATCTAATATTTATAATGCAGGGTAAATATGTATGGTGAGGATTGCAATTTATTTGAAAATCAATTCATCATGGTCATATACTTATTTGGTATTATTAATGCTGGATAACTCGGTGACATATGCAGCATTCCATATCTACTAATAATATTTATAGATTGAACTAACTTGCAAAGTGTTTTTTTACTTCATTTAAAATGTTCATGTGCTTGTCATAACGCATTTGTATTTTGTACTGTCATAGGTTCCTGCAGCTAATACCTAAACAGGAACCCTCAGCATCCACCAACACTTGGACTTCACTTCTAAAGAAATTTATCGGTTGCTAACTATGTAGATGGATTTGCAGAAACATGCCAGACGAGTTCAGTAGGAATGATTTACCTTAAACTCCGGACTTGTTTTCGCCTTCACAAACTTCCTCCAATCGGTTATGCTTTTTATGTTCGTAGGTTTCAGTTTAAGTCTTTCCTCATCGTTCTCCGCTTTTTGCAAATTTCGAACCAATTTGCTTTTTGACGATCTCCAAAGTACTCGCATTTGTTGAAATATAACTTTTCTTTGCCATTGCTCTTCCAATTTAAATCTAATCTGCAACAATACATCAAAATATGATATTAGTAAAATTTATTTAATTTAAATACGACAGATTTAATTAAATCTGAAAGGTTTTCTAAAGTTATTAGAGGGAAATTTCAATTTATAATTGGCAAGAACTATTTTTCAATTTATACAGAAGTTATTAGATGGCAATTTCAATTTATAATTGGCAAGACCATGCAATATTAGAAGTCATTTTCAAAACATATTAGTGTTAGAATGTTAAATAATAGATGCCTGCTTCATACCAGAACCGACTGCCACAAAACTTCTTTTAAGTCATCACTAATATTCCTCCAATCATCAATGGTGTATGGAACTTGCTCCTGCACAAGCGGCCCAAGAAAAGAGGATAAATATACCGACCCTTGCCCTACTGGTATACCTAGATCATTGAACTCAACTTCAATTCGATCATGACTGCATGACGGGAGTCTTTTTTCTTTTGCTGGACCTCTACCGCCTCTTTTCTGAGATGTACTTCCGATTTCAGCTTCACTTTGTTTCTCAATTTCCAGCTCGGCATCAGCAGTTTGTTCCGGACGGGTTTCATTTTCTGAGCGGAGTCCTTCATTTGGGTCAGAGAGGATATCATCTAGTGGTTGTTCGTCTTCTTCATTGTGAACAGTGGCTTGCTTCTTAGCATTGTCTGGTTGTTCTTCTATTTCATTTATACTAGCTGGAACTTTACGTTTTCACTTTGACTGCTTGTTCTTAGCTTTGACTGTTTGTTCTTCATCCTTTCTCTACAAGCGGGTACGTACAGATGTTGTAGACATATTTTTCTGCAAGTGACAGAAAACACAGTATAAACCAATATGCACATGTAAACAATAAGCAGCGATAAATATTAACAAACAACACTTAAATATCATCAACATGTAGCTGAAAAGAGATGTGGCAGTTTACAAACCAAACAAGCAGGCCTAAAAGCCTTGAGATGATGAACAGATTTGTAATTTTATGAGAAAATGTACATGTAATGCAAACTGAATTGATAGAACACTACTCATTATCAAGCAATATATGCAAACAGAATTGATAAGAACATATAATGCTTTGTCTATGGAAGTATACAAAGATCAAAACATAAAGAACAAAAATTGAATGGTACATGCATTTGCAATGGATTAGAAAATTAAATGGTGCAAACTAACAGCCATTCGCAACATTAAAAAAAACAAAGCATTAGTGCAGCAAATGAACAACAATCACTAAAGAAAATCAATACAAGTTCAATGAAATTTCCAAATAGCCCGGATTTAATATATAAGTTCAACCATCACTAAAGCAAATGAACAACTATGCTCAAGTAGAACATATAATCTACTCAATTATCCCCTCGCAATCCTCTCTAACATAGCAAACATCTTCATCATCCGCTTCAGTTATTTCATCTTCCACCACTTGAATATCTTCCTTGATGCAATCGTGCTCCTCTATATCATTAAAACTTCTTGATGGTGCTTTCATTACAACGTACCAATTAGAAACATCGTTCTCTCTTGAATAAAATACTTGTTTTGCTTGAGATGCAAGTATGTATGGGTCTCGTGAAAATGATGCTTGATGTAAATTAACAAGAGTGAACCCATCATCATCAACTTTTACTCCATTTCCTTTATACGTCCAACGACACTTGAAAACTGGAATATAAAACAAATGATAATCTAATAAAATTATATCTGTCAATATTCCATAATAAGTGACCACATCAACCACTTGGGACATATCTTTAGCACTTGCTCTACACATAGTAGTTGCATCAAAAGTCACCCCACAATTCTGAGTTTCTCTCCCTAAATCATTTACATGAAAACGTTGCTCGTTGATGATATATCCTTTGAAAGACATGGCATCATCCTTCGGACCATAAGCAATCCATTTTAACATGTCATTATGATCCTTGGAGGTAATAGATATCTATAACAAATTTCATTTAGCATGTAAATTTATATAGTAATATTGATAGTTGAATGAGAATATATTTGAAATCTAACTAACATTCCTTTTAATCCAATCGACAAAACTTTTTATATGTGTTTCCCAAAGTAAGGTCGCATTTTTTGTCATGCGTTGGTCTGAATTTTCTAATTCCTCCAAATGCAAACTAGTATTGAACAATTGATTATAAGTTATATATATCATTGCGAACACATCAAAATATTTAAAACAATATAACATAAACTTACTCTATAAACGGTTCCACCACGGCCATATTCATTAACACGGCTAAATGAGCACTTTCTTTCTTATTAACTGGCAATTTAATTGTCTTCGATACTGAAATTGGACATCCCTCTAATATTCTACTACTTTCATAATCTTCATTTCGAGCTCCTTTCTCCTCTATATGTCCTGATTTCTTCAAAAATTCATTGAAAAACAACATGCATTCTGTTGCAAGATACGATTCTGCAATACATCCCTCTGGTCGTGCATAGTTTCTGACATAATCTTTGAGTGTCTTCATATATCTTTCGAATGGGTACATCCATCGAAAATGAATAGGTCCACACATTTGTGCTTCTTTTCCAAGATGAATGGATAAATGTATCATTATATCAAAGAAAGATGGTGGAAAAAAATTTCAAGCTCACATAAAACGTCAATAATTTCAACATTGATTTGTTCTACCTTCTCTCTATCAAGAACACATTGACATAATTTGTTGAAAAAAGAACATAAGCGAATTATCGCTTTTCTTGCCTTCTTTGCCATGAACCCTCTCGATGCTACTGACAATAAATGTTGCATTAATACATGGTAATCATGTGACTTCAATCCACTAATTTTGCAATCCGACAACGAAATCCGATTTTTTAAATTTGAACAGTAGCCATCCGGTCCTTTGAAATCGTACAGTCTTTTGCAAAATATTTTTCTCTCGGATTTTGACAACATATATGGAGCCGGTGGAAGATATGTTTTATTCCCACGAGGTTGTGTATGAAGCTCACTTCGAATTCCCCAATCCTCTAAACCCTTTCTACAGTTGGTTCCATCTTTGGAATTATTTCCATGCAACATTGTGCCCAATAGGCTTTCACCAATGTTCTTCTCCACATGCATCACATCTAAATTGTGACGTAATGGAAGTTCCTATGATAACCAAAACAATAATGCATTATTGGGTTTTTCTTGTATTAAAAAAATGAAAAATAAATAAATTAACCACTAACCTCCCAATAAGGCAAATCAAAGAAAATTGATCGTTTTTTCCACCTTGATAGCTCTACTTCTGTAGAACTGTTAGTATCATCATATTCATCTTCTTTATCATAGACATGCTTTCTCTTCTTACTTTTCTCCTCTATTCCTTTTCCAAAATCATTTGGATAATCCTTCAATAATGCATAGATGTTTATCCCAGAAAGCATTCTAGGAGCACCATCTGTCTCTATGGTATTATCAAACAATGCCTTTTGTTTCCTCCGTGAATCTGAAGGAGGTAGAAATCTTCTATGACCCATGTAGGTGAACTTTCGATTATGTTTCAACTAACGAGAATGGGTATTGACACCACATAATGGGCAAGCTTTTTGCCCTTTCACACGACATCCAGCAAGATTTCCATAAGCCGGAAATTCATTAATCGTCCATAACAAAATTGCATTCAGTTTAAATAAAGTTTTACTAAATGCATCATAAGCAGTAACTCCATTAGACCACAAGTGATGCAAGTCTTCCACCAAAGGCGCCAAATATACATCAATATCATTCCCGGGTTGCTTCGGGCCTGGAATAAGTAAAGTTAACACAATATTTTCTTTCTTCATACACAACATAGGCGAGAGATTGTATGTCACAAGCATTACTGGCCAACAACTATATTTCGAACTCAACATGGAAAATGGATTGAATCCATCTATAGCAAGACCAAGCCTAAGATTGCATGGATCAGATGAAAAAGATTTATACTTTCATCCACCATTTTCCATGTCATAGAATCCACGGGATGACGCATTTTTCCATCGTTACTTTTATTAGTAAAATGCCATCTTAATTCTTCAGCCATCTTTTGAGATCTATACATTCGTCTAAACCTCGGAATGATTGGGAAATATCTCAATACTTTAACTGGAACACCTTGTATAACCTCTTCAATATCTTGATTTTTCTTCCATCTCGAGGAACCACATTTTGGACAACTTTATAAGTTTTTGTATTCTTTTTTGAAAAGGAAACAATCATTCTCACAAGCATGTATCTTTTCAAAACCCACGTCGAATGCCTTAAGAAATTTCTTGACTTCATATAAGGTTTTGGGAAGCACGTTATGCTTCGGCAGAAATAGATGTTGCACAGCTAAAAGCTTATCAAAACCACTATCGGACAAGCCACTCTCGCATTTAAGATTATACAAGACAGTGATGGCAGATAATTTTGTGTGATCTGTGCAACCAGAATATAATGGAGTTTCTGCATCTTCCAAGTTCTTGACTAACTCATCCTCTTTTCTTCGAGAATCAACATCGTCTTTATCATCATCAAAAAAATCTTGATTCAAAAAATCTTCATCTTCATAGTGAATCATCTTGAATAGTTCATATACGTCAAACGTTTTTGTTTTACTCTCTACATTTATCTCTTCACCATGGTTAAACCATACACCGTCAATGTATTTAGGATCCATTCCTTTTATAATTAAATGTTCAACGATGATTTGGTCATCATGACGACTAAGATTCTGACAATCCTTGCAAGGGCATAAAATTTTTTCTACACTTCTTACATTCCTCTTTGCAGCATGAACGAAATTCATTGCTCCTTGTCGGTATTCTATACTAGTTCTATGAAAAAAGTAAAAAAAAAGTGAGCTTTAGTATTAGATTATATGTTCTAATTCTCAAAATACATATTAAGTTAATCATGGTTTTATCACCTGTTTAAAAAAACCTAGCCTTTTTCCATTATCGACATTTGAAGGCAAATAAGTTTCCAATCTTTGATGAATAAATTGGTTATCTGTTGTAATCAAAAAATAACTAGACGTTGAAGTACAAATACTTGTAGCACTACTGCATATAACCATGGTGGTTTAGTAGACAAAGGCAAAGAATACTTTTCCAAAAATATAAACTTTACACTTATATTTTGCATTTAACCTCAGATTTACATGTATTCATAATTAATCCATGCATGAATTCAAAGCCTAAGTCTAGCAACTTAAAGAATTACTGCATATATGTAACAACCCCCAATTTCGTACCATTCAAATCGACAATAATCCACACATGTCAGACTTGAATGATGCGAAATAACAGATTGTAAATAGATTTGGAGCAAATGAAATCAAATATGCAGAATCACAGACACAGAACAAACAGAATAACTCGCAGCGGAATATAAAATAACATAGTAGTTCATGAAGCTACTATAACAGAGTCTCAAACCAAATACATAATATAGTCTGAAAAACAACAGAATAGAAATCCCAAATACATAGAAGTTCACTAATACATGAGATAAACTAATACAGCTGAAACAGAAGTAGATAAATATGTAGATAAGTAGAAACTCTAGTGAAAGACCAGCTCCAGGAAGAGAATCCAAAGCTGTGAATACTCAGGCTGACCCGAGCGTAAAGCAAAACACAAAACACTCGAGTCAGGACAATATATACTTATATAATGTAAACCAACTCAAGTGAACTGTAATAAAGATACAAGTAACTTAAAGGATGCCTGGGACCGCCCATCCTCTAAGGATCCGTTAAACTATTTACTATATATTAATATTTCGCTATTATACTAATGTCTACAGTAAAATAAACATACTTTTCAATAGTGTTCCGGGCTACCCATATCACCCTTCACAGATAATAGTCCCAGTAGTCCATCCAATATCATGCCATCTCCACTCCGGGTGATTGTCAGAGGATACCACACGGGCTACGGGAGAAAGACAAACTCGTACTAAAGGCTCGGTATGGTAGGTGACACGGCACACAAGGCAATGCCAGGGTAGATATACCAATTACGCACACGAACTGGTGGTAACGCAGCAGCCACATACGCCCACCCCGAACAACACTCCAAAAATCAAGGGGTGCACCCAATCGATCACAACAGTAATAGAATGGTATCGAAGAAGTGTGTTCAGCCAGAGGTGCTACCTCCTTTGGCCCAAGATCGCTCCTGTTTTAGCCACCTTATGCTAACTCACGGGAGTTAGGTTCACGAAATGTACCTTAGGAACGTCGTCACCATCCTACTTCATTCTGGAATCTCCACCACGCACACAGTTGTTAAAGTGGTTTTCGGTATCGACAGAGAGTATGTCCATATCCGATCCCGGTCTCTTTAACAACCAATCGTTATTATAACCCGTAGTTATATTTTCAAAAATGGTATTTATTTCTCAAAATCTAATATCATTTCAAATCCATTTCAAAATATCAACTTATCATTTCATTTGAAAAACATATTCATTTTTATTCAATTTAAAAATACCATTCACATTTCAAAATAGTTCAATTCCAACAAATTACTTCATTTAAATCCTTTAAAAGTGAAGTTATTACATTTAATAATTAAATTATTAAACTTCCAAAATTTTCAACTTTCAAAGTTCATTCATTCACTTAATTTTATCAAAACAGTGAAAATTCAACTTTCGCAGCATTTGGAGATTGCTACAGAAAGTTATATTCAAAACAGTTAAATTTAACAAAGACAGCGTTTAAAATGCTGTAATAGTGTTACATTAGTTTCAAGAAAAAAAACTTAGTTTAATCCAACAATTATATTTTCTATAATTCACTTTTAACTTATAAAATCACATAATTTTACTTTTATAACCATCATTTAATTTTCTTTAATTTCATGATTTCATAAAGTTAAATTTCCATTTAAAAATTCATATTTAACACTAATTCACTTATTAAATTGTAGTGTCCAATTTTAAATTCATTACATTTAAATTTCAACCTAACACTTAAGTTAAAATTCTCAAATATAACTTAGTTTATATTTTTATTTACTTAATTAAAAATTCACTTTTAAGTCAATTCCAAAAGTTCCAATTTTAGTTACAATTTAAAATTTCAACTTAAATATTCATTCATTTCACATTCAACTTTATTAAAATCATTAACATGATATAAAATCACTTTAAATTCCTTTAAATTCGAATTATCATAAATTTATCATGCTTTCATATTCTATTTAATTTCAAATTATAATTAAATCAAATTTCCCAAAATAGCTTACATTCAAAAATTTCTAACCTTTTCGTTAATTTATTTCACTTGTAATTATTCAGAAAATCAATAATATTTTACCAAAAATCATTTTTAATTAGGTTTAAATCAAAATATTTTAATATTTACATTTCTAAAATAATTTTAAAATTTTTTTAAAAATATATTAACTGTGGGTCTGTATATAATTTTCTACACTAGGAAAAGTGATACGGGTAATATATCATTTCAACCCGTAATTTACAAAGAAAAATCCGGGTTTTATCATTTCAAACCCGCAGTCCCAAGTAAATGAAATAAATTTGAAAATCATTCAGGCCTATCATTTCAGCCCATAATGATTTTCCCTTATTCTAAAGTCCGTTCGGGTATGTATCATTTCAACCCATAGTGATTCTAATCTAAAGGGAACTTGCAGTGTGATAAACGGATAAAATAACAGAACAGCATAATATAACAGTAACAAATGTCATAATAGGTGTTTAAGCATGGGTGAACATCATATAATAGTGACATAGCAAATAATAATATAGTGATGCAGTTTACATATTCACAAGTGATCAATTTACTATTCATATAAGTATAAAACTGTCTGGTGAGAATAACTTACTGTTTTGAGTTGATGACACAACGACGAATTGCACAAACGGGATCTACACAAGCACAAAAGAACGACACAGATACGAATGAAGGAGCCAAGGATTAATTCCCTTGAATACCAATCAAACAAAACAATATAACAATTATAAGGTTTCAGACCAAAAATTCGATAAACTATGCTAGAAATAACTTCATAAAACAAAGCCGAAATGCTTTGCACTTGCTTCCGACATCCCATAGGCTCGGCCAGAGGTGGAGTACAGGTCTAAGGCAATGGTTTTGGGTCAGGTCTGGGTTGCTAAGGTCGGCCTAACATGAGTTTGTTGATGGCAAAAATTATGGAGATGGAACAACAACACAACAAGGCATAACTACTAACAACATCACAAGTTTCAAGCAAACAAAGCTCGGCCAAGGCTGCTGTGGTCACGGCCAGAGGCATAGGGTCCACTATGGTGATGTGGCAAAGGGTGCTGGAGGTGGTGGTGGTCATGTAGGTGGCGGCCATGGGTGGTGGAAGTGGTGGATGTGAAGGCTTGTGCTCGGCTAGGTCAAGATATTGGAGTTTGGTGAACTTGGTGAAGGAACTACCACCCAGGGTGGTACAGATGGGGATGGTCAGTGAGGAGGAGGTGTTGGTGGCGTGCTCAAGTGGTGGTGGTGGCGGCAGGGGCTGGAGAGGTGCATGGCCGATCCTATGATAAAGAAAATCAAGTGCAAATCAAACGAAAAATCAACATAAGTGAACAAAAGGAGATAAAAGAAAAATATAATTTTGCCAACTTCTCAAACAAGTGATGGACGAATTTTTTTCCAAAAATTAGGTGAGAAATGATGTACGTGAATGAAGAATGAAGTGGTCGGCTGAAGATGTGGAGAGTTATGGCTAATTGATGGCAAGAGTTTAGGAAAATGAAGAGGTGGGAAAATCAAAAGCCATTGGAAATAAAAGGTCACAAACCCCTTTCAATTTACCTATAATTATTTATAAAAGTTTATATATTCTGAAATAACAATATTATCAGATAAAATTTCGAAACTTTAACAAAATATAAAAATATGTATACCATTTATTAATTATATAGAGAAAAATTAAGAAAAAATAGTTAAAATAGTGAACTAGACAAGAAAATTTGAAAGTAAATGAAATTAAAAAAAAAATTCATATGAGCTTGTAAAGTATTTTTAAACATAAATAATAACATAAAACAAAATTTTATTCACAAAATAAATATTTAAAATTTAATTTAAATATAATTTTTAATGCAGAAAATAGCAAAAAAGGGGAAAACAGCCCTTAAAAATAGGAAATCAATACAGTAAATTTTGGAAAAATTCTATTATTATTTTTAAAATATTTAGAGATGAAATTTCACAAATAAAAAAAATTTAAAATAAAATAAAGAAATTTAAAATGAAGAAAATGGCAGAAAATTAGAAAACAACCTTTAAAAATAGGAAATAAATACAGTAAAGTTTGGAAAAATTACATTATCATTTTAAAAATGTTTAGAAATGATATCACACAAATAAACAAATTTAAATTAATTTCAAAATGAAATAAAGTCAAATTTAAATATATAGTCAAAATCTAGGGTTGTTACACTCTCCCCCACTCAAATCTTTTCGTCCTCGAAAAGAACGGAAAGGAAAAATAAAGAGAAACAAGATAGAGAAACAAAATAGTACCTGAAATGAATAGTTCCGGATTCGAAGCACGAATGCTCTCCTCCGTTTCCCAAGTACAATCTCGATCATCAGTACTCCACTGTACTTTGACCAGATTAACAGATTTTCTTCTGAGCTGCTTCGTATCTCTATCGACAATACGAAGTGGCATCCTCTCAACAGTCAGGTTAGGCTCAATATCCAAACTATCAAGAGTAGAAGGCTGGACAATAAGAGATGGATCATGGAGATGACGGCGAAGATGTGAGACATGGAATACATCATGCACTCCAGAAAGCTTCTCGGGCAAATCTAGACATAAGCCAATGAACCAACTCTTTCCATGATGCGGAAAGGACCAATGAACCTAGGAGAAAGCTTCCGTCTACGACCAAAGCGAATGACATTCCTCAAGGGAGAAACCTTAAGGAACACCTGATCACCAACAGCAAATTCCAAATTTCGCCTACGCCTATCAGCATTTCTTCGTCTATCCTGAGCGACTCTCAGCCTCTTCTTAATCTCCTCAACTTTCTCAGAAGCTTCCAAAATCACTTCAGGACCAAGAACCAACGATTACCGGATTCAATCCAGCAAGATGGAGATCTACAAGGTCGCCCGTATAAAGCAGCGAACGGAGACATTTTGAGACTGGCCTGAATGCAAAGATGGAATGAGATAGATAAAAAGATCAAGAATAGACTGAAAACAGAAGATAAGATAATACCTGATAGCTATTATTGTAGGTAAATTCGGCAAGATGGAGATAATCTTCCCAAGATCCTCCAAAATCAAGCACACAAGCACGAAGAAGATCATCGAGAATCTGATTTACTCTTTTCGTCTGACCGTCGATCTGAGGATGATAAGCAGTGCTCAGATTCAAACGAGCACCCAAAGATTCCTGAAAAGCCTTCCAAAACTGACTAGTAAAGATAGGATCACGATCACAAACAATACTGAGAGGAACACCATGGAGACGAACGATCTCTCCCATGTAAATCTCAGATAAACTAGAAGCAGAACGAGTAGACTTGACCGGAATAAAATGAGCGGACTTGGTCAGTCTATCAACAATAACCCAAATATTCTCATTGCCTTTCCGAGTCCTCGGTAAACCATCGATGAAATCCATGGAAACCTGTTCCCACTTCCAATTAGGAATCTCGAGGGGCTGCAACAAACCAGGGCTCTTCTGGTGATCGGCTTTGACTTGCTGACAAGTCGCACACCGACTAACAAAGATAGAGATATCCCTCTTCATCCCCTTCCACCAATAAAGCCTCTTCATATCCTGATACATCTTCGACACACCAGGATGTATAGAAAGTCTGGATCTATGATTTTCCTGAAGCAACTCCTGTCTCAAACTATCAACCTTCGGAACACAAATCCTGCCATTAATCCGCAAAATCCCTTTGTCATCAATCTGAGCTCCACTACTACCTCTACTACCACCAACTCTGCTACGAACACTCTCCTTCATCAATCTAAGCATCTCATCCTCATCCTGCTTAGCCATAATCTGATCCAGAAGAGGTGAAGAAGAAACAACAAGCTGACACAACAAAGCCTTCTTCCGACTCAGAGCATCGGCCACAACATTAGCTTTACCGGGAGTATAGTTAATGTCGAGGTCGTAAGAAGCCAGAAACTCAAGCCAACGAACTTGCCTCTGATTCAGATCCTTCTGGGTGAAGATATATCTCAGAGACTGATGATCTGTGAAAAGCTCAAACTTGGTTCCAAGAAGATGATGCCTCTAAAGTTTCAAAGCAAAGACAACAGCAAGTAACTCTAAATCGTGAGCAGCATAATTTTCTTCGTGGGTCTTCAACTGACGGCTGGCATAGGCAATAACCCTACCATCCTGCATGAGAACAGCACCCAAACCCTCACGACTAGCATCAGTATAAACTGTAAATCCCTCACTCCCATTCGGAACAGTAAGAACTAGTGCGGAAGTTAGCTTGCTCTTCAACTCACTGAATGCAGCCTTACACTTATCACTCCAGACAAATCTGGCATTCTTCCGAGTTAAATCTGTGAGAGGTGCAGCAATCCGAGCAAAATTCTCAATGAATCTCCGGTCGTAACCGGCAAGGCCCAGAAAACTACGAATATCAGATGCAGTCTTTGGAGTTTCCCAATCCTGGAAAAATCGGGGGAAAATAAAACAATAGGGAAAAAATAGAATTATTAAAATGATAGAGAAAGAGAAGAAAGAAAGACTTACATTGATCGCAGCAATCTTAACTGGATCAACAGAGACTCCATTACTAGAAACAATATGCCCGAGATAACGGACTTCATCCTTCCAGAAATGGCATTTAGAAAACTTAGCCTTTAACTGATGATTTCTGAGAGTCTCAAGAACATATTTCAAATGCGACTTATGCTCATCCTTAGTCTTAGAGAAGACAAGGAAACGATATCATCAACAAAGACTAGCAGAAATTTATTAAGCACATCACGAAAAACACGATTCATCAAATCAACAAAGAAAGCAGGAGCATTAGTCAAACCAAAAGGCATGACTAACAATTCATAAAATCCATTCTCAGTGCGGAAAGCAGTCTTGGGAATGCTATCCTCAGCAACCCTGAGCTGATGAAAACCTGTGGCAAGGTCAAGCTGAGAGAAAATAGTGGCACCATGAAGCTGATCAAACATATCATTGATACGAGGCATATGATATCAGTTTTTCATAGTGAGCTTGTTCAGCTCCCTATAATCAACACACATCCAAAGTGAACCATCAGATTTGGTGACAAAAACTACCGCAGCTCCCCATTCAGAAAAACTAGGCCTAATCAGACCTTTGGAAGATAAGTCTTCAATTTGCTTTCCCATCTCAACCTTCTCGCGGGGTGCCATTCTTCTAGGAGGAAGAACAATAGGTCGAGCACCAGGAATAAGATCAATCCGAAAATCAGTTTCCCTCTTCGGAGGTAAAGAAATGACTTCGCCAAATACATCGGGATATAATCTAACCACAGGAATTGAATCAAGGTCACTGGAAGAAGAATCCAAAGAATAAATAAAGTTGCCAGCAAAATCCCGAGGCATGCGGCACTGAATAATCAAGGAATTCCCTTGATCATCAACAAGCTGAACAGACCGGGCTTTACAAGAGATATGAGCATTATGATTCACTAACCAATCCTGACCAAGCAATAAATCAAAAGCATCGAATCCCAGAATATAAAAATCACCACTAAAGCGATGATCAGAATGGAGAAGTTTCACCTCTCGACAAATCCGATTAAGGTTAGCAGGACCCCCAATAGGATTTGAAACACATAATGGAACAGAAGTATACTCAGGAGAAAGGAGATGTTCAAACTTATCACACAAATCAACAGAAATAAAATTGTGTGAAGCACCAATATCAAACAACACACGAGCAGGATGATGAAATAAAGTAAATGAACCCTGGAGTGTACCTTGGTCATCACTAGGAGCAGGGGCAGGTGGAGGAACTGGAGATGAGGCAGATGTGATAGAAAATATACCAGAAGGAGTACCCCTCTGCTGGGTAGGGGAATCCTTCTTAAAATGACCGGGCTGGAGATAGATATGGCAGAGATCACGTCTAACCGACTGAGCAGGTGGAGGAACTGCAGCACCAGATAATGTGGGACAGCTATTGGCATAGTGCCCTCCCTGATCACACCTAAAGCAAGTGATGGAGGAGAGATCAACTGGTTGCCTCTGAGCAGGGGCAGATGATGAAGATCCCAAACCAGTACGCTTCTGCCAATTCTTCTTCTGCTGCTGAAAATTAGGCTTACGCTTCTTGGAAACTGCAGAGGAAGACTGAGCACCAGAAACAACAGGACCTTTGGATGTGTGATTCTCATAGCGAATAGTCATATCCATAAGCTGGGTGAAAGAACCATGAACATGAGAAATAAGGCGACTATAATACTCTGGCCGAGCACCAGCAATAAATTTCTCATTCTTCTTAAGAGGAGTATCAATAAGGCCAGAACCGAACTTGGAAAGTTCATTGAATTTCCTCTCATACTCAGCAAAAGACATGGTACCCTGCTTCAGATCCATAAACTCATGATAAAGCTGAGATTTCTCGGCTTCTGGCATCCATTTTGCCACAAAAGCCTTCCTGGAAAAGAGATACAGAAAACAAGCTTAAGATAGATTCAAAGAAAGGAAAAATAGGAACAAAATTAAGATAACCCAAAGGATACCTAAACTTCTCCCAAGTGAGATCAACCTCGACGGTGTTAGCCGTAACGGACTCCCACCAATCTAAAGCAGAATAATGCAACTGTCAGGCTGCAAGCTGATGCTTCTGAGCATCAGTAATGTCAAGACCAGTAAATATCCTCTCAAGACTCCGCAACCACTACTGAGTGTTCGTCGATGGAAATTCTATCGGTTTAGAAAACCGTCGAACGAATTTAGAATTAAAAATTAACCGCAAGCGCACGGTGTACGAATGTAGCACGCGGCGAATACGGGTCGATCCACAGGGAATTGATGATTTTAAAATTCTATTCAATCAAATTATACCGAAGTCGAGAGTGAATAGCTAGAAATGTGAGAAACTAACAAAAACTAGCAAAAGAAAATGATAAAAATATGAGAGTTAAGAGAACAATTTAGAGATAAATCCACTCTCTAGATCATATAAATCAACAAAATGAAGTTATGATCTCTCTTTTCTTGTCATTAGTGAATTAGTTGATGTGCTTATCATAAGTATGGTATATTTATGCTATTAGTTAGCTCAATATAAACCATCAAACTATAACACAACCACTAATACACATTTAACTCTCATGAAATATTACAACAAAGTTGAAATAAAAATCTATTTTAAGCATAGCCTATTAACTATTGTTTAGAAACATAGGCTATCAAATTTCAATTTCAACATTCACTTCTTTGCCATAATCATATTTAGATGAAGAGGCAATTTGTGTTATGTTTGTTTAAGCATAGCCTATTTGTTATAAACAACATAGACTATCAAATTCAAAGCTAAACAACATCATTAAACCACTTCAATCATTCTCATTAAGCACAAAAAGAGAGCATAAACAACAAAATGTTGGATCTACATACTTGAGAGCTTCATTACCCCTAAATTGAAGGGATTAAGCTCTCATATTTGTTATTATATGAACAAATGTAGAAAACAACATTAAACAAGAAGAGAAAAGAGAGCAAAATGAAAGGAAAAATTATTCTACTTGCATAAAATAAAATAGATCTACACTACAACATGAAAGTAAATGAACATGAAAAGTAAAGAGTATGTATTAAATTGCATAAAATAAAAAAGATTACATAAAATAAAAATGGCTAAGTAGCCATGAAAAGAGAAAGAGGAGCTTTCATTTTATTTTTGATCTAAACTAAACTAAAGAGAAGGAGGCCTAAGAGAGACTAAGAGAAGAGATCATGTTACATGAAACATATAGGTATTTATACATGTATGAAATCCTAATTCATATTTTTGGGGAATACCCAAAATGCCCCTTAGGAAGTGTGGAGGCCAAGTAACCATTGACATGTCTTAATCCCCCATTAAGTGTACATGAAACCATTAAGTCCAAAAGCATGTGCATTAGCTTTTAATTTGTACATTAAGGTAGGTAGGTAGGTGGGGTCCTCCATGTTCTTCACTTTGAATTATTTCCATCTTCATTCCTTTGTATTAATTTTGTGCATGCATATCTTCATGAAACCTCTTCTATTTGAGATCAATTTCCTACAAAAATATATACAAATTTTCAATTAATTTTTCTCAAAGAAATATATGCACTTAAATGACCGTTTTGCCCCTATATGAAGATGAATATGTGAAAATTTGGAATTAATATGAATTTTGGTTAAAACAAGTTAAAATACCCAATATGATCATTTATTTAATTTAAATAGAATAAATATGGTGGTAAAAATATGCACATTTACATGCACATCAAATACTCCCACACTTATCTTTTTATTCGTCCTCGAATAAAGAAAAACTAAGATAAATCCGTTTTCGTAGGAAGCACGATTGCATTGAGCGTATGCAACAAGCCGTTAAACCTCTGGGTGTCCCCAGTAGGACGAGTGTTGTCTCGTGAGGGTTTTCAGCGGATACTACCCACAAAATCCAAGTGCGGGATGAAAGTATTTACAAAATGCAAGATTTATTTACAAAGAGATGAATGCAAATTTTTGAAAATATTTACAAATGAAGGATTTATTTTTAAATTGACACGAATAAGTTAAATATAGGTTTTGGTTATTCTCTTGAAAATTTATGTCATTTACTGGTCAAAATTTCCAACAAAAATCAAGTTATCATAACAAATAGACAATAGTTTAACTTGTTGTTTCGGTTGATAACAAAGTGTAATTATAAAATGGATCCTTAGTTGATTATCAAAGTTGATCAAAGTGGTATTTTCATTTCTTTTCAATAACAAATCAAATCAAATAAGTAAAAATAGTGCTAGGATTTCAATTGCTTGCTCTCTCACTATTTGCAGGAAAAATTTCACACCTAGCTCAGGTAAACTGAGGCCAGATATACCACCCATGCACTGCCTTTCGGGCTTATGTGAGGGGAGTACAGAGCATGGCGAGTGCACACACTTTCATGCATACACTATCGACCGTAGGTGGTTTTTATTAAGTCTCTTTTTTTTACATACATGTGTTCCATACATCATAACCGTGAGGACTTTTAAATGAGTATGAAAGCACATAATCAAAAATTCCAAGTAATCACCCCTGCATAACCGTGAGGACTTTTAAATGAGAGTGAATACTTGGATGTTATTATTATTATTATTTTGAGAGGGAGTTTTGCAAAATTATCTTAGCACCATTTAACTTAGAAGACAAAAAAAATGTTATATCCTTTACTTTAAATTCACCACTTTTAAAACAAAGATTTTCAATTAGGATGTATTTCATAATTAACACGTATGAACCTTCCTATATACCAGTTAAACCATTGTTATTTATAATCAAACTTCATTTTTATTTTTGTTAAGACGAATAAATTTTCAAAAATTTCAATTTAATAAACCAAAACCATATATTTATCCTATATTGTTTCTTTAAAAATAAATCAAAATGCTAAAAAAAAAATTGTATTTTAAAATTTTGATATTTTTTTGAGTTTTGGAAGAAAAAAAATGAAAATTTAATCATGAAAAATCAAAAAGAAAATGAGTCTCCCTCCACACTTGATTTTGACTGTGTCCCCACAGTTAACCCAAGTGGAAGGAGAAAAATAAAATAAAAATCTAATATTTACATGAAAGATTATTATTTACAAGAGATGAGAAAGTATATAGTCAAAAAGTAAATGAAACGGTCTTCCAAAGACCAATTCATTTGTCTCGTCAAATGCGTGAGACACGGCTTAAGCACGAAAAACCAAATCGTAAAAGAATTTGAAGTTAATTGTCGATTTGGAAAAACGAATGTCGTTTTATTAAAAATCGTACGAGTTGTTTTATTTTCGATGATTTTCAGGGTCGACAAAACAATTGATTGAAGTTCAATTTTATTTTCACCAATTTGAAATTCAAGCTTATCATTGAAAACATTTTCACAATTATTGATTTCAAAATCAAAATGGTGATTTTCATCTTCCCCTTCGGAATTTAACAACTCGTCATCCAAAAGTCCAAAAAATTCGTGTTCATTAAATTCGTCTTCCTTTATTGGATTATCAACAACTTTATTACATAAATCAAGTTCAAAATTCAAAGTTGTTGTATTCAAATTTTCATAAAAAGGAAGATCGAAATTTAAATCGAGTTTCGCACCCTCAAAAGAATTGAAATCCAACTCAATTACCGTATTTTCAACAACTTGATTAAGATCGTCATTATCAAATTCAAAAATTGTTATTTGAAAATCGTCGATTTGGGTAAAAGATGGATTATCACTTGACTCATCACACGTTGAGATTTGATTTTGTTGTTCACGTTGTTTCATATAAGTTTCAAACAACAAATCCGTGTGATCATCGTAAATTTCATTCAATTGTTCAACAAAACCCAATTTATAGTTATTAAATTGAGAATTTTCGATTTGGATTTGTTGAGAACAAAAATTTTCACTCGCAACATGGCTAAGATTATTCCCATTGCCAAATTCGTTTGAAAAGTTGTTCCCATTTTCATGTTGAGTTTGGAATTCATTTTGGAGCTCGAAATTAAATTGGCATGGGTTATAATCGTAATCGTTTGAATTTTTAATTGAATTCAAATTTTGAAACCCTCGACTCGAGTTATTACACAAATCAGAATTACATAAATCATTTATCTGTTGATTTTGTCGTGTAGAAAGTTCGAGTAAAGATGAAATCATTTCAATGCTATTTTCAAGAGTCGAACGTTGGTCATCGTTTTGAAAATTTTGTTGTTCGAAATTTGAATTATTTACACAAAAGTTGTTAAAATATCCATACGAATTTGGAGTAAACTCATATGGATTATATTGATTTTCGCAGTTAAATTCAAGCGAGTAAGAAAAAGGAAACTCGGACATTTTCGAGATTTTTTTTTTTTGGTTTTTTATTATAAACAAAAATATTTACAAGTAGAATCTATTTTTCAGAATCGAAAATTGATTTTTGTTTTGTTTTTGGATTTCAAATTTTTTTTTTGAAAAGATTTTTTTGGATTTTTTATTTAATTTTTTTTGGATTTTTGGAATTTCGATTTTAAAATTTTCGAAAGAAAAAAAAGACTAAGTTAAGAAATATTAACAATTTTTTTTAGTTTTGGATTTTGAATTTTTTTTTTTTTAAATATGCATGAACTAATGCAACTAAGTGAATGCAATGGTTAATTACAAATGATTTATCCTAAGTTAACCCAAAATTGTATATTCACAAATTGTCTTAGATAAACAAGATAGTTCTCAGCCAGGTAACGGGCAGGATTTATCGGTGCACCACGAATCACCGTAGCAATGCAGCCGAAGGTTTAAGTACCTTCAGAGGAACAACCACTATAATATTTACGAATCACCGTAATATTTATAAATGGTTATTACTCTGCCGTAGCCTAGACACCAAGAAATTAAATTGTTCAAAAAAGACAAATTGTCAATATACAATTAAGTGTTATCGATGTCTAACCGTTATTATTAATCAAAATCTAAGATGAAATGCAGAACAGAAACTAAACGTGTATTAACAATGCAACTAAGAATGAATTTTTTATTTTTTTAAAATGCAAATGAAAGCAACCAACAATTCAATTCAAATAAAACTAGAAATGAAAGCAGAATTTTTTAGCAAGCAGAGTAATTTATTTTGGCTAGCTAAGGAAGCAATTTTCAGCAACCTATTCTTCCTTTATTTCCTGCTTTGGCAACCTGAAAATTAAAAACTAAGATATATACAATATTTTTTTTTTGGTTTTTTTTTTGAAAGGAAACTTAAAAGTAGGGTTTTACTTAGAAAAAAAAAATTATAAAAGAAAATGAAGACTAAAACAAGTGGAAATCACAACAATTAAAATCAAATGAAACAAACAAAACAAATTGAAAAAAAAAACTTTGAGAAAACAAAATCAAACTTATTTTTTTTTCTTGTTTGTTTTTTCTTCAAGCAAGAGTTGAAATAGAAACACTCCAAACAATCCGCAATCAAAAACCAAACCCGACCCATAAATACAACATACCTATTTCATTAACCCAGACCCGTAAATACCCAAACACAATTTTTTATAACCAAAATCAGGAATAAAAAAAAAATCGATTTTTATCTTGTTCAAAACCAAAGTTTGCCAATTGAATTTCGCAGTTCAAATTCAGGGTTTGAGGCTTTCAAGTGGATACGTGCTCACGATTGAAGGGTCTCAATTAGTCGATTTGAAAGGGAGTCGCGGTGACAATGGGGTTGCTGTGATCTGGTGATTGGAATTGTCGCGATTTTGGGTATTGGATATTCAGTAGTGATTGGCGTAGTGATTTGGGAGATTCGGTGCTATGAATTTTGTTGACTGGAGCTGCTCGATATCGGAATTGCTCTTGATTTTGGGTGTGCCGATGAAGGTTGAAGCCGCGAGTTGCTTCGATGACTGCAGGGTGGTTGATGAGGAAGGCGCACTATCGGTGCTTGGATGACAGTGCAAGTTGAATGTTTGTGAAGTGTAGAAGGACGAAGTGAAGTGAATAATTGTCTGTGAACTTGTCAAAGTCAAAGTTAAGGCCGATGTGATTTCAGGCTATCAGGTAATGTCACTGATTGTTTGTTTTGAGGTGGAAAGTTGACAGTGGTAGTTGTATATTGTGGTATAGCTGTTTGCTTTGTGGTAAGTCAGTCTGTTGAGGCACTATTTACAGCAGTGATGGTAGTATCAGTGATGGTAGTAGGTAGATTGAAGGCAATATAAGATGGCACTGTTGTTTGTAGAGGGGGTTTGGTTGTGAGTTGAAACAGAGAGAGAGTTATGAAGTGGATTGTGTTGAACGGGTTGTTGTGTTAGAATGATGGTGGAAGATGAATGGGTAAGGGTGATTTGGATGGTTTTATAGAATGTGATGAAGTGAGGTTTGCACAGTTTGGATGGTGGTTTGGTATGTTGTTTGGTAGGAGTGTGCAAGTGGCAGGTAACAGTTTGGCAACAGTTGGGTATGAAGTTGTGTTTGTGTGAAGTGGTTGCAGTTTGGGCTGTGGAATAATGTGGTATGTTTGACGTTGGTTCTGTTTTCGGTTGCCGACTTGTAGTGGATGTAGTGAAGGTGAATTGTGTAGAAATGGCAGTAGTTAAGTTATTGAAATGTAGATGTTGGTGATGAGAATGATGGAAGCAGTTCACTAGAGCAACCGGTAATTGACTGGTCGATTAAGGACTGGGAGGTGATGTTGTAGAAGCTATGATGTGTATGGCTAGTTCAGGGTATCAGTGTTGAATGGTTTGGAGGATATGGTCAGTGTGCAGTGTGGTATGAGTCAGGCAGGGGAAGTGCAGCAAGTATATCAGAGGGCGGTGAGTTGTTTGATGATTTGGGTGATGGTTGATATGTTTGAATGTGAGGGGATTGAATGATGGAAGTTGTGGCTAGTGCTTGTAGATATGAATCAGCTGCAGTAATGATGAGGCGCTCTGCTTGTTGTTGATGGTCGACAGGGTAGTAGTGTGACTGTAGATGGGCAGTGATCAGTGAAGAGGATGGCTAGTTTGGATATGTGGTAGGGGGAAGTTGTGAAGACAGTATTGAGTTTGAAGAAGTATTGTTGGCTGTGGGCAGAAGTGTTGAAGTGCCAGAGGTGTTTTGGAGTGTTTAATAGTAAAGCATGGTGGACACAGAGAAGTAAGCACAGGAAACAGAAAACAGAGAAGTGTGCACAGTTTTTTTCCTTTGTAAATGTGTGAAAGAAAAAAGAAAAGAGAATGAAAGATGTAAATGCAAAAAATGAAAATTCAAATGTGAATGAATAAAAAAAATTAGAAATTGTGTTGTCCTTTTTTTTTTTTGAATATGAAATGCAAATGAACAAATCACTAGAAAATAACAACAAACACAAACAAAATGCACACAAAAATCAAGCAAACGCACAATTTTTTTTTTTTTTAAATGCAAAAACACACAAAATAAAAATACACAAAAATCAAACAAAGAAAAATAATCCGAAGAATAAAAATTTAAAATCACAACAATTCCCCGGCAACGGCGCCAAAAACTTGTTCGTCGACGGAAATTCTATCGGTTTAGAAAACCGTCGAACGAATTTAGAATTAAAAATTAACCGCAAGCGCACGGTGTACGAATGTAGCACGCGGCGAATACGGGTCGATCCACAGGGAATTGATGATTTTAAAATTCTATTCAATCAAATTATACCGAAGTCGAGAGTGAATAGCTAGAAATGTAAGAAACTAACAAAAACTAGCAAAAGAAAATAATAAAAATATGAGAGTTAAGAGAACAATTTAGAGATAAATCCACTCTCTAGATCATATAAATCAACAAAATGAAGTTATGATCTCTCTTTTCTTGTCATTAGTGAATTAGTTGATGTGCTTATCATAAGTATGGTATATTTGTGCTATTAGTTAGCTCAATATAAACCATCAAACTATAACACAACCACTAATACACATTTAACTCTCATGAAATATGACAACAAAGTTGAAATAAAAATCTATTTTAAGCATAGCCTATTAACTATTGTTTAGAAACATAGGCTATCAATTTTCAATTTCAACATTCACTTCTTTGCCATAATCATATTTAGATGAAGAGGCAATTTGTGTTATGTTTGTTTAAGCATAGCCTATTTGTTATAAACAATATAGACTATCAAATTCAAAGCTAAACAACATCATTAAACCACTTCAATCATTCTCATTAAGCACAAAAAGAGAGCATAAACAACAAAATGTTGGATCTACATACTTGAGAGCTTCATTACCCCTAAATTGAAGGGATTAAGCTCTCATATTTGTTATTATATGAACAAATGTAGAAAACAATATTAAACAAGAAGAGAAAAGAGAGCAAAATGAAAGGAAAAATTATTTTACTTGCATAAAATAAAAGAGATCTACACTACAACATGAAAGTAAATGAACATGAAAAGTAAAGAGTATGTATTAAATTGCATAAAATAAAAAAGATTACATAAAATAAAAATGGCTAAGTAGCCATGAAAAGAGAAAGGGGAGCTTTCATTTTTTTTTTGATCTAAACTAAACTAAAGAGAAGGAGGCCTAAGAGAGACTAAGAGAAGAGATCATGTTACATGAAACATATAGGTATTTATACATGTATGAAACCCTAATTCATATTTTTGGGGAATACCCAAAATGCCCCTTAGGAAGTGTGGAGGCCAAGTAACCATTGACATGTCTTAATCCCCCATTAAGTGTACATGAAACCATTAAGTCCAAAAGCATGTGCATTAGCTTTTAATTTGTACATTAAGGTAGGTAGGTAGGTGGGGTCCTCCATGTTCTTCACTTTGAATTATTTCCATCTTCATTCCTTTGTATTAATTTTGTGCATGCATATCTTCATGAAACCTCTTCTATTTGAGATCAATTTCCTACAAAAATATATACAAATTTTCAATTAATTTTTCTCAAAGAAATATATGCACTTAAATGACCGTTTTGCCCCTATATGAAGATGAATATGTGAAAATTTGGAATTAATATGAATTTTGGTTAAAACAAGTTAAAATACCCAATATGATCATTTATTTAATTTAAATAGAATAAATATGGTGGTAAAAATATGCACATTTACATGTACATCACTGAGCCTCAATGATAGTCTCTGAACCGGTGAATGGGGTTCCACCAAGTTGAGAGAATTCCTTATAAAGAACAGTGAACCTGACTGGAGCAACAGGTTGAGGAGCTGGGGCAATACCGTGACCCCTAACTCTGGCGTTTCCCCGATTCATCCTGAAAAATATCAAGAATGAATTTAGGATAAGAATAAAGACAAGCCAAAGACAAATTAAGATAAGGCAAGATAATACACTTGGATGAATATCTTAAAGAAAGAAAAATCCTATCAAGGTAGATACGAAAGAAAGGAAAGTTAAAAAACATTTGAAAATCCTTTAAAAGCAAGAAAAATTTATATATCAAAATAATCTTTGAAAATCCTTTGAAAACATTTTGAAAAATCATTTTATACTTTGAAAATACGTCTCTCACAAAGATATGATTCTGAGATTGATTTCACTCATTCTAGGGTGGAAATACCCTATCTCTAATGAGTTTTTGCTCCGCAGAGGCAATGGTTGCCAAAAACGAAAGCTCTAATACTAACTGTAACAACCCCCAATTTCGTACCATTCAAATCGACAATAATCCATACATGTCAGAATTGAATGATGCGAAATAACAGATTGTAAATAAATTTGGAGCAAATGAAATCAAATATGCAGAATCACAGACACAGAACAAACAGAATAACTCGCAGCGGAATATAAAATAACATAGTAGTTCATGAAGCTACTATAACAGAGTCTCAAACCAAATACATAATATAGTCTGAAAAACAACAGAATAGAAATCCCAAATACATAGAAGTTCACTAATACATGAGATAAACTAATACAGCTGAAACAGAAGTAGATAAATATGTAGATAAGTAGAAACTCTAATGAAAGACCAGCTCCAGGAAGAGAATCCAAAGCTGTGAATACTCAGGCTGACCCGAGCGTAAAGCAAAACACAAAACACTCGAGTCAGGACAATATATACTTATATAATGTAAACCAACTCAAGTGAACTGTAATAAAGATACAAGTAACTTAAAGGATGCCTGGGACCGCCCATCCTCTAAGGATCCGTTAAACTATTTACTATACAGTAATATTTCGCTATTATACTAATGTCTATAGTAAAATAAACATACTTTTAAACAGCGTTCCAGGCTACCCATATCACCCTTCACACATAATAGTCCCAGTAGTCCATCCAATATCATGCCATCTCCACTCCGGGTGACTGTCAGAGGATACCACACGGGCTACGGGAGAAAGACAAACTCGTAGTAAAGGCTCGGTATGGTAGGTGACACAGCACACAAGGCAATGCCAGGGTAGATATACCAATTACGCACACGAACTGGTGGTAATGCAGCAGCCACATACGCCCACCCCGAACAACACTCCAAAAATCAAGGGGTGCACCCAATCGATCACAACAGTAATAGAATGGTATCGAAGAAGTGTGTTCAGCCAGAGATGCTACCTCATTTGGCCCGAGATCGCTCCTGTTTTAGCCACCTTATGCTAACTTACGGGAGTTAGGTTCACGAAATGTACCTTAGGAACGTCGTCACCATCCTACTTCATTCTGGAATCTCCACAACGCACACAGTTGTTAAAGTGGTTTTCGGTATCGACATAGAGTATATCCATATCCGATCCCGGTCTCTTTAACAACCAATCGTTATTATAACCCGTAGTTATAATTTCAAAAATGGTATTTATTTCTCAAAATCCAATATCATTGCAAATCCATTTCAAAATATCAACTTATCATTTCATTTGAAAAACATATTCATTTTTATTCAATTTAAAAATACCATTCACATTTCAAAATAGTTCAATTCCAACAAATTACTTCATTTAAATCCTTTAAAAGTGAAGTTATTACATTTAATAATTAAATTATTAAACTTCCAAAATTTTCAACTTTCAAAGTTCATTCATTCACTTAATTTTATCAAAACAGTGAAAATTCAACTTTCGCAGCATTTGGAAATTGCTACAGAAAGTTGTATTCAAAACAGTTAAATTTAACAAAGATAGCGTTTAAAATGCTGTAATAGTGTTACATTAGTTTCAAGAAAAAATAATTAGTTTAATCCAACAATTAGATTTTCTATAATTCACTTTTAACTTATAAAATCACATAATTTTACTTTTATAACCATCATTTAATTTTCTTTAATTTCATGATTTCATAAAGTTAAATTTCCATTTAAAAATTCATATTTAACACTAATTCACTTATTAAATTGCAATGTCCAATTTTAAATTCATTACATTTAAATTTCAACCTAACACTTAAGTTAAAATTCTCAAATATAACTTAGTTTATATTTTTATTTACTTAATTAAAAATTCACTTTTAAGTCAATTCCAAAAGTTCCAATTTTAGTTACAATTTAAAATTTCAACTTAAATATTCATTCATTTCACATTTCAACTTTATTAAAATCATTAACATGATAAAATCACTTTAAATTCCTTTAAATTCGAATTATCATAAATTTATCATGCTTTCATATTCTATTTAATTTCAAATTATAATTAAATCAAATTTCCCAAAATAGCTTACATTCAAAAATTTCTAACCTTTTCGTTAATTTATTTCCCTTGTAATTATTCAGAAAATCAATAATATTTTACCAAAAATCATTTTTAATTAGGTTTAAATCAAAATATTCTAATATTTAAATTTCTAAAATAATTTTAAATTTTTTCAAAAAATATATTAACTACGGGTCTGTATATAATTTTCTACACTAGGAAAAGTGATACGGGTAATATATCATTTCAACCCGTAATTTACAAAGAAAAATCCGGGTTTTATCATTTCAAACCCGCAGTCCCAAGTAAATGAAATAAATTTGAAAATCATTCAGGCCTATCATTTCAGCCCATAATGATTTTCCCTTATTCTAAAGTCCGTTCGTGTATGTATCATTTCAACCCATAGTGATTCTAATTTAAAGGGAACTTGCAGTGTGATAAACGGATAAAATAACAGAACAACATAATATAACAGTAACAAATGTCATAATAGATGTTTAAGCATGGGTGAACATCATATAATAGTGACATAGCAAATAATAATATAGTGATGCAGTTTACATATTCACAAGTGATCAATTTACTATTCATATAAGTATAAAACTGTCTGGTGAGAATAACTCACTGTTTTGAGTTGATGACACAACGAAGAATTGCACAAACGGGATCTACACAAGCACAAAAGAACGACACAGATACGAATGGAGGAGCCAAGGATTAATTCCCTTGAATACCAATCAAACAAAACAATATAACAATTATAAGGTTTCAGACCAAAAATTCGATAGACTATGCTAGAAATAACTTCATAAAACAAAGCTGAAATGCTTTGCACTTGCTTCCGACATCCCATAGGCTCGGCCAGAGGTGGAGTACAGGTCTAAGGCAATGGTTTTGGGTCAGGTCTGGGTTGCTAAGGTCGGCCTAACATGAGTTTGTTGTTGGCAAAAATTATGGGGATGGAACAACAACACAACAAGGCATAACTACTAACAACATCACAAGTTTCAAGCAAACAAAGCTCGGCCAAGGCTGCTGTGGTCAAGGCCAGAGGCGTAGGGTCCACTGTGGTGACGTGGCAAAGGGTGCTGGAGGTGCTGGAGGTGGTGGTGGTCATGTAGGTGGCGGCCATGGGTGGTGGAAGTGGTGGATGTGAAGGCTTGTGCTCGGCTAGGTCAAGATGTTGGAGTTTGGTGAACTTGGTGAAGGAACTACCACCCAGGGTGGTACGGATGGGGATGGTCAGTGAGGAGGAGGTGCTGGTGGCGTGCTCAAGTGGTGGTGGTGGCGGCAGGGGCTGGAGAGGGGCATGGCCGATCCTATGATAAAGAAAATCAAGTGCAAATCAAACGAAAAATCAACATAAGTGAACAAAAGGAGATAAAAGAAAAATATAATTTTGCCAACTTCTCAAACAAGTGATGGCCGAATTTTTTTCCAAAAATTAGGTGAGAAATGATGTACGTGAATGAAGAATGAAGTGGTCGGCTGAAGATGTGGGGAGTTATGGCTAATTGATGGCGAGAGTTTAGGAAAATGAAGAGGTGGGAAAATCAAAAGCCATTGGAAATAAAAGGTCACAAACCCCTTTCAATTTACCTATAATTATTTATAAAAGTTTATATATTCTGAAATAACAATATTATCAGATAAAATTTCGAAACTTTAACAAAATATAAAAATATATATACCATTAATTAATTATATAGTGAAAAATTAAGAAAAAATAGTTAAAAAAGTGAACTAGACAAGAAAATTTGAAAGTAAATGAAATTAAAAAAAAATTCATATGAGCTTGTAAAGTATTTTTAAACATAAATAATAACATAAAACAAAATTTTATTCCCAAAATAAATATTTAAAATTTAATTTAAATATAATTTTTAATGCAGAAAATAGCAAAAAAGGGGAAAACAGTCCTTAAAAATAGGAAATCAATACAGTAAATTTTGGAAAAATTCTATTATTATTTTTAAAATATTTAGAGATGAAATTTCACAAATAAAACAAATTTAAAATAAAATAAAGAAATTTAAAATGAAGAAAATGGCAGAAAATTAGAAAACAACCTTTAAAAATAGGAAATAAATACAGTAAATTTTGGAAAAATTACATTATCATTTTAAAAATGTTTACAAATGATATTACACAAATAAACAAATTTAAATTAATTTCAAAATGAAATAAAGTCAAATTTAAATATATAGTCAAAATCTAGGGTTGTTACAATATAAATTCAAAGCCTTAGAATGTACAAACCAACAGTTTCCTCTTACCAAACCAACAGTCAACTTCACCGCCTCCTCTTCACTATCTCACATCCACACAACTGACATATTTCTAGTGCCTGCCACTTCACAAAAGACTATTTATGATCCAACATTTACCACTCTCAACCATCGAGCCAGCCAATACCCAATCGCAAACAAACCCGCGACCTCCATCAATGCTACTTGAACCCACCAAATTCTCGAAACACGCAACCTCAACCTCCTCTCAGCAAGCAACCATTGATTCATTGAACCACTTCAACAGAACATTCATATACTCAAAGAAATCAAAGCAGATATCCCAACAGATCATTGCAATTAGGGTTAAATCAACAATTTCAGTAATAGTTTAGGAAAAAATACGAAAATAAGATGCATTCAAATTCATATAAAATCCAAATAGAATCACAAAGTCGATTTAAAAGATTCATACCTAAATGTACCTAATCGATTTAAAAGATTCATACCTAAATATACCTAGATCTCCTGGCTGCCGCGACTCGATGTTGAGTAAGGGGGAAACGACGGAGTTGACGATGATACTTGAGTGCGATGAAAATTTAACACGATTAAATGGGGAAATTTTTTTCTAAAGAAGAAAGAAAATTAGGGACGAGAATTTTGTTAAGTACGAGAGTAAAATGATAGGTTACGTTTATTTAGTTCGCGCGGACTCTTTTTTTAGAAGTGGGAAACGTGAATTATTTTTTGCCACGTTTATATTATTTGGTAATCTAATTTTTTGTTGCATTTACAATAAAACGTCACCGATTTTTGCAACTATAAATGGTTTTTCTGGTAGTGTATGTAATGTGTTATGTGATTGATATAATTTATTCGTTCCGCTGTTAGATTCTGATGTGTTGTTTCTTTCTTCTCCTCTTTCTATTCTCTTTTCTATCCCTTTCTTTCTTAAAGATGATGCGATTTTCTGGGGTAAGAAAGTCGGGTCGTCAAACTGAGGATATAAAATCTTTGGTGAAACGATGTTGTTGTAAAGGAGTTTCACCCCTTTACAAATCAATTTGAGATTGGTGGGACCACCGACTCATTATAAAGATCATTTGAAGTGGAGTTATGGGATACTCCAGAATCAAAAGACGATGAATAGTGAGGGACATGAACGGATTTTGGAACCGTAGGGAACGTTCTGAAATTTAAAGGAATCGAGTCAAAAAGGAAGAGATTCAAACTCGAATGAAAGTGATTCTGTAAATACATATACCATATATGCCAAGTTTTGCCTAGAGCTACCAAAGCTTTGATACCAAATGTAACGACCCGATATTTTCAACCATTCACATCCGCACATGTCGTACTTGAATTGCTCAAAATACCGCGTTGTAAATAAAATTTGGCAAATCTCAGAATATACGGTAAATAAATAATCACAGATCACAGACACAGAGTAAATAATAATGCAGCGGAGTTAAAAGAGATAGCAGTTTATGAAGCTACTATATAAAAATAAGATACATCAGAGTTAAACAAGATACAACAGGTACAAATCAGAATATATCACTGGAAACACTGGATGTAGGAAGCAAAGATAGATGGCTGGATCTTCAAGCAAAGCTCCAACTCTGAAGGTGAGTCTTGAATGCTGAATCACTCAGTCTGACTCGAGTGTAAAGTAAAACACAAAACACTCGAGTCAGGACATAAATACTTACGAACTATAAATTTACTCAAGTGAACAGTAATAAAATGCATCAGTAACTTAAAGGATGCTTGGGATCATCCATCCTTTAAGGATTCGTTAAACTATTTACTATGTAGTAATATTGTGCTATTATAATAATGTCTACAGTAAAATAAACTTGCTTCTAAATAGCGTTGAAGGGTTACTCATATAGCCCCCAACACGTAATAGTCCCAATAGTCCATCCAGTATCAGCATACCTCCAGATCGGGAGGCTACCCAAAATACTCCATGGGCTATGGAAGAAAAAAAACTCGTAGTAAGGCTCGATATGGTAGGTGACATGACACAACTAGGCAATGCCAAGGTAGATATACCAATTATGCTTCCGGGCTGGTGGTAAAGCATAGTAGCCACTACCTCCCACCTCGGAACACACTCCCTAATCAAAATCGAAGGATGGCCATCAAATCAACCACAAGTAAGAGTATAGTATCGAAGGAATGTGTCCGATCGGAGGAATGACCTCACTTGGCCCGTTGATCGCTCCTATTTTAGCCACCTTATGCCAACTCACGGGAGTCGGGTCCACGTTCATACCTCAATAAGATCTTCGCCACCATCCTATTTGATTCTGGAATCTCCACCGCGTACACGGTTGTTAAAGTGGTTTTCGAAGTTGGCAGAGAGCATGACAACTTCCGATCTCAGTCTCTTTAACAACCAAACGTTATTATAACGCCGTGGTCATTTCAAAATAGATTATACTTCAAAAATCAAATCATTTCATTTCAAAACTATATTCCTTTCAAAATAGTTTATACTTCGAAAACCAAAACCATTTTTATTTCAAAACTATTTATTCGATTAAAATAGTTTATCATTTCCATTTAAAACATATATTCACCTCTCAAAAATCATAATACTTTCAAAGTTATAACTCTTTCGAATCCAAAAATACTTGAAATCATTACACTTTGAAGTCATAACTTTTGAAATCATACATTTGAAATAATGTAACATTCCTTTAATTCTTTACATTTGACAATTTTCCAATTAAATTCAATTCAAACCATCAGTTTCAATTCAATTTAGTTTCCCAACAAACCATTTAAAATCTTATAAATTTCAAATATAGATTTGATCCATAAAATAAACTATTCAATTTTTAATATATTTCAAAGCTTTAATATCCCACATTTCAAAACTGAATTTTATAATTTCACATATCTCAAATTTAACTTCATTATTACTTAGTTTTGAAATATTCATTTCACAAATCCAATATCATTTAAATAACCAGAATTACTAGTAAACTAAATATCTTTCATACTAATATAAACTTTAAATATTCATTTATCGAATAGATCAAAATCAAATATCATTCCATATTCATATTCTTTATCAAAGTAAAGATCAAATCATTTCCAAACCATTTCAATCATCAAAATATCATATCCTTTCAAAACCTCATTATTAAATCATTATTTGAATTCAAATTCAAATATTTAAATTTAAATATCATTTTTTAGTCAAATAAGTAATTCATTATGCCAAATATCATTACAAAATATATTTCAAAATTCCATTCAAAAATTCATTTATCTCATTTCATTCCATTTAACACATAACCAAGTAAACCTTATTTAAATCCAAATTCAATTTAAATTCCTTAAAAATTCGAATTTAAAATATTGAATTATATTCAAAACTCCTTATATTTCACAAATAATCAATTTTCAAAAGTTAAATCACTTAACACTTTAAAATACAACTCAAACAGTGTTAAAATCTAGAACATTTCAAACATTGTCAAAATATAGCAACGACAGCATTTATAAAGTGCTATCATAGCTTATAGTTTCCAAAATAGTTTAGTTCAAGAATAACGGCATTTATAAAATGCCGTAATAGATATTTAGTTATTTCAAATATAGTTAAGTTCAAAACAGCAGCATTTTAAATTGCTGTCATAAAACTACAGCATTTTAGAAATGCTTGTAATAAAATTCTAGATTTTATTATAACTTTTCAAAAACATTAAAACTTTAAAAAATTTCTATTTAAATTTATAAATCATATTTCTAGACTTTAAAATTTCACATTTAAATACTTTTAACATGTCATTAATCACAATAAAATTTAAAATCGAATATCCAATTAAAAGTTCAATTCGTTTGTTAAGACAAAATTTCACTATTTATTTACTTATTAAATTTAAACAAAATTTAACATTTTACTTCAAATATCATTTCAAACTTTAAATTAAATTTCCATTATTTACTTACATTTTAAAATATAATTTAAAGTAAAAAATCACATTTACTTCAAATTTACAGTTTCAAGACTTCCACATGCCTCATGTACCTTGTCAAGCGAACAGTAGGAACCGTTCTCCTGTCATACATCTCCTGTGTCTGCAATTTGAAATCTGGCGGGTTCTTGGCTTGCCTGATCATGGGAGCAAAAGGACTCGTATTCACATCCTCCAAGTCTCTATTCACCAATCCGCCTCTCATGGCTCGCCTACCATCTGTGTCAATCTATCGCTGTCACCAAGCTTCAGTCCTCGTCCGTTGCCTCCGATCTCCCCCTCGAGTTCATGAGGGAATCCTAGAATCTTCTCTCCTAGACAAGCATTCATCCCTCTAGTGCCATGTTGCTCGGCTCCACCTGGTACTCCGCCCGGGATTGGATCATGCTCTAGATGAGTGCCCCCTAGTTCTGGTGCTGCACCGGATGGTCCTGCTCCATTTTGAACTCTGGTTGCTCTGTGCTACCGATCCCTATCTCAAGCATCTTCTGTAGTTGTGTTAACTTAATTCTACACTCCAACTTGTCCAACTTGTCGAAGTAGGTTCTGCATCATCTCCTCTTGTCTCTTGAGCATTGTTTCCATCTCATCTCTGGTGATGAAGATCGACGCTTAATTTGCTCCCGAGGAAGCCTTCCGACTCGCTTCATGCTGACTCTTTCAGTCCTTTGTCTTCTAGCTGATTGCCTAAACATGGTCTCTTTTAGATCTGGTCCTTTAGCTTTCCAAATATGAACTCCGAATCTGGGATAATGAGTGTTAGTCTTCTCAGTGAAAGCACCAAAGTGTTTGTGCCAAAATTGATCACAAACCCCAAAATCTATGAAAGTACAAGTGTTTACACACAGATACACAATATTCAAACAAAAATCTCAGAACCAGATAAAGTAGAGAATAAAAATGAAGAAACAGTAAAGTTAAAATGGAAGAAAACCGAAAGGAGCACAAGGTTTATAGTGGTTCGGCAATCCAGCCTACATCCACTTTGAATCAATCCTTTTATTCCTTTTAGGGTGTGGTTACAGTTACAAGCCTTTGAAAATCAATAGCAAAAATGGCAGAGCATTGCTGAGGAGAGAAGAAGAAGATCCCCTTTTTAGTTTCCATAGGACTCTTATTTATAGGTGTAGATCAGAAAATATTCACCCCCAAAACCTGGAATACCTCTTCTCTTGCGCAAGTTGGCCCACCAGACCGATCCAGAGCGATTTGAGATCGTTGCACATTTAATTTGTATCGATTCGAAAGTGGCCCAATCGAGTCGAAATTGAGCATGAACATTCTACGGGTTGTAAGTAAGCTTCTGTGAAAATTTGGTGGCATTTGGGCTTGTAGATTGTCCGTTGTGATCGACGCAAGTTTGTGTTCACGGGCTAGCCGTCGCGTTCACATCGATCTCCTGCTCCACATTCTACTCTCTTCGTATCGATATAGTTCGCATCGATGACGTGTCTTAAAGATCCAGGAAATATCCACCTTTCATGTCGTTCGACCGAGTCATCCATTTATTTGTATCCCATTTGTATCCATCGACGTGCGCTGTTCGTATCCATCGGTTGTTCTCTTGTTCATTTCGATCAACATATTCCAGCTGTCCTATTCGTGTCGATCCTATGCCATTGTTTGTATCGATCCTTGAGCACCCCGAAAGCACGTGCCTTCGTATCTATCAAACCGCCTTCTTCGTATCCATCATTTTGGCTATATTCCTTGTATCGATACTGGGCTATGCTCTTCGTAACCGTCCCTTGCGCCTATCTTTGTATCAATCCCGTGCGCATCTTTCGTATCGATCGCATGTTGATCAATACGAAACATTTCTGCCAGTAGCCATCTGCTCTTCGTATCGATCCAAACTTCCTTTCTTCATATCGATCCCGATGGATATGAACAAAATCCACCTTGATCAACACGAACGGATCGATACGAACAAGTTTCAATGAACCTTAATCCATCCATAACTTGGATATACGAACTCTGATTGACCTAAAATTTGAAAGGAAGCCTCTCCTAGTCTTATTCATCATTCCCAATCAATCCCTTCTTGATTGGAGCTCGGCCAAATTTTGACAACATCGATCTTAGCCTTGTTTTTAATCGATCTCCAATTCTGATATCCACCTTTCCAGCCAATTTTTTTGATATCCCGGACTTGACCAAAAGGCGGGATAATACACATAACCTAACTATCATTCAATACCAAATAATTTGTTTGTTGATTTTCACATTCAGTGAGTTAGGTGATTAAGAAATCAAGCGAGTTAGGTGATTAAGAAATCAAGCAACATATTTCTAGACGGTTAAGTAAGCCTTTAATACAGTGAGTGGATCATATGCTTTAGCTAGTTTACATTTAACTCAAATTTTACCTTCAAAATCTATAAGGATTTCTTATAAAATAATATATGAACAAATTTTGTAGACAAAGTTCGCTATAATATTATCTTGTTATTTTAAAAAAAAATGGTCACAATGATCCTTATCTGCCACACCATCTTAGTAAACCACATTAATGACAACCAGTTACACCATAGCACAATGAACTTTAGCTCTCCAAAAATTTAATTAGGCATGTATGGATGCCTCAAAGAAATATTCATAAAAAAGACAGATAAAATAATCATAATAGTTTTCATATTGTATTGTGCATTAGTCAATCATAATACCCTATTTGCAATTACAAAGCCTATGGAATTCATCATTTATATAAGAAGTTATATTTAAGTAAAATAGTTCTCACTAACTATTGAACAAAATAAAGAGTGATATTTTACCATCAGGTATAAATGTCAAGAAGACCATAGTTGTGCTTAAACTTTGAGATGAAAGAGCTGACTTGATGCCTCTCATGTTTGGAAATTGACATATTGAAAATATTGAACATATATAAGCCTTTTTATTAAGAAAGTAAATAATTCATAGTACGAATGCCCTAATTTTAGTTTTAAGAAAATATGTTACAAATAAATGTGTATTATTGACATGATTTTGCTAGAAAAAGTGATTCATACATGAATTTCTTTCTTAGTAATAAAGAGTTTAAGCATTGACATAATTATTAGCATAATAGCTTCTTACATAAAAAGTTATACATGCCAGACATTTTAACCCTTTGAAATGACTTTAAAGCCATCGTCAAACATGCTTCATAAATAAATCATTAGATGTTACTTAAATTTTGCAATTACAAACTTTGGTACAAATATATGGTTTATCTTGTACGTTGCTTGCCACATGCAAAAATTAAAAGGATGATTTACTATCCATCTATGAAAAACCCAGGTTATATATCTTTTGTTAAACCTTCAAGGTTTAAACATCCAATCTTAGCCTCTCGTTATCTCAATATCGATATATGGTAAAGAGAACGTAAATTAAAATGTTATTTCCATCCTAAGTTAAGATGAAATAAAATAAAATAATAATAAAGAATAAATAATATCCCAAAAGTTAGGAATTTTATATTAGATAGTAGCTATTATTGGATCTTGCAATGTAGATACTTCATCAATCATGCATTCAATCATCGGTTTGGGTTCAGTAGATGAAATCAAAATAAGTAAAAGTTCGATTTATTTGTTTAAGATATAGATATAATGTTGGAAAGAGGAAGTGAGTTTGGAAGAACAAGAGGCCTAAGGCAAAAATTAGGGAACAACAATGATTTAGGTAAGAGGAAAAATGATTTGAGTCCTAGGTTTAAAATAGGGACAGGAAGAGAGAGTTTATGCGGGTAAGGGCATGACATTTAAATTTCTAAACAAACGAGTAAGCCTAGGAACGCCTCCAATAGAGAAATGTGAGAAGGCCCGAGAGCTAAGGGAGTTGCACTCGTTATTAATTACAGTACAATATAGATTTCATAATTCTTTTTCCATATCTTTCTGAAGTCCTCTATTTGCCAATATTCAAGGACTTCTCGTATATCTCTTCGACATTGGATGGATATTTTTTGCCACTCGTGTGCATACCATAGGTCCTATTTCCAATATTAGTGGCTTGCTTTAGCTGCCCAAACCATTCTCACAAATCCTACGGGAACGTCATTTTCCAAGCAAATTTCCATTGCAAATACAATTGAATATATTATGAATAAAATGACATGCTTCTTCATAGGCTCTTGAATTATATATATATATATATATATATATATATATTAATATGTGGGTCATCTATGTAAAATAAATGTGTCGTGCTATTTTGATGTAAAACCTAAATAAACCATCAAATTATGAATTAAAGTTAAAATGCTTATGGGTATAATTGTCATGGTATTAATGTACAGATATCGAGGCAATTCTATTCTGTTGAAGGGTCAAATTAGAAAATACCAACAGTATAACCAAGAGGTTATGGTCCCCAAATTACATAAGGCTTTTTTAAATGGTAATTTATATATAACAAATCACATATCACATGTCAATATATGTTCGAATCACGCTACGCAAATTTCGAACTTGTTACCTCTCGCACCAAAGTCTAAACTTAACCAGCGACAATGGTGCTTGTCATTACATAAGTTTAGTTATTCTCCTAATCTCTTTTATGGAAATAATTCAGATCTAGCGCTTATGTCAATTTGGAAGATTAAAACCAACTCTTTTCTTTTAGATCTAAATCTTTCTCTTAATCAGTTTATAAAGGCAACAACTATGTGATTCAGATCTAATATAAGTTCCTGTGTTAATATGGAAAACAAAATCAAATTTACTTTTTCAATCAGCAACTATGAATTCAGGTATGTCTTCCACTGATTTTTTACTTTCCTTTGATTTCTTCTCAATCAAATCAATATGGGTCACCTATTTAGATCTAGGGTTTCATGCTTAATCTATCCTAAAGTATATTAAAATCCTAAAAAGTGGTATTAGAGCCACCCATCATTGATTTCATTGAGAAAACTTTTTATGCATTTTAATTATGAGTAAGTTTTGAATTGAACTTTTTAGAAGTCCTTTAATAATCTTACTTTTCGGATCTGCTTGATCTATGCATCAAGGACTTTATGATGATGATTTTGAATTTGGTTTAGTATCAATTTTTGTTGTAAATTGAAATGCTAATTTATGAAATTGTTTCAGTGTAGAAAGACGAATATATCTAAATGACCTCTTTGTTATTATGAAACAATTAGAATTTTGAAATCATTATATTGTGAGAAATAACCCAACTTTCTCTAAATTTCAAGAAAATAATTAAATTGGTTAAAGCATTCACATGTTTATTATTGTATGTTTTATAAATAAGTTGTGTGAATTTTAAGGTGAGAAATGTTTTGGATCTGAGACGTATAATCATTTTTTCTAATGTTTATAAATGGTATAAACACTACAAGAAAAACCATTTACGGTTGAAAAAAAACCGTGGCGTTTTATCATAAATGCGACCAAAAATATTTTTCCTAAAATATGTTTCGTGACTAAATTTTTTTTGTTCCCGCTCCTTAGAAAACTTTTTCCGCCTAGCGAAAAATAAACGTGACCAATCATTGTTTTCCATCTCACGCATGCTTAAAAAACTCTCTCCCCATTTCGATATACTTCTGCAGAAATTTTTTCCCCTTTTCAATCCTCGCGGCAGCCAACAATCGCTCAAATTTCATCAACTGAAGATCAAGTTCCCCTTTTCATCATCCACTCCATCCTTGCTCAACGTCCTCGCAGCACTACCCAACATCCTCGCGGTAGCCAGCAATCGCTTAGGTATATTTAGGTACGAATCGTCTAAATCGATTTTGTGATTCGATTTTGTGATTCGATTTTGATTTAACCCTAATTTGCATGCATCGTATATTCGAATTTCTGCCTAATTTCTAACTGAAATTGTTGATTCAACCCTAATAACGAAGATCTTTTATTCAACCCTAGTTTACACCATTATATATTTATGTTTTTTTATTAAATGAATAAAAGCTTGGCTATGTCCAGGGTTAAACTATGTAATTGTTTTACTGTTTTAACCAAAGTACAAATTTTGTACACCAAGTATGAATAATCAAAAAATTGAATTATGGAAGATATTGAATATCAACATGTCTGTACATGGATAGTCTGGCTACACCCATGATTTTGTCAAAATTATCTATAATACTAGACTCCAATTTAAAAAATTAGAACAATAGTGAATTGCAAAGTAATACATAATCTTTTGCCTTCATATGTTAAGGCTTTGAGAGAGACATGATAGTTGAGTAAGTCTAATTAAAGGAGTTGCATGATCCATACGTTCACCAATCTGTTAATGTGCAATTAATATAACATACATCATAGAGAATGTCATCAATAAGTGTCTTCATCATGTCTTTTGTCCTATAATTAAAAAAACCAGGTAAACGACAAATGGAAAGTTGCTTTTCTTGAAACCTGGAAGTAGTCGGCAAATATAAATCAAAGGCAGGGATGTATGTTGCATCTGTTTATAAGATGTAAGGTTTTACATAGATTCCATTTGGGTCACTTTAGGTGTTACGGCCTGCATGACTTCAAGCAATGCCTTCTAAGCAAAAAATCAGTTTATTTCTTTTATTTATAGTTGCAATATTTTAATGCATATGTAATCAAGTCTGTTATCCGAAAAGTAACCATCTGATCACACTCCTCATCTTTGTCACTTTCAACTAGTTTCCATTTAGCTGACTTTTATAATTTTGCATCAAGGACGTAGTAGTTTTACATAATTCAGATTTAGTAGTTTCAGAGTTTGAAAAATTGTTTGTTTTATTAGTCATATTGTTTGTCTTTCAATATAAATTTAATTGATTTAGACTCTTCATATATTTTATGGCCTGTATAATAAATTTTATGGCCTGTGTAATAAATTTTAAGTCTCATTTTCTAGCCATGGTGTAGATCAATTTTATGGCCTGTGTAATAAAATTCTATGCTATAGCACCGCGTTGTTTTGACCATAACCCAAACCATTTATAGCCTGTGTAATAGGAATTAAAAAATGCTTATTTGATAGCACCAAAAATATACATAACCAGCTTTACAACTATTCCTAAAGCAGCAAAAAAATCTTTAGAATGATTGGGTGGCCCGATATTAAGAAGTGCTATTGACGTAGTAAATTATTTTAAAAAAAATTAGTGTCAGACATAGGAAGAGGAGGTGTCACCAATTTCTACATCAAAGATTGGGAACTTATTTGCCTTCACATGTCGACGATGGAAAAAGATTGGGTTTTTTTAAACAAGTGATAAAACAATGCTTAACTTAATATGTATTTTGAGAATTAGAACATGTAATATAATTTTAAAACTCAATTTCTTTTTTATGTTCTTAACTTTTGTCATAGAACTAGCATAGAGTACCGGCAAGGAGCAATGAATTTCATGCATGCTACAAAGAGGAACGTAAGAAGTGTAGCAAAAATTTTATGCCCTTGCAAAGATTGTCGGAATCTTAGTCGTCATGATGATCGAATCATTGTTAAACATTTAATTATTGGAGGAATGGATCCTAAATACATACACGGTGTATGGTTTAACCATGGCGAACAGATAATTGAAGAGAAGAAAACAAATACGTTTGACATATATGATGATTTTAAGATAATTCACTATGAAGATGAAGATTTTTTGAATGATGATTATTTTCATGACGACAAAGATAATGTTGATTCTCAGAGTAAAGAGGATGAGTTACTTAAGAACTTGGAAGATGTAGAAACTCCATTATATCATGGTTGCGCAAATCACACAAAATTATCTGCCATCACCGTCTTGTTTAATCTTAAATGTGAGACTAGCTTGTCTGATAGTGGATTTGATAGGCTTTTAACTGTGGAACATTTATTTTTGCCGAAGAATAACATGCTTCCCAAAACCTTATATGAAGTAAAGGAATTTCTTAGAACATTCGACATGGGTTTTGAAAAGATACATGCTTGTGAGAATGACTATTGCCTTTTCAGAAAAGAATACAAAGATTTAGATATTTGTCCAAAATGTGGTTCTTCGAGATGGAAAAAAAATCAAGATACTAAAGAGGCTATAAAAGTATTCCAGTTAAAGTGTTGAGATACTTTCCAGTAATTTCGAGATTTAAAAGAATGTATAGATCTCAAAAGATGGCAACAGATTTAAGATGGCATATTCAAAATACAAGCAAAGATGGAAAAATGCATCATCCCGTGGATTCTATGACATGGAAAATGATGGATGAAAAGTATAAATCTTTTTCATCCGATCCACGCAATCTTAGGCTTGGTCTTGCTACAGATGGATTCAATCCATTTTCCATGTTGAGTTCGAAATATAGTTGCTGGCCGATAATGCTTGTGACATACAATCTTTCGCCTACGTTGTGTATGAAGAAAGAAAATATTATGTTATCTTTACTTATTCCAGGCCCAAAGCAACCCAAAAATGATATTGATGTATATTTGGTGCCTTTGGTGGAAGACTTGCATCATTTGTAGTGTAATGGAGTTAATGCTTACGATGCATTTAGTAAAACTTTGTTTAAATTGAATGCAATTTTGCTATGGACGACTAATGATTTTCCAGCTTATGGAAATCTTGATGGATGTCGTGTGAAGGGGGAAAAAGGTTGCCTGTTATGTGGTGTCAATACCTATTCTCGTTGGTTGAATCACAGTCGAAAGAGCGTCTACATGGGTCATAGAAGATTTCTACCTACTTCAGCTTGACGGAGGAAACAAAAGGCATTGTTTGATAACACCACAGAAAAAGGTAGTGCTCCTAGAATTCTAACTGATAGAAACATTTATGCATTGTTGAAGGATTATCCAAATGATTTTGAAAAAGCAAACGAAGAGAAAAGTAAGAAGAGAAAGTGTGCTTATGATACAGAATATGAGTATGATAATATTAACAATTCCACAGAATTGGAGCTATCAAGATGGAAGAAAAGATCGATTTTCTTTGATTTGCCATATTGGAAGGTTAGTAGTTAATTTATTTATTGTTCATTGTTTTAACATAAGAAAAACCAAATAATGCGTTATAGTTTTGGTTTTCGCAGGGACTTCCATTACATCACAATATAGATGTAATGCATGTGGAGAAAAATATCGGTGAAAGCCTATTGGACACGATGTTGCATGGTAATAAATCAAAAGATGGAACCAACTGTAGAAAGGATTTAGAAGATTGGGGAATTCGAAATGAGCTTCATGCACAACCTCGTGGGAATAAAATATATCTTCCACCGGCTCCATACATGTTGTCAAATTCCGAGAGAAAAATATTTTGCAAAAGATTGTACGATTTCAAAGGACCATATGGCTACTGTTCAAATTTGAAGAATCGGATTTGTTGCATGATTGCAAAATTAGCGGATTGAAGTCACATGATAACCATGTATTAATGCAACAGTTATTGCCAGTAGCATCGAAAGGATTAATGGAAAAGAAGGCAAGAAAAGCAATAATTCGCTTATGTTCATTTTTCAACAAATTATGTCAACGTGTTCTTGATAGAGAGAAGGTAGAACAAATCAATGTTGATATTATTGAAGATTTATGCGAACTTGAAAAAATATTTCCACCATCTTTTTTTGATATAATGGTACATTTGTCCATTCATCTTGGAAAAGAAGTACTAATGTGTGGACCGGTTCATTTTCGTTGGATGCACCCATTCGAACGATATATGAAGACACTTAAAGATTATGTAAGAAACTATGCACGACCAAAGGGTTGTATTGCAGAATCCTATCTTGTAGAAGAATCCATGATGTTTTTCAATGAATGTCTAAAAAATCTGGACATATAAAGGAGAAAGAAGCTCGAAATAAAGATTATGAAAGCAATGTAATACCTGAGGGACGTCCGATTTCAATTTCCAAGCCAGTTACATTGTCAGCTAATGAGAAAGAAATGGCTCATTTAGCCGTGTTAATGAATATGAATGTAGTGGAACCATTTATAGAGTAATTTTATGTTACATTGTTTTAATCATTTTGATGTGTTCGTAATGCTATTTATAACTTATAATCACTTGTTTTATACTAGTTTGCGTTTGGAGGAATTAGAAAATTCAGACCAGCGCATGAGAAAAAATGCGACCTTACTTTGGGACACACATACAAAAATTTTTGCCGATTGGATTAAAAGGAAGGTTAGTTAGATTCCAAATATATTCTCATTTGAGTATAATATTACTCTAAATATTCATGCTAAACGGAATTTGTTGCAGATACCTATTGCCTCCAACGATCATGATGACATATTAAGATGGATTGCTTTGGGTCCGAAGAATGATGCCTTGTCTTACAAAGGATATGTTATCAATGATCAACGTTTTCATATAAAAGATGTAGGGAGAGAAACTCAGAATTGCAGGGTGACCTTTGATGCGACTACTATGTGTAGAGCAAGTGCAAAAGATATGTCCCAAGTGGTTGATGTGGTCACTTATTACGGAATATTGACAGATATAATTTTATTAGATTATCATTTGTTTTATATTCTAGTTTTTAAGTGTCGTTGGGCGTATAAAGGAAATGGAGTAAAAGTTGATGATGATGGGTTCACTCTTGTTAATTTACATCAAGCATCGTTTTCAAGAGATCCATACATACTTGCATCTCAAGCAATTCAAGCATTGTATTCAAGAGAAAATGATGACTCTAATTGGTATGCTGTAATGAAAGCACCATCAAGAAGTTTTAACGATTTAGAGACACGTGATTGCATCGAGGAAGATATCCAAGCTGTGGAAGATTATGAAATAACCGAAATGGATGATGAAGATGTTAGCTATGTTAGGGAGGATTGCGAAGGCATAATTGAGTAGATTATATGTTCACCTATTAAGTTAGATTGATACATTAGACTAATGCATTAGTCATAGTTGTAGACTCATTTTACTCTTCGAATGTCTCTATTTTTATTTTGCAAGTTGTGTTACTCATTTGTATTTATTAAATTCACTATAAAAACTTGTTTTAGTGAGGAATGAAAGCATGGATTCATATTTTATTGTCTTGTTACTCATTTTGCTGGATTCATACAATTTATTCATTGAATTAGAGTAGCAAACAATTCTAGTCCATTTGCAGTTCTAATTACTGTAATATTATGATTTCAATTTGTGAATGAAATAAATTCATATCCACTATGAACCAACCAGTTTTAATTTGCGATTTTTATTTATACGAAGCATGAATATGTGACACAATAAACTACATCTCAGGCAATCTTGGCCTAGTTCATTTTCTGTTATGTATTTGTAGTGGAATAGCCCATAACTATTGGTTTTTTGAACTAAAATAATCTGAATTATAGCATGCAAATTTTCATCTGATAGTTCTGAACTAATGCTTTTCTATTCCTGTTTTCAATTGTTCAATTGGTACTTGAAGAATTAAAGTCTGCAAATTTGGCTCTATAACTATCCCACACCGTCACTCATCTTCGAGGATTTCCAGGCCCCCATTTTGTTCATCCTGAAATCAAGTATTTTTGAATATATTAAAACTTTGCATGGTAATTGTGTCTGTACTTAACCGTGTTGAAAATAATAAATGTGCGTGATAAAAAAAAGTTACATGCATACAGATGATCAAAACTGCATAAGATTAAGTGTATGTCTTGTTCGATTAACTATTTAATAACCTACTTGAAGAAATTTACACCATATTTAATGTTATATTTCTTGTTTCTTTTTTAATTTGTTTACTTCACCCTTTTTGCATCTGATCTGGTCTATATTTGTTTTAAAATAACTCAAGCTTTAATTTGTAATGAGGTGTGGATGTAACAAAAAAATCGGTTGCCTTGGATATGTTTTACTGATTAAGTTGTTTTCAATCAGGATGCTTCTATTAACAAAACAACTTGGATGCATATCCTGTTCATAAAGTTTGTGTTTATGAGTACTCAATGTTCATAAAATAATGCATATCCTGTTCTACTAGTTTGCTGCCAAAGAAGCACAAATCTTTTGTGAATAACATGATAAACAAGGAAAAAAAATAATTTACCATATTTTAAGTTATGTGAGAGAATCTGTACAGTTTGCTTCATATTTCTAGTTATCTTCTTCTTGCTTCCTCGGTTGTTTTTAACTACCTATTTCAGTCTTACTTTGCTACCTGATTACTGATTGATAAGATTCCTTTTAAAAGTAACCAATGATAAGATTATGATCCGATTGAATTTTGTTTTGGATGAATGGTTATTGATAAATCTATTTAATTATTTTAGTACACACTTCAAAACAAGTAAGTTGGCCAAATAATATAAACTCGTAGCGTTATTACATATAAGCTCATGCAACTCATGTTAGTTGAAAACGTTTCTTTTTATATATAGACAAAAAATTGATGACTGCATTCTTGGAAATTACAGTTACTGAGAGCCATTCTTGTTTAACCGTTTGGGTTTTTTTAGTGAAATTAGTTAAACCATTTACTATTCTATTTTTAATATATATTTATGGGTTCAATTTTATTCATTAGCCTACTACAGTTTGTCATGGATGGTATATATTTTTCTCGTCTGCGTTGTCAAAGAACGGATTTTCAAATCTTGAACTGGAGCTGGAAAAGGATTGAACTTGCTTAACATGACTACTCTATAACAGTTTTTTGTTTATACATATGTACTACGTTAATTTTTGCATGTTAACATACAAGGTCTGGTAAGTTTCTACATTAATGTATTAAAAAAGAATATCGATCTGATTACAAAAAATTTAACTTTTGTTAATTAATTTGTTCGTTATATTGTTTAAGATATAAAATTAACTTCTAGAATACTTCAAAATATAACGTTAAAAAGATTCAAAGATCATATATATGCAAACTAATTATTGGGTCTAGATTACTCCAGCGAGTAGATGTTAAATAATGAAATTTTCAAGTATCTCATATTTTGTTTCATTTTCATAAAAGAGATGTTTCCAAGCTTTGTACGTACTCGCAACCAGAAAAAGACTGATGAGGAATCCCATAAGTATAATTCAAAGTGGAAGTAAAATTCAAAGCGAAAGTATAAGATTCCAGCCGGTGCTCGCAGTGAAGGCAAAAAGCGAGCAGTCAATGCTAAGAAGCAAGCCAGTGTTTGCAATGAAGATGAAGAACAAGCACTACATGATAACCCTTCTGACCCAAATGGTAAAAGGGATTTGTTGGATGAAGAAGTCCCAAATGATGGAAGGGCTTTGTGGCGAACAAAAGAAAAAAACTCCCGTTAAACAGTCATGATCGAATTGAAGTTGAGTTCAATGATATAGGTGTATCAATAGGGATAGGGTCGGTATATTTATCCTCTTTTCTTGGACCACTTGTGCGGGAGCAGGTTCCATACACACTTGATGATTGGAGGAATATAAGTGAAAGTTAGAAGTTGTTTTGTGGCGATCGCTTCAGATATGGAGCAGGTTCCCTACTTTATATGCTAGAGAATCTATTTATCAACATTTGTCCCTGCTTCTGTCTATATTTATTTTGTAGATTTATCAAGCAACTCATCTTTCTTCTTCTCCTACCACTTACTTTTTAAAGTATAAATCCAGTTATAGTTTTGCCAATTTGCGGTTTTTAAATTGATTATAATAAACAGAAATTTATATTAAGAAATCCACAAGTTCTAGAAGTTGAATCATGTCGTTTAAATATTTTATCCCGACTTCTGTTTAAGAACCTTAATTTGTTAATTTGAATCATCATTAGTGCATGTTCGTATTGTGGATTATCCTCCGAAATTCAATTATTCATATTTTTGATTTTTTAACATTTAATAGATAAATAAATTAGAAATGAATATTCATATTTCATGGAAGGTTCAGAATAACAGAGATTTATGGGTCCGGATGATTATTTCTAAGGCAAAAATGTAAACATGATTTTAATTATGTATTACAAATCATAATTTGAGTCATTTACTAAAGTACATCAGTACGAATTTGCTTGCTTATAAAATTAATGAATCGTTTTTTCACAAAATTTCATTATTTTCTAATTTTTATTTTTGATAAAATCAGCTGACCAATGATTTCAAAACATTTATTCTAGACTGCACATGCTATTCTTCAAATATTAAAGAATGCTGTCATAGATTATTGGATAGAATTAAGAAAATTTAAACACCAATATCCCCGCTCACTTGAGATTGAGATCATACCAATTTTGATTTTTAGTGACGTTGCTACAATCTTCAAGAGTACAAATCCTATAGATATATTTTAGGTGTCTGATGTCAAGACCAGGTGATTATTTCATGATTGTCATTCAGATTTCTTCAAAATTTAGAGACCATAAAGTCATATATTCGCCAATTCTGTACTAGCTTGACAACATTCTGCTTCACCATAGCATGTTTCTTTATATTCACCTACTGTTAATATCATGTTTTCTGCTGTTAATATCATGTTTTCATATATTGTTGTAGGTTAGATTTAAATTGGAAGAGGAATGGCAAAGAAAAGCCGTATTTCAAAAGATGGGAGTAATTTGGAGATCCTCAAAAAGCAAATTGGTTCGAAAATTAAATAAAGCGGAGAACAAGAGGAAAGACTTAAACTGAAACCTACCAACATCAAAAACATGAACGAATGGAGAAAGTTTGTGAAGGCCAAAACAAGTCCGGAGTTTAAGGTAACAGTAAGATATTTGTAATATGCTTTTGGTTACTAAATTCTAACATCTTTCAATATTTCTAGAAACGAAGTGAGAAATATTCGGCCCTTAGGATTAAACAAGTTCCACACACATCGGGTCGCAGTGGAATGGCTAGATTGACCGAGGACATGGTTAGTTAATTAAATATAGCATATTTAATATTATTTTATATCTGTCAGTTTATTTGTTTAATGTTATTCTAAATTTAGAAAAAAGGAAGTCCAAATCCATCGTCCATAACTAGAGCTGATGTTTGGATTAAATCATACATTAAAAAAATGGTGAACCAGTAACCGTGGAAGCTGCAAATACTATTGTAAGAATTTTTTATTTTATCGGTATATAAAAAATTGTCTGAAACTATGATGATTTTACCGTCGTACATTATCTGTATGTATTTATTTATGAAGGTGGAGATTAAAGAATTTGTTAGCCTATCACAGTCCAGCTTGTTATAGAATGTCAATGGAGATGCTCTTGCAAATGTATTGGGACAAGATAAACCAGGACGGTTAAGGGTACTGGGAAAGGGCTGCACCTTAACCAAGCTAGCTGTGGCCCATTCCAGAGATAAACAACTATCTCAATGTCGAGAGGAAATAGCAGAATTAAGGGGTATGGTACATATGCTGGTGGACCAAAAGGTAAATTTTTAAAAGCAATTTATTAAGTAGACCTTGGGAAAACACTGGGAATAACATTGGGAAAACATTGGGAAAATACTGGGTACAATGGCTTGAGGCAGCAAGTGAACCGAACAACAAGCAACACTTTGTTTTAGTGTGAAAATACCAAGCTTGGCCAGAATCTGCTAATTAAGGCCCCATTGTAGCTGCATTGCTCACTGGGAATAACATGTTATAATAATTGGAGACCCTTAAAAAGTTGAAGGCGTGTTAGGTAGTTGTCTAATGGCCTAGTCCACGGCCTACCTTTTCAAATGGTTTGTAGGAGAAAAATGTTGAGTCTCATATTCGCGAATTCTTTTCGTTATTTATTGCTTATAGCAACTTTGGAATGGGTTACTAAACTCTTTATTAAATGAGTCTATTTATCCGTTGGGATATTCTCTTGTATCATGTCTAAATTTATCTTTAGGCAACAAGAATATTTAAGTTTGTTTATCATGGAATGATATTTTTTTTGGTGTCAACTATATAATAATTTGATGCTTTCTTCCTATTTAAATTAATGATTGATTTCCAGTACTATTTATTTTGGCACACAATTACAATTTACAAAGTTATTTATTCTTATATAGTAGATGAATAAATTCACACTTGCAAATGCAGCTTATTCTCCATCTGCTTTTATTAATAAAGTTACAATCATATTATACCCGAGAACATTGTAACAGAATTAGTTGATGGGACTTTCATCTTTAGTTTATACCTTCTTTGACATATTCTGCTGAAGATCATTTTATAGATGGATAACGTTTTTCTAATGTCGTCTGTTCACATAAATCTTTGGCATCCATTTTGAGTATCCAAACAGTATATGTATTATAGATGTTCCCGCTTGCTTTTCATTTTTCTCAAATAAAACTCTCAACAAGTTTTGGGTGCACATGTCGTCTTGACACTTGATCACTGGACATAAAAGGTAAGTCTATGATGAACAAGCTTTACTGATGCACCTATAATTTATTACAAATATTCATAGCATCAAAGTATATGTAAAAACATTATAGTAACTAGGAATAAAAAAACAGTGCATCACAATTGGGTTTTTGTTATATAATAATTTTGAAAATAATGAATTCAAACACACATGTTTGTAAATGATGCTACAACAACTGGTTTTTTGTATGTACTCTGCCATTCAAACTTGTTGGACTGATTCTAGTGACATTTTAAGTATTGTGCGTATCTACTTCAGTGCTCCTAAGATTAAAATATCCTAATATTAGTGCTTTGTAGGGTAAAGAAAGTTCACAAGAAGGGAGCACACCTAAATTAGGAAAAATAGTAATTATATTACTCAAGAAATAACATTTGGATTTTAGTTTTTTACCCAATAATTGGTATAATTTTCTGTTGAATAATTATAGAGCGATGACGACGTATGTTCGATGTTGAATTGGGATGGAACCTCTACAGTTGTTGCCGATGGGAGAGTGTTGTCCATGGACCCAAATGAGGTTGTCAATGGCATTCGTCTTGAACCAAATGCTGTGAGCGTTATTATAGATTTCATGGAAGAACCAGATGCTTACTTATGGAGGCCTGCACCTGAAATGACAGTATTAGCAAACGCTGAGAATAAGGTAGTAGCATGGCCATTAAATTGCATTAAGAGGGTTCTGCGAGGACAGCTGAATAAAGTCAGTACGGTAAATTTTATAATTCACAATATTTACGTCGGTCTTCCACAAGTTTAATTTAGAAATATGTCTTGTACGATGTTTTCACTTAATCATTAAACTCTTGATTTACACTTCTCCTTTTTAGAGTAACAGCAGCGCCCAAGACGACAAATGCAAGATTTATGGTTTGAATGAGGGTGAAGGGGTAGTTGCTGAAGGAAGAATCTATGCCAGAGATCCACAACATCTTGTTAATGGTATTCCGCTCGGTTCGTCTGCCTTTGCGATTTAGGTGGACAATATAATAAATGGAGATGCATATTTGTGGCGACCCACAGTTGATATGTCGTGCGTTAGAGATGCAGTTGGTAGGAAAGTAGCATGGCCAAAATCAAAAGTTGAAGTTAATAAAGATGCAGTTGGTAGGAATGTAAATTATGCGACTTCTCGCGTGATATCCACACCCATAATCGCGAAGAAACCACAACAACATGTAAGTAAATATGCAAGAAATATTTTGTAGTTTGTATTTTGTTTCTTCTGTTTGAAATATGCACCACTGTGTTGTTGAATTTTGTATGCTTTGGTTTCTAAAATAAGTACACGGTTTTCAATATGCACTGTTTGAAATATGCACCATTTTTTTCCAGCGGATTGCAAAGCTGACAAAAGATAATAAATGCAAGTTGATTGATGTGGGTGAAACGAACGAAGTAGTGGCTGAAGGAACTATCGCTTCAATTGATCCTATATGGATGATCCATTGTCATCATTGGGACGTGATGCTATAAAAGTTTGGGTTGAAATTGTGAGAGTTCCGAATGCAGTGCTATGGAGACCTACATTGGAGTTGATGTGCATGGAAGATGCCTTTGGCGTTCCCATAGCTTGGCCGATAGCAAAAGTCATTATGGAACCAAAATAAAAGGTATGCAATTCTTTGTGTAATTGAAAACTTCTTACAAAATTACCATCATGGATAACCAATAGCAACAAATACTTAAACCATCAACTCAAATAATTATAATACCTAAGTGATTTGAAAAGGGGTCGCCTTTAAAGTTATTTGAAATTTTCCTCTAAATTGCCTCATTATAACCTGCTTGTAGATGTGCAATGAGTTGTACTTGAATGATTTATGTGAATATGCAAAAATGTGAATAAGTTAGAATTTATGTTGGAATTTGCTATGATCAGGCTTATAAAAATATGGTATTTATGTTGTATATATTAACTGTAGTTATTCGGTGGTTATAGTCCATCAGTAGCCATAAGTTATATCGACTAATTGTACGTACTTAAAAGATAATTTATGATCCTAAGTTTCCAGTCATTTTACATACTAGGACCATATTATATTATTATCCCATATTTTTATCAACAAATGCATCTATCGTTATGAATTTTTTGAATCTGTTTTTGGCTGTATCCATATGGGTTTGGCAGACTTCTTACACCTACCTAATTTCACCATCTAAAATAATCATGTACACTTATATTTTCATCTGTGTTCGAGTATATGAAAATCTGTGTTTGAATATATGAAAATGTACAAGCAGAGATAAAATGCACAAAACATTGATGACAAATCTTCATTTTCATTTTATTCTTGGCCAAAAATAACATGCACATTATTTAGTTTTCATATTCAGTTGTGCATATTCAGTTGAACACAAGATTGCACATATTCAGTTGTGCACAACTTTAGTCTCATTGTTTCCTCGGTATTGATGGTCCTGTCATTATTATCTTAGTATTGATTATAACTTGAGTCTCACTGTTGATTATATTTTGTCTACAAGTAGGTGTTTCTGAAGAATGAGTAGTAGCATCACTAGTTTATCGAACTTGCTAGGTAGTTTGGTTGTTTATTGTACTTGCTTAGTTCAGATGTTTATAGTAGTAGCATATTGTTTGTGGTACGTAGTTCGGTCGTGTAAACTTCTATGTACGGTTAACCTTTTGTCTTGAAACTACTGTTCGGTTGTATAAACTTCTATGTACGGTTAACATATTGTTTATGGTAGTGCTTTTGTTTATGTATTTTGTGGTTTTTAAATGTGTTTATGTTTGAATGTGTACGTGTATGTGTATATGTATATGTGTATGTATTTTGCGGTTCTTTAATGTGTATGTGTTCATGTATTATGTCATAAGCTATGAACAAGATTGAACTGGAGGCAATTTATACGCAGAGCTGGAATATTTTTAGTAGCGTTTCAAAAATGCAACTAATAATAAAGGGTCGAACGAGAGCATATATAGTAGCGTTTAATAAACGCGGCTACAGGCTTTGTCAATAAACTGCGTCCTCTATTACAGCGTTTAACAAACGCTACCAAAATATTTTTGAACAGGCCAAGTACATTTTGGTAGCGTTTTATACATGCTGCAAAAAAAGAATTTAGTAGTGTTTCATAAAAGCTGTAGTAAAATGATTTATGGTAGCGTTGAATAAAGTGCAACTAAAAATCGGGTATTTTTAGTCGCGGGCTTTATAACAACGTTTATCAAAACTGTAACGACCCGGAATTTTGGGCAATAACAATTTAATAAATCTGCCTTAATAATTTAACCGGTTTGATAATTTTTCTTTATAATTTTAATCTAAACTGATAAATTTATTCTTTTTATGGATAATAAATATTTAATCTGGTAATTATCGATAAGAATTTGTTTTCCAAAGTTAATAAATTTTATTCTGTTTATAATATATGTACATTTGATATATATTGTGAATAGAAGATCTTTTGTTTTAAATTTAAAGATGAATTTTCAAATTGTAATATATATGTTTGTATATGTTATAATTTGAGTTATTTTGAAATTTAATTTAATCAATTGATAATTTATAATGTATGAATATTGTAGATTGAAGCTTTATTTTAGAGTTAATGTTTTTCAAAGGATAATTTAGTTTAATTCAATTTTTTTTAAAAATATCAGATAATTATTTGTTTTTAAAATATAAGATTTGTTATTTATTTTAAATATGATAGTTTAAAAAGATTTAACCATTTTGTTTTGTTTTCTTTAAAGTACTTAATATAAAATGGTTATAAATATATTTATAAATGTTTTAGATTTTAAAAATAATTTATATGTATGTACTAAGATAAGTGTTATTAAATAAAAAAGTTAATCTAAAAAAAGCTTTATATTTACATTTAAATCAAATAAAATTATACATAATACTTAAGAACAAGTGTTAAGGTAATACACATCTTAGTAACATGTGTTGTTTAATTAAATATCATAGTTGACAAATGTAAATTCTTGAGAACATGTGGCAATGTTTTCGTTTTAATTTTTAGTAATGTTTTAAGTAGAAAATTTGTTTTCTCAAACATTTCTTTTCTTTGTTTTCACTTCTCAACTAAAATTAATGGCTACCATAAACTTTTCTCAAATCTGAAGCAAATTTAAAATCTTTTTTCAAACCTGAAAACTTGAATTCAAATCTGCAAATTTATGTTCTTCTCAACAACTAAAATCTGCAAACTCAATGAAAAGATGATGTCTGCAATTTCAAATCTGCATTTATTAAAGTTTCAACATGCAATTCAAGTTAAGATCAACTCAGCAAGTTAAAGGTCTGTTCAACATATTAAACAATCAAACTAAAGCATGCAAAGGGATTTTCAAAAGCAAATCAAAGGCAATTTAAAACTGCTGTTCTCTGCTGTGCTCTGCATGTTATAAACAGGTGAGTAAATAATTTTAAAAACCGTTGTTTTGTTTTTTTACATGCATATGATGATCTGAAAACTTTGATTGATATTGCCTGAAAACCCCATTCAGTTTATTATTGAATTTGTATAGGTGTATGAACTCTTCTTTCTGTTTAAAACCAGATTTCATTCCAAAATTTCAAAACCTCCAATAACTTTCTTATTTGATCTTGATTATTTAATAAAGGTGTATGATAAAGTTTGATGAGAATTATAAAATGATTGCTGTAAATTTTAAATTTATTTTCAATGTTTAAATAAGAAATATACAGTAAACTTAAATTTTGGTTAAAAAACAACTTGCTTAATTTCAGATTTGAATTATAGGATTGGATTCGTGTTTGAAAATCACGAATTTTAACATGCAAATCATAATTTTTAGTGTGATAATCAATTTGGAATTTGGGGAAGAATGGTTTCGGCAAATTGATCAATTGCCGACGATCCAAGCATTGTTTGACGATGAATTCTTGACCGAAGCTTGTTTGTAAGTTATAGATTATGGGAAAAATACAATTAAAATTTTTAAATGGTAGAATTTTTCGAATTGATTCAAAGTAGGGTTTAGTATTGGTCTTTATTTGTCTGGGTAGCGGAGGGATTTGTGACGTAGATAAGGATTCGGGATCGATCGCGACTTTGGAATAGTGGCGTGGAGGTTGTGGTGATGCTTTGAGGTGATCGTTGGGGTTTCTGGTGGAGGCGACCATCGGTGGTGATGGATTTTTGGGTTCGAGTCAGCTGCAGTTTTGAGAAAGAGGGGTCAAAATTCGATTCGAACATGAATTGTGTGTGCACGTGTGTTGTTTGTGCACGGCATGGGTCGCTGGAGTTTTGTTTGGGGAGACGAAGGTTTTCTCGGGTATGCTATCGCGATTTTATCGCGTTCGACTTGAAGTAGATGGTGGGGTGAGTGTCTCGAGGCAAGCATGGGATTCATAGGAGTTTGGCTCGAGTATTTAGGTATATGCAATTCTGGATAAGTTCAGTAAAAAGTAGGTACAAGTTTACATATTAAACTTGTTATTTTGAAATCAAGTTTTAAATCATAAAACAAGTTTTATAAATTTAATCAAACTTTCAAAAATGTAAATTTAATTTATTCAAATTTAATTTGTTTAAGATGATTTCTTTGAAGTAGTTATCTTAATTAAATTTTGAATTTTAAATTTAAAGAAGAATGTTTTGGAATTTAAATAATTGAATCAAAAGTTTAAAGTAAATTTTAAAGTAATGTTTTTAAACTAAGTTCCAATTTACATTGGAAACGATAAATTTAAATTAGATAATTAAAGTATTTTAAATTTCAAATTGATTTCTAAATACTTTATTTTCAAATAAAGCTTAAGTTATGATTTTGTAAACCAAGTTGAATAATTTGTTTTAAGTTATTAAAAATTTGATTAATTCAAATAATTTAATTATGAAGATAAATAGGGTTAATTTGTCTTTGTTATTAACTTGAGAATACTTAATTAAATATGATTTGTAATTAAGTAAATAATTAATTAAGATAAATGTTTTCATAATTAATTAAGGATTTTTAAATATAAGTTGTTAATTAATTAATTATTTAATTAATTTTAAATAATTAGTTAATTATTTATTTAATTTTAAAATAATCACTTAATTATGGATTTATTAAGTGTAATTACTTAATGAAGTAATTAATGGTTAATATTTGAATATAATTAAGAATAGAAGAAATTAATTATGGAAGTAATTAATGGTAATTACTCATGGAGTATTTTAATGGAAGTGATTATTGGTTAATCACTTGATGATATCAATTAAGAAATTGATTAATGTAATTGTTGAAGTTAATTAATTATGAAGTACATATTTTAATTAAAGAATTAAGGATTATTTAATAATGGAATTAATTATTTGTTAAGGTAATTAATTAAGAGAGTAATCAAGATTTATTAATGAAGTAATTAGAGATAATTACTTGTTAAGTAATTAAGAGTTAATTACTTAATTATTTAGTTAATCAATTAATGTGATTAATTAATTAATGAATGAATTTAACCTAAGATTAATTACTAAGTGTAATTAATTAAAATTGTAATTAATTAATAAAGTAATTAATTAAGGATTTATTTATTAATTTAATTGTTTAATAATTACTTAATGAAGTAATTAAGGATTATTAATTGAATTAATTAATCAAGGATTAATATAATTAATTTAGAAGATTATTAAATAAGAAGTTAATTAATTAAGTTAAGTAATTACAAATTGTTAATTACTGATTATGAATAATAGAATGATTAATTATAAGTTAATTATTTAATTAATTAAAGTAATTATTAATTAATAAGGATCATTAATTAATGTGATTAATGATATTAATCAAGGTTGATTAATATAAGTGATTAATTTAAGGGTGATTAATTATTGTAATTAATTGAGGTTCAATGCAATTAATTATAGTTAATTAATGGAAGCAAATGAATGATCATTAATTATTGTAATTAATGATAGTAATTAAAGGTTAATTACCGCATATGGTTAAGGATAATTACTTAAATGTAATTGAATATAATTAATCAAGGAAGATTAATCAAGGAAGATCATTAGAAATGATTAATTTATTTATTTGGAATAATAATTAATGAAGAAGGATTATGGTAATCCAATTGATTAAGAGATAATCAATTCTGTTTTGGATGATTTATCAATATTGATGGATTGATTGATATTGGATGATCAATATTTGGTGATTGATATTGGATGATTGATATTGGTTGATACTGGATATCTCTGTTATGTGATATGCTGTTGTGAGATGAATGTTTGTTATGAATTATCTATTGTGATATTATGATTCATCTATCTGTTTATATATCATCCTGAATATGAGTTTAAATTGTTAAACCCTTAAGTACAACTTGAACATTAAAATGGCGTTTGGTTTCGGTGAGATCGGGATCGGGTTTTCATATTTGGGATCCAAAATCCACATCGATTCCAATTAAACGTTAGGTCGTGAATCCAAGTTGAGCTAGTGAAGACTCGAGGTGTAAGGGCTATACGTCAGTATAACTCTATGGGTGATTCCATAATGAGTTTGACGGAATAGTACATATAGATTCGAGATGGTGATTTAGAGTGCAAGGGCTATGGTCGTTGACTCTGAGGGTGACTCCAAAATGAGTGCAACGAGATAGTGCCTTCGGTTTCGTTCGAAACCGGAACGAACTTGTATGGATTGAATGCTTTCAGAACATCGTCAGGTGGACGATGAGCATTCTAAGATAGATGTGTTCTATAAAGGTAATCGTAGCCTCAAGCCTCATCAAACGAGAATGGCTAAAACAGGGGAGGTGCAGCAAGGCTTCGTGGGTAGCCCCCACTTGAGAGTGAGATTTACCCCTGTCTAGAGGTCCCTTTCTATTTCGGCTTAGTGTGTGGTTGGTCGCGCCAACTACGGGGTGGTCTTGTTCGGGACTGTCTAGTAAGGGATGGTTCCGGCCTTGTGTTGCAGGGGAGTGGGCGTACTCGGTACGGGGATCTAGGCCACGTACTATGACGGACGGTACCCCAGTAGCCCTGCCAATGATGGAATCCAAAATCCAATAATGCCTGTACGGTTTTGATTGTGCCCAACTATGTTGGAACGTGAGATGTAAGCATTCTAGCTATTTCTGTATTTTATTTTGAAAACCCTAGACACTATTATAATATCACTGGATTTCCTATCAAATGTTTTGGTTAGCGTAAGATAAAAACTTTTCCATGTTTATGTGTGGGAAGTCTTACGTGATACCTTTTCTTTTCAAAGGTTTTTATAAAGTTAAGCAATTTTAACCCGTTTACTCACACCAGACCCCTGTCTGACCCGAGTGTTTATTTTCTGTTCTATTAAACTCTTGGGTACTCATATTATGTATGAGTAGTCAAGTGATTCAGGTTTGCTTGACGAATTCTGGAGGAGATATGGAGCAGGAGGCTTCGACGTGTAGTTATATTATGATTCCGCTGCGTTTGTTTGGTATCTGTGTTTGTTGTATCTGTATCTGTTGTACTTGAGTTGTATAATTAGACAGATGCTTATAACTATCTAATATTTGTTGTTTTAAGTTGTGTACTCTGGTGTAATAAGATACTATGTAATAATTTATGTTATTTATTATATTTCATTCGTTCCGCTGTGAGTATCTGATGTTGTTTGTGTTCTTCTTTCTCGTTCTTTTCTTCTTCTATCCCTTTCTTTCTTCAAGATGATACGATTTCCTAGTGATAGGAAGTCGGGTCGTCTCAGCTGGTATCAAAGCATTAGGTTGAGTGAATACCTAGGCTCTGGAGTGGTGTCTTTCTTGAGAGAGCGTACTTGTAATTTTTATATAACTATATATATATATATATTTATTTATATATATCTCTACCTGATCTGTTGGGTTATCTGTTTAGATTTTCCAACATAAGTTTTAGAGGTAGATGGAGTAGTGGGGTGTGTGTAACATGACTACCACTGATGGAAGAGGTCCATATGTTGAGGTTGGAATTTTTTGTTGAGACTGTAGACCTGGTACCGTCTCGAGTGAGATTTGTAGTTTGGAGTAAGGATTTCTCTGATATCCGAAGGAAATATTTTAAAGCTTCGGAGTTTATCGTTGAAGTGTAAGTTTGGATCTGTCGGAAGTGCAGAAGTATGTGATGATATCTTGGTAACTGTGTGATGAGATGCAGTATCTATTGGATATTTTCAGAAGATGTTTTCTTTTGAAGCAGTTTTAGAAGAGGTTGAGGAGCGGTCTTTACCTGTCGTAGAGAAGATTCGTCTGTGTAGAAGTTGTCTGGATCTTTTGCATGGGGGTTAGAAGTTTTGGAATATGAGACTAAGGTCTATAAGTTATTTGCTTTGGCATGGTCTCATTATCATTCCTTAAGGAGAACAAGATGTTGATGCTTGGTTTGGAGTCCGAGTTTCTTGAGAGTTGTCTGCCATCTCGAGGGTCTTTTGTGTTGTTTGTAGATAGTTTTGGGTTTGGAGAAGCCTTTGGATTAGAAGTCTTTGGTTATCTGTGGTACCAGTGCAACTCGAAGTGTTCGGTGTGCTGACGAGTGGATCTTTTAGCTTTGCGGTATCATCGAGGTAGAGTTTGGAAGCAGCAGTGTGGCCGTTTCTCCGATGGTTCGGGAATCTTGGTGGTTCTTCTTTCAGCAGTCCGGGCAGTTGGTGAAAGTTTTCTTGAAGGGTTAACCTTGTTTGGAAAAGTTTAAATCTGTTCTAATTGGTAAAGAGAGGACGGTTTCTTTGGAATCCGAACTGGGTTGGATCACAAAAGTGACTTGCGATTAATTTGGGCAAACTTTTGTTTGAGGCTGAGGATTCTCATATGGAAGTAGGAGGTACTGAGGTAATCAGAAGGTTGTCTACATCTGGAGTTGATTTCCATATTGTTTTGGTTCCAGGTGTAATTTTGGTAGTTAGCCTGGAAGTTGGATGGTTCTGGAAGAAGGAGAATTGGTGTAGCAACTCGGAATTTTTTTTGAATTGGATTTGGTCTTATCTAGTTTTTGAGTTTGGATTTCTGTTATATGGTTGTGTGACTGAGTCAGATGAGTCACTCAGATTGTATGGATTTGATGAACAAAGTTTTCCCGGATATATTAGAAGTTTGTATTCGTGTTCATCAACAGTATTCTCATCTATTTGAGAATCAGAGTTGTGCAGCGGAAGCAAGGTAGCTGTTGTGCATGGATGGAAGAAAGTTCAGTTTGCTTTTGCTTGAGAGTAGAGCTTGAGTTCTGGATTTCGACGGATTTTGGAAGATTTTTCTGTTGAATATGATACAGAAACTGGTTTTCTTTGGTCTAGCTATTTCTGGAAGTATCAGCATAGGTTGAGCTGATCAGGAAGAGTTGGCGGCTCAGGGTTGTCTGTTGAGTTATGTAGATATGAGACAAGGAGCTTGGAATTCAAAGTTGGAAACTTCATTGTTGTTGAGATTTCTCTGGTTAAGAGAATAGAAATAGGATGGGTAGTTCTGAGGCATTTGAGATTTCTTATCTGTGTTTTGATAGGATAAGTTTGAATTGTCAGTTTGGATAGCTAGAATTCATTGTGTATCACGTATCTCTGAGGGTGTACGTGTATGATTCATTGTTGATCGTTGAATCTGTAGATCAGTTGGATTTTGGAAGTTCTGCTAGACTTGAGTATAATCTGATGTTCTGTTCAGATTGATGGATCTGGAGATGAGAGGAGCTCTGGATGTTGGTAGTGTAGTTAGTTTGTTGGCTTTTGTAGATAGAGTCTTCCGGTGATTTATACTTGGGAAACTCGAGATAGTATTAGAGATTTATTCTGATTTGTGTCAGAATAATTAGCTAGGTTGATTTGTTTGTTTGACTGGTTGCTATGGTTGTTAGTAACTGGATGATAGGTGAGCTTTGCTGTTAGAAACTAAAAATCTCTGCCGGGTTATTAAATTACCTTTGCTTTTAAATTTCGGGGACGAAATTCTTTTAAGGGGGGAGGATTGTAACGACCCGGAATTTTGGGCAATAACAATTTAATAATCTGCCTTAATAATTTAACTGGTTTGATAATTTTTCTTTATAATTTTAATTTAAACTGATAAATTTATTCTTTTTATGGATAATAAATATTTAATCTGGTAATTATTGATAAGAATTTGTTTTCCAAAGTTAATAAATTTTATTCTGTTTATAATATATATATACATTTGATATATATTGTGAATAGAAGATCTTTTGTTTTAAATTTAAAGATGAATTTTCAAATTGTAATATATATGTTTGTATATGTTATAATTTGAGTTATTTTGAAATTTAATTTAATCAATTGATAATTTATAATGTATGAATATTGTAGATTGAAGCTTTGTTTTAGAGTTAATGTTTTTCAAAGGATAATTTAGTTTAATTCAATTTATTTTTAAAATACCAGATAATTGTTTGTTTTTAAAATATAAGATTTGTTATTTATTTTAAATATGATAGTTTAAAAAGATTTAAACATTTTGTTTTGTTTTCTTTAAAGTACTTAATATAAAATGGTTATAAATATATTTATAGATGTTTTAGATTTTAAAAATAATTTATATGTATGTACTAAGATAAGTGTTATTAAATAAAAAAGTTAATCTAAAAAAAAAGCTTTATATTTACATTTAAATTAAATAAAAATTTATATATAATACTAAAGAACAAGTGTTAAGATAATACACATCTTAGTAACATGTGTCGTTTAATTAAATATCATAGTTGACAAATGTAAATTCTTGAGAACATGTGGCAATGTTTTCATTTTAATTTTTAATAAAGTTTTAAGTAGAAAATTTGTTTTCTCAAACATTTCTTTTCTTTGTTTTCACTTCTAACCTAAAATTAATGGCTACCATAAACTTTTCTCAAATCTGAAGCAAATTTAAAATCTTTCTTCAAACCTGAAAACTTGAATTCAAATCTGCAAATTTATGTTCTTCTCAACAACTAAAATCTGCAAACTCGATGAAAAGTTGCAGTCTGCAATTTCAAATCTGCATTTATTAAAGCTTCAACATGCAATTCAAGTTAAGATCAACTCAGCAAGTTAAAGGTTTGTTCAACATATTAAACAATCAAACTAAAGCATGCAAAGGGATTTTCAAAAGCAAATCAAAGGCAATTTAAAACTACTGTTCTCTGCTGTGCTCTGCATGTTATAAACAGCTGAGTAAATAATTTTAAAAACTGTTGTTTTTCTTTACATGCATGTGATGATCTAAAAACTTTGATTGATATTGCATGAAAACCCCATTCAGTTTATTATTGAATTTGTATAGGTGTATGAACTCTGCTTTCTGTTTAAAACCAGATTTCATTCCAAAATTTCAAAACCTCCAATAACTTTCTTATTTGATCTTGATGATATAATAAAGGTGTATGATGAAGTTGGATGAGAATTATAAAATGATTGCTGTAAATTTTAAATTTATTTTCAATGTTTAAATAAGAAATATATACAGTAAACTTAAATTTTGGTTAAAAATCAACTTGCTTAATTTCAGATTTGAATTATAGGATTGGATTCGTGTTTGAAAATCACGAATTTTAACATGCAAATCATAATTTTTAGTGTGATAATCAATTTGGAAATTGGGGAAGAATGGTTTTGGCAAGTTGATCAATTGTCGATGATCCAAGCATTATTTGACGATGAATTCTTGACCGAAGCTTGTTTGTAAGTTATAGATTATGGGAAAAATACAATTAAAATTTTGAAATGGTAGAATTTTTCAAACTGATTCAAAGTAGGGTTTATTATTGGTTTTTGTTTGTCAGGGTAGCCGAGGGATTTGTGACGTGGATAAGGATTCGGGATAGATTGCGACTTTGGAATAGTGGCGTGGAGGTTGTGGTGATGCTTTGAGGTGATCGTTGGGGTCTCTGGTGGAGGCGACCATCGGTGGTGATGGATTTTTGGGTTCGAGTCAGATGCAGTTTCGAGTGAGAGGGGTCAAAATTCGATTCGAACAAGAATTGTTGGATCTGGGTTTAGTTTGGTGTTCGGGTGGGTTCGCGTGATCATCGGCGTCGGTCGCGACAACCAATGGCGGCCGGAGGGAGTGGGACACGTGCACGTGTGTTGTGTGTGCACGGCTTGGGTCGCTGGAGTTTTGTTTGGGGAGACGAAGGTTTTCTCGGGTATGCTATCGCGATTTTATCGGGTTCGACTCGAAGCAGATGGTGGGGTGAGTGTCTCGAGGCAAGCATGGGATTCATAGGAGTTTGGCTCGAGTATTTAGGTATATGCAATTCTGGATAAGTTCAGTAAAAAGAAGGTACAAGTTTACATATTAAACTTGTTATTTTGAAATCAAGTTTTAAATCATAAAACAAGTTTTATAAAGGAAATGAATTTTAAAAGTTAAACTTGTTCTTTTTGAAGTAATGTTAATTAAACTTTCAAAAATGTAAATTTAATTTAAATTCAAATTTAATTTGTTTAAGATGATTTCTTTGAAGTAATTACCTTAATTAAATTTTGAATTTTAAATTTAAAGAAGAATGTTTTGGAATTTAAATAATTGAATCAAAAGTTTAAAGTAAATTTTAAAGTAATGTTTTTAAACTAAGTTCCAATTTACATTGGAAACGATAAATTTAAATTAGATAATTAAATTATTTTAAATTTCAAATTGATTTCTAAGCACTTTATTTTCAAATAAATCTTAAGTTATGATTTTGTAAACCAAGTTGAATAATTTGTTTTAAGTTATTAAAAATTTGATTAATTCAAATAATTTAATTATGAAGATAAATAGGGTTAATTTATCTTTGTTATTAACTTGAGAATACTTAATTAAATATGATTTGTAATTAAGTAAAGAATTAATTAAGATAAATGTTTCATAATTAATTAAGGATTTCTAAATATAAGTTGTTAATTAATTAATTATTTAATTAATTTTAAATAATTAGTTAATTATTTATTTAATTTTAAAATAATCACTTAATTATGGATTTATTAAGTGTAATTACTTAATGAAGTAATTAATGGTTAATATTTGAATATAATTAAGAATAGAAGAAATTAATTATGGAAGTAATTAATGGTAATTACACATGGAGTATTTTAATGGAAGTGATTATTGGTTAATTACTTGATGATATCAATTAAGAAATTGATTAATGTAATTGTTGAAGTTAATTAATTATGAAGTACATATTTTAATTAAAGAATTAAGGATTATTTAATAATGGAATTAATTATTTGTTAAGGTAATTAATTAAGAGAGTAATCAAGATTTATTAATGAAGTAATTAGAGATAATTACTTGTTAAGTAATTAAGAGTTAATTACTTAATTATTTAGTTAATTAATTAATGTGATTAATTAATTAATTAATGAATTTAACCTAAGATTAATTACTAAGTGTAATTAATTAAAATTGTAATTAATTAATAAAGTAATTAATTAAGGATTTATTTATTAATTTAATTGTTTAATAATTGCTTAATGAAGTAATTAAGGATTAATTAATTGGATTAATTAATCAAGGATTAATATAATTAATTTAGAAGATTATTAAATAAGAAGTTAATTAATTAAGTTAAGTAATTACAAATTGTTAATTACTGATTATGAATAATAGAATGATTAATTATAAGTTAATTATTTAATTAATTAAAGTAATTATTAATTAATAAGGATCATTAATTAATGTGATTAATGATATTAATCAAGGTTGATTAATATAAGTGATTAATTTAAGGGTGATTAATTGTTGTAATTAATTGAGGTTTAATGCAATTAATTGTAGTAATTAATGGAAGCAAATGAATGATCATTAATTATTGTAATTAATGATAGTAATTAAAGGTTAATTACTACATATAGTTAAGGATAATTACTTAAATGTAATTAAATATAATTAATCAAGGAAGATTAATTAAGGAAGATCATTAGAGATGATTAATTTATTTATTTGGAATAATAATTAATGAAGAAGGATTATGGTAATCTAATTGATTAAGAGATAATCAATGATGTTTTGGATGATTTATCAATGTTGATGGATTGATTGATATTGGATGATCAATATTTGGTGATTGATATTGGATGATTGATATTGGTTGATACTGGATATCTTTGTTATGTGATATACTGTTGTGAGATGAATGTTTGTTATGAGTTATCTATTGTGATAAAATGATTCATCTATCTGTTTATATATCATCCTGAATATGAGTTTAAATTGTTAAACCCTTAAGTACAACTTGGACACTAAAGTGGCGTTTGGTTTCGGTGAGACCGGGATCGGGTTTCCATATTTGGGATCCGAAAACCACATCGATTCCAATTAAACGTTAGGTCGTGAATCCACGTGGAGCTAGTGAAGACTCGAGGTGTAAGGGCTATACGTCAGTATAACTCTGTGGGTGATTCCGTAATGAGTTTGACGGAATAGTACTTAGAGATTCGAGATGGTGATTCAGAGTGCAAGGGCTATGGTTGTTGACTCTGAGGATGATTCCAAAATGAGTGCAACGAGATAGTGCCTTCGATTTCGTTCGAACCCGGAATGAACTTGTATGGATTGAATGCTTTCAAAACATCGTCAGGTGGACGATGAGCATTCTAAAATAGATGTGTTCTATAAAGGTAATCGTAGCCTCAAGCCTCATCAACCGGGAATGGCTAAAACAGGTGAGGTGCAGCAAGGCTTCGTGGGTAGCCCCCACTTGAGAGTGAGATTTACCCCTGTCTAGAGGTCCCTTTCTATTTCGTCTTAATGTGTGGTTGGTCGCACTAACTACGGGGTGGTCTTGTTCGGGACTGTCCAGTAAGGAATGGTTCCGGCCTTGTGTTGCAGGGGAGTGGGCGTACTCCTCGGTACGGTGATCTAGGCTACGTACTGTGACGGGCGGTACCCCAATAGCCCTGCCATTGATGGAATCCAAAATCCAATAAGTGCCTGTACGGTTTTGATTGTGCCCAACTACGTTGGAACGTGAGATGTAAGCATTCCAGCTATTTCTATATTTTATTTTGAAAACCCTAGACACTATTATAATATCACTGGATTTCCTATCAAATGTTTTGGTTAGCGTAAGGTAAAAACTTTTCCATGTTTTGGTTAGCATGTACGGTTTTTCTAAAGTTAAGTAATTTTAACCCGTTTACTCACACCAGACCCCTGTCTGACCCGAGTGTTTATTTTCTGTTTTATTAAACTCTTGGGTACTCATATTATGTATGAGTAGTCAAGTGATTCAGGTTTTCTTGACGAATTCTGGAGGAGATATGGAGCAGGAGGCTTCGACGTGTAGTTATATTATGATTCCGCTGTGTTTGTTTGGTATCTGTGTTTGTTGTATCTGTATCTGTTGTTCTTGAGTTGTATAATTAGACAGATGATTATAACCGTCTAATATTTGTTGTTTTAAGTTGTGTACTCTGATGTAATAAGATACTATGTAATATTTTATGTTATTTATTATATTTCATTCGTTCCGCTGTGAGTATTTGATGTTGTTTGTGTTCTTCTTTCTCTTTCTTTTTTTCTTCTATCCCTTTCTTTCTTCAAGATTATGCGATTTCCTGGTGATAGGAAGTCGGGTCATCTCAAAAATGCTGCTAAAACTTTTAGTAGCGTTTTTCGAGCGCTACTAAAAATCAAAATCCTTGTAGTGAAACATATATGTAATTTAGAACCATTTATGCAAGGAATATAAATTTGGTTCTATGGTTATTTTACCTTACATAACTTTTGATTAAGTAATTTGGATATTTATATAAGATATTTGGGTTATTTCAGAAATTTTGGTTAATTGAAAATAAAGTATGCTCCTTTAATGTATTTATGTTTATTTTTTATTGAAATAAAATTTAACATGACACTAGTTTACATTTTGGACCATATAACTGTTAGTTGCATCTATTTTTATCATAATTGCATTAAATGTGGTTGTCATGGTAATAAATTAATTAATTTATTATCATAAATGGAATAAATGTAGTAAATGCGTCAGTTGCAATAAATTTAATGATGCGGCATGTTTGTATTTGAACTAAGAAAAGACATATGGTTTATTATTTGATGCATTTATGTTTAATAGTTACATATATTTTATATTTTTGAACCATGCTTACTGAAAACATGTTTCACTTTCATGCTTTGGTTAGCATAAAATAAAAGGAGCATCGGTTTCCATATTTTGCCAAAATATATGGTTACTGACCTTAACTAAGTATTCAAATAATAAACTAAAGATAAAGTGACATGGTAGCATTATATATAGCTATATTATGGTTCAGATATACATTATAGCTACTGCATGTTATTTACTATGACAGTTAAAATGTCATTTATGCATAATTTTATACATTTAATTCTGGCATTCAACTGTGACATTTATTATGTGATTTATGTATGATATTTTGTATCATACTTATTTAGAAAATGTCATGAATGTTACTACATACTTAATGTAAAAGACTATAACAGCTGTGATTAAAACTTTTTGTACCACAGTTATAATTTTGATGTTTTCAAGTGTCATATAGACTTAAAATGTTCTTGGGAGAATTTTATAGCACTTGAAATATTGTACATACACTAAGAAATAAATTCAAATATATCTATGGTGTCTCTTCACGAACTAATTATAAATTTCCTACATTCAAAGTGAGCTAATTGAAAACATGTCACCAAAGCGACCTCTCTTATTTTACTTGTTCATGAAAATGTTTGATATTTGTGTGCATTTATTCATGTGGATGTTAGCCAGCCTAAAGGAAGACTAATAATTGATCGAATAATTTACACATGTGTGGTGATAAATATGTGATAATTATATGGTTTTACAAGTGAATAACTAATCGACCCAAAGGAAGATTGTTATTTGACTTGAATTTATTATCAGTGTTTGATCATTACAACAAGAGTACCACTTACAGTTAATATTCTATCCAAAGACTTGATATTAATATTGCGCTAGGTATCTTGAGAAGAGACTTACCAATTATTTGAATTTACTATGGCGATATTTGGATATGGGCATATACTGTCAATCCTTAAGTTTTGTTCAATTTTCAACTAATTTGACTAAAGTGTCTACCAACTTTAATGTTCTTATCTTGTTTGGGACTAACTCTATGGATTATTAAGAGAACATGTTATTTGTTCTCAACTTCATGGATCTAGCTCTTGCAATTAGGAGGGTCATACCCACTCACATTATGGTTGAATGCTCTTATAATATCATAGAAACATTCAAAGGTGAGGCAATTTAAAAAGAAAGAGTCAAAATATCATAAATTAAAATATTTCAGAAGCTTTCAAGGATGTGGTATCCGTAGGGATAATCAATTTTAAGGATTTCTTTATTGAGAATGGAAAGCATTTTGTTAAAATGATAAGGAGAAATAAGCACGCTTTATATTGTTTGATTCCATAAAGTCAAAATAAAGGAAACATAAATAAGTACTATATGGAAAATATTGCTTCAAACGTTAAAGGCATTCAAGTTATTGTTATTTTTGCTTGTACTCTCTTTATTCATAATATAGCCATTTTAAGGTTATTATTCATTTTCTTAAGAATAAAATGACCTTCATTGAGCTCATTTCACATTGTGGTAAGAAGAAGAGAGATTGAAGCATGGTAAGATAGAAAGTACCTATATATCGTACATTGTAAATAAATGTATAAATAAGGATAAAGAAGTTGCCGAGGGTCTAGAAGAAAAAATAACAACATATAAATATATTCATAGTTTTTTCTTTAATAAGATATACAGATATTAAAGTGAAGTTTACTATATATTTTTAAGATATTATTGAGATTTCAGTAATATTGTTTGGATTTATTTAATATGTTTGTTATGCTTTCATTTAGATAGATCTCGGTTTTCTATTTCTAATATGAACAAATTGGGTTATTACTGTTCATTTAAAAATAATAAGATTGATTTACGAATAAATTAAAACATTGTTGGAATTAAAGCTCTAAAAGTTTAAAATATACCTTATATATATATATATATATATATATATATATATCTGGTTATGCTAAATATCTTTTATAACGGTGATTAATATGATTATTTGTTTCAGCTTGCTAAATAATTGTAGATTGAGGTACTAAAGATAAAAAATACTTTATTAGTATACTAAGCGACTTAAAAACTATAAGTTTTATAAACCCACACTAAGGAAAATTATTAGACGGGAAATGCTACAATTTTTGAGGATGTTGAGTTTGGGGGGAGAAAAAAGTACGGATCATTGTCTTTAAGGAGAATCATTATATTTGACTCAACTACAGTTACTTCTTTGGATAATATATAGGACTTGTTTCCTTTCATTAACAAGAAGTAGATTGAGAACCATAATAAGACAATGTCAAACTAAAATTTTCTTCAAATTAAGGTTATTGTTTCAAGAAAACAAACTCAACAACCTCAAAGTGCAAAGTCACTTAGGAAATCCACTTGAAAAGAAGAAATACTAATCTGATGACTATATAGTATTTTTTCATAAAGATAAATATTGGATTGGTGAAGATGATTCTTTGGACTTGCATCAATCTGTATGAGGTACCAATTTGAAATGTGGATTTAAGGTATGAATATATAGTTTAAATCTATAAGGATAATGAAGTTTGAGATCTCTCCCACCATCTTAAGGTAACAAGACCATTGGTTATGAATAATTATTCAAAACAAAAATGGATCAAGTAAGTAATGTGGAAAGGTATAAGGCTCATTACAGAAAAGACTATACTCAAAAGGAAAACAATGTTTTATTTTTAAAGTGACTTTCTCTTAGGTTTTACTAAAAGACGGTTTAGAATTATTTTGTAACTTGTTGTAGATTATGATTTTAAGCAATATTCGAGGGATATTAAAGTCGTGTTACTCAATGGAGTCATTGATGTAACAACTAAGAAAATCATATATGGATTACCCTTTTGTACTAGGGATTCAAATACACCATTATCATTCACATAGTGCTATTTGGATTATCACAAATGGGCTATAGGCAAATAAGGCATTAAAAATAGGGGGTTTGGTATGCAAACTGCAAATCAATTCTCTTTTGCCAAATAGACAAATGTTCTCTTATATAGTAGTATAAGAACTTCCTTGAAGCTAAAGAAATGCAAAAGATTCCTCATGCATTTGCGGTGTGGAGTCTAATGCATGCTAAAGCATGTACACATATGAATATTGCATGTATTATTTGGCAGATATCTCACTGACATTACAAGTGGATCAATTGTTAGTAACCAAAATGGTTACGAGATATATTTAAGAAACAAAGGATTATATGCTCAAGACGTATTGGCTGGAGATCATAAGGTTTTACAGTCCGATATTTTGGATGCAAAGAGTACAAAAGATCCACTTCAGATAACAATAATATTGTTGTTGTTTTTTAATTTTTTTGGGATGAACCTATATAAGGAAAGATGTCATATAGATGCTTATAGCCTTCTTTGCTATTTTCCATCATGGGGCATCCAACGATGGAAAATAATGTATAATTTGTCATAAAGTAATGGACTATTGAATAAAGAAATTGAAAGATCATTAAAGTAATATTGTAAAAATAAACAACATATTATTTTCCAGTAAGGGGATAGTGCAAAATAGATTGTAATTCATAGAGCATACTGTGACAAACTCCACTATAACAGATCTGCATACAAAAGGGTTATCACCTAAGGTCTTTCATGAGCATCTTGCTTAATTAGTGTAACTTCTATGTAGGAATATTTTGGTTCAAGAGGAGTTTGTATTTGGTACTACCATATGACACATTTATAGTTTGGTTATAGATATATATCAAGTTCTTTTTTTTATTGGAAATAATGTAATAAAGTTTTGTTTGCCCTCTAGGTTGTTCCAATACTGAATGTTTTAATCTCACTAAAGTAGGACAAGTTGGAAATAGAAATGTATATGTCATATGTCATGTAATTTCCATGCTACGGATCCATGACTGATCAATGTCGTTTGATTGTGTTAGTGTATGTGACCAGTGATTGGTTTAGTTACAGTAAAGGTAACGAAAGCCACTTTGATCCGTTATCAGCATGGTTAATGGACGAGATTGTTTCAGAAATATCTTATGTTATAAATAGCAAATTTTGGAGCTAATAAAGTTAAATACATTTATAAGGTTATTACATATATGGCCTAGGGGAGTTTGTTGGAAACTTTCAATATGTGGGCCACATATGTGAAATAAATGTGTCGTGCTATTTTGGTGTAAGGCCTAATTAAAGTGATCAAATTATGAATTAAAGTTAAAAGGTTTACATGTACATTTTTCATGGTATTAATCTACAGATACTGGAGAAATTTTATTTTGTTGAAGGCCAAATTAGAAAATGCCAACATTATAAATAAGGGGTTATGGTCCCCAAATTACATAAGCTTTAGTTATTTTTCTAATCTCTTCTATGGAAATAATTTAGATCTAGCGCTTATGTCAATTTGGAAGATCAAATGCAACTCTTGTCTTTTAGATCTATCTCTTTCTCTTAATCAGTTTATGAAAGAAACAACTACATGATTCAGATCTGATATAATATCTTGTGTTAATATGTAAAACCAAATCAAATTTACTTTTCCAATCAGCAACTATGAATTCAGGTATGTCTTCCACTAATTTGTTTATGTTTCTTTGATTTCTTCTCAATCAGATCAATATGGATTACCTATTCAGAACTAGGGTTTCATACTTAATCTATCCTAAACTATATTAAAATCCTAACACAAACACACTCATATATACAGTGTTGTGTAATAAAATTATTTTACGATATACTTATGAAACTTGACCATATTCACATCATGGGAGATGTCATTTAATGTGGGACGGAAATCAGCAACCTATGAAGTAGGCGTAACAAGACTATAGATTTAAAGAAAAGGAGACATCATATGAAGTGGAATCCATCATGGTTATGTCTACGACCGTGACTAGACATACGTATTATAATATACATATACAAATATGCATAAAATATAATAGTATATAACTTGTGTTTTATAATAACGTATAGTTAGAGTAGCAATTAGTAACTATGAATTTGTATCTGATTTTTTAAGAAGATCTAGAAACAATAGAGTATAAGTCTAAAATTGAATAGATATAAATAAGAACGTGACACCCCTTATTTTTGTTGCACGTTATTTTAGATATCTAGTTTAGAAAGAGTCAAACGAATAATGTTGGAGAATATGAATATATAGATAGTGCGGATAATTGCCCTATAAGCATAGAATTTTAATTTCAAACTTTCAATGGGGAGTGGTATTTTTATGAAAGAAATAAAAAAGTACTTAACTATATATAAGAGAAATAAGGATAGCACATATAATCTTTTCCCTTAACACATACTCTCCTTCTTCATATTAATTCAGTCATTCCCTTATGAAAAAACAAAATATAAAGACTAGAAAAACCCCATTAAACATTTATTCAACAACAAAGAAGAAGTGGAAGAAAAGCTAAGGAATGTAACCAAGGCAAGTTTTCGACCTACATCCAATTCTAAGGTGAAAAATATTTCTCACTCTCTATTGTATGATGTTTTAAATTTGGAGTTGTTTTGAAATCCGAATTGACTGGTTAATTGTTTACACCAAAATCGGTCATAAACATCCAATAGATTATATATAGAGAAATAAATGAAGAAATCAAAACTAAAATAGAGGCCACAAGCAGAAAGCAAGTAAAAATAACAACAAAACAGATTTATAGTTGTAAGGCGTTGAATGCCTACGTCCACTTTGATGAAATCGCTTTATTAATCACTCAAATTTCTAAGTCCAAGTGGGATCAGATCGAAATCCGTAATTACAATGGAGTACAAAGAAAAAACAGCATAAAAGATCCTTCAAATGATCTATGATCCCTCTATTTATAGGCATAGGCGACCAAATATCTTCATGAAAATTCACCGGCAGAATCTCTAGATGTAGACAAGGTCACTTAAAAAATCTCATGCCCTAGTTCCTAATATCTAACGATCAGGGAGGATTGGTCTTCCTGGCCACGTGGCGAATTTTGATTGGTTAGGTGGTTCCCTCTTTATGTTATCTTCATGTTTCAGAAGCTGTTTGCATAGTTGCTTTCAGGTTTTAAGAGATATTTATCGATTCCATTTGAGTTGAACTCCTGATTCAAGCTATTCATACTCATAATTATCCAATTCGATCCCCTGGCTAGAGGAAGTACTAGTCCATACTAATAATGTTTCGTAGGGTCTATCCCTTGGTTCTACTTGATTGTTGCTTCATATTATTATCTATGTTTGATCTCTAGTCCTTGGTCGCCTCTCCAGACTGTTTGTCTTGTCTATCATCGAGTCTAACTTGCTCAACAGTCTCTATATAAATGGGTCAAAAAGGCCATTGATGTTTATCATGCATATGGTATAGATAATCATCTAGAAGCGTTATCAATAGAAATTTTTGTGAAATTTTCTAAATGGATTTTGAGGCAAAAACTATGTTTGTAACCCTCAAATGCTTTGAATTTTTGATATGATGTTTGAAATAATGTTCTAGAGATGGTTTTTAATTTCATAATTTTTAGAATTATTGTGAAAATAATATGAATTTTATGGGTTAAGAAAATGGATAATTAGTGGTTCAGTTATTTAAAATATGTGAAATAATTAGTTTTCTTTGAAATTTTTATATGATGTTAAAGAGACAAATTTTGATTTTTGGGAATTTGTTGGAATCTTTCCCAAAAAATTTCAATTTAATATAAATTGTTTTCTAAAATACATTTTAACTACAAAAATGTAATTAATGGCATAATATTAGGAAACTAATACTTTGGCAAATAAGAGAAATTTTCTCTCTTTGTTTTGTTGCAAATTTTCTGCAAAGATTTTGATTAACCAATGAAAATTTTGACAAAGAAATTAATTTTGCAAAATATTATTACTTTTACAAAAAAAAAAAATTAGCTTTGTTGATATCCACAAAAATTCCATTATCAACTTATAATAGCTCATATATATCTCTATGCGACAGCTATGTTTTTATCAACCTATGGTAGAAATTTTTATTAACATACGATAGCATGTATTTGTTAACTTGCAGTTGCTTTTTTCATTAGTATGCGATAGCATGAATTCGGCAATTTGTGAGAGCTATTTTTATCAACTTGCCATAGCATCTATTTGTTAAATTATGAAGTATGTTATTTTTTCACTTACATAGAATCATTTTATCAACTAGTAATAGCTAAGCTTTTATGAACCTACGAAAGCACTTTTTATCGACTTGTGATGATAACATGTTTTTAATTGGTGATGGCTTTATTTTGGTTGATATCCGATGACTATATTGGTCAATATGCGATATCTTCATGTAGTGTAAACATGCGATGACCATGATATCTTAAAATGCAGCCTATATTGTTGATATGCGATGCCTTATGATTTTCATTGTGTGATGGCATAAGTTTTTGAAAAAGAAAGATAGCTTATTTAATGACACATAATAGTTTTTAACCCAGGATTGGGCTATGTTTACCTTAAATAAAACATGTGGTTTCTGTTAAATAATTTGACAAGCTTCTCAAGGAAAGAAAAGTTGTTTTAGCTCATTATAAAGAGTTTTGGAAAAGGAAAGTGTTACTTTATTACAAGTAATTTTTTTTATAAAATGCTATTCATAAGAACGAATGTTTATGATGGATGATAATATGTTATATGTTCAATTTTATATCTTGATCAGTTAATATTTAATATGCACAATTGTCGACATGCTCACTAATATGTTTTATGTTATCGCCCAACATTTGTGACATTGGGGATTTGACAACTGATGACCGATTAGGGTTGTTCCTATAGTGGGTATAGTCATACTTAAACTCTTGAGTGCGTAGGATTGGATCCCAGAGATCGGCAAGATAAAACCGTGTTAGGATATGTCAAACTGATCAAAAGACATGCTCATGGAAATTTTAACACCAAAATTTGGGTGGGGACTAGGGTAGGGTTACATCCTCTCCAGCCGTTAAGCCCTATGTTGGTCAGGTCCACGATTCCAATACATAGGGCTTTGCCAATACTGAGAATAACATGAGATGGTATAATATTATTCACACTTGACTTTTTGTCCAAATGAAATTTTTTAATTTCGCCTTAAACACTCGAGTACTCTATTTGAATTGGGTAAGTTGATAATGAATAAGCTTTTGGAGATGTGCATGCTACTATTTATTAGTATTTCCTTTATGCAATGTTAACTACTTTTATATAATAACAGCTACTGTAACGTCTAGTAGTCATGACACTGATCATCCAATGAGACATCCTCATATGTCGCTCTTGAAATTAAATTTGTATTTATTATATTTTATCAGAATGATGGAATCATGGGGTTATGTAGTGTAACTGAATGTAATGAACTTGCAAATGAATTAATGGAAATGTTTGTTTAAAATTTGTGAATTAGTGTGCTCTTAATGTTATTATTACAATAACTGATCTCATTTTATCAGTGGAAAATAATGCTAAGAATGACTATAGCATTAATATTATCCATTTTCAAGCCTCAAAATGAAGGATATTACAATTCAATTGGTGCATGGAGATAACATGCATACCTACCTTCACAATAGGTTATTAACAATAGAGAAAAATGAAAATAACATGTGTGTATAAAAGCTTTCTTACAATCAATTATACACATGATACCAATTACAACATCAGTATCAATATCATCATCGTCCTTCTGGTCACTAACTTTGATATCAACATCATCATCATCATCATCTACGACATTATCTTCATCAACCTCAATATCTTCAACTAAATCAACTCCATCAAACACTTCATTATTAACTAGTCCTATATCTTCGATATCTTTTGTTATTTGGAGTATTTTGTTTGTCCTCTGGATCATTTTTGGTATGGTTGATCATCGATTATGATTATTTTCTCATTAAAGGACCGTCTTGGTTTTGTTTTAGCCACAACCCACCTATTATTCTTGTTGTTGTTCATTGTAGCATAAGGCGCATTATAAACTTATGTTGCTTGTGTCGCTAGCACAAATGGATAATTTCCACTCTATCTCCATTTATGGTTTGCCTCAATAGCGAGATAATCTTTAGGTATATGCTATATTCCTAAAAGAGGAGTAGTATCGAACACTTTACATTAGGATAAAGAAGTTTTAAACTTCGGTATTATCGAATAAGTTAGTTCGATTATTTCTCATAACCCTCCAAATAATCTTATAAATCATCACCCTGTCCATCGCCTTTAACACATGCTCCACTATTATAAGTTGTCTTATTAGCTCCAAACTCTATCATGTGAAATTTGATATCATGTGCATACATGATTGGGCATTTTCTTTATTTCTTTTATGAACCAAATGAAAGAGTTTTATTACAAATATCACTGATTCCACTATCAAGAAAAACCTATTGAATTAAATTAATACACATTAATATACATAATAATTCATTTCAAATTAAAATTTATCAACGATTATATATGCTTTCATATTTCTGAAATCAAGCCTCAAATCCTTTACTAGGTTGAACCTTTGGATTTTGTTACCTAAATTGAGTATTAAACAATTAACACTACAAGGATAAATATGATTACGATATATAACAAAGTATTGATAATAAATAAACAAAGACATTTTAAGAACCAATTAAGGTCCGATAATCCTTCATAATTTAGAAGCACTATCGTTTTAGCCATGGAAAACTCTTTCAGTGTTTGAAACTTTCATCCTTCCATTTACCAGATGGACGTCTTTTTTTTTGAAAAATGGAAAGAGAAATGTCGCATAACTCATCCATGTCATCATCATTATAGCGACCATTATTATAGTTTAGCTTAACATGGTCTTCGAAATAATAACTTAAAAATATGGATGCTTCTTAAATAGTGTATGCTTGATATATTGAACCTTTAATGCATGCTTTTCATTTCACAATTTTTTAAGGTGACTCATATACCTTCATGCAAAAATGTATGAAATAGTTATTTATTATACATTTATTATGTTGATTTCTAAAAAGAATAAAAATCCAACTTGTATTATACATAACTCTCAGAAGCATACGTCATTCTTTACTAAACTAGACTTCTCATTAAAGCTTCAGTTAGTAGATGTTTAGATAGATGTTCCATGTAATTGAAATTCCAAGTGGAAATATTTTCTGTAATTTACATCTAAAAATGGTGCAAGCTAGCTTATATATCATTTGTGGCTTTTGAAGCATGATTAAGCCTCTACGACGTCCACTATGCTTTTCCTTTTCTTCATTGACATTATTTGGACCAATACCATGTATAGTATTTTAGTTCATATTAATCACAACGCAATTTGATCTGAAATTTGTTGTGTTAGTATGTTATGAATGCATTGCCATTTAATTTTACCAATCAAATACTGTAACGACCCGATATTTCAACCATTCGCATCCGCACATGTTGTACTTGAATTGCTCAAAATATCGCGTTGTAAATAAAATTTGGCAAATCTCAGAATATACAGTAAATAAATAATCACAGATCACAGATACAGAGTAAATAATAATGCAGCAGAATTAAAAGAGATAGTAGTTTATGAAGCTACTATATAAAAATAAGATACATCAGAGTTAAACAAGATACAACAGAAGAGTAACAAGATACATCAGGTATAAATCAGCATATATCACTGGAAACACTGGATGTAGGAAGCAAAGATAGATGGTTGGATCTTCAAGCAAAGCTCCAACTCTGAAGGTGAGTCTTGAATGCTGAATCACTCAGTCTGACTCGAGCATAAAGTAAAACACAAAACACTCGAGTTAGGACATAAATACTTACGAACTGTAAATCCACTCAAGTGAACAGTAATAAAATGCATCAGTAACTTAAAGGATGCTTGGGATCGTCCATCCTTTAAGGATCCGTTAAACTATTTACTATGTAGTAATATTGTGCTATTATAATAATGTCTACAGTAAAATAAACTTGCTTCTAAATAGCATTGAAGGGTTACTCATATAGCCCCCAACACGTAATAGCCCCGATAGTCCATCCAGTATCAGCATACCTCCAGATCGGGAGGCTACCCTAAATACTCCATGGGCTACGGAAGAAAAACAAACACGTAGTAAGGCTCGATATGGTAGGTGACATGGCACAACTAGGCAATGCCAGGGTAGATATACCAATTACACTTCTGGGCTGGTGGTAACGCGTAGCAGCCACTACCGCCCACCTCGAAACACACTCCCAAATCAAAATCAGAGGATGGCCATCAAATCAACCACAAGTAAGAGTATAGTGTCGAAGGAATGTGTCCGATTGGAGGAATGACCTCACTTGGCCCGTCGATCGCTCCTGTTTTAGCCACGTTATGCCAACTCACGGGAGTCGGGTCCACGTTCATACCTTAATAGGATCATCGCCGCCATCCTACTTCATTCTGTAATCTCCACCGCGTACTCAGTTGTTATAGTGGTTTTCGGAGTTGGCAGAGAGTATGACAACTTCCGATCCCGGTCTCTTTAACAACCAAATATTATTGTAATGTCGTGGTCATTTCAAAATAGATTATACTTCAAAATCAAATCATTTCATTTCAAAACTATATTCCTTTCAAAATAGTTTATACTTTGAAAACCAAAACCATTTTTATTTCAAAACTATTTATTCAATAAAAATAGTTTATCTTTTTCATTTCAAACATATATTCACCCCTCAAAAATCATAATACTTCCAAAGTTATAACTCTTTCGAATCCAAAAATACTTGAAATCATTACACTTTAAGAATCATAACATTTGAAATCATACATTTGAAATCATGAATCATTCCTTTAATTCTTGACATTTTAAATTTTTCCAATTAAATTAAATTCAATTCAGTTTCCCAACAAACCATTTCAAATCTAATAAATTTCAAATATAAATTTGATCCGTAAAATAAACTATTCAATTTTTAATATATTTCAAAGCTTTAATATCCCATATTTCAAAACTAAATTTTATAATTTCACATATCTCAAATTTAACTTCATCATTACTTAGTTTTGAAATATTCATTTCATAAATCCAATATCATTTAAATAACGGGAATTACAAGTAAACTAAATGTCTTTCATGCTAATATAAACTTTAAATATTCATTTATCGAATAGATCAAAATAAAATATCATTCCATATTCATATTCTTTATCAAAGTAAAGATCAAATCATTTCCAAACTATTTTAATCATTAAAATATCATATCCGTTCAAAACCTCATCATTAAATCATTATTTGAATTCAAATTCAAATATTTAAATTTAGATATCGTTTTTAAGTCAAATAAGTCATTCATTTATTATGCCAAATATCATTACAAAACATATTTCAAAATTCCATTCAAAAATTCATTTATCTCATTTCATTTCATTCCATTTAACGCATAACCTAGTAAACCTTATTTAAGTCCAAATTAAATTTAAATTCCTTAAAAATTCAAATTTAAAATATTGAATTATATTCAAAACTCCTTATATTTGACAAATAATCAATTTTCAAAAGTTCAATCATTTAACACTTTAAAATACAACTCAAACAGTGTTAAAATCTATAACATTTCAAACATTGTCAAAATATAGCAACGACAACATTTATAAAGTGCTATCGTACCTTATAGTTTCCAAAATAGTTTAGTTCAAGAATAACGGCATTTATAAAATGTGGAATAGATATTTAGTTATTTCAAACATAGTTAAGTTCAAAACAACAGCATTTTAAAGTTCTGTCATAAAACTACAACATTTTAGAAATGCTATTAATAAAATTCCAGATTTTATTATAACTTTTCAAAAACAATAAAACTTTAAAAAATTCTATTTAAATTTATAAACCATATTTCTAGGCTTCAAAATTTCACATTTAAATACTTTTAACATGTCATTAATCATCATAAAATTTAAAATCAAATATCCAATTAAAAGTTCAATTCATTTGTTAAGTCAAAATTTCACTATTTATTTGCTTATTAAATTTAAACAAAAATTTAAAATTTTACTTCAAATATCATTTCAAACTTTAAATTAAATTTCTATTATTTACTTACATTTTCAAATATAATTTAAACTAAAAAATCACATTTCCTTCAAATTTACATACTTAAATTTTACAATTTCAAGACTTAATATTTAATTTTCTTAAAACCATAAAATATATATTTTTAAATCAAATTTCATACTTTTAAAAATACATATCTACATAAAAATCATTTAAAAATATACCATGGGGTCTATATATAATTTTCTAACCTAGGTCAAGTGATACATACATACATATATATATATATATATATATATATATCGTTTCATTCCGCAATTTACAAAGAAAACCCGGGTTCTATCATTTCAAACCCGTAATCCCAAGTAAATTAAAATACAACAAAAATCACCCAGGCCTATCATTTCAAACCATAATGATTTTTTCCTATTCTAAAGTCCGTTCGGTATGTATCATTTGAACCCATAGTGATTCTATTCTAACAGGGGACTTGCAGTGTGATCACAAATAAACAAACAGTATAAACAATGTCAATGTCACAGTATAATGTCATATATCATATGTCAGGTGATAATTAACAAAGTAAACATGGTAATAACATGGCATAGCATCTCATATAATCAACGTTAACTTGCATAACATTTTAAATTACTAAACACTTGACATCAATTCAATATTTCATAAGTATAAATGTCAGAGTGAGAAAGATTCACATTTTACAAAGCTAGAGACCAAAACAACACACAAGCACGATTCCAAGGGCACGACAAGCACAATTTTCCACGACTTTGATTTAAATGAGAGAGAGAGCTAAAATATGATCTTGCACACAACAATTAAACATAGCAATATAAATATATATAATACAAAGATCAATTGAAACAAAATTGGAAATAGAGTTTACAAAAGACATCACCAAGCTTTTAAATCAAATTTTCTTGTTCTTATCTCAACATATGCTCGGCCCTAATGCTTCATTGGCTTGGACATGGATGTTTTATTGGTGGTAAGGCTCTGGTTTGGCACCACAAAGGCATGGCTAGCACAAGAATGTGAAGTGGTTGGAGTTACAAGGCATGAAATGTCAAAGGTCAAGGCATAAAGGAGTTTGGTTCACCATCTAGGCTCGGCCTATGTCAAGTGGGGATCAACCATGCAAGATACAAGTCTGGTAAGATCTGAAGCTGATGTCTAGAGGTGATGTAGGCAAGTGGTGGTGGAGCTAGGGGTGTGGCCGAAATGGATATGAAAGGCTATAGTGAAGTTTGTGGCTTGGCAAGGCATTTGATGGTGAAGCTTGCAAATTTTGTGGGGTTTGCATCATAGGGAGGCACGACCTGCCTTTGATCAGAGGAGAGGCTGATGTTGCAGCTGGAGATGGAGGAGGTAATGGTCGGTGATGATGGTGGAGAGGGTGGTGAGGCTAGTGGCCAAGAAAAGTAAGAAAAACAAAGGCACATAATCATTGAATTCGAAGAAGAGAAGAGATAAGAAAGAAGCCGTAGCCATTTTATTTTGGCCGTGAGTTTTTTCTCAGATATGAGAAAGTATTTCACGTGAGAAGGAAAGCACGGCTGAAGCTAGGAGAATGGACGGTCAACACAAAATGAAAAGGCGAGTGACTTGAAAAGGCAAGGTGAAATGAAAAGACAAGGAATATGAAAAGCTTTTGTCCTTTAGAATATCTTACTTCTTTTAATCAATATTAAACAAAAAAATTCAAAAAATAAAAGTAAAAAATGAACAAAAATATTGCATGTAATAATTGGCCAATATGAGATTTCTTTTATTAGTTATGATGATTTCGATTTCACCATTTTTGATGTGTTTACCTAGCCTTATAGATGTAAATAAGGCAAATATGATTTCTTTGAGGATTTTGGTGATTTTGAATTTTATGGATTTATACTTGGGATTTATATACGACTTGAGAGATTTATTTATTCATGGTCCCTTATATCATATACATGAATTCCTTCAGATTAACCCAAGTTTATGTATATGCAAACCACCATAGAGACATAGTGAAGTTACTTGATATCAACCCTAGATGTTCATACCTACTTATGTTATCCCGTTGCGAAGCTCTTCTCTTTACCTTATCATATTCCTTTCTAACGATAAGATTCAGTTGCCTGACCCGTGTGTTTATCACTCGGGTCAGACTGAGTTGTTTCAGGTTAGCTATGAGGTACGGGACTTTGCTTTGATGCATCTACTTGGATATCATCCTAGCACTTTTGTGGTTTATATTTCTTTCCGCTTGACTCTGATGTATTTATATTCGATTCCATGTATATAGTGTGGTTGAATACCACATTTATTGTATTCACATTGTATTGTACTAAACATGTATTGGTGTATATGTATATAAATGATGTTGATTACTGTTCTGTGATGTGCTTTACATTTAGTTATGGTATTTTGTTCTGATAGATCCGTTAGCCACCTATAGTTTTGGATTAAGCATTTACTGTGTATGTCGATCCATTGAGATAGAAAAGAAAAATCATAGTGCATTTATCGACGTATTCAGTAGATGTTTAAGACAAAGTTATAGATGGTCGCCCTTAACCAGCCATATTCTCCGCTTTAGTAGACGGAATTACTCGTTAATTCTCTTTACTAAGGTGGGTCTCGGGGTGGGGCGTTACAGCTTGGTATCTAGCAAGCTGTAACGCCCCACCCCAAGACCCACCTTAGTAAAGAGAATTAACGAGTGATTCCGTCTACTAAAGCGGAGAATAGGGCTGGTTAAGGGCGACCATCTATAACTTTGTCTTAAACATCTACTGAATACGTCGATAAATGCATTATGATTTTTCTTTTCTATCTCAATGGATCGACATACATAGTAAATGCTTAATCCAAAATTATAGGTGGCTAATGGATCTATCAGAACAAAATACAATAACTATATGTAAAGCACATCACAGAATAGTAATAAACATCATATATATACATATACACTGATACATGTTTAGTACAATACAATATGAATACAATAAAGGTGGTACGGTACACGACCACGCCATATACATCGAATTAATTGTAAATACATCAGAGTCAAGCGGAAAGAAATAAAAACTACACAAAAGTGCTAGGCTGGTATCCAAGCAAATGCATCAAAGCAAGGTCCCGTAACAGATAGCTAACCTGAAACAACTCGGTCTGACCCGAGTACAAAGTACACGGGTCGGTCTAGCTAAAATAATCAGTTAATGAGGGTAGAAGATAATATGAAGCATAAGATAAAAGGTGATAATTCTTTTCGAATGAGAAGAGGCCACAGAAAGAATATAACCCATGACTTAAGTGAAATAATGTCACTTAAGTATACAAAGACCTCAAGAGGTAAGTTCAATAATACTACCCAAATAATATAAACATTCGCCTCATATCATCGGCGACATTCCAAAATGTATACATGGTTTCCATGAACCATATCTCCTCAAAAGGTAAAACATCAATACAAAATCTCGCCAAAAAGGAAAACATAAGACATTCTCAAGTAGGATGATCCCAAACTCAAATATAAAAGAATCTCCAAACTCAATTATACCTCATCTCATCGGTATAAATGTATATAAATCTCAATCTCAACTCGCCAGAATGGCAAGGCCTAGAATATCCTATAAATTCATGAAATCATCCAAACTCATAACTCAAGGAACTCAATAAGAGTTCAAGACATCATAAATGAAATCACCTACATACGGCATCTCATATAGCACTAGGTTATCGATGTAATCAAACATCTTAAAATGGTGAAATCATAATAAAATAGAAAACTCAGAAAACCATGATAGGCCAAATCCCCGATTGCAATGCCGAAGCAATGCTGCACGTGCTAAACTCAGACGGCCGAAGCCTCAGACAAGGTCGCTAACACCTCCCAAAGCAGTTCGTCCTCATGACAAGGTCGCTGACACCTCTCCAAGCAATTTTGTCAGCCCTAACAAGGTCGCTAACACCTCCCGAAGCAGTTTGTCCTCATGACAAGGTCGCTGACACCTCCCCAAGCAGTTTTGTCAGCCCTAACAAGGTCGCTAACACCTCCCGAAGCAGTTTGTCCTCATGACAAGGTCGCTAACACCTCTCAAAGCAGTTCTGTTAGGTAAACATCGTGAATGTGCCACAAACTCACGGATAGGAACCCAAAAAGTGTTAACGTATGTCCCATACCATACATTCGCACTTAGAGGTTTACTAGCCGTTAGTCGATGTCACACTAGAAACATCATAAAACTCATAAAATTATATCTCGCCTAGTCTCATTGGCGAGTGATAAAGAGACACAATACTTGTCTCATCTCATCGACAAGTATTAAATGGCATCGTAATTTTTCTCATCTCATCGACATGTGAAAACATCATGATGGTTCATCATAAACCATAAATTTCAAATTATGAAATCATTAACCCAAGACTTGCCTCATATCATTGGCAAGTAAACAAAACATCATGATGGTTCTCATCGACCATACTCCTTCATAGGAGATCTCAAACCACAATACTTGCCAAATATTAACCATCTTAAATAATTCCAATAAATAGAACTTATAAAATTAAAAATATGCCATAAAATGGCAAAACATCTCAGAATCAATATTCCCAAATAGCTTCGATCGTACAAGTCCGAAATTAACCGAAATAGTAAACGCACATGTCACATACCACATGTTTTACTAAATCGTTTAATTCTCTTTCTTATACGTTCGAATAGTACAAAAGTGTATGTTTTATATTTAAAATATTTTACTAGAGAAAACAAGCTTTTAAAACTTTTTTTTCTTTCTGAAAAGATTAATAAAACCAATATTTGAAGTTCCTTCATTATAGGAAATAAGTAGATTTTATATAAGAAAAATAATTTTAAAATAATATATAATAATAATTTGAAATTTTCATATATTAAAAAAAATCACTTCAAAAATGGTTAGTGGAAACCGTGCTCGAAAATAAAGAAAAACAAGAAAGATAACTCAAGACCGATAACTTGAGTTCAATACGAATTCAATTCAAATTTAACCCTAAATCAATTCAAATTCTATTTAAATTTCAAATTCAAATTCTTCAAATATAGCTAACCTATTGATAGGAATCATAGCTCTCAAAACATCTCAAAACAACATCAAAATCGAATAAGAATGAAAGCAAAAATAAACTAATACAATTCTCGGGTCAATAATTGTTATTGCTGTCGTTTTGCTCTCACAACAGCGACAAACAAACACAGTTTTGATCAAGCAAACCTCAAAATTTCCAGAAACACAAAACATGAAACTTTTAGTACAAAGTTTAAGATTTCCAGAACATGTAAGATTATTAATTTTGGATAAGAAATGAGAAAGTTATGATAAAAATAGTTCAGAGATTTAAATTCAACACTGCTGTCATTTTGATCTCGGGATAGCAACGATCAAATGCAGTTTTGATCAATATAACTTCAAAATTTCAAAAACCTTAAAACATGAAACTTTTAGAACAAATTCTTAGCTTTCCAGAACATTAAAATTTATTGAATTTGGATAAAAATTGAAGAAGTTATGCTTAATTTAGTTTCAGATTCAACAACAGAGCAAATAATAGTTTTGCTCTCGAGATTACAATAGAAACACTCAAATTTGAAATAGATAACTTCAAAATTATGAAAAACACAAAACATGAAACTTGTAGTATATGATCTAAGCTTTCCAAAACATCAAATATTCTTAAATTTGGTTTAGAAACGAAAGAGTTATGCTTAAATTACTAACAATATTAGTACTGAAATTTGACAGGGCAGAGACTATTACTCTGTTAAAAAAAGGGATTTTGACGAAGATATATTCAAAATATGAGAAAGTAACTAAAACAAAAGTTCTTCCACAGAAAAGTATCTTTCTACTGCAGAAAGATTCAACACAATTGGATTTACCAATCAAAAGTTATGTCCATTTTACTTTCAGGTATTAACTCGGAAATGTTTTATATGGCTGTGCTATAACATAGGTTTCAAACACAATTTCGACCAATTTAACAGCAGAATTTCGAAATATGATTAAAAAAAAACTTGTAGCTAATTGATATAGCTTTCAGCCACAAAAAGATTGTGTAACGACCCGCAGATTTAACCGGTTTTAGTAACAATTTTTAACTGAAATTTTGTGAAGTTTTAAACAGTAAAATTTTGAAATAAAATTTTTATATTTGGAATGCGTCTAGTTAAACATAGCAACTGGTAAATTTTCGTCAGAAAATATGAAAGTTTATTTCGCGCGTAAGTTTACATCAATTTAATCAGTTAAAAAGCGACGAAAATAAAATATTTTCAAAACCAAAATATTTTTACATAGAAAAATTGTAAACCATCTTTTGAGCAAGTTGTCAGTTTGTCGTTTTTTCAAAATCGGACATCTTTGGCTCCGTCGATCTTATTCTTCTGCGATTTTTATGCATTTTCCGCCAGTAGAAAATTTGAATTTTTATAATCCGATCGTACCACTAATATCCGTATGCCGTTTTGATCGTCTCGTGCACTGATCTCTGCGGTATATTCGTTTGTATAATTTGATGGTCGGCACGCGGCAAAGCTGCGAAAACGATTCACCAATCGGTATAAATTCTGAACCTTTTGTCTTCTCTGTGCCTTTTGAATTTCCAATTAACTCAACAGTCGTTGACATTTCTTGAAACCGATTTTTTACAATTTAGTTGATATTCAATATATATATCTTTAGTGTCTATTCATTTTTATTTGGAAGTTACATTCTAAATACATTTATACACGTGAACACATCTTCCAACTAATCCTCTTCCTATTCACTAGCCTGCTTTTCCTTTTTGTCATATATTTTCCTTTCGTCTCCCTCCCTACGCAACTTCTCCACCTTGCCGTTCCACTTTCTTACGCATGCATGCCCAAATCCACTTCGCACAACTTCTCTCCGCCCTCATTTGCCGAGCAGCTGTGCTCATCCTTAGCCACAGCCAACCCAAGTAGCCGAGCACGACCCATCCATCTCCACTACCTCATCAACAGCTCGCGCACGTACAGCAGCACCCCCTGTCCGTAACGCAACCCAGTTCCCATCATCTTCACCTCCGACTACATGGCATGCCGCCCTTGCGTGTCCCCGTCACCTCACGCAGCGGCTCCGCAGTTGCACTCGGCAGCTAGCACGTAGACCCGCTCCACCTTCGCCTGACCCCTCCGGCCGCAAGCAACAAACCCTTGGCCACTAACGCTGTCGGGCATCTTCACAACAGCAGGCCACCCACCTCACTTCGCATGAAACCCAAGCCAGGCGACCACTCCACTTTCATCGCCTGAAAACGACGCAGCCTTTGAGACAGCTCCTTCCTCCTCTAGCCGCGTTCTTCTGTTGAGGTATAAATACTGCTATAAGATTGTATATATGTGTACTTTTGCAAGGAACCCATTTCTATCAAATTTCATATTTATATAGACGCTATATATGATTATGTGTTTTAAGTTGTACTAAGTATTTTGAAAGCATCAGCAGCATTGTGTGGTACTTATAGCATACGTTATAAAGTTATAAAGTTGTTTTATTTTGCTGTTTGTACGAAAAGACATAACCATCTATATACTTGTATGTATAAAAATAATTTTATTATATTGCTATATACCCAGTTTAGAGACATTTTAGCCTGAAGTCACACACATTTTTGGAAATGCAACTTTTGTTTTATATATTACAGTAGATAGTATACTATATTTTAAAGTTAGACTTCATGTTCACGATATCATATCTCACTCATGTTTTATCGGAATGGGTTGATTCTATTTTTAAAAAAGAGCCGAAGTTACCTACTTTATGCATGTCAAATTTCAGCAAAATCCGACATCGTTTGATTAGTGGTCGAGGATCTAGAAGTTTGACCCAGGCAGATGTTCTTTTGTACTTGGAATTATTTTACACTGCTGCAAACACGACCTGTGTTCATGTTTAACGCATCGTATCTCTTCCGTCTTACGTCGGAATACAGCGATTCCTTTTTTTTAAAAGATAAAGTTTTCTACTTTCTTTATATAAAATTTTAGCTTCATACGAGGTGGTTCAGTCCTTTGTTTCTTACCTGAAAGTCAGACCCAGAGAGGTTTTCAGACCTGAACATTTGACAGTCGCAACATGGCCTGAGTCTATGTTCGTGACATCGTAACTTTTCTCGTCTCTTGTCCAAATCAAGTGATTCTTTTGCAGTTTGAAATACAAGTTTTGATCTTTATTCATACCAAATTTCAGACCATTTCGATCTCGGTAGCACATAGATTTATATTGTTAAACTTTGACGCAGGACATGTTTTGAAATTATTGCTATGTTGAATGTTTTGATTTGATTTCTTTTGAATGTTGTATTTAAGAAGATGATTTTGGATATTGTTGTTAATAAAATAATAATAATAATAAATAAATGATAATATGTTTGAATTTAAATATATGTGATTTAATTGTAAGATGGCATTAGAAATGCATATCTATGGAATTTTATTTGTGTTAAATTAAATATCGATTTGAAAATATATGTTTAAAATTGATTTTTTTATTATATATTTTATGTGTTTAATTTTGGAATATAGTTATGTATATATGTTCACTGATACCATTTACTTTCGTCGCTCCTATTCTGATTTGATTTCGACGATTCATATTTAACAGCTTTGCTAGTCGATTCGTGCCAATCTAGTTATTCCAAAAGTCGTGCTTGCGACCCGTGACTCAACTTCGTTGTCTACTCATCTCTTTAGTCTCGGAAGGTGAGCAATCACTCATGATTAATATTCTTTTATTTATTAAATTTGATTTCAATTGAAACGACAATTGAAATATACTGCTGTTATTTATTGCACTGTTATTTATGTATCAGTTAACCTTTGACACCTGACATTGTTATCTGTTATGTACGCAATAATAATCCAGTTTGGTTGATAATTGATTGATTGTTTGCTGTTTATTGGATGTAAATTGAAATGTATAAAGTGATAAATACTATGCAATTGAATTTGACGTAGGATAGTTAAAATTTGAATCGACATATACGTTGAATTTGATTAGTTAAATATGACCCCTTTTATTTGTTAAATTAATTGACGTAGAATTTGATAAATTATACTTTGAACCTTTGAACGTATATTGGATTAATTGTTGTAGTATTAAATTTGAACTTGGAATTGAACGACAAGTGAAAAACCGTAATGTAGTAATCTTTAATCTACATGAAATGATAGTGTAGATTCTAGAAATAATTATATTAATTCGCACAAACAACAATGTGAATTAATACAATTATTTCGGGATTATTTGAATTGATTATTGGATTGTGGTTGATTGTTGTTATTGCTTGTTTATTTTCTTTGACACCATCCCAGTTATCACACTGCAAGTTCCCTTCGTTATGTTTTGATTTTTTTTAGTTGGAATTGGAATCGGGTTGAAATGATAAATACCCAAAATGAACTTGACTTAGGATAGAGAATTAAATAAACCGTTTGGTCAAAATTTGATTTGAAATAAAATAAAGATTTTATTTGAAAAATAAGGTTTTGAAATAAAATTGGGACGTAAATTTTGATAAAAAGGAAAATGTAAAGATTGAAATCTGAAACAAATATTGACATCGTAATTGATGAAAGAACGTTGTTTGAAATTTAATTATTTAATAATTAAATTTGGAATTATGAATAAATAATTTGGAATTAATACTAATTTAGTTTTGAAATTATTAAGTTTGAAATCAATTAATAATTAAAATGGAAATTATAATTAAGTTTGAAATTATAATTAAGATTGAAATCATTAAGTTGAATTTATAATTAGGTTGAAGTGATTTGATAATTGAGTTGAATTCAAATTTACGTGGAAATGATTTAAAAATTAAGTTTGAATTGATAATCAAGATTGTAATTATCAAGTTTTGAAATTATTAATAATTAAGATTGAAATTATTTAATAATTGAATAATTTTTAATTATTTGAAATTGAATAAAAAAAATTGAATTCTTTGATAAAAGAAATTGAACTTTCGAATAAGTGAATTGGAACTTCGTTAATAAATGAAATTGGGTTTTCTTAATTTATTAAGTTTCAAAATTATCTAAGTAAGTTAATAAGTGAAATTGAACTTCTTGAATATGTGAAATTTAGTTTTTCTATTAATTGAGTTGGAAATTTATAACGAAGTCAATAAATAAGTGAAAATTGAATTTCTTTAACAAGAAATAAAATGTGATTTATTGGAATGAATGAGATATTATTGGAATTAACGTAAGACTTGTAATTTTAAGAATATGATTTGTCGAATCGCATTTAAGTAAAATTGTAAGTTTTGTTATAATGAAATTTAACTTAAGTAATTGATTTAATTGAATTGGAATTTGAATAGAATTGTTTTGAATGATAATTAATTTAACGAATATTGAATGAAATCGACTAATGAATTTAAATTGTTTTGAATGTTAAAATAAATTAATTTAAATGACTTCGGAAAGAAGTTTATATATACGAACTTGAACCACTATTTGAATTGTTTAAATGAAAATTGAAATTGAATTGTAAGACTTTGAAATGGTCATTTGGTAGTTTTGAAACGTAAACTTTAGAAATTGATAGTGAAAGACAAATGAAATGTTGGTTTACGAATTGAAATTGAAATTGAATTGGATTTGTTTTGAACTATATTAAATGACCAATCGGTGTAATATTACGAAAGTTATTAAAGAAACCGGAATCGGTTATGGATATACTCTCTATCTAAGCCGAAAACCACTTTAATAACTATACGCGGAGTGATGATCCAGAATGAAGTGGTTGGAATGATGTACGTGATGACTGAAGAAAGAGAACGATAATGGATAGCCTTGACACTTATGTCAAATTGGAAATGACTAAAATCAGGAGCCGTGCCGGGCCAAATGGGGTTAGCCACCTCGAGCGAACACACTTCTTCGTAACTACTACTCATTATTTGTGATTGATTGGTGCACCCTCGGAATTTCAGGAGTGTTGTTTCGCGGTGTTGCGATCGCTGCGGCGATGCGTTCTCACCAGTCCGGATCAAGCGAACGGTAGTTTCACTACCTTGGGTATTGCCTCATGTGCCTTGTCATACTTGTATCCCTATATACGCGACCACTACGAATTTGTTTTGTGTTATACCTATGGAGTACTCTCTGATATCCCACTAGTTTACGGTGGAGTTTACAGTGCTGTATAGACTATGATGCTTATGAAAATGTGTTAAGGGGGATAATGGTAACGCCTTAACACTATTTTGATATTTATATTAATGATAGACATTATCTATTTAGCGTATATTACTACATAGTAGATAGTTTAACGGATCCTTAAAGGATGGTTATTCCAACGTCCTTTGAGTTACTTGTATTTCAATTGTTATTTCACTTTAGTTTGATTTATTAATATAAGAATATTAATCCTGACTCGAGTGTTTTGTGTTTTGCTTTACGCTCGGGTCAGACTGAGTGTACCAGTATTCGAGGCTCACCTTTGGAGTTGGAGCTTTGCTTGAAGATCCAGCCATCTATTCTGCTTCCAGTATTCAATGATTCCAGTGATGTATTTTGATTTGTACTTGATGCATCGTATTTCTGTTCTGTTGTAAACTCTGATGTATTTTATATATTTATATAGTAGCTTCATGAACTACTATCTCTTTTACTTCCGCTGCATATTATTACTCTGTGTCTGTGATTCTGTGATTATTTATTTACTTTATATCTGAGTTTCGCCAAATTTAAATTAACAGTTCGGTATTTTGAATTATTCAAGTTCGACATGTGCGGATGCGAATAGTCCAAAATAGCGGGTCCTTATAGATTGAGTCAATTTGGATTAGTCTACCTTATATTATCGTTGTTTTACTGCAGCTACTTTTTTTTTTCAAATTTCCCGCAAACAATAACACAAAAATCACACAAGTTTTCAACCAAATTGCACACAATTGAATCAAAAATCATTCAAATAATAATGTGCAGCAAACAAAGATTTAGAAATAGGCATGTGAGTGATTAACTCACCTCTATCCTTTAATTCAACAATCATTATTATCACTTCAGCTCAAATTTCCAAACTAGTAAACCCTAAACAAAAAATCAATCCAAAATACACCCAAAAGCCCTAATTTAGTTTACTGTAAATTGAGAATTCAAATCATTGAGATGTATTTAAGCTAGAGATGATTACCTGCACAAATAAGCTCCTAAAGATGTTTAATTTACCATGAATTGAAGAAGAGATTTGATTTTTTTTTCTTCTAGGTTTTGAAAGAGGAATTGAGTTCTCTGGAGGGTTAGAGAAGAGAATGAAAATGTACGTACTGTAACTTTTCTCTTCTCATTTCTTAGGTTAATAGGCCAGTAAAGAATATTTAAATTAATTGAGCTAAGGTCCAACAAAATAAAAGAAATAACATTATGTTTTTTTTTTACTTAATTACTTAACCAAGTATGTTAAGAAATAAACTTATCAATATTTCAAGCTCTACTTCTTTAAAATTATGAAATTCATTACTTATGATAATAAAAATGTTTTATACCCAATTAAAAGATGATTTACATAATTAGAACATATTTATTATCATATTTTTCTATTTAAAGAAAATAGTAAATTTACATTTAATTACAAAACTCATTGTAATTAACACTATAAATTACACAAAAATCACAATTTTGTGTCATAAAATTCCATAACTCATTTCAAATATAGTTTTATGCTCAACTTATATTTTTAAACTCAATTCCATCATTTTATTAAATATATCCCATTTTAAAAGTAATTACTTCTTTTAAAAAAATATATTAAATGAAGTAAAGAGCAATAATTAACAAAATTATTGCATTAACTCTAAATAAAACACATTTTCCTCATTTTATCCTTAAATATACTGTTTATTCCCAATAAACAATTTAATTTCCTCTTTAATTATTAATTTACGCTATTAAATTATAATTGCCGTTATAATTTAATATTTTCAGGTAATCGCAAAAACCAGGGTTGTTACAAAAAATAAAGTGAAAAAGAATTTAAATAATTATTTTAAGGAAAAATAGGAAATAAATAAGAAAATAGTTAAATAATTGAAACTAGACTTTAAAAATTGAAAACAAAATATAATAAACATTAGAAAAATATAACAACACTTATAAAATGTTTTAAAAATAAAATATATACATAACATATCATATAACACATATATACACAAGATATGATAAACAAAAATATTATTTGTATAAATTAAAATAAACAATTTTGTTAGATAAAACAATTTACACACAATATTGTAAAAAGCATAACTTTCACAATATTAATCGGATTTCAACGAAACGAAAAGCAGTATTCCTAAACTTTAATTTATTTTCATAATAAAAGATAAAATACAAACATTCAAATATTTAAATTTTAAATTTAAAAGTCAAAGTGTGACCAAATTGACCAAAATTCACATTTTCTAAAAAGTATTCAATTTATTCATGTTTGGTATTCTAATTTACAACAAAATCAAAATTTATATTTAAAATAAAAAAATTTATTCATTTAATAAAAAATAAAGTTTTTGAATCAGGAATTCAATTTTAATAATTAAAATATACAATTAAAATAATCATAAAATATAGGGTTGTTACACTCTCCCTTACTCAAAACTTTTCGTCCTAAAAAAGGAATGAGATACGGGAAAGCCCAGAAAATGATAGAATGAAATAGGATTAAGACAAGATGATAAGAAGACTGAAATTATACTTGATAACTATTGTTATAGGTAAGTTTAACAAGGTGGAGATGATCTTCCCAAGATCCTCCAGAATAAAAAACACAAGCATGAAAAAGATCCTCTAGAATTTGATTCACCCTTTCTGTTTGACCGACGGTCTGTGGATGGAAAGTAGTGTTCAGATTCAAAAATGAGTACCAAAGATTATAGAAAGATTTCTAAACAGACTGGTATAAGCGATAGCCTCCCCATTCTGTAACAAGATAAGCGAAGTAAGGACAACACAAAAGATAGTTTGAAAACAAAATAAGATAATAAATTTGAAACTCCGAAAATTTCAACTTAAATTGGAAATTAATTTTACATTTGTTAAATAAATCTTAATCATCTCTAATTTCATTATCTTATCATCCAATTAACTTAAATTAACAATCCCTAAAATCTTGTATTTGAAAAATCTTTCATTATATTCAAAAATGTACTCAATAAAATTTAATTCTTCTTTATTCCTAATTAAAATTAAATTTATTTCCTCTCAATATATTTTATCACCTATGTTAAATATACTTACACTTATTATAACTGCTTTAAATTTTTCTTACTTCTTTTAACATCATTATATATTGTAAATTATTCGATTACCCCTTTTTTCTATTTATCTCTGTTAATCTTTTTATAACTAAAATTTAAGTGCATAACATTTATTATAAACACTCAAATTTATTTATAAAATCCTTTTTATTATATATTATCCAATTACATATTCAACTTTTGTATAATTTAGGTAAGTTATATTAGAATGAAACTGTGTATTATACAAATAAAACTTTCTAATTCAATCATTTCAAACTTGAAGATTTATTCAAATCTTGAAATTATACTTAAAAATTATCTTTCAATATAAAACTTAGGAATTAAATTTCCCATAAATTCCAAACTATTTAGAGATAAATACATGCACATATACGATATATATATATATATATATATCCACTCAAATTGAAATCATATATCAGCATATGTTATAAATCCAGTCTTATTTTAGAAATTCATATCAATTAAATTTCCCGAAACAAAACTGTGGCAAGACTACAAAATGTCTCTTCACTTCGAAACTCGAAAATGAATGTTGATGATGTTGTAGTCATGACCGAAATTATTTTCCAATGACAAAAAGAAGAGCACTAATTTTAAACTTTAAAATTCTTTGGAAACAAATTTCTATTCGAAAATATTTTAAATAATATATCCTTTAAAACTTTAAATGCAAATTTTGAAATCCATTGGAAATTAAATTTTCAAATTCTTGTTTTAAATTCATTTTAAATTTCAACATAAATTTAGAACCATGTTTATAGTTCAATTATTTATATATGAAACAAGAGATAATGATAAAAAAATCAAATATTATTTCTTAACAACCAATTTAATAAAATCCAGAAAAAGATTTATAACATAGTAACAAAATTTATTTCATTACTAAATTTGAAAAAAAACATATTATGTCACTTTGCTCTGTTCAAATGTTTTGGAAATCTTATCGACAGCGTTGATTAGACGAATCAATCAGAAACCCAAATCAACATCAACAACTCAAACAACACAATATATAAAACATTTTTAATATTAGTTTACAAATACACTTCAAGAATGATTTGAAGATAAGTTGAAAACAAAGATGAGATGATTAAATAACAGAATAGGAGGATGTGTAAGCTTATATAAATCGTAGGCAACCTTAACCGGGTCAATCGTGACTTAAAGAATAAGATCGATGTGGATTTCTGGGGTAAACCAACATTCGGTCTCAAGAGATAGAGTTTAGGATAATAAGAGATACAAGCATCTAAACTGAGGATATAAAATCTTTGGTGAAACGATGTTGTTGTAAAGGAGTTTCACCCCTTTACAAATCAATTTGAGATTGGTGGGACCACCGACTCATTATAAAGATCATTTGAAGTGGAGTTATGGGATACTCCAGAATGAAAAGACGATGAATAGTGAGGGACATGAATGGATTTTGAAACCGCAGGGAACGTTCCAAAATTCAAAGGAATCGAGTCAAAAAAGAAGAGATTCAAACTCGAATGAAAGTGATTCTGTAATTATATATACTATATATGCCAAGTTTTGCCTAGAGCTACCAAAGCTTTGATACCAAATGTAATGACCCGATATTTTCAACCATTTGCATCCGCACATGTCGGACTTGAATTGCTCAAAATACCACATTGTAAATAAAATTTGGCAAATCTCAGAATATACAGTAAATAAATAATCACAGATCACCGACACAGAGTAAATAATAATGCAGCGGAATTAAAAGAGATAGTAGTTCATGAAGCTATTATATCAAAATAAGATACATCAGAGTTAAACAAGATGCAACAGAAGAGTAACAAGATACATCAGGTACAAATCAGAATACATCACTGAAAACATTGGATACAGGAAGCAAAGATAGATGGATGGATCTTCAAGCAAAGTTCCAGCTCTGAAGGTGAGTCTTGAATATTGAATCATTCAGTCTGACTCGAGCGTAAAGCAAAACACAAAACACTTGAGTGAGGACATAAATACTTATGAACTGTAAATCAACTCAAGTGAACAACAACAAAATGGATCAGTAACTTAAAGGATGCTTGGGATCTCCCATCCTTTAAGAATCCGTTAAACAATTTACTATGTAGTAATATTGCGCTATTATAATAATGTCTACAGTAAAATAAACTTCCTTTTAAATAGCGTTGAAGGGTTACCCATATAGCCCCCAACACGTAATAGTCCCAGTAGTCCATCCAGTATCAGCATACCTCCAGATCGGGAGCCTATCTTAAATACTCCATGGGCTACGGGAGAAAAACAAACTCGTAGTAAGGCTCGATATGGTAGGTGACATGGCACAACTAGGCAATGCCAGGGTATATATACCAATTACGCTTCCGAGCTGGTGGTAACGCATAGCAGCCACTACCGCCCATCTTAGAACACACTCCCTAATCATAATCGGAGGATGGCCATCAAATCAACCACAAGTAAAGAGTATAGTATCGAAGGAATGTGTCTGATCGGAGGAATGATCTCACTTGGCCCGTCGATCGCTCCTATTTTAGCCACCTTATGCCAACTCACGGGAGTTGGGTCCACGTTCATACCTCAATAGGATCGTCGCCACCATCCTATTTCATTCTGGAATGTCCACCGCGTACGGTTGTTAAAGTGGTTTCGAAGTTGGTAGAGAGTATGACAACTTCCGATCTCCGTCTCTTTAACAACCAAACGTTATTATAACGCCGTGGTCATTTCAAAATAGATTATACTTCAAAAATCAAATCATTTCATTTCAAAACTATATTCCTTTCAAAATAGATTATACTTCGAAAACCAAAACATTTTTATTTCAAAACTATTTATTCAATTAAAATAGTTCATCATTTCCATTTAAAACATATATTCACCTCTCAAAAATCATAATACTTTCAAAGTTATAACTCTTTCGAATCCAAAAATACTTGAAATCATTACACTTTGAAAGCATAACTTTTGAAATCATACATTTGAAATAATTTAACATTCCTTTAATTCTTTACATTTTACAATTTTCCAATTAAATTCAATTCAAACCATCAGTTTCAATTCATTCACCAACAAACCATTTCAAATCTTATAAATTTCAAATATAGATTTGATCCATAAAATAAACTATTCAATTTTTAATATATTTCAAAGCTTTAATATCCCACATTTCAAAACTAAATTTTATAATTTCACACATCTCAAAATTAACTTCATTATTACTTAGTTTTGAAATATTCATTTCATAAATCCAATATCATTTAAATAACCAGAATTACTAGTAAACTAAATATCTTTCATGCTAATATAAACTTTAAATATTCATTTATCGAATAGATCAAAATCAAATATCATTCCATATTCATATTCTTTATCAAAGTAGAGATCAAATCATTTCCAAATCATTTCCAAATCATTTCAATCATCAAAATATCATATCCTTTCAAAACCTCATTATTAAATCATTATTTGAATTCAAATTCAAATATTTAAATTTAAATATCATTTTTAAGTCAAATAAGTAATTCATTATGCCAAATATCATTACAAAATACATTTCAAAATTCCATTCAAAAATTCATTTATCTCATTTCATTCCATTTAACACATAACCAAGTAAACCTTATTTAAATTCAATTTAAATTCCTTAAAAATTCAAATTTAAAATATTGAATTATATTCAAAACTCCTTATATTTCACAAATAATCAATTTTCAAAAGTTAAATCATTTAACACTTTAAAATACAACTCAAACTGTGTTAAAATCTATAACATTTCAAACATTGTCAAAATATAGCAACGACAACATTTATAAAGTGCAATCGTAGCTTATAGTTTCCAAAATAGTTTAGTTCAAGAATAACGGTATTTATAAAATGCCGTAATAGATATTTAGTTATTTCAAACATAGTTAAATTCAAAACAACAGCATTTTAGAAATGCTTGTAATAAAATTCTAGATTATATTATAACTTTTCAAAAACATTAAAACTTCAAAAAATTTCTATTTAAATTTATAAATCATATTTCAAGACTTTAAAATTTCACATTTAAATACTTTTAACATGTCATTAATCACAATAAAATTTAAAATCAAACATCCAATTAAAAGTTCAATTCATTTGTTAAGTCAAAATTTCACTATTTATTTACTTATTAAATTTAAATTTTTTTTAACATTTTACTTCAAATATCATTTCAAACTTTAAATTAAATTTCCATTATTTACTTACATTTTAAAATATAATTTAAAGTCAAAAATCACATTTACCTCAAATTTACATACTTAAAATTTACAATTTCAAGACTTAATATTTAATTTTCTTAAAACCATAAAATATATATTTTTAAATCTAATTTCATACTTTTAAAAATACATATCTATATAAAAATCATTTAAAAATATACCACGGGGTCTGTATATAATTTTCTAACCTAGGTCAAGTGATATATATATATATATATATATATATATATATATCATTTCAATCCGCAATTTACAAAGAAAACCCGGGTTCTATCATTTCAAACCCGCAATCCCAAGTAAATTAAAATATAATAAAAATCACTCAGGCCTATCATTTCAGCCCATAATGATTTTTCCCTATTCTAAAGTCCGTTCAGGTATGTATCATTTCAACCCATATTGATTCTATTCTAACAGGGAACTTGCAGCGTGATCAAAAATAAATAAACAGTATAAACAATGTCAATGTCAATGTCACAATATAATGTCATATGTCAGGTGATAATTAACAAAGTAAACATGGTAATAACACGGCATAGCATCTCATATAATCATCATTAACTTGCATAAACATTTTAAATTACTAAACACTTGTCATCAATTCACTATTTCATAAGTAGAAATGTCAGAGTGAGAAAGACTCGCCTTTTACAAAGCTAGAGACCAAAACAACACACAAGCACGATTCCAAGGGCACGACAAGCACGATTTGGCATGACTTTGATTCAAATGGGAGAGAGCTAAGATATGATCTTGCACACAACAATTAAAAAAAGCAATATAAATATATATAATACAAAGATCAATTGAAACAAAATTGGAAACAGAGTTTACAAAAGACATCACCAAGCTTTTAAATCGAATTTGCTTGTTCTTAACTCAACATATGCTCGGCCCTAATGCTTCATTGGCTTGGCCATGGATGTTTTATTGGTGGTAAGGCTCTGGTTTGGCATCACAAAGGCATGGCTAGCACAAGAACGTGAAGTGATTGGAGTTACAAGGCATGAAATGTCAAAGGTCAAGGCATAAAGGAGTTTGGTTCACCATCTAGGCTCGGCCTATATCAAGTGGGGCTCAACCATGCAAGATAAAAATCAGGTCAGATCTAAAGCTTATGTCCAGAGGTGATGTAGGAAAGTGGTGGTGGAGCTAGGGGTGTGGCCGAAATGGATATGAAAGGCTATGGTGAAGTTTGTGGCTCGGCAAGGCATTTGATGGTGAAGCTTGCAAATTTTATGGGGTATGCATCATAGGGAGGCATGGCCTGTCTTTGGCCAGAGGAGAGGCTGATGTTGCAGATGGAGATGGAGGAGGTGATGGTCGGTGGTGATGGTTGAGAGGTTGGTGAGGCTAGTGGCCAAGCAAAGCAAGAAAAACAAAGGCACAAAATCATTGAATTTGAAGAAGAGAAGAGATAAGAAAGAAGCCATGACCATTTTATTCTGGCCGTGAGTTTTTTCTTAGATATGAGAAAGTGTTTCACGTGAATGAGAGAAGGAAAGCACGGCTGAAGCAAGGAGAATGGACGATCAACACAAAATGAAAAGGCAAGTGGACTTGAAAAGACGGTGAAATGAAAAGACAAGGAATATGAAAAGCTTTTGTCCTTTAGAATTTCTTATTTATTATAATCAATATTAAACAAAAAAAATTCGGAAAATAAAAGTAAAAACTGAAAAAAAATAAAGTGAAAAAGAATATAAATAATTGTTTTAAGGAAAAATAGGAAATAATTAAGAAAATAGTTAAATAATTGAACTAGACTTTAAAAATTGAAAACAAAATACAATAAGCATTAGAGAATTATAACAACACTTATAAAATGTTTTAAAAATAAAATATATACATAACATATCATATAACACATACATACACAAGATATGATAAACAAAAATATTATTTATACAAATTAAAATAAACAATTTTGTTGCATTAAAACAATTTACACACAATATTGTAAAAAACATAACTTTCACAATAAATCGGATTTCAACGAAACGGAAAGCAGTATTCCTGAAATTTAATTTATTTTCATAATAAAAGATAAAATACAAAAATTCAAATATTTAAATTTTAAATTTAAAAGTCAAAGTTTGACCAAATTGACCAAAATTCACATTTTCTAGAAAGTATTCACTTTATTCATTATTGGAATACTAATTTACATCAAAATCAAAATTTATATTTAAAATAACAAAATTTATACATTTAATAAAAAAATAAAGTTTTTAAATCAGGAATTCAATTTTAATAATTAAAATATATAATTAAAATAATCATAAAATACAAGGTTGTTACAAATACCAAATAATCAAGGGCAAAATAAATGATTTCTAAACAATATCACAATTCAACTACAAAAGAAAGATAAATGATAGGTAAAAATGGTGATGTCATAAAACACATTTTATTTTCCTAAAAATAAAATAATTAATTTTATTTCATATACTTGTTCACTTATAAAAATAAATGTATGTATCCACCTCCGTGCATGACGTTTTACGATTATAGAGCCGTTTATCGATAAAATGGTTTTTGGCTATTTATTGGTATTTTTCCAAAGTAAACATTTTTGCAAACATTTCTCCAAAATAGGTTCATTATTATCATTCCTTTCACAAAACCTGATTATCTGTTGAAAATAATCTACATTTGAATATTTAAAATAAATTAAATGTCGCTAACTAAAGTGATCAAATTCTCCAAATTAGTTTTATTAAGTGTGGTTGAGCATAATTCTTTATAAAAGAAACTAAACTTGGTTATAGGCATCTACACCTTCAACGACAATAGCTTAATAAAAACTATAGAGAAAAAAGCATTTAAAAATACATGAGAATTATGACTCTTCATACTTAAAAATCCTTCATGTTAATAAATCTTTTTTTAAGAAGTAATTCCATCTGGAAACTTCAGAATTTGAACCCACTCCAATAATATTTGTTGACAATTATTTTTCAACTCGTAATAAGCAAGACGTTTGAAATTGGATCACTCGCTATTGATTTGGAGCTCGAGACGATTATATTATAAGATGATATTCCTTGACTTCAAATAATATTTTGTTTTTTTCACGTTTATTATCATGTTAAAGTAGTTCTTGAACATTTTTAATCATTATTCATTACACCTACATTGTGTCGAAGTTTCTAATTTTCCAAAAATGGTACGCCTATATATACTATGTTTGCACCAATTGTGATACACTTATTTACTAGGAAATTTTGGCTCTTTCCCTCTCTCTTATATTTTAGGACAGTCTTGCACGATCTCATACACTTTTTTCCTGCTTATAATGGTAAGTAGCTCTTAAGTAATAGTTGTATTTCATCCACAATTTTCTTATAAAATCTAAAATGTGTTATGAAAATAGTAGCGCTTCGCGGAAGCTTTTATCAACGGATCTTTGGCACCCAAATCACAAAGAGATAACTAGGATTGAAAACAAGACGAATTGAAATCAAAATGCAATAACACAAAATATTCCACCCAACCACCCATTTTATTGATTCACTAAAATTTTGTTTACAATTAATAGAAAAAAGCTAAAGTAAACAAAATACCATTGAATCAATAACCAAATTAAGAAAGGGAGCAAATATCTATATGGCTAAAATTGTTGGAGAAAAAGAACAAAGATGCAGAAGAGAAAATTAGAAAATATATTTTCCACCATATTTTTACCCTCTCTTCTAATCTCTATTTATATAATCAATTACTTAATACCCAAGTTAACATTAGATGGCAAAAAATAATTTGATTAGCCAATTAGAGAGAGAAATAAACATACTCAAATGTGCCTATTAATTAGAGGAAACAAAATCTTCTCTTTCTTTCTTTTGCATATTTATTTCCCTCTATTTGTATTTTTTATCACCACAATTTAACACTCCACCTTGATGCAAAATCACATATCTCCAACATATCGAGCATGCCATATCCAGATCTATCACAAATTCCTATTTCCCAACTACACTAAATTACAAATCTCAACCACCGTCCACAAGTGATGCATCTCCCACATGAGGTGGACCACACAAATCCGATCTCAAAAACGTTTGTAATACCATAAAGATCTCTGTCTTGTCTTTATGGGTTTTGCAATTCGACACCCATCTATCACTCGATCTGAGCTCATTACCTGATCACTATCGATCCCTCGAGCTTCATCAACATGAAGACCCCCGTCTGAAATATGATCCTCAATGCTAGAATTATAAGTAGTGACCACATTAACCTCTCCGCCTTGCTGTGTACTAGGTCTTTCAATCGTCACTCGCTTTCCATTGTCGACTACAGAACCAACCAAGTTATAAATCTTTACTTCTTCTAATACTCCTCTTATCCTTACACGACCACCTTTCTTCACTCTCAAAACTCCACCTTGAGTCTCATAAGTGAAACCACAACGATCCAACTGACCGAAAGAAATAAGATTATGAGAACAAGTGGGTGCATGTCTCACTCCAGAGACTTCTCTAACCACACTATCATGCATACAAAATCGGATAGATCCAATACCACAAATATATAGATCTTCTCCATTGGCTGTCCTAATCATGTTGAAACTCTTCTCATAAGAAGAAAAACAATTCACATTTCTACAAATGTGAAAACCGGCTCCCGAATCCATCTTCCAAGGCTTATTTTCACTAAAGAGGACATCATAAGAAGCACACTATCGGTACCTTCAGCAAAACCTGCATGTGCATCACTACTAGTATCACCATGCACAGCCTTTTTTGATCTCTTTTATAAGCATAACACTTGCTACGTATGTGACCTTTCTTATTACAATAATGACAAGTGATAACACAGTTGAGCGTCCTTCTTCTTCCAAATTGTATCTTTCTTCAAGCCCCTTGCCACTATAGCCTCACTTTGAATTTATTTCATACCTGGCCCTTTTCTTTTAAGCTCCTCATTCAAAAGACTTTTTCGAACAATTTCCAGAGAGATAGTTCCATTAGCATTGTAATTACTCAATGAAACAACCAAAGTTTTCCAACTTTTTGAAATCGAACTCATTAATAAAAGAGCCTATAACTCGTCATCAAAATTGACCTTCATATTTGCTAATTGATATATTACATCATGAAATTCATTCATATGCTCTACAACAGACTTCTCTTCATCTAATCTCAGTTGTACCAACTTTCAAACAAGAAAAGCCTTACTAGTAGCACTCTTTGACTCATACAAAGATACAAACTTGTCCCATAAAGCCTTCGCGGATCCACAACTAACCACATGATGGAAAACTGAATCATCAAGATAACGATGAATCAAAGCAATTGCCTTCTTATCCATCTTCCCTCATCTACATCAGAGGGCTACTTTCCATCTCCATCAATCGGATCATGAAGATCATTGAGGTATAGAACATCCTCCATCTTAAGCTTCCAAGTACCCTAATTTTTCCCCATCCAAAATAGCCATCTTTGAAAATGAAATCATATCCGACATCAATAATTTTTCAAACTAAAATTACTCTAAGTTTTGCGATGATCTATGCTCTGATACCAAACTGTTATGAGAATAGTAGCACTTTGCAGAGGCTTTTATCAACGGATTTTTGTCATCCAAATCACAAAGAGATAACTTGGACTGAAAACAAGATGGAATTGAAAACAAGACGGAATTGAATTAAAACGCAATAACACAAAATATTCCATCCAACCACACACTTTATTGATTCACCAAAATTTTGTTTACAGTTAATAGAACAAAGCTAAAGTAAACAAAATACCATTGAATCAATAACCAAATTGAGAAAGGAAGCAAATATCTATATGGCTAAAATTGTTGGAGAAAAAGAACAAAGATGAAGAAGAGAAAATTAGCAAATAGATTTTCGACCACACTTTTACCCTCTCTTCTAGTCTCTATTTATATAATCAATTACTTAATGCCCAAGTTAACATTAGATGACAAAAATAATTTAATTACCCAATTAGAGAGAGATATAAAAATACTCAAATATGCCTATTAATTAGAGGAAACCAAATCTTTTCTTTCTTTCTTTTGCATATTTATTTCCCCCTATTTATGATTTTGTATCACCGAAATTTAACGAAATGATCATTTACATGCAAAAAACAACGATGTGGATCCTACCGACATTATTTTTTGCCATTTTAAGTCAAAATGATTATGCTGAATCCATGCAAACATGAAAGTGAATTTTTTTTCTAGTATTCCATCTAGAGAGCATCCTATACTTAGGAAAATCGCTTATTTTTTACAATAAGAAGCAAAAATTTAGTTCTTTTATCGAAATCATATGCAAAACACCATCTACCCACAGTTTTTTCCACTCATCAACTAAAAGCTGCAAGTACATGTCCATCTTGTTTTTTGAAGTTTTAGGTCTAGGATATAGTTTGAAACATGTATAGATTCTTCATACACATCCACAAAGGGAGACTGTAAGGTGTTAGAAAAATTGGCCACACTGAATAAGGGTTACCAAATAAAGCAAATAATGCAAAACCATCCGTACACAAGCCAAGTCAAACATTATAGGACTATTTAATAAAACCATTGTATATGTTATCAAAATTTGTCCAAGCTTCTCCATCTGAAGGATGACACAATATACACCTTAATCTCATTGTTGTTCGTTATACTATCGCATGTGTTTTGCGGTAGCAGCAGATGCATATAACCTTTACAATCTATGTATAATTGGGAAATAATATATTTTGGTGAAAGGTACATCTTTATCACTAGTTTTTATTGATGTATATCTAGGTTGTTTACAATATTTACACAACGTCTGGTTTATATCTTCCTTCCAACAAATAATGCATCCACATGGATAAGTGTCAGTTTTTTTCATAGAACAATCCAAATGCAGAGTCCTCATTACAAGTGAGTACTAGTTTTCTGCCAACACATTGTTAGTTTTTCTTTACACACGCTAAGAATTAAGTTCATTAGGTTTTATGATGCATGTAATAGGATTTTGTAGCGATTAACCTACAAATTGTCATTTTACAACTTTTTTATCATGGTTATTTCGGTGCTTCTAACAAATTGAAAAACTTTTTCGCTTTCGAAAAAATTCTTTCTCCAAATCTATTTTATTGGTACATACTCAAACCGATAGCATCATGAACCACTTTAGTCATTCTACTTGCTACATCTATATTTTCTTCGATTGAAGATTCATCGCTATCTACATCTATATTCACAGTCTCCTCTTGTGCAACATGTTCATGTTCTCTATGATATATCCACATATGGTATTTAGGCACAAAATTATATTCATGTAAATGTAACATTATAATATAATACATTAAAAGTTTCATGCAATGAAATTTCGAACACAGACATCAGATATCTTTCTTATTTGGTTTATTATAAGATGCCACTTTTATGAATGATTCCACATCATTTCTAAAGTGCAATGGTGTCATTCCTTTATTACATTTATAGTACATCCTATTTAGACCACATAAATAATACATATTTTATCCTTTACACATAAGAAAAATTATATTAATTTTCACACAATTGTATACTATTCTTTTTTAATAAAACCAAACATTATTAATAATATAGTATATTACTATCATCCAATTTTTTGTTAATAAAGCAATAATATCATGCATTTTTGTTATTTTATTATTATCAATAAAGCAATATATATCACTATTTTTTATTCTTAATACCATAAATTATTAATTTTAATTATTAACACGGTTTATTATTATTTTTATTGTCAATATCATTCATCGTTCAAAACAATAGGGTTTACAACTAATTTCCAAAGGATTTCTACAACTTTTTTTAAATATTTGGCCATCCTATTTTCCATCACCAATGTAATGATATTTATGTTTCATAAATTATTTCAGGTCGTAGGATCAAGAAACTTTCAGCAGCACTTCTATTTATTCCCATTTCATATACAAAAGAGTGTTCATGGGAAGTAAGAAGGAAGTTTCGTCGTTCGATTTGAAATGTTTTAGAAAACATAAGTATCGCTGCATTTATAACTTGTCCAATACTAGGACAAATCCAACAATAATTTAATTGATGGATTTTTTTTTCTTTTTAGTTAAAAAATGAATATCTATATAACAATCATATACATTACATATTAGATAGAGACAGATTAAACACCTAAGGGGTTGCATTAATACTACCACATATAAATAATGTCATAATTTATTAAATTATAACAATACAGAGTAACCATCAATATATATTTACTTCAACCAAAATACAAATTGAATTGTATAACCTAATTCATATCATTATCAAACAAATTGAAATCTAATTCAAATTGTAGCAATGAATCTATAGTGTTATGTGCAAATACAACCTAATTATTAATAAAACCTAATTCAAATCATATTGATGAATATGTATCAATGAATCATAGCAAAATTAATATTGTGTGTAATTATAAACCTAATTCAAATTATACCGATTAAAATAATAGAAAATTCAAATCATAGCAAATTGAAATAATACCGATGGAGGAAAATTACTTGCAGTAGAGGTACTAGCGATGGAGGTAGGCTTACGGTGTGGCTGGATGATGACATTGTTGGCAATGATCGGCATGCAACAAAATTTGGGTGTGTGTAGTTTTGTTTTCAAAGGGTAGAGTATAATGATAACTACATAGTGGGCTATGATATGTCGATTATGGGTGGTGGCGGCTTGCCGACACCACGGTGGTGCTATCTTTTGGCATTGGCTCTACATCGGTAAGATTTTACCTGCAATTTACTAACATCACATCAACATTAAGAAAAGGGCAATTATGTGACATCAATAAGGTCAAGTAGATATTTGATCATTTTCATAGTGGTGTATAAGTTATTATGAGTATTCACAATACCATGACATCATTTTTCATTATATATACACAAACGCACATTTATATACATGTATGTTTAATCCTTGTAACTTTTAATTTATAAATCACACAACCCTCCTTAGGATGCATTGGGGTTAGAGCAATGATTTTCCAATGGCCAGACTATGACAACCCCCTATCATATTGGTCATAACCAAACCTTGCTTTGATACATAAGTGCATCAAGCAATGAGTAAAAAGGCAAAATGAAAAAACCTTTTTAATTCACTATCCACTATATCTTTACTTTGTTATCATGAATACTTTATTTACTTTTAACATGTTTACCGATTGTCCATTCCTAGTGATAAATTTTGTTTCCACAACAGCAAAGAGAAGTAGTTAATGTAGTACGCTTACACAACTAGGAATTAGCAGGTTAACTTTTGTTAAAATGCCATTTGAGGAAGTAATTATGTTGCATATGCTTACACAATTACGAGGTTGCAAATTCACCATTTGTTAATATGCCCAAGGAGTTATAACCAAGTTAAACAAAGGGAAGAAAAAAAATGTAAAAGTAACTGGAAAGTAAAGAATGTAGGATATTTATGTAGTTCATACTTTAGGGAATCCGACAACCATTTAATATTTTATATTCTTTCTTAATATAAGCACAAAAATTTACGAAGATTTTGCTCACAACTTTATGGTATTATTCTCTAAGCACGAAAGGTTGGATCCCTTTATTTTGCTATAATCCTTTCCTTTTAAAGATGAAATGACATCACATGGATTACTAACATCATTCCTCTTATTTGATTGCTGCCATTGGATTATACCACATAGATTTCATATATGGCCTCTGAATGCATGTTGTGATTTGATGACATGGATTTTGGAAAGATAACTTGATTTAGGTGGAATAGTTTTAACATTGGCAGGACAATTTGGTTTAGGTGGGATAACATGATTTTGAAATGCTAAAATGGGCGGATGCCGTAGGATGATTGCCAGCTATCTAGGGATGTGATATTCATTGAAGTTCCATGATTCACCTTGGTAGCTGATGATGGCATACTTCACTATACTACATTGGTAGGGCAGTTTTATTGATTCTTTGGATGTGCATTCTTGGAATATTGTTAGGGAATACTGATGGTCTTTGGTTGTGCACCCCAAGGAGGTACTGCACTGTTTGTTAGCTTGTGTCTTTTAGGTGTGGAATAGCATTATGTAGGATTCATCGAGACTTAGATGTTGTATCTAAAATGTGTGTAGTTCTCGCTAAGGTAGCAATTGTTGGATAGTTTAGGAATTTCCTTATCATATTGACTCATCTTTCGCATTTCCTAATGTTCTGCACTTATCTCTTTTATGCTGAGCTTTTATCTCACCTATTCCATATGCTTCACTTCCTTTACTCTTTGCGGAAGACGTTAAGATGCGAGAAATTTTAACACATCAAGACTCCTTAAAATGTCCTTGACACTTCACCCTGCAAAACCTATCCATGGGTTGATCGATATTTCTTCATATCAAAAAGCGAAAGATTTATCTTTTCTTTCCAAAACGTGGGTACGACTTCCCTTTGTTTTTCTTTCCTTTTCTTTTCTCAACATAGTTTCTTTATGCTAATCTTACTTTCTTTTCCCTTCTTTAGTCACTTGTCCCGATGTTATTATGGAAGAGAAAGAATTGTTTGGTGATCGTAGGAAACTAACTAGTGCCTTAAATGTAAACACCCACATATGCTTGAAGCTTTTCACCAAAATGTTGCTGCATAAGCACAATTTTCTCAAGACTTCCCTAATTTTTTAATATCTAATATTACTTTTGAGTTTATTTCTAATGTAGAGCAGGCATGTAGTTTCTCTTCTACCCTTAAGTAGGGTATTCGCTCGCTTTAATATTGGCTAGTTTTACTTATATTACGTTTTCCTTTAGTAGTAGAAAATAGATTTCCATGTATGCATGAATGCATCTTACTTATTTTTTTTTAAACTTCATAGACAACATGTCTTCCCAAAACAAACCTTAGTTGAGTTCCTTCATTGCATGGTCTCCATCTAGTCCAGCGAAGTATACTATGGAAAGTAAAAGATAACTGAGGGAAAGGCCCTTTGAGCAGGGTAGTAAGCTGAAGTCTATTAATAAACCCACACTTCTAGAGCCTCCTCAAGTTGTAATGCCTATTTCTTCACTCACCCTACTCGTGCATCCTACCCATGTCTGAAGAGGCCGTGAGGGTGAATATCATTAAGAGGATGAGGCACTTGATGATTTTACTTATGAGAGAATGGTAAAATATTAATATTATTTTATTTAGGGTCATATGACTCTATAATTTTGATAAATGACTACAGAAGACATTTTCCTTCCTTAGAACTTTTATCGAACGATTTTAACCCTGAAAATATTGTATGGCTTTAAATTTTGATAAGAGCCGAATTAGGGTTTGAAAGCACTTCCATTAGATCAGGATAATGCTTTCTCTTTCTGTAGAGTGGACATAATATAAAAATGGACTTATTGTTTAGGAGATATAAATGTTTGAAGTTTCACTCGATTTTGGATAGCTTAATGGGTAATTGAGGAGATTAGTAGCTAAGCCCAAGGCCCATTTCAGGATTAACGCCTATAGGGGTTTGATGGGACTTCTCCTTATCATTTCACACTTTCTAAAATAGTTAGAAAACCCACCACTAACATTCTCTAGCCTAGAAACCACTCTAAACCTTATTTAATTATCCAAAACTTGTCATTTGAAGGAGATTAGCACTTGGATTGGGGGATTTTCCATTAGAGACACTTTAGTCTGTTGTTCATCTTGGGATTGAAGCTCTTTTGGATTGCTTGGATTCTAGGTGAGTTGTTAGTATCTATAACTTGCTAATTAGTCACTATATACCTTAAAATGATGTTTTAAAATGTTTTTTGGATCCTAAAACATGTTATAAACTTTAACTAATCACCTATATTAATTTGAAATGATTTTACAAAGTTCAATGAATTTGTGCTCTTATGGATCTCCCTTGTTCTTATAGTTTACCTATTCTTCTACCCTTAGATTTAGGTTTTGATTAGATGTGATGAATGTTTTGTTGCTTGAATATAGTTTGTAGGTTAATTGCTAGAGTGTATGATGTTTTTTGTTTGAAAATGCCAATCAAATGATGATTTAAAATTGGGTACAAAGTCTTAGATCGTCGATGTTCTAATAATTTGATTTTACCCAAATTTGATGTGAATTATGTAGGCCAACAAGGAAGGACTTACAAAGAGATGCTTTACATTTCAAGTTGTTTGGAGTTCGTTTGCTTAAGTTATGGAAGAAATAAGTTGGATTGGTAGAGTGTTGAAATCTTGGATCGGTAGGGATTTGCTTCGAGTTATGGAGCAATGAACTTCGAGTTCTACACATGAAGTCTTTGGGTCATGCTGGATTTTACTCTAAATTACACTTTGGATGAGAAATGGTTAAGTGTTGGATAGGCAGCATGCTTGGATCGGCAGTGAGGAGACTAGATCTTCTTGGAGTCCAACCTAAGGAATTTACCCGTTTGCTTTGAACAAGACCCGAGGATATTCAGAGGTTGTTGTGCCTCGTGGCTTCTTTTGCATGCTTTGAGCCTAACCTAGATACTTTGTGTGTCCCTCCTATAATAGCATTCTAGGATTGATGATAGGGAGACTAGAGCCACTTGGACTTTGACCCGAGGAGTTTTCCCATTTGCTTCAGGCTTGACCTGAGGATATTCTTAGGTTGTCATGCTTTGTGTCTTCCTTTGCTTGCTTTGTGCCTGACATAGGAACTTTCTGCGTCCGATCCAAATTAGCTTGTGTTAATCCATGGGATGGAGTTGAAAAACCAAAGTCGGCGTGTTTTCAATCATTTCTTGATATTTACTTTATCTTTCCTTTTAAAGATATTTCATAAATCTTTGGACCATTTCTTTATCCTTTGCTGGTCTAATTCGACTATTTAGGCTCATTCGAAGACTGTGGAAATTCGACCGTAGCATGAAGTGGCAGCTTCAACAATGGGATAGTTGTACTTCAAGATGCAGAATATAGGATGACAAGTCAAATGGAAAGAACTATTAGAAGAAGGTTAGAGGACAAATGATGATATTCTACGACTAGTGATTATTGTGGAGAATCGTCCCAAACTGCGATGGCTTTAGACGTGAGTTATAAGAGCAGTTCTACAGTATGCTCTGTTGTTGATGACATGTGAAAAGGGATTGTTGATACTCAGAGGTTTCCAGTGTACTAGTAAAGAGGGGGATGCACTTGGGGCAAGATGGCTCCTAGAGCATGAAGGCTCCTTATCTTCTCATGGTAGATTTTTTTACCATAGATTGACGTAATGGTTAGTCTACTTCCTAGCCTATTGAGTAGCGTGGATTCAAGTACCATGAAATTAGGAAGTTGACTACTGTGATGTGTAGTCTAGTCCTTGAGAGTGATGGCTCAGGAAAGTTATCATACATTCAATGCACTGAGTCCGTGTTGTTAGGATGGATGATGGATGCTATATTTGCTTCAGTTGCTTATGACCCTAGGGATCTCATCGATGTAGGTATTTGGATACTCATTAGTACTTTGATGTATGGTACACATGATGATTACCATACAGAGTATCATGTATCCTATGTTATGTGCTAACTCTGTTGATGTAGGGTCAGGTCAGTTACGACTTTCCATACCATTTGTCCTAGTATATTGACTTTATAGTATTTGACATTTTCTAACACTCATACCGGACTGTTGTCTAACTATGGATTTGTGCTTTGCTTGCGATTACTTTGGGTACTCTTAAATGAGTAGATTAGGAATATTAGTTCTGCTGAGCACGTGGACCTAGATAGATGGAGAGCGGGAGGCTACATTCTCATGTATTGCTATATTTAGCTGTTATATCTTATTATTCCGCTATGCAGCACTATGGAGCTTATTAGTGCTATTGCTTATTAAGACACAGTTACTTATTCGAGTTTATTATCAGTTGTATAAACTCTCTCACTTATGTTGTAAGGCCGTATGAACCTATGTACTTTGATTTTTGTGATTCATTCAGTTATTACTATCTTGTTCATTTTATACCAGTGATAACTATTATATTTTATTCAATTCATTATAAGATATACGATAGGTTCTATGATTGTTTTATTTCTTTACTACAAACCCTATGATCGTATTACATTAACCAAGCATCGATTACAGTGCACTTTATAGGTTATTATCATTATTAGGTGTCAGTAGTGTAAGGCGGTCGTCACATATGGTATCGAAGTTTAGGTTGCATAGTTTAACCTAAGGGATACCGTGGTCCGGTAGAGATAGGGTATGAGTTGTCATCCTAGATGGAATAGCGTGTTATTTTTTTTCAAAAACTATATGGTAGTATATATCTATACCAAGTCGCTTTGCATATATGTGTACCGTTGATGAAGTTTTCCTCTATGAGAGGTTGACCATTCTTGTTACAGTTTATAAGAATGACGCACATATTAGGAATTCAACATCGGATGCTAAGAATGGATAGGTCACCAAGATAGCAAATGAGTCAGAAGTGCAACCATCATTCATTTGTATGATAGTGAGAATAATGTGAGCAAACCAGAGAGGAGCTACGGGGACAAGGGATAATGATGCTCAAATGCAAGCATAGCAGGTTGTCAATCCTCAAGCGGAAGTTGAACCGCAAGTAAGCGGAAGTAGCAAGAGAATGAGGGATAATGAAGGTAGGAAACGGTATTAGAAGAAAGACAGTCAAAAGAAAGGCAAGTAGGAGTCGAGGTGCTTTAATTGCAACGAGAGCTGTCATATTAGTAAGGACGGTAAGGATCCAAAAGGTGGCGAGAGGAAGTGCTTCAATTATAGTAGAACTAGGCACGTTAAGATAGATTGTCCAGAACTAGTTAAGGAGGTGTAGCCCTAATTAATGAGTGGTCCAAAAAAGAGCTAATAAAAGCCTATTTTCTATGATTATAGGGGAAAAAGACCATTTTGCTAAATATTGTAAGGTAAGAGGAAAGAAGTGCTACAGTTGCAATAGTCAACATGTTTGGGCGTATTACGAAGGATTGTTTACAACCATACAGAAACAGATTTTGAAAGAATATTCTCTCAACGCCGTCCTAACTTCGTATAGTACTCCAATATCAAAAGAGAAGCGGAAGAGCGTTTTTATTCAAGTAATGTTTTCCATTTATGATGTTTCCTTACATGTTTTAATCGATATCGAGGCTTCATATTTCTTTATATCTAATGATTTGGTAGATAGATTAGCATTGAGACCTGAGATAGTTGATCAATCTTAAATTATGAAAAACCCTATAAGGGTCCCGATCAGCCTATACATGGTTTGTCGAGACCTAGTGTTATCGAGTCATGGATGTTCTTTTGTTCATAATTGCTTTTGGTTTGGGTTTCATTGGGTTTGATATTATTTTAGGAATGGAATTGTAACAATCCATATTTTTAATGACTAGATATTTTAAATACTGAATGGTTAATGAATTAGGACTCAAGACCACTTTAGTTAATTCAGGATCGATATTGCGAATTAAAACTTGTATAAATATCACTATATTTGGAGTCATGATATTTCTAGATATATATTATTATATGCATTTTATAAAAATACATGCACAGTTGAGTCTATGGGATCTCGATTGACGACTTGTGTGTCAAGGATGATGACTTCATTATGAGACGTACGAATGAGGAATTTTTGGAATCAGGAGACTTAATGGCCAAAAAAGCCTCAAAATAGGTGAAATTATCATCTCGGAGCGCTGTTTTAGATTATGATGGAATTTATACCATCAGGTCTGGAAAGTTGTAGAGATTTGCGTAGACGAGTTTCGAAATGATCTGATGTGCTATATGATTTTCCAAACTCAAAATGTTTGGTGATTTATATGAGAAATAATATATACATATACATATACATACATATATATATATATATATATGTGTGTGTGTGCATGTATGTATGTATATGTGTGTATATTGTATATATAACTCCCTTCGGATTTTATTCCTCAAATTTCTTTTCCCTTTTCTTTTATCTATATCCTTCTTAAAATAAATGGTTGCTCCTCATCATTTAGTTAAATCTTGAGCTTTGGGCAATAGGAGAGGCTGATGTTGGATCTGTTGTACTCGGGGAGAGGAGAGCATCGCACCAGTACAAGCGATGGGGGATGCGGTCATTCTCGGATGTGACCACTTGTTGTGGCAGTGACTAGGGTTAGAGATAGTCTGAGTTTAGGAAGGTGTTGAGAGCAATGAAGGGTGACATTCATTTCTCTCTTGGTGACACGCACCTACCAATGCTGACAATTTAAACTCCAGTCATGATTTAGGATGTTCAATCTTTGAAGGCTACGAAGGGGATGATGCAGTCATGTTTTTCTTTATGTGGTTGGACTTGACATAGAAGCTGCCATGGTAGAAAGCATGCATAACATGATGCTTTACAAAGCCCATTTATCGTTTAACATAGTGTTAGGGCGAAATATTGAAGATAAAAGGTGGGTATGAATAGGTTGTGCATGTTTTTGCTCTATGCATATCAATTTGGGGAAGAAGGTAACTAAATTGATTAGGTAATTAATTGGTTAATTATTCTACTTAATCTCGTTTCATATTTAGTTTGTATCTTTTGCATCAAGGACCAATTGAGATGCGGTCTTCTCTGTTGAATTCATAGGGAAATTATCTAGGATATGATATGGGCTTGGACTGTATTTAAACATTTAGGAATTTACCTCTTTTGTGAGTAGAATTATAACTCTGAATTTGTATTTCAATATAAATCCCCATAATTTTATATATTGAAAAATATTACCTGGAAGAGGTAGAATAATATATATATATATATATATTACATTGCATTTGTATATTGGGTTACCTTTATCATGGTATACTATTATGTATCAGTCATACTATATTAGTTGTGTTAACTTGTTGACGACAGAAGAAGAGCAGGTTATGGTATGATTCCCTACCTTTGAGTTAATATTAAATCACTTGTTAATATGCAGTTTGGATTATTCCTGAGCCATATTTATAGAGAACACTGACTGTACTTCAGTAGTTTCCTATATATTTGTATATGGTTTTGATATATAGTATTTTGTGTTAGTTCCCCTCACATTAGGTTCTATGTTTGACTCACGTTTCGTCCTTGTCTGCTTATGTCATGACAACTCTTGGATACTCAATTGAGTAGTTTGAGAGCCAGGTGCCTTTAGGGATATGCTATCAGGCAGTTGCAGCACTTTAGAGGCAAAGTTGACACTTTATATATATATATATATATACACTTGATATTGTAGTAGTACATGATATATATTCTATTTATGCATGAGACTTATTACATCAGATATTGTATTCTGACTTTCTTTATTGATATTTATTTACCAGTGTGTATATTCAGTATATTATATATTTTTATTCGTCTATGAGATTCTATCGCTGCGCCTTGGTTTGGTGCTTTATTTTTTATTTTTCCCAAATGGACTATCTTTTGTGGTATTCAGGAGTCGGAAGTTATCATTAGACGTTGATTCAAGGTATTATGAAGGGCGGGTCATCACAGGACTAGCTGAAGAGATACGGAATAATGGTGGACCATGAGTGGTTGTCGATGACAGTAGGAATGAATGATGAGCATAGATTGGAGATAACTTCCTACTTGACGAATAGGTGATGGTTAGCTTATTATAGAGAGCATCCAGACATTTTCAATAAGGTGACTGGGTCACAAACACATAGGAAGATAGAGTTTCGTATCGATCTGGTCAAAGATGCTAGACTTGTATCTATGCCTCTGAGTCATATAGAGCCCAAAGAGTAGAGGTAACTAGAGATGTGGGTTGATAACTTAGTAAGGGAAGGGTTCACTCGTAGGAGAAAATCTGAGTTGGATGCACATGTAGTGTTTTCCACTAAGGCGGATGGCTCTTTGAAGTTGTTTGCTAATTACCAAGTGCTAAATGAGATAACATATAAGTATCCACTCTTTCTTATTGATGGCTTGTTCAATCAACTCCATGACATGAAGGTGTTCTCCAAATTGGACCGTATGATGAGATTTCACCAACTTAGAGTAGCGAAGGAACATGTGCTAATTACAACGTTTCATCCGCCGTCTAGATTTTTGAGTGGTTGGTTATACCCTTTGGGCTAACCAACATGTCAACACACTTTTTCAATCTCATGAACAATGTTTTCAATGGTCAACTAAATAAATTTATGCTTCTGTTCATCAACGATATACTCATCTACTCACGGAAAGAGGGAGAACACAAGACGCGTTTGAGAATCATTCTTGAGGTGTTGAGAGAACATCGACTGAAAGCGAAGTTCTATAAATGTCACTTATGTAGGAGGGAAGTGCGGTTCTTGGGTCATATTGTTTCTAAGCACGACATTGCCATTGATCGTGTAAAATTCACAGTGGTTCAACATTGGACTAGACCCAAAATCCTTCTGGATATGAGAAGTTTCTTGGGGTTAGTTGGATATTTTACATGATTCATTATGGACTTCTCTACAAACCCCATGCATTCATGAGTCTGAAAGAAAAGTTGATGAGTGCACCAATATTGAACATTCAAGCAGGAATCAGGAGATGATGGTACACACTGATGCTTATGGTATCAGATTGGGTGCAGTATTGATGTAGAGAGAGAAGTTTGTAGCGTATACAAGTTGACAACTGAAACTATGTGAGAAGAAATATCTAACCCATGATTTGGAATTAGCAGCGATTGTGCTTGCGTTGAAGATTTGGGGCACTAAATTTTAGAAGAGAAGTTCGAGCTATTCATTTATCATAAATTATTGAAGTGCCTCTTTACATAGAAGGATCTTAACCTTTATCAACAATGATGGTTAGAGTTCCTACCCTTTATGACTTTGATATTGCGTATACACCAAGGAAATGGAATGCAGTTGCAGATGCATTGAGTAGGAGACATACTGGCTTTGGAGCTATGTTCTTAGAGTGGATGCGGTTAGAGTATATTGCTAGTTATGACTTTCGACATAGATGTGTGCTAGAGCTAAAGATATTTGTGAGCTTTACTACTAAGCCTTCTCTAATTGACCAGATTGGTACTAGTCAGAAGCATGATGCCAGATTAGCTGAGATTATTGCTAAGATCAAAGCTGGAGTAGAGTCCGAAGAGAATAGACAGTATGGATTCGACCAAGATGGTTGGCTTCGTAAAGATGGGAGATTGTTTTTTTCTTGATGTCGAGGGTTTGAGAGATGAGGTGTTATGAGAGTGCCATCATTTGACATTGATTATCCACCCCGATGGTAATAAGATGTACCGTAACATAAAGCAAACCTATTATTGGGAGGGAATGAAGAAAGACATTGGAGCATTCATCTTAAAGTGCATGAACTGCCAGTTGGTTAAGGCAGAGCAAGAGGGGCCTTGTGGTTTGATGAAATCGCTAGAAGTTCCTTAGTGGAAGTAGGAACAAGTCTCGATGGATTTCATCGATGGACTGCTAAGGACTAGAGCAAGATACGACAATATTTGAGTCATAGTCGATTGCCTGACCGAGAGTGCTAAATACGTACCCATCAAATCAAGTAGAACGACATTTAAACTGGCCGAACTGTACATGAAATGGATAGTATGATTCCATGGTGTGTCGATGGGCATTGTAAGTGATCGAGATCCATTGTTTACTAGTGGGTTTCGGAAGAGCTTACAAGAGGCATCGGGGACAAAGTTGCATCTGTGTACGGCTAAGCACCCTCAAACTTATGGCTAAACAGAGAGAATGTTATCTTAGAGGATCTCCTGTGGGCTTGTATACTCGACTTTAGAGGTTCATAAGATAACCACATACATCTCGTTGAATTTGCAGATAGCAATAGTTATCAATCCAATATAAATATGGCACCATTTGAAGCATTATAGGGCTGACCATGTAATGCTCCTTCGTATTGGTAGGAAGTGGGTGAAAACTAATAATTGGGCTAGATATGATTAGAGAAACCTGAGAAAAGATCGAGATCATTCTGCAACAGATGACAGCAGCTCAAGACAAAAACGAAAGCTACACTAATAAGAGACATAGAGATTTGGAGTTCTCTACCGCAAGGTATTCATCAAGATCTCTCTATTGAAGAATGTAATTCAGTTCAGTAGTAAAGAGAAGTTGGCATTGAAATTTGTTGGTCCTTTTACGACGCTACAGAGGATAGGGAACCTTACTTACATAGTCGACTTAACTCAAAGAATGGTGGAAGTACACAATGTATTCCATGTTTCTCACTTGTGGAAGTTTTTGCATGACTAAGACATAATAATCGCACCAGATCAATTAGATGATATCGAGAATTAACCAGAGGCTTCGATACCATATAGGCCAATTTGTAATGTTGGACGTGATACGAAGTGGCCTAGGAGGAAGACGGTGAAGCTCGTGAAGGTTCAGTGGACAAAAAACGAAGGTGATTGCACTTGGGAGACTGAAGAGGACGTAAGGAAGACTTATTCAAAGCTCTTTACTTGGTGAGACTTTCTAGTTTTCCTTTACTTTCACTTATGATATCATGAAGTATACCATAGTGTGGTATCTTGCATGCTAGGATAGACTTGGATGTTGCCCTTTTCATTTGTTATCGTGTGTGCATATTTGATGTATGATGGTTGCATATGCTTATATATGGTTATAAGGCATGTCGAATAAGCTTATTGATTTTGTTTGGGATTTTAGAAGCGAAATTTCTAAAGGGGAGAGAATGCAACGACCCTTATTTTTCACATCAGAGGATCGTAGCATATTAATATTATTTTTATTTTGGTTTGTATGACTCTATAACATTGAAAAATTACTACTAGAGAAATTTTCCATCCTTACAGTTTTTATTTGATGATTTTGACTCCAAATTTTTTTATGACCTATAACTTTTGATAGGAGCCGAATTGTAGTTCGAAACCACATCCATTAGATTTAGATGAAGGTTTCTCTTTCCGCAAAGTGGTTATAGTAGGAAAACGGACCTACCTTTAGGAGATATAGCTGTTTGAAACTTCACTTGATTTTGGACAGCTTAGAGGGTAATTAAAGAGATCAGTTGCAACGACGCACCTTTCCAGTCCTCAGAAGTTGACATTAATACATCCATGATATTCATGTGATGAACACTAAGTACCTGAAAGATAGATTGTTGGTGTGAAAGAAAACAAGAGACATAACAGAATCTCACAACATGATGAGAAATATATAATACACTAAATGATTACAAAAGAAAAACTGTAATATAAATATACGTCAATCAAAGTAACTAACCTATCATCGACCGGGACTATTATAACATCTTGTCCTCACCAATGCTGATAAGTAGTAACCAGAAACATGGCAGAAATATAAAAAATATGGGAATACATCTTAGAGGCATCATGCCGTCTCTTGATGCTCCAAAGCATCCATCGCTAAATTTGGAAATATGCTCGAGCTGATCCAAGCATTATAAGAAAGTAATGCCTAGATTAGTCTAGTAAACAACATGAGAAACACAATCAAATGGAATTTTAATATTGTACAACCTTTCAAAAATAAAGGTATCGCATAAGACCATGCAAGACATAAACACAAGGGGTTTTTAACTTACGATAAATGAACCATTTTATAGGAAATCCTGTGCTATTGTAATAATGTCTAAGGTTCAAATTTAATATTAATCATGGTCGATATGGTTAATTACATTCTAGCATAACGAGTATATAACTAAATCCATAAAGGCACATATTGGACATTCGATTTCATCAATGAAAAAGCTATTGGGGTACTACCTACCATAGTACTTCACTAGACAATGTACTGAGGTTGAAAACCTTTCGACCCCTGTAAATCAGAGCCAGCCAGCCAGCCAGCCCCTTTAACATGACAAGCCGAAATATAACAATCCTCGGGCACCAAGGCACAAATAGATGCACTAGGTCATAGCCGTACTCTTCCCTTAAGCATGCATAAAAAATTCCATAAATATCAGTTTTAGATTGAGGAATGATGCTCTTAATGGCAGCAAAGCACATAGCCCTGAAGCATATCCTCTATTTTAGTCATTCCAGGTTGTAAGGCTTGTGAGCTTACAGTTACCTTTTTCTCTCTTAGCAAATCCCACTTGGAATGCTAACATTGCCTTCTAGTAACAATGCAATGCCAGCATTCATACACACAAGTTGTTCAGGATATGAAAAAACCCAAAGAAACTACTTCTACTATATCCATTTTGGAATCATCCTCGGGATTAATAGCAAGTGGCCCTTGCACTTCAAAGAACTCCATCTCGACATCTTCAAGATGTCTTCAATTCGAACGCCTTGCTGGTTCGAAGTGGTTTTCGGTCTCTCTGAATTGACAATCAATAGATTTTGGTAAAGTCACTCCGGTTTGGAAATAAATATACAATACATAAGAGTGGAGATCACCTTCTAACTGTTTAAGTGGACAGATTTTCTTATCCTTTATCCTAGAAGAGAAAAACAAGTTTATAAATGTAGCATAGCATGACCAAAGATAACTATACCATATATTTCCAGTGTCTCTTTTAGATAATCCTAGAGTAATGCTTCTTTAATATTTGCTAGTCGATTATTTAACTGTAACGACCCAAAATTCTCGATCCCAAAAATGCCAGATAGTTATGGAAAAAAGAAGAAAGAGATAGAAGAAGAAGAAGATCAGAAACATCAACATCTCACATTCGCAGCGGATAAAATAAAATAATAAATAATAACTGTTTACAAAAGAATTCTGTATCTGTCAAAATACGTTTATAATACATCAGAGTTACACATATATACAAACACTGGATATAAACAATCATCATGTCACAGATATACAACAATATAATACAGTGGAAACACTCCATACGTTCTTTCCATCCAACTCGCCTCCTGAGCTCCAGAACGTCCTTACCTGAAAATCTGTAATACTCGGTCTAACCCGAGCATTACATCAAGGTAACACCCGGGTCAGGCTGGAAACCAGCGTGAGTAAACCCAACTAACATGGAATACCAAAGCAAACAACGTATATAAACCCGGGGTAACTTGTATTAATTTACAAAGTCACAATTTATTATAGACATCACTTATTCCACACATCCATTTTCTAAGTACCAAGATTTAGATTTAAATAGTCCAATTCATTTAAATCACTTCATTCTAGCCTATAGATTTCACATTTCAATCTATAAAAATTTGAAGTGGTTTCAAGGATTTCCTAATACCCGACCCCGATCTCTTCGAATCCAGTGTCATCAAAACCCAAGTTATTCAATTAAATACAATTCAATTTTAATTACCGGATAACACTTTTACACGGCAATTCATCATTGATAGATAAACACATTTATTACTAATCAACCCAACATATCATATCACACATCAATTCATATCAGAGATATTAACTAATCCAAAACACTTATCCTCATTCAATCATTCATGAGCCAAATTGATCACTTCCATTAATTACATTAATTAATGATCCTCTAATTATTCTCATTAGTTAATTATTCTTAAATTTCATTTAATAATTAACCTTTAACTTAATTACATTCATTAACCAGCCTTGATTAATCACAATCAAAAAATTAACTTCCCTTAATTACTCCATCAATTAAACCAACTCCTTGATTTAATTATTAATAAATCCTTTAATTACACTGATTAATTTATCACTTAATTTCTTACACCAAGTAATTATCCTTTAATTACTTCCCATCAAGTAATTTCCTTTAATTAATTACATCCATTAATTATTCCTTAATTACTTCACTAAGTAATTATACCTCATTAATTACCTAAAGAAATTTTACTTAACCCAACATCAAATGATAACCTTTAATTAATTAAACTAAAATTAATTAACTAGTATTAACCACTTTAATGTAATTAATTACACAAATTAATTAACCTTACCCATACACATTGATTACATTGATCGATAATTAATTATTCGAACTAGTTATTCTATAATTACTTATATTTATTAATTATCCTTTAGTTAATCATCTTCATTAATCAACTAACCCTTTTATTAATTCTCTTAATTAATCAATCCTTTAATTAATTACACTAAGTAAATAATCCTTAATCACTTCCTTTAAGTAAAATTTAGTTAAAAAATTTAGGTTTTGAAAAAAAACATTTTTACGTTTTAACAAACTTAAATTAACAATCATACCGTTTCTAAATTAAGGTTTAAGAATATTTTTAAAGTGGAAAGGAGATTTTAGCAAAGGTTTAAACATACAACCATTTTTAATTTCAAACTTTAATTTTATAAAAATCTTTAAACATGCCTAACATTCCTATTCCTTCTTCGGGTTAAATCCTAGCATTTCTCGAGTTCCTCCCCGAGTTTCCCCTTCATCTTCTTCTTCTATTATAACATGATAAAACTTCCAACTGAAACACTAATAAACTCACACGAGCAGCCTAATAAAATACCCGAGAATCACCCCGAGACCAACATTCCTTCCCCCGAGCTCCCACCGAAGTAAACTTCCTCACTTTCACACCCAATCTCCAGTGTACACGGAAACAAGTGCATGTGCACCGGGCCACGGCGGCGCTCCGACCTCTTCGACTACCTCTCACAAGTTGACTTCGACATCCAAAAAGCATCTGATCGAGCATCAAACAACAAATTCGAACTCAACAACCCCACAGCACCCAATTCCGTTGACCAAACAACGCCTCGACATGGCACTCCGACCATCATAAACTCCTCATCTTCCGGCCACGGCCCTGTCAACGATCAAGCTTTCTTTTCCCCCACGACCGCATACTTAACCAGCCACCTTGATGCCGCAATTTGACGAGTAACTGACCTTGACCAAACCCATTGCTAAGCCCTAATTGGCTTTACCGCGTCAACCACGGCAAGTGATAAAATCGATCGCCATTTTTCCCTCCATCACTGACCCACTAGCCATCTCTGACCCGAACCCCGATCACCCCCTGGTTCGAAGATCATTGAAAATTGACCAAAACCCATTATCTAATCAATTTAAAATTTCTCTCACGGTCCCAATCTAAAAAAATTGATTTATCTTTTAAAAATATAATTTCAGCTAGGGATTCAGATTATATAAATAAAACAATGGATTGTGATGATTGAAATTTACATATTTTAGTTTTTTCCACTATTTTTTCCTTAATTCCAGATAGTTTTCGAACTTAATTTGCTTAATTATATTTTTAAAACTTTGATTATGTATAAACACACATATGTTACTTGAATCACAGTCTAAAGGATATTACCAGAGGAGATTTGAATTTGTTTTAGATCTAAATCTTAAACCTGTAAAAAGAACAGAGGGTATATCTATACATACAGATATGAACACTATAATGGTTCGTATTAATTTTATGCAGGTCAATTTTCACTCATGCAAACAATTTACCATAACATTTTCATAAGATCATCACATACACTAGTTAAAACCAGATGTTGCTATGTTTACTCACCTGAAAATACTGAACAGAGAGCAAATTGTGGAAGTTGCTACTTGATTTTCTTTGGAAACTACTAGCCTGAATCTCTCTTTGATCCTCTAGGTTGTTTAAATGAAGTTGTTGTTTTGTTTTTTAAATATGTATGAAAGGTATATGTCAACCATCGGTGATAAATTATACATATAGAGAGGAAATGTACACAGCAAGCTTCCTTTGATATTTTTCTTTGGTCAACAATTTTCTATGACCAGGAGATTTTTTTTCTCTTAAAATTGAAATGATTTGCAAAGTATATGAAATGACTTTTGTTTGAGCTTGAGATGATATCATTTAATCCATGTCTCCTTATAAGTTTACATACTAATTCTATTGCCTTTATATGTACATAGATTTTTGTTTGTAGACATTTTCTTTTCTCTTGCATTGCTTACACACATAATTTCCATAGTATATTACTATAATTACCATATGTATTTATTTATGTTTTCATAGAACCATAAATTTTTACCTTATATATTTATTTCTAACATAAATCCTTATTCTTATTTTTATTCCTACTTTAAGCTTAAACTACTAAATTTATATTCATATATCCTTATACTAATATTTAATATTTAAAAAAATTGATTTTATTTCGAACATTATTAATTAAGTTACATCCATATATATATTTAGATAATATTAATAAGGTAGAGCATTGTAATTAAATTGAATAAAATAGATTTCATTTTAAATATTTTTAAACGATGTTATTTTGAATTTTCAAATCAAAGCTTCCTTCACAATACATATATATATAAATAAATGGTAAATGGCAAGAAGTCTTATTTATTTTTAGAATGACAAGTATGTATTTCATTTAATTAGATTAAATGCTTATTAAAATAATATTGTCAAAATCCTGGGTCGTCACAATCCTCCCCCCTTTGAATCTTTTCGTGCTCGAAAAGGAACGAAGCCAGAATTATTAAAGTGCTTAAAATCAGATAAATTTTCTTCGATCGTTTTTAAACTACTTTAAAAATCTATATAATATTACTAAAATAATTTTTATAAAAATACTTTTATAACTCGATGTCTCAACCAATCTATCCTTGTTCTTACAGAAATTCGGTCATACGTTGATCAGGCGTAGGACTGAAAATCTATAAGTACTTGGTAAGCCCGTTTCAACACCTAGTGAAAATACATGGAAAATAATTTTATTGAAAATATAGAAAACAATTTTTGAAAATAGAGGAAATAACTTTGGTGAGAATGCTCTGGAAATCATCACCCCTATCCATGGTCGCAGTTACATCCTAGGTTACGTTGCCATCGCAACAAAGTCCATGTAACTGTAGGCACTCCATGCCCCTCGATTATGCCATGGAACCCACAACAGATCGCAGTTACATTATAGGGTTACATTACTATCGCAGCGAAAGTCCATGTAACTGTAGGCATCAGCGCCCTCGATTTTCGCTGTCAAAATGAAACTTCTCCACTCCTACATAGGTCGCAGTCTACTGATGTAAAATCAAACATAGACCGTTGGCTCTCAGCGGCACACATGACTTTCGCTATGTTACCATACGTCACAATCTACCGATGTAAAATCAAATGCAGACTGTTGGCTCTCAGCGGCACACACGACTTTCGCTATGGTCTGTAGTAGATCGTAGTGACATCGAGTTACACTGTTGTCACAGCATAACCCAAATGCCTCTGTAGGCATCAACGCCCCTTGACTTTCGCTACACACTACTCATAATCCTCAGGAACTAGTTTTGTCCGGACTCCTCACAGGATCAACTTTAGAATCCCCCTAGGGTTCAAGGCAGTACCACCCTATGGCACACCTGAGAAGTTCATTTTAAGGGAGCGCCTTTTTCCCCAGAGCCATTATCAAAACACTTTATACTATACACATATAGTATCTTCCAAATCATACACCTAGTATGAATCTCATATATATCTCCTTTCCTCAAAATCGATCATCCCAAAATAGATAATTCTCAAACTAGGCTTGCCAAATTCCAATATTGATTTTACCCAAAAATCAAAAGCCTTTCCAAATTCAAAGGTTCCCAAACCTTTTTCCAAATCCTCATAAGATCCTTTATATATATATAATTTTTTAAAATTTTAGATCATTTCAAACATGTATAAAACTCCTTTTATACTTCAAACACTTTAAAAAATCGTTTTCTTCCAGCAATAGATTCAACAAGGGGATATTTATCTTATATAACAAAGATATATAACTTTGTTGATTCAAAATCAAATATTCAAATTTGATTACTCTATAAAGACACTTTTATCATAGAAATTTCCAATATCAGTTTCATTCAAACCCGTATGATGTACACATATCAACCGTACGCTATATTAATCTGATCGCTCACTCGATCACACAATTCCACTTCCAAACTAGCATCGTCCACCCGACTTCCTGGTGCGGACTCAGATCTGGTTTCTTGATCAGAAACCATCATTCTCCTTGCATAGCCATACTACGATAGAGAATATCCAGAACCAATCAACAATCCATATCCAGGTTCGCCGTCAAAAATCGAGTGAAAAATCCCAACTCGGATCGATATAACTATCTCGAAATTATACGCTCGAATTTGGATCAAATCACTATGCGAATAGAATAATATACGCACATCCTACGTATTTATTTTCATTGATTATTAACTAAATCAATTTCCTTTCTATTTGTCTTCACTTTGATTTTATTCACTTCAATTCTTATCTCAGTTGGGTATTTAATCAATAAAAGTTTGAACTCCGACCCGTTTATATTTAGAAAATAGCTTGAAAATTTTAAAAATAGTAAGTAGCTGAAAAATAATTATTAGTTTGCAAAATATCTGTAAAATAGTTAAGAAATTGTAAAATAGTGGGAAGATAGTCAAATAGTTATAGAAATTTTAAATAATTGCAAAATAGTTGTAAAATAGTAATTAGTTATAAAGTAGTTGAAAGATAGTAATTAGTTTATAAAATAGTTGTAAAATAGTTAAATAGTTCCAAAAATAATTGTAAAACAAGTACAAGATGGTTTGGCTTTAAAAAGAAAGGTTGTATATATAATAAATAGCTTGGAAAAATAGATTTGTACTAAAATAATTTATTTTGAAAATATTCCAGAGTCAAACTATTCAATTCCCAACCTCCAACCCCATCAATTCAATTTAGATTTCCACTTCCATTTAAATTGATTCAATTCTAATTTGAATAACTTCAATTTTCCTTGAACTTGATTTATTCTCAATTCAAGTTAAATTAACCTCAATTTCTTTCCAATTTCAAATCAAATTCCATTTGATTTTAAATATATTTACTTTAACTACAATTCCAAATTATTCAAATTAATCTAGACTACCTTTTAATTAAATCCACTTTAATTTCAAGTCATTTCAATTTCTATAAGAATTAATCCTAATTCCCATTTGAATTCATTTTCCATTTTTATTTCCAATTAATCCAATTCAAATTTTCCATTTGAATTCCATACTTATCCATCTTCGATTCTAATTAATTCAAACTAAATTCAATTTGAACTAATGAAATCTAAATCTCAACTTTAAACCATCTCGAATTATATAATTCGAGTTAAATTTCCAAATGTCGATTTAACCCCTTAACTCAAATTAACCTTTATTTTTAAATTAATAATCCAAATCTTTAAACAATTTAATTCTGAGTCCAATTCTCAATAGAAGAAAATTTATATTAGATTGTACTACCACAAAATATTCCATACATTAATTGACTACATACTAATAGTTCATACATTACATACATTTATCTAAAATAAGAGTCTTATAGAAGTCATAAATCTAGATGCCTTTCAATTACCTAGAGGTTTGGAAAGAACAGAGCCCAAATACTCCTACAAGAATCCTTCCTATGGACTTCCTTCCAAAGGGCAAACCCCGAACATACACTTCTCAACAGGGTGTCCCCACTTATAACATTTGCCGCAAAATTTTTCTACCCTATCATCAATCTGGATAACCTTCACGCCTCCAACAGTACGTTCCACAGCCTTACTCCTTTTCTGCCTCTCGAAACAATTCCTAGCAATGTGTCCCGTCTTCTTACAATGATAGCAAATAGTCGACTCATTGACCAGTTCAACTGGTTTACGCTTCGCCTTTCTCACTTCAGGTAAATGATTTAGGAAATGTCCTTTCTTATGACACTTAAGACATAAGATCTTGGAGCAAAACCGATGGAATGTACCCTTCAATTCCTCCCTTATTTTACTACACTTGGCTGCGTAATGACCCTTATTGAAACATCTGTAATATATGACATTATCATAAGGTCCTGGTTCAGCCCTTTCCTTAACCTGTTTCTCATACTCTTGAATTTCTTATTCTCGATTCCTACATGCAGCTGCTCTTTGCTTTCTGCGCCTAACCTTCCATTCTTCACTCTTAGTCATCTCTCTCAAAGACTGAATTCTAGAGGGGCTTCATAACCTATAAATTAGACTTAATTAGAAGAATTCAACTTTTACTCTTATATTACTTTGCTTACTATGTTACACCTTATGTTTTAATATCTTTGGTTTTTAATTTCAAACAAAGTTTCAAACAACTTATTATTTCAAAACAAGATTACTTTCAGAACTATTTTGGATATTATTATTTATCATTCCCTTTAACAATTTGAAACCAAATTTAATTCTGATGTTCCTAATATGAATGGTACATTCTATTCAGTTCCTACTCGGATACATATATTTACCACTTAAATTCTTATTTAATTTCAATAATTTAGCATCCCATTACCTTAATATTTATTAGAAAGAAATATTGCCTAATATATCAAAAGATATTCATATATAAAATCATTTAAAATCTTTATATAAGAAAATAACAAGTACGCTTTCTTATACACACACACACACTCAACTCATTTTAGGGCACTACTTCCCCTATCCTTAATGAGTACACCTACCAGAGCCAAGGTTCTCACTTAAACTTCAGCTCTGATACCAACTGTAACGACCCGAATTTTTCGATCTCGAAAATGTCAGATAGTTATGGAAAAAAGAAGAACAAGATAGGAGAAGTAGAAGATTAGAAACGTCAACATCTCACATTCGCAGCGGATAAAATATAATAATAAATAATAACAGTTTACAAAAGAATTCTGTATCTATCAAAATACATTTATAATACATCAGAGTTACACATATATACAGACACTGGATATAAACAATCATCATGTCCCAGATATATAACAATATAATATGGCGGAAACACTCCATTTGTTCTTGCCATCCAACTCGCCTCCTAAGCTCCAGAACATCCTTACCTGAAAATCTGTAATGCTTAGTCTGACCCGAGCATTACATCAAAGTAACACCCGGGTCAGGCTGGAAACCAGCCTGAGTAAACCCAACTAACATGGAATACCAAAGCAAACAACGTATATAAACCCGGGGTAACTTGTGTTAATTTACAAAGTCACAATTTATTATAGACATCACTTATTCCACACATCCATTTTCAAAGTACCAAGATTTAGATTTAAATAGTCCAATTCATTTAAATCACTTCATTCCAGTCTATAGATTTCACATATCAATCTATAAAAATTCGAAGTGGTTTCGGGTATTTCCTAATACCCGACCCCGATCTCTTCGAATCCAATGTCATCAAAATCCAAGTTATTCAATTAAATACAATTCAATTTTAATTACCGGATAACACTTTTACACAGCAATTCATCATTGATAGATAAACACATTTATTACTATTCGACCCAACATATCATATCACACATCAATTCATATCAGAGATATCAATCAATCCAAAACACTTATCATCATTCAATCATTCATGAGCTAGATTGATCACTTCCATTAATTACATTAATTAATGATCCTCTACTTATTCTCATTAGTTAATTATTCTTAAATTTCATTTAATAATTAACCTTTAACTTAATTACATTCATTAATCAGCCTTGATTAATCACAATCAAAAAATTAACTTCCCTTAATTACTCCATCCATTAAACCAACTCCTTGATTTAATTATTAATTAATCCTTTAATTACGCTGAGTAATTTATCACTTAATTTCTTCCACTAAGTAATTATCCTTTAATTACTTCCCATCAAGTAATTTCCTTTAATTAATTACATCCAGTAATTATTCCCTAATTACTTCACTAAGTAATTATACCTCATTAATTACCTTAAGAAATTTTACTTAACCCAAAATCAAATGATTACCTTTAATTAGTTAAAATAAATTAATTAACAACGATTAACCACTTTAACGTAATTAATTACACAAATTAATTAACCTTGCCCATACACATTGACTTCATTGATCCATAATTAATTATTCGAATTAGTTATTCTATAATTACTTACATTTATTAATTATCCTTTAGTTAATCATCTTTATTAATCAACTAACCCTTGTATTAATTCTCTTAATTAATCAATCCTTTAATTAATTACACTAAGTAATTAATCCTTAACCACTTCCTATAAGTAATACTTAATTAAAAAAAATTAGGTTTTAAAAAACACATTTTTATGTTTTAACAAACTTAAATTAACAATCATACCATTTCCAAATTAAAGTTTAAGAATATTTTTAAAGTGCAAAGGAGATTTTAGCAAAGGTTTAAACACACAACCATTTTTAATTTAAAACTTTTATTTTATAAAAATCTTTAAACATGCCTAACATTCCTATTCCTGCTTCGGGTTAAACCCTAGCATTTCTCGAGTTCCTCCCCGAGTTTCCCCCTTTATCTTCTTCTTCTTCTATTATAACCTGATAAAACTTCCAACTGAAACACTAATAAACTCACGTGAGCAGCCTGATAAAATACCCGAGAATCACCCCGAGACCAACATTCCTTCCCTCGAGCTCCCACCGAAGTAAACTTCCTCACTTCCATACCCAATCTCCAGTGTACACGGAAACTGGTGCACGTGCACCGGGCCACAGCGGCGCTCCGGCGTCTTCGACTACCTCTCACAAGTTGACTTCGACATCCAAAAACCATCGAGCTATTCAGCATCGAGATCGAGCATCAAACAACAAATTCGAACTCAACAACCCCACAGCACCCAATTCCGTTGACCAAATAACGCCTCGACATGGCACTCCGACCATCAGAAACTCCTCATTTTCCGGCCACGGCCCTATCAACGATCAAGCTTTCTTTTCCCCCACGACTGCATACTTAACCAGCCGCCTTAATGCCGCAATTTGACGAGTAACTGACCTCGACCAAACCCATTGCTAAGCCCTAATTGGCTTTACCGCGTCAACCACGGCAAGTGATAAAATCGTTCGCCATTTTTCTCTCCATCGCTGACCCACTAGCCATCTTTGACCCGAATCCCGATCACCTCTGGTTCGAAGATCATGGAAAATTGACCAAAATCCATTATCTGATCAATTTCAAATTTCTCTCACGATCCCAATCTGAAAAATTTGATTTATCTTTTAAAAATCATGATTTCAGCTAGGGATTTAGATTATATAAATAAAACAATGGATTGTGATGATTGAAATTTATATTATTTTGGTTTTTCCCACTATTTTTTTCCTAAATTCCAGATAGTTTTCAGACTTAACTTGCTTAATTATATTTCTAAAACTTCGATTATGTACAAACACACATATCTTACTTGAATCACACAGTCTAAAGGAGATTACCAGAGGAAATTTGAATTTGTTTTAGTTCTAAATCTTAAACCTGTAAAAAGAGCAGAGGGTATATTTATACATACAGATATGCACACTATATTGTTTCATATTAATTTTATGCAGGTCAATTTTCACTTATGCAAACAATTTACCATAACATTTTCATAAGATCATCACATACACTAGTTAAAACCAGATGTTGCTATGTTTACTCACATGAAAAAATTGAACAGAGAGAAGATTTTGGAAGCTGCTACTTGATTTTCTTTGGAACCTGCTAGCCTGAATGTCTCTTTGATCTTCTTGGTTGCTTAAATGAAGTTGTTGTTTTGTTTGTTAAGTATGTATGAATGGTATATGTGAACCAACCGTGGTATATATATAAATATAGAGAGGAAATGTACAAAGCAAGCTTCCTTTGATCAGCAATTTTCTATGACCAGGAGATTTTTTTTCTTTTCTTAGAACTGAAATGATTTGCAATGGATATGAAATGACTTTTGTTTGATCTTGAGATGATATCATTTAATGCATGTCTCCTTATAAGCTTACATACTAATTCTATTGCCTTTATATGTACATAGATTTTTGTTTGTAGATATTTTCTTTTCTCTTGCATTGCTTACACACATAATTTCCATAGTATATTACTATAATTACCATATGTATTTTTTTTCATAGAACCATAAAATTTTACCTTATATATTTATTTCTACCATAAATCTTTGTTCTTATTTTTATTCCTATTTTAAGCTTAAACTACTAAATTTATATTCATATATCCTTATACTTAATTTAATATTGAAAAAAGTTGATTTTATTTCAAACATTATTAATTAAGTTACATCCATATATAGATTTAGATCAAATATTAATAAGGTAGAGCATTGTAATTAAATTGAATAAAATAGATTTCATTTTAAATATTTTTGAACGATGTTATTTTGAATCTTCAAATCAAAGCTTCCTTCACAATACATATATATATAAATAAATGGTAAATGGAAAAAAGTCTTATTTGTTATTAGAATGACAAGTTTGTATTTCATTTAATTAGATTAATGCTTATTAAAATAATATTGCCAAAATCCCGGGTCGTCACATTAACTATCAAATAAACAAAAACAATCTAGAGCTTTAATTTCATATGGAAACCAAACATGATTAAGAACATAAGAAACCCTAAGCCTCTTTAACTAATCTTTTCACTAATTAAAACCACTTTGTAAATACTGGTATCAAAATACTTTTACATAATTATACATAAGTACACTATTCATTCACTATTCATTTATACTCTTTCACACTTGGAAAAATATAACCATATACTTATCTCATCGATACAAGTATATTAAAAAATACTATACTTTCAACACTTAGAAAATATTTTCCGTTTTCCCAAAATCATTTTTAACCGAGCCAAAATAAATGTCATTTAAAACATTTACTATAAACCCAAACCACTTTTCCTTCTGCGTAATGTGTGGAAAGAATGCTTCCATACCACCGTAATTAAAAAAGATAATATATCAAAATCAAATCTCACTCCTTATATTAAATTCCCTTTTTGTAAACCATTCCATATCTACAAGTTCTTTTACAAATCTGCAAAGTAATTTATAATTTTTTTTTTGTAAATCCATAAAATTATTTATAAAACCCTTTTTATAATTCTCTAAAATTGTTTATAAAACTCTTTTTATAAACCTTCTTTATAAACATCCTTCTTTATAAAAATCCTTTATAAAAATTGTTTGCTCAAAAGTTGGACAAACACCTCTAAATCTGATTTTCCCTTTTCCTTGATCTTTTTTTGGTTCAGTTTCATTTGATTTGATTGATATGGGTTTTTTTTGTTCCAGCATGTATGGAATGAATTTCAGAAAACATAGAGACAGTTCACAAGTGCAAAGTTTGGAAAGCGGATAAGGAAAGCAAATTACATAGATTTTTTACAGTGGTTCAGCCCGTTGTGCCTACATCCACTTTCCATCTTATTAGTCTATCTTTTATTTGATTATAAGCACAAGAAATATCGAAAAGAGTAAAACTTCAAGTGGACAAAATGGTGGATTTTCAATAGAGTTTTCTCTCTTTTTTCCCAAAAATATGTCCCCATTGTTGTTGAGAAGCTCTGGTATTTATAGAATGGAGTTGTGAAGTATGGAGGTAGAGATATAACTCTCTGAATCTGGCTCAACATTTTGGGTAGGAAGGTCCAGTTCGGCGTTTGGTCAAGGAGCTTCTCATTTGTTGGTCCAAACATTTGGTCCGGTGCTTGATACGTCAAGCAGGACCAAACTTTGATTCGGCATTTCGAAGAGTGCCGGACCAAATATCTAGTCTAATATGGCAGAGAGTGCCAGACCAAATATCTGGTCTGGCATGCCAGAGAGTGTCGGACCAAATATCTAGTTTGGCATGCCGGACCAAATGTTTGATCCCGAATTTTAGTGAATGCTGGACCAAGTATTTGGTTCGGCACTTCTGCCTTCTACGTCATATCCCAACCCTACTTCCTTACTTTCCTCTCTCTGCTTGCTGAAAAACCGAGCCAACACTTTCCCCCTAAAGTATGTTGTGTAGTCACACAACGTGCTTTGTTTGGTTCGGCACTAAATATCTACAACCATTTGAAAACTCGAGACCATTCATCTTCCCTTTCTTATTCCCTTTAAATACTGCTTCACTCTTCTATTTTTTCTTTTACTAAATTCCTTCAATTTACTTCAAATCAATTGAATTTTGAATCTAGCCAGTTCTCATTGCCAGAACTCTTGATATTTCTGCATCTTCATTACTCGAGGTAAAGTTTTCTAAATACGATTTTTGTTCTAAGGTTCTAGTTTAGATTCTAGGGGAGTTTGGTACCTGTTGTGATCGTGAATATCTTTTGTTCCAAATCGAGGAAAGGAAGTAAGCAAAGGGATTCGAGTGTGATTTGGTGAAGGAGAAACTCATATTTGGTGAAGGGGAGGTGACTGTGACTATGGAGGGTGAAAGGGTTTTCCTGTTGGGTTGGCTATTCCTAATGGAATGTTGGTTTGTGTTATTGGAGTTGGGTACATTGTGCAATTAGTTGGTCTTCCCGATCCAAGTTGTTGAGTGGCCTATGCGATTGGGCTATAAGATCTGACTATGCTGGCTATAGCATAGGAGGCAATACTGTACTTTGTTCCCATAATGGATTTGGTAAATCATCATATTGATGCTCCACTTGGTCATAAGTTCATGTTGCCAAGTTCGGCTAAGCTAGGGAATGAAACATGTATGTGTGGCTTGCTTATAGGAGGGAGAGCTTTAAGCCATCATAGTCATCGTTCGGTGGGTTTGGTTCGGCATCGTGATGTCGTTCGGCCTCTGGGATAGGGTAATGCCAGACCAAATAGCCCGAGCACATGGTCCATAGGTATGCCGATCTTGAGATGGTTAGGCTAGGAGTATGGTTTCAACTGGGCTAGACAATAGGAGAATCCCCATGAGTGTTTTTAACTTCGTTTTGAACTTCGCTTGACCTTCACTTTTTTGCGTACGGAACATGTCTTCTGGTCGTGAGCTTCGTTCCAAGTTTATGGCTTCTCAGCCTGCCGGGGCTGGTCCTTCTTCTTTTGACGCTCCAGCCAATCCTCCCAGACAACCCATTTTTTCTTACTCTTTGATGGAAGGTTATGCTCCTAATCAAATGCTGGTTAGGCCTTCGGAGTGTTATCCTAGTGTGTTGATGAAAGAGAATCTAAACTCCATAGCTACTACGATTGGGATAGACCGTCGGGATATGATACTACCTGGTCCGGACGATAAAGCATGCTTTCCTCTAGGAGGATATATGACATATAGCAAGTATCATTGTATGTGCGGTGTGATTTATCCACTTACCAACTGGATTGCCAGCTTCATGATTTATTTGAAGGTTGCTCCTATGCAACTTCAGCCGAACTCTTATGCTATCCTGACGTGTTTATATCTGATATTCATGAAGCAGTATCGGAGACCCCCCACTCACAGAGAGATTAGATATCTGTATAACGTAAGAAGTTATCAGAAGGGGAGAACTTTTATCAATTTAGAGTCCGTCCACAAAATCAAACCCATCTTGGATTTATATTCTAAGTTTAGTATGTTCAAGAGGGAATATTTCTTTATACGTGATGACACCATGGCCCAACACGCTTTTACTTCTGGCTGTAAGTTATTGTATTATTTTTTTTGAACTTTTTGTTGGCTTGGCCTCTTATTGCTCCATAAATTTCAGGTTGTGTGATGGCGGCGGAGGATGACGACTTGAAAAGGATGGCCAAGGAAATATTGGCTATCTCGGAGGCCGAGCGAGAAGCTTCATTCCTACTCCGTGATGCAGCCATCTGATTCTACAACTTTATTGGCACCAGACAGTCCGTGTACAAGATTAGGCCAAGTTCTACTAAGACAATAGCGGGGGCCGGAGGTGATGGAGATAAAGGTAAAGGCCCATATGAAGGAAGTAGTGTGGCTGATGCCTCGAAGAAATTGAGACATAAGAAGAGTGCAATTCGTCCTCTCCGCTCGAGGAAATCTCGGCGTATTTGAGATGCTCCCTCCCCGGCAATGAGGGAGGTTCTTATTTGGGAGCAAAATGTGAAGAGAAGGAAGGATTAGAGAGTAATTCTGAAGCAACGGAAGGGGATGTTCATGTATCTCCAGATGGGGATATCATAAGCAGCGAGGGATTGGGTATGGATTCTTTAAAGAATGTCGAGGCCGTGCGAGAGCGGCCTGAGCAGTTGCAATAATTCGAGCCGGCCCAAAGACCATCTTCTACTGCCAATCTTTCCCGGGAGAATGTGGCTTTAGGAGATCCGGGTGAAATACCGCCTCTTCCAGCACAAGGTGTAGCGGGAATCGGCGAGGAGTTTGGCTTTCTCCAGGTACTTTTGATCATTGTACGAACTTTAAGACACTACTTGAAAACTTTTTGTTTTTCGACAAGTCTCAGCCTCTTCCTGCTCCTCAATCCAACGAAATTCGGTCGCCATGTGTTCTCCTTCCTTCGAGTGGAGTCCCATCCGTGGATGTTCCTTATTTGAGTGAGACCCTACCTCGGCCATATGATCCAAACTACCCCAAGGGTTTGTAGCAGCTTGTTGTGTCTTAGTATCTTGAGTGTTACGCCTTTTTTATGCTTTCTCGCTTTCTTGGACCTAACGTTGTTGCTTGTATTCCAGGGAAAAGGAGAAGCCCTAAGCCGAATGAAGTTGCTAGGCGGCTTGAGTAGTTCAAATGGATGAAAATGACTTTCGTTTCTTTTAAGGCAACTTTCCAAGGGAAAAAACTGTGCAAGAGAATGTTAGGGAGATCCCATCAGGCCTGGATATGGGAGAAAGCTGTGAGTCTTCTCAAAAACATGGGAGGTCCTCGGGGAAAGAAGTCACCTCCCCTGGTTCCCAAACTTCCTCCCGTCATCGTCGGTACCATCCGATAGGTTTCGAAGTGCACTAAGTGCCGGATGAGTTGAGAGAGTGCAATATTGATTCTTTTTCTCGGATTATCAGCAATCGGCATGGAATCCCTTTGAGGGTCATCCTGATATAAATCTCAACCATGTAGGTCGCCATGTGGTGGATACTGACACCGAGTTTCTTTTACCTTGAAATCCCTTAGTCTGAATCCTAGACGAGGCGAAGACTCATGATTTTGGTAACTTGAGAATGAGGATGGTTCAGATTACAGATGAGACTAGAAACAGAGTTGACTATCAGTGGCCAAAGCCAGCGAAGAAGTAGGGAGTGTCAATGTGCGGTTGTGTCTAGATATAGAGGACCTTTGCAAGGCTCTTAAGGAGGAAGAGGCTAAGTAAAAGGAAGTCGAAGCATCTCGTGCCTCCAAGATAACGAAGGCCAAAAGAGGCAAGAAAAGAGGCTGCTGACCTATGTAAGACGCAGATTGACATGGCTATCAGCTCAATGGATGAGGCTCGGTAGAAGGATCTGGAGAAAATCCGCTCCCTCATGGGCAAGGTGAAGAAATTGGAAGAGGCTTTAGCTGAGCCGAGGGAGTCTTGGGGTATGTAGAAAAAGGAGAGAGACTCATATCAAGCTGAGGTTGACGGGTTGAAGGTGGAACATGCTCAATTAAGGGGTGATAAGGAGCAGTACATGAATAAGGTAGTGGCCCTTCAGACCGAAGTCGATAAATCGACGACTTTTGCGACAAGGTCAAGCACATGCTGAAGGATACTTATTTCATGTTATAAAAACATAGGAACTTTCAGTGGATGGATGACTACCCTAAGGTGATGGCCAGGATCCATGCTCAACTTATCGATTAGACTAAGGCTGTAGTCGCGTAGGAAGAAGAGGCTATGTATGACATTGGGATGGTGAACAGCCAGTTCACAGTGGAGGAGACCAAGGCTATAACCAAGGGGTATGAGTTGCTGGCTGAGGACGAGGATGATGAGGGCGGATTGGATATCGAGGGGCTTGGTGACCCAAGTAACGTTGGCATGGGTATCTTTCCTTTTTTACTTTAGCTTTGTCATTACCTATTCTGGATTGCAAAGATTACAATTATTTTTACTTGCCTCTTGCAGGGGTGCCTTCGGGGCAAGTTGGGTCTTCGCGAAAGGAAGGCGAGCTTCTCGGGCAATCAATGCCCTCGAAGGACATGGCTGAAGGGAGCATGCCGAGCGGCAAGGACATCTCGCCTTCGTAGCCAGGGAGATTTCTTTTCCCTTTCCTGCATGCATTTTAAAAGGATGTAGGGACATCTTCATAACTACATAAATATAGACGATAAGCTTTGTACGTGAGAAATTTAACATTGTATTGTTCAACTTCTATTTTTTTAATATATATATATATATATATATATATATATATATATATGTTTATCTTGGATGACTTCTGTGATGCGTGTTTTTGCAGTCTGCTCCATCTATTTGTGAATTGTTTATGACTTAGTTAATCGTTATAGTGTTTAGAGATACAAAGAAACGTAGAAATGTTGTTATATTCAAGGACAATCGTGAACGCTAACTACTCAGGCTAAAGCCCGTGTTGTGAGTATTATTCGATTTATCGTTGCCAGCGTGGGTAGTGCCGATTGTCAAGTGCGAACTACCCTTGGCTACGGCAATACCTTGATCATGGGGTTTATAATCAGTTCGCAATTGCCGGCAAGCCGAACGCCAATGATGAACTGCCTTGGCTATAATTTGTGCCAAATTCGGGGCTTATGATCGGTTCATCATTGCCGGCTTAGGGGTGCTGATCGTCAGCAATGAATTTCTAAGGCTTGTTTCGTGCCTTTATCGTGGCTATCTTATTTTCACTGCTATCGACGAGAGTCTGCGGTTGTTCGAAGTAGGAATGGTCATCAGATAAAATAATGAAACGAAAGAATAATTAGATAACATAAGTAATACGAGACACTAGATTTTATAGTGGTTCGGCCAAAATATTCCTACGTCCACTATCTTTCTTTTATTGCTTTAGTACATGCTTCTTTACAACTCAAGAGAAGTAGCGGCGGAGATGTTGGAGATTCCATGCTTTCCCAAGCACCTCTCCATCTACCATCAACAAGATGTAAGCTCCATTGTAGAGATCCTTATATACAATGAATGGTCCTTCCTAAATTTGATTTAACCCCCCAAGTTTTGGGAAGACTCGTTTGACAACCAAGTCTCCTTCTTTTAGTGTTCGAGGCCTCACCTTGGAATTATATTGCCTTGCCACCTTTTGTCTATGAGTCGGCTGCTTTGAGGGCATCATCATTTCTCTTTTCCTTAATCAGGTTGAGTGATAGGTTTAATAGCTCTTTATTTTCTTCCGGATTATAGTGTATCCTTCGGTGTGAGGGGGCAATTGTTTCGATGGGGAGCATGGCTTCAGCTCCATACGCCAGTGTAAATGGAGTGTGTCCTGTTGCGGTTTTATAAGAAGTTCGGTAGGCCCAAAAGCCGTAGGCAATTCGTCGACCATGTCCCCTTGGATTTTTCCAGTTCCTTCTTGGTAAGTGTTTTCAACACCTTGTTCACTGCTTTGACTTGTCCATTTTCTTATGGATGTGCCATAGCTGAAAAGCTTCGGGCAATCCCATGCTTATGGCACCAATTGGCGAATTCCTCGTTGTCAAATTAGAGCCATTGTCCGATACGATTTTCTATGGTACCCCATACCTGCACATGACTTTACGTATTAGAAAATTTATCAATTTGGTAGATGAAATATTGTTTAAAGGTTCCACCTCCACCCATTTGGTGAGGTAATCCACTGCTACTATGGCGTATTTCTCCCCTTCTTGCCCCATGGGGAGTTCCCCGATTACGTCGATCCCCCGGACGGCGAAGGGCCAAGGACCAACCATTTGGGTCAGACCATTAGGTGATAGTCTAGGGATTTTGAAAAATCTCTGGAACTTGTTGCATCTTCTAGCAAACTCGGTTGCATCTTTGTTCACTGTGGGCCAAAAGTACCCATAACGCAGGATCTTTCTTGCTAGAGGTGGACTGCCGATGTGGTCACCGCCACTCCCTTGGTTTGTGTTGTTGAAAATATCTTTTGCTTCATTTTCTGCAACACACCTCAATTGAGGATTAGAAAACCCACGACGGTACAGGATGCCTTCCTGGACGGTGTGGCGGGATACCTTCCTTAGGATTTTTCTAATTTCATCGCGATATGTCAGTAGGATCTCCTCTTGTAGGTATTTAACGATTGGGATCATCCATGTTTCTTCGTTACTATTAATGGGTGTGATCTGAAGACACTCGAAGCTTGGTGTAGCTTGCATCATGACCGGGGTTGCCTCCAACATTGGCTCGTTTCTCATGCTAGCTTCTTTGGCAAGGGCATCCGCTTCTCGATTCTCCTTCCATGGGATATGTTTGATTATATAGTAGTCCAGCTCGTTCAGGAGGGTTTTAACCCTTTGGAGGTAAGAGGCTAGTCTTTGCCCGCGAGTCTGGAATCCCCTAGGATTTGTTTACGATTAGATGCAAGTCACTGTGTATGCATATTGGTTTGAACCCTATTTCCCTAATGATCTCCAAACAGCTATTACTGCTTCGTATTAAGCGTCATTATTGGTTGCGGCAAATTCTAACCTCGACGCATAACTTAACTTTGTTCCTCGAGGTGTGATGATTACTATTCCTGCTCCCGAGCCAAGCTCGTTGGATGCTCCATCCCCAAACATATTCCACTCGGCTGTTTCCTCTGTTCTGATTGTCGTATCCTTGTCCTAAATAGTGAATTCAACTATGAAATCAACCAGGGCATTCCCTTTGATTGCGGCGTGTGGATGGTAGGTGATATCATATTGGCTTAGCTCGATGCACCATTTTAGCAGACGTCCCGATATCCGATTTAAGTAGGACCTGGCGCAATGGTTGATTTGTTAGGACTCTTATAGAGTGAGATTGGAAATAATGCCGTAATTTCCTAAATGCTATTAGCAAATAGTAGGCCAATTTTTTCGATCTTTGGATATCTAGCCTCTACCCCGATAAACCTCTTGTTAATGAAATATACTGGTTTTTGGGTATGGTCATCTTCTCGTGCCAAGGTGGTGCTTAATGCATGAGGGGACACAGCTAGGTACAAGTAGAGGTTTTCCTCATCTACCAGGGTAGAAAGCACTGGCGGAATTTGCATGTGTTCCAACAGGCCTTGGAAGGCCGAGTGGCACTCGCTAGTCTATTCAAACTTTCCCTTGTCCTTTTTCAGGGCTTCAAAGAATGGGACACACTTGTAGTCTTAGATATAAATCTGCTTAGAGTGGCAGCCTTCCCGTTTAGATTTTGCATTTTCCTTCGTGTGGTTGGTATTTTGATGCCCTTTAGGGCTTCGAGATTCGCTTCAATTCCTATGGCGTGCACAATGAAACCCAAGAATTTTCTCGAGAATACTCCAAAGGAGAATTTTAATGGATTCAGCTTCATTTGGTATTTGCGCAATACCTAAAACATCTTGTTTAGGTGGTGTAAATGATATGTTCCCTTTCTTGATTTGACAAGCATGTCGTCGACATACACTTCCATGGAGTTACCAATCTGATGCTCAAACATCTTATTAGCCAAGCGTTGATAGGTCACACCAACATTCTTAAGCCCGATGTGCATGACCTTGTAGCAATATAGGCCCAAATCTGTGACAAAGCTAGTATGTTCTTGATCTGGTGCATTCATGTGAATCTGGTTAAATCCCGAGTAGGCATCCATAAATGATAACAATTCAAGCCCTTTTGTTCCGTCCACTAGTTGGTCGATTCGAGGCAGGGAAAACAATCCTTTGGCAAGCGTCATTGAGATTGGACAAATCGATGCAGGTTTACCATTTTCCATTGCATTTTTTCACCAAAACTGGGTTGGAGATCCATTTTGGGTAAATAGCCTCGCGAATAAAGCCGTTGCGGAGTAGGTTTTCTACCTTCTCGTTGAGGGCAGCTGAGCATTCCATTCCCATACTCCTTTTCTTCTGGTTGACCGGGGTTTTGGTTGGGTTTATATTTAGGTGGTGATAGGCTATTTCAGGGGATATTCCCACCATGTCTTCGTGGGTCCATGCGAACACATCCAAATTCTACGTGGGAACCGTACCAATTGGATTTTCATAATTTCTTGTCTAGCTGCGACCCTATCTTGAAAAGTCTTGTTCTGTCGTGATCATCTACTACAACATGTTCCATGGCCTCCATGGGCTTAGCGTTGACCACCTCCTCTCTGTCCCTCAGGTCTAGTTCATTAAACGGGTTGCTAGGATACTCAAGAGGAGCCTTCTTTAATTTCTATGCTTCCACGGTTTTGGCGTAGAGGGCGGCTTCTACGATTTTTCCCTTTTCCTTTCTTTTGTTCTGGTGGAGTTTATTCACATAACAATCGCAGGTTGCGTATTGGTCGCCTTCTACTTCTCTTATTCCCTTATCGGTAGGGAACTTCATTTTCAAGCACCAAGGGGCTAAGATTATCTAGAAATCTGATAAGGCAGGTATGCCTAGAAACTCATTATAAGCATAATGTACGTCTGCCGGCACAAATGTTTTCTTTTGGATAATGGATCGAGGGTGACTTCCTTGCTCAACAAACAAGTCCAACTGCCCAGTGGAATTGTGGCTTCTCTAGTGAATCCGTTTAGGGGCTTATTGCACGGAGATACGTCTCTCATTGATAACTTAATTTTGTTGAAGGCATGTTTGAATAATACATTCATCGAGCTTCTCGTATCGACTAAAATGCAGAACACCTCTGCCGGGCCAATCCAAGCGGAAATGACCATGGGATTGGTATGTGGGTATTGCATTCCAACCAAATCCTAATCGTTGAAGGTTATATTGGTCCTTTCTTTTAATTTGGCAAGGCATCCTACTGTAATGGAATGAACATACCCTTCTCCCTCCTTCAAAGACATTATGTACCTCTCCATCTTGGCCCAACTTCCGCCGGCTGAATGCTGGCCCCCTGATGTAGTATGAACAATTATTTTCTCTTGATTGGGGTGGCTCGCACTTGCTTCTTCCTTGTTATTTCCATGTCGGAGCAGCCTTGGTCCTTCATGGGTGGGAGTGGGGGGTTTTGCTTTTGTTGTACATACTGTTCCAATTTCTTTTTCCAGAAGTAATCTTCAATGAGGTCCCGCAAATTTTGACATTCTTCTGTGTAATAACGTGAGACTCGTGAAAGCGAGAGTACTTTCCCGTCCTAACCGCAGCTTCTGATTCCTTTTTATATCAAGGGCGCTTGTACTTCAGTTCATGTTAAGTGGCCAAGTAAAAGTTTTCTATAGTGTCATTCAGAGGAGTGTAGGAATCAAATCTCAGTCCCGGTCTGTATCGTCGTTTCTTGCTTTTTTTAGTTCTGCGGTTGCCCTGACGGTTACCTTTATCGTCATTGTTTGGTTTGCTCCCTTCTCCTTGAGGCGGGACTCTTGTGTTTCCATAGGTTGGAACCCCCTATAGTTGCTTGCTATGCCGGATAGCCGCTGCATCTTCCAATCTCATATATTTTCGTGCTTCATGGTAGAATTCCTAAAGAGTTAGAGGCTTATTCTTTGTCAGTCTTCTTGCAAGTTTCAAGTCCAGATGTATGCCTCCGCATAGTGCCATCAGTGTAAGTCTTTCATCTGTGTTTTGTACCGCTGCTATAGCCGCGTTAAAATGGGTAAGGTATAATTGCAGAGGTTCCCCTGATTTCTATTTTATGTCGGACAAGGAATACACGTCCCTAGGCTGTTCCACATGAATTCGAAACTAGCTTATAAACTTCTCCTTCAACAATTCCCAAGAACTGGTGGATCCGTGAGGTAGGTGACAAAACCATGTGGTTGCTAAATCTGACAACAATAGCAGAAAATTTTTACATACTACACCTTAAGTTGCTCCATTCATGAGCATGTGTTGAGAGTAACGTTGTAGGTGGATGATTGGGTCAGAGGTGCCCTTATATAGATCCATGGTGGGCATCTTCCATTCTTGAGGCGTGGTTGTTGCCTCTATGTCCCTAGTGAAAGGGATGGATACTCTGGAGCGTATCCCCCTTTCAAGTTGTTTGCGCCTGACGTACTCCCTAAGGAGATGCGTCATTTTTTCTTCGGACTCGGGGGCGGCCCTAGGAGCAGAGGGGCCCATTATTTGATAGTGATGGTGCCTTGATTGAGGCCAGACTGGAAATGATTGGTTCGAAGCATGGCAGGGTCAACCACAGAAGGTCCATATTTGGAGCCCCCTTGACTAAGTCCAGCTCTTGACGACCTTGTTGGACCGGCTTCGGGTTGGGTCCTGGCTCGGTTTTGAGCCCTAGGATCCTCCTGATCAAACTAGTCATTGGCGAGAGATCTGTTCCTTCTACGCGACTCTCTAGACTGGGATTCACCTTGGGATCTAGTATTGTGAGTGGATTCCTATGTTACTTAAGCGTGTCATGAGTTGGTCCACCAAAGCTTCTTGTTGGGCAGCGAAGCAGTCAATCATCTCATTCACAACCCTTTAAGTCTTCTTAGGTGACAAGTGAGTCTAGGGATATAGAGCGAGCAGTTGGGTTTTCTTGATCTTCTTGGATGGGGTTGAGTGTATATGCAGTAACTGCATTTTTACCCTTATCAGCATTTCACTTAGAGGGATCCATGCTCTAATGATGCGCTAAGGTTGGAAGAGTAATGGACGGGAGAGTTTGGCTTCCCATGCTTGCCCGTTGTCGCTTGCTTTCAGTGAAAGCACCAAAAATGTTTGCCCAAAGTTGGACAAACACCTCTGAATCTATTTTTTTCCTTTTCCTTGTTTTTTAGTTAAGTTTCAGTTGATTTGACTGATGTGGGGTTTTTATGTTCCAGCATATACAGAATGAATTTCAGGAAACATAGAGACAATTCACAAGTGCAAAGTTTGGAAAGCGGATAAGGAAAGAAAATAACATAGAGTATTTATAGTGGTTCGGCCCGAATATGCCTACATCCAATTTCCATCTTATTATTCTATCTTTGATTTGATTACAAGTAAAAGAATATGCGAAAAGAGTAAAACTTCAAGTAGTCGAAGTGGTGGATTTTCAGTAGAGTTCTCTCTTTTTTCCCAAAATCTGTCCCCATTGTTGTTGAGAAGCTCTGGTATTTATAGAGTGGAGTTGTAAAATGTGGAGGTGGAGATATAACTCTTTGAATCTGGCTCGAGATTTGGGTAGGAAGGTCCGGTTCGGTGTTTGGTCAAGGAGCTTATCATTCGCTGGTCCAAATATTTGGTTCGGTGCTTGATATGTCAAGCCGAACCAAACATTTGGTCCGGCATTCTAGGGAGTGCCGGACTAAATATCTGGTCCAATACTTCGAAGACTGCTGGACCAAATGTTTGATCCGACATTTTAGTCAATGTCGGACCAAATATTTAGTCCAGTAGTTCTACCTTCTACGTTATATCCCAACCCTGCTTCCTTACTTTCCTCTCTCTGCCTACTGAAAAACCGAGACAGCAAAAATCCTTTGCAAAAATCCTTCAGAAAAATCCAAGCTCATTTTTATAAACATTATATATTTAACGTGGATCATCATTAATATTAAAATATGACATAAATCCATTCTTTAATTATAAATTACCATTTCTTAATCTCTCTTTTATTTATAATATACCAGTTATAAATCCATCTTACAAAACATCATTCATAAATCTCCTTTACACAATATCATTAAGTAAAATTACTTTCATAAAAAAATTTATTATTTATAAACACCTTTATTAAATTAATTAATACCATTAAAAACCATGAACAAATAATTAATTAGCTTTAAGGCATCATTAACAAAATAACTAATTAACATTAAAACATCATAAATAAAATAATTAATTAACTTTCAAACATCATTCCTCTCTATATTTAAATCATTTATAATTTTATAATACTTAACCTCAAAATATTATAAAATTTAAGTTAATTTAAATCCATAAATTTTCAAATTCAAAAAAAGGCTCAGTGACTATCATGGTAAGTAAACAAGCTACCATTAGTTTTTTATTCACTTTCGAAGTCATATCACAAGTATTTATATAAGCAAGCATATATGTAAATAAAATCGGCAGTTAACAATCACTAGCTAATCAATTGCTTATCCAATATTAATTAACTTCAAAAATCAACATTTTAATTGGTAAGCACGGAACAAGGATTTATTCTTCTCAATAAATGTTCAAAAAATGTTCTATTCAATTTAATTATAGCAGAATGGGGTTTTATTTTTCCAAATAGAAGTCCAAAATAATCTATTCAATTTAATTATAATAGAACAGGTTTTTATTCTGCCAAATAGATGTCCTAAAATAATCTGTTCAATTTAATTATTGCAGAATGGAGTTTTATTCTACGAAATAAATATCCTAAAATAACAGTTTAATTATAGCAAAACAGGGTCTTGTTTGGCTAAATATATATAACCAATAAAATATAATTAATTTAACCACGTTATTATTTAAAATAGTGTAAATATGTTAAATCACTATTATTTTATAATAAAATTATACTTTATTAAAACTATAAATAGGTTATACCATAATGTTGTACTCGTCAATATGAGTCTAACGTTAAAACCCGTGGGTTAATCGAATTTAAAATGAATAAGATAGCTCATTTTATAATTCTACACACATTTGTAAGCAATCAAACAAATAAATATAAATGCATTCTCACCCAAATTCGAATAGACTGAGCTCACAACCCACGCCCACTCGCTACACACTGTAACTCTTCTCCCTAGATAATTGTTATCCTGCCTTTTGGCAAAGCCGTGATAACAAGGACTTGATTAGAGATTGAAGACAATCCACTCCGAAGATCAGTTATCTGCAAGTTCACAATGGATATAGGAAAATTTGGTCCGAGTCCGGATTGTGCCACAATCAACATGATATGACAAACAAAGCTATGCGAAGCAACATTCCAAATTTCAGGTCGATTGGAGTTCGTATGCTAAGCTATGGAACGACCAAGATCCATGCCAAACTCGTATTCATCATCACGTATCGATCAGCATCGATACGAAATGAATGTAACTCAAGCACTCGGCATCCATCATTCATATCCATAAGGATCAAACTCATAATGACAGACTTCGACACTTCCCAGATCGATCGCTTCTTATAGTCAACCACTTCCCTTTTTGTATCGATCACCTAATTGATTGATACGAAGAGCATAGCATGCAACCGATACGAAGATGGAAGCAAAGCAATGATACGGAAAGGAAGTAGTGGATGGATACGAACGACGCAGGCCGCAAATCTAAAGCTTTGAAAGAAGTAGTCAACCCGAAGGAAGCGGTCTCACCACTATCCAAAAATCATGGATCCCCGTAAAACACACATGCCACGTCATTAATGCGAAGGGATTGATACGAAGGTATCAATACGAGAGCTTCAACCACTCCACATTTGCAATCTTGATCGACCAATAACTCCAAAACCACTGCTCCAAATGCAATGAGGTTTTCATAACAAGTTGCACAACACCTTAGGAACCTTTATGATCGATCGCAGCTTGATTGGCGAAATTTCTGATCAATACAAGGTGATGTTGGATCGATCAAGGATCGGTCCCAAATGACCCTGGATCGATCGTGTGGGCCCACCTCGGCTTGAGAAAGAGTATTCTGAGATCTAAGGCAGACATTTCCAGCTCCACATCTATAAATAGCACCTTCATTGTAAATAAAAAAGGACTTTTATGCTGCTGCTTGAGGTGAACTCTATTGTAATCCAAGTGTTAACTGTTGTACTATTGTATCTCTGTTTCTAATCAGCAATAAACATCAAAACATTCAAAGTGGACATAGGCAATAACGTCGACCCATTATAAATTTTTGTTTTCTTTCTATTACTGCTTATTTTCTTGGTGTAATTGTTAGATTAGCCTCATTTTTCATTTTACTTCTTCATTGTAATCTCTTTAATTACATTCGACGAGTGTTGTGACCACTTTTGTTACAAATATTTTGGTGCTTTCATTGAGAAGGAAAGATTCTCAACTCTAGTTGGATCCCTTTGCTGCTATTGGATTGCATAAATCCCCAAAAGAGATCCAGATCTATCTTCCAGTGGTTCCTTCTATTCTATTTAGATTGTTCCAGATCTAAGAAGGACCACATTCAACATGGTGCGTACTACTAGAACAGCTTCCAAAGTCGCTGATCCAAAAGGAAGGGATAGGCAAAATCTCGCCCAACTGACTACTATAGGCCAAACACTAGTTGGAGCTCCAGATCCATCCGGTCTAGTAACTAGAGAGGAATACCAGACCCTCATGCATGAACTCACCCAAAGTTGTCGAGAAATCACTCAACACGATCCGTGCCAACACGGAACTTATGGACCAACTGAATGAAGAAAAGCAAGGGAAGGGAGCATACCTCTTATTCCTTATCTAAAAGCTCGGCATTAGTTGACTTCTATCTCACATCTACACGCAACCGATTAGATGAGAATTACATGGAAGTCTTCGAGCATCCGAATGCTACAAATCTTGGACAGGCCGGGATAGGTCCTTTTATAGGGCATGAAGCTGTACCCTCCTCCTGAGGAGGGATGCATCATCACAACACTGCTTATGACAATGCAGCTGCTGCTATAGATCTAGATGTTGGGATCTCGAACCAGCCAAATCCAACTCCTTGTCACCGCACTCATTCCCGGGATCCTCACTTCCATGGAGCACGAAAGCCAAGGAGGCGGGAAACTGACCCTAGAGAGTGACAGACCATTCTTGTGACATGGAACCCGATCATGCCATGGCCTTGAATCTCCAGATGACTGATATTCCAACTATGATATTCTAGATGATTAGATAAAGTCAAGGCCTCACAAACGATGACTGGTGAATTTCTAAAATTCACACCTCATTCATCATGACATCTTACATGCACAGCCACCCCGTCAATTTAGGATGCCAAACTTGCCAGTGTATGAAGGAAATTTGAATCCTAACCAACATATTCTGAAATATGAATGGCTTATGAATGCCGCTCGAGCCGACGATGCAGTTAAGTGTAGAAGCTTCTCTATCTCCTTGGAGGGCATTGCGACCATATGGTTCACCCGCCTACCACCAAAATCTATTTCATGTTTTGACCAATTAGCTACTAATTTTGTTGAGCAGTTCTCTATGCATGCTGCAAGACCGAAGGATGTTAATACCTTGTCCAGTGTTACTCAAGCTCCAGGAGAGACTCTTAAGCATTATATGGAATGGTTTCACATTGCTTATGTTGAAGTCAGCAATCCTAACGACAAATCTATTCTGATGGCATTGACTAAAAGGATCAATCCTGATTCCGAGTTTGGTGATTGGTTGGCTGGGAAACACCCCACTTCCTTGGACCACTTCTATGCAAAGGCAACCTATTTTTGAGGAGAGAAGATGCTAGACGGTCTAGGTAGCAGGATGTCGTGCAGCACAATGGTGAAGGCATCCAGAGTAACGTTGTGATGAAGCAGACTAGGAAGAGCAGCGGTAAAGTATAGTCAAATATTCAGAATAAACAAAGTCACCAGAAGGGTGATGGAGGTCAAGAAAAGAAGAGAGACCCTCATAGTGGGAGACCCAGAGCTCCTATGTTCGATCGATATACTCCCTTGAATACGTTGCTATAAAATGTTAATCTTCAAACTAGTAATACAGGGCAGTACAAGAAGCCAGCTCCAAAACTGTCATCGGAGAAGTAGATTCCGATCAGGAAGTTTTGTAGATTCCACGATTGCTACGGCCATAAAACCAATGAATGCCGTCATTTGCAAGATATCATTGAAAGGTTGATTAGAGAGAGAAAGTTAGAGTAGTTTGTCTAGGTGCCGAAGGATGATGGTGTGGGCCCATCTAACCCCAATCAGGATCAAGGTCAGGCTAGGCCCGAGGAACCCGAGTGCACTAGCGAGAGGTTGGTAATTAATACTGTGAGTGGTGGTCCTCATCCAACTGATCAGAGTTGCAAGGAAATAGAGTCATATGCTAGTTTGATTAGGCATGTGGACTTCGAGTGTTGTAGTGGTACTGATGAAGGGGCCAGGAAAAGCAATGGAGGACGATGACTAATGACATCGTTTTCAAAAACAATGATGCCGATAGAGTCGAGGCCTCCACGATTAATCCATTGGTCATTTCTACCCAAATAGGTCATGCCTGGATGAAGAGAATCTTTATTGATAGTGGAAGTTCCGTAAATATACTTTTCAACCGTCTTACGATCAAATGCTGATGGAAGCAAAAGATCTGAAACCGTAACAGTCATGTATACATGGTTTCAACGGAAGTGCAACTATACCAGTCGGAATGGTGGATTTACCTTTTGAATTAGGTGTTGGTGATCATCGAAGAGTTCGGATGTTACAGTTTGCGGTATTGGATATACATTCCCCATATAATGCTTTTCTAGGCCGACCGACCCTTACGGAGTTTGGGGAAGCTATTGCCCCGTGGTGTTTGACCTTAAAGTTCCCTATTAATAATAGGTTTGGATTATACATGACGATCATGTGGTTGGACGCGCATGTTATGTTGCAGAGCTGTGGGATGCGTAGCGAAAAGAGAAAGTAAGGCATGGAGGAATCTCTCTGCGTCCATTTTTGTAGAGAATTGACAATTAACGCCTAGGCCTAGGCTCAGGCGCCACAGCTAGTTTTGTAAGGATCTTGATTGGTATGCACATAAATGTGCATATTTTTACCACAATATTTAATCCATTTAAATTAAATAAATGATCGTATTGGGTATTTTAACTTGTTTAAAACAAAATACAAATTATTTTCAAATCGCCATATATTCATCTTCATATAGGGGAAAAATGGTCATTTTTGTGCATATATTAATTTTCTAAAATTTAACTGAAAATTTCTATGTTATTTTATAGGAATTTAAATTCAAATACAAGTGGCTTCACGAAGATATATGCATGCACAAGAGTGAATACAAAGGAATGGAGATGGAAATAATTCATTTCATGGATCATGGAGGACCCCACCTACCCACCTATCTTCATGTACAATTAGAGGCTAATACACATGCTACTAGAGTTTAAAGCTTCATGCAAACTTAATTGATGATTATTTGATGCTAACGATTACTTCATCTCTACACTTCCTAAGAGATTAGTTTGGGTAGTTCCTAAAAAATGAATTAAGGTTTCCAACATGTATAAATACCCCTTATCTTCATGTAATTAGCTCCTCTCTTTTTTAGGCTTTCTTCCTCTTAGTTAGTTTTAGATTAGACTAAAAATATAAAAAAGCTCTCTTTCTCTTTTCATGGCTACTTAGCCATTTTTATTTAATGTAATTTTCCTTTTTTGTGCAATGTTAATTATTGTTTCCTTTTAATTACATGTTCTCTTTATTTCATTCTAGTAGTGTAGAATTAAATTCATGCAAGTAGAATAGCTTTTATTTTCTTTTAATTAGCTCTCTATTTACTTCGCTATGTTTTTCCTCTTCTTTTACAATCTGCATTTTTTATATGATAACGAATATGAGAGGCTAATCCCCTTCAATTTATGGGTAATGAAGCTTTATAGTATGTAGATTCAACATTTTGATGTTTATGTTCTCTTTTTGTGCTTAATGGAAACATTGGAAGTGGTTTAACTTGTTGTTGTGGCTTTGAATTCGATAGCCTATATTGTTGACACCAAATAGGCTATGTTTAAACAAACACAAACAAAAATTACCTCTTCATATATATATGATTATGGTAATGAAGTGAATGTTTAAATCAAAATTTGATGGTCTATATTTCTAATCAATAGTTAACAGGCCATACTTAAAATAGATTTTTCTTTCAACTTTGTTGTCATATTTCATGAGAGTTAAAAGTGTATTAGTGGTTGTGTTATAGTTTGATGGTTTATATTGGGCTAACTATTAGCACAAATATGTCATAATTATGATAAGCACATCAACTAATTTCACTAATGTAACAGCCCAGAATTTTCGACCTCGAAAATTCAACACTAATATGACCACTGTAGAAGTGCCGAACAATCGAACGCCGGAAATTCCAGATTGTTAGGGCTAAGAAGAAAAGAGGTAGAATAAGAAACAGAAAAACAAAACACAGATTCTCACATTCGCAACGGATAAAATATTATATCAAATAATAGCAGTTATACAAAGGAAAACTATAACTGTCAAATTACATTTTAATACATTAGAGTACAACCATTACACAAAAGCTGGACAGTTAAAAATTTAACTTGTCCCAAATAATCACCCTAATACACAGCGGAATACTCCATACATTCCTGCCATCTCGCTCGTCTTCTGAGATCCAGAACGTCCTAACCTGAAAATCTGTTATACTAGGTCTGACCCGAGCATTACATCAAAGTAACACCCGGGTCAGGCTGGAAACCAGCGTGAGTAAACCCATATAATATGAAATATCAAGCTATGACATATGTGAATATGTGGGTAACTCGTACCATTTACGAGTTCTTATAGTCAATCATTTATCACACATAATAGTTTTCAAGTTAAGTGTCATGTTACTCAATTCATTCCATTCCAGCATGTATAATTTCACGTATCCAATTTATAAAGAATTTAGTTTACAAGTCGAAGTTGTTTCGTGTATTACTGATACTCGACCCCGGTCTCTTCAAATCCAATATCATTTCTAATCCAAATTATTAAGTTTAAAAACAATGCAATTCATATTCAGGATATCATACCACACAACAATTTAACTCAGATAGATAGCCCACGTTATCACAGTTCAACCCATTCATATCACAACACTTCTCAATTGCCCGTCAGAGACAACAAAATTCCAAATTATCGAAAATCATTAAACCATCCATATACAAGATTTATTAGATATATAATTCCTAATTAATTTAATTAATCTCCAATTAAATTAATTACCAACTTAATTACTTGAATTACCTTAATTTTTCTTACTTAACATTAATTAATTACAACCCAATTAATTTATCATTCCTTAATCATCTATCTTAATTAATCATCCTTGGTTAATTAACCTTTAATTACTTTAAGTAATTAACTTTTAATTACCACACAGATTAATTAGACCTAACCATTCTCATTAATTATCTTTTAATTAATCTCCATAATTAATTAATTATACTCATTAGTGATCTTCTAATCACTTCCAGCAATTAATTATTCTTTTATTTAGTTACATTTAACAAGTGATCTTTAAATTAAACATATTCATTAATTAACCGTAATTAATGCCATTCAGTAATTAACTATCCCTTAATTACTTACATTAATTGATAAATCATTAATTTCTAACGATCTTAATTGATTTAAAAGATAAACCATTTTATATTTTTTTATTATTTTAATTATATTTAAATCCTTATTAAATAAACTGAGAATAATTTGTCACCATTCTATTAACTTAAACCTTTAAGTTAAATTAAGGATTTAAAATCACTTCATTCATTAAATTATTTACTTAATTACAATATCCGTTTTATTTAGAATAAACTTTCAAACAAGGATTATATATATTGTAAAACACCTTTAACTTAATAAATTTTAAATTAATTTAACTTAAACCTATTATTTATCTTAAACTCAAATCAACCTTTAATATTTCAAAATAAATGGGTTGAGAAATTGGTTTTAAATTTGTCTAAATTTAAATTTTAAAACTTATATTTTCATTTTGTTTAAAAACTGGATATTGACACAAAACCCGAGCAAAAACCCCGAATTCCCGAGTTCAATTCCTAGCAACCGCCTATCCTATACTTCGAGCCAAACCCTTGTTTACTTCGAGTTTGTTCCCGAGGCCATCATCCAACATTCCCGAGCTCCACAACCCAGCCAAAAGCAGATACGAGGAAACACTCGTTCACGTGCATAGATGGTTGGAGTATCCGGAGTATCTCCGATCATCGTCACCTCCTTTGATAAGTCGAGGAAATCACACACCTTTGATTTCAACCTTCAGATCAACTTAATGAGCACTAGAATGAAATCGAACAGTTCGAATGGAATCAGGAACCAAGTCGATCACAAGAAACCTCCCACCATCGCCACCCCAGACCTTTGATACTCACGCCAACCAACCTGAAGCCATGCCATGTTCCAACAATCCTTCCCCCCTCCCCCCCACCCCCCCGGCGATCCCTTTCGGTGTGACCTCGACGACGTTCAGGTTTCGTCAATCCCATCGACCCGGTCCAGACGTCGAACCCAAAATTGATCTCATTCAGCTTTTTCGATTTAAAGAAAAATTCTAGACTAATTTTCCTGTGATCATCAACCCCTAATCCACCTTTGAAAAGAACCACGACCACCCTAGTGTTGCCTATCACCAGAACTCCCTCGAAACCCATTTTTCGTTCAACTTCAAAATGCACACTTAAAACTCAACTAAAAATTTTGATTTTGATTTTAAAAATCCTAATTTTCGAAGTAGATTTAGGCTATATACTTAAATCAACAAACTATTGTGATTGATTTTAATCCATTCTTAAATTCTACTGTTCCTTTTGTTTTCTAAATATATTCAAACTTATTTCATATAAATATATTTTTAAAACTTTGCTTATGTTTAAACAAACAAATTTTGTTTGAATTCCTAAGCCTAATCAAAGATTAGATGAGGAGTATTGGAATTTTTATCAAATTTTCAAAATGTGAAACATAAACAGAGATGATCGCAGTCGTACGCACTAGTATATTCATTTCATATATTCATGTATTTAGATTTTAAACAAGCATGCATACATATATTTATACATGCATCACAAATTTTACTTAAAACACTTCACATACATCAAATTTTAAAACGTTTTTAAGATTAAATTTACTCACCTGTCCAGGTTTTTAAACAGAGGAGCTGATTTTAATTTGAAATATGGAATTGTTTTTTATGATTGGAACCGCTGATTGATTTTGATCTGAGTTGTTGAATCCTTTTTGAATTTTCTTGAATTTGAATTGTTGAGCTTCAGATTTGAAAGTTTTGAACTTGAACTAGTTTTGAGATGACGGATCTTGCTTAAATCTTGAGGTGATTTTGCTACAGGTTTGAAATAGTTGAAAAAGTTGATTGCCGTTTGAATTTTCTTTTCGATTTTAAAGTTGTTAACAGGCTTTAGGTTTTCTTGTTTTGAAAATAAGAAAAAAATGAGAAGAGTAGAGTTAAGATATATTTATAGCTTTGATTTATTTGTTTTTATTTGAAAATGAAAAGAAATTAATCTACATGACACTTGTAATTTGCTTGACCATACTTGCTTACATTTGTTAAACTTCATGCCATAAATCTTACACTTGTATTTTGCATGAGTTTATATATTTTTAATTTTTTTTATATAAAACCTTATATTTAATTTCTGTTTAGTTAATACATTTCTTGATTTATATTTATAGCAAATCTTATTAAAAGAAAATAATATAAGACTAATTTTATACTAATAAAAATCATATATATATATATATATACTATTCTCAAATCCAATTTATTTTAACATAATTATCTTTTAAATTTCAATTTAAATCCAGATTCAAATTCAAATTCAAAATTAAAAATCAACTCATAAATATAAATATACACTTTTAAACAAACACATCTTATTTGTTTAAAAATAATAATTTTTCTATTTAAAATCTACTTATATATATATATATATTCCATCATTATTATTTGTTTTAAAAGAATAACTTGTCAATTTTAAATAATTGTATTAGGAGATTATCACACTTTAAATTGCTTGAAATTCCGGGATATTACATTCCTCCCCCTTGAATCTTTTCATCCTCGAAAAGGAATGAAGCCAGAATTTGTTCAATACTTATTATCAGATAAATTACTCTTTGAGCATTTTAAAACATTTTAAAACCTATTTAATATTGCCAAAATAGTTCTATAAAATACTTTTTATAACTCGATGTCTCAACCAGTTCATCTTCGTTCTCACAGAAATTCGGTCGTACATTGATCAGGCGTAAGACTGAAAATCTATAAGCACTTAGAAGATCCATTTTCAATACCTAGTGAAAATACTTGGAAAATAATTTATTGAAAATATTGAAAACATTTTTGAAATAGAGAAAACATCTTTGGTGAGAATGCTCTGGAAATCATCACCCCCATCCATGGTCGCAGTTAACCCGATGGTTACGTTGCCATCCCGAAAAAATCCATAGATAACTGTAGGCACTCCACGCCCCTCGATTACGCAATGGAACCCGCTACAGATCACAGCTACATCTGGGGTTACGCTGCTATCACAGCAAAAACCCATACAACTGTAGCCATCAGCGCCCTCGAATTCCGTTGCGGAAAAAATGAAACTTCTCTACTCCACTCGACCATAGATCACAGTCTACCGATGTTACATTGCCTTCCCAGAAAAATCAAACGTAGATCGTTGACACCCACCTCCATACGATTTCCGCTATTGTCCATAGTAGATCGCAGCGACATCGAGTTACACTACACAACATAACCCAAATGCCTTTATAGGCATCAGCGCCATCGACTTTCGCTATCCAATAATCCCCAAAAACTTCAGTTTGTCCGAACTTCCTTACAGGATCCACTTTAGAGCCTTCTCCTTGGGGCTCAAGGCAGTACCAACCTATGGTACTCCTAAGAAGTTCATTTCAAGGGAGCGTCTTTTTCTCCAGAGCCATTTTCAAACACTTTATAATATACACATATAGTATCTTCCAAATCATACACCAAGTTTGAATCCCATATAAATCTCCTTTTCTCAAAATCGATTATTCCAAAATCGATAATTTTCAAACTAGGCTTTTCAAATTTCCAAAATTTATTTTGCCCCAAAAATCAAAAGCATTTCCAGAATCCATAGGTTCCAAAAACCTTTTCTCCAAAATCATTCTCATAAGGTCCTTTATATATATATATATATATATATATATAACTTTTAAAATCTTTGGATCACTTCATACTTGTATAAATTCCCTTTTTACACTTCAAATACTTTCAAAAACCATTTTCATCTAGCAAAAGATTCAACAAGGGGACTTTTATCATATATATAACAAAGATATATAACTTTGTTTATTTCAAATTAAATATTCAAATTTGATTACTCTTTCATAAAGTTATTAACCATATTACTTTTCTATAAAATGAGTTCTAATCATAGAAATATCAAATTCCTATTTTATTTCATCATATATTCCGTAAAATATACTTTTCATTTCAAAAATCATTAATAGTTCTTATCCACAAATTTTCAATATCAATTTCACTCAAACCCGTACAATGTACACATACCATCCGTACGCAATATCAAATCTGATCGCTCACTCGATCACACAATTTCGCTTCCAAACTTGTATCGTCCACTCGACTTCCTAGTGCAGACTCAGATTTGATTTCTTGATCAGAAATCGTCATTCTCCTTGCATAGTCATAACTATGATAGATAATTTCCATAACCAATCAAAAATCCATATCCAGGTTCACCGTCAAAAATCGTGTGAAAAAGTCCCAACTCGGATCGATATACCATCTCTAAATTCTGTGCTCGAATCTGGATCAAATCGTTATGCAAATAGAATAATATATGTACATCCTACGTATCTATCTTCGTTGACTATTAGCTAAATCAATTTCTCTTTTCTATTCACATTCCCTTAGATTCTTATTCATTTATTCACAATTGCCTCAATCCCCATTTGGATTATCACCTCAATTCTTATCGCAAATGGATAATCATAAACAGATTGCACTCTGACCAGCTTAAATTTAGAAAATAACTTGAAAATTTTAAAATAGATAAGTTATTGCAAAATAATTATTAGTTTGTAAAATAGCTGTAAAAGAGTTAAGTAGTTATAAAATAATTGTAAAGTAGTTAGATAATTGTAAAATAGTTGTAAAATAGTAAAGTAGTTATAAGATGGTTATAAAATAGAAATCAGTTTATAAAACAGTTATACAATTGTTAAATAGTTCCAAAATAATTGTAAAATAAGTAAGATGGTTTGCATTTTTTTTAAAAGAAAGAAAGATTTTATAGTAAATAGCTTGGAAAAATAGATTTAAGAAAGCTTATATAAAAATAATTTATTTTGAAAATAGTCCAGAGCCATACTGTTCAACTTCCAATCTCCATTCCTATCAATTTCCCATTCATTAAATTGATTAAATTCCAATTTAAATGACTTCAATTTCCATTGAAATTGATTTAACCCCAATTCAAGTTGAATTAACCTCAATTTCTTTCCAAATTCAAATCAAATTCCATTTGAATTTTAAACTTATTCAACTTTAATCACAATTCCAAATTATTCAAAAAAAATTGGACTAATTTCAAATTGAACCCACTTCAATTTCAAACCATTTCAATTCCTATTTGAATTAATCCCACTTCCAATCTCCACTTTTTAAATCAACTCGAGTTATATAAATTCGTGTTAAATTTTCAATTGCTGATTTAATTCATTTAAATCAAATTAACCTTTACTTTTAATTTAACCCAAGTCCTTACACAATTAAATTTTGAGTTCAACATTTTAAAATTCTATTTTAAATTACCTTTACTTCTCCATAAACCTATTTTTAGGTTCAAATAATAATTCAAATCCTTTCTCAAATAATTTAATCTTTGAAATCCAATTTGTTAACCAATTTCAATTTTTGAAACCAATCCTTAACAATTTTAAATTTCCAAGTTTCCCTTTTGAACATTTAAATCTTAATTTCAAAGTAATTTCATCTTCACAAGTTCAATTTCCTGAGTAAAGTTCTATTTCCATTTAATTTTTGCAATGGATATAAAATATCACAATCCACTTCTTAATTTATTTTAAATATACCAATTCACAGTTTCATAGATTATTGATAACAAGAGGATGATATTAGGATAAATCAAAGTAAACAAACATCCAATTTGTTTAAAACATCCACCAATAACATCTATTACCCATTACCAGAACTCAAACCCATTTTAGATCTTGTATATCTTCCTTTTAATCAACTCATCTAACTTCCCTAAATTAAATCTCAATTTCATCTTGAAATTTCCAAATCAGGTTGTTCATTTAAACTTATTTAACTTCCTCCAAGTTAAATTCAATTTAATCCCGTTAACCTTAATCAAATTTGAGTTCTCCATTTCAAATTTCAAAATTCATTCCCACTTGTAAGTTCAGAACTTATATCACTTTGAGTTCTACATCACACTTCAGGGAAAATCAAAACTCAACTCCTTAGAGTTTATTTCAAATCATCTTTGATATTATGTATATTCACACATATATACATATTTACTTCTTGGCCCTCCAAGCCATACTTTTTTTTTGAAATTTATACCACCTTTGGTTTTAACTCAAAACATTTTTCTTTAAAGCTTTCAAACAACTCTTATTTTAAAATAAGGTCACATTCAAAATATCCTGAATAATACTATTTTTTATTTCTCTTAACATTTTGAAAACAATTTCAAATGTTTTTAGACTTAGGATTAAAAACTTCTCAATTTACATCCTTTCTAATTTACAAGTTATTCTCATCTAATGGTTACTTCCTTGAAACATTTTATTGTTTATTGGAAAACAATCATCCCATTATTTGACACAATAACAATTCCATACTCTGGTTTAAATCCATTTCTAGTTTATCCTGTTAAAACCTTATTCAATTTCATTAACCAACAACCAATTATCTTTATATAATAATTGGAATTTTTTTTGCTTTATATATCAAAATATAAGCTTTTATAAAAATCATTCATTAAAACCATTTTTTAAAACCTTTATAAGAAAATAACAAGTAAGCTCTCACACACACACACACACTCAACTCATTCTAGGGTACCACTGACCCTATCCTTATTGAGTAAACCCACCAGAGCCAAGGTTCTTGCTTAACCTTCTGCTCTGATACCAAATGTAACAACACAGAATTTTTGACCTCGAAAATTCCACACTAATACAACCACTGTAGAAGGCAGAGCAATCGAACATCGGAAATTTCAAATTATTAGGGCTAAGAAGAAAAGAGGTAGAAGAAGAAACAGAAAAACAAAACATGGATTTTCACATACGCAACGGATAAAATATAATATCAAATAATAGCAGTTATACAAAGGAAAACTGTAACCGTCAAATTACATTTTAATACGTCAGAGTGCAACCATTACACAAAAGCTAGATAGTTAAAATTTAACTTGTCCTAAATAATCACTCTAATACATAGCAGAATACTCCATATGTTCCTGCCATCTCGCTCGTCTCTTGAGCTCCAGAACGTCCTAACCTGAAAATCTGTAATACTTGGTCTGACCCGAGCATTACATCAAAGTAACACTCGGGTCAAGCTGGAAACCAACGTAAGTAAACTCATATAGTATGAAATATCAAGCTATAACATATGCGAATATCAGGGTAACTCGTACCTTTTACGAGTTCTTATAGTCAATCATTTATCACACACAATAGTTTTCAGGTTAAATGTCATGTTACTCAATTCATTCCATTCCAGCCTGTATAATTTCACATATTCATTTTATAAAGAATTTAGTTTACAAGTCGAAGTGGTTTCGGGTATTACTGATAACCGACCCCGGTCTCTTCGAATCCAATATCATTTCTAGTCTAAATTATTAAGTTTAAAAACAATGCAATTCATTTTCAGGATATCATACCACACAATAATTTAACTCGGATAGATAACCCACATTATCAAAGTTCAACCCATTCATATCATAGCACATCTCAATTACCGTCACCCAAATTATCCAAAATCATTCAACCATCCATACACAAGATTTATTAGATATATAATTCCTAATTGATTTAATTAATCTCCAATTAAATTAATTACCAACTTAATTACTTGGATTACTTTAATCCTGCTTACTTAACATTAATTAATTACAACCCAATTAATTAATCATTCCTTAATCATCTATCTTAATTAATCATCCTTGATTAATTAACCTTTAATTACACTAAGTAATTAACTTTTAATTATCACATTGATTAATTAGCCTTAACCATTCTCATTAATTATCTTTTAATTAATCTCCTTAATTAATTAATTATATTCATTAATGACCCTTTAATCACTTCCAGCAATTGATTATTCTTTTAATTAATTACATTTAACAAGTAATCTTTAAATTAAACACATTCATCAATTAAACTTAATTAATCTCATTCAGTAATTAACTATCCCTTATTTACTTACATTAATTAATAAATCATTAATTTATTAAGATCTTAATTGATTTAAAAGAAAAACCATTTTATATTTTTCTGTTGTTTTAATTATCTTTAAATCCTTATTAACTAAACTTTGAGAATAATTTATCGCCATTCCATTAACTTAAACCTTTAATTTAAATTAAGGATTTAAAATCACTTCATTCATTAAATTATTTACCTAATTACAATATCTAGTTTTATTTAGAATAAACTTTCAAACAAGGATTATATATATTGTAAAACACCTTTAACTTAATTTACCTTAAACCTTTTATTCATCTTAAACTCAAATCAACGTTTAATATTTCAAAATAAATGGTTGAGGAATTGGTTTTAAATTTGTCTAAATTTAAATTTTAAACTTATATTTTCATTTTGTTTAAAAACTGGATATCGACACAAAAACCAGAGCAAAAACCACAAATTCCCAAGTTCAATCCCTAGCAACTGCTACCCTATACTTCGAGCCAAACCCTTGTTTACTTCGAGTTCGTTCCCGAGGCCATCATCCAACATTCCCGAGCTCCACAACCCAGCCAAAAGCAGATACGAGGAAACACTCGTTCACATGCACAGATGTTCGGAGCATCTCCGACCATCGTTGCCTCCTCTGATAAGTCGACGAGATCACACACCTCTGATTTCAACCTTCAGATCAACTTAATGAGCACCCGAACGAAATCGAACAATTCGAATGGAACCAGGAACCAAGTCGATCACCAGAAACCTCCTAGCATCGCCACCCTAGACCTCTGATACTCACGCCGACCAACGCAAAGCCACGCCACATTCCAACAATCCTTTCCCCCCCTCGCGATCCCTTCCGGTGGTCCCTCGACGACGTCCAGGTTTCGTCAATCCCATCGACCCAGTTCAGACGTCGAACCCTAAATTGATCTCATCCAGCTTTTTCGATTAAAAGAAAAATTCCAGACTAATTTTCCTGTGATCGTCAACCCCTAAGCCACCTTTGACAAGAACCCCGACCACCCTATTGCCGCCGATCACCAGAATTCACTCGAAACCCATTTTCCGTTCAACTTCAAAATGCACACTCAAAACTCAACTAAAAATTTTGATTTTGATTTTAAAAATCCTAGTTTTCGAAGTAGATTCAGGCTATATACTTAAATCAACAAACCATTGTGATTGATTTTAATTCATTCTTAAGTTTCCATTGATCCTTTTGTTTTTCAGAATATATTCAAACTTATTTCACATAAATATATTTTTAAAACTTTGCTTATGTTTAAACAAACAAATTTATTTTGAATTCCTAAGCGTAATCAGAGATTAGATGAGGAGTATTGGAATTTTTATCAAAATTTTAAACTGTGAAACTTAAACAGAGTTGATCACAGACATACACATCAGTATATTCATTTCATATATTCATGTATTCAGATTTTAAACAAGCATGCATACATATATTTAAACATGCGTCACAAATTTTACTTCAAACACTTCACATACATCAAATTTTAAAACTGTTTTAAGATTAAATTTACTCGCATGTCTGGGTTTTTAAATAGAGGAGCAGATTTTAATTTGAAATCTGGAATTGTTTTTGATGATTGGAACTGTTGATTGATTTTGATTGAGTTGTTGAATCCTTTTTGAATTTGCTTGAATTTGAATTGTTGAGCTTCAGGTTTGAAAGTTTTGAACTTGAACTAGTTTTGAATTGATCAGATCTTGCTTAAATCTTGAGGTGATTTTGCTACAGGTTTGAAATAGTTGAAAAAGTTGATTGTTGTTTGAATTTTCTTTTTGATTTTAAAGTTGTTAACAGGCTTTAGGTTTTCTTGTTTTGAAAATAAGAAAAAAATGAAAGGAGTAGAGTTAAGATATATTTATAGCTTTGATTTCTTTGTTTTTATTTGAAAATGAAAAAAAATTAATCCACATGACACTTGTAATTTGCATGACAATACTTGCTTACATTTGTTAAACTTCATGCCATAAATCTTACACTTGCATTTTGCACGAGTTTATATTTTTTAAATGTTTTTTTATAAAATCTTATATTTAATTTCTATTTAGTTAATACATTTCTTAGTTTATATTTATAACAAATCTAATTAAAAGAAAATAATATAAGACTAATTTTATACTAATAAAAATCATATATATAATATTCTCAAATCCAATTTATTTTAAGATATTATCTTTAAAATTTCATTTTAAATCCGGATTCAAATTCAAATTCAAAATTAAAAATCAACTCATAAATATAATATACACTTTTAAAAAAACACATCTTAAATTTGTTTAAAAATAATAATATTTCTATTTAAAATCTACTTATACCTATACATATTCGATCATTATTATTTGTTTTAAAAGAATAACTTGTCAATTTTAAATAATTATATTAGAAGATTATCACACTTTAAATTGCTTGAAATTCTGGGATATTGCAACTAATGACCAAAAGAGTGATCATAACTTCGTTTTTTGATTTATGTGATCTGGAGAGTGGAAATTACCTCTAAATTATCTTTCTACTCTCATATTTTAGTCACTTTCTTTTTGTTAGTTTTCTCATTTTCTTGCTTAACACACTCTTCAACTTTGGTTTAATTTGATTGAATAGATTTTTAAAATCTAACAATTTCCTGCGGATCGACCCGTACTCACTACGTACTACTTTGATTTTAATTTTCGCGTCATATTTGAGAAATTTCGTACTAACCTTCCTATATACTAGTTAAAGCATCGTTATTTGTAATCAAACTTCATTTTTATTTTTGTCAAGGCAAATAAATTTTTCAAAAATTTCAATTTAATTAACCAAAACCATATATTTATCCTATGCTGTTTCTTATAGATCAAAATGCTTTGAAAATATATTTTTTCGTTTTTGAGATTTTTTTAGAAAAAAAAATTGGAAAGAAAATGTAATAATAAACCATGAAAAATCGAAAATGGTGATGAGTCTCCCCCAACACTTCATTTCGACTACGTGCCCACAGTCAATCCAAGTGGAAGGAGAAAAATAAAATAAAAATATGACCGATATTTACATGAAAATGAACGGTATTTACACTAGATCAGAAAGTATATCGTCAAAAAGTAAATGAAACGTCTTCCAATGACCGATTCATTTGTCTCGTCAAGTACGCGAGACAGGACTTAAGCATAGAAAACCAAACCATCAATGATTTCGAAGTTGAACGTTGATTTGGGAAAACAAATGTCGTTTTATTAAAAATCTTGCGAGTTGTTTCCTTTTTTGTGATTTTTGAGGTCGACAAAATGATTGATTGAAGTTCAAATTTATTTTCACTAAACTGAAATTCAAATTTATCATGAAAACTTCTACAAAATTATTGATTTTAAAATCAAAATGGCAATTTAAATCTTCCCCTTCGGTTTAACAACGCATCTTCAAAATGTCCCTCGAATATGTGTTCATTAAATTCGCCTTCCTTTGTTGGATTATCAACAACTTCACTACATGTATCATGTTCAAAATCCAAAGTTGTCCATCGATCTTAACCCTATAGACAACGATGATGAAATGGAAGCTAAAGAATACTAGGCTTCCCCAGTGAAGTTGACGATTGATATTCCGATCAACGATGATGATGATTCCAAAGTGGTAAAGGTCGGATCTCAGCTCGGCCCCTAGATGAGATAGGAACTGGTTGATTTTCTTCGGGTAAACCTTGATGTATTTGCCAGGACTCATTCAGACATGTATGGGATCTCGCCGAACATGGCGAGCCATACATTAAATTTTGACATGCGGCACGTCCCGGTGAAACAGAAAAGGCGCGGTATGGATCCAGAGAGATCTACCGCCCTAAAGGAAGAAGTTGATGAACTTAAGGCTGATGGGTTTATTCGTGATGCTTTATTCCCGGAATGGGTATTGAATCCAGTGCTTGTTAGAAAATCAAATGGAAAATGGCGGACATGTGTAAACTACTCAGATCTGAACAATGCCTGCCCCAAAGATAGTTTCCCGCTTCCCAGAATTGATCAACTAGTGGATTCAACAGCCGAACATGAGCTCTTGTCTTTCATGGACACATACTCCGGCTACAGTCAAATCCCGATGCACCTTCTTGACCAGGAACATACTAGCTTTATCACTGATCTGGGACTTTATTGCTACAAGGTGATACCATTTGAACTCAAAAATGCTGGAGCAACTTATCATAAGCTCGTGAACCGAATGTTTGCAAACCAGATCTGGAAGACTATGGAGGTATACGTGGATGATATTCTCTTGAAGTCGCTATTATCCAACAACCACATAGGTGATTCGTAGACGATGTTCAACATACTCCGATGGTACAAAGCGAAGCTAAATCCATTGAAGTGTTATTTTGGAGTTGCAACTGAAAGGTTCCAAGGGTTTATTGTCAATGCCAGAGGAATTGAAGCTAATCCCAAAAATATCTGGGTGATTCGGAATCTCGAAACTCCCAGAACCATCAAGCAGGTGCAAAGTCTTAATGGAAGGTAGGAGCCTTGAGCATATTCATTCCCAGATCCATGGATAAGTGCATTCCCTTCTTCGATTTGATCAGAAAAGGGAAACATAATTTCGAGCGGACAAAGGAGTACGAGGGAGCATTCCAGGCACTAGTGTAACATTTTGAAACACCTCCCCTCTTGTCAAAGCTAGTTGATCACGAGAAGATGTATATCTATCTGGTGGTATCAACAAATGTAATCAGTGTTGTGTTAGGTTGAGAAGAGGATCAGATCCAATGACCGGTTTATTGTATCAACAAAATTGACAGGGCCTGAAAGAAACTGCCCAAAGATAGAGAAGCTGGCTTATCGTCTTGTTACAGCCTCAAGAAAACTCTGCCCCATACTTCCAGGATCATCCGATCACTATTTACACCGACAGCCGTTACGACAGATCCTGAAATGACCTAAGACGTCTGGTAGGTTGCTCTAGTGGAAAATTGAGCTGAGTAAATTTGATATCACTTATACCTCAAGGCGAGCTATTCAAGGACAAGTTATGGCAGGCTTTATAGCTGAATTCACCATACCGGAGGACTTGTCCGAAACTAGTGAAACTCCCAACTATATATGGAGGCTATACATTGATGGTGAATCAAACGACCAGTGCTCAGGCGCTAGAGTGGCGTTTGAAACTCCAAAAGGGGCTACACTTTGAAGTTTGACTTCCATGCAACTAACAATGAAGCTATGTATGAAGCCTTGCTTGCTAGATTGAGGCTTCCCAAAGATTTGGGAGTCATTGCTGTGGAGATTCACTATGATTCATAACTGGTAGTGTGCCAGGTTCGAGGAGAGTATTGAGCCAGAGATCAAAGATTGGCCTCTTACCTTATGCGGGTCCAGGAAGTGTTAAATCAGTTTGACTATTATGCTATCCATTGTATCCTCCGAGAGAAAAATCAGAAGGCTGGTTTTTTTAGCAAAACTGACAGACACTGGCGAAGCACAACAGATGAGACTCATCCCCGTAGGGACACTTACTGCTCCAAGTATTGATCAGATGGAGACAGATTGGGTTCATGAGGCAACACCTGAAAGGGAGTCATGGATGACTCCAATTAGAAACAACCTTGAGCACGGAACATTACCCAAGCATAGGAGTGAGAAAAGACAGGTTCTTCGAAAAGCTTCGCGGTTTGTCATCCAAGGTGGTGTCCTGTACAGAAAAGGATTTTGTGTTCCTTTACTCCGGTGTATCGCCCACGATGAAATCAAGCGAGTGTTGCATGAAGTGCATGAAGGAGAACGTGGCGATCACATTGGGGGGCAAACCCTTGCAAAGAAGATACTCAGATACGGGTATTACTGGCCAATCGTAAACCGAGACTTATGAGATAATGCTAAGAGATGTGATAGGTGACAGAAACATGCCAGAATTCTGAGAGTCCCACCAACCGATATTACTCAAATGGTCAGTCCATGGCCATTTTCCACATGGGGTGTTTGTGACGACCCGGAATTTTGGATATTTAAAATTGGAATATTTAATTGATTTTAAATATTCAAAAGAGTAATTTTAACTTGAATTTCAATTATCACCATTTACTGGATAATTTAATTTTGAATTAAACTATTGGAAAATTGGGTAAAATATTGAATCTCCAGTTTTAAGCTTGTTAAAAATAATTTGAAGGCCTGTAAAATTTATATTGATAGTACCGAAGATAGTAAAAGTGTTAAAATTGAATTTGGAAGTGTTTTGTTCAGTTTTGAATTTTATATCGTTTAAATTGAATTTAAAAATAGCCTTCCGAGGCACAATCTCGGATTTCGACGAAACCAGTTCCATTGGATCCATAATATTATATTATTATCGGATTTCTATTTTGCAGTATTTGGAGTTACCGTTTGGTCATACGATCTGAAAATTCCTAGAATAATCTAATGGAATTTAATTTAAATAGTTAAACATTCTCATACAAGCCACATCCTTCCATCTTTTAACGCAAGCTTCTTTCCTCTTTCGCCTTCATTCTCGAATTCACGTGCTAGAGAAAAAAGAAAGAGGGGATAGAACGAAATCAAGTCATTCATACAAAAAGAAAAAATGGCCGAAATATCTCATATAAGAAAAAACGAAATCGAAAAAAAACCCCCAAAGTCATGAAATAAAATTCGAGCTTCTGCCCTAAGCTGCTCGTGTGTAGTCGCGGCAAGGTTCTGCTATTGAAGTAGATCGTGCGTGAGTGGACTTAGGGCGTTGGTCTCGATCAAGGTAGAGGTGGCAGTGGTCGCGTACGGTAGGGGAGGTCGCATGCGATGGAGCAGCGCCTGTAGGGTTTGGTGAGTTTGTGTGATGCTCGCATGATGATGGGCTCGAGACGAAGGCGAGTGGTGGGGCTTGTTTTTGGGGTCGTTCGCATGGGATATGGCAGCAGTCTAGTGGGCGAATGTCGCGACTGCGACTTAGGGTGGCTCGAATGGGTCTCGATCGTGGAGCGGAGGTCGCGGCCGTAATATAGAGCTGCTAGGGTTAGGAGGATAGCTTGATTTCGTTTCTTTTGTCAATAAGGTAATTTCTGAATTAATTTAAGTTTATTTAAAGATTTAGAGTAATAAATTTTTATTTACGGAAAATGCATAGCCATGGAGGAAGATAGTTTTTACAGTAAAAGAAAATTTCCACTTTTGCCATCAGCAAAATATATATATATATACACACACACATATATATTGAATCACCAATGCATATATATATATATTTAGACAGTAAGTAATTTTTTATAATATATGGAAAACAGTTAACTTTATTTTTTAATTAGTATATTTAATTGAGTAATATATATATATATATATATTATATGAAGTTTCAAAAGAAAAACAAATATACATCTTAAATTTACTAGTTTATTTCTAGAACAATGTATTATGATTACCTTGTTAACTTATTTAATTTATTATTGAAAGGTTTTAATAAGGAAAAAATTAGTTTAAATAAAAATGTTATTCAATTAATTTATTAAAAAGGGAAAAATTAACGGCTCGATTTTTAGTTAATCAAATTATTAAATAGCAATTGGTAGTTCGATTTACTTCGAATTTTAATAAATCATATAAATTGTTTATTCAAGGTCAAACATCAAGAAATCCAAGGCAATATTGATGTGGATTGTAAAACAAAATCAAAGGTGAGTTAATCTCACTCATCTAATTTTTAATTTAAATTTAAATAGTTAAATTTAAATATCTGGTTGAATGATTGGATTGATTGGACGTGCTATATTATATATAGTAGTATATAGTATATCTTGGAATGATTGATTTTCCGCATTATATAGCGGATGAGACCTTATGCACCACATAATAGCGGATGATATTATATTAATCCCATATACCGCGATATTCCATCTCGAAGTGGAATTGGTATTTTATATTGTGCTAACGTCTGTGGGTGCATGGAAACAGGTTGGAGGGATCCAACTGGATTCCTCAGAATTATTTATATTATTTAATATTCTCTATTATGAATATTCGATATTCTGTGATGAATATTATTGATGATTGGAATATTGAATGCTATGGTTACTTTAATATATTTTGGTACATGGAGTTATCAAAAATATAGAAATGGGATTTTTGAAAAGAAAATAAAAGGAAGAGAATTTGTAAGTGAAATAATTATAGAGAATTTAAATAAATTAAGAATGAACTGGATAAGAATATTAGTGGTTTTAAAATTTCTAATAAATAAATTCCACATATGAAATGGGAATTTTGAATAAACAGAAAGATAACGAGTTTTAAACTTCAGTGTTATTATTTAAAAGAATAAAGCATTTATTTTAAATTTAAGATTTAAATTATTAAGAATAAAGTAAAAATTTGGAAAATCTGAAATTGGTATGTTTCAGTTAAAAGATTTAAAATCAAAATGGAAAAAAATAATAATAAATAATAATAATGTCTATAATTAATGGATTTTCAAATAAATTGAGTAAGTAAAGAAATTTATTTCAAAATGGAGTACATTGGAAATAAATTTGAAAATTTATTCAAGCAGTTGAAGTTGGAACTTTAAAGGAGAAGTGGGACTTTGGAAATTATAAACTGGGTATATAAAGGTAAAGTAATATATCAGTGGATATTTGGAGAAATAAATCCACGATGGAAAGTTATTAAAAATATGGAAAAAAAATTTAAAAATAAATAGTGATTTATTTTTAAAAGATTTGAAGAGAAGTATATTTCCCTGGATAGCCAAGTACGGTTTCAAAATAAATTTTAAATATAAGTTAAAAGTTTTAATGTTGTTCTAAAAAGCATGTTTTGGAAAAGTTATTATTTTTTAAAATTCTAAAGTAAATATATTTCAAATCTATTATCGTCATAGTTAATTAGAGGTGTCTTGGTATCTTGTTTTAAAAGGAGAAAATCTAGTTTTATTTTATTAAGTAATCTTATTTTAAATATTCCTAAAATATATATTTTTAATAAAGTATTGAAGTAGTTCTAAATTTAAAGTTTTAAAGGATATTTTATAATAAAGAGTTTTAATTTATTTTAAAAATCTAAAGTTTTGTGCTTGGTTATTTTCAGCGGAAATAACTATTTGGAGAATTTAATTCATGAGAAAGAAGTGTTGAAACTATTTTCAAAAGGGTTGAGAATGGAAATATATCTTGCGAAGATATTTTGAGGTTATGAATAATTGGAGAAATTATTTATGTTAGATGGATGTTTGTGAATGTTAATTGATAGTTAAATGACCGACTATCAATATTGGCCAAATGTGCTGTTCGTTTCAAAGAGACCGGGATCGGGATTAATTTCTCGAAAACCACTTCGATCCGATTTGAACGTTTACGTAGGAAAAACGAATTTGGAGTCGAAGATGGAGCAATGAAGTGCAAGGGCTAGTCGCTACTAATCCTGAGGATAATTCCAAAATGGATTTAGTAGGAATAGTGCCTTCGGTTCCGTTCGAACCCGGGACGGACTTGTATGGATGAATGCTTTCAGAACATCGTCAGGTGGACGATGGGCATTCTAAGTGAAGGTAATGCTTAGCCTCAAGCCTCATCAACCGGGAATGGCTGAAAATCAGGCGTTTTGCAGCAAGGCTAGGTGGGTAGCAACCATTTCAGGATGAGGTCATCCCTGTCGAGATGTCCCTTTTATTTTGTCTTAGTGGTACGGTTGCTGATCACAACCGTAGGGTGATCTTACTCGGGATTATCAAGCAAGGGGTAATCCTGGCCTTGTGTTGCAGGGGATTGGGAGTAATTCTCGGTATGGTGATCTAGGCCACGTACTGTAACAGATGGTACTCCAGTGCCTAGTCATTAGTTGGAAATCCATTCTCCCTATGCGCCTTTTACGAGTTTTGTTTGTATTACCCACGATTGTGGCTACTAGCTGGAATTTAATGAATGAAACAATTTCGGCTATTTTAATAAGTATTTGTACATAGACCCTATTATAATATCAGAGGATTTTTATAAAAAGTGTTTTAGCTATTGTAAGGTAAAAACCCGACATGTTTATTTGTGGCGTGGTCTTACGAGATGCTTTTGCTTTCAAAAGGATTTTGAAACTTTAATAACAATTTAGGTGTGGTTTTCTTGTGCTGGTATTCCAGACTGACTCGGGTGTTATTTAACTATAATGCTCGGGTTAGACCGAGTATTATAGAATACAGAATATGATGCTGTGCAGCTCAAGAGACGAGCTGGATGGCGATACGTACTTCCGTATTTGATTATTATTCCGCTGTGTATCCAGTTGCATGTTATTGTTGTTGGACTCTGATGATGTACTCTGATGATGTAATGTATAAACTGATATATATATTTTTGTGTAAAGATCATTTATTATCTATTATATTTTATTCCGCTGCGATGGTCAGATTTTAATGTTGATTTCTATTTTCCTCTTCTACCTCTTCTTGTTTAACCCAAATGGTTCGTATTCTCCGTTCAACTTGAGTTAATTGATGTAGAATAGTGTTAACTCAAGGGCTATGGATTTGCGGGCTGTTACAGTTGGTATCAGAGCTTAGGTTGGTGATGACCTTGGCTCTGGTGGGGATTACTCATTGAAAATAGAGTCGGTAGTACTCTAGAATGAGTTTGAGCGTACAAATAGATATGAGCGTGTATTTGTTAGTGAATATAAATTGTTTTAATATTGTGTTGGCTTATTGGTTGAGTGGAATATGAATTCTGATCGAGTAAGTTGGCCGCTATTCGAGAAGAGTTTATAAACACCTGACACGATAAATTGACACGGTATTGTTTTAAATGTGGGTGAATGAAATAATTTTACCCAAAATATATTTTGATATAAAAGAAAATTTTTGTAAACTATTTTAGCTAATATATGGTTGCTGGATGTTAGGAATGATAATATTAAATTATTATCATTATTGTGTGGAAATTTAACTAGAATTGAAAATATAACCAAAGGTTAAGGAAATAAATTCATTTATAAAATGAAATTTATAAGTGTGAATTATAAACGTGATTTATAAATTGAATATGATCAAATGGAAAAAATGGTATGAGTATAAATTATACCAATGAATAATAGTTAAAATTTGATTTAAATCAAATTTGAAAATTCAAAATCCCGAAGATTTTGGAAGTGATTTTGGAAGTGTTTTGAAGATAAATAATAGCATTATTATTTTAAAGGTATTTCTGAAAGGAAATTGTTTCAAATAAATTTTGGGAAGGAATATAGCATTGAACTCACTTCAGTCGTTGGAAAATAATTTCGGTGATGACTGCAACATCATCGATGTTCATTTTTGAATTTCTAAGTGATGGATTGCTGCTAAATTGATTGGTTCAGAAGAACCAGTTTGTTTTTGAAATTTCCAAGGAAATCGTTGGAGATAAAAACCAGGATTGGTTTAAATTTTGGGAAGTGGGATCTTGAGATAATGGTGGTTTCAAATAATTTGAAACCAAAAGCCGGGTATTTAAAAATCCTGATGAGATAGGTTATAAGCTTATAAATTGAGATGATTTTTAAATAGGGAAGGAAAATATGAGCTTTGAATATTGGAATTAAAATTTAAAGTGAAACGTTAAAAATGAAATTAACTTGGATTGATGAAGAAAATTGAATCGAATTGAATTAAATAAATCTGAGTTAAAATAGAATTGAATTGGAATAAAATTCAGCTGAGTTATGAGTGATATTGAATGGAATTAGATCCTTACTTAAATAAATGGAAGTAAGTTGGATAAGAAGTAAGTTGGATAAGAAATAAGTTGGATAAGAATTGGATTGGAATGAATGAATTAGAATAACTTATAAAAGAATTAAAAATCCATCGAATAAAAAAATGCTTGGGTTATAAATAAGCGAAATTTTTGGAGTTAAACATAAAGATGAATATATTAAAGCCTAGAATGAATAGAAATGTGTAAAATAATAAGTTGTGACTTATAAAATTGAAAAGTGGAATAGAAAACCCAAAATAAATATTGTTTGATGTTTTGGAAAATAAACAAAAATCCGAACTTGAATTATAAATAGGGGAGAAATAATTAGATAATAAATCAGTTAATGAAATATCTAAATGGAACCTAATGTAGTTAAATAGAAGCTGAATTTGTGAGTTAATAATGAAGTTTGGAAATGAAACTCGAGTTATAAATCAAATTCGACTTGAATTGTTAGTGAAGTAAATATAATTGAAAATGTTGCCAAATAAAATGAAATTGGATTAAAATAGGGATGGTTTTAGTTGCAATAAAACCCAGATGAATTTAGGAATAAATTGAAAATGGCCTTGTAATCAATTAAATGAATTGAATCTGAAAATTTAAAATTTATAATAACTAATCAAATAAATTTGTAGATTGAAATTAGATTTGATTGAAAGAGATTTGATTGAAATAGAATCAAGTTAAATTGAAGGGAAAATTTATTTGTAAAATGAAAATGAGCTTAAGTATGAAATTTGAATAATTTGAAATAAATTGATTTAAGTTTAAAATTAGTGGAAGCTTGACTTCGAGTAAGGGTAAAGGCCCATTAAATGAAAGCTTGGGTAAATTTAAATTGGGGAATGGTTATCAATATATAAGCATGGAATGGTTCAAGCTTAATAAAATGGTCTCAAATGAAATAAAGGCAAATATAGAATGAAACGTAAATGAATGGATCGTGAATAAAATTGAAAAGGGATAAAATTGAAATAGAATGTGCCAAGCTAAATAAAATGGTTGTAAATGAATTACAATAGAAGGAATTAAATAATAAATTGAGTTGGAATCAATTTAAAATGGTTATATGCTTAAGTAATTGTCATTCGCATGAATAACATCAAATTTGCACAGAAAATTAGTCATTTTATCGTAAACGAAAGTAAATGTATTAACATAAGTGAATGGAATTGATTTTTAAATCAATTGGAATAATATGGGTTTGTTTAAAATTAAAAATGAATTGAATGTAAGCAAGTGGATTGTAAACCATTCAAATTGAATGAAAATGATATATGAATTAAATTGAAAACAGCTGAATTAGTATTAAAACTATATAAATTGATTACGGGAAGTGTTTAATGTGCATTGCTTTTAGAATTCATGTGCTTAACTATTACAAATAAGTGAAATGTTATTAAACTTCATATATATGCCACTTACATGTTTGAATTGAGTAAGTCCAGGTACTGGGAAGCCATTTGGCTGGATTTTGGGCATGCTGACTACTAAATAAATATGCCGCTTTCTTAAAAATGCTAAATAAAGATACGTCTACGCAATAAAAATAGGAAATATGAATTGTTTTTATTTTTCCGACTGGGTGGATCGATGTATATATAATTATATCTTTTGTCAAATTGCAAAAGCTCCTCCGTACAAAGGAGACTCTGCCAAATTTTTCAAAAATTTTGAGAGTTAGAAAATTTAAAAAAAAATTGGGAGTTAGAAAATTTAAGAAAAATTTGGGAAAATTTTCGTTAGCGACAAAACAATTTCAAATTGGAAATTGAAATAAATAGAGTGAATGAAACTAATTTAAAATAATGATATGAATCAGTTATAAATGAAAGATAAAATTCAATATTCAGAGTTGAAGATAAATTAAATTCATATGGAAATGGGAAAAACTAATTTGAATAGAAGTAGATATGAAAACTTCTGTAAGGAAATGTATAAAATGATTTTAAAAGCTATGATTGGATATTATTGCTAAGTAGGATATGCAGGTATTATAAAGGGAAAGGAAAATTGGTTTTGATTTCAGATGATAAATTTGAATTGCCCAACCAAAAAGGTACATGTTTAAATTTCTGTATGAAATTTGATTGGATTTTTGATCTAGCCACTTGGCTTTTGTTTTCTTTTGGAATTTGGGAGCCCGTATAGGCATTTTGTAATTGTACCGATCTAGTCGCGTAAAGGAGACGCTGGCGAAATTTTTTGGAAATTTAGAGAGTTAAATTTTTTTTGAGAAAGTTTTGATAATTTAAATTTGGATTTAAATTTATATTTAAATTTGAGTGGTTGAATAAGTAAAGTTGTTAGGGAACTATGGAATAGTTTGGAAAGTTAGTAAGATGGATAGTGTGTCTTTAATAAAGATTGTTGGGTTGTTAAAAATTTGTTTGGTTTTTGAAAATTAGTAATGTGTATTGGACCATTCTTCCTAACTAGTAATTTCGGGGACGAAATTCTTTTAAGGGGGAAAAATGTGACGACCCGGAATTTTGGATATTTAAAATAGGAATATTTAATTGATTTTAAATATTTAAAAGAGTAACTTTAACTTGAATTTCAATTATCACCATTTACTGGATAATTTAAATTTGAATTAAACTATTGGAAAACTGGGTAAAATATTGAATCTCCAGTTTTAAGCTTGTTAAAAATAATTTGAAGGCTTGTAAAATTTAAATTGATAGTACTGAAGATAGTAAAAGTGTTAAAATTGAATTTGGAAGTGTTTTTTTTTCTTTTTTGAATTTTATATCGTTTAAATTGAATTTAAAAATAGCCTTTCGAGGCATAGTCTCGGATTTCGACGAAACCAGTTCCATTGGATTCGTAAAATTATATTATTATCGGATTTAAATTTTTGCAGTATTTGGAGTTACCGTTTGGTCGTAGGATCTGAAAATGCCTAGAATAATCTAATGGAATTTAATTTAAATAGTCAAACCTTCTCATATAAGCCACACCCTTCCAGCTTTTGACGCAAGCTTCTTTCCTCTTTCGCCTTCATTCTCGAATTCACGTGCTAGAGAAAAAAGAAAGGGGGGATAGAACGAAATCAAGTCATTCGTACAAAAATAAAAAATGGCCGAAATATCTCGTATAAGAAAAAAAATAAAATCGAAAAAAAACCCCCTAAAGTCATGAAATCGAATTCGAGCTTCGGCCCTAAGCTTCTCGTGTGTAGTCGCGACAAGGTTCGGCTGTTGAAGTGGATCGTACGTGAGTGGACTTAGGTCGTTGGTCTCGATCGAGGCAGAGGTGGCAGTGGTCGCGTACGATAGGGGAGGTCGCATGCGATGGAGCAGCGCTTGTAGGGTTTGGTGAGTTTGGGTGATGTTCGCATGATGCTGGGCTCGAGACGAAGGCGAGTAGTGGGGCTTGTTTTTGGGCTTGTTCGCATGGGATATGGCAGCAGTCGAGTGGGCGAAGGTGGCGACTGCGACTTAGAGTGGCTCGAATGGGTCTCGATCGTGGAGCGTAGGTCGCGGCCGTAATATGGAGCTGCTAGGGTTAGCAGGATAGCTTGATTTCGTTTCTTTTGTCAATAAGGTAATTTCTGAATTAATTTAAGTTTATTTAAAGATTTAGAGTAATAATTTTTTATTTACGAAAAATGCATAGACAGGGAGGAAGATAGTTTTTACAGTAAAAGAAAATTTTCACTTTTGGCATCAACAAATATATATATATATATATATATATATATATATATATATATATATATATATATATATATATATATATATATTGAATCAGCTATGCATATATATATATATATATATATATTTAGACAGTAAGGCAATTTTTATAATATATGGAAAACAGTTAACTTTATTTGTTAATTAGTATATTTAATTGAGTAATATATATATATATATATATATATATATATATATATATATATGAAGTTTCAAAAGAAAAATAAATATACATCTTAAATTTACTAGTTTATTTTTAGAACAATGTATTATGATTACCTTGTTAACTTATTTAATTTATTATCGAAAGATTTTAATAAGGAAAAAATTAGTTTAAATAAAATTGTTATTTAATTAATTTATTAAAAAGGGAAAAATTAATGGCTCGATTTTTAGTTAATCAAATTATTAAATAGCAATTGGTAGTTCGATTTACTTCGAATTTTAATAAATCATATAAATTGTTTATTCAAGGTCAAACATCAGGAAATCCGAGGCAATATTGAAGTGGATTGTAAAACAAAATCAAAGGTGAGTTAATCTCACTCATCTGGTTTTTAATTTAAATTTAAATACTTAAATTTAAATATCGGGTTGAATGATTGGATTGATTGGACGTGCTATATTGTATATAGTAGTATATATAGTAAATCTTGGAATGATTGATTTCCCGCATTATATAGCAGATAGGACCCTTTGCGCCGCATAATAGCGGATGATATTATATTAATCCCATATACCACGACATTCCACCTCGAAGTAGAATTGGTATTTTATATTGTGCTAACATCTGTGGGTGCAGTGGAACAGGTTAGAAGGATCCAACTAGATTCCACAAAATTATTTATATTGTTTAATATTCTCTGTTATGAATATTCGATATTATGTGATGAATATTATTGATGATTGGAATATTGAATGCTATGGTTACTTTAATATATTTTGGTACACCGAGTTATCAAAATATATAGAAATAGGATTTTTGAAAAGAAAATAAAAGGAACAAAATTTGTAAGTGAAATAATTATAGAAAATTTAAATAAATTAAGAATGAACTGGATAAGAATATTAGTGGTTTTAAAATTTCTAATAAATAAATTCCGTATATGAAAAGGGAATTTTGAATAAACAGAAAGATCATGAGTTTTAAACTTCGGTGTTATTATTTAAAAGAATAAAGCATTTATTTTAAATTTACGATTTAAATTATTAAGAATAAAGTAGAAATTTGAAAAATCTAAAATTGGTATGTTTCAGTTAAAAGATTTAAAATCAAAACGGAAACAAATAATAATGAATAATAATAAAGTCTATAATTAATGGATTTTGAAATAAATTGAGTAAGTAAAGAAATTTATTTCAAAATGGAGTACATTGGAAATCAATTTGAAAATTTATTTAAGTGGTGAACTTGGAACTTTAAAGGAGAAGTGGGACTTTGGAATTTATAAATCGGATTTATAAAGTTAATGTAATATATCAGTGGATATTTGGAGAAATAAATCCACGATGGAAAGTTATTAAAGAGATGGAAAATTTGTTTAAAAATAAATAGTGATTTATTTTTTAAAAGATTTGAAGAGAAGTTATTTCCCTGGATAGCCAAGTACGGTTTCAAAATAAATTTTAAATATAAGTTAAAAGTTTTAATGTTGTTTTAAAAAGCATGTTTTGGAAAATGTATTTTTTTTTAAATTCTAAAGTAAATATTTTTCAAATCTATTATCGTAGTAATTAATTATAGGTGTCTTGATATCTTGTTTTCAAAGGAGAAAATCTAGTTTTATTTTATTAAGTAATCTTATTTTAAATATTCCTAAAATATATATTTTTAATAAAGTATTGAAGTAGTTCAAAATTTAAACGTTTTAAAGGATATTTTGTAATAAAGTGTTTTAAATTATTTTAAAAATCTAAAGTTTTGTGCTTGGTTATTTTCAGTGGAAATAAATATTTGGAGATTTTAATTCATGAGAAAGGAGTGTTGAAACTATTTTCGAAAGGTTGAGAATGGAAATATATCTTGCGAAGATATTTTGAGGTTAATGAATAATTTGGAGAAACTATTTATGCATGATGGATGTTTGTGAATGTTAATTGATAGTTAGATAACCGACTAGCAATATTGGCAAATGCGCTGATCGTTTCGAAGAGACCGGGATAGGGATTAATTTCTCAAAAACCACTTTGATCCGGTTTGAACATTTTTGTGAGAAAAACGAGTTCGGAGTCGAAGATGGAGCAATGAAGTGCAAGGGCTAGTCGCTACTAATCCTGAGGATAATTCCAAAATGGATATAGTAGGAATAGTGCCTTCGGTTCCGTTCGAACCCGGGACGGACTTGTATGGATGAATGCTTTCAGAACATCGTCAGGTGGACGATGGGCATTCTAAATGAAGGTAATGCTTAGCCTCAAGCCCCATCAACCGGGAATGGCTGAAAATCAGGCGTTTTGCAGCAAGGCTAGGTGGGTAGCAACTATTTCAGGATGAGGTCATCCCTGTCGAGATGTCCCTTTTATTTTGGCTTAGTGGTTCGGTTGCTGATCACAACCATGGGGTGATCTTACTCGGGATTATCAAGCAAGGGGTAGTCCCGGCCTTGTGTTGCAGGGGATTGGGAGTAATCCTCGGTACGGTGATCTAGGCCACGTACTGTGACAGATGGTACTCCAGTGCCTAGTCATTAGTTGGAAATCCATTCTCCCTACGCGCCTTGTACGAATTTTATTTGTATTACCTACGATTGTGGCTAGTAGTTGGAACTTAATGAATGTAACAATTTTGGCTATTTTAATAAGTATTTGTATATGGACACTATTATAATATCAGTGGATTTTTATAAAAAGTGTTTTAGCTATCGTAAGGTAAAAACCCGACATGTTTATTTGTGGCATGATATTACGAGATGCTTTTGCTTTCAAAAGGATTTTGAAACTTTAATAATCAATTTGGGTGTGGTTTTCTCACGGTGGTATCTCAGACTGACTCGGGTGTTATTTAACTATAATGATCAGGTCAGACCGAGTATTATAGAATACAGGATATGATGATGTGGTGCTCAGGAGACGAGCTGGATGGCGATGCGTACTTCCATATTTGATTATTATTCCGCTATGTATCCAGTTGCATGTTATTGTTGTTGAACTCTAATGACGTACTCTAATAATGTAATGTATAAATAGATATATTTGTTTTTGTGTAAAGATCATTAATTATCCATTATATTTTATTCCGCTGCGATAGTCAGATTCTTATGTTGATTTATATTTTCCTCTTCTACCTCTTCTTCTTTAACCCAAATGGTTCGTATTTTCCGTTCAACTTGAGTTGATTGATGTAGAATAGCGTTGACTCAAGGGGTATAGATTTGCGGGCTGTTACGGTGTTAATATAATAGGGTCCTTGCTACTAGCCAAAGGTGGAGCGAAGTACGCCATCGTTGTAGTTGACTACTTTACCAAATAGGGAAGCCGAGCCTCTTTCTACTATCACGACGAAGAAAGTAATCAATTTTGTTGTGCACGTCATTTTTTGCTTCGGTCTCCCAAAGACGATTGTAACTAACAACAAGGCCCAGTTCGATAGTGCTAAGTTTAAGAATTTTTACCAACGATATTGCATCCGGAAAAAGTTTTCGACGGTACCTTACCTTCAAGCGAATGGACACGTCGAAGATGTCAACAAAGTCATCAGGTCAATTTTGAAGAAACGGTTGGGGAAGGCTAGAGGTAAGTGGGTCGATGAGCTCGCCATGGCCTTGTGTGCATATCGAACTACCCACAAGTTCGTGACTAGCCATACTCCGTTCGCACTTTCTTATGGTTCTGAAGCCATTATTCCAGTTATGCTGGAGGTACCTTCTCACCGTGTGACTTATTATGACTCGAAGACGAATGCAATCCTACTTGCAAAATCTCTGGATTTTATTGGATGAGAAGCGTGAAGAAGATGATTTGAAGGCAGCCACACATCGCAACCGAGTCACCCGACTATACAATGCTAAGGTCCGATCTAGAACTCCTGAAATTGGCGATCTCTTACTTAAGCGAACCTATCGGTCCCTTCGCACATGAAACCGACATGGGAAGGACCGTACATCATCGATCGGAGGCTTGCAGACGGCACATTCAAGCTATCGACCATTGATAGTCTTACTATACCGAGGGTGTGGAATAGCAAGAGTCTCCGTCGCTATTACATATAATTAGCTTTCATTCGTTCAGTCTGCTTTCCTTTTAAAGTTTGTTTTTGCAATTCGAGAATTTGTACTTGTAATAAGGCAACTGACATTGCCATGATTTCCTATTTCAACAATAAATCGCAGACTCGTCAAGCCAGATTAGTGATTCCTATATGCTTCATGCTACTGCCATGATGTACGAAGAGCTGAGTTCTATCGTACGGTGGGACTCATTCAAATAGAGAGTGGTCGTGATCCGACCGGTCACTCGCTAAATGAAATCCTGAGCTCGGGGGAAACAACGATCAATTAAAGAGTGTTGAAACATGACAATTCTCCAACGAACTCCAGCCTTTAGAATGCGAGATGAAATGCAAACTCCAAAACCAAGACGTGAATCAACCATCGAGCTCGAGGAGGATAGATCCCTCCATCCATGACCTCGCTTCTTTCCAAGCTCGAGGAGGACGGATCCGTCCATCCACGACCTTGCTTCTTTCTAAGCTCGAGGAGGATGGATCCGTCCATCCACGACCTTGCTTCTTTCTAAGCTCGAGGAGGATGGACCTGTAACAACCCGAATATTTTACGATTGTATATTTAAATATACCATCATTAGTCGGATTTTAGTCCAAAATCCTACGTTTTGCAAACAGTTGAATTAGAACTCGAGACCACTTCCATTGAGTTCAAAATGACATTTGCGACCCTTTTGAGTGTAAGCATCGATGTGTTTGGAGTTAGCTTGAATTTTGACATTTTCATTTAGGGCTTTGGGTTTCAGCCCAATAACCTAACATAAGACCCTAACTCCACCTCCTCTCCTCTTCATTCATTCTCATTTCCTAACACTTCAAGCTTTAAGCAAAAATGGGGGAAGAAAAAAGAGATTAGGAATTCCTAAGCCCTAGCTTCATTTGCAAATCCAAGTTTTAGCTCCAAAATCAAAGAGAAGCTTAGGTAAGCATCTTCTTCTTCTCCATCTCAATCTCCCTCCAATTTCAGAAATTTCCTATAATCTAACTTAGGAAATATTTGTTTATGATCTTAGATTGGAGCTTTTGGAGTTGAGATTGAATAGTGGTTGATCTTCCTTTGTTTTCAAGCCTCTTCTTCCTTGTTTTTGTGTAAAAGGTGAGTTTTTGAACTCATATCTATGTCTATATCTTTGATAGTTGTTAGGTAGTGATTCCTAGCATCTATTCCTTGTCCAATTTACTTTGGATTGAATTGGTTTTATGAGTATTCCAATTTTTGGTGTTTTGAAGTTAAATCTTTAAAAAATCTTAGCTTTGATGTTTGATCATGCTTTTGGTGGCGTATTGAAGAGCCTATAGGGATGGGTTGCCGATTGGCGTAAACCCCTAGCGCTCATCGCTTGACCGATCGCAAATTGTTTAGGATTTTGCCCTAGGGGACTAGGCTGAGAATACTGTAATATCCAGCTTAGTCGACTGAACTGGAAGGTCAGTCGATTGAACCGAACCCAAGAATTTTCCTGGGCCAGTATCGGTCGACTGACCACTATGGGTCAGTCGATAGAGCCTGGAAACCGAAAGTTTCTAGGCATGATTCAGTCGACTGACCACCCAGGTTCAGTCGACTGAACCTGGAAACAGAAAGTTTCCAGGATTTGTGTCAGTCGACTGACCACCCTGGTCTAGTCGACTGAATCTGCTGTCTCTGCCTATTTTGCCTTTTATGTTTGAATTTTCAATTTTTAATCGTTTGATAACTTCTTTTTTGGGATATTGGGGAATATCCATTTTTATGGATTTGGTATTGATTTCTTTGAATTTAATTTACATCTTCAAATGTGAATTTTTGGTGAGTTATTGTTCTAACAATCAGTTGTGTGTTTTGTCAGTTTATAATACAAAGGTTTCTACACTAATAGTAAATATTCAAACTCTTTCTCAAATATGATTTCAACTCTATTTTTATTACAAAGCTTGTTTATAAAACCGTTTTCCAATCTATTAGAATACACAAACCTTTACCTCATTTGTTTTAGAAATCTAATTAAACGGCCTAGTAAAACTAGTGGTATGAAACGCTTGTGTTTACTTCGTCGGCTAATTTTTGGACTTGTTCGATTGGAACTTTTTGTGACAATTTTCGAGTGGAGATCTACAATTTGTTTGTAAATATTTAAGCTAAGCCAGTGGTTATGGGACATGAAGCTAAACTCATTTATTTACTAGCTTAGTGTAATTCACACTTTTTATTGATCAGTTATGATCATTTTGTGATTTAGACTAGCGATATGTTATGTCTCTTTGTCTATGTGGGGGACTGTACCTCGTTATATTGAGTTTCATCTCATTTCTTTTATACGCTAACGACCTATTGGTTCTTTGGAGTTTCGACTCATTTTTGTTGGCTAGCGAAACATGCTCTTTTATGGAGTTCGGTTCATCGGATGTACTGCTGTACTACGTCGTTGTCCTGCTTATCAGGTTCATCGGGCGCACCGTTGTACTAAATCGTTGTTCCAAATTATTTGAGTTTCAGGTTCCTCTGGCGTACCGATATTGTACTACGTCATTGCACCGGCTCTATGGTTAGCGACCATAGGATAGCGACCCGTTTGTGATAAACGTGTTGGTGAGGTTTCATGCTCCCGTTTTGTGATAGGCCTCCCCCTTTTGTGATTTCTGGATTTCTAGTTGATGATTTCTAGAGTTTGTATTTCACCTCCTTTTGTGATTGGCAATGATATGTTTGCCGATATTTGGGGTTTGGTGAATAAAATGAAGAACATGACATTCTTTTGAGTGCTTTGAGATTTTTGAGATACTGTATGATTTTTGTGTTGCCTAATGTATACTTTTCATAGTATGGCATTATTGTTATCATACGTTTTTGTCATATCTCTTCTTCTATCTCATTTTATCTGATATTTATAGCTAGAGTGATCCGTTTATTATTTTCTTATCAAATAATACTCGACTCAGACCGAGATGTTACAAATGCTTCTCCTTGACTCCTCTTTTGGGAACATTATCTAACTTTTGACTAACTACTCTAGTTTAGTAGTTTTTGTTGTTTTACTTTCGAGATAGAGATTCCTTGATGTATACTTATTCTTTTATCTAACACTTGTACCTATTCTTTTATGACATTGTGTATCTTATTTGACCACTACTATGATGTACAATTCTATTTGTTATATTCATATCTGTTTCCGCCTTTGTGATATGGATATCTATGACTGATTTGTGTTATATTTATTTCTATATTTTTTTCCGAAGATCATATAGCCACTATGTAGTAGCTTTGATTTTGTATCGGCATGTCGGATTTCCTCTTGAAATGAAATGCATGTTATACTATCTGACATATCGGTGCTAGCACAAAGTAATTACACGGAGGGTCGCTCCTCAATAGCCTTATTCTTTGTGCTAGTTGACGGCATTACCTCATAGTGTCCTTGGCTAACGTGAGTATAGAGGTGGGGCGTCACAGTTTGGTATCAGAGCCAAACTTTGGAACAATGTAGAATAATCTAGCAAGGATCATTGTCCTAAGTCCTTCTTAGGAGTCGTGCCTTAGGATTTTATCCGAGTCATAGGACCCGTTCTATCCTATTTTCTTTTATAATGTCTTGTTTTATCAATCATGATTGTTCGACATTCATTTTGTGAATAACCATTCCAAAGCTTACTCACCAAAAATTCGGATTTGCACGCCTGTGCAGTGATTATATAAATTTGGGTTGAAAGCCGTTAAAGGGTTCTGAGGGTGTTATCGAAGTCCAAGCTTGGCTTAGACCATGCGATCGCATCTTTTCTCGCATGAATCTTATTGATCTTTATCGAGTCCAAGTGGCTTCTAGTATGCTCCTAGAAAGAGCATTAGATTGGTATGAGCTTCTGATTTCTGAAATTATTGAAGCGGATCTTACTTGGGAGCAATTTCGGGAACGATTCGAATTAAAGTTTATGCCGAAGGATGAAAAAGTAACTTTAGCTCGGCGCTTTATTGACCTTGTTTAAAGTGAATCCTCTATGACGGATTACGTCGCATCTTTTGAATCCGTCTCTAAATATGGGGTCGAGTACATTAATACCCCATTGAAGAAAAATCATAGGTTTGTCTATGGCTTGAATAAGAATCTCAAAAAGCCATTACTTCTGAAATTAGGAGTTTCTTTTGATCAGCTTGTTGATATCGCTCTTCGACTCGAAGAGGCCGATAAAGAAGATGATGTTGAAGTTGGAAGTGCCAAACCGAACTTCAACAACAACAAGAGGTCCATTAAGTTCAAAGGACCTTATCCCAATAAGAAAGGGAAGCAGGCAACTCCGGTAGCAAAGACTTCTACGTCTAGTCATGGGCAATGCTACAATTGTAGTTTTAAGGACCATTTTGCTAATAGATGTCCGAAACCTCTCTTTTGTCGTTATTGCAAAAGTTCGGGTCATCTTTTGTCTTCTTACACCAAACTTCAAAGTAAGAGCGAGGGAAAGCTAAATGTTGTGCAAGCCCCTAGGAACACTTCTCGTGGTCAAGGTATTTCTCATTCTATCCTTGATGGCATCATTATGTTTCATGATCATCCTATTCGACTTCTTTTTGATACGAGTGCATCCCATTCTTTTTTATCAAAAGAACTTGTTGATACTGTTTCTTTAAGTGTTATGGCTTTGATGACTTCTTTGAGAATTGAGAATCCGGTTGGTGGATCCGCAGCACTCAGTTTACTTTGTAAAGATGTCGAGATTATTTTATGTAATTATGCTTTCCAAGACGATTTGCATGTTATGCGTTACTTAGGCTTCAGAATGATTTTGGGAATGGATTTTCTTAACCGTTATGAAGCCCATATCTTATGTCCTCAGCGGACTATTCATCTTCGACATCCTTAATCTGTTACGCAGATTTCTATTGTTCTCAAAGATTCGGATTCTAAATTGGCAGCGTCCTTGTATTCTCTAAACCCTCATGATGATGATAATGATGATAAGGAAGATGTCATTTCTCTCATTCACATTGTTCGTGAATTTTCCAACATACTTGATCCCGTTTTAGGATTACCACCTAAGCGAGCAATTGAGTTCCGAATTAATCTAATCCCTGGAGCTCTGCTTATCACTCGTCCTCCTTATCCTATGTCTAATAAGGAAAATGAGGAGATGCGTAAACAATTATTCGAATTGAAGACGAAGAAGTTTATTTGTTCTAGCTCCTCTCCTTGGGGAGCTTCAGCTATTTTTGTGAAGAAATCCGATGGTACACTTAGGATTTGTGTTGACTACCGCAAGCTTAATGGTCTTACCATTAAGAATAAATATCCTTTACCTCGGATTGATAATTTATTTGACCAACTTTGTGGTGCTAGAGTCATTTCGCAGTTAGACTTAGCAACCGGTTTTCATCAGCTTCGTATTGCAGAGGATAGCATTCCTTTGACATCATTCCGTACCTGTTATGGATCTTATGAATGATTTGTTATGCCATTTTGTTTAACGAATGCTCCAGCTTCTTTCGTTAACCTTATGAATCGAGTTTTCAAAGACATGCTCGATCGATTTGTTCTCATCTTTATAGACGATATTCTTGTATGTTCCAAAACCGAGGAAGAGCATGAAAAGCATCTTCGGATTGTGTTGGAAACTCTTAGAAGCAATCAATTGAAAGAAAATTCTTCTGAATGCCACTTTTGTCAATCTCATGTGAAATTCCTCGGTCATATTATTTCCGAATCTGGAATTTCCATAGATACTTCAAAGATTGAAGCGATTCAAAATTGGAAGAGACCAAAGAGTGAGACGGAAATCTGTAGTTTCCTTGGATTGGCGGGTTATTACCGTCGTTTTATAAAATACTTTTCTAAAATTTCCATGCCTCTTCTAGTTTGACAAGGAAGGGAGTTAAATACATTTGGTCTGACAAATGTGAAGCTTCTTTTCATAAATTAAAAGGAATCCTTACCGATGCTCCTATTCTTGTGATTCCCAAAGGGAACCAAGATTTTTTTGTGTATACCGATGTTAGTCGTGTTGGTTTGGGAGCCGTTCTTATACAAAGGGAACGTGTTATTGCTTATGCTTCTAGGCAATTAAAGCCTGCCGAGACTAGATATGCCACTCATGATTTAGAGCTTGCGGCTATCGTTTTCGCCCTTAGAATTTGGCGTCATTATCTTTTGGGAGAAAAATTTGTTCTTTATACCGATCATAAATCTTTGAAGTATTTATTTTCTCAAAAGGAACTTAATTTGCGTCAACAACGTTGGCTCGAGTTCCTTGCACCTTATGATCTTGATATTCTTTATACTCCCGGAAAGGGAAATCGTATTGCCGATGCCCTTAGTCGTAAGCAACAAGCAGTTGTTTCTATGATAATATCCGAATGGAATGATCTCGAGATTTTATCCACTTGCAAGATTCGAGATCGTGAATCCAATTTTTGTTCATCTCTTGTTCTATGTAGCCTTGAGGCTTATCCTTCTCTTTTAGACCGCATTCTTGAAGCCCAAAAGCCAGATCCCGAATTGGCTCTTCTTAGACAAAGTTGTAGGGATAAAATTAATATTGAAGGTTTGAAAGACTTTGATATTGAGGCTCGTAGCGATATTCGAAAATTTGGTAAACTTATCGTGCCAAATATTAGTGATCTTCGTAAAGACATTTTAGAAGATTCTCATCGTTCTAAATTTACCATTCATCCCGGTAGTAGTAAAATGTACGCGGATATGAAGCGACTTTATTATTGGGATGGAATGAAATCTGATATTACTAACTTCATTAAGCGTTGCATGACTTGCCAACTTGTTAAGGCCGAGCATCAAAGGCCCGGTGGGTTATTGCAACCTTTGGACATTCCGTTTTGGAAGTGGGACCCAATTTCCATGGATTTTATTGACGGTCTTCGCCGTTCTCGTTCGAGTCTTGATAGCCTATGGGTGATAGTTGATAGACTTATAAAATCCACCCATTTTATTCCCGTTCGGTCCAATCGGACCGTACCTCTTCTGGCCAAACTCTTTGTTAATAAAATTGTTAGATTGCATGGTGTTCCTACTTCTATTGTTAGCGATCGTGATCCATTGTTTACTAGTGGATTATGGAAGAGTCTTCAAAAAGCTTTATGAATGAAGCTTACTTTTAGCACTGATTATCATCCTCAGTCCGGTGGACAAACCGAGCGTGTTAATCAAACTCTTGAAGATCTTTTTCGTGCATGTGTTCTTGATTTTGGTGGAAGTTGGGAAGATCACATTTCTCTTGTTGAGTTTCCCCATAATAATCGCTTCCAATCTAGTATTGGTATGGCACCTTTAGAGACACTCTATGGAAGGCCATGTCGATCTCCTTCTTATTGGCTTGAGGCGGGCGAGAAGCTGGTTTTAGGTCCAGACTTTATTCGTGATTCCACAGAAAAGATTGACCTTATTCGCCATATGATAAAAGAAGCTCAAAGTAGACAAAAATCCTATGCCGATAACCGAAGAAGGAAATTAGAATTTTCTATGGGAGATTTGATGTTTATTCGTGTTTCACCTATGAAGGGTGTTGTGCGTTTCAATCGATCGAGAAAACTAGCGCCTCGATATATTGGTCCATTCCCCATCACCGAATGCATTGGTTCTGTGGCTTATCGCCTTTTACTACTAGCTCGGTTTTGTTCTATTCATGATGTTTTCCATGTCTCTCAACTACGGAAATGCCTTAGGGATTCCGATTCTATTCTTGAGCCCGGTGTTATTGAAGAAGTTGAAGTTTCGCCTAATTTGACTTATGAGCAACTTCCTATTCGTATTATTGCTTCGGATGTAAAACGCCTTCGAAATAAAGATGTCCCTCTTGTGAAAGTTCAATGGTCCTCAAATCCTAAGGAATGTTCTTGGGAATCTAGAGAATTCATCGAGCGAACACATCCAGACTAACTCCCTCGTGCTCTTTGAGGTGAACTTCTTGTTTCAAATTTCTTTTGTGTTGATATGCTTTTATGGTTGTTACTTTTTATTTTTTCTTAAATATTGTGAGGACGCAATTTCTTTAAGGAGGGGAGTCTGTAACAACCCGCATATTTTACGATTATACATTTAAATATTTTATTTAAATATAGAATCGTTAGTCGGATTTTAGTTCGAAATGCTACTTTTTGCAAACAGTCGAATTAGAACTCGACACCACTTTCATTGAGTTCAAAATGACGTTTGTGACCTTTTTGAGTATAGACATCGTTGTGTTTGGAGTTAGCTTGAATTTTGACATTTTCACTTAGGGCTTTGGGTTTCAGCCCAATAACCTAACATAAGACCCTGGCTCCACCCCTCTCCTCTTCATTCATTCTCATTTCCTAACACTTCAAGCTTTAAGCAAAAATAGGGGGAGAGAAAAGAGATTAGGAATTCCTAAGCCCTAGCTTCATTTGCAAATCCAAGTTTTAGCTCCAAAATCAAAGAGAAGCTTAGGTAAGCATCTTCTTCTTCTTCTCCATCTCAATCTCTCTCCAATTTCATAAATTTCCTATAACCTAACTTAGGAAATATTTTCTTATGATCTTAGATTGGAGCTTTTAGAGTTGATATTGAAGACTGGTTGATCTTCCTTTGTTTTCAAGCTTCTCCTTCCTTGTTGTGTAAAAGATTAGTTTTTGAACTCACATCTATGTGTATATCTTTGATAGTTGTTAGGCAGTGATTTTTAGCATCTATTCCTTGTCAAATTTGCTTTGGATTGAATTGGTTTTATGAGTATTCCGATTTTTGGTGTTTTGAGGTTAAATCTTTAAAAATCTTAGCTTTGATGTTTGATCATGCTTTTGATGGCGTATCGAAGAGCCTATAGGGCGGGGTTGCCGATTGATGTAAACCCTTAGTGCCCATCGCTCGACCGATCACAAATTGTGTGGGATTTTGCCCCTTGGGGACTAGGCTGAGAATACTGGAATATCCAGTTCAGTCGACTGAACTAGAAGGTCTGTCGACTGAACCAAACCCAGGAATTTTCCTGGGCCAGTATCGGTCGACTGACCTCTATGGGTCAGTCAACCGAGCCTAGTAACCAAAAGTTTCCAGGCATGATTCAGTCGACTGACCACCCAGGTTCAATCGACTGAACCTGGAAACAGAAAGTTTTCAGGATTTGTGTCGGTCGACTGACCACCCTGGTCCAGTTGACTGACCACCCTGGTCCAGTCGACTAAATATCCTATCTCTCCCTATTTTTCCTTTTGTGTTTGAATTTCCAATTTGTAATCGATTCTTATTTCTCCAATTTGTTGTTATCACCTTTGTTGACTTTGATAACTTCTTTTTTGAGATTTTTGGGGAATATCCATTTTGTCGGATTTGGTATCGATTTCTTTGGATTTAATTCACGTGTTCGAATGTGAATTTTTGGTGATTGATTGTTCTAACAATAAATTTTGTGATTTGTCACTTTATAATACAAAGGTTTCTATACTAATGGTAAATATTCAAACTCTTTCTCAAATATGATTTCAACTCTATTTTTAATACAAAGCTTGTTTATAAAACCGTTTTCCAATCGTTAGTATACACAAACCTTTACCTCATTCATTTGACAAATCTAATTAAACGGTCTAGTAAAACAAGTGGTGTGAAATGCTTGTGTTTACTTCGTCGGTTAATTTTTGGACTTGTTCGATTGAAACTCTTGTGATAATTTTCGAGTGGAGATCCACAATTTGTTTGTAAATATTTAAGCTAAGCCAAATGTTATGGGACATGAAGCTAAACTCATTTATTTACTAGCTTAGTGTAATTCACACTTTTTATTAATCAGTGATGATCATTTTATGATTTAGAATAGCGATATGCTATGTCTCTTTGTCCACGTGGGGGACTGTACCTCGTTTTATTGAGTTTCATCTCATTCTTTTATAGGCTAACGACCTATTGGTTCTTTGGAGTTTTGACTCATTTTTGTGGGCTAGCGACCCATGCTCTTTTATGGAGTTCGGTTCATCGGACGTACCGTTGTCCGGCTTATCAGGTTCATCGGGCGTACCGTTGTACTACGTCGTTGTTCCGAATTATTTGAGTTTCAAGTTCCTTGGGCGTACCGATATTGTACTACATCGTTGCACCGACTCTATGGTTAGCGACCATGGGATAGCGACCCATTTGTGATACACGTGTTGGTGAGTTTTCATGCTCCCATTTTGTGGTAGGCCTCCCCCTTTTGTGATTCTGGATTTCTAGTTGATGATTTATTGAGTTTGTGTTTCACCTCTTTTTGTGATTGGCAATGAAATGTTTGCCGATATTTGGGTTCGGTGAATAAAATAAAGAATATGATATTCTTTTTAGTGCTTTGAAAATTTTGAGATATTGTATGATTTTTGTGTTGTCTAATGTATACTTTTCATAGTATGGCATTTTTGTTATCATACATTTTTGTCATGTCTCTTCTTCTATCTCATTTTATCTGATATTTATAGCTAGACTAATCCGTTTATTATTTTCTTATTAAATAATACTCGGGTCAGACCGAGATGTTACAAGTGCTTCTGCTTGACTCCTCTTCTAGGAACATCATCTGACTTCTGACTAACTACTCTAGTTAAGTATTTTTTGTTGTTACACATCCGAGATAGAGATTCCTTGATGTATACTTATTCTTTTGTCTAGCACTTGTACCTATTCTTTTGTGACTTTGTGGATCTTATTTGACCACTACTCTGATGTACACTTCTATGTGTTATATTCATATCTATTTCCGCCTTTGTGATATGGATATATGTGACTGATTTGTGTTATGGTTATTTCTATATTTGTTTCCGAAGATCCTATAGCCACTGTGTAGTAGCTTTGAGTTTGTATCGGTATGTCGGTTTTCCTCTTGAAATTAAATGCATGTTATACTATCTGACATATCGGTGCTCGCACAAAGTAATTACACGGAGGGTCGCTCCTCAACAGCCTTATTTTTCGTGCTAGTTGACGGCATTACCTCGTACTGTCCTTGGCTAGCGTGAGTATAGAGGTGGGGCATCACAGGATCTGTCCATCCATAACCTCGCTTCTTTCCAAGCTTGAAGTGAATGGATCTGTCCATCTACGACTTTGCTTACTAGATTAAGAAGAATGTGATCCGACCATCCATGATCTTAACCAACTCCTTATTCCCAGAGCGTGAATGAGATCTGAATCCTTACACAGATGTGATCGATCGTCCGTCAACCGACTCTAGATTCCTAGAGTGTGAACTAGAGTATAAATGTTAAACGGGTGTGATCGAACACCCACAAAATAACTTACATCCCTGAAGTGTGGACGTTATCCTAAACAATAAATAAGAGTGATTGACTGCCGACTTACAAACCTAATCCCTGGAGTGTGGACGCGAATGCTAGCAAATGAGTGAGTGTGATCAGACCGTTCAAACTCATGTTACTTTAATTTGGTTCCAACTAAGTTAAATCAAAGTTAGTGAAGGTGGAGGACGGCTACCAACTAACTACTTCAACTATCCCTAAAACTGAGGACATAACTCAAGTACCAGCCGCTGGTCGAGGCAACGAAATGTTGGGACTCAACTCAACGTTTGGTTATGACCCAACTCAAATTCGACTCAGAGACTAAAGCTTGATGAGTACATTGAATGGAAATGTGAATACTTAAGCAAGTAAATGAAAAGTTATGCCAAATACAAAAAAGGAATTTTATTCATACTATTCTTCAGAAAACAAGTACAAAATCGGTCCAAAGAATTCCTATAAGTGGGTGGCCAAGCCCGCATCTATATATGGCCTACAAAAAGCAAAAGAAAAGAAGCTTATTCTAACTATCTACAAAAGTGGAAGTCCAAATGCAAATCTACGCCTTCGATTTCCTGTCCTTTTTAGTTTTCCTTGTTGTAGACTCGCTCGAGCAGCCATCCGGACCTCTTTTGGAACCCTCGCCTCCCTGGCTCGCTTTAGTTGGCTTGTCCCCAATTAAGGGAATCGATGCATATCCCATTGGGAGATAATGGGAATTAAAGTATCCCCTATGTGTGAAGCTAGTGGAATAGTGGCACTTTCAACACCAGAAGAATAAGGAACGCTAGTCTCAATCATGGAGCCACTTGGAGAAATTATGAGAACTGGGGTTGGGCCAAGATCTTCCATACCTCCATTGGCTCTAAGATCCTGCTTTATCTCAGCCTTAATTTCCCTCATTATTTTTCCTCCCGAACCTCGCACTCACTCATTGGGATACTGCTAGTCGGGCCCAAGGAGCCTGTAATAATAATGTCTTCATCCATAATAAAGGGCATCTTAATATCGAAACGCTTTGGCAACTGAGAAATGCTTCCATTAGTTGGTCGTCAAACATACAGCCGGTATCGTGCATCTCCCCAACCGAAGAGGTAATCGTCATAGTTATGGCCTCTGTTGTTAACGCCTCCTACTCATGGTGAATTTCTTGAGTTGTAAGAGGGTTAGCCGATGTGGAACCTAAGGCTGAGTAAAGATAAGAGAATATATTAATAATATCCTCTGATAACGTTCTTGCATTTGAAGAATATGAGAAGAGTCCAAAATACCTTCCTCAGATTGGCTCCCGGGTTGAGCCGACATGCCTTCTGAGCTGCGCTCAATGATTGGAGAAAGATGTGGCCTATCGAGATCGTACCCCAGGAAAACTGGGGAGTCGGCAGATGTTGTGGGCGCAAGTTGAGATGTTGGGGGAACCATGTAACGACCCGGATTTTCAGCGTTGAATCTAGAATATTTAAATGGTTTTAAATATAGAAATTGAGTTATAAATTGGTTTTGAATATGGAAACAAAACAAGGATTTATCTATTCAGAATGTAGATACAGCAATTTGTTGAACAATATAGTTATTCAATTCAATAATTAAAGATTGAGTAAAATATTAAATCTTGAATTTCAAGCTTGTTAAAAATATTTTAAAGGCTTGTAAAATTTATATTGATAGTTCTGAAGATAATAAAAAAAATTAAATTTAAATTGGAAGTGATTCGTTCAGTTTTGAAAATATATCGTTTGAATTGACGTTTAAAAATAGCCTTTCGAGGCACAGTCTCAGAATTTGACGAAACTAGTTTCATTGGAAATATAATATTTTATTATTATCTGATTTCACATTTCGCAGTGTCTGGAGTGATCATTTGGCCGTATAATAAGTAAACGCATTGAAAATTAAATCGAAATTTAATATAATAACTGGGTTCAAAAAGTCATCTTCTCCATACGATCGAATTAGGCCTCGAAACCTTTTCCATTGCGATCAGAATAGGGGTATAACATTATAAATGCCTAGCAGCACACCTTGACAGGAGGTCGAAATTTTAAGTTGCATCTATCGAGGCGATTTGAATATAAAAATTAAAATATATATTATTTGCATATGTCTTATCAGCCGAAATTTTTAGTCAAACTATATCTTATCCTATTCTCATGCCTTCTTATTCCTTCTGTAATACGCTTCTTCTTTCTTTTTTCAAACGTAGCAAACAAAGTACGACAAGAAAAAGAAATGGAAGTTTCAAAAATCAAAATCACGTCTTCGTTCGTTTCAGATTCATAAGCATTCGAATCAAGGAAATGCCAAACTCCTCCCTCATCTCACGTTAAAATCGAAATCAACTGCCCCTTTTCCTCAATCGAAATCAGATTCGATTTAAAACAAAAGAGAATACATCTCATAGTCGCGTGGAGGGTTTTGGGGGGTTCGATGTTTTCGCGCGCGCTTGGGAGGACTCACGGTGGAAGGCGACGACGTGTGGGCGTCGACGAGGCCAAGACGACGACGGCGAGGGGAGCATCGAAAGGCTAGGGCTTTGGTGACCGTGTTTATGGTCGTTCTCGATGGAGAGGTGACTGGAATGTGCGTGTGCGACTCGAGCGAGGGTCGCGACATGCGAGGTTGTTTAGGGTTCGCGTGCTGTGGCGACGACGAAGGCAGCGAGCGGTGCCGTAGAGGGTCGAGGCGTGGCAGGCGCACACACACACACACACATATATATGCAGATGGGAAAAATATACATATAGGTTAAAACAAAAAACTTTTTAGTCAGAGAAAAATATACAGATAATCTTTTGAAAAAGAAATATATAGGACAGAGGAAATTATATGTATAACCCATATTTGATTTTTACAGCAACGTCTATTTACTATTTATTCTTTTCAGTTTAAGGATATATATATACATACATATTTTAAATAGTTAAATAGAAACTATAGGTATAAGATTTTGGAAATAAAATTTTGAATGTTGAAGAGTTTATGTAAGATTGAATTTTGTAATCTATATAGATATGTTTATAAGTATATAATTTCATAAGAAAAATAAATACACATATTTTCACTTAACTAGTTTGTTTTAAATTAATGTATGATGGAGATTTATTTGTTCAATTAACTTATTTAATTATTATAGCACTAAAAGATTTTTTTAAACAAGGTTTTATAAAAAGCTAGATTTTTGAATCTATACATTTTAACAAAAATAGTGTATTTTTGGAAATTTTATTTATTTAATTAACTTATTTAATTGTGGGGTTGCCAAAATATTCTGTAAATGGAAATCGGTTTAAAATTTAAATTTATTTGTTTAAAATGAAATCTCTGGTTAATTAAATTATCAAATGAAATTTTTTATTTTTCAATTGACTCGAATATTAATAAAACACCTCATGTTTATACAAGATCTGAAAATCATGGAAAATAAGCCGAGATGGAATGGATTGCAAATCAATAACAATGTGAGTTAATCTCACACATCTGGGTTATTTAAATTTAAATAGTAAAAATTAAATAATTGATTGAATTGTTTTGATGTGCTATATTATATATATAGTAGTATATAATATATATTGGATGATTGATTTCCCGCATTATATAGCGGATGAGATCCTACGCGCCACATAATAGCGGATGATATTACATAAATCCCATATACCGCGATATTCCACCTCGAAGTGGAATTGGTATTATTGTATTGTGCTAACATCCGTGTATGCAGGGAAACATGTTGGAGAGATCCCACTGGATTCCTCGAAATTATTTAGATTGTTTAATATCCTTTGTTATGATTATTAGATATCCTGTGATGAATTATATTGATAATTGGAATATTTAATATTATGGTTTGCTTGAATATATTCTGGTACACTGAGATTACCAAAATATATAGAATTGGATTTTTGAAAAGTAAAAGAGTGAATTTTGAGTAAAATAATCGTAGAAATTTGAATAAATTAAAAATGAATTGGGGAAGAATAAAAAGTGATTTTTGAATTTTGATAAATAAAATTCCAAGTGCGAAAAATGAGATTTTGAATAAATGGGAATAAGTGATTTTATATTTAAACTCAAGTGATGTTATATTAAGAAATAAAGAATTTACTTTAAAATTCAAGGTTTGAATTTATTTAAAAGGATAAAGAAGGAATTTGGGAAATCTGAAATTGGTATTTTCAGTTAAAAGATTTTAAATCATAATTAAGGAATAAAGGCTGAAATTAATGGATTTTGAAATGAATTGAGTAACTAAAAAAATTTATTTCAAATGGAGTAAATTGGGAATCAATTTGGAAATTGATCTAAGTGTTTGTAATCGGAATTTAAAAGGGGAGTTGAAACTAATAAATTTATAAATTGGGTTTATAAAAGTAAAGTAATATATCAGTGGATATTTGGAAGAATAAATTCACGGTGGGAATTTATTAAAAGAATGGGTAAATTTGTTTAAAAATAAATAGTAATTTATTTTTAAAGATGTGAAAAAAGAGCGTATTTCCCTGGATAGCCAAGTAAGTTTTCAAAACAAATTAGAAGGTATAAGTTAAAAGTTTTAAGTTGTTTGGAAGTATGTTATATAAAACTTATCATTCCTAAATGTTCAAATTCTGAAGTAAATATTTTTCAAATCTATTATAGTAGTAATTATTTAAAGGTGACTTGTGTTGAGTCACAAGTTTTATAAAAGTTTTGATTTCTGACAAATAAGGCGATCGACAAAACAAGGTCATTAGAGCTAGATATGTTACTATAGATTATAGGTTGATTATTTGATATTGTAATAGTGATAAACTTGTTAAAATCTATCCTCAAATAATCATGCACTTCAATATAATCGATATATATACGTTTTAATAGCATTGCACATTCATTGTGCAAATTAACAGGGACCGGTCGACCGGTTAATAATCATACGGTCGACCGTTTCTGTGTAAAATGAACAATGAATGTGCACACATGCACATAACGTATATATATTTTTAAATTCCTGTCTACTGGTCACTTTTTAACCTGTCAACCGTTTTTGAACAGAAAGCAATTTTTCCAAAAGACACTTCTCTTCTCCAAAGGTTGCATCTCTTACGTTTCACCAAAGGTCATATCTCTTAATGGCAAAGAGTTACAACCATCCTTTTCTATATAAACTCATCCAATTCGTTGATTAAAATATAACAATTTCAAATATTCTTTTTAATCTAATCTCTGATCTTACTTTATACTCCTGCATTCTAAAAAGCTCTCGATTATTTATTGAATCATTGAAACTATTTCATATCTTTTGATTCAATAAGTAATATACTTTCCTTAATCTTTTCAAAACATCATTCGCATACTTTGAGGATAAGATTATAGGAAGGGTGTACTGCTAGTGACAAATGCGTGTTTTCAAGAGCATAAGTTGTCAACAACAATTGTATTTGTTCTTTTGTTGAAGTCCTCTGTGTTGTAAGAGGCAAGTGTTGAAGTCCTCAGTGTATTAGAGGCGTGAAATCCCGTTCGGCTGTTCGGGTGTTGTAAACCTGTTCCTCCGGGTGAAGCGAGGAAGTTAATAGTGAAAATCCAGATAGAAGTCTGGGACTGGACGTAGGACGGTGCTCCGAACCAGTATAAAAATCTCTGGTGTGATTTTTCTATTTTTTATTTACTATGCTATTATCATCTATTTCCGCATTTGTATTGTAATCCATATTACACGATCCGTGTATACTATATTAGCACATATAATTGTATACACGCCGTACTTTCATTTGGTATCAGAGCACGGTCATCATATAACCGTAACACAGTTATTTGATATATTATAGTAATATGGCAAATAACGTAAGTACTAGCACTCAAAACACTACTTACACGGAGGGTCAATCGACACAAAGACCTCCATTTTTCAATGGTCTTAACTATAGTTATTGGGCAACACGTATGTCATTCTTTATGCAATCAAATAGCTATGATGCTTGGAATGCCACTCAAAGAGAAATAGTGAATCCAACAACTGATTATTCAGAATGGACTGCAGCTGAGAAAACGGCAGCAGCCGTAAATGCAAGAGCAATAAATATGTTGTTCTGTGCATTAGACCAAAATGAATATAATCGTGTTAGTATCTGCACTACTGCATATCAAATTTGGCAAACACTAAAAATCACTCATGAAGGTACTAACAAGGTTAAACAAGCCAAAATAGCCATGCTGAAAAGTCAATTTCAAAATTTCAAAATGAAACCAAACGAGACAATCAATGACATGTATTCACGGTTTCAAACTATTCACCATGCACTTATTGGCTTAGGACAAAAGTATTCTGATTTTGATGTTGTTTCAACAGTCCTACACTCTCTGACTAGTGAATGGGAAGGAAAAGTATTAGCAATTGAAGAAGCTAATGACCTTTCCGTCATGAAGCCAGATGAATTGATAGGAAATTTAATGTCATATGAAGCAAATCTGCAGGCTAGAAAAGAACAGAAAGAAGAAAAGAAAAATGTAGCATTTCATGTTGAGAAAGATGAAAATGAATCAGATTCTGAAGACGAAGATTTGGCATTCATTGCGAAAGGATTCAAAAAATTATTAAAATATCGAAAAGCCAGTCATTACAATAAAAGGAAACCTGGATCAAATAAACCATCTTCATCTGCTATAGAATGTTTCAACTGTCACAAAAAGGGACACATGCAGAAAGATTGTCCAGAACAAAAGAAGAAGTCAGAAAATGACAAATTCAAATATAAGAAGGACAAATCTAAGAAACGAGCCTTCTCAGTAACATGGGATGATTCAGAATCATCTTCATCAGAAAGTGAAAGTGATTCAGAGAATGAACAAGCTAATGTTTGTTTTATGGCAACAGAAGATGAGGTACAAATTCCTACATTTGATGAATTACTTGATATTAATGCTGAATTGATAGTCAAATATAAAGACATAAAACGTCAATTAAAAGTAGTCAAAGCAGATTTAAGTAGAGCAGAGCTTGAACGAGATATGTTAAAAGATGAGAAGAAAATATTAGAAGAGGAACTTGAAAATATTCAAGAATCATCATCTAATGTTGATTCTCAAATATCTCTTTTGAGTCAAGAAATAGAAACTCAAAAAGAGAAAAATAATGCTCTCACTACTGAAAATCATGAGCTTAAAGCAAAAGTCAAAATTCTAGACCTAGAAAAAGCTAGCTTACAAACAAAGTTTGATGACATTACTCAAAATGTTTCTAACTTTAACAAAGGTCGAGAAAATTTGACAAAAATCATTGAAAGTTCACAATCTATTTCAGAAAAACAAGGATTGGGATATAACAAACAAGAAACCAAGAAACATCTTGGAAATAAAAGGAAAAAGAAAGTACAAAAAACTGAAGCTAAGAAAAATCTTAGTTTATTATATTCCAAACCAAAACCAGTTGTGAAATTTCAAAAGAAAAATGTCAAGACTATAAAAATATGGGTTCCTAAAACAAATAATTATTTGATTAGGAACAAATACATTCAGCAATTCATGAATACTGTGCATTTTAATAACAATTATATATATATATAGGGGATACTGGACCCAAATGGGTTTGGAGTCCTAAGACCTAACTCTTAGGACCCTATAAAAAGTGGGTACCATGGACTTAATTCTATTTTTTGCAGGTCCCACGTAAGAAAAGAGGAAAGTGGATATTGGACAGTGGTTGCTCAAAGCACATGACGGGAGACAAGAGTTTATTAACAAATATTACATATTCAGATGGTGGCTCCGTCACTTTTGGAGACAATTCAAAAGGCTATATCATCGGCAAAGGCGATGTGAGCAATTGCGGTACATCTAACTTACCTCTTATTACTAATGTCATGCTAGTTAGAAATTTGAAACACAATTTGCTAAGTATTAGTCAGTTATGTGACAAAGGTTTTATAATTTCATTTTCAAATAATAAGTGTAGTATTTTAGATAAAGACCATAATTTGGTTTTCGAAGGTTATAGAGACAGAAATATATATATTCTGAATATGAATATTAATCATAATTCAGATATGTGTCTTGTGGCTAATGACAATGATCCATGGCTATGGCACAAACGCTTCTGTCATATAAACTTCAGAACTATTGACAAGCTGGTCAAAAACAATCTAGTAAGAGGACTACCCAAAATGAGTTTTAAAGTTAACAACATTTGTGATGCATGTCAATTAGGAAAATTGACCAAATCATCTTTTAAATCCAAGAAAGTCATATCAACATTACAACCACTTGAGTTACTACACATGGATTTATTTGGACCTACTAGAGTTCAATCAATAAATCACAATCAATATGTGCTTGTAATTGTTGATGATTTCTCTCGTTATACATGGACAATTTTCTTAAAAAATAAAAGTGATACTTTCGATCATTTCAAATCTTTCGTCAAAAGAATTCAAAAATCAAAAGGGATTAAAGTTAAAAATATAAGAAGTGATCATGGCGGAGAGTTTGAAAATAATGAATTTGAACATTTTTGTACAAAGAAAGGTATATATCATAATTTTTCGTTTCCCAGAACTCCACAGCGGAACGGAGTTGTAGAACGGAAAAATCGAACTTTACAAGAATGTGCAAGAACATTATTGAATGGAACCACCTTACCAAAACATTTTTGGGCGGAAGCTGTGGCAACTGCCTGTTATGTTTTAAATCGTGTATCCATAAGACCTCTTACCAAGAATACTCCTTACGAATTATTTAACAAAAGGAAGCCTAAAATCTCATACTTCAAAGTTTTTGGTTCCAAGTGCTTTATTTTAAATACGAAAGACCAGCTTGGCAAATTCGATCCAAAGGCCGATGAAGGAATATTTGTCGGTTATTCCGAACGAAGTAAGGCCTATCGGATATTTAATAAACGAACCAAAACTATTGAAGAATCACTTCATGTCTCTTTTGATGAAATCTATCAGCACCCTCACACTATATCAGATGATGACGAATCAATAGTCACTGACAATCAAATCATCACAAATATTGATTCTGACTCGGAAATAATTATTGAGAATATTCCTCAAATATGTGAGTTACAATCACCACCAAGAATATTAAGAGACCATCCGCCTCAAAATATAATCGGTGAAATAACATCACATGTCAGAACAAGGAGTCAACTCAATCAAATGGGTCATGTCGCTTTTGTCTCAAATATCGAACCGAAGAATCCAAAAGAAGCTGCTACAGATGATTACTGGATCATTGCCATGCAGGAAGAACTAAATCAGTTTGAGCGCAATGATGTTTGGGAACTTGTTCCAAGACCAACTGATCAGTCAGTAATTGGTACTAAATGGGTCTATAAAAATAAGGCTGACGAACAAGGAAATATCACCAAAAATAAAGCAAGATTAGTAGCACAAGGATATAATCAGGAAGAAGGTATCGATTATGAAGAAACTTTTGCACCAGTTGCTCGACTAGAAGCTATTAGAATCCTATTATCTTTTGCTTGTCACCATAATTTCAAACTTTATCAGATGGATGTCAAAAGTGCTTTTCTCAATGGATTTATCAAAGAGAATGTCTATGTCGAACAACCTCCTCTGTTCGTACATGAAAAATATCCTGACCATGTGTTCAAACTTAAGAAAGCTCTGTATGGTTTAAAACAAGCACCTCGTGCGTGGTATGAACGACTACGTAGCTATCTTATTAGCTCAGGATTTCAAATAGGCAAAGTCGATCAAACCTTGTTTATTAAACATTCTCGAAAAGATATTCTAGTTATCCAGATATATGTAGACGATATCATCTTTGGTTCAACAAACGATAAACTTTGCAAAGAATTTGCAAGTATTATGACCAAAGAATTCGAAATGTCTCATATGGGAGAACTATCTTATTTTCTTGGACTTCAAATAAAGCAACTTCCAAACGGCATTTTTATTAATCAAGAAAAATACTGTGAAAACCTTATCAAACGCTTCGGATTAGAAAATACATCTGGTAAACCAACTCCTATGAGTACAACTACACATCTTGACAAAGATGAAAGTGGTAAGAATGTTGACCAGAAATTGTATCGAAGCATGATTGGTTCTCTTCTTTATCTTACAGCTAGTCGTCCAGATATAATAATGAGTGTTTGTTTATGTGCTCGTTTTCAAGCCGATCCAAAGGAATCACATCTACGAGCAGTGAAACGTATAATTTGTTATCTTAATAATACCAAAGATTTCGGTCTTTTTTATCCAAAAGAATGTCCATTTGAATTAGTATCATATAGTGATGCTGATTTCGGTGGTTCACGAACGGATAGAAAAAGTACAAGTGGTACGTGCCATTTTATTGGAAAATCACTTGTTTCTTGGTTCAGTAAGAAACAGAATTGTGTTTCACTATTAACATGCGAAGCTGAATATATATCAGCAGCTCTCGCTTGTACTCAAGTACTATATATGCAACAAACACTTCAAGATTTTGATATTCATTTATCAAATTCTACTATATACTATGATAACACTAGTGCTATAAATCTCTCTAAAAATCCAGTAAATCATTCTAGAACCAAACACATTGATATCCGTCATCATTTCCTTCGAGATAATATTGACAAAGGAAATATATGTCTTGAATATGTTCATACTGACAATCAATTAGCAGACATTTTTACTAAGCCTCTGCTCGAATCTAATTTTATTAGATTACGAAGAGAGCTTGGTTTAATTTCAAGAAAAAATCTTGACTAAGTAATTTCTAAAGAACGTCTTCTTGTTAGTTATCCTTTAGTTATTCTTTCTAGTTATCCTTTAACTTTAACTATTGCATAAACTATATTTTTCTTACATTAAATATAAGCCACTGCTTTATTTAATGGTTAAATTCTCTTTACTCATTTTATAAATTCAGTTTTAAAAAGAAAGCTATTTTTAGATTTACAATAAAATTTCTGCTTATGTTTTCTTGGTTAACATTTATCATTAACTCACATCCATAAGTTTATACACAAAAAACTTGTATATAAGCTTGCAAAAATTTTATATTTTGTTCATCTTTTCTTTTTTACCTAACCATAATATTCTATACAACATACACTATGGCTCACGTTTGTGATAAATGTGCTCAAGAATCATACATTTCAATTACGAGTTCTGAGTCGGAGGAATTTTATTCTCCTACAACTCCAAAACAAAAATCATGTTGTCATCATCAATGCTCTTGTATGTCTGATAAAACTCCAAATTCAAAACGAGTGAAGAGGACATTATTCTATTCTCCTCGTACCAAAGCTCAAATCGATGAGATACACCACTACCAGAAACATCAGATAGACCTTCAGAGACAACTCCATTACGGGGAAAGTCAACTTTATCACGAGCAACAACGGACGTCGGCACGATTGTCCGTTTTAGAAAAGTTGGCAACATTTTTCTACGGTTCCAACAAGCATGACGTGCATGAACCAATGCCGTCTAGGCCATCAACATCTAAAAGTCCTAACTCGTGGGATCGGAACTATGAGAAGAATGAAGGAGCTCAGAAACAATGGAGTCCATGGTCGAAACGTATTGAAGGAAACAACGATAATTCTAATGACGAATTCTCTCATTAGATTTATATATAATATTATATCTTTATCTATCTCTTGTGTAATGACGGTTATATTTTGTATTACGTATAAAATATAATATATATAGGTTGATATATGATAAAAACTTGAAAAATAAACTTAAATTTCACAGCAGACCAAAACCGGTCGACCGCCCCTGTTTTAGCCGGTCGACCGTTTGCTCTCTGGTTGAAAACGGTCGACCGGCCAAAATTAGTAGGTTGACCGGTTGACGTATTTTCAGTTTTTTATATAAACCTATGCGTCATTCTTCCCTCTCCCCTCTTTCACTTTTTACTCAAGCTGTTCCTTTACCCAAAATCACAAACCCTAATTTCCAATTTTCAATTCCCAAATCTCAAATCCTCCAACAATGGCTCCTCCTCAAAAGAAATCCAAGAAAGGAGCAACCTCTGAAACTTCATCTCCTACCATCTCCGTCAAAAAATGGCTTCAAACTCCAATTGCTGTAACAAGATGGAATCAGATGACAAATTACAAGTTTCATCCAAGCTCTTTCATCAAATTTGATGATTTCACGGCTTATGGAGTTCGGAGGTTAGCCAATAATGCCAACATTACTCCATTAATAGATTTTTCTGAAAATAGTGTGGAGATAAATCATTTGATGATCAAATTGTTTTACGCCAACATGAATCTTGATGAATATCAACCTGATAATCCAAACGGCGTCATCTGGTCTGTGGTCTGTGGTAAGCAAATTTTTCTTACTCATGCTAGAATTGCCTCTATACTTGGTATACCAAATCGAGGCGAAGATTTTTCATCTAACTTCCGCGAAGTCTTCACTCGAAATAATACCAGTCATCAGTTCATAGAAGACGATAGTGATGGCACTAAGTCTATTGGACTTCGACCGACAGCCAGACTACTTCATCGGGTTTTGATGCATTCTCTTTTTCCTAGACTTGGAAATTATGATGCAGTGTACAAAGAAAACTTCAAGGCACTCTATGCTATTTATGGTGAAATCCAAATCAATTGGGTTTACATGCTTTTTGATGAAATTCTCAAGGTAAATAACTCAACACGGCCTCATTTCTTCTACAATGAATATATCATGAGACTTTTGTTAGCTTGTGGGGTCAATCCTCCTGATTCTGCAACCTCAAAACCAAAATGCATTGATTCCATCACCATCAAGCGGATGAAGCTTCCTCCACCTTATCTTGAGATTATGCCTTTTGAAGAATGGCAACAAAAAGGACCAAGGAAACAACGAGCAACTTCCTCTCGTCCTCGTTCCGATGAAGTAAAACTATTAAAATCAAAGTCATCAACAAAAGAATCACTTGAAACAATCGCGCGTAACCAATTTTTGCTTGAATCACGTCTCAAGCGCATGGACTCTAAGATCGATAAGCGCTTCAATAAGGTCAAGTCATTCTTTGGTATGCTATGGGATGCTATATCATGTTCCACATCCACCTCTGTTCAAGCACAAGACCCAGGAAAACGTCCTGCTGCTCCAGTTTTCACCTGGACATCATCTGACGAGTCTACAGGAATGAGTGGTCATGGACATGGAGAATCGTCTAGAGGGCACAATGATGAGGAAGAAGAAGATGATGATGATGACGACGATGATGATGATGAAGAGGAGATACGATCTGCTTCATCCTAGATTCTACTATGGTTTAGTTCTTTAAAAACATTCATCGACACTTGTACTAAATAGTGTCGTTATTTGTGTTTTTCATTTGACATTATGTTCTGTAGTAAACTCTGTTATGTTTTTGATGTGTTAATGATTTATTTTTCTATGCATATCATATTCATTCTACTATTCTAGTATCTGTTACTCCTTTTTGTCGATGACAAAGGGCGAGAAAGGGCTAACAATTGCTTGCAGGAACATACATTTATAAGAATTCAAAGAGAAAGAGATCACATACTCAGGGGGAGATTCAGATTTGCAGATATATATTGTCATCAATCAAAAAGGGGGAGAATGTTGAGTCACAAGTTTTATAAAAGTTTTGATTTCTGACAAATAAGGCGATCGACAAAACAAGGTCATTAGAGCTACATATGTTACTATAGATTATAGGTTGATTATTTGATATTGTAATAGTGATAAACTTGTTAAAATCTATCCTCAAATAATCATGCACCTCAATATAATCGATATATATACGTTTTAATAGCATTGCACATTCATTGTGCATATTAACAGGGACCGGTCGACTGGTTAATAATCATACGGTCGACCGTTTCTGTGTAAAATGCACAATGAACGTGCACACATGCACATAACGTATATATATTTTTAAATTCCTGTCTACTGGTCACTTTTTAACCTGTCGACCGTTTTTGAACAGAAAGCAATTTTTCCAAAAGACATTTCTCTTCTCCAAAGGTTGCATCTCTTACCTTTCACCAAAGATCATATTTCTTAATGGCAAAGAGTTACAACCATTCTTTTCTATATAAACTCATCCAATTCGTTGATTAAAATATAACAATTTCACATATTCTTTTTAATCTAATCTCTGATCTTACTTTATACTCCTGCATTCTAAAAATCTCTCGATTATTTATTGAATCATTGAAACTATTTCATATCTTTTGATTCAATAAGTAATATACTTTCCTTAATCTTTTCAAAACATCATTCGCATACTTTGAGGATAAGATTATAGGAAGGGTGTACTGCTAGTGACAAATCCGTGTTTTCAAGAGCACAAGTTGTCAGCAACAATTGTATTTGTTCTTTTGTTGAAGTCCTCTGTGTTGTAAGAGGCAAGTGTTGAAGTCCTCACTGTATTAGAGGCGTGAAATCCCGTTCGGCTGTTCGGGTGTTGTAAACCTGTTCCTCCGGGTGAAGCGAGGAAGTTAATAGTGAAAATCCAGATAGAAGTCTGGGACTGGACGTAGGACGGTGCTCCGAACCAGTATAAAAATCTCTGGTGTGATTTTTCTATTTTTTATTTACTATGCTATTATCATCTATTTCCGCATTTGTATTGTAATCCATATTACACGATCCGTGTATACTATATTAGCACATATAATTGTATACACACCGTACTTTCAACTTGGTACTTTGTTTTTTTAAAAGAGAAAATCTAGTTTTATATTTTGTAAAGTAACCTCATTTTCAAATATTCCTATGGTATATATTTTTGATAAAGTATTGAAGTAGTTTTTAATTTAAACGTTTTAAAGGATATTTTAAAATAAAGAGTGTTTAAAAATTACTTTAAAAATCTAAAGATTGGTACTTGGTGATTTTAGTGGAAGTAGAAAATATTTGGAAAATGTATTCCGTGAGAGAATAATGGTTTGAAAACTGCTTTCAAAGCGTTGAAAACAGAAATATATCTCGTGAAGATATTTTGAGGTTAATAAATAATTTGGTGAAATTATTTATGTTTGATGGTTGTTGTGAATGTTAATTGATAGTTAAATAACCGACTATCAATATTGGCCAATGCGCTGATCGTTTCGAAGAGACCGGGATCAGGATTAATTTATGAAAACCACTTCGATCCGGTTAGTACGTTTTCGTGAGGAAGACGAGTTCAGAGTCGAAGATGGAGCAGTGAAGTGCAAGGGCTAGCCGCTACTAATTCTGAGGTGATTCCAAAATGGATGTAGTAGGAGTAGTGCCTTCGGTTCCGTTCGAACCCGGACGGACTTGTATGGATGAATGCTTTCAGTATATCATCAGGTGGGCGATGAGCATTCTAAGAGATGAGTTCTCTAAAGGTAATGCTTAGCCTCAAGCCTCATCAACCAGGAATGACTGAAAATCAGGGGTTATGCAGCAAGGCTAGGTAGGTAGCGTCCATTAGGGTGAGGTCATCCCTGTCTAGATGTCCCTTTTTATCCGGCTTAGTGGTGTGGTTGCTGATCCCAACCGTGGGGTGATCTTACTCGGGATTATCCAGTAAGGGGTAGTCCCTGTCTTGTGTTGCAGGGGATTGGGAGTAATCCTCGGTATGTGATCTAGGCCACGTACTGTGACAGGTGGTACCCTAGTGCCTAGTCATTAGTTGGAAATCCATTCTCCCTACGTGCCTTTTTCGGTTTTTTTTGTATAACCCACTTTGTGGCTAGTAGCTGGAATTTAATCATTTAACAATTTCGGCTATTTTATTATGTATTTGTAAATAGACCCTATTATAATATCAAAGGATTTTAATAAAAAGTGTTTTAGCTATCGTAAGGTAAAAACCCGACATGTTTATTTGTGGCGTGGTCTTACGAGATGCTTTTTTTTTCAAAAGAATTTTGGAACTTAAATAATCAATTTGAGTGTGGTTTTCTCACACTGGTATCCCAGACTGACTCGGGTGTTATTTAACTATAATGCTCGGGTCAGACTGAGTATTATAGATGACAGAAAATGATGTTGTGGAGCTAGATGGCGATACGTACTTCCATATTTGTTTAAATATTCTGCTGTGTATTCAGACTGACTCGTATTTCATTTCAATTAAGGATCGATCCCAAATGTCCCAAGATCGATCGTGTAGGCCCACCTCGATTTGGGAAAGAGTATTTCGAGATCTATGTTAGATATTTCAAGCTTCACACCTGTAAATAGCACCTCTATTGCAACTGAAAAAGGACTTTTATGCTGTTACTTGAGTTGAACTCTATTGTAGTCCAAGTGTTAACTGTTGTACTATTGTATCTTAGTTTCTAATCAGCAATAAACATCCAAACCTTCAAAGTGGACGTAGGAAATAACGCCGAACCACTATAAATTCTTATTTTCTTTCTGTTACTGCTTATTTTATTAGTGTGATTGTTAGATTAGCCTCTTTTTTTATTTTACTTCTTCATTCTAATCTCTTCAAATACATCCAATGAGTGTTGTGCCTATTTTTGGTACAAACAATAATATTCTTTCCTAATCAAAAAAGAAATGCAACCTAGAAATACCAAAACCACCTTGATCATCACATCGCCGCCACTGCCTCGGCCATCTCTGACCCATGCGTTGCCTCCACCAGAACTGCCACCTTTACCTCACCTTCAACCGACGCCTTGGCCAACTCGGCTCTACCAGTCACCACCAGAAATCTAAATGTTCGAACCCAACACAGCCAACCACTTCAACCCTAAACTTAGCTCGTCCCACCAACTCCGACCATTGGAGCCTCTCCAACCACTTATATCACCTCCACCAAGTCTTTACCTTCCTTCCAGCACCACCGTTCCTCCCATCGACCACCATGCTATCGGAATTTGCAATATGAACTCAATGTGTTCATTTAATTCTCCATGATTATTCGACCACCAAAAATCACGAGACCAACTCCAAAAATAATGTCTTGTAGAGATGAACATAACCATGCCCTCCATTTTCTGATTTCTATTCAATGAAAAATGACCAGTACCCAACCACCACATTTGTTGAGGGATATCTGCCACTCCGCTTGATGAAATTACAAGTGGACATTTTTATAAAATATTAGGGATGGAAATGAACAATTTTCATGTTGAACACTTTGGCTAATTTTTATTTGCTGTGGAGCTGTGGATTTTTGAAGGTGGAAGGAGGTTTGAATTTTTTTTATATAGGAATAAAAGAAGATGAAGAAAGAAAGAGCTAGCCATAAACAAAGAAGTGAAAAGTGAAACGAGGTTGAAATGAGGTGAGGTGAGTGAAGTATTGATGTACTTATAACTAAACAACTTCATATTAAAGCAAACCAAAACCAAAAAACTTAAGCCACCTATCAAATCAAATAAATCATAATTAAAGCAAGTTGAAAATTTTAAACATTGATTTGATTTACAAAAGTTTTGAAAAGAAGATTGGCGGTACTTAGGCCTGTCAAACGGGTTAGGTTGGGTCAAAATGGGTTGGGTCGAGTTTGACCCAACCAATTTATTGCCCATTCTCTTTTATCCATTTATGACCCAACCCATTTATGACTCAACCCACTTAATAAACGGGTTATCCATTTGACCCATTTAAAGATTTAAATTTAATTTGACTAACAAAAAAAAATATAAAATTTTTATGTTCTGAGATCCGACAAAAATTTGTAATTTTAATTCCAATTTTCATAAAAATTCAAACAAGGGGATAAGGAAGCTTATTATTTTCTAAGTACAACTGTCAGTCCCCTTGGAGAATTACAGTGTGCGTTCACACGATAAAGTATCCGAGTGTTCCATATTGTCCGTAATTTAGGTGGAAGTTAATCAGTCAAAGTCTCATTTATCCGAGTTAGAACGAAGGAGTTATTGCAGTCCGAACAAAGAAATAGGGGCTTCTGCACTAAGCAGAGTTCAAATATAGAGATGTGGTAGCCTGTCATTTTCTATGTATAACTATCAGTCCCCTTGAAGAACTAGACTGTGCGTTCAAAATATGAAGTATCCGAGTGTTCCGTACTGTCCGCAATTTAGGTGGGAGTTGATCGATCGAAGTTTCGCTAGATTCCGATTTAGAACGAAGGAGTTATTGCAGTCTAAACAAAAAAAATAGCGACTTCTGCACTAGGCGGAGTTCAATATGCAGATGTGGTAGCCTGTTATTTTTTAAGTACAACTGCCAGTCCCCTTGGAGAACTATAGTGTGCATTCACACGATGAAGTATCCAGTGTTCCATACTATCCGTAATTTAGGTGGAAGTTGATCGGTCGAAGTCTCGCCTGATTCCGAGTTAGAACGAATGAGTTATTGCAGTACGAAAAAAAAATAGCGGCTTTTGCACTAGGCGGAGTTCAAATATAGGGATGTGGTAGCCTGTTATTTTCTATGCACAACTGTCGGTCCTCTTGGAGAACTACAGTGTGCGTTCACACGATGAAGTATCCAAGTGCTCTATACTGTCCGTAGTTTAGGTGGGAGTTGATCGGTCGAAGTCTCACCTGATTCCGAGTTAGAACGAAGGAGTTATTGCAGTCCGAACAAAAAAAATAGCGGCTTCTTCACTAGGCGGAGTTCAATATGCAGATGTGGTAGCCTGTTATTTTCTAAGTACAACTGTCAGACCCCTTGGAGAATAACAGTGTGCGTTCACACAATGAAGTATCCGAGTGTTCCATACTGTCCATAATTTAGGTGGTAGTTGATCGGTCGAAGTCTCGTCTGATTTCGAGTTAGAATGAAGGAGTAATTGCAGTATGAACAAAAAAATAGCGGCTTCTACACTAGGCGGAGTTCAACATGCAGATATGGTAGCCTGTTATTTTCTAAGTACAACTGTCAGTCCCTTTGGAGAACTACAGTGTGCGTTCACACGATGAAGTATCCGAGTGTTCATACTGTCCGTAATTTAGGTGGGAGTCGATTGGTTGAAGTTTCGCCTGATTCCGAGTTAGAACGAAGGAGTTATTGTAGTCTGACCAAAAAAATAGTGGCTTCTGCACTAGGCGGAGTTCAATATGCAGATGTGGTAGCCTGTTATTTTCTAAGTACAACTATCAATCCTCTTGGAGAACTACATTGTGGGTTCACACGATGAAGTATCGGAGTGTTCCATACTGTATGTAATTTAGGTGGAAGTTAATCGGTCGAAGTCTCGCTTAATTTCGAGTTAGAACGAAGGAGTTATGCAGTCTGAACAAAAAAATAGCGGTTTTTGCACTAGGCGGAGTTCAAATATAGGGATGTGGTAGCCTGTTATTTTCTAAGTACAATTGTCAGCCCGCTTATAGAACTACAGTGTGCGTTCACAAGATGAAGTTGTTGAATATGCGCTTATATGATTTTTGTTTGATGATAATAAACATATATACATTCGTTTAAATGTATTTGTTAATATACTATTTATTTTCACAGATTAAATAAATATTTGCTGAATAAAATAAATAACACAGATTTTAAATTCAAACGAATATTTTATTCAAACAAATATTTATTACAATTTTGAATAATACAATTTCAAGCTCTCACTATACTATACAACTTTGATTACAATTACATCACATTTCACATTTACATATTCACTTCACTACATATCACTCACACTCGTATTTTTATCTACAACTGCATTCCAGTTTGAATCCAGCATCTGAGCAATCTGCAAAAATATTCACTAACGCAGTAAAATTGAAAAGAAAATATTTTTGCAATATAAATTAAAAGATGATTTTAAAAATATGATTTGCCTCAGTTATTTGGGTTGTTCGTCATAATTTAAATTTGAATTCATCATACACGAACAACTTGTGACATACACAGTGTATCACTGTATATGCCACAAGGCCGTGCACACCGATATATACACTTGATTGAGTTACAGGGACAGGTGAGCACCGGTCAAACCCAAATAAAAATACAGGATTCAACTCAGGTGAAACATGCAATATATCACGACTTCAGCACAAGGTCAAATCCAAATAAAACTGGATTCAACACAGGTGCAGTTCGAATATACAACAGTGCAGATAAACAAATCAAGTTCAAGCAAGTGCCAACAAAGAATCAAAGCTCGACCAATATAATGCAACTATGTTCAAATATGACATGAATGCAATAAAGACCAACTGCCAGCAAATGCACCGAACAAGTTGCCAACATACACTCCAGACCACAACAAAGGCAATGTACAAATACAACTATGTTGAATAAATCCAGACAACTCACTGGAATGAACAAACATCCAATTCCAAGTCAAATGAACCATCATCTACAAGTTCAAGTGAAAGTGCAGACAAATGACCAAGCAGCAGCAACATGGACCACAGCTGTTACTCAACTCAGTGATACAAAAGACAATGCACCAGACAAGACTACACCAGAGGCAACACATGCAACAGAGACCAGGCTACACATTATCAAACTGGAACGAAGTGATGAACCAACAAATGCAACAAACTCAAATGTCCAGTTACAATACAACAAGGCAACAGTGCAGTTGCAACATAGGTGACACAAGTGTTACAAGACAAGATGCAGTGGTACATGACCATCAAGATAAACCAATGAACCAACTGTGCATATATGAAAGCATGATACAAAGTGAACCAGTGCCAGGTCAAACAGTGTACAACATCAACTACAAATCAAATGCAAGCAGTGGCAAGCTACAGGCCAAACAATCCCAAACTAATCAAAATCAACATCATGTTGTACAATTGAATTTCAAGTTCGACCAAAGTCAACAAGACAAGTCACTGAAATGAACATACCAAATAAACCAACACAGCTGCAGTGGACAGCATCAGTATGCAAGAGAACAAAGACCAAGTGAAGCATCTGTGAAGTTTCTGAAGACTCAAATGAACATACCAAATGCAAACTCAGGTGGTACATGAACACAGTGATGGCCGAGCAACTGATGTATACAAATACACTGATTAAATGCAACACTGGCTGCAAGGATCAACGAATTGGATGAACAAAACTCGAGTGCATCGGTGAAAGTGCAGACCAAATGCAAAATGCAACAGTGAATAGCATGGCAATGTGTCAAAGCATTTGTGTCAAAGCAAACAATGTCGAATACATAAACAAGTGTAGCATCTGTTACAGTAAAAAAAAAAAAGAAAAGTGCAGAGATGAACGCAAATAAGGATGCAGACGTGCCATAGAATCAATGTACATGTAAATTCGACAAGCTGCTGACCAGATAGTACAAGCAACTGATGGCAACATAACCAAAGGCAATATGTATCATAGCAACCCAGTACTCAAGCAAGAAATGCAAAGTGTCAAGGCCGAAGTCATAGTAAAATCGCCATGTCAATATTGAACAAGTCAACAAAGTAAAAATTCCAGAAATCAAAATACCGTGGTTATCACGAAATTGAATCAAACCGTGTTAACCAAGTAAACACGAAATATTCGAAATTGAAGAAGTCAGAAGTCATCACATTCGTTCAAGAAAAATCAAGTGGTCGAGGTGAAACAGTTGACAAATTCAATTAGAGATTATACGACGCAAATCTAGGGTTACAAACCCTATATAAATTAAAATCATCATCGGCATAATCATGGAAGTTCGAATACGAAAATCAAACAGTAACGAAGCAGAAATCACATACCAAATCAAAGTCGAACTCCATCAACTTGAAGTAGCCAGAGAGAGACCAACGAGAATCAATCGAGCAAGGCAACACGTGAATAATCACAAAATCGATCGAAGTAGGATCGGCACTTCAAAAGCCCTAATTGAATCAAAGGGACGAAGCCCTAGATCTGAAAAAGGAGCGGCCATTTTTTCACGAAGGAAAAAAGAGAGAAACGGGTTGAAGTGAACAAGGGGCCGACTTTCTTTTATTAAAAGGCTTTAGTTCATTATTTTAAATAGGGCTTTATTTTACTTAATTTGCTTTTTGATTTGTAATTTTCCTTTTTAAACCGTTTTAATTTTTCTAGTCGTGTGACTAGGGTGCAAACTACGGTGTGTAGTTTGGGAATTTGCAACTCGGTAGTTGAGTTGTGGTCAAGGTTTTGAGCGTAGAGTTAGATTAGTCAATAGCGGTGTATAGCGAGTTTACGTGTGTAAGCGAGGGACTATCTAATTTCTAGTAGAAACCTTGGGGGCAGCACGTAGGCAGGGTTTTGCCGAAGCTGGGTAAATTCTGTGTTGTTCTGTTTTATTCTGTTATTTATATTCTGCGATATCTGTGCTGCTATTCTGTGATCTGAATTGAAATTAATTTATAAGCTTCCGCGATTAATTTTTAATAATTTACACTATCACCCTATTCACCCCCCCTCTAGGGTGAAATCGATCCTACAAGTGGTATCAGAGCTAGGAATAGAAGTCAACATTTGTTTTAAAAATTCTATTTTTTTTGAAAAAATCAGTTTTTGTTTAAAAATTCGAATTTTTAAAATGGCTTCTTTTAATAATGCTTTTGCAGAAGGTCAATCCATAGTTAGACCACCAATGTTCAATGGTGAATATGCTTTTTGGAAAAATAGGATGAATTTTTTTTTGAAAACCATTGACGCTTGGGATATTGTTGAGATAGGTTATAGAATACCAACTATAACTGTAGATGATCAGGAAATAGAGAAACCAAAGGAACAATGGACAGAACTAGAAAATAAATTACAGAATACTAATGCCAAAGCTATGAATTCTATTATCTGTTCATTGGATCAATTTGAATTTAATCGTGTCTCACATTGTCTAACTGCGCAGGAAATATGGCACATACTAGAAGTGACTCACGAAGGAACATCTCAAGTCAAAGAATCTCGCCTTGCAATGCTAAGCAGCAAATACGAGAACTTCAAAATGGCGAAGGAAGAAAATGTCAAAGAGATGTACGGACGACTCTCCAATATCGTATACAAATCAAAAGCTCTCTCTGAAAAACATACACCGAATTAGAAATAGTCCGGAAAATCCTCAGAGTCCTTCCACGAAGCTTTGAAGCAAAAGTAACTGCCATACAAGAATCAAAAGATTTAAAACTACTTAAAGTTGAGGAACTCATCGGAAATCTCACCACTTATGAGCTTGAAATGAAATTCAAAGAAGAGCGTGAAGGAGGTGACACTCAAAAGAAATCAATAGCTCTCAAAGGAACAACCGAAAGTGATGATGATAACGATGAAGATGATGGAGCAGCAGAATTGGAGCTGTTAATAAGGAAATTCAAAAAATGGAATCAAAAACATGGAAATTCAGCTCGAATTCATAAAGCAAAAAGCAGAATAGCCAAAGCACTAGACTACTCAGAAGAACAAAAGTTTATTTGTTATAATTGCAACAAACCCGGCCATATCAAGCCCGATTGTCCACAAATTAAATCCAGCCACGGAAAGAAACAGAAAAAGAAAAGTTTTGCAGCCACTTGGGATGAAATAGACGAGAATGATCAAAGCACTGGAAGTGAAAGCGAAAAGGCAGAATTGTGTCTTCGAGGTGATACAACTGACAGTGACGATGACGAGCCAAGTGAGGTATCAAAACTTACCCATTCTGAGTTGCTTATATATTTTCATGAAGTAAACGGTTGTTTTGAACGACTTAGGGAAAAATACGCCAAACTTGAATCTCAAAAAGATACTTTGATAGAATGTAATAAACAACTTGATCAATTAGTTAAAACCTATCAAAGTAGGATCCCTAAGTGTGATAAGTGTCCAACATTTGATGAGGAAATTAAAAAATCAGAAATTAAAATAAAATCGCTTGAAAATGAAATTCTGATTTTAAAGGAGAATGAAAATACTAGGAGAGAGAATTCTATTAAAAAGTGCACACAGTTGTTAAACGAAAATGAATCTCTCAAATCAAAAGTCCAACAATTGTCTACGACTTTAGATAAATTTTCAAAAAGTGAAAAATCGTTGAATATGCTATTAGGAAAGCAAATTGTTAATACGGTTAGACAAGGACTTGGATTTAATAATTCGAAAATTGTTGAAAACAAGATTAATCAAGTTAATTCTATGTGCACAATTTGTAGAAAATTTGGACACGATCACAATAATTGTTGGTATAGACCCAAACATGTGAAAACTATACCGATTTGGGTTCCAAAAGGCACAAATATAAAAACTCTCAAAGTTAAACAAATTTGGGTGCCAAAGGGAACAATTATAAATAGTTTTGGGTCTACACAAAATTATTTTTCAAAATTTTCTGCCACTAACAACCATGGACCTATAAAAACAAATAGGTCACATAAAATTTTCATCGTGTAGGTGTGGTGGCGGGCTAAGGAACAACAATAGTGTTACCTGGATTTTTGGCTGTTCCAGAAACACAACGGGCGACAAAGCTAAGTTCCTTAGCCTAGTATAAGGGTGACAGAATCACAATGAACAACGACGAGAAATATCGTAAAGGTAAAGACAGGTAAAAGTATATTTATTTGTACGATATATTAAATGTGATAATCTGTACCATTTTCTGAATAAAATCAGCCAATTATGATATGATGATGATTTAATGATGATTTTGATTCTGACTTTATTCAAAATTGATTAGCCATTTATATTCTTATGCCAAAAACACTATAAAATTCTCTAGAATTACTTGATATATAAGTTTGAGAGAAAAATAGTGTTTTGATTGGATAGTAATATTGTTGTTATAATATTTTTGGCTAAATCTATATTCATGTTTTGACACGGCCTCGATTTAAAATCCTAATGAATTCTATTTTAAAAATTGTGAAAAGGATGTTAAATTTTTTTTGAAATTGTTGAAACTATTAAGAAATTGCTTTGAAATAAAAATAACGTTTGATGGCTTCTAAAATTGACACTTTAATATATGATTGATTGTTGACACGGTTTTCATTTCAAATCCAAGAGAATTTCATTTAAAATTTGTTGATAATAATCATGAGAAATTTCTTAATCTGGTCTTTGACATTCAACGAGTGAATTTTGAGTGAAATTTAAATTCAGATGCAGATTACACTGGTAATATGGTTGATAGAAAAATTACTAGTGGAACATGATTAATTTTTGACACATTCATTAACTGCATCGTTTTTCAAAGAAAATATCTGCATATTTTTCATTTCAAATAATTTTCAAATAGCAGAAAATTTTCTTTTAAAACCCCCTGGAGAAAATCATTTTTGACCATATTTTCAGATTAGTCATTTTGAAAAATTGGTTTCATAATTATTTTTGAATTTGATTTTAAATGACTATATTGACTAATCTGACTCCCTAATGTTTATCGAAAAGAAAAATAGTAATAGAAAAAGCGATGAGTGTTGATATTTATCATATATTATAACTCGAGAAAGTATAATTAGAAAATTTCTTTAGAAATTTAAACAAGAGTTATAAAACTTTTTGTTGGTAAAAATTCCATGACCATCTCTATATCTATCATATTTCTAACAACTATCACTCATCAAAACTCTATATAGTTTGTTGATATGTGGTACTTTAAGCAGGAATCGTTCGTTTTTCATTTTCATTTTTTTAAAAAGCAAAAATAAATAAATAAATAAATACCAAAGTATTCACTCTCATTTAAAAGTCCTCACGGTTATGCATGGGTGAATTACTTGGAATTTGTTATGTGCTTCCATGCTCATTTAAAAGTCCTCACGGTTATGCATTTATGGAACGCATATCAAAAGTTGATTTTTTTTTAAAATAAACAAGTTGATTCTAATCCCATTTAAAAGTCCTCACGGTTATGCGTGGTTAGAAGATACTTGAATTCATTTTTTTTAAAAAAATAAAATTGGAATACTACTAATCTCATTTAAAAGTCCTAACGGTTATGCATGATTAGTAGATATTCAAATTCCTGATATAAAAATACCACAAATAGACACAATTGTATGGTTTTATATGATGACATCATCTCCATCATTCTAAAAGTGGAATATACGCCTAACAATATTTTTATGATTTTTGTTTGATTTTCTATTGAAATTTAATATTTATATTCAATTGGGTTTTAATGTTGGATTAATATCGATTACTTTATCTCTATTTTTCTCTATTTCTATTATTCTTTTGCTGATAACAAAAGGGGGAGAGAAAAGTTAAGATTTTGTAAAAAGGGAGAGAAAAGGTCAAAGAAGTTTTCAATATGCATATAGACTCATTTGCACATTTTGTTTGTATGCATATATGTAGGGGGAGTCATATATGTAGGGGGAGTATCATATAGAAAGGAAGCATTCAAATAGGGGCAGCAATTGAAATTATCAAATACATTTAATATATTCAAAATCTTAAATATATGTTTGTTATCATCAAAAGGGGGAGATTGTTGAATATGCGCTTATATGATTTTTGTTTGATGATAATAAACATATATACATTCGTTTAAATGTATTTGTTAATATACTATTTATTTTCACAGATTAAATAAATATTTGCTGAATAAAATAAATAACACAGATTTTAAATTCAAACGAATATTTTATTCAAACAAATATTTATTACAATTTTGAATAATACAATTTCAAGCTCTCACTATACTATACAACTTTGATTACAATTACATCACATTTCACATTTACATATTCACCTCACTACATATCACTCACACTCGTATTTTTATCTACAACTGCATTCCAGTTTGAATCCAGCATCTGAGCAATCTGCAAAATTATTCACTAACGCAGTAAAATTGAAAAGAAAATATTTTTGCAATATAAATTAAAAGATGATTTTAAAAATATGATTTGCCTCAGTTATTTGGGTTGTTCGTCATAATTTAAATTTGAATTCATCATACACGAACAACTTGTGACATACACAGTGTATCACTGTATATGCCACAAGGCCGTGCACACCGATATATACACTTGATTGAGTTACAGGGACAGGTGAGCACCGGTCAAACCTAAATAAAAATACAGGATTCAACTCAGGTGAAACATGCAATATATCACGACTTCAGCACAAGGTCAAATCCAAATAAAACTGGATTCAACACAGGTGCAGTTCGAATATACAACAGTGCAGATAAACAAATCAAGTTCAAGCAAGTGCCAACAAAGAATCAAAGCTCGACCAATATAATGCAACTATGTTCAAATATGACATGAATGCAATAAAGACCAACTGCCAGCAAATGCACCGAACAAGTTGCCAACATACACTCCAGACCACAACAAAGGCAATGTACAAATACAACTATGTTGAATAAATCCAGACAACTCACTGGAATGAACAAACATCCAATTCCAAGTCAAATGAACCATCATCTACAAGTTCAAGTGAAAGTGCAGACAAATGACCAAGCAGCAGCAACATGGACCACAGCTGTTACTCAACTCAGTGATACAAAAGACAATGCACCAGACAAGACTACACCAGAGGCAACACATGCAACAGAGACCAGGCTACACATTATCAAACTGGAACGAAGTGATGAACCAACAAATGCAACAAACTCAAATGTCCAGTTACAATACAACAAGGCAACAGTGCAGTTGCAACATAGGTGACACAAGTGTTACAAGACAAGATGCAGTGGTACATGACCATCAAGATAAACCAATGAACCAACTGTGCATATATGAAAGCATGATACAAAGTGAACCAGTGCCAGGTCAAACAGTGTACAACATCAACTACAAATCAAATGCAAGCAGTGGCAAGCTACAGGCCAAACAATCCCAAACTAATCAAAATCAACATCATGTTGTACAATTGAATTTCAAGTTCGACCAAAGTCAACAAGACAAGTCACTGAAATGAACATACCAAATAAACCAACACAGCTGCAGTGGACAGCATCAGTATGCAAGAGAACAAAGACCAAGTGAAGCATCTGTGAAGTTTCTGAAGACTCAAATGAACATACCAAATGCAAACTCAGGTGGTACATGAACACAGTGATGGCCGAGCAACTGATGTATACAAATACACTGATTAAATGCAACACTGGCTGCAAGGATCAACGAATTGGATGAACAAAACTCGAGTGCATCGGTGAAAGTGCAGACCAAATGCAAAATGCAACAGTGAATAGCATGGCAATGTGTCAAAGCATTTGTGTCAAAGCAAACAATGTCGAATACATAAACAAGTGTAGCATCTGTTACAGTAAAAAAAAAAAAAAGTGCAGAGATGAACGCAAATAAGGATGCAGACGTGCCATAGAATCAATGTACATGTAAATTCGACAAGCTGCTGACCATATAGTACAAGCAACTGATGGCAACATAACCAAAGGCAATATGTATCATAGCAACCCAGTACTCAAGCAAGAAATGCAAAGTGTCAAGGCCGAAGTCATAGTAAAATCGCCATGTCAATATTGAACAAGTCAACAAAGTAAAAATTCCAGAAATCAAAATACCGTGGTTATCACGAAATTGAATCAAACCGTGTTAACCAAGTAAACACGAAATATTCGAAATTGAAGAAGTCAGAAGTCATCACATTCGTTCAAGAAAAATCAAGTGGTCGAGGTGAAACAGTTGACAAATTCAATTAGAGATTATACGACGCAAATCTAGGGTTACAAACCCTATATAAATTAAAATCATCATCGGCATAATCATGGAAGTTCGAATACGAAAATCAAACAGTAACGAAGCAGAAATCACATACCAAATCAAAGTCGAACTCCATCAACTTTAAGTAGCCAGAGAGAGACCAACGAGAATCAATCGAGCAAGGCAACACGTGAACAATCACAAAATCGATCGAAGTAGGATCGGCACTTCAAAAGCCCTAATTGAATCAAAGGGACGAAGCCCTAGATCTGAAAAAGGAGCGGCCATTTTTTCACGAAGGAAAAAAGAGAGAAACGGGTTGAAGTGAACAAGGGGCCGACTTTCTTTTATTAAAAGGCTTTAGTTTATTATTTTAAATAGGGCTTTATTTTACTTAATTTGCTTTTTGATTTGTAATTTTCCTTTTTAAACCGTTTTAATTTTTCTAGTCGTGTGACTAGGGTGCAAACTACGGTGTGTAGTTTGGGAATTTGCAACTCGGTAGTTGAGTTGTGGTCAAGGTTTTGAGCGTAGAGTTAGATTAGTCAATAGCGGTGTATAGCGAGTTTACGTGTGTAAGCGAGAGACTATCTAATTTCTAGTAGAAACCTTGGGGGCAGCACGTAGGCAGGGTTTTGCTGAAGCTGGGTAAATTCTGTGTTGTTCTGTTTTATTCTGTTATTTATATTCTGCGATATCTGTGCTGCTATTCTGTGATCTGAATTGAAATTAATTTATAAGCTTCCGCGATTAATTTTTAATAATTTACACTATCACCCTATTCACCCCCCCTCTAGGGTGAAATCGATCCTACAGAAGTATCCGAGTGTTCCATACTGTCCGTGATTTAGGTTGGAGTTGATCGGTCAAAGTGTCGACTGATTCCGGTTAAAACGAAGAAGTTATTGCATTCTAAACAAAAAAATAACGGCTTCCGCACTAGGTGGAATTCAAATATGGGATTAGGCTATTATTTTCTAAGTACAACTATCAGTTTTCATGAAAATTTATAATGTATGTTCAAAATTCTTATTTTTCAAATTATATTAAAATTTAATGTTTTTAATAAATGGGTAAATGGGTTACCCATTTATAACCCTTTTTAAAATGGGTCAACCCAACCCATAACCCATTTTATAACATTCATAAATGGGTTGACCCAACCCATTTATAAGTAGGGTAAATAGGTTGGGTTAATGGGTTGGGTCAAATTTTTACAGGTCTAGCGGTACTCTACTATAAAATATCATATTCGCGTACGGACTGCAAATGATAGAAATAAAAATATGATCATGCATAATAATGTGATACGATCACAAACCAATAATAAGATACACAGGTTATCAACTTCTGTTGAATTTCAGAAATACCAATGTTTTCCTTAAAATATGTTAAGCAATGATTTATATTTTATCCAAACTAAAAAATATGGAAAAAGTCCTATAATTCCATTAAGAAATATGTCACTTAAAATCAAATCTTTTTTTACTAAAAATTGATTTTCTTATTATTTATTACGAACAAATCAAATTTGAATATTTAAATAAATTATATATTCCTATTCGAAATGTTAAAAACTTAGGTTCGTTACATTCTTCCCTTCTTAAAAGAATTTCGTCCTCGAAATTTCATCATTATCAAACCCATAAAGAAGTAAGCCTGCATAAATACTTAACACTTTCCATAAACCCATATGATGTATATAGATCATCTATATGTAACATCTGATTTGGTCACCTACTCGAATATATAAACTTCTCTCCCGAAAGAGTAACGCTTACCTGACTCCCTAGTGCGGACTACGATCAGGCTTTTTAATTAGAAACCTCTGTTCTCCTTACATAGTCATGTATTATGATAGAAAACATTGATAACATATCAAGAAACTTCATCAAGTGTTCCTCGCCAAGAATCGAGTGATAAATCCTTATTCTGGTTGGTACGAATCACCTTAAAGTCATGTATTCGAGTCTTGAAGCAAAACTGTGCACAGAAATGATCTGCGTATAACTTACATACTTTTCTTATTGGTTCTTACTTATATCAATTTATTTTTAGTTGACAAAATCATTTATAAAAATATTTCATAAAAACTTAACTTATGCTTTAACATGTATAATACCCAACTATATCCTTAGATTACATATACAATATAAGATTTTCTTACTTAACCAGATGTTCAAAAAATTTAAAACTTGTTTTAACTTAGTGTTAACCCGCCTTTTTGCAAGGCCATGGGCATGCAGGTTTAACTTAATCAACTGCACGTTCATCGAGGCTGGTGTACGATGGATTCAGTCGACTGGATGGATGGATGACGCAACGTGCTTGGGAGATGGAAATATGATTGGATAAAGATGAATCAACTATAATTTGGGTCTAGGAAACGTGGTTCGGCCTAGAACATGGTTCGCCATGGTAGAGGTTCGGCATGAATGGTTCGTCTGGCATTCGTGTTCGAATAGAATTCAAGAGTACTTGGCATATGAATGCGTTCGACATGGCAGCCTCGTTCGGCATACGAGTGCATTCGGCATTGGATAAGTGCATTCGGCATATCTATGCGCTCAGCATGGCAACCTCGTTCGGCATACGAGTGTATTTGGCAGGGCAACCCCGTTCGACATGATGGGTTGTTTGGAATGATGGGTCATTCGGCATGATGTGTGGTTCACATGATGGGTGGTTCGGCATTGGAGAGAGAGTTCGGCATTGGAGAGAGCGCTCGACATTGGAGGGAGCGGTCGGCATTGGAGGGAGCGCTCGGCATTGGAGGGAGCGCTCGACATTGGAGAGATCGTTCGGCACTGGATGGATCGTTCGGCATGGCTACCTCGTTTGTCCTACGAGTACGTTCGGCATAGTTGCCTCGTTTGTCCTACGAATACGTTCGGCATAGTTGCCTCGTTCGGAATACGAGTGTGCCCGGCATTGGGCGGGATGGTTCGGCATAAGGAATGGTTCGGTATTGGTTGTCGCTCGACATAAAAGAGTCGCACCTCCATACCTTGGTACCTCGATACCTCCATACCTCCATACCTCGGTACCTCGATACCTCTATACCTCGGTACATTGATACCTTGACACCTCGCTCGGCATCATACTGTTAGGCACGAGTAGATCGTTCGGTATATTTGGGTCGGCTCATAGAGTTACTCCATTTGGGCTGAGGTATGTAGCTACCAGGCCCACCAGGGAAGTCCAACCCATCTTCATCTATAAATAAAGGGGCAGGGGCACAGTGAAAGGGATCTTCGGCCTTTTCTCTTCTGTTCTCTGACTTTTTTCCTAAGACTAAGGCTAGTCTCCTACTTTGTAACTGTAACTGATTCTTACATCAGTAAAAAGAAAACTTCTGGAGTGGACGTAGGCCGGAGTTAGCCTAACCACTATAAAATCTGTTGTTCTTTACCGCTTCCATTTTAATTTTGATTGTTCTTCATATAATTACTCTCTACATACATCCTTTCTGTGAGCTGTGATTGGGATTTGGTGCTTTCATCTGGATTTAGGTGTTAGTGACCAATTTTGGCGCTGACATTTTGGTGCTTTCACTAAGAAGGAAAACACTCAGGGATTTTGGAGCTAGGAACTTAGACTCTAGAAAGCAATGGCTAGGCCATCAACAAGAAAGCAAGTGACAGAAAGGAGCAATTAGGAGGGAAGTCAAGAGGCTTCCTCTGGAGCTGGAGCAGGTCAAGCATCCATCTACATCACCAGAGAGGAAATGGAAGTCATGATGAAAAGACAAAAGGAGATGATGCAGGCTCTTCTCAGACAATTTACGCAAGCAGGAAATGCGGAGGCTCAGATCCATGGAGCCAGATCAGAAGCGCTCAACCAGGAAGCAGAGGGAATGGTTCAGCAGGGGGCAACCCCCAATCAACAAACAACTAACGATCCGGATGGACCTGGACACGGGGGCGCACCATCAGATAATGCTGAACCAGTTCATGGAGGGGTTCCAGCTAACACCACGCAACAGGATGCTGGCTGGAATGTAAGAGCAAGAGATGAAGAGTACATACCAGAATTCCCTCGGGAACTCGGGGGCACCCTTGACAGACAATGTTGGATTAGTTGAGATTATCAGGCGAACCATGCGTGGGGGTTTGATCAATAGAGATCTGGAAGGAGTAAACAAGAGTCCGTTCACTCGTGAAATCAGGATAGCTCGAAATCCGACAGATTTCAAGCTAACTAACATGAAAATGTACAATGGCAAGGCCAATCCAACAGATCACTTAATGAGATATACAAGACACATGGAGGTGCTGGGGGCATCGGAAGAAGTTATGGCTCGATGTTTCCCTATATTCTTAACGGACATAGCCGCTATGTGGTTCAGGCAGTTGGAAGAAGGATCTATCGGGACATGGACAGGGTTGGTGGATAGGTTTCTGAAGCAGTTTTGGGTACATATCAAAAGGCCAAAGAATGTAATGACGCTGACATCGGTAAAACAGAGGACAGACGAATCACTCAGAGCTTTCTTAGCTCGGTTCAACGCAGAGTTTGCTTTGGTGGATCGGCCGGATCCATCAACGGTTTTAATGGCGGGAGTGTCAGGAATTAGAGAAAATTTAGATGTCAAAGTGTCACTGATACGGGACCCTCCGATGGATCTCGAGGAATTCTTTCATGAAGCTGAGAAATTCCTTCGGTAGGAAGATGCATGCTCATATATGAAGTTAAAAGAGGTGAGCACGACTGAGGATGGAGGACCATCCAGCGGAGACTTGGAAAAAGGAAAAAGGAAGCTGGATGACGAGTTAGGAAAGGCTAGGAAGCGGGGGAGAGACCAAAAATTCTCCACTTATACAAGATTGAACGAGACGCTGGAACGGATTTATTTGGAGACTCGGAATCGCCTTCCCTACCGAAGGCCGGCTAGGAGAGAACCCTCCGAACGTGAGAGGGCATCAGGAAAACACTGCCTCTTCCACGATTTGGACGGGCACGATACCAATAGCTGCAGGCACTTAAAGGACATAATTGAGGAGCATGTAAGGAATGGACAGTTGCAACAATATGTCGAAGCACAGGATGCAGCGGCAGGGCAGGAGCAACCACCACCTACCTCACACAGTGATGGTGTGTGGCACAGGAATGATGGTCGATTGGTCATCAATTGATTGGGATACTATGAAATAAGTAGCAAACTACGGGCAAACGGCCAAGTCACTTACTCATGTACGGGATGGAGATAGCCCTTAGGCATGCTCTGAGATGATGATAAACCGCGACGCTCTTGTTTGTGAAATCTGCTTTCTCTTTTTTGGCTTGGACACTTTCTTTTTTCTGATTTGGTTTGAACTTCTGGTTTTGTTTGTTTCTTGGTTTGGACTTTTATTTGGATGATTGTTTTCTTGTTTGGATATTGGTTTGGATTTTCGATATGGATTTTTTATTTTCTGATTTGATCTAGCTTTTGGATTGGCTTTTGATTGGATTTTTTATTTGGTTTTTGATAAACGGTCGTCAGGTATGAATTATATCTGGCAAGGGGTAAGTCACTTTGTCCAAGCACAACAAATCGACTTATTCAGGTCGTTGAGTATGGACTATGCTCGGCAACGGTCCGAAGAGACCAGGATTCGGCCTAGGACTTAGGCCCAATATTATCGGTTACTATTTCAGGTCGTCGAGTATGGACTATGCTCGACAAGAGTCCGGAGACACCAGGATTCAGCCTAGGACTTAAGCCCTGTGTTATTAATTATTATTTCAGGTCGTCGAGTATGAACTATGCTTGGCAAGGGTCCGGAGAGACCAAGATTCGGCCTAGGGCTTAGGCCCTGTGTTATTAATTATTATTTCAGGTCGTCGAGTACAGACTATGCTTGGCAAGAGTCCGGAGAGACCAAGATTCGGCCTAGGGCTTAGGCCCTGTTATTAATTATTATTTCAGGTTGTCGAGTATAGACTATACTCGACAAGGGTCCGGAGTGACCAGGATTCAGCTTAGGACTTAAGCCATGGCATTATTCAACGTCCAGAGACACTGGACTCTGGTCGTCATATGGAAATTGCGCTTGGCAAGAACCCGGAGAGGTTACGGATTCGCATATTGACCCGGAGAGGTCATGGATTAGGTTACTGGTTATTAGATAAGGTTGGATTAAGACTCGGTTATCAAGTCCGGATGGACATGGAATTGGCTATGGACTTTGGATGTCCGATTTGGAATTATTCAAAACACACCTTCCGACAGCAAGGCATGTTTTGGGGGGCAAGTGTTAACCCGCCTTTTTGCAAGGCCATGGACAGGCAGGTTTAACTTAATCGACTGTACGTTCGTCGAGGCTGGTGTACGATGGATTCAGTCGACTAGATGGATGGATGACGCAACGTGCTTGGGAGATGGAAATATAATTGGATAAAGATGAATCAACTATAATTTGGGTCTAGGAAACGTGGTTCGGCCTAGAACATGGTTCGGCAAGGTAGAGGTTCGGCATGAATGGTTCGTCTGGCATTCGCGTTCGAATAGCTTCAAGAGTACTCGGCATGCGAATGCGTTCGGCATGGCAGCCTCGTTCGGCATACGAGTGCGTTCGGCATTGGATAAGTGCATTTGGCATATCTATGCGTTCAACATGGCAACCTCGTTTGGCATACGAGTGTGTTCGGCAAGGCAACCCCGTTTGACATGATGGGTCGTTCGGCAAGATGGGTGGTTCGGCATGATGGGTGGTTCGGCATGATGGATGGTTCAGCATTGGAGAGAGCGTTCGGCAATGGAGAGAGCGCTCGGCATTGGAGAGAGCGCTCGGCATGGGAGAGAGCGCTCGGCATTGGAGGGAGCGCTCGGCATTGGAGGGAGCGTTCGGCACTGGATGGATCGTTCGACATGGCTACCTCATTCGGCCTACGAGTACATTCGGCGTAGTTGCCTCGTTCGTCCTACGAGTACGTTCAGCATAGTTGCCTCATTCGGCATACGAGTATGCTCAGCATTGGGCGGGATGGTTCGACATTGGTTGCCGCTCGGCATAAAAGAGTCACACCTACATACCTCGGCACCTCGATACCTCCATACCTCCATACCTCGGTACCTCGATAGCTTGACACCTTGCTCGGCATCATACTGTTAGGCATGAGAATATAGGCACGAGAAGATCGTTCGGCATATTTGGGTTGGCACATAGAGTTACTCCATTTGGGCCGAGGTATGCAGCTAACAGGCCCACCAGGGAAGTCCAACCCATCTTCATTTATAAATAGAGGGGCAGAGGCACAGTGAAAGGGGTCTTCGGCCTCTTCTCTTCTGTTCTCTGACTTTTTTCCTAAGACTAAGGCTAGTCTCCCACTTTGTAACTGTAACTGATTCTTACATCCATAGAAAGAAAACTGACGTAGGCCGGAGTTAGCCGAACCACTATAAAATCTGTTGTTCTTTACCGCTTTCATTTTAATTTTGATTGTTCTTCATATTATTACTCTCTACATACATCCTATCTGTGAGCTGTGATTGGGATTTGGTGCTTTCATCTGGATTTGGGTGCTAGTGACCAATTTTAGCGCTAACACTTACTATCTTTCCATTCTAGAGTTACAAAACTCCACTTTTATATTTTCACAAACAATAACACTTAGTTCCAAGTTCTTAACTAATTTGGAAGCTTATGACTGTCCAAAATTTCCAAAAATTATATTTCATTTCAACAAATGAAAACTACCAAACAACATATCAAAATATGATGCATAAAACAAATTAGCCAAATGCATAGGATACATGTGTCTATAAAAATAACATAACAGAAAACTTGAGAACTAAAAAACAATTTTTTATTTCAAATCATTTGGAAATAATAATAATATACCCATCTCCTGTTGTATATCAAATCATACTTTTGGAATTTAAAACAAAATTTGTTTTACCAAGACACCTCTATAGCAAATTACTATGGTAGCATTTCACCACTTAGAAACTTAAAAATGAATGTCGATGATGTTGGAGTCATCAATAGTATTTTCCAGCAATAGAAGTGAGTTCCGTGCTTTCTATCTCCTTTAAGATCCTTTTAAAATATTTTTATTCATAAATACTTTCAAATAATACTATTATTATTTTACTCCAAAACTTTGAAAAGTAACTTTCAAAATACCATGATTTACATTCTTAAATTCTTGGCCTTAAATCCTTTTTATTTATAAACCATACATAAGTAATTTCACTTTCTTATATAAAATTATTTCACAAAGGTATATCTTTAACTGGATAAAAATAAAGACTTTCTTTATTAAGATTGACTTTTAGTCCTACATGATCACTGAATGCCTTATTACCAAACCTTGAAACTAAATTCACAAGCACTTCGTAACAGTGTTCCTATAATTACTATCAATCTAACCCATGAAATGAAAAGGGAAAGCTGCTCACAAATTGGCCGAGCACAACAAATCGAATAATAAATGATAATAACTATATATTGTCATTTCATAACAAACAAACTTATCAAGAATCTATATAAATTTTTAATAAAATTATTCTTTTACATATAAAATATAAATACAGGGAAAATTATATCATTTACCAATTTTGAAATTATACCATATCGTTTATCTTGTTTAAGTATTAAAAACCCCCCTATCGATACCGTCGATCGGGCGCATCGACCAGAATTCATAAGCCAATAAACAGACCAATCAATATAATATAAAACAACTTTATAACACTAACAAATACGTGCTCTCATATATATACGCTCAACTCATTCTAGGGTTCACTGACCTTATGTCTAATGAGTTTACCCTAACAAGGCCTAGGTATTCGCTCAACCTAAGCTCTAATACCATGTGTAATGATCCACTATTTCGATCCTTAGAAGTCGACACCAATACATCCACGATATTCAAGTGATGAGCATTTGAGTGACAAAAAGATAGAAAATTGGGGTGAAAGAAAATAAAAGACAGGACATAATCTCATAACATGATGAGTAATATATAATATAACAATGAGCTTTATAAAATAAAAACTGTAATATATATACATCAATCAGAGTAACTAACCTTTCATCAGCCTGGACAGCTATAACATCCTATCCTCACAAATACTGGTAAATAAAAACAAAAAACATAGTGGAAATAAAAGAAAATAAGGGAATACATCTTGGAGGTATCTAACTCATCTCCTGAAGCTCCAAAGCATCCATTACTAAATCTAGAAATATGCTTGGGGTAACTCGAGTATTTTAAGAAAATAATGCCCGGATCGGTTTGGTAAACCAACATGAGAAACACAATCAAATGGACTTTTAATATTGATAAAACCTTTCAAAAATAAAGGTATCTCATAAGACCTTGCCGCACATAAAAACTGACGGGTTTTTACCTTATGATAACCAAACCATTTTATATGAAATCTTGTGATATTATAATAATGTTTGGGGTTTAAATTAAATATTAATCATAGCCAAAATGGTTACATTAATTACATAATAGGTATATAACTAAGTCCATACAGCACATATTGGAGCTTGGATTCCATTAACGATAAGGCTACTGGAGTATCGCCTATAACAATACATCTCTAGACAATGTACCAAGGTTGAAAACATTTCGATTCTAGCAAATCAGATCCAACCACTGCTCAAACATGACAAGCCGGATTACATCATTCCCCGGGCACCAAGGCTATAAATAGATGCATCAAGCCATGAACTCCGTCTTCCCTTACACATGCATACCATAATCCATAAATATCTATTCTAATCGAGGAATGATGCCCCTAATGGCACCGAACCACATAGCCCTAAAGCATATCCCCTATTTAGTCATTCTGGGTTGTGAAGCTTGTGAGGTTATGATTACCTTTTTCCTCCCTTAGAAAATCTCACTTGGGATGCTAAAACTGCCTTCCAAGAAACAATCCAATGTCAGTATTCATCCATACATGTTTTTCAGGATATAAACAAATCGAAGGCACTTCGTCTACTACATTCATTTTGGAATCACCCTTGGGATTAGCAGGAAGTAATCCTTGCACTTCAAAGAACTCCATCTTCGATCACCTTCAAAATGTCTTCAGTTCAAATGCTTATGCCAGTTCGAAATTGTTTTCGAGTAGCATACCCAATCCTAGTATCTCCGAATCGATAATCGATAGATTTCGGTAACAACTCCGGTTCCATTGGAAATAAATAGATAATATATAAGTGTGGAGATCACCTCTTAATCGTTTAAGTGGACATATTTCCCGATCATTTGTCCTAAAGGAGTAAAACAGCTTATACGTATAGTATGGCATCATTGAAGATAACTGTATCATATAATTTCTGTGTCTCTTTTAGGTATTTCTAGAGTTATACTTGGTCAAGATTTGGTAGTCAGTCATTTGAATATCAAATAAACAACAACGATCTAGATACTTATTTTCATATGGAAACCAAACATGATTAAGCACATAAGCAACCCTAAGCCTCTTTAATTAATCTCTTCGTTAGCTAAAAACACTTTGTAAATACTTGTATCAAAATACTTTTACAAAGTTAGACATATGTACACTACTCATTCACTATTCATTTATATTCTTTCAATACTTGGAAAAATATAACCGTATACTTATCTCACCTGTATAAGTATATTTACAAAATACTACACTTCCAACACTTAGAAAATATTTTCCATTTTCTCAATATCATATTTAACTGAGCCAAAACAAATGTCATTAAAACATTGACTATAAACCCAAATTACTTCTCCCTCGATGTTAAGTATGAAAAGAATCTTGTAACAGTTGGGATTTCTCGATCCTCGAAAATCGACGTTAATACGCCTACTATAGTGTGCCGAGTAATCGAAAGCTAGAAAACCCGATTGCTAGGGGAAAAGAAAACGGAAGGAGAAAGAAAGAAAAAAAACAACTTAGAATCCCACAGCAGAACGAATAATCTATAATATACAACAAATCTTCACACAACAAAACTATAATATGTATGTATACCGACATCAATAAGAGTATACT